>OZ014519.1:730740173-733436628 GCA_963966055.1 Lathyrus aphaca | reverse complement strand
CTCATTCTTTCAAAAGAACGTCTAAGATGACTAACATGATCTAATCCAGAAATGGACTTTACAACTATGTCATCTATGTAAATTTGCATAAACGTATCTATGAAATCATGAAAGATTGAATTCATTGCTCTTTGATAAGTTGCCCCTGCATTTTTCAAACCAAAAGGCATGACTACTCATTCATAAGTTCCTAAAGCCCACAGGCATCGAAAAGCAGTTTTAGGGACATCTTCCTAGGAAAATAATATTTGATTGTATCCTGGGTAGCTATCTAGTATACTTAGGTACTCATGCCCCGCAGTAGAATCAATTAACATTTCTGCCACAGGCATAAAATATTCATCTTCAGGGGTTGCAGAGTTCAGATATCTAAAGTCTATGCACACCCTCAAAGAGACATTCTTTTTAATTACTGGTACGATATTGGCTAACCATTCGACGTACCTAGCTGTGCGAATTAATTTTCACCGAAGCAGACTCTCAGTTTCCTCTTTAATTTTGGTGTGGATTGCTGGGGCGAAGCATCTTGGATTTTGTTTGATAGGCTTATTCCCAAGTTTGATTGGCAGCTTGTGTTCAACAAGCTCTCTCCTTAGGCCAGGCATTTTGTCATAGTCCCAAGCAAAGCAATCTTTAAATTCCTTTAGCAAGCTGACTACTTCGACCTTGATTTTTAGGTCAAGATTGGCACTAATGTAAGTAGGCCTTTTTGATTCTCGATCTCCCAGGTCAATTTCTTCTAAGGGATCTTGAGCCAACATTTTGGTACTTTATGACAGAGGATCCTTTTCAAATCCCAGAGGCTCATTGTCATAGATTGCATCCAGCCTCTGGTCTGAATCTTCTTGAGCCTTATTCAGAGGCTCTTATTCAGAATCCTTCACAGGATCTTCTTCCACAAATTCTGTAATGGCCTCAATAACTATCTCACTTCCTGCAGCCTCTAAGGCCGCTTGTATTCTTGTTTCGGCCACATAGGCCAAAATCCTTCTTAAGGCTTCGAAGTCAGTCATTATTATTGCCTTTAGTTTCCCAGCATATGGACTGGTTTTCAAGAGCAGGGAAATATAATGGGAGGTTTCCTGCTTCCCCCACAACCTCTATATCCCAACAGAATCCTTCGATAGGATGGGGGTTTAACCTGCAATACACGTGATCATCTTGTGTGAACTCGAATGTTGCTAGTGCACATGGGCCAATATGTGCCAAGTCCTTGTCAAACTCTACACCTTCCACATGGTTAACTGGTATCTTAAAGTACCTTTGATCAACTTCAATATTTTCGACGATGCCATCTGGCCTCCAGATGGTAACCCTCTGATGCATTAAAGATAACACTGTACCAATTCCATGTATCCACTCCCTTCCTAGCAGGATGTTATAGTTGGCATTGCTTTCAACCACTATAAAGAGAGTGGGTCTGGTGATTGTCCCCACAATTAAGTCCACCTGCAGGACCCCCATAGTAGGCCCAGTCTTGCCTTCATAGTTTGACATGACCAAGTTATGCGGCTTAAGGTCTGTGTCATACTTTCCAATCTTAGGCAACAAGAAATGTGGCATAATGTTTACTTTGGCACCATAATCTACCAGAATTTTGCTAATTGTCACGTCTTTCACCTTACTGGTGATGTACAAGGGCTTTAGATGCCCCATCAGGGCTTCAGAAAGGTGCTCGAAAAAAGCATTTTGCTCTTCAATGCAACCATTATTCATGACATTGTAGCACACTGGTTTGTGTGCTGCCATTTCTGCCTCAGTTATGGCATTCAGGTCACCAACCTCGGTAATACGGCCGTACTCCCTGGGCATAACCAAGACAATGTTCACCAGTACATCCAAGTATGCTTCAGACCCACACTCAAAATTATCTGTCATTTCTTCGTCTTCAAAGACTTTCAGTTCAACTTTGATCTGTACCCTGATTTCAGCTCCATTGCTCTTTGATGAATGTGTTTTATGCCCCACATGCACTTTGTTAGTTGGTTTTATCTTGAGGTTTTTACCCTCTTCCCTAACCATATTGGTGCTTGATTCAGCAATACCTGTTTTAGAGGCTTCTCTCTTAGCCTTCCTTCGTCGTTGTTCCTTGTGCCATTATGACTTGGTCATAGGGTTCCTGCCCTTATAATTCTCAGATACATACGCAGACTTGTTCGACGTCCTGACCTCCTTTCTATATCCCAACGAAGGTCCTTTCTTAATGTCAACCTTTCTCCATCTTTAGGCTCCCATTATGTTAGACTCATTTGGTCTATACCACTTGTCAACAGGGACTTCCCCACTTGTCCTGAATGAGGGACGTTTCGACTTAAGGGGTTGGTCTCTTTCTCCCTGATCGGTGCGTCTTGGGTCGAAACACCTTTGTTTCTGATCAAATTTTGGCTTCTACTTTCCTCCAGCCTTATCAATTTTTTTAAAGCTTTTAGCAGCTTCTTTGTCGAAGATAGAGCTGTGTAACACCCTAATTTTTGCCCTAAGATTTCTTCGCATTTTATCTGTATTTTGCATACAAACAAGATCGCACCGGTTTCTCAGTTTCTTCTCAGATGTAGGGTCTATGCTTCGCAGGGGATCACCATTGTTTTTATTTCTTTATATTTGTTTATATTTACTAACCTCTAACAAAAATACCAAAAATATGTTGCAGTTTGCCTCTTCTTATTCTCTGTGTTGCAGGTTTGCGAAGATAAGACAATAATTTCAATTCAGAGGTGGTTGTTCAATTATGATTCAATTCAGATGGACGTTTGACCTAATATTGGTCAAATTATCAGAAGATTGTTCAATTGCAAGTTATTTGTGTGCCAGTGGTCTATTCCTCAGACAATGTGTATTCAAAAGTTCAAGTCGTGTTATGTGTGAAAATCACCCGTTTATCAGGCAGTTTTTTTGTGTGTGTGAAGTTTGATTTAAATCTTCAAGTCTATGCAGTGTCCATCAGTTCACCAGTGATTCATCTGAGGATTTATTTTCCTCATCAAGGATTCTAATAATCAAGGAAAATTTCAGACGATGGTTGTGGCTTGAGTTGTGGATTTTTCAGTGGTTTCATGATGGTCGTGTTCATTTCATCAGGCACGTGGAAAAATTCAAATTTGGTTCTGGGCTTAAAATAAAAAAATCATCACTTCGTTCATTAGTCACCATTTTTTTCTTAGGTCATATTTCCATTATCCAATTATTTTATATCCATCTATTTCTAACCATTGTCCATATTTCTATTTTTCATTTCCAAATATTCAATTTAATATTCATCATCATTTTAATTTCCACATTTTAATTCATTTCTCAATATCCATTTTCTTTTATCACCAAAACTATCATGACCTTTTAATCATAATCCAATTTATTTTTATTCTCTATTACCCATTTTTTTTAAATCCATATATCCATTATAAGAATAATAGACCCATTTTTTTCCATAAAAAAAGAGAATTCTTAAGCCCACATAATTAAGCCCATGTTATTTTGATTTGTTTATGCCAAATAAATAAAATTAAATAAAAGAAAAAAGAAAACAAAAGATGATATATCAGTTACAGTGCAACACGTCATCACTTTATTAAGTTTCTATCAGCTACTTCATATTCATACATATATTTTGAAGCCAATAACAACATCTCATCATCACATAAATTTCCAGCCGCGGGACCCACTCAAACCACAACACCCTTCACTTCAAGCAGCATCACGTGACAACATTATCACACATTAAAACACAATGAGCTGAAGGATAAAACGCACACCATGGAGAAATAAAACGCACCTACATAGCACCTCCAGCAACACGCGTGAAAACACAAGCCATCATTCACTATCAGCAGCATCTGCAAAACGCAACAAGACAACAAGCAAAACGCAGAAAAATTTCAAAAAAACTCAGCAAAGGAAGCACGTGTTCGTGACCATCCAAAACGATTCCGAAAGTGCACAAAACGGCAACCAACTCTCCATTTCAAATTAGCCTCTTCACCTATAAATAAAGCCCCTCTCACCTTCAAATTCAAGCTTTGACAGCCCCATAAATCCATGCACAAATAAAAAACAAAGCTCCATATTCATTTTCAATTTCTTTTCCAAAACCACAAATCTAACCTTCAATTTAAATTTTCAATCTAACACTGATATTCAAAAATCAGATTTACCTTCATCAATTTCCAATCCTTCATCTCACACCAAATCAATTGAAATATAAGGAAAAGGGAGTGAGAGTCGAAAGAAATCTGAAATCGAAATCAGTGGAAGTTCGTAGAAAGAGAGAGAGAAGGGACCGCTTTTGTTTGAAGCTTGCCGGTGCGGATTTGTTTGAACGGTGAGGAAACGATGGTGATTTTTGAGAATTTGTTTTGCTCTTGTGATGAATAGTAGCCACCTGCGTTTGAGATAGAAGAAGAGGATGTTGTGTATTTTTTCATTTTTCTTTCTTTGTATTTTTGTTCTTTTTAAAAAAAATAAAAATAAACAGAGTAATTGATATTGGGCCTGGTGGCATAATGGATCCAATTGCTATCACTGCCACCCATGTTGATCCGCGGATCCTTCCCCCTTCCCATTCTATTTTTCTTTTTTTATTATTCTTTAGTTTTTTTGTTTTCTTAAAAGGTTAATTTCCAACTTATTGATATAAGAATTTTAGAAAATGATATTTTAGAAAAAGTTTAGAAAAAGAAATCTATAAAGTTTTTTTTAATTGTTTTATTTGTTATGGATTTTATTTTAAAATCTATATTTCTTTTCATTTCCTTTTATTATTTTATTTTTGGTCGATGAAAATCTCGGATTCGTAGATTGTTGGTTTTCGAAGAGGTTTAATCTTCATTATTTCAAATCTATGGATGAATGATCATTTGGATCATTCTTCATACTTTGAAATCGTGATAGGTTGCCTTCGATAAATTCAACGAAAATCTCGATTAAGATTATCTTTTTCTTTTAGTGCGACATGTTTTCGGAGAATGATCCATAATATCATTTCTCTAACATGTATTAGCACGAATATTTTCCACTTTAATTAGTGGTGGCCGACCTCATTTGTAAGGTAATTAGTTCGTAAATTACTCGACGATTGCTTAACATAGACCTAAATTTGTCCCGAATTCGGAATAAGATCCACTTGGATCCGGTTGCCTCGATTTTTTTTATTATCTTTCGTGGTTGTGCTTGATTAAGTTCATCATACCACTTATATGTAAATATTATAGTAATATCAATATACTAACCATTTAAATTCAATCTCTCGCACCTTATCCTCTTTATTTCAATTTCTCGCTCCTTATCTCTTTATTATGCTATTATCATATTATATCATATATCATATTGTTTATGTTTATATTGTTGCTTGTGATTTTTCTTTTGTCCATTTGGGAACTAAAACATTAATAAAGGATTAAACACCTAAAAGACTTGTGACTTTTAATTTCGGACTATGGTTACTATCCTTAGCATTGGAATTTGGACTTAGATTTTAGGATCTCTACCTTTGCTCAAATTGTGATGGATTGAAGACTTTGGCCTCAAGTTATTCTCATTTGTCTATGAAGATGGAATTCCGTTTACTTTGAAGAAATGTTCATAATATGGTTTGATCGCTCTTCTCTTAACTTTTTAATTCAAGTATTAGGATAGTCCCTTCATCTCCTCCCACTTCTTAAATTTTTAAATCTTCTCCCTATTTTCAAATCTTCTTGGTTTTCAAACTTCAAACGCTTTCGCAACCAAACCTTGACTTAGGTAAGTGATTTTATCCTTTTCACTTTATTTTCTTAATAAACTTTAATCCATGTAAATATATTGAAATTCTTTTCTTAAATACTTTAAAAAATCCAAAACTCACTCAATTGTTTTTTGTACCTTTGTGCACTTTTTCTTTCTATATGTTTAGATATGATTCATTCTTTCTAGCGGAATTATTCGCTAAAGAATGACGACTTATCTCTAAATTTTAAAATCAATTCAACTCATTGTTCCTTTTCAAATTTTGTACCACGAACTACGAGGTTTTGATCTCGCATTACACTTTATGGGTACGTAGGCATGAGGCGTTAAACCTCTTCAAACACAAAAACATTAAAAAACGTTTCTCTTCTCATCTCCTCAATCTTTTTCAAGCAAACCAATTTCAAACCAAAAAAGCAGTAAATATTTCAAAGGGCTCTCGTGGAGTACCACAGACATTTTGGGTGCGTAAAACCTTCCTAATCTGTAACCTATCCCCTTACCCGTTCTCTGTTTGTTTCTTTTAGCTTTTGCTTTTAGATTCATTAGGTTTTATTTGTTCTTTTTCCCTTTTCCATTTGGAATAAAATAAAAGCGCGGTGGCGACTCTGTTTACCTTGAGTTAAGTTAATCTATAGCTTACACTCATGATTTTACCGCTATAGAAAAGTGGCGACTCTGCTGGGGATGAATCTCTAAGTGGATTCGGCCTACTTTGATTTATTTATTGCTTTGGTTTGATTTGTTTGTTATTTGGTTGTTCTGTTTCGGTTTTGGTGATCCTCTGTGTGAGATAGATTCTAACCCGGATCTGAGTGGAACTTATGATAGGACGGCGATATTCGAAGCGATAAGCGATGGAGTAGTCCAAAGCTATATCAATTTGATAATCTCCACTCGGTTAGGCTCTCTTGGACTATCAATGTCATGATGAGTAATCATACGTGGCATTATTTTCCGACCTTGAGCTGATCATACTGAGGACCGTAGAACCCTTAACCCATCCAAGCCAATTTAGGAACGTAATGCGGAAACTGTCTGGGTGTAAACCTAAGGTGGTTGTCACACGATACTACACTTGGACGAGGTTTATTTTAATAATGTTATCGGTTGGGGAGTAATCCAACGTACCGATGATATTCTAAAGATGGCTGTTAACTCCGGGCACCTCTGTTAGCACCCTTTTGGTTTTCTGCAGGTACAATGAAGACAAAACCTTAGTACTTACCTGTGCGAGTTGGTGTTCTGTTACCTTGACTTCATGCTCGTGACTCGGAACCTAAGCCCGTGTGTTTTGTGTGATCTTGTTTGTGGTTGTTGCATACATGCCATCATGCATTCATGAGCATTGTGTTTAAGATTTCAAAGGACTCATAAGGAACTTTTGCAAAATTTCAGATGTCCATGGCTATGAATTTTGAAAGGAGGAACACAAAGAAGTACACCTTCAAGAATCCTAATGTAGTAGAGTTGAGAAAGCTAGGAGCATTGGTTGTTGATACCCAGGAGTTCCGGAAATGTTATGGGAAGCTCTTGTTTATGTTGGATACCGATGTACCTGAGGGGATTCTCCCTACCTTGGCTCAGTTTTATGATCCGTTGCATCATTGTTTCACCTTTCCTGATTATCAGCTTGTGCCGACTTTGGAGGAGTATTCTCATTGGATAGGTTTTCCTATTTTGGACAAGGAATTTCTTTTCAGTGGTCTAGAGAAGGAGCTTACTATCAAGGTCATCGCCAAAGCACTTTTTCTTAAGGAGTCCGATCTTAATGGGAAGTTTCTTCCAAAGGGGAGTGTTCGTGGTATTAATGCTAAGTTCTTGATGGGGAAAGCTTCTACTTCACTTACTTTGGGTCATAAGGATGCATTTGAGGCTATTCTTGCTTTGCTCATTTACGGGATTGTCTTGTTTCCCAACTTAGATGGTATTGTGGATGAGAATGCTATTCAGATTTTCTTGAAGAAGAATCTGGTGCCTACTTTGCTTGGAGATATGTACCATGCTTTTCACTATAGGACCTCCAAAGGTGATGGAGAGATTGTATGTTGTGCGCCTCTTCTCTATAGGTGGTTTATTTCACACCTACCCAAGTCCGATGTCTTCAAAGACAATAGAGAGAATCGAAGATGGTCTCAAAGGATGATGTCACTTTCTCATAAGGATATGACATGGTATTGTTCTCATTATGATACTGGAGTGCTTATTGATAGTTGTGGAGAATTTCCTAATGTACCTCTTCTTGGTACACGTGGGGGAATTAGCTACAACCCTATTCTTGCTAGGCAACAGTTCGAATATTGTTTGAAGGACATACCAAACAATCTTTCCTTATCCCGTTTCTTCTTTCTTAATGGTGCTGATCATGTAGAAATGAAGAAAAGGATTGCTCATTCTTGGCATGCGGTTCATCGGAAAGAGAAAGGTCAATTGGGAAGACAACACCTTGCTCCTTCCAAATGTTATATCCAGTGGGTTCGATCTAGGGCTTCCAAGCTCAAGATGCCTTATCCACCTGAGGAGCCTCTATTTCCCATATTACCATTCTCTGCTTTTCTTCCTCCCGTTGATGAGAAGGTGGCTCTTCAAGAAGAGTTGGACAAGATGAAGAAAGAAAAAGAAGAATAGCTACTTGAGAAGACTATGATGCAAGAGCAACTGAAGGAGAAGGATGATCTCATTGAGTTACTTGAGCGGCGTGTCACGAAGAGGCCAAGAGAGGATATACTTTCCTCTGGTACTCCATCTACCATTCCTCCTACATCTGGTGCTTGGAAGGCCATTATTGACAAGGTGGTGAAGGATAAGGAAGATATGGAAGATCGGTACAAGAAAGATATCAAGAGGATTCGCATGAAGTATCAGCCAGGATTCGGAACTTCTTCGGATATGATTCCCTAGGCCTAGTTTACTTTTTCTCTCATGTATTAGGGTTATTGATGTTTGTACTTCACTTGTAATCCTTACTTTGATTCTAATGAGAATGAGTTTTTAAGTACTTCAAAAATGTTTCTTTATAAATATTGCAAGTTATCTTATAGTCCTTTGAAATCTTTGCATTTGCATATGCATACCATGCATCATACCCGCATTTGTCTTGCTTTTTGAGTGTTCTCCAGGGATCTTATGTTGTTTCTTGGTCTTCATTCAGTTCTCCTGTCAAGCTGACTCACCGATTTGATACTCGAGCTAATCGGAGGAAGGTGATGGAAACCCTACAACAAGAGAATCGCGAGCTGCGCGAAGAGGTTACTTATCTGAGGGAAAGCTTGGAAAGAGTTTCTGCTATGATGGAAAGCTTGGTGGCTGCTCAGAATCAGCTACCTCCTCCTAATTCTCCTGTTCAGAATATCGTCATCTCCGAGATTGTTACTGCATCAATCCCTGTTGAAACTGTCATCTCTCCTCGCTATCGTATGCCTGCTAGCACACCTTGGGGCATGCCGGTTGATTTTATTCCTGCTGGTTATCGTCCTCTTCCTCCTGAGACTGCTGCATTTAATACTCTCCCA
Organism: Lathyrus aphaca; assembly: GCA_963966055.1. NCBI lineage: Eukaryota > Viridiplantae > Streptophyta > Magnoliopsida > Fabales > Fabaceae > Lathyrus > Lathyrus aphaca. The sequence goes on along the minus strand of OZ014519.1, from coordinate 733,427,398 downwards.
CCAGTGTGGACTACTCTTCATCCAGTTATGACTACTGCACCGCCTGTGGTGCACACTATTCCGCACCATGATGAAATGATTTACCATGCTAAGCCTAGTGAAGGTGCTGGAGTGGCTGAAAGACTTGATGATTTCCAGGGACGCTTTGTTGAGATACAGAGGGAGATGAGAGCCTTGAAGCATAAGGATTTGTTCGGAAAAGATGCCTATGATCTTTGTCTAGTCCCTAATGTTAAAGTTCCTTACAAATTCAAGTTGCCTGAGTTCGAGAAGTACAAAGGCAACACTTGTCCGTTGAGTCATTTGACTATGTATGCCAGAAAGATGTCAACTCAGACAGATAATGATAAGCTGCTGATTCACTATTTCCAAGATAGTTTGACTGGTGCACCCATGAGGTGGTATATGAGTTTGGATAATAGCCAAATCAAGACTTTCAATGATTTGGGAGAAGCTTTTGTGAGGCAATATAAGTATAATGTTGATATGGCACCAGATAGAGATCAACTTCGTGCTATGTCCCAGAAGGACAAAGAGACTTTCAAAGAATATGCACAGAGATGGCGCGAGCTGGCAGCCCAGATTGTTCCTCCGCTGGAAGAAAAAGAAATGACGAAGATCTTCTTGAAGACTTTAGGTTCTTTCTATTATGAGAGGATGATAGCAAGCTCTCCTTCTGATTTCACTGAAATGGTGAGTATGGGGATGTGTTTAGAAGAAGGTGTCCGTGAGGGACGGTTAAGTCAAGAGAATAGTAATGGCTCAAGCTCTAGAAGGTTCAACTTTGGGAAAAAGAAAGAAGGGGAGACTAATGCTGTGTCTCGTGAAAGTTATAGAAGACCTCATAGTCGTGGGAATCACCATTCGCAGCATGTAGCTTCTGTAACCCCGATGATTAATGTGGCTCCAACTGTGCCAGCAGTTCCAAAGTATCAGCCTCGTTATCAACAACCTTCTGTGCAACAAGGTGGTAATCAACAGGTTCGGGCTAAGACGAGTTTTGATCCTATTCCAATGTTGTATGCGGACTTGCTGCCATCTTTGATTGCAAAGAATCTGGTGCAAACACGTCCTCCACCTCCAGTTCCAGAGACTATCCCATGGTGGTATAAGCCAGAGGCTCGCTGTGCTTTTCATCAAGGTGCCACGGGGCACGACGTTGAGAATTGTTATCCATTGAAGTTTGAAGTACAGAAGTTGATGAGGAACAATGTTCTGTATTTCAATGATGTTAATCCAAATGTGCAGAAAAATCCGTTGCCAAAGCATGGTAATGCGTCTGTGAATATGGTTGATGGTTGTCCTAGTTTGTTCAAGATCTATGAGGTCCGTCATATTCGAAGGTCTTTGGTTGAGATGCATGCTTTCTTAAGTGAATATCATGATATTGATCATGATTATGTTGGATGTTGTATCTGCTCGGTGAATCCTCGTGGTTGCGTGATTGTTAAGAGAGACATTCAAAAGATGATGGATGATAAGTTGATTGAAGTAACAGCAAAAAGAGATGAATATGAAAATGAAGTGAATGTTATTATGCCTCAGTTCAATCTTCCTGAGAGAGTTGTTCCTGAGAGGGTGGTTATTTCTTTTGATAGTCGTAAAAATGCTGTTACTCCATTAGTGATTAATTTGCCTGGTCCAGTGCCATATGAGTCTGATAAAGCTGTTCCGTACCGGTATAATGCTACGATGATAGAAAATGGTAGGGAAGTTCCTATTCCTATTCCAAAGTCTGTGGTTAGCATTGCTGATGTGACAAAGGTTACTCGAAGTGGTAGAGTGTATACTTCAGATCCTCCGAAGAGAGTTGAAGATACAAGTGCAAGTAAGCAGATTATGGATGCTGTTGTCCAATCAGGCCAATCTGGTGATAGTGAAGATGAGGTGCTAAAATTAATAAAGAAGAGTGAGTACAACATTAATGAGCAGTTGTTGCATACTCCGTCAAAGATATCAGTTTTATCACTCTTGATGTGCTCTGAGGCTCATAGGCAGTCTTTGCAGAAGATTCTTGATCAAGCTTATGTTGACCATGATGTGACTGTGGATCAGTTTGATAGTATTGTGGCTAATATCATATCATGCAACAATTTAAGTTTCTGTGATGACGATTTTCCTGAAGAAGGGAGGAATCATAACTTGGCTTTGCATATTTCGGTGAACTGTCAGGAAGATGCTATGTCCAAGGTGCTAGTTGATACTGGATCTTCTCTGAACGTAATGCCGAAGTCGACTTTGTCAAAGCTTTCGTATCAAGATGCTCCCATGAGGCATAGTAGGATTATTATGAAAGCGTTTGATGGGTCGAAGAAGACAGTAATTGGTGAAGTGGATCTTCCTATTCTTATTGGACCGTTTATATTCAAAATTACTTTTCGAGTAATGGATATACGTCCCGCTTATAGTTGTCTCCTCGGAAGACCCTGAATCCATGAGGCAGGAGCTGTGACATCCACTCTTCATCAGAAGTTGAAGTTTGTGAAAAAGGGGAAATTTGGTGACCATTGGAGGTGAAAGGGCGATGCTTGTGAGCAATTTGTCTTCTTTCTCCTATATTGATGCTGAAGAAGAGGTGGGAACTTCGTTTCAAGCTCTTTCTATTGTGGATAATGTTGATAAGAAGAATGCCATGCCCATGTCTTCTTTCAAGGATGCTCTACGAGTGCTGGAAGCTGGTCAGTTTGATGGTTGGGGATGAGTTATTGATGCTGTCGACAACAAGGAAGGTTTTGGTATCGGCTTTGCACCAGGTGCAGTTCTCAATGACCCAAAGACTATTCAGGAAGGCTTCCGAAGTGCTGGGTTTATCAACGATCATTCCGCTGCTGCCATCATTGAAGATGATGAAGATGAAGAAATGCCTGACTTTGTTACGCATGGAAAGATTTGCCAGAACTGGATCGCTGTTGATGTTCCTTTTATTGTTCATGCTTCAAAGTAATTTGTTTTATTTTCTCTCAAAAATCCTTTCACTCTACCCAAGGTGAAAGTGATGTTTGTCGGGCTTTGTTTCAAATTTTATCATCATCAATAAAATGTTATTTTGTTATTTCCATATGTGTTTTTCCTTTTTGCTTTATTCTGAAAAATGGTAACATAAAAAACCCAAAATAATAATAATTGTTTATCTGCATAATGTTTGCACTTTTGTTCATACTCTAAAATAAAAAATAAAATCATTGTGCAGATTGATTGATAAACCCATTGAAAACAATGATCCCATGCCCTCTCCCAACTTTGAATTCCCTGTGTTTGAAGCTGAGGAAGAGGATGTTGAAGAGATTCCCGATGAGATTTCTCGGTTGCTTGAGCACGGGGAGAAAGTTATTCAGCCTCATGGAGAGTCTATAGAGATGGTCAACTTGGGTTCTGAAGATGATAAGAAAGAAGTCAAAGTTGGAGCATTGCTTGGTCCTGATGTTAAGAAGAGGATTGTAGAGCTTCTCAGAGAGTATGTTGATGTATTCGCTTGGTATTATCAAGACATGCCAGGTCTTGATACTGATATTGTGGAGCATAGATTGTCGTTGAAGCCTGAATGTCCACCTGTAAAGCAAAAGTTGAGAAGAACTCATCCCGACATGGCAGTAAAGATCAAAGAGGAGGTTCAAAAGCAGATTGATGCAGGTTTTCTTGTGACATCAACTTATCCTGAATGGGTGGCCAATATCATGCCTGTTCTGAAGAAAGACGGAAAAGTCCGAATGTGCGTTGATTACAGAGATTTGAACAAAGCCAGTCCGAAAGATGATTTTCCATTGCCACACATTGATATGTTGGTAGATAATACGGCTAAGTTTGATGTGTTCTCTTTTATGGACGGATTTTCCGGGTATAATCAAATAAAGATGGCACCCGAGGACATGGAAAAGACCACATTTATTACACCATGGGGAACATTCTGCTACAGAGTGATGCCCTTTGGATTGAAGAATGCTGGTGCAACATACCAAAGAGCTATGACTACACTTTTCCATGATATGATGCACAAAGAAATTGAGGTATATGTTGATGATATGATCGCTAAGTCGAAGACTGAAGAGGATCATGTTGAACATTTGCTAAAGTTGTTTCAGAGATTAAGGAAGTTTAAGCTTCGTTTGAATCCGAACAAGTGCACATTTGGTGTACGTTCTGGAAAGTTGTTAGGTTTCATTATCAGCCAAAGAGGCATTGAAGTTGATCCTGATAAAGTGAAAGCTATTTAGGAGATGCCTGCTCCAAGAACCGAAAAGCAAGTAAGAGGATTCTTGGGCCGTTTGAATTATATTTCGAGGTTTATCTCTCACATGACTGCCATATGTGCTCCGATCTTCAAGTTGCTTCGGAAAGATAAAGGTTGTGTCTGGACAGATGATTGTCAGAAGGCGTTCGAAAGTATCAAAGAATATCTGCTTGAACCTCCTATCTTGTCTCCTCCGGTGGAAGGTAGACCGATGATCATGTACTTGACTGTGTTGGAAGATTCCATGGGTTGTGTGCTTGGTCAACAAGATGAATCTGGAAGAAAAGAATATGTAATTTACTACTTGAGTAAGAAATTCACTGATTGTGAGTCTCAGTATTCCATGCTTGAAAACACTTGTTGTGCCTTAGCTTGGGCTACAAAGCGTCTTCGCCAGTATATGTTGAATCATACAACTTGGTTGATCTCTAAAATGGATCCAATCAAGTATATCTTTGAAAATCCTGCTTTGACTGGGAGGATTGCTCATTGGCAAATGTTGTTATCAGAATATGATATCGAGTACCGAGCTCAAAAAGCTATAAAAGGTAGTATCTTGGCTGACCATTTGGCACATCAACCGATTGATGATTACCAACCAATCAAGTTTGATTTTCCAGATGAGGATGTGATGTTTTTGAAAGTGAAAGATTGTGATGAACCTTTGATTGTGGAAGGGCCGGAGCCTAGATCTCGATGGGGTTTAGTTTTTGATGGTGCCGTGAATGCACGCAGAAGAGGAATTGGGGCAATGATCATTACTCCCCACGGTTCACATATTCCTTTTGCCGCGAGGTTGACTTTTCCTTGTACCAATAATCAAACTGAGTATGAAGCCTGCATTATGGGTCTTGAGGAAGCTATTTATTTGAGGATTAAGCATCTTGATATGTATGGAGATTCTGCCTTGGTAATCAACCAGATCCAGGGTACGTGGGTAACTCATCAACCCCACTTGATCCCTTATAGAGATTATGCCAGGAAGATATCAACTTTCTTCACTAAAGTTGAGTTCCATTATGTTCCTCGTGATGAGAATCAGATGGCAGATGCTTTAGCAACTATAGCTTCTATGATAAAGGTGCACCAGTGGAATGATGTTCCCATGATCAGTGTGATGCGACTTGAAAGACCAGCTCATGTGTTTGCAGTTGAAGAGGTCCATGATGACAAGCCTTGGTATCATGATATTAAATGTTTCCTCCAGAGTCAGGAATACCCACTTGGGGCGTCCGATAAAGACAAGAGGACTTTGAGGAGATTGGCAGGCAATTTCTTCCTGAATGGAAATGTGCTTTATAAGAGAAATTTTGACATGGTCTTGCACAGATGCGTGGATAGACACGAAGCAGACATGTTAATGAAAGAAACTCATGAAGGATCTTTTGGCACTCATGCTAATGGGCATGCAATGGCTAAAAGGGTGTTGAGAGCAGGTTACTATTGGCTGACAATGGAATCTGATTATTGCAAGTATGTGAAAAAGTGTCATAAGTGTCAAGTGTATGCTGATAAGATTCACGTGCCACCAGCTTATCTCAATGTGATTTCTTACCCATGGCCTTTCTCTATGTGGGGAATTGATATGATTGGTATGATTGAACCCAAGGCTTCGAATGGACATCGTTTTATTCTTGTGGCAATCTACTACTTCACCAAGTGGGTGGAAGCGGCATCGTATGTTAACGTGACCAAGCAAGTTGTGGTTCAGTTTATCAAGAATAACATTATCTGCAGATATGATGTTCCGAATAGAATCATTACTGATAATGGTTCGAACTTGAATAATAAGATGATGAAAGAGCTTTGTGAAGAATTCAAGATTCAACACCATAATTCTTCTCCTTATAGACCAAAAATGAATGGGGCTGTTGAAGCTGCGAATAAGAACATTAAGAAGATCATTCAGAAGATGGTTGTGACGTACAAGGACTGGCATGAGATGCTCCCTTTTTCTTTGCATGGGTATCGTACGTCTGTCCACACTTCAACAGGGGCAACCCCTTTCTCACTTGTTTATGGTACAGAAGCAGTGCTCCCCGTCGAAGTTGAGATCCCATCAATGAGAGTTCTGATGGAAGCCAAGTTGACTGAGGCTGAATGGTGTCAGAGTAGATTTGATCAGTTGAATTTAATTGAGGAAAAGAGAATAACAACTTTGTGTCATGGTCGGTTGTACCAGCAAAGAATGAAGAAAGCTTTTGACAAGAAGGTCAAACCTCGTGTATTCAGAGAAGGCGACCTCGTGCTCAAAAAGATTCAGTCTTTCCTTAAAGATTCTCGGGGCAAGTGGACTCCGAACTATGATGGCCCATATGTTATCAAGAAAGCCTTCTCTGGCGGTTCATTAATTCTTGCAACTATGGATGGTGAGGAGATCACTCGCCCTGTGAATGCGGATGCAGTCAAGAAATACTTCGCCTAAAAAATAAAAGAACAGCTCGCTAAGTTGAAAACTCGAAAGGGCGGCTTAGGCAAAAATGAGCGTCTCGGTGGATTGAAAACCCGAAAGGGTGGTCCAGGCAAAAATTAGAGACATAAACAGAAATAATTATCCCGGTAGATTGAAAACCCGAAAGGGCAATCTAGGCAAAAGTTAGGGATCATGGCAAGTAACTGCGCCGACAGACTGGATCACTTGTAGCAACTGAGGATTTCAGATTCTATTCCTCAGAAGAATTTCCCATCAAAGATTCTTATTCACTCATCCTTGACTGAAGTTTCGGACACAGTGGAGTTCAATGTTGATAGGGAGAATAGTGATCATTGTATCTCAATGTAGCCCTTTTCCATGTATTTACCATTTTTCAAGCTTGTAATGATCCATGGAGTCATGCCATTTGCTGACTACCATTCTATCAATGAATTTGAGCTTTTATCCAATTGTTTGCAATTCTTTATATTGTTTCTGTTTACAAAATTTCAGTTTATTGTTGATGATGATTTTTGAAACAAATTTAATAAATTTAATCTTTGAAGATTATAAAAACATTTTTCTTTTGATATGTGAACAAAGAAAGGATATCAATAGTGATTCCGAGGATGGTAAAGTCTGGATGTGTGTAATTTGTCTCTCCCAAAGCAGGGTTTGATTCGGTTGTGTCCATGAGAAGTTCCTGGACAGTCTTGACAGGTTGATGGTAATGATGTTTTGTTCCCCAACAATAAGCATGAGCGGGAATTGTATGATTGTTCTGAGTTCCCATGTTTTCTCCAGAAGAGTTGTTGGAAGGGATGTTCTTAAGAATCCCTAGCTGAGTTTTGATCTCTTCCTCAGCAAGTTATCTTTAAATTGAGAAGCATTGGGAATCCCCAGCTGAGCTCTTGTTCCTCAGCTTGATTTGTTTGCATCCTTGAATAGAAGTATTGATATAGCAGTCAGTTTAGAGGTTTTCTTTTACCAAATGATGGGTATTGATTTAAAATCCCTCGTAACTGTGTTTTGGCTATGATGTTAACTTCTGATATCCTCATGTGGATCCCCAGTAGGTCTGCATGTGTTGGTTTCCAACAGATTCCTATGTGATTTTCAGCAGGTCTTGCACTCTATCCCCAAGTGGAGCAGGAGTGGTATAACAGTTATTCCTCGTGAAGTTTGATTTTTATCAAGAATACTTCCATCCTCAGCAGATTATTACCTTTCCTCAGCAGGATGATATCCCTAGCAGATGCTGTCTCATCATGATTTAAGCCTTGTAGTAGGATTTTATTCCTTTGATGGCTTATGACAGTCCCCTGCAAGATTTCAAGTTGAATCTCCAACATGTTTCCCTGCATTGTTGCCTTGGGATTAGCCGAGTATCGGGTTGTTGTGGTGTTCATGTCACCTGTTTCTTATCTTTATGTCTGTTTTGTCAGCATATTCATAAGCATATTCATACGCATAAGCATAGCATCATTTGCTTGCATTCTTGCATTTATCATTTTTTATCTGCTCTTTGGTGTGGATTTTCCCCACAGAGTGTGTGTGTCGTCTTCCTCTCAAGTTTAGAGTGTCGACCATTAAGCAGAAAGTGTTAATCCTTTCTAATTCCCCACTGAGTTTGTTTCTCGTGGATGATGTTGATTCAGTTTCCTCCACAATTTATTATCTGGATGGAATTTCCCCAGTTGAGATATTTCCTCCTCGGGATAAGTCTTGTTTGACCGTTTCTCTCCAATTTGTTCTTGGATTGAACTTTGGTCCCCTTTTATGACTAATATTGCTTTGGAATTAAGCTATCATTATTTGATAGTGGGCAACATTTTCTCCAGCTTGAGTATATTACTTTGGAATTAAGCTATCAGTTAATCGATAGTGGGTAATATTACCAAATTGATCAAGTTCTTTTGCTTGTACTCCTACCCAGTAAATCCGGTAGTTGAGATTTTTTCCTCTTACCCAGTAAAAAGGTAATAGAAGCTGTTTCCCTTTAATTGAGCTCCTACCCAGTAAATCAGGTAGTTGATCATACTCCTACCCAGTAAATCAGGTAGTTGAGATTTTTCTGCCCAGTAAAAAGGTAGTGGAGGTTATCCCTCTTTATTTTGCTTCTATCCAGTAAATCGATAGTCGAGTCCTTTGTTTTCCTACCCAGTAAACAGGTAGTTGATGATTTTTTTCAACTCAGTATTCCATTTTTTGGACTCGAATACTTTGTTTGATTGATATCTCCTGGCAGGGTGTTTACTTTCCTTGGTTGAATCTTGTACCTTAATTATATCATACCTCTTCCCAAGTGGAGTCAGCTATCCAGTGATTTATTTTCCTGGTAAACTCTTTTATTGTCTGTTGTTATTTCCCCAGCGAGATTTTCTTCTGTGTCCCCAAGTTTTTTCTTTCCTCTGATGGTCATATTTTCCCCACAGAGATCTTGGGTTTGCATATCATATTCATATCATATCATGTTCTCTTATGACAAAAATTGGGTATTCTGTATTTAAGTCTCTCCCATCTTGTAGAGACGAAGATGTCAATCTTCATATCTCCGGATTGAAGAAACTTAAATAGGGGCAGCTGTAACACCCTAATTTTTGCCCTAAGATTTCTTCGCATTTTATCTGCATTTTGCATACAAACAAGATCGCACTGGTTTCTCAGTTTCTTCTCAGATGTAGGGTCTATGCTTCACAGGGGATCACCATTGTTTTTATTTCTTTATATTTGTTTATATTTACTAACCTCTAACCAAAATACCAAAAATATGTTGTAGTTTGCCTCTTCTTCTTCTCTGTGTTGCAGGTTTGCGAAGATAAGACAGTAATTTCAATTCAGAGGCGATTGTTCAATTATGATTCAATTCAGATGGACGTTTGACCTAATATTGGTCAAATTATCAGAAGATTGTTTAATTGCAAGTTATTTGTGTGCTAGTGGTCTATTCCTCAGACAATGTGTATTCAAAAGTTCAAGTCGTGTTGTGTGTGAAAATCACCCGTTTATCAGGCAGTTTTTTTTTTGTGTGAAGTTTGATTTAAATCTTCAAGTCTATGCAGTGTCCATCAGTTCACCAGTGATTCATCTGAGGATTTATTTTCCTCATCAAGGATTCTAATAATCAAGGAAAATTTCAGACGATGGTTGTGGCTTGAGTTGTGGATTGTTCAGTGGTTTCATGATGGTCGTGTTCATTTCACCAGGCACGTGGAAAAATTCAAATTTGGTTCTGGGCTTAAAATAAAAAAATCATCACTTCGTTCATTAGTCACCCTTTTTTTCTTAGGTCATATTTCCATTATCCAATTATTTTATATCCATCTATTTCTGACCATTGTCCATATTTCTATTTTTCATTTCCAAATATTCGATTTAATATTCATCATCATTTTAATTTCCACATTTTAATTCATTTCTCAATATCCATTTTCTTTTATCACCAAACCTATCATGACCTTTTAATCATAATCCAATTTATTTTTATTCTCTATTACCCATTTTTTTTAAATCCATATATCCATTATAAGAATAATAGACCCATTTTTTTTCCATAAAAAAAAAGAGAATTCTTAAGCCCACATAATTAAGCCCATGTTATTTTGATTTGTTTATGCCAAATAAATAAAATTAAATAAAAGAAAAAAGAAAACAAAAGATGATATATCAGTTACAGTGCAACACGTCATCACTTTATTAAGTTTCTATCAGCTACTTCATATTCATACATGTATTTTGAAGCCAATAACAACATCTCATCAGCGCATAAATTCCCAGCCGCGGGACCCACTCAAACCACAACACCCTTCACTTCAAGCAACATCACGTGACAACATTATCACACATTAAAACGCAATGAGCTGAAGGATAAAACGCACACCATGGAGAAATAAAACGCACCTGCATAGCACCTCCAGCAACACGCGTGAAAACACAAGCCATCATTCACTATCAGCAGCATCTGCAAAATGCAACAAGACAACAAGCAAAACACAGAAAAATTTAAAAAAAACTCAGCAAAGGAAGCACGCGTTCGTGACCATCCAAAATGATTCCGAAAGTGCACAAAACGGCAACCAACTCTCCATTTCAAATTAGCCTCTTCACCTATAAATACAGCCCCTCTCACCTTCAAATTCAAGCTTTGACAACCCCATAAATCCCTGCACAAATCAAAAATAAAGCTCCATATTCATTTTCAATTTCTTTTCCAAAACCACAAATCTAACCTTCAATTTAAATTTTCAATCTAACACTGATATTCAAAAATCAGATTTACCTTCATCAATTTCCAATCCTTCATCTCACACCAAATCAATTGAAATATAAGGAGAAGGGAGTGAGAATCGAAAGAAATCTGAAATCGAAATCAGTGGAAGTTCGTAGAAAGAGAGAGAGATGGGACCGCTTTTGTTTGAAGCTTGCCGGCGCGAATTTGTTTGAACGGTGAGGAAACGATGGTGATTTTTGAGAATTTGTTTTGCTCTTGTGATGAATAGTAGCCACCTGCGTTTGAGATAGAAGAAGAGGATGCTGTGTATTTTTTCATTTTTCTTTCTTTGTATTTTTGTTCTTTTTAAAAATAAATAAATAAATAGAGTAATTGATATTGGGCCTGGTGGCATAATGGATCCAATTGCTATCACTGCCACCCATGTTGACCCGCGGATCCTGAAGGTGCGCAAAACACAAGGAAGGGGGGTTGGAATTGGGTTTTCTTTAACAACTAAAAATAACTTCTAAGGACACGTTAATTTATCCTGGTTCGTTTGAACTCAAACTACGTCCAGTCCACCCGCCAAGGTGATTTTGCCTCTACTGAGGTCTTAATCCACTATTCAATTTGAATACACACAAAGACCTATAGTCAATGTCCTCTTGAGTCTTCTGACTAAACTTAGTCACTCAAGGAATAAAATAACTATTACAATGATAATAAAGAAGTAACTAAATAATGCTTCTTGATAAACACGGATCACTAAGTGAAAGTTACAGTATATAAGCACAAGTTGATTCAGTCTTTTTGCGTGAGTGTATTGTAGTGTCGTAGTCAATTCTTCAAATGAAATCCTTTATATAGTCCTTGAATGAATGTAGCCGTTGGAGACATCTTGAGCTAAATTTAGGATATAAGTTAATACCATAAATTCCTTCCATAAACAGAGATACTTGTCTTGACCATTAATTAAAATATTCTTTAAATAATGTCATCATTATGAATGTCACCATCTTCTAAGCGGAGATCAGAGATAATAAAAATTTGATGCGCAGCTAATAAATATGTTATTAAATGATGGATTCTTCTTTGAGAGTATCTTGTTTATGTGGCTCAATGAATCTTCTAATCAAGTACGTTTTACTTGAATGAATTGATCTTCTACACGAGAATAAAGATATTTATTAGAACTTCTATTCTATAATAAACTTTGTTATCATCAAAACACTTAGAGGTTCAGAACCATAATTGTTCTAACAGATCCTTCCCCCTTCCCATTCTATTTTTCTTTTTTTTTATTATTCTTTAGTTTTTTTGTTTTCTTAAAAGGTTAATTTCCAACTTATTGATATAAGAATTTTAGAAAATGATATTTTAGAAAAAGTTTAGAAAAAGAAATCTATAAAGTTTTTTTAATTGTTTTATTTGTTATGGATTTTATTTTAAAATCTATATTTCTTTTCATTTCCTTTTATTATTTTATTTTTGGTCGATGAAAATCTCGGATTCGTAGATTGTTGGTTTTCGAAGAGGTTTAATCTTTATTATTTCAAATCTATGGATGAATGATCATTTGGATCATTCTTCATACTTTGAAATCGTGATAGGTTGCCTTCGATGAATTCAATGAAAATCTCGATTAAGATTAGACCGTTCTTTTTCTTTTAGTGCGACATGTTTTCAGAGAATGATCCATAATATCATTTCTCTAACATGTATTAGCACAGATATTTTCCACTTTAATTAGTGGTGGCCGGCCTCATTTGTAGGGTAATTACTTCGTAAATTACTCGGCGATTGCTTAACATAGACCTAAATTTGTCCCGAATTCGGAATAAGATCCACTTGGATCCGGTTGCCTCGATTTTTTTTTATTATCTTTCGTGGTTGTGCTTGATTAAGTTCATCATACCACTTATATGTAAATATTATAGTAATATTAATATACTAACCATTTAAATTCAATCTCTCGCACCTTATCCTCTTTATTTCAATTTCTCGCTCCTTATCTCTTTATTATGATATTATCATATTAATCATATATCATAGTGTTTATGTTTATATTGTTGCTTGTGATTTTTCTTTTGTCCATTTGGGCACTAAAACATTAATAAAGGATTAAACACCTAAAAAACTTGTGACTTTTAATTTCGGACTATGGTTACTATCCTTAGCATTGGAGTTTGGACTTAGAATTTAGGATCTCTACCTTTGCTCAAATTGTGATGGATTGAAGACTTTGGCCTCAAGTTATTCTCATTTGTCTATGAAGATGGAATTCCGTTTACTTTGAAGAAATGTTCATAATATGGTTTGATCGCTCTTCTCTTAACTTTTTAATTCAAGTATTAGGATAGTCCCTTCATCTCCTCCCACTTCTTAAATTTTCAAATCTTCTCCCTATTTTCAAATCTTCTTGGTTTTCAAACTTCAAACGCTTTCGCAACCAAACCTTGACTTAGGTCAAGTGATTTTATCCTTTTCACTTTATTTTCTTAATAAACTTTAATCCATGTAAATATATTGAAATTCTTTTCTTAAATACTGTAGATGTTAAGAATTGGCAGAATTTTTGACAAACAAGAAGTGTTGAACTTAGTTCAGGATGTCACACCAGATGTTGTGACATTGTCAAACAGAGTAACTGTTAATGAATTTAGTTCAGACATCAGGATGTCACACCAGATGTTGTGACATCGTAAACCTGCTACCAGACTTAAATGATGCATAACAGAAGTGAGTAAATTCAGGAGAATTTATATGGAATTAATTGTGAATAGATAAGCACTACAAGGCGCATCATTAGGGAGCTTAGTTATCTGATTTCAGTGTAACAGAATAACTAACTCACCTTGAATCAAGGAAGTAACAAACTAACTAACCCTAATTCAAGGTGATGACAGTGGGATTTATCAGGACTGGATAATTTACAGAAAGCCCAAAAACCAAGCATCTATTTAAGGAACAGAAACTCTCAGAATAGAGTACGAATCTTAGAAGACCAAAAAGGGTGTTTGTGTTTTATAGCAGGTTTTAATTGTGTATCACTTTATGAGCTTTTAAGCAAAAAGTGTATTGTGTCTTGATTGAAACTGTTAAGTAAAATCAAGCTGTTGTGTTTGAAGTGTGACTTCAATTTTATTAAACATTGTAAAATATCACTGTGTGATTGAGGGGGAGTGAGTAGGTGCTCATATCTAAGTTGTGTCTTAGGTAGAAATTGCCTTGGGTAGATATTAAGTGAAGGATTAAACTGGTTGGTTTAATTCCAGAATTAATATTACTTATATTGGATTTCCTTCCTGGCTTGGTAGCCCCTAGATGTAAGTGTGGAGATACAGTGAACTGGGTTAACAATTTCCCGTGTTATTTAATTTACCTGCACTTTAAGTTTTGTTTAAGTCTTCAAGTGTTTAAACATCTGATTCGACATCACGTACCTAATCCCAGAATTTCAAATACTTTAAAAAATCCAAGACTCACTCAATTGTTTTTTGTGCCTTTGTGCACTTTTTCTTTCTATATGTTTAGATATGATTCATTCTTTCTAGCGGAATTATTCGCTAAAGAATGATGACTTATCTCTACATTTTAAAATCAATTCAACTCATTGTTCCTTTTCAAATTTTGTACCACGAACTACGAGGTTTTGATCTTGCATTGCACTTTGTGGGTACGTAGGCATGAGGCGTTAAACCTCTTCAAACACAAAAACATTAAAAAACGTTTCTCTTCTCATCTCCTCAATCTTTTTCAAGCAAACCAATTTCAAACCAAAAAAGCAGTAAATATTTCAAAGGGCTCCCGTGGAGTACCACAGACATTTTGGGTGCGTAAAACCTTCCTAATCGGTAACCTATCCCCTTACCCGTTCTCTGTTTGTTTCTTTTAGCTTTTGCTTTTAGATTCATTAGGTTTTATTCGTTCTTTTTCCCTTTTCCATTTGGAATAAAATAAAAGCGCGGTGGCGACTCTGTTTACCTTGAGTTAAGTTAATCAATAGCTTACACTCATGATTTTACCGCTACAAGCTGCATCTGGGACACAACATAACCTTTAACTTCTTGTTTTGACATCTTTGCAAGAAATCAACAATGCTTTCACCCTCTTTAGGGTAAGCCCTTTTGTATTTATTCTTATGAGGCCTAGCAGAATCAGCTTGGACCTCCTGGTCCTCAATTATTTCTACCATGTTGACATTGGCCTCATCATTCAATTGCATTTTGGAGAAGTTTATGTCAAGGCTTTCAGTGGCCTCATCTTTTTTGTTGAAACTTTTAGCAGTTTCTTTTGTTATCAGAGGGAGAATTGCTTCTTCAGTCTCTTCATCATGGCCATCAATGACTCCCACATCGAACCTTTCGACATCAGGTGATGTCTTTAAGAACCCTTCAACATCCATACATATCAGGTGCTCTAATTGTCCCTCAGTCAGTTCTCTTTCAGCCATGATTACTGTAGCATTATGGGCAGGGTCTTCAGCAACCCTAACTATCATAGGCTCCCTCACGACTGCAACTGTCCCAATGGTATCATTGCCATCAACAGCCCGATCAACAACATCAATTAGATTTACTGCTATAGGTTTAGTATAATTAGCCTCATCTAGTTGAAGAGGACCAATATTAAGCTTCATATATGCTTTTGGCTTGTCTCCGAATTTGAGCCTTCCCTCTTGGATAGAATTTTGCACCAAATCCATGAAAAGAAAACATTGAGAAGTTTTATGACCCAAGTAATTGTGGTATTTAGAAAAACCTCTTTTCTTTCGTTGATCTAAAGGTGGAACTTTAGCGCTTGGTGTCACAAGTATTTGGCCATCCTTAACTAATAAATCAAAAACTTCGTCACACTTAGTAACGTCGAAAGTATATGTTTTCTTAGGATATTTGTCATTCTTTTCAGTTTCGACAGGGTTTTTTCATTAGAGGGAACTAAGAGCTTGCAGGCATAAGGAGGACCCTGCTTAAGTTCAACTAGGTCTATCTCGTTATCCTCTAATGGTATGAATTCGTCATGGACTTCTTCGACCTCATCTTGATAGTCCATATAGACTATCTTCTTATGTTTATTCGCCATAGCTTTTTTATCCTTAAGAAGTTCAAGCTGTCGAACTCTATCCGCTAACTGGGCCATATCCCTTAGGTACTGAGTATCCAACTTCTTCCTGATGGAATAATCAAGGCCATCAGCAGCCATTTCGACCAATTCATGCTCGGGTACTTGTGTAAAGCATCTGCCTTTGAGTAGCCGAAATCTGTTCAAGTAATCATCAATAGATTCATTGAACTTTCTTTTGACACTAGCCAATTCTTTCAGGCTAATCTTGGTTTGTCCCGTGTAAAACTGCTCATGAAACAAACGCTTTAATTGAGTCCAATTACAAATTAAACCAGGTGGCAATGTAGTAAACCAAGTGAAAGCATTCTTGGTGAGAGAACTAGGGAAATATTTAACCCTAAGGCTTTCAACATTTGCTAGCTCTCCTACTTCTATCATATAACGCGCCATATGTTCGAATGTAGACTCATTCGTATCTTTTGAGAACATGGTGAACTTAGGAACCTTCGTCCTAGGAGGTAGTTCGGATTGGAGTAAATCTTCTGCTATTGGCGAAGTGAAATTTGGCCTAGCAAAGCCTGTGTTTATCCCACTTCTAGCCATTATTTGTTCGATCATGGTTGCTAAATTATTCTCTGCTGCCAAATTGTTATGTCGAACCTGGTGAACCACTTGATCTGCGTCTTGATGCCTGTTTACTACTCTTAATGTTCTAACATCTAGTTCAACATCAGAATGTTCTAACATCTAGTTCAACATCAGAATCTCAGTTGGTGAAATGGCACATCAATTTAAGATAGGATGATCTACAGGGATTAAAAATTGAACGCTTCAAAAAGATGTCTCCCTTGGTAGTTTGATGAAGCTTCAAGAAGAAAAAGATGTTACATGCTTAGATATTCGAAGTATGTTTGATAGTAAGCAAGTGGAACATGTGTTTTGAAGATCAAGTTTAGTAAGTAGATCAGGGTATCTTTGTGAGATTTTTGACAAACATGAAGAAGACAATGTGTGGCAGTTGACTTTTTCATATAAGGATTTATGAATAGGGTTATCAGATTGTGGCAATGAGTTGATCTCTATAGTGAATTTGAAGAATTAAGATAACCAAAGTGTGGCCGTTGGTTGGTCTAGAGGATTGTCTTGGAACAAGTTGCTTTTGGGCAGAAGAGTGATGAGTTAAAGACTCAAGGTTTTTTTGAAGGTGGATGAAAGTCTATCTCTCTTTCAGGAGTTTTGATTTAAGCTGGTAATGCAATATTATTGAAGGGCTTCAGTTCTTGTATTACTATGTTATAGTAAGTCCAGTTGGTGGAACGTATCAAGAATTATGATGATGATGTATTGGTGTATGGAAGATGTTTTAATAGGTGTTAGGACATTATTTGAGACGACTGTCTACATTGTATCAAATTAGATTCTACCTTATCATACGGGAGAATGATGAAGTAGAAGGTTTGTCTTGAAAAGAGATTGTAGAGAAAACTGAAGTAGATCAGATAGTGATTACTTGAAAGTCTGAATGTGGATATTCAACTAATCATATTGTCAAAGTTAGAGGATTGGATGAGTATTGTGTTGGAATGTTTGGCTCAAAAGAAAAGGATGTTAAAGGGACATGACCCTATTGACATGTCATGCTAGTTGATCAGACTTGTCAAGATGTGATATTTTGGAGCTTGTGATGGCAACAAACCAAAAGGGGATCATGTGTGTATTTGTATAAGGGATGATTATGTTCAACATGTAGGTTGAACAAAGAGTGAGCTCTTGAAGACATGAAGACGCTTCTTATGTTTTCCTTTCATCAAAGTACAAAGGAGCACATGTCACCCTTGATATGGGAGAGTGTTACACTTCTGTGCAACTGCACTTGTGAAGGTAAAGGGGGTAGTAATTTTTTTGGGTGATCTAGACAATATATGTCATGATTAAAAGGAGTGAAAAAGATGTAATATCAAGTGCACCTTGATCGTTCATATTCAGAATGGCTATCTCTGATAAGGATTTGTGATGTAACACATCATGTTGTAACATGGTATACTAAGTATGGTAAATTGTTTCTCAGATTGATATATTTTACTTAGTTGTGTGAAGCTAGCTCACTCTGATGAAGGTTAAAAAAATGTTGTGTGCTTTCCTATGTGATCTGAATAAGGGTTGTCTTTTGTGTCCAAAGGGCAATATGGAACCATATGGATAAAGTTTTTATCTGCAGTATTAATTAAATACACCAGGGGTTGTGAACTTTGCATGTAGTGTTGCTAGTAGACAGGTTGTGGTAGGATGTCAGGACATGTTTCAAAACATGTGTGTCTTGAGCCAAACTAGGAGCTTTTATGGACGGTGCTGGCAGTAGGGTGTAAAACGCGTGTTTTTTTATAAGTCAGACATTCAAAAATTATTTTGGATGGTTCCATTTAACTGGTATAAAATTTTTTGTGCCTAAATTAACGGGCCTTGACCAAGAACGCGTCTGCATTCAAAGCACAACCGTTACTTTCTATGTCAGCTCTTGCTATTTATAGAGAGCAATTCTCCTCCTTCAGCCTGTGTGTGTTTTCAACATTTCTACCTTCTTATGGGTTTTATTTGTATCTGGGTGAGTACTCTGTGGGTTTGGTGTTGTGATGGATGTCTTTTCCAATTTTTTGCTACAAAGGGGGAGATAGGATATGCTCTATCATCCGCTCAGATGGAGGCTCGGTTCAAATGGATATGCCAGATGTGCTTCAGAGATGGATCTCAGATGTCAGGGAGGATGTTGTACTTCAGTCATCGTGACTTGTGTCATGAGTTATGAACACAATAGTGACTTGTGTTCTAAGTTAGATAAGGGAATGAGTGATATGTTCTCTTATGCCACCACTGGTCTCTTTGAGGGGGAGTATTTCTCAGCCTGAGAGGAATGTTTCTGGGAACCGGAATGGAAAGGGGTAGTAGTGGATTAGTTATGTCAAGAGTTCAGGACTTTCTACTAAGAGTTCAGGACTTTCTACTCCTTGTCCATTGTTGTTTCCACTATTGCTGAAGAAGGTTGTTGAAGAAGATGTCAAACAACATGTCCTGACATGATGAAGAAAGGGTTACTGTTGTTTTTTCAGTATTGCTGATGTAATTTGAGTTGTATTTTATTTATTTTTTTCAACCAAAATTTTCCAAAGGGGGGATTGTTAGTTCTGTATTTCTAGGATTGGCATAAATTTTGTAAAACAAATATAGCAACAATATATTGTATATGATCTTGCAAAATAAGAACAGGTTAAGAAAATAAGTCCTATTGTGCGCCTGATCATCTTGATTTGAACTATTTCAACATCTGGAGCAACATGTCAAAGAAGATGTCATATCCAGTCATTTGACATCATGATCTGATCCTGCTGAATTGAAGATTCTATTATTATTTAACAGAAACAAAATATTCAGAGTTTTTAAAGAAAACCAAGGTGGCGCTGTTTTAAAGATCTTGAAGATTCAAATCTGAATTAGATAAAAATATTGAATAAATATAGACTTTCTAAATATAGATATCTTTTAGGAAGTTATTGTTTTAAATATCTTTTTGTAGCAGATTTTTCTGCATAGTTGTAGCAGTTGCTATGCTGCGATTTTAGAAGGCCCAAATCCAGTTGGGAATAAGTTATAAAAAGAAGTCCTGTAACCTAGTTTTAGTAACCAACGAAAGATGTAAAAGCTTTATCATTAGGGTTGAGTTCTAGACACAACCATATGCTAAAAGATTTAATATCCAGGGCTGTTTTCTTTGTAATTCTCAAAGCTGTTAAGCAAGAGGTATTGTGTACTTGGCTGAAGCTTGGAAGCAAGGTTAAGAGGTTGTCATGGAAGTGTGTCTTCTGATTCTGAATTATTAGTTTGTTATCACTGTGGTGATTGAGGGGGAGTGAGAGGTGTCTCATATTTAGGAGTTCCTAGATAGAAGTTGCACTGGTAGTGATTAAGTGAGAAGATTGTAAACTTAGTGGTTTGCCGAGGGTCTATGAATTGATACTAGTGATAGTGGATTTCCTTCCTGGCTTGGTATCCCCTAGAGTCGATGTGGTTGCATCCAACTGGGTTAACAATTTGACTGTGTTGTTTATTCTTTTTTGTATTGTATTATTCTATGTTTTACTGAATGTCAGACCAGATGTCTAAACATCCTGTAGGGTATTCATAATCTGTTATAACAGAATACTGTACTATCTTTGGATGTACCTTGCCATGTTAACAATAACATATTAGATGTCTCGACATCATATTTGACATCTGGTTCTGCCATACCAGAATTTCAGATTATGCAAGGGGAAGGTATCAGCACCCATCACATCTGTTGTACTTAATGAGAACCATTAGTTAGTTTTGTGCATAAGTGTTAGCTTTTGAATGTTTTCATTCCTCTAGTTATTACAAGGGAAAAAGAAAGATAAAAAGGACTAAAATTAGTGTCTTTTTATTAGGGTGCCTGATGAGACTTTTAATCTCGCTCCTACGTATCTGCGGGTGCGATAGAAAACTCAAGGCTTCGTAGTTCTAGGTAGAAAATGTTTGTTTGTGGGTTGATTTTAGCAAAAGTTATTATTGTCGCAATCGAACGGAAAACATTGCTTACCCAAAATAGTTATATGAGAGGGAGTTTTCATCCCAACAAAATATATTTATAAATCAACATTCGCGGGAAAATGTCAGTTAACTAAACTCACATATAAATGGGCAAGACGTTGTTTTACGTCACCTCGAGACAAAACATTTTTCATTTAAAAAATAGTTTGAAGATGAAAACCAAAAGGCAAAAGGTTTAGATGTGTTTGATTGGTTTTAGGGTTAGAAGACAAGTATTTGGACTAGCAAGCTATTACGACTTAGGCCAAGTACTCAGGACTATGGTTGGACATTAGACCCAAGTAGTCTTTTTCATCCCTTTTTGTTATGAAAGGTTTGGAATATTTACAAGTGTTTAGAGTTGAAGTTGTATGCGAAGTTATCGAAATGTGAGTTCTGGTTGAACGAAGTGAGTTTCCTTGGCCCCCGGATTTCAAGTGGTGGAATTTCTATGGATCCTTCAAAGATTGATGTAGTGTTACAATGGGGGACTCTTAAATCTGATACAGAGATCCGAAGTTTTCTTGGGTTGACAGGTTACTATCACAATTTTATCGAAGGTTTTCTAAGTTGGCATTACATTTGACGTAGTTGACTCGAAAGGGTCAAACTTATGTGTGAGATGTTGCATTGTAATAGAGCTTTGTGAAATTAAAGAAGAAGTTAACGACCGCTCCAGTGTTAATTTTGCCAAACCTGAATGAACCTTTTGTGGTGTATTGTGACGCATCAAAGATGGGACTTGGTGGAGTGTTAATGCAGAATGGTCAAGTGGTTACTTATGCTTCCAGACAGTTAATAATTCATGATAGGAATTATCCTACGCACGTTGTGGTGTTTGTGTTAAAAATCTGGAGACATTATATTTTTGGCTCTAGATTCGAAGTCTTCAGTGATCATAACAGTTTAAAGTACTTGTTTGATCAAAAGGAGTTGAATATGAGGCAAAGAATGTGGCTAGAATTATTGAAGGATTTTGACTTTGATTTGAGTTACCATCCCGATAAAGTGAACATGATGGCTGATGCTTTAAGTAGGAAGTCATTGCATATGTCAATGCTTATGGTGAGTGAACTAGAGAGGATTGAGAAATTCAGAGATATGAGCTTATTGTGTGAGACAAATCCTGACAGTGTGAAGTTAGGGATGTTGAAGCTAACTAATGATATTTTGGAAGAGATTCGAGTAGGTCACAAATCTGACTTGAGGTTGGATGATCAGACAACCTTAATTAACTAATGCAACATAAGTGAATTCCGGATTGATGAGAATGATGTATTGAGGTTCCGAGATAGAGTGTGTATTCCAGATGTTCCAGAGATTAAGAAAAGTATTTTAGAGGAAGGACATCGAAGTATACTGAGTATCCATCCTGGTGCTACGAAGATGTATCAGGATTTGCAGAAGTTATTTTTGTGGCCGGGTATGAAAAGAGACATTTCTAAATTTGTGTATGCATGCTTAACTTGCCAAAAGTCAAATATCGAACATTAGAAGCCTTTGGGTATGATGCAACCACTGAACATTCTAGAATGGAATTGAGACAATATTTCTATGGATTTTGTGTCTGGATTACCGAAAACTGTGAAAGGGAATGATTCAATCTGGGTAATTGTGGACAGATTAACTAAGTCGACTCATTTCTTATTAATGAAGGTTAATCATTCTAGGAAGAGACTAACTGAGATGTATATTTAGAAGATTGTGAATTTACAGGGATACCTTCGAGTATTGTGTCAGATAGAGATATGAGGTTTACGTAGAGGTTCTATAAGAGTCTACAAGATGTCTTGGGTACTAAGTTGAGGATAAGTTCTGCTTATCATCCATAGATGGATGGTCAGACGGAAAGAACTATCCAGTCTTTAGAGGATTTGCTGAGAGCTTGTGTGTTGGACCAAGGAGGGTCTTGGGACAACCATTTGTTTTTGATTGAATTTACATACAACAATATCTTCCAGGCTAGTATTGAGATGATACCATACAAAGGGTTGTATGGTAGAAGATGTCAGACTCCATTGTGTTTGGTATGAGTCGGGCGAGAGTGTTGTACTCGGGCCTGTCATTGTACAAGAGATGACTGAGAAGATTAAAATGATCCGAGATAGGTTGGAATGATAAAGCTTATTTTAATAATTAATAATAATTTGAATAATTTCATTATTGTTTAAACTATTATTATTAAATTAAAATAATAAGAAGGGCAATATGGTCTTTTTAAGGGATTAAGTGAGGGTAAAGTTGGGAAACCATTATTAAGGGCATTTGGATCAAATAGAATAAGAAGTGAGAAGTTATTCTAATTTGATCTTTTAATTTTGTGAGAAGTGCTCTGAGGAAGAAGAGGGAAAAGTTAGGGATCTTGAAGGTTGCTGCAGAATTCAAGAGAAAAGAGATTTCAGGATCATAAGGTATGGGTGGGAGTATAACCTTCGTTAAGGTTCTGAATATAGATAGGTTGGGGGTTTTATGGGGTTTTGGGTTTATGATGAATTTTGATGAAATAGGTAAAAAATAATAAATTTAGGATGTGTATTTCATATGGAATGATGTATGTTTTTCCTGTTACAATGTGTTATTGTATATGGTTTCATGTGAATTGATGGGGAATTGGGACGATTTAGAATTGAATTCGTGTGGAAAATTGGGTAATTTTGGTACAGAACTTGTAAACAACATAGAAACTTCTACTGACGTGTGAGTAACCGGTTACTCAATATAAGGTAACTGGTTACCCAATGGCGCATTTTTGTCTGGAACAGAGGTAGTAACCGATTATCCTGTTTTGAGTAATCGGTTACCACTAAAACAAAATGTTTTAAAAAACTTTGAAAAATTGTAACTTTTGATCTGTAAGTCCGATTTTAGTACCATTCGAAGAATTGGAAAGATGGCATTATAAACTTTATTTTGGTAAGTTAAAATGAGTGATGTGAGGTATTTTTCCAATGTCGATTTTAAGAAAACGTCAGATTAATTTTTGGGATAATTATGAGGTGGTTTATATGTTGATAATTTGATGTTGTGGTGTCTGTCCTGGTGCCATTATGATGTATATGTTGCTATACTAGTAGTATTGTGTGATTATTAGGTGTTTACTTGAAGTCTATATGTTATAGTGTGATTGATAAAGTAATATATGAATGAATGATGCAAATGTGATGACTTATGTTGATAATTGTGATGGTGTTGTTGCATCATACATTCATGGCATACTATGTTGGGACTTTGGTCCGATGTTAGCTTCAATCTCATTGTGTGGATTGAAGTGATTATGTTGTGCTCCCTTGTGGAGGGTTAATGGCCCCAGTGTCCATTTATGTTGATTGGTACCACATGCATATTTCGATGTTGTTGCATTTCATACTAAATGGAATTCCATATGAATGGTGTAAATTGTGATTGATTGTATTTGCATTATTGATGATGTTATGACGATGTTGATGTTTTTCTGTGTATATTCTTTCTTCATATCTTTTATAATGAATTATGAATACTCACCCTGCCTATTTGGATATTGCCTCCATGTGGGTAACATACATATAACCAATATTAGCTCGTGGTGCTTGAAGAATTAGCTTTAGAGTCAGTTTTTATTTCTATTGTTTAGAAGGAGTCTTGCTCTGATCATGTAACATTGGGTCGGGAACATTGTGAAACTTCAAGTTCTATTTTCTTTTTTTAAGTTGACTATTTATTATGATTTATTTTAAGATTGTGTTGGAGTTTTGATTTTATTAAAATAAAGTTTTCCATTGCGATGTTTTAAATTTAAAATGTTGAAAGAACCCGTGTTATAGAGCATGATTATTATTACTATGTTTAAAGAAGCAAATGTGACACCTTTCTATGTGGCACTCTGATTTAAATGATTATTTTATCGCATATTTTATGCAGGGTTAGAAGAGTGTTAGACTCCCCCTTAATCTGAGATCCCCACACTCCACTTAAACACTCTCCCAAGTGTTTGCAGGAAAACAATTATATGTCCTATGATTCAAGTTTCAACTACAGACCAAATAATTTATCCTTCTAAAATAAAAAAATAATCTCAAGAATAAGGTATTACAACGAAAATACTAAGACTTTCTAAATAAATGCAGCACATACTGGTACTCAAACAAGGAGAACCATATCCTTAAATAGAAAAAACACTCCGACTGAAAAAGCTCGGTAGGGTTAGATTAAAAATGATTGAATCCCAAAACCAACAAATCGAATCTTGTTCATTAAAACCAATCTAAATTTCATTTAAGTAAATCATATCCAATCAGAATACTCTTTCAAATATATTATTTAATTAAAAAATTCAAATGATTTGATTGGAAATCCTTCTTTTAAACTCAATATTTGCGGTCTCTTAGAAGAATTAAAAAAAATGAAACAAATCTTGACAAAATAATTTAAAGTAAATTAGAGAGTGCACACCAAAGTTAAACACACAGAGTGTGTGTGTGTGTGTGTGTGTGTGTGTGTGTGTCAGAGATAATCAGAGACACGATGTCTCACTACAAGTCAATACCTATTTCTTAACAACTTTCCTAAAAACATTAACCAATCAACTATAATAAATATGTATTGCTATAATTATTTGGCTAAGGGCATTAACCGATTAAGCAATGTATATATGCTTCCTAAATAATTAGGAACACCCTTGATGAATCCCACAAGTACCTTGTTGGTTCCTTGAAGAGTTTTAAGGTGTTTTTATCAAAAAGAGAGGTTACAAATAGTTTTAGATGAGTGTGTGCATTGCTTTAAGAATTTAAGAATTACTCTAATATCTTTTACAAAAATCTGATTACAACTACACAAGACAGACGTTCATTGCTTTAAGAACTTAAGAATTACTCTAATATCTTTTACAAGAATCTGATTACAATTACACAAGACAGACGAAGTTTCACATTTCATTTATTTAACAATCTCGAAGCTTCAAGATCTCTTGTTAAAAACACCATTGATTCAACACTTGACTTCTTCTATTGATGAGGCTTGTTAAGTCTTATTGATAGTCACCATCATCAGAGAGATTTTTTGATTGAAGATCATCAGGGAGTTCACAGAATGTCGCTTGAGACTAAGTGTTGTCCTTAAAAGATTAGCTTTTACATTAGTTGTAGATGTTGTAGATTCGCAATATTTTATGGTAAAACATGTTTTGTATTCTAATGTTATGTTTGATGTTATGACATGTTATTTAAGCAATCTGCAGGTGTGAAAGTTTAAGTGTGCTTCTATTTTATCAAGATGTTAAGACTGATGTCATGACATCTCTGACTGGTACTGAAGATCTAATTGAATCCTTTAATTATTCAGGTGTGTATTCTGTTATTAGTATGTGTGTTTTGTTGATAATTATCAGGCGCTTTAATTAGAAGGTTATGATTCAGCAATGAGTGGTATCCGCAAAACATTTTATATGATTGCTATATTTGTTCCTTTATTTTAAGAATTAATGTATTTCGGTTAAAACTGATGTGCAACTACAGCAGGCCCATGCCCACGTTTTAGATTCTATAAAAAGGCTGCTAAACCCTATTTGAAGTGACAGAAAATAAGGATTGAAGAGTATTATGGTTTTACGTGTGTTTAGTTCTTGTGAGCCAAACAATTATCATGTTGATGGTTGTATTGGACTAGGTTTTATTGAGTTGTATGTTGTCCACTCAAAGCTTTTAAGCAAGAGTGTTTTGTACTTGACTGAAGCTTTTAAGCAAGGTCAATGATTGCCTTTGAAGTGTGTCTTCTTTTTCTTGATTGTTAGTTTGCTATCATTGTTGTGATTGAGGGGGGGGGGGCAAGAGGTGTCTCTTATCTAAGAGTTATTATATAGAAATTTCACTGGGTAGTGATTAAGTGAATAGGGTAAAGTGAGTGGTTTAACTCTGAATTGATACTACTGATATTAGATTTCCTTCCTAGCTTGGTAGCCCCCGGAGTAGGTGTGTTTGTACCGAACTGGGTTAACAATTGCTTGTGTCTTTTATAGTTTTGTTTGTTTATTCACATTGTTCTTTTTAATCTGTCAAATATTAGTGTCATAACATCTTATTCGACATCTCATATCTGTTGCCAGAATTTCAATTGGCACCAAAGAAGGCACCATGCCTGTTTTTCTGGGTGAGATCTAGGGGCGGTATTTTCTCGTAAAATGGACAAGGATGGAGGATTTGGTAATATACCACCCATCCTGGATGGATCTAACTATGATTATTGGAAACCTCATATGGTTTCCTTCTTAAAATCTCTGGACAAGAAGGCATGGAAAGCTGCAGACAAAGGATGTGAACATCCGGTCATTATTGAAAACGATGGATCAAAGACTTTGAAGCTTGAGGAAGATTGGAGCAAAGAGGGGGATGTGTTGGATCTAGGTAACTCTAAAGCCTTAAATTATTCGTTTAATGGAATTAATAGATACATATTCAGGTTGGTGAAACATTGTGAATTGGCCAAGGAGGTTTGGGATATTCTCAAAACCACTTATGAAGGAACTTCCTAGGTCAAGATGTCAAGACTGCAGATGCTCACTACTAAAATTGAAAATCTAAGAATGAAAGAAGATGAGACTATTCATGATTTTCACATGAATATTCTTGAGATTTCTAAAACCTCAGGAGCTTTAGGAGAAAAAATATATGATGAAAAGCTTGTGAGGAAAATTCTCAGATCTCTTCCCAAAAGATTTTCTATGAAGGTTACTGCTATAGAGGAGGCATAAGACATCTACAATATGAAGGCTGAAGATCTCATTGGATCTCTTCAAAAATTTGAAATGAGAATTAGTGATATCTCTGAAAAGAAGAATAAAATCATAGCCCTTACTTCTAATACTGAAGAAGAAGCAGAAGAAGGTGAAGTGGAAACTGAAGAAAGTCAGACAGAAGCTCTTGCCATGATTGGAAGACAATTCAACAAAGTTATGAAAAGGATGGATATAAATTCAATACCAAATGTTAGGAACACCTCATCTGACATCAGTATATCTAATGAGTCTAGCAGAAGGACAAAGCCTGAAGAGAAGTCAAATCAAATTAAAAGAGTTCAATGTCATGGTTGTGAGGGTTTTGGCCACATTAGAGCTGAATGTCCTACTTATCTAAAGAAACAAAAGAAAGGTCTATCTATTTCATGGTCTGATGGAGATTTTGAAAGTGATTTTGAAGAGGAATCAGCTAAACATATCACTATTGTGATAGGGACATGTATTGTTGATGATGAATCTAGTGAGGATGAGCTAACCTTTGAAGAACTGGCATCATCTTATAGAAAGCTATGTATAAGATGTGCACAAGTGATTCAAGAAGGAGAAAAGCAGAAGAAGATCATACTAAAATTAGAGGCTGAAAAGGAAGAGCATCTAACAACAATATCCAACCTAAAAAAATGAAGTCATCATGTTGAATTCCAAGCTTGATTAAATGACCAAATCCATCAGAATGCTGAACACTGGATCTGAAACACTTGATGAGATTCTTCAGATTGGAAAAAGTGCAGGAGACCTGTCTGGGATAGGGTTTGATGGTACTAAAAACAACTTCTCAAGTAGCAGCCAACCTGAAATCAAGAATGATGTTGCAAATCAGATGTCAAAACCAATGTCTTAACATCATGCTAAAGGAAGATCAAATCATCAAAGGAAAATATATCAAAGATGGAGGTGTCATTACTGTGGAAAATTTGGTCATGTAAAACCTTTCCGTTTCAGACTTTATGGATATCTTGATCATAATCCTCAGCCTAGACCTAACAAAAATATGATCATCAAGAAACATCAATGGGTTCCTAAGAATGCTGCCTTGATAGATCATACTTCTTTTAGAGTGTCAGCTAAAAAGGATTGGTATTTTGATAGTGGTTGTTCTAGGCATATGACTGGAATAGAAAATTTGTTGTTTGACATCGAACCTCACCCTACCAACTATGTAACTTTTGGTGATGGAGCTAAAGGAGAAATCAAAGGTGTTGGAAAAATTGAGTGTTAAGGAGTTCCAAATCTTGATGGTGTTTTACTTGTGAAAGGATTTACTGCAAATCTTATTAGCATCAGTCAACTGTGTGATCAAGGATTTAATGTCAACTTCACCAAATCTGAATGTCTTGTCATAAATGAAGAAAAGGTAGTGATCATGAAGGGAGTCAGGTCTACAGATAACTGTTATCTCTAGGTTAATCAAGATTCCAATTACTCATCTGTGTGTTCCATATCCAAAGAAGATGAAGTTAAATTGTGGCATCAAAATCTGGGTCATCTTCATCTAAGAGGGATGAAAAGGGTTATAACTATGGATGCTATAAGAGGAATTCCAAAGCTTCAGATTGATGAAGGAAAAATGTGTGGTGAATGTCAAGTGGCAAGCAAACCAAGATGTTACATCCGAAGATTCAACATCTTAATACATATAAAGTCTTGGAGCTATTACACATGGACTAGATGGGTCCCATGCAGGTGGAAAGCCTTGGTGGGAAGAGGTATGCTTATGTGGTGGTGGATGACTACTCAAGATTCACTTGGATAATTTTTTTATCAAAGAGAAATCTGATGTTTTTGATGTGTTCAAGGACATGTGTCAAACACTTCAAAGGGAAAAGGAGAGCCATGTTATCAGAATTAGAAGTGACCATGGGAAGGAAATTGAGATTCAAAAGTTTTCTGAATTTTGCTCATCTGAAGAAACCAATCATGAATTTTCTTCTCCCATTACTCCTAAGCAAAATGGAGTTATGGAAAGGAAGAACATGACTATTCAAGAATCAGCTAGAGCCATGATTCATGCAAAGAGACTTCCTATGCATTTTTGGGCTGAAGCTATGAATACTGCTTGTTATGTTCATAATAGAGTCACGTTGAGAAAGAGAACTCCTACTACTCTCTATGAGATCTGGAATGGAAGAAAACCTAATGTCAAATACTTTCATGTGTTTGGTAGTAAGTGTTATATTCTGGAAGATAGAGAACAAAGAAGAAATATGGACCCCAAAAGTGATGAAGGCATATTTCTGGGTTACTCTACTAACAACAAAGCTTATATAGTCTTCAACTCTAGAACAAGAATCATGATGGAACCCATAAATGTGATTATTGATGATCTACATAAAGAAGTTGATGTCACAGATGATGTTGGAACATTCTTTGATACTCCAGTTGAAGTTACTGATAAAGAGGGTGATCCAAATCCAGCTATCTCAGAATCTGAGCCAAAACCAACAAATAAGGGACCCTCCATCAGAATCTAGAAAGATCATCTTAAAGATCTTATTATAGGTGATCCTAATATTGGAGTTGTGACTAGATCAAGGGATGTCGTCTCAAACTCTTGCTTTGTGTCAAAGATTAAACCTATGAATGTTAAGGAAGTATTGACTGATGAATTTTGGATTAAAGTTATGCAAGACGAGTTAGAACAATTTAAAAGGAATAAAGTGTGGGAACTTGTTCCAAGACCTGAAGGAACCAGTGTTATTGGTACTAAATGGGTGTACAAGAATAAATTTGATGAACAAGGAGTTGTGACCAGGAATAAAGCCAGATTAGTTGCTCAAGGATACACTCAAGTTGAAGGCATTGACTTTGATGATACATTTGCTCATGTTGCTATACTTGAATCAATAAGACTGCTATTGGGAGTTGCTTGCATTCTGAAGTTCATACTATTCCAAATGGATGTGAAAAGTGCATTTTTGAATGGATGCTTGAATGAGGAAGTTTATGTGGGACAACCTAAAGGCTTTGTTGATCCAAACTTTTCAGATCATGTTTACAGGCTGTGAAAGGCTTTGTATGGATTGAAACAAGCTCCTAGGGCTTGGTATGAGAGATTGACAGAGTTTCTCATCAAGAATGGATACAAGAAAGGAGGAATAAATAAGACTCTCTCTGTCAAAGATGAAGAAGGAGAGATAATGATTGCTCAGATTTATGTCGATGATATAGTTTTTGGTGGGATGTCAGATAAGATGGTTAAACATTTTGTCAGACAAATGCAATCTGAATTTGAAATGAGTCTTGTTGGAGAGTTAACTTTCTTTCTTGGCTTGCAAGTTAAACAGATGGAAGATTCCATCTTTCTATCTCAAAGGAACATAGTCAAGAAGTTTGGAATGGAAAGTGCCAGCCATAAAAGAACACATGCTCCCACTCATCTAAAGATGAAAAAGGTGTAAGTGTTGATCAAAATTTATATAAAAGTATGATAGGAAGCTTGTTGTATCTTACAGTTAGCAGACCTGATATTGCTTTTGTTGTTGGAGTGTGTGCTAGATATCAAGCAGAACCCAAGGTCTCTCACATAAATAAAGTCAAAAGGATTCTAAAATATGTGAATGGAACTTGTGACTATGGCATGTTGTACTCTCGTGGGTGTGATCCCATCTTATTTGGATATTGTGATGCTGATTAGACTGGAAGTGCAGATGATAGAAAAAGTACTTCTAGAGGGTGTTTCTTTGTAGGTAAAAATCTCATATCCTGGTTTAGTAAGAAGCAAAATTGTGTTTCTTTATCTACTGCAGAGGTTGAGTACATATCAGCTGGTAGCAGTTGTTCTCAGCTTGTTTGGATGAAACAAATGTTGTCTGAGTATAATGTTGTAAACACCCCAAATTTGCCCTAACACATTCACACCATGGCTTGTGATCTTTTCATATGCATAATTTCAATCATAGCATCTCATATTGCATTTTTGATTCACTGCATTGTTCCCAAGTCATCTGCATCTAGGGTTTGTGATCTGAGCAATCCAAGAGCTTCTTGAGCCACTCCAAAGGTCATCAATCACTTCAAAGGGGTCCATGTATGTTAAAACATCATATTGTATCTCCTCAAAGTCAAGAATGTCAAAAAATCACAAGAACTGAGAATGACATGGAAGCAGAGCCAGGTTTGACTGCACAGATGACCTAGAATTAGGGTTTTGGTTTCAAAGGCCATAAATCCAAATTTTTTGGTCATCCTTGTTTCTTTTGGTCTCTATATGGTATAGGGATCATGCATATCAATTTTCATGAAGGAATTCCATGGGGAAGTCATCTGATCAAGAGTTGACATTTTGAGCAAGTCAGTGCAAAATCAGGGCATCTGAGGCCCCCAATGACCCAACCAAAGGGTGTTCTTCATCATTTTGATTATGTATGATCTTTATTTGATCATAGAAGATGTTAGAAGTTCACAAAATTTAAGAATTTCAAGCCATTTGCAAAGTTGACTTTTTGGGAAAATGACTTATAATGGAAAATTGCCATTTTGGGAAACTTTTTCAACCCTTGCTTTTTGATTCAAAAATGCCTCAAATGGGAAAACTTTGGTCATGAAAGTTGTAGAATGGATCATTCCCTTTTCAAAAAGTACAAGAACTCATTCTAATTCATTTTGGATCAAAAGTTATGGCTTGTCAAAGTTGGGAAAAATCACATAATTTCAAGTTTTCTACCAAAGAGGCAAAGTTGCAAAATCACTTGGCAAGGCAAATTGTGATACCAAATGGACTTCTAATCTTCATACAAACATGAACCAATGCCTAAAGATCAGAATTCACCAAGAGTTTGCTCATTTTTGTGACTTGTGGAACAAGAAACTTCAAAAGGGCCAAAGATGAAGCAAGTTGCAAAACCTCACTCAAACCCTAATCCACTTGCTTGCTGACTTCAGAATTGATCCTAGGGATCTCCACACTTCTTGCTGCGTAGGACACCCCATTTGTCCTTGGCTAGCTATGAGCCCATACTTCTCTTACACAAAGTTTGACATTTTGGCAACTTGCCCATACCAATCACAATAGGCCAGCACCCACTCTCTGACCTATCACACTTCTTTATGTGGATCAAATGCAAGCAAAAGCACATAACAATT
The DNA here is from genome assembly GCA_963966055.1 of Lathyrus aphaca. Lineage (NCBI taxonomy): Eukaryota > Viridiplantae > Streptophyta > Magnoliopsida > Fabales > Fabaceae > Lathyrus > Lathyrus aphaca. The sequence continues at coordinate 733,395,030 of OZ014519.1, read as the reverse complement.
CATGCTGAAGCTCACTCATAGCCATAGTTCCAAGTTTATGCTCCATATGCAAAACCATTCGAAACACACAACACAAGCTTCAAACACACAAACAAACTTCATCATTGATCTCAACATGACTCACTGATCACAAACCAACCCTTGAAACAGCCCAGAACCTCACACAAACCAAATACGATTTCTGCCCCTCCTTGAACAGAACTCAAGCAATCTCTCAAACCAGCCCAAATAAACTTCAAACAAGCTTTGCAAACACTTAAGGGAGGTCAGTGGAGTTGATTGGAAGCAAGGAACTGGTCCAGAAGCTCTTGGGTTGAAAGCTTCGATTCAGGTAGCCATGGAAATTCATTTTTCCAGAACTCTTATCTCTTGTTTCTAAAATGATCTACATGCTTCCCTGAGTCCACTGAACCTTTTATTTTTGAAAATGATTGAGAAATGAGCTTGTATCGTGTTTCTGAAATTTATGCAGTTTTTGATGTTTGATTCGTATCTTGATTTTGAGTTAAAATAAATGAGATTTGTTGCTGGATTATGCTTTGTTGTTGATCATTGATTATTTTTGGAGATTTTGACACATTTTTATGGAGTTTTGAGAGAGTTAGGTCAGAGGTCTCGCCGGAGAAGACGACCGGAAGTCTTCTCCGGCCACTTGAAGTTGATTAGGGTTAATCTTTGTCATTAATGTGAGTTTGAATGTGAAGCGTAGGATGGCTTGACCAGGGTTGACCCGCGCGTGTTTGAATGGTCAGGATGCCTCATTAGAAACCCTAATCCTCATTAACTTAATTAATTCAGTTTAATTAATTTTAAATAGAAATTAGCTCAGTTTGAATTGTGGCCATCAGATTGCGCGCATAGTCAAACAAAACATCCTCAGAATCAATCATGTCCCTTGGATGCGCATACTTCTGTTTTTATTCATTTTTAATTCATTTTTTACCATTTGTTTTGCATATTTAATTTAAAATAGTTAGAAAATTCTAAAAAATATTTTTCTTTTGCATTTTCATTTCAAATATTTTTCTCAACCAGAAAATATTTTTTATTTTTATTTTTTGCATATAAAATCATTTTTAAATCATTTAAAAGTTTGTTTTTAATTAATTAATGAAAATTAATTAATAAAAAATACTTTTAGGTATTTAAAAATCACAAAAAAATTCATGTAACCTTTAAAAATATTTAGAAACATTGTCCAACTCTCAAACCAAATTTCTTTTTTGTTCTTGATGCCTTTTGATAATTTTCAATGGAATTAATTGCATTTCAAGGCATTATTTTGATTCAAACTTCAAAAATTCATTTCTGCCTAACCATTGAGAGTTGGACAATGATTCTTTTTGCGTTGCATCTTGTATAACATGTAGTTCATAAGATAAAATTGGCATGAATTGATCTTGCATTTCCAATTTGTTTTGAATTTTTCTTGACAAGGTACCTTAAAACCCTAGCAATCTTAGGAAATTCATAACTCCCACTAGGTTAAGAGTTGGATCCCCTCCTTTGGGCAGTGAGTTTGTATAGGTTTAGGGTTCCTTTGAATGCATTTTCAAATTTTTATCATGATGTTTGTTTCTGGTTTTGAATTTTGTTTTGTGCATTGGTCATAAACCCTAATTTAGGCCTTCCTTTGCATCCATTTCTCATTTGCTTGCATACCATGACTTGCCATGACATTTTGTGCATTCATTTGATTCATAAGACATCTTAGGACATGTTAGAGTCATGTTTGATCATTGCATCTTTCATTTGCCATGTTGTATGTCATTTGCATTCCATAACTTTTCATGTATGTTCATGGTTCTAAGCATGTCTCATTTGCATCTTTATGCATGTTTGATCATCCTCTCATCTCTTGTCATGTGTTTGCATCATCTCTTAGCATCATTAACATCATACTCATGCTTTTGGTTTTGGTTTTCATCATCACATTTCATCTCATTTGCATTGCATTTCATTTCTTTACTAACTTTTCAGGTGGTAAGTTACTTTGAGAAGTGAATTTGCCTTCACTTCTCACAATTTCTTTTCATCTCCTTTATGTTTCCCTTGCTGCATTTTGTATGTGTTTGGGATTGAGCTTGCTCATTATTTTTCATCTCTTACTTTCTTTCTTCAAGCAACTTGACTTCTTAAGTGAAGCAAGTTGTTTTGCTTCTCTTTGCTCCTGTCATCTGCTTCTTTCCTTGGTGGTTCTTTGAAGATCTTTCTTGCAAACCTCATAAACCCTAGGAACAACCAAGCATGACAATAATTAGGGTTTGATTAGTCCCCCACTTAGCTTTTACCTTTGTGTCATCTTTGTGTCTTCTCTTCTCACCTCATAATCAGGAACTAAACCCTAAAGGCTTTAAGGCTTTGTGATTAAGCTTATGCCTGCATCCTTCTATTAGGATGGAGTGTATAACTTTAATCCTAAGTGTTAAACCCTTAATGTGTTTAACTCCTTTAATCAATCCACTTAATAATCATCAAGACATCAAGCTTGTAACTTGGGCCTTGCATTAGGGTTCTAATTCTTCCTTAATTGGTTAAGAAGGACTAACCCTAGTGTTAATGGACAAGTCCCCCTCAAGTTGTCTTACAAACCATAAAACTCACTTCTCCATCTTATCATTAACTAAAATCCATCTAATAAAGGCTTTGTTTTGTCATGAGGTTAATCCCTAATCATGGATTAAGTTGAGGAGTCTTCCTCAGCTTAAACATTCTCATCTATTATCCTTCTATTAGGATGGTGTAATGAGTCTGTTTAATCCCTGATTATGGCTTAAACTCATTACTTAACACTAAACAAAAACAACAAAAACATCTAATTAATCACAAGTAGGTCAATGATCTTAATCCTACATCAGGGTGATTAAGTGTGAGATGCTGACTTCACACTTAAGGTTTTCTCATTACCCCTAATCAGAGGGAGGATGTGATGAGTTTACTAACCCATTGGTTTAGGCTTAAGCTCATTAACTTATGACAAACTTTAAAAAAAAGCAATAAAAGATTGAAAACACAAAAAAACAAACAATAATCGTCTCCTTCGGGATTCTTTTCTCATCTCATTCACTCACAAAACGAGAACTCGCTTCTTCCGTCTAATGCAAGACAGTTTGCACCTGAGCCAGACAGGTCATACACTTGAGCATGGACAAGTAAGCAGTTCACAAGTCAATTTATCTTTCAGTCTCTTTGGGTCAAACTACGGTGTTCTGACTTCGTCATTGCACGAGAGCATACGTAGGCATAACTTAACAGTTATCGAACAAAAGTCTCTGTATATCCCCCTCTTTCAGCATTATTCTTTAAGCCTCATAGTCTTGAGCATCTCATTCTTGTTCTCACACTAACACTTCACATATTTCACCTCACTTTTCATTTACACTGACACTTGCATTCTTTCCAGCTTTGATACACAAATTGCACTGACACTACCCCTTTTAAACACAAATCTTCTAAGCGTGGATCCCGTCGAGTACGGCGGACAATCTGGGTGCTAATACCTTCCCAGATTGTAACCAACCCCCTTTCTCAGTCTCTCTGGTTCGCAACCATCTTATCCATCTTTTTCCTAGGTTTATGCAGCATTACCTTTCCTCCGGGATAAAAATGCCTAGCTGGCGACTCTATTCATTTCTATTTTCGCCGACCGTTCGCGTCTGTACCCTATTTGACTTAGCCTCATTTAGTGGGAGCGACAACTTGGCGACTCTGCTGGGGAGCCTTATACTGTAACCAGGGCTTCTGGTTCTTTTTGTGGGTTCCTCCTAGCGCTTTTTTGATTTGTGTTTACTGGGGGTGTTATGTGCTGATTGTGTTTGTATATTTGTATTTATTTTTGCTTTATGTACAGTTTATTTATTGCTTTCTTTACAGCTTTATATACATCATACTGTCATACTGTTATCTGGCTGGATCTGGTTTTGTTGCTTTTGTGGGTGGGGTTCTACTGAGAGTTTAAGGTCCTATACCTGGGACCTGAGTGACACATAGGCTAGAGTGGTTCACGTTCTTTCCCATTCCATTTCGGTCTGGTGCGGGAATATGAAACACGGTTCAGATATGGGTTTCTTCTTGAGAACTCTGTGCTACAGATCTCCTGTAGTGCTAGGGCTATCTGGGAAGCCTGCTAAGTCTGGATGACCTTTATTATGACCTTTAGAAACTGAGGTGAATTAGAGGAGGATCTTTTATGGTTATTGTAAACACTGTACCTCCGGGTTAGAAGTGTTTACACTTCTCATAACTGATCCAAGTCTGAGGATCCTTGTTCTAGAACACCACCTGTGAGGGGGTTAGGCTGTTTACAGGTTTGCAGGTACCTCTAGCCACATCATACCCTGCTACTTGTTTGAATAAGAATACTCCATTTTGGGACAGTTCTTGTGATTTTAACCCTGGACATGTGACTCTTTATTTGAGTCCCCCACCTTGGTTACTGGACTTCTGAACCCCCATCTGGACTTCTTAGACATACATGGACTTATATCAAGGCAGTAATCAGATCCAGCTTGATCACAAACCCTTGCATATCATTTGCATACATCATCATTGCATCATTTAGCATTTGCTTATTTGTTTTTCAGGGTATCCACATTATTATCTGGCTTGGTTTTGACCCCTTCATCTGCATAGACCCCTCTTCATCAGCTACCTGCTTCAGTTATCTTCATCACCAGCTTCAGCCTATCAGTGGCTCATCTCCAGTATCAGTCTCCATCATCAGCATTTGTTTCAGCTCTTCATCAGCAGTCATGGCACCCAAGAAGAGCAACATTTCATATCATTTCTTTGAGCCTGTACTGGCTGGCATCAGGCAGGTCCAGGCACTTATCACTCCAGACCATATCCCACTATTCAGAGAACATTATGGAGGCATCCTTGACATGGTTATGGACCTAGACCCTTCTCAGAGGAGTTTGATTCACACTTGCCTACAGTTCTATGATCCTCCTTTGAGATGCTTCACTTTCCAGAACTTTCAGTTGGGACCTCTGCTGGAGGAGTTCTCATCTTTGATTGGAGTACCTGTCAGGGGTGGTGTCCCCTTCAACCCTGAGATGGCTTTTCCTAGCAATGAAGAAGTGGCAAAAGCACTGTATCTGGAACCTGCTTTGATTGAGCAGAACATGACAACAAAGGCTGGAATCCCTGGCCTACACTTGGACTTTCTGACTTCTCAGGCTATCCTGAAGGCCTCTCTGGGAGAATGGAAGGCAGTTTGTGCATTGTTAGCCCTCAGTGTTTATGGGATTATACTGTTTGCAAATGAGCCCAAGTTTATCAGCAAGAATGCTATTCATCTTTTCCTTCTGAGGAACCCAGTGCCCACATTGCTGGGAGATTTCTATTACTCTGTCCACCAAAGGAATGAGAAGCAAAGAGGAAGATTGGTAAGATGTTGTGCTCCTCTATTTCATACCTGGCTGCTCAAACACTTGCCCAAGACTGATGCTTTCCTGAATCCTCACCAACAAAAGAATTGGGCTAGGAGACTTATTGCTTTGACCTCAGATGACATCAGGTAGTGCACCCAGAGCACCAAAGGCAGAGACATAATTACTAGCTGTGGGCAGTTCCCTAATGTACCTCTAATAGGAGTAAAGGGTTGCATCAACTACAACCCTTTGTTGTTTAAGAGACAATTGGGCTATGCTTTGGTTCACCCTCCTAGAGTGCAAGACTTGGCTGAAACCCTTTATTGTGAGATAAAACCTAATCTAGCTGTTGTCAGACAAGCATCCTGGGCTTGGGACAACATCCAGACCAAAGGGATAGCCATTCTCTGGAGATGCAATAATGTGGCTTCAGCTCAGTATTATGAATGGTCTCATGCTAGGGCTCAAATTTCTGGGATGCCTTTCACCATTGAGGATGCACCTGGACCATCCACAGCACCACCTCCAGCCACTGTCAACCTGGAAGAATTTGAGAAACTGAAGGAGAGGAATGAGAATCTGTCTCAAGCTCTAAAGAGGACCCTCTGGGAGAGGAGTGATGGTCGTCTGGACATTGAGAGGTTGGAAAAGCTTAAGGTGGAGCATCTAGCTAGGATTGAGAAAGCAGAGGACTACATCAAGAAATCAAGAGCTGGAGAGCAGATTTTGAAGAATGCCTGTAAAGAGGCCCAGTTTCAGAAGGCTAGGACTGATCTCTATCTGAAAGAAAGTCAAGCTAGGTGGGTCAGAATCACTGAAGCTCGCACTCAGGAAGATAAGAGAACTCAGGACAGGATTGAGCAGTTGGAGGCCAATGAAAAGAAGCAACAGGAGGCTCTGCTAGCAGCCCAGAAGGAGATTTCATAGTTGAAGCTTAGGGCTGGTGTGAAGAGGTCAAAGGACCAAGACAAGCACAAGAAGCTAACCACTACTATTACCACCAGGAACCTTCTCATTAGGAGCATCACAGAGCATCCGGCTGGTCCTGTAACTGAAGCACTTCTGAAGGAGGTTAAGTGGGATGAATTTGGTCTTGATGTCTGACTTTTTGTTTGTTGTTGCTTTCATTTCATGTACTTTTCCTTTTATATTGTATTTTGACCCCTCAGAGGGCACATGTTGTAAAAACAAACTATGTATTATCCACCATTTGTAATGTATTTGCCAGTTTGTTTTATTAAGTCTCTCTCTCTCAAGCAACATCAAAGCATCTTCCTCAGGGTCTGGAAAGGTCAAAACCAAGTGCCAAGCCGGATACCTTGGAAACAAATAAGCATACTGCATTGCATACTAACTTTTGTTTTGTTTTGTAGGGTTTTGTTTTGTTTGTTACTAACTCTGTTGTGATTCAGGAATTATTGCTCGCCGTCGGGTGTTCCCTCTCAACCGTCCGCACAGATATTGTTAGAACAAATATGGTTCTGATCCTCTAAGTGTTTTGATGATAACAAAGTCTTTCATATTAGAAGTTCTAATGAATATATTTACTCTTGTGTAGAAGGAAATCTTGTTCAAGTAATCCGTATGAGCTAAAAAGAAACCTTATAGAAGATACTCTCAAAGAAGAATCCAGCATTAAATGGCACATTTATTGGCTGCGCATCTCTTATTCATTATCTCTGATTTCCGCTTAGAAGATGCTGGTATCCTTATTAAAAGACTTTAATTAAAGAATATGTTCTTTAATATATACAAAGACAAGTATCTCTACTTATGGAAAGAAATTAAGGTATTAAAGTATATCCTAATTTGGTTCAAGATGTCTCCAACGGCTACTTTATCAAGAACTATATAAAGGACATCATTTGAAGAAATCAGTAACGAACGCAACGCACTACAACATATCTCATATATTCAAGAAAATCAATTTATCTTGTGCTTATCATTGTAACTTTCACTTAGTGATATCTGCTTATTTAGAAGCACTCTAAGTTACGTTTTTATTATTATTCTTGTAATAGTTATTCTATTCCTTGAGTGACTTAGTTTGGTCAGAAGACTCAAGAAGACATTGACTATAGGTCTTTGTGTGTATTCTTATTGAATAGTGGATTAAGACCTCAGTAGAGGCAAAATCACCTTGGCGGGTGGACTGGATGTAGTTTGAGTTCAAACGAACCAGGATAAATTAAACGTGTCATTAGTAGTTATTTTTAATTACTCCAGAAAACCCAATTCCAACCCCCCTTCCTTGTGTTTTGCCACCTTCAATTGGTATCAGAGCGCTAGGTTCTGAGTATTACACTTAACCGTGTCAGTAAAAGATCCAGAAGATAAACACATGACATAAACTGGAATTAACAATGACTATCAGAATGACAAGATCAATGCTAAACCTCCAATGTTCAATGGTGACAACTTTGACTACTGGAAGGATGTTCTGGAGAGTTTCTTTCTAGCTCTAGATGGAGATCTCTGGGACATGGTGACAGATGGATACATTCACCCTGTTGGAGAAGATGGTCAGAAGATTGAAAGAAAAAATATGACAGTTCAACAGAAGAAAGAATTCAGAAATCATCACAAAGCTAGGACCATACTTCTAAGTGCCATCTCGTATACAGAATATGAGAAAATCACAAACAGGGATTCAGCCAAACACATGTTTGATTCTCTAAGGATGACACATGAAGGCAACTCTCAAGTCAAGGAAACCAAAGCTCTAGCTCTCATCCAGAAGTATGAAGCTTTCAAAATGGAAGAAGATGAAACCATTGAAAAAATGTTTTCAAGGTTCCAAATTCTGGTTGCTGGACTAAAAGTTCTAGACAAAGGCTACTCAACAGCAGATCACGTGAAGAAAATCATCAGAAGTTTACCTAAAGCTTGGAGACCCATGGTTACTGCTTTAAAATTATCAAAAAATCTGAATGAGATTTCCTTAGAAGAACTGATCAGCTCCTTGAGAAGTCATGAGATTGAGTTAGAAGAAGATGAGCCCCAGAAGAAAGGTAAGTCTATAGCTCTTAAATCTAACAAACATATTTCTAAAGCTTTACAGGCAGAAGAAGAAGAAAGCTCTGGATGCTCATCAGAAGAAGATGAATTATCTCTCCTATCAAGAAGAGTTCAACAACTCTGGAAGCATCGTCAGAAGAAGTTCAGAAACACCAGAAGATCAAACAATTATTCTGAATCAACATCTAGTCACAAGAAACCCAGAGGCAAAGAAGTTGTGTGCTACGAATGCAAAGAACCAGGACACTACAAAAGTGAATGTCCAAAACTTCAGAAAGAAAAACCCAGAAACAAATTCAGCAGAGAAAAGAAAAAGAGTCTCATGGCAACATGGGATGATTCTGAATCATCTGAAGCAGAGTCAGATTCTGAAGATGAACAAGCTAATATTGCATTAATGGCAAACATACCAGAAGATGATCAATTATCAGAATCAGAGTTAGAATCAGATTCAGAAGAGGTATTTTCTAAATTTTCTAGATCTCAGTTAGAAGCTAGCCTCTCAGAAATTCTTGAAAAATATCAGAAGCTTCAATTCAAATACAAAGACATTAAACAAAGTCTAGTATCTGAATTAGAAGATGTTAGAAAACTAAAAACAGAAAACTCTGAGCTGAAAGAAAACCTCTTTGAATGCAAAAATTCTTTTGAGAAACTTAAGGCTCAGAAGAAATCTGAATTAGAAGATCTAATCAACTCTGATAATATCATAAAACAATATGATTACAGTTTTCAACAATTTATTACTAAAAGCATAGATAGAAGTAAGATTGCTTCTATGATCTATGGTGTTAGCAGAAATGAAAGAAGAGGCATAGGCTATGTGAAAAATAAAGAAACTCTGAAGTTAAAAAATATTGATGACATTGTCATAAATACTAATACTCCTTTAAGCTCTCATTTCACCTATGGCCATAATCATGATCTTATATACACTAGTGAGTCATCTTGCTCTACAAGTTCTGATTTAAAACCTAAAATAAATCAGAAGTTTGTAAAATCTAACAAACAAGGACCCAGAAGAATATGGGTACCCAAGGATAAAATTGTGTATGTTGCAGATGTCTTTAACAGCAAAACTGAAACACCAATCATGGTACCTGGACTCTGGATGCTCACGTCACATGACGGGAAGAAAGCATATGTTCCAAAGTCTTGAATTAAAAGATGGAGGCCACGTAGGTTTTGGAGGCAATCAAAAAGGAAGAATTATTGGCTCCGAAACTATTGGTAATGGAAATCTTCCCTCCATATCTAATGTTCTACTTGTAGAAGGATTAATGCATAATTTATTATCCATAAGTCAATTAAGTGATAATGGCTATGAAATAATCTTTAATCAAAAGTTCTGTAAAACTGTTAGTCAGAAAGATGGAACAATCCTTTTTAGTGGAAAGAGAAAGAACAACATTTATAAAATAAAACTTTCAGAACTAAAAAATCAAAATGTAAAATGTCTAATGTCTGTGGAAACTGAGCAATGGGTCTGGCACAGAAGATTGGGACATGTTAATATGAGAAGATTATCTCAACTTAACAAATTCAATCTAGTCAGAGGACTTCCAAATTTGAAGTTCAACGCAGAAGCTCTATGTGAAGCATGTCAAAAAGGCAAATTTTTAAAAACAGGTTTTAAAGCTAAAAATGTTGTATCTTCCTCTAGACCATTAGAACTTTTGCACATTGACTTATTTGGACCAGTGAAAACTGCTTCTGTCAATGGCAAAAAGTATGGACTGGTGATCGTAGATGACTTCAGCAGATGGACATGGGTAAAGTTTCTTAGACACAAGGATGAGTCAATTGCTGTATTTTCTAACTTCTGCAAACAAGTTCAAAATGAAAAAGAATCAAAAATCATTAAAGTCAGAAGTGATCATGGTGGTGAATTTGAAAATAAACAATTAGAATCATTTTTCAATGAAAATGGCATCTCTCATGATTTTTCTTGTCCTAGAACTCCACAACAAAATGGGGTTGTAGAACGTAAAAATAGAACTTTACAAGAGATGGCCAGAACCATGATTAATGAGACTAATATGGCTAAACATTTTTGGGCAGAAGCAGTAAATACAGCATGCTATATTCAGAATAGAATCTCTATAAGACCTATTCTTGAAAAGACTCCTTATGAATTGTGGAAGAACAGAAAGCCCAACATTTCTTATTTCCATCCTTTTGGATGTACTTGCTTTATGTTAAATACTCTTGATACTCTGAATAAATTTGATTCTAAGGCACAAAAGTGTTATATGTTAGGATACTCTGAACGTTCTAAGGGATACAAAGTATACAATACAGAAACACGTATTGTGATAGAATCTATTCATGTCAGATTTGATGATAAGCTTGGTTCTGAAAAGCCAAAGCAGAATGAATTTACTGCAGATATAGAAGTAGAAATATCTACAAACAGAAATGCTAAAGATCATTCCTCTAAAGATCAAAACAATACAACTGCTCCGTCAACACCTGAAGAACCCATCCAGAAGAAGCTTTCCAGAAGCAATATTAATCACCCAGAAGATAAAATCTTGGGGAAGAAAGATGAACCAATCAGAACAAGATCATCATTCAAAAACTCTGAAGAAACGTTACTAGGACTTGTCTCTCTGATTGAACCATCTTCTGTAGAAGAAGCTCTATCAGAAAATGATTGGATTCTGGCTATGCAAGAAGAGCTTAATCAATTCACCAGAAATGATGTGTGGGATCTAGTTCCTAGACCCAGAGGATTCAACATCATTGGCACCAAGTGGGTATTCAGAAACAAACTAAATGAGCAAGGAGAAGTTGTCAGAAACAAAGCAAGACTGGTTGCACAAGGTTATAGTCAACAAGAAGTAATTGACTATACAGAAACCTATGCACCAGTCGCCAGGTTAGAATCAATCAGACTTCTAATATCATTTGCTGTAAATCATAATATCATTCTATATCAAATGGATGTCAAAAGTGCCTTTTTAAATGGTTATATTGATGAAGAAGTGTATGTACACCAACCCCCTGGCTTTGAAAATACAAAATTTCCAGAACATGTTTACAAACTCAAAAAATCATTATATGGTTTAAAACAAGCTCCCAGAGCTTGGTATGAAAGACTAAGTAATTTTCTTCTGGAAAACAAGTTCATCAGAGGGAAAGTGGATACAACTCTTTTCAGTAAAAACATTAAAAAGGATCTTCTGATATGTCAAATTTATGTAGATGATATAATTTTTGGTTCTACTAAAAGTGCCTTGGGAAAGGAATTTGCTAAATCTATGCAGGCAGAATTTGAAATGAGCATGATGGGAGAATTAAAGTTCTTTCTGGGAATTCAAATAAATCAAACATCAGAAGGAACATATATCCATCAAAGCAAATATGTAAAAGAACTTCTGAAGAAATTTGACTTATCAGAAAGTTCAATATCCAAAACTCCTATGCATCCTACGTGTATCTTGGAGAAAGAAGAGGTAAGTAAGAAAGTAGATCAGAAGCTCTACAGAGGTATGATTGGATCTCTTCTCTATCTTACTGCTTCTAGACCAGACATTCTATACAGTGTATGTTTATGTGCTAGATTCCAATCAGATCCTAGAGAAACTCACTTAACAGCAGTTAAGAGAATCTTTAGATATCTGAAAGGTACTACTAATCTTGGTCTGTATTACAGAAGATCAGAAGAGTATAAACTTGTAGGATATTGTGACGCTGATTTTGCTGGAGACAGAACAGAAAGAAAAAGTACTTCTGGAAGTTGTCAATTTCTAGGAGACAATCTAATCTCTTGGTCTAGCAAAAGACAACCAACCATAGCATTATCAACTGCAGAAGCTGAATACATTGCAGCAGCTGGATGCAGTACTCAGATGCTCTGGATGAAAAATCAGCTAGAAGATTTTAATATCTACGAGAGTAACATTCCAATCCTCTGTGACAACACTTCTGCTATTTGTCTATCTAAAAATCCCATTTTACATTCTAGAGCTAAACACATAGAAGTTAAACATCACTTCATTAGGGACTATACTCAGAAAGGAATTTTAATGTTAAAATTTATAGACACAAATCACCAATGGGCTGATATTTTTACTAAACCCCTTTCTGAAGATAAATTTAATTTCATTCTAACTAACCTTAGCATGAAGTTATGTCCAGAATGAAAATGCTTTAATCATATGTTTTATCTCTAGAAGTTCTTCTACTTCTCTTCTATATGATTATTCCAGAAGATTCTATGCTCTAATGGTTTCATTCTTAGAACTTCTGTTCAAAGGACTGACTTGCAGATCTTCAAATCAACAACTGTCAACAAAGCTCTAAGGACCTTCATCAGAATCAAAACACGTGTCCACATTCTAAAGAGTGACAGAACATGCTTTGACAACTGTTCGCTCAGAAGGATAACTGTTGAGATTCTGGAATCTGATACGGCTTGGTTTGACACCAAAAAGGCAAGAAAATCTCTTGGGTAACTGTTCCAGAATCGTTTACGCATTACCCCATGTCAGCGCCTTTAATGTTGTTAATCATTATGTTTTCAAACTTAATTTTTTTCCCACTAACTTTTCAACTGATTAATTGCTTTAATTTTCTTTCTATTTATATCAAGTGTCTTTCCCACTTTCAAATTTTACCCGCATCTTACTTTCTCTTAACTTTTCTCAGTCTCCTATTTTCTCTCTATTTTTTAAAAAACCCTAAACCCTAACAGTTCATCTTAGTAACTAAATGGCTTCATCATCTCAACGCAAAGATTATTCGGATGATTACTATGTTGAACTCTCAAAGACTCTCTCCATTCCCACTGAAAAATTGGAAGTACTGTGTGAGTTGTTTGTGGATTTCTCAAGTTTAAAGGAAAATCGTTTTGACCTCCTCCCGCATGTTGAAGCTCAAGGCTGGGAAAAGTATTTTGACAGGTTAATGGGACCAGTCTTTCCTAAACTGGTTAAAGAATTTTGGGTGTATGCTTATTCAAATGACACACAGGTTACCTCTTATGTGCTTGGCAAACAGGTGGTTATCTCTGAAGACCATTTTGTCAAACTTTTTGAAACTGATGGCAATGGTATCAAATACAGTGATATGGACAAAGTATCTGACACTGCTGTGATTGCTAAAGAAATTTTCACCGCTGGAAAACCATCAAATAAGATCAAAGACCTAAAGACTCCTCTGCGTATTTGGGCAAAAATTATTCTTGGGACAATCTGTCACAGGAAACCTACCAATTCTCCAGACTACATCAATCTGGATCAACAATTCCTCCTTTACTTCATCTCCAAAATGAAGAAAATCAATCTTGCACACACACTCTTTCAGAATCTCAGAGTCGCCGTGAAAGAAACAAGGGATGGTGAGAAGACCAAAAGGGATTGGATTCCTTTTGGACGATTAATTTCTGATATTCTTTGCCAGAACAAGCTAGTGGACTTCCTAGCAGAATTAAAACAAACTGAACTTTTGGAAACAGACGTTGGAAAACCCTTGAATGCTAAAAACTTGAAGAAGATGAAGTTCATCACATCTATTCAGCAAGAACCCACTCTTCAATCTAGAGAAGTTATCAGCACCAGAAGGATCCCGTTGGAAGGCTTTCCTCTCTTTTCTTCTGATACACCAGCAGATGTTGTTCTCAACTATATGGATATCTGCAAGCGTCAAGGTACGGTACCTGACTTCAATCCAAAAGAACTCCAACAAAAAATTCCAGATGTTGCCTCTCTCAGATTAAAGAAAAGGAAGACTGCTGAAGACCCTTCTCAGAAGATGCAAAAATCATCTAGAACAACAGGTAAGTCTTCTGCTTCTAATCCTGATTCCATTACTGTAGTAGAAGCTGTAAATGTAGAAGTGTCTGAACAACCTTCTAGCACCTTACCTCCTAGCCAACCATCTTCTGCTGATATTCCATCTGAACAAACTCTTGATTCTGAACCACCTCAAAATATTAATCCCATTCAAACTGAAGTTCCTGCAACTTCTGCAGTAGCATCCATCCTATCCTCATTATATCCACCAGAAACAGAAACAGAAACAGAAACCCTTCAACCTCAAGTTATCTCTGACTTTGACATACCAATTGATGACACCCCACTTTCTGATATTGATTGTTCCCCTACAAATGAAACACAAACTGCCTTGCAAGCTGCTCTTGATCTTGATCTTGAACACTATCAAGACTCAGATGCTGCCTCAATTTCTCTTCATATTTCAACACCACAAAATTCACCTTCTATCATAAACATTCCTGATTCACCCGAAGAAACTTTGACTGAAAATGAAAATCCCCTTAGAACTACAATTGATTTTGAATCACTCCAAAAACTGTCCTCTATGTCCAACAAAAGAGCAATACCCATTCCAAAACCTAAACCATCCAAATCAGACATTTCTACTTTACTGCTGGCTTTCGAAACAGTTTTGAAATTAAAGTTAGAAGATCTGAAGACTGCTTGTGCAGAGCTTACTGATCCTGCTGCGTCTGATTTTCTATGGGCTAACCTCAGAAAATGGTTTAATGCTGAGTCCAAAAGACTCAAGGACATTTGCTATGATGTTGCTCATCAGAACTTCTGTGAGTACCTTCAAGCAGTAGTCTCAAATGTTGCACAAACTAAACCACTTCTGCTGGACAACAAGCCCTGGAAAGAATCAGAACCTCTGGATGAACTCTCAGCACTTCAGATGGTTGTGGTATCTTCTGTAGAAGAGAATGCTGATGGTCCTGATACTCAAGCTACTCCAGAAACTGAAGAACCTTTGGCAACAAATTTTGTGTTACAAACTCTACAAGAATCGAAGAAGGAAAATCAGCTAGTGAAAGAACGTCTAGACAAGCAAGAAGAAACAACTGCTGAAATGAAGACTCTACTCACCAAGCAAGTGGAATCTTCATCAGACATCAAATCTTTGCTGGAGACTTTAGTCACTAAGATGAACCCATGATTTTCTTATCTTCTGCATTCGCTGTTTTGCTATTTTAACTTCTGTTTCTGCATAACTCTTTGAACTTCTACTGGTTTTTGCGTTTGCTTCTAGTACTTTAAATCTATTGGTTTTAGTTTATTTTTTTTCTCTCTTGCTCTACATCTTTTTGATTATGACAAAAAGGGGGAGAAACGTAAATGATTCTGATCCATAGCAGTTTACCATAATCTGCCTCTTACATATTCTGATAAAATTATTTGAGTTGTTATCATGAAAAGAAACAGGTCAAGTAATCAACTCAGGGGGAGCTAAGGATCATAGAACATCTGAAAGAAGTTTTTTCTTCAAATCAAAGGGAGTTCACTTAAATTCATTAAACTCTATTCTCGTTAAATTAAAATGTTTTGTCATCATCAAAAAGGGGGAGATTGTTAGAACAAATATGGTTCTGATCCTCTAAGTGTTTTGATGATAACAAAGTCTTTCATATTAGAAGTTCTAATGAATATATTTACTCTTGTGTAGAAGGCAATCTTGTTCAAGTAATCCGTATGAGCTAAAAAGAAACCTTATAGAAGATACTCTCAAAGAAGAATCCAGCATTAAATGGCACATTTATTGGCTGCGCATCTCTTATTCATTATCTCTGATTTCCGCTTAGAAGATGCTGGTATCCTTATTAAAAGACTTTAATTAAAGAATATGTTCTTTAATATATACAAAGACAAGTATCTCTACTTATGGAAAGAAATTAAGGTATTAAAGTATATCCTAATTTGGTTCAAGATGTCTCCAACGGCTACTTTATCAAGAACTATATAAAGGACATCATTTGAAGAAATCAGTAACGAACGCAACGCACTACAACATATCTCATATATTCAAGCAAATCAATTTATCTTGTGCTTATCATTGTAACTTTCACTTAGTGATATCTGCTTATTTAGAAGCACTCTAAGTTACATTTTTATTATTATTCTTGTAATAGTTATTCTATTCCTTGAGTGACTAAGTTTGGTCAGAAGACTCAAGAAGACATTGACTATAGGTCTTTGTGTGTATTCTTATTGAATAGTGGATTAAGACCTCAGTAGAGGCAAAATCACCTTGGCGGGTGGACTGGATGTAGTTTGAGTTCAAACGAACCAGGATAAATTAAACGTGTCATTAGTAGTTATTTTTAATTACTCCAGAAAACCCAATTCCAACCCCCCTTCCTTGTGTTTTGCCACCTTCAGATATCCCACTCGCAACAATCTTCCTGGTATACAGATGGACCAAGTACAGCAAGACCTGACAGAAGTCAGGACTCAGATGGCCAATGAAAGGCTGGAGATGAGAAACCAAATGACCCAGTTCATGGAAGTAATGAATGGCTTGGCTCAAAGCCAAGAAAGATTGAGGGCATTGGTAGAAAGGCAAACCCCAGAAGAACCCCATCTAGGGACTGGAGGAACAAGTAACAATGAGAGGGTTCAGCCTCATGTTAATCCACCAGTATATGGGCCTCATCTACATCCGGAAGTCCACATCCCGAATAATGTACAAGGGAATACTACTGCAGGCAGAATCTTACAAGAAGACCCCCAAGAGGATCAAATCACTGTAATGAGAGCTGGGGATGAAGCCTATGATAGAAGGCTTGATGAAATTGCTGAGAAGTTGAGATCTCTGGAGTCTCAAAATTCCCTAGGTTTTGATGTCATGGACATGGGGTTAGTGGATGGGGTAAGGATTCCCCACAAGTTTAAACCCCCGTGCTTCGAGAAGTACAACGGAACTTCCTGTCCACGAACTCACCTACAGTCTTTTCTGGGAAGACTCAAGGCATACACCATGGATGAAAAACTGTGGATGTTTTACTTTGAAGATAGTTTGACCAGGGCTTCCAGGGAATGGTATTCTCACTTAACCAGAGCTACTATCAGGTGCTGGAAAGACCTAGCTGAGGCCTTCATCAGGCAGTACCAATACAACCTGGACATGGCTCCTAACCGGACCCTTCTGATGGGAATGTCTCAGTCCTCCAGAGAAAGCTTCCGGGAATATGCCCAAAGGTGGAGACAACTTGCTGCTGCTGTCCAGCCACCCATGCCTGAAAGAGAAATGGCCGACATGTTTATGAACACTCTGCAAGGGACATATATTGACAGGCTAGCTGCCTTTTCTTCCACCAACTTCGCTGACGTAGTTATAGCTGGAGAAAGAATTGAGAGCCTTCTGAAGATGGGCAAGATTACTGATAATGGTGCAAGTTCGTCGAGCAATCCCAGGAAGCCTTTTGTGGGACCTAGAAGAACCGGTGAGACTAATGTTATTCATGCCAACAGGGGCAGACCTCAGTATGTTCATAGGTCAGTGGCAGCAGTCACTATTCCAGCTCCGATTCCTCAGCAACCAGCGTATCAACAACCACAACAACCCCACTATCAGCAGCAAGTTCAGTATCCGCCACAGAGAAACTACAACAACAACAACAACAACAATCAACAACAAAGACCCTTTCAGCAAAGACCATCACAGGCAAATAGGGTGATTGACCTTATCCCTATGCCTTATGCCGCTTTATTACCACAACTCCTGAAACTCAACTTGGTTGAACTAAGGACATTGGCACCACCAGATCCTTCCAGTCTCCCAAGAAACTACGATGTCAACGCCAGATGTGCTTTTCACTCCAATGCACCTGGCCACAGTACAGAGAAATGTCGGGCTTTACAAATGAAAGTGCAGGATCTGGTGGATTCTAAAGCCCTCAGCTTTGCACCCCCTCCAAATGTCAACAAGAATCCCATGCCCAATCATGGAGGACCAAGGATCAATGCCATTGAGGAAGACAAGCCATCTTTCTTGATAACCAGTGTTGGACAGATTCAGACACCTCTGGTAGAAATTAAAGCTCAGCTTCTAGAATGCCAGATGTTCCCCGGGTGTGAGCTCGGTTGTGGCTATTGCAACATTTCGGTCAATGGGTGTGATAACTTGAGAAGCGGCATAGATGGTCTTATCAAAAGTGGTATACTTCAGATCACAACATCAGCTCCTACAAATCCAGCAATTCCTTTGACAACAATTTCTGACTCTTCTACAACTGCAACAACAATCATTCCGAACAATTCATCAATATCATCAATCATGGCTTCATCTATCACTTCAACAAATCAGATGTCAACAACCATTTCTTCTACAACATCAACATCCCTTCATTCTGTAGAATCATCTACAACCTCAACATCCATTTATCCAGCAGGATCTTCTACAACACCAACAGAAAATAATGAAGATATCTCAACAGTCACCATTTATTATGATCCATCAAATGTTCCTCTAAACAACAACTTTCAACAACAAATAGTGGCACCTCCTGCCAGGTCACCAGTCACCATCTACTACGATCCGCACACCATTTCAGTACCCTCCTCTGCAGCAGTCAGTCCAGTTACCATCACGGTGCCTGGACCAGTTCCATATGAAAGCAGTAATGCCATACCTTGGCATTATGGCTCTGACCTCTACTCTAACGGAGAGAAAATCACTTTGGACTCTTCAACTTCCTCTCCACAGATTGATAATGTTGGGGGAGGCGGAGGCTTCACCATAAGCGGACGCCTTTTTGCCTCACAAATGCAAAAACCTAATGCCGAAGTAGAAGCAGCTGCAAAAGAAAAGGGGAAGAATGTGGTAGTTGAAGAGACAACTGTCAAAGAAACTCAGAAGACATCTTTTGAGCAAGAAGTAGATGAATTCATGAGGATTATAAAGAGAAGTGATTACAAAGTGGTGGATCAGCTTCACCAAACTCCCTCAAAGATCTCCATATTATCCCTGTTGATGTGTTCCGAAGCTCACAAGAATGCATTACTGAAAGTCCTGGACGCAACATATGTGCCAGAGGAGATCACTGTTAATTAGCTAGAGACCGTGGTAGAAAATGTCAATACCAGCCATGGATTGGGTTTTACCAATGTTGATTTAACAACTGAGGGACGTAACCACAACAAGGCTTTACACATCACTCTAGAATGCAAGGGTGTTGTTCTATCTCATGTACTGGTGGACACTGGGTCTTCACTCAACGTTCTACCAAAGAAAGCCTTGGTGAAGCTGGAGTACGATGGCTTGGCATTGCGTCCAAGTAATTTGGTGGTGAGAGCATTTGATGGCTCTAAAAGGTCAGTGCTTGGGGAGATTGACCTGCCTGTGATGATTGGCCCGCAGACTTTTAAGATTACCTTCTATGTGATGGACATTCAGCCGACCTACAACTGTTTGTTGGGTAGACCTTGGATCCATGCCGCTGGCGCTATTACGTCTACCCTTCACCAGAAGCTGAAATTTGAGTGGGAAGGCCAGATCATCACCATCTGTGGTGAAGAAGATATCTTTGTTAGCCATCTGGCTACGTATAAGTACATTGAGATGGATGGAGAAATCCATGAAACTATGAGCCAGGGGTTTGAAGCCCTGAATATAAATAAAGCATCTGCTGTACTTGGAACATCCATGACATCTTATCAGCAAGCCAGGAAGGTTGTTGAAGAGGGGACTGCCCAAGGCTGGGGCAAGCTGCTGCCCGTGGAAAAGAAGGAGGACAGATTTAGGTTGGGTTACAAACCAACTCAACAAGATCAATCAGAGGCTGCCAAGAAGCCCAGTTTTGTCAGCGGGGGGATGCTCACCCCAGATGCAGTGAACAACTTGGAAGACGAAGATGAAAGTGACCGCAACCTGGAGAGCTGGATACGTCCAAGGATCCCGGGGAGCCAAGTCCTTAACTGGTCTTCCCAGGAAATTATAAGGGTTACTCCTGCAGAGTAATTATTATTTCCTGTATTTTTAAGCATGCATCAAGTCTTGCATCTTGTAATTTTGTGCAAACAGATCAATCAATGAATATCAGACATCTTTTGCAAATGAGTCTTTTCCTTTTTCGCTCATTGTTTTTCACTTTTCTTTTTGTACAAAAAATAAAATGGCAAGGTTTTCCAAAATGATAAACTTCATTTCACTTTTTTCTAAAACAAGATTAAAATCAATCACTAAAATGAACAATCTAAACCCTTGCAGAGAGTGCCTTTCAGACTGCACCGACAACAACACAGCTATGACTTCGTATGACTTTGACAATCCAATCAATCAAGCTGATGAAGGGGTTGAAGAAGATTATGAGCTTCCTGAAGAGCTAGCCAGGTTGTTAAGGCAAGAGGAGAAGGTTATCACTCCTCATCAGGAGGAGGTCGAAACGGTTAATCTTGGTACAAAAGAAGATGTGAAAGAGGTTAAGATCGGGGCCTGCCTACAAGACTCGGTGAAAGGACAACTGATTGATATGCTTCGAGAGTATGTGGATGTGTTTGGCTGGTCTTATCAGGATATGCTAGGGTTGGACACTGATATTGTCATGCACAAGCTGCCTTTAAAGGAAGACTGCCCGCCGGTAAAACAGAAGTTGCGCCGTACTCGCCCAGACATGGCAATGAAGATCAAGGAAGAGGTACAAAAGCAGTGGGACGCCGGGTTCCTTGCTGTGACTAGCTATCCGCCATGGGTTGCTAATATTGTACCTGTGCCTAAGAAAGACGGCAAAGTGAGAATGTGTGTGGATTACCGGGATCTGAACAGAGCCAGGCCGAAAGATGACTTCCCATTACCTCACATTGATGTATTGGTTGATAATACGGCCCAGTTCTCGGTATTCTCCTTCATGGACGAATTTTCTGGATACAATCAGATCAAGATGTCGCCTGAAGACATGGAGAAGACAACTTTTATCACACCCTGGGGCATGTTCTGTTATAAGGTGATGCCATTCGGACTGAAGAATGCTGGTGCAACCTATCAACGGGCTATGGTAACATTATTCCACGACATGATCCATAAAGAAATCGAATGCTATGTGGATGACATGATTGCCAAGTACCTCACAGAAGAAGACCACCTGGTAAATCTGCTGAAGCTATTCAAGCGTCTGAGGAAGTACCAACTGAAATTGAACCCCAACAAGTGCACATTCGGGGTGCGATCTGGTAAGCTGCTGGGGTTTATTGTAAGCGAGAAAGGGATTGAAGTTGACCCTGATAAAGTTAAAGCCATTCAAGAAATGCCTGCACCGAAAACTGAAAAAGAAGTTCGAGGGTTTCTAGGCAGATTGAACTACATTTCACGGTTCATATCTCATCTTACAGCAACCTGTGAACCCTTGTTCAAGCTTTTAAGAAAAGAACAAACGGTCAGGTGGAACGAAGACTGCCAGAGGGCTTTTGACAAAATCAAGGAATACTTACAAGAGCCTCTAATCCTTATGCCTCCAGTTGAAGGAAGACCTCTAATAATGTACTTGACAGTATTAGAAGAGTCAATGGGGTGTGTGCTGGGCCAGCATGACGAGTCTGGTCGAAAAGAGTATGCAATATACTACCTAAGCAAAAAGTTTACCGACTATGAACAACGTTATTCACTGCTCGAGAAAACTTGCTGTGTGTAAACACCCCAAATTTGCCCTCACCCATTCACACCATGGCTTGTGATCATTTCATATGCATAAACTCAATCATGACATCTCATACCACATTTTTGATTCATTGCATAGATTCTAAGTCATCTGCACCTAGGGTTTGTGATCTGAGCAATCCAAGAGCTTCTTGAGCCACTCCAAAGACCATCAATCACTTCAAAGGGGTCCATGTGTGATCAAACATCATATTATATCCTCTCAAAGTCAAAAATGTCAAAGAGTCAAGGGAACTGGGATTGGTGTGGAAGCAGAGCCAGGCTTGACTGCACAGTTGACCTAAAATTAGGGTTTTGGTTTCAGAGGCCATAACTCCAACTTTTTGTTCATTCTTGTTTCTATTGGTCTCTATATGGTATAGGGAGTATGCATATCAATTTTCATGAAGAAATTCCATGGGGAAGTCATCTGATCAAGAGTTGACTTTTCAAGCAAGTCAGTGCAAAATCAGGGCATCTGAGGCCCCCAATGACCCAACCGAAGGGTATTCTTCATCATTTTGATTGTATAGGATCTTTATTTGATCATAGAAGAGGTTGGAAGTTCACAAAATTGGAGAATTTCAAGTCTTTTGCAAAGTTGACTTTTTGGGCAAGTTTGACTTTTAATGAATTTGTCATTTTAGGCAACTTTTCAACCCTTACTTTTTGATTCAAAAAAGCTTCAAATGGAAAAACTTTGGTCATGAAAGTTTTAGAATAGATCATTCCCTTTTCAAAAAGTACAAGAACATGACCTAATTCATTTTGGATCAAAAGTTATGGTTTGTCAAAGTTGGCAAAAATCACTAAATTTCAAGTCATGCACCAAAGAGGCAAAGTTGCAAATTCACTTCTCAAGGCCAATTAAGTCATCAAATGGACTTCTAAACTTCACAACATGATCATACAATTCCTAAAAATCAGAATGGGCCAAGGGATCACATGTTTTATGGTTTATGGAGCAAGACTTTTTCATAAAGAACCAAAAGCAAGCCAAGTTGCAAAACACATGATAACTTCTCATCCACTTGCTGGCTAGTGTGCTGATCAATCCTAGGCCTTTCCTCACATCATGCTGCGCAGCACACCCTCCTTGTACTTAGCTAGAAAGTGACACATGCTTCCCTTACACAAAAGTTGACATTTTGCAAAAGCCACCATACCAATCAATAAAGCACATGTCACTTCTTCTGACCAATGACATTTGTTTATACAAAGAAAATGCAAGCCAAACCCAACAAGAGGCAAGCCTGAAACACAACACAACTCAGCTTTCTCATTTTCATTCCCTTGAGCAAAAGCTTTCGAAACTCATCATACAAGCCACAAACACTCAAACAAACTTCACAAACAATCTTAACACACTTCCCTGATCACAAAGCACCCATCAAAACAGCCTGAAAGCCACTGAATCAAAAACACGATTCTCACACCACCTTGAACAGAACTGCTGCAAACTCTCAAACCAGCCATCACAAACTCTTCCAAAGCATCAAGACTTCATCAGGGGCCTAAAAGGAGTGGATTGCACAAAGAGAAGAGGTCAGAAAGTTGCAAACTGAAAAGCTTCAAACTCAGGTAGCTTCATGAACTTTTTTTCCAAAACGCGTATTTTAAGTTACTAAATGAATCTACATGCTTCCCTGATCATGAATATGTGATTATTTTTGAAAATGGTTGAGAAACTAGGATGTATGAATGCTCTGAAACTTTTTGCCCTAAAACTATTTTGATTCGATTTGGCTGATTTAGGAATGATAAATGTTGTTTGAGTGAGGGGTTTGATTCGTGTTTGAGTGGGGAAGAGTTCTGGGCAGTTGGATTTTGTTTTAGATGCGTTTGGAGAGAGTTTGAGGTTTTGGTTGATCGGAGAAGACGACCGGAACACTGTTCCGGTCGCCTGAAAGTCATTAGGGCACGAATTAGGGCTTAATCAGTTTAATTAGTGAGTTTGAATGCTAGCCTTTGGATATGGCGCCAGGTCAAACGCGCGCGCAGCCAGTTCAAACGTGGGCCTTTGGATCTGATTACTTTTCTATTTTCAGATTAAAATCAATTTTATTTTCCCTTTTATTCATTTAATTTCTCCATTTTATTTAAAATAGCAAAACCTCTTTAAAAATTCTGAAATTTTTTATACACACTTTTATTTAATTTCAGAAACCAAAAATATTTTTATTTTTATTTTTTGCATTTAAAAAATATTTTTAAATGTTTAAAAGTTTATTTTTAATTAATTAATGAGAATCAATTAATTAAAAATACTTTTAGGTATTTAAAAAATCACCAAAAAATTCATGAAACATTTAAAACCATTTAGAAACATTGTCCAACCCTCAAACCAAATTTCTTTTTTGATCTTGATGCATTTTGATAATTTTCTATGGAATTAATTCATTTTCAAAGCATTATTTTGATCCAAATTTCCAAAAAATCATTTCTGCCTAACCATTGGGAGTGGGACTTTGATTCTTTTTGCATTGTGTTGTGCATATCATGTAGTTTGTGAGATTAAATGGGCATGATTTGATCTTTCATTTTCCATTTGTTTGACATTTTTCTTGTTAAGGAACCCTAAAACCCTAGAAATTTTAGGAAATTCATAACTTTTATTAGGTTAAGAGTTGGAACTTCTCCTTTGGGCAGTGAGTTAATATAGGTTTAGGGATCCTTTGATTGCATTTTCAATTTTTTATCTTGATGTTTGCTTCTGATTTTGGGTTTTGTTTGGTGCTTTGATCATAAACCCTAATTTGGGCTTCCATATGCATCCATCTTGCATTTGCTTGCATCTCTTGACTTGCCATAGCATTTTGTGCATCCATTTGATTCATTTGACATCCTAAGACATATTGCAAACATGTTTGATCATTGCAACTTGCATTTGCCATGTTGTATGCCATTTGCACTTCATAACTTTTCATGTAGGATCATGGTTCTTAGCTTGCTTCATTTGCATCCATAAGTTTGTATGATCATCCCCATGTGTATGTTTCATGTTTGCATCATCCCATAGCATCATTATCATCATGAATATGCTTCTGGTTTTGGTTTACATCATGCCATTTCATCTCATTTTGCATTGCATTGCATTTCTTTCACTAACTTTTCAGGTGGTAAGTTACTTTGAGAAGTGAATTTGCCTTCACTTCTCACAACTTCTTTTCATCTCTCTTATACATCATTGCTGCATTTTGTTATGTGTTTGAGATTAAGCTTGCTCTTTCTTCTTCTTCTTACTTTCTTTCCTCAAGTGACTTGACTTCTTGAATGAAGCAAGTTGCTTTGCTTCTCCTGATCCTTTCATCTGCTTCCTGGTGGTTCTTCTGAAGACTTCTTTCTTAAACTTCACAAACCTTAGGAACAACCAAGCATGACAATGATTAGGGTTTTGATTAGTCCCCCACTTAGTTTTACCTTTGTGTCTCTTTGAGTCTTCTCTCCTCATCTCATAATCAAGGACTAAACCCTAAAGGCTTTAAGGCTTTGTGATTAAGCTTATGCCTGCATCCTTCTATTAGGATGGAGTGTATAACTTTAATCTTAAGTGTTAAACCCTTAATGTGTTTAAATCTCTTAATCAATTCACTTAATAATCATCAAGACATCAAGCTTGTAACTTGGGCCTTGCATTAGGGTTCTAATTCTTCCTTAACTGGTTAAGAAGGACTAACCCTAGTGTTAATGGACAAGTCCTCCTCAAGTTGTCTTACAAATCATAAAATTCACTTCATAATCTTATCATTAAATAAAATCCACTTAACCAAAGGCTTGTTTTGTCATGAGTTTAATCCCTAATCATGGATTAAGTTGAGGAGCTTTCCTCAGCTTAAACATTCTCATCTATTATCCTTCTATTAGGATGGTGTAATGAGTCTGTTTAATCCCTGATTATGGCTTAACCTCATTACTCAACACTAAACTAAAACACCAAAAACATCTAAATAATCACAAGTGGGTTAATGATCTTAATCCTGCATCAAAGGTGATTAAGTGTGAGAATCTGACTTCACACTTAAGGTATTCTCATTACCCCTAATCAGAGGGAAGATGTGATGAGTTTACTAACCCATTGGTTTAGGCTTAAGCTCATTAACTTATGACAAACTTTCAAAAGCAATAAAAGACTGAAAATTCAAAAACAAACAATAATCGTCTCCTTCGGGATTCTTTTCTCATCTCATTCACTCATAAACGAGAACTTGCTTCTTCCGTCTAATGCAAGATAGTTTGCACCTGAGCCAGACAGGTCATACACTTGAGCATAGACAAGTAAGCAGTTCACAAGTCAATCCATCTTTCAGTCTCTTTAGGTCGAACTACGGTGTTCTGACTTCCTCATTGCACGAGAGGATACGTAGGCATAACTTAACTGTTATCGAACAAAAGTCTCTGTATATTCCCCCTCCTTCCAGCATCATTCTTTAAGCCTCATGATCTTGAGCAATTCATTCTCATTCTTGCACTGACACATCATTTATACACTTTACACTTCCTTTACACTGACACCTGTACATCCTTTTCCAGCTCTTTGATACACAAATTGCACTGACACTACCCCTTTAAAACACAAATCTTTTAAGCGTGGATCCCGTCGAGTACGACGGACAATTTGGGTGCTAATACCTTCCCAGGTTATAACCAACCCCCTTTCTCAGTCTCTCTGGTTCGCAACCGTCTTATCCACATCTTTCTAGGTTTATGCAGCATTACCTTTCCTCCGGGATAAAAATGCCTAGCTGGCGACTCTATTCATTCCCTGTGAGTTCACTCCTGTGTGTTCTTACATCCCTCTTTCGCCGAACGTTCGCGTCTGTACCTTTATCTGGGCCATTCGCCATTTATCGGGAGCGACAGCTTGGCGACTCTGCTGGGGAGCCTTATACTGCAACCAGGGCTTCTGGTTCTTTTTGTGGGTTCCTCCTAGCGCTTGTTTGATTTGTGTTTACTGGGGTGTTATGTGCTATTTGTGTTGTGTACTTATTTTGTTTATTGCTTTATGTGCAGTTGTTTTATTGTTTTCTTTATAGCTTTGCATATATCATATTGTCATACTGTGCTGGCTGGATCTATTTTGTTGTTTTGATGGGTGGGTGTTCCATTGAGAGTTGAGGTCCTATACCTGGGACCTGAGTGACACCTAGGCTAGAGTGGTTCATGTTCTTTCCCATTCCATTTCGGTCTGGTGCGGGAATATGAAACACGGTTCAGATATGAGTTTCTTCTTGAGAACTATGTGCTACAGATTTCCTGTAGTGCTAGGGCTATCTGGGAAGCCTGCTAAGTCTGAATGACCTTTAGTATTGACCTTCAGAAACTGAGATGAATTAGAGGAGGATCTTTTATGGTTATTGTAAACACTGTACCTCCGGGTTAGAAGTGTTTACACTTCTCATAACTGATCCAAGTCTGAGGATCCTTGTTTTAGAACATCACCTGTGAGGGGGGTTGGGCTGTTTACAGGTTTGCAGGTACCCTTGGCCTCAACATACCCTGTTACTTTGTTTTGTTAAGAGTACTCCATTTTGGAACAGTTCTTGTGATTTTTTAACCCTGGACATGTGACTCTTTATTTGAGTCCCCCACCTTGGTTACTGGACTTATGAACCTCCATCTGGATTTCTTGAACACATATGGACCTATATCAGAGCAATTAATCAGATCCAGCTCAGTCACAAACCCTTGCATATCATTTGCATACATCCTCATTGCATCATTTTTAACATATGTTTATTTGTTTTTCAGGGTATCCATCATATATTTTGGCTTGGTTTTGACCCCTTCTTCAGCATAGACCTATCTTCATCAGCACTTACTTCAGCTATCAGCTACCTGCTTCAGTCACCTGCATCACCAGTCTCAGCCTGTCAGTGGCCCATCTTCAGTGTTATTCTCAGTCATCATCATCAGCACCTGTTCTTCAGCAACATGGCACCTAAGAAGAGTAACATCTCCTATCACTTCTTTGAGCCTGAGCTAACTAGCATCAGGAAGATTCAGACCCTGATTACTCCAGACCATATACCACTTTTCAGAGAACATTATGGAGGAATTCTTGATGTGGTTATGGATTTGGACCCTTCACAGAGGAGCTTGATCCATACCTGCCTGCAGTTCTATGATCCCCCTCTAAGGTGCTTCACCTTTCAGGATTTTCAGTTGGGACCTTTATTAGAGGAGTATTCATCATTGGTTGGTGTACCTATCAGGGGTGAAGTCCCTTTCAACCCTGAGATGGTTTTTCCTAGTGATGAAGAAGTAGCAAAAGCCTTGTATCTGGAACCAGTTCTGATTGGGCAGAATATGACTACCAAAGCTGGAATCTCTGGTCTGCATCTGGATTTCTTGACCTCTCAGGCTACTCTGAAGGCTTCTATGGGAGAGTGGAAGGCAGTCTGTGCCTTGTTGGCCCTTAGTATATATGGGGTCATACTCTTTGCAGATGAGCCTAAGTTCATTAGCAAGAATGAAATCCATCTTTTCATCCTGAGGAACCCAGTACCCACCTTACTGGGGGATCTTTACTACTCTGTTCATCAAAGGAATGAAAAGCAAAGGGGAAGACTGGTGAGATGCTGTGCTCCTTTGTTCCATACATGGCTGCTCAAACATTTGCCAAAAACTGATGCATTCTTGAACCCTCACCAGCAAAAGAACTGGGCTAGGAGGCTTGTTGCTCTAACCTCAGATGACATCAGGTGGTGCACTCAGAGCACTAAGGGCAGAGACATTGTTACTAGTTGTGGGCAATTTCCCAATGTGCCTCTGATAGGGGTGAAGGGTTGCATCAACTACAACCCTCTACTTTTCAAAAGACAACTGGGCTATGCATTGGTCCATCCTCCTAGAGCACAGGATCTAGCTGAGACTCTTTATTGTGAGATCAAGCCTAATTTGGCCATTGTCAGGCAAGCATCCTGGGCTTGGGACAATGTCCAGACTAAAGGAGTAACCATTCTTGGAAGATGCAACAATGTGGCCTCAGCTCAGTACTATGAGTGGTCTCATGCCAGGGCCCAAATTTCTGGGATGCCCTTTACCCTTGAAGATGTACCTGGACCCTCCACAGCACCACCTCCAGCAACTGTCAGCCTGGAAGAGTTTGAAAAGCTCAGGGAGAGGAATGAGAAGTTGTCTGAAGCCTTGAAGAGAACCCTCTGGGAAAGGAGTGATGGTCGGCTGAACATTGAAAGATTGGAAAAGCTAAAGGTAGAGCATATGGCCAAGATTGAAAAGTCAGAAGACTATATCAAGAAGTCAAGGGCTGGAGAGCAGATTCTGAAGAATGCCTGTAAGGAGGCGCAGTTCCAGAGAGCTAGAACTGATCTTTATCTAAAGGAGAGTCAAGCTAGGTGGGTCAGGATCACCGAAGCTCGTACTCAGGAGGATAAAAGGACTCAGGATAAGATTGAACAGCTGGAAGCTAGTGAAAAAGAGCAACAGGAAGCCCTGGCAGCAGCCCAGTGAGAGATCTCAGAGTTGAAGATTAGAGCTGGTGTGAAGAGGTCAAAGGACCAGAGTCAACACAAGAAGCTAGCTGCAGCTATTGCCACCAGGAATCTTCTCATCAGGAATCTCACAGAGCACCCAGCTGACCCTGTGACTGAAGAACTTCTAAAAGAAGTTCAGGAGGATGAGTTTGGTCTTAGTGTCTGACTTTTGCTTGTTGTTGCTTTCATTTCATGTACTTTTCTTTATATTTTTGACCCCTCGGAGGGCATATATTGTAAAAGAAACAAACTATGTATCATTTACTTTTTGTAATATATGTGTTGGTTTGTTTTATCTGAATTCTTCAAGCAACATCACAAGCATCTTCCTCAGGGGTCTGGAAAGGTCAAAACCAAGTGCCAAGCCGGATACCTTGGAAACAAATAAGCATACTGCATTGCATACTAACCTTTTGTTTTGTTTTGTAGGTTTTTGTTTTATTGTTACTAACTCTGTTGTGATCTCAGGAACTATTGCTCGACGAAGGGTGTTCCCACTCAACCGTCCACATAGATATCCCACCCGCAACAACCTTCCAGGCATACAGATGGACCAGGTACAGCAGGACCTTACAGAGGTCAGAACCCAAATGGCCAACGAGAGGTTGGAAATGAGGAATCAAATGACACAATTTATGGAGGTGATGAATAATATGGCTCAAAGCCAAGAGAGGTTAAGAGCACTGGTAGAGGGGAGGAATCAGGAAGACCCCCATCCAGGGACTGCTGGGACAAGCAATAATGAGAGAGTTCAACCCCATGTTAATCCTCCAGTCTATGGACCCCACCTTCATCCGGAGATTAACATCCCTGTTAATGTACAAGGGACTGCCACTGCAGGCAGAGTGCTGCAAGAAGACCCCCAGGAAGATCAGTTCACAGTGATGGGAGCTGGGGAGGAAGCCTATGACAGGCGATTAGATGAGATTGCTGAAAAACTGAGATCCTTGGAGTCCCAGAATTCTTTGGGCTTTGATGTTATGGACATGGGTCTAGTGGACGGGGTCAGGATTCCCCACAAATTTAAACCACCATGCTTTGAGAGATACAACGGGACTTCCTGTCCCCGAACCCACTTGCAATCTTTCCTGGGAAGGTTAAAGGCATATACCATGGACGAAAAGCTATGGATGTTTTATTTCGAGGATAGCTTAACAGGAGCTTCAAGGGAATGGTACTCCCACTTGACTAGAGCAACCATTAAGTGCTGGAAGGACTTGGCAGAGGCCTTCATTAGGCAGTACCAGTACAACCTGGATATGGCCCCCAACAGGACCCTCCTGATGGGAATGTCTCAATCATCCAGGGAAAGCTTCCGGGAGTACGCTCAAAGGTGGAGACAGCTTGCTGCTGCTGTCCAGCCACCCATGTCAGAGAGGGAGATGGCTGATATGTTTATGAACACCCTCCAGGGGACATACATTGATAGGCTAGTTGCCTTTTCTTCTACCAGCTTTGCAGATGTTGTCATAGCTGGGGAAAGAATTGAAAGCCTATTAAAGATGGGTAAGATCTCTGACAACGGTGCAAGCTCGTCCAGCAACCCAAGAAAACCTTTTGCAGGCCCAAGAAGAACTGGTGAAACCAATGCTATCCACACCAACAGGGGCAGACCCCAATATGTTCATAGGTCTGTGGCAGCAGTCACCATTCCCACTCCGATTCATCCTCAACCAGCTTATCAACCACCGCAACAAAATTACCAACAACAAACTCAGTATCCTCCTCAGAGAAATTATAACAACAACAACACCAACAACAACAATCAGCAAAGACCATATCAACAGAGACCTTCTCAAGCCAATAGGGTGATCGATCCGATCCCTATGCCTTATGCCACACTATTGCCACAACTCCTGAAACTCAACCTGGTTGAGCTAAGGACATTGGCACCTCCAGATCCTGCCAGTCTGCCCAGAAATTATGACGCCAGCGCCAGATGTGCTTTTCACTCAAATGCACCTGGTCACAGTACAGAGAAGTGCAGAGCTTTGCACATGAAAGTACAGGATCTAGTGGATTCCAAGGCTCTAAACTTTGCACCACCACCGAATGTTAACAAGAACCCTATGCCACACCACGGAGGACCCCGAATCAATGCTATTGAAGAAGACAAGCTGTCTTACTTGATAACCAGTGTGGGTCAGATTCGGACTCCCTTGGTGGAGATTAAAGCTCAACTCCTCGAATGTCAAATGTTCCCGGGATGTGAGCTAGGATGTGCTTATTGCAACATTTCAGTGAATGGTTGTGATAACTTGAGGGATGGCATAGATGGTCTCATCCAGAGTGGCCTGCTTCAGATCACAACATCAATACCTACCAATCCAGCAATCTCCTTAACAACGATTTCAGAATCTCCTACAAATGCAACAACCATTGTTCCAAACAACTCTTCGGTTTCATCAACAAATGCTTTGTCTGTTACTTCAATGGACCAGATATCAGTAAACATCCATTCTACAACTTCAGCACCCCTCCATTCAGAGTCTCCTACAAAAACAACACCCATCCTCCCAACAATGTCTCCTACAACATCAGCAGCCAACAATGAAAGTGTCTCAACAGTTACAATTTATTATGATCCTGCCAATGATTCTGCCTACAACTCACAAAATGCCACTCCTATCAGAGCACCAGTCACAATATATTATGATCCACAGACTATCGTGGTCCCTTCTGCAGCTGCCATCAGTCCAGTCACTATCACAGTGCCTGGGCCAGTACCTTATGAAAGCAGTAATGCCATCCCTTGGCATTACGGCTCTGATCTATACTGCGAGGGACAGAAAATCACTCTTGAATCATCAACTTCTTCACCACAAATAGACAATGTGGGGGGAGGCGGAGGCTTCACTCGAAGCGGACGTCTCTTTGCCCCACAGATTCAAAGACCCACTGCTGAAGCAGAAGCTGCTGCCAAGGCAAAAGGGAAAAGCACGGTGCAAGAAGATCAAGTTGCTAAAGAAGCTTCAAAAACACATTTTGATCAAGAAGTTGATGAATTCATGAGAATCATCAAGAAAAGTGATTACAAGATAGTGGACCAGCTTCACCAGACGCCTTCCAAGATCTCCATTCTATCATTGCTTATGTGCTCCGAGGCTCATCGGAACGCACTGCTAAAAGTTTTGCACGCAGCTTATGTGCCAGAAGAGATTACCGTCAATCAGTTGGAGGCTGTAGTTGGAAATGTTAACGCTAGTCATGGGCTAGGGTTTACCAACACTGATTTGACGACGGAAGGCCGCAATCACAACAAGGCTTTGCACATTACCATGGAATGTAAAGGTGCAGTCCTTTCCCATGTGCTGGTAGACACAGGGTCATCCCTCAATGTCTTACCTAAAAAAGCCCTTGTGAAGCTGGAATATGAAGGATTGGCATTACGTCCCAGCAACTTAGTAGTGAGAGCCTTTGACGGTTCTAAGAGATCAGTTCTGGGAGAAACTGAGTTGCCTGTAACGATTGGCCCACAAACTTTCAAAACGACCTTCTACGTGATGGATATACAGCCTGCCTACAGCTGTCTATTGGGTAGACCATGGATTCACGCCGCTGGCGCCGTGACCTCAACCCTTCACCAGAAGTTAAAATTCGAGTGGGAAGGCCAAGTCGTTACTATTTTTGGAGAGGAAGATATTTTTGTTAGCCATCTGGCTACTTACAAATATATTGAGATGGATGGGGAGATCCACGAAACGATGAGTCAAGGGTTTGAGGCCTTGAATATTAATGAAACCTCTGCTGTACTTGGGACTTCCATGACGTCTTACCAACAAGCCCAGAAGGTTGTTGAGGAAGGGAATGCTCAAGGCTGGGGAAAACTGTTGCCTGTGGAGAAGAAAGAAGATAGATTTGGGTTGGGCTACAAACCAACTCAACAAGATCAAACAGAGGCTGCTAAGAAGCCCAACTTTGTTAGTTGGGGGATGCTCACCCCTGATGCTGTCAACAACTTGGAAGATGAGTTGGAAGATGAGCGCAACCTGGAAAGCTGGATTCGTCCAAGGATTCCGGGAAGCCGTATCTCAAACTGGTCTTCCCAGGAAATTATAAGGGTTACTCCTGCAGAGTAATTATTATTTCCTGTATATTTTAAGCATGCATCAAGTCTTGCATCTTGCCCAAGATGACAAGACTCATTTTGTAATCGGGCCATCTGTAATTTTTGTGCAACAAGATTAATCAATGAAATATCAGACATCTTTTGCAAATGAGTCTTTTCATTTTCTGCTCCCTGTTTTTCCATTTTTCTTTTTGTACAAAAAAATAAATGGCAATGTTTTCAAAATGACAACTTTATTTCACTTTCTAAACAAGATTAAAATCAATCACTAAAATGAACAAACTGAACCCTTGCAGAGAGTGCCTTCCAGACAGCAC
This sequence comes from Lathyrus aphaca, assembly GCA_963966055.1. Taxonomy (NCBI): domain Eukaryota; kingdom Viridiplantae; phylum Streptophyta; class Magnoliopsida; order Fabales; family Fabaceae; genus Lathyrus; species Lathyrus aphaca. Next base: position 733,361,351 of record OZ014519.1, on the reverse strand, counting down.
TGACAACAACACGGCTATGACTTCGTATGACCTTGACAATCCGATCAATCAAGCCGATGAAGGGTTTGAAGAAGATTACGAGCTTCCTGAAGAGTTAGCCAGGTTGTTAAGGCAAGAGGAGAAGGTTATCACTCCTCATCAGGAGGAGATTGAAACAATTAATCTTGGTACGGATGAAGACGTAAAAGAAGTCAAGATCGGGGCCTGCCTACAAAACTCAGTAAAAGAACAACTGATTGATCTGCTTCGGGAATATGCGGATGTATTTGCTTGGTCTTACCAGGATATGCCAGGGTTAGACACCGATATCGTCATGCACAAGCTGCCATTAAAGGAAGACTGCCCGCCTGTAAAGCAGAAACTGCGCCGTACTCGCCCAGATATGGCAATGAAGATCAAAGAAGAGGTACAAAAGCAGTGGGACGCCAGATTCCTTGCTGTAACTAGCTATCCGCCGTGGGTTGCTAATATAGTACCTGTGCCTAAGAAAGACGGTAAAGTAAGGATGTGTGTTGACTACCGGGACCTGAACAGAGCCAGCCCGAAAGATGATTTCCCATTACCTCACATTGATGTATTGGTTGATAATACGGCTCAGTTCTCGGTATTCTCCTTCATGGATGGATTTTCAGGATACAATCAGATCAAGATGTCACCTGAAGACATGGAGAAGACAACCTTCATCACACCCTGGGGCACGTTCTGTTACAAGGTGATGCCATTCGGACTGAAGAATGCAGGTGCAACATATCAACGGGCTATGGTAACATTATTCCACAACATGATCCATAAAGAAATCGAGTGTTATGTGGATGACATGATTGCCAAGTCCCTCACGGAAGAAGACCACCTGGTAAATCTCCTAAAACTATTCAAGCGTCTGAGGAAGTACCAACTGAAATTGAACCCCAATAAATGCACATTCGGGGTGCGATCTGGTAAGCTGCTGGGTTTTATTGTAAGCGAGAAAGGGATTGAGGTTGATCCTGATAAAGTCAAAGCCATTCAAGAAATGCCTGCACCAAAGTCTGAAAAAGAAGTTCGAGGGTTTCTAGGTAGATTGAACTACATTTCTAGGTTCATATCTCACCTTACTGCAACCTGTGAACCCTTGTTCAAGCTGTTAAGAAAAGAACAGACGGTCAGGTGGAACGAAGACTGCCAGAGGGCTTTTGACAAGATCAAAGAATACCTGCAAGAACCACCAATCCTTATGCCTCCGGTTGAAGGAAGACCTCTGATAATGTACTTGACAGTATTAGAAGAGTCAATGGGGTGTGTGTTGGGCCAGCATGACGAGTCTGGTCGAAAAGAGTATGCAATATACTACCTGAGCAAAAAGTTTACCGACTGTGAACAACGTTATTCACTGCTCGAGAAAACTTGCTGTGCTTTAGCGTGGGCTGCTCGCCGACTGAGACAGTATATGTTAACCCACACTACTTTATTGATATCCAAGATGGACCCAGTTAAGTACATTTTCGAGAAGCCAGCACTTACCGGACGGGTTGCAAGATGGCAAATGATCCTCACAGAATATGACATTCAGTACACTTCTCAGAAAGCCATCAAGGGCAGTGTATTGTCTGAATATCTTGCTGAACAACCTATTGATGATTACTAGCCTATGAGATTTGACTTCCCTGATGAAGACATCATGTTCATAAAAGCGAAAGATCATGAAGAGCCTGTTCACACTGAAGGGCCTGACCCGGAGGAAGGATGGACTATGATGTTTGATGGGGCTGTTAATATGAATGGTCGTGGTGTTGGTGCAGTACTCATTACACCTAAGGGAGTCCACATGCCTTTCTCGGCAAAGCTCACTTTCAACTGCACTAACAACGAAGCTGAATACGAAGCTTGCATTATGGGTCTTGAGGAAGCTATTGACCTCAGGATCAAGACATTGACTGTATTCGGAGATTCAGCTCTGGTAGTTAATCAAACCAACGGAAAATGGTACACCCACCAGGATCATCTGATACCTTACAGGGATTATACAAGGAGGTTATTGACTTTCGTCACAATGGTCAAGCTTGAGTATATCCCTCGAGACGAGAATCAGTTTGCAGATGCTCTGGCTACCATTTCGTCAATGATCAAAGTTCAACCTGCCAACTTTGTACCTCAGATTTCAGTGTCCAGACTTGACAGACCAGCATATGTATTTGCAGCTGACGTTGTCAAAGATGATAAGCCTTGGTTCCATGATATTAAGTGTTTCTTGGAGGATTAAACGTACCCACCTGGGGCATCTTCCAATGATAAGAAGACTTTGAGAAGGCTCGCTGTTAGTTTCTTTCTGAACACTGATGGCTCCCTGTACAAGAGAAACTTTGATATGGTACTCCTCAGATGCGTTGATAGAACAGAAGCAGACTTGTTAATGCATGAAGTGCACGAAGGATCTTTTGGTACCCATGCAGGAGGGCATGCCATGGCTAAGAAGTTGTTAAGATCAGGCTATTACTGGATCACAATGGATGCAGACTGTTGTGCCTACGCCAGAAAATGCCATAAATGCCAGATTTATGCGGATAAGGTGCATGTGCCTCCCAATCCTTTGAATGTGATGTCTTCACCCTGGCCCTTTGCCATGTGGGGCATTGACATGATTGGCAAGATTGAACCAACTGCTTCGAACGGCCACAGATTCATCTTAGTTGCCATTGATTATTTCACCAAATGGTAGCCCGATTTCTGAAAAGAGACATCATCTGTCGGTATGGAGTGCCCGAGCGAATCATTACTGATAATGGTTCCAACTTGAACAACAAAATGATGGCAGAGCTATGCCGGGACTTCAAGATCCAACACCACAATTCTTCTCCTTACAGGCCAAAGATGAACGGCGCTGTTGAGGCAGCTAATAAGAATATCAAGAAGATTGTGCAGAAGATGGTAGTCACCTACAAAGACTGGCATGAAATGTTACCATTTGCCTTGCATGGGTACCGCACGTCAATCAGAACATCCACTGGGGCAACACCGTTCAGCTTGTGTATGGTATGGAGGCAGTCCTACCTGTTGAAGTTGAATTACCCTCTCTACGGGTATTGATGGATGTTAAGCTGAACGAAGCAGAATGGGTTCGGTCCCGATACGAACAACTGAGTCTGATTGAAGAGAAAAGATTGGCTGCAATCTGTCATGGACAGTTATATCAGAAAATAATGAAGAGAGCCTTCGATCAGAAAGTCAGGCACAAGTAGGGGATCTTGTGCTGAAAAGAATCCTCCCTCCTCATACAGACCACAGGGGCAAGTGGACTCCAAACTATGAAGGACCATTCGTAGTAAAGAAAGTTTTCTCTGGTGGAGCACTCATGCTCAATACCATGGATGGTGAAGATTTCCCGTCCCCTGTGAATTCAGATGCAGTTAAAAAATACTTCGCATAAAATGACCCGCTGGACATAAAAACAGAATGTAAGTCCAGGCAAAAATAGGGCATCCCGGCAAGTCAAAAACATAATAAAAGACTTGGGCAAAAATAAGGGAAATAAAAAAAAATGTACACCCGCTGAGTTGAAAAGCCGCATTGGACAACTCAGGCAAAAATGGGTATCCCGGTGGATTGAAAACCCGAAAGGGCGATCCATGCAAAACAAGGGAATAAGCGAACAACTGCATTCTGAATTCATCTGTATCACTCACAACTTGGTAAGCTCCAAAAGGATCAAGCTTCTATCAGAATCAGCCTTCTTCAGAAAGCAAGACGAGAAGAACGTCAAAAGTCATACGAGTCATAGCAAAGGGAAGCTCCTCGAAGCGTCGTCAACATTGCCAGCATTTTTGTTTCTCAATTTGTAACAATCTCCTCCTTCCAGGGGATATGTTTCTCTGACTGTATCTTGCCAATTCAGGGCACATGAATTAATAAAAACAGATTTTCAGTCAAGTTTCACCTCGTACATTTTATTTTCATTTGCAAAATGTCTGATGGCTTTAAGATACTGATTGCATAAATACAGATGCTTCTCTTAAAATGCGTGCTCGCAGGAAATATACTTACTCCCGGGGGTGTCTGAACTCCTATGATGGGACCCAGTAGAGGATGCCTCGGGATTACTTGTACGTTTCTATCTTTGCAGGATTGCAGGTATCCAAAGCACGACATGGGGCATGTAAGCTTCATCCCAGCAAGCTGGCAAATCAATACTCACTCAGGCTTAGCACCCAAAGTGTTCTCCCCAGCTGAGTTGGCACTTGCTATTTTCTCCCCAGCTGAATACAAAAGCCAGAGAACCATTTCCCCACAGAGTCTCAGCCTCTATCCAGAAGAGCAACACACGAAGGAATCACAACAGAGTGGCGAAAGCTTCTACAAACCCCAGCTGGGTCTTTTATTTACAGGAATAGGTCTATCATTGACCCACTTCCCCAAGCAGAATCATCTCATCAGATCTACCAACGATCTCATCCCCAGCTGGGATGGTCACTTCAACAGATCGACCAGAGATCTTCACAGCAACGGGATCCGAATCCCGGAGTAGCATCTTTTGTTTAATCATAGCATTCGCATCATATTCACCAACAAAGCGTAGCATTCCGTCTTAATACGGAGCATTACGGCAAAAATCAAACATGTTGCATAATCATAAGTCATGTTATGAATCAGACACTTATGAATAATAGCAACCCATCAACAATATACAGGATGATTCCCCCAGTAAAGTCACCCGAGCTTTTCTTTACAAACAAAACACGTGTATATTACAGATACTTCTCGACACCCGTCCGTGTCGTATCCCCAGCAGAAAGCCAAAGACATCCTCTTTGCACTCACATATATACATTTCCTTGACATCCGTCCATGTCACCTTCCCCCAGCACAGTAACATAAACACTTTGTATATCAGATACTTGTTTATACTATACTTTTCTCCTTTCGACACTTGTCCGTGTCACTTTCCCCAGCAGGTGGAACACTTAAATATACATCACCCATACTTCATACTCATACTTATACAGATACTCGTCCGTATCTTGTATACACCATTTATATCCCCACAGATTCAACACTAGTCCGTGTTCTTTGTTAACCCGTTGGTACTCGTCCGTACCATCATCTCAGAGCATGTGTCAAGCGTTTGTTTCTACCTGATACTCGTCCGTATCATAGTCTTAAGGATGCTCGTCCGCATCTTTAATCCATACACTTTGTCTTCTTGAATATATACACTCGTCTGTGTCTACTATTCCCCAGAAGAATCCCGTCAGATTCAACACTCGTCCGTGTTCTCTGTTAACCGGTTGATACTTGTCTGTATCATCATCTCTGAACACGTGTCAGTATTCGTTTCTACCTGATACTCGTCCGTATCATAGTCTTAAGGATGCTCGTCCGCATCTTTAATCTATACACAATACCAAACACTTATACCTTTTATTTCTTGGATTGTAAACACTCGTCCGTGTTTACTATTCCCCAGTAAAACAATTTTCTTCTTGTATGACATTCGTCCTATGTCATGATAAACCCTGAGAGCAGCCGTACCCTGCTAGGTGGTCGTCCTCCGCCTCTTGATGGTCGTCCTCCATCATGCTCATCCGATGGCCATCCCCATCGTTGACCCTTTTATCCGACACTCGTCCTGTGTCGTGATACAGAGCAGCCGTCCCCTGCTAGGTGATCGTCCTTCACCTTCTTGATGATCGTCCTTCATCATTTTATCCAATGGCCGTCCCCATTGTTGATTTTGGTTATCTGGCATTCGTCCTACGTCATGATAAACCTTGAGAGCAGCCGTCCCCTGCTAGGTGGTCGTCCTCCACCTCTTGATGGTCGTCCTCCATCATGCTCATCCGATGGCCATCCCCGTCGTTGACTTTTTATCCGGCATTCGTCCTGTGTCGCGATATTTTTCGGCAGCCGTACCTTGCCAGGTGATCGTCCTCTACCTTAGATGACCGTCCCTCATCTTAACCCCAACAGAGCAGCCGCCCCCTGCTAGGTGATCGTCCTCCACCTTTGATGACCGTACCTCATCATCTGTTTAATTCATTTATTCTTTAACCCGATGGCCATCCCCGTCGTGGTCCCTTTTCTTTTCAGCCCGATGGCCGTCCCCATCGTTGGTTACCTTTGCCTTATGAATTTGATGGCCGTCCCCGTCATTTTTCATTAATCCCCAGAGAATTTTACAACTTTATCTTGATGGCCGCCCCCATCATAACCCCTTTTATCCCCAGCATGTCGGCCGTCCCCGTCATCGCTTTATTTCCCATACTCTCCCCAGCATGTCGGCCGTCCCCGTCATTGCTTTATTTTCCACAATTTCCCCAGCAGTCGTCCTCTGCTCGACGATCGTCCTCCGTCGCCCACACTTTATAATATACTTTATTTTCCTTTACAATCTATATCCCTTTTCTTCTTCATTTTGCGAGTGCAAATTTTGGACTGTCTTTGGTATTCAACCACAAGTTATCTTGTTTGCCTGTTAAGCCGTTGCTTACATCCTGCACAGCTAACTCATGTTTGAATAGGGGCAGCTGTAAACACCCCAAATTTGCCCTCACCCATTCACACCATGGCTTGTGATCATTTCATATGCATAAACTCAATCATGACATCTCATACCACATTTTTGATTCACTGCATAGATTCTAAGTCATCTGCACCTAGGGTTTGTGATCTGAGCAATCCAAGAGCTTCTTGAGCCACTCCAAAGACCATCAATCACTTCAAAGGGGTCCATGTGTGATCAAACATCATATTATATCCTCTCAAAGTCAAAAATGTCAAAGAGTCACAGGAACTGGGATTGGTGTGGAAGCAGAGCCAGGCTTGACTACACAGTTGACCTAAAATTAGGGTTTTGGTTTCAGAGGCCATAACTCCAATTTTTTGGTCATTCTTGTTTCTATTGGTCTCTATATGGTATAGGGAGTATGCATATCAATTTTCATGAAGAAATTCCATGGGGAAGTCATCTGATCAAGAGTTGACTTTTCAAGCAAGTCAGTGCAAAATCAGGGCATCTGAGGCCCCCAATGACCCAACCGAAGGGGATTCTTCATCATTTTGATTGTATAGGATCTTTATTTGATCATAGAAGAGGTTGGAAGTTCACAAAATTGGAGAATTTCAAGTCTTTTGCAAAGTTGACTTTTTGGGCAAGTTTGACTTTTAATGAATTTGTCATTTTAGGCAACTTTTCAACCCTTACTTTTTGATTCAAAAAAGCTTCAAATGGAAAAACTTTGGTCATGAAAGTTTTAGAATAGATCATTCCCTTTTCAAAAAGTACAAGAACATGACCTAATATATTTTGGATCAAAAGTTATGGTTTGTCAAAGTTGGCAAAAATCACTAAATTTCAAGTCATGCACCAAAGAGGCAAAGTTGCAAATTCACTTCTCAAGGCCAATTAAGTCATCAAATGGACTTCTAAACTTCACAACATGATCATACAAGTCCTAAAAATCAGAATGGGCCAAGGGATCACACGTTTTATGGTTTATGGAGCAAGACTTTTTCATAAAGAACCAAAAGCAAGCCAAGTTGCAAAACACATGATAACTTCTCATCCACTTGCTGGCTAGTGTGCTGATCAATCCTAGGCCTTTCCTCACATCATGCTGCGCAGCACACCCTCCTTGTACTTAGCTAGAAAGTGACACATGCTTCCCTTACACAAAAGTTGACATTTTGCAAAAGCCACCATACCAATCAATAAAGCACATGTCACTTCTTCTGACCAATGGCATTTGTTTATACAAAGAAAATGCAAGCCAAACCCAACAAGAGGCAAGCCTGAAACACAACACAACTCAGCTTTCTCATTTTCATTCCCTTGAGCAAAAGCTTTCGAAACTCATCATACAAGCCACAAACACTCAAACAAACTTCACAAACAATCTTAACACACTTCCCTGATCACAAAGCACCCATCAAAACAACCTGAAAGCCACTGAATCAAAAACACGATTCTCACACCACCTTGAACAGAACTGCTGCAAACTCTCAAACCAGCCATCACAAACTCTTCCAAAGCATCAAGACTTCATCAGGGGCCTAAAAGGAGTGGATTGCACAAAGAGAAGAGGTCAGAAAGTTGCAAACTGAAAAGCTTCAAACTCAGGTAGCTTCATGAACTTTTTTTCCAGAACGCGTATTTTAAGTTACTAAATGAATCTACATGCTTCCCTGATCATGAATATGTGATTATTTTTGAAAATGGTTGAGAAACTAGGATGTATGAATGCTCTGAAACTTTTTGCCCTAAAACTATTTTGATTCGATTTGGCTGATTTAGGAATGATAAATGTTGTTTGAGTGAGGGGTTTGATTCGTGTTTGAGTGGGGAAGAGTTCTGGGCAGTTGGATTTTGTTTTAGATGCGTTTGGAGAGAGTTTGAGGTTTTGATTGATCGGAGAAGACGACCGGAACAGTGTTCCGGTCGCCTGAAAGTCATTAGGGCACGAATTAGGGCTTAATCAGTTTAATTAGTGAGTTTGAATGCTAGCCTTTGGATATGGCGCCAGGTCAAACGCGCGCGCAGCCAGTTCAAACGTGGGCCTTTGGATCTGATTACTTTTCTATTTTCAGATTAAAATCAATTTTATTTTCCCTTTTATTCATTTAATTTCTCCATTTTATTTAAAATAGCAAAACCTCTTTAAAAATTCTGAAATTTTTTATACACACTTTTATTTAATTTCAGAAACCAAAAATATTTTTATTTTTATTTTTTGCATTTAAAAAATATTTTTAAATGTTTAAAAGTTTATTTTTAATTAATTAATGAGAATCAATTAATTAAAAATACTTTTAGGTATTTAAAAAATCACCAAAAAATTCATGAAACATTTAAAACCATTTAGAAACATTGTCCAACCCTCAAACCAAATTTCTTTTTTGATCTTGATGCATTTTGATAATTTTCTATGGAATTAATTCATTTTCAAAGCATTATTTTGATCCAAATTTCCAAAAAATCATTTCTGCCTAACCATTGGGAGTGGGACTTTGATTCTTTTTGCATTGTGTTGTGCATATCATGTAGTTTGTGAGATTAAATGGGCATGATTTGATCTTTCATTTTCCATTTGTTTGACATTTTTCTTGTTAAGGAACCCTAAAACCCTAGAAATTTTAGGAAATTCATAACTCTTATTAGGTTAAGAGTTGGAACTTCTCCTTTGGGCAGTGAGTTAGTATAGGTTTAGGGATCCTTTGATTGCATTTTCAATTTTTTATCTTGATGTTTGCTTCTGATTTTGGGTTTTGTTTGGTGCTTTGATCATAAACCCTAATTTGGGCTTCCATATGCATCCATCTTGCATTTGCTTGCATCTCTTGACTTGCCATAGCATTTTGTGCATCCATTTGATTCATTTGACATCCTAAGACATATTTCAAACATGTTTGATCATTGCATCTTGCATTTGCCATGTTGTATGCCATTTGCACTTCATAACTTTTCATGTAGGATCATGGTTCTTAGCTTGCTTCATTTGCATCCATAAGTTTGTATGATCATCCCCATGTGTATGTTTCATGTTTGCATCATCCCATAGCATCATTATCATCATGAATATGCTTCTGGTTTTGGTTTACATCATGCCATTTCATCTCATTTTGCATTGCATTGCATTTCTTTCACTAACTTTTCAGGTGGTAAGTTACTTTGAGAAGTGAATTTGCCTTCACTTCTCACAACTTCTTTTCATCTCTCTTATACATCATTGCTGCATTTTGTTATGTGTTTGAGATTAAGCTTGCTCTTTCTTCTTCTTCTTACTTTCTTTCCTCAAGTGACTTGACTTCTTGAATGAAGCAAGTTGCTTTGCTTCTCCTGATCCTTTCATCTGCTTCCTGGTGGTTCTTCTGAAGACTTCTTTCTTAAACTTCACAAACCTTAGGAACAACCAAGCATGACAATGATTAGGGTTTTGATTAGTCCCCCACTTAGTTTTACCTTTGCGTCTCTTTGAGTCTTCTCTCCTCATCTCATAATCAAGGACTAAACCCTAAAGTCTTTAAGGCTTTGTGATTAAGCTTATGCCTGCATCCTTCTATTAGGATGGAGTGTATAACTTTAATCCTAAGTGTTAAACCCTTAATGTGCTTAAATCTCTTAATCAATCCACTTAATAATCACTAAGACATCAAGCTTGTAACTTGGGCCTTGCATTAGGGTTCTAATTCTTCCTTAATTGGTTAAGAAGGACTAACCCTAGTGTTAATGGACAAGTCCCCCTCAAGTTGTCTTACAATTCATAAAATCCACTTCTTAATCTTATCATTAACTAAAATCCACTCTAATAAAGGTTTTGTTTTGTCATGAGGTTAATCCCTAATCATGGATTAAGTTGAGGAGCCTTCCTCAGCTTAAATGTTCTCATCTATTATCCTTCTATTAGGATGGTGTAATGAGTCCATTAAATCCTTGATTATGGCTTAAACTCATTACTTAACACTAAACAAAAATGCCAAAAACATCTAAATAAATACAAGTAGGGTAATGATCTTAACCCTACATCATGGTGATTAAGTGTGAGGTATTTACTTCATGCTTAAGGTATTCTCATTACCCCTAAGCAGAGGGAAGATATGATGAGTTTACTAACCCTTTGGTTTAGGCTTAAGCTCATTTTCTTATGACAAACTCCAAAAAGAAATAAAAGACTGAAAACACAAAAACAAACAATAATCGTCTCCTCCGGGATTCTTTGCTCATCTCATTCACTCACAAACGAGAACTTGCTTCTTCCGTCTAATGCAAGACAGTTTGCACCTGAGCCAGACAGGTCATACACTTGAGCATAGACAAGCAAGCAGTTCACAAGTCAATTTACCTTTCAGTCTCTTTGAGTCGAACTACGGTGTTCTGACTTCCTCATTGCACGAGAGGATACGTAGGCATAACTTAACAGTTATCGAACAAAAGTCTCTGTATATTCCCCCTCCTTCCAGCATCATTCTTTAAGCCTCATGATCTTGAGCAATTCATTCTCATTCTTGCACTGACACATCATTTATACACTTTACACTTCCTTTACACTGACACCTGTACATCCTTTTCCAGCTCTTTGATACACAAATTGCACTGACACTACCCCTTTAAAACACAAATCTTTTAAGCGTGGATCCCGTCGAGTACGACGGACAATCTGGGGGCTAATACCTTCCCAGGTTGTAACCAACCCCCTTTCTCAGTCTCTCTGGTTCGCAACCGTCTTATCCACATCTTTCTAGGTTTATGCAGCATTACCTTTCCTCCGGGATAAAAATGCCTAGCTGGCGACTCTATTCATTCCCTGTGAGTTCACTCCTGTGTGTTCCCACATCCCTCTTTCGCCGACCGTTCGCGTCTGTACCTTTATCTGGGCCATTCGCCATTTATTGGGAGCGACACTGTGCTTTAGCGTGGGCTGCTCGCCGGCTAAGGCAGTATATGTTGACCCACACTACCTTATTGATCTCTAAGATGGACCCAGTTAAGTACATTTTTGAGAAGCCAGCACTTACTGGACGGGTTGCAAGATGGCAAATGATCCAGTACACATCTCAGAAAGTCATCAAGGGTAGTGTATTGTCTGATTATCTTGCTGAGCAACCTATTGATGATTACCAGCCTATGAGATTTGACTTCCCTGATGAAGACATCATGTTCATAAAAGCAAAAGATCATGAAGAGCCTATTCACACTGAAGGGCCTAACCCAGAAGAAGAATGGACTATGATGTTTGACGGGGCTGTTAATATGAATGGTCGTGGTGTTGGTGCAGTACTCATTACACCTAAAGGAGTTCACATGCCTTTCTCGGCAAAACTCACCTTTAACTGCACTAACAACGAAGCTGAATACGAAGCTTGTATTATGGGTCTTGAGGAAGCCATTGACCTCAGGATCAAGACTTTAACGGTATTCAGAGATTCAGCTCTGGTAGTTAATCAAACCAATGGCAAATGGTACACCCACCAAGATCATCTGATACCTTACAGGGATTATACAAGGAGGTTATTGACTTTCTTTACAACGGTCAAGCTTGAGTATATCCCTCGGGACGAGAATCAATTTGCAGATGCTCTTGCCACCATTTCATCCATGATCAAAGTTCAAGCTGCCAACTTTGTACCTCGGATTTCAGTATCCAGACTTGACAGACCAGCATATGTATTTGCAACAGACATTGTAAAAGATGATAAGCCTTGGTTCCATGATATCAAATGCTTCTTGGAGGATCAAACATACCCACCTGGGGTATCTTCTAATGATAAGAAGACATTGAGAAGGCTTGCTGGTAGTTTCTTCCTGAATACTGATGGTTCCCTGTACAAGAGAAACTTTGATATGGTACTCCTCAGATGCGTTGATAGAACAGAAGCAAACTTGTTGATGCACGAGGTGCACGAAGGATCCTTTGGTACCCATGCCGGAGGACATGCAATGGCTAAGAAGTTGCTAAGATCAGGCTATTACTGGATCACAGTGGATGCCGACTGTTGTGCCTTTGCCAGAAAGTGCCATAAATGCCAGATTTATGCGGATAAGGTGCACGTGCCTCCCAATCCTCTAAATGTGATGTCTTCACCCTGGCCCTTTGCCATGTGGGGCATTGATATGATTGGCAAGATTGAACCGACTGCTTCAAACGGCCATAGATTTATCCTGGTTGCCATTGACTATTTTACCAAGTGGGTTGAAGCAGCTTCTTATGCAAATGTTACAAGGCAGGTAGTAGCCCGATTTCTGAAGAGAGACATCATCTGTCGGTATGGAGTTCCCGAGCGAATCATTACTGATAATGGTTCCAATTTAAACAATAAAATGATGGCAGAGCTATGCCGGGACTTCAAGATCCAACACCACAATTCTTCTCCTTACAGGCCAAAGATGAATGGCGCTGTTGAGGCAGCTAATAAGAATATCAAGAAGATTGTGCAGAAGATGGTAGTCACCTACAAAGACTGGCATGAAATGCTACCATTTGCCTTGCATGGGTACCGTACGTCAATCAGGACATCTACTGGGGCAACACCGTATCAGCTTGTATATGGTATGAAGGCAGTCCTACCTGTTGAGGTTGAATTACCCTCCCTGAGGGTACTGATGGATGTTAAGCTGAACGAAGCAGAATGGGTCCGGTCCCGATACGAACAACTAAGTCTGATCGAAGAGAAGAGATTGGCTGCGATCTGTCATGGGCAGCTGTATCAGAAAAGAATGAAGAAAGCCTTCGATCAGAAAGTCAGGCTCCGAGAGTACCAAGTGGGAGATCTTGTGCTGAAAAGACTCCTCCCCCCTCATACAGACCATAGGGGCAAATGGACTCCGAACTATGAAGGACCATTTGTAGTAAAGAAAGTTTTCTCCGGTGGAGCACTGATGCTCAGCACTATGGATGGTGAAGACTTCCCGTCCCCTGTGAATTCAGATGCAGTAAAAAAATACTTCGCATAAAATGACCTGCTGGACATAAAACAAAATGTAAGTCCAGGCAAAAATAGGGCATCCCGGCGAGTCAAAAACAGAATAAAAGACTCGGGCAAAAATAAGGGAAATAAATAAAAAATGTACACCCGCTGAGTTGAAAAGCCGCATTGGACAACTCATGAAAAAATGGGTATCCCGATGGATCGAAAACCCGAAAAGGCGGTTCATGCAAAATAAGGGAATAAGCGAACAACTGCATTCTGAATTCGTCTGTATTACTTACAACTTGGTAAGCTTCGAAAGGATCAAGCTTCTTTCAGAATCAGCCTTCTCCAGAAAGCAAGACGAGAAGAACGTCAAAAGTCATACGAGTCATAAGCAAAAGGGAAGCTCCTTGCAGCGTCGTCAACATTGCCAACATCTTGTGTTTCTCAATTTATAACAATCTCCTCATTTTAGGGGATTTGTTTCTTTGACTGTATCTTGCCAATTCAAGGCACATGAATTAATAAAATCAGATTTTTAGTTATTTTTCGTCTCATACATTTTATTTTCATTTGCAAAATGTCCGATATCTTTAAGATACTGATTGCATAAATACAGATGCTTCTCTTTTAAAGAATACGTGCCTGCAGGAAATATACTTACTCCCGGGAGTGTCTAAACTCCTATGATGGAATCCGGTAAGGGATACCTCAGGATTACTTGTGCGTTTCTCTGTCTTTTCAGAATTGCAGGTATTCAAAGCGCAACATGGGGCATGAAAGCTTCTCCCCAGTAGGCTGCCAAATCATTGTTTCCTCAGCACACCTTCCAAACAGCACCAGAGATGCTTTCCCCCATCAGAGTTGTCGGGCATCACTTCTCCAACATTCCCTTCAAAGAGCAGCACCTGAAGATGTTCATATCCCCAGGTGAGTTGTCAAGTATCATCCTCAGCGGGATCCCCACAGAAATCTCTTGGAAGATCTGTCAGTGATTTTTCTTCTTCCCCAGCCGAGTGATAGACAGGGAACTATCTCCCCACAAAGTGTCAACCTCTACCCAGAAGAGCAACGCGCGAAGAGATCACAACAGAGTGAAAAAGCTCCTACAAACCCCCAGCTGGGTTCCTCATTACCAAGGATGGGTCTATCAGTGACCTATTCCCCCAAGCAGATACATCTTATCAGGTCCACCAATGATCTCATCCCTAGCTGGGATGTCCACTTCAAGCAGACCGGCCAGAGATTTTCGCAGTAACGAGACCCGAATCCCGGATCGGTATCTTTGCATAATCATAGCATTCACATCATTATTCTCCCCACAGAGCGTAGCATTCCGTCTAATACAGAGAATTACGACAAAAAAAAATCAAACATATTGCATAATCGTAAGCCATGTGTCGAATCAAACACTTGTAAATATTGACAAATCCGTCAACAATATACAGAAGACTCCCCAGATTCCCCGGCAGAGAGCTAAGGCATTTTCACTTACGAATACAGATACTTCTTGACACCCGTCCGTGTCATACCCCCAGCAGAAAGCCAAAGCGCCCCCTTTGCACTCATAGATACATATATATACAGATTCCTTGACACCCGTCCGTGTCACTTTCCCCAGCATAGTTACCTGAACACTTTTGTATATCAGATTCTTGTTTTTACTATACTTTTCTCCTTTTGACACTCGTCCGTGTCACTCTCCCTAGTAAGTTAAACACTCATCTATACACCACTCATACTTATTTCACTCATACAGATACTCGTCCGTATCTTGTATATACCACTTAAATCCCCTCAGAGTCGACACTCGCCCGTGTTCTTTGTTAACCAGTTGGTACTCGTCTGTATCATCATCTCAGAACATGCGTCAAGCGTCTGTTTCTACCTGATACTCGTCCGTATCATAGTCCTAAGGATGCTCGTCCGCATCTTTAATCCATATACGTGTCAAGCACTCACTGTCTTCTCGGATTTAGACACTCGTCTGTGTCTACTATTCCCAGAAGAGTCCACTCAGATTCGACACTCGTCCGTGTTCCTTGTTAACCAGTTGATACTCGTCCGTATCATCATCTCTGAACACGTGTCAGTATTTTTTTCTACCTGATACTTGTCCGTATCACGGTCCTAGGGATGCTCGTCCGCATCTTTAATCTATACACAACGTCAAAACACTTATACCTTTTATTTCTTGGATATAAACACTCGTCCGTGTTTACTATTCCCCAGTAGGTCGCCAGCAAAGCAAAATTTCTTTTCTATCTGACATTCGTCCTATGTCATGATAAACCCTGAGAGCAGCCGTACCCTGCTAGGTGATCGTCCTTCACCTCTTGATGATCGTCCTTCATCATGCTCATCTGATGGCCGTCCCCATCGTTGATCTTTTCTATCCGGCATTCGTCCTATGTCGTGATATTTTTAGCAGCCGTCCCATGCTAGGTGATCGTCCTTCACCTTTTGATGATCGTCCTTCATCATTTTATCCGATGGCCGTCCCCATCGTTGATCTTGTTATCTGACATTCGTCCTATGTCATGATAAACCTTGAGAGCAGTCGTCCCCTGTTAGGTGATCGTCCTTCACCTCTTGATGATCGTCCTTCATCATGCTCATCCGATGGCCGTCCCCATCGTCGACCTTTTATCCAGCATTCGTCCTATGTCGCGATACTTTCGGCAGCCGTACCCTGCCAGGTGATCGTCCTTCACCTTAGATGACCGTCCCTCATCTTATCCCTTTCAGAGCAGCCGTCCCCTGCTGGGTGATCATCCTTCACCTTTGATGATCGTCCCTCATCATTATCTCATTTATTCTTTAACCCGATGGTCGTCCCCGTCGTGGTCCCTTTTCCTTTTCCTGATGATCGTCCTTCATCAGTTTAGCCCGATGGTCGTTCCCATCACTGTTTACATTACTTTATGAACCTAATGACCGTACCTCATCATTTATTTTTACCTATAATCCCCCAGAGAGTCCTGATGTTCGTCCCCATCATAGTCTCTCATGCCCCCAGCATGTCGGTCGTCCCCGTCATTGCTTTAATTCCCGCATTTTCCCCAGCATGTCGGCCGTCCCCGTCATTGCTCTTTCCCCAGCAGTCGTCCTCTGCTCGACGGTCGTCCTCCGTCACCCGCATTTTATAATTACACTTTATTTTCTTTTACAATCCATATCCCTTTTCTTCTTCATTCTGTGAGTGCAAATTTTGGACTGTCTTTGGTATTCAACCACAAGTTATCTTGTTTGCCTGATAAGCCGTTGCTTACATCCTGCACAGCTAACTCATGTTTGAATAGGGGCAGCTGTAAACACCCCAAATTTTCCCTCACCCATTCACACCATGGCTTTTGATCTTTTCATATGCATAAGTTCAATCATAGCATCTCATATTGCATTTTTGATTCACTGCATTGTTCCCAAGTCATCTGCATCTAGGGTTTGTGATCTGAGCAATCCAAGAGCTTCTTGATCCACTCCAAAGGTCATCAATCACTTAAAAGGGGTCCATGTATGTTCAAACATCATATTGTATCTCCTCAAAGTCAAGAATGTCAAAAAATCACAAGAACTGAGAATGGCATGGAAGCAGAGCCAGGTTTGACTGCACATATGACCTAGAATTAGGGTTTTGGTTTCAAAGGCCATAACTCCATATTTTTTGGTCATCCTTGTTTCTTTTGGTCTCTATATGGTATATGGATCATGCATATCAATTTTCATGAAGGAATTCCATGGGGAAGTCATCTGATCAAGAGTTGACTTTTTGAGCAAGTCAGTGCAAAATCAGGGCATCTGAGGCCCCCAACGACCCAACCAAAGGGTGTTCTTCATCATTTTGATTATGTATGATCTTTATTTGATCATAGAAGATGTTAGAAGTTCACAAAATTGAAGAATTTCAAGCCATTTGCAAAGTTGACTTTTTGGGAAAATGACTTATAATGGAAAATTGCCATTTTGGGAAACTTTTTCAACCCTTGCTTTTTGATTCAAAAATGCCTCAAATGGGAAAACTTTGGTCATGAAAGTTGTAGAATGGATCATTCCCTTTTCAAAAAGTACAAGAACTCATTCTAATTCATTTTGGATCAAAAGTTATGGCTTGTCAAAGTTGGGAAAAATCACATAATTTCAAGTTTTCTACCAAAGAGGCAAAGTTGCAAAATCACTTGGCAAGGCAAATTGTGCTACCAAATGGACTTCTAATCTTCATACAAACATGAACCAATGCCTAAAGATCAGAATTCACCAAGAGTTTGCTCATTTTTGTGACTTGTGGAACAAGAAACTTCAAAAGGGCCAAAGATGAAGCAAGTTGCAAAACCTCACTCAAACCCTAATCCACTTGCTTGCTGACTTCAAAATTGATCCTAGGGCTCTCCACACTTCTTGCTGCGCAGGACACCCCATTTGTCCTTGGCTAGCTATGAGCCCATACTTCTCTTACACAAAGTTTGACATTTTGGCAACTTGCCCATACCAATCACAATAGGCCAGCACCCACTCTCTGGCCTATCACACTTCTTTATGTGGATCAAATGCAAGCAAAAGCACATAACAATTCATGCTGAAGCTCACTCATAGCCATAGTTCCAAGTTTATGCTCCATATGCAAAACCATTCGAAACACACAACACAAGCTTCAAACACACAAACAAACTTCATCATTGATCTCAACATGACTCACTGATCACAAACCAACCCTTGAAACAGCCCAGAACCTCACACAAACCAAATACGATTTCTGCCCCTCCTTGAACAGAACTCAAGCAATCTCTCAAACCAGCCCAAATAAACTTCAAACAAGCTTTGCAAACACTTAAGGGAGGTCAGTGGAGTTGATTGGAAGCAAGGAACTGGTCCAGAAGCTCTTGGGTTGAAAGCTTCGATTCAGGTAGCCATGGAAATTCATTTTTCTAGAACTCTTATCTTTTGTTTCTAAAATGATCTACATGCTTCCCTGAGTCCACTGAACCTTTTATTTTTGAAAATGATTGAGAAATGAGCTTGTATCGTGTTTCTGAAATTTCTGCAGTTTTTGATGTTTGATTCGTATCTTGATTTTGAGTTAAAATAAATGAGATTTGTTGCTGGATTATGCTTTGTTGTTGATCATTGATTGTTTCTAGAGATTTTGACACATTTTTATGGAGTTTTGAGAGAGTTAGGTCAGAGGTCTCGCCGGAGAAGACGACCGAAAGTCTTCTCCGGCCACCTGAAGTTGATTAGGGTTAATCTTTGTCATTAATGTGAGTTTGAATGTGAAGCGTAGGATGGCTTGACCAGGGTTGACCCGCGCGTGTTTGAATGGTCAGAATGCCTCATTAGAAACCATAATCCTCATTAACTTAATTAATTCAGTTTAATTAATTTTAAATAGAAATTAGCTCAGTTTGAATTGTGACCATCAGATTGCGCGCGTAGTCAAACAAAACATCCCCAGAATCAATCTTGTCCCTTGGATGCGCATACTTCTGTTTTTATTCATTTTTAATTCATTTTTTACCATTTGTTTTGCATATTTAATTTAAAATAGTTAGAAAATTCTAAAAAATATTTTTCTTTTGCATTTTCATTTCAAATATTTTTCTCAACCAGAAAATATTTTTTATTTTTATTTTTTGCATATAAAATCATTTTTAAATCATTTAAAAGTTTGTTTTTAATTAATTAATGAAAATTAATTAATAAAAAATACTTTTAGGTATTTAAAAATCACAAAACAATTCATGTAACCTTTAAAAATATTTAGAAACATTGTCCAACTCTCAAACCAAATTTCTTTTTTGTTCTTGATGCCTTTTGATAATTTTCAATGGAATTAATTTCATTTCAAGGCATTATTTTGATTCAAACTTCAAAAATTCATTTCTGCCTAACCATTGAGAGTTGGACAATGATTCTTTTTGCATTGCATCTTGCATAACATGTAGTTTATAGGATAAAATTGACATGAATTGATCTTGCATTTCCAATTTGTTTTGCATTTTTCTTGACAAGGTACCTTAAAACCCTAGCAATCTTAGGAAATTCATAACTCTCACTAGGTTAAGAGTTGGATCCCCTCCTTTGGGCAGTGAGTTTGTATAGGTTTAGGGTTCCTTTGAATGCATTTTCAAATTTTTATCATGATGTTTGTTTCTGGTTTTGAATTTTGTTTTGTGCATTGGTCATAAACCCTAATTTAGGCCTTCCTTTGCATCCATTTCTCATTTGCTTGCATACCATGACTTGCCATGACATTTTGTGCATTCATTTGATTCATAAGACATCTTAGGACATGTTAGAGTCATGTTTGATCATTGCATCTTTCATTTGCCATGTTGTATGTCATTTGCATTCCATAACTTTTCATGTATGTTCATGGTTCTAAGCATGTCTCATTTGCATCTTTATGCATGTTTGATCATCCTCTCATCTCTTGTCATGTGTCTGCATCATCTCTTAGCATCATTAACATCATACTCATGCTTCTGGTTTTGGTTTGCATCATCACATTTCATCTCATTTGCATTTCATTTCATTTCTTTACTAACTTTTCAGGTGGTAAGTTACTTTGAGAAGTGAATTTGCCTTCACTTCTCACAATTTCTTTTCATCTCCTTTATGTTTCCCTTGCTGCATTTTGTATGTGTTTGGGATTGAGCTTGCTCATTATTTTTCATCTCTTACTTTCTTTCTTCAAGCAACTTGACTTCTTAAGTGAAGCAAGTTGTTTTGCTTCTCTTTGCTCCTGTCATCTGCTTCTTTCCTTGGTGGTTCTTTGAAGATCTTTCTTGCAAACCTCATAAACCCTAGGAACAACCAAGCATGACAATAATTAGGGTTTGATTAGTCCCCCACTTAGATTTTACCTTTGTGTCATCTTTGTGTCTTCTCTTCTCACCTCATAATCAGGAACTAAACCCTAAAGGCTTTAAGGCTTTGTGATTAAGCTTATGCCTGCATCCTTCTATTAGGATGGAGTGTATAACTTTAATCCTAAGTGTTAAACCCTTAATGTTTTTAACTCCTTTAATCAATCCAATTAATAATCATCAAGACATCAAACTTGTAACTTGGGCCTTGCATTAGGGTTCTAATTCTTCCTTAATTGGTTAAGAAGGACTAACCCTAGTGTTAATGGACAAGTCCCCCTCAAGTTGTCTTACTGTCGCTCCCGATAAATGAGACCGACTCAAATAAAGGTACAGACGCGAACGGTTGGCGAACGAGGGATGAGAACACACAGGAGTGAACTCAAGAGAATGAAAGAGTCGCCAGCTAGGCATTTTTATCCCGAAGGAAAGGTAATGCTGCATAAACCTAGAAAGATATGGATAAGACGGTCGCGAACCAGAGAGACTGAGAAAGGGGGTTGGTTACAACCTGGGAAGGTATTAGCACCCAGATTGTTCGTCGTACTCGACGGGATCCACGCTTAAAAGATTTGTGTTTTAAAGGGGTAGTGTCAGTGCAATTTGTGTATAAAAGAGCTGGAAAAAGGATGTACAGGTATCAGTGCAAAAGAAATGTGAAGTGTATAAATGTACAGTGTCAGTGTAAGAAGAATGTATGAAGCTCAAGATTATGAGGCTAAGAGAATGATGCTGGAAAGAGGGGGAATATACAGAGACTTTTGTTCGATAACTGTTAAGTTATGCCTACGTATCCTCTCGTGCAATGAGGAAGTCAGAACACCGTAGTTCGACCCAAAGAGACTGAAAGGTAAATTGACTTGTGAACTGCTTACTTGTCTATGCTCAAGTGTATGATCTGTCTGGCTCAGGTGCAAACTGTCTTGCATTAGACGGAAGAAGCAAGTTCTCGTTTATGAGTGAATGAGATGATAAAAGAATCCCGAAGGAGACGATTATTGTTTTTTTTAGTTTTCAGTCTTTTATTGCTTTTGAAAGTTTGTCATAAGTTAATGAGCTTAAGCCTAAACCAGAGGTTGGTAAACTCATCACATCCTCCCTCTGATTAGGGGTAATGAGAATACCTTAAGTGTGAAGTCAGCTTCTCACACTTAATCACCATGGTGAAGGATTAAGATCATTAACCTACTTGTGATTATTTAGATGTTTTTGGTGTTTTTGTTTAGTGTTAAATAATGAGGTTAAGCCATAACCAAGGATTAAACAGACTCATTACACCATCCTAATAGAAGGATAATAGATGAGAATTTTTAAGCTGAGGAAAGCTCCTCAACTTAATCCATGATTAGGGATTAAACTCATGACAAAACAAAACCTTTGTTAAGTGGATTTTATTTAATGATATGATGATGGAGTGATTTTTAGGGTTCGTAAGACAACTTGAGGGGGACTTGTCCATTAACACTAGGGTTAGTCCTTCTTAACCAATTAAGGAAGAATTAGAACCCTAATGCAAGGCCCAAGTTACAAGCTTGATGTCTTTGTGATTATTATGTGAATTGATTAAAGGATTTAAACACATTTATGGTTTAACACTTAGGATTAAAGTTATACACTCCATCCTAATAGAAGGATGCAGGCATAAGCTTAATCACAAAGCCTTAAAGCCTTTAGGGTTTAGTCCTTGATTATGAGATGAGAAGAGAAGACTCAATGATACACAAAGGTAAAAGCTAAATGGGGGACTAATCAAACCCTAATTATTATCATGCTTGGTTGTTCCTATGGTTTGTGAGGTTTACAAGAGGCATCTTCAGAGAAACCACCAGGAAGCAGATGAAAGGAGCAAAAAGAAACAAGGTAACTTGCTTCATTTAAGAAGACAAGTCACTTGAAGAAAGAAAGTAATATGAAGAAGAATTAGCAAGCTCAATCTCAAACACAAGACAAAATGCAGCAATGATGCATAAAAGAGATGAAAAGAGATTGTGAGAAGTGAAGGCAAATTCACTTCTCAAAGTAACTTACCACCTGAAAAGTTAGTGAAAGAAATGCAATGTAATGCAATATGAGATGAAATGGCATGATACAAATCAAAACCATAAGCATATATGAGATGATAATTATGATATGAGATGATTCAAACATGAAACAAAGCATGGGGATGATCATATGAACATATGAGTGCAAGAGAAGCATGCTTAGAACCATGGATATACATGAAAAGTTATGAAATGCAAATGACATACAAAATGGCAAATGCAAGATGCAATGATCAAACATGCTTCTAATATGTCTTAAGATGTCTAATGAATCAAATGGATGCACAAGATGTCATGGCAAGTCATGGTATGCAAGCAAATGCAAGATGAATGCAAAAGGAAGCCCAAATTAGGGTTTATGATCAATGCACCAAACAAAAACCAAAACCAGAAGCAAAAATCAAGATAAAAAATTGAAAATGCATCAAAGGGAACCCTAAACCTACACCAACTCACTGCCCAAAGGAGGGGATCCAATTCTTAACCTAATGAGGGTTATGAATTTCTTAAGAATTCTAGGGTTTTAAGGTACCTTGTCAAGAAAAATGTCAAACAAATTGAAAATACAAAATCAAATCATGCCAATTTAATCCTATGAACTACATGATATGCAAGACACAATGCAAAAAGAATCAAAGTCCAACTCTTAAAGACTAGGCAGAAATGAATTTTCAAAGATTGGATCAAAATAATGCCTTGAAATGAAATTAATTCTATGAAAAATTGTCAAAAGACATCAAGATCAAAAAAGAAATTTCGTTTGAGGGTTGGATAATGTTTCTAAATGATGTTAAAGGTTTCATGAATTTTTTTGTGATTTTTAAATACCTAAAAGTATTTTTAATTAATTAATTCCCATTAATTAATTAAAAATAAACTTGTAAATGATTTAAAAATATTTTTTAATGCAAAAAATAAAAATAAAAATGATTTTGGTTTCTGAAAATTAATAAAAGGCTGTATAAAAATTTTCAGAATTTTTAAATGATTTTTGCTATTTTTAATAAAATGCACAAATTAAATGAATTAAAATGAGAATAAAAATGAATTAAAAGAAAAGTATGCGCATCCAGTGGCCTGAATTTAAACTGGGGAAGGAGGGAAAGACTGCGCGCCAGATCCAAGGGGTGAGATTCAAACTGACTAAAATGAATTAATTATTTTAATTAATTGAGATTAGGGTTAAGTGGAAGATCTGGGCCATTGAGCACGCGTGGGAGTTGACTAAGTCAGCCTATCCTACGCACCAAATTCAAACTGCATTTAATTACAGGGATTAGCCCTAATTACTTTCAGGTGGCCGGAGAAGACTTTCGGTCGTCTTCTCCGGCAAGACCCTCACGTGAAAGTTGCTAAAATCCCCAAAACTTCATGAAAATGAAAACTAAAAGCCCAGAAATCATCCCCATGCGAAACTAAATCAAACCCCCCCCCCCCCCCACAAACATCATTTTTCATCCATTAATCAAGCAAATCGAAGCAAAATTCTTTTAGGGCAAAAAGTTTCAGACAGTTCATACATGCTGGTTTCTCAACCATTTTCAAAAATAATCACATCCCCATGATCAGGGGAGTGCATAGAAGCATTTAAGAACTTAAAATGGAGTATCTGGAAAAAAGGTTTGAGATGGCTACCTGAACTGAAGCTTTGGTTTCTGGTACTTTCTAGTTGGTTTCTTGCTTTCAATCAACTCCACTGGACCCCCTGAGAAGCTTTCAATGCTTGTTTGAAGTTTATAATGGATGGTTTGAGAGATGGCAGAAGTTCTGTTCAATGGAAGGTGGTGATCGTGTTTTTGTTTCACTGAGTTTCAGGCTATGGTGAGGGGTGGTTTGCGACCAGGGAAGTGTACTGAGTTGATTTGTGAAGTTGGTTTATATGTTTGAGGCTTGTGCTGAGTGTTTCGAAGAGTTTTGCAAATGGGGTGCCAAATGAGAATGCTGAGTTCTGGATACTTTCAGGCTTGTGTTGTGTGTGCTTTGGCTTGCTTTTTGTTTGTATAAACTAATGGGAATGGTCAGATGAGTTGATGTGTGCTTTTGTGATTGGTATGGCTCAAGTTGCCAAAATGTCAAAGTTGTGTAAGAGAGGCATGGGCTACTTGCTAGCCAAGGACAGATGGGGTGTCCTGCGGCAAGATGTGTGGAGATCCCTTGGATTGTTTGTGAAGTCAGCCAGCAAGTGGATTCACACTTGAGTGAGTTTTTGCAACTTGCCTCCCTTTTGCTTCTTATGAGAATTCTTGCTCCATAAGTCATGAAGATGAGTGATTCCTTGGCCCATTCTGAATTTTAGATGTCACAAGATCATGTTGTGAAGAAATTGTACACATTTGAGGTCTTTAGAACACTTGATCAAGTCATTTTGCAAAATGCCTCTTTGGTAGAAAACTTCAAATTTTGTGATTTTAGCCAACTTTGACAAGCCATAACTTTTGATCCAAAATGAATTAGGTCATGTTCTTGTACTTTTTGAAAAGGGAATGATCCATTCTACAACTTTCATGACCAAAGTTTTTCCATTTGAAACATTTTTGAATCAAAAAGTAAAGGTTGAAAAAGTTTCCTAAAATGGCAATTTCATTAAAAAGTCAACTTTCCCAAAAAGTCAACTTTGCAAAAGACTTGAAATTCTTCAATTTTGTGAACTTCCAACATCTTCTATGATCAAATAAATATCATATACAATCAAAATGATGAAGAACAACCTTTGGTTGGGTCATTGGGGACCTCAGATGCCCTGATTTTACACTGACTTGCTTGAAAAGTCAACTCTTGATCAGATGACTTCCCTAAGGAATTTCTTCATGAAAATTGATATGCATACTCCCTATACCATATAGAGACCAATAGAAACAAGAATGACCAAAAAATTTGGAGTTGTGGCCTCTGAAACCAAAACCCTAATTTTAGGTCATCTGTGCAGTCAAACCTGGCTCTGCTTCCATACCATTCTCAGCTCTTGTGATTTTTTTGACATTCTTGACTTTGAAAGGATATAATATGATGCTTGAACATACATGGACCCCTTTGAAGTGATTGATGACCTTTGGAGTGGCTCAAGAAGCTCTTGGATTGCTCAGATCACAAACCCTAGATGCAGATGACTTTGAATCTATGCAGTGAAACAAATGTGGTATGAGATGCTATGATTGTGTTTATGCATATGAGGATATCACAAGCCATGGTGTGAATGGGTGAGGGCAAATTTGGGGTGTTTACAGGTTCCCCTATTCAAACATGAGTTAGCTGTGCAGGATGTAAGCGACGGCTTATCGGGCAAACAAGATAACTTGTGGTTGAATACCAAAGACAGTCCAAAATTTGCACTCACATAATGAAGAAGAAAAGGGATATAGATTGTAAAAGAAAATAAAGTATAATATAAAGTGTGGGCGACGGAGGACGACCGTCGAGCAGAGGACGACTGCTGGGGAAAGAGCAATGACGGGGACAGCCGACATGCTGGGGATAAAAGGGATTATGATGGGGACGACCATCAAGTAAAGCTATAAGATTTTTTTTTAATGAAAAATGATGGGGACGGCCATCAAGTTCATAAAGTAATGTAAACAACGATGGGGACGGCCATCGAGCTGAACTGATGAAGGACGATCACCAGGAAAAGGAAAAGAGACCACAACGGGGACGGCCATCGGGTTAAAGAATAAATGAAATAATGATGAGGGACGGTCATCAAAGGTGAAGGACGATCACCTAGCAGGGGACGGCTGCTCTGAAAGGGGTAAGATGAGGGACGATCATCTAAGGTGAAGGACGATCACCTGGCAGGGTACGGCTGCCGAAAATATCGCGACATAGGACGAATGTCGGATAAAAGGTCAACGATGGGTACGGCCATCGGACGAGCATGATGAAGGACAATCATCAAGAGGTGAAGGATGATCACCTAGCAGGGGACGGCTGCTCTCAAGGTTTATCATGACATAGGACGAATGTCAGATAACAAAGATCAACGATGGGGACGGCCATCGGATAAAATGATGAAGGACGATCATCAAAAGGTGAAGGACGATCACCTAGCAGGGGACGGCTGCTAAATATCACGACATAGGACGAATGTCGGATAGAAAAGGTCAACGATGGGGACGGCCATCGGATGAGCATGATGAAGGACGATCATCAAGAGGTGAATGACGATCACCTAGCAGGGTACGGCTGCTCTCAGGGTTTATCATGACATATGACGAATGTCAGATAACAAAGATCAACGATAGGGACGGCCATCGGATAAAATGACGAAGGACGATCATCAAAAGGTGAAGGACGATCACCTAGCAGGGGACGGCTGCTAAATATCACGACATAGGACGAATGTCGGATAGAAAAGGTCAACGATGGGGACGGCCATCGGATAAAATGATGAAGGACGATCATCAAAAGGTGAAGGACGATCACCTAGCAGGGGACGGCTGCTAAATATCACGACATAGGACGAATGTCGGATAGAAAAGGTCAACGATGGGGACGGCCATCGGATGAGCATGATGAAGGACAATCATCAAGAGGTGAAGGACGATCACCTAGCAGGGTACGGCTTCTCTCAGGGTTTATCATGACATAGGACGAATGTCAGATAACAAAAGAAGTTTTGCTTTGCTGGCGATCTACTGGGGAATAGTAAACACGGACGAGTGTTTATATCCAGGAAATAAAAGGTATAAGTGTTTTGACGTTGTGTATAGATTAAAGATGCGGACGAGCATCCTTAAGACTACGATACGGACGAGTATCGGGTAGAAACAAATACTGCCATGTGTTCAGAGATGATGATACGGACGAGTATCAATTGGTTAACAAGGAACACGGACGAGTGTTGAATCTGAGGGGATTCTTCTGGGGAATAGTAGACACAGACAAGTGTCTAAATTCAAGAAGACATAAGTGTTTGACACAGTGTATGGATTAAAGATGCGGACGAGCATCCTTAAGATTATGATACGGACGAGTATCAAGTAGAAACAAATGCTAGACACATGTTCTGAGATGATGGTACGGACGAGTACCAACTGGTTAACAAAGAACACGGACGAGTGTTGAATCTGAGAGGATATAAGTGGTGTATATAAGATACAGATGAGTATCTGTATAAGAGAAATAAGTATGAGTGGTGTACATATGAGTGTTCAACCTGCTGGGAAGAGCGATACAGACGAGTGTCGAGAGGTATATTATAAACAAGTATATGCTACACAAAGTGTTTAGGTTACTGTGCTGGGAAAGGTGACACGGACGAGTGTCAAGGAATTGTATATATGTATCTGTGAGTGCAAATAGGACGCCTTGTCTTTCTATTGGGGGTATGACACGGACGGGTGCCAAGGAGGTGTATACTGGTGTTTGTGAACGCAAGGCAAACGCTTTAGCTCTTTGCTGGGGAATCTGGGGAGCATTTTGTATATTATTGATGGATTGTTGATATTCACAAGTGTTTGATTCAGAACATGGCTTATGATTATGCAATATGTTTGATTTTTGCCGTAATGCTCCGTGTTAGACGGAATGCTACGCTCTGTGGTAAAAATATGATGCGAATGCTATGTTTATGCAAGGATACCAATCCGAGATTCGGATCCCGTCACTGTGAAGATTTCCGGTTGATCTGTTTGAAATGGGCATCCCAGCTGGGGATGAGATCATTGGTAGATCTGATGAGATGATTCTGCTTGGGAAATGGGTCAATGATAGACCTTTTCCAGTAAATGAAGGACCTAGCTGGGGTTTATAGAAGCTTTCGTCACTCTGTTGTGATTCCTTCAGGCGTTGCTCTCCTGGATAGAGGTTGAAACTCTGTGGGGAAGTGGTTCCCTGGATTTTGTGCTTAGCTGAGGAAGAATTATTGGCACCTCGGCTGGGGAGAAAATAGCAAGTGGCAACTCGGCTGGGGAGAAAACACTTCCGGTGCTAAGGCCGAGTGAGTATTGATTTGCCAGCTTGCTGGGGGTGAAGCTTTCATGCCCCATGTCGTGTTTTGGATACCTGCAATCCTGCAAAGATAGAAACGTACGAGTAATCCCGAGTTATCCCTTACCGGATTCCATCATAGGAGTCTAGACACTCCCGGGAGTAAACATATTTCCTGCAAGCACGTATTTAAAAGAAGCATCTGTATTTATGTAATCAGCATCTTATAGACATCAGACATTTTTGCAAATGAAAATAAAATGTACGAGACGTGACATGACTAAAAATCTGATTTTATTAATTCGTATGCCCTGAATCGGCAAGATACAGTCAAAGAAACATGTCCCCTAAGATGAGGAGATTGTTACAAATTGAGAAACAAAATGTTGGCAATGTTGACGACGCTTCAAGGAGCTTCCCTTTTTGCTATGACTCGTATGACTTTTGACGTTTTTCTCGTCTTGCTTTCTGAAGAAGGTTGATTCTGACCGGCGCTTGATCCTTTTGAAGCTTACCAAGTTATAAGTGATACAGACGAATTCAGAGTGCAGTTGTTCGCTTATTCCCTTATTTTGCATGGATCACCCTTTCGGGTTTTTAATCCATCGGGATACCCTTTTTTGCCTGAGTTGTCCAATGCGGCTTTTCAACTCAGCGAGTGTACATTTTTGCTTATTTTCCCTTATTTTTGCCCGAGTCTTTTATTCTGTTTTTGACTCGCCGGATGCCCTATTCTTGCCTGGACTTACATTCTGTTTTTGTGTCCAGCGGGTCATTTTTTATGCGAAGTATTTTTTAACTGCATCTGAATTCACAGGGGACGGGAAGTCTTCACCATCCATAGTACTGAGCATGAGTGCCCCACCAGAGAAAACTTTCTTTACTACGAATGGTCCTTCATAGTTCGGAGTCCACTTGCCCCTGTGGTCTGTATGAGGAGGAAGGAGTCTTTTCAGCACAAGATCTCCTACTTGGTATTCTCGGAGCCTGACTTTCTGATCGAAGGCTCTTTTCATCCTTTTCTGATATAACTGCCCATGACAGATTGCAGCCAATCTTTTCTCTTCGATCAGACTCAGTTGTTCGTATCGGGATCGGACCCATTCCGCTTCGTTCAGCTTAACATCCATCATTACCCGTAAGGAGGGTAACTCAACTTCAACAGGTAGGACTGCTTCCATACCATACACAAGCTGATACGGTGTTGCCCCAGTGGATGTTCTGATTGACGTGCGGTACCCATGCAAGGCGAACGGTAGCATTTCATGCCAGTCTTAGTAGGTGACTACCATCTTTTGCATAATCTTCTTGATATTTTTGTTAGCTGCCTCAACAGCGCCATTCATCTTTGGTCTATAAGGAGAAGAATTGTGGTGTTGGATCTTGAAGTCCCGACATAGTTCTGCCATCATCTTGTTGTTTAGATTGGAGCCATTATTGGTAATGATTCGCTCGGGAACTCCGTATCGACAGATGATATCTCTCTTCAGAAATCTGGCTACCACTTGCCTTGTAACATTAGCATAGGAAGCTGCTTCGACCAACTTGGTGAAATAGTCAATGGCAACCAGGATGAATCTGTGGCCGTTTGAAGCAGTAGGTTCAATCTTGCCAATCATGTCAATGCCCCACATAGCGAAGGGCCAGGTGTCGCTCCCGATAAATGGGAAGTGGCCCAGATAAAGGTACAAACGCGAACGGTCGGCGAAAGGAGGATGTGAGAACACACAGGAGTGAACTCACGGGAATGAAAGAGTCGCCAGCTAGGCATTTTTATCCCGGAGGAAAGGCAATGCTGCATAGACCTAGAAAGATATGGATAAGACGGTTGCGAACCAAAGAGACTGAGAAAGGGGGTTGGTTACAACCTGGGAAGGTATTAGCACCCAGATTGTCCGTCGTACTCGACGGGAGCCACGCTTAAGAGATTTGTGTTTTAAAGGGGTAGTGTCAGTGCAATCTGTGCATAAAGGAGCTGGAAAGAATGTACAGGTGTCAGTGTAAATGAAGTGTGAAGTGTAGTATGAAAGTGTCAGTGTAGGAACAAAAGTGAAATGCTCATGATCATGAGGCTAAAGAATGAAGCTGGAAAGAGGGGGAATATACAGAGACTTTTGTTCGATAACCGTTAAGTTATGCCTACGTATCCTCTCGTGCAATGAGGAAGTCAGAACACCGTAGTTCGACCCAAAGAGACCGAAAGATGAATTGACTTGTGAACTGCTTGCTTGTCTATGCTCAAGTGTATGATCTGTCTGGAACAGATGCAAACTGTCTTGCATTAGACGGAAGAAGCGAGTTCTCGTTTGTGAGTGAAGGTGATGAGAAAAGAATCCCGAAGGAGACGATTATTGTTCGTTTTTGAGTTTTCAGTCTTTTATTGCTTTTGGATGTTTGTCATAAGTTAATGAGCTTAAGCCTAAACCAATGGGTTAGTAAACTCATCACATCTTCCCTCTGATTAGGGGTAATGAGAGTACCTTAAGTGTGAAGTCAGATTCTCACACTTAATCACCTTTTGATGCAGGATTAAGATCATTAACCTACTTGTGATTATTTAGATGTTTTTGGTATTTTTGTTTAGTGTTGAGTAATGAGATTAAGCCATAATCAGGGATTAAACAGACTCATTACACCATCCTAATAGAAGGATAATAGATGAGGGTGTTTAAGCTGAGGAAAACTCCTCAACTTAATCCATGATTAGGGATTAAACTCATGACAAAACAAGCCTTTGATTAAGTGGATTTTATTTAATGATATGATGATGAAGTGAGTTTTATGATTTGTAAGACAACTTGAGGGGGACTTGTCCATTAACACTAGGGTTAGTCCTTCTTAACCAATTAAGGAAGAATTAGAACCCTAATGCAAGGCCCAAGTTACAAGTGTGATGTCTTGATGATTATTAGGTGAATTGATTAAGAGATTTAAACACATTAAGGGTTTAACACTTAGGATTAAAGTTATACACTCCATCCTAATAGAAGGATGCAGGCATAAGCTTAATCTCAAAGCCTTAAAGCCTTTAGGGTTTAGTCCCTGATTGTGAGATGAGAAGAGAAGACTCAAAGAGACACAAAGGTAAAACTAAGTGGGGGGACTAATCAAAACCCTAATCATTGTCATGCTTGATTGTTCCTAAGGTTTGTGAGGTTTTAAGAAAGAAGTCTTCAATGGAACCACCAGGAAGCAGATGAATGGAGCATGGAGAAGCAAAGTAACTTGCTTCATTCAAGAAGTCAAGTCACTTGAAGAAAGAAAGTAAGATGAAGAAGAATGAGCAAGCTCAATCTCAAACACATAGCAAAATGCAGCAAGGATGCACAAAGGAGATGAAAAGAAATTGTGAGAAGTGAAGGCAAATTCACTTCTCAAAGTTGCTTACCACCTGAAAAGTTAGTGAAAGGAATGCAATGCAATGCAAGATGAAATGAAATGGCATGATGCAAATCAAAACCAGAAGCACATACATGATGTTAATGATGCTATGGGATGATGCAAACATGGATCAAGACATGGGGATGATCATACAAGCTTATGGATGCAAATGAGGCAAGTTGAGAACCATAAACATACATGAAATGTTATGAAGTGCACATGGCATACAACATGTCAAATGCAAGATGCAATGATCAAACATGCTTTCAATATGTCTTAAGATGTTAAATGGATCAAATGGATGCACAAAATGCTATAGTAAGTCAAGGTATGAGTGCAAATGCAAGATGGATGCACATGGAAGCCCAAATTAGGGTTTATGATCAATGCAACAAACAAAAACCAAAATCAGAAGCAAACATCCATATAAAAAATTGAAAATGCACTCAAAGGATCCCTAATCCTATACTAACTCACTGCCCAAAGGAGAAGTTCCAAATCTTAACCTAATTCAAGTTATGATTTTCCTAAGTTTTCTAGGGCTTTAGGGTTCCTTAACAAGAAAAATGTCAAACAAATGGGAAATGAAAGATCAAATCATGCCCATTTAATCTCACAAACTACATGCCAAATACAATGCAATGCAAAAAGAATCAAGGTCCAACTCTCAATGGTTAGGCAGAAATGATTTTTAGAAGTTTGGATCAAAATAATGCATTAAAATGATTTTAATTCCATGAAAAATTCTCAAAATGCATCAAGATCAAAAAAGAAATTTGGTTTGAGGGTTGGACAATGTTTCTAAATGTTTTTAAATGTTTCATGAATTTTTTGGTGATTTTTAAATACCTAAAAACATTTTTAATTAATTAATTCTCATTAATTAATTAAAAATAAACTTTTAAATATTTAAAAATACTTTTTTAATGCGAAAAATGAAAATAAAAATATTTTTGTGTTCTGAAAAATAATGAAAACCTTGACAAAAATTTTCATAATTTTTAAACATTTTTTGCTATTTTAAAAAAATTATAGAAAACAAATGTATTAAAATGAAAATAAAAATGAAATTAAATGAATTAATGAAGAAGTCAACAGATCCTGAGGCCAGCATTCAAAGTCACACGCGCGGGAGTTGACTAGGCGCACATCTGGACGGCCTACATTCAAACTCACTAACCCTAATTAATTAGCCCTAATCCAGCCTTAATGACATTCAGGCGACCGGAACACTGTTCCGGTCGTCTTCTCCGATCATCCAAAATCACAAACTCACTCTACACGCAATGAAAATGAAATCCAACAGCCCAGAACTCTTCCCCACTCAAAAACGAATCAAAACCCCCATTCAAACAACATTTATCATTCAGAAACAAGGAGAATCGAATCAAACAATTTCTAGGGCAAAAATTTCAGACACTGCGTACATCCTCATTTCTCACTCATTTTCAAAAATAAACACATATTCATGACCAGGTGTAACACGGTGGGAGAACTGACTTTTAGTTATGTTGCGGATAGCAAGAGTCGCCACCGACTTTTATTTTATCCAAAAGGAAAGGGTATAAAAGAACAGGAAAGACCTTAAGAGATATTTTTGGGTCCGGGGGGTAGGTTATGTAAAGGGAAGGTGTTAGCACCCTTTACATCCATGGTTATCCATGGGCTCTTAATTACTTAGCTCACTTTTGAATTGTTTTTGAAAGTGCAGTGTGTGAATAGAAAATTTTTCAGAATAGTTAATAATGATCCATGTACGGATGCGTAAAAACTTGTTTTTTAAAATTTGTTTGAAATTGTGAAGAGTTTGAAAAGTTTGAATAGTGAGCAAGTACATAAGAGGAACCTACCCTAAAGTTTAAGTCTTTCTTGTTCTTTATCCTTTAAATGGTAAGACTATCCCTACTATTAAGGAGTAGGTAGTCATTACCTTGGATGTTAGGGACATGTGAGGGACATTTATTTTTGAAGGCAACTGTGGGGTATATTAAGCATACTGGAGGGACTATCATCATTATTCGAAGGGACTTGATTTGTAAGGCAACCATTAGGGACTTGATGATTTTTCTTTTTAAAGGGACTTGCTTTATACACCCCACTTGACCTTATGATTTAGGCAACTTGAGGGATAGCCTTAGAAAGTGTAGGATGGCGATTAAAAATCGACTTACGTGTGTGAGTGTACAATTTTATTTATCTTATGATTAAAGTGATCTAAATCTATTTTAAGTAGAATACATGTTTTGCACTCCCTAAATTACTAACCATAGCATAAAAATTAAATAATTAAATATTACAAAATTTACATCCGGGAAGCAATTACAAAATTATAAGCAAAATAAATAGCAAAATATAAATAATAAGCAAAAAAAATATAATAAGCAAAAATAATAAATAAGTAAATAAAATAGGGGTTAGTAATAGTAATAATAAAAAATTAAATAAGGTTAGTGAAATAAGCAAAAATATTAGTAATAACATGGTTAGTAATAACAATAATTAAAAAATAAATAAAAATTAACCAAAATATTATAAGAATAAAAGATTAACAATTTTTAATATAAACAATTATATTTAGAAAGAAATATGAACAAATAATTATTTTAATTTACAAATTATTAAGTTATTTTTAAATGTGTTATAAATACAAAATTTAATTATTATAAATTCAATTATTTATAAACAACAAAGTTATAAAAGGTATTTACATATTATATAAAGAGAAAAATAAGTTACAAGTATATTTACAAAATTTAATTTTTATTGATTATTACAAAAATTATATTAGAGATTATATTCAATAAATATATACATAACAATTTATATTAAGAATTAGAAAATAAATAACTAGGGTTTTTTTTTAATAAGTATTTAGAAAAAGAATAAATTAGGGTTTTGAAAATTAGGATTTGTTAGAAAAAATAGTTTTAGTGTTTAATTTATAATACAAAATTATTTACATAAACATACCTATATTTATAATTTTAATTACAAAAGTTTAGAAATTTTTCTAAGAAAAAGAAATATAAGTGATGATTTACAAATTCAATTTATTTTTCTTTTATTAACAATAAGAACATATTTAATTAAACAAATAAAACAGAAAAAATTGGTAAAAAATAAACTTACCTTGGCTGGGTTTGAACCCAGGACACTCAGACTGCAACCATCAAAACATACCACCAGGCCAGCCCATGCACAGGTGCTAGAGAATGAGCTTCAATTGGTTTTGTTCTTTAACTACTAAAAATCAGAAAAATAGTAAAAAAAGGCCTGGGGGAGGATTGAACCCAGGACCTTTGAACATTCAAACACGCGCATCACCACCCGGCTGGAAGAGCCAATTCTGTTAACATGCTGGCTACAATTGATAATATATTAAACCTGAAAAACAAACAAAATAAAAGAACAAAATATCATAAACGGGGAATCGAACCCCAGACCCAGCTATTGTGTACGCATGCCTCCAGCCACTGGGACAACTCAATTGTTGTGATAACAAACAGAGTCATAAAATAATATTTTAAATCGAAAATTTGAATATGGGCTCCGCGCCAAAACCAGTCGTCTCCTTCCTCAGGACCTTCGAAATTTGCTGCGAAATTAACTATGAGTTTTCCTGCGAAAAAAGCAATTCCCAGCAAAACCTACAAACATCAATGGCCAACAAAACCATACAGTTTCACAAAATCAAACACAGCAACATGATCCTGACATTCACACGATTCGTTCTATGTCTTTAGAATCAATTTATATTCACTAAATCAAAAATCCCTAAACCTAGGTCCAAACCCTAACAATGGCATTTTATGAATTAGCCACGGTTTCTTTGATTTTTCTGTCCAGAAACGATCTATATCACATAACAAACAACATTAGCCAAGCAAATTTCATTGAAACACAACAAATTAATGCAATCGAAAAAGTTATATTCAAGAACAAATTGAATTCGGGTGAGGCATTATGGCATGATTTGGATGAATGTGAGTGATGCTTTAGCTTCAGTGATGATCAAAGAACACGTCTATGTCTTTATTTTACCTTGAAACCTCTTGGATTGAAGAATCCGAATATGAGTTTTGCTTGAAATTTTTTGAAGTGAAACCTACCTTTGGCTGCTGGAAAATCGTCTCCCCATGTTAGGTTTATGCTAAGTACTTATATGTGAGTGAATTAGGTCAATAATATTGATTAGTTGTGTGGAAGATTTGATACTTGAAGATTGAAAAAGATTGAACTTTGAATTTCAAATATTTGCTCATGAAAGTTTACTATTTTTGGATCAATCACATGATTTCTTTCTCTTTCAACTTCAATCAATATTGATGAGATTCTAGAAGCTCAATCTTCATCCAAAAATATATTTTCATATTTTATATTTATTTAAAATGATTTTTTATGAATTAAATCAAAATAAATAAAAATAAAATAATAAAAATTATGATTTTTAATCAATTGGGTCGTGCATGATGATATGGTATGGATTGGATCACAATTTGGGCAGCCCATTTGGAAAGAAGTGGTTTTAAACCTCCATTTTCAACATAAATCATCATAAAATTTCCCAACTTTGCAAGGGCATATCTTCCTAAATTTTAAAGGTATGAGGGTGTTATTGGACTTTTTGGAAAGCTTGAAGAGTCCTCTAAACAACCCCATTGGTTTCAGGTCCATATCATTTGCCAATCTCAAGTTATGCCCTTTTGAAGTTGTTGACTTTTTGTTGACTTTTGAAATGACCTATAATGACTTAGCTCGTATCTTCCAAATGAAGCATTTTTGGGCTTAACTTGCAAGATCAAAGTTGTATAGAATTCAATTTCCTTCAAAATGAGCTTTGGATGGAGACTTGGTGATGAAGTATGTGAAAGTTATGGCTGGTCAAAGTTCAGTTGACTTTTACTGAGGAAACCCTAATTTAGAAACTCCTGATTATTGATGATCTGGAACCTCCTTGATGAATCATGATCAACCCTTGATCAAATGATGAATTTTACTTCATATACTTGATGTTGGCAAAAAATCATGAAGTTTGACTTTGGTTTGACCACAGTTGACCTCAGTTTGACTTTTTAACTGCATTGACTGATTTTGACTTATCTGATCATCTGACTGAGCAAACTTTTGAGAAAAGTCTTGAAACTTGTCATGGGGGTTCTTATATACATATAAGATGTTATGAAGCTAACTTGAGGTATTGGAAGTCCATTTAGCCTGATTAATGTCAAAACCCTAGTTTTGGATGCACTGCTTAGGAGGTGCATTGTCTGAGGGAATTGTCAACTCCTTTGACCAATTGTGAACTTTGTGAACCTTGTGAACCATCATAAAATGTCTTGTGAACCTCATGAGAGGTATTGTGAAGCTTGAGAACCTTGTGAACCTCATAAAGTGACTTTGTAGACCTTATGAACCTCAGGAAAGCTTTGTAATCATTGTGAATCTTGTGAACCTTGTGACCCTTCAAGAAGTAACTTGTGGACTTCATGAACCTCATGAAAGGTATTGAAAGCATTGTGAATCTTGTGAACCTTGTGAACCTTCATGAAGTGACTTGTAGACTTCATGAGCCTCATGAAAGGTTATGGAAATGTTAAGAAACTTGTGAACCTTGTGAACCTTCATAAAGTAGCTTGTAGACTTCATGAACCTCATGAAAGGTTATATAAGCATTGAGGAACTTGTGAACCTTGTGAACCTTCTTAGCACACAAAGTCTTGTATTTGTGAGGGCAAATTTTGGGGTGCAACAGCTGCCCCTGTTCAATTTTCTGAAACCTGAGGGGTTAGATTGGTACATTTGCCAGTCATGACCTGGAAGGTTGAAGGGGATTGAACACAAAAGCCCAAAAATTTGCACTCACCAGTGCATTAGAGTGATACAGATGGCTAGTTGAATATGATTAAGTGGGCTTAAAGATGCCACTAGGGGAAAGTTCTTCAGATATATTTCTTGGAAGATAAAGCAGTCCAAAATATGGAGGTATAATGAAAGCTATCAGGAGGCTGGAGCTGTCCTGAGGTAACAATATAATTTCAAGAGGATAGAGCAATCTTGAGAGATTGATGATATGCTTTCAGGAGACTGGAGTAATCCTGATGTAACAGCATGTCTTCAGGAGGATAGAGCAATCAATAATGATAACCCTAAAGCAGTCTTGAAATAATAATATGATTTCAGGAGGATAGAGCAATCAAAAATGATAACTCTAAAGCAGTCTTGAAGTAATAATATGATTTCAGGAGGATAGAGCAATCAAAAATGATAACTCTAAAGCAGTCTTGAAGTAATAATATGATTTCAGGAGGATAGAGCAATCAATAATGATAACTCTAAAGCAGTCTTGAAGTAATAATAAGTTGTCAGGAGGATAAAGCAACCCTGAGGTAATAATATGATTTCAGGAGGATATAGCAATCCTGAATATGAAGGTATAATAATAACTGTCAGGAGGCTGGAGCATTCCTGAGGCAATGATATGATTTCAGAAGGATAGAGCAACCCTGATAATTGTAAGTCTGTTTGTTGGATAATTAACCTGAAAACAAGGTAGCATTCTGTATGATAGTATTAGTTTATGCATTATGTATACATATATGATATGATGCACTTAGGTAATGTACTACGTATCTATGGATATGTATGTTATGGTATGATGTAAATGATGTATGTATGATATGATACCGCCGGAAGAGTCTGGATATCTTCGCATAACAACTGCTGGCCAGGGAAAATAAATCCCGATTCGTTGTTTGAAGAATATATTATGCATAACCCTCCGTCTGCTGGGGATAATAAGGTATGGATAACCTCCCGGATGCTGGGGATAGTAAGGTATACATAACCTTCGTCTTCGTTTGATAGCAGGGTAGATATACCCTCCCATCTTCGTTCGTCGTACCCTTATTGGAAAGTAAATTTCCGAATATCCGTATGAGGATAAAAGAGATGGATATAAATTCCAGGGGAGATAAGACTTTATGAAGATGGATTCGTCCTACTGAGGGTTTGTAACTGTCTTGTAAAGATGAACCGGCGAAGCTTCGTTGAAATCCTTCCCTCGTTCGTCCTTAGTAAATACTATTACTGCATTTTCATGCATTTCTGGTAAACATCAATCATATTAAGCAT
Organism: Lathyrus aphaca; assembly: GCA_963966055.1. NCBI lineage: Eukaryota > Viridiplantae > Streptophyta > Magnoliopsida > Fabales > Fabaceae > Lathyrus > Lathyrus aphaca. The sequence goes on along the minus strand of OZ014519.1, from coordinate 733,322,635 downwards.
TCATGCGTTTTTGGTAAACATTAATCATATTAAAAAGCATACATACATTCAAACACAACCAATGGACGTTTCGCTTATGTAAATAGGGTAAAAGTAAATCTGGATTCAAAAGATGGAATTTATTTATATCAAAAAGTGACCCATACACGGGTAAGTTTGTACAAGGAGACATAAACCCTAGTAAGAGGATTTTGTCATAAAGTTTTTTACAAAACAAGGAAAATCAGCTATGTGGGAAACAATCCTATTGAGTTTCAATTCTACTATTGCCATTATCTTCAAGTATCTCATCTTCTGCTGTTGAGACGGAAACGATTGGATTGAGCTTTTATCTGTTCGAGCTTGAGTAAGTAGTACAACTGGTTGCAGTTTCATGGGTGATCCAAACGAGACATAGTCATACGCTTTAATCCCTAACTTTTGCCTGGATTGCCCTTTCAGGTTTTCAATCCACCGGGATACCCTTTTTTGCCCAAGCCTCCTTTTCAGGTTTTCGACTTGCCGGGTGTACATCTTTTTATATATATCCCTAATTTTTGCCCAAACCCTTTTGGTTTGCCGGGATGCCCTTATTTTTGCCTAGGCCTGTCAACCTAGCGGGTCTCTTTTTATGCGTAGTATTTTTTAACTATGTCTGCGTTCACAGGCTGTGGAAAGTCTTCACCATCCATTGTAGTCAGTATCATGGCACCTCCTGAGAACACTGTCTTGACTACAAATGGTCCTTCATATGTTGGAGTCCACTTGCCCCTAGGATCACCCTGTGGTAATATGATACGCTTGATTACCAAGTCACCAGCCTGATATACCTTTGGCTTAACCTTCTTGTTAAAAGCTTTGACCATTCGTTTTTGGTACATTCGGCCATGACAAACTGCTGCTAGCCTCTTCTCATCAATTAAATTTATCTGGTCCAGTCGAGTCTGAATCCACTCATCTTCATCCAAGCCTGCATCCTTCATAATTCTTAAGGAGGGAATTTGAACTTCAATGGGCAGAACTGCTTCCATACCATAAACTAAGGAGAATGGGGTTGCCCCTGTTGAAGTACGTATTGTGGTGCGATAACCATGAAGAGCAAATGGTAACATCTCATGCCAATCCTTGTAAGTAACAGTCATCTTCTGTACAATCTTCTTAATGTCCTTATTAGCAGCTTCAACTGCCCCATTCATCTTTGGACGATACGGAGAAGAGTTGTGATGCTTAATCTTGAACTGCGTGCAGAGATCAGTAATCATAGTGTTGTTCAGATTAGAGCCATTGTCAGTGATAATCCTCTCAGGGATGCCATACCTACATATGAGATTGTTCTTAATGAATCGAGCCACAACATTCTTGGTAACAGATGCAAATGAAGCTGCCTCTACCCACTTCGTGAAATAATCAATAGCAACCAGGATGAAACGATGCCCATTGGAAGCAGTAGGCTTGATCTCACCAATCATATCAATGCCCCACATGGCAAAGGGCCAAGGAGCAGTCAACACATTCAATGGTGATGGAGGTATATGGACTTTGTCAGCATAAATTTGACACTTGTGACATGTTCTGGAGTGTTGATAGCAATCAGCTTCCATGGTAGACCAATAGTAACCTGCTCTCAAAATTTTCTTCGCCATAGTATGACCATTAGAATGAGTGCCAAAGATCCCATCATGCATGTCTTCCATAATCTCAGTTGCTTCCTTCTTATCCACACAACGAAGCATAGTTGAATCATGATTGCGCTTGTACAGAATCCCATTACTCAAAAAGAACTTAGCAGAGAACCTTCTTAGAAATTTCCTATCTTTGACAGATGCCCCTTCAGGGAATTCCTGAGTTTCAAGATATCTTTTCACTTCATAGAACCAAGGCTTCTCTTCTACCCCTTCAGTGTCAATCTCATTGCAGTATGCAGGCTTTTCAAATCTATCAATGGTAATCTTGGGAGCTTCATCATCCCAGCTGATCTCAAACATAGATGCCATGGTGGCTAATGCATCTGCCAACTGATTCTCTCTTCGTGGAATATGCTCAAAGGTAATCTCTTTGAAATGTGGGATCAAAGACAACACATGCTCTCTGTAAGGAATGATGTTATCATGCTTGGTATCCCAATCTCCTTTAATCTGACTTACTACCAGGGCTGAATCTCCATACACATCAAGGAACTGAATCTTCATATCAATAGCAGCTTTAATACCCAGGATACATGCCTCATACTCAGCCATGTTATTGGTACAATGGAAACAAAGTCTGGCAGTAATCGGGGTATGACAACCTTCAGGGGAACTAATCACAACACCAACACCATTACCAAGTGCATTAGAGGCACCATCAAAAACCATAGTCCATCGGGATCCTTGTTCAGGTCCGTCATATTGTCCAGGTTCTTTGGTAATAATCATAATATCTTCATCAGGGAACTCAAAATTCATTGACTGGTAATCATCCACTGCTTGATGAGCCAAATGATCAGCAACAACACTTCCCTTGATGGCCTTCTGAGTAGTATACTGTATGTCATATTCTGTCAAGATCATTTGCCATCTTGCAATTCTTCCGGAGAGAGCAGGTTTCTCAAATATGTACTTGATTGGATCCATCTTCGAAATCAATAAGGTAGTATGGGTCAACATATACTGTCTTAGTCGGCGAGCAGCCCATGCCAAAGCGCAGCAAGTTTTCTCGAGCAGTGAGTATCTTGTTTCACAGTCGGTAAACTTTTTGCTAAGGTAGTATATTGCCTGCTCTTTTCGACCAGACTCGTCATGTTGCCCCAACACACACCCCATTGAGTTGTCTAACACTATTAAGTACATAATCAAGGGTCTTCCATCAACTGGTGGCATCAAAATTGGTGGTTCTAGCAGATATCTCTTGATTTCATCAAAGGCTGTCTGGCACTCATCATTCCATTCCATCACCTGATCTTTCTTCAACAACTTGAAAATTGGCTCACAGATGGTAGTTAATTGGGAGATAAATCTTGCAATGTAGTTCAATCGTCCCAAGAAACCTCTAACCTCCTTCTCAGTACGGGGAGCTGGCATCTCTCGTATAGCTTTTACTTTTGCAGGATCCACTTCAATACCTTTTCCACTGACAATGAAACCCAGGAGTTTACCAGATCTAACTCCAAAGGTACACTTGTTTGGGTTCAATCTCAACTTGTATTTCTTCAACCTCTCAAACAACTTGTGCAGATGATCAAGATGTTGCTCTTCATTCTGAGACCTGGCTATCATATCATCTACATATACCTCTATCTCATGATGAATCATATCATGAAACAAAGCCACCATAGCACGCTGATATGTTGCCCCTGCATTCTTCAAACCAAATGGCATTACCTTATAGCAAAAGGTGCCCCACTGTGTCACAAATGTTGTCTTCTCCATATCTTCAGGTGCCATCTTGATTTGATTGTAACCAGAGAAACCATCCATAAAAGAGAATACCTTATGCTGAGCAGTGTTGTCCACCAGAATATCAATATGAGGAAGTGGAAAGTCATCTTTAGGGCTAGCCTTGTTCAGATCTCTGTAGTCCACACACATACGTACCTTACCATCTTTCTTAGGAACCGATACCACATTTGCAACCCACTGAGGATAAGAAGTTACTGCTAAGAACCCTACATTGAACTGTTTCATTACCTCTGCCTTGATCTTTTCTGACATCTCGGGACGCATACGACGAACCTTCTGCTTCTTTGGACGACAATCTTCTTTCACTGGTAAACGGTGAACCACAATGTCTGTATCCAACCCTGGCATATCTTCATAAGACCAAGCAAATATCTCCACATAGTCACGTAACATCTGAATCAGCCTGCTCTTGACACTGTCCTCTAAATCAGCCCCTATCTTGACCTCTTTTCTGTTTTCTTCAGTTCCTAGATTCACAACTTCGACTGGCTCTTCATGTGGCTGTATAGCTTTCTCTTCTTGTTGTAACAACCTAGCAAACTCTACAGGTATTTCACAATCGTCCTCATTTCCGTCTTCAGTTTGATAGATCGGATTCTCGAAATTATAATTGGCAATAGTAGAACTGTTATCAACAGGATCCAGAGTGGATGAGGATCTGCATTTTAGTGATGTGGGTGTGTGTAAGAACACATAGCTGATAAAGCAAAAATAAAAGAAAAGAAAGACAAGGAACGCAATATTTACGAAAACGAAACGTCCACTGATTTTATTGAATGAAGTATGCAAATGAAATGACAGCCCGTAACAAACACACCATTGTGCCCTGGGTAAGACACATGGCTTGAAAGTTTTATTGTTCAGAAATTACAAATTTAAAATATAACAACACAGTAATAGTATTTACTCCTGACTAAAGGAGATAGGGATAACATCTTCAGCTTTCCAATTATTAAGTCCAGCACCCATAGTAGGAAAAATCCATGCATCCAAGTTGTAGTCTTCATCTTGATCTCCCACAACATTAATCTGGTCCTTCACAACCCCTTGATTAGTGATACGAGCAGCACGAGCACGACGAACAGCCTTCTGGGACTCTGCAGTGAAACCCAAACCAAACTTGTCAGACTTGTACGGAATATCAGGAAGCTGACCCCAAATAGTACAACCACCTTCATCCACCACAGCTCTAGCATCATTGATGGAAGCCATTGCCATTGTTGGAGGCTTTCTGGTGACCACAGGAACTTTCTTCACAACAGGAGGAGCTACATAATCATTAACAACCCAGGGAACCACTTCAAACGTCTGACATGGAGTCTCAATGTATTCACCTTCCATTTCCAGATACTTGAAAGTGTTTACATGGCTGACAAAGTATTCTTATTCTCCATAGACAGTAACAACCTTTCCATCCACCGGATATCTCAACTTTTGGTGCAATGTAGAGGTTACAGCACCTGCCCCATGGATCCAAGGACGACCAAGCAGACAAGAGTATGAAGGACGAATATCCATCACAAAAAATGTAGCAGTAAACACCTGGGAGCCAACTTTGATTGGAAGATCAATTTCCCCATGCACTACTCTTCTAGAACCATCAAAAGCCTTCACCACAATGTTACTGGGCTTCAGCACAGCATCTTCAGGACTCAGCTTGTTCAGTACTTCCTTAGGCAACACATTCAAAGAGGAACCATTGTCTATCAGCACATGTGACAGGGTAGTGCCCCTGCATTCAATTGAGATATGCAAGGCTCTGTATGATCCCTCTTGGCAGGGGTCAAATCAGCATCAGAAAATCCTAACCCATTGTCATAGGTCAGGTGGGCAACACAGTTCTCAAATTGGTCAACAGAAATTGCACTGGGTACATGAGCAGTTTTCAAAAACTTGATCAAGGACTTGGCATGAGCCTCAGAACATAATAACAAAGACAGCATAGAAATCTTCGAGGGAGTATGCCCCAGCTGATCAACAATGTCATAATCACTCTTGTGAATGATTTTCAATACTTCTTCCATCTGCTTAGAGAGATCATCAGCAGCTGGCACATCAGTAGATACAGGCTCAATAACAGGCCCCTTGCCTCGAGCATCAGTGGTGGAAGTAGCAGCAGGAGTAACTGTATTCTTAGAAGCAACTGGAGAAGAGAAGACCCTTCCACTACGAGTGATCTTGCTAGATCCAGCAATATTGTCAACATCAACAGGCACATCAGCTACAGGCTCTTGCTTAACACCATGGATGTAAACATCAGATCCATAATGCCAAGGCACAACTTTGTCAGACGTATACGGGATAGGACCAGGAGTAGTAATGACCACAGGAGCTACTCTGGCTTCAGCAACAACTTTCATAGGACCTTCAACAGTAATCTTGATTGGACCCTGATGAGTGATTTTAATGGGACCCTTTGAAGTGATTCTTATTGGTATTTTGTCAACCATGTCAACCTCTTCAATCTTCCTATCCTGAGTCAGATGATCCACCATACTTTCTACAGAAGACGGTCTTCTTTCAAACACTATGGTGTAATTATCCATGAGACGCTGAATTCCATCTTTCAACCTGAAGCACTTCTCTGGATTATACTCACAATAAACACAATCTTCACGACAACCCGGAAAGAACCCAGCTTGTACCAACTTCTTTCTGATGACAGACAATGGTGTGGTCAATTCATTAACTGAATGGATATGCAGATCTTCCTCAATGGCATTGACAGTCTTCTCGTGATTTGGCATTGGAGCAGTAATCACATTGGGAGCACCCGGAGGATCAAACTCAATTTCTCCAGCATCAATCATATCCTGAATTTTATTCTTCAGGATCCAGCAGTTATTAGTATCATGTCCTTGACAGTTTGAATGGTATGCACACCTTGCATTGGGATTGTACCTGGGAGAGGTAACATTAGGATTTTGAGGAGCCTCTTTCAAGGTAATGAGTTCAGCCTTCAACAAGTGTTGCAATGCCTGAGCCATTGACATGTTGATCTTCGTGAACTGCCTTCTAGCCCTCTGTTGGTTGCCCTGTGGCTGCTCTGTTGTTGCAGGAGTTGGATTTGAAATATGCACTGCACTAACAGACTGAAGCCTTCTGTTACGATCAGGTTGACCATAAACAGCATTGGATTCTTTCTTCCCAGTGGGAGGCTTCTTTGCAGTACCTGATGAAGAAGTACCCACTTGGATCTTACCATTCTTTATACCATTCTCTACTCGCTCTCCTGTCATGATCAACTCAGTGAAGCCAGATGACGAGCTTCCAATGAGATGACTGTAAAACGGACCATTCAGCGTACACATGAACATATCAACCAGTTCCCTGTCAGTTAAAGGGGGTTGAACTCTTCCAGCTAAATCTCTCCACTTCTGAGCATACTCTTTAAAACTTTCTTTGGCACCCATAGACATGCTCTGAAGCTGCATGCGAGTGGGAGCTAAGTCAGCATTGTATTGATACTGCTTATAGAAAGCTTCAGCAAGATCATTCCAGTCCCTGATGTTGACACTCTCCAACTGATAATACCACTCCAACTGAGCTCCAGATAAGCTCTCTTGAAAGAAATGGATCCACAACTTCTTATCAGCAGTGTGGGGTTGAATCCTTCTGACATAAGACCTCAGATGCAGCTTGGGACAAGAGACCCCATCATAAACAACAAATGTAGGAACCTTGAATCCAATGGGTATGACTACCCCAGATATCAGACTCAAATCCTCAAAATCCAGCCCAGAAGATTTCTGCAACTCCATAGCATCCATCCTATCCACCAGCATCTTGAATTTGTCTTCGTTAGGCTCATGATAGTAATTAGCCTCAGAATCAGAGTCCCCCATTGTATGGTGGAGACTGCCTACCTCTTGTTCAGATTCTTCAGATTCATAGTCTTCAGCTGATTCTTTGGTCTTGGCAAGACCTTTGAACCTTCTTCCCATGTTAATCAACCCAGCAGACCTTCTAGTCTTCTTAGTCTTCTTGGCCAGCAGTGCCTTCAATTCATCCTGCCCCTTGGACAGGTTCAAGATCAGCTCTTGGAACTGTGCATTTTGTGCCTGGAGATCCTTAACTGATTGTTCAAGAGCCATTGCTGAAATAAACAGCGAGAAGATGAGAAACCTGTGCATAATTATAAACCTGTGATGCAATGAAATGATATGGGAATGCATATGCAATGTTTTCAAGGACCGCAGGATTTAAATTTGCTTAGACAAACACGAAAGTAAACTTTATTAGTAATAAATTGTTTTGCCTTTTAGGCTTACAAAAAATGAAAATGAAATAAGTACAAAAGATGGGGTTTTAAGTCTCCCATGGACGTTTCCTCTTTGTATTGAGGTATGAGTTGAGGTTTCGTTCCTCGTGAAGTTGCTTTGTTAACTCTAGGATTCTTGTTTGGCTTGCTTTGTAATGAGCCTCGAAAGTATCCCTTTGCTCCTTCAGTTGGATCCATGATCTCTGCAAGTCTTCCATATCAGTAGGCATGTCTGGGTGAAGGATGGTATAAGCTGTGTCTCCTTCCGCAACAGGTTCCATGGTAACTGGTAGGACGGCAGGATATGGCATCATGAGTGTCTGAGCACGAGATCGTACCCATCTGAGATAAGCCTCCATAGGAATAGTGTACTTAGGCTCCAGTGTCTTGCTGTCAACCCTGTTTACTTTTCCCCATGCTCGTATGAATCTCTGACGGTAACCTTGAAGATCGTTGTCGTAATCAAACACAATGCCCTGAATCAACATGTCATGTGGACCATCACTCCGAGCATAACCAAACTGTCGTAAAGCTAGAGAGGGGTTGTAGGTGATGCCTCCTCTTATGCCTAGAAGTGGCACATTAGGAAACTCCCCACAACGGTCAATGATGGTGACATTCTCCATAGATCTGGAGCACCAATGAATGTCTGAGTGAGAAAGTGACATGATCCTCTTGGACCATCTGAAACCTTGCTCATTCTTCATTACTGAGCGAGGAAGGTGAGAAATAAACCACCTAGATAGCAAAGGTATGCAACACATCAAAGTTCCTCTTGCCCTTGTAGTGCGGGTATGAAGAGAATGGAGGATGTCTCCAAGCAATGTAGGCACTGGATTGTGACTCAGGAATATGTTGATGGCATGAACGTCTATGAACTGATTTGGATTGGGAAACAATACTAAGCCATAAATCAGCAAGGCTAAGATCTCCTCAAAAGCATCGTAACTCATGGCCTTCAAGAACATTTGAGCCTTGTCCATTATCACCTTGGCAAGAATACCCTTAACTCCGCTTCTCGTTTCTAGAACAATGTCAGACTTCTTCAGATGTAGAGCTGCAGCAATAACCTCTGGTTTAGGCTCTTTCTCCAAGCCTGTGAAGGGTCTTTGATCAAGAACAGGTATACCCAGAAGTTTAGAGAACTCCTCCATGGTTGGAACCAGCTGATAGTCGGGGAATGTAAAACAGTGGTGCTTAGGGTCAAAGAACTGAAACAGAACACTCATCATGTCTTCATTGAACCCTGAAGTGACTAGATCCAATAGGTGACCATGTCTCTTGATGAACTGGGAATGATCAGACACTTGAGAAACCAACTCTTTAAGCTTAGCAGGTATGCCCACAAAGTTGATCCTGATAGTGTTTCTACGAGCAGAAGCCATGACCTGCAACAAAGAACAAAGATAAATCCTTTGGTCCTTGAAATGGTTAGTGAAAATGCTATGCTTATGATGCATGATGATGTCATGATGTTATGTTCAATCACAAACATGTGGCACACACAAACAAGTCACACCATAGCCCTAGGTTTAAAAGCTTGCATGAGGTTTAAGGTAAGTACCCTCCCCTGAAGTTAGATGGTTCATCCTGTCCTACAAAAGTAACCAGGTTCTAAGGGATCTCAATATCATTGATCCTTCACAAGGGTGGTTGATCAGAAGGCAACTTACTTGCCAACCAAAACCCTCCAAGTTCAGAATCTCAATGAGCGTAGTATCGAGTGTCAACCAACTTCAGTCTGCACCAAAGCCGGTTACCTCACTACCTTCTAAAGGCCAAGATGAGTTAACTAGGGTTCTAAAAGTTAGTTAGTGCATTGATAACATATGGCAGCCTCATATTATCCTCAACTTGACTTAAGGAACATAAGCACCAACCAAGAAGTCGCACTAACTATGGCCACCAGATCAACCGTATCGATATACGTCGTACAGTTTCCTTGGTCTATTGCCATTTACCTAAGGTACACTAGATCCGGGTTATGACCTTTCACACATAAGAGCACCCCAACAATATAATAATAAAGCAAACAAATCAAACAATATTAAAGTGATCTTAATTCCTAAGGGTACCCCTCTTAAATTAAATCCCCAGCAGAGTCGCCAGTTCTGTAACACGGTGGGAGAACTGACTTTTAGTTATGTTGCGGATAGCAAGAGTCGCCACCGACTTTTATTTTATCCAAAAGGAAAGGGTATAAAAGAACAGGAAAGACCTTAAGAGATATTTTTGGGTCCGGGGGGTAGGTTATGTAAAGGGAAGGTGTTAGCACCCTTTACATCCATGGTTATCCATGGGCTCTTAATTACTTAGCTCACTTTTGAATTGTTTTTGAAAGTGCAGTGTGTGAATAGAAAATTTTTCAGAATAGTTAATAATGATCCATGTACGGATGCGTAAAAACTTGCTTTTTAAAATTTGTTTGAAATTGTGAAGAGTTTGAAAAGTTTGAATAGTGAGCAAGTACATAAGAGGAACCTACCCTAAAGTTTAAGTCTTTCTTGTTCTTTATCCTTTAAATGGTAAGACTATCCCTACTATTAAGGAGTAGGTAGTCATTACCTTGGATGTTAGGGACATGTGAGGGACATTTATTTTTGAAGGCAACTGTGGGGTATATTAAGCATACTGGAGGGACTATCATCATTATTCGAAGGGACTTGATTTGTAAGGCAACCATTAGGGACTTGATGATTTTTCTTTTTAAAGGGACTTGCTTTATACACCCCACTTGACCTTATGATTTAGGCAACTTGAGGGATAGCCTTAGAAAGTGTAGGATGGCGATTAAAAATCGACTTACGTGTGTGAGTGTACAATTTTATTTATCTTATGATTAAAGTGATCTAAATCTATTTTAAGTAGAATACATGTTTTGCACTCCCTAAATTACTAACCATAGCATAAAAATTAAATAATTAAATATTACAAAATTTACATCCGGGAAGCAATTACAAAATTATAAGCAAAATAAATAGCAAAATATAAATAATAAGCAAAAAAAATATAATAAGCAAAAATAATAAATAAGTAAATAAAATAGGGGTTAGTAATAGTAATAATAAAAAATTAAATAAGGTTAGTGAAATAAGCAAAAATATTAGTAATAACATGGTTAGTAATAACAATAATTAAAAAATAAATAAAAATTAACCAAAATATTATAAGAATAAAAGATTAACAATTTTTAATATAAACAATTATATTTAGAAAGAAATATGAACAAATAATTATTTTAATTTACAAATTATTAAGTTATTTTTAAATGTGTTATAAATACAAAATTTAATTATTATAAATTCAATTATTTATAAACAACAAAGTTATAAAAGGTATTTACATATTATATAAAGAGAAAAATAAGTTACAAGTATATTTACAAAATTTAATTTTTATTGATTATTACAAAAATTATATTAGAGATTATATTCAATAAATATATACATAACAATTTATATTAAGAATTAGAAAATAAATAACTAGGGTTTTTTTTTAATAAGTATTTAGAAAAAGAATAAATTAGGGTTTTGAAAATTAGGATTTGTTAGAAAAAATAGTTTTAGTGTTTAATTTATAATACAAAATTATTTACATAAACATACCTATATTTATAATTTTAATTACAAAAGTTTAGAAATTTTTCTAAGAAAAAGAAATATAAGTGATGATTTACAAATTCAATTTATTTTTCTTTTATTAACAATAAGAACATATTTAATTAAACAAATAAAACAGAAAAAATTGGTAAAAAATAAACTTACCTTGGCTGGGTTTGAACCCAGGACACTCAGACTGCAACCATCAAAACATACCACCAGGCCAGCCCATGCACAGGTGCTAGAGAATGAGCTTCAATTGGTTTTGTTCTTTAACTACTAAAAATCAGAAAAATAGTAAAAAAAGGCCTGGGGGAGGATTGAACCCAGGACCTTTGAACATTCAAACACGCGCATCACCACCCGGCTGGAAGAGCCAATTCTGTTAACATGCTGGCTACAATTGATAATATATTAAACCTGAAAAACAAACAAAATAAAAGAACAAAATATCATAAACGGGGAATCGAACCCCAGACCCAGCTATTGTGTACGCATGCCTCCAGCCACTGGGACAACTCAATTGTTGTGATAACAAACAGAGTCATAAAATAATATTTTAAATCGAAAATTTGAATATGGGCTCCGCGCCAAAACCAGTCGTCTCCTTCCTCAGGACCTTCGAAATTTGCTGCGAAATTAACTATGAGTTTTCCTGCGAAAAAAGCAATTCCCAGCAAAACCTACAAACATCAATGGCCAACAAAACCATACAGTTTCACAAAATCAAACACAGCAACATGATCCTGACATTCACACGATTCGTTCTATGTCTTTAGAATCAATTTATATTCACTAAATCAAAAATCCCTAAACCTAGGTCCAAACCCTAACAATGGCATTTTATGAATTAGCCACGGTTTCTTTGATTTTTCTGTCCAGAAACGATCTATATCACATAACAAACAACATTAGCCAAGCAAATTTCATTGAAACACAACAAATTAATGCAATCGAAAAAGTTATATTCAAGAACAAATTGAATTCGGGTGAGGCATTATGGCATGATTTGGATGAATGTGAGTGATGCTTTAGCTTCAGTGATGATCAAAGAACACGTCTATGTCTTTATTTTACCTTGAAACCTCTTGGATTGAAGAATCCGAATATGAGTTTTGCTTGAAATTTTTTGAAGTGAAACCTACCTTTGGCTGCTGGAAAATCGTCTCCCCATGTTAGGTTTATGCTAAGTACTTATATGTGAGTGAATTAGGTCAATAATATTGATTAGTTGTGTGGAAGATTTGATACTTGAAGATTGAAAAAGATTGAACTTTGAATTTCAAATATTTGCTCATGAAAGTTTACTATTTTTGGATCAATCACATGATTTCTTTCTCTTTCAACTTCAATCAATATTGATGAGATTCTAGAAGCTCAATCTTCATCCAAAAATATATTTTCATATTTTATATTTATTTAAAATGATTTTTTATGAATTAAATCAAAATAAATAAAAATAAAATAATAAAAATTATGATTTTTAATCAATTGGGTCGTGCATGATGATATGGTATGGATTGGATCACAATTTGGGCAGCCCATTTGGAAAGAAGTGGTTTTAAACCTCCATTTTCAACATAAATCATCATAAAATTTCCCAACTTTGCAAGGGCATATCTTCCTCAATTTTAAAGGTATGAGGGTGTTCTTGGACTTTTTGGAAAGCTTGAAGAGTCCTCTAAACAACCCCATTGGTTTCAGGTCCATATCATTTGCCAATCTCAAGTTATGCCCTTTTGAAGTTGTTGACTTTTTGTTGACTTTTGAAATGACCTATAATGTCTTAGCTCATATCTTCCAAATGAAGCATTTTTGGGCTTAACTTGTGTAACACCCCAAATTTGCCCTCTTGTTTTTAAGCATCATATCGCATCATGTTCATCATATTCATATCATTGTCATAGTTTTACGTAGCATCATTAGCATAGAAAAATGAAGCATAACATTCATTGTGGAAGCATAACATATGCTAGCAGTGATTTCAGTGCAGTAATCTGGGGCCAATAGACATTTGACCTGATCTTGGTCAAACTACCAAATGTTCCTTCAGTTGCAAGTTATCTGTCTCAGTGGACTGTGTCCCAAGAATGGCATACCCGAAGTTCGAGTTGTTATGTGTGAAAATTCTCTGGTTATCGAACAGTGGATTGTGAGAAGTTTGGTTCAGTTTGTCTTGATTAAGGGTTCGTCAGTTTGTCAATGGTTCATCTGGGGATTCATTTTCCTCAGTGTGGATTTGATTTATCAAGGCTATTTTCATATGTTGGTTGCAGCTTGAATGGCCAGTTGGGCAAGGGTTCAGAAGTGTTAGTGTTCGTGTTGTCAGTGGCTTATAAAAAAAAATCAAGAGTTCAGTCTTGGGGCTAAAAAAAATCAAAGCCGTATTCATTATCCATTTCTATCCGTTTTTTTTAGTCCACAAAAATTCCAAATTTCAATTCATCTTTTTTTTCCAATTAAACTGTCCCCTTTTCAAGAACCAGTATTCAGTCGCCCAATTATTCATCCTTATCCCAATATTCTATGACTTATTCCCACTTTTTTTTTATTTTTGTTATCCTTTTCGATTTTTTTCTTTTATCACATAATATCACTCATTAATTTTTATATTTTTTCATTTTTATTCTCCAAAGTCCATTTTAAGTCTTCAAATGTTATTTTATTTCCAAATTTTCTGTTGAGGCCCATTAATTTTTCTATTCACCAAAATTCATTTCATGTTTACCAAAATTATATTTAAAAAAAAGAGAGGGCAACTTTCCAGCATGCCTCCACACCAAAACATTAAGTCACCACGTGACTTTCTTCAGTCAGCTACACCCAATTTTCTCACGAACCGTACATGCCCACAGCCCAATCCAAGCTCGCCGTAACAAGGCCCATCACGCAGTCAACACACAACTTCAGCTCCAGGCCAAGCCCACAAAAAAACCACACGCCGCATGAGAAGTTTCCTGCACAATAGAGCATTTCACAGCAGCAAAAAAGGGCAAGCCGAATACATATCAACATCACAGCAAAAGCAAAAAGGCTAAATAGAAATAACAGGAAAAAATAACAAGAAATAAAAAAAAAAGAATAAAAGTTTGTTGTAACAGAATTGGCATGGGCATCTCAAAATAACAGAAGAAAATCAGATTTCATTTGGATCCATTTTTATTTTCTCCCTTCTCAAGGCTCATTCAATACCAGAACAGAACAAAAAATATCTCACTCTCTAACAAAAAAAATCTCTAACAGAATCACTCTCTAACAAAAAAAATCTCTAACAGAATCACTCTCAAAAAAATCTCCAAAATCTCTAACAGAAGGAGACTCTCATCATAACAGAACAAAAATAACAGAATAACAGAATCACTCTCTCACCAATTCTCTGGATCTTGAATCAGTTCTTCAATCTTCATCAATTTTCTCCATAGAACTTGAGCCAATTCTTCATGATTTGCATCAATTCTCTTCAGGCTTCTCAACACAAGATTTGAATCATTCTTCCAAGCTCAGCCAAGAACTCAATCTCCATCAACTTTGCTCACATCTTCCTCATCAATACAGTGAATTCAGCTTTGATTTTCGATTCAATGACATAGCTAGAATTCTGTTTCAATCGCTCTAATCCATTCAGCCTCTTCAATCGGTTGAATTCGTCGCATCAGCATTGATAACCCTGCGAAACAATCCAATATACAGTCATATCAAATCAAGAGGATCAAAACGGAGTTACGAAACGGAAGCAAAGTTCTATAGCATTAACGAAATTGCAAGACAGTTATGAATAAGTGAAGCGTTACCGAATCGAGGCAGATATCCTTGCAGTTGGCAGCATCATCAATCGAAGCTCATAATCTTGTATCAATTTCGCGGCGGCTTCTTCAATTCCGTCGGTTAACAGGTACGAATTTAAGCTTGTAGATGCATCCGTTCGCAGCTGTGTTTATTTATCGTGACCTTGAGTATTGATCTGTTTGTTTGAGTTTGAGTTTTGAACATTTGTTTCTGAGTTTGTATTCTGGATTAGTAATAAGCTTGAGGTTAGGGAAAAAGAGCAGAGTGAGGTAGAGAGAAATTGAGGTTAGGTTTTAGAAAAAATAGGAAGATGAACAGCGATGAATTGAGAGACGGAGAAGAAAGGCTGGCCGGCGGATATGGAGGTGTCGGCGGCGGCTTTAGGGTTAGGGTAAATGTTATTGTTGTCGTTTGGAGGTTGGCGGAAGTAGACGCGGTGAGGCGGAGGAGAGTTATAGCTGGGAAAGGTTGAGAGGTGATGAACATAGGCCGGTGGATTGTGAGCTCCGGCGGGGTGAGGCTGAGAGATGCCGTGAGAGATGAAGGAGGCGGAGGGTTTGAGAGGTTTGGTGAGAGGAGAGGACGGTCGTTGAGAGAGGTTGGGGATGGAGGTGATGGCCGATGAGGAGGTGGTGAACCTGGCTGCGGCGGCGGCGGGATTTCTAGGGTTGAAGGAGATGAATATGACGAGTTGAGAGAGAGAAGCTAGGTCATTGATGCTGTTTGGTTGTTCCTTTAATATTTGTTTAGAAATGTAATGTAATATGTTTAGTAATTAGGATAATGATCAATTAGAATCCTGTTTAGAATCTCAATGTAGTGTTTAATTAGTTTACAAATTTTTAGGATTAGTATTTGTTTAGATAATATTTTAGAAAATATATAGTTTTAAGATTAGTATAATTGTAGATCTTTATTTGGGAATGTAAAAGAATTAGGATTAGTATGTCTGTTTTAGAATTTGTTTAGTATAATATAATAAAGTTTAGTTAGTATAATTGATTAGAATTTTAATTAGTATATTTGTTTAGAAAAAAAACTGTTAGAAAATATAAAAAATATAGTATTAAATAATCATGGTTAGAATAGATTAATTAGGAAATGTAATAATGTTTAATCAATTAGAATTTGTTAGAATAATTAGTTAGAATGTGTTTAGGATAATATTTGTTTAGAATTTATTGTTTAGTTCTCTGAATATTGTTTAAAAAAAATAATATAAAAGAGTTGAGTTAAATAATAGTTTAGGAAATATAATACAGTTTTAGGATTAGTATTTGTTTAGATAATATTTTAGAAAATATAATTGTTTAATATGATTGTTAGAATAATTATTTATAATAAATTAGAACATTTTTTTTAGGAAATATAAAGTAATTAGAATGATGGTAGAAAATAAGAAGATTTTTATTAGTTAAGTTTAGTTAGTATAATTGTTAGGAATCTAATAAAAGATTAATTATTATAATGATCAATGTTTAGAGAATAAGAAGAATAATAAAAGTTGTTTGTGTGTTCATACCTGGGCCCATGCCAGGTTGATTTTCGCACCCCTCCCTGCTAGGCCCATTCGGATTACCCTTTCAAGCCCTGCTGTCTGCACCTCATCCCATTTCTTTCATTTTTTTTTATCAACTTAATTTCTCTTTTATTTCAGTTTGGTTTTAATTCGTATAAAATAGAAATATTCATCTAAAAATTCCCAAATAAATCATGAATGTTTCTTTGTGTCTCTATAATTTTGTCACATTTTTATTTTATTTTTTTTATTGATTGGCGTGCCAGAATTAAATCACCAATGTACATAGCTTCTTTTGATCCATTTCTTGACCAGCCTGTCTTGTTGATTTTCTATAGACTTCAATATTCGGAGTTTTGATCCCATTCTTTTTGCATTATGTTCCTAAGATCTTCTAGTTTTCATATGATTTTTCTCAGAATTTTTAGGAATTTATTTCTTGAATTTTGATCTGGTATCTTGTGATGTAAGTTTTCTGTCCTAGCTTGTGGTTATACATCCATTTGACCTAGTTCTTTTCTGAATTTTTGCAAATCCTTTTGGCAAGTTGATATAATGTGTTTCATGATCATTTGGTTTCAGTTGTAGAATTTTTAGATGGCTGGTTGATTATTTGTGGATTTTTGTTCTCACCTTGTCCCATTTTACTTCTTTTGGTTTATTATGGCTCATATAGGCTTAGAAGGGCACTTGTGCCAACTTTTTCTTCTTGTTTGGGGTTCCTTTGGGGTATGGATACCTTCCTGGTCCTAGGATAGATCTTGGTTCTTCTAAATTTTTGAGTTTTCTTCATATTCAAGTCATTTGTTTCTTTAAGGGTTTAGATTCCATCTTTTGGTTCCATTGCTTTTATTTTGATATTGTTTGGTATTGTGTGACTTCTCTCTTCATCTTGCTGGACTCTTAGGCCCTTCTTTATACCATTTTGATTCTGGTTTTGAACTTTGTGCTTGTATTCATTTGTGTATGCTAACCTTGCAGGGGCTATGGTGAGTGTGAGATGTGGGAATTGAGTTCCACATCTCTAATTCTTATCTTCCTTTTATGTTTATGTGAACTAACTCTCTTCTGTTGGGCCTAGGCCTTTCTCATCCCTTCTTCTATCTTCTATCTTTTTCTTCCTTCTTCATTAGGATAGAGACCTCACTAACCTTTAGGATATCCATGCATGTGAATATTTAGGATTATTTTAGTCCCCTTTAGAATTTTTCCTTTGAGATCCTTTGGCGCTCTCTCTTCTCATCTTCAAACATAATTCTAATTCATTTAATAAAGGTTGAGTACTTTCATGTGACATGAGACTTTGCTATGAGATGCTCACATGCGTTCCATTTCGGGGCGAGGTGTGAATCATCACTCGTGGTGGATAGGTCTTAGCATGAGTACCTCACAAAGAAAAGCTAAAAAACACTTTTTAACCAAAAAACCACAAAAACACTTAATAAGGGTAATAGGCCAGTGTGCTTGAGCCTTCACTTGTGGGACTAGCTTTGGGGACTTCCTCCATAGATAGGTGTGCCTCTTGCGCATTCCATTTTGGGATGATGTGAGATGTACACATCCCATTGAGTAAGACTTAGGTATACTTACCTATGCAAACCTTCACAAATAAAAGCCTCATAAAAATCTCAACCGAATAATAAGCGTCTTTCCTTCGGGAATCCTTTTCTCACCTCATTCGCTCCATACGCGAACTTGCCCCTACTTGTCACTTTGCAAGACGGTTACGCACTCGTCGTCCGAGTCTGCAACACCTGAGCAATGGCATAGGCAGTTCAAGCCTTAATTCAAACAATTTCTTTTCTACCCCTAGTTAGGGGAACTACGGCGTCTCTGATCCTCATTGTCCTGATGAGGTACGTAGGTGTCGCTCCCGACAAATGAAAATTGGATCAGATGAAGGTACAGACGCGAACGGTCGGCGAAGGGAACAATGAGAACACACAGCCGTGAACTCACTGGAGATGAATAGAGTCGCCAGCTAGGCATTTTTATCCCGGAGGAAAGGCAATGCTGCATAGGCCTAGAAAAAGATGGATAAGACGGTTGCGAACCAGAGAGACTGAGAAAGGGGGTTGGTTACAACCTGGGGAGGTATTAGCACCCAGATTGTCCGCCGTACTCGACGGGATCCACGCTTAGAAGATTTGTGTTTCAAAGGGGTAGTGTCAGTGCAATCTGTGTATAAAGAGCTGGAAAGATGATGTACAGGTGTCAGTGTAAAAGAGAGTGAAGTGTATAAATGAAGTGTCAGTGTAAGAAGTGAATGGAATGCTCAAGATCATGAGGCTTAAAGAATAAAGCTAGAAAGAGGGGGAATGTACAGAGACTTTTGTTCGATAACTGTTAAGTTATGCCTACGTATCCTCTCGTGCAGTGAGGAAGTCAGAACACCGTAGTTCGACCCAAAGAGACTGAAAGATGAATGGACTTATGAACTGCTTACTTGCCTACGCTCAAGTGTATGACCTGTCTGGCCCAGGTGCAAACTGTCTTGCATTAGACGGAAGAAGCAAGTTCTCGTTTGTGAGTGAATGAGATGAGAAAAGAATCCCGGAGGAGACGATTATTGTTTGTTTTTGTGTTTTCAGTCTTTTATTGCTTTTTGAAGTTTGTCATAAGATAATGAGCTTAAGCCTAAACCAATGGGTTGGTAAACTCATCACATCTTCCCTCTGATTAGGGGTAATGAGAATACCTTAAGTGTGAAGTCAGATTCTCACACTTAATCACCTTTGGTGTAGGATTAAGATCATTAACCTACTTGTGATTATTTAGATGTTTTTGGTGTTTTTGTTTAGTGTTGAGTAATGAGGTTAAGCCATAATCAAGGATTAAACAGACTCATTACACCATCCTAATAGAAGGATAATAGATGAGAATGTTTAAGCTGAGGAAAGCTCCTCAACTTAATCCATGATTAGGGATTAAACTCATGACAAAACAAGCCTTTGATTAAGTGGATTTTATTTAATGGTATGATGATGAAGTGAATTTTATGATTTGTAAGACAACTTGAGGGGGACTTGTCCATTAACACTAGGGTTAGTCCTTCTTAACCAGTTAAGGAAGAATTAGAACCCTAATGCAAGGCCCAAGTTACAAGTGATGTCTTGATGATTATTAGATGGATTGATTAAGAGATTTAAACACATTAAGGGTTCAACACTTAGGATTAAAGTTATACACTCCATCCTAAGAGAAGGATGCAGGCATAAACTTAATCACAAAGCCTTAAAGCCTTTAGGGTTTAGTCCCTGATTATGAGATGAGAAGAGAAGACTCAAGGAGAAACACAAAGGTAAAACTATGAGGGGAGACTAATCAGAACCCTAATCATTATCATGCTTGATTGTTCCTAAGGTTTGTGAGGTTTTCAAAAGAAGTCTTCAATGGAACCACCAGGGAGCAGATGAAAGGATCAAGAGAAGCAAAGCAACTTGCTTCATTCAAGAAGTCAAGTCACTTGAAGAAAGAAAGTGGGAAGAAGAAGAATGAGCAAGCTCAAACTCAAACACATATAAAAATGCAGCAATGAATGCAAGAGAGATGAAAAGAAAAGTTATGAGAAGTGAAGGCAAATTCACTTCTCAAAGTTACTTACCACCTGAAAGATTAGAAAAGAAATGCAATGCAATGCAAAGTGGGATGAGATGACATGATGAGAAACAAAACCAGAAGCATTCACATGATGCTAATGATGCTATGGAGTGCTATAAACATGAGACAAGGCATGGATATGTTCATACAAGTTCATGGATGCAAATGGTGCAAGCTTGGAAGCATGGATATACATGAAAAGTTATGAAGCATACATGGCATACAACATGGCAAATGCAAGATGCAATGATCACACATGCTTTCTATATGTCTTATGATGTCAAATGACTCAAATGGATGCTTGAAATGTCATGGCAAGTCATGTTATGCAAGAGAATGCAAGAAGGATGCAAATGGAGGCCCAAATTAGGGTTTATGAAACAAACAACAAACAAAAAAAACAAAAACAGAAGCAAACCCTAAGCTAAAAAATGGAAAATGCCACCCAAAGAAACCCTAAACCTATAATAAACCAAGGTCCAAGGGGGAGGTTTCAACTCTTAACCAATCTCAAGTTATGATTTTTCTAAGTTATTAGGGTTTTTAGGGTTCCTAAACAAAAGAAATACCAAACAAATTGAAAATGCAAGATCAAATCATGGCCATTTTATCTCAAAAACTACATGCCAAATAGAATGCAATGCAAAAAGAATCAATGTCCAACTCTTCTTAGATAGGCAGAAATGAATTTTTGAACTTTGGATCAAATTAATGCACAAAAAATGATTTAATTCAATGGAAAATTCTCAAAGTGCATCAAGATCAAAAAAGAAATTTGGTTTGAAGGTTGGACAATGTTTCTAAATGTCTTAGAACATTTCATGAATTTTTTGGTGATTTTTAAATACTTAAAAGTATTTTTAATAAATTAATTTTCATTAATCAATTAAAAATAATCTTTTAAATATTTAAAAATACTTTTTTAATGATAAAAATAAAAATAAAAATATTTTTGGGTCTTAAAAATTAATAAAACTTATGGGAAAAAGTTTCATAATTTTTAGACATTTTTTACTATTTTAAATAAATTGGAGAAAAGAAATGAAATAAAATGAAATAAAAACTGAATTAAATGAAAAGTATGCTAATCCAATGGCCAGGGTTTAAACTTGACACGCGGGAATTGACTGGCGCGCGTTTGAATGGCTGAGATTCGTTCTGGGGAATTCAAAATTAATCACAATTAATTAATTCAAATAATCAGGATTAGGGTTTAATGAGAGATCTGAGTCATTGGTTCGCGCGGGAGTCAACTAAAGTCAGCCAGATCAAGGGTCCAAATTCAAACTTGCATTAATTACGCTGGTTAACCCTAATCATTTTCAGGTGGCCGGAGAAGACCTCCGGTCGTCTTCTCCGGTGGGAACCCCACCTGAAAACTTCTAAAACCCCCAAAACGCAACTAAAATGAAATCTAAACAAACAGAAATCCTTCCCACACTTCACTGAACCAAAACCCCAAGCTAAAACTCATTTATGTTCCCTCAATCACATGAATCGAAACAAAACATTTTTAGGGCACGCAAGTTTCAGAGATCAATTAAATGTTCATTTCATCACCATTTCAAAAACTAAAAGCATATTCATGATCAGGAAGACACAAAGAACAAGTTTAGAACAAAAGAAAAGATTTCTGGAAAAATATTTTTCAAGCTACCTGAGATTCGAAGCTTTCACTCTGATGACTTTCTGGCCACTTCTCCTTGTGCAATCCACTCCTTAGGACCTCTTGATGATGTTTGAATGCTTTGGAGCAATTTATGCTGGCTGGTTGATGAGTTTAGACAGCTTCTGCTTCAACTCAGTTGAAAATGGCAATGGAGTTTCAGGCAGTTTCAGGTCATTGTGAATGGTTCTTTGTGATCAGAATAATGAGTGGAGAAGGTCTGTGGTGTTTGTTTGGATGTTTGTGAGCTATGGAGAGAGTTTCGAATGAAACTGCAAGTTGAAGTGAGAAATGGCAATGGAGTGTTCTTGCTTGTTTCAAGCCTGGCTCTTGGTGGTTTGAGGTCTATGAAGTATGGTGAGTTGAAGTGTGGAAATGATTTGGATGTTTGATGGCTGGGCAGAGAGATTCGAAACAAAATGCAGTTGGGGTGTGTTTTGTGAATGTGATCTTATGAAGTGTTTCAGCCTTGCCTCTTGATACATTTTGCTTGCCAAATGATATTGTATTTTAATCCTATAGGTCAGATGATGTGACCTGGCCTATAGTGATTGGTAAGTTTGCTTTTGCAAAAAGTCAAATTTGGTGTAAGGAAAGTATGGCTCATGATCTAGGCTAGTACAAGATATGGTTCTGGTGCAGCATGGTGTGTGTGTGATGTTGGGAAGGTCCAGCAGCCAATGCATCAAGTGGAGAGAAGCACAATGATGTTTTTGCAAGTTGGCACACTTTTGAAACTTCATGAAAAAGTCTAGTTACACAAACCATAACCATGTGAAACCTTGGTCCAATTCTGATTTTTAGGACCTATTGAATGTTTGCATACTGGTTTGAAGTGAATTAGAAGTTGCAATTGGCTTTGGTTCATGATTTTGCAAAATTCTCATTTGAAGCATGCCTTGAAAATCAATGATTTTAGCCAACTTTGCCACACCATAACTTTTGATCCAAGAAGAGTTTGATCATGTTCTTGTACTTTTTGAAAAGGGAAAGATGAGATCTACAACTTTCATGACCAAAGTTTTTCCATTTGAAGCTTTTTTGGATCAAGAATCAAGGCTTGAAAAATGACCTAAAATGAAGCATTCTTGAAAAAGTCAACTATGCCCAAAAAGTCAACATTTGCAAAACTTCCAAATTCTTGATTTTTGTGGACTTCAACCTTCTTCTATGATCAAATAAAGATCATATACACTCAAAATGATGAAGATCACCCATTGGTTGGGTCATTGGGGGCCTCAGATGCCCTGATTTTACACTGACTTGTCTGAAAAGTCAACCCTTGATCAGGTGACTTCCCCATGGAATTTCTTCATGAAAATTGATATGCATACTCCCTATACCATATAGAGACCAATGGAAACAAGAATGACCAAAAAATTTGGAGTTATGGCCTCTGAAACCAAAACCCTAATTTTAGGTCAACTGTGCAGTCAAACCTGGCTCTGCATCCACTCAAACCCTAGTTCTTGTGATTCTTTTGAAATCTTGACTTTGAGAGGATGTAATATGATAGATGAACACACATGGATCCCTTTGAAGTGATTGGTGGCCTTTGGAGTGGCTCAAGAAGCTCTTGGATTGCTCAGATCACAAACCCTAGGTGCAGATGACTTAGAAAATATGCAGTGGATCAAAAATGAGATATGAGGTGATATGATTGTGTTTATGCATATGAAATGATCACAAGCCATGGTGAAATGGGTGAGGGCAAATTTGGGGTGTTTACAGCTGCCCCTATTCAAACATGAGTTAGCTGTGCAGGTTGTAAGCAACGGCTTAACAGGCAAACAAGATAACTTGTGGTTGAATACCAAAGACAGTCCAAAATTTGCACTCACAGAATGAAGAAGAAAAGGGATATAGATTGTAAAGAAAAATAAAGTATATTGTAAAGTGGGCGACGGAGGACGACCGTCGAGCAGAGGACGACTGCTGGGTAAATAGCAATGACGGGGACGGCCGACATGCTGGGGATAAAAGGTAAAGCCAAGACGGGGACGGCCGACTGGCTGGGGAAAATCAAATTATGATGGGGACGGCCATCAGGATAAAGCTGTAAAATTTTCTGGGAGTCAATGAAACATGACGGGGACGGCCATCAAGTTCATAAAGCAAAGTAACCGACGATGGGGACGGCCATCGGGCTAAAAGAAAAGGAAAAGGGACCACGACGGGGACGGCCATCGGGTTAAAGAATAAATGAAATAAACAGATGATGGGGTACGGCCATCAAAGGTGAAGGACGATCACCTAGCAGGGGACGGCTGCTCTGTTGGGGAATGAAAGAAATATGATGGGGACGGCCATCAAAGGTGGAGGACGACCACCTGGCAGGGTACGGCTGCCGAAAATATCAACGATGGGGACGGCCATCGGATAGAAAAGGTCAACGATGGGGACGGCCATCGGACGAGCATGATGGAGGACGACCATCAAGAAGTGGAGGACGACCACTCAGCAGGGTACGGCTGCTCTCAAGGTTTATCATAACACAGGACGAATGTCAGACAACCGAAATCGATAATGGGGACGGCCATTGGATGGGGTGATGAAGGACGATCATCAAAAGGTGGAGGACGACCACCTAGCAGGGGACGGCTGCTAAATCAACGATGGGGACGGCCATCGGATAGAAAAGGTCAACGACGGGGACGGCCATCGGACGAGCATGATGGAGGACGACCATCAAGAAGTGGAGGACGACCACTCAGCAGGGTACGACTGCTCTCAGGGTTTATCATAACACAGGACGAGTGTTAGATAAGAAGGAAAATTTGTTTGCGATCTACTGGGGAATAGTAAATACGGACGAGTGTTCACATCCAAGAAACAAAGGGTATGAGTGTTTGGTATTGTGTATAGATTAAAGATGCGGACGAGCATCCCTAAGACCACGATACGGACGAGTATCGGGTAGAAACAAACTGACACATGTTCAGAGATGATGATACGGACGAGTATCAACTGGTTAACAAGGAACACGGACGAGTGTTGAAACTGATGGTTCTTCTGGGGGAATAGCAGACACGGACGAGCATCTATATTTAAGAAGGCACAAGTGTTTGACACGGTGTATGGATTAAAGATGCGGACGAGCATCCTTAAGGTTATGATACGGACGAGTATCATGTAGAAACAAACACTAGACGCAATGTTCTGAGATGATGGTACGGACGAGTACCAACTGGTTAACAAAGAACAAGGACTACTGTTGAATCTGTGGGTATATAACTGGTATATACAAGATACGGACGAGTATCTGTGTAAGAGCGAATAGTGTAAAGATGAGTGTTTAATTTGCTGGGGAGAGTGACACGGACGAGTGTCAAAAGGAGAAAAGTATAATATTAACAAGTATAAGTGACTGCGCTGGGGATATGACACGGACGAGTGTCAAGAAAATGCATACATAGGTATATGGGGGTGCAGAGAGGATGTCTTTGGCTTTCTGCGGGTGATTTGACACGGACGGATGTCAAGAAAGTATCTGTAATACGGGTAATCTTGCTTGTAAAGAGTGTTCAGGCGACCTTACTGGGGAGTGTTGATACGGACGGGTACCAAAAGGAGTATATATATTGGTGTTTGTGAAGGTGAGGCAACTGTTTCTGCTGGGACTCTGGTGGGGATTTTTGTACAATGATGATGAACGGTTATTATCCACAAGTGTTAATTCAGAACATGGCTTATGACTATGCTATGCGTTTGATTTTTTGCCGTAATGCTCCGTGTTAGACGGAATGCTACGCTCTGAGGGGAAAATATGATGCAAATGCCATGATTATGCAAAGATATCAAACCGGGATTCAGATCCCGTTGCTGCGAAGATCTCTGGCTGATCTGTTTGAAATGGACCTCCCAGCTGGGGATGAGATCATTGGTAGATCTAATAAGATGATATTTGCTTGGGGATATGGGTCACCGATTGACATATCCTTTGAAATGAGAGACCCAGCTGGGGTTTGTAGAAGCTTTCTTCACTCTGTTGTGATCTTCTATGCGCTGCTCTTCTGGATAGAGGCTGGAGCTCTATGGGGAGATGATTCCCTGACTTCTGTATCTTACTGAGGAAGAATGATTGGTACTATGGCTGGGGAATGTTGTTGGTGACTCAGCTGGAGATAGTTGTTGGAGGCAAACTCAGCTGGGGATCGAGCATTTCGGATGCTGAGATCTTTTGTTGATTTGCCAGCTCGCTGAGATATATCTCGCATGCCCCAAGTTGCGTCCTGTATACCTGCAATCCTGCGAAGGAAACGCACAAAAGGTCCCGAGGTATCCTTTACTGGATTCCGTCATAGGAGTTAAGCATTCTCAAGAGTAAGTATATTCCCTGCAAGCATGTGTTCCTATTTTTAGTGAAAGACATCTGTACTTATGCAATTAGTTTTAGAGACATCAGACATTCTTTGCAAATGAAATATGTACAAGACGAAACATGACTGAAAAATCTGATTTTATTAATTCTTGTGCCCTGAATTGGCAAGATACAGTCAAGGAAACAAATCTCCTAAAATAAGGAGATTGTTATAAATTGAGAAACAAAATGCTGGCGGTGTTGACGACGCTTTAAGGAGCTTCCTCTTCCGCTATGACTCGTATGACAATGACGTTCTTCTCGTCTCGCTCTCTGAAGAAGGCTGATTCTGATTGAAGCTTGATCCTTTTGATGCTTTCCAAGTTGCAAGTGATACAGACGAATTCAGAATGCAGTTGTTCGCTTATTCCCTTATTTTGCATGGATCGCCCTTTCGGGTTTTCAATCCATCGGGATACCCATTTTTGCCTGAGTTGTCCAATGCGGCTTTTCAACTCAGCGGGTGTACATTTTTTTGTTTATTTTCCCTTACTTTTGCCCGAGTCTTTTATTCTGTTTTTGACTCGCCGGGATGCCCTATTTTTGCCTGGACTTACATTCTGTTTTTATGTCCAGCGGGTCATTTTATGCGAAGTATTTTTTTACTGCATCTGAATTCACAGGGGACGGGAAATCTTCACCATCCATGGTGCTGAGCATCAGTGCTCCACCAGAGAAAACTTTCTTTACAACAAACGGTCCTTCATAATTTGGAGTCCATTTGCCCCTGTGGTCTGTATGAGGAGGGAGGATTCTCTTTAGCACAAGATCTCCTACTTGGCACTCTTGGTGCCTGACTTTCTGATCGAAGGCTCTCTTCATTCTCTTCTGATATAACTGCCCATGACAGATTGCAGCCAATCTTTTCTCTTCGATCAGACTCAGTTGTTCGTATCGGGCCCGAACCCATTCTGCTTCGTTCAGCTTAACATCCATCAATACCCGCAGAGAGGGTAGTTCAACTTCAACCGGTAGGACTGCCTCCATACCATACACAAGTTGATACGGTGTTGCCCCAGTGGATGTCCTGATTGACGTGCGGTACCCATGCAAGGCAAACGGTAACATTTCATGCCAGTCTTTGTAGGTGACTACCATCTTCTGCACAATCTTCTTGATATTCTTATTTGCCGCCTCAACAGCGCCATTCATCTTTGGCCTGTAAGGAGAAGAATTGTGATGTTGAATCTTGAAGTCCCGGCACAGTTCTGCCATCATTTTATTGTTTAGATTGGAACCATTATCAGTAATGATTTGCTCGGGAACTCCGTATCGACAGATGATATCTCTCTTCAGAAATCTGGCTACCACTTGTCTTGTGACGTTCGCATATGAGGCTGCTTCAACCCACTTGGTGAAATAGTCAATGGCGACCAGGATGAATCTGTGGCCATTTGAAGCAGTCGGCTCAATCTTGCCAATCATATCAATGCCCCACATGGCAAAGGGCCAGGGTGAAGACATTATGTTCAAAGGATTGGGAGGCACATGCACTTTATCTGCGTAGATCTGGCATTTGTGGCATTTTCTGGCATAAGCACAACAGTCTGCATCCATTGTGATCCAATAATAGCCTGATCTTAACAACGTTTTAGCCATGGCATGCCCTCCGACATGGGTACCAAAAGACCCTTCATGCACTTCATGCATCAATAAATCTGCTTCCGTCTTGTCAACACATCTGAGGAGTACCATATCAAAGTTCCTTTTGTACAAAGACCCATCAGTGTTTAGAAAGAAACTTCCAGCGAGCCTTCTCAAAGTCTTCTTATCATTGGAAGATGCCCTAGGTGGGTATGTTTGATCCTCTAAGAAGCATTTAATGTCGTGGAACCAAGGCTTGTCATCTTTGATAACTTCCGCTGCAAATACGTATGCTGGCCTATCAAGTCTGGACACTGAAATATGAGGTACAAAGTTAGCAGCTTGAACTTTGATCATGGACGAGATGGTAGCAAGAGCATCTGCAAACTGATTCTCGTCCCGAGGGATATACTCTAGCTTGACTGTTGTGAAGAATGTCAATAACCTTCTTGTATAATCCCTATAAGGTATCAGATGATCCTGGTGGGTGTACCATTTTCCGTTGGTCTGATTGACTACCAAAGCTGAATCCCCGAATACGGTCAATGTCTTGATCCTGAGGTCAATGGCTTCCTCAAGACCCATAATGCAAGCTTCGTATTCAGCTTCGTTGTTAGTGCAGTTGAAAGTGAGTTTTGCCGAGAAAGGCATGTGAACTCCTTTGGGTGTAATGAGTACTGCACCAACACCACGACCATTCATATTAACAGCCCCATCAAACATCATAGTCCATTCTTCTTCCGGGTCGGGCCCTTCAGTGTGAACAGGCTCCTCATGATCTTTTGATTTAATGAACATGATGTCTTCATCAGGGAAGTCAAATCTCATAGGCTGGTAGTCATCAATGGGTTGCTCAGCAAGATATTCAGATAGCACACTGCCCTTGATGGCTTTCTGAGATGTGTACT
The DNA here is from genome assembly GCA_963966055.1 of Lathyrus aphaca. Classification (NCBI taxonomy): domain Eukaryota; kingdom Viridiplantae; phylum Streptophyta; class Magnoliopsida; order Fabales; family Fabaceae; genus Lathyrus; species Lathyrus aphaca. Next base: position 733,293,936 of record OZ014519.1, on the reverse strand, counting down.
GTATGTCGTATTCTGTGAGAATCATCTGCCATCTTGCAACCCGTCCGGTAAGTGCTGGCTTCTCGAAAATGTACTTAACTGGGTCCATTTTGGATATCAACAAAGTAGTGTGGGTCAACATATACTGCCTTAGTCGGCGAGCAGCCCACGCTAAAGCACATCAAGTTTTCTTGAGCAGCGAATAACGTTGTTCACAGTCGGTAAACTTTTTGCTTAGGTAGTATATTGCATACTCTTTTCGACCAGACTCGTCATGCTGGCCCAACACACACCCCATTGACTCTTCTAATACTGTCAGGTACATGATTAGAGGTCTTCCTTCAACTGGAGGCATAAGGATTGGAGGTTCTTGCAGATACCCCTTGATCTTGTCAAAAGCCCTCTGGCAGTCTTCATTCCACCTGACCGTTTGTTCTTTTCTTAACAGCTTGAACAAAGGTTCACAGGTTGCAGTAAGGTGAGATATGAACCTTGAAATGTAGTTCAGTCTACCTAAGAACCCTCGAACTTCTTTCTCGGTTTTCGGTGCAGGCATCTCTTGGATGGCTTTGACTTTATCAGGGTCAACCTCAATCCCTTTCTCGCTTACAATAAAGCCCAGCAGCTTACCGGATCGCACCCCGAATGTGCATTTGTTGGGGTTTAACTTCAGTTGGTACTTCCTCAGACGCTTGAATAACTTGAGCAGATTCACCAGGTGATCTTCCTCTGTAAGGGACTTGGCGATCATATCATCCACATAACATTCTATTTCTTTATGGATCATATCATGGAATAGTGTCACCATAGCCCGTTGATACGTTGCACCAGCATTCTTGAGCCCAAATGGCATCACTTTGTAGCAGAACGTCCCCCAAGGTGTGATGAATGTGGTTTTCTCCATGTCTTCAGGTGACATCTTGATCTGGTTGTATCCTGAAAACCCATCCATGAAGGAGAATACCGAGAACTGAGCCGTGTTATCCACCAATACATCAATGTGAGGTAATGGGAAGTCATCTTTCGGGCTGGCTCTGTTCAGATCCCGGTAGTCAACACACATCCTTACTTTGCCGTCTTTCTTAGGCACCGGTACTATGTTAGCAACCCACGGCGGATAGCTAGTCATAGCAAGGAACCCGGCGTCCCATTGCTTTTGTACCTCCTCCTTGATCTTCATTGCCATGTCCGGACGAGTACGGCGTAGCTTTTGTTTGACTGGAGGGCATTCTTCTCTCAAAGGCAGTTTGTGCACAACAATATCGGTATCCAACCCTGGCATGTCTTGGTACGACCAAGCAAACACATCTACATACTCTTGAAGCAGGTCTATCAGTTGTCTCTTCACTGAGTCCTGCAGGCAGGCCCCGATTCTGACTTCTTTCACGTCTTCATCTGTACCAAGATTAATCACTTCAACCTCCTCCTGGTGAGGAGTAATAACCTTTTCCTCTTGTCTTAACAACCTGGCTAGCTCTTCAGGAAGCTCATATTCTTCTTCAACCCCTTCGTCAGCTTGATTGATTGGATTGTCAAAGTCATACGAAGTCATAACCGTGCTGTTGTCGGTGCTGTCTGGAAGGCACTCTCTGCAAGGGTTAAGTTTGTTCATTTTAGTGATTTGATTTTAATCTTTATTTAGAAAAGTGAAATGAAGTTGTCATTTTGAAAACACCGCCATTTATTTTTTTGTACAAAAAAGAAAAAGTGGAAAAACAGTGAACGAAAAGAAAAAGACTCGTTTGCAAAAAGATGTCTGATATTTCATTAATTAATCTTGTTTGCACAAAAAGTACAGATGGCCCGATTACAAAATGAGTCTTGTCATCTTGGGCAAGATGCAAGACTTTGATGCATGCTTATAAAAATACAGGAAATAATAATTACTCTGCATGAGTAACTCTTATAATTTCCTGGGAAGACCAGTTCGAGATACTGCTCCCCGGGATCTTTGGACGAATCCAGCTTTCCAGGTTGCGTTCCTCTTCCAGCTCGTCTTCCAGACTGTTGATATCATCGGGGGTAAGCATCCCCCCACTCACAAAACCGGGCTTCTCAGCTGCCTTTGCTTGATGTTGAGTTGGTCTGTAACCCAACCCAAATTTGTCTTTCTTCTCCTCCACAGCTAAAACCTTGCCCCAGCCTTGGGCCGTTCCCTCCTCAACAACCTTCCGGGCTTGTTGGTAAGATGACATGGAGATTCCAGATACAGCAGATGCTTCATTCACATTCAAGGCTTCAAATCCTTGGCTCATTGTTTCATGGATCTCCCCATCCATTTCAATATACTTATAAGTAGCCAGATGGCTAACGAATATATCCTCCTCCCCACAGATTGTAACAACTTGGCCTTCCCACTCAAATTTTAACTTTTGGTGAAGGGTAGACGTTATTGCGCCGGCGGCGTGAATCCAGGGTCTACCCAACAAACAGCTGTAGGCGGGCTGAATGTCCATCACATAAAAGATAGTTTTAAAGGTCTGTGGGCCAATTGTCACAGGTAGCTCAATCTCTCCCAGAACCGATCTCTTAGAACCATCAAAGGCTCTTACTACCAGGTTGCTGGGTCTCAACGCCAATCCATCATATTCTAACTTCACCAGAGCCTTCTTTGGTAAGACATTAAGGGACGACCCCGTGTCTACCAGCACATGAGAAAGGACTGCTCCTTTGCATTCCATGGTGATGTGCAAGGCTTTGTTGTGGTTGCGGCCATCCACTGTCAGGTCAGTATTGGTGAACCCTAGCCCATTGCCAGCAGTAACATTTCCAACCACGGTCTCCAACTGGTTGACGGTGATCTCTTCAGGCACGTAAGCTGCGTGCAAGACTTTGAGTAATGCATTCCGATGGGCTTCGGAACACATCAGCAGTGAGAGGATGGAAATCTTGGATGGCGTCTGGTGAAGTTGATCCACAATTTTGTAATCACTCTTTTTGATGATTCTCATAAACTCATCAACTTCTTGATCGAATGGCGTCTTCAAGGCTTCTTTAACAGCTTGATCTTCCTGCACCGGGCTCTTTCCCTTTGCCTTGGCAGCAGCTTCTGCTTCGGCAGTAGGTCTTTGAATTGGTGGAGCAAAGAGACGTCCGCTTCGAGTGAAGCCTCCGCCTCCGCCCACATTATCTATTTGTGGTGCAGGTGTTGATGTTTCAAGAGTGATTCTTTTTCCTTCGCAGTACACGTCAGAGCCATAGTGCCAAGGGATGGCCCTATTGCTTTCATATGGTACTGGTCCAGGCACCGTGACAGTGACTGGACTGATTGCTGCTGCTGAAGGGACTGTAATTGTTTGTGGATCATAAAAGATTGTAACTGGTGCTCTGGTGGGAGCAGCACCTTCTGAATGGTAGGCGGAGTTGTTCTCAGGATCATAAAATATTGTGACAGTAGAGACATCTTCATGATTTGTTGCTGGAGTTGTAGGAGACAATGGTGGAAGAATGGATGTTGTCGTTGTAGGAGCTTCATAATGGAGTGATGCTGAAGTTGTAGCAGGAAAATTTGTTGAAAACTGACCAGTTGAGATAATAGATGAAGTACTTGTTGATGAAACCGAAGAATTGTCAGGAACAATGGTTGTTGCAGTTGTAGGAGGTTCTAAAACCGCTGCTGATGAGATTGCTGGATTTGTTGGAAATGATGTGGTGATCTGAAGTTGGCCACTCTGAATAAGGCCATCTATGCCATTCCTCAAATTATCGCACCCATTTACAGAGATATTGCAGTAAGCACAACCCAATTCATACCCTGGGAACATTTGACATTCCAAGAGTTGAGCCTTGATTTCTACCAATGGTGTCCTGATCTGTCCCACACTGGTTATTAAATAAGACGGCTTGTCTTCTTCAATAGCGTTAATTCTAGGACCACCGTGGTTCGGCATGGGGTTCTTATTGACATTGGGTGGTGGTGCGAAATTCAGAGCTTTCGAGTCTACCAGGTCTTGTACCTTCATATGCAGGGCTCTGCACTTTTCTGTACTATGGCCAGGTGCGTTTGAATGAAAAGCACACCTAGCATTGGAGTCATAGTTCCTGGGTAGACTGTTGGGATCTGGAGGTGCCAGCGTCCTTAGCTCAACTAGGTTGAGTTTCAGGAGTTGTGGCAGCAGGGTAGCATATGGCATAGGGATCGGATCGATCACCCTGTTAGCTTGAGATGGCCTCTGCTGGAATGGCCTTTGTTGACTGTTGTTGTTGGTGTTGCTGTTGTTGTAATTTCTCGGAGGATATTGATTTTGCTGATGGTACTGAGGTTGCGGCTGATAGTTTTGCTGTGGAGGTTGATAGACGGGTTGAGGATGTGCCGGAGCAGGAATGGTGACTGCTGCTATTGACCTTTGAGCATATTGGGGCCTGCCCCTGTTTGAATGGATGGCATTGGTCTCGCCAGTTCTTCTCGGGCCTGCAAAAGGCTTTCTTGTACCACTGGACGAGCTTGCACCGTTGTCTGAGATCTTTCCCATTTTTAACAAACTTTTAATTCTCTCCCCGGCTATGACAACATCTGCGAAGCTAGTGGAAGAGAAAGCAGCCAACCTGTCAATATATGTTCCCTGAAGGGTGTTCATGAACATATCTGCCATTTCCCGTTCAGACATAGGCGGTTGAACAGCAGCAGCCAGTTGCCTCCATCTCTGGGCATATTCTCGGAAACTTTCCCTTGACGACTGTGACATTCCCATTAGGAGGGTCCTGTTGGGTGCCATGTCTAAGTTATACTGATACTGTCTGATGAAGGCCTCTGCCAGGTCCTTCCAGCATCTAATAGTTGCCCTTGTCAAGTGAGAGTACCATTCTCTTGATGCTCCGGTTAAGCTGTCTTCGAAATAGAACATCCAGAGCTTCTCATCCATTGTATAGGCCTTCAGCCTTCCCAGAAATGACTGTAAATGAGTCTGGGGGCATGAAGTCCCGTTGTATTTTTCAAAGCAAGGAGGCTTGAACTTATGGGGGATCCTGACCCCGTCTACCAAGCCCATGTCCATGACATCGAAGCCCAAAGAGTTTTGAGATTCTAAGGACCTCAACTTCTCAGCTATCTCATCCAATCTTCTATCATAAGCTTCTTCCCCAACACCCATTACTGTAAACTGGTCCTCTTGGGGGTCTTCTTGAAGTATCCTGGCTGCAGTGGCAGTCCCTTGAACATTTGCAGGAATATTGACCTCAGGATGGAGGTGTGGTCCAAATACCGGGGGATTGACGTGAGGTTGGACTCTTTCATTGTTACTGGTACCGGCAGTCCCTATATGTGGATCCTCTTGATTTTGCCTTTCCACCATGGCTCTCAATCCTTCCTGGCTCTGAGCCATGTTGTTCATGACTTCCATAAACTGAGTCATTTGATTCCTCATTTCTAGCCTTTCATTTGCCATTTGATTTCTGACCTCAGTGAGGTCCTGCTGCATCTGATCCATCTGAATTCCCGGAAGGTTGTTTCGGGTTGGATAACGGTGCGGACGGTTGAGGGGAAATACCCGGCGCCTAGCAATAGTTCCTGAGGCATCACAACAGAGGTTAGCAACAACAAAACAAAAACCTACAAAACAAACAAAGGGTTAGCATGCAATGCAGTTATGCTTATTTGTTCTCAAGGTATCCGGTTTGGCATTCAGTTTTGACCCTTCCAGACCCTCGAAGATGCTGTTGTTGTTGCTTGAAGAAAACTCAGATGAAGCAAACTAACACAAATATATTACAGAAGGTGAAATAATACAACTTGTTCATTTTACAACACAAGCCCTCTAAGGGGTCAAAATACAGTACAAGAAAATAAAAGTACATGGAATGAAAGCAACAACAAACAAATGGTCAAACACCAATACCAAACTCATCCTCACGAACTTCCTTGAGAAGTGCTTCGGTCACAGGATCCGCCGGACGCTCCATGAGATTCCTGATGAGGAGATTCCGGGTCGTAACAGCTACTGTTAGCTTCTTGTGCTGAGTTTGGTCCTTTGACCTCTTCACCCCTGCTTTGATCTTCAGTTCTGATATTTCCCTCTGGGCTACTGCCAGGGCCTCTTGCTGTTCTTTTGCATTAGCTTCAAGTTGCTCCATCTTGTCTTGAACTCTCTTGTCTTCCAGGGTACGAGTCTCGGTGATCCGGACCCACCGGGCTTGACTCTCCTTCAAGTACAGGTCTGTCCTTGCCCTCTGGAACTGGGCTTCTTTGCAGGCATTCTTCAGAATTTGTTCTCCAGCCTTTGACTTTTTAATGTAATCCCCAGACTTCTCAATCTTAATCAGATGCTCTACTCTTAATTTCTCCAACCTCTCAATCTCCCTCATACCTTCACTCCTCTCCCGGAGGGTCTTCTGCAAGGCCTGGGTTAGCTTCTCATTTCTTTCCTTCAAGCTCTCAAACTCTTCCAAACTGATAGTGGCAGGGGGTGGTGCTGAAGATGACTCAGGCATGTCTTCTATGGTAAAGGGCATTCCAGAGAATTGGGCCCTGGCACGGGACCACTCATAATATTGTGCTGATGCCACATTATTGCACTTCCCCAGAATGGTTACTCCCTTGGTTTGAACATTATCCCAGGCCCATGCAGCCTGCCTAACAACAGTCAAACTAATCTTGTTCTCACAATAAAGAGTCTCAACCAAATCCTGTGCCTTGGGAGTGTGGACCAGTGCATAGCCCAGTTGTCGTCTAAACAGCAGAGGGTTGTAATTGATACTACCCTTAACTCCTATCAAAGGCACATTAGGAAAATGCCCACAGCTGGTGATGATATCCCTGCCCTTGGTGCTCTGAGTGCACCATCTGATGTCAGTTGAAGTTAGAACAGTGAGTCTCTTAGCCCAGTTGCTTTGCTGATGAGGGTTTAAAAATGCATCTGTCCTGGGTAGGTGCCTGAGAAGCCAAGTATGGAACAATGGAGCACAACACCTCACTAACCTTCCCCTCTGCTTTTCATTCCTCTGATGCACTGAATAGTAAAGATCCCCCAATAAAGTTGGCACTGGGTTCTTTAGCATGAATAGGTGGATTGCATTCTTGCTGATGAATCGAGGCTCATCTGCAAACAACACAATCCCATATACACTCAAAGCCAGTAGAGCACAAACAGCTTTCCACTCTCCTAGAGAAGCTTTCAGGGTAGCTTGAGAGATCAAGAAATCCAGATGGAAGCCAGGGATTCCAGCTTTAGAGGTCATATGCTGCTCAATCAGGACAGGTTCCAGATGCAAAGCCTTTGCTACTTCTCCATTAGCAGGAAAGACTATCTCAGGGTTGAAAGGGATTCCACCTCTGATAGGTATACCAACTAATGAGGAGTACTCTTCCAATAAGGGGCCCAACTGAAAGTCTTGGAAAGTGAAACATCTTAGTGGGGGATCATAAAACTGAATGCAGGTGTGGATCAGGCTTCTCTGTGATGGGTCCAATTCCATAACCACGTCAAGTATATCTCCATAACTCTCCCTGAACAATGGTATGTGATCTGGAGTGATCAGGGTTTGAACCCTCCTGATGTCTGATAACTCTGGCTGGAAAAAGTGATAGGTGATGTTGCTCTTTTTAGGAGCCATAATGCTGAGACTGAGTAGAGACAGGTGCTGATGACAATGCTGAAGTGATGAGCCACTGGTTGGCTGGTGCTGGTGATAACTGAAGTAGATGCTGGTGAAGATAGGTCAATACTGAAGATGGGGTCAAAAACCAAAACCAAATGAGGATGGATACCCTGAAACACAAATAAGCAGATGTCAATATGATGCAATGATTATGTATGCAAATGAAATGCAAGGGTCTGTGACTGAGCCGGATCTGATCAAAACTCTGATATAGGTCCAAATGTGTTCAAGAATTCCAGATGAGGTCTATAAATCCAGTAACCAAGGTGGGGGACTCAAATAAAGAGCCACATGTCCAGGGTTTTAGAATCACAAGAACTGACCCAAAATGGAGTATTCTTAAACAATCAAAGTAACAAGGTATTCTGAGGTCAAGGTACCTGCAAACCTGTAAACAGCCCAACCCCCTCACAGGTGGTGTTCTAAAACAAGGATCCTCAGACTTGGATCAGTTATGAGAAGTGTAAACACTTCTAACCCGGAGGTACAGTGTTTACAATAACCATAAAAATTCCTCCTCTAATTCACCTCAGTTTCTGAAGGTCAATACTAAAAGGTCATCCAGACTTAGCAGGCTTCCCAGATAGCCCTAGCATTGCAGGAAATCTGCAACACAGAGTTCTCAAGAAGAAACCCATATCTGAACCGTGTTTCATATTCCCGCACCAGACCGAAATGGAATGGGAAAGAATATGATTCACTCTAGCCTAGGTGTCACTCAGGTCCCAGGTGTAGGACCTTAACTCTCAATAGAACCCCACCCACCAAAGGAAAACCAGATCCAGCCAGCAGTACAGTACGACAATATGATAATATGCAAAGCTATAAAGAAAACAGTAAACAACTGTACATAAAGCAAAAACAAATATAAATATACAAACACAAATAAACACATAACACCCCAGTAAACACAAATCAATCAAACGCTAGGAGGAACCCACAAAAAGAACCAGAAGCCCTGGTTGCAATATAAGGGTCCCCAGCAGAGTCGCCAAGCTGTCGCTCCCGACAAATGAAAATTGGATCAGATGAAGGTACAGACGCGAACGGTCGGCGAAGGGAACAATGAGAACACACAGCCGTGAACTCACTGGAGATGAATAGAGTCGCCAGCTAGGCATTTTTATCCCGGAGGAAAGGCAATGCTGCATAGGCCTAGAAAAAGATGGATAAGACGGTTGCGAACCAGAGAGACTGAGAAAGGGGGTTGGTTACAACCTGGGGAGGTATTAGCACCCAGATTGTCCGCCGTACTCGACGGGATCCACGCTTAGAAGATTTGTGTTTCAAAGGGGTAGTGTCAGTGCAATCTGTGTATAAAGAGCTGGAAAGATGATGTACAGGTGTCAGTGTAAAAGAGAGTGAAGTGTATAAATGAAGTGTCAGTGTAAGAAGTGAATGGAATGCTCAAGATCATGAGGCTTAAAGAATAAAGCTAGAAAGAGGGGGAATGTACAGAGACTTTTGTTCGATAACTGTTAAGTTATGCCTACGTATCCTCTCGTGCAGTGAGGAAGTCAGAACACCGTAGTTCGACCCAAAGAGACTGAAAGATGAATGGACTTATGAACTGCTTACTTGCCTACGCTCAAGTGTATGACCTGTCTGGCCCAGGTGCAAACTGTCTTGCATTAGACGGAAGAAGCAAGTTCTCGTTTGTGAGTGAATGAGATGAGAAAAGAATCCCGGAGGAGACGATTATTGTTTGTTTTTGTGTTTTCAGTCTTTTATTGCTTTTTGAAGTTTGTCATAAGATAATGAGCTTAAGCCTAAACCAATGGGTTGGTAAACTCATCACATCTTCCCTCTGATTAGGGGTAATGAGAATACCTTAAGTGTGAAGTCAGATTCTCACACTTAATCACCTTTGGTGTAGGATTAAGATCATTAACCTACTTGTGATTATTTAGATGTTTTTGGTGTTTTTGTTTAGTGTTGAGTAATGAGGTTAAGCCATAATCAAGGATTAAACAGACTCATTACACCATCCTAATAGAAGGATAATAGATGAGAATGTTTAAGCTGAGGAAAGCTCCTCAACTTAATCCATGATTAGGGATTAAACTCATGACAAAACAAGCCTTTGATTAAGTGGATTTTATTTAATGGTATGATGATGAAGTGAATTTTATGATTTGTAAGACAACTTGAGGGGGACTTGTCCATTAACACTAGGGTTAGTCCTTCTTAACCAGTTAAGGAAGAATTAGAACCCTAATGCAAGGCCCAAGTTACAAGTGATGTCTTGATGATTATTAGATGGATTGATTAAGAGATTTAAACACATTAAGGGTTCAACACTTAGGATTAAAGTTATACACTCCATCCTAAGAGAAGGATGCAGGCATAAACTTAATCACAAAGCCTTAAAGCCTTTAGGGTTTAGTCCCTGATTATGAGATGAGAAGAGAAGACTCAAGGAGAAACACAAAGGTAAAACTATGAGGGGAGACTAATCAGAACCCTAATCATTGTCATGCTTGATTGTTCCTAAGGTTTGTGAGGTTTTCAAAAGAAGTCTTCAATGGAACCACCAGGGAGCAGATGAAAGGATCAAGAGAAGCAAAGCAACTTGCTTCATTCAAGAAGTCAAGTCACTTGAAGAAAGAAAGTGGGAAGAAGAAGAATGAGCAAGCTCAAACTCAAACACATATAAAAATGCAGCAATGAATGCAAGAGAGATGAAAAGAAAAGTTATGAGAAGTGAAGGCAAATTCACTTCTCAAAGTTACTTACCACCTGAAAGATTAGAAAAGAAATGCAATGCAATGCAAAGTGGGATGAGATGACATGATGAGAAACAAAACCAGAAGCATTCACATGATGCTAATGATGCTATGGAGTGCTATAAACATGAGACAAGGCATGGATATGTTCATACAAGTTCATGGATGCAAATGGTGCAAGCTTGGAAGCATGGATATACATGAAAAGTTATGAAGCATACATGGCATACAACATGGCAAATGCAAGATGCAATGATCACACATGCTTTCTATATGTCTTATGATGTCAAATGACTCAAATGGATGCTTGAAATGTCATGGCAAGTCATGTTATGCAAGAGAATGCAAGAAGGATGCAAATGGAGGCCCAAATTAGGGTTTATGAAACAAACAACAAACAAAAAAAACAAAAACAGAAGCAAACCCTAAGCTAAAAAATGGAAAATGCCACCCAAAGAAACCCTAAACCTATACTAAACCAAGGTCCAAGGGGGAGGTTTCAACTCTTAACCAATCTCAAGTTATGATTTTTCTAAGTTATTAGGGTTTTTAGGGTTCCTAAACAAAAGAAATACCAAACAAATTGAAAATGCAAGATCAAATCATGGCCATTTTATCTCAAAAACTACATGCCAAATAGAATGCAATGCAAAAAGAATCAATGTCCAACTCTTCTTAGATAGGCAGAAATGAATTTTTGAACTTTGGATCAAATTAATGCACAAAAAATGATTTAATTCAATGGAAAATTCTCAAAGTGCATCAAGATCAAAAAAGAAATTTGGTTTGAAGGTTGGACAATGTTTCTAAATGTCTTAGAACATTTCATGAATTTTTTGGTGATTTTTAAATACTTAAAAGTATTTTTAATAAATTAATTTTCATTAATCAATTAAAAATAATCTTTTAAATATTTAAAAATACTTTTTTAATGATAAAAATAAAAATAAAAATATTTTTGGGTCTTAAAAATTAATAAAACTTATGGGAAAAAGTTTCATAATTTTTAGACATTTTTTACTATTTTAAATAAATTGGAGAAAAGAAATGAAATAAAATGAAATAAAAACTGAATTAAATGAAAAGTATGCTAATCCAATGGCCAGGGTTTAAACTTGACACGCGGGATTTGACTGGCGCGCGTTTGAATGGCTGAGATTCGTTCTGGGGAATTCAAAATTAATCACAATTAATTAATTCAAATAATCAGGATTAGGGTTTAATGAGAGATCTGAGCCATTGGTTCGCGCGGGAGTCAACTAAAGTCAGCCAGATCAAGGGTCCAAATTCAAACTTGCATTAATTACGCTGGTTAACCCTAATCATTTTCAGGTGGCCGGAGAAGACCTCCGGTCGTCTTCTCCGGTGGGAACCCCACCTGAAAACTTCTAAAACCCCCAAAACGCAACTAAAATGAAATCTAAACAAACAGAAATCCTTCCCACACTTCACTGAACCAAAACCCCAAGCTAAAACTCATTTATGTTCCCTCAATCACATGAATCGAAACAAAACATTTTTAGGGCACGCAAGTTTCAGAGATCAATTAAATGTTCATTTCATCACCATTTCAAAAACTAAAAGCATATTCATGATCAGGAAGACACAAAGAACAAGTTTAGAACAAAAGAAAAGATTTCTGGAAAAATATTTTTCAAGCTACCTGAGATTCGAAGCTTTCACTCTGATGACTTTCTGGCCACTTCTCCTTGTGCAATCCACTCCTTAGGACCTCTTGATGATGTTTGAATGCTTTGGAGCAATTTATGCTGGCTGGTTGATGAGTTTAGACAGCTTCTGCTTCAACTCAGTTGAAAATGGCAATGGAGTTTCAGGCAGTTTCAGGTCATTGTGAATGGTTCTTTGTGATCAGAATAATGAGTGGAGAAGGTCTGTGGTGTTTGTTTGGATGTTTGTGAGCTATGGAGAGAGTTTCGAATGAAACTGCAAGTTGAAGTGAGAAATGGCAATGGAGTGTTCTTGCTTGTTTCAAGCCTGGCTCTTGGTGGTTTGAGGTCTATGAAGTATGGTGAGTTGAAGTGTGGAAATGATTTGGATGTTTGATGGCTGGGCAGAGAGATTCGAAACAAAATGCAGCTGGGGTGTGTTTTGTGAATGTGATCTTATGAAGTGTTTCAGCCTTGCCTCTTGATACATTTTGCTTGCCAAATGATATTGTATTTTAATCCTATAGGTCAGATGATGTGACCTGGCCTATAGTGATTGGTAAGTTTGCTTTTGCAAAAAGTCAAATTTGGTGTAAGGAAAGTATGGCTCATGATCTAGGCTAGTACAAGATATGGTTCTGGTGCAGCATGGTGTGTGTGTGATGTTGGGAAGGTCCAGCAGCCAATGCATCAAGTGGAGAGAAGCACAATGATGTTTTTGCAAGTTGGCACACTTTTGAAACTTCATGAAAAAGTCTAGTTACACAAACCATAACCATGTGAAACCTTGATCCAATTCTGATTTTTAGGACCTATTGAATGTTTGCATACTGGTTTGAAGTGAATTAGAAGTTGCAATTGGCTTTGGTTCATGATTTTGCAAAATTCTCATTTGAAGCATGCCTTGAAAATCAATGATTTTAGCCAACTTTGCCACACCATAACTTTTGATCCAAGAAGAGTTTGATCATGTTCTTGTACTTTTTGAAAAGGGAAAGATGAGATCTACAACTTTCATGACCAAAGTTTTTCCATTTGAAGCTTTTTTGGATCAAGAATCAAGGCTTGAAAAATGACCTAAAATGAAGCATTCTTGAAAAAGTCAACTATGCCCAAAAAGTCAACATTTGCAAAACTTCCAAATTCTTGATTTTTGTGGACTTCAACCTTCTTCTATGATCAAATAAAGATCATATACACTCAAAATGATGAAGATCACCCATTGGTTGGGTCATTGGGGGCCTCAGATGCCCTGATTTTACACTGACTTGTCTGAAAAGTCAACCCTTGATCAGGTGACTTCCCCATGGAATTTCTTCATGAAAATTGATATGCATACTCCCTATACCATATAGAGACCAATGGAAACAAGAATGACCAAAAAATTTGGAGTTATGGCCTCTGAAACCAAAACCCTAATTTTAGGTCAACTGTGCAGTCAAACCTGGCTCTGCATCCACTCAAACCCTAGTTCTTGTGATTCTTTTGAAATCTTAACTTTGAGAGGATGTAATATGATAGATGAACACACATGGATCCCTTTGAAGTGATTGGTGGCCTTTGGAGTGGCTCAAGAAGCTCTTGGATTGCTCAGATCACAAACCCTAGGTGCAGATGACTTAGAAACTATGCAGTGGATCAAAAATGAGATATGAGGTGATATGATTGTGTTTATGCATATGAAATGATCACAAGCCATGGTGAAATGGGTGAGGGCAAATTTGGGGTGTTTACAGTAGGCAGCGGGGTATGGCCCGTTCGAGCACATTCTTTATTTTCCCTACATTTTCCCCATTCTTTCTCATTCTCTTATTTCATTTCCTTCTCATTTCTCATTCCAGTTCCAGTTAGCGGTTTTATTCAGCAGCATCTTATTTTCTCACCCTTTGAAACTAAACAAGCAAGCGTGGATCCCGTCGGGTACGACGGACGGATTGGGGTGCTAATACCTTCCCAATTCGTAACCGACTCCCGAACTCAGATCTTTGGTTCGCAAGACCTTGTCCTTTCCTTCTTCCTCAGGTTTGTGCAACATTACCTTTCCCGTTCCATTCGGGATAAAAATGTCTGGCTGGCGACTCTAACCTTTCCGCGCCACTTTCGCGTTTGTACTAGGATGAAAATCCCGGGAGCGACAGCTGGCGACTCTGCTGGGGATCGAACCCAGAATCTCTGGTTCCCTTGTGAGTCTCTCCTAGCGCTTGTTTGTTTCTGCTTCTTTGGGTGATGTTTGTTTGTTGTGGCTTGTTATATCGTATTGTTGTTTGTTTACCGCTTTTGTTTACAGCTTTATTTACAGTTTTCAGTATTTATTCTCCGCATCATGTATATCATACTGGATTGTCTGGACTGGTTTTCTGTTTGGTGGGTTCGGGTGATATTGTTTCTGAGAGATAAGCCAAGTACCCGGCTTGAGTGCACCCTAGGATTAGAGTGGACATATTGTACTCGCATGTGACATGATGAGTGGTGATGTGTTTCACGCCCAGATTGCGACTGTCTTGGAAATATCTTGTGTGGGGATTTCCTCCACTTCGGGATAGGACCTTGATAGTTATGTGCATCTGGGGACCGATCATTGAGAACCTTTGTGGAAACAACCCTCTCCAGTGGTGACAGTGGCAGACCACATTTTGTGGCAAACCCATTCACACCCGAGGGTCCACTGGGGACTCGCATAGGATGGCCTAGTTCTCTTATAGGAACTCAGTCAAAGCATCTGGTCGTATGACATTAGTACTGTATCCTACGGGCTGAATGTACTATTGTTTCTCGATTTCAGCGCTTGAAGCTGGGAACCTATAAGGGATGCTTGTTTTTCCCGGACTCAGCTGAGGCCTCCCTGCGTAGTACATAATGCCTAACCGATTCCCTGATTTGGTCATGAGCCATTTCTCGGAAATGGTGAAAGTATTATTGCTATTCGGCTTTGAGAGTCCGTGATGTTTGACCCGGAGCACACCAGTGAGATTGGGAGGGGTTTACAGGTTTGCAGGAACCCTTGACTTCATCATACCCTTGTTATCAGTGCAGTTCATGTTATGATACCTGAAATTCTGTAATGAGATGTCCTAAGAGATGTTCCAACACTTAATAGGACATTTGACAAATTTTAACCAAAACTTAAACAGCAGGAAAAATAAACAACACAGAAGTTTGTTAACCCAGTTCAGTGTATAACCACACCTACATCTGGAGGCTACCAAGCCAGGAGGAAATCCACTATTAGTAATATTAATTCTAGACTTAAACCACCCTGTTTAATCTATCACTTAATACTTACCCAATGCAATTTCTACCTAAGACTCACTTAGATAAGAGTACCCTACTCACTCCCCCTCAATCACACAGTGATTTTGTTTACAAGTTTAATTAAATTGAAGTCACACTTCAAACAAAAAAAAAACAGCTTGATCTTACTTCACAGTTTCAATCAAGTCACAAATGCACTTTTGCTTAAAAGCTCATAAAGTGGTACATAAAAACAACCTGCTATTAAAACACTAGACACCCTATTTAGTCTTCTGAAATTCGTGCTAAATTCTATGATTTTCTGTTGTTTAAATAGGTCTCTGAATTTTGGGCTTTCTGTAGAATGATCCAGCCCTAATGTGCAGCAGCTGTCACCTTGAATTTAGGGTTTGTTACCTCCTATATTCTAGGTGCATTAGGTCTTCTGTTTTAATCTGAATCTTCAATTTAAAACTCCCTACAGATGCGCCTTGTTCTGTTTTATATCCATCATTAATTAATTCCAGATAATTCTCCTTAAATATCTCTGATCTGTTAATCAATAATTAATTCTGGTAGCAGGTCTGAGATGTCTCAACATCTGTTGGGACATCCTGACAAAACTGAACTTAGTCATTTATACAATGTCCCAACATCTGGTAGGACATCCTGAACCAAGTTCACATACTCTGTTTGCTAATGTCCCAACATCTGATAGGACATTCTGAACTGAATTTAACATTTCTTGTTTGGTCAAAAATTCTGCCAATTCTTAAACATCTACAAACTCCCCCTTTGGCTAATTTTTGGCTAACATCTTTTCTGGTTTTCAGAGTGCAGCAGAAGTTCTTTTTATCAGAGTAAATCATTACTATTCTGTTGATTCAAATTTGAGTTTTACTCCCCCTCAAACATATATGAGTCCAGTCTTGTTTCAACAGAAATATTCACACTTATTCAGTTCAGTCAGAAACAAACAGATTTCATTCATCATTTAAACAGCAATTACATTTGATGTTGTTCTCCCCCTTGGTAGGCACAAAATTAGGGGCCAAAGAACTATTATCCAGAATTACAAATCATTGCTGTCATTACAAATGCCTCACATACATTGGATCACTCAGAATCATCACTCTCAGTAGCTTCCTCCACTTCAGTGTCTTCATCTTTATCAGCTTCACTTTCAGCTTCACTGTCTTTATCAGATGCAGCTGTCTGATCTTCTTCACTTTCCAACCTCTTAATTATTTCTTCAAGCTTCTGCTTTCTAGCTTCAAGCTCTTTGCAGGTGCTTTTTAGCTCAGCAATTAAGGTCTTCCTGGAGATTGGATTCTTAACAGTGGATGGACCAGCAGATGTCCCAGAAGGAGCTTCAACATCTGCAGCATGATGACTGAGGAATAACTTGTAGTGAAAAGCCAGGGGGCTCTCTCTCTTGCAGGCAGTATCCTTGTCAGTTAAAATCCCAGGATATTGATTGAGTACAATACCACACAGCAATGATGGAAAGGCTATTGGTAGCTTGGTTGCAGAGGAGCTGGCATGCTTCATGGTTTGATCAAAGATGAAAGCTCCATAGTCCATTTTGGTTTGAGTTCCAACAGCATATATAAATCTGGCTAGACCAGTTGAGATTGAGGAAGTGTGGTTAGTAGGCACCCAATTAGATGTACCAATCCTGTTCAGCATGGCATACTTTCTGGTAAGCATGCTTACAGATAGTTTTCCCTTCACAGGCCATGCCTTTACCTGGTCAGCAGTTATCACCTTACAGACTTGATTATCTGTCTTGCCCAGCTCATTTGGTCCATCTGTTTCTCTTCCTAGATACTGATTTATGATTTGGGGAGAAAACTCCACACATCTACCTCTAACAAAAACTTTTTGGAATTCAGAGGACTTACCATGTGAACAATCTTCCTGAAGATTCACAATGAACTCTTTGACAAGAAGTTCATAGCAGGGAGAGAGGTCTGAGACTGTCTTGAACAGTCCTGCAGCAGATATGAGGTCTATCAGTTCTGTGCACTCAAGTGCATTGCTGCTCAGTTCTCTTTCCAGGGCAACCCTTCTTTGGTACACATATTTCCACCTGTTCACACTAGAGACATGGTGAAATGATATGTTATCCAAGGGAGCTTCTGGAACAACAGTTGAAGTTCTAGCTGGTGCTGGTTTCTTCTTGGGAGGAGATGTTGGGACATCTGATCCAACATCTGAATCTGATGGTGTTGCAGCTTTTCTCTTCTGGGTTTGAACCTTGCTCCATGGTTTTGCTGGACCAAAAGTGTCTTTAGCCTTGCCTTTCTTTGGACTAGCCTTCTTTTTCTCAGGAATGACAGGTTCATCTTGTATCTTTCCTTTCCTGGACCTTAGTCTTTTAGCAATGCTGGGTTTCACAGATGATATGATCTCTGCATCAGAATCCTGTTCCAGATTGACTATTGGAGGGGATTGAGCAGTCTCCTCATCAGCTTGTTGATCAGTAGAAGATTGATCTTCATTTGAGTCTTTAGCCTGTTCCATAGAAACTTCTTTGTCACTTTCACTTGAGACCTCTTTCTTGTCCTCAGTCTGTTCAGTATCAGCATCAGATGAGTTTGCTTTCTCATCTGCATATGTTCCAACATCCGTTGGGACATCTTGTTCTGCAGCATTGTTCTTTGTATCTTGAGCAGGTTCTTCTTGAGGTGCAGGAATGGTGTTCAAGGGAACAGAGATTCCTTTCACTACTCTTTGTTCAGAGAAAACTTGATTGACAATCTCCTTGATGGAGTCATCAACATATTTGGAGTATTTAACATGTGAAGGAATTTCTTTAGCTTTGCTTCTGATTTTATCTTTACCTCTTTTTGGTGTTCTTGCCTTCTTAGTGTGAGAGGCATTTCCCTTGAGCTCGTCTAATGGTGTTGATTGCATTGGCACCATAGAAATAGGAATGGCATGAACCACGTCTTCCTGGTTGAGAACTTCTTCAGCTGTTTTAGGGTTTTGAGACATTGTTGAGGAAGATGAATGTGCAGCTTTAGGGTTTAAGATTTCTGAAGGATTACTAGTCAATGTGATTCGCTTGTGATGATGTGATGAGACTCTTGATAGCTGCTTATAAGGAAATACTAAATAAGTAGCCGTTACAGTCCAAATGATTAGGAATGAAATTCCCAAGGATCTAGTCCAGACTAGCTTTGCCATCTGGAACTTATGCCATGCAATGTCATATGACATGTTGGCACATCTCATTAACTGCTAGATATCACATAAACAGATTCCAAGTTTGCCCCTTAAGTTCTCAAATTGTGCAGCATCCAATGCCTTGGTAAAGATATCAGCTAACTGCAGATCTGTAGCTACATGCTCCAATGAAATCACCTTTTCTTCTACAAGATCTCTGATGAAATGATGTCTGATATCAATATGCTTTGTCCTGCTGTGTTGGATAGGATTTTTAGATATGTTGATTGCACTTAAGTTGTCACAGTACAATGTCATGACATCCTGTGGGACATTGTACTCAGTGAGCATATGCTTCATCCAAACCAACTGAGAACAACTGCTACCTGCTGCTATGTACTCAGCTTCAGCTGTAGATAAGGATACACAATTCTGTTTCTTACTGAACCAAGAAATCAGATTGTTTCCAAGAAAGAAGCATCCTCCTGAAGTGCTTTTTCTGTCATCAGCACTTCCTGCCCAATCAGCATCACAGAAGCCAGTGAGAATTGGTTTGCATCCATGAAAGTACATTATGCCATAGTCACATGTACCATTAACATATTTAAGGATTCTCTTGACTTGATTGAGATGACTGACTTTTGGATCAGCTTGATATCTTGCACAAACTCCTACTGCAAATGCAATGTCTGGTCTGCTAGCAGTCAAGTATAACAAGCTTCCAATCATGCTTCTATATAAACTTTGATCTACCTTCTCACCCTTTTCATCTTTAGTCAGCTTTAAATGTGTAGGAGCAGGAGTTCTTTTATGAGAAGCATTTTCCATTCCAAATTTCTTCACTATGTTCTTGGAGTACTTGCTTTGTGAGATGAACATTGAGTCTTCCATTTGCTTAACTTGCAGACCAAGAAAATAGGTTAATTCACCTACTAGACTCATTTCAAATTCAGCTTCCATCTGCTTGACAAAATGTTTGACCATCTTATCAGACATCCCACCAAACACAATGTCATCAACATATATTTGTGCAATCATGACATTTCCTTCTTCATCTTTAACAAACAGGGTTTTATCAATCCCACCTTTTCTGTATCCTTGCTTGATAAGAAATGTGGTAAGTCTCTCATACCATGCCCTTGGAGCTTGCTTCAGACCATAAAGTGCTTTCTTGAGTTTGTATACATGATTTGGACAGCTTGGATCAACAAATCCTTTAGGCTGTTCTACATATACCTCTTCATTAAGATAACCATTAAGAAAGGCACTTTTCACATCCATTTGAAATAGCTTGAACTTTAAGATACAAGCAATTCCCAACAGTAGTCTTATTGATTCAAGCCTTGCTACTGGTGCAAAGGTTTCATCAAAGTCTACCCCTTCAATTTGAGTGTATCCTTGAGCCACAAGTCTAGCTTTGTTCTTTGTAACAATTCCTTGTTCATTTGACTTGTTCTTGTACACCCATTTTGTACCAATCACATTTATGTCATTAGGTCTAGGAACAAGATTCCACACTTCATTCCTTGTGAATTGACCTAATTCCTCTTGCATAGCACAAATCCAGTATTCATCAGTGAGAGCCTCCTTGATGTTTTTAGGTTCTATTTTGGACACAAAACAAGAACCTGAAATCACTTCTCTTGATCTAGTGCTCACACCTCTGTTGGGATCACCAATTATTAAATCTTTGGGATGATCCTTCTGTATTCTGATGGAGGGAGGTTTGCTTGAATCTTCTGACCTTGTATCATTTTGAGTGAAGTTATATTGATCATTCTTTTCTTCAGCTTCAATCTTGATATCAGCAGATGTTCCAACATCTTCTGGGACATCTGTAGGAGCATCATCAATTATCACATTTATGGACTCCATGATAACATTTGTTCTGTAGTTAAATACTCTATATGCTCTGCTGTTTATAGAGTATCCAAGGAAAATTCCTTCATCACTTTTAGAATCCATTTTTCTCCTTTGCTCCCTATCTGCCAGAATATAGCATTTACTTCCAAACACATGAAAGTACTTCACAGTGGGTTTTCTGCCCTTCCAGACTTCATATATTGTGGACAGGGTTCCTTTTCTCAAGGTAACTCTGTTATGGATGTAGCAGGCAGTGTTCATAGCTTCAGCCCAGAAATACAGAGGTAACTTCTTAGCATGGATCATAGCTCTTGCTGATTCTTGAATGGTTCTATTCTTCCTTTCAACAATCCCATTCTGTTGAGGAGTGATAGGTGAAGAATACTCATGGTTGATTCCTTCTGAAGAACAGAAATCTAAGAACTTTTGATTCTCAAATTCTTTTCCATGATCACTTCTTATTCTGATCACACAGCTGGATTTTTCCCTTTGCAATCTTTGACATAATTCTTTGAATACATCAAATACATCTGACTTTTCTTTGATGAAGTTTATCCATGTATATCTTGAAAAATCATCAACCACAACATAGACATACCTTTTACCACCAAGACTTTCAACCTGCATAGGTCCCATAAGATCCATATGTAAAAGTTCCAAAACTTTGGAAGTTGTCAGATGTTGGATCTTTGGATGGGACATCTTGGTTTGTTTGCCTATTTGACATTCACCACATATTTTGCCATCATCAATCTTCAGTTTGGGAATACCTCTTACAGCATCCATAGATATGATCTTCTTTATGCCTCTGAAATGAAGATGACCTAGCCTTTGGTGCCATAGTTTTACTTCTTCTTCTCTAGCTAGAGAACAAGTTGAAGTGGGACTGAAGTCTAATGGCTCCCACATGTAACAGTTGTCTTTTGACCTTGCACCTTTCATGACAACTTCTTGCTCTTGGTTAGTCACTATGCATTCAGTTTTTGTAAAGTTTACACTGTATCCTTGATCACATAGTTGACTTATACTGATAAGGTTAGCAGTTAACCCTTTAACTAGCAATACATCATTTAGTCTTGGAACATCTTGACAGTCCAAGGTTCCAACTCCTTTGATCTCTCCTTTAGCTCCATCTCCAAAAGTTACATACCTGGATGAATGTGATTTTAAGTTCACTAGCAGATTCTTCAATCCAGTCATGTGCCTTGAACATCCACTGTCAAAATACCAGTCTTCTTTAGCTGATACTTTCAGTGATGTATGTGCTATGTATGCAGTACTTTTCTTTGACCAGATGAGTTGAGATTTCTTTTGATGCCTCTGCCCTGTGTGTTGTTCAGCTGATCTCAAGGCTTGATTGTTGATCTGGTTCTTGGGACTGTGGCTTTGATCAGTCTGAGTGTCAGCTTTTGGTCTCCAAACCTTCTTGATGACCTCTGTCTTCTGCTTAGGAGGTTGCTGATTCCTTTGATGTCTAAGCACTTTCTTGGTACCTTCTACTTTCTGTTTGGAGGGTTGCTGATACATCTGATTTGGATATCCATGTAGCTTATAACAGTGAGGTTTGATATGCCCAAATCTTCCACAGTGATGGCATCTCCATCTTTGATACTTCTTCTTCATTTTGTTCTTTCCAGAATGTTGAGACATCTGTTGGAACATTAAGTTAGTCTTTGTGTTCTGATGTTGAAGCATCTGTTGGGACATCTTGTTTGACTGTGTAATTTTTGAAGTAGCTTTGCTGGAGCTGGCTTCATCTCTGTTATATCCCAGTCCACTTTTGTCCCCTGAATGTTTATTATTGCAGAGAATAGCATCCAGTGTATTTGAGCTGCTGTTCATCATTCTAACAGATTTGGACATATGTTCCAGCTTAGAATTGAGAAGAGTTACTTCACTTTTTAAGGTATCAATGATTACTTGATCACTTGCTTTTTCTTCTTCTAGTACTTCATTCTGCTTCTTTAGCTTTATGACCTCACTGCATACTTCAGTACTACTCTTGTACAGATCCTTGAAGGCTTGCTCAAGATCTGTATAAGTAAGCTCTCCACAGCTGGAATCACTATCATATTCACACAGTCCAGCTAGAGCAGTAATATGCTTAGCTGATTCTTCTTCTGACTCTCCTGAGTCTTCATCAGACCAGGTCACAGAGAGTCCTTTCTTTTGCCTCTTTAAGTAGGTAGGACATTCAAACTTGATGTGTCCATATCCTTCACATTCATGGCATTTGACTCCTTTATCTTGACTGGTCTTTTCAGCAAACTTTGACTTTCTGTTAGCATCATATGTTCTCCTGTTCTCAGAGTTTGTGTTTCTTCCACTGGATTTGGATTGGCCTTCCATTCCTCTGAGAATCTGTTTGAATTGTCTTCCAAGCAAGGCAAGGTTTTCTGATAAGCTTTTGTCATTTGCTGATTTATCATCTTCTTCTTCATCTGCATTTGAAACCAAGGCAATGCTTTTGTTCTTTTTAGCATGTGTGTCATTCATTCCCATTTCAAAAGTTTGAAGGGAACCAATGAGTTCTTCAGCTTTCATGGAGCATATGTCTTGAGCTTCTTCTATTGCTGTGACTTTCATGTCAAATCTTTTTGGCAAAGATCTGAGAATCTTCCTTACAAGCTTTTCATCAGTCATCTTTTCTCCCAAGGCTCCAGAAGTATTGGCTATATCCAAGATGTTCATGTAGAACTCATGAATTGATTCATCTTCCTTCATTCTCAAGTTTTCAAACTTGGTGGTGAGAAGTTGAAGTCTTGACATTTTTACTTTTGATGTTCCTTCATGAGTTGTCTTGAGGGTATCCCACACATCTTTGGCCAGCTCACAATGATGCACCAGTCTGAAAATATTTCTATCAATGCCATTGAATAAAGCATTTAGGGCTTTTGAGTTGCCTAGTTCTGAATCTTCTTCCTCTTTACTCCATTCTTCTTCAGGTTTCAGAACTATTGATCCATCTTTGGTGTCTTTAACAGGATGTTTCCATCCAACAATTACTGCTCTCCATGCCCTGTTGTCAAGTGACTTTAAGAATGCAATCATTCTTGGCTTCCAGTAGTCATAATTAGAACCATCCAGTATAGGTGGTCTATTTACTGACCCTATATCTCTGTCCATGTTACAGAATTTGTTTTCCCTAGATCTCACCCAGTATAAACAGGCAGGGTGCCTGCTCTGATGCCAATTGAAATTCTGTAATGAGATGTCCTAAGAGATGTTCCAACACTTAATAGGACATTTGACAAATTTTAACCAAAACTTAAACAGCAGGAAAAATAAACAACACAGAAGTTTGTTAACCCAGTTCAGTGTATAACCACACCTACATCTGGAGGCTACCAAGCCAGGAGGAAATCCACTATTAGTAATATTAATTCTAGACTTAAACCACCCTGTTTAATCTATCACTTAATACTTACCCAATGCAATTTCTACCTAAGACTCACTTAGATAAGAGTACCCTACTCACTCCCCCTCAATCACACAGTGATTTTGTTTACAAGTTTAATTAAATTGAAGTCACACTTCAAACAAAAAAAAAACAGCTTGATCTTACTTCACAGTTTCAATCAAGTCACAAATGCACTTTTGCTTAAAAGCTCATAAAGTGGTACATAAAAACAACCTGCTATTAAAACACTAGACACCCTATTTAGTCTTCTGAAATTCGTGCTAAATTCTATGATTTTCTGTTGTTTAAATAGGTCTCTGAATTTTGGGCTTTCTGTAGAATGATCCAGCCCTAATGTGCAGCAGCTGTCACCTTGAATTTAGGGTTTGTTACCTCCTATATTCTAGGTGCATTAGGTCTTCTGTTTTAATCTGAATCTTCAATTTAAAACTCCCTACAGATGCGCCTTGTTCTGTTTTATATCCATCATTAATTAATTCCAGATAATTCTCCTTAAATATCTCTGATCTGTTAATCAATAATTAATTCTGGTAGCAGGTCTGAGATGTCTCAACATCTGTTGGGACATCCTGACAAAACTGAACTTAGTCATTTATACAATGTCCCAACATCTGGTAGGACATCCTGAACCAAGTTCACATACTCTGTTTGCTAATGTCCCAACATCTGATAGGACATTCTGAACTGAATTTAACATTTCTTGTTTGGTCAAAAATTCTGCCAATTCTTAAACATCTACAATACCGTTACTTTGGTTCCGGAATTCTGGTTTTCTGATTCTGGTATTCTTGATACTGTGGTCCAGAGGTTTTCTTCAGAGGGTTGTGATTATCATAGAGTGTGACTCAGTGAACTTTTGGTTTGTCAGTGGCCAGACTCCAGACAGTCTCAGATGACCATATGTCCTTGCATTTGCATTTACATTGCATCATTGCATCATTGCATCATTGCATCATTAATCATTGTTTTTTGTTTTCATTCACAGGTTCATATCTCTGCTTCCGGTTCCGGTATTCTCTTCAAAGATGGAAGATCCTCGCAAGCAGAATATTCATTTCAAGTTCTTTGATATCAAAGTTGGTTTGTTGAAAAAGATGGTAAAACTGATTACACCCAACCAGGTAGAGAGATTCAGAAAGGCTTACGGGAGTATTCTTGATATGGTGATAGAGTTAGATTCTTCAGAGAGGAGTGCCATTCATACATTGCTTCAGTATTATGATCCTCAGCTCCGTTGCTTCACCTTTCCCGATTTCCAGTTGGGCCCTATGCTGGAGGAGTATGCTTTGATCCTGGGTGTGCCGGTTCGAGATCAGATTCCTTTCAATTCTGAGATGAGTAGGCCGATACCTGAGGCTATTGCGGAGGCTCTTTATTTGAGCCCTCCTACTGTGAAGTCTTTGACAATTATTAAAGGAGGTGTGTCTGGGTTTTCTTTGGAGGTCCTGGTAAAGAAGGCGGAAGAATTGGCTGTTGAAGAGGAATGAGATGCGGTCTGTGCTATCTTGGCTCTTTCTATCTATGGCATCATCTTGTTTGCTGATATGGAGAAGTTCATAGATATAAACGCCATACATCTCTTTTTGCTGAAGAATCCTGTGCCTACCTTACTCGGGGATTTGTATTACTCGGTTCATTACAAGACTGAGAAGAAGAGGGGAGGTTTGGTCCGTTGCTGTGCTCCATTATTTCACATGTGGTTCATGAGGCATTTGCCCAGTACGGGAGTGTTTAGTGACCATAGTCTGATATGGGCTCAGAAGCTGGAAAAGTTGTTGGCCAAGGATGTTAGATGGTTCACCCAAAGGCTGCAAGGTGCACGTTTTATCACCAGCTGCGGGAGTTATCATAGTGTGCCTTTATTGGGAATAACTGGAGGGATTAATTACAATCCAATTTTGTTAAGAAGACAATTAGGATACGCTTTGAGAGATGTGCCTGAAGATTTGAAGCTGACCCCTATTTTCTACTTCTCAGTCAAAGATAATATGCCCTTAGTGAGGAAGGTTGTGGGAGCTTGGAAGAGCATCAAAGGAGAAGGAATAGCTATTTTTGGGAAGTGCAATAATCAGACATTCCCAGAGTACGAAGCTTGGTTGAAAGACAGAGCCAGAAGAGTTTTGCTACCATTTTCAGCACCAGTTCCCCCAGTTGCTGAGTCCATTGATACTGTGCCTTTAGAGGAATTCAAGAAGTTAGAAGCCCAACTACATGCAGTTAGAGTTGAAAATACTGAGATGGTAAGCTTGTATCACCAAGCTAACAGGGCCAAGAAGGAAGCTGAGGAGAAGTTGCTGAAAATACAAACGACTTTGGAGGCTAAGGAGAAGGACTTTGCAGGAAAAGAAGCGCATTTCCGCCGGTTGGGGATGATGGAAGCCCAAAGAGAAGTTGAGCGCAAGAAGAAGTCAAAGACCCTTAGAGATGCTCGTCAGTCTATTGTTTGGTTGAAGGGACAAAGAGAGCAAGAGTTGAAGCAATATAAAGAAAAAGAAGAGTTCTTTGAATTTCAGATGGCTTACAAAAAAGAAGAGGTGGAGCAGGCCCACAGGATTCGCAGAGAGAAGACCCAACAACTCGCAGACAGTCAACAAGCCCTCGAAGCAGCACTCAAAGAGATTGAAGACCTCAAGTTGATGGCAGGAGTCAAGAAGGTCAGGTCTGATGATGGAGTTTCAGGAGCCTCAAGCGGTGGTTGTGCTTCTTAGTTTGTTTTCTTTGTATTTGGATTACCTACAGGCATGTTGTAGGAGTCCTAGCTGTTTGTTTATCCTCTGTAAGAACTCGTACTCTATGAGGAATTTTATTTTATTGTGCCCAATGGGCTGATCTATGCTATGATGTTTCTCACCATTTCTTGGTTTGCTTGCTATTATGGTTTGAATGTGGTTTCCTGCAAAGGTTTCTGAAAGTCGAGGATCAGTGCCCATCTGGTTTTCTTTGCTAAATACCGGAACCGGGGCATAAATGACCTATGATTGGAAACATAAACAACTGCATTGCATCCATATAACTTGTTTGTTGTTTTGCAGGTGTTGCATCAGATACTAATGTGTTTTGTGATAACAGGCACTATAGCTCCTCGCAAAGTCCGAGAACAACCAGCAGTGCACAGATACCCAACCAAGACTAACAGAGAGCGAGCCATGGATCAAATGCAGGCAGATTTGGCAGATCTAAGGCAGAGAATGGACAACTTCATGATGTTAATGGCCGGTATGGGGCAGAATCAAGAGCGTCTACGAGAGATGGTTGAGAATCAGAACCGGAACGCTGCTGCTGCTGCAAATGCTGACAATCACACCGGTGCGGGCGCACGTCAGGGTGGAACTCCAGTTACACAACCAGGAGTGAATATAAACAACGACGGGTTGCAACACCTTCAGATGGACAACCATGAGGATCAGTTTACTTTACTTGATGAAGCCGAGGGTCAAGGGGTAGAAATGAACAAGAGATTTGAAGAGATGGCCGAGCAAATCAAGGCTATTCAGTCCCAGAGTTCTTTGGGATTCGATATAACAGACTTGGGCTTGGTTCCTGGAGTCAGGATTCCGTATAAGTTCAAGGTTCCAACTTTCGAGAAGTATAACGGCACTGCTTGCCCAAAGACCCATCTGCAATCATATGTTGGGAGAATTGTCGCGCATACAGATGACGAAAAACTGTGGATGTATTACTTTCAGGACAACTTGGTGGGAGCTTCCCTTGAGTGGTACATGAAACTCAGCAGGGTCAATGTCAAGAGCTGGAAAGATCTCGCTGAGGCCTTCGTGAAGCAGTACCAATATAACATGGATATGGCTCCGAATCGCACGCAGTTGCAACATATGGCTCAGACAGCAAGAGAAGGCTTCAAAGAATACGCCCAGAGGTGGCGTCAGCTAGCCGCCAGGGTGCAACCACCCTTGTTAGAGAATGAAATGGCCGATATGTTTATGGGTACCCTCCAGGGGGTATTGAGAGATTGGCGTCAAGTTCTGCTACAAAGTTCAACGATATTGTCATTGCGGGGGAAAGGGTTGAAACGCTGTTGAAGATGGGGAAGATACAAGACCCAGGAGCTAGTAGCTCAAATGGAGCGAGGAAAGCTTTTAGTGGACCTCCGAGAAGGCGAGAAGGTGAGACCAATGCTGTATTCGGCCGAAGCCAGGGTCGTGGTTACCGAAGGCCTTATGAGCAGATGGCTGCTGTCACCATTCCTGCAGCTCCCGTACAACAGATGCTACCTCCACCACAACAACATCAACAACAACAACAACCTCGAACCAACTACCAGCAAAGACCATATCAGCCGAGGCAGACTCGCCCAGCTAACAGGGTGATTGAAGCTATTCCGATGACGTACGCTGCCTTGTTACCGAGACTACTAGACTTGAACCTTATTCAGTTGAGGACTTTGGCACCACCACCTCCTGGAGAGCTTCCAGCTGGTTATGATGTCAACGCGCGATGCGCCTTTCACTCAGGAGCACCCGGGCACTCAACCGAGAAGTGCAGGGCGCTGCATCACAAAGTTCAGGATCTTGTAGATTCAAAGGCAATCAACTTTGCGCCACCACCTAATGTCAACTCGAACCCTATGCCTAATCATGGCGGGGCAAGAGTCAATGCTATTGAGGGTGGTGACAAGTTGAATTGGGTGCTAAGTCTCGATGAAGTCAAGACGCCGTTGAGGGTGGTGAAAGAGAGATTGTTGAAGGGTCAAGTATTTCCTGGTTGCCATCTTGGTTATGAAGATTGTATAAGTGCTGTGAATGGTTGCGAGAAATTGAAGACGGGTTTGCAAAGGTTAATCGATGATGGGTCTCTGCAATTTAGCAAGGTTAGCAATGAAGAGGCTGATGATGTGTCAACCATTACTATCTTCTACGATGAAGCTGACATGCCCGTCAGACAAGGACCAGTTACCATTTACGCTCCTCAGATTAGTCCCGTGACTATAACTGTACCTGGGCCGGTGCCTTACACCGATGATAGGGCTATTCCGTGGCATTATGGTTCCGATGTCTATATGGCGGGACAGAAGATGGAGAGTAGACCTGTTGCTGACTTGACTATTGAAAATGTGGGAGGTGTTGGAGGTTTTACTCGAAGTGGCCGTTTATTTGCTCCCCCTGCACTGAGAAAGGATCCTGAGGCCGAAGCTTCGTCTAAAGACAAAGGAAAGCAGACTGCGGTTGACGAGTCAACTACTCCTGTGGCTGGGCAGGGGACGTCTGAAAAGGAGGTAGAGGCGTTCATGAGGATCATCAAAAGGAGTGACTATAAGGTGGTTGATCAACTAAATCATACACCTTCAAAGATTTCTATCTTGTCACTGCTGATGTGCTCTCCCGCGCACCGAGAAGCATTATTGAAAGTACTTCAAATGGCCTATGTTCCTCAGGAGATCACGGTCAACCAACTTGAGGCTGTTGTTGGAAGTGTCAATGCTAGCCATGGCTTGGGTTTCACTGACAGAGACCTCACTTCGGAGGGAAGGAATCACAATAAAGCACTGCATATCACGATGGAATGCAAGGGCGCTGTGTTGTCCCATGTTCTTGTGGACACAGGCTCTTCTTTGAACGTGCTCCCGAAAAAGGCGTTGATGAAGCTTGACATTGATGGGATTGTCCTGACACCGAGTGATTTGGTGGTTAAAGCTTTCGATGGTTCAAGAAGGTCAGTTTTCGGAGAGGTTGAGTTGCCTGTCAAGATAGGCTCTCAAGTCTTCAAGAGTGTCTTCTATGTTATGGACATCCAGCCTGCGTATAGTTGCTTGTTGGGCAGACCGTGGATACATGCAGCTGGAGCCGTCACCTCAACCCTGCACCAGAAGCTTAAGTATGTGGTGGACGGCCAGGTCATCACGGTTTGTGGGGAGGAAGATATATTCGTCAGTCATCTGTCAACGTTTAAATATGTGGAAATGGACGGGGAAATTCACGAGAATTTGTGCCAAGCTTTTGAGGCAGATGTCAGTATCTTGACTCCGGTGAAGAAAAATAACGAAGGCACGTCAATTCATTCCTACCAGGAAGCGAAGGAGGTCGTCCAATCAGGCAATGCTCAGGGCTGGGGCAAGCTGTTGGAGATGGAAAAAAAGGACGATAAATTCAGCTTAGGGTATCAACCTGGAGGGTCTACTCAAAGTGGTAAAGCTATCTCATTCACAAGTGCTGGGTTGCTCGACCGCGATCAAATCTGTATGGCAAGCCAAGACGGGGATAGTAATAGAGACTGGGACAACAATTGGATCCGCCCGTGTGTACCCGGCGAGGAGCTAGGAAATTGGTCTGCTGAAGACATCGTTCAAGTCACCTGGCTCTCAAAGTAATTGCTTTGTTTCCTTTTATTAGCATACTGCATTGTCAAATCCAGCATTCTGCCCAAGATGCTTGGATCCATTGTATTGGGCCACCATGTTTTGTATCGCATTGTTATTTTGCTATGAAATAAAAGGACATTTTCAGACAAACTGTGTTCCCTGTCTTTGTTTTTTAAACTTTTTCACAAAAAAAAATATAAAAATGGCAATGTGTTTTCATTTTTGTTTTGTGTTAGCGTCTCTTTTCAAAATAAGCAGATTCTGAATAAGCACATCATTTGTGCAGTGCTGATCATTCGGATTCCACGGATAACGTTCCTGCTATGACTATGCATGACTTTGATAATCCAGTCTACCAAGCTGATGAAGGGGTTGAGGAAGACTGTGACCTCCCTGAAGAGTTGGTCAGATTGTTGAAACAAGAGGAACGAGTTATTCAGCCTCATCAAGAAGAGATTGAGACCATCAACATTGGCAGTGAAGATGCAAAGAAAGAAATCAAGATAGGGGCCAATCTGCAGGCCGACGTCAAACAAGAGCTGATCAGTATGCTGAGAGAGTATGTGGATATCTTTGCTTGGTCATATCAAGATATGCCAGGTTTAGATACCGACATCGTGATGCATAAGCTACCCCTGAGAGAAGACTGTCCTCCTGTAAAGCAAAAATTGAGAAGAACTCGCCCGGATATGGCGATGAAGATCAAAGAGGAGGTACAGAAGCAGTGGGATGCCGGGTTCCTTGCCGTGACTAGTTACCCGCCGTGGGTAGCTAACATCGTACCAGTACCTAAGAAGGACGGCAAGGTCCGGATGTGCGTTGACTATCGAGATTTGAACAGAGCAAGCCCAAAGGATGATTTTCCGTTGCCACACATTGACGTGTTGGTCGACAATACTGCTCAATTCTCAGTGTTCTCCTTCATGGATAGATTCTCCGGTTATAATCAGATAAAAATGGCGCCGGAGGACATGGAGAAGACAACGTTCATTACCCCTTGGGGAACGTTCTGCTATAAGGTCATGCCCTTTGGTCTGAAGAACGCAGGGGCAACGTATCAACGGGCGATGGTCACGTTGTTCCATGACATGATCCACAAGGAGATCGAATGTTATGTGGATGATATGATTGCAAAGTCCAAAGACGAAGAAGAGCATTTGGTTAATTTGAAGAAGTTGTTTAATAGATTGATCAAGTACAAGCTGAGGTTGAATCCGAACAAGTGCACCTTCGGAGTGCGTTCCGGAAAATTGTTGGGTTTCATTGTAAGTCAAAGAGGAATTGAGGTAGATCCTGCTAAAGTGAAAGCTATTCAAGATATGCCTGCACCAAAGACAGAAAAAGAAGTGCGCGGGTTCTTAGGTAGATTGAACTATATTTCTCGGTTCATATCTCACCTAACTGCCACGTGCGAACCGATCTTCAAACTGCTAAGAAAAGAGCAGACAGTCAGGTGGAATGATGATTGTCAAAGAGCTTTCGACAAAATAAAGGAATATTTACAGGAACCTCCAATTCTGATGCCTCCAGTGGAGGGGAGACCGTTAATCATGTACTTGACCGTGCTAGAAGGGTCGATGGGGTGTGTGCTTGGCCAACATGACGAGTCTGGTCGAAAAGAGTACGCCATTTATTACCTTAGCAAAAAGTTTACCGACTGTGAATCCCGATACTCACTGCTCGAGAAAACTTGCTGCGCTTTGGTATGGGCTGCTCGCCGACTGAGGCAGTACATGTTGACCCATACCACACTTCTCATTTCCAAGATGGATCCTGTTAAGTACATCTTTGAGAAGCCAACATTGACCGGAAGGGTTGCTAGGTGGCAGATGATTTTAATTGAGTACGACATCCAGTACACTTCTCAGAAAGCCATCAAAGGAAGTGTATTGTCGGAATACCTTGCTCAGCAACCTCTTGAGGATGACTATCAGCCGATGAGATTTGATTTCCCTGATGAGGACATCATGTACCTCAAAACAAATGATTATGAGGAACCACTTCCGGAGGAGGGGCCTGACCCTGAATCCAAATGGAAGTTGATGTTTGATGGGGCTGTCAATATCAATGGTCGTGGAGTTGGTGCCGTACTTATTACTCCTGAAGGTGTACACTTACCCTTCGCTGCCAGAATTACTTTTGGCTGCACCAACAATGAAGCGGAATACGAGGCGTGTATAATGGGAATAGAGGAGGCAATTGATCTTCGGATTAAGAACCTCGACATATTCGGAGATTCAGCCCTCGTCATTAACCAAATTACCGGCAAGTGGTATACACATCAAGAGCATCTAGTTCCGTACAGGGATTATGCTAGAAAACTGTTGACATTCTTCACGACAGTTGAACTCAAATACATACCACGTGACGAAAACCAATTTGCCGATGCTTTGGCCACTCTCTCTTCGTCGATTAAAGTCATGTGTTGGAATTTTGTGCCCAGAGTTGACATCTCCAGGCTTGACTCTCCAGCTTATTCTTTCTCTATAGACGCCGTGTCTGACGAGAAACCTTGGTATTTTGATATCAAGTTATTCCTGGAGAAGCAAGAATACCCAACAGGGGCATCTTCCAAAGACAAAAAGACCTTGAGACGACTCGCTGCTAGTTTCTTCTTGAACACAGACGGAGTTTTGTACAAGAGGAACTTCGACATGGTCTTGCTCAGATGCGTGGATAGACACGAAGCAAGCTTGTTGATGCAGGAAGTCCATGAAGGATCTTTTGGTACCCATGCAGGAGGGCATGCTATGGCAAAGAAACTGCTGAGATCAGGGTATTACTGGATGACAATGGATGCAGACTGTTGTTCATTCACTCGAAAATGCCACAAGTGCCAAATATATGCAGATAAAGTGCATATTCCTCCTAACCCGCTCAACGTCATGTCATCTCCTTGGCCTTTCTCTATGTGGGGCATTGACATGATCGGGAAGATCGAGCCAACTGCTTCGAACGGTCATCGCTTCATCCTGGTCGCGATTGATTACTTTACCAAGTGGGTAGAAGCAGCGTCTTATGCCAATGTCACTCGTCAAGTGGTGGCAAGATTTCTGAAAAGAGATATCATATGCAGATATGGAGTTCCTGAAAGGATCATTACTGATAATGGTTCTAATCTCAACAACAAGATGATGGCAGACTTATGTCGGGACTTCAAAATACAACATCACAATTCTTCTCCTTACCGACCAAAGATGAATGGTGCGGTAGAGGCAGCTAACAAGAATATCAAGAAGATTGTGCAGAAAATGGTTGTCACCTACAAGGATTGGCATGAGATGTTACCGTTTGCTTTGCATGGGTACCGAACGTCGGTCAGGACGTCAACAGGGGCAACTCCCTTCTCTCTAGTGTATGGCATGGAAGCAGTCCTGCCTGTTGAAGTAGAGATTCCTTCACTGCGTGTGATGATGGACGTCAAACTGGATGAGGCTGAATGGGTGCGTGCTCGTTACAATCAGCTATGTCTAATTGAGGAAAAGAGATTAGCGGCTATCTGTCATGGTCAGCTTTATCAGAGGAGAATGAAGCGGGCATTCGACCAGCGAGTACGTACTCAAGAGTATCGAGTGGGAGAGCTTGTATTGAAGAGAATCGTTCCTCCAGGTTCAGATAACAGGGCAAATGGACCCCAAATTACGAAGGACCATTCATAGTGAAGAAAGTATTCTCAGGAGGGGCACTGATGCTCACCACTATGGATGGAGAGGACTTCCCATCCCCTGTTAACTCGGACGCAGTTAAAAAATACTTCGCATAAAGAGACCCGCTGGACACAAAAACAGAATGTAAGTCCAGGCAAGAAAAGGGCATCCCGGCGAGCTAAAAACAGAATAAAAAGCTCGGGCAAAAATTAGGGAAATAAATATAAAAAAAATGTACGCCCGCTGAGTTGAAAAGCCACATTGGACAACTCAGGCAAGAAATGGTATCCCGGTGGATTGAAAACCCAAGAGGGCGATCCACGCAAAATAAGGGAATAAGCGAACAACTGTGATCCAAGTTATCTGAACCACATCATCGTTTCGTACAACTTGACAATGTCGGAAGGATAGGAAACAGTCCCCTCGTCCTCTCAGAAAGCCAAAGCAGAATGGAGAGTATCGAAGACATGCAGGTCATAGTAGAAATGGAACTCCTTGGAATGCCGTGTACATCGCCATTAGGATAGTTTCTTTTCTCAATTTTTATAGTGGCTACCTCTTTCCAGGTGGTTGCTTCCTGATGTAAATCTTTGCCTATTCAGAGGCCATTCAATAAAATAATATTCAGTCCAAAAACTGTGTGTGTTTATTTTTGTTTGCAAAATGTCCTGAATTTTGGCAAAAATAGCATTGCATCTAAACATGGTAATTATTTTGAAAAGAAAACTGACATGCAGGGAAACTGTAATCCTCTTTGAGTGTCGGGTGACAATGGATGAACCGATCATTCCATGCAAATCCCCGGGACACATGTGTGTTTTCTGTTGTTGCAGGTTGTAGGATGGCGTCACATCAAGCGATTCAGTCTCCCCCAGTAGAGTATCTCCCCAAGCAGAGATTTCTTCTCCAACAGGTATCTGAAGCCTGGCATCTCTGACAGAGATTTTATCCAGCTAAGTCTGGGCGGCAGCCCAAGCAGGTTCTTCTTCCCCAGTGAAGTAGCAGTCCATTCTTCCCCAGTGGAGTATAGCCAGCAGGTGCCTGAAAGCCTGACGTCATCAGAGATGGAATTAACAGTATTCTATCCCCAGCAAGAGTCCTTACCTATCAGGTACTTGAAGGCCTGATATCCCCTCAGAGTCTTGAATCATCAAACGTTCTCCACAGCCAGAGTATTTGCCCAAGAAGCTTCCCCAGCCAAGTCTGAAGATGATCTGTCCCCACAGAGTTCATATTTGATTTTCACCTCCGTCCGTGAAATATTTCCCAGCAAAGTTTCCCTATTGTTGGTTTATTTGATGAAACAGCCAGGTATTCATCACCTCAGTCAGAGTTGAGTGTCCAGACCTCTTGACTTGTCTTCCCCTGTAGAGTTGTATCTCTTGCTGCCAATCAGGCATTTGTCTACCGCTCGTCTGCGTTTGTCAACACTCGTTTGTGTTATCCCTAAGCAGGTTTTTCCCCAGCAAGGACATATTACTGCTTTATTGTTGCTCGTCTGCATCTTTCAACACTCGTCTGTGTTAGCTCAGTGGTGTCGCTTGTTTGCTTTCCCCAATGGTGGTTTATGATTACTTTGATTCTGCTTGCCTGCAATTTCAAACACTCGTCTGTGTTTGAGTATATCAGGTGTGGATTGCTCGTCTGCAAATTCCAGCACTCATCTGTGCTTGGAGATGTATTATTTTACTATTGATTCTCAACACTCGTCTGTGTTGTGATACCTCTATTATTGCTCGTATGCAACTGTCCAGCACTCGTCTGTGTTTGGCTATGATAGTTACTCGTCTGCAACTCCTCAACACTCGTCTGTGTTCTGAGATGATATTTGTTGTTGCTCGTCTGCAACCTCCCATCACTCATCTGTGTTTGGTATTGGATTCTTCGATGCCTTCGTCTGTGCCTTGACATGTATTCCCTATTGTTGCTCGTCTGCGACTGTCCGGCACTCGTTTGTGTTTGTTTGAAGCTCGTCTGTTTTTATCCCCCAGAAGTCATTTGTGTTCTGAAGCTCGTCTGCTTTGATTAGATACTCGGCTGTATCATCTTCAGCACTTGTCTGTGCTAGCTTACACCGGAATGTGAAGATTTGCTGTTTGCCCTGATATTCCTGTGACTACTTCAAATGCTCATCTGTGTTTGAATCTCTGGTATTCGTCTATACCAGTTGATGATACTCGTCTGTATCATTGCTTGAGGCACTCGTCTGTGTTTCTCAGATCATCGTCCGATACTCGTCTGTATCATTGACTTATGACACTCGTATGTGTTATCTTGATGATCATCCAATACCCGTCTGTATTGAAGAGGTTTCGAATCCTGACAGTGGGAATTAAATGTCAAAATGGTTACCGGTCCTGGCGTAACAGGTAAATCCGAAGGAGACTCGTCTGTCTCAGGCACCAATTATTGTTGTTGCTGCACCTGGCGTAACAGGTTTGTTAAGAAGACTCGTCTGTCTTATACCATATATCTGCGGATAATATATGAAGAAGGTTCGTCTACCTTGATTGCATGTCTATCCCACAGACTTATGTGCATTCCCGGAGCCTGCGTAAGGGTTATCCGAAGAAGACTCGTCCGTCTTATTCCACTTATCTGCGTAAGGATTAGTGAAGGAGATTCGTCTATCTCAGGCTACTTTGAAGATCCTTAAGGGCTCGTCCGCTCTCTGCACCTGGCGTCACAGGTCATTCGAAGACTCATCTGTCAACATGATAGTATTCCATATATCAGTTTCAACTTGGAAGAAGCTCGTCTGCTTTTTCTCTCCTTCTTATCCCCAGAGTGTCATCTGGTTGGGTTTATTTCCCATTGTTGCATTTTCGTCAGAGTGCAAATTTTCAGGTCTTCTTGGTATTCAATCACAGTTTATCTCGAATGTCTGATAGCCGTTGCTCTCACCCTTTTCGGATTAACAGTTGATTGAATAGGGGCAGCTGTAACACCCCAAATTTGCCCTCTTGTTTTTAAGCATCATATCGCATCATGTTCATCATATTCATATCATTGTCATAGTTTTACGTAGCATCATTAGCATAGAAAAATGAAGCATAACATTCATTGTGGAAGCATAGCATATGCTAGCAGTGATTTCAGTGCAGTAATCTGGGGCCAATAGACATTTGACCTGATCTTGGTCAAACTACCAAATGTTCCTTCAGTTGCAAGTTATCTGTCTCAGTGGACTGTGTCCCAAGAATGGCATACCCGAAGTTCGAGTTGTTATGTGTGAAAATTCTCTGGTTATCGAACAGTGGATTGTGAGAAGTTTGGTTCAGTTTGTCTTGATTAAGGGTTCGTCAGTTTGTCAATGGTTCATCTGGGGATTCATTTTCCTCAGTGTGGATTTGATTTATCAAGGCTATTTTCATATGTTGGTTGCAGCTTGAATGGCCAGTTGGGCAAGGGTTCAAAAGTGTTAGTGTTCGTGTTGTCAGTGGCTTATAAAAAAAAATCAGGAGTTCAGTCTTGGGGCTAAAAAAAATCAAAGCCGTATTCATTATCCATTTCTATCCGTTTTTTTTAGTCCACAAAAATTCCAAATTTCAATTCATCTTTTTTTTTCCAATTAAACTGTCCCCTTTTCAAGAACCAGTATTCAGTCGCCCAATTATTCATCCTTATCCCAATATTCTATGACTTATTCCCACTTTTTTTTTATTTTTGTTATCCTTTTCGATTTTTTTCTTTTATCACATAATATCACTCATTAATTTTTATATTTTTTCATTTTTATTCTCCAAAGTCCATTTTAAGTCTTCAAATGTTATTTTATTTCCAAATTTTCTGTTGAGGCCCATTAATTTTTCTATTCACCAAAATTCATTTCATGTTTACCAAAATTATATTTAAAAAAAAAGAGAGGGCAACTTTCCAGCATGCCTCCACACCAAAACATTAAGTCACCACGTGACTTTCTTCAGTCAGCTACACCCAATTTTCTCACGAACCGTACATGCCCACAGCCCAATCCAAGCTCGCCGTAACAAGGCCCATCACGCAGTCAACACACAACTTCAGCTCCAGGCCAAGCCCACAAAAAAACCACACGCCGCATGAGAAGTTTCCTGCACAATAGAGCATTTCACAGCAGCAAAAAAGGGCAAGCCGAATACATATCAACATCACAGCAAAAGCAAAAAGGCTAAATAGAAATAACAGGAAAAAATAACAAGAAATAAAAAAAAAAGAATAAAAGTTTGTTGTAACAGAATTGGCATGGGCATCTCAAAATAACAGAAGAAAATCAGATTTCATTTGGATCCATTTTTATTTTCTCCCTTCTCAAGGCTCATTCAATACCAGAACAGAACAAAAAATATCTCACTCTCTAACAAAAAAAATCTCTAACAGAATCACTCTCTAACAAAAAAAATCTCTAACAGAATCACTCTCAAAAAAATCTCCAAAATCTCTAACAGAAGGAGACTCTCATCATAACAGAACAAAAATAACAGAATAACAGAATCACTCTCTCACCAATTCTCTGGATCTTGAATCAGTTCTTCAATCTTCATCAATTTTCTCCATAGAACTTGAGCCAATTCTTCATGATTTGCATCAATTCTCTTCAGGCTTCTCAACACAAGATTTGAATCATTCTTCCAAGCTCAGCCAAGAACTCAATCTCCATCAACTTTGCTCACATCTTCCTCATCAATACAGTGAATTCAGCTTTGATTTTCGATTCAATGACATAGCTAGAATTCTGTTTCAATCGCTCTAATCCATTCAGCCTCTTCAATCGGTTGAATTCGTCGCATCAGCATTGATAACCCTGCGAAACAATCTAATATACAGTCATATCAAATCAAGAGGATCAAAACGGAGTTACGAAACGGAAGCAAAGTTCTATAGCATTAACGAAATTGCAAGACAGTTATGAATAAGTGAAGCGTTACCGAATCGAGGCAGATATCCTTGCAGTTAGCGGCATCATCAATCGAAGCTCATAATCTTGTATCAATTTCGCGGCGGCTTCTTCAATTCCGTCGGTTAACAGGTACGAATTTAAGCTTGTAGATGCATCCGTTCGCAGCTGTGTTTATTTATCGTGACCTTGAGTGTTGATCTGTTTGTTTGAGTTTGAGTTTTGAACATTTGTTTCTGAGTTTGTATTCTGGATTGGTAATAAGCTTGAGGTTAGGGAAAAAGAGAAGAGTGAGGTAGAGAGAAATTGAGGTTAGGTTTTAGAAAAAATAGGAAGATGAACAGCGATGAATTGAGAGACGGAGAAGAAAGGCTGGCCGGCGGATATGGAGGTGTCGGCGGCGGCTTTAGGGTTAGGGTAAATGTTATTGTTGTCGTTTGGAGGTTGGCGGAAGTAGACGCGGTGAGGCGGAGGAGAGTTATAGCTGGGAAAGGTTGAGAGGTGATGAACATAGGCCGGTGGATTGTGAGCTCCGGCGGGGTGAGGCTGAGAGATGCCGTGAGAGATGAAGGAGGCGGAGGGTTTGAGAGGTTTGGTGAGAGGAGAGGACGGTCGTTGAGAGAGGTTGGGGATGGAGGTGATGGCCGATGAGGAGGTGGTGAACCTGGCTGCGGCGGCGGCGGGATTTCTAGGGTTGAAGGAGATGAATATGACGAGTTGAGAGAGAGAAGCTAGGTCATTGATGTTGTTTGGTTGTTCCTTTAATATTTGTTTAGAAATGTAATGTAATATGTTTAGTAATTAGGATAATGATCAATTAGAATCCTGTTTAGAATCTCAATGTAGTGTTTAATTAGTTTACAAATTTTTAGGATTAGTATTTGTTTAGATAATATTTTAGAAAATATATAGTTTTAAGATTAGTATAATTGTAGATCTTTATTTGGGAATGTAAAAGAATTAGGATTAGTATGTCTGTTTTAGAATTTGTTTAGTATAATATAATAAAGTTTAGTTAGTATAATTGATTAGAGTTTTAATTAGTATATTTGTTTAGAAAAAAAACTGTTAGAAAATATAAAAAATATAGTATTAAATAATCATGGTTAGAATAGATTAATTAGGAAATGTAATAATGTTTAATCAATTAGAATTTGTTAGAATAATTAGTTAGAATGTGTTTAGGATAATATTTGTTTAGAATTTATTGTTTAGTTCTCTGAATATTGTTTAAAAAAAAAAATATAAAAGAGTTGAGTTAAATAATAGTTTAGGAAATATAATACAGTTTTAGGATTAGTATTTGTTTAGATAATATTTTAGAAAATATAATTGTTTAATATGATTGTTAGAATAATTATTTATAATTAATTAGAACATTTTTTTTAGGAAATATAAAGTAATTAGAATGATGGTAGAAAATAAGAAGATT
Organism: Lathyrus aphaca; assembly: GCA_963966055.1. Taxonomy (NCBI): domain Eukaryota; kingdom Viridiplantae; phylum Streptophyta; class Magnoliopsida; order Fabales; family Fabaceae; genus Lathyrus; species Lathyrus aphaca. The sequence goes on along the minus strand of OZ014519.1, from coordinate 733,254,020 downwards.
TTTATTAGTTAAGTTTAGTTAGTATAATTGTTAGGAATCTAATAAAAGATTAATTATTATAATGATCAATGTTTAGAGAATAAGAAGAATAATAAAAGTTGTTTGTGTGTTCATACCTGGGCCCATGCCAGGTTGATTTTCGCACCCCCTCCCTGCTAGGCCCATTCGGATTACCCTTTCAAACCCTGCTGTCTGCACCTCATCCCATTTCTTTCATTTTTTTTTTATCAACTTAATTTCTCTTTTATTTCAGTTTGGTTTTAATTCGTATAAAATAGAAATATTCATCTAAAAATTCCCAAATAAATCATGAATGTTTCTTTGTGTCTCTAGAATTTTGTCACATTTTTATTTTATTTTTCTTATTGATTGGTGTGCCAGAATTAAATCACCAATGTACATAGCTTCTTTTGATCCATTTCTTGACCAGCCTGTCTTGTTGATTTTCTATAGACTTCAATATTAGGAGTTTTGATCCCATTCTTTTTGCATTATGTTCCTAAGATCTTCTAGTTTTCATATGATTTTTCTCAGAATTTTTAGGAATTTATTTCTTGAATTTTGATCTGGTATCTTGTGATGTAAGTTTTCTGTCCTAGCTTGTGGTTATACATCCATTTGACCTAGTTCTTTTCTGAATTTTTGCAAATCCTTTTGGCAAGTTGATATAATGTGTTTCATGATCATTTGGTTTCAGTTGTAGAATTTTTAGATGGCTGGTTGATTATTTGTGGATTTTTGTTCTCACCTTGTCCCATTTTACTTCTTTTGGTTTATTATGGCTCATATAGGCTTAGAAGGGCACTTGTGCCAACTTTTTCTTCTTGTTTGGGGTTCCTTTGGGGTATGGATACCTTCCTGGTCCTAGGATAGATCTTGGTTCTTCTAAATTTTTGAGTTTGCTTCATATTCAAGTCATTTGTTTCTTTAAGGGTTTAGATTCCATCTTTTGGTTCCATTGCTTTTATTTTGATATTGTTTGGTATTGTGTGACTTCTATCTTCATCTTGCTGGACTCTTAGGCCCTTATTTATACCATTTTGATTCTGGTTTTGAACTTTGTGCTTGTATTCATTTGTGTATGCTAACCTTGCAGGGGCTATGGTGAGTGTGAGATGTGGGAATTGAGTTCCACATCTCTAATTCTTATCTTCCTTTTATGTTTATGTGAACTAACTCTCTTCTGTTGGGCCTAGGCCTTTCTCATCCCTTCTTCTATCTTCTATCTTCTTCTTCCTTCTTCATTAGGATAGAGACCTCACTAACCTTTAGGATATCCATGCATGTGAATATTTAGGATTATTTTAGTCCCCTTTAGAATTTTTCCTTTGAGATCCTTTGGCGCTCTCTCTTCTCATCTTCAAACATAATTCTAATTCATTTAATAAAGGTTGAGTACTTTCATGTGACATGAGACTTTGCTATGAGATGCTCACATGCGTTCCATTTCGGGGCGAGGTGTGAATCATCACTCGTGGTGGATAGGTCTTAGCATGAGTACCTCACAAAGAAAAGCTAAAAAATACTTCTTAACCAAAAAACCACAAAAACACTTAATAAGGGTAATAGGCCAGTGTGCTTGAGCCTTCACTTGTGGGACTAGCTTTGGGGACTTCCTCCATAGATAGGTGTGCCTCTTGCGCATTCCATTTTGGGATGATGTGAGATGTACACATCCCATTGAGTAAGACTTAGGTATACTTACCTATGCAAACCTTCACAAATAAAAGCCTCATAAAAATCTCAAACAAATAATAAGCGTCTTTCCTTCGGGAATCCTTTTCTCACCTCATTCGCTCCATACGCGAACTTGCCCCTACTTGTCACTTTGCAAGACGGTTACGCACTCGTCGTCCGAGTCTGCAACACCTGAGCAATGGCATAGGCAGTTCAAGCCTTAATTCAAACAATTTCTTTTCTACCCCTAGTTAGGGGAACTACGGCGTCTCTGATCCTCATTGTCCTGATGAGGTACATAGGCAGCGGGGTAGGGCCCGTTCGAGCACATTCTTTATTTTCCCTACATTTTCCCCATTCTTTCTCATTCTCTTATTTCATTTCCTTCTCATTTCTCATTCCAGTTCCAGTTAGCGGTTTTATTCAGCAGCATCTTATTTTCTCACCCTTTGAAACTAAACAAGCAAGCGTGGATCCCGTCGGGTACGACGGACGGATTGGGGTGCTAATACCTTCCCAATTCGTAACCGACTCCCGAACTCAGATCTTTGGTTCGCAAGACCTTGTCCTTTCCTTCTTCCTCAGGTTTGTGCAACATTACCTTTCCCGTTCCATTCGGGATAAAAATGTCTGGCTGGCGACTCTAACCTTTCCGCGCCACTTTCGCGTTTGTACTAGGATGAAAATCCCGGGAGCGACAACTTGCAAGATCAAAGTTGTAGAGAATTCAATTTCCTTCAAAATGAGCTTTGGATGGAGACTTGGTGATGAAGTATGTGAAAGTTATGGCTGGTCAAAGTTCAGTTGACTTTTACTGAGGAAACCCTAATTTAGAAACTCCTGATTATTGATGATCTGGAACCTCCTTGATGAATCATGATCAACCCTTGATAAAATGATGAATTTTACTTCATATACTTGATGTTGGCAAAAAATCATGAAGTTTGACTTTGGTTTGACCACAGTTGACCTCAGTTTGACTTTTTAACTGCATTGACTGATTTTGACTTATCTGATCATCTGACTGAGCAAACTTTTGAGAAAAGTCTTGAAACTTGTCATGGGGGTTCTTATATACATATAAGATGTTATGAAGCTCACTTGAGGTATTGGAAGTCCATTTAGCCTGATTAATTTCAAAACCCTAGTTTTGGATGCACTGCTTAGGAGGTGCATTGTCTGAGGGAATTGTCAACTCCTTTGACCAATTGTGAACTTTGTGAACCTTGTGAACCATCATAAAATGTCTTGTGAACCTCATGAGAGGTATTGTGAAGCTTGAGAACCTTGTGAACCTCATAAAGTGACTTTGTAGACCTTATGAACCTCAGGAAAGCTTTGTAATCATTGTGAATCTTGTGAACCTTGTGACCCTTCAAGAAGTAACTTGTGGACTTCATGAACCTCATGAAAGGTATTGAAAGCATTGTGAATCTTGTGAACCTTGTGAACCTTCATGAAGTGACTTGTAGACTTCATGAGCCTCATGAAAGGTTATGGAAATGTTAAGAAACTTGTGAACCTTGTGAACCTTCATAAAGTAGCTTGTAGACTTCATGAACCTCATGAAAGGTTATATAAGCATTGAGGAACTTGTGAACCTTGTGAACCTTCTTAGCACACAAAGTCTTGTATTTGTGAGGGCAAATTTTGGGGTGCAACACCAGGGGAGTGCATAGAAGCTATTTAGAACTTAAAATCATGCTTCTGGAAAAAAAGTTCATGAAGCTACCTGAGTTTGAAGCTCTTCAGTTTGCAACTTTCTGACCTCTTTCTTTTGTGCAATCCGCTCCTTTTAGGCCCCTGATGACATATTGATGCTTAGAAAGAGTTTGTGATGGCTGGTTTGGAAGTTTGAACAAGTTCTGTTCAAGCTCAGGTGGGAATCGTGTTTGTGATTCTTTGAGTTTCAGGTTGTTTTGAAGGGTGCTTTGTGATCAGGGAGAGGTGTTGAGAAGGTTTATGAAGTTTTTTTTATGAGTTTGTGGGATGTGTGATCAGTTTCGAAGGGTTTTGCTCTAGGGAGTGAAAATGAGAATGTGGTGCTATGGCTGTCTTCAGGCTTGTGTATTGTTATGTTTGGCTTGCAATTGATTTGTATAAACAATGCTTATTGGTCAGAAGATGTGACATGTCCTTTTGTGATAGGTATGGGTGCTTTTGCAACAATGACAACTTTTGTGTAAGAAGGGCATGGGCAACTTCTAGCCAAGTACATGGAGAGTGGGTTGCGCAGCAAGGTGAGGGAGAAAGGCTAGGATTGATCAGCAGGCTAGGCAACAAGTGGGTGAGGAGATATGATGACTTTTGCAACTTGCCTTGCCTTTTGTTTTCATGAAAATATCTTGCTCCATAGGCCAAACAAATGAGAAACTCTTGGCCCATTCTGATTTTTAGGTCATGTGTGATGTTTGTGTAAAGGTTTGACATCAATTAGAAGTCACAAATTGCCTTGGTACAAGAATTTGCAAGTTTTCCATTTGGTGCCTAACTTGAAATTTAGTGATTTTTGCCAACTTTGACAAGCCATAACTTTTGATCAAAAATGAATTAGGTCATGTTCTTGTACTTTTTGAAAAGGGAAAGATCTATTCTACAACTTTCATGACCAAAGTTTTTCCATTTGAAGTTTTTTTTGAATCAAAAAGTAAGGGTTGAAAAAGTTGCATAAAATGACATTTTCATTAAAAGTCAAACTTGCCCAAAAAGTCAACTTTGCAAAAACTTCAAATTCTTCAATTTTGTGAACTTCAAACTTCTTCTATGATCAAATAAAGATCATATGCACTCAAAATGATGAAGATCACCCTTTGGTTGGGTCATTGGGGGCCTCAGATGCCCTGATTGTGCACTGACTTGTCTGAAAAGTCAACTCTTGATCAGATGACTTCCCCAAGGAAATTCTTCATGAAAATTGATATGCATACTCCCTATACCATATAGAGACCAATAGAAACAAGAATGACCAAAAAATTGGAGTTATGGCCTCTGAAACCAAAACCCTAATTTTAGGTTATTTGTGCAGTCAAGCCTGGCTCTGCTTCCACACCAATCCCAGTTCTTGTGATTCTTTGGCATCTTTGACTTTGAGAGGATATAATATGATGCTTGATCACACATGGACCCCTTTGAAGTGATTGATGGCCTTTGGAGTGGCTCAAGAAGCTCTTGGATTGCTCAGATCACAAACCCTAGATGCAGATGACTTTGAATCTATGCAGTGAATCAAAAATGTAATATGAGATGCTATGATGGTGTTTATGCATATGAAATGATCACAAGCCACGTTGTGAATAGGTGAGGGCAAATTTGGGGTGTTTACAGCTGCCCCTATTCAAACATGAGTTAGCTGTGCAGGATGTAAGCAGCGGCTTATCAGGCAAACATGATAACTTGTGGTTGAATATCAAAGACAATCCAAAATTTGCACTCACAAAATGAAGAAGAAAAGGGATATAGATTGTAAAAGGAAAATAAAGTATATTGTAAAGTATGGGCGACGGAGGACGACCGTCGAGCAGAGGACGACTGCTGGGTAAAGAGTAATGACGGGGACGGCCGACATGCTGGGGATAAAAGGGATTATGATGGGGACGGCCATCAAATAAAGCTGTAAGATTCTCTGGGGATTAAATGAAACATGACGGGGACGACCATCAAGTTCATAAAATAAGGCAAGCAACGATGGGGACGGCCATCGGGCTAAAAGAAAAGGGACCACGACGGAGACGGCCATCGGGTTAAAGAATAAATGAAATAAACAGATGATGAGGTACGGTCATCAAAGGTGAAGGACGATCACCTAGCAGGGGACGGCTGCTTTGAAAATATCGCGACATAGGACGAATGTCGGATAAAAGGTCAACGATGGGGACGGCCATCGGATGAGCATGATGGAGGACAACCATCAAGAGGTGGAGGACGACCACCTAGCAGGGGACGACTGCTCTCAAGGTTTATCATGACGTAGGACGAACGCCAGATAACCAAAATCACCAATGGGGACGGCCATTGGATAAAATGATGAAGGAAAGTCATCAAAAAGGTGAAGGACGATCACCTAGCAGGGGACGGCTGCTAAATATCACGACATAGGACGAATGTCGGATAGAAAAAGTCAACGATGGGGTCGGCCATCGGACGAGCATGATGGAGGACGACCATCAAGAGGTGGAGGACGACCACCTAGCAGGGTACGGCTGCTCATCAGGGTTTATCACGACATAGGACGAATGTCAGATAACAAAAGAAGTTTTGCTTTGCGGGAGATCTACTGGGGAATAGTAAACACGGTCGAGTGTTTATAATCCAAGAAATAAAAGGTATAAGTGTTTGGTATTGTGTATAGATTAAAGATGTGGACGAGCATCCCTAAGACTATGATACGGACGAGTATCAGGTAGAAACAAATACTGACACGTGTTCAGAGATGATGATACGGACGAGTATCAACTGGTTAACAAAGAACACGGACGAGTGTTGAATCTGAGGGGACTCTTCTGGGGAATAGTAGACACAGACGAGTATCTATATTCAAGAAGACAGAAGTATTTGACACAGTGTATGGATTAAAGATGCGGACGAGCATCCTTAAGACTATGATACGGACGAGTATCATGTAGAAACAAACGCTTGACACATGTTCTGAGATGATGGTACGAACGAGTACCAACTGGTTAACAAAGAACACGGACGAGTGTCTAATCTGTGGGGATATAAAATGGTGTATACAAGATACGGACGAGTATCTGTATGAGTAGTATGAGTAGAGGTGGTGTATATGAGTGTTCAACCTGCTGGAGAAAGTGACACGGACGAGTGTCAAAAGGAAAGTATAGTATAAACAAATATCTGATATACAAAGTGTTTAGGTAATTATGCTGGGGAAAGTGACACGGACGGATGTCAAGAAAATTATATATATATATATATATATATATATATATATATATATATATATATATATATATATATATATCTGTGAGTGCAAAGGGGACGCTTTGGCTTTCTGCTGGGGATATGACACGGACGGGTGCCACAAGGAGTATATACTGATGTTTGTGAATGTGAGGCAAACTGCTTTTGCTTTAACTCTCCGTTGGGGAATCTGGGGAGCATTCTGTATACTGTTGACGGGTTGAAAGCTTTTAACTCTGATGGGAACGAAGTGTTGGCAACCTGATGCTTGTTGGAGAGGTTTTCACTGGAGGAAAAACGACTCTGCGTGAGGTATACTTCGTTCAACTGCTTTGAACATCTGCTGAGGATCTGATCATCCTGCTCTGACTCCACTGGGGAGAATTTCTTCTTGCTCTGCTGGGGAAATCCCTTGGAAATGAGAATCCCGATGAATCTATGGGGAAAGATCATCTTTAGACTTGGCTAGGGAAGATGCTTCGCCAGATAAATCTTGCTGGGACCCTTGCTGGAGAGAGAGAGCTCTGTAACTTTGTGGGGAAACAAGGCCTTCAGCTGCCTGTTGGGAAAACTTCACTGTGGAAAGATAAGTCCGCTTGGGGACGAGAACGATTCAATTAGCCTTGAAGTTCTGTTGGGGTTATCATTTGTTCCAACTCAGCTGGGGATGTCAACCTTCATGGTTGAGAAAAAGATTTGGCAATGTTCTGCTGAGGAGAGACTTTGCTGGAGAATTAGAGATCGAAATAAGCCAAATTAAGCCCCATGTATAGCATGACAACTGTGCTGGGAAGATGTGTCAATGAAAATTGGCTTTGACTGAATGCGGATAAACAACTCCTCATGAGGGAATCTTGTCGGCTGAAAGAAGATCTTTATGCTCGGGGAAGAAATAAACTTCCAAAGCCCTGCTGGTAAAATAAATACCAGACATTCCCTGAGAATTAACACAGTGCTTCAAACATCTGAGCTCAATAAAAGCATTACTGATCATCCTGAGTGGACTAACATTCCTTTAACTCCTCAAGTATACCATACTGCATCATCCATAAAAAGATCGTCTTCAGAGGATTTTACAGAAGACTTGGCATCCAGAATTGCCCCAGTGTCTTCAAACTCTCGCAGAAATTCAACAAGTCTTGAGATAACTGCCCCAGATTACGTCTTGAAACAATTCTTGCCCCACATCAGAGCTAAAACAGAAACCATGCGGTATGAAGATGCAATGCAAATGATGTACAATGCAGATGTATGCTCATAACCAAAGATATGAAACAAGGATGGTTCGGCGCTAGGGCCAGGTTGATAGATATATATTTTTTTGGTTGCCAAGCAATTGGACTTTTGAAGGTGAATTACCAGACGAGAACTGGTTTATTAAAGGTAGGCCAACAGACAAGAACTGATGGGCAAAGAATAAGTCGTCAGACGAGAACTGACTCCTTGGGTTCATTGTCGAACGAGAATTGACTCTGAAAAAGAATGACTACCAGACGAGAACTGGCGTTCAACAGGTTAAATGAAAAGGTGACCAGACGAGAACTGGTAAAAGATTCGCCTACCAGACGAGAACTGGTATTTGAAATTGGTTTGCCAAACGAGAACTGGACTTTGGGATGGGTTTGCCATACGAGAACTGGACTTTGAAAAGGTTTGCCAGACGAGAACTGGACTTTGAAATGTTGATAAGTTGGGGTTACGAGGCCCTGGATGTGAGATCGATGTTTCGGGGAATGCCCAATGCAATTATGATGTGTATGCTCTATATGCGACATGAATAACGTATGCAAATGACTTATGGAATGCTTATGAAAAGCTATAAGAACTCCCGAGGATGGGGAAAAAGTCATAGGTGACAAGGCTTCTAATGAGAAGGGTGACAAAGGCGAGGGTGGGTAATACGATTTCCCGATACTCGTCTTGAACTCGAAGATCACTGATATAAATGGCTCTGTGAAGCTAAAGTTTGCCCCAGTTGGGTGAGTCTCTGAACAGACTGTCACTGATTATCCAATTTCTGGAATAGCAGACTTGGATGCTCGAGGAGAATTGCATCTAGTGAACTCTGGAAGTGTCATGCCCCGGTATGAGCGTGAAAGCGACTTGACTCATTCTGACCGAGCATCGGAAGATTTCATCCTTGGACAACAGGAATTTCGGGTGGCCTGCCCCTGTTTGGCAGATTCAGCTCTGATCAACTGACCTTGAATGACGTTCCTCGATCAACTGATGCTTGGGAACTCTCTTTACCCTGACAGATTCCTTGGTCAACAAAACCACTGGATAACATGCCCCTGATTCATAGTCCTACACGATGCGCTTGATTCTGGTCATCATTGTTGAATAATCAAGTTTCCCTCTGATTGCCCTTTGTAGGAACTTCCCTGATGTCACAGACTGACTTGCAATTAAAACTGTTCATTCACAAATGGTAATTTTAATGCAGTACACATGCAAGTTTTTGAAAATTTATTTATTTTGATGTTGTGATAGTGTGTGACGAATGGACGATTAGTCCAAACGTAGTGTTGAGTTAGCAAACCTTTAGGAGTCAGTTTACGCAACCTTGTCGTAGTATGCTTTCAGAATTGAACCTGATTCAATTAGGACTTTCAAGGGTTATGACGTGGCTTGGTTCACGGTTTTAGAAAGAAGGATTTATGGCTCAAAGTTTATCTGTGCCCACCCATTCTCCTTGATGTTCTCCAGTCCTATGTTCAGCTAATTCGACTTAAGCGCTCGCTTCTAATTGAGGAACCAATGACGTTGATGGTTTACGCACCAATGAGGTTTCTTGGAGTAACAGTCACCCATTCTGACTTTGTGTCTGGTCACACGACTTTGTTCTCATGGAAGATTCTCTTTCATTTTTTTATTACTCCCTAACTTTTGCTGGACTGGTTCTTTTTTTTTTTTTGAATTTTTCGATTTTGAAGTCCAGCGGGATGCCCTAACTTTTGCCTAAGTCATATGTTTTCACACATTTTTTCGACTTAGCGGAATTTATTTCTCTTTTTTTTTTATTTTTGTTGAACAAATCGTGTGACACTGGCTTGTCATGACTTGCTGAAAGGGTTGACTGCCTCATTCCTTTGTGGGTGAGGGATAACCATTGTGGTTTCACGTCCCTTGACCTCTTGAGGTGTAATGAATAAAGGTAATGGATCCTCGGATGCACACTCCTTTGGAAATTTGAACGCTCAGTCAAATTAACTGATAACTACCCTGCCCCGGGTTGAATGTGAGGTTTTTTTGTTTAAAAAAAAGGAACTCCTACTTCAAGGCTCAAAGGGGTTCACGAGGGTCTATCTCCCTTATATCTCCGGTGTTTGGGAATTGAAGCAATGCATGTACATCGTCAGCAGGTTCTACTCTGAAAGCATACCTTCAACAATTATGAGTATTCAGTTGTCATCATCCTCCCTCCAACCTGCTAAACAACAGTGAAATAAATGGGAGGTAAATGGATGCAATTTTTTTTGTTTTTCGTTTTTAATGCAAGTAAAGAAAAATGAGCGAATGCGACATAATTGATTCAAAAGTGCAAGATCACTACATTAACATTACCATTTAAAATAACAATGCTTAAAAGACAAGTAGCTGCTAACAGGAAAGAAACTAAAATGCAAATGATAAAAGGATACAGTAATCATCAGCTCTGATGACATCTTCTTGTCTGGACCACCAAAATCAAAATACGCTTCTTCTGAAGTCTTTGAACTCAATCAGGTGAAAGGTTGACGTGCACAACCAAGCTTCCTTCTGGAAAGGAAATGTAGCCCTTGTCGATCAATTGTTGTACTTTGGCTTGAAAAGCTTTGCAATCTTCAGTTGAATGCCCCATTGATCCACCATGGTACCCGCACTGCTCATGAGGATTGTACCCTAGAGGGTACGGCCCTGGTAACGGCTTGAGAGGCTTAGGAACCACCAAAGAGCTCTGAACTAGATGTGGCAAGAGTTCACTGTATGCCATGGGAACTGGATGAAGAGGAGCATTCCTTCTTTCCAGATTGTTGCGAGGCCTATGCTGACTCTGAAGTTGATTCTGAGGTCTTCGACCATGAGATTGCAGATTTGGACGAGGAGGAGTCCAGGGTTTCTGATATGGTGCTCTGAGCATTGCCGAATGCTCGTAAGAGTAACCAGACACGGGAATAGATGATCTCTTAGAAGATGTTGGTCCAGAATATGCAACATTGGCCATGACTGAATTGGTATCATACCATTCTTCCTCTTGGGAGCTAACAACAGATTCACTTCTACTAGCTGGGATATTCGAAAAGTCCTGGATTTTTCCACTTTTGAGCAGGCTCTCAATGCGTACTCCAACTATCATCAAATCAGAGAAGCTCGTCATCCCAATGCTACTCATTCTTTCCAAGTATGGACCCTGCAAGGTGCCCACGAACAAGTCAATTAATTCTCTGTCTGAAAGTGGTGGTTGCACTTGGGCTGCCAATTCTCTCCACCGCTGTGCATATTCTCTGAAAGATTCACCACTCCTCTGGGATAGGCTCTGCAAGTGCGTGCGATTGGGCGCCACGTCCATATTGTACTGGTATTGCTTTACGAAAGCTCTGGATAAATCATTCCAAGATCGGATATGACTGCTTTCCAAACCCATGTACCAACTTAAAGATGCCCCACTTAAACTGTCCTGAAAACAGTGAATCATCAACTTATCATTGCAGGCATGAGAAGTCATTTTTCTACAGAACATCACCAAATGACGCTTCGGGTAACTGACACCAGTGTATTTTTCAAACTTCGGAGTCTTGAAATCTGGAGGAATGACAAGACCAGGCACCAAACACAGGTTTAGAGCATCAAAACCAAAGGCATCGGGATCCGATAAGGCTTTGAGTTGCTCCTCCAACACACGAAACCTTTCATCAGGATCAAAAGCTGGTGGATCCTTGGTTTTCACAAGAGGGATTGCCCCTTGGAAATCTGGCATAGGGAAGGCAAAACTCTGATAATCTGTAGTATCAGAAGAAGATGAAGGTCTACCTCGGACAACAGATGGTTCATGTACATTCTGATTCACGATCGGGGTATGTGCAGGCTGAGCTTGAGTAAGGTAGTTCACTTGCAGAAAATCATCATCAGGAGAAAGACCATACAAAGGATTGGTCATTGAAGTGAAACCAGGTGGAAACTCAACATTTTGACGGTTATTCTCTGACATAGCTACTGACGGCTTCCAAACTGACCCTTTACCTCTTGACACTGCTCAATCTTCCTTCAAACACTGTCGTCTTCCAACAGTTAACACTTGTTCAAACTGAGTACCGGGAAATCAACTGGCTGGTCATGGACAAAAGAGGAAGGATGAGCTCTCTGGGGGAGGAAAATGCAATGCAAATGCAAATGCAAAATGCAATATGATGATGCAAAATATGCAAAGACATGGGATCACAGCTAGAAACTGCCTGGAATCTGGAATACCGGACCAAGAATCGAGTGTCTGTAACCACAAGATCTCTGTATAGTAACCCGAAATAGTAACTGAAAACCAGAGGTCAATAACTTCAGGATCATAGTGACCGGATCAAACAATTGTACTGGTAATGAGGGTATGTTGAGGTCAAGGGTTCCTGCAAACCTGTAAACAGCCCAACCCTCTCACAAGTAGTGTTCTAAAAACAAGGATCCTCAGACTTGGATCAGTTATGAGAAGTGTAAACACTTCTAACCCGGAGGTACAGTGTTTGCAATAACCATAAAAATCCTCCTCTAATTCTCCTCAGTTTCTGAAGGTCATAATAAAGGTCATCCAGACTTAGCAGGCTTCCCAGATAGCCCTAGCACTATAGGAAATCTGTAGCACAGAGTTCTCAAGAAGAAACCCATATCTGAACCGTGTTTCATATTCCCGCACCAGACCGAGATGGAATGGGAAAGAACATGAACCACTCTAGCCTAGGTGTCACTCAGGTCCCAGGTATAGGACCTTAAACTCTAATTGAACCCCACCTGTCGCTCCCGATAAATGAAGCTAGGGTCAAATAAAGGTACAGACGCGAACGGTCGGCGAGAAGGACAATGAGAACACACAGCCGTGAACTCACTGGAGAATGAATAGAGTCGCCAGCTAGGCATTTTTATCCCGAAGGAAAGGTAATGCTGCATAGACCTAGAAAAAGATGGATAAGACGGTTTGCGAACCAGAGAGACTGAGAAAGGGGGTTGGTTACAACCTGGGAAGGTATTAGCACCCAGATTGTCCGCCGTACTCGACGGGATCCACGCTTAAAAGATTTGTGTTTTAAAGGGGTAGTGTCAGTGCAATTTGTGTGTAAAATAGCTGAAAAAGGGATGTACAGGTGTCAGTGCAAAGTATATAAGTGATGTGAAGTGTATAAGAGAAGTGTCAGTGTAAGAACAGAGTGAAAAGCTCAAGATCATGAGGCTGAGAAAATAAGGCTGGAAAGAGGGGGAATATACAGAGACTTTTGTTCGATAACTGTTAAGTTATGCCTACGTATCCTCTCGTGCAATGAGGAAGTCAGAACACCGTAGTTCGACCCAAAGAGACTGAAAGATGAATTGACTTGTGAACTGCTTACTTGTCTATGCTCAAGTGTATAACCTGTCTGGCTCAGGTGCAAACTGTCTTGCATTAGACGGAAGAAGCAAGTTCTCGTTTGTGAATGAATGAGATGAGAAAAGAATCCCGGAGGAGACGATTATTGTTTGTTTTTGTGTTTTTAGTCTTTTATTGTTTTTGGATTTTGTCATAAGTTAATGAGCTTAAGTCTAAACCAATGGATTTAGTAAACTCATCACATCTTCCCTCTGATTAGGGGTAATGAGAATACCTTAAGTGTGAAGTCAGATTCTCACACTTAATCACCTTTGGTGTAGGATTAAGATCATTAACCTACTTGTGATTATTTAGATGTTTTTGGTGTTTTTGTTGAGTAATGAGATTAAGCCATAATCAGGGATTAAACAGACTCATTACACCATCCTAATAGAAGGATAATAGATGAGAATGTTTAAGCTGAGGAAAGCTCCTCAACTTAATCCATGATTAGGGATTAAACCCATGACAAAACAAGCCTTTGATTAAGTGGATTTTATTTAATGGTAAGATGATGAAGTGAGTTTTATGATTTGTAAGACAACTTGAGGGGGACTTGTCCATTAACACTAGGGTTAGTCCTTCTTAACCAATTAAGGAAGAATTAGAACCCTAATGCAAGGCCCAAGTTACAAGTGTGATGTCTTGATGATTATTAGATGGATTGATTAAGGGAGTTAAACACATTAAGGGTTTAACACTTAGGATTAAAGTTATACACTCCATCCTAAGATAAGGATGCATGCACAAACTTAATCACAAAGCCTTAAAGCCTTTAGGGTTTAGTCCCTGATTATGAGATGAGAAGAGAAGACTCAAAAGAGACACAAAGGTAAAACTAAGAGGGGAGACTAATCAAAACCCTAATCATTGTCATGCTTGGTTGTTCCTAAGGTTTGTGAGGTTTTCAAGAGAAGTCTTCAATGGAACCACCAGGAAGCAGATGAAAGGATCAAGAGAAGCAAAGTAACTTGCTTCATTCAAGAAGTCAAGTCACTTGAAGAAAGAAGGTGGGAAGAAGAAGAATGAGCAAGCTCAAACTCAAACACATATAAAAATGTAGCATGGATGCAAGAGAGATGAAAAGAAGAGTCATGAGAAGTGAAGGCAAATTCACTTCTCAGCATCACTTACCACCTGAAAAGTTAGTGAGAAAGATGCAATGCAATGCAAGATGAGGTGAAATGACATGATGAGAAACAAAACCAGAAACATACACATGATGCAAATGATGTTATGAGATGCTACAAACATGAGGCAGCACATGGAAATGGTCATACAAGTTCATGGATGCAAATGGTGCAAGTTAAGAAGCATGAACATACATGAAAAGTTATGAAGTGCACATGGCATACAACATGGCAAATACATGATGCAATGATCAAACATGCTTTCTATATGTCTTATGATGTCAAATGAATCACATGGATGCTTGAAATGTCATGGCAAGTCATGTTATGCAAGAGAATGCAAGAGGTATGCAAATGAAAGCCCAAATTAGGGTTTATGAACCAAACATCAAACAAAAAACCAAAACAGAAGCAAACCCTAAGATAAAAAATGGAAAATGCCACTCAAAAGGCCCCTAATCTTATACTAAACCAATGTCCAAAGGGGAGGTCTCAACTCTTAACCAATCTCAAGTTATGATTTTTACAAGTTATTAGGGTTTTTAGGGTTCCTAAACAAAAGAAATGACAAACAAATTGAAAATGAGGAATCAAATCATGGCCATTTAATCCTAGAAACTACATGCTAAACACAATGCAATTCAAGAAGAATCAATGTCCAACTCTTCATAGATAGGCAGAAATGATTTTTTGAACTTAGGATCAAAATAATGCACAAAAATGATTTTTATTCAATGAAAAATTCTCAAAATGCATCAATATCAAAAAAGAAATTTGGTTTGAAGGTTGGACAATGTTTCTAAATGTCTTAGAACATTTCATGAATTTTTTGGTGATTTTTAAATACCTAAAAGTATTTTTAATAAATTAATTTCCATTAATCAATTAAAAATAATCTTTTAAATATTTAAAAATACTTTTTTAATGATAAAAATAAAAACAAAAATATTTTTGTGTCATAAAAATTATTAAAACCCATGAGAAAAAGTTTCATAATTTTTAGACATTTTTTACTATTTTAAATTAAATATGCAAGTTAAATGAAAAAGAAAATGAAAATAAATTAAATAAAAGGGAAGTAATCAGAATGGAGGGTTGAGATTGAGACTGGGTTTGAATGCATTGACCACGCGCGCTTTTGGAGGGACAGGATTGCATCTGACTAAATCATTTTAATTATAATTAATTAAATCTAATTAAGTGGATTAGGGCTAATTGGGAAGATCCAGGCCACACATGCGCGCGGGTAGTCAACGGGTCAACCCAATCCAACGCACGAAATTCAAATGACACTAATTACAGGGGTTATGCCCTAATTATTTTCAGGTGGCCGGAGAAGACCTCCGGTCGTCTTCTCCGGTGGGAAGTCCACCTGAAAATCTCCAAACTTTCTCAAAACGTAACAAAAATGAAAACCAAACATACAGAAATGATTCCCATGATCCCCTGAATCAAAACCCCATCACAAACATCATTTATTTTTCCCCAGAAACATGAATCGAAACAAACAATATTTAGGTCAACAGAGTTTCAGAGATCAATTAAATGCTCATTTCATCATCATTTCCAAAACTAAAAGCATCAGAATACTCAGTGAAGCATGGAGAACAAGTTTAGAACATAAAAAATGATTTCTGGAAAAATATTTCTTGAGCTACCTGAGATTCGAAGCTTTCACTTCAGCCACTTTCTGACCACTCCCTTTAGTGCAATCCACTCTACTTGGTCCCCAGATGATCCTTGAATGCTTAGGAAGAGTTTATGTTGGCTGGATGAGGAGTTTGACAAGCTTCTGCTCAAACTCAGTTGAACATGGCAATGGTGATTCAGGCTGTTTCTGGAAATGGTGAAGGGTTGCTTGTGGTCCAGAGGGTGAGTAGAGAAGGTTTGTGGAGTTGGTTTGAGTGTTTGTGAACTGTGGAGTGAGTTTCGAAAGAAACTGCAAGTTGGAGATGAAAATGGTGAAATGGTGTTATGGCTTGTTTCAGGCTTGGTTCTTTGTTGGTTTCTACTCAATGGAACATGGTGAGGTGATTGGTGAAAATGGTTTGGATGTTTTAAGTTTGTGGAGGCAGCTTCGAAGAGTTTTGCACAAGGGAGTGTTTTTGTGTATGTGTTGGTGTGTCTTGTTTCAGCCTTGCTTCTTGAGTGTTATGGCCAGCATTTGGATAGTATATTTTAATCCTATAGGTCAGATGATTTGACATGGCCTCTATTGATTGGTAAGTTTGCTTTTGCCAAAAGTCCACTTTTTGTGTAAGGGAAGTATGGCTTGGTTCTAGGCTAGTACAAGGCATGGGGCTGCGCAGCAAGGGTGAGGGGAAAGGCTAGCCAAAGTCAGCATCCAATGTTGCAAGTTGTAGGAAGTGTGATGAGTGGTTTTGCAAGTTGGCTCTTTTTGAAACTTCATGGAAAATGCCTTGTTACACAAACCATACACATGTGATCTTTGGTCCAATTCTGATTTTTAGGTCACATAGAATGTTTGTGTCATGGTTTGATGTCAACTAGAGGTCACAAACAGCCTTGGTTCATGGTTTTGCAAAATTCTCATTTGGTGCACATCTTGAAAATCAATGATTTTTGCCAACTTTGTCACACCATAACTTTTGATCCAAGAAGAATTTGATCATGTTCTTGTACTTTTTGAAAAGGGAAAGATGTAATCTACAACTTTCATGACCAAAGTTTTTCCATTTGAAGCATTTTTGGATCAAGAATCAAGGCTTGAAAAATGACCTAAAATGAAGCATTCTTGAAAAGTCAACTATGCCCAAAAAGTCAACACTTGCAAAAACTCCAAATTCTTGATTTTTGTGAACTTCAACCTTCTTCCATGATCAAATAAAGATCATATACACTCAAAATGATGAAGATCACCCATTGGTTGGGTCATTGGGGGCCTCAGATGCCCTGATTTTGCACTGACTTGTCCAGAAAGTCAACTCTTGATCAGATGACTCCCCCATGGAATTTCTTCATGAAAATTGATATGCATACTCCCTATACCATATAGAGACCAATGGAAACAAGAATGACCAAAGAAATTGGGGTTATGGCCTCTGAAACCAAAACCCTAATTTTAGGTCAACTGTGCAGTCAAACCTGGCTCTGCATCCATTCCAAACCCAGTTCTTGTGATTCTTTTGAAATCTTGACTTTGAGAGGATGTAATATGATATAAGAACACATATGGATCCCTCTGAAGTGATTGGTGGCCTTTGGAGTGGCTCAAGAAGCTCTTGGATTGCTCAGATCACAAACCCTAGATGCAGATGACTTAGAATCTATGCAGTGAATCAAAAATGAGATATGAGGTGATATGATTGTGTTTATGCATATGAAATGATCACAAGCCATGGTGTGAATGGGTGAGGGCAAATTTGGGGTGTTTACAGCTGCCCCTATTCAAACATGAGTTAGCTGTGCAGGATGTAAGCGTCGGCTTAACAGGCAAACAAGATAACTTGTGGTTGAATACCAAAGACAGTCCAAAATTTGCACTTATAGATTGTAAAAGAAAGTAAAGTATATTGTAAGGCGCGGGAAACAAAGCAATGACGGGGACGGCCGACATGCTGGGGATAAAAGGTAAAGCCGAGACGGGGACGGCCGACTAGCTGGGAAAAATAAGAAATTATGATGGGGACGGCCATCAAGATAGAGTAGGATTCTTTGGGAATTAATGAAACATGACGGGGACAGCCATCAAGTTCACAAAGGTAAAGTAACCAACGATGGGGACGGCCATCGGGCTAAAAAGGAAAAGGGACCACGATGGGGACGGCCATCGGGTTAAAGAATAAATGGAATAAACAGATGATGGGGTACGACCACCAAAAGTGAAGGACGATCACTTAGCAGGGGACGGCTGCTCTGTTGGGGATAAAAGGAATATGATGGGGACGGCCATCAAAGGTGGAAGACGACCACCTGGCAGGGGACGGCTGCCGAAAATATCAACGATAGGGACGGCCATCGGATGAAAGGTCAACGATGGGGACGGCCATCGGACGAGCATGATGGAGGACGACCATCAAGAGGTGGAGGACGACCACCTAGCAGGGTACGGCTGCTCTCGGGGTGTATCATGACATAGGACGAATGCCAGATAACCAAAATCTACAATGGGGACGGCCATTGGATAAAATGATGAAGGACGATCATCAAGAGGTGGAGGACGACCACCTAGCAGGGGACGGCTGCTAAAATCAACGATGGGGACGGCCATCGGATGAGCATGATGGAGGACGACCATCAAGAGGTGGAGGACGACCACCTAGCAGGGTACGGCTGCTCTCAGGTTTATCATGACACAGGACGAGTGTCAGATAAAAAGGAAAATTTGCTTTGGCGATCTACTGGGGAATAGTAAACACGGACGAGCGTTTACATCCAAGAAACAAAAGGTATAAGTGTTTGGTATTTGTGTATAGATTAAAGATGCGGACGAGCATCCTTAAGACTACGATACGGACGAGTATCGGGTAGAAGCAAATACTGGCACGTGTTCAAAGATGATGATACGGACGAGTATCAACTGGTTAACAGAGAACACGGACGAGTGTTGAATCTTAGAGGACTTTTCTGGGGGAATAATAGACACAGACGAGTATCTATATTCAAGAGGACAAAAGTGTTCGACACAGTGTATGGATTAAAGATGCGGTTGAGCATCCTTAAGACCATGATACGGACGAGTATCAGGTAGAAACAAACACTTGACGCATATTCTGAGATGATGGTACGGACGAGCACCAACTGGTTAACAAAGAACATGAACCAATGCCGGATCTGCGGGGACATAAATGGTGTATACAAGATACTGTAAACACCCCAAATTTGCCCTCACCCATTCACACCATGGCTTGTGATCTTCTCATATGCATAAACACAATCATACCATCTCATATCACAATTTTGATTCACTGCATAGTTTCTAAGTCATCTGCATCTAGGGTTTGTGATCTGAGCAATCCAAGAGCTTCTTGAGCCACTCCAAAGGCCACCAATCACTTCAAAGGGATCCATGTGTGTTCTTATATCATATTACATCCTCTCAAAGTCAAAAATTCCAAAGAATCACAAGAACTGGGTTTGGTATGGATGCAGAGCCAGGCTTGACTGCACAGTTGACCTAAAATTAGGGTTTTGGTTTCAGAGGCCATAACTCCAAATTTTTTGGTCATTCTTGTTTCCATTGGTCTCTATATGTCATAGGGAGTATGCATGTCAATTTTCATGAAGAAATTCCATGGGGAAGTCATCTGATCAAGAGTTGACTTTTCAGACAAGTCAGTGCAAAATCAGGGCATCTGAGGCCCCCAATGACCCAACCAATGGGTGGTCTTCATCATTTTGAGTGTATATGATCTTTATTTGATCATGGAAGAAGGTTGAAGTCCACAAAATCAAGAATTTGGAGTTTTTGCAAGTGTTGACTTTTTGGGCATAGTTGACTTTTCAAGAATGCTCCATTTTAGGTCACTTTTCAAGCCTTGATTCTTGATCCAAAAATGCTTCAAATGGAAAAACTTTGGTCATGAAAGTTGTAGATTACATCTTTCCCTTTTCAGAAAGTACAAGAACATGATCAAATTCTTCTTGGATCAAAAGTTATGGTGTGACAAAGTTGGCAAAAATCATTGATTTTCAAGATGTGCACCAAATGAGAATTTTGCAAAATCATGAACCAAGGCTGTTTGTAACCTCTAGTTGACATCAAACCATGACACAAACATTCCAAGAGCTCTAAAAATCAGAATTGGACAAAAGATCACATGTTTGTAGTTTGTGTAACAAGACTTTTTTCATGAAGTTCCAAAAAGTAGCAACTTGCAAAACCACTCATCACACTTCCTACAACTTGCAACATTGGATGCAGACTTTGGTTGGCCTTTCCCCTCACCCTTGCTGCGCAGCCCCATGCCTTGTACTAGCCTAGAACCAAGCCATACTTCTCTTACACAAAGAGTGGACTTTTGGCAAAAGCAAACTTACCAATCAATAGAGGCCATGTCAAATCATCTGACCTATAGGATTAAAATATACTATCCATTTGCAAGCCATTTCATAAGGAAGCAAGGCTGAAACACTCTCAAGCATCACATACACAAAAACTCACCATTTTGCAAAACCATTCGAATCTGCCTGCACAACACACAAACACTCAAACAAATTTCTCTAATCATTTCACCTTGCCTTATTGAGTAGAAACCACCAAGAGCCAGGCCTGATTTGAGCAAGAACACCCCATTGCCATTTTTCACCTCAGCCTGCATTTCTCTTCGAATCACCTTCCACAGGCCATAAACATCCAAACTCTTAGCACCAACAAATCAAGCACATCAAAAGGAGTCAAAACCACCCTTCACATTGATCTGAAGCAGCCTGTACACGAAGCTCATTTCCTGCTATACCAGATTGGGACCTCTCAAAATAGCTTGCTTAAGCTCATTCCAAGCTTGCCATTAGCACCAGGAGGATCAATGGAGTAAGTTGGCACCAAGAAGCAGTTCAGAAAGTCCAGAAATAGAAGCTTCCATCTCAGGTATGACCATGGAAACTTTTCTCTCAGAGCTTGATTTTTAAGTTACAAATTGATTATTCATGTCTTGCTGGTCATGGGGATGGTTTCAGAATCAAAAATAAGTAAAAATTGAGTTTGTATGATCCCTCTGAAATTTTGCCCGTGGATTTTATTTTCTTCGATTTGCATGATTCATGGTGTTTAAATGTTGTTTGAACATGGATTCGTGTCTTAGGATGTTAGAGGATCACTTAGGTGTGTTTAATTTGTGGAATAGATGCCTGGTTCATGTTTTAGGGTTTTGGTAGTGCCGGAGAAGATGACTGGAGCTCCCCTCCGGTCACCTGAAAGTTGTTATGCCCTAATCCCTGTAATTAGTGCCATTTGAATTTTGGGCGTTAGATGGGGTTGACCAGTTGACTTCGCGCGCATGTGAAGGGCCCAGATCACTTTGCTTAACCCTAATCTTCATTATTTATTTAATTAATTGAGATTAACTCAGAATGAACCACAGCCGTCCAGATGCGCGCTGGTCAATGCATTCAAACCCAGAAGCAATCTCAACCCTCCATTCTGATTACTTTCCTTTTATTTAATTTATTTTCATTTTCTTTTTCATTTAACTTGCACAATTTATTAAAAATAGTAAAAAATATCTAAAAATTATGAAACTTTTTCTCATGGGTTTTAATAATTTTTATGACACAAAAATATTTTTGTTTTTATTTTTATCATTAAAAAAGTATTTTTAAATATTTAAAAGATTATTTTTAATTGATTAATGGAAATTAATTTATTAAAAATACTTTTAGGTATTTAAAAATCACCAAAAAATTCATGAAATGTTCTAAGACATTTAGAAACATTGTCCAACCTTCAAACCAAATTTCTTTTTTGATCTTGATGCATTTTGGGAATTTTTCATTGAATAAAAATCATTTTTGTGCATTATTTTGATCCTAAGTTCAAAAAATCATTTCTGCCTATCTATGAAGAGTTGGACATTGATTCTTCTTGCATTGCATTGTGTTTAGCATGTAGTTTCTAGGATTAAATGGCCATGATTTGATTCCTCATTTTCAATTTGTTTGGCATTTCTTTTGTTTAGGAACCTTAAAAACCCTAATAACTTGTAAAAATCATAACTTGAAATTGGTTAAGAGTTGAAACCTCTCCTTTGGGCATTGGTTTAGTATAGGATTAGGGGTCCTTTGTGTGGCATTTTCCATTTTTTTATCTTAGGGTTTGCTTCTGTTTTTGACTTTTGTTTGATGTTTGGTTCATAAACCCTAATTTGGGCTTTCATTTGCATACCTCTTGCATTCTCTTGCATAACATGACTTGTCATGACATTTCAAGCATCCATTTGTTTCATTTGACATCATAAGACATATTGAAAGCATGTTTGATCATTGCATCATGTATTTGCCATGTTGTATGCCATGTGCACTTCATAACTTTTCATGTATGTTCATGCTTCTTAACTTGCACCATTTGCATCCATGAACTTGTATGACCATTTCCATGTGCTGCCTCATGTTTGTAGCATCTCATAACATCATTTGCATCATGTGTATGCTTCTGGTTTTGTTTCTCATCATGTCATTCCATCTCATCTTGCATTGCATTGCATCTTTCTCACTAACTTTTCAGGTGGTAAGTGATGCTGAGAAGTGAATTTGCCTTCACTTCTCATGACTTTTCTTTTCATCTCTCTAGCATCCATGCTGCATTTTTATATGTGTTTGAGTTTGAGCTTGTTCATTCTTCTTCTTCCCACTTTCTTTCTTCAAGTGACTTGACTTCTTGCATGAAGCAAGTTACTTTGCTTCTCTTGATCCTTTCATCTGCTTCCTGGTGGTTCCATTGAAGACTTCTCTTGAAAACCTCACAAACCTTAGGAACAACCAAGCATGACAATGATTAGGGTTTTGATTAGTCTCCCCTCTTAGTTTTACCTTTGTGTCTCTTTTGAGTCTTCTCTTCTCATCTCATAATCAGGGACTAAACCCTAAAGGCTTTAAGGCTTTGTGATTAAGTTTATGCCTGCATCCTTATCTTAGGATGGAGTGTATAACTTTAATCCTAAGTGTTAAACCCTTAATGTGTTTAACTCCTTTAATCAATCCATCTAATAATCATCAAGACATCACACTTGTAACTTGTGCCTTGCATTAGGGTTCTAATTCTTCCTTAATTGGTTAAGAAGGACTAACCCTAGTGTTAATGGACAAGTCCCCCTCAAGTTGTCTTACAAATCATAAAATCCACTTCATCATCATACCATTAAATAAAATCCACTTAATCAAAGGCTTGTTTTGTCATGAGTTTAATCCCTAATCATGGATTAAGCTGAGGAGCTTTCCTCAGCTTAAACACCCTCATCTATTATCCTTCTATTAGGATGGTGTAATGAGTCTGTTTAATCCTTGATTATGGCTTAACCTCATTACTTAACACTAAACAAAAACACCAAAAACATCTAAATAATCACAAGTAGGTTAATGATCTTGATTCTATATCAAAGGTGATTAAGTGTGAGAAGCTGACTCCACACTTAAGGTATTCCCATTACCCCTAATCAGAGGGAAGATGTGATGAGTCTACTAATCCATTGGTTTAGGCTTAAGCTCATTAACTTATGACAAACTTTCAAAAGCAATAAAAGACTGAAAACCCAAAAACAAACAATAATCGTCTCCTTCGGGATTCTTTTCTCATCATCCTCACTCATAAACGAGAACTTGCTTCTTCCGTTTAATGCAAGACAGTTTGCACCTGAGCCAGACAGGTCATACACTTGAGCATAGACAAGTAAGCAGTTCATAAGTCAATTCACCTTTCAGTCTCTTTGGGTCGAACTACGGTGTTCTGACTTCCTCATTGCACGAGAGGATACGTAGGCATAACTTAACAGTTATCGAACAAAAGTATCTGTATATTCCCCCTCTTCCCAGCTTCATTCTTTAGCCTCATGATCTTGAGCATTTTATTCTTGTTCTTACACTGACACATCATTTATACACTTCACATTTCTTTTACACTAACGCCTGTACATCCTTTTCCAGCTATTTTACACACAAATTGCACTGACACTACCTCTTTAAAACACAAATCTTTCAAGCGTGGATCCCGTCGAGTACGGCGGACAATCTGGGTGCTAATACCTTCCCAGGTTGTAACCAACCCCCTTTCTCAGTCTCTCTGGTTCGCAAACCGTCTTATCCATCTTTTTTCTAGGTCCATGCAGCATTACCTTTCCTTCGGGATAAAAATGCCTAGCTGGCGACTCTATTCATTCTCCAGTGAGTTCACGGCTGAGTGTTCTCATTGTTCCCTTTCGCCGACCGTTCGCGTCTGTACCCCATTTG
Organism: Lathyrus aphaca; assembly: GCA_963966055.1. Taxonomy (NCBI): domain Eukaryota; kingdom Viridiplantae; phylum Streptophyta; class Magnoliopsida; order Fabales; family Fabaceae; genus Lathyrus; species Lathyrus aphaca. The sequence goes on along the minus strand of OZ014519.1, from coordinate 733,229,807 downwards.
ACCTAGCTTCATTTTTCGGGAGCGACAGATACGGACGAGTATCTGTATAAGTAAAATAAGTATGAGTGGTGTATAGATGGGTGTTTATCTGCTGGGGATGGTGACACGGACGAGTGTCGAAAGGAGAGGAGTATAGTATTAACAAGTATATTGGTTGTAAAAGTGTAAGCGACTACGCTGGGGATGTGACACGGACGGGTGTCGAGAAGGTGTATATACAAGTATGTGTGAGTGCAAAAATGACGTCTTTGGCTTTCTGCTGGGAGTTATGACACGGACGGGTGCCAGAAAGTATCTGTAATACGGGTGATCTTGTTTGTAAAGAGTGTTCAGGTGACTTACTGGGGAGTGATGACACGGGCGGGTGTCGAAAGGTGTATATACTGGTGTTTGTGATTTGAGGCAACTGCTTTTGCTGGGGACTCTGGGGGATTTTGGGGAAAGTATTCCGTATTCTGATGAATGGTTATTATTCACAAGTGTTCGATTCACAAAATAGCTTATGATTATGCCATGCATTTGATTTTTGCCGTAATGCTCCGTATTAGACGGAATGCTACGCTTTATGGGTGAATATGATGCGAACGCTATGATTATGCAAAAGATGCCAAACCGGGATTTGGATCCCGTTGCTGCGAAGATCTTCGGCCGATCTGCTTGAAATGGACATCCCAGCTGGGGATGAGATCATTGATAGACCTGGAGAGATGTATCTACTTGGGGATATAGGTCACTGATTGACATATCCTTGTAATATGAGACCCAGCTGGGGTTTGTAGAAGCTTTCGTCACTCTGTTGTGACTCCTTCATGCGTTGCTCTTCTGAATAGAGGCTGAGACTTTGTGGGGAGATGATTCCCTGATTCTTGCATTCTGCTGAGGAGGAATGATTGGTACTACAGCTGGGGAATGTTGTTGGCCACTCAGCTGGGGAGAGTAATGAGAGGCAACTCAGCTGGGGATAGAGCATTTCGGATGCTGAGATTATTTGTTGATTTGCCAGCTTGCTGAGATGTAACTTGCATGCCCCAAGTTGCGTTCTGGATACCTGCAATCCTGCAAAGATAAGGAAACACACAAATGGTCCCGAGGTATCCTTTGTTGGATTCCGTCATAGGAGTTAAGTACTCTCGAGAGTAAGCATATTTCCTGCAAGCACGTTCTTATTTGAAGATAAGCATTTGTATTCTTTATGCAATTAGTGTTTCTTTAAGATATCAGACGTTTTTTTGCAAAAATAAAAATGTACAAGACGAGACATGACTGAAAATATGGTTTTATTAATTCATATGCCCTGAATCGGCGAAATACAGTCAAAGAAACTAATCCCATGAAATGAGGAGATTGTTACAAATTGAAAAACAAAATGCTGGCAGTGTTGATGACGCTTTGAGGAGCTTCCTCTTTTTCTATGACTCGTATGACAATGACGTTCTTCTCGCCCTGCTTTCTGAAGAAGGCTGATTCTGATTGAAGCTTGATCCTTTAGAGCTTGCCGAGTTGTAGATAATACAGACGAATTCAGAATGCAGTTGTTCGCTTATTCCCTTATTTTGCATGGATCGCCCTTTCGGGTTTTCAATCCATCGGGATACCCATTTTTGCCTGAGCTGTCCAATGCGGCTTTTCAACTCAGCGGGTGTACATTTTTGTTTACTTTCCCTTATTTTTGCCCGAGTCTTTTATTCTGTTTTTGACTCGTCGGGATGCCCTATTTTTTCCTGGACTTACATTCTGTTTTTATGTCCAGCGGGTCATTTTTATGCGAAGTATTTTTTAACTGCATCTGAATTCACAGGGGATGGGAAATTTTCACCATCCATGGTGCTGAGCATCAGTGCTCCACCAGAGAAAACTTTCTTTACCACAAATGGTCCTTCATAGTTCGGAGTCCATTTGCCCCTGTGGTCTGTATGAGGAGGGAGGATTCTTTTCAGCACAAGATCTCCTACCTGGTACTCTCGGTGCCTGACTTTCTGATCGAAGGCTTTCTTCATTCTCTTCTGATACAACTGCCCGTGACAGATTGCAGCCAATCTTTTTTCTTCAATCAGACTCAGTTGTTCGAATCGGGATCGGACCCATTCTGCTTCACTTAGTTTAACATCCATTAGTACCCGTAGAGAGGGTAATTCAACTTCAACCGGTAGGACTGCTTCCATACCATATACAAGCTGATACGGTGTTGCCCCAGTGGATGTTCTGATTGATGTGCGGTACCCATGCAGGGCAAATGGTAGCATTTCATGCCAATCTTTGTACGTGACTACCATCTTCTGCACAATCTTCTTGATATTCTTATTTGCTGCCTCAACAGCGCCATTCATCTTTGGCCTGTAAGGAGAAGAATTGTGATGTTGAATTTTGAAGTCCCGGCACAGCTCTGCCATCATTTTGTTGTTCAAGTTAGAACCATTTTCAGTAATGATTCGCTCGGGAACTCCATACCGACAGATGATATCTCTTTTCAGAAATCTGGCTACCACTTGTCTTGTAACATTGGCATAGGAGGCTGCTTCGACCAACTTGGTGAAATAGTCAATAGCAACCAGGATGAATCTGTGGCCATTCGAAGCAGTCGGCTCAATCTTGCCAATCATATCAATGCCCCACATAGCAAAGGGCCAGGGTGAAGACATTATGTTCAAAGGATTGGGAGGCACATGCACTTTATCTGCGTAGATCTGGCATTTATGGCATTTTCTGGCGTAGGCACAGCAGTCAGCATCCATCGTGATCCAGTAATAACCTGATCTTAGCAATTTCTTAGCCATGGCATGCCCTCCCGCATGGGTACCAAAGGATCCTTCGTGCACTTCATGCATCAGCAAATCTGCTTCCGTCTTGTCAACACATCTGAGGAGTACCATATCAAAGTTCCTTTTATATAAAGACCCATCAGTATTCAGAAAGAAACTACCAGCAAGCCTTCTCAAAGTCTTCTTATCATTGGAAGATGCCCCAGGTGGGTATGTCTGATCCTCCAAGAAGCACTTAATGTCGTGGAACCAAGGCTTATCATCTTTGACAATGTCTGCTGCAAATACATATGCTGGTCTGTCGAGTCTGGACACTGAGATCTGAGGTACGAAGTTGGCAGTCTGAACTTTGATCATGGACGAAATGGTAGCCAGAGCATCTGCAAACTGATTCTCGTCCCGAGGGATATACTCAAGCTTGACTGTTGTGAAGAAAGTCAATAACCTCCTTGTATAATCCTTGTACGGTATCAGATGATCTTGGTGTGTATACCATTTGCCGTTGGTTTGATTGACTACCAAAGCTGAATCTCCGAATACGGTCAATGTCTTGATCCTGAGGTCAATGGCTTCCTCAAGACCCATAATGCAAGCTTCGTATTCAGCTTCGTTGTTAGTGCAGTTGAAAGTGAGCTTTGCCGAGAAAGGCATGTGAACTCCTTTAGGTGTAATGAGTACTGCACCAACACCACGACCATTCATGTTAACAGCCCCATCAAACATCATAGTCCATTCTTCTTCCGGGTCAGGCCCTTCAGTGTGAACAGGCTCTTCATGATCTTTTGATTTTATGAACATGATGTCTTCATCAGGGAAGTCAAACCTCATAGGCTGGTAATCATCAATGGGTTGCTCAGCGAGATATTCAGACAATACACTGCCCTTGATGGCCTTCTGAGATGTGTATTGGATGTCATACTCTGTGAGAATCATTTGCCATCTTACAAACCGTCCGGTAAGAGCTGGCTTCTCGAAAATGTACTTGACTGGGTCCATCTTGGATATCAATAAGGTAGTGTGGGTCAACATATACTGTCTCAGTCGGCGAGCAGCCCACGCTAAAGCACAGCAAGTTTTCTCGAGCAGTGAATAACGTTGTTCACAGTCGGTAAACTTTTTGCTCAGGTAGTATATTGCATACTCTTTTCGACCAGACTCGTCATGCTGGCCCAGCACACACCCCATTGACTCTTCTAATACTGTCAAGTACATGATCAGGGGTCTTCCTTCAACTGGAGGCATAAGGATCGGAGGTTCTTGCAGATACTCTTTGATCTTGTCAAAAGCCTTCTGGCAGTCTTCGTTCCACCTGACCGTCTGTTCTTTTCTTAACAGCTTGAACAAGGGCTCACAGGTTGCTGTAAGGTGAGAGATGAACCTCGAGATGTAATTCAATCTGCCTAAGAACCCTCGAACTTCTTTCTCTGTTTTCGGTGCAGGCATCTCTTGGATGGCTTTGACTTTATCAGGGTCAACTTCAATCCCTTTCTCGCTCACAATAAAACCCAGCAGCTTACCAGATCTCACCCCGAATGTGCACTTGTTGGGGTTCAACTTCAGTTGGTACTTCCTCAGACGCTTGAATAACTTCAGCAGATTCACCAGGTGGTCTTCTTCAGTAAGGGACTTGGCGATCATATCATCCACGTAACATTCTATTTCTTTATGGATCATATCGTGGAATAATGTCACCATAGCCCGTTGATATGTTGCACCAGCATTCTTCAGTCCGAATGGCATCACTTTGTAACAGAACGTGCCCCAAGGTGTGATGAAAGTGGTCTTCTCCATGTCTTCAGGTGACATCTTGATCTGATTGTATCCTGAAAATCCGTCCATGAAGGAGAATACCGAGAATTGAGCCGTGTTATCCACCAATACATCAATGTGAGGTAATGGGAAATCATCTTTCGGGCTGGCTCTGTTCAGATCCCGGTAGTCAACACACATTCTTACTTTGCCGTCTTTCTTAGGCACAGGTACTATATTAGCAACCCACGGCGGGTAGCTAGTTACAGCAAGGAACCCGGCGTCCCACTGCTTTTGTACCTCTTCCTTGATTTTCATAGCCATGTCTGGGCGAGTACGGCGTAGCTTCTGTTTGACTAGTGGGCATTCTTCTCTCAAAGGCAGCTTGTGCACAACAATGTCGGTATCCAACCCTGGCATATCTTGGTAAGACCAAGCAAACACATCTACATACTCTTGAAGCAGGTCAACCAGTTGTCTCTTCACTGAGTCTTGCAGGCAGGCCCCGATTTTAACTTCTTTCACGTCTTCATCTGTACCAAGATTGATCACTTCAACCTCCTCCTGGTGAGGAGTAATAACCTTTTCCTCTTGTCTTAACAACCTGGCTAGCTCTTCAGGAAGCTCATATTCTTCTTCAACCCCTTCATCAGCTTGATTGATTGGATTGTCAAAGTCATACGAAGTCACAGCCGTGCGGTTGTCGGTGCTGTCTGGAAGGCATCCTCTGCAAGGGTTAAGTTTGTTCATTTTAGTGATCTGATTTTAATCTTGCTTTAGAAAAGTGAAATAAAAGTTGTCATTTTGAAAACACTGCCATTTATTTTTTTGTACAAAAAGAAAAATAGAAAAACAGTGAACGGAAAAGAAAAAGACTCGTTTGCAAAAAGATGTCTGATATTTCATTAATTGATCTTGTTTGCACAAAAAGTACGGATGGCCCGATTACAAAATGAGTCTTGTCATCTTGGGCAAGATGCAAGACTTTGATGCATGCTTATAAAAATACAGGAAATAATAATTACTCTGCATGAGTAACTTTTATAATTTCCTGGGAAGACCAGTTCGAGACACTGCTCCCCGGGATCTTTGGACGAATCCAGCTTTCCAGGTTGCGTTCCTCTTCCAGCTCGTCTTCCAGACAGTTGATAGCATCAGGGGTAAGCATCCCCCCACTCACAAAATTGGGCTCTTTCGCAGCCGCTGCTTGATCTTGTTGAGTTGGTTTGTAACCCAACCCAAATCTGTCTTCTTTCTTCTCCACCGGTAGTAGCTTGCCCCAGCCTTGGGCAGTTCCTTCCTCAACAACCTTCCGGGCTTGTTGGTATGATGATATTGAAGTACCAGGCACAGCAGATGTTTCATTCACATTCAAAGCTTCAAACCCCTGGCTCATTGTTTCATGGATCTCTCCGTCCATTTCAATGTACTTATAAGTAGCCAGGTGGCTGACAAAAATGTCCTCCTCTCCGCAGATTGTAACGATTTGACCCTCCCACTCATATTTTAACTTCTGGTGAAGGGTAGAGGTCACGGCGCCAGCAGCGTGGATCCATGGCCTACCCAATAAACAGCTGTAGGCGGGCTGTATATCCATCACGTAGAAGATAGTTGTAAAGGTCTGCGGGCCAATTGTTACGGGTAACTCAATTTCTCCCAGAACCGATCTCTTTGAAACATCAAAGGCTCTTACCACCAGGTTGCTGGGTCTCAATGCCAATCCGTCATATTCTAACTTCACCAGGGCCTTTTTGGGTAAGACATTGAGGGATGACCCCGTGTCTACCAGCACATGGGAAAGGACAGCACCTTTGCATTCTATGGTTATGTGCAAGGCTTTGTTATGGCTGCGGCCTTCCGTTGTCAAATCAGTATTGGTGAACCCTAGTCCGTGACTAGCATTAACATTTCCCACTACTGCTTCCAGCTGATTGACAGTGATCTCTTCAGGCACGTAAGCCGCGTGCAGGACTTTGAGTAGTGCACTCCGATGGGCTTCGGAGCACATAAGCAATGATAGGATTGAGATCTTGGAAGGCGTCTGATGAAGCTGATCCACTATTTTGTAATCACTCTTTTTGATGATTCGCATGAACTCATCAACCTCTTGATCGAATGGTGTCTTCAAAGCTTCCTTAACAGCTTGATCTTCCTGCACAGGGCTCTTCCCTTTTGCCTTGGCAGCAGCTTCTGCTTCGGCTGTGGGTCTCTGAATTTGTGGAGCGAAAAGACGTCCGCTTCGAGTGAAGCCTCCGCCTCCGCCCACATTGTCTACTTGTAGTGCAGGGGTTGATGATTCAAAAGTGATTCTTTGTCCTTCACAGTACAAGTCAGAGCCGTAATGCCAGGGGATGGCATTACTGCTTTCATAAGGTACGGGTCCAGGCACCGTGACGGTGACTGGACTGACTGCAGCTGTTGAAGGAACTGTGATAGTCTGTGGATCATAATAAATTGTCACTGGTGCCCTGATGGGAGCAGCACTTTCTGAGTTGTAGGCGGAGTTGTTTTCAGGATCGTAGAATATGGTGACAGTTGAGACATCTTCATGATTTGTTGCTGGTGTTGTAGGAGACATTGTCGGGAGTGTGGATGTTGTTGTTGTAGGAGCTTCATAATGGAGTGGTGCTGGAGTTGTAGAAGGAACATTCATTGATATCTGATCAGTTGAAATGACAGATGAAGTACTCGTTGATGAAACCGAAGAATTGTCAGGAACAATAGTTGTTGCAGTTGTAGGAGGTTCTGAAGCCGTTGCTGATGAGATTGATGGATTTGTTGGAAATGATGTGGTGATCTGAAGCTGGCCACTCTGAATTAGGCCATCTATGACATTCCTCAAATTGTCGCACCCATTTACCGAGATATTGCAGTAAGCACAACCCAACTCACACCCCGGGAACATTTGACATTTCAGGAGTTGAGCCTTGATTTCTACCAACGGTGTCCGGATCTGACCCACACTGGTTATTAAATAAGACGGTTTGTCTTCTTCAATAGCGTTAATTCTAGGACCACCGTGGTTCGGCATCGGGTTCTTATTGACATTGGGTGGTGGTGCGAAATTCAGAGCTTTTGAGTCTACCAGGTCTTGTACCTTCATATGCAGGGCTCTGCATTTTTCTGTACTGTGGCCAGGTGCGTTTGAATGAAAAGCACACCTAGCATTGGAGTCATAGTTCCTGGGTAGACTGTTGGGATCTGGAGGTGCCAGCGTCCTTAGCTCAACTAGGTTGAGTTTCAGGAGTTGTGGCAGCAAGGTAGCATACGGCATAGGGATCGGATCGATCACCCTGTTGGCTTGAGATGGCCTCTGCTGGAATGGCCTTTGTTGACTGTTGTTATTGGTGTTGCTGTTGTTGTAATTCCTTGGAGGATACTGATTTTGCTGATGGTACTGAGGTTGCGGCTGATAGTTTTGCTGTGGAGGTTGATAGACGGGTTGAGGATGAGATGGAGCAGGAATGGTGACTGCTGCTACAGACCTGTGGACATATTGGGGCCTGCCCCTGTTGGTGTGGATGGCATTGGTCTCGCCAGTTCTTCTCGGGCCTGCAAAAGGCTTTCTTGTACTACTGGACGAGCTTGCACCGTTGTCTGAGATCTTACCCATCTTCAATAGGCTTTCAATTCTCTCCCCAGCTATGACAACATCTGCAAAGCTAGTGGAAGAGAAAGCAGCCAGCCTGTCAATGTAAGTCCCCTGAAGGGTGTTCATAAACATATCTGCCATTTCCCTTTCAGACATAGGTGGCTGAACAGCAGCAGCCAGTTGCCTCCATCTCTGGGCATATTCTCGGAAACTTTCCCTTGATGACTGTGACATTCCCATTAGGAGGGTCCTGTTGGGTGCCATGTCTAAGTTATACTGATACTGTCTGATGAAGGCCTCTGCCAGGTCCTTCCAGCACCTAATAGTTGCCCTTGTCAAGTGAGAGTACCATTTTCTTGACGCTCCAGTCAAGCTGTCCTCAAAATAGAACATCCAGAGCTTCTCATCCATAGTATAGGCCTTCAGCCTCCCCAGAAATGATTGTAAATGAGTCCGGGGGCACGAAGTCCCGTTGTATTTTTCAAAACAAGGAGGCTTGAACTTATGGGGGATCCTGACCCCGTCTACCAAGCCCATGTCCATGACGTCGAAGCCCAAAGAGTTTTGAGATTCTAAGGACCTCAACTTCTCAGCTATCTCATCCAATCTTCTATCATAAGCTTCTTCCCCAGCACCCATTACTGTAAACTGGTCCTCTTGGGGGTCTTCTTGAAGTACCCTGGCTGCAGTGGCAGTCCCTTGAACATTTGCAGGGATGTTGACCTCAGGATGGAGGTGTGGTCCAAATACAGGGGGGTTAACATGAGGTTGGACCCTTTCATTGTTGCTGGTGCCGGCAGTCCCTATATGTGGATCTTCTTGATTCTGCCTTTCCACCATGGCCCTCAATCTTTCCTGGCTCTGAGCCATGTTGTTCATCACTTCCATAAACTGAGTCATTTGATTCCTCATCTCTAGCCTTTCATTTGCCATTTGATTTCTGACCTCAGTAAGGTCCTGCTGCATCTGATCCATTTGAATGCCCGGAAGGTTGCTACGGGTCGGATAACGGTGCGGACGGTTGAGGGGAAAAACTCGGCGCCGAGCAATAGTTCCTGAACATCACAACAGAGTTAGTGGCAATAAAACAAAAACCTACAAAACAAACAAAAGTGTTAGCATGCAATGCAGTTATGCTCATTTGTTCTCAAGGTATCCGGTTTGACATTCAGTTTTGACCCTTCCAGACCCCTGAAGATGTTGTTGTTGTTGCTTGAAGAAAACTCAGATGAAGCAAACTAACACAAATATATTACAGAAGGTGAAATAATACAACTTGTTCATTTTACAACACAAGCCCTCTAAGGGGCCAAAATACATTACAAGAAAATAAAAGTACATGGAAAGAAAGCAACAACAAACAAATGATCAAACACCAAGACCAAACTCATCCTCACGAACTTCCTTGAGAAGTGCTTCGGTCACAGGATCAGCCGGACGTTCCGTGAGATTCCTGATGAGGAGATTCCGGGTTGTAACAGCTGTTGTTAGCTTCTTGTGCTGAGTTTGTTCTTTGGACCTCTTCACCCCTGCTTTGATCTTCAGCTCTGATATCTCCCTCTGGGCTGCTGCCAGGGCTTCTTGCTGTTCTTTTGCACTAGCTTCCAGTTGCTCCATCTTGTCTTGAACTCTCTTGTCCTCTAGAGTACGAGCCTCGGTGATCCTGACCCACCGGGCTTGACTCTCCTTTAAATACAAGTCTGTCCTTGCTCTCTGGAACTGGGCTTCCTTGCAAGCATTCTTCAGAATTTGTTCTCCAGCCTTAGACTTTTTGATATAATCCCCAGACTTCTCAATCTTAGTCAGATGCTCTACTCTCATCTTCTCCAACCTCTCAATCTCCCTCATACCCTCACTCCTCTCCCGGAGGGTCTTCTGCAAGGCCTGGGTTAACTTCTCATTCCTTTCCTTCAAGCTCTCAAACTCTTCCAAACTGATAGTGGCAGGGGGTGGTGCTGAAGATGACTCAGGCATGTCTTCTATGGTAAAGGGCATCCCAGAGAATTGGGCCCTGGCACGGGACCACTCATAATATTGTGCTGATGCCACATTATTGCACTTCCCCAGAATGGTCACTCCCTTGGTTTGAACATTATCCCAGGCCCAAGCAGCCTGCCTAACAACAGTCAAATTAATCTTGTTCTCATAATAAAGAGTCTCAACCAAGTCCTGTGCCTTAGGAGTGTGGACCAGTGCATAGCCCAGTTGTCGTCTAAACAGCAGAGGGTTGTAATTGATACTACCCTTAACTCCTATCAAAGGCACATTGGGAAAATGCCCACAGCTGGTGATGATATCCCTGCCCTTGGTGCTTTGAGTGCACCATCTGATATCTGCTGAAGTTAGAGCAGTGAGTCTCTTAGCCCAGTTGCTCTGCTGATGAGGGTTCAGAAATGCATCTGTCCTGGGTAAATGCCTGAGAAGCCAAGTGTGGAACAATGGAGCACAACACCTCACTAATCTTCCCCTCTGCTTTTCATTCCTCTGATGCACTGAATAGTAGAGATCCCCCAATAAAGTGGGCACTGGGTTCTTCAGGATGAACAGATGGATTGCATTCTTGCTAATGAATCGAGGCTCGTCTGCAAACAATACAATTCCATATATGCTCAAAGCCAACAAGGCACAGACAGCCTTCCACTCTCCTAAAGAAGCTTTCAGGGTAGCTTGAGAGATCAAGAAATCCAGATGAAAACCAGGGATTCCAGCTTTAGAGGTCATATGCTGCTCAATCAAAACAGGTTCCAGATGCAAAGCTTTTGCTACCTCTCCATTAGCAGGAAAGACCATCTCAGGGTTGAAAGGGATTCCACCCCTGATAGGCATACCAACTAATGAAGAGTACTCTTCCAATAAGGGGCCCAACTGAAAGTCTTGAAAGGTGAAACATCTCAGTGGGGGATCATAGAACTGAATGCAAGTGTGAATGAGGCTCCTCTGTGATGGGTCCAGATCCATAACCATGTCAAGTATATCTCCATAATGTTCCCTGAACAAAGGTATGTGATCTGGAGTGATCAGGGTCTGAATCCTCCTGATATCTGATAGCTCTGGCTGGAAGAAGTGGTAGGTGATGTTGCTCTTTTTAGGAGCCATGATGCTGAAGACTGAGTAGAGATAGGTGCTGATGATAATGCTGAAGTAATGAGCCACTGATTAGCTGATGCTGGTGATAACTGAAGCAGATGCTGGTGAAGATAGGTCAGTACTGAAGATGGGGTCAAAACCAAAACCAAATGAAGATGGATACCCTGAAACAAATAAGCAAATGTCAATATGATGCAATGATTATGTATGCAAATGAAATGCAAGGGTCCGTGACTGAGCTAGATCTGATCAAAATGCTCTGATATAGGTCCAAGTGTGTTCAAGAATTCCAGTTGGAGGTCTATAAATCCAGTAACCAAGGCGGGGGACTCAAATAAAGAGCCACATGTCCAGGGTTTTAGAATCACAAGAACTGTCCCAACATGGAGTATTCTTAATCAAGTCAAAGTAACAGGGTATTCTGAGGTCAAGGTACCTGCAATCCTGTAAACAGCCCAACCCCCTCACAGGTGGTGTTCTAGAACAAGGATCCTCAGACTCGGATCAGTTATGAGAAGTGTAAACACTTCTAACCCGGAGGTACAGTGTTTACAATGACCATAAAAGTTCCTCCTCTAATTCACCTCAGTTTCTGAAGGTCAATACTAAAGGTCATCCAGACTTAGCAGGCTTCCCAGATAGCCCCAGCATTGCAGGAAATCTGCAACACAGAGTTCTCAAGAAGAAACCCATATCTGAACCGTGTTTCATATTCCCGCACCAGACCGAAATGGAATGGGAAAGAATATGATTCACTCTAGCCTAGGTGTCACTCAGGTCCCAGGTATAGGACCTTAACTCTCAATGAATCACCCACCCACCAAAACAAAGACCAGATCTAGCCAGCAGCATGACAGTATGATATATACAAAAGCAATAAAGAAAGCGGTAAAGCAACTGTACATAAAGCAAAAATAAATACAAACAAACACAAATAAGCACATAACACCCCAGTAAACACAAATCAAACAAACGCTAGGAGGAACCCACAAAAAGAACCAGAAGCCCTGGTTGCAATATAAGGGTCCCCAGCAGAGTCGCCAAGCTGTCGCTCCCGATAAATGAAGCTAGGGTCAAATAAAGGTACAGACGCGAACGGTCGGCGAGAGGGACAATGAGAACACACAGCCGTGAACTCACTAGAGAATGAATAGAGTCGCCAGCTAGGCATTTTTATCCCGAAGGAAAGGTAATGCTGCATAGACCTAGAAAAAGATGGATAAGACGGTTTGCGAACCAGAGAGACTGAGAAAGGGGGTTGGTTACAACCTGGGAAGGTATTAGCACCCAGATTGTCCGCCGTACTCGACGGGATCCACGCTTAAAAGATTTGTGTTTTAAAGGGGTAGTGTCAGTGCAATTTGTGTGTAAAATAGCTGAAAAAGGGATGTACAGGTGTCAGTGCAAAGTATATAAGTGATGTGAAGTGTATAAGAGAAGTGTCAGTGTAAGAACAGAGTGAAAAGCTCAAGATCATGAGGCTGAGAAAATAAGGCTGGAAAGAGGGGGAATATACAAAGACTTTTGTTCGATAACTGTTAAGTTATGCCTACGTATCCTCTCGTGCAATGAGGAAGTCAGAACACCGTAGTTCGACCCAAAGAGACTGAAAGATGAATTGACTTGTGAACTGCTTACTTGTTTATGCTCAAGTGTATGACCTGTCTGGCTCAGGTGCAAACTGTCTTGCATTAGACGGAAGAAGCAAGTTCTCGTTTGTGAATGAATGAGATGAGAAAAGAATCCCGGAGGAGACGATTATTGTTTGTTTTTGTGTTTTTAGTCTTTTATTGTTTTTGGATTTTGTCATAAGTTAATGAGCTTAAGTCTAAACCAATGGATTTAGTAAACTCATCACATCTTCCCTCTGATTAGGGGTAATGAGAATACCTTAAGTGTGAAGTCAGATTCTCACACTTAATCACCTTTGGTGTAGGATTAAGATCATTAACCTACTTGTGATTATTTAGATGTTTTTGGTGTTTTTGTTGAGTAATGAGATTAAGCCATAATCAGGGATTAAACAGACTCATTACACCATCCTAATAGAAGGATAATAGATGAGAATGTTTAAGCTGAGGAAAGCTCCTCAACTTAATCCATGATTAGGGATTAAACCCATGACAAAACAAGCCTTTGATTAAGTGGATTTTATTTAATGGTAAGATGATGAAGTGAGTTTTATGATTTGTAAGACAACTTGAGGGGGACTTGTCCATTAACACTAGGGTTAGTCCTTCTTAACCAATTAAGGAAGAATTAGAACCCTAATGCAAGGCCCAAGTTACAAGTGTGATGTCTTGATGATTATTAGATGGATTGATTAAGGGAGTTAAACACATTAAGGGTTTAACACTTAGGATTAAAGTTATACACTCCATCCTAAGATAAGGATGCAGGCACAAACTTAATCACAAAGCCTTAAAGCCTTTAGGGTTTAGTCCCTGATTATGAGATGAGAAGAGAAGACTCAAAAGAGACACAAAGGTAAAACTAAGAGGGGAGACTAATCAAAACCCTAATCATTGTCATGCTTGGTTGTTCCTAAGGTTTGTGAGGTTTTCAAGAGAAGTCTTCAATGGAACCACCAGGAAGCAGATGAAAGGATCAAGAGAAGCAAAGTAACTTGCTTCATTCAAGAAGTCAAGTCACTTGAAGAAAGAAGGTGGGAAGAAGAAGAATGAGCAAGCTCAAACTCAAACACATATAAAAATGTAGCATGGATGCAAGAGAGATGAAAAGAAGAGTCATGAGAAGTGAAGGCAAATTCACTTCTCAGCATCACTTACCACCTGAAAAGTTAGTGAGAAAGATGCAATGCAATGCAAGATGAGGTGAAATGACATGATGAGAAACAAAACCAGAAACATACACATGATGCAAATGATGTTATGAGATGCTACAAACATGAGGCAGCACATGGAAATGGTCATACAAGTTCATGGATGCAAATGGTGCAAGTTAAGAAGCATGAACATACATGAAAAGTTATGAAGTGCACATGGCATACAACATGGCAAATACATGATGCAATGATCAAACATGCTTTCTATATGTCTTATGATGTCAAATGAATCACATGGATGCTTGAAATGTCATGGCAAGTCATGTTATGCAAGAGAATTCAAGAGGTATGCAAATGAAAGCCCAAATTAGGGTTTATGAACCAAACATCAAACAAAAAACCAAAACAGAAGCAAACCCTAAGATAAAAAATGGAAAATGCCACTCAAAAGGCCCCTAATCTTATACTAAACCAATGTCCAAAGGGGAGGTCTCAACTCTTAACCAATCTCAAGTTATGATTTTTACAAGTTATTAGGGTTTTTAGGGTTCCTAAACAAAAGAAATGCCAAACAAATTGAAAATGAGGAATCAAATCATGGCCATTTAATCCTAGAAACTACATGCTAAACACAATGCAATGCAAGAAGAATCAATGTCCAACTCTTCATAGATAGGCAGAAATGATTTTTTGAACTTAGGATCAAAATAATGCACAAAAATGATTTTTATTCAATGAAAAATTCTCAAAATGCATCAAGATCAAAAACGAAATTTGGTTTGAAGGTTGGACAATGTTTATAAATGTCTTAGAATATTTCATGAATTTTTTGGTGATTTTTAAATACCTAAAAGTATTTTTAATAAATTAATTTCCATTAATCAATTAAAAATAATCTTTTAAATATTTAAAAATACTTTTTTAATGATAAAAATAAAAACAAAAATATTTTTGTGTCATAAAAATTATTAAAACCCATGAGAAAAAGTTTCATAATTTTTAGACATTTTTTACTATTTTAAATTAAATATGCAAGTTAAATGAAAAAGAAAATGAAAATAAATTAAATAAAAGGGAAGTAATCAGAATGGAGGGTTGAGATTGAGACTGGGTTTGAATGCATTGACCACGCGCGCTTTTGGAGGGACAGGATTGCATCTGACTAAATCATTTTAATTATAATTAATTAAATCTAATTAAGTGGATTAGGGCTAATTGGGAAGATCTAGGCCACACATGCGCGCGGGTAGTCAACGGGTCAACCCAATCCAACGCACGAAATTCAAATGACACTAATTACAGGGGTTATGCCCTAATTATTTTCAGGTGGCCGGAGAAGACCTCCGGTCGTCTTCTCCGGTGGGAAGTCCACCTGAAAATCTCCAAACTTTCTCAAAACGTAACAAAAATGAAAACCAAACATACAGAAATGATTCCCATGATCGCCTGAATCAAAACCCCATCACAAACATCATTTATTTTTCCCCAGAAACATGAATCGAAACAAACAATATTTAGGTCAACAGAGTTTCAGAGATCAATTAAATGCTCATTTCATCACCATTTCCAAAACTAAAAGCATCAGAATACTCAGTGAAGCATGGAGAACAAGTTTAGAACATAAAAAATGATTTCTGGAAAAATATTTCTTGAGCTACCTGAGATTCGAAGCTTTCACTTCAGCCACTTTCTGACCACTCTCTTTAGTGCAATCCACTCTACTTGGTCCCCAGATGATCCTTGAATGCTTAGGAAGAGTTTATGTTGGCTGGATGAGGAGTTTGACAAGCTTCTGCTCAAACTCAGTTGAACATGGCAATGGTGATTCAGGCTGTTTCTGGCAATGGTGAAGGGTTGCTTGTGGTCCAGAGGGTGAGTAGAGAAGGTTTGTGGAGTTGGTTTGAGTGTTTGTGAACTGTGGAGTGAGTTTCGAAAGAAACTGCAAGTTGGAGATGAAAATGGTGAAATGGTGTTATGGCTTGTTTCAGGCTTGGTTCTTTGCTGGTTTCTACTCAATGGAACATGGTGAGGTGATTGGTGAAAATGGTTTGGATGTTTTAAGTTTGTGGAGGCAGCTTCGAAGAGTTTTGCACAAGGGAGTGTTTTTGTGTATGTGTTGGTGTGTCTTGTTTCAGCCTTGCTTCTTGAGTGTTATGGCCAGCATTTGGATAGTATATTTTAATCCTATAGGTCAGATGATTTGACATGGCCTCTATTGATTGGTAAGTTTGCTTTTGCCAAAAGTCCACTTTTTGTGTAAGGGAAGTATGGCTTGGTTCTAGGCTAGTACAAGGCATGGGGCTGCGCAGCAAGGGTGAGGGGAAAGGCTAGCCAAAGTCAGCATCCAATGTTGCAAGTTGTAGGAAGTGTGATGAGTGGTTTTGCAAGTTGGCTCTTTTTGAAACTTCATGGAAAATGCCTTGTTACACAAACCATACACATGTGATCTTTGGTCCAATTCTGATTTTTAGGTCACATAGAATGTTTGTGTCATGGTTTGATGTCAACTAGAGGTCACAAACAGCCTTGGTTCATGGTTTTGCAAAATTCTCATTTGGTGCACATCTTGAAAATCAATGATTTTTGCCAACTTTGTCACACCATAACTTTTGATCCAAGAAGAATTTGATCATGTTCTTGTACTTTTTGAAAAGGGAAAGATGTAATCTACAACTTTCATGACCAAAGTTTTTCCATTTGAAGCATTTTTGGATCAAGAATCAAGGCTTGAAAAATGACCTAAAATGAAGCATTCTTGAAAAGTCAACTATGCCCAAAAAGTCAACACTTGCAAAAACTCCAAATTCTTGATTTTTGTGAACTTCAACCTTCTTCCATGATCAAATAAAGATCATATACACTCAAAATGATGAAGATCACCCATTGGTTGGGTCATTGGGGGCCTCAGATGCCCTGATTTTGCACTGACTTGTCCAGAAAGTCAACTCTTGATCAGATGACTCCCCCATGGAATTTCTTCATGAAAATTGATATGCATACTCCCTATACCATATAGAGACCAATGGAAACAAGAATGACCAAAGAAATTGGGGTTATGGCCTCTGAAACCAAAACCCTAATTTTAGGTCAACTGTGCAGTCAAACCTGGCTCTGCATCCATTCCAAACCCAGTTCTTGTGATTCTTTTGAAATCTTGACTTTGAGAGGATGTAATATGATATAAGAACACATATGGATCCCTCTGAAGTGATTGGTGGCCTTTGGAGTGGCTCAAGAAGCTCTTGGATTGCTCAGATCACAAACCCTAGATGCAGATGACTTAGAATCTATGCAGTGAATCAAAAATGAGATATGAGGTGATATGATTGTGTTTATGCATATGAAATGATCACAAGCCATGGTGTGAATGGGTGAGGGCAAATTTGGGGTGTTTACACCACCCACCAAAACAGAAACAACAGATCCAGCCAGAATAGTATGACAGTATGATATATGTAAAGCTATAAAGAAAGCAAATAAACAACTGTACATAAAGCAGTAAACAAAATAAATATACAAACACAAATAGCACATAACACCCCAGTAAACACAAATCAAACAAGCGCTAGGAGGAACCCACGAAAAGAACCAGAAGCCCTGGTTGCAGTATAAGGGTCCCCAGCAGAGTCTCCAAGTTGTCGCTCCCGATAAATGGGAAGTGGCCCAGATAAAGGTACAGACGCGAACGGTCGGCGAAAGGAGGATGTGAGAACACACAGGAGTGAACTCACGGGAATGAAAGAGTCGCCAGCTAGGCATTTTTATCCCGGAGGAAAGGCAATGCTGCATAGACCTAGAAAGATATGGATAAGACGGTTGCGAACCAGAGAGACTGAGAAAGGGGGTTGGTTACAACCTGGGAAGGTATTAGCACCCAGATTGTTCGTCGTACTCGACGGGATCCACGCTTAAGAGATTTGTGTTTTAAAGGGGTAGTGTCAGTGCAATCTGTGCATAAAGGAGCTGGAAAGAATGTACAGGTGTTAGTGTAAATGAAGTGTGAAGTGTAGTATGAAAGTGTCAGTGTAGGAACAAAAGTGACATGCTCATGATCATGAGGCTAAAGAATGAAGCTGGAAAGAGGGGGAATATACAGAGACTTTTGTTCGATAACCGTTAAGTTATGCCTACGTATCCTCTCGTGCAATGAGGAAGTCAGAACACCGTAGTTCGACCCAAAGAGACCGAAAGATGAATTGACTTGTGAACTGCTTGCTTGTCTATGCTAAAGTGTATGATCTGTCTGGCACGGATGCAAACTGTCTTGCATTAGACGGAAGAAGCGAGTTCTCGTTTGTGAGTGAAGGTGATGAGAAAAGAATCCCGAAGGAGACGATTATTGTTCGTTTTTGAGTTTTCAGTCTTTTATTGCTTTTGGATGTTTGTCATAAGTTAATGAGCTTAAGCCTAAACCAATGGGTTAGTAAACTCATCACATCTTCCCTCTGATTAGGGGTAATGAGAGTACCTTAAGTGTGAAGTCAGATTCTCACACTTAATCACCTTTTGATGCAGGATTAAGATCATTAACCTACTTGTGATTATTTAGATGTTTTTGGTATTTTTGTTTAGTGTTGAGTAATGAGAGTAAGCCATAATCAGGGATTAAACAGACTCATTACACCATCCTAATAGAAGGATAATAGATGAGGGTGTTTAAGCTGAGGAAAACTCCTCAACTTAATCCATGATTAGGGATTAAACTCATGACAAAACAAGCCTTTGATTAAGTGGATTTTATTTAATGATATGATGATGAAGTGAGTTTTATGATTTGTAAGACAACTTGAGGGGGACTTGTCCATTAACACTAGGGTTAGTCCTTCTTAACCAATTAAGGAAGAATTAGAACCCTAATGCAAGGCCCAAGTTACAAGTGTGATGTCTTGATGATTATTAGGTGAATTGATTAAGAGATTTAAACACATTAAGGGTTTAACACTTAGGATTAAAGTTATACACTCCATCCTAATAGAAGGATGCAGGCATAAGCTTAATCTCAAAGCCTTAAAGCCTTTAGGGTTTAGTCCCTGATTGTGAGATGAGAAAAGAAGACTCAAAGAGACACAAAGGTAAAACTAAGTGGGGGGACTAATCAAAACCCTAATCATTGTCATGCTTGGTTGTTCCTAAGGTTTGTGAGGTTTTAAGAAAGAAGTCTTCAATGGAACCACCAGGAAGCAGATGAATGGAGCAAGGAGAAGCAAAGTTACTTGCTTCATTCAAGAAGTCAAGTCACTTGAAGAAAGAAAGTAAGATGAGGAAGAATGAGCAAGCTCAATCTCAAACACATAGCAAAATGCATCAAGGATGCACAAAGGAGATGAAAAGAAATTGTGAGAAGTGAAGGCAAATTCACTTCTCAAAGTTGCTTACCACCTGAAAAGTTAGTGAAAGGAATGCAATGCAATGCAAGATGAAATGAAATGGCATGATGCAAATAAAAACCAGAAGCACATACATGATGTTAATGATGCTATGGGATGATGCAAACATGGATCAAGACATGGGGATGATCATACAAGCTTATAGATGCAAATGAGGCAAGTTGAGAACCATAAACATACATGAAATGTTATGAAGTGCACATGGCATACGACATGGCAAATGCAAGATGCAATGATCAAACATGCTTTCAATATGTCTTAAGATGTTAAATGGATCAAATGGATGCACAAAATGCTATAGTAAGTCAAGGTATGAGGGCAAATGCAAGATGGATGCACATGGAAGCCCAAATTAGGGTTTATGATCAATGCAACAAACAAAAACCAAAATCAGAAGCAAACATCCATATAAAAAATTGAAAATGCACTCAAAGGATCCCTAATCCTATACTAACTCACTGCCCAAAGGAGAAGTTCCAAATCTTAACCTAATTCAAGTTATGATTTTCCTAAGTTTTCTAGGGCTTTAGGGTTCCTTAACAAGAAAAATGTCAAACAAATGGGAAATGAAAGATCAAATCATGCCCATTTAATCTCACAAACTACATGCCAAACACAATGCAATGCAAAAAGAATCAAGGTCCAACTCTCAATGGTTAGGCAGAAATGATTTTTAGAAGTTTGGATCAAAATAATGCATTAAAATGATTTTAATTCCATGAAAAATTCTCAAAATGCATCAAGATCAAAAAAGAAATTTGGTTTGAGGGTTGGACAATGTTTATAAATGTTTTTAAATGTTTCCTGAATTTTTTGGTGATTTTTAAATACCTATAAGCATTTTTAATTAATTAATTCTCATTTATTAATTAAAAATAAACTTTTAAATATTTAAAAATACTTTTTTAATGCGAAAAATGAAAATAAAAATATTTTTGTGTTCTGAAAAATAATGAAAACCTTGACAAAAATTTTCATAATTTTTAAACATTTTTTGCTATTTTAAATAAATTATAGAAAACAAATGTATTAAAATGAAAATAAAAATGAAATTAAATGAATTAATGAAGAAGTCAACAGATCCTGAGGCCAGCATTCAAAGTCACACGCGCGGGAGTTGACTAGGCGCGCATCTGGACGGCCTACATTCAAACTCACTAACCCTAATTAATTATCCCTAATCCAGCCTTAATGACATTCAGGCGACCGGAACATTGTTCCGGTCGTCTTCTCCGATCATCCAAAATCACAAACTCACTCTACACGCAATGAAAATGAAATCCAACAGCCCAGAACTCTTCCCCACTCAAAAACGAATCAAAACCCCCATTCAAACAACATTTATCATTCAGAAACAAGGAGAATCGAATCAAACAATTTCTAGGGCAAAAATTTCAGACACTGCGTACATCCTCATTTCTCACTCATTTTCAAAAATAAACACATATTCATGACCAGGGGAGTGCATAGAAGCTATTTAGAACTTAAAATCATGCTTCTGGAAAAAAAGTTCATGAAGCTACCTGAGTTTGAAGCTCTTCAGTTTGCAACTTTCTGACCTCTTTCTTTTGCGCAATCCGCTCCTTTTAGGCCCCTGATGACATATTGATGCTTAGAAAGAGTTTGTGATGGCTGGTTTGGAAGTTTGAACAAGTTCTATTCAAGCTCAGGTGGGAATCGTGTTTGTGATTCTTTGAGTTTCAGGTTGTTTTGAAGGGTGCTTTGTGATCAGGGAGAGGTGTTGAGAAGGTTTATGAAGTTTTTTTTATGAGTTTGTGGGCTGTGTGATCAGTTTCGAAGGGTTTTGCTCTAGGGAGTGAAAATGAGAATGTGGTGCTATGGCTGTCTTCAGGCTTGTGTATTGTTATGTTTGGCTTGCAATTGATTTGTATAAACAATGCTTATTGGTCAGAATATGTGACATGTCCTTTTGTGATAGGTATGGGTGCTTTTGCAACAATGACAACTTTTGTGTAAGAAGGGCATGGGCAACTTCTAGCCAAGTACATGGAGAGTGGGCTGCGCAGCAAGGTGAGGGAGAAAGGCTAGGATTGATCAGCAGGCTAGGCAACAAGTGGGTGAGGAGATATGATGACTTTTGCAACTTGCCTTGCCTTTTGTTTTCATGAAAATATCTTGCTCCATAGGCCAAACAAATGAGAAACTCTTGGCCCATTATGATTTTTAGGTCATGTGTGATGTTTGTGTAAAGGTTTGACATCAATTAGAAGTCACAAATTGCCTTGGTACAAGAATTTGCAAGTTTTCCATTTGGTGCCTAACTTGAAATTTAGTGATTTTTGCCAACTTTGACAAGCCATAACTTTTGATCAAAAATGAATTAGGTCATGTTCTTGTACTTTTTGAAAAGGGAAAGATCTATTCTACAACATTCATGACCAAAGTTTTTCCATTTGAAGTTTGTTTTGAATCAAAAAGTAAGGGTTGAAAAAGTTGCATAAAATGACATTTTCATTAAAAGTCAAACTTGCCCAAAAAGTCAACTTTGCAAAAACTTCAAATTCTTCAATTTTGTGAACTTCAAACTTCTTCTATGATCAAATAAAGATCATATGCACTCAAAATGATGAAGATCACCCTTTGGTTGGGTCATTGGGGGCCTCAGATGCCCTGATTTTGCACTGACTTGTCTGAAAAGTCAACTCTTGATCAGATGACTTCCCCAAGGAAATTCTTCATGAAAATTGATATGCATACTCCCTATACCATATAGATACCAATAGAAACAAGAATGACCAAAAAAATTGGATTTATGGCCTCTGAAACCAAAACCCTAATTTTAGGTTATCTGTGCAGTCAAGCCTGGCTCTGCTTCCACACCAATCCCAGTTCTTGTGATTCTTTGGAATCTTTGACTTTGAGAGGATATAATATGATGCTTGATCACACATGGACCCCTTTGAAGTGATTGATGGCCTTTGGAGTGGCTCAAGAAGCTCTTGGATTGCTCAGATCACAAACCCTAGATGCAGATGACTTTGAATCTATGCAGTGAATCAAAAATGTAATATGAGATGCTATGATGGTGTTTATGCATATGAAATGATCACAAGCCATGGTGTGAATAGGTGAGGGAAAATTTGGGGTGTTTACACCAGGGTGAAGACATCACATTCAAAGGATTGGGAGGCACATGCACCTTATCCGCATAAATCTGGCATTTGTGGCATTTTCTGGCGTAGGCACAACAGTCGGCATCCATTGTGATCCAGTAATAACCTGATCTTAGCAATTTCTTAGCCATTGCATGTCCTCCAGCATGGGTACCAAAGGATCCCTCGTGCACCTCGTGCATCAACAAGTCTGCTTTTGTTCTATCAACGCATCTTAGGAGTACCATATCAAAGTTTCTCTTGTATAAGGAACCATCAGTGTTCAGAAAGAAACTACCAGCAAGCCTTCTTAAAGTCTTCTTATCATTGGAAGATGCCCCAGGTGGGTATGTTTGATCCTCCAAGAAGCACTTAATGTCATGGAACCAAGGCTTATCATCTTTGACAACATCTGCTGCGAACACATATGCTGGTCTGTCAAGTCTGGATACTGAAATTTGGGGTACAAAGTTGGGAGCTTGAACTTTGATCATGGATGAAATGGTAGCCAGAGCATCTGCAAACTGATTCTCGTCCCGAGGGATTTACTCAAGCTTGACTGTTGTAAAGAAAGTCAATAACCTCCTTGTATGATCCCTATAAGGTATCAGATGATCCTGGTGCGTGTACCATTTGCCGTTGGTTTGATTAACTACCAGAGCTGAATCTCCGAATACAATCAATGTTTTGATCCTGAGGTCAATGGCTTCCTCAAGACCCATAATGCAAGCTTCGTATTCAGCTTCGTTGTTAGTGCAGTTAAAGGTGAGTTTTGCCGAGAAAGGCAGGTGGACTCCCTTAGGTGTAATGAGTACTGCACCAACACCACGACCATTCATATTAACAGCCCCATCAAACATCATAGTCCATTCTTCTTCTGGGTCAGGCCCTTTAGTGTGAATAGGCTCTTCATGATCTTTTTATTTTATGAACATGATGTCTTCATCAGGGAAGTCAAATCTCATAGGCTGGTAATCATCAATAGGTTGCTCAGCAAGATATTCAGACAATACGCTGCCCTTGATGGCTTTCTGAGATGTGCACTGGATGTCATATTCTGTGAGGATCATTTGCCATCTTGCAACCCGTCCGGTAAGAGCTGGCTTCTCGAAAATGTACTTAACTGGGTCCATCTTTGAGATCAATAAAGTGGTGTGGGTCAACATATATTGCCTTAGTCAGCGAGCAGCCCACGCTAAAGCACAACAAGTTTTCTCGAGCAGTGAATAACGTTGTTCACAGTCGGTAAACTTTTTGCTTAGGTAGTATATTGCATACTCTTTTCGACCAGACTCGTCATGCTGGCCCAGCACGCACCCCATTGATTCTTCTAATACTGTTAAGTACATTATCAGAGGTCTTCCTTCAACAGGAGGCATAAGGATTGGTGGTTCTTGCAGGTATTCTTTGATCTTATCAAAAGCCCTCTGGCAATCTTCGTTCCACCTGACCGTCTGTTCTTTTCTTAACAGCTTGAACAAGGGTTCACAGGTTGCTGTAAGGTGAGATATGAACCTAGAAATGTAGTTCAATCTACCTAGAAACCCTCAGACTTCTTTCTCAGACTTCGGCGCAGGCATTTCTTGAATGGCTTTGACTTTATCAGGGTCAACCTCAATCCCTTTCTCTCTTACAATAAATCCCAGCAGCTTACCAGATCGCACCCCGAATGTGCATTTGTTGGGGTTCAATTTCAGTTGGTTCTTCCTCAGACGCTTGAATAGTTTCAGCAGATTTACCAGGTGATCTTCTTCTGTGAGGGACTTGGCAATCATGTCATCCACATAACACTCGATTTCTTTATGGATCATATCGTGGAATAATGTTACCATAGCCCGTTGATATGTTGCACCTGCATTCTTCAGTCCGAATGGCATCACCTTGTAACAGAACGTGCCCCAGGGTGTGATGAAGGTTGTCTTCTCCATGTCTTCAGGTGACATTTTGATCTGATTGTATCCTGAAAATCCGTCCATGAAGGAGAATACCGAGAACTGAGCCGTGTTATCCACCAATACATCGATGTGAGGTAATGGGAAGTCGTCTTTCGGGCTAGCTCTGTTCAGGTCCCGGTAGTCAACACACATTCTTACTTTGTCGTATTTCTTAGGCACAGGTACTATATTAGCAACCCACGGTGGATAGCTAGTCACAGCAAGGAACCCGGCGTCCCACTGCTTTTGTACCTCTTCTTTGATTTTCATTGCCATGTCCGGGCGAGTACGGCGCAGCTTCTGTTTTACTGGCGGGCAGTCTTCTCTTAATGGCAGCTTGTGCATGACGATATCGGTGTCCAACCCTGGCATATCCTGGTAAGACCAAGCAAACACATCCGCATACTCCCGAAGCAGATCAACCAGTTGTTCTTTCACTGAGTTTTGTAGGCAGACCCCGATCTTAACTTCTTTCACGTCTTCATCCGTACCAAGATTAATCGTTTCAACCTCCTCCTGATGAGGGGTGATAACCTTCTCCTCTTGCCTTAACAACCTGGCTAGCTCTTCAGGAAGCTCATAATCTTCTTCAACCCCTTCATCGGCTTGATTGATTGGATTGTCAAAGTCATACGAAGCCATAGCTGTGCTGTTGTCGGTGCAGTCTGAAAGGCACTCTCTACAAGGGTTTAGATTTGTTCATTTTAGTGATTGATTTTAATCTTGTTTAGGGAAAAGTGAAATGAAGTTACCATTTTGAAAACATTGCCATTTATTTTTGTACAAAAAGAAAAATGGAAAAACAGTGAGCGGAAAAGAAAAAGACTCATTTGCAAAAGATGTCTGATTATCATTGATTGATCTGTTTGCACAAAATTACAGATGGCCCGATTACAAAATGAGTCTTGTCATCTTGGGCAAGATGCAAGACTTGATGCATGCTTAAAATATACAGGAAATAATAATTACTCTGCAGGAGTAACCCTTATAATTTCCTGGGAAGACCAGTTTGAGATATGGCTCCCCGGGATCCTTGGACGTATCCGGCTCTCCAGGTTGCGCTCATCTTCCGACTCATCTTCCAAGTTGTTTACAGCATCAGGGGTGAGCATCCCCCCACTAACAAAACTGGGCTTCTTAGCAGCCTCTGGTTGATCTTGTTGAGTTGGTTTGTAACCCAACCCAAATCTATCCTCTTTCTTCTCCACGGGCAACAGCTTGCCCCAGCCTTGAGCATTCCCCTCTTCAACAACCTTCTTGGCTTGCTGGTAAGATGTCATGGAAGTCCCAAGTACAGCAGACGCTTCATTAATGTTCAGGGCTTTGGACCCCTGACTCATGGTTTCATGGATCTCCCCATCCATCTCATTGTATTTGTATGTAGCCAGATGGCTAACAAAAATATCTTCCTCTCCACAAATAGTAACGACTTGGCCCTCCCACTCGAATTTTAACTTCTGGTGAAGGGTTGATGTCACGGCACCAGCGGCGTGTATCCATGGTCTACCCAATAGACAGTTGTAGGCAGGCTGTATATCCATCACAAAGAAGATCGTTTTGAAAGTCTGTGGGCCAATCATTATAGGCAACTCAATTTCTCCCAGAACTGATCTCTTAGAACCGTCAAAGGCTTTCACTACCAAGTTGTTGGGGCGTAATGCCAATCCTTCATACTCCAACTTTACAAGGGCTTTCTTAGGTAGGACATTGAGGGATGACCCTGTGTCCACCAATACATGAGAAAGAACTGCACCCTTACACTCCAAGGTAATGTGCAAAGCCTTGTTGTGATTGCGACCTTCCGTTGTCAAATCAGTGTTGGTAAATCCTAGTCCATGACTAGAGTTAACATTTCCAACTACAGCTTCCAACTGATTGACGATAATCTCCTCTGGCACATAAGCTGCGTGCAAGACTTTTAATAGTGCGTTCCGATGAGCCTCGGAGCACATTAACAATGATAAAATGGAGATCTTGGAAGGTGTCTGGTGAAGCTGGTCCACTATCTTGTAATCACTTTTCTTGATGATTCTCATGAATTCATCAACCTCTTGATCAAAAGGGGTCTTTAAAGCTTCTTTAGCAACTTGTTCTTCTTGCACCATGCTCTTCCCTTTTGCCTTGGCAGCAGCTTCTGCTTCAGCAATGGGTCTTGGAATTTGTGGGGCAAAAAGACGTCCGCTTCGAGTGAAGCCTCCGCCTCCCCCCACATTGTCTATTTGTGGTGAAGAAGTTGATGATTCAAGAGTGACTTTCTGCCCTTCGCAGTATAGATCTGAGCCGTAATGCCAAGGGATGGCATTACTGCTTTCATATGGAACGGGCCCAGGTACCGTGATGGTAACCGGGCTGACTGCAGCAGAGGAGGGTGTTGCAATATTATGCGGATCATAGTAGATAGTGACCGGTGATAGGGTAGGAGACGCCGCTGTTTGCTGTTGAAAATTGTTGTTCGGAGGAATACTTGACGGATCATAATAGATAGTGACTGCTGAGATATTTGCTGGTGTTGTAGGAGAAGCTTCTGAATAGAGGGGTGTTGATGTTGTAGAAGTAATGTTTGTTGGAATCTGACTTGTTGAAGTGATAAAGGAAGCATTTGTTGATGAAACTGAAGAATTGTTTGGAATTATTGTTGTTGCAGTTGTAGGAGATTCTGGAACTGTTATCGGAGAGATTGCTGGGTTTGAAGGTATCGATGTTGTGATTTGAAGTAGACCACTCTGGATAAGACTGTCTATGCCGCTTCTCAGATTGTCACATCCATTTACCGAAATGTTGCAATAACCGCACCCGAGCTCACACCCAGGGAAAATCTGGCATTCAAGGAGTTGAGCTTTAATCTCTACCAGGGGTGTCCGGATCTGCCCAACACTGGTTATTAAGGAAGACGGCATATCTTCCTCAATAGCATTAATTCTGGGCCCTCCATGGTTGGGCATAGGGTTCTTGTTAACATTTGGCGGGGGTGCAAAGTTTAGAGCTTTAGAATCTACCAGGTCTTGCCCCTTCATCTGTAAAGCTCTGCACTTTTCTGTACTGTGGCCAGGTGTGTTGGAGTGAAAAGCGCATCTGGCGTTAGCGTCGTAATTTCTTGGCAAACTGGAAGGATCTGGTGGTGCCAACGTCCTTAACTCAACCAGGTTGAGCTTCAGGAGCTGTGGAAGTAAAGCGGCATAAGGCATAGGGATTGGATCAATCACCCTATTGGCCTGAGATGGTCTCTGTTGGAATGGTCTTTGCTGATTGTTGTTGTTGTTGTTGTAGTTTCTCTGAGGAGGATACTGAGTTTGTTGCTGGTAATGGGGTTGTTGATGTGGTTGATATGCTGGCTGTTGATGAATTGGAGCGGGAATGGTGACTGCTGCCACTGACCTATGAACATATTGGGGTCTGCCCCTGCTGGTATGGATAGCATTAGTCTCACCAGTTCTCCTTGGACCTACAAAAGGTTTTCTGGGGTTGCTGGACGAGCTTGCACCATTGTCAGAAATCTTGCCCATTTTTAACAGGCTTTCAATCCTTTCTCCAGCTATGACTACGTCAGCGAAGCTGGTGGAAGAAAAGGAAGCTAACCTGTCAATGTATGTCCCTTGGAGGGTGTTCATAAACATGTCGGCCATTTCCCTCTCCGACATGGGTGGTTGGACAGCAGCAGCAAGCTGTCTCCACCTCTGGGCGTACTCCCGGAAGCTTTCCCTGGATGATTGAGACATTCCCATCAGGAGGGTCCTGTTAGGAGCCATATCCAAGTTGTACTGGTATTGTCTGATAAAGGCCTCAGCCAGGTCCTTCCAGCATCTAATGGTTGCTCTAGTCAAGTGAGAGTACCATTCCCTTGAAGCTCCTGTTAAGCTATCTTCAAAATAAAACATCCATAGCTTTTCATCCATGGTATATGCCTTCAGCCTCCCCAGAAAGGATTGTAAATGGGTTCGGGGACAGGAAGTTCCGTTGTACTTCTCGAAGCACGGAGGTTTAAACTTGTGGGGAATCCTTACCCCGTCCACTAGACCCATGTCCATAACATCAAAGCCCAAGGAATTCTGGGACTCCAGGGATCTTAATTTCTCAGCAATTTCGTCCAGCCTTCTGTCATAGGCTTCATCCCCAGCTCCCATCACAGTAAATTGATCTTCCTGGGGGTCTTCTTGTAGTACTCTGCCTGTAGTGGCATTCCCTTGCACATTAACATGGATGTTAATCTCTGGGTGAAGGTGAGGGCCATACACAGGTGGGTTGACATGAGGCTGAACCCTCTCATTATTGCTTGTTCCCCCAGTCCCTAGATGGGGTTCCTCCTGGGTCTGCCTTTCTACTAGTGCCCTTAATCTCTCTTGGCTCTGTGCCAATCCATTCATCACCTCCATGAACTGGGTCATCTGATTTCTCATTTCCAGTCTCTCATTGGCCATTTGAGTCCTGACCTCTGTAAGGTCCTGCTGTACTTGGTCCATTTGTATACCCGGAAGGTTGTTGCGGGTAGGATATCTGTGTGGACGGTTGAGTGGGAACACCCGTCGTCGAGCAATAGTTCCTGAACCACAACAGAGTTAGTAAAAACAACAAAAAAAACCTATAAAACAAAACAAAAGTTAGTATGCAATGCAGTATGCTCATTTGTTTCCAAGGTATCCGGCTTGGCATTTGGTTTTGACCTTTCCAGACCCCTGAAGAAGATGCTTTGATGTTGCTTGAGAGAAAAAGAACTCAGATGAAACAAACTAATGAATATATTACAAATGGAAAATCATACATAGTTTGTTTTTTTACAATACATGCCCTCCGAGGGGTCAAAAATACAACATAAAAGAAAAGTACATGAAATGAAAGCAACAACAAGCAAAAGTCAGACATCAAGACCAAACTCATCCTCCTGAACCTCCTTCAAAAGTGCTTCAGTCACAGGATTAGATGGATGCTCTGTGAGGTTCCTGATGAGAAGATTCCTGGTGGTGATAGCAGTGGTTAGCTTCTTGTGTCTGCCCTGGTCCTTTGACCTCTTCACACCAGCTCTGAGTTTCAATTCTGAGATCTCCCTCTGGGCTGCTACTAGGGCTTCCTGCTGCTCCTTTGCATTAGCCTCCAACTGCTCAATCTTGTCATGAGTTCTCTTATCCTCCTGAGTGCGAGCTTCAGTGATCCTGACCCACCTAGCTTGGCTCTCCTTCAGATAGAGATCAGTCCTAGATTTCTGGAACTGTGCCTCCTTACAGGCATTCTTCAGAATCTGTTCTCCAGCCCTTGACTTCTTGATGTAGTCCTCTGACTTTTCAATCCTGGCTAGATGCTCCATCTTAATCTTTTCTAACCTTTCAATGTCCAGCTGTAACACGGTGGGAGAACTGACTTTAAGTTATGTTGCGGATAGCAAGAGTCGCCACCGACTTTTATTTTATCCATAAGGAAAGGGTATAAAAGAACAGGAAAGACCTTAGAGATATTTTTGGGTCCGGGGGGTAGGTTATGTAAAGGGAAGGTGTTAGCATCCTTTACATCCATGGTTATCCATGGGCTCTTAGTTACTTAGCTCACTTTAAATTGTTTTTTGAAGGTGTAGTGTGTGAATAGAAAAATTTTCAGAATAGTTGATAATAATCCATGTACGGATGTGTAAAAACTTGTTTGAAAATTTGTTTGAAATTGTGGAAAGTTTGAAAATTGGAGTGAGCAAGCAACTAAGAGGTATCTACCCTAATGTTTAAGGTCTTTCTTGTTCTTTTTTCTTTCCTTGGTAAGACTATTCCTACTATTAAGGAGTAGGTAGTCCTTACCTTGGATGTTAAGGGACATGAGAGGGACATTTTATTTTGTGAAGGCAACTGTGGGGTGTAATAAGCATATATGTGGGACTATCATCATTTATTCGAAGGGACTTGATTCGTAAAGGCAACCATAGGGGACTTGATGATTTTCTTTTTAAAGGGACTTGCTTTATACACCCCACTTGACCATTATTCGTAGGCAACTTGAGGGATAACCTTAGAAAGTGAGACAGCGATTAAAAATCGACTTACGTGTGTGTGAGTGTTTATTTTAATTATCTTATGATTAAAAAGTGATCTAGAATTAATTTTAAGAACATACATGTTTTGCACTCCCTAATTACTAACCATAGCAAAAATAATTAAATAATTAAAATATTTACAAAATTACATCCGGGAAGCAGTTACATAATTATAAACAAAATAAATAATAAGCAAATAATAATAATTTAACAATAAATAAATAATGGGTTAGTGATAAGTAATAATATTTAAATAATAAGCAAAATAAAATAAGAGAGGTTAGTGAATAATAAGAATTCATATAAAATTAATAAAGCAAAATAAATTATATGGTTAATAATAACAATAAATAAAATTAATCAAAATATAAGAATAAGAGGTTAACAATTTAATATAAACAATTATATTAAAAAAAAATGAACAAACAATTATTTCTTAATTTACAAGTTATTAAGTTATTATTTTTTAAATATATTATAACTACAAAATTTAATTATTATAAACATATATTAACATTTATTTTTTAAACAATATATACATATTATAAAAAGAAATAGGTTTAAATATCATATTTACAATATTAATCATGTTTATAAGATTTAATTCTATTAATTATTATATTTACAAATTATTTTTTTTAACCATATACAAAATATAATTACTATAAATTAAATTGTTTCTAAACATTAAAAGAAAAATAATTTGGATTATAAATATATTTACAAAATTTATAAGAATTATAATAAATATATATACATAATAACTATATTAGGAATTAGAAAATAAAAATTATTTGGAAAAATAAGATTAGGTTTGATTGAAGTTTACTTAGAAAATATTTTAAGGTTTGGCAAATTAGGGTTTATATTTTTTAGGGTTTATTTATATACAAAATTAACTAATATACATATTATGATTATATATAGTAATAAAATAAATTTTTTGAATAAAATAATAGAAGGTTTATAAATTTTAGAGAATATGATGTTATTTTAAATTTGGAATATATATAGGATTTAAATTTAATTAAGAACATAAAACAAATAAACTAGTTAATTAAGAAAAATAGAGAGAAAAACAATGACAAAAATTGAGAACTTACCTTGGCTGGGTTTGAACCCAGGTACTCATGCTTGCCAGCACCAAAACATTCCACTGGACCAACCATGCGTTGGTAATCATAGGATGATTGTAATTGCTTTTATGCCATATCTTGAAAAATTCAGAAAAAAAATAAAGAAGCAAAAGGCCTGGGGTGGGATTTGATCCCAGGACCTTATGAATGCAAGCATGCGCACGCTACCGCCTGGCTGGGAGAGCCTTCCTGTTAGCTGAATGGCCTTGAATCATAATATATTAAGTCTTCTATTATCCTGAAAAATAAGACAAAAATAATGGCCCCAGCAGGATTCGAACCATGGCCTTACCATCAAACGCACACGCATCCTTCCACTGGGCCACTCATCAACCTGTACAAATTAAATAAAAACAAATCTATATAATATAAAAAGAAATTTGAATCCCAGGGACGCGCCAAACTTCATCTTCTTCATTCAAATTTGCTGCGAATTTTCTTTTGAACTTTCATGCGATTCTTCCTGCAAGTTCATAAGCCCGAAACCTATATTTTTCAATCATCAAGCAAATCATGATATCAATGCAAATTTGAAGTCCAGATCAATTATACAAAGCTTGTAGGTCACAGCCATGTTTTTATAATTCATTTAGGTGTCCTAAATGCTAAGTTCCCGAAATTGATCTTCAAACCCTAACAATGGTGAATCTTGGTACAGTCCATAGAAATCAAATTAAACCATCCATAAAGCTTCTAAACACCATAACAAACACAAATCCAGGGTTAGTTTCCATTATCAATGCATAAACAATTCAAATCGAAAAAAATTAAGCATGAACTATATGCTTTCGGATTCCTCATATGTGCATGAATGGGATGTATTTGAGGATTGCTTTCGACTCAATGATGACCAAGGAAGCTAGCCATGTCCTTAAAATACCTTGTAGTGCCTTGAATCTCCAAATCCGAATCTCACTTTTTGCTTGAAATTTTGAACAATGGAACTCACCTTTGGCTGCTGGATTTCGTGGCCTCTTGCTAGGTTTATGCTTAGTATATATGTGAGAGTGGATTAGGTCAGAAATATGGACTTGTTGTATGCAAATTTGATCCAAAAAATATTGAAAAAGATCATGTTGTAAAAGCCAAATATTTGATCATGAAGACTTGCTATCTTTGGAGATTTTTCATAATTTTTGTATCAATCACACTTAAATATGATTTAAGATTTTCTAGAAATAAAATTAAAATTTATTTTCATGATTTTATATTTTATTTGAATTTAAAATGACTTTTTAATATAAAAATCATAATAAATAAAAATAAAATAAATAAAATTATGAATAAATTAAATTAATTTCGTGCAAGCTATTATGAAATGGATTGGGTCACAATTTGGGCAGCCCATTTGAAAAGAAATGATTTTAAACCTCCATTTTCAACATAAACCATCACAAAATTTCCCAACTTTGCAAAGGCACATCTCCCTCAATTTTAAGGGTATGAGGGTGTTTTTGGACTTTTTGGAAAGCTTAAAGAGTCCTCTAAACAACCCCATTGGTTTCAGGTCCATATCATTTGCCAATCTCAAGTTATGCCCTTTTGAAGTTGTTGACTTTTTGTTGACTTTTGAAATGACCTATAATGTCTTAGATCATATCTTTCAAATGAAGCAT
Source organism: Lathyrus aphaca (assembly GCA_963966055.1). NCBI lineage: Eukaryota > Viridiplantae > Streptophyta > Magnoliopsida > Fabales > Fabaceae > Lathyrus > Lathyrus aphaca. Next base: position 733,196,642 of record OZ014519.1, on the reverse strand, counting down.
TTTTGGGCTTAACATTCAACATCAAAGTTGTAGAGAATTTAATTTCCTTCAAAAAGAGCTTTAGATGGAGACTTGGTGATGAAGTATGTGAAAGTTATGGCTGGTCAAAGTTCAGTTGACTTTTACTAAGGGAACCCTAATTTAGAAACTCCTGATTATTGATGATCTGGAATCTCCTTGATGAATCATGATCAACCCTAGATCAAATGATGAATTTTACTTCATATACTTGATGTTGGTAAAAAATCATGAAGTTTGACTTTGGTTTGACCACAGTTGACCTCAGTTTGACTTTTTAACTGCACTGACTGATTTTGACTTATCTGATCATCTGACTGAGCAAACTTTTGAGAAAAGTCTTGAAATTTGTCATGGGGGTTATTAAACACATATAAGATGTTATGAAACTCACTTGAGGTATTGGAAGTCCATTTAGCCTGATTAAAGTCAAAACCCTAGTTTTGGATGCACTGCTTAGGAGGTGCATTGTCTGAGGGAATTGTCAACTTCTTTGACCAATTGTGAACTTTGTGAACCTTGTGAATCTTAATAAGATGTCTTGTGATACTCATGGGAGGTATTGTGAAGCTTGTGAACCTTGTGAACCTCATGAAGTGGTTTTGTAGACCTCATGAACCTCAGGAGAGCTTTGTAATCATTGTGAATCTTGTGAACCTTGTGAACCTTCATAAAGTAACTTGTAGACTTCATGAACCTCATGAAAGGTCTTGAAGATGTTGAGAAACTTGTGAACCTTGTGAACCTTCATAAAGTAACTTGTAGACTTCATGAACCTCATGAAAGGTTATGCAAGTGTTGAAAGCATTATGGAACTTGTGAACCTTGTGAACCTTCTTAGCACACAAAGTCTTGTATTGTGAGGGCAAATTTTGGGGTGCAACAGCTGCCCCTGTTCAATTTTCTGAAACCTGAGGGGTTAGATTGGTATATTTGCCAATCGTGACTTGGAAGGTTGAAGGGGATTGAACACAAAAACCCAAAAATTTGCACTCACCAGTGCATTAGAGTGATACAGATGACTAGTTGAATATGATTGAGTGGGCTTAAAGATGCCACTAGGGGAAAGCAGTCCAAAATTTGGATGTATAATGAAAGCTGTCAGGAGTCTAGAGCAGTCCTGAGGTACTGATGATATGCTTTCAGGATACTGGAGTAATAATGATGTAGCAGCATGTCTTCATGAGGATAGAGCAATCAATAATGATAGCCCTAAAGCAGTCTTGAAGTAATGATATGATTTCAGGAGGATAGAGCAATGAATAGCTCTAAAGCAGTCTTGAAGAAGTAATATGATTTCAGGAGGATAGAGCAATGAATAGCTCTAAAGCAGTCTTGAAGAAGTAATATGATTTCAGGAGGATAGAGCAATGAATAGCTCTAAAGCAGCCTTGAAATAATAAGATGGCTTCAGGAGGATAGAGCAATCAATAGCTCTAAAGCAGTTTTGAAGTAGTGATATGATTTCAGGAGGATAGAGCAATGAATAGCTCTAAAGCAGTCTTGAAGTAGTAATATGATTTCAGGAGGATAGAGCAATCAATAGCTCTAAAGCAGTCTTGAAATAATAAGATGGCTTCAGGAGGATAGAGCAATCAATAGCTCTAAAGCAGTCTTGAAGTAGTGATTTCAGGAGGATAGAGCCATCAATAATGATAACTCTAAAGCAGTCTTGAAATAATAATATGCTTTCAGGAGGATAGAGCCATCAATAATGATAACTCTAAAGCAGTCTTGAAGTCACGAGAAGTTATCAGGAGGATAAAGTAACCCTGAGGTGACAATAAAGCAGTCCCAACGTAATAAGAAGCTCATCAGGAGGATAAAGTAACCCTGAGGTTACAATAAAGCAGTCCCAAAATAATAAGAAGCTCATCAGGAGGATAAAGTAACCCTGAGGTTACAATAAAGCAGTCCCAAAGATCATAAGTTTGTTTGTTGGATAATTAACCTGTAATCAAGGTAACATTCTGTATAAATAGTATTAGTTCATGCATTATGTATGCATGTATGATATGATGCACTTAGGTAATGTACTATATGTCTATGGATATATATGCTATGGTATGATGTAAATGATGTATGTATGATAGGATACTGCCGGAGGCATCTGGATATCTTGTATAACAACTGCTGGCCAGGGAAAATAAATCCCGATTTGTTGTTGAAGAATATATAACCCTCTGTCTGCTGGGGATAGGAAGGTATATATAATCTCCCGTATGCTGGGTATAGTAAGGTATATATAACCTCCCGTCTTCGTTTGATAGTAGGATAAGTATAACATCCCGTCTTCGTTCGTCGTACCCTTATTGGAAATTAATTTCCCGTATATCCGTATGAGGATAAAAGAGATGGATATAAATTCCAGGGGAGATAAGACTTTATGAAGATGGATTTGTTCCACTGAGGGTTTTGTAACTGTCTTGTAAAGGTGAACTGGCGAAGCTTCGTTGAAATCCTCCCCCCGTTCGTCCTTAGTAAATACTATTACTGCATTTTCATGCATTTCTGGTAAACATCAATCATATTAAAAAACATACATGCATTTTTGGTAAACATTAATCATATTCAAAAGCATACATACATTCAAACACAACCAATGGACGTTTCGCTTATGTAAATAGGGTAAAAGTAAATCTGGATTCAAAAGATGGGATTTATTTATATCAAAAAGTGACCCATACACGGGTAAGTTTGTACAAGGAGACATAAACCCTAATAAGAGGATTTTGTCATAAAGTTTTTACAAACAAAGAATATCAGCTATGTGGGAAACAATCCTATTGAGTTTCAATTCTACTATTGCCATTCAAGTATCTCATCTTCTTGCTGTTGAGACGGAAATGATTGGATTGAGCTTTTATCTGTTCGAGCTTGAATAAGTAGTACAACTGGTTGCAGTTTCATGGGTGATCCAAACGAGACATAGTCATACGCTTTAATCCCTAACTTTTGCCTGGATTGCCCTTTCAGGTTTTCAATCCACCGGGATACCCTTTTTTGCCCAAGCCGCCTTTTCAGGTTTTCAACTTGCCGGGTGTACATCTTTTTATATATATCCCTAATTTTTGCCCAAACCTTTTTGGTTTGCCAGGATGCCCTTATTTTTGCCTAGGCTTGTCAACCTAGCGGGTCTCTTTTTATGCGTAGTATTTTTTAACTATGTCTGCATTTACAGGCTGTGGGAAGTCTTCACCATCCATTGTAGTCAGTATCATGGCACCTCCTGAGAACACTGTTTTGACTACAAATGGTCCTTCATATGTTGGAGTCCACTTGCCCCTAGGATCACCCTGTGGTAATATGATACGCTTGATTACCAAGTCACCAGCCTGATATACCTTTGGCTTAACCTTCTTGTTAAAAGCTTTGATCATTCGTTTTTGGTACATCTGGCCATGACAAACTGCTGCTAACCTCTTCTCATCAATCAAATTTATCTGGTCAAGTCGAGTCTGAATCCACTCATCTTCATCCAAGCCTGCATCCTTCATAATTCTCAAGGAGGGAATCTGAACTTCAATGGGCAGAACTGCTTCCATACCATAGACTAAGGAGAATGGGGTTGCCCCTGTTGAAGTACGTATTGTGGTACGATAACCATGAAGAGCAAATGGTAACATCTCGTGCCAATCCTTGTAAGTAACAGTCATTTTTTGTATAATCTTCTTAATGTTCTTATTAGCAGCTTCAACTGCCCCATTCATCTTTGGACGATACGGAGAAGAGTTGTGATGCTTAATCTTGAACTGCGTGCAGAGATCAGTAATCATAGTGTTGTTCAGATTAGAGCCATTGTCGGTGATAATCCTCTCAGGGATGCCATACCTACATATGAGACTATTCTTAATGAATCGAGCCACAACATTCTTAGTCACAGATGCAAATGAAGCTGCCTCTACCCACTTCGTGAAGTAATCAATAGCAACCAGGATGAAACGATGCCCATTAGAAGCAGTAGGCTTGATCTCACCAATCATATCAATGCCCCACATGGCAAAGGGCCAAGGAGCAGTCAACACATTCAAGGGTGATGGAGGTACATGGACTTTATCAGCATAAATTTGACATTTGTGACAAATTCTGGAGTGTTGATAGCAATCAGCTTCCATGGTAGACCAATAGTAACCTGCTCTCAAAATCTTCTTTGCCATAGTATGACCACTGGAATGAGTGCCAAAGATCCCATCATGCATATCTTCCATAATCTCATTTGCTTCCTTCTTATCCACACAACGAAGCATAGTTGAATCATGATTGCGCTTATACAGAATGCCATTACTCAAAAAGAATTTGGCAGAAAACCTTCTCAGAAACTTCCTATCTTTGACAGATGCCCCTTCAGTAAACTCCTGAGCTTCAAGATATCTTTTCACTTCATAGAACCAAGGTTTATCCTCTGCCCCTTCTGTATCAATCTCATTGCAGTATGCAGGCTTTTCGAATCTATCAATAGTAACCTTGGGAGCTTCATCATCCCAGCTAATCTCAAACATAGATGCCATGGTGGCCAAAGCATCTGCCAATTGATTTTCTCTCCGTGGAATATGTTCAAAGGTAATCTCTTTGAAATGTGGGATCAAAGACAGCACATGCTCTCTGTAAGGAATGAGGTTATCATGTTTGGTATCCCAATCTCCTTTGATCTGACTAATTACCAGGGCTGAATCTCCATACACATCAAGGAACTGAATCTTCATATCAATAGCAGCTTTAATACCCAGGATACATGCCTCATATTCAGCCATGTTATTGGTACAATGGAAACAAAGTCTAGCAGTAATCGGGGTATGACAACCTTCAGGGGAACTAATCACAACACCAACACCATTACCAAGTGCATTAGAGGCACCATCAAAAACCATAGTCCATCGGGATCCTTGTTCGGGTCCGTCATATTGTCCAGGTTCTTTGGTAATAATCATGATATCTTCATCAGGGAATTCAAAATTCATTGACTGGTAATCATCCACTGCTTGATGAGCCAAATGATCAGCAACAACACTTCCCTTGATGGCCTTCTGAGTAGTATAATGTATGTCATATTCCGTCAAGATCATTTGCCATCTTGCAATTCTTCCGGAGAGAGCAGGTTTCTCAAATATGTACTTGATTGGATCCATCTTCGAAATCAACAAGGTAGTATGGGTCAACATATACTGTCTTAGTCGGCGAGCAGCCCATGCCAAAGCGCAGCAAGTTTTCTCGAGCAGTGAGTATCTTGTTTCACAGTCGGTAAACTTTTTGCTAAGGTAGTATATTGCCTGCTCTTTTCGACCAGACTCGTCATGTTGCCCCAACACACACCCCATTGAGTTGTCTAACACTGTTAAGTACATAATCAAGGGTCTCCCATCAACTGGTGGCATCAAAATTGGTGGTTCTAGCAGATATCTCTTGATTTCATCAAAGGCTGTCTGGCACTCATCATTCCATTCCATCACTTGATCTTTCTTCAACAACTTGAAGATTGGCTCACAGATGGTAGTTAACTGGGAAATAAATCTTGCAATGTAATTCAATCGTCCCAAGAAACCTCTAACCTCCTTCTCAGTACGGGGAGCTGGCATCTCTCGTATAGCTTTCACTTTTGCAGGATCTACTTCAATACCTTTGCCACTGACAATGAAACCCAGGAGTTTACCAGACCTAACTCCAAAAGTACACTTGTTTGGGTTCAACCTCAACTTGTATTTCTTCAACCTCTCAAACAACTTATGCAGATGATCAAGATGTTGTTCTTCATTCTGAGATCTGGCTATCATATCATCCACATATACCTCTATCTCATGATGAATCATATCATGAAACAAAGCCACCATAGCACGCTGATATGTTGCCCCTGCATTCTTCAAACCAAATGGCATTACCTTATAGCAAAAGGTGCCCCACTGTGTCACAAATGTTGTCTTCTCCATATCTTCAGGTGCCATCTTGATTTGATTGTAACCGGAGAAACCATCCATAAAAGAGAATACCTTATGCTGAGCGGTGTTGTCTACCAAAATATCAATATGAGGGAGTGGAAAGTCATCTTTGGGGCTAGCTTTGTTCAAATCTCTGTAGTCTACACACATACGTACCTTACCATCTTTCTTAGGAACTGGTACCACATTTGCAACCCACTGAGGATAAGAAGTCACTGCTAAGAACCCTGCATTGAACTGTTTCATTACCTCTGCCTTGATCTTTTCTGACATTTCAGGACGCATACGACGAACTTTCTGCTTCTTTGGACGACAATCTTCTTTCACTGGCAAACGGTGAACCACAATGTCTGTATCCAATCCTGGCATATCTTCATAAGACCAAGCAAAGATCTCTACATAGTCACGTAACATCTGAATCAACCTGCTCTTGACACTGTCCTCTAAATCAGCCCCTATCTTGACCTCTTTTCTGTTTTCTTCAGTTCCCAAATTCACAACTTCGACTGGCTCTTCATGTGGCTGTATAGCTTTCTCTTCTTGTTGTAACAACCTAGCAAGCTCTACAGGTATTTCACAATCGTCCTCATTTCCGTCTTCAGTTTGATAGATCGGATTCTCGAAATTATAATTGGCAATAGTAGAACTGTTATCAACAGGATCCAGAGTGGATGAGGATCTGCATTTAGTGATGTGGGTGTGTGTAAGAACACATAGCTGATAAAGCAAAAATAAAGAAAAGAAAGACAAGGAACACAATATTTACGAAAACGAAACGTCCACTGATTTTATTGAATGAAGTATGCAAATGAAATGACAACCCGTAACAAGCACACCATTGTGCCCCGGGTAAGGCACATGGCTTGAAAGTTTTATTGTTCAGAAATTACAAATTTAAAAACATAACACAGTAATAGTATTTACTCCTGACTAAAGGAGATAGGGATAACATCTTCAGCTTTCCAATTATTGAGTCCAGCACCCACAGTAGGAAAAATCCATGCATCCAAGTTGTAGTCTTCATCATAGTCTCCCACAGCATTGATAACCCCTTGATTGGTGATACGAGCAGCACGAGCACGACGAACAGCCTTCTGGGACTCTGCAGTGAAACCCAAACCAAACTTGTCAGACTTGTATGGAATATCAGGAAGCTGACCCCAAATAGTACAACCACCTTCATCCACCACAGCTCTAGCATCATTGAGGGAGGCCATTGCCATTGTTGGAGGTTTTCTGATGACCACAGGAACTTTCTTCACAGTAGGAGGAGCTACACAATCATTAACAACCCAGGGAACCACTTCAAATGACTGACACGGAGTCTCAATGTATTCACCTTCCATTTCCAGATACTTGAAAGTGTTTACATGGCTGACAAAGTATTCTTCTTCTCCATAGACAGTAACAACTTTCCCATTCACCGGATATCTCAACTTCTGATGCAATGTAGAGGTCACAGCACCTGCCCCATGGATCCAGGGACGACCAAGCAGACAAGAGTACAAAGGACGAATATCCATCACATAAAACGTAGCAGTAAACATCTGGGAACCAACTTGGATTGGAAGATCAATTTATCCATGCACTACTCTTCTAGAACCATCAAAAGCCTTTACCACAATATTACTGGGCTTCAGCACAGCATCTTCAGGACTCAGCTTGTTCAGGACTTCCTTAGGCAACACATTCAAAGAGGAACCATTGTCTATCAGCACATGAGACAGTGTAGTGCCCCTGCATTCAATTGAAATATGCAAGGCCCTGTTATGATCCCTTTTGGCAGGGGTCAAGTCAGCATCAGAAAATCCTAACCCATTGTCATAGGTCAGGTGGGCAACACAGTTTTCAAATTGGTCCACAGAAATTGCACTGGGTACATGAGCCATCTTCAGAAACTTGATCAATGACTTGGCATGAGCTTCAGAACATAATAATAGGGAGAGCATGGAAATCTTTGAGGGAGTATGCCCCAACTGATCAACAATGTCATAATCACTCTTGCGAATTATTTTCAATACTTCTTCCATCTGCTTAGAGAGGTCATCAGCAGCTGGCACATCAGTAGATATAGGCTCAATAATAGGACCCTTGCCCCGAGCATCAGTGGTGGAGGTAGCAGCAGGAGTAACTGCACTTTTAGAAGCAACTGGAGGAGAGAAGATTCTTCCACTACGAGTGATCTTACTAGATCCAGCAATATTATCAATGTCAACAGGCACATCAGCTACAGGCTCTTGCTTAACACCATGGATGTAAACATCAGACCCATAGTGCCAAGGCACAGCTTTGTCAGACGTATATGGGATAGGACCTGGAGTAGTAATGACCACAGGAGCTACTCTGGCTTCAGCAACAACTTTCACAGGACCTTCAGCAGTGATCTTGATTGGGCCCTGATGAGTGATTTTAATGGGACCCTTTGAAGTGATTCTTACCGGTACTTTGTCAACCATATCAACCTCTTCAATCTTCTTACCCCGAGTCAGATGATCCACCATACTTTCTACAAATGCTGGTCTTCTTTCAAACACTATAGTATACTTATCCATAAGACGTTGAATTCCATCTCTCAGAATGAAGCAACTATCTGGCTTATAGGTACAATACAGACAATCTTCACGACAACCTGGAAAGATCCCAGCTTGTACTAACCTCTTTTTGATAACAGACAGTGGTGTACTCAACTCCATTACTGAATAAACATGCAAGTCTTCATCAATGGCATTGACAGTCTTCTCGTGATTTGGCATTGGAGCTGTAATCACATTTGGAGTACCTGGTGGATCAAACTCAATTTCTCCAGCATCAATCATATCTTGAATTTTGTTCTTCAAGACCCAGCAGTTATTAGTATCATGTCCTGGACAGTTTGAATGATATGCACATCGTGCATTGGGATTGTACTTGGGAGAAGTAACATTGGGATTCTGAGGAGCCTCCCTCAGGGTAATAAGTTCAGCTTTCAACAAATGTTGCAATGCCTGAGCCATTGACATGTTGATCTTCGTGAACTGTCTTCTAGCCCTCTGTTGGTTACCTTGAGGCTGCTCTGTTGTTGCAGGAGTTGGATTTGAAATATGAACCGCACTAACAGACTGATGCCTTCTGTTACGATCAGGTTGACCATAAACAGCATTGGATTCTTTCTTCCCAGTGGGAGGCTTCTTTGCAGCACCTGATGAAGAAGTGCCCACTTGGATCTTACCACTCTTGATACCATTCTCTACCCGTTCTCCTGTCATGATCAACTCAGTGAAGCCAGATGATGAGCTTTCAATGAGATGACTGTAAAATGGACCATTCAGCGTACACATGAACATATCAACCAATTCCCTGTCAGTCAAAGGGGGTTGAACTCTTCCAGCTAAATCTCTCCATTTCTGAGCATACTCCTTAAAACTTTCTTTGGCACCCATAGCCATACTCTGAAGCTGCATGCGAGTGGGGGCTAAGTCAGCATTGTATTGATACTGCTTGTAGAAAGCTTCAGCAAGATCATTCCAGTCTTTGATGTTGACACTCTCTAACTGATAATACCACTCCAGCTGAGCTCCAGATAGGCTCTCTTGAAAGAAATGGATCCACAACTTCTTATCAGCAGTGTGGGGTTGAATTCTTCTGACATAGGACCTCAGATGCAGCTTGGGACAAGAGACCCCATCATAGACAACAAATGTAGGAACTTTGAACCCAATGGGTATCACAACCCCAGATATCAAACTTAAATCCTCAAAATCCAGCCCAGATGATTTCTGCAACTCCATAGCATCCATTCTATCCACCAGCATCTTGAATTTGTCTTCATTAGGCTCATGGTAGTAATTAGCCTCAGAATCAGAGTCCCCCATAGTGTTGTGGAGACTGCCTCTCTCTTTCTCAGATTCCTCAGATTCATAGTCTTCAACCTCTTCCTTGGTCTTGACAAGACCTTTGAACCTTCTTCCCATGTTGAGCAACCCAGCAGACCTTCTAGTCTTCTTAGTCTTCTTGGCCAGCAGTGCCTTCAAATCATCTTGCCCCTTGGACAGGTTCAAGATCAGCTCTTGGAACTGTGCATTCTGTGCCTGAAGATCCTTAACTGATTGTTCAAGAGCCATTGCTGAAATAAACAGCGAGAAGATGAGAAACCTGTGCACAATATAAACCTGTGATACAATGAAATGATATGGGAATTCATATGCAATGTTTTCAAGGACCGCAGGATTTAAATTTGCTTAAACAAACAAGAAAGTAACTTTTTATTAGTAATAACTTGTTTTGCCTTTTAGGCTTACAAAAATGGAAATGAAATAAGTACAAAAGATGGGGTTTTAAGTCTCCCATGGACGTTTCCTCTTTGTATTGAGGTATGAGTTGAGGTTTCGTTCCTCGTGAAGCTGCTTTGTTAGCTCTAGGATTCTTGTTTGGCTTGCTTTGTAATGAGCCTCGAAAGTATCCCTTTGCTCCTTCAGTTGGATCCAAGATCTCTGCAAATCTTCCATATCAGTAGGCATGTCTGGGTGAAGGATGGTATAAGCAGTGTCTCCTTCAGCAACAGGTTCCATGGTAACTGGTAGGACGGCAGGATATGGCATCATGAGTGTCTGAGCACGAGATCGTACCCATCTGAGATAAGCCTCCATAGGAATAGTGTACTTAGGCTCTAGTGTCTTGCTGTCAACCCTGTTTACCTTTCCCCAAGCTCGTATGAATCTCTGACGGTAACCTTGAAGATCGTTGTCATAATCAAACACAATGCCTTGAATCAACATGTCATGTGGACCATCACTCCGAGCGTAACCAAATTGTCGTAAAGCTAGAGAGGGTTGTAGGTGATGCCTCCTCTTATGCCTAGAAGTGGCACATTAGGAAACTCCCCACAACGGTCAATGATGGTGACATTCTCCATAGATCTGGAGCACCAATGGATATCTGAGTGAGATAGTGACATGATCCTCTTGGACCATCTGAACCCTTGCTCATTCTTCATTACTGAGCGAGGAAGGTGAGAAATAAACCACCTAGAGAGTAAAGGTATGCAACACATCAAAGTTCCTCTTGCCCTTGTAGTACGAGTATGAAGAGAGTGCAGGATGTCTCCAAGCAATGTAGGTACTGGATTGTGACTCAGGAAAATGTTGATGGCATGAACATCTATGAACTGATCTGGATTGGGGAACAATACTAAGCCATATATCAGCAAGGCTAAGATCTCCTCAAAAGCATCATAGCTCATGGCCTTCAAGAACATTTGAGCTTTATCCATTAATACCTTGGCAAGAATACCCTTGACTCCACTTCTCGTCTCTAGAACAATGTCAGACTTCTTCAGATGTAGAGCTGCAGCAATAACCTCAGGCTTAAGTTCCTTATCCAAACCTGTGAATGGTTTCTGATCAAGAACAGGGATACCCAGAAGTTTAGAGAACTCCTCCATGGTTGGAACTAGCTGATAGTCGGGAAATGTAAAGAAATGGTGTTTAGGGTCAAAGAACTGAAACAGGACACTCATCATGTCTTCACTGAACCCTGAAGTGACTAGATCCAATAGGTGACCATGTCTCTTGATGAACTGGGAGTGATCAGACACTTGAGAAACCAACTCTTTAAGCTTAGCAGGTATGCCCACAAAGTTGATCCTGATGGTGTTTCTACGAGCAGAAGCCATGACCTGCAACAAAGAACAAAGATAAATCCTTTGGTCCTTGAAATGGTTAGTGAAAATGCTATGCTTATGATGCATGATGATGTCATGATGTTATGCTCAATCACAAACATGTGGCACACACAAACAAGTCACACCATAGCCCTAGGTTTAAAGGCTTGCATGAGGTTTAAGGTAAGTACCCTCCCCTGAAGTTAGATGGTTCATCCTGTCCTACAAAGTAACCAGGTTCTAAGGGATCTCAATATCATTGATCCTTCACAAGGGTGGTTGATCAGAAGGCAACTTACTTGCCAACCAAAACCCTCCAAGTTTAAGATCTCAATGAGTGTAGTATCGAGTGTCAACCAACTTCAGTCTGCACCAAAGCCGGTTACCTCACTACTTTCTAAAGGCCAAGATGATTTAACTAGGGTTCTAAAAGTTAGTTAGTGCATTGACAACATATGGCAGCCTCATATTATCCTCAACTTGACTTAAGGAACATAAGCACCAACCAAGAAGTCGCACTAACTATGGCCACCAGATCAACCGTATCGATATACGTCGTACAGTTTCCTTGGTCTATTGCCATTTACCTAAGGTACACTAGATCCGGGTTAGGACCTTTCACACATAAGAGCACCCCAACAAGTAATATAAAGCAAACAAGGCAAACAATTTAAGTGATCTAATTCCTAAGGGTACCCCTCTTTAATATTAAATCCCCAGCAGAGTCGCCAGTTCTGTAACACGGTGGGAGAACTGACTTTAAGTTATGTTGCGGATAGCAAGAGTCGCCACCGACTTTTATTTTATCCATAAGGAAAGGGTATAAAAGAACAGGAAAGACCTTAGAGATATTTTTGGGTCCGGGGGGTAGGTTATGTAAAGGGAAGGTGTTAGCATCTTTTACATCCATGGTTATCCATGGGCTCTTAGTTACTTAGCTCACTTTAAATTGTTTTTTGAAGGTGTAGTGTGTGAATAGAAAAATTTTCAGAATAGTTGATAATAATCCATGTACGGATGTGTAAAAACTTGTTTGAAAATTTGTTTGAAATTGTGGAAAGTTTGAAAATTGGAGTGAGCAAGCAACTAAGAGGTATCTACCCTAATGTTTAAGGTCTTTCTTGTTCTTTTTTCTTTCCTTGGTAAGACTATTCCTACTATTAAGGAGTAGGTAGTCCTTACCTTGGATGTTAAGGGACATGAGAGGGACATTTTATTTTGTGAAGGCAACTGTGGGGTGTAATAAGCATATATGTGGGACTATCATCATTTATTCGAAGGGACTTGATTCGTAAAGGCAACCATAGGGGACTTGATGATTTTCTTTTTAAAGGGACTTGCTTTATACACCCCACTTGACCATTATTCGTAGGCAACTTGAGGGATAACCTTAGAAAGTGAGACGGCGATTAAAAATCGACTTACGTGTGTGTGAGTGTTTATTTTAATTATCTTATGATTAAAAAGTGATCTAGAATTAATTTTAAGAACATACATGTTTTGCACTCCCTAATAACTAACCATAGCAAAAATAATTAAATAATTAAAATATTTACAAAATTACATCCGGGAAGCAGTTACATAATTATAAACAAAATAAATAATAAGCAAATAATAATAATTTAACAATAAATAAATAATGGGTTAGTGATAAGTAATAATATTTAAATAATAAGCAAAATAAAATAAGAGAGGTTAGTGAATAATAAGAATTCATATAAAATTAATAAAGCAAAATAAATTATATGGTTAATAATAACAATAAATAAAATTAATCAAAATATAAGAATAAGAGGTTAACAATTTAATATAAACAATTATATTAAAAAAAAATGAACAAACAATTATTTCTTAATTTACAAGTTATTAAGTTATTATTTTTTAAATATATTATAACTACAAAATTTAATTATTATAAACATATATTAACATTTATTTTTTAAACAATATATACATATTATAAAAAGAAATAGGTTTAAATATCATATTTACAATATTAATCATGTTTATAAGATTTAATTCTATTAATTATTATATTTACAAATTATTTTTTTTAACCATATACAAAATATAATTACTATAAATTAAATTGTTTCTAAACATTAAAAGAAAAATAATTTGGATTATAAATATATTTACAAAATTTATAAGAATTATAATAAATATATATACATAATAACTATATTAGGAATTAGAAAATAAAAATTATTTGGAAAAATAAGATTAGGTTTGATTGAAGTTTACTTAGAAAATATTTTAAGGTTTGGCAAATTAGGGTTTATATTTTTTAGGGTTTATTTATATACAAAATTAACTAATATACATATTATGATTATATATAGTAATAAAATAAATTTTTTGAATAAAATAATAGAAGGTTTATAAATTTTAGAGAATATGATGTTATTTTAAATTTGGAATATATATAGGATTTAAATTTAATTAAGAACATAAAACAAATAAACTAGTTAATTAAGAAAAATAGAGAGAAAAACAATGACAAAAATTGAGAACTTACCTTGGCTGGGTTTGAACCCAGGTACTCATGCTTGCCAGCACCAAAACATTCCACTGGACCAACCATGCGTTGGTAATCATAGGATGATTGTAATTGCTTTTATGCCATATCTTGAAAAATTCAGAAAAAAATAAAGAAGCAAAAGGCCTGGGGTGGGATTTGATCCCAGGACCTTATGAATGCAAGCATGCGCACGCTACCGCCTGGCTGGGAGAGCCTTCCTGTTAGCTGAATGGCCTTGAATCATAATATATTAAGTCTTCTATTATCCTGAAAAATAAGACAAAAATAATGGCCCCAGCAGGATTCGAACCATGGCCTTACCATCAAACGCACACGCATCCTTCCACTGGGCCACTCATCAACCTGTACAAATTAAATACAAACAAATCTATATAATATAAAAAGAAATTTGAATCCCAGGGACGCGCCAAACTTCATCTTCTTCATTCAAATTTGCTGCGAATTTTCTTTTGAACTTTCCTGCGATTCTTCCTGCAAGTTCATAAGCCCGAAACCTATATTTTTCAATCATCAAGCAAATCATGATATCAATGCAAATTTGAAGTCCAGATCAATTATACAAAGCTTGTAGGTCACAGCCATGTTTTTATAATTCATTTAGGTGTCCTAAATGCTAAGTTCCCGAAATTGATCTTCAAACCCTAACAATGGTGAATCTTGGTACAGTCCATAGAAATCAAATTAAACCATCCATAAAGCTTCTAAACACCATAACAAACACAAATCCAGGGTTAGTTTCCATTATCAATGCATAAACAATTCAAATCGGAAAAAAATTAAGCATGAACTATATGCTTTCGGATTCCTCATATGTGCATGAATGGGATGTATTTGAGGATTGCTTTCGACTCAATGATGACCAAGGAAGCTAGCCATGTCCTTAAAATACCTTGTAGTGCCTTGAATCTCCAAATCCGAATCTCACTTTTTGCTTGAAATTTTGAACAATGGAACTCACCTTTGGCTGCTGGATTTCGTGGCCTCTTGCTAGGTTTATGCTTAGTATATATGTGAGAGTGGATTAGGTCAGAAATATGGACTTGTTGTATGCAAATTTGATCCAAAAAATATTGAAAAAGATCATGTTGTAAAAGCCAAATATTTGATCATGAAGACTTGCTATCTTTGGAGATTTTTCATAATTTTTGTATCAATCACACTTAAATATGATTTAAGATTTTCTAGAAATAAAATTAAAATTTATTTTCATGATTTTATATTTTATTTGAATTTAAAATGACTTTTTAATATAAAAATCATAATAAATAAAAATAAAATAAATAAAATTATGAATAAATTAAATTAATTTCGTGCAAGCTATTATGAAATGGATTGGGTCATAATTTGGGCAGCCCATTTGAAAAGAAATGATTTTAAACCTCCATTTTCAACATAAACCATCACAAAATTTCCCAACTTTGCAAAGGCACATCTCCCTCAATTTTAAGGGTATGAGGGTGTTTTTGGACTTTTTGGAAAGCTTAAAGAGTCCTCTAAACAACCCCATTGGTTTCAGGTCCATATCATTTGCCAATCTCAAGTTATGCCCTTTTGAAGTTGTTGACTTTTTGTTGACTTTTGAAATGACCTATAATGTCTTAGATCATATCTTTCAAATGAAGCATTTTTGGGCTTAACCTTCAACATAAAAGTTGTAGAGAATTTAATTTCCTTCAAAATGAGCTTTGTATGGAGACTTGGTGATGAAGTATGTGAAAGTTATGGCTGGTCAAAGTTCAGTTGACTTTTACTGAGGGAACCCTAATTTAGAAACTCCTGATTATTGATGATCTGGAATCTCCTTGATGAATCATGATCAACCCTAGATCAAATGATGAATTTTACATCATATACTTGATGTTGGTAAAAAAATCATGAAGTTTGACTTTGGTTTGACCACAGTTGACCTCAGTTTGACTTTTTAACTGCACTGACTGATTTTGACTTATCTGATCATCTGACTGAGCAAACTTTTGAGAAAAGTCTTGAAATTTGTCATGGGGGTTCTTACACACATATAAGATGTTATGAAACTCACTTGAGGTATTGGAAGTCCATTTAGCCTGATTAAAGTCAAAACCCTAGTTTTGGATGCACTGCTTAGGAGGTGCATTGTCTGAGGGAATTGTCAACTTCTTTGACCAATTGTGAACTTTGTGAACCTTGTGAATCTTCATAAGATGTCTTGTGATACTCATGGGAGGTATTGTGAAGCTTGTGAACCTTGTGAACCTCATGAAGTGGTTTTGTAGACCTCATGAACCTCAGGAGAGCTTTGTAATCATTGTGAATCTTGTGAACCTTGTGAACCTTCATAAAGTAACTTGTAGACTTCATGAACCTCATGAAAGGTCTTGAAGATGTTGAGAAACTTGTGAACCTTGTGAACCTTCATAAAGTAACTTGTAGACTTCATGAACCTCATGAAAGGTTATGCAAGTGTTGAAAGCATTATGGAACTTGTGAACCTTGTGAACCTTCTTAGCACACAAAGTCTTGTATTGTGAGGGCAAATTTTGGGGTGCAACACCAGCCGACCATCACTCCTATCCCAGAGGGTTCTTTTCAAGGCTTCATACAAATTCTCATTCCTCTCTTTGAGATTTTCAAACTCCTCCAGGCTGACAGTGGCTGGAGGTGGTGCTGTGGATGGTCCAGGTACATCTTCAATGGTGAAGGGCATCCCAGAAATTTGAGCCCTGGCATGAGACCACTCATAATACTGAGATGAGGCCACATTGTTGCATCTCCCAAGGATGGTTACCCCTTTAGTCTGGACATTGTCCCAAGCCCAGGATGCTTGCCTGACAATAGCCAGATTAGGCTTGATCTCACAATAAAGGGTCTCAGCTAGATTTTGTACTCTAGGAGGGTGGACCAATGCATAGCCCAATTGTATTTTGAATAGCAGAGGGTTGTAGTTGATGCAACCCTTCACTCCTATCAGAGGTACATTGGGGAACTGCCCACAACTAGTAATGATGTCCCTGCCCTTGGTGCTCTGGGTGCACCACCTGATATCATCTGAAGTCAGAGCAACAAGCCTCCTTGCCCAATTCTTTTGTTAGTGAGGATTCAAGAATGCATCAGTCTTGGGCAGGTGTTTGAGCAGCCAGGTATGGAATAGGGGAGCACAACATCTCACCAATCTTCCTCTTTGCTTTTCATTCCTTTGGTGAACAGAGTAGTAGAAATCTCCCAGTAAGGTGGGTACTGGGTTACTCAGAATGAAAAGATGGATTGTATTCTTGCTAATAAACTTAGGCTCATCTGCAAATAATATAACCCCATATATGCTAAGGGCTAATAATGCACAGACTGCCTTCCACTCTCCCAAGGAGGCTTTCAGGATAGCCTGAGAGGTCAAGAAATCCAAGTGTAGACCAGAGATTCCAGCCTTTGCTGTCATGTTCTGCCCAATCAGAACTGGTTCCAGATACAATGCCTTTGCCACCTCTTCATTACTAGGGAAAGCCATCTCAGGGTTGAAGGGGACTCCACCCCTGATAGGTACACCAATTAATGATGAATACTCTTCCAACAAGGGTCCCAACTGAAAATCCTGGAAGGTGAAGCACCTCAGAGGGGGATCATAGAACTGCAGGCAAGTATGAATCAAACTCCTCTGGGAAGGGTCCAAATCCATAACCACATCAAGGATGCCTCCATAATGTTCTCTGAATAGTGGTATATGGTCTGGAGTAATCAGGGCCTTGACCTTCCTGATGCCAGCCAGCTCAGGCTCAAAGAAATGATAGGAGATGTTGCTCTTCTTGGGTGCTATGTTGCTGAAGAAAAGCTGAAACTAATGCTGATGGTGATGACTGATACTAGAAGATGGGCCACTGACAGGCAGAGACTGGTGATGCAGGTGACTGAAGCAGGTAGCTGATGAGGAATGGCTGAAGCAGATACTGGTGAAGATAGGTCTATGCAGATGAAGGGGTCAAAACCAAGCCAAAATACAGTATGGATACCCTGAAAAACAAATAAGCAAATGTTAAATGATGCAATGATGATGTATGCAAATGATATGCAAGGGTTTGTGATCAAGCTGGATCTGATTAACTGCCTTGATATAGGTCCATGTATGTTCAAGAAGTCCAGATGGAGGTTCAAAAGTCCAGTAACCAAGGTGGGGGACTCAAATAAAGAGTCACATGTCCAGGGTTAAAAATCACAAGAACTGTTCCAAAATGGAGTACTCTTAATCAAAACAAAGTAACAGGGTATGCTGAGGTCAAAGGTACCTGCAAACCTGTAAACAGCCCAACCCCCTCACAGGTGATGTTCTAAAACAAGGATCCTCATACTTGGATCAGTTATGAGAAGTGTAAACACTTCTAACCCGGAGGTACAGTGTTTACAATAACCATAAAAGATCCTCCTCTAATTCACCTCAGTTTCTGAAGGTCATAGTAAAGGTCATCCAGACTTAGCAGGCTTCCCAGATAGCCCTAGCACTACAGGAGATCTGTAGCACAGAGTTCTCAAGAAGAAACCCATATCTGAATCGTGTTTCATATTCCCGCACCAGACCGAAATGGAATGGGAAAGAACATGAACCACTCTAGCCTAGGTGTCACTCAGGTCCCAGGTATAGGACCTTAACTCTCAATAGAACACCCACCCACCAAAGCAACAAAACCAGATCCAGCCAGAACAGTATGACAGTATGATGTATATAAAGCTGTAAAGAAAGCAATAAATGACTGTACATAAAGCAGTAAATAAAGCAAATATACAAACACAAATAGCACATAACACCCCAGTAAACACAAATCAAACAAGCGCTAGGAGGAACCCACAAAAAGAACCAGAAGCCCTGGTTACAGTATAAGGTTTCCCCAGCAGAGTCGCCAAGTTGTCGCTCCCGATAAATGAGGGGGACTTGTCCATTAACACTAGGGTTAGTCCTTCTTAACCAATTAAGGAAGAATTAGAACCCTAATGCAAGGCCCAAGTTACAAGCTTGATGTCTTGGTGATTATTATGTGAATTGATTAAAGGATTTAAACACATTTAGGGTTTAACACTTAGGATTAAAGTTATTCACTCCATCCTAATAGAAGGATGCAGGCATAAGCTTAATCACAAAGCCTTAAAGCCTTTAGGGTTTAGTCCTTGATTATGAGATGAGAAGAGAAGACTCAATGAGACACAAAGGTAAAAGCTAAATGGGGGACTAATCAAACCCTAATTATTATCATGCTTGGTTGTTCCTAAGGTTTGTGAGGTTTACAAGAGGCATCTTCAGAGAAACCACCAGGAAGCAGATGAAAGGAGCAAAAAGAAACAAGGTAACTTGCTTCATTTAAGAAGACAAGTCACTTGAAGAAAGAAAGTAAGATGAAGAAGAATGAGCAAGCTCAATCTCAAACACAATACAAAATGCAGCAATGATGCATAAAAGAGATGAAAAGAGATTGTGAGAAGTGAAGGCAAATTCACTTCTCAAAGTAACTTACCACCTGAAAAGTTAGTGAAAGAAATGCAATGTAATGCAATATGAGATGAAATGGCATTATACAAATCAAAACCAGAAGCATATATGAGATGATAATGATGATATGAGATGATGCAAACATGAAACAAAGCATGGGGATTATCATATGAACATATGAGTGCAAGAGAAGCATGCTTAGAACCATGGATATACATGAAAAGCTATGAAATGCAAATGACATACAAAATGGAAAATGCAAGATGCAATGATCAAACATGCTTCTAATATGTCTTAAGATGTCTAATGAATCAAATGGATGCACAAGATGTCATGGCAAGTCATGGTATGCAAGATGAATGCAAAAGGAAGCCCAAATTAGGGTTTATGATCAATGCACCAAACAAAAACCAAAACCAGAAGCAAACATCAAGATAAAAAATTGAAAATGCATCAAAGGGAACCCTAAACCTACACCAACTCACTGCCCAAAGGAGGGGATCCAATTCTTAACCTAATGAGGGTTATGAATTTCTTAAGAATGCTAGGGTTTTAAGGTACCTTGTCAAGAAAAATGTCAAACAAATTGAAAATGCAAAATCAAATCATGCCAATTTAATCCTATGAACTACATGATATGCAAGACACAATGCAAAAAGAATCAAAGTCCAACTCTTAAAGACTAGGCAGAAATGAATTTTCAAAGATTGGATCAAAATAATGCCTTGAAATGAAATTAATTCTATGAAAAATTGTCAAAAGACATCAAGATCAAAAAAGAAATTTGGTTTGAGGGTTGGACAATGTTTCTAAATGATGTTAAAGGTTTCATGAATTTTTTTGTGATTTTTAAATACCTAAAAGTATTTTTAATTAATTAATTCCCATTAATTAATTAAAAATAAACTTGTAAATGATTTAAAAATATTTTTTAATGCAAAAAATAAAAATAAAAATGTTTTTGGTTTCTGAAAATTAATAAAAGGCTGTATAAAAATTTTCAGAATTTTTAAATGATTTTTGCTATTTTTAATAAAATGCACAAATTAAATGAATTAAAATGAGAATAAAAATGAATTAAAAGAAAAGTATGCGCATCCAGTGGCCTGAATTTAAACTGGGGAAGGAGGGAAAGACTGCGCGCCAGATCCAAGGGGTGAGATTCAAACTGACTAAAATGAATTAATTATTTTAATTAATTGAGATTAGGGTTAAGTGGAAGATCTGGGCCATTGAGCACGCGCGGGAGTTGACTAAGTCAGCCTATCCTACGCACCAAATTCAAACTGCATTTAATTACAGGGATTAGCCCTAATTACTTTCAGGTGGCCGGAGAAGACTTCCGGTCGTCTTCTCCGGCAAGACCCTCACCTGAAAGTTGCTAAAATCCCCAAAACTTCATGAAAATGAAAACTAAAAGCCCAGAAATCATCCCCATGCGAAACTAAATCAAAACCCCCACACAAACATCATTTTTCATCCATTAATCAAGCAAATCGAAGCAAAACTCTTTTAGGGCAAAAAGTTTCAGACAGTTCATACATGCTGGTTTCTCAACCATTTTAAAAAATAATCACATCCCCATGATCAGGGGAGTGCATAGAAGCATTTAAGAACTTAAAATGGAGTATCTGGAAAAAAGGTTTGAGATGGCTACCTGAACTGAAGCTTTGGTTTATGGTACTTTCTGGCTGGTTACTTGCTTTCAATCAACTCCACTGGACCCCCTGAGAAGCTTTCAATGCTTGTTTGAAGTTTATAATGGATGGTTTGAGAGATGGCAGAAGTTCTGTTCAATGGAAGGTGGTGATCGTGTTTTTGTTTCACTGAGTTTCAGGCTATGGTGAGGGGTGGTTTGCGACCAGGGAAGTGTGCTGAGTTGATTTGTGAAGTTGGTTTGTATGTTTGAGGCTTGTGCTGAGTGTTTCGAAGAGTTTTGCAAATGGGGTGCCAAATGAGAATGTTGAGTTCTGGATACTTTCAGGCTTGTGTTGTGTGTGTTTTGGCTTGCTTTTTGTTTGTATAAACTAATGGGAATGGTCAGATGAGTTGATGTGTGCTTTTGTGATTGGTATGGCTCAAGTTGCCAAAATGTCAAAGTTGTGTAAGAGAGGCATGGGCTACTTGCTAGCCAAGGACAGATGGGGTGTCCTGCGCAGCAAGATGTGTGGAGAGCCCTTGGATTGTTTGTGAAGTCAGCCAGCAAGTGGATTCACACTTGAGTGAGTTTTTGCAACTTGCCTCCCTTTTGCTTCTTATGAGAATTCTTGCTCCATAAGTCATGAAGATGAGTGATTCCTTGGCCCATTCTGAATTTTAGATGTCACAAGATCATGTTATGAAGAAATTGTACACATTTGAGGTCTTTAGAACACTTGATCAAGTCATTTTGCAAAATGCCTCTTTGGTAGAAAACTTCAAATTTTGTGATTTTCGCCAACTTTGACAAGCCATAACTTTTGATCCAAAATGAATTAGGTCATGTTCTTGTACTTTTTGAAAAGGGAATGATCCATTCTACAACTTTCATGACCAAAGTTTTTCCATTTGAAGCATTTTTTAATCAAAAATTAAAGGTTGAAAAAGTTTCAAAAAATGGCAATTTCATTAAAAAGTCAACTTTCCCAAAAAGTCAACTTTGCAAAAGACTTGAAATTCTTCAATTTTGTGAACTTCCAACATTTTATATGATCAAATAAAGATCATATACAATCAAAATGATGAAGAACACCCTTTAGTTGGGTCATTGGGGACCTCAGATGCCCTGATTTTACACTGACTTGCTTGAAAAGTCAACTCTTGATCAGATGACTTCCCCAAGGAATTTCTTCATGAAAATTGATATGCATACTCCCTATACCATATAGAGACCAATAGAAACAAGAATGACCAAAAAATTTGGAGTTGTGGCCTCTGAAACCAAAACCTAAATTTTAGGTCATCTGTGCAGTCAAACCTGGCTCTGCTTCCATACCATTCTCAGCTCTTGTGATTTTTTTGACATTCTTGACTTTGAAAGGATATAATATGATGCTTGAACATACATGGGCCCCTTTGAAGTGATTGATGACCTTTGGAGTGGCTCAAGAAGCTCTTGGATTGCTCAGATCACAAACCCTAGATGCAGATGACTTTGAATCTATGCAGTGAAAAAAATGTGGTATGAGATGCTATGATTGTGTTTATGCATATGAGGATATCACAAGCCATGGTGTGAATGGGTGAGGGCAAATTTGGGGTGTTTACACTTACAAACCATAAAACTCACTTCTCCATCTTATCATTAACTAAAATCCATCTAATAAAGGCTTTGTTTTGTCATGAGGTTAATCCCTAATCATGGATTAAGTTGAGGAGTCTTCCTTAGCTTAAACATTCTCATATATTATCCTTCTATTAGGATGGTGTAATGAGTCTGTTTAATCCCTGATTATGGCTTAAACTCATTGCTTAACACTAAACAAAAACAACAAAAACATCTAATTAATCACAAGTAGGTCAATGATCTTAATCCTGCATCAGGGTGATTAAGTGTGAGATGCTGACTTCACACTTAAGGTTTTCTCATTACCCCTAATCAGAGGGAGGATGTGATGAGTTTACTAACCCATTGGTTTAGGCTTAAGCTCATTAACTTATGACAAACTTTAAAAAAAAGAAATAAAAGATTGAAAACACAAAAAAAACAAACAATAATCGTCTCCTTCGGGATTCTTTTCTCATCTCATTCACTCACAAAACGAGAACTCGCTTCTTCCGTCTAATGCAAGACAGTTTGCACCTGAGCCAGACAGGTCATACACTTGAGCATGGACAAGTAAGCAGTTCACAAGTCAATTTATCTTTCAGTCTCTTTGGGTCGAACTACGGTGTTTTGACTTCCTCATTGCACGAGAGGATACGTAGGCATAACTTAACAGTTATCGAACAAAAGTCTCTGTATATCCCCCCTCTTTCAGCATTATTCTTTAAGCCTCATAGTCTTGAGCATCTCATTCTTGTTCTCACACTAACACTTCACATATTTCACCTCACTTTTCTTTTACACTGACACTTGCATTCTTTCCAGCTTTGATACACAAATTGCACTGACACTACCCCTTTTAAACACAAATCTTCTAAGCGTGGATCCCGTCGAGTACGGCGGACAATCTGGGTGCTAATACCTTCCCAGATTGTAACCAACCCCCTTTCTCAGTCTCTCTGGTTCGCAACCGTCTTATCCATCTTTTTCCTAGGTTTATGCAGCATTACCTTTCCTCCGGGATAAAAATGCCTAGCTGGCGACTCTATTCATTTCTCTTTTCGCCGACCGTTCGCGTCTGTACCCTATTTGACTTAGCCTCATTTAGTGGGAGCGACAAATGTCACACAAGATGTCATGACATTATATTGTGAATATCTAAGTGCTATCAATGTTTTCAAGAATCCTATTAAGCACAATAGGACAAAACACATTGATATTAGGCATCATTTCATCAGAGATCTTGTTGAAGATAAAGTGATCACATTGGAACATGTTGCCATTGAGCTACAGTTTGCTGATATATTTAGAAAGGCCTTGGATGCAAATCAATTTGAAAACCTAAGAGACAAATTAGGAATATGTCTTTATGAGGGTTTATAGCAATTATTGACATGTGAGAACATTCTTAAGGACATATTCTATTTTCAAGAATTAATATTAATGCAAGTTAAATAATTTCAGTGGAGGCGCGTAATATTTGATTTCATCATTAATTTTTCTATTCAAGGGAAATACTTTCAAAAGGCTATTATTACTCATCAAACACGCTACTACACTATACTGCTTACCTAATCTTTCATCTTCCACATTCACTCAAAACCTTTCTGTTTTCTCACTCTAAGTAACTCAACATGCTCAACAATGTCTCAACATCAATCTGCCTCTCCTTTAAAGAAGTCGTCCTCTAAGACTGATTCCATCACTCATTCTAGGGTTCATTCCATGAACCTCTCTAAATATGTTCTTGATGTTTCTCCCCTTAACATGGTTATCCCTGATGTTCCTAAGTTTTCAAAACCTAGAACACCAAATTCACGAAGACCAAAAGATACCTCTGCATGTTCCTCATCTGGTGCTAGGGAAAAGAAGGGCTCTGTATATGCTAATGAAGCTATTGAGAAACTAATTACAAGAATTTTGAATGAAGATTGTGTTGTTGCTGGGGTTTCTATCCCTTTGGCTAATCTTCCCACTCCTCAGAGTAGCCAGAAGGATCAAGATCATGATGGTTAAAATGTTGAAAAAAATGATGATCCAAATGAGGAAATTCCTACTGCTGAGGTTGGTGAAGAAGATGCCGACATTCATGCTGTTGAAGAAAGTAAAAAGGATGTTGTTGCTTAAGATGGTGCGAAGGATGTTGAAACATTTGATGCTGGAGTTGCTCAAAAATATGCTGAAGTTGCTCAAAAGGATATTGAAACATCTGAGAAGGATATTGAAATCCATGAGGTTGATGAACACAACGATGTTGTGAAAACAATTAAATTTGTTCCTACTGAAACAAAGGAAGCTGTAACTAATGATGTGGTTAATCTTGATGATGTGGTTAATCTTAACCCTAGCATATCCAAAAGGTTAAAATCAAGAAAAGGAAAGAATGTAGTTGAACAAAGTACTCCTCAGAGTAAGACTGCTCAAAGAAAAGGTAATCCTAAGGACACTCCCAAGAAAACTGTTGTTGGCCCTCCCAAAGGATGGAGAAAAATGATAACAAATAAAAGAAAGGCTAGAGTTATCTCTGATTCAGAAGCTGATGTTGAAAGTGATGTCCCAGACATCACTCCAAGGAAGAAACCAACTACTAGTAAACCTGCTGCTAGGGTGCCTAATGCACCACTAGACAACATCTCCTTTGAATGCATTACTAGTGTGAGCAAGTGGAAGTTTATGTATCAAAGAAGATTGGCGTTGGAAAGGGAGCTGGCTAGTTTTGCCCTTGATTGTTTTGAGGTAATTGACCTTATTTATTTTGCTGGATAATTGAAAACTGTTACTAGATTCTCCAAGTGTTATGAAATTCTTGTCAAATAATTTATTGTGAATTTGTCTGAGGATTGTGCTGATGGGAGTTCAAAGGATCTCAGAAAGGTATTTGTGCGAGGTAAGTGTGTTAACTTCTCCCCAACTGTGATCAATACATACTTAGGAAGAGATATTGCTAGTCACCCTTAATTGGAAGCCACTAATAACCATATTTGCAAAGTTCTCACTGTAAATCAAGTTAAAACATGGCCTAGGAAAGGAAACCTTTCTACTAGCATGCTTAGTGTGAAGTATGTTATGCTGAACATAATTGAGGCTGCAAATTGGGTGCCAACAAACCATACTTCTAACATTTCAACTGGTTTAGGTAGATTCATATATGCTATAGGTACCAAGACCAAATTTGATTATGAAACCTATATTTTTTACTAAACCATGAAGCATGCAAGTACTTTGGCTATCAAGTTACCCATATCATTTCCTTCTCTTATTGTGGAATAATCCTGAATCAATACCCTACCATACTAACTGAGTTTGACACTGCTTACAAGAGAGAAAATGCTTTTTCTTTTCACTACAAGTTGTTTCAGGGAACACATGTCCCTGAAATTGTTGTGACATCTACTGAAACATCTCATAGCAGCAAGCCTCTTAACAAGGATACAATAATTGCTGAGCTCAAAGAAGCATGCAAAAAGCAAGATGAAAGGAAAATGAGATTTGAGAAAATGATTGGTATGCTAGAAAGGGATGTGGCAACTGATGGTGAGCAAGCTGAGGAGGAAACTGAAGCAAGTTCAGATGGTGGCTCAGATGGTGATAATGTTAGTGAGGGAGAAGGTGATAGTGTTGGAGATGACTCAAATCAATCTGGTTTTGATGATGAATAAGCTGTATTTAGATGACTGCTGGATTTTATGTTGAAGTTTTTTTTTTTTTTGGTTTTTCTTTTGATTTATGTGGTTGAATGGCCCTTGAAGGCCCTTATGTAATATGTGCTCTGGTTGGATTTCTGGTTCTTTGATGTATGTTTTGGATTTCTGGTGTTCTGATGTGACTTTGGATTTCTGCTCTTCATGAGCTTATGTTCTAGCACTCTTTTGGCTCTATGTTAAGCTAATTGTTTTGGCTCAATTTCTGGCTAAAAGAGGGAGAATTTTATAGATTGATAGATGACATGATCTCTGGTTTATCTATTTATGTTGGTGTAATCAGGCTGTTTTCTGCAGGATTGCAGGCCCTACAATTTGTGTTGAGAGGGAAATGTAACCTCTCATTTGTGTTTGTGTTTTCTGCTGCTGTACTCTGATACATGTTATGTTGAGGGGGAAATTGTTAATCTCTCAAGTGTGTTTCTTCTACTGGTTGCGCTCTGATAAATGCTTGAATTGTTTTAGCCAAAAATTTGCCACAGGGGGAGTTTGTAGATGTTGTAGATTGACATTATTTTATGGTAAAACATGTTATGTATTCTAATGTCATATTTGATGTTATGACAGGTTATTTAAGCAATCTGCAGGTGTGAAAGTTTAAGTGTGCTGCTGTTTTATCAGGATGTTAAGACTGATGTCATGACTTCTATGACTGGTATTGAAGACCTAATTAAATCCTTTAATTATGCGCACGCGTATTCTGTTATTAGTATGTGTGTTTTGTTGAAAATTATCAGGCGCTTTAATTAGAAGGTTGTGATTCAACAAGGAGTGGTATTCACAAAGCATTTTATATGATTTCTATATTTGTTCCTTTATTTTAGGAATTAATGTATTTAGGTTAAAACTGATGTGCAACTACAACAGACACATGCCCATGTTTCAGATTCTACAAAAAGGCTGCTAAACCCTTTTTGAAGCGACAAAAAAGGATGGAAGAGTATTAGGGTTTTACATCTGTTTAGTTTTCTTGTGAGCCAAAGAATTATCATGTTGATGGTTGTATTGGACTAGGTTTTATTGAGTTGTATGTTGTCCTCTCAAAGCTTTTAAGTAATTGTGTTTTGTACTTGACTGAAGCTTTTAAGCAAGGTCAAGGATTGTCTTTGAAGTGTGTCTTCTTTTTCTTGATTGTTAGTTTGTCATCACTGATGTGATTGAGGGGGAGTGATAGGTGTCTCTTATCTAAGAGTTCTTAGATATAAATTGCATTGGGTAGTGATTAAGTGAAGAGGGTAAACTGAGTGGTTTAGCTCTGAATTGATACTACTGATAGTGGATTTTCTTCATGGCTTGGTAGCCCCCAGAGTAGGTGTGTTTGCACCGAACTGGGTTAACAATTTCTTGTGTCTTTTACAATTGTGTTTGTTTATTCACCTTGTTCTTTTTAATCTGTCAGATATTAGTGTTGTAACATCTTATTCGACATCTCATATTTGTTGCCAGAATTTCAATAATATTGTCATTATCAAAACCATTTAGATTATATGACTGATGCAGACATTATATATATATATATATATATATATATATATATATATATATATATATATATATATATATATATATATATATATATATATATATATATATATATATATATATATATATATATATATATATATATATATATAACGGTACCAACCTTCGACTTTTTGCCAAATGTATTAAAAAAGTACATCGACGATAACTTTACCAGCGACAGCAGTAAAGTCACTGTCGAATGTTTTATGAATTATGTATCTTTTCCTTTTGTGATCCTCTTCTTATATAGTAAACTTTGATCAATTCTTACTCGAGGCCCATCAGAGACCTTTTAAGATGATCTTAATGACAATTGACAATCATACTTCATTTTCAGATCCTAGGCCATACCCTCAATCATCCATAAATATGTTATTCGCGTATCTTTAATCCATATATTAATTCCTTCAGAATTATTTTTTGGCCGACATGATTAACTTGGCCCATCATTTGTCTTATTAGTTTGATTTTGTTTTGTTGAAAGAGTTGCTATTCAGGATGAACTCTATTGGACATGAAGAGAAATCTATTTGCCACCCCACACTCATACCTGACACCCCCTCAAACTTTTATAATTCCAACACTGTCCTTAATTTTTTTTGAAGAAAGTGAAAAAAATTTCACTACCGGGAATTTCAAAAATCCGATATTTAGTGAAATTTTTCGGGAATTTGAAATCCCTGGTAGTGAAAAATTTTCAAAAAAAAAGTAAATTTTTTTACACTACCATAGATTTCAAGTTCCCGGTATTGTGTGAAAAATTCTGCGAATTTGAAATCCCCAGTAATGAAAAAAAAATCAAATTTAAATTTTCATATTTTACCGGTAATTTCAAAATCCCTGGTATTTTTTACCGGTAATTTCGAAATTCCCGGTATTTTTTACCTGTAATTTCGAAATCCCTAGTATTTTTCAAAATCTCCGGTATTCCTCCTAAATTTTAGAATCTTCAAAAAATTTAAAAATGATAAAAATAGTATTTCACTACAAATATAGGGTGCCAGGTAAGAATATGAGTGTGACAAGTAAATTCCTCAATACATGATGTACAACTCGACCCACTTATTTTGGATGATTCGGTCCAATAGAATTGACATGTACATGTTTTTTTTAAGTATATCATCTAATTAATACTTTTTACATTCTTCTTAATTTAATATCTTCAACTTTATATTTGTGATAAACATAAATACACCAATAACTTAACAGTTACTCTTGATAAGTTGCATGATATGCTTTTATAGCATCTACATCCATCAAACTCATTTAAATTCTTTAAATGGATCCCACTTAAATTTTTTCATTATATTATTATTTCAAATGATATAAACAACTCATCTATATTTCTCAAATATCCATACAACTCATTAAAAACTTTAAAATAGATCCCATAATATATTCCACTAATACTTCTATTCAAATTTAATTGTTATTTTTTATTTAAAGAAAAAAAGAAAAGGACACAGGTGGCATAAAACATCGTAGTTTACTGCAGGAACGTTTGTGAATTAGCGAACGAAATTAACAAGCAAACATCCAAATGTTTCTGACATTGTGTCTTTGGTTAAAGTGTAGACACGACCAAAAGTTGCGATAATTATGCTCTTACTCTCTCCGTCTCATAAAAAATGTTATATTTGAGCAAATCACAGTTCTTACAAAAATGATTAGATGTGTTAATTTTAATGAAAAAATTAATATCATTTACTAGAATACCCCTATTAAGTGTAATTAATAAAATAGTTGAATAAAGTAAAAGTTAATAAATACGGTGGAAAAATAATAATCATTGTTATATTGATAAAGTAAATGGATAATTATTTTGAGAGAAAGTAAAAGTGTAAATGAAACATTTTGTATGAGACGGAGTGAGCAGTAAACAAAGTCCACAACTATGCTACTCAACAACATCCCAATTAATTGAAAAGATCCATTGACTTTCGATTCAATAAAAATGTAGGCGCAAAAAACTAGTATCCACATTCACATATAGGTGTTTTGTTGACCCTTGAAAGAGGGAAAGTAATGCTTGATCTCTATACTTTATTCAATTGAAACTCAAACTTCCTTTTAGTGACCTGTAATGGTTTTAACCATTCCACCAACTCTCAGCTATATCTTCAAAGATAAAAAAATAAGTAAAAATCAGTCAAACATGAAGAGAGCCTTTCCTAAGTTGAATGGTTGTAACTTGTAACCACATATTACATTTTCTTGGCAACATAGAGAAAAACATCACATGAAATTGTCGATGAAAGTTGGTAAAAAATTGACTATCTGTAAAAATGTGAGTTCATTTACTGCGGTGGCTGATGTGAAGATCTCTTTAATAGATAACTTATAACTATAAATACTTTTGTAAATGTCGAAATTGTGTCAACCATTCCGGCTATTAGCCGTCTTAAATTTGCAATCTTTATTTGTTTTGTATCCAAGATATTCATACAAGACATTCAAACTTCAATGTTTTTATCATATAACAGCTATACAGGACAAGAATATCTTTAATTTGACTTCATTTGAAGTTTTATAATATCGAAAGAACGCGGAAGGATATAGGAAGCTTCCTGTCATTCATTGACTTGTATAAAAACCTTCAAATGATTTTCAAAGTCAAATGGTCCAATGGCTTTTCATATTCCAACATGCAATTAAATATATTATAACCAAACATTAGAGTTTTCATATATAAATAGGTCATTGCATTACTTGAACAACAAGGTGATTCTGCAGTTTGTTTAGTTTTTTGTTCTATCATTATTAGAACTTGTTGTCCTTGACAAGAAAAGGAGCAAGATGCAAACCAATGAGGAGCAGAATACTCAACAACACCGAGAACCTGCTTTCTCAAGGTATGAAGCTGCTACAATTGGGCATGTAGGTCATCGATGGAGTACTGGATTATTTGACTGCCATGAAAACCAAACTAATGGTAATTAATATCAACTCTACTTTACTATATATCAGCCTCTGATGTCTGTGTCTGTGTCTGATGTCTGCGACTGTATCTGTATAGCACAAGAAGCATTTGACTTGCTAACATATACTTTGTTTTATGGCTTGCAGCTGTTATGACAGCATTTTTGCCTTGTGTAACATTTGGGCAGATATCAGAAGTAATGGATGTTGGAGAACTCAGTAAGCACCTCTATTGATTCTTTAATTCTACAAAAGCACTTATTTGTAATAATCTAACTGTTGATTGTAATCATGTAAGCTTGTCCTTTGGGAAGCTTCATTTACCTGCTAATGATGCCGGCTTTGTGCACTCAATGGATTATGGGATCAAATTATAGAGCAAAGTTAAGGAAAAAGTATGATTTGGTGGAAGCTCCTTATTCAGATGTGATTTCTCATATTTTTTGTCCATGTTGTTCCCTATGTCAAGAGTTCAGAGAGCTCACAATTAGAGGACTTGATCCTGCTCTTGGTAATTAATTCACCTCAACTTTTTCATTCTTGTTATAAATAAAGATGTTCATGAACTTGATTTTTCTTTTCTTTTTCTGCAGGGTGGAATGGTATTCTTGCAAAACAGCAAGGTGATCAAACATCGAGGAATCCTCCTTCAAACCAATCCATGTCTATGTGACCATTGTTCTTTCAAAATTAGTGAAAATTGTATTTCTTTTGATTTCTTTTGGTGTTTATGTTTGATGCTTGTAATTGAATTTAAAATTGTATGTCATGTTAGTATTTTAAAATTAAAAGTATGATTTAACGGAATATATGTTCCCGATTGATTGACAGTAAACAGTAAACAGTGAACTTTGTTTGAGTTAGTTGGTCGTAATGCCGGATATAATTTTTTTTTCAAATAAACAAATAATCCTATTAATAGATTGGAGATTACATCGATGCAAGATAACTAACAACATTGTACCATGACAAAAGGAGTACTATAAATTTACAAAAGGATTTTAAATTAACTCACTTGATCATAATATCAACAACTTGATCTTGAGATGAAAACTTGATAAGTTGATTGATTCCCTCCTTTGTCAAATCATACAGAAAGTGAAATTCAACATCAATATGTTTGTTTGCTTCACACATTACTGGATTTTTAGACCATTTGATAAATAAGTTGTTATCACAATGAATAGTAATGCAATATTTTTGAATGCATCCAATCTATACCAAAAATCTTTTCAACCTTACACATGGGAAGCATTACTAGAAAATGCTAAAATTTTAATTTAATGGTGGATAGAGTTACCATAAGCAGCTTTTTAGATGACCATAAAATAGTCCTTGGTCCAAGCTCCACTATGATTCCTTGTGTTACAAGAAACCTTGTCTCACTTGTTAGTTTCAAAAGCAATTTCATCTTATTCCAACTCATTTTTCTCCTAGTTCCATTTCTTGGATTCATTAAAGAACTCACCTCTTAACACTATTTTCTTCTTGATTGGATTATATAATTTCTTGATTCATCAAACAACAAATCTATGTATAGGTAAGCCCAAAATAATGCATATTGTGTTCTTGTCATCAAGTTTTTTTTTAAGTTGTCAAGCATATGCTATGTTATACACCCAGAGATCATAAAGTGATGCATTACATGTTTCATTCCACTCTAAACCTCTATTGGTGTGATATCTTTCACTACAACAGCGGGACATTTATTCAAACACGAACTGGCCACTTGTCTGCTTGTTCATGAGAAATGCATGTGGTCACAGAGATAGAGATCAAGTCTTGAAGGTGGCTAATGCAAGAAGAGGTTATGGCCAGAATAGATGTTATGGTAGAGGTAGAGCAAAATTTAACAAAGAAAATAAATAATGCTACAAGAATTCTTGGATGGAAAATTACAAGTTGCAATTGGTGCACTCAGATATCTGTGATCCCATTAATACTCATTCCTATGGCAGAAAAAGGTGCTTCATCACCTTCACAGATGACATTAGAAGAAAAAAATGGATTTGTTTTCTCGATAAAACATAATGGTTACACATCATTATTTCCTCAATAGAACATACAACATAGTTGAATCTTGAAAATCTTTTCAACAATGGTAATCTGAGTTAGTTTTTTTTACCACGAGCCTTCAATTTGTTGATAATGGCCAACATTCTTGCAAAGTAATCTCATCTACACATTCTCTAAGTGCCTGTAATGTCTTTGATTGTGTCACAAACAAATATGGTTTCAAGAATTGATCTATCAATTGTTTGAAACAAAAAGTTATCGGCATTCAGATCCTTTAATTTGCTTGTCGTTGCAGCCTTGTGATGTTGTTCATTTGGAGGTGCAACCATCACTGTCTTCTGGATGAGAGTCCAATACTCCTTGGGTCACAACAACTTTTCCATCAACATTGCTAGTGATCAAAGAAGCTTGGAATAGCGGAATTGCAGGTGGTGTAAAATTGTTTTATTCCACCATGTTTGAAGGAAAAGCAAGCTTGAAAAGACAAACCACGATTTTTGTAATTTGGCAAATCAGAACCCAATTACCAATTGTTTGGTGTGAATGCTTCGTAACTAACATCAAAACATAAAGCTAATAAACTAACTAACTAGTACTAAATAGTTTTGACTCTAACTTGCAAAGCAAGTAATCTATCTTTAACCAAATAAAGTGGTTAAGCCTTAACAGCTTTAGGTCCCAAATATCTTTCCCAGTATATGTAGTATTTATAGGCATATATCATAGAAAACACACTAATAATTTTCTAGTATTGCATTATTGAAAACATATATCCAAGTAATTTGAAATATACTTGAAAGCATTTAGTTACACAACTATTGCATTTATAAAATATATAGACAAAGCCTACTTGAATGCCTTGCATTTCACCTATTATGTCTTCAAGCACAAGTTGAGCATACATAACCAAACAGTAAATTTATATTATCTATTCTAATCATATACTCCTATTAATACTCATCAAAACAAACAGGAAAAGGGAATATGTCTATCCCATTTGAGTATGAATCATTATCATTTTCTACTAAGTAACCACTTTTGTTCTATAATCTTCCTTCTTTTATCCACTTTCTTCACTACTCTTGAGTACTTTCTCAACCTCACCCAAATTCTTGAATTCAGTTTACTCTTTTTCCTTTGAACTAGTTTCATCACTTCCCTTGTCATCAAAAAGTGGATTCACATTCTTGAATTTGGTTAAATCTTCCTCCTTGGAACCATTTTCTTCAGCAGTTGCCTTGGATACTTGATCAACTGTAGGTCCATAAGCCCAACTGCATACTAAGTAATACACTAAATTAAGAGCACTAACACCAGCTATAACCCAATAGTACTTGTCGAAACGACCCTGGTTAATATTATCTGTAATCCACCCTTGTTTTCCTCCTCCCGACGTAACGTTTTCTATAGTGCTGAATACAAAAGAAGATACCAAGTTTCCTGCAGCCATTCCTAATCCACCGAGGGAAGCGGCAACACTAGACATACTCCTAGGAAATTCTGTGTAATAGAATTCATTTTGGCCTATACCATTGAATGCTTCAGCTATTCCACCCAAACAAAGTTGAGGCGCAAGCCACATTGCAGACATTTTCAACACTCCGTGAGGATCATTCAGATATCCTTCTTTGATCGCTTTCTTTCTCCTTATACTCTCAAAAGTCGCTGCAGTTACCAAATGGAGAAAAGATAAAAACAGCCCAATTCCCATTCTTCTCTTAGGACTTATCCTGACTGGTTTCCCTTTTATCTTTGATGCTAGAGGAATAAGAACGCGGTCATAGAGAACAATCCATATAAATATTGCACCTACCATGATAACACTAAAAGATCCTGCTGGAACTTCAAAATGTGAGGTGATATGTCTGTCTAAGGATGTAGCTTGAAGCAATCCAAATGATCCTCCAATGTTAAGAGACATCATGATTCCTGTTGACCACAACGGAATAACTCTAACAATGGCTTTTAGCTCTTCTACTTGATCTACTGTGCATAATCTCCAAGGATTTATCGCTGAACCATCTGAAGCTATATCTCGCTCTCGATCCTCAATAAAACACGCTTTATTCATACACCTGAAAATAAAAATCTTAAGCCGATGAAATCTAATTTTTAATCCGACAAATGGTTTTTGAGTCTACATACCTTAGTCTATCGGTTGGAACGAGAAGATCGGAGTCCT
Source organism: Lathyrus aphaca (assembly GCA_963966055.1). NCBI lineage: Eukaryota > Viridiplantae > Streptophyta > Magnoliopsida > Fabales > Fabaceae > Lathyrus > Lathyrus aphaca. The sequence continues at coordinate 733,161,485 of OZ014519.1, read as the reverse complement.
TGTTGTGATGGTAAAATTCAGCTGAGTTCTGAGATGGTAACTGAAAATTTCTGTTCTTAAAAGCAGCAACAGTTACTTGAGCAAAACCAGTGAACAAAGTGGTTCTTTTAGTAATCTTAACATAAAGAGGAGAAGCAAGAAAGAACAAGATAGTAGATAAAAGCATGAGTGCAGCGGGAACACCAAAACCGATCTTCCATCCAAGATGATCTTGGATATATACAATGATAGTGAGAGCAATTATGACAGCAATAGTTGTGAAAGCATAATACCAACTGAAGAAAATTTCCAAAACTCTATGGTTATTTGGATTATCTTTTCTATTCACTTGGTCTGCACCAAATGCTAAAGAACACGAAAGACCACCATTTCCAATCGACATTAGACCGAACGCGGAGAGTAACACTGCCATTTGAGATTTTGTTGCTGATTTACAGCCTCCAGTTGGATGGTTGCAAGTAGGAGGCCTTGCTTGTGGGAACATGGCTGTTAACCACAACAGTGTCATTCCCTATAACAAAAAAAGAAGAAGCATCTTTATAAGTATCAGCAAATTCGAGTGTAAAAAACTCGGCAAAATTCAAAAGCTACAAATCTTAATTTTAGAATCAAAATCAATTCTCGTTAGAAACATATAAAAAAAAGTATATATATTACCAGAAAACTGACAGCAGAACCTAATCCAACGCCGAGGAATCGACCTAAATAAGAATCTGCTATAAAAGCACCAACAACAGGTGTAAAATTACTGGCGGCCGAAGATAATAGAAGAATCTGAGTAGCTTTTCCGAGATGAAGTCTGTAACTTCCCATCAAATAGGTTATCATATTAGGTAATAATCCCAAACTAGCCATCCTGGCAAGTGCTTCATTCGCTGCAACAACAACAACAAAAACAGCATCAAAACACAAACTCATTCCAATAAGAATAATAAATAATACAAAGTTAGAATAGAAATGATACCAATGATGAAAGGCATGGTGATAAGACCACCCTTGCGTCTTTGTGATTGCTGTGAGATTTCAACCATTTCATGATCAGCATCAGCAAGTGAAGAGAGTTGAACTTCCTTGTCCTTTTTCATGATGCAAAGCAAATGGAAGATGGAAGAACAAGGAGAGAGTGAAATGTTGATTTAAGTAGAGAGCTATATCATTGTTGGTGATGATTGACGAAGAAGTGTGAAGTGAATTGTAAACGTTTTCACATGTTGATATAGTGTGAATGGTTGATAAAATAAAAAGTATATCTGGAATGCACTAACATATAAACACAAATGTGTGTCTTATTATCATAAGGTTCTGCATTATTAAAATGATAGGGAAGTTACAAACTTTTAAATACTCAAAATATCTTGACTCGTTTGATATGTTCACATGAACTTACTTTGACTTAATGATTAATTAATCATCGATAACTGTGCACTAAATGAGATATTATCACTAAGTTTACATTATCTGCCTTTTAGCGGTTATAATAACTATAAGTGGAAAAGGTTGAAACGTAAAAATCTCATTGTTTATGTTTATTTGATAAATAAATGTCTATAATAAATATTAGTAATAGTATAATTTTATTAAATTACTTTGTGAAAAATAAAAACAAATTTCTCCGTTATAAAAATGATTATTTTTTTGACTTAATTAATTATTATTTTTATTAATGTTTTAGTCAACAAATTATATAATAAAGTTTATACAAATAGAACGCATGCATACATGTAACAAACGACATAAATAATTTTTATATCATCTACGAGATACAACATTGATATGCACGAGTCTTTAAATTATCTATAAATAAAATATCATATGTTTTTGGTGTTAAGAAATTGAAATAGCAAAGAAAAATAATATAAAGTATGTTAATTGTCGGAATGTTTTTATATGTTTAATCACTTTACTTGAAATAACATTGATAATTGTTTGTCTCATAGTAAAACAACTAGTCCTGAATCTCACCAATGAAAAAACCCTTATCATGTCCACACAAGCAAACATATGTTGGAATTAAGTGTCAATCTTCCCTTATATGAGTCAGTAAAAAATTTCATAGGCGCCTCTTTCTTCACAAATACTCTACCTTACCAAAATATAATAAATAAGATATCTCTAACATGGTCATGTCAATATTTAAAATTTGGAAGCTTCCTACAACGAATTTGGTGCTTCCCAAATGTATCCAAACATGTCTTGTGATAAACAGAGCAAATCTCATCAATAAAAAAAGTGAATCATGAAGTGGTATATCAGAATAGTACGATACTCTATCGATGACATATGTTGACCTAACTCATCAATATAAATAGTAACGAGAAAGTCTTGAACTTTTTTACTAAAAAAACACTCACAAAAATATGTTGTGTTTTAGGAGGTACGATGTCCTTACTAATAAAACTGACAAGTTCAAAATTTGGAATCGCAATACTAAGACCAGACATAGCTCTTCTAAAATCAAAAGTCCATGTCATATACCTCATTGTCTCTTAATATATGATCATGTAACATTCAAGATTGGATCCTACCCTCTATTGCCGAGTGCAATCAAATCCCTCAACTATAATGCATAAAGAAACCACTCTTGTTGAGTTGTAATTCCTCGTGTCGAAGCCGTTAGAGCTCGAACAAGGAAGTGTCGAAGCAGATTGTTTCACACAGATTTTGACTTAGGCCTATTTTAGTAGTGTTAGCTAAATATGAATTTTAGGCTTTTAGCTTGGAGCACAAATTAACTTAAATCTATAAATATGTAGTAACCCTTATTTTGTATAAAAACAACATAACACAACATTGATTTAACATATTTATGCCGTTTAAGAGTGAATAAGAAATATTTTCCACAGTTCGTGGGCATAGAGATCTCTGCAGAAAATCATCTTCTTTTTCTCAAATATTACATTCTTTCTCTTTTCATTTTTTTTGTCATTATCAGTATACAACAATCTTGTCCATCAAGACTGATTGTGATGGATTTCCAACAAATCTCCATTTAGGCTTTAAATTTTTTTCCACCAACCAAAATGTCTTCAACCTTTCTTCACAACACTTTATCAAATTAAACAAATGATAAAAGAGATGAGAATAAATCAGACTAAACCAAATTTTGCTGGAAAAAATCAAATCCACTTAGGGAAAGTTAAGTATGAATCTAATCTACTATCCCTCAAAAACAATATTTTAAATTTGAATATGGCATTTTAAAAATCTAACATTGTTTACTAATCTGTTTAAAAATCTATTTTATGTTAAAATTAAAAAAAAAATTACAAAATATTAATCTACTTACTACAACTAAAAATTATTAATAAAAACTCAATAATATAAATTAAGTATTAAGATTTTATCATTATTTTATCAATTTGGTAGACCCTCACCACCGTCTAAGCCTACAATGTCAATTATTGTTGACTGCATTCTCAAATATTTAATGTTGGTTTCATATGGAACAATGTTGAGTTGCATATTCTTATGGGAATAAGTCAGACCGACCTACATGAATTTATAACTTAATCTATTTAAGGTCATTCTTGTCATTATGGATGGGAATAGGCCAGAGCGATCTACATGAAACTATAACTTAATCTACTTAAAATCAGATCAGGCCAGACTTTTTTAATAAAAAGATCAGACTTAGGTTTTTTTTAAATCTATTTAATTAAATAAGCCAGACTTAGGCTATTGAAAAAACCTATAAAGTCTTATAGGTCGACCTATATTTTCATATATATTAAAAATATACTAAATAGGTTGTCTTATATATGCATATATATTAGAAAAAAAATGATGCATATGTTTACCTTTATATATATATATATATATATATATATATATATATATATATATATATATATATATATATATATATATATATATATATATATATATATATATATATATATATATATATATATATATATATATATATATATATATATATATATATATATATATATTAGAACAAATGCTAAATAGTTCAGTCTATATATACATATATAGGTCAACCTATAAAACTTATTAAGTAATATGAAATAATTGAGAACCTTAATGAGAAAAGGGTTTGTAAATAGGCTTTTAGGCCAGACCAAGCAAAAAAACGGAACCTATAATTGATCATAGATCAGACTCAAGCCTTTTAACTTTAGGTCAGACTCAGATCTTATAAAGCCTAGTCTATTTCTATCCTATTTGTTATAAAACATTTGTTTTTTCTTTTATTATTCATAAAAGAATACTACAACAATTTATGACTATTAATATTTAGTTCAATGTTACATCATTTTATTATTTTATTTTATTTTAAGACAAATTAAATTTTTATTACAATTTACATCAAAAGGTAGTGATACTCACTTTAATTTAAATTATGGATATAAATTTCTTTACCAAATTAAATAGTAGTAATAACTTTTAATTCTTAAAATCCTCCATCAAAAGAAACTTTTAAAATCCATTTGCTAATTCCTCAAGAGTTGCAACGGTTTATATAATTTAATCCTTTTTATTAGAGTATATTCCTACAAATACCATGCGGCTACTTATATCAAAAGAATAAAATACCATGCTGCTACAGATTCTTAACACGATTGCACATGTTCTTTTAACTTTTTATATATTGCTTTTATAATTATAATAATGATCATGATGTAATATTACCCATATATAATATAGGGTTATAGTCCATCCATCCATGGAATTATTGGAATCATATACACAACAAATAGCCAGCTACTCATCGAATTAATTAGTATATAGGACTTCACATTTACTACTTTTTATTATTAAAAAAATAAGGGTGGGTTAATTATACGACCCCCGCCGTCATTAAGGAGAATTTTGATTTTGCCTTTTGAAATAATTTTTATTTGAACGCTCCCTTATGAAATAAAGAATGTGTTTTTACCACACTTTATCCCTTGTTTGAAGAAGTGTGTATGTGACAAGAGGCAATCTATGTGATTTTTGTTCTCGTAATACACATAAAGTTTTGTCCCCCCTAAAATTAGGATTCCATTTTAGCAAGCTCCAAATAGAAGAAGAAGCGTCCAATGGTAGAAGAAGCTCCATGGCCGGAAAATACGAAGTTGCGGGCGAATCTTCTTAGATGAATTGTTGCTTTGTTACTTCAATCTGTCACACATTGTTGTTCTTTTCCTTACATTCATGCATTTAATTTTAGAAGAGTGAACTATTTAACGTCGTTTTTCGTCATGGAAGAGAGTTCGTAAAGCTTAGTGATGGAAGGATGATCTACAAGGATGGTGTTTCTACATTGATTTATGGGGAACACATAGACAAGTTTACTATTTCTCACATTCGAAACATAGTTATCGAGTGGGGTTATCAAGTAGGGTCGTATCGTTTGTGGACCAAAATCACAAACATATATCCTAATTTTTTCCAGATTAAGAATGATGAGGATGCTTATGATTTCGCTGTTTATGCACGTACTATGCAAGTTGATGGGGAAATGTGTGTGTGGAACACGATGCAAGTGGAATTAGAAGCAATCCTAGGTGTGTCAATGAAGAGGTTGTTAGGGAAATTTATGAGTTAGATGTTAGTGATGAGGGGTTGTTGAAGGGTTGTACGATAGTGAGGATGAAAGGAAAAATGTTTTTGCAATGTATTTGATGATATTGATGTGACCATACCACTTAATCAGGGTCCAGTTATAGCAGGGTTGTTAACTTGCTCAAGTAAGAAAAATTGGGATGGTGATGAGTATTTTAGTGAAGAGCTATTAAGCTCTGATCCTGATAACTCAGAAGATGAAAAAGGGCCTAAGTTTGAGAAGTTTAAGAAAGAGCAATTAAATAAGAATTTTAAGTTTAAGTGGGGGCATAAGTTCAATTTCCTAGATGACTTTAGGGAGGCTATTCGTGAGTGGATTGTTTTAAATGGGAGGGAAATAAAATTTGTGAAAAATGAGGGGTATAGGTTGAGGGTTGAATGCAAAAAGAAGTGTGGTTTTTTTAATGCTTTGTTCCAAGGTGGGCCATAAGCACACATATGCCATTAAGACTATAAAGGACATCCACACACGTGTTAGGGTTTTGGATAATAAAACTGCAGTTTCTAGGTGGGTGGCAAAGGTTGTGGTAAAGAAAATGAAAACTTCTGATAAAGTGAGGATCTATGATATTATTCAAGATATGAGGCAAAACTATTCAGTGGGTGTAACTGTGGCAAGGGCATGGAAAGCTAAGTTTATTGCAAGAAAAATCATAGAAGGTGATGTAGACAAAGAATATGCAAATCTATGGAGATATGCAGTTGAGTTGCATAGGGTGAATGCTGGAAATACTGTGAAAATCAACATTGACAGACCATTACCTTCCATTCAACCAAGATTTGGCTCATTTTATCTATGTTTTGATGGATGTAAAAAAGGGTTCATCAATGGTTGTAGACCCTTCATTGGGGTTGATGAGTGACATTTGAAGACTAAATATGGAGGTCAACTTTTAATAGTTGTGGGAAGGGACCCCAATGACCAATACTTCCCACTAGCCTTTGAAATTCATATTAATCTTCCTCTGAGCTTCAAGCTTCATCTTCAACTTCTCCAATTTCTTTGTCACTATTTCAAACTTATTTTCTAGTATCTCATATTTCTTACAAAATGGTTGGATAACACTATTTCCTTTGATTGAGTCTCCAATTTCATCATCCATAAGAATAATTCACATCCATTCTCAGTTTACAAACACATTTACACAATTGTTAACATTAACAAAAATCAAAACTTGCTAACAAATTTTACCAATTAATCCACAAACAAACTTACCCCAACATTGCGATATTTCCATAACTTTCTTTTGCAATTTTGAAACCGTGAACCATACCATGTTACAACCTTGAAAAAGACCAAATTGCAAACAGAAAGAAACAATGACCTAGTGATCCATCAACAACAAGGATGAGTTGTCCTGTCTGAAAGTCTAGCCTTGAAGATAATCTGACTGCCGAAGTCATCTGGAAGATTCACTTCCCATGATTCGGCAGGGGATTATTGACAACATTGGGATTCATATCCTTAAAGTAAAGGATGTTTTTTCTTATAAGCTCTTGCACTCTTTATTTTAGTGAAAAACAGTGTTCCAAGTCATGACCAGTTCCACTTTGATGAAACTCGCAGTGAACATCTGTCTTATAGTTAACTGGAAGAGGATCTGGAACAGGAGGCACAAGCCTAGTAGTAATCCAACCATTTTGAATCAAGGAAGGGTACAACTCGATGTAGGTCATCGGGACAGGATCATAATATGTCCTATTGCGATACTGATTTGGTCCAACAACAGGATGAGGAGGAGCTTGAGCTCGAGCTGGTTGAGCCTTAACAACAGGAGAAACCGCAGCTACATACGATTAACCATAGTGTTATTGCTTGCGGTAAGGTTTCCTTTCATTTGAAACAACATAAGCATCACCATCGTTTTTCTTTTGAAAGTTCCCATGAGACTTTCTTGAAATATTAGAAGCTTCAACATTGGTAATCTTACATTTCTTGATACCTTCTTCTAGTCTTTCTCCAACAGTAACTAGATCAACAAAACCATATGAGACACTTCCAACCATCTTCTCCCAAAATAATGGTTTAAGATTGTCTATGAACAAACCAGTAAGTTCCTTTTCAGCCAAAGGTGGCTCCACTTAAGCAGCTAGCTCTCTCCAACGTTGAGCGTAGTCTTTGAATGATTCTTTCTCTTTCTGAGACATGTTTTGAAGTTGACGGCGGTCAAGTGCCATTTCCAAATTGTATTTATACTAATTTACGAAAGCATCAGATAAATCCTTCCATCTCTGGATATGTTTCTTCTCAAGTCCCATGTACCATTTCATAGAAGCACCACTCAAACTGTCTTGGAAACAATGAATAAGAAGTTTGTTGTTCTTGGCATGTGCAACCATTTTGTGGCAATGCATAAGTAGATGCATTTTAGGACAAGTATGCCCATTGTATTTCTCAAACTTAGGAATTTGGAACTTATCAGGCATAACCAAATCAGAAACCAAACACATGTCTATTACAACAGCACCAAAGACATCCTTGCCTTCTAAACCCTTTACCCTCTTCTCAAGAGTCAAGCATTGTTCTCTAACTTCATCAATGTATCTAGGTTCACCTTGAATTTTGACATGTGGGCCAACAACATGGTACATGAAAGGAGAGTTCTCATAAGTAACTTGAACAACAGTGTGCACAACAAGTTGAGGTTCAGTGAGAACCGGAGATGATAAGATCGATAAAACAGATGGAGCAACCATTGGAGTAGTTGCAGAGATTGACACGTAATCTGGAGGTAACTTAAAAATAGGTTTACTACTCTAACGCAGTACGCACCTTTTTATTTGTGACAATAGGAGGGTTGATTAGAGAGTACAACTCGGTTCTGAATACGCGAAAGCGTCAGTTCCTGTTAAATTAGTTCTTTTCAAAGTGGAAAACATTGCTCATAAGTAGTTCTATTAACAAGTACCGGATTATCAATTGATTATGTGAATTACATTCGATCTTGTCTTTATTAATTGTTTAAAATTATTATTCTATTTACCATTGCGCGCTCTTTAAAACCATTATTTTCAATTACCTTAAATACATACCATAACAACAGGTACGATAGATTGACACTTGGTCTCTATGGATTCGACAATCTTTTATATTACTCTGACGTGTTCGTACACTTGTGTAAACACCCCAAATTTGCCCTCACCCATTCACACCATGGCTTGTGATCTTTTCATTTACATAAGTTCAATCATAGCATCTCATATCATAGCATCTCATACCATATTTTTGATTCACTGCATTGATTCAAAGCCATCTGCATCTAGGGTTTGTGATCTGAGCCATCCCTGAGCCATTTGAGCCACTCCAAAGGTCTTCAACCATCTCAAAGGGGTCCATGTGTGTTAAAGCATCATATTATATCCTCACAAGGTCAAGAAAGTAAAATAATCACAAGAACTGAGAAAGGCATGGAGGCAGAGCCAGGTTTAACTGCACAGATGACCTAAAATTAGGGTTTTGGTTTCAGAGGCCATGACTCCAAATTTTTTGGTCATTTTTGTTTCTATGGGTCTCTATATGATATGAGGATCATGCATATCAATTTTCATGAAGAAATTCAATGGGGAAGGCATCTGATCAAGAGATGACTTCTTGAGCAAGTCAGTGCAAAATCAGGGCATCTGAGGCCCCCAGTGACCCAACCAAAGAGTGTTCTCCATCATTTTGAATGTGTATGATCTTTATTTGATCATAGAAGATGTTAGAAGTTCACAAAATTGGAAAATTTCAAGTCATTTGCAAAGTTGCCTTTTTGGGAAAGTGACTTATAATGTAAACTTGTCATTTTGGGAAAGTTTTTCAACCTCCTCTTTTTGATTCAAAAATGCTTCAAATGAGAAAACTTTGGTCATGAAAGTTGTAGAATGGATCCTCCCATTTTCAAAAAGTACAAGAACTCATTCTAATTCATTTTGAATCAAAAGTTATGGCCTTGCAAAGTTGGGAAAAATCATGAAATTTTCACTTTTGCACAAAGAGGGAAACTTGCAAATTTATATGCCAAACCTTTATGTGATCTCTAATTGATTTCTAACCATTGCACAAACATCACACATGACCTAAAATTCAGAATGCACCAAAGAATTGCTCATTTTCATGCCTTGATCATTAAGAAATCACAAAGGGGCCAAAGTTGTACCAATTTGCAAAAACTCATGTAACCATGCCTCTACTTGTTACAGCTCACAAAATCTGATCCATAAGCAATCCATGATCTCAGCTGAACCAAGCCATGCCCCTAAACCAGCCTACCATGACCCATACCTCAAAGGACACCTAACATTGACTTTTGGCAAAAGGGACCATACCAATCAAGCTGTGCCACCAACAACTCTCTGCCCTATCACAGCTTGATATGTGGACTAAAAGAGACTCAAACCACACAAGGAGCAGGCCTGAATACACAGCATTGCCATAGTTCCCAAAATTTTTCCTCTTGACATTTTCCTTCGAATCTCATCACACAAACATCAAACCTCAAAACCAATTTCACCATTCATTCAGAAAAGCTTCATAGAGCATAAACCACCCTTCATCTTGCCTTGAAAGTCCTTGAAACAGAAATACGATTTTCCACCCCCTTGGACAGAACTTCATCAATCTCACAAACTAGCCACCATACACTCCAACTGAGTCTCAAAGCATCTTCAGGGAGATCATTAGAGGAGCTTTGAAGCAGGGAGGCAGTCTGAAAGCTCCAAATTGAAAGCTTCACCTCAGGTAGCTTCGCAAAATCATTTTTCCAGAAACCTTGTTTTAAGTTATTGAAATGATCTACATGCTCCCCTGAATGCTTTGCACTTTTTATTTTTGGAAATGATTGATTATTGAGCATGTACTGCATCTCTGAAAGTTTGGTCTTTTTTAGGTTTTTGATTCGTATCTAGGTTTTGAGTGAAAAGAAATGGATTTTGAGGTTGGATTCGTGTTTAGGGAGTTTGAGAGGTTTGATCTGGAGCTTTACAGCTCCTAAAATGGTCCAGGGAAGTTTTTGTTCTTGAGTGGTCGCCGGAGAAGACGACCGGAACCACTGTTCCGGTCGCCTGAACTTGTTTAGCCCTAATTAGGGTTTAGCCACGTGATTAGTGTAGTTTGAACTTGGAACGTTGGATGAAGCTTGGCGCGCGTGAACCTAGGGCCAGGATCCTCTCATTAGCCATTAATCCTGCTTTATTTAAATTAATTAATTAGGGTTAAGTTAATTAAGTCAGTTCAAATACAGACCGTCCAGATGCGCGCCAGGTCAAACTCCCCAAGCCCAGATTCAATCTGGACCTCTCCTTTGGCATACTTTCTTTTATTTTAATTTTATTTCATTTCTTTTTCATTTAACTTTCACGAATTTTAAAAAAATAGCAAAACATGTTAAAAAATTCTGATTTTTTTTGTCAAGCATTTCATTAATTTCCAGAACCCAAAAATATTTTTTTTTTATTTTTTGCATTAAAAATTATTTTTAAATCATTTAAATGTTTATTTTTAATTAGTTATTGAAAATTAATTAATTAAAAATGCAATTAGGTATTTAAAAATCACCAAAAAAATTCAAATTGCATTTTAAAACATTTAGAAACATTATCAAACTCTCAAAACAAATTTCTTTTTGGTTCTTGAACTATTTTGACCTTTTTCATTGGAATTAAATTCATTTAAAGGCAATATTTTTGTTCAAACTTGGAAAATTTCATTCTGCCTAACCATGAAGATTTTGATGATGGTTCTTCTTGCATTGCATCCTTCATAGCATGTAGTTTCTAGGATAAAATTGGTTTGAATTTATCTTTCATTTTCAATTTGTTTTGCATTTTTCATTGTGAGGTATCCCAAAACCCTAGTTGACTTGAGAAAATCATAACTTCCATTAGATTTAGGGTTAGGTCCCCTCCTTTGGGCAGTGAACTTATGTAGGGTTAGGGTTCCTTTGATCCCATTTTCATTTTTTTATCTTGTCATTTGCTTCTGATTTTGAATCTTGCATTGCATATTGTATGTAAACCCTAATTTGTGCCTTCCTTTGCATCCATTTCTCATTTGCTTGCATTTAAGAACTTGCCATGACATTTTGTGCATCCACATGATTCATAAGACATCTTAGGACATATTAGAATCATGTTTGATCATTTCATCATTCATTTGGCATGTCATACTTTCATTGCATTTCATAAACTTTCATGAACTTTCATGGTTCAAGACATGCTCCATATGCATCCATTCTCTTGTATGCTCACATATATGCATCTTGCATGACTTTACACCACCTATAGATATCATTTGCATCATGTGTATGTCTCTGACTTTGGCCTTTGCCCATCCATATGCATTGTTTCATCTCATTTCTTCCTTTATGCATCTTGTACTAACTTTTCAGGATAATGGTAAGTTTGTTTATGAGGTGAATTTGCCTTCACCTCTTGCCTCTTCTCACCTTATCATTTTACATCCTTGCTGCATTTTTACTTGTCTTTGAGTGAGCTTGCTCACTTGTGCCTCTCTTCCCTCTTTTCTCTTCTCATCTCATCTCTTTTCTATCTTGTTCCTCCTTGGTGGCCTTTGAAGATCTCTTTCTCTCTTAAAGCCTCATAAACCCTAGGAACAACCAAGTATGATCACAATTAGGGTTTGATTAGTCCCCCCCATTAGTTTTACCTTTGTGTCATCCTTGAGTCTTCTCTTCTCATCCCATAATCAAGGACTAAACCTTAAAGGTTTTAAAGCTTTGTGATTAAGCTTATGCCTGCATCCTTCTATTAGGATGGAGTGTATAACTTTAATCCTAAGTGTTAAACCCTTAATGTGTTTAAATCCTCTAATGAATTCACTTAATAATCACTAAGACATCAAGCTTGTAACTTGGGCCTTGCATTAGGGTTCTAATTCTTCCTTAATTGGTTAAGAAGGACTAACCCTAGTGTTAATGGACAAGTCCCCCTCAAGTTGTCTTACAAACCATAAAATTCACTTCTTAATCCCATCATTAACTAAATCCACTTTAATAAAGGTTTTGTTTTGTCATGAGGTTAATCCCTAATCATGGATTAAGTTGAGGAGCCTTCCTCAGTTTAAATGTTCTCATCTATTATCCTTCTATTAGGATGGTGTAATGAGTCCATTAAATCCCTGATTATGGCTTAAACTCATTACTTAACACTAAACAAAAAATCAAAGACATCTAAATAAATACAAGTAGGTTAATGATCTTAATCCTGCATTATGGTGATTAAGTGTGAGGTGTTTGCCTCATACTTAAGGTATTCTCATTACCCCTAATCAAAGGGAGGATGTGATGAGTTTACTAACCTTTGGTTTAGGCTTAAGCTCATTTTCTTATGACAAACACAAAAAGCAATAAAAGACTGAAAATACCAAAAACAAACAATAATCGTCTCCTCCGGGATTCTTTTCTCATCTCATTCAATCACAAACGAGAACTTGCTTCTTCCGTCTAATGCAAGACAATTAGCACCTGAGCCAGACAGGTCATACACTTGAGCATAGACCAGTGAGCAGTTCACAAGTCAATTTACCTTTCAGTCTCTTTGGGTCGAACTACGGTGTTCTGACTTCCTCATTGCACGAGAGGATATGTAGGCATAACTTAACAGTTATCGAACAAAAGTCTCTGTATATTCCCCCTCCTTCCAGCATCATTCTTTAAGCCTCATAGTCTTGAGCTTCATACTCCTGTTCTTACACTGACACTTCTCTTATACACTTCACACTTCTCTTACACTGACACTTGCATTCTTTCCAGCTTTGATACACAAATTGCACTGACACTACCCCTCTAAAACACAAATCTTTCAAGTGTGGATCCCGTCGAGTACGACGGACAAATCTGGGTGCTAATACCTTCCCAGGTTGTAACCAACCCCCTTTCTCAGTTTCTCTGGTTTGCAACCGTCTTATCCATGTCTTTCTAGGTCTATGCAGCATTACCTTTCCTCCGGGATAAAAATGCCTAGCTGGCGACTCTTGTCTTCTGAGTTCACCCTTGTGTGTACTCTCTTATTTCGCCGACCGTTCGCGTCTGTACCCCTCTTGGCCCCGGGTGTCATTTGGTGGGAGCGACAACTTGCGAAAAACATGCATCACTTTCGACCATAAATTTAAACTTGGCAAATACATATATCACTTCACTTTTCTTCTTGATCAGGTAAGTCCATAATTTTCGACTGAAATCATCTATGAAAGTGACAAAGTACCTATTACCTCCAATCGAATCCACCTGGATAGGACCATATACATCAAAGTATATGACTTCAAGAATTTCCGACCTGCTTCCTGCATCCTTGCTGAAGCTATTCTTGTGTTGTTTCGACTGAACAAATTCTTCACACACTTCGTTTGGGATGTCGATTTCTGGAAATTCTAAAACCATATTTCTTCTCTTCAAATCTCTGATGTCTTTGAAATTGAGATGACCAAGTCTATAGTGCCATAACCATTCATCATTGTTAGTTGCACTTGCAAGGCACCTATGCTCCATCACATTTAGTTCGATCTTGAAGGTTCTATTCTGAGACATTGGAGCCTTCAAGATCAACCTACCACCTGCGTCGACGACTCTCATCACTCTGTCTTCGACTGACACCTTGTAGTTCTTTTCGACCAATTACCCTATACTGAGAAAATTGCTCTTCATGCCTGGTATGTACAAAATGTTAGAAATTACTGACCTGTTGTCATCCTTCCTCTTAATTAGAACATCACCAATACCTTTAGCTACTAGAGTATTGTCATTTGTGAATTTCACTGTGTTCTTCATTGAGGGTTTCATGTTGACAAACCAATCTTTCCTACCAGTCATGTGTGATGAGCATCCTGAGTCCAAGTAACATTGATCTTGGAATCTCTCTTCATCTCTTGTTGTGACCATCAACAACATCTCTTCTTTTTCTTCATGTTTTTCCAGCTTAGCATCATAATCTTGATTCTTTTGCTTTTCTAGACAACCACTAAAATAGTGACCATACTTCTGACAATTGAAACACTGAATGTGACACTTGTCTGGCTTTTGACCACCACATATTCCTCTACCTATAACACCACCTCTTTGGTTGCCTTGGTTCTAGGTTTTTCTCTTATTCGACAGTTTGCTTCTTGCTGATTTTGACTAGTCGAATTGTTATAGCCACCTCTGCCTTTGTTGTCGAACATCTTTCCTTTTCCTTTCTTGTCTCTTGCTGATTGATCCTGCAGAGCCACATCACTCTTTGACTTCCCTGCTGTTCTTTCAACCATTCTTTGTTCATGAGATTCAAGCGTTCCCTGAAGCTCTTCTTTAGTCACCTTCAACAAATCTTTTGATTCTTCTATGGCTACCACAATATGGTCGAACTTTGAAGCCAACGATCTCAAAATCTTTGAGACAACTGCTTTCGTCGTCAACACTTCTCCACATGCTTTGATTTGATTCACAAGTTTTGTAACTCTTGTGAAGAAATGTGTTATGCTTTTATTGTCTTCCATCTAAAGCAATTCATAAGCCCTTTTGTGAGTTTGTAACCTCACCTCTTTCACCTTCTCTGCACCTCCAAACGATTTCTCAAGAATCTCTCATGCTTCTTTTGCAGACTTTACATCACTAACTTTTTCAAAGTTATCCGGATAAACTCATTGATGGATTATAAAGAGAGCTTTATAATTTTTCTTCTTCAATTCTTTGTACGCAATCTTTTCTTCTTCCGTTGCATTCTCTGCAAGTGTTGTTACTCCTTCCTTCACAAGATCCCATAAATCTTGATAACAAAAAACAACCTTGATCTGCTCGCACCAATTCTCATAATTATCTTTCTTGAGAATCGGAAGACTCGCTGGAAAATGCTCATTCGAATGATTCATTGACATCGCGTTCTTGCCCTTGAATCTCTTTAACCGGAGCTCTAGATACCAGATGTTGGAATTATCCCAAAATCTATGGGAATTTTGTAGCTATCACGCAGTACGTTAAAAGAAAGAAGAAGAAAAATAGAGAAGAAAACTAGGGTTCTTGAGAAAATTGGAAAGATGAATGTTGTTGCCCACAAACCGTGAGACTTTCTTTCTCTTACTGCTACTCACTCTGTAACTGCAAATAATGTTGTGATATTTTACAATTAGGGAAACTCCCTATTTATAGAATTAAGTTTGCTTGCATCTCAAGGCAAAGCCCAAAATATCTATTTTGAATTAAATCTAATCTAGATCAAATCAAATTTTTCCTTATGTCGAGCATCCTACTTCGGCACAAGGAATTACAATTTAACAAAATTCATGTCGCAACTTTGTCACGTGAATTTTACGTCACTACGTTCTGCACATATGTCAGTCTTGGTTCAGAAGAAGCCGTAAATATTCGTTCCCCATAAAATATTTGCCACATAAATTTTAACGTCACTAAGTTGTGAAGTGAAATTCACGTGGCAAAGTTGCTACGCGAATTTCATTCACAACTTAGTGACGTGAAATTCATGTGGCAAACCATTTGTTTTTATTTATTTTAAAATTCATACGTTTTGATGGATTAATTAATAAATATAATTTTGTTTTATAATTTAATATATGTAAGATAAAAGTTATGTTTTTTAAAACTTAATATAATTTAAATAAAAATTTCGTTTTTATTATTTAATATACTAAGATAAAATTCTGTTTTTAATAAATATATCTTAAATAATGTCTTAAATAATACATAAAATATTAATAGTTATAATTTGAAAATATTGTATAATTATTATATATTGAGATTAGTCATTAGTCATTATGTGTTGATTTGTTGCCTTACATTTAACAGATTTGTTATATTATTTATGGCAACAAATTAATTTTCATTAGCTTGTATCTCCTATTTATTCTACTCATTACACATATAAATAACATAGTAAGACATACACTTTCTATATATTCTATATAAAATCTTTTTTTATGAATATATAATATATAATATATTGTGTTTTAAATAAATATATAATATATTTTTTAAATTCTGTTCATATATATATATATATATATATATATATATATATATATATATATATATATATATATATATATATATATATATATATATATATATATATATATATATATATATATATATATATATATATATATATATATATATATATATATATATATCTTTGGTATTCTATGAAAATATAATCTGTTTCTTATATTCTATTTTTATAACAAATATTATATATTCTGTTTAAAATAATACATAAAATATGTTTTTAATAAAAATATATAACATATACTAATATACTAATAATATATACAGAAAAATGTGTTTTTGATATAATTTAATTTCATTTCAATTTTATTCTAGAAACTTATTGAGAAATTCAACAATTATTTTACTTTTCTTTTTTCATTTTTATAAAAAAATAATATAACTTTTTATTTTTTTAACTTCTGTAAACATGTTTTCTCAATAAAATCCTCTTTTCCGGTATTTATTAAAAACATTTTTTTTGTCCTTTTCTGGTCTTTATTTTAAACATTTTCTCTCTGACGTTTATTTTAGAGAGAATATTTGACAAGATACATAGTTTATTAAAGAAAGTTAGTGAGAATTGACCATTTTTTTGTATTTTGTGATTTTAAGAGAAATAGATTAACCAAAACTTTATGATTTTTAAGCCTATGTTTTTACGCCATTTAAATTTGTACGCGTAAAAACGGTTGCAATTCGCAACAATCATTGATAACACTTGATTCTCTCCCTGTTCTTCCATCTTCCATCTGTATCATGAAAATGGACAAGGAAGTTGAACTGTCTTCAGTTGTTGATGCTGATCATGAAATGGTTGAAATCTTACAACAATCAGAAAGACGCAAGGGTGGCCTTATCACCATGCCTTTCATCATTGGTAACTTTGATTTTTTTCATTTTTCATTTTTTATTTTTTATGATGAGTTTGAGTTTTGTTGTATGATATGGTTTTGATGTTGTTGTTGCAGCGAATGAGGCACTTGCGAGAATGGCTAGTATAGGATTATTACCAAACATGATAACCTATTTGATGGGAAGTTACAGACTTCATCTTGGAAATGCTACTCAGATTCTTCTCTTATCTTCTGCAGCCAGCAATTTCACACCTGTTGTTGGTGCTTTTATCACAGATTCTTATTTAGGTCGATTCCTCGGCGTTGGATTAGGTTCTGCTATCACTTTTCTGGGAATAACACTGCTGTGGTTAACAGCCATGTTCCCACAAGCAAGGCCTCCTCCTTGCAACCATCCAACAGAAGGCTGTAAATCAGCAACAAAATCTCAAATGGCTGTGTTACTCTCTGCGTTCGGTCTAATGTCGATTGGAAATGGTGGTCTTTCGTGTTCTTTAGCATTTGGTGCAGACCAAGTGAATAGAAAAGATAATCCAAATAACCATAGGGTTTTGGAAATTTTCTTCAGTTGGTATTATGCTTTTACAACTATTGCTGTCATGATTGCTCTCACTATCATTGTATATATCCAAGATCATCTTGGATGGAAGATCGGTTTTGGTGTTCCAGCAGCACTCATGCTTTTATCTACTCTCTTATTCTTTCTTGCTTCTCCTCTTTATGTCAAGGTTACAAAAAGAACCACTTTGTTCACTGGTTTTGCGCAAGTAACTGTTGCTGCTTTTAAGAACAGAAAATTTCAATTACCATCTCAGAACTCACCTGTATTTTACCATCACAACAAGGACTCGGATCTTCTTGTTCCAACTGATAAACTAAGGTATGTCGACTCAAATTACTACAATAACATCTTTTTCTACTTTGTGGTCTTAAGATTTTCATTTTCAGGTTTATGAATAAAGCTTGTGTTATTAAGGACCGCGAGCAAGATGTAGCTTCAGATGGTTCGGCGAAAAATCCTTGGAGACTATGCACAGTAGATCAAGTAGAAGAGCTAAAAGCCCTTGTTAGAGTTATTCCGTTGTGGTCAACAGGAATCATGATGTCCATTAACATTGGAGGATCATTTGGATTGCTTCAAGCTAAATCCTTAGACAGACATATCACCTCACACTTTAAAGTTCCAGCAGGATCTTTTAGTGTTATCTTGGTAGGTGCAATATTTATATGGATAGTTCTCTACGACCGCGTTCTTATTCCTCTAGCATCAAAGATAAAAGGGAAACCAGTGAGGATAAGTCCAAAGACAAGAATGGGAATAGGGTTGTTTTTATCTTTTCTTCACTTGATAACTGCAGCGACTTTTGAGAGTATAAGGAGAAAGAAAGCAAACAAAGAAGGATATCTGAATGATCCTGATGGAGTGTTGAAAATGTCTGCAATGTGGCTTGCGCCTCAACTTTGTTTAGGTGGTATAGCTGATGCAATCAATGGTATAGGCCAGAATGAATTCTATTACACAGAGTTTCCAAGGAGTATGTCTAGTATTGCGACTTCCCTCGGTGTATTGGGAATGGCTGTAGGAAATTTGGTATCTTCTTTTGTATTCAGCACAATAGAAAATGTTACTTCGAGAGGAGGAAAACAAGGGTGGATTGATGATAATATCAACAAGGGTCGTTTTGACAAGTACTATTGGGTTATAGTTGGACTTAGTGCTCTTAATTTTGTGTATTATTTAGTATGCAGTTGGGCTTATGGACCTACAGTTGATCAAGTATCCAAGCAAACTACTGAGGAAAATGGCTAAAAGAAGGAAGAGTTAACAAAGGATTAATTAGTGGGGTTGATTAAAGAGCAAAAGGGCTTAATTAGTAGAAAATAATTATGATTCATACTCAAATGGGATAAACACATTCCTTTATCCTGTTTGTTTTGATGAGTATTAATAGGAGTATATGATTAGGCTATAGAATATAAATTTACTGTTTGGTTATGTATAATAGGTGAAATGCAAGGCACCAAAGTAGGCTTTGTCTATATATCTTATAAATGCAATGGTTTTCTATACAATGGTTGTGTAATTAAATGCATTCAAGTATATTTCAAATTACTTGGATATAATATATTTTCAATAATGCAATACTAGAGAATTATTAGTTTGTTTTTTATGGTATATGCCTACGAATCCCACATATTTGGGACCTAAAGCTGTTGAGGCTTAACCACTTAATTTGGTTAAAGATATATTACTTGCTTTGCAAGTAAGAGTCAAAACTATATGGTAGTTAGTTAGTTTATTAACTTTATGTTATGCTTTTAGTTATCTAGCATTTATGTAATCTGCAGCCTGGTAAAGGTGGCGGAATCAGGACCCCGAATCAGGGTACAGATTTTTAAACACAACTAATATATATATATATATATATATATATATATATATATATATATATATATATATATATATATATATATATATATATATATATATATATATAATAATTATTTCACTATATCAGTTGTGTTTAAAAGTCTATTAAATATATATATTTAAATATATTTTGACTCTATTACATATGTATTTACTAAAAAATACTTTCTATGGTCTCATATAACCAAATTTATTAAAAAGTTCTCTTTAAGAAAAATATCTAAATATATTAAAATCTTATTCTCTCTCTAATTTTATTCTTATTTTTTGTCTTGGAAATTATTAAAAACATAATAATGTGAAAAAAGTAAGGGGTATATTTGAAATATAGACATTGAATAATAATTATATGTGACTTTAGCTTATATTTAAAACTATTGAATTTTTTTCTTTTTGTTACTTATATCCGAGACCAGAGGAAGTATGTTTTTAGACTTAAAAATTTAAATTTTGATCAAAAATTATATTACAACAGTATATAAATTAGAGAACAAAAAATTTAAATGTTAAAAATTGTTAACAACATGTGAATTTTTTAATTGGAAGACTAAAACCACATTTTGAAATTTGAACCAAAATTATGTTATGACAATATATAAAATTAAAGATTAAAAATATGAATTTTAAAATTGTTAAATAAATTAAATTATAACATAAAAGATAAAAATGTCATTTCCAATAAAATAAAAGATCAATTAATCAACTGTGTATTTATTAAATAATATTAAATAAAATTATAAATATTAATCATATATTTTATAGATATGGTACTAGCTAAGTGGTTTAGTTTACTCCTAAAGAAGTGGTAAAGTACTATTGATCCCTCGTGATGTTTTTTTGTTTGAGAATTTATAGTTTTTTATAAAATATTTTAATAACAAAATTAATTTATAATAATAAATTATAAAAAACAATAGGTTGAAAACTATACTGTCAATCTTAGGTTTGTACGTTTAGATAGGTCAGTCGTATAGGTTCAAATTTATTTAAAATAAAGGAAGCGATGCACAATGTACTAATTGAGGATGCAGAATAATATATTGAGGGGGTGCAAAGTTGAATATAATATAGATATCAAGTGTAATCTAAAACATCTTATGAAACATGACATCCTTGGAAGAAACAGAGAGAAAAGATTCAAACTCTTGTTTATCGATAACAATTCAAATATTACAAGTGAAGAAGTGATTACAAATTGATCATCTCAAGTTATAGGCACTAACTAACTAGTAACTAACCTAACTAACTTCATATATCTCTAATAAGGGCTTTTTAATGAATGATAAAGATAACAAATTGATCATCTCAAGTTATAGGCACTAACTAATTAGTAACTAACCTAACTAACTTCATATATCTCTAATAAGGGCTTCTTAATGAATGATAAAGATATAAAGTATTCACACCAAATTACAAAAGTCCTAGTTGTTTTTAACTATTGATTTTCCATCATCTAGTAACTAAAACTAACAAACCCTTGAATCTCTAATAATACTCACGTAAATTGGATAGAGTCTACTGATGTTGCCATATATATTAAGACTGTCAAGAATTCTTGGTTTAATGCTTTTCTCTTTATTATTTCTTATATATATAGAGGTTACAAAGCTATACAGGTAATTACACTAAATAATTACATTTAATGAGAATAAATCAATTTCTGATTTCTTTCCCTTATTCTAGGAACAAACTAATTCCTATTCACACCCCCCTCAAGTTGATGTTGTTGGTCAATGAGCATCAACTTGCTAACAAGAAACTGATGACGTGGACGCAGAACAACCTTGGTAAGAATATATGCAACCTGAAACTGAGTACTAACATGAGGAAGTGAGGAAGTGATATTAGTTGGTCATCATACGCGTCATGAAAAACAAGATTTGCAATGATTTGGATGACACTTATATTGTCAGCATAAAGTGAAGTTGGCTCTATTTGAGGAAATCCAAGTTCAACCAAAAGACCACGAAGCCAAATTATTTCAGAACAAGCAGCGGACATTGCACGATACTTTAATTCGGTAAAAGATTTAGAGACTCTCGCTTGTTTATTACTTTTCCATGAGATCAATGAAGAGTCAAGAAATTTGCACCAACCAGTGACAAATCGATGAGTATTAGGACACCCTGCCCAATCGGCATCACTATAAGCACTAAATTTAGGAGCAATTCCAATGGGAAAGAATAAACCACAATAAGAACTTCCCTTAAAGTAGCAAATTATGCGACGAACTGCTGCCAAGTGAAGATGGCGAGGAGAGTGCATGAATTGACTTACTTGTTGAACTGCAAACGATATGTTAGGACGGGTAATAGTCAAATAATTAAGGCTACCCACATGTTGACGATACAATAAGGGACCGGGAAAGAGATTACCATCATCACAATGATATTTAACATTCATCTCAAGAGGAGTATCCACTGGATTAACCGATTGGAGACCAGCCATAGAAATTAAATATGTGGCATACTTATGTTGATGGAGGAAGATGCCCTTGGATGTAGAATGAACCTCGAGACCAAGAAAATAATTCAAATTACCAAGATCTTTGATATGTGGCATATTTGAATTGAAGCATGATCAAAACCAATAATAATCATATCATTAACATACAAAAGAAGTATGACAATTCCAATAGACATTCTATGAATAAATAGAGAAGAATCATACTGACAATGAGTAAACGAGAGCCCAAGGAGAGTGAAACGAAATTTTTCATACCATGCTCGAGGCGCTTGTTTCAAACCGTATAAGGAGCGTTTGAGCTTGCACACACCCTTAGATGACGAGAATAAACCTTTAGGAGGAGTCATATAAATATCTTTCGTCATGTCACCATGAAGAAAAACATTTTTCACATCCATTTGATGAAGTGACCACCCGTTAGAAGCAACTATAGAGAGTTCCATACAAACATAAGTCATTTTGGCAACCGGTGCAAATGTCTCATCATAATCAATTCCATATTCATGTTTATTGCCTAAGGAAACCAATCTAGCCTTAAAACAGCTGAGAGACCCATCAAAATTGAGTTTCACATAATACACCCATTTGCAGCCTATGGGTTTGATATCCGGAGGACAAAAGACAATATCCCATGTAAAATTCTCTTGAAGAGCCTGAAGCTCTTCATTCATTGCTTTTATCCAACACACATTTTTAATAGCCCGTGTTTAATAAGTAGGAATAGATTTGCTAGACAGTGAGGCAGTCAGAGAAATATGTGAGGAATCATACCTGTCTGGTGAATATCTATCTAGTGCTTTAGATATTCAACTAGAACGTCATGGTTCGATCGATTCAGGATCAGGTGGCGGATCAGTGCTGGGAGGGGCAGTGGGAACCTGTTTTCAACGTTGACTGACATATGTGATTCCTCGTTTGTAACGTTTTATAGATCGAGGCATAAAGGAAAATTTAGGAAGAATAACAATATCATTTGTATCAGGAGAAATAAAATGAAACATATATTGATCATAAAAAAATGTAACATTTCTAGAAACTCGAAAGTGGTGATTAGAGACATCATAACACATAAAACCCTTATGAGAGTTGATATACCCTATAAATGCACATTGAACATACTGCGCCCCAAGTTTATTTCGTTCAAGCGGAGGTAAGTGAACAAAATATACACATCCAAGAGAATGTAAATCACTATAACTAGGATGAGTTTTAAAAAGTCGAAAGAAGGGAGAATCAAAATCAATAATTGTAGAAGGAATACGATTGATCAAGAATATCGTTGTGGAAAGAGCCTTTACCCAAAATCGGGATGGTACAGAAGCTTGAAGAATCAAGGTGTGCGTTATATCCAAGTAAAACGAATGTAATCACCAATAAATGTGACAAAATATTTATAGTGAACATGAGATTCTACACGAGACATTCCCCACACACCACTATGAATCATCTCAAAACAAGTGGAGGCACGATGAACACCTGACAGAAAAAGGAAGTGTTTTACTTTTAGCCAATTTGCAAACAGAACATGAAATAGAACTCGGACAAACATGTTTTTTCCCAACAAACCATTTTTAAATAAATGAGACAAAACAACAGAATTTGGATGGCCCAATTTTCTATGTCAATCCTCAAACGAGTTTAAAACATTATTACAAGCAAAAGATAAACGACTAGAACTAAACTGGAGCGGAAATAATCGTCCCACTTTAGGCCCCTTCGCAATCACCTTCCCTGACACATGCTCCTGCGTAACACAACTAACACGAGAAAAATTAACATTACAATTGTTATCCACCAGTTGACCAATAGACAATAAGTTGGAAGCAAGCCCGGGTGATACAAGGACGCCATGAAAGTTAGAGTTTATGTCACTAACATTAGTGATAGAAAGTTTATTACCATTAACAATTTGAATTTGCTGATTATCATTATAAGAATGTAAATTGTGCAAGTATTCAAAGGAACCCGTCATGTGATTAGATGCACCAGAATCAAGAAACCATGGTTGAGAAACATTAGGCTTACCCTAAATTCCCAAGGCAGAAAGAGCAGAAAGTATCATTTGTTGAATTATTTAAGGTTGTAGAGTACCACCATTAGATGCACCAGCAGTGAAAGAACCAACTGCAGAGTTGGTAGTGGCATGGAATGCCCAAGCTGGACGTTCTGATGGTCGGGGAGCTCGTATGGGACAATCAAAGATGATATGACCTTATTGTTTGCAACAGTTGCAAAACTTCTTACTGCAGCTGCGAGAAAAATGTATAGATCGTTTGCAAGAAAAACATTAGAATTGTCGCATATCACGACCTTTTCTACTACTTTGAGCAGCATATGCAATTGCCACAGGTTCAGAACTAACAACATAATGAGACATGGTTCCTTGAGTAAGTAGACGTTGTTTCACCCTTAGAAGTTCACCAACACAAGTATCCAAAGAAGGAACATGATTCCTATTGAGAAAAACACCTCTGACAACCTCAAATTATGGACGAAGTTTCATGAGAAATTGATCTCGTCTACTAGTGTTGTAGAACTCTTGAACAGTCGGGAGATAGGTTTTGGGAACATTAGCATGGATAATATCAGAGTGTTCTGTCCAGAGATTAAAAAAACCAGAATAATATTCTTGAATAGAAAAATCACCTTGTTTGTAGTTGGTTGTGTCTAGCTCCAACTGAATTTTTTGCTGAATTGTCCTGGTTGTAAATGCGCTTCAGATAATTCCACATTTCTGGAACAGTTGAAAAAAAGCGCAAATTATTTATCATTTGAAGATCAATACTGTTGAGATTTCAAGTGATGATTTTGGCAATTTGAGCTTCCTATGCATCTAAAGCAGTTTTCTCCGTCAGAGCCTTAGAAACATCATCTAAGTGACTTCATAATCCCTTTCCTCTAACATACATCTTGAATTGAAATTCCCACGTAAAACGAACACAAAAATTATGTGTTCTTTTTCGAAAGCCATCTTAATTATTATGCAATAATATGCAACCTCACTAATTAATAAATTATAATAATTATTATAATAATAATAATAATAATTATTATTATTATTATTATTATTATTATTATTATTGTAATATAACAATTCACGTCTTACTAAAATAAATTAGCCACAAACAGTAGTATAACAATCCACCGTCTTGCTAACAAACAAAATTAGCCACAAACAACAGTATAAGAATCCACTGTTTTGCTAACAAACAAAAGTAGCCACGAACAATAGTATACCAATCCATAAACAGTGCAACTGTTAATTGGAAGGAGCGCAAAACCAAACGATAATCACGATCCAGAATCTCAAACCAGGAATGTCCAAGAACCACAATGCCAAAATTGCAACCGAAAACAATCAAAACACGCCCAGAATCACGATTCATGAAAGGATTGCAAAACAAGCCCTAACCCTAGAATCACGATGGCATTTGCACGAAACAAATTCCACGGTGAATGATCCAGACCCAAAAACGATGAACAATAAAACTGGAGTGATCAAGATATCGTCTCAAACAGAAAAAAAACAATCAAAACCAGAAAATCACATGTTTGATCGACGAGGTTGATACCATGTCAATAATTTTTGACTTAATGCCTTTCTCATTATTATTTCTTGTATATATAGATGTTACAAGGCTATACAGGTAATTATACTAAATAATTACATTTAATGAGAATAAATCAATTTCTGATTTTTTTCCCTTATTCTAGAAATAAACCCTTATTCAAGGAACAAACTAATTCCTATTCACAGAAACAATTTTGCAGAATATTCACGTAAATCAATATTGATACGTGATGAATATTCACTTAAGGTTAGTAACTTTTTGTAAAATTTCATTTCCATTATGTTACTCAATTTTTATAAAATAGATAAATAGAAGATGTTAGCTTAAAGTAAACTAGATGTTAGTTTAACCAACATAATAAAATAGAGATGACAACATGATTTGCCTTACAAAAAGAGCTTCATGTTAAATATTTAATTGTCATCTTACCATTATTTTAATAACAAATTTATTTAAAAAAAAGTCGAATATCTTATAAAAATATAATATTTTAATCATGATGGATGAATAAATAATCTGTATTTTAATATTTTTTGTTCAAAGAATGAAGCATGGACAAATTGATCAAGGCATACTTTGAGTTCTAAGAAACTTTCCATTTAAAGTAACTAATTTCAAAAGTCAGTTAGAAACTTACAATTTTAGAAATTTTGTTAGTTTTAAGTTTGTTGAGATTGTAGTTGATCCAAGCTCAATAATATATATTTTCGAATATCTTTATTTTTATTTATTTTTAAATCTTTTTCCATGGAGTTTTCAACATTCTAACTTGGTAGCCAAAAACCTTCGTACTAGAATAATCAGGTTGTGTGTAGAAAAGTAAGAAAGAAGGTGATTGAAAATTAAATAATTTGGAGGTAAATTGTTTATAAGGTGAACAACATGGGAAAAGTCATTATCCCAAAAGAAATTAGGAAATATGGATTGGAATAGAAAATCATGTGTGACACCTAGAAGATTTTGGTACTTTCTTTCCACTAATATGTTTTTCTAGGGTGTGACAATGCAAGAGGTTTGATGATGGATTTCAAGAGTCATGTAAAAATCATTGAGAATGAACTCGTGGTCATTATCAGCTATGATGCATTTGACATTAGTTTGATATTAGGTCCCAACGTATGTTATAAAAGGAATTGATAAGTGTTGGGGTTTCATATTTGTGTTTCATTAAGAAAATCCAGCAATATATGAAGTGCTCATCTACAATAATAAGAAAATATATATAACCTAACATGGATGGGGTAGACAAGGGGGCCATATATCCATATGAATTAAATCAAAGCAGTTGAAGGATGTTGTTTTATCGTCTTGAAAGGGCATTCATTTATATTTAGCATTCAAATAAACATCACAAGGGTAAATTCTTAGTTAAATTGTGCAAAGAATTTTTTTTACTTATTTGAACAACAATGTCATAAAAAGTGTGGTCAAAGCTATTGTGACACATGTAACACCCCAAACTGCTTTCAGGATTATCGACTTAACAATGGAGTTCTTATGGAACGAGTTACCAAAAAGAAGATATATCTTGTTGGTATAGGTAGTACCAATTAATCCTTATAAGCCTTTCAACTATGCAGTCTCATACCTGCAGAATCTCAGGATCCCTCTCATTCGGATGTGAATTCGGTTTTTTTCCAAGAAACTGCTAGGAGTGTCTCACTGTCATGCCTCGTGCACCAACAACCACTCTCTCTCCCTCAGGTGTTACATGTAACCACTATCTTCCCTCTTCGGCCTTGGGTGTTACACCACACATTACAAGTATTAAGGACATGGTTACTAGAAGAATAAGTAAAAATAGAACAACTTATATCAGAAGTAATACTAGGTATAAGCCATTATGAAGCTTTGTTGCATCAATCTTCATCAGGGTATGATTCTCCTGCATTATTCAATCAAAATAATTGAATATTAAATTGCATCCTAAGGATGAGATAATTTTTGGACATAAATTAAATTGGTTGTGAATTCAAGAATATATATAAAACATTATGTAAATAGAAAATATTGGTTAAAATTATTGTAGCATAAAAGAAGTAAAGATTGAGGCTCCATAAGAATTCAAATATTGATGGGATTTATTTTAATTAAATGAGTGAACAATCTAGAATGGTACACATAATATGTGGCTTCAATATCTAATATTCAATTAGATGTGTTAAGAAGAGAGGTTTTTGCAAATAACATAACTTCTTGGATCATAAGACTTCTCAATGTGTTCTTTTCAGGGACTTAGTTCAAAAGGCTCTAAATGCCACAACATGGTGTTATCCAACTATGATGGTAAGATCAACAATATAATAGGTGTGATACAGGTAGATTTATTAGTAAGGTCAACATCATGTCCTACTTTATTTATGGTTATTAGGTAAAGCGCAAACTACAACTTGTTGTTAGGACATGAGTGGATACATGGCACTGGAGTAGAGCCATCAAACATACACCAAAGGGTGGCCATCTGGAGAGAGGATGGCATTGTGGACAATATTGAAGCTGACCAAAGCAACTATAAGGCATACATATGAAAGGTTGGGAAGAAAGATTTTGACATAAATATGGAGAAAATATCGTCATGTTACGCTGCAGAGGATGTGTACACCTCTAAGAAGGACTTAACTTACTCTTTGAATTTGTGCCCAAATTATCGTTTCATCTGGGATAAAGAGAAGGTCGAGAGCATTCTTGTCGAAGAGGAAAGTCCACCCCCATTAGGTGGACAATTGTATACAAAGATGTCCATTGAGTCACAAGTGTTAGCTTAGATTTTGGCCTATATGGCTGAAAATAGGATAAAATCGGGCCTAAAGGTTGAAGTTTCTTAGAATATGGCTTGTGAGGACAGTGTTGAAAGCTCTGGAAATACTGGAGGTGGCCCTATGGGCCAGATAATAGCTTCATAAATTTAGAGGCTCGATTGTATCTATGATAACGAGCCTTTGGGGTTTGAAAAAACCCACTTGGAACTAATATAAAAATGCAGGCCTAAGATCCTTTAAAAGAAGTAGATTTGGGCGAAGCAACAGAAAAACGACTAACATACATCAGCACCAAGCTAGATCTGAATATGAAGCAGAAGCTGATCGAGTTGCAATATTACAAATATTTCTTCGCATGGGATTATAACGAGATGCCAGGATTAAGTTGAAGCATGGTGCACTTAAAATTACCAATTCGACCTAGGAAGAAACCAGTGAAGCAGTATCCAAGAAGGTTTGCACCAGAAGTGATGTCGAAGATTAAAGAAGAGATCGAGAGGCTGCTCAAGAGAAAATTCATAAGAACAACCAAGTACGTCGAATGATTAGCTAATTTCATCCCAGTAATAAAGAAAAATGGTACACTTAGAGTTTGCATAGTCTTTAGAGACTTAAATAATTCTACACTTAAAGATGAGTACTCCATGCATGTGGCAGAAGTGCTAGTCGATTCAGCCACAAGTCATGAATATTTGAACATGTTAGATGGGTACTTTAGGTATAACCAAATATTCATAGCCGAAGAAGATGTACCTAAGACAACGTTTTGATGCCTAGGTGCGTTAGGCACTTATGAGTGGATTGTAATGCCCTTTGGTTTGAAAAACTTCAGGGCGACAACCAACGTGCCACAAATTCAATGTTTCATGATTTCACCGAGACCTTTATGCAGGTCCATATAGATGATATTGTCATAAAATCTTCCTCAAGTGATGCTCACTTAGACCACATTCGAAAATCCATTCAAAGGATCAGGAAACATGGATTGAAAATGAATCTGCTGAAATGCATTTTTTGTGTTAGTGCAGCGAATTTCTTAGGATTCTTGGTGCATAAAAAAGGCATAGAGATCAATCAACACAAGGAAAAAGAAATTGTTGATCTTAAGCCTCCTTCGATAAAGATGCAACTCCAATCTTTATTGGGAAATATCATTTTCTTGAGTTTATTCATTTCTAACCTAAGTGGTAAAATCCAATCATTTTCCCCACTACTTCGACTTAAGAAAGATATCGACTTTATATGGGAGAATGAACAATAAAAGGAATTTGATACTATCAAGCAGTATTTGATTAAGCATTCAGTATTGTTACCTCCAAGTAGAAATATGAGCATGAAATTGCACACAACCGCATCAGATTCAACTATAGAAAGCATGTTAGTACAAGAGGATAATAATGGCATCGAAAGGGCCATATATTACCTTAGCCAAATTCTAATAGATGCAGAAACTAGGTATAACTTAATTGAAAAGTTATGTTTATGCTCGTACTTCTCTTGAACTAAATTAAAGCATAATGTAAAACCAGTTGAAGTTTATGTTTATTCTCATTTTGACGTTATTAAACATATGTTATCCTAACCCATTCTGCATAGTAGAATAGGGAAGTGGGCGTTAGTGCTTACTAAGTACTTTTTGTCTTATCGTCCTTTGAAAGCAATAAAAGGACATATTGTTGCATACTTCATTGTTGATCATTCAGTGGTAGACAAAGTAAAAGCATATGTGGGAACCAACACTAAAGGTTATACTTCAACAGTTTTAGGAATAAGAATGGCTCTGGGGTAGATATTCTTATACTCTTATTAGAGAACATACCCATCAACTTCAGATATAAGATCAAGGGGTATGTTCTAACAACGAGGTCAAATATGAGGCTTTGATAATAGACATTCATATTCTACTAGACTTAAGGGCAATGGAAGTCGAAATAAAGGGAGACTCCGAGATGGTGATTCGACAGTTAAAAAAGCAGTACAAATGCATCAAAGAGAACTTGATGTTATATTTATTACAAGCCAACCGTTTGTTGAAGCAATTTGACTGTGTGTTGATTGACCATATCCTTCGTTTGAAAAATCAAGAGAATAATGACTTGGCTCATATAGCCTCAGGGTATAAAGTTTCAAAGGAAAGGTTAGAAGACTTAGTAGAGGTTAAGGAAAAACTAGTATGAGAAGATAGTCCCCATGACACCTCATCAATGTTAAAACTTCTGGGGGAATATGAGTGCGAAGATCCACAAAGATTAGATGATTTAGAAGTCAACAGAGGAATGAACTTTGAAGTTTTAGCCATTGAATGGATGTCAGATAAGGATTGGTGAAGGCTCATAGTCGATTATCTGCAAAATCCAATGGAGACAACTGATAGAAAGATTAAGTACATAGCCTTGAGCTATGTGGTTATGGGTAATGAGTTATTGACGAAGACTCCTAAAGGACTCCTCCTAAAATGCATGGGCGAAAGCAAAGCCTACTTGGTTACTTCTGAAGTTCATAAGGGGTCGCATGGTTCGCACCAGGCTAGTCATAAAATGAAAAGGGTTGTTATGTCGACTAGGAGCGTATTGGCCATCCATGTTGAAAGATTGTATAGACTTCTACCAGGGTTTCTAGGAGTACCAAAAGTATTCAGGTATCCAACATGTTCCTGCTAGTGATTTTCATTCAATATTAAATTTGTGACCTTTCAGAGGTTGGGCTTTAGACATAATTGGCGAGATCAAACCCTCTTCGTCAAAAGGACATAGGTATATCTTGGTGGGAATAGATTATTTCACTAAATGGATAGAGGTTATACCTTTGCCCAATTTCACCAAGAGGTGGTGATGAGTTTAATCCAAAACCATATTATATACAGGTTGGGATCCCTGAAACCATTACGATTGATCAAGGCTCATTTTTCATAGAGCGTAAACTGGTGGAGTTCTCTTCCGTAACAGGGTTCAAACTTTTGACTTTGACACCATATTATGCTTGGGCCAATGGTCAGGTCGAAGAGACCAACAAGATATTGATCAGGTTTATTAAAAAGCATGTGGGGCAGAAGCCAAAGAATTGGCATAAAACTCTAAACCAAGTCATGTGAGCATGTCGCAACTCTCCTAGAGAGTCGACTAATTCTACACCTTTCTGACTCATATATGGACATGATGCGATGTTTCCTTTGGAAATTTACCTATATTCAGTTAGGATTCAAAGTCAATTTGAAATCCCAATCGAATTTTATTGGGGAATGATGTTCGACGAGTTGTCTCAGTTAGACGAAGATAGACTAACAACCCTTGATGTCTTGCTGAGAGAAAAAAAGGGTCGCTAAGGCCTACAACAAAAAGGTTAAACCTAAAGCGTTTAATGAAGGCGACCTAGTTTGGAAGGTCATATTACTTATGGATCAAAGGGATAGGTTGTTGGGCAAGTGGTCCCCAAATTGGGAAGGGCCTTTTAAGATTTTACAAATATTTTCAAATAATGTGTACGAAATTGAAGAGTTAACCTTGGAAGGTCGAATCCTGCGAATAAATGGCAAGTATTTAAATTCGTATCATCCTACTTTGTAGGAAATACATATAGACACAGAATAATAAATAAAGTTCAAAATTAAGAAGGCTCTAGAAAACTGATAGCCTTTAACATAGTTAAAAGTGCCTTGAAAGGCATAATTCAAAATATTACATCAGCGATTTGTAATAATACTACTGCTATCAATTTAACGAAAAATTCCTATTAAACATTCAAGAACCAAACACATTGAAATTAAACATCATTTTATTAGAGATTATGTTCAGATAAGTATAATAGATATACAATTCATTGATATTGATCATCAAGCTCTGTTAACATCTTCTTCTTCTCAATAAGCTTTGTTAACTATTAAAAACCCTTTAGAACCCTAAAAACTCCATTTGCAATGGAATCTACATCTTCTTCTCAACAAGCTCAGTTAACTATTGAATTTGGAAAGGGATTCTATCTCAAGCCTAGAAATATAAACATCATAGAAAATGATCTTAAGCTGATTGTGGAACACATGGTTGATTTCAAATATTTTGAGGTGAATGGGTATCCTCGAAAGAACACTTTGACGTTCAAGTTTGGAAGCATTTCTTTGATTTACTTAATGGTCTAACCTATCCCTATTTGGTTAAATATTTCAGGGATATGGGTGAGGTATATGATGAAATTGTTGCGTCTCTTGAAGAAAGAGGGAAGATTGTTGTGGATGAAGCAAATAGAGGGAAGTCAATAGTAGAAATGGGTTTGAAATAGTTCAAAGAAGTTGAATTTAGATCACTTGCAATAGATGTTGATGTTACCATCACTCAAAGGGATATTACTAAGTTGATAGGTGTTTCTAACGAAGGAAGATGCGTCCTAAACTCTAAATATGGAAGTAAATATTCCACTTCTACCAAGTCAAGCTTATTTAATAAGTCTAATGACTTTGGAAAAGTGAAGAACATGAAGATTCCTAACAAACTTTTGTTCAAAATTCTTATTTGCTTCCTGATCCCGAGAGAAGGAAGTTCTGACCAGATCTCCTGGGATCACAAGCACTTCATTTGGTTCCTAGTGAATCATGAGAGGTTGAATTTGACTACCTATATCTTCAACCATTTGTGTGATGTCATCAAGGAAATTCAAAAGCATAACAAGAAGAATGTTCCCTATGTCAAACTCCTATATGAACTATTTCATTAGAGCATAATAATTGATGCTCTGAAGAAAGTTTCTACCACTTAGGATCTATAAGAAACACATGGTAATATTATTTCTGCTACTGTTCTTGGCAATATGAACATCATCAAGAAGAAGGAACTGGTGAAACCTGAAGAAAGTCTTTGCAACAGCAGTGACAAGATTAGTTACCTTTAAGATTTTCCTTATATTACCAAAATGGATAATTCATAGGTGATCCTGGAGTATATCAAGCTGTCAAAAGAGAAAATTGGCGTCCTTCTGTCTTTTAATGACATTTTAAATGCTCTTAAAGATTTTTACAAACCTTCGAGGAAAAGGAAGCAAGTTGTTTCTAAAACTCATGAAGGAGGTTAGAAGCCACCAAAAAAGAATATGATAAGAGATTCTCAGAAAAGAAGAAATAACTAACACAATTCAACCCCCTTCTTGTGTGTTTATCACATTTAAAATGTCTATCAACAATGCAAGCAGGCTCAGTCGAGTCATTATATACTTGAATGTGAATGACTTGCTGATTACAAGTAAAAATGGAGCACAAATAAAAAGGGTCACGTCGAAACTGATGCATGAATTTGAAATGTATGGCTTGGGGAACTTGTCATATTTCTTAAGGATGAAGTTTAAAGACATAAGTGATGAAGTGTTTTTACAACAGAAGAAGTATGCCCAAGTTATCTTGAAAAGTTTTAAGATGAGTAATTGTAATGCAGTTGTCACACCATTGAAGACTGGAGCAAAATTGAGAAAGGATACAAATGATGAGTTTGTAAGTGCAACATTGTACAAACAAATCATTAGATCCTTAAGGTATCTATATATATTTAACACCAGACCAAATATTTGTCAAAGAATCGGGTTATTGAGTAGATTCATGGAGAAGTCAAGAGAGTGTTGAGATACATAAAATGTACAATTGATTATGGTGTGTTAATTCTAAGGCAAAATAATACCAGCACAAATGTAGAAGTACATGGTTACATCGACTCAGACTTCAATGAAGATCAATATGAGAAAAAGAATATTGCAGGCTACCTATTTATGACTGGAGGTGCTCCAATCTCTTGGAGCTTAAGAAAACAAAACATTATTGCTTTGTCATCTTGTGAAGCTGAATATGTAGTTGCATCATATGCAGCGTGTCAAGTAGTATGGATATAAATGTTGCTCGAAGAGCTCAAGATCAAGAAACCTAAGAAAATGAAGTTATTTGTTGATGACAAGTTAGTTATTGACCTAAAAAATCATCTTGTGTGTCATGGTTGAAGTAAGCACAAAGATAGGAGGTATCAGAATGACAACTAGCTGATAAACTCACCAAACCCTCAAAGAAAAAGTCAGATTTGATGAATTGAAGAAAAGCATTGGGATAAAAAGTCTCAAAAACAGGAATTAGGTGTGCTAAAAGATCTAATTCATTATTTTAGTAAGAAAGTTATATTCGACATAGTTGTTGTTATAGACAACATAGTCGTAGTAGCCTAATTAAGAGAAAGTTTTATTGCATAGTGTGTAATTCTTGTTTTACAATATAATTTTTTTTTGTGTCTTTTTTTTTTTTGTGTTCTTCTTAAAAATTCTAATTATTTCAACGATTCATAGTCCCATCAAAACTTACATACTTATTTCAAATTAGTTCCCTTCCATGATTAGTCCTATGAGTAGATTAAAATACTTAAAAGAAAACATTTTAACTCTATCATCCAGACTAAACTACATTAACGAAATACATATAATTTCGTCTACTAAAACAACTGTTGTCATATATGATCAAATTTCGTATAAAAATATATATTTTTTCACAAATACATATAGTACACATTATACACTACAAAATCATGCATTGAAATCGACTTTTGAAAAATATAAATAAAAAAGTTTTGACCAATGAAATGAAGAACTAGGTATTGGCCCCAATCGTCTTAATAATAATAATTTATTCTTCAGTATATAAATTAATTTATCGTTGGTGGATCATAAAAGTTAACCACTGCCACTACCCATTTGGCTCTATATATTCAAAATTCAAAAGTAAGGCAACATATATATAAAAAAATTCTGGTGACTATACATATTTTGTGTTGAATGATGCAATATGAATCGTCATGATGATGAAAGCATCATGTATCTGAAAATTGGAGGGAAAATGGAATTAAAAATAGACATAAACAAAATAGATGAAAAATAAAAATAAAAAAGTGGTCCAAAAAGAAGAGGCTATGGGGTCCATAGTAAGCATTGGGGTCAGCCACGCCACATCCATCCACATGAATGTCTGCAGATAAACCCTTTCTGACAACAATTCATATGCTTTTCTTTTTATAATTATATATGTCATTTCTAGTTACAAACAAATATGAATCTATAGTAGATAGCTATAACTGTCATACAAAACTTGTATATGCAAAACAAGAACAAGTACAAGAATGTGAGTGTGAATGTTTGTTTGTGTGTAATATTGAGGAAGAGATATAGTATTATCCAAAGTAATTGGAAAACTAGTGAAGGGAAATGAATAACGGTAAAATGACAGAGGTTGATTTATTATATGAATGTGAGATAAATATAATTTCAGTGTAACAGTATTGTACGGACACAAATTTGTCTTGATAAGGTAACTTTTAAAAATTGCAAAGTGGAGTGGTCCTAATGAAAAACCAAGGAGAAACCCACCGGGACAAGATAATTCCAAGCAACCTAAGAAACAAACAGCATATCTCCCAACTACACACGGACAAAAGAGCAATATTGGGACGGAGCCAGGACGAGGATGCCGAAACAAATTTAAAAAAAAAATTATTTATTATTTTATTTAAATATTTAAATATAGATTTATTTTATTTTATTTTTAATATAATTGTAAAAAGAGTTTAATGAACATGGGAAAGAAATTTTACACTTTTGTTCAATAAAAAATTATTAACATGTCATATCATTTCTTCGTTTTTTACTTTGATTCCTAAGTCCAAATCTCCTTTGGTCTTGATGACTATAGACATATTTGTCTTGTTAGATGCTTATATAAGATCATTGCAAATATCATTTCCAAATATCAAAGCGCGTTTGTTCCGGGTAGACAACTTCTAGACGGAGTATTGGTGACAAATTAGTTAGTGGACTTTGCTTGCAAAGAGAAGAAAGTGGTTTCGCTTTTCAAAGTGGATTTCGAAAAAGCTTATGACAAAGTTAGTTGAAACTTTCTAAGATACATGATGAGAAAAATGAGATTCAGTTCTAGATGGTTGAGTTGGATGGAAGCTTTGATCTTCTCTAATAAGATGTCCGTGTTGGTGAACGGGAGCCCGACTAAAGAATTTGTGGTGGAAAGGGGATTGAGACAAGGAGATCCTTTATCTCCTTTTCTTTTTGTTTTGGTTACGGAAGGACTTTCGATGTTGGTGAGAAGGTCGGTTGAGATAGGGAATTTTGCGGGATTTAATGTTAATCATAATTGCTTTAGCGACATTCTCCAATTTACGGATGACACTCTATTAGTTGGAGATTGTAGTTGGAACCATTTTTGGGCTATTAAAGTGGTTCTAAGAGGCTTCGATCTCGTTTCGGGGCTTAGTATTAATTTT
Organism: Lathyrus aphaca; assembly: GCA_963966055.1. Taxonomy (NCBI): domain Eukaryota; kingdom Viridiplantae; phylum Streptophyta; class Magnoliopsida; order Fabales; family Fabaceae; genus Lathyrus; species Lathyrus aphaca. Next base: position 733,124,577 of record OZ014519.1, on the reverse strand, counting down.
CATAAGAGCAAATTAATAGGGATAAACACTGCCCCTTTGTTTCTTGAAGCGGCGACTTTGTTCTTGGTGTGTAGGATGGAACCAAAAAAATTTAACTTTCTCGGCATTCCCATCGGTTCCAATCCTAGAAGGATTCCGACTTGGTCCAATCTATTAGCAAAGCTTAAGAAGCGTTTGTCTTGTTGGCAAGAGCGATTTCTTAGTTTTGGAGGTAGGATAACTCTTCTTAAATCGGTTTTAGGAAGTTTACCTATATTATTTTTATCCTTCTACAAGGCTCCGGTGAAGGTTTGGAGGGAGATTAACAAAATTCAAAGTAGATTTCTTTGTGGTAGTACGAGCGATAAAAGGAGGATTCATTGGACCAATTGGGAAACTCTTTGCCTTCTGTTTGATAGAGGGGGATTGAATATTAAAGACATCGAGGTGTTTAATCATTGTCTCCTTAATAAATGGAGATGGAGGATTTTGGTAGGATCATATTAGATGTAGTTTAACATTCTTAAAGCTAGATACAGAGATTTGGGATGCACGTAGCAGAGGGAGAAACTAAGAAATTGCGGTGGAAATCGTATTCCTCTTGGTGGATCGACTTGTTATCTATTTCGTCGCAATTTAATGAAGACGAGTTCATGAAGAATTGCTCGTTCTCGATTGGGAACAGATATCATACTTCATTTTGGAGGAGTAATTGGACGAGGGATGGGAGTTTATAGGACTTGTTCCTGTCCTTATTCTCGATTTTTAATCGTATAGATGTCTCGGTGGCGGTGATGAGAGGTTGGAAGGATGGAAGATGACATTGGGGAGACTTTCGATTGAATCTTATGGATGTTCTTCTGCAAGTACTTTGACACATTTTGATGATAACTCTGTTTCGGCAGTGTTACCTTCTCCCATGGAGGTCCTATTTTTTTTTCTTTGATCCTGCTCGTTTCGGCCTACGACAATGTGTATCCACTTGCGGTATTCATTTACTTCCAATGCAAGATGCTGTTAGTTTGAATCTCAATAGTGTTACGCAACAGGTAGTTTAAAACTCAAATCAGGGAAGTGTCGTTGTCGATTCCGCCACTGAACCGGTTCCCGCTGTTCTCGCTTCAATTCCGACAGGTTTTTTCGACTCTGATATTGCTTATGGTGCTCCTTCTTTTGTTTTCGAAGCATCAGCTACAAACCCTGTCTCAGCAGGTTTTCGAGACGTTCAGTCAGGTTATTTTTCCCAATTAGCAGCTCGACGTCGCTTTTGCTTAAACCTGTGGGACTTTTTGGTTCAGCTGAGTGTTTTGGTTCCTACCATTTGCAAGGAGGATACAATTACATGGAAATTAGAGGAAGATGTAGAATTTTCGGTACGAACATGTTATCGGAGGCTTTATTCGTATCATATTCCATTCGGTCCTTGCAATAGATTCGAGAAGGTTTTTGCTTTGGTTTGGAAGACAGAGGTTCATATGAAAATAAAGTCATTCGGGTGGAGGTGTTTGTCGAACAAATTACCGACAAAAGATTCTCTCTCTAATAGAGGTATTGTTTTTTCTACTTCAAAATTAAATTGTAGTTTTTTTCATTCCCATTCGGAATCAATCAATCATCTTTTTCGAGAATGTGCGGTGGCTAAATTGGTTTGGGAGGAGATAGAGGATTGGTTAGGCGTTTCCATTGGTAGAAGTTCGGGTTGCAAGGAGAGTTTTTTGAATTGGCACTCCGTTTGTCATAGGAATCAGATTAAGGCGGGAATAGAAGGTTTAGTTTGGTTGGCTATTTGTTGGAGCTTATGGATTTTCAGGAACAAATTAATTTTTAGAAACTCGGGATGTAATGTTTTGGATATAGTTTGGAAATTGAAGTTCCATATATGGCAGTGGACGCTCATAGGAAAAAATTCTTTATCCAATTGTAATTTATACGAATTCGACAAAGCTCTTTGATCTATTTATGTTAGATTTAATTGGTAGGAATTTTCTCTTTTTGTTCGAGCGGAGGATCACTTTCTTTTGTATCAAATGTGAGTACGCTTTGTGCTCTTTATCAATATACATCTTGCTTAAAAAAACATGTCATATCATGTAAATTTAAAGTGATTTATTGGATGATAAATTTAAATAATGTTTAATATTGGATGATAAATATTGATATTTTTTAATAATTATCTCAAATAGGCCGAGTCGTCTCAAGCCATTGATCAAAGAACAAACCGCAACCCAAGTCATTGATCAAAGAACAAGTAAGAACAAAAAGAAACCGTTTGATGCCTGCAAAGGTTTTAAGGTGGGTGCCTCCCACCGTACGACTCATTAGTGTGTTTTTGTTGAGTTCCTTGTATTTTTCCTTTTCGTTTTTTTCTGGAGGGTTTTGGTTTTGTTCCCCGTTCTCTTTGTACTATTTCCTTTTGTTTAATATATTTTAGATCTCATTAAAAAAAGGAACAAACTGCAACTACACACTAAAGGTGTAACGAAAAGGTATAACGAAAAGTAGATGATAGTTAAATTGAAGTCATATGATTAAGATCATATCGAGATTTGTCCAAAGCTGTATTGGGATGCAGCTATCCCTTTAGGATTTTTGGTCCTAAAACCCTAATCCTCTAACAATAAAGTCTAGTGAATGGTGTAGAAAAAATTAATTATACTATATATTTCTAGCCCTTAATATCACAGACCTGTTTGATCGACAAAGGATTTTCATATATAAAACTTCTATCTATAGAGTGCCAACCAATCACCACCATTCTTCTTAACCTAGTCAGCTTTCAAGTTTCAAATTTTTTATTTGGTAAAGACATAGATGAGGTATATTTCAGAAACGTACTTGATATTTTTTGCCACTCTCTCACTCTAACATCAACGACCTTCAAAAGTGGTCAAGTGACGAGAATCATTATTAAAACTCCACAACACATCTTATTCAATGGCACTAGTGTGTCATCTTCATCACCGGAAGCCATTATGAATCTATCGCATAATCAAGAGTTACCTCCTCCAATATCAGAGATTGCATGAAATCCATCCTTTATTAGAGGATGAAAAAGTAACTAGCAATCTCCTCAAAAATCTATTGACGGTCATGCAACAACAATTTTTTATTATCTTGAAAAAAAAAAGTGGACATTTAAAGGTCAAGAACACCTTACACGATCTCTTGTTAGTTATGACTAAAAACCTATCCTACACAAGATTGTGGTACTCCCGCAGGAAAACCATCATCTTAATTTCTCATTAGAAAAAACAATATTATTTCTAAATTATACACAATCCCTAGATCTCTTAATCCCATGTCTAGGAAGCGAACGAAAATAACTATCTCTTATCATCTTTAAGAGTCGAAGAACCCATCTAAATGTATAAAGATGCATTATGTTGGTGGATATCATTCTCACACATAACCATGAAGATATGGATCGGGGAAGGACAAAGAGGTGTTTCCTCGTCATTAGGTTTTGACTCTCATATCAATAATCTTTTTAAGAAAATATAATTAAAAAATAATAATTTATCTCTTATTATAGTAAATTTTACAAAATAATTGTATCATTTTACATGTTGATTTTACTATATCAATATCAATAAAATAAAAATTATGTTCCTATTGTCTCAAAAGAAATTATATTTTAAACTATATACCCATAATCTTTAATCTTCCTATTCAATTATTTTTTTTCCAACAACGGTTCTTGTTATTAATACGTGAGATAAATTGCATTTTACAAAAATATACAACATTTTCTTCATGAAATCAATTATATTATTTATTAAATTATGTGTTAAAACCTTAAATTCCTATAATATGAAATCAAGAAAATAAGTTTTTTTACAATAAAGAAAATAATTAATATAAGGTTAAAATTTAAATAAAAAAAAGCTTAAAATTTAAATATAATAAATAAAAATATTTTTTCTTTACAAAACCAAAAATAAAAAACAAAGTCACCACTACTAATAATACACCAAAATAAAAGAAAGAATAATTTCAACTCAACACAAAGCATGCACATTTAGAAGAACCAAACTTACATATCCATTAGAGTTTTGAACCAAACATAATAGATTATCATCAGATAATTAATTAGATTAGAGAATTAAAATATTCCAGTTATTATTATATAGCATCGTGAGCAATCAATCTTTTCATAATTACCACAGAATGACTGCTCATGATGTTATATTATATGTCATCCACAAATTTTCTTCATCTTGCATGTTAATTAAAATCCACTTCCAAATGCTGCTGGTGCCCAATAATCAGCTCCATTTTCACTTCCAACATGTTGTGTGCATGAAATTGGAACCAAACACAACCCTCTACTCCTCAAGTCTTTTGCCTTATTACCTTCTACATTCTAAGCATCATACCAAAAAATAATAAAATTAGTTGATAATAATATAAATTACTATTATTTATATAAAAGCCAACATTAATGTAATCATTTTTCAATTATGTAAGTTTGATATTTCAAAAATTAGTACATGTTTAATGACATTGACAACATGACATCCTCATCTATGAAATCACAATAAGATCAGATGTAACTTTAAATAGAATCACAATGATATATCGTGATTCTATCAAACTTACTATCACAATTGATATTATTATCATTATTAGGGTTGTTTTTTAGACATGCAAAATAGACTACGACACAACTTAACTTTATTATGGTTAAGCTTTACTTAAAAAAATATTATACAATATTTATCACAATTAAATTTTAGCTAAATATAATTTCTATTTTTTTTTTTAACCATGACTAATTTACACAAAACCTCAACAACAAAATTAAAAGGATTCCCATAATTATTATTTAGAATAATGCAAAGTGTGATATTTCCTATATATGCTCAATTTTTGAACTTGATGATACTATTACTAATGGTGATAGTGATTATAGAATCTTATATATAAAAATGAATTTAAAACAAGAGGAGTCAAATGAAGAAGAATACTAAAATGATGATGATGGCTATGGGACAACTTTTGAAGAAAAAGAAAGAAAAGAATACCTGGTTTGGAATTGGAGCACCCTTTCTTTTTAGGCCAGTGTCATCCAACAGCTAGAAATCAGAATAAAAAGTATTTATTAATTACTAACTTAAATTCTCTATGAAATTTGAGCCATTCTTTGACTTCAATTGAACAATTCAGCTTCATCATGCTTTTCAACAGCTTTAAAGTTTTTTTTATATAAAAAGCTGATAAAACCTTGTTTCAATCGTTTCTTGTTTCTTGAAGATGAATTAATTAATTATAAAGGAAGGTTAATTAATTTCCATTAATTTATGGATCCAATAAAGCATACCTGACCAGGGTCCTCAGGAAACACAGAATTTCTTTCAACATGCACCTGTTAGTAGTTTTTCATAAACAAGTTAAAAATTAATAATAAAAAAAAAAAAACATATATTCATATCCATCTTATTTTTTCGGATATTTGGTGCAATCGTGATAAAATAAATAAAAGTTTTATTTAGTTTAACCGTAAATTTTTTTGAACTATTTTATATTCAAGACTGTTTATGGTACTGATTTTTAAGAAAATCGAATTGAATTGAATCAAATTATAGTAAAAGTTTATTCAAATCAAACCGAACCGTTTCAATTTACTCCAAACCAAACCGAATCAAGATTATCAGTTTAGTATATCGTTTAAAAATTCTGAGTCATATCGAACCGTTAGAATAATTTTTTTTCAAAACCGAACCATTTGTTAAATAACCAAACTATGCATTAAATTATTTTTTGATTTTTTTAAAAAAGAATTTAAAACTTATTTTGATATATTTTTTTTTCAATTTCGGTTTGGTTTACTTATCACATGATTCGATTCTAGAACAGTTAGTACAATATGGTTCGGTTGAATAAGAAAACTTAACAATTTAGTTATTTGGTTCATAATTTTTTTTAATAACCCTAGTTATAGTATGGACGGTATAGTGCATTTTAGTCAGGGCATTGGGAAATGTGTACATACAGAATGTTGATTCCTCATCATGTTTTTTGAAGCTGCAGTGTCCAAGTAAGGAGAGCTTAGTGCCTGCAACAAAACAGAAGAATAAAATTTGATAACTCCCATAACATAAAAATTGAAGAAACTTTAACTGAATATTCTGAATACCTTGTTACAAAGAGTATAATATTAATAAAAAAAATAAGAATAATAATATAGAAACATCACCTCAATTTGATTCTGCAAAAATCTGATGTATCCAATGGCTTCTAATAATACAGAAGCTGTGTCAGTCTGCAAAAGTGAACAACACCATACACTCATCTTTCTTTCTTCTTTTAATGTTAAAAGTGCAAAATTCTAATCAATGACAAAAGGCTTGCACAGAAAATTGGATCATCAAAGCTGTTACTTTGAATTGAAAGCAACTCTACTATTTCATGTTTTTATTAAACTTCTGATTAATAATGGTTTAGATATGATAATAATAGTAATAATAGAGTGATTAATTTTAGTTTGTTACCTTTCCAAATGGAGAAACTAGTTGGTGAAGTGCTGTTATTCTATCACCTAGCTTCTCCTTCCTCACCTGATTCGGATTCATATAACTTATTAGCATATATATACTTTTGAAGCTATAATTAGCTATAAGTTTAAGATTTTTTTTTCTTAAGTGAATAACCTTTAGAGGTGGTTGGCTTGAAGATGGCTGAACCCTAGCCTTCTTATTAACTCCAACAGTTGAACTATTGCACTAGACCATAAGAATGAAATATAGAAAATTAATCTGATTATCATATATACATAACTTACATTCTATGAAACATGGATACAGACACAACAGACACTGACATGTATAATAATTTGAAATAATAAATAAATTAAACGTAGTCATAAGTGTTTGTGTTTAACATGGACATAGAGGTGTCGGTTAATAAATAGTACTAACAGAAGTTGTGAAAAACAGTAATAAACAAAAACCTATATTTTACCTCAGATATTTGATCTGGAAGTTGGTTTTTGCTATGATCTAGCTTGTTATAGGTGAAATCCAATATATTATCACTACTTAAGCTAGTAGTGACATGAGAGCTTGGAGAAGAAACTGGCACCATGTGTGACCAAGATGAACCAAGTCCAGAAGTATGAAACTCTTCATGATGATGCCCTTGGTTATAGAAATTCTCACTTTGAGAAACTTCATGCTTTATTACATCCATGATAGGAACTCTTGAAGATGGATTCAGAATTTGAACATCCCAGTTTTCTGTGTTTTTCGGTTGAAAATGATCGAAACCAAGCCTCTCTTCTTCTCCAGGCAGTCCAGTACTGCAAAAAAAAAATTCACTTCATAAAATTATGATTAAGAAAAAATGGATAAGATTAGAAGAAAACTTGTAACCGTATAAGGTATAAGTATATGTCATGGTTTTAAATTGCAGTCTGCAACTGGTACTACAACTGAATGGCATCTGAGTGCAATTAGGTTAACGGCAACCGCAATTTAAAACCGTGTTACTGGATTCAAATTAAAAAGGTCGAGAAGGAGAGAGTTTGGTTGAACTAACAAAAGTAGTTGACTCCATGATTGAGGAGGAACTTGAGCATTTTCTGTCAAGGAATTAAAAGGGATAGAAGAAGATCCAAGCATATATGGAGGAATATTCAAAGATTGTGGATGCATGTTCCACCAGTTAGGGTTTCCAGCCATCATTTGCTACACATGAACAACTCTCTCATATTCATGATATATGTGTAGAAAAAAACTAGTTTCATGTTTTCATCTTGAAGAAAAGAAAAATAATTAACCTCTCTTAAGAAAAATGAAAAAATTTGAAGCTACTTTTTTGTTCTACTTTTCTACTTTCACCTTTGTGATGATAAATTTCCTTGTATGTACAACCAAACAAGACTTTGGATAAAGTTTTGAAGAGTTGTGTTTTGCTTTCTTACTAGCTATGTGTGTTTGAAGAAACGTAAAGTCTTGGGGTCTCAAAGTATTTTATAGAGATGAGGTTAACAAACTTTGCATACTTTTTTCTTTCCTATCAATTTATTCAATTTTTTTCCTTTTTTATTCTTGCTTTTGCTTTATTATAAAGTAGAACAGAAAAAAAAAAAGGTGGTGGCCAAGTGTTTTGAGGCTATTAATCACTAGTGCTAATTAATTCCTTAATTTGGGGTTACACCTTGGGATTGTTTTGAGGGTATAGCTAGGGTTAGAGGTGAATGTAGGGCAACATAAAATAATTGTATTTGAGATCAATGTTTCAGATGCTTTCTTTATTCTTTGATGCAATAATTCACTTTAATAGACTAAGCTACAATACAAAATTTTAGTGGATCATTTTAATAGAACCAAAACAGAAAATGATAGAAATTGCCCATCCTCGAATAAGTGCTTTTCTTTTTTTAAGTCTTAAGTACTAGACATATACAAACATAAATGATATATGTATTAAAGAATAAGACATATATATTGAAGTGAGATTCTTATTAACTATAGCATCAATTAATATAGAAAGTACTAGTTAGCATATATGATTAATTAAAATCAACTTGGTTCATATTAGAAAAGACAAGGGATGCATATGGAAGTATATGCTAGAGGATGCATATATATTGACATCATCAAGTACTAGTACAAGATTTATCCATTTACACATCATTATCAATCAAGAAATTGAAATACAACTAAAAAAGGAAAAAAAGAAGACAAAAAATAGTGAAGAAAAAAATATAACCTCTCTCAAATTTGTTTGTCTTTAACTTTAGTGATAAATTTAGAGAGATTTTATACTTTCTCTCACTAATTTTTATTTTTATGGTAGTTCGATAATTGATGAATAAATGAATGAGGTTTTGAAACGAATAATTACCAACAACTTGAATAATATAAGTTTTAGAAAATTTTGCTTTAAGGGAGAGTAAATGTCTTTTAGAGTGTGTTTGGATGAAGCATTTTAATGAGAAAAAAATAATTTTTTGAGAGAATTTAAAATGACTTGACCAAAGTCTATTGTTTGGATATAAAATATAAAGTATTGTTAAAATAATATAAAATTTTAAAGTATTTTATTCAAGTTAAATTTAAGAAATTTCAAATGACACCAAAAAATAAAGAATTTGAAAACGCTCTTTCATTTTATATAATATAAATGTTAAATTGTTTATTATTATTTTTAAATTTTACATGATGATCCTTATATTTTATGAAAATTTCAAATTCACCTTGCTAATAAGTCCCTAATAATTTTCAAAAATTTCAATTGGTCCCTTAAAATTCTTAAAAATTACAAATTGGTCCCTGTTTTGTAAATTTTATGAAAATGATCCAAAAAATTTAATAATTAATAATTTTAATACTCTATCAAAAAAAAAGTTGAATGGATTTCAATTGACTCATTTGAATTGCTTAAAATTTTGAATTTCTTATAAATTCTCAATTACTTTATCCAAACACACTCTTAGAGTCCGTTTGATTCAATTGAGGGGATGTGAGGGGATTTTTTTTCCAAAAGGGAGAGAAAGTGAGAGAAAGGATTAGATATACATAGTTCAGAATATAAAAAGAGAAGGGAAATAAGGGATTTTAAAACCAAATATTTTTGGTTCACAAGAGAAAGAGAATGAAAAATATTTTAAAATTAATTTACTTTTTATTCTTATAATTTTATTGTAAGAGTAATTATATTTACGATTCATAATTTGAACATAACTTCCTTAATGAAATATAATGATATTTATCATTTATAATTCGAACATGTATTAATTAAAAAAATATAAGTATTCAATAAAAAAGATTATAAAGTATTTTATAAAAACACAATGATAATAATATACAATTTTAAAAGATAATTGAATACGATAAAAATATATTAAAAAAACTATTATAAAGAAAAACATTAAATAATTAAAAATTTAAAAAATATAAAAAAAATTAATAAAAAAACAAAATAAAACACATGAAATAAAAAGTTATTATAATGAAAATAATAAAATTTAGGTTTAATATTTTTTTAGTCCTCTAACCCATGAAAACCCAATTTGGGAAAATTTGAAAACCCATGAAACAACAAAAATAACATAGGTATGATAACAAACCAATCATAAAGATAACAGAAAGAAGTTAATCAAGCAAATATTGAAAACTCACAAGGGTATTATTAAGAGTAGCAATGAGTATGAATTTTCCATTTGGTGAGACTCTTGCAAATGAAACAGCTGGAAGCTTATCATCGATCAGAGTCTTCAAGAGAGCACCGTCATTTGTATCCCAAATCTTACAAGACCCGTTGTGACTACTGTAAACGATAAGAGAACCATCGCGATTGAAGTGAATGGAAGTAACAGGTGTAACACCCCAAAATTTTCCCCCTCTCATTTTCATATCATACAGCATAGCATATAACATACATATCCTAGCATCTTTGCATAAAAAGATGAAGCATAACATCAATGGTTACAAGCATAGGGCATGTGATCAGTCATTTATCCAATTATGATTCTTCAAAGTAAAGATGAGAGTCAAGTGATCTTGCAAGAAGCCTACAAGGATTATCATATCTTATACAAGTTCAAATTCACCCTCAAAGCCCAAGAAGGGATGTGATTCATCAGAAGCTCAACAATGCAATATCCTCATGTGCAGAGAAACCCTAACTAGGGTTTTGCCTTAGATCCTCATATCCTCACATCATTGACAAATTCTTGTGGTCAAAGGCTTTCATATGATATACAAGGTTTATAGATGAAATTTGGTACAAAAATTCATTGAGGAAGTCAGACAATGGGTCAGTTGCTTGTGCATGAAGAAAGAAGTCAATTATACCAAAGAAAAGTCAAACAGTGGGTTTTTAGGGTTTTTCTCATGATCATCAAATTCATGAGCCCATATTTGATCAAGGAATAGCTTGGATGATCTCAAATGTCAAAAATCAAGAATGTGCAAAAGTTGTTAAATTTTGAATTTTCAAGTGAAAAGTTTCTATTTTTAAAATTATTTGCCCTAGACCTTCAAGCCATTATTTCATGAGCAAAAAAACTTCAAATGATTTTTCCATGAACATGAAAGTTGTAGATCCTGATTTTCCCTTTCCAAAAAGTCCAAGAACACTTTCATATCTTTCCTAGAACTCAAGATATGATTTTTTTGAAACTTAATGTTCTTTAGGGTTTTTTGGAAACACACTTGTCAATTTTCCATTAGTCTATATTATTTTCTTGTGTCACATTATTATTCCATCATTTTTTTACACATTCTAGTGATGCCTTTTCCTTGGTTCACGTGGCCAAAAGTGTGCAAATATCCCATATTAGTTTGTTTAGCTTTTTGTGGAAATTTTAGAGAAAAATAATAGTACAAGTAGTACCATGTGATAGTGAGAATGTCAGCCACCAACATACACTCAACACACGCGCCTATTTTTATTTTTCTTTTCACAATAAGTCACGGTTTTGGCACTTGAAAGGAAAGGAATCACACGCGATCTTCTACCATGTACCTCATGCCAACATCCAATTATCACTGCATGATCTTTATCAGTTCTCATCATGGAACTTAATGTTGCAAACACTCAGCCATACCCTAACTAACGTGTACCCTCATACAACAAATCAAATTCAAAAACAATTGAATGAAGCTGAAGAAAAGAGCCATTGGCTCTGCATTTTACACAACTAACTTGGTACAAACACTTGCCTTCTTCAGTCACACACCCCTAGCCATATATAAGTACCACTCACGAATTCAAGAGGGATGAGGAATCACAATATCACTCTCAAATCACATTTTTCCTCTCATTTTGGATCTCATTTTCTTCCTTATAGAAAACTCAGATCCAAGTTTCTCTCTACACACAACACATCAAAGGTATCAGATCACCATCAACATCCTTTCCATTTGTATCTCATCATTATCTTCATTGCTTTGAATTGGTGGAATTTTTTTGGTGTAAAGTTGAATATTCAACATCACATTCGGGTTCTTCATATTCCTTTCATTTTTAAAGCATCAAGCCTTTATTTGGCTCTAGAGAGGATCAAGGAAGTATAAGGAAGCTCAAGAGCATCTCTGGTTTTCTCAAAGGTTCAGAACAATCTTCATTTTAGGTTTTACTTAAACAATATTTGCTTCGGATTTGTTGTTTTGTTGCTTGATTTGAGTTGTTAATGCTTGATATTACTTGCGTGAAGTGATTAGAAACTTTTAGATGCTTTAAATTTTGATTTGCAGTTTTGAGATCCATACTTTGAGTCTTCGAATCTCTGTATGTGGTGTTTGTTTGTGAGAACCAAAGGTGTGGTTGTGTTCCTCTTGTTTCTTAGATGATTTTTTTCTTTTTACACTTTTTTATTTCGTTGAGAATCGATGAAGTTATGCTGAGATGAAATAATGAGTATTTGTTGCTTGATTTCGGCCATGGTGTTATGGTTGCTGGTTTTTCTTCGCTGAATCTCCATGCATGAGGAAGGAGATGATGAGGTGGAGAGCTAGGAGTGGTTGGGTTCTATTTTTGTCCTTAGTCACTTAAAATAAACTTGACCAGTCGATACATATTAGCGCTACATACATTTCGTTAATTTTTTATTTTTTATTTTTTTTAAAAAAATCTGTTTTGAACATAGTAAGGGATTAAGGAGGTTTTGTGTGGGCTTTGCCCTTCTTTCTGTAAACACCCCAAATTTTCCCTCACTCATTTCACCATGGCTTGTGATTCTTTTCATTTGTATCATCTCATATTGCATTTTTGCTCCACTGCATTGGTTCAAAGTCATCTGCATCTAGGGTTGTGATCTGAGTAATCCCTGAGCTATCTGAGCCACTCCAAAAGTCATCAATCATCTCAATAGGGTCCATGTATGTTCAAGCATCATATTATATCCTCCCAAGATCAAGGAAGTCAAAAAATCACAAGAACTGAGAAAGGTATGGAAGCAGAGCCAGGCTTAACTGTACAGATGACCTAAAATTAGGGTTTTGGTTTCAGAGGCCATAACTCCAAATTTTTTGGTCATTCTTGTTTCTATTGGTCTCTATATGTTATGAGGATCATACCTACCAATTTTCATGAATAAACTCAATGGGGAAGGCATCTGATCAATATATGACTTCTTGAGCAAGTCAGTGCAAAATCAGGGAATCTGAGGCCCTCAATCATCCATCCAAAGGGTCTTCTCCATCATTTTGGGTGTCTATGATCTTTATTTGATCTTAGAAGAAGTTAGAATTTCACAAAATTGAGGAATTTCAATCCATTTGCAAAGTTTCCATTTTGGGAAAGTGACTTATAATGCAAACTTGTCATTTTGGGAAAGTTTTTCAACCTCTTCTTTTTGATTAAAAAATGCTTCAAATGAAAAATTCTTGGTCATCAAAGTTGTAGATTGGATCATTCCCTTTTCAAAAAGTACAAGAACTTGATCTAATTCATCATAGAACTAAAGTTATGGCCTTGCAAAGTTAGGAAAAATCACAAAATTTCACTTATGTACCAAAGAGGGAAACTTGTAAAAACTCATACCAAGGCAATTTGTGACCTCAAAGTAACTTCTAACCATTACACAAACATAGTACATGACCTATAATTCAGAATTGCCCAAAGAATTGCATCATTCCATGCCTTGAACATCAAGAAATTACAAAAGGGCCAAAGCTTCCCATAATTGCAAAACATCACACAAACTTCATCCCACTTGCTGCATTGCCTCAAGACTGATTCTATGGACCTCCCTAAAGCCAGCTGCGCAGGACACCCCATTGTCCTTGGCCTGCCATGAGCCCATACCTCCAAAGACAACTTTGTGGACTTTATGCAAAATGAGCCATACCAATCACACTGCTCCACAACAACTCTCTGACCTATCAAGGATTGATATGTGGACCTCAAGCAACTCAACACACACCACAACACATGCTGAAACCTCCAAGAACTCAGCATTCACCAAAACCTCCCTCTTTGCATTTTCATTCGAAACTCATCACATAAGCCACAAACCTTCAAACAAACTTCATAGAACAACTCACCATGATCCACTGATCATTTCCCAACCATCACTTTGCCCTGAAACCCTCCATATCAAAAACACGATTTTCCTCCCCCATTGAACTGAACTGTATCAAACTCACAAATTAGCCTCAAAACACTCCAACCAAGCATCAAAGCTTCTTCAGGGAGTTCATTGGAGGCATTTGGAAGCAAGAAAGCAGCCTGAAAGCTCTAGGGTTGAAAGCTTCATCTCAGATAGCCATGTGAAAACATTTTTCCAGAACCTTTATTTTAAGTTCTTAATTGGTTGAGTTTGAACCCCTGAGTGTAATGAACTTGAAATTATTGAAAATGATAAAGAAATGAGGATGTATTGCTTGTCTGAAAGTTTTGCATATTTTGTTCTTAGCTTCGAATCATGTTAATGGCTGGAAATAAATTCCATTTGAGGTTGGATTTAGGTTTAGGGGAGTGAGAGGAACAAATCTGGAGCTTTAGAGCTCCAGAAATGGCCTGGGGAGTGAGATTGAAATTCTCAGGGAAGGTTGTGGCCGGAGAAGATGACTGGAGGTCATTTCTGGCCACCTGAAAGTGATTAAGTTAATTAATTAGGGTTAGGGTATAATTTGAATGTGAGCCGTTAGATGAGCCTTCCCGCGCGTGTTTGTGTGGATCAGATCTTCTCATTAATAATTAATTAGGATTATTTAAATTAATAATTAGGATTATCAGGGTTTGAACCTGGGCCGTCCAGATGCGCGCCAGGTCAAACTTTTTGAGCCCAGATTAAATCCTGACTCTCCATCCAGCATACTTCCAATATTTTTAATTTTTATTTCATTTTCTTTATTTAAACTTGCACGAATTTTAAAAAATAGAAAAAGACTTCAAAAAATTCTGAAATTTTTTATCCATGCTTTAATTAATTTTCAGAACTCAAAAATATTTTTTTTTATTTTTTGCATTAAAAATTATTTTTAAATCATTTAAATGTTTATTTTTAATTAGTTAATGGGAATTAATTAATTAAAAATACATTTAAGTATTTAAAAATCACGAAAAAATTCAGAGAGCATTTTAAAACATTTACAAACATTTACAAACTCACAAGACAAATTTCTTTTTGGTTTTGATCATACTTTGACAATTTTCATTTGAATTAGGGTTCTTTAATTTGAATATTTTTAACCCTAACTTCAAAAATTCATAACTTTTGATCCAAGTTGAGTTTGTGAATGGTTCTTTTTGCATTGTGTTCTAAATACTTTCAAGCTTCTAAAAACATTTTTGTTTCATTTTTATCTTGAATTTTCAATTTGTTTGGAATTTTCCCTTTAGGATCACCCTTAAAACCCTAGCAAACTTAGAAAAATCATAACTTCCTTAGGGTTAAGAGTTAGGTATCCTCCTTTGGGATGTGATATCATATGGGTTTAGGGTACCTTTGACTCCATTTTCAATTTTTTATCTTGTCATTTGCTTCTGATTTTGAATTTTGCATTGCATCTTGTATATAAACCCTAATTTTTGCCTTCATTTGCATCCATCTTGCATAAGCTTGCATACATGAACTTGCCATGACATTTTGTGCATCCACATGACATATAAGACATCTTAGGATATATTGAAATCATGTTTGATCATTGCATCCTCCATTTGCCATGTTATGCATCCATTGCATTTCATAAGTTTTCATGAACTTTCATGTTTCCTTTCATGTCTCATTTGCATCTTCATTACTTGTATGATCATCCTCATCTCTTAACATGATTTCATATCATCTTTTAGCATCATTTTCATCATGATTATGAATCTGATTTTGGTTTGCATCATTGCATCTTTCTCCTTTTCATTTCATTTCATTTCATTTCTTGTTGCTAACTTTTCAGGTGGTAAGTGTTTGAGAAGTGAATTTGCCTTCACTTCTCATAATCTCTTCTCATCTCTTTTATGAATTCATTGCTGCATTTTACTTGTGAATTAGAGTGGGCATGCTCATTCATGTTCCCTCCTCACCTTCTTTCTTCAAGCAACTTATCTTCTCAAGTGAAGTAAGTTGTCTTGCTTCTTCTGTTTCTCCTCCTTTCATCTGCTCCTTCCTTGGTGGCTTTTCTCTTGAAGATCTTCTTGTAAACCTCATAAACCCTAGGAACACCCAAGCATGATCACAATTAGGGTTTGATTAGTCCCCCCATTAGTTTTACCTTTGTGTCATCTTTGTGTCTTCTCTCCTCATCTCTTAATCAAGGACTAAACCTTAAAGGTTTTAAGGCTTTGTGATTAGGGTTATACCTGTATCCTTCTATTAGGATGGAGTGTATAACTTTAATCATAAGTGTTAAACCCTTAATGTGTTTAAATCCTTTAATCAATTCACCTAATAATCATCAAGACATCAAGCTTGTAACTTGGGCCTTGCATTAGGGTTCTAATTCTTCCTTAATTGGTTAAGAAGGACTAACCCTAGTGTTAATGGACAAGTCCCCCTCAAGTTGTCTTACAAACCATAAAATCCACTTCTTAATCTCACCATTAACTAAAATCCACTCTAATAAAGGCTTTGTTTTGTCATGAGGTTAATCCCTAATCATGGATTAAGTTGAGGTATCTTCCTCAGCTTAAATGTTCTCATCTATTATCCTTCTATTAGGATGGTGTAATGGGTCCATTAATTCCTTGATTATGGATTAAACTCATTACTTAACACTAAACAAAAACTCCAAAAAACATCTAAATAATCACAAGTAGGTTAATGATCTTAATCCTACATCATGGTGATTAGGTGTGAGGTGTTTACTTCATACTTAAGGTATTCTCATTACCCCTAATCAGAGGGAGGATGTGATGAGTTTACTAACCCTTGGTTTAGGCTTAAGCTCATTTTCTTATGACAAGTTCCAAAAGCAATAAAAGATTGAAAACTCAAAAACAAACAATAATCGTCTCCTCCGGGATTCTTTCCTCATCTCATTCACTCACAAACGAGAACTTGCTTCTTCCGTCTCATGCAAGACAGTTAGCACCTGAGCCAGACAGGTCATACACTTGAGCATAGACAAGTAAGCAATTCATCAGTCAATTTATCTTTCAGTCCCTTTGAGTCGAACTACGGTGTTCTGACTTCCTCATTGCACGAGAGGATACGTAGGCATAACTTAACAGTTATCGAACAAAAGTCTCTGTATATTTCCCCCTCCTTCAGCTTTATTCTTTTAAGCCTCATAGTCTTGAGCTTTGCACTCTTTTCTTACACTGACACTCTTATATTTCACTTCACATATCTTTTGCACTGACACTTGCTTTCTTTCCAGCTTTTGCACACAAAATTGCACTGACACTACCCCTTTAAACACAAATCTTTTAAGCGTGGATCCCGTCGAGTACGGTGGACAATCTGGGTGCTAATACCTTCCCAGGTTGTAACCAACCCCCTTTCTCAGTTTCTCTGGTTCGCAACCGTCTTATCCATCCTTTCTTAGGTTTATGCAGCATTACCTTTCCTTCGGGATAAAAATGCCTAGCTGGCGACTCTATTCATTTCTTCTCTTTCGCCGACCGTTCGCGCCTGTACCGGGATGCAAATCTTTGAGAGCAACAGCTTGGCGACTCTGCTGGGGAACCTTATATTGCAACCAGGGCTTCTGGTTCTTTTTGTGGGTTCCTCCTAGCGCTTGTTTGATTTGTGTTTACTGGGGTGTTATGTGCTATAAGTGTTTATTTATTTTGCTTTATTTACTGCTTTATGTACAACTTTATTTATTGCTTTCTTTACAGTTTTGCATATTTCATACTGTCATAGCTGGATCTGGCTTTCTGTTTTGGTGGGTGGGGTTCCATTGAGAGTTTAAGGTCCTATACCTGGGACCTGAGTGACACCTAGGCTAGAGTGGTTCATGTTCTTTCCCATTCCATTTTGGTCTGGTGCAGGAATATGAAACACAGTTTAGATGTGGGTTTCTTCTTGAGAACTCTGTGCTACAGATTTCCTGTAGTGCTAGGGCTATCTGGGAAGCCTGCTAAGTCTGGATGACCTTTATTATGACCTTCAGAAGCTGAGGTGAATTAGAGGAGGATCTTTTATGGTTATTGTAAACACTGTACCTCCGGGTTAGAAGTGTTTACACTTCTCATAACTGATCCAAGTCTGAGGATCCTTGTTCTAGAACACTACATGTGAGGGGGTTGGGTTGTTTACAGGTTTGCAGGAACCCTTGGCCACATCATACCCTGTTACTGTTTTGTTTAAGAATACTTCACTTTGGACAGTTCTTGTGATTAACCCTGGACATGTGACTCTTTATTTGAGTCCCCCACCCTGGTTACTGGATTTCTGAGCCTTCATCTGGACTTTTGAACATACATGGGCCTTATATCAAGACGGATAATCAGATCCAGCTTAATTACAAACCCTTGCATATCATTTGCATATTTCATCATTGCATCATTTGACATTTGTTTATTTGCTTTTCAGGGTATCCATTTCATTATATCTTGGTTTTGGTTTTGACCCCTTCTTCTGCATAGACCTCTGCTTCAGCTGTCTTCATCAGTTATCTGCTTCAGTTATCTCCATCACTACCAGCACTAGTCTGTCAGTGGTCCACCTTCAACATCAGTCTGTGATCTTCATCAGCATTTATCTTCGTCTTCTTCAGCAACACTCATGACTACTCCCAGGAAGAGCAACATATCCTACCACTTTTTTGAGCCTGTGTTGACTGGTATCAGGCAGGTCCAGTCACTTATCACACCTGACCACATCCCTTTGTTTAGAGAACACTATGGAGGTATCTTGGATATGGTTATGGACCTTGACCCTTCTCAGAGGAGCATGATCCACACATGCTTGCACTTTGATGACCCACCACTGAGATGCTTCACATTTCCAGACTTCCAGTTAGGGCCTCTGTTGGAAGAGTTTTCTTCATTGATTGGGGTACCTATCAGAGGGGGAATTCCCTTCAACCCAGAAATGAATGCCCCCAGAAATGAGGAAATAGCAAGGGCACTGTACCTGGAGCCTGCCCTTATTGAGTAAAGTATGACAACAAAAGTTGGGATTCCTGGTTTGCATTTGGACTTCTTGATTTCTCAGGCAATCCTAAAGGCTTCATTGGGAGTGTGGAGGGCAGTCTGTGCACTGTTAGCCCTCAGCATATATGGGGCTATCCTGTTTGCAGATGAGCCTAAGTTTGTCAGCAAGAATGCCATCCATCTGTTTCTTTTGAGGAACCCAGTGCCTACACTGCTAGGAGATTTCTATTATTCCATTCATCAGAGGAATGAGAAACAAAGGGGGAAGTTGGTAAGAAGTTGTGCTCCTTTTTTTTACACCTGGATGCTCAGACACCTGCCTAAGTCAGATGCCTTCTTGAACCTACACCAACAGAAGAATTGGGCCAAGAGGCTCATTGCTTTGACTTCAGAGGATATCAGATGGTGCACCCAGACACCAAAGGCAAGGACATTATCACCAGCTATGGACAATACCCTAATGTGCCTCTGATATGAGTAAAGGGTTGCATCAAATACAACCCCTTGCTGCTTAAGAGACAATTGGGATATGCCTTGGTTCACCCTCCTAGAGGACAGGATTTAGATGAGAACCTATATTGTGAAGTGCAACCTAATTCAGCTGTTGTCAGACAAGCATCCTGGGCTTGGGACAACATCCAGACAAAAGGAGTAGCTATTCTTGGAAGATGTAATAATGTTGCTTCAGCTCAGTACTATGACTGGTCCCGTACTAGAGCTCAGATTACCAGAATGCCTTTCACCTTGGAAGACATACCTGGACCATCCACAGTGCAGCCTGCAGCAACAGTTAGCCTGGAGGAATTTGAAAAGTTGAAAGAAAGGAATGAGCAGTTATCTCAGGCCTTAAAGAAGACCCTTTGGGAGAGGAGTGATGGTCGTCTGGACATTGAAAGATTGGAGAATCTCAAGGTTGAACATCTTGCCAAAATTGAGAAGACAAAAGACTACATAAGGAAAGCAAGGGCTAGGGAACAGATATTGAAGAATGCCTGCAAGGAGGCCAAAATTCAGAAAGCTAGGGCCGAGCACTATCTGCAAGAGAGACAGGCTAGGTGGGTCAGGATCACTGAAGCCCGTACACAAGAAGACCAGAAGACCCAAGCCAAGATTGAACAGTTGGAAGCCAATGAGAAGAAGCAGCAGGAAGCTTTGTTGGCTGCACAGAGAGAGATATCAGAGTTGAAGCTCAGAGCAGGGTTGAAAAGATCCAAAGACCAGGATAAGCATAAGAAGCTGACTACTGCCATTGCTACCAGGAACCTCCTCATTAGGACCATTACAGAGCACCCAGCTGGTCCAGTGACTGAGGCCCTCCTGAAGGAGGTCAGAGAAGATGAGTTTGGGCTGGATGTCTGATTCTTTGCTTGTTGTTTGTTTCCATTTGATGTACTTTTTTCCTCTTTTGTTGTATTTTGACCCTTCATGGGCATGTATTGTAAAACAAACTATGTATTGATCCTCATTTGTAATATATTTTAGTTTGTTTTCATTTGGACTTTTCTCTCAACAGCATCAAGCATCTTCCTCGAGGTCTGGAAAGGTCAAAACCAAGAACCAAACCGGATACCTTGGAAAACAAATACTGCATTGCATACTAACTTTGTTTTTGTTTTGTAGGTTTTGTTATTATTGTTTCTAACTTTGTTGTGATCTCAGGAAACATTGCTCGTCGCCGAGTGTTCCCTGTCAACCGCGTGCACCGGTACCCGACTCGTAACAACCTTCCCGGCATTCAAATGGAACAAGTACAGCAGGATCTGATTGAGGTCAGAAATCAGATGGCCAATGAGAGAGTGGAGATGAGAAATCAGATGTCTCAGTTTATGGCAGTAATGACTGGCTTAGCCCAGAGTCAAGAAAGGTTAAGAGAGCTGGTGGAAAGACAAACTCCTGAGGAGCCTCATCCGGGAACAGGGGGAACTAGCAACGATGAACGGGGCCAGCCTCGTATTGACCCACCCGTATATGGACCTCATCTGGATCCAGAAGTTAACATCCCGAGGAATGTTCAAGGTAATACTGCTGGGGGCAGAATCCTGCAGGAGGATCCCTAGGAAGAACAGTTCACTGTCATAGGAGCTGGAGATGAGGTATATGACAGGAGATTGGACGAGATTGCTAAAAAGTTAAGATCTTTGGAGTCTCAGAATTCTTTGGGCTTCGATGTGATGGATATGGGATTAGTAGATGGGGTGAGAATTCCCCACAAATTCAAACCCCCATGCTTTGAGAAGTACAATGGCACCTCCTGTCCTCGCACTCACCTGCAATCTTTCTTGGGTAGGCTCAAGGCTTATACTATGGATGAAAAGTTATGGATGTTCTACTTTGAGGATAGTCTAACTGGAGCTTCGAGAGAATGGTATTCGCATTTGTCTAGAGCCACCATAAGATGCTGGAAGGATTTGGCTGAGGCTTTCATCCGTCAATATCAATACAACCTGGACATGGCTCCTAATAGAACTCTCCTGATGGGTATGTCTCAATCTTATAGAGAAAGCTTCCGGGAGTATGCTCAAAGATGGAGACAGCTAGCTGCTGCTGTCCAACCACCCATGTCATTGAGGGAAATGGCTGACATGTTCATGAATACATTGCAAGGGACTTATATTGATAGGCTGGCTGCTTTCTCCTCTACCAGTTTTGCTGACGTAGTCATAGCTGGTGAGAGAATTGAAAGTCTCTTAAAGATGGGTAAAATCTACGACAGTGGTGCAAGTTCCTCCAGTAATCCCAGAAAACCTTTCGCGGGACCCCGGAAGGCAGGTGAGACAAATTCCATTCATGCAAGCAGGAGCAGGCCTCAATATGCTCACCGGTCAGTAGCAGTTGTTACCATCCCAGCTCCCATGCCACAACAATCATCATACCCTCAACAACAACCACAATATCAACAACAAGCTCAGTATCCACAACAAAGGTCATATAACAACAACAACAACGGTAATCAGCAACAACGTCCTTTCCAACAAAGGCCATCACAAGAAAACAGGGTGATTGACCCAATTCCAATGCTGTATGCTGTACTCTTGCCACAACTCCTGAAGCTCAACCTAGTTGAGTTAAGGACATTGGCACCTCCAGATCCTCTAAATATGCCAAAGAACTATGATGCAAATGCCAGGTGTGCATTCCACTCAAACGCACCGGGACATAATACTGAAAAATGAAGGGCCCTACAAATGAAGGTCCAGGATTTGGTGGACTCAAAAGCTCTCAATTTTGCGCCTCCTCCGAACGTCACAAGAAATCCAATGCCTAGTCACAACGGGCCTATGATTAATGCTATTGAGGAGGGCAAACCATCCACATTAATCAACAGTGTTGAACAAATCCGAACACCTTTGGTTGAAATCAAAGCTCAGCTGTTAGAGTGCCAAGTGTTCCCCGGATGTGGGGTTGGTTGTGGATATTGAAACATTGCTGTTAATGGATGTGAGAGGTTGAGAAACGACATAGATGGCCTCATTAGAGATGGCATTCTTCAGATTACGACAACAGCAACTACAACTCCAACAATTCCTTCATCAACAATCACAGATACTCCTACAACGTCAGCAACCCTTGTTCCAACAGATTCTGCTACAACTCCAACCAATATTCAATCAATCACTTCAACGGATACAAGTTCAGTCACAATTCCTTCTACGACAACAACGCCCATTATTCCATCAGTTTCTACTACAACTTCAACACCCGTCCAGTCAACGGTACTGTCTACAACATCAGCAACAGTTAATGAAAGCGTCTCAACGATTACGATATACTACGATCCCGCAAATGTTCCTTCCAACAACTCACAACAAAATATTACTCCTGTCAGAGCACCAGTTACCATATATTATGATCCACACACCATCGCGGTCCCTTCTGCAGCTGCTATCATTCCGGTCACTATCACAGTGCCTGGGCCAGTGCCTTACGAAAGCAATTATGCCATCCCTTGGCATTATGGCTCAGATCTATACTGCGAGGGGCAGAAAATCACTTTAGAATCATCAACTTCTTCACCTCAGATAGACAATGTGGGGGGAGGCGGAGGCTTCACTAGAAGCGGACGTATCTTTGCCTCGCAAATACCAAGACCCATTGCTGAAGCAGAAGCTGCTGCTAAGGCAAAAGGGAAGACCATGGTGCAAGAAGAACCGGTTGCTAAAGAGACTCTGAAAACTCCTTTTGATCAAGAGGTTGATGAATTCATGAGAATCATCAAGAAAAGTGACTATAAGGTGGTGGACCAGCTTCACCAGACACCTTCCAAAATCTCCATACTATCATTGCTAATGTGCTCCGAGGCTCATCGGAACGCACTATTAAAGGTCCTGCACGCAGCTTATGTGCCGGAGGAGATTACTGCCAATCAGTTAGAGGCCGTGGTTGGAAATGTCAACGCTAGTCATGGACTAGGATTTACCAACACTGATCTGACAGTGGAAGGTCACAATCACAACAAGGCTTTGCACATTACCTTGGAGTGTAAGGGTGCAGTTCTTTCTCACGTATTGGTGGACACAGGGTCATCACTCAATGTCCTACCCAAGAAAGCCCTTGTGAAGCTGGAATATGAAGGATTGGCATTATGCCCAAGCAACTTGGTAGTGAGAGCCTTTGACAGTTCTAAGAGACCAGTTCTGGGAGAGATAGAGTTACCAATAATGATTGGCCCACAGGTTTTCAAAACGACCTTCTTTGTGATGGATATACAGCCTGCCTACAGCTGTCTATTGGGTAGACCATGGATACACGCCGCTGGCGCCGTGACGTCAACCCTTCACCAGAAGTTAAAATTCGAGTGGGAAGGCCAAGTCATTACCATTTGTGGGGAGGAGGATATCTTCGTTAGCCAGCTGTCTACTTTCAAATACATTGAAATGGACGGGGAAATTCACGAAACAATGAGTCAGGGGTTTGAGGCCCTTAATATTAATGAAGCATCTCCTGTGCTTGGGGACTTCCATCACATCATATCAACAAGCCCGAAAGGTTGTTGAAGAGGGTACCGCTCAAGGCTAGGGCAAGCTGCTGCCAGTTGAGAAGAAAGAAGACCGATTCGGGTTGGGTTACAGACCAACTCGACAAGATCAACCAGAGGCTGCAACGGAGCCCAAGTTTGTCAGCGGGGGGATGCTCACCCCGGATGCTGTGAATAGCTTGGAAGATGAGTCAGAAGACGAGCGCAACCTGGAAAGATGGATACGTCCAAGGATCCCGGGGAACTGTGTTTCAAACTGGTCTTCCCAGGAAATTATAAGGGTTACTCCGGTAGAGTAATTATTATTTCCTGTCTTTAAGCATGCATCAAGTCCTGCATCTTGCCCAAGATGTCAGGGCTCATTTTGTAATCGGGCCATCTTGTATTTTGTGCAAACTATTAATCAATGAATATCAGGACATCTTTTGCAAATGAGTCTTTTCTTTTCCGCTCACTGTTTTTCATTTTTTATTTTTTGTACAAAAATAAAATGGCAATATTTTTCAAAATAATAACTCCATTTTCACTTTTCCTAAGCAAGATAAAACTGATCACTAAAATGAACAAATCTAAACCCTTGCAGAGAGTGCCCTCCAGACTGCACCGCAAACAACACTGCTATGACTTCGTATGACTTTGACAATCCGATTAATCAAGTTGATGAAGGGGTTGAAGAAGATTATGAGTTACCTGAAGAGCTAGCCCGGTTGTTGAGACAAGAGGAGAAGGTTATCACTCCTCATCAGGAGGAGGATGAAACGGTTAATCTTGGTACAGAAGAAGACCTGAAAGAAGTGAAAATCGGGGCCCGTCTGCAGGATTCAGTGAAAGAACAACTTATTGACATACTTCGGGAGTATGTGGATGTTTTTGCTTGGTCTTATCAGGATATGCCAGGATTGGACACCGACATTGTTATGCACAAGCTGCCTCTGAAAGAAGACTGTCCGCCAGTAAAACAGAAGTTACGCCGCACTCGTCCGGATATGGCCATGAAGATAAAAGAGGAGGTACAAAAACAGTGGGACGCCGGTTCCTTGCTGTAACTAGCTATCTGCTGTGGGTTGCTAACATTGTGCCAGTGCCTAAGAAAGATAGTAAAGTACGGATGTGTGTGGATTACCGGGATCTGAATAGAGCCATCCCGAAAGATGACTTCCCTTTACCTCACATTGATGTATTGGTCGACAATACGCTCAGTTCTCGGTGTTCTCCTTCATGGATGGATTTTCAGGATATAATCAGATCAAGATGTCACCTGAAGACATGGAGAAGATAACTTTCATCACACCCTAGGGCACATTATGTTATAAGGTAATGCCATTCGGACTAAAGAATGCTGGTACCACCTATCAACGGGCTATGGTAACATTATTCCATGACATGATCCATAAAGAAATTGAATGTTATGTGGATGACATGATTTCCAAGTCCCTCACGGAAGAAGACCATCTGGTGAATCTGCTGAAACTATTCAAGCATCTGAGGAAGTACCAATTGAGGCTAAACCCCAACAAATGCACATTCGGGGTGCGATCCGGTAAGCTGCTGGGATTTATTGTAAGTGAGAAAGGGATTGAAGTTGACCCTGACAAAGTCAAATCCATTCAAGAGATGCCTGCACCAAAGACTGAAAAATAAGTACGGGGGTTCTTAGGTAGATTGAATTACATTTCGAGGTTCATATCTCATCTTACAGCAACCTGTGAGCGTTTGTTCAAGTTGTTAAGAAAAGAACAAACGGTCAGGTGGAATGAAGACTGCCAAAGGGCTTTTGACAAAATCAAGGAGTACTTACAAGAGCCTCCAATCCTTATGCCTCCAGTTGAATGAAGACCTCTAATAATGTACTTGACAGTATTAAAAGAGTCAATGGGGTGTGTGCTGGGCCAGCATGATGAGTCTGGTCGAAAAGAGTATGCAATATACTACCTAAGCAAAAAGTTTACCGACTGTGAACAACGATATTCGCTGCTCGAGAAAACTTGTTGTGCTTTAGCGTGGGCTGCTCGCCGACTAAGGCAGTATATGTTGACCCACACTACCTTATTGATCTCAAAGATGGACCCAGTCAAGTACATTTTTGAGAAGCCAACACTTACCGGACGGGTTGCAAGATGGCAAATGATTCTCACAGAGTATGACATTCAGTACACATCTCAGAAAGCCATCAAAGGCAGTGTATTGTCTGATTACCTAGCTGAGCAACCCATTGATGATTACCATCCTATGAGATTTGACTTCCCTGATGAAGACATCATGTTCATAAAAGCAAGAGATCATGAAGAGCCCGTTCACACTGAAGGGCCTGACCCGGGAGAAGAATGGACTATGATGTTTGATGGGGCTGTTAATATGAATGGTCGTGGTGTTGGTGCAGTACTCATTACACCTAAAGGAGTTCACATGCCTTTCTCGGCAAAACTCACCTTTAACTGCACTAACAACGAAGCTGAATACGAAGCTTGTATTATGGGTCTTGAGGAAGCCATTGACCTCAGGATCAAAACTTTGACTGTATTCGGAGATTCAGCTCTAGTAATCAATCAAACCAACGGCAAATGGTATACTCACCAGGAGCACCTGATACCTTACCGGGATTATACAAGGAGGTTGCTTACATTCTTCACTACAGTCAAACTCGAGTATATCCCTCGAGATGAAAATCAGTTTGCAGATGCTCTGGCTACCATTTCATCCATGATCAAAGTTCAAGCTGCCAACTTTGTGCCACGGATTTCAGTATCCAGACTTGACAGGCCAGATACGTATTCTCAGCAGACCTTGCTAAAGATGATAAGCCTTGGTTCCACGACATCAAATGCTTCTTGGAGGATCAAACATACCCACCTGGGGCATCATCCAATGACAAGAAGACATTAAGAAGGCTAGCTGGTAGTTTCTTCCTGAATGCTGATGGTTCCTTGTACAAGAGAAACTTTGATATGGTACTTCTCAGATGTGTTGATAAAACAGAGGCAGACTTGTTGATGCACGAGGTGCACGAAGGATCTTTTAGTACCCATGCTAGAGGGCATGCAATGGCTAAAAAGTTGTTAAGATCAGGCTATTACTAGATCACAATGGATGCAGACTGTTGTGCTTATGCCAGGAAGTGTCATAAATGCCAGATTCACTACAACAAACAAGACCTTAGACAACGCTTTTTTTAGCCTTACAGCGCTTTAAAGCGCTGTCTAAACCTCCGTTGCTAAAGGTTTAGACAACGCTTTTTTAAATCTTAAAAGCGCTGTCTAAGCCCCCCACCTTAGACAGCGCTTTGGCCAAAAGCGCTTTATAAGCCCCTCTTATTTTAAATTTTTTAGGTATACCTTAGACAACGCTTTTGAAAAGCGCTGTCTAAGCCCCCCTTAGACAGCGCTTTGGCCAAAAGCGCTGTCTAAGCCCCTCCATTTTAATTTTTTTAGGTATACCTTAGACAGCACTTTTCAAAAGCGCTGTCTAAGCCCCCCGCTTAGACAGCGCTTTTTCCAAAAGCGCTTTCTAAGCCCCCCCTTAGACAGCGCTTTTTACAAAAGCGCTGTCTAAGGTATACAAATTTTTTTGCAGCTTTTGTTTTAAACCACATTTTTTCCAGGTTTATAAACCAGAATTTCTACTTGTTTTCAACCAGATTTTGGCAGACAATTATCACATTTTATATATGCCATTTCAAACCATTTTGGCCTTTTTTCTACCAATTTTTGGCTAACAAATATATATATATATACCAATTCAAACCAATTTTGCCTTAAATGTATCAAAATATATACAAATTTATGTACACATTTACAAGTCATTACATATACTACAAATGTACAATATAATTACACAAATTTATGAACAAACATTGAGCTCTATCATGAATTGACACCACTCCTCTTTGATTTCGTCCACTTGATCCTTTGTATAAAATGCACACTTGAATTCATCAAAGTACTACATAATAATATAACATAGTTTGAATTAATTTCAACTATTTAATTATATGAGATATGTGTAAATATAAAAATAACTCATAAGTTAGAAATACATACATCGGTGGGAATCTCTAATAGGCCCAAAACAAGAGTATCTCGCATAAACCTCAACATGAAATACCCGCAATCTATTTGATTACGTTGTTGAGGACACTACATATGAAAAAAAAATATGGATTATAAATCCTAAGTTTTATCAAGTGTCATCACTAATATAATAAAAAATGTGGTAATTAAAAATATACCGCCACTTTAATCCATGTAACGGAGTTGGCGCCCCTCCTTGAGGTTTGGATATCTCGTTGGGCCCGAAAAGCTTGTAGGATGCTAATAAAATAAAAATGAAGCAATTAGAACAATTCACATAAACTAAGAAAATTTTTGAACATTCTCACTTACGTGTCAATTAGGACCTTCATATCCGGGTATGTTGTCCAATCATTTCCTAACGAGTCAAGATAATACACAATTTCTCGGATAGGATTGATTGCGAGCAACAACCAATGTCCACTGTAATGATTAGGCAAATGTTAGATGGTAACTTGGAAAATAATTATAATAGATGAATTTAGAATGAAATTCTAACCCGGTATTAAACGGTATAAAAAACAACTTCTCCGCATCTTTATTGTCCATGAGGATCCGAAGAATGTACTCCGTCACGGTATCCGGTCTACTTAAGATTAAACCTAAGTTGACGGTCGCGGGTGCTAAGAATCCGAATGACACGTCCAAACCATTGGGGCGCATCAATTTGTCATACAAAAACCTAATATAAAAACATCATTAACATTACACACCTCTTGTGAAACATAAAGTAAACCGGATTAACATAAAGTAAACATCATTAACATAAGTTGTTTAATTAATAAAACAAAGTAGACCGGATTTACCTAACATATGTATTGACAACGGTGGACTCGGTATGCCGTGGAATCGCATTATCTTTTGATTTGGATTTTGTGGGAGTCTATTTGACATAACCAAGGAAAATATGTACGTAAAATTTTAAGCATAAATTTTAAACTTTGAATATACACATTAAAGTTAACATAAGTTTTAAGCATACCTCATATCCTACGCATATGAGGTTTGTCGGCCATGCAACAAACGAACCTACTGCTTCGTGCACCGTTGTTGCATCCGAATCATCGCTAGGATATGGTAATGCTGCATTCGGCTCAACTGCAATATCAACTGATACCTTCAAACATCCAGCAGGGAGCTCTCTAGTGTGGAGTAATACTCCGCTAACGTTATGCACTTTTCCCTTGCCAACCATCCGATAGTATGGTGACGACAAATACAGCTGACAATGGGAAATGCCCTAAAACCAATAATAACAAGAAATCGTTAATGTGTATATATGTCAAATACATAATTTAAGCAAATAGTTCAATTTAAGACAATTATATGTAATTACCTCTGGAATGTTCGGCTGAAAGGTACAGTTGATACTGTCTTTGTCCGAAGCATCTCTGTATACTGTTGAGGCGCTAGCCTCTCTTTCTCTCCTCAATGCATCAAGCTCAGCTTGCATGGCTTCCAATCTTGCATGAAGCTCCCGATTACTAGGAGCCTTTCCTTTTTTAATACTCAGGGAGGTCGGAGTGACTCCAAATCCCTTACCCCTCACCCGACCAGAATACTCAGGGACATCTAATGCCCGACTAAGTATGCTCCTAGTATCATCGGGAGATAAAGACTGAGATAGCTCCTCCTGAAAAATCAGATGAATACCGTATACTTGTCAAATATTTGTGTATAAAAATGTTATTCAATTAATGAAAAAATGTTATACTTACACATTTCTGGTATACGTGTAAAACTTCTTCTTGAGGAACTCCAGATTTGCCCACACGGGCTTCCTTCCACAAAACATGTGCAGGAAGAGATGTTTCTGAACTTTCCTCCTTCTGCAGCTACACATTAAGTCATACAATTTGATCAGATAAAACTAATATATGATGAACAAATTTGTTATCGCAATTTATAAATACTTACCATGGATTGTTCTAAGCGTCCATATCCGACACGTCCTTTTCGGTACGGATATGCGGGACTTGATGCTCTTTCCCGATTTGTAGCACTTATTCTTTGAAAAACCGGGTCTTGTCTTTTGGATTTGAAAGCTTCCCATTCTTCAGCCGATATCAAACTTTCATATTTTTTAGGAAGCTCTGCATCCACATAATTACCATCCGTATCCCTAAGGAACTTGGATGATAAAAATGTTCGAAACCCTCTTAGAAGCTTTCCGGCCAATTTCATACAAAAACCTCTTCTTTCTTCTTCGATGTTAAAACATCGCTAAGAAAAACATACAGATTGATAGTTAGTATCGGTAATTGAAAAAACATAATTGATACCGTATAATTAAGGGCCAAATGATTGTACCTTTATCTCACTCCAAATTTTTTCTTTGGACTCATTCAGCTCTTTGTTTCTCCAATCATCACATGTAATGGGAATTTCATTCCTTACTAGTGCACCGATAAAACTAGTTAAGGTATGCCCATTAGGTTCTATAAGCTGTCCCTGGTTGCTCCAATAGACATCTAGTATGATGCCTCGAGATCTTCCTTGGACCACCCTTCTCATTACTGTGATGCCTCTTCGAATTTCTTCTTCCGCGGATACTTTTTTACTAACTTCCTCATGTTGGTCATCAGCCATGTCTAACCTGTAATAAACCAAGGAAACCATCAAATATCAAATATAACTTATAATCAAAGCAATTGAAAACAAAAAAATAAAGAAATCATGCATTATCAGATATAACTTATAATCAAAGCAATTGAAAACAAAAATATAATGAAATCATGCATTATCAGATATAACTTATAATCAAAGCTATTGAAAACAAAAATATAATGAAATCATGCATTATCGGATATAACTTATAATCAAAGCTATTGAAAAAAATAAAATAAAGAAACCATGCATAATTTACCTAAGTCACTAACATCTCTTTCTTTTCTTTGTTGGAATATTAATCACTTGTTTCTTAACGGATGAATTGATCCAAATTCCCTCATTATGATCGTTTCTTATATATGACTCATCCGGTATAAGATCCTCAACTTCATCATTTCTATTCAACTCATTCCGTCTAATGCATGACTCATTCTCAACATCAATATCACATTGATCGACACCGCTATCATCAGTCACTTTGTTAGAGAAAAGCACTATAGACCATTTTGTACTCTTCGGGTCATTCACATAGAACACTTGTTTAGCTTGAGATGCTAGAATAAAAGGTTCATCTTTGTACCCCACCCTAGTAAGATCAACTTTCAAAAATCCAGACTTATCCATTCGTATGCCACTACTATTCACCCACTTACAACCAAAGATGGGAATCTGAAACTTCTCGTAATCAAACACCCAAATGTGCTCAATAACTCCAAAATATGACAAATTTGCATATTTGGGGTTTAAGTCCTTCATACTTGATATATGCATTGCTTCACCTAGCACGGTGACACCACTATTTTGCATAGTACTCTTATCATCTTGTTCTTTGGTATAAAATGTGTATCCATTAATTGAATATGCGCTATGAGAAAACACATGCAAACTTGGACCATATGCCAAACATCTCAACCTTTCTGTTACCGAAGAAGGATCTGAAGAGCGCTTCAAATAAATATGATCCTTCAACCATTGTATGAAACTTTGATTGTGCTCTATAACTATCCAATTTTCATTTCTGTTCGGATTTAACCTTCGGAGTACATCCTTGTGCATTTCAACATATGGCTCAACCTCATTATTATTGTGCAGAACATACAAATGAACTTGATCCCGTTCATCCCTTGATATTGTCACAATTTTATTCCCAATTAATTTTTTACCTTCCATTTTGTCGAAAATCTGAGCTCTGGGGAGTCCAATCGATTGAACGTTAGACAAATATTCAGTACAAAACTCAACAGCTTCTTCAACAATGTATCGTTCAACAATACAACCCTCTGGTCGACTTCGGGATTTCACGTACCCTTTTAATATTTTCATATACCGTTCAGCAGGGTACATCCATCTCATATAAGCTGGTCCACACAACTGTGTCTCTTTCACAAGATGAACAACTAAATGAACCATTATGTCAAAAAAAGACGGAGGAAAATACATTTCAAGCTCACACAAGGTAATTACAATCTCTTTTTGTAGTGTTGGTAAGATCTCGGGATCGATCACCTTACTACAAATTGACCTAAAGAAAAAACACAATTTAGTTATGGCACTTCTTACTTTTTCTGGCAAAATAGAACGTATACCTATCGGTAGAAAATGTTCCATTATAACATGGCAATCATGTGTCTTCAAATTCTTCAACTTGAGGTCTTTCATAGAAACAAGTCTTCTGATATCAGATGAGTATCCTTCTGGAACTTTAACTTCACTCAGAGACTTACACAAATTTTTTTTCTCCTTTCTAGATAAAGTAAAAGCAGCAGGTGGTAGATATGTTCGTCTTCCTTTCTTCACGGGTGCTAATTCAGTTCTCATTCCCATTTTTAACATGTCCTCCCTTGCTTTAAGGCCATTCTTAGACTTGCCTTTTATATTGAGTAATGTACCGATAACACTTTCAAATACGTTTTTTTTCAATATGCATAACATCGAGAAAATGTCTCACGTACAAAGACTTCCAATATGGCAATTCAAAAAATATCGACCTTTTCTTCCACCCACCTTTCACAATCTTATGTGCAAAAGGCTTGCCAAACTCAGTACGCACATCTTTCACCTTTTCAAAAACTTGTTCACCTGACAATGCGGGTGGAGCTCTACGATGTTCGGTGTCTCCATTGAATGCTTTTCTCCACCCACGGTAGTGATGTTTAGAATGTAAGAATCTACGATGACCGAGAAACACATTCTTCTGGCAAAGTTCCAATCGAATCGTATCGGTTCTGTCTTCACAAACAGGACACGCACGTTGACCTTTAATGCTATACCTAGATAGATTCCCGTATGCTGGAAAATCATTAATTGTGCCAAACAACATCGCCCTCAAATTGAAACTTTCTTTCCTATATCCATCATAAACCTCCACACCGTTCTCCCACAAAATCTTTAAATCTTCGATCAGAGGTGTCAAGTATACGTCTATGTCATTCCCTGGTTGTTTAGGCCCAGAGATTAACATAGATAACATCATGTACTTACGCTTCATACATAGCCACAGAGGTAGGTTATAAATCATAAGAATCACAGGCCATGTGGTATGTGAGATACTTTGAAGACCATGTGGGTTCATTCCATCAGTAGATAATGCCAATCGAAGGTTTCTTGCTTCTGATCCAAACTCAGGATAATCATTATCAATCTTCGACCACTGTGGTGAATCAGCCGGACGCCGATACTTTCCATCAATAATTCTTTCATCTGCATGCCAAGTAAGATGTCTTGCATCGGTTTCACTACGAAACATGCGCCTAAATCTCGGAATTATCGGAAAATACCATAAGACTTTTGCGGGAGATAATCTTTTCTTATATCGAGACAAACCGCATTTAGGGCACTCAGTTAACGTTGCATATTCGTTACGAAACAAAATGCAATCGTTAGGACAAGCATGTATCTTATCATAGCTCATGCCAATAGAGCACAACATTTTTTTTGCCTCATAGGTTCGATTAGGAAGAACATTATCATCCGGTATCATTTCTCTCATAAGGGCCAACAACTCTATGAAACTTTTATCCGACCATCCATTGCCCGCCTTTAAGTTGTACAACTTTAATACCGCAGAAAGTCTTGAGAATTTAGTGCAACCTTTGTACAACGGTTTCTCTGCATCGCTTACCATCCTCTCAAACATTTCAGGACAATCATGAATATCTTCTTCCAGTGCTTCTACAATCTCTTCAACTCGATCACAATCGTATGTTTCCGTGTCTTTGTCGTATGAAGCATAGGTCGTATTACTTTTTCCACTCGATTCAACATTCTCGTTAATTTTCTCACCATGAAATATCCAACACTGATAACTTTGATCAATTCCATGCCTCAGCAAATGCGATTTCAATCCATGTGCGTCAACCTTACCAATATAACAACAACGCAAGCAAGGACAATGCATTCGTCTGGGGTTTTCAGCGTGTTGAACATCATACTTAACGAATTCCGCAACCCCACTCTCGTACACTTTGGTCATTCGATCGGCACAGATCCATGTTTTATCCATGGTTTTCCTACTTATTAAAGTAAACAATCAATCCAGACAAAAATACATAACTAAGGTAGTATCTTTGAATATCCTAACAATTTTAAAGTTCAATTCATTTTAAACTTCAATAACGTTTACATAACCAATGTTAATATAAACTTCAATAACGTATCTGATACGCCAATATACCAACTTTAATTACCTCATCACTTCCATTTTTTATATTACAAGAATCAAACTTTTTCTATTACAATATACCTATAACTATACCTATAACTATATTAGAGTTCGTTCAATCATTTTATGGGAGAAATCTTGTTCCTTTAGAATGAAAGTGAGATGAACAACACTTTCACAGTTAAAAAGAAAAAAAAACTACCTATTCAATCTTCAAGTATAATCACTAAGGAAACATGAAGTTTGAACAATATTGAACATCTCAACAAAGTTAAATCAAAAAACATCAAGTTATAATTATTAGTCATCACACAATCTTTTTGATTGCTTTCCAACATTATATCACCAGAACCATAGTATGATAAATCAGAACTGTTAATCTCAAAATACTGATATCACCATTTAATCTCAAAATACTGATATTTCCCTAAATAACAGAGCATGAAAAATCAAAACTGAAACCGAAGAAATGAAAAAATGAAGAACATACCGCAATGAACGATTCTTCAAACACTTTCAGAAATGAACGATTCTTTAAACACTTGCAATGCCTGAAACCGAATGAATGAAAAAATGAAGATCATCAAATACTTTCAGAACTGAAACCGAAGAAAAGGAAAAATAAAGAACATACCACAATGAACGATTCTTCAAACACTTTCAGAAATGAACGATTCTTCAAACACTTGCAATGCCTGAAACCAAATGAAAGGAAAAATGAAGAAATGACGAACTGAAACCGAACTGAAATCAGAAATGAAAAAATGAAGAAATGAAGAACATACCGCAATGAAGAACAGTAGAAACGAACGATTCTTCAAACACTTTCAATGACTGAAACCGAAGGATGACAATGGATTCAAGTTCGCTGTTAGGGTTCGCTGGAGTGGTTTGTTCGCAGGAGGGAAAACAAAAAGAACAGAGAACGAAAATAGAAGTCTGAAATTTAATTTTAATTAGACCTTAGACAGCGCTTTTGTGGAAAGCGCTTTCTAAGATATGCCTTAGACAACGCTTTCCAAAAGCGCTTTCTAAACCCCCCCCCCCCTTAGACAACGCTTTTGGTTTTAAAATTTTTTTTAATTGAAAGACTTTAAACATCGATTTCTCAAAAGCGCTGACTAAGGTCTATATTTAAAAGCGCTTTCTAAAAGCGCTGTCTAAGGGGGGGTCTTAGACAGCGCTTTTAGAAAGCGCTGTCTAAGACCCCTCCTTAGACAGCGCTTTCATTATTTTTTTAGAACATTTTCCGTGTTTTATTTTAATTTTAACCTTAGACAACGCTTTCTTTTAAAAGCGCTGTCTAAGATGCGCTGTTAAAAAACATTTTTGGCGTAGTGATTTATGCAGATAAAGTGTATGTGCCTCTGAATCCTTTGAATGTGATGTCTTCACCCTGGCCTTTTGCCATGCGGGGCATTGATATGATTGGCAAGATCGAACCGACTGCTTCAAATGGCCACAGATTCATCCTGGTAGCCATTGACTATTTTACCAAATGGGTTGAAGCAGCTTCATACGCAAATGTCACCAGGTAAGTGGTAGCCCGGTTCCTGAAGAGAGACATCATCTGTCGGTATGGAGTGCCCGAGCGAATCATTACTGATAATGGTTCCAATCTGAAAAACAAAATGATGGCAGAACTGTGTCGGGACTTCAAGATCCAACATCACAATTCTTCTCCTTACAGGCCAAAGATGAATGGCGCTGTAGAGGCTAACAAGAATATCAAGAAGATTGTGCAGAAGATGGTGGTCACATACAAAGACTGGCATGAAATGCTACCATTTGCCTTGCACGGGTACCGTACATCAATCAGAACATCCACTGGGGCAACAACGCATCAGCTTGTATATGGTATGGAGGCAGTCCTACCTGTTGAAGTTGAATTACCCTCCTTGCGGGTACTAATGGATGTTAAACTGAGTGAAGCAGAATGGGTCTGATCCCGATACGAACAACTGAATCTGATCGAAGAGAAGAGATTAGCTGCAATCTGTCATGGGCAGTTATATCAGAAAAGAATGAAGAAAGCCTTCGATCAGAAAGTCAGGCTTCGAGAATACCAAGTGGGAGATCTTGTGCTGAAAAGACTCCTTCCTCCTCATACAGACCACAAGGGCAAATGGACTCCGAATTATGATGGTCCATTCATAGTAAAGAAAGTTTTCTCTGGCGGAGCACTGGTGCTCAGTACTATGGATGGTGAAGACTTCCTGTCCCCTGTGAATTCAGATGCAGTTAAAAAATACTTCGCATAAAATGACCCGCTGGACATAAAAACAGAATATAAGTCCAGGCAAAAATAGGGCATCCCGGCGAGTCAAAAACAAAATAAGGGACTCGGGCAAAAATAAGGGAAAATAAATAAAAAATGTACACCCGCTGAGTTGAAAAGCTGCATTGGACAGCTCAGGCAAAAATGGGTATCCCGGTGGATTGAAAACCCGAAAGGGCGATCCACGCAAAATAAGGGAATAAGTGAACAGCTGCATTCTGAATTCGTCTGTATCACTTACAACATGGCAAACTTCGAAGGGTTAAAAGCATCGGTCAGAATCAACCTTCTTCAGAAAGCAAGACGAGAAGAGCGTCAAGTGTCATACAGGTCATAGCAAAGGGAAGCACACTGAAGCGTCATCAACATTGCCAGCATCTTTTTGTTTCTCAATTTGTAACAATCTCCTCATTTCAGGAGATCTGTTTCTTTGACTATACTAGCCAACTCAGGGCGCGCAAATTAATAAAATCAGATCTTCAGTCACACTTAGTCTCGTACATTTTATTTTCATTCGAAAAAATGTCTGATGTCCTTAAAATATCAATTGCATAAATACAGATGCATCTTTTCTAAATTATATGCTTACAGGAAATATACTTGCTCCCGGGGGTGTCTAAATTTCTATGATGGAATCCGGTAAGGGATACCTCGGGGTACTTGTGCGTTTCTTTTTGTCAAAATAACATGATTACAGGTGCTCAAAGTGCAACATAGGGCATGAAAGCTTCTCCCCAGCAACATTGTCAGATCATTATGTCCTCAGCACCTCTTCCAGACAATATCTGGAATGTTTTCCCCAGCGAAGTTGCCAAAGCATTCTTCCCTAGCATCTTCTTCAAAGCAGCATCAAGAGGGGCTCATTTCCCCAACTGGGTTCATCACCCTCAGCAGAATCCCCACAGAGATCTCTAGGAAGATCGTTCAGTGATCGTTCCTCCCTAGCCAAGTGCAAAGACAAGGAACCACCTCCCCACAGAGCTCCAGCCTCTCCGGAAGAGTAATGTCTAAGAATCGCACAACAAAGTGATGGAAGCTTCCACATACCCCAGCTGGGCTCTTCATCATTAAGATAGGTCTATCAGTGACTTGTTTTCCCAAGCAGTTATACATCTTATCAGATCTGCCAATGATCTTTTTCCCCCAGCTGGGATGTCCTTTCAAGCAAATCAGTCAGAAATCTCTACAGCAACGGGATCCGAATCCCGGATTGGTATCTTTGCATAAACATAACATTCACATCATATTTCCCCCAGAGCGTAGCATTCTGTCTAATATGGAGCATTACGGCAAAAATCAAATATATGGCATAATCACAAGCCATGTTTTGAATCAGTCACCTGTGAATACTGACATACCATCAACAACATACAGAATACCTCTCAAAAAAATTCCCCGGCAGAATATCAAAACATTTTCTTTACATTTCCAAAAATACAGATACGTGCTCCTTTTGGCGCTCGTCCGTGTCATCTTTCCCCAGAAAGTCGCCGGAACACTTTCCGCAAACAGATGCTTGTACATAACAGATACTCCTTGACACTCGTCTGTTTCATATCCCCAGTAGAAAGCCAAAGCATCCCCTTTGCACTCACAAATACATATTTACATATGTCTACACACTTCCCTGACACCCGTCCGTGTCACCTATCCCCAGCACAGTTTCCTAAACACTTGTTTATAATACACTTCTTTCGACACCCGTCCGTGTCATCTTATCCCCACAGGTCACCAGGTTACCTTTTACACTTGTAAGTTCATGATTTATACATTATCTCTTTTGACACCCGTCCGTGTCGCACTCTCCTCAGCAAGTCGAACACTCGTTTGTGTCTCACTCATGTCTATTTTTACTCATACAGATACTCGTCCGTATCTTGTATACACCGCTTATTTCCTGTCAGAGTCGACATTTGTCCGTGCTCTTTGTTAACCAGTTGATACTCGTCTGTATCATCATCTCTGAACATGCGTCAGCGTTTGTTTCTACCGATACTCGTCCGTATCATGGTCCTAAGGATGCTCGACCGCATCTTTAATCTATACATAGTGTCAAACACTTATACCTTTCATCTCTTGAATGTAGATATTCGTCTGTATCTACCATTCCCCAGAGGAGTCCCCAGCAAATCCCAATAAAGTATTTCCTTTCTATCTGACATTCGTCCTATGTCATGATACTTCCGGCAGCCATACCCTACCAGGTGATCGTCCTTCACCTTTTGATGATCGTCCTTCATCATTCCCCCAGTGGAGTCTCCATTATTGGAACCCCTTCCTATCTGGCATTCGTCCTATGTCGTGATACTTTTGGCAACCGTACCTTGCCGGGTGATCGTCCTTCACCTCTTGATGATCGTCCTTCATTATTTTTATCCGATGGTCGTCCCCATCATTGATCTTGTTACCTGACATTCGTCCTATGTCATGATAAACCCCGAGAGAAGTCGTACCCTGCTAGGCGATCGTCCTTCACCTCTTGATGATCGTCCTTCATCATGCTTATCCGATGGTCGTCCCCATCGTCGACCTTTTCTATCTGGCATTCGTCCTATGTCGTGATACTTTTGGCAGCTGTACCTTGCCAGGTGATCGTCCTTCACCAATGGATGACCGTCCCTCATCTTATCCCCAACAGAGGCCTTCCCCTGCTAGGTGATCGTCCTTCACCTCTGATGACCGTCCCTCATCATTTATTTCTTAACCTGATGGTCGTCCCCATCATTGCCTTTACCTTTAATCCCCAGAGAATTTTGTTACTTTACCTGATGGCCGTCCCCATCATAATCCTTTATTTCCCCAGCATGTCGGTCGTCCCCGTCATTGCGTATCCCCAGTAGTCGTCCTCTGCTCGATGGTCGTCCTCCATCGCCCGCACTTTATAATCATACTTTATTTTCCTTTTACAATTTATATCCCTTTTCTCATTCGTTCAGTGAGTGCAAAGTTTGGACTGTCTTTGGTATTCAACCACAAGTTATCTTGTTTGCCTGTTAAGCCGTCGCTTACATCCTACACAGCTAACTCATGTTTGAATAGGGGCATCTGTAAACACCCCAAATTTGCCCTCACTCATTTCACCATGGCTTGTGATTCTTTTCATTTGTATCATCTCATATTGCATTTTTGCTTCACTGCATTGGTTCAAAGTCATCTGCATCTAGGGTTGTGATCTGAGTAATCCCTGTGCTATCTGAGCCACTCCAAAAGTCATCAATCATCTCAAGAGGGTCCATGTATGTTCAAGCATCATATTATATCCTCCCAAGATCAAGGAAGTCAAAAACTCACAAGAACTAAGAAAGGTATTGAAGCAGAGCAAGGCTTACCTGCACAGATGACCTAAAATTAGGGTTTTGGTTTCAGAGGGCATAACTCCAAATTTTTTGGTCATTCTTGTTTCTATTGGTCTCTATATGTTATAAGGATCATACCTACCAATTTTCATGAAGAAACTCAATGGGGAAGGCATTTGATCAATAGATGGCTTCTTGAGCAGGTCAGTGCAAAATTAGGGCATCTGAGGCCCTCAATCATCCATCCAAAGGGTCTTCTCCATCATTTTGGGTGTCTATGATCTTTATTTGATCTTAGAAGAAGTTAGAAGTTCACAAAATTGAGGAATTTCAAGCCATTTGCAAAGTTGCCATTTTGGGAAAGTGACTTATAAAGCAAACTTGTCATTTTGGGAAAGTTTTTCAACCTCTTCTTTTTGATTCAAAAATGCTTCAAATGAAAAATTCTTGGTCATCAAAGGTGTAAATTGGATCATTCCCTTTTCAAAAAGTACAAGAACTTGATCTAATTCATCATAGAACTCAATTTATGGCCTTGCAAAGTTGGGAAAAATCACAAAATTTCACTTATGTACCAAAGAGGGAAACTTGCTAAAACTCATACCAAGGCAATTTGTGACCTCAAAGTAACTTCTAACCATTACATAAACATGGTACATGACCTATAATTCATAATTGCCCAAAAAATTGCATCATTCCATGCCTTGAACATCAAGAAATTACAAAAGGGCCAAAGCTTCCCATAATTGTAAAACATCA
The DNA here is from genome assembly GCA_963966055.1 of Lathyrus aphaca. Classification (NCBI taxonomy): domain Eukaryota; kingdom Viridiplantae; phylum Streptophyta; class Magnoliopsida; order Fabales; family Fabaceae; genus Lathyrus; species Lathyrus aphaca. The sequence goes on along the minus strand of OZ014519.1, from coordinate 733,083,962 downwards.
CACAAACTTCATCCCACTTGCTGCATTGCCTCAAGACTGATTCTATGGACCTCCCTAAAGCCAGCTGCGCAGGACACCCCATTGTCCTTGGCCTGCCATGAGCCCATACCTCCAAAGACAACTTTGTGGACTTTATGCAAAATGAGCCATACCAATCACACTGTTCCACAACAACTCTTTGACCTATCAAGGATTGATATGTGGACCTCAAGCAGCTCAACACACACCACAACACAAGCTGAAACCTCCAAGAACTCAGCATTCACCAAAACCTCCCTCTTTGCATTACCTTTCATTTAGTTTTACCTTTGTGTCATCTTTGAGTCTTCTTTTCTCATTTCTTCATCAAGGACTAAACCTTAAAGGTTTTAAGGCTTTGTGATTAGGGTTATGCCTGTATCCTTCTATTAGGTTGGAGTGTATAACTTTAATCCTAAGTGTTAAACCCTTAATGTGTTTAAATCCTTTAATCAATCCACATAATAATCACTAAGACATCAAGCTTGTAACTTGGGCTTTGCATTAGGGTTCTAATTCTTCCTTAATTGGTTAAGAAGGACTAACCCTAGTGTTAATGGACAAGACCCCCTCAAGTTGTCTTACAAACCATAAAATCCACTTCTTAATCTCACTATTAACTAAAATCCACTCTAATAAAGGCTTTGTTTTGTCATGAGGTTAATCCCTAATCATGGATTAAGTTGAGGTATCTTCCTCAGCTTAAATGTTCTCATCTATTATCCTTCTATTAGGATGGTGTAATGGGTCTATTAAATCCTTGATTATGGATTAAACTCATTACTTAACACTAAACAAAAACTCCAAAAAACATCTAAATAATCACAAGTAGGTTAATGATCTTAATCCTACATCATGGTGATTAGGTGTGAGGTGTTTACTTCATACTTAAGGTATTCTCATTCCCCTAATCAGAGGGAGGATGTGATGAGTTTACTAACCCTTGGTTTAGGCTTAAGCTCATTTTCTTATGACAAGTTCCAAAAGCAATAAAATATTGAAAACTCAAAAACAAACAATAATCGTCTCCTCCGGGATTCTTTCCTCATCTCATTCACTCACAAACGAGAACTCGCTTCTTCCGTTTAATGCAAGACAGTTAGCACCTGAGCCAGACAGGTCATACACTTGAGCATAGACAAGTAAGCAGTTCATCAGTCAATTTATCTTTCAGTCCCTTTGAGTCGAACTACGGTGTTCTGACTTCCTCATTGCACGAGAGGATACGTAGGTATAACTTAACAGTTATCGAACAAAAGTCTCTATATATTTCCCCCTCCTCCAGCTTTATTATTTTAAGCCTCATAGTCTTGATCTTTGCACTCTTTTCTTACACTGACACTCTTATATTTCACTTCACATATCTTTTGCACTGACACTTGCTTTCTTTCTAGCTTTTGCACACAAAATTGCACTGACACTACCCCTTTAAACACAAATCTTTTAAGCGTGGATCCCGTCGAGTACGGTGGACAATCTGGGTGCTAATACATTCCCAGGTTGTAACCAACCCCCTTTCTCAGTTTCTCTGGTTCGCAACCGTCTTACCCATCCTTTCTTAGGTTTATGCAGCATTACCTTTCCTTTGGGATAAAAATGCCTAGCTGGAGAATTACCTTTCTTAGGTTTATGCAGCATTACCTTTCTTAGGTTTATGCAGCATTACCTTTCATTTATTCTCTTTCGCCGACCGTTCGCGCCTGTACCGGGATGCAAATCTTTGGGAGCGACACTTTCTTTTTGCACCCCACCCTGTTTCAGGCCCAACGTGTATAAACTACATCCATGTTCATTTCAGAATTGCTAATACACCCCAGTTTTTTAATTCATTTTTTATTTCCTTTCTTCTTTTAGTTTTCATTTTTAATTTTTAAAATCAGTAATAGGTTCTAAAAATACCAAAAATTTCATAAATGTTCTTCTTCATTTTATAAAATTTTCTCAAATTTTATTTTCATTTTTTTATTATTTTTATGTCCAGAATTCATTTTCCAAGAAATTTCTTTTGCCATGTTTTATTTCTTAAACACTTGACCTTGTTTATTTTCTAACTTGACTTTTAAAATAGATATGACCTAGGTTATTTTTGATATGTGTTCCTAACATGCTGAAGTACTTTGTTGAGTTTTGTAAGATTTTTTAGGCTTTGTTTGGCTACCTTTTGGCTTGTTGCTTCATGCTTAAGAAAGTGAAACCCTAGCTCCACTTTGACCTTTTATTTGTTTGAGTATGCTTCTGGTTCAGGTCATGTGACTTTGCTATGTTGTTTGTACATGTTTGAGATGCCTTGTTGCTTAATGGTTTATTTTTTGAATCATTTTCACTAATTGTTTGAGAATTGATCTTAGCTTGCATTATTTGAAGTTATTTTTGAGCTTTTCTTGCTTGCTTGATTAGAAAGGCACTTGTGCTATCTCTTAGGATCTTGTTTGGTGATTTATAACATGATGTTTGATCCTTGGTTTTAGTATGTGAGCTTCTCTCTTGCTTGTCTTATGTTATCTTGTGCACTAAGTGACACGTTCACAAGTATGCCTCATTTCACTTCAAACTTCTCATGTCTCTTCTAATTGACTTAGTATGTGCTTATATGCTTTGGTTAATGTTTGTATCCTCTTATTAGACATATAATTGACATGTTTAGGTTCTGACTTTGAGGTTACTTAATGATTCTTAACTTGTTTACTTCTCTTAATCACATGTTTTCATTTTACTTCTCCCATATGGCTTTGCTAGTTGCTTGTGGGATTTCTTTCACTCTTTTTTGTGTGACTTTGTATGACTAACATTAGCCCTCTTACATGATTATTAGGTTTTGATTTTATTGGTATGTGATGATTAAATGCTTGTTCTTCCATTGTTTGAACCTTTTTGAACTTCACTTGTCATTTGTGAGTATTTCTAACACTTACAGGGGCTATGGTAAGTAAGAGGTGTGGATGAGATCTCCACACTTCAAACTTCTTTCTCCTCTTTCTTTTATGCTTCTTACTTGTGTTTGTGATGTTTCTAGTTAATCAATGTTTAACATTTTCCTCATTCCCCTTTAGGATCAACTTAACTTCCTTTACGAAGTAAGTTGAATCCTTTTGATCTTCTCTTCTTCTTACATTCCTCTCTTTTCTTCTTTCCTTCTTCTTTATTAGAATAGATTTCAAGCCACATTAACTTAGTACTCCTATTCATGTTAACACTAGATTTTTTAGTCCTCCATTAGACTTTTTCCTTTGGTTCTCTTTGCTCTCTCTTCTCATCTTCAAACATAACTTCAAGTCACTTAATAAATGACAAGTCTTCTCATGTGTCACGAGACTTTGCCAAGGGGTACTTGCACGCGTCCCATTTCAAGGAGAGGTGTAGGATATCTATCATGATGAATAGGTCTTAGCATAAGATTACTTCACAAAGAAAACCTAAAAAACACTTCTTAACCAAAAATCACAAAAACACTTAATAAATGCCAGTAGGTCAGTGTGTCTGAGCCTTCATTTGTGGGACTAGATTTGGGGATCACCCCCATAGATAGGTGTGTTTTTTTTCGAATTTCATTTTGGGATGATGTAAGAAGTACACATCACATTGAGTAAGAGTTAGGTACACTCACCTATACAAACCTTAAAGCAAAAAACTCATAAAAAACACTGAACAAAGAATAATTGTCTCTCCTTCGGGACTTCTTTTATCATCACCTTCACTCATAACGTAATAACTTTCTCCTACTTGTCACTTTGCAAGACGGTAACGCACTCGTGCCAGACGAGCCTGCAACACCTGAGCATTGATATAAGCAGTTCAAGCTTTTAAAACACAAGCCATTTTCCTCCCTATTTAGGGGAACTATGACGTCTCTGATCCTCATGTCCATATGAGGTACGTAGGTAGCGAGGTAGGGCCCGTTCGAGCACTCTGTTATTTTTCCTACATTTTCCCTCTTTCATTTCTTTTCTTATTTCCAGTTCTAGTCTTTCTTTAGCATCAACAATCATTTCTTCACCCTTTGAAATAGTTTCTTTGCAAGTGTGGATCCCATCGGGTACGACAGACGATCTGGGGTGCTAATACCTTCCCAGGTCATAACTGACTCCCGAACCCAGTTTCTTTGGTTCTCAAGAGCTTTGTCATTTCCTTTCTTTTCCTGGATTGTGTAGCATAACCATTCCCGTTCCTTCGGGATAAAAATTCCTGGCTGGCGACTCTACTTGCTTTTGCGCCACTTTCGCGTTTGTACCAGGATGGAAATCCAGGGAGCGACAACAGGAATATCGTGAGCTTTGATAACATGGATACATTTCCTTGTTTTCACTTCCCAAACCCCTAACAGTTTTATCGACGAGTTATATATTTAGGTTTTGATTTGGTATGATTTTGTGGTGTGTTGATGTTTTTGACTTCAAATCCATGTTTAGGAGATGAAAATAGACAAGTTTGGTGTTTAAAGTTTTTGAATCTGGGCGTAATTATGAAGTTTATAGGTTGAAGCCTCATGAACATTCATCGTGTTCTTGAAGATCATAACTTTTTTCTGGAAATTTTGTAGGTTTAGATCTTAGAGAGAGGTTAGAAAAAGTGTGTGTTTGTGTTAGTCTGCAGGATAAACGTGACACCTCAGCAGTAATCTTATTCATTATGCCACATAATCAAGTTTTTCCTTACACCTAAGCAAAAACTTAACACATCAGTCATCTTTATAATGATGATTTAACGTTTCTAACAGAAAGGATAAACGTGGTTCATTTTAATAACATAAGGGACCAATTTGAAACTTTTAAAAGAAAGAGGACCAAATTAGACCTAGACATATAGTTAGAGAACTAAAAATGATATTAAGCCTAAAATTTATGTGAAACGATAAAAGTAAAAATGATGTTGATTTGGAAAAAACGGAAGCAACCATGATTATAACATATGAGATTAACTTAACCGATGAACAAACTTTTAACCATAAAAAAATAAACTTGAACATCAAAAGAGAAGAAAAGAAATTGATTAAAAAACTTAAACATTTAATATTTTCTTTCAATATAAGTATCTCCCCTCCCATTCCCTCCAAAATATCTCAATTTAGAGAGAACAAAAAATCAATATAGGATAGATTTTGATCCCCTCCCTTCTTTTCCACTCCAAAAACCTTCAACCAAACAATACCTTTAGGTGAGTGACAAAGTGTCTCTCATTTCTCATTGCTCTTGAGTCTAGTTGTAACACGGTGGGAGAAATGACTTTTAGTTAATGTTGCGGATAGCAAGAGTCGCCACCGACTTTTATTTTATCCATAAGGAAAGGACATAAAAGAACAGGAAATACCTATTTTAAAAGACTTGAGTTCGGGGGTAGGATATACAAAGGGAAGGTGTTAGCACCCTTTATATCCATGGTTATCCATGGGATCTTAGTTACTTAGCTCACTTAAATTGTTTTTGAAGAGTGTAGTGTGTGATTAGAAATTTTTCTAAGTACTTTGTAATGATACTCGTATGGATGTATACAAAGACTTGTTTTTGAAAATTTGTTTGAAAAAGTGTGGTGTGTTGAGTATTTTGAAAGGTGAGCAAGCAACTAAGAGGTACCTACCCTAGATTAAGTCTTTCATGTTCTTGTATGTTCTTTCAATGGTAAGACTATCCCTATTATTAAGGAATAGGTAGTCATTACCTTGGATGTAATTAAGGGACATGTGTAGGGTCATCTGGATATAGGCAACTGTAGGGTGTCTTTAGCAATTCGTAGGGACTTATCATCTTTTATTCGAAGGGACAAGATCATTTATCGTAGGCAACCTCGAAGGGACTTGATCTTTTAAACTGAAGGGACTTGATGATATTTATGAAGGGACTTTGCTTAAGACACCTTACTTGACCTTTTGTATAAGGCAACTGAGAGGCAACCCTAGGAAGTGCAAGATGGCGATCAAAGATCGACTTATGTGTGTGCGTGTTCATATTCAAATATTTATCTTATTTAAGTTAATTATTCTAAGTTAATTTTAATTACAAATATGTTATTCACACCCTAGAATTACTAACCACACAGTAAATATATTCATAATAAAAATAAAGCAAAAAATATAAACCTAAGATATTACAATGCTTCGGGACAAATACAATATAATCGAGAAATAATAATATAAATAATAAATATAATAAATAAGCAATAATTTAAATGTTAGTAGTAATAAAAAATAAGAATAAAGGTTAGAGAAAATAAAAATACAAGAAATAAGAAATTAGCAAGACAAATTAATATTAGAAAAGATTTTTTAGATTTAATTAAGAAAATAAGTTTTAATAATAAATAATAAAATATTCACATATTTAAAAAAGGGATTAATGATTAATTATAGTTTATAAAAACAAAAATTAGGTTAAATATTAAGGTTAAAAAAATTAGGGTTAGGGTTATGAAAATTAGGGTTAGCTAAATTAGGGCTTTGATTATCAATCTAAACCTAATTAATTTATTTACAAAAATATATATACAATAATAATAAAATAAAAATATATTATAAAATAAATATAAACAATTTGATTTTAAGAAAATAAATTCTGAATTTTAAAATATAAATTTTTATAGAAGAAAATATTATAAGTATTTGTTTAGAAATTATTTTTAAGAAATTAAATGAATTAAGTAAATATAAGTAAATAAAAATACAAAAAATTTGAAGAAAAATAACATACCTGGGGTTGGGAATCGAACCCAGGCCCTAGGCTTTCCACCCTCTAGTCCAACAACACTACCACCAGGCCATGCGTGTCTTGGTGTTTATGAGGTGAGTGGCAATCCTTTTATTATAACCTGTAAAAAATCAAATAAAATGCAAAAAAAAAAAAAAAAAGGCCTCGGGGGGGGGGGGGGGGTTCGAACCCAGGACCATTACAATCACACACAAATACTCAAACCAGCTGAGCCACATGGGGCGCGTTCAACATATAATCCACAATAAAACATTATAAGATAAAACAAGTTTTTGAATTTCAATTTTCAGCGCCAATTTCATCATCTTCCTCTTCCATCCCTGCGAATGTACCTGCGAAATTATATACAAAATTTCCTGCGAATTTTCTCATATGCATACCCTGCAAAAATTGTATCTCATAGCCAGGCCTATAATTTCATCAAACTAATTAGGTTAATGTGATCCTCAGGATATATACAATCTAGCCATGGTCTTTTAAAGGATTTATATTGCCTCACACGTGAAACCCTAAAATGAGCTATCAAACCCTAACAATGGCAATTACATCATCCGGCTTCGAAACTTCCAAGAAAACATGCAGAATCAATCTAAACAACATCAGGATTAACAATATCATATAAGAGTGTTCTTGATGATGCAAATGATTGATACATGTTCAGTGATCATTGAAGAATGCATTGCAACCTTTAGAATGACCAAAAGTCCTCTCCAATTCTAAAACTGAATCTCACTTTTTGTTCAAATTTCTTTGACTTTGCTCTTGTTCTTGGAGGCTGAAAAATCTTTTTTCTCATGCTGGTCCTTACTTTTGTACATATAATGGAAGCAAATTAGGTCAAAAACCAATCCCTTCTTTGGGCTTTTGGATAATTTGATCATGAAGAAAGATATGATTCAAAAAGTGAGAAAAAATCAAATATTTTCATGCCTTAAAGACTTTACACGAAATTTGATCCTCTCAATCAACTTTAAATGATATTTCAATCATTCTAGAACCAAAATCAGATTTTTAAATTGACTTTTTGTATTTTATTTTCATTAAAATTGAATTTTATTAAATAAAATCCAAAATAATAAAATATAAAATATAAAAATATGGAAAAATAGTCAATGGGCCGTGTATGACCTTATCCTTGAGATTGGATTGGAATTTGGTAGGCCCATTTGGCAAAACTTGGTTTTAAGACTTCATTTGCTTCTCATACCTCCCAAAAATTTCTCAACTTTGCAAAGGCACAAATCCCTCAATTTTAAGGCTATGAAGGTGTTCTTGGACATTTTGGAAAGCTTATAGAGTCCTATAACCAACCTCTTTGGTCTCATGTCCATATCCTTTACCATTTTCAAGTTATGCCCTTTGGAAGATGTTGACTTTTTGTTGACTTTTAAAATGACCTATAATGTCTTAGCTCATACCTTCCAAATGAAGCATTTTTGGGCTTGGCTTGTGAGAAACAAAGTTGTGAAGAATTCAATTTCATTCAAAATGAGCTTTGGATGGGAAAATTTTGATGAAGCATGTGAAAGTTATGGCTAGTCAAAGTTCAGTTGACTTTTCCTGTGAAAACCCTAATTTAGAAACTCCTGATTCTTGATGATCTTAAATCTCCTTGATGAATCATGATCACCCTTTGATAAAATGATGAATTTTACTTCATATAATTGATGTTGGCACAAAATCATGAAGTTTGACTTTGGTTTGACCGTAGTTGACCTCAGTTTGACTTTTTAACCACTTTGATTGATTTTTGCATATATGATCATCTAACTGAGCAAACTTTTTGGGAAAGCCTTGAAACTTGACATAGGGATTCTTGAAGACATGTGTGATGTTATGAAGCTCACTTGAAGCCTTGAAAGTCCATTTAGCCTGATGAAATTCAAAACCCTAGTTTAGGATGCATTGCTTAGGAGGATGCTTTGTCTGAGGGAATTGTCAAACTTTCTGACTAATTGTGAACCTTGTGAACCTATTGAGATACCTTGTGAACCTTGTGAACCTCTTGGGGAACCTTAGTACACAATGTCTTGTCTAGGTGAGGGCAAATTTTGGGGTGCAACAGCTGCCCCTGTTCAATTTTCTGAAACCTGAGGGGTTAGATTGGCCTGTGTGCCATTCGTGACTTGGATGGTTGAAGGGGATTGAACACAAAAGCCCAAAAATTTGCACTTGCCGGTGCGTAAAGTAACACTGCTGATTGGTTGCATCTGCCTGAGTGGGCTTAAAGATGCCACTTGGAGGAACTAGAGACGGGCTTATAGATGCCATCCATAATATCAGAAGGTGATAATATCTTTATGTTGTCACTGGATATCAGTACTAGGTCTTCGTATAGGCCGTCTCTGAATCATTTATGTAACATGGTTTGAGTTTAATGCCAGCACTAGATCTTCGTATAGATCGTCTCTGCATTATCTCTGGGAAAAATAATATCCTTCATTAAGTGTCAGTACTTAGTTCTTCGTATAGATCATCTCTGAACCGTCTTTAAGAACACACTTTAAGTTAAGCATCAGAATCAAATCTTCGTGGCAATATTTTCTGAATTGCCTTTGGTAATATATTGGGCTCAGTACAAGATCTTCGTATCGATCATTTATGTACCATCCCACAGATAAACTGTTGCATAGACCATTAGAAATAAATCTTCGTAGCGATTATATCCTCCGGTAATATCCCGAATTAGGTAATAGATCTTCGTATAGACCATTTATATACCTTTCTAAGGACAAAAGAATATCAGGATTAAATCTTCGTGACGATTACTTCTGAACTTCTTCTGAAAGAATTTCTTGGGTTAAGTGCTAGATCTTCGTATAGATCATTTACACACCATCCCTAAAGATGGTTGACCATCAGAAATAAATCTTCGTAATGATTATCTCCTCTGGAAATATCCTGGATTAAGCACTAGATCTTCGTATAGATCATTTACGTACCCTTCCAAGGACAACTCGAGTATTGATCATCAGAAATGAATCCTCGTAGCGATTATCTCTGAATTAATTATCAGTATTAGATCTTCGTATAGATCGTCTCTGAACTGTTTTGATTTATTGATAGTATTTATCTGCCCGCAACTATCCTGAAAAGAAAAGGTTAGTTTATGCAATATGTATGCATGTATGGCAGGATGTACCTAAGTAAAAATGTCATATGTATTATGGATGTGTATGCTATGATATGATGTAAATGATGTATGTATGAATCATGCAGCCTAAAGCGTCTGGATATCCTTGTATAACAACTGCTAGCTAGGGAAAATAAATCCTGGTTCGTTGCTGAGGAATATGAGGACTTCGTTCCCGTCTTGTTTGATAGTATGGTACTTATAACTTCCCGTCTTCGTTCTTCGTGCTTTTTATTGAAGGAATAAGTTCATGAGTATCTTGACTGAGGATAAAAGAGATGGACATAAATCCGAGGGGAGATGTTACTTGTAATATCTATAAAGATTACTCTGTGGGGATGAACCGGCGAAGCTTCGTTGAATTCCTACCTTCGTTCGTCCTTAGTAAATACTATTACTGCATTTTATGCATTTTTGGTAAACATCAATCATATTCAAAGGCATACATACATTCAAACACATCCAATGGACGTTTTCGTTTAGGTAAACAAGGTAAAAGTAAATCTGGATTCAAAGACGAGATTTTATTTATTTTAGAAAGTAACCTATACACGGGAAAGTTTGTACAAGGAGAAAAAAACCCTAGTAAGAGGAATTCGTCATAAATGTTTTACAGAAACAAAAAAAAACAGCTATGTGAGAAATAATCCTATTGAGTTTCAATTCCACTATTGCCATTATCTTCAAGTATCTCATCCTTTACTGTCGAGATGGAAATGATTGGATTGACCTTTATCTGTTTGAACTTGAGTCAGGTAACACAACTGGTTGGGGTTACATGAGTGATCCAACGAGACATAGTCATACGCTTTAATCCCTAACGTTTTCCTGGATTTCCTTTTCAGGTTTTCAATCCACCGAAATACCCTTTTTTGCCCAAGCCGCCCTTTCAGGTTTTCGACTTGCCGGGTGTACATTTATATATATATATATATATATATATATATATATATATATATATATCCCTAATTTTTTCCCGAACCCTTTTGGTTTGTCGGGATGCCCTTATTTTTGCCTAGGCCAGTCAACCTAGCGGGTCTCTTTTTATGCGTAGTATTTTTTAACTATGTCTGTGTTTACGGGCTGTGGAAAATCTTCACCATCCATGGTAGTAAGCATCATGGCACCTCCTGAGAATACTCTCTTGACTACAAATGGTCCTTCATATGTAGGAGTCCACTTGTCCCTAGGATCACCCTGTGGTAATATGATACGCTTGATTACCAAGTCACCAGTCTGATATACCTTTTGCTTAACCTTCTTATTAAAAGCTTTGATCATCTGTTTCTGGTACATCTGACCATGACAAACAACTGCCAGCCTTTTCTCATCAATCAAATTTATCTGGTTAAGTCGAGTCTGAATCCATTCATCTTCATCCAAGCCTGCATCCTTCATGATTCTTAAGGAGGGTATTTGAACTTCAATGGGCAGAACTGCTTCCATACCATAGACTAAGGAGAATGGGGTTGCCCCTGTTGAAGTATGTATGGTAGTACGATAACCATGAAGAGCAAATGGTAACATCTCATGCCAATCCTTGTACGTAACAGTCATATTTTGTAGAATCTTCTTAATGTTCTTATTAGCAGCTTCTACTGCCCCATTCATCTTTGGACGATACGGAGAAGAGTTGTGATGCTTAATCTTGAACTGTGTGCAGAGGTCAATAATCATAATATTGTTCAGATTAGAGCCATTGTCTGTGATAATCCTTTCCGGGATGCCATACCTACATATGAGATTATTCTTAATGAATCGAGCCACAACATTCTTCGTAACAGATGCAAATGAGGCTGCTTCCACCCACTTTGTAAAGTAATCAATGGCAACCAGGATGAAACGATGCCCATTAGAAGCAGTAGGCTTGATCTCACCAATCATATATATGCACCTTATCAGCATAAATCTGACATTTGTGACATGTTTTAGAATGTTGATAGCAGTCAGCTTCCATGGTAGACCAATAGTAACCTACTCTCAATATCTTCTTTGCCATGGTATGACCACTAGAATGAGTGCCAAAAATCCCATCATGCATTTCTTCCATAATCTCTGTTGCTTCCTTCTTATCCACACAACGAAGCAAAGTCGAATCATGATTGCGCTTGTACAAAATTCCATTACTCAAGAAGAACTTAGCAGCAAACCTCCTCAGAAACTTCTTATCTTTGACAGATGCCCCTTCAGGGAACTCCTGAGCTTCAAGATACCTCTTTACGTCATAGAACCAAGGCTTTTCTTCTACTCCTTCAGTGTCAATCTCATTGCAGTATGCAGGCTTCTCAAATCTGTCAATAGTGATCTTGGGAGCTTCATCATCCCAGCTAATCTCAAACATAGATGCCATGGTGGTTAATGCATCTGCCAATTGATTCTCTCCTCGGGGAATATGTCCAAAGGTAATCTCTTCAAAATGTGGGATCAAGGACAACACATGCTCTCTATAAGGAATGCGATTTTCATGCTTGGTATCCCAATCTCCTTTAATCTGAATAACTACCAGGGATGAATCTCCATATATATCCAGGAACTGAATCTTCATCTCAATGGCAGCTTTGATGCCCATGATATATGCCTCATATTCAACCATGTTATTGGTACAATAGAAACAAAGTCTTGCAGTAATTGGGGTATGACAACCTTCAGGGGAAATGATCACAACATCAACACCATTATCAAGTGCATTAGAAGCTCCATCAAAAACCATAGTCCATCGGGATCCTTGTTCAGGTCCGTCATATTGTCCAGGTTCTTTGGTAATAATCATAATGTCTTCATCAGGGAACTCAAAACTCATTGACTGATAATCATCCACTGCCTGATGAGCCAAATGATCAGCTACCACACTCCCCTTAATGGCTTTCTGAGTGGTGTACTGTATATCATATTCTGTTAAAATCATTTGCCATCTTGATGCGTGTTTTTCGCAAGTGTACGAACACGTCAGAGTAATATAAAAGATTGTCGAATCCACAGAGACCAAGTGTCAATCTATCGTACCTGTTGTTATGGTGAGTATCTAAGGCAACTAAATAAAGGGTTTTAAGAAGGGTGCAATGGTAAATAAAATAATAATTTTAAATAATAAATAAAAGACAGGCTCGAATGTAATTCACGTAATCAATGCATAATCCAGTACTTGTTAATGGAACTACTTATGGGCAATGTTTTCTCCTTTGAAAAGAACTAATTTAACAGGAACTGTCGCTTTCGCGTATTCAGAACCGAGTTGTACTCTCTAATCAACCCCTCCTATTGTCACGGATAAAAAGGTGCGTACTGCGTTAGAGTAGTAAACCTATTTTTAAGAAATATAGTATCTTAACTAAGTTGAAAAGTATTTTAACCTGGACTTCTTAGCAAAAAGAGGTTCTTACGAACCAGACTCTAAACTTCATAACGCGTCCGAAAATCGCTTTAAAATCTCTTTTCTTTTTAATCTAAAAGCTCCTAATGAACTAGACAAAGTGCTTTTGGCTGTTTTTGAAATAGTTAAAAACAATTACTTGAATTGAAAGATAAAATAGCCCTTAAGTGTTTCCATGAACAATTATACGGATTACTGGTTTAATTACGATCCTTACATCCTAACCTTTATGGAATTAGTTAGACATGATAAAGTAAAGGTTCTTTTTATAATTTTTCATAAAAGTAATTTAGTGCGAGTGCGGAAAGTAAATGAATTTAGTGCGAGTGCGGAAAGTAAAGGAATTTAGTGCGAGTGCGGATAATAAACGAAAGTAAAGCGAGTGCGGGAAATAAACAAAATAAAGTGCGAGTGCGGATAATAAAGAAAGTAAAGTAGTGCGAGAAATAAATAAAAGTAAAGCAATGCAGAAAATTAAAATACGAACTGGAATTAAAATGGCGGCAGGATTAACTTCCTCCAGAGTGCTCCAAAACTCGATCACACAGACAGATTACAGACTCGATCACTCGATTGCAGAAACACCCCGATGTGGAATGGTAACTGGTATAAAACTGATATATGCCTAAAGAAATCTAAGTTTGGATGAAGAAAAACGAAAAACTAAAGTCCTATTTATAGGAAAACTAAATGCGGGAAAAGACCAGGATGCCCCTCCACTAAAAAGTGGAGGGAACTGCTTTTTGCCTTGTGGCGCCCGCCACAGGCCTATGGCGCCCGCCATGGTACTGATAGGGAATGGAAGAGTGGGGATCGTGGGTCTTGGCAGTTGTGGAGTGGTCTTGAGACGTGGCCACGTCATAGCTAACCCCATGGCGCCCGCCACGGTGGGTGCCGTAAGTGTAAAATGCTGAATTTCTAGGTTTTCGTCCGTTTCCACTCCTTTTTCGCTCCTTTTCTCGATTTAAGCCCCGATTACATAAAAAACCTGAAAACAAAAGAAAACAAAGTAATAACATAACAAAATAACAATAAAAGCTAAGAATGCATGCGAAATCGGAGTCAGAAATACGGTGAATTTTAGTGTGATCAAATTCTCCCACATTTAAACCTTTGCTTGTCCTCAAGCAAACATTAAAGCTCAAGAAAATATGGTGTCAACACGTGTCTTTGGGCTAAAGGGCTTCTAAGTTCAAGTCAGGATGCAGTGACAGGTACTAACTAAGTGAACCAAGGGTACCATAGTAACACAAACACAAACTTCAATCCTATATTAACCACTCCATGTCATCCCACAATACCTAGGCCTATCTTCTCATCTTTTTGGGTCCTTTTCATTCAGGCGGAATCACATTAAGCCCGTTATCCGTACATGCTTCATAGTAGAGTGACCGGTTAGTGATTCTGATCCATAACATAAGGTTTCTGGCACATAAGCATGTGTAAACCTGTTTTATTTGACCTAATTGTAGCTGCGGGGGATCAGATCGTAATCCGCCCTACCAAGTTCAGTGCCAGATACCTCTGAACCAACTAACAATAGATGACTTGCAATTTTTTTTCTTTTTGTGGCAAAAAGTTTTTTTTTTCTTCTCTTTTTTCGGTTTAAATGACTTTGTGAGGGTCACCTATCCCAGAGTTTTCCTCTTTTTTTATTTTTATTTTTTATTTTTATTAGCACTGGATCATTCACTTATGTTCATCGGCCCCCTACGTAGAGCATGCTTAGGCCGGAGCTGACTGCTAAAATAAACTACTTAGGACAATTTTTTTGAATGATAATAAAGGCCATGGTGGTGGGGCTTAGGAGTGATTCCTATATTCAAGAGGTCTATGGTGCTAAAATGGTGCTGATGTTTCAAAATGTTGACCTAAGTCACCACATCCTAATCTAAACCTGTCTCAAAGCCCAAAAAACATGTGAAACAACATTGTTTTCTTTTTTAAAAATTTTCTGGTAAGGCTAAGGAAATGGGGAAAAAAATGAAGATGTACTAAAAATACACTATACTGGTGACTCGTCAGACTCATGCATTATCTAAGAAAATTAAACTAAATAACTTACTGAAAAGGGAAATAACTGAAAGGAAATAATTAACTAAAAGGGAAATGACAGAAAGCAATAAAATCCCCTCCCACACTTAAATCGAACATTGTCCCCAATGTTTCGAAATAAGATAAGGAGGGTAACCTGAAAAAGACTACTGAGGAGGAGCACTGGTGCCCTCGCCTTCCTGCTGTGATGGTCTGGAACGACGGGATCTACTACGATGCTGGTCCCTCCGGTCGAGTCGTGCTGATAAGGCAGCCTGAGCACCCCGGACCTCTCGGAGGTTACCTAAGATGGAACCCTGAGTGGCCTCTACAAGCTGGTAGTGCCGGCGGTTGAACTCTCTCTGACGGTCCTGCTCTAATGAGATATCGTTCAAGAAACGACAAACGTTGCTGTAAGCACGATCCGAAACCAATCGCGATTGTTGCATGAAGCTCATGTTGTCCGTCAGTTGTTGTGAAATAGTAGAGAGAAGTTCGTCTCGCCTTTCCTCTCTAGCTGTCATATCACGCCACATCTCCTCGGTGACATAGAATCCAGGAGCAGTACCTGCAACAGGGTTAGAGGAAGATGGTGCGGTGTGTGATTGTGAAGGACGATGGGGGGACATGTGAGGTATGGGAGACTGCTCTCTCCGATCATACTCTTCATCAGTGTCATGTGCCTCCCCATCAGGAATATTAGGAGGAAGTGGACCCAAAACAGGTGGAGCATTCAGATCATAGGTCCAGTTCCTTTCAATACGTACATCAGTACGTCTACTGCATGGTAAAGCAACAGATGGGATAGCTACACCATGAACCATCAACTCATAACCACCTTCTCTGCTCGTTCGGCACAATTTCATGTCTTTCAGAAATTTTAAATTAATTGTGCGAGGAGGAAGTGGTTCAAGTGTAGCTATCTCATCGTTCAGGCCAAAAGCCCGAGCAATAGACGTAACAAGCCCTCCAAAAACAATCGGCCCTGTTTTATTAGTAAGTAAAGCCATGTGTGCAAGCATAAACGGGACCGGATTGATATGGGTTCTAGTGAGGCATCCTTGCAAAAATAGGAGTTCTCTAGCATTTACCTTGTTTGGACTTTCCCGGCCAAAAATAGTACATGCCAAAAGATGTCTGAAAACTCTTATGGTCGGGTTGTGAATGTTCGACGCAAGTATTCCTTCAAAAGAATTTATTGAAGTACTTGAAAGCCTTTGCCAGAAGGAAAATACCTCGGCCGACCATTCCGCATCCAAAGGTGCCTCACAAATTGCACCTTCCCTATGAGGGATTCCTAACAAGCCTGCTAGCTCGTTGGTACTGAATTCATATTCAATTCCAAACAGTCTAAAAATAACAGTACCGACTGTGCTAGCAGTGTTAGGACTGACAGTGTATATCAAATAACTTAAAAACTCAATTGTCAGCCTCTCATAGGTAGGTTCCTGATTAACAAAAATATTATGCAAGCCTAAAATATCTAATAAATTAAAAACACTATGATAAATACCCAAAGCATACAGACAGTTATCATCGACGTACCTAGTCGAGAGAATTTCTCGACTCTGAAGCCTCTGAATAATCTTCCTTTGCCTATCACCCGGTCTTCCATCACGAAGAAGAAATCCATTGAACTCCATTGTTGATTTGCTCCTTAGGAAGTGAAAATGGTAGAAAAATGGTTTATGAGAGAAATGATAAAGTTTTGATTTTTATGGTTTGTGGTGGATGAAAATGAAAATGGATTTTGGATAGGTTTTATGGATGGTGGATATTTTGGAAATGGGGGAGCTTTAATGGGGTTCAAGGAGGTTTTTGAAAGTTGCAAAAATGGGTTTTTGGAGAAGGAAGGTATGAAAATGGTGAAAAATGAAGTTCAGCCCCGAAATAGGGGAGAACGCCATGGCGCCCGCCATGGGCTTGTGGCGCCCGCCACAAGGCTATTTCCTGATGGGCCTTGGATTTTTAAATCCTCCTTTGGGCCCTCTTTGCACCTTCGGTCTTCGGGGGGGGGGGGGGGGGCTGGATAGCGTTTTCTTCTTCTTTTCAAGGCATGAGGCTTGCATATTTTTTTATGAAGACAAAAATGAAAAATATGTTTGTCTTATATTTTTTTTCTTTGCTCGACAAAATAAAATAATTAAAACAAATCAAAAAGAAAAGAGAAAAATCAACATTAGTGCATAAAATAATATGTATATATGAGATAAATTCAAAGTACCTGAAAAAAAAGGAAATATAATAGATGCAATAATGTAAGATATGTCTGGAGATGCGAGAAATAAAACAAAGCATAAAAAGGAAATTAAATACTAGGGTAATATCGTCAGTGTAGAACGAATCATGTGGTAGGCTTCTCCTCCTGGTTTAATCCACGAATCTCAGCTATCTCCCTCCGAAGCTCTTCAATCTCCTGATATAGAGCATCGGCCTCTGAGGCATGAGTGAGATCAGAAACCTGAATCTGTAATTCCAAGTCCGCTACTTCCTGCTTGAACAGGGCAGTCTCCTTACGGAGCTCATAAATCTGGGTTTGTAGATCAGGCGGCTGCAGAGACATATTGTTAGACATAACAGTGATTCGGGGAGTAAGAGGTGTAGGAGTGTACTCAGCGGCGGGAGGTGATTTCGGCTCTTCGACAGTCTCTCCATAACCCTCTAGAGCATAACTCCAATTTGCAGGATCATGGACACTGGTCATCAGCGGGTCTGGTAATGTAAAGTAATGTATCACTTCGCCATCGATCAGTAATCTAAACATGTTGGGCTCAAAAGAGGCCCTCCTCATCAGTCCTCTGTCAAGACAAAAGTCAACATCCAGGGTGGTGTAGCAGCAAAAGGTCCTGAGGTGCAATAATTTGCGAGACAAACCCAGTGCCGTAGCTATCTGTGTAACAATCCCACCGACATGTATGATTCCTACGGATGATCTGGAAACACTAGCAAGGCCCTTCAACAGAAAGTTGCCACAAGCAACTGAGCGAGACTGAGTCGCACAAAACAATAGGAAAATCTCCTCTTCACTTAGCAGAGTCTCTGTATCTGGCAAACCTAGGAAAAAATGCGCTAGAATCATCTGGAAGTACCTTAACGCAGGGTTGTGGATTACCTGAGAAAACTGAGTGGAAGGATCTTGGCTTCCTCCACCTGATATTTTAGACCAAAACTTTTCCACTTCTCTGCTCATAAAATACCCCATCGGTGTCTCTGGAATAACATCAGGAGTAGTCTGAAAACCTAGTAAATCACCAAACTCTTTGTGAGAGAAGGAGTAGTCAATCCCGAACAACCTGAAAACAGTGAGTCCATCGGGTCCAGCCCAAGGGTCATGATGAAACAAGCTGAGGAACTCAAGAGTCAAGTTCCTATAAGTGTTGTTCCCGTCGTCAAACTGGTCCCACTGGAGTTGATGGCATAAGAATCTGACGCTTGGCTCTATCCCCAAGGCATCCATGCAGTCATGGTCAGGGTACCTGGTAGGAGCCAAAGGGCGTCTCATGTGGACATAGTAACGCTCTCTCTGTGTGTCGTCTCTAAAGGCCACGTGTATGTCATCGGGGTTCTGCATTCTGCACAAGGTTAGCAAACAAGTCCTAAAAGCACATAAAACATTCAATCGTTAGTCCTGACATAATAATAAAATAAACAAATTAAAATAAAGTAAAAATAAATAAAAATAAAAAGTACGTAAATAAGAAAACCATGGGTTGCCTCCCATGCAGCGCTTGTTTAACGTCATTAGCTCGACGACCGAATTTTATACATCATTTGAAGGATATGGTGGATCACTCAGAGTATGACAGGTGTATGATGTTGGGATGTCACCTCCTTCGTAGGGCTTCAACCTCTGTCCATTGACGATGAACGGTTTACATGTTTGGTTCTTGATTTCAATAGCACCAGATCTTAGGATCTTAGATACTTCGAAAGGTCCAGTCCATCTCGAACGAAGCTTCCCTGGAAAAAGTCGTAACCTAGAATCTAACAAGAGAACAGGATCGCCTATTTTGAAGTCTCTTCTTATGATTCTGTTGTCATGCCAAGATTTTGTTCTTTCTTTGTATATGATGGCATTTTCGTAGGCGGATTGTCTGAGCTCTTCTAATTTGTGGATATCAAGAATACGTTTTTCACCAGCAGTTAAGTAATCCAAATTCAAAGTTTTGATGGCCCAATAGGCCTTATGCTCCAACTCAAAAGGTAAGTGACATGATTTTCCATAGACCAGTTGATAAGGGGTTGTTCCTATAGGGGTTTTGAAAGCGGTTCTATAGGCCCATAATGCTTCTTGAATTTTCTGCGACCAATCTTTTCTAGATATAGAGACAGTCTTCTCAAGAATTTGTTTTATCTTCCTATTAGATACTTCCACTTGTCCATTGGTCTGTGGGTGGTATGGTGTTGCTACTCTATACTTAACTCCATACTTGCTTAAAAGTTTATCAAATATTCTCGATATGAAGTGTGATCCTCCATCACTTATGACTAAACGGGGTGTTCCAAACCTGGGAAATATATAGTTTTTGAATAATTTGATGACTACTCTGGTGTCGTTTGTGGGTGCGGCGATAGCTTCAATCCATTTAGACACGTAGTCAACGGCTACTAAGATGTACTGTACTGATTTCCAAAAGATGGTGGGAACGGTCCCATAAAGTCTATACCCCATACGTCGAAGAGTTCTACTTCTTGGATATTTCTTAACGGCATTTCATTACGTCTTGAAATATTTCCTGTGCGTTGGCATCTGTCACACTTGACAATGAAAGTGTGGACATCACGCCACATAGTAGGCCAGAATAGGCCAGCTTGAAGAATCTTGGCGTAGGTCTTAGATGTGCTTGCATGTCCACCATAGGGTGCAGAGTGACAATGCTCAATTATATTATTTACCTCTTCTTCTGGAACACAACGGCGGAATATGCCATCTTTACCTCTCTTGAAAAGAAACGGTTTGTCCCAATAGAAGCTTCTCACATCACTGTAGAACTTCTTCTTCCGGTGGTAGTTTAGATCAGGGGGTATGATGTCAGCGGCTAGGTAATTAACAAAGTCAGCATACCAAGGTACATTACTTATAGCTAAGGATTTATGAGAATGCTCATGTGGGTCTGGGTTATCATCTTCAATAATTTCTAGTTGGGTTATCAGTCTATCATAGGCAAAATCGTCATTTATGGGTACTGAGTCAGGTTTCAGGTATTCTAGCCTAGATAGGTGATCAGCTACCACATTATCAGTGCCTTTCTTATCACGGATATATAAATCAAACTCTTGCAGTAATAGAATCCATCGAAGTAACCTAGGTTTGGCATCCTTTTTACTTAGTAAGTAACGAATGGCAGCATGGTCGGTATAAACTATAATCTTAGCTTCTACTAGATAAGATCTAAATTTGTCTATTGCGAAAACTACAGCTAGGAGCTCTTTTTCGGTTGTTGCATAGTTGAGCTGTGCAGCGTCTAAGGTTCTACTGGCATAATAAATTACGTGTAACTTTTTGTCTTTTCTCTGACCTAGAACGGCTCCAACAACATAATCACTGGTGTCACACATTATCTCAAACGGTTCTGACCAATCAGGGGGTTTCATTATAGGTGCTGAAATCAGAGCTTGCTTCAGAAGATTAAATGCTTCAGTACATTTTTCATCGAATATGAATTCAACATCTTTCATCAAAAGACCAGTTAAGGGCTTTGTTATTTTGGAGAAATCCTTGATAAAACGTCGGTAAAATCCGGCATGTCCAAGAAAACTTCTTATCTCCCTGATAGTCTTCGGCGGTTTTAGATTCTCTATGACTTCTATTTTAGATTTATCTACGTCTATACCTTTTTCGGAAACTATATGTCCCAAAACAATCCCTTCGGTGACCATGAAATGACATTTTTCCCAATTTAGCACAAGGTTTACCTCCACACATCTTTCCAGGATTTTCTCAAGGTTGATAAGACAATTTTTGAAATCTGATCCACAAACTGAGAAATCGTCCATAAATACTTCCATGATTCCATCTAAATAGTCTGCAAAGATAGACATCATGCAGCGTTGGAAAGTGGCAGGAGCATTACAAAGTCCAAAAGGCATTCTTCTATAGGCAAAAGTTCCAACTGGGCATGTAAAGGTAGTTTTTTCTTGATCTTCGGGGTGAATAGGTATTTGGAAGAATCCGGAATATCCATCTAGGTAACAAAAGTAAGAGTGTCTGGCTAGGCGCTCCAACATTTGGTCTATGAATGGTAATGGGAAATGGTCCTTCCTAGTTGCTTTATTTAATTTTCTATAATCTATGCACATACGCCAACCTCCATCGGTTCTTTTTGCTACAGGTTCGCCCTTCTCGTTTTGCACGACTGTGATGCCTCCCTTTTTAGGTACTACATGCACAGGACTCACCCATTTACTGTCCGAGATCTGATATATTATACCTGCCTCAAGTAACTTAAGGACTTCAGTCTTAACTACAGTACTCATTATAGGATTTATTCTTCGTTGGTGTTCTCTGGAAGGTTTTGAATCTTCTTCAAGCAAAATCTGATGCATGCATACGGATGGGCTTATTCCTTTTAGATCAGAGATCTTATATCCTAAGGCTGAGGGGTACCTACATAAAACATCTAATAATTGATCGGTTTCTTCTTGGTTTAAGGTAGCACTGACTATAACTGGACGGTTGATATCTTAATCGAGAAATTCATATCTCAGGTTTTTAGGCAGTTCCTTAAGTTTTACGGTTGGTTTCATAGGGCAAGGCATAGGATCTGGGGTAAGAGATAAACATTCGTGAAGGTTATCATCAATGTAGGGTCTTCTATAATTGTCATCTTCCAAAATAAGGGTTGATGGCAATTTTATAGGTTCAGTTTCTTCTTCTTGTTCTAATTCTCTAATGCATTCTTCGATGATATCTAAGGCATAACAAACATCTCCTATCATAGGTGCCATAAGAAATTTTGAAAGTATAAATTATATCTTCTCGTCACCTACCTCAAAAGTTAGTTTCCCTTTTTTAACATCTATCATGGCTCCAGCAGTCGATAAGAATGGTCTACCTAGGAGGATTGGTATGTCGTCATCTTCTTTAATGTCCATGACAACAAAATCAGTAGGTATAAACAGCTGACCTATCCTAACAGGGACGTCTTCAAGTATGCCTAGAGGGTACTTAACGGATCTATCGGCTAATTGAAGTGACATCTTAGTAGGTTATAATTTTCCTAAGTTTAATCTCTCACAAACTGCTAAAGGCATTAAGCTCACACTAGCTCCTAAGTCTAGAAAAGCTTTTTCGATGACATGATTCCCCAAAATGCAAGGAATGGAAAAATTTCCGGGATCTTTTTCTTTCTTTGCTAACCTGTTTTCGGAAATCGAATTACATTCCACGGGCTTCGGATCTTCAAGTCTACGTTTATTCGTAAGTATGTCTTTGAGAAACTTAGCGTAAGAAGGTATTTGGGTGATGGCTTCTGTGAAGGGGATTTCTACGTGAAGTTTTTCTATAACCTTAACGAATTTTTGATATTGATTATCAATTTGGGTTTTCTTTAATCTTTGAGGGTAAGGTATAGGTGGTTTGTATGGCGGTGGTGGTTCATAGGTTTTAGTTTTAAGTTCTTCTCCTTTTTCTTGACTTTCCGGGGTTTCAGACTTCTCTGGTTCCTTCTCCTCATTCCTCTCAGAAGTTTCGGGCTCACTTAATCTAGGGTTCAAAGGTTCCTTATAAGCGGTTCCACTTTGTAGAGTAATGGCATTAGCTTGCCCTTTCGGGTTTTGTTGAGGTTGTCCAGGGAACTGTCCTTCAGGTGTAGTCTGAGGGGCTTGGTTTAAAGCTACCTGAGAGATCTGGGTTTCAAGCATCTTATTATGAGTAATAATTTGATCAACCTTGGTTCCTAACTGGGTAATCAGTTCGTTAACATGGACGTTTTGGTTCATGAACTCTTTGTTTTGTTGTGTTTGAGCGGTGATAAATTTTTTTACAATTTCCTCAAGCCTCGGACTTGGTGGTACAGGTTGCATAGGTTGATTTGTTCTTGGGGCTTGGTAACCTTGTTGTCTCGGAGGTGCGGTATTTTGAATAGGGTTATTATTTTTGTAGGAGAAGTTTGGGTGATTCCTCCATCCAGGGTTATATGTGTTTGAAAATGGGTTCCCTTGGGTGTAGTTCATTTGCTCAGTGTTGGTCTCATTCAACAGATTGCATTCGGCGGATTGGTGTCCTTGCGTCCCACATATCTCACAATTCGGCGAAACTGCGGCTACAGTATTCAGAGTTGTACACATATGTTCGACTCTAAGGGCCAACGCGTCCATTTTAGCCTGCGTTATGTCTATAGAGCTTAGCTCATGTATTCCTCCTTGGGCTTCCTTCTTTTCCACTGTCGCTCGTTCTACTCCCCATGATTGATGGTTTTGGGCCATATCTTCGATAAGGGCACTAGCTTCAGGGTAAGGTTTGTTCATCAGTGCGCCACCAGCGGCAACGTCGATGGTCATCTTAGTGTTATAATGAAGTCCATTATAGAAGGTTTGAATGATTAGCCAATTCTCTAAGCCATGATGTGGGCATGCTCTTAATAGTTCTTTATATCTCTCCCAGGCTTCGAACAACGACTCTCATTGGTGTTGGGTAAATCTAGTTATTAGGTTTCGAAGAAGAGCGGTCTTACTTGGGGGAAAATATCTAGCAAGGAAAACTTTTCTAAGGTCATCCCAAGTTGTTATTGAATTGGGTGGAAGGGAATCTAACCATGACAAAGCTTTATCTCTGAGGGAAAAGGGAAATAATCTTAAGCGTATCGCCTCAGGAGAAGCTCCATTGGTTTTAAAGGTGTCTGCTAACTGAAGAAAGTTTTTTAAATGTTGGTTCGGGTTATCAGTAGCGAGACCTGCGAATTGTCTCTGTTGCACTAATTGCAGCAGGGATGGTTTAAGTTCAAAATTATTGGCTGGGATAGCGGGGTTTACTATACTGGAACTAGGTTCCTCGTTTGATGGTTGGACGAAGTCCTTAAGAGGTCTTCGGTTTTGATCTTCGGCCATAGCTTTCCTATTCCTATGGAAAAACAAACGTGCGCGAGCGTAACGTTCAGGTTCAGCTAGAGGGTCTACTAAACTTCCGGCACTGCGAGTCTTTCGCATTGACCGGTGGGCAACAACCTTAATCTAAACGGTATAACTACAGGGTAGTGAAATTTGACGAAATTGGTCCCCGGCAACGGCGCCAAAAACTTGATGCGTGTTTTTCGCAAGTGTACGAACACGTCAGAGTAATATAAAAGATTGTCGAATCCACAGAGACCAAGTGTCAATCTATCGTACCTGTTGTTATGGTGAGTATCTAAGGCAACTAAATAAAGGGGTTTTAAGAAGGGTGCAATGGTAAATAAAATAATAATTTTAAATAATAAATAAAAGACAGGCTCGAATGTAATTCACGTAATCAATGCATAATCCAGTACTTGTTAATGGAACTACTTATGGGCAATGTTTTCTCCTTTGAAAAGAACTAATTTAACAGGAGCTGTCGCTTTCGCGTATTCAAAACCGAGTTGTACTCTCTAATCAACCCCTCCTATTGTCACGGATAAAAAGATGCGTATTGCGTTAGAGTAGTAAACCTATTTTTAAGAAATATAGTATCTTAACTAAGTTGAAAAGTATTTTAACCTGGACTTCTTAGCAAAAAGTGGTTCTTACGAACCAGACTCTAAACTTCATAACGCGTCCGAAAATCGCTTTAAAATCTCTTTTCTTTTTAATCTAAAAGCTCCTAATGAACTAGACAAAGTGCTTTTGGATGTTTTTGAAATAGTTAAAAACAATTACTTGAATTGAAAGATAAAATAGCCCTTAAGTGTTTCCACGAACAATTATACGGATTACTGGTTTAATTACGATCCTTACATCCTAACCTTTATGGAATTAGTTAGACATGATAAAGTAAAGGTTATTTTTATAATTTTTCATAAAAGTAATTTAGCGCGAGTGTGGAAAGTAAATGAATTTAGTGCGAGTGCGGAAAGTAAAGGAATTTAGTGCGAGTGCGGATAATAAACGAAAGTAAAGCAAGTGCGGGAAATAAACAAAATAAAGTGCGAGTGCGGATAATAAAGAAAGTAAAGAAGTGCGAGAAATAAATAAAATTAAAGCAATGTGGAAAAGTAAAATACGAACTGGAATTAAAATGGCGGCAGGATTAACTTCCTCCAGAGTGCTCCAAAACTCGATCACACAGACAGATTACAGACTCGGTCACTCGATTGCAGAAACACCCCGATGTGGAATGGTAACTGGTATAAAACTGATATATGCCTAAAGAAATATAAGTTTGGATGAAGAAAAACGAAAAAATAAAGTCCTATTTATAGGAAAACTAAATGCGGGAAAAGACCAGGATGCCCCTCCACTAAAAAGTGGAGGGAACTGCTTTTTGCCTTGTGGCGCCCGCCATGGTACTGATAGGGAATGGAAGAGTGGGGATCGTGGGTCTTGGCAGTTGTGGAGTGGTCTTGAGACGTGGCCACGTCATGGCTAACCCCATGGCGCCCGCCACGGTGGGTGTCGTAAGTGTAAAACGCTGAATTTCTAGGTTTTCGTCCGTTTCCACTCCTTTTTCGCTCCTTTTCTCTATTCAAGCCCCGATTACATAAAAAACCTGAAAACAAAAGAAAACAAAGTAATAACATAACAAAATAACAATAAAAGCTAAGAATGCATGCGAAATCGGAGTCAGAAATACGGTGAATTTTAGTGTGATCACATCTCGATATGCGTCCAGAGAGAGCAGGTTTCTCGAATATGTACTTGATTGGATCCATCTTTGAAATCAACAAGGTAGTATGAGTCAACATATACTGTATTAGTCGGCGAGCAGCCCATGCCAAAGCGCAGCAAGTTTTCTCGAGCAGTGAGTATATTGTTTCACAGTCTGTAAACTTTTTGCTAAGGTAGTATATTGCCTTCTCTTTTCGACCAGACTCGTCATGTTGCCCCAACACACACCCCATTGAGTTATCTAATACTGTTAAGTACATAATCAAGGGTCTTCCATCAACTGGTGGCATCAATATTGGAGGTTCTAGAAGATATCTCTTGATTTCATCAAAGGCTATCTGGCACTCATAATTCCACTCCATTACCTGATCTTTCTTCAACAGCTTGAAGATGGGCTCACAGGTAGTAGTTAGCTGGGAAATAAATCTTGCAATGTAATTCAGTCGTCCCAAGAAACCTCTAACTTCCTTTTTAGTACAGGGAGCCGGCATCTCTTGTATAGCTTTCACTTTTGTAGGATCCACTTCAATACCTTTTCCACTGACAATGAAACCCAGGAGTTTACCAGACCTAACTCCAAGAGTACACTTGTTTGGGTTCAATCTTAGATTGTATTTCTTCAACCTCTCAAACAACTTGTGCAGGTGATCAAGGTGTTGTTTATCATTCTGGGACCTGGCTATCATATCATCCACATATACCTCTATCTCATGATGAATCATATCGTGAAACAAAGCCACCATAGCATGCTGATATGTTGCCTCGGCGTTCTTCAAAACCAAATGGCATCACCTTATAACAAAAAGTTCCCCACTGTGTAACAAATGTAGTTTTCTCCATATCTTCAGGTGCCATCTTGATTTGATTGTAACCAGAGAAACCGTCCATAAAGGAGAATACCTTATATTGAGCTGTGTTGTCTACCAGAACATCAATATGAGGAAGTGGAAAGTCATCTTTAGGGCTGGCCTTATTCAAATCCCTATAATCTACACACATACGCACGTTACCATCCTTCTTAGGTACTGGTACCACATTTGCAACCCATTGAGGATAAGAAGTTACAGCTAAGAACCCTGCATCAAATTGTTTCATCACCCCTGCTTTAATTTTTTGTGACATTTCAGGACTCATGCGACACACCTTTTGCTTCTTTGGACGACAGTCTTCTTTTACTGGTAAACGGTGAACCACAATATCTGTATCCAACCCTGGCATATCTTCATAAGACCAAGCAAAGATCTCCACATAATCATGTAACATCTGGATCAATCTGTTCTTAACACCATCCTCTAATTCAGCCCCTATCTTGACTTCTTTCCTGTTTTCTTTCGTCCCCAGATTCACAACTTCGATTGGCTCTTCATGTGGCTGTATAACTTTCTCTTCTTGTTGTAATAACCTAGCAAGCTCTACAGGTACTTCACAATCTTCCTCCTTTCCATCTTCAGCTTGATAGATCGGATTCTCGAAATTATAATTGGCAATAGTAGAACTGTTATCAACAGGATCCAGAGTGAATGAGGATCTGCATTTTAGTGATGTGTGTGTGTGTAAGAATACATAGCTGATAAAACAGAAATAAAAAGAAAAGACTAGGAACACAATATTTACGAAAATGAAACGTCCATTGATTTTTATTGAATGAAGTATGCAAATGAAATGACATCCCGAAACAAGCATACCATTGTGCCTCGGGCAAGACACAAGGCTTAAAAGTTTTATTGTTCAAAATTACAAACTTAAAATAAAAACACAGTAATAGTATTTACTCTTGACTAAAGGAGATAAGAATAACGTCTTCAGTCTTCCAGTTGTTGAGCCCATCACCCATGGTAGGAAAGATCCAATCATCCAGGTTGTAGTCTTCATTACAGTCACCCACGACATTGATTTGATCTCTTATGACCCCTTGATTGGTGATACGAACAGCACGAGCACGACGAACAACCCTCTGAGATTCGGCAGTAAAACCCAAACCAAACTTGTCAGACTTGTAAGGGATGTTGGGAAGCTGACCCCAAATAGTAGAAGCACCTTTTGCAACCACAACCTTATCATCTTTGAGGGAGGCCATTGCAGGAGGTATTCTAGTAACCACAGGAACTCTTTCTGAAGCAGGGACAGACTGAGGAACAGGATCAGAGCAAGGAACAACTTCAAATGTTTGACACGGAGTTTCAACCATCTCACCCTCCATTTCTGCATATTTGAAAGTATTCACATGGCTAACCATGTACTCTTCTTCACCATAGACAGTGATAATTTTGTGCTTCACTGGATATTTCAACTTCTGATGCAAGGTAAAAGTCACAGCACCTGCCCCATGGATCCAGGGGCGCCCAAGTAAATAAGAATACGCAGGACAAATATCCATCACATAGAAAGTAGAGTTGAAGACTTGAGAGCCTACTTTGATTGGAAGGTCTAATTCTCCATGTACCACTCTTCTTGAACCATCAAAGGCTCTCACCACTACATCACTTGGTCTTAACACAACATCTTCAGGACTGAGCTTGTCCAAAACCTCTTTAGGGAGCACGTTTAATGAAGAACCATTGTCCACCAGTACATGAGACAAAGTAGTGCCTTTACATTCAATGGAGATATGCAGAGCTCTGTTATGGTTCCTCTTGGCAGGAGTCAGATCAGCATCAGAAAAGCCCAAACCATTATCACTAGTCAGATGTGCAACACAACTCTCAAATTGGTCCACAGAGATTTCATTTGGCACATGAGCAGTCTTCAGGAATTTGATTAAGGCTTTAGCATGAGCCTCAGAATACAGCAACAAAGATAACATGGAGATTTTGGAGGGAGTATGCCCCAACTGGTCAACAATATCATAATCACTTTTGCGAATGATCTTCAATACTTCTTCCATCTGTTTAGAAAGATTTTCAGCAGTCGGTGCCTCAACTTGTACAGGTTCAATCACAGGACCCTTGCCTCGGGCATTAGTACTTGGCCCAGAATTGGAGGTAGTAGTTGGAGTAACTGCACTTTTGGAGGTATTCTGAGGGGAGAAAACTCTTCCACTTCTAGTAATCTTACTAGATCCAGCAATGTTATCAACATCAAGATTAACATCATTAATAGGTGCATCAGTCACAGGTTCTTGTTTAACACCATGGATATAAACATCAGAACCATAATTCCAGGGTATAGCTTTATCGGAAGTATAAGGAACAAGGCCAGGAGTGGTAATGATCATGGGAGCCATTCTAACTTCAGCAACAATCTTCACAGGTCCTTCAGCAGTAATCCTGACTGGACCTTTAGAAGTGATCCTGACAGGGCCTTTGGGGGTAATCTTTCACTGGTACTTTATCAACCATAGCTACATCTTCAAGCTTCGTACTTCGAGTCAGATGTTCACACATACTTTCAACAGAAGGAGTTCTCTCAAACAATATAGTGTAATTGTCCATGAGGCGTTAGATACCATCCTTCAACTTCCAGCAACTATCAAGTTTATAGGCACAGTAAAAACAGTCTTCATTACAACCTGGAAAGAATCCAGCCTGCACCAGCTTCTTCTTGATAATGGATAGAGGAGTAGTCACATCTGCTACTGAGGAAACATAAGAAACCTCATCAACAACATTAACAGTCTTCTCATGATTGGGCATAGGAGCAGTGATCACATTTGGGGTCCCAGGAGGGTCAAATTCAATTTCTCCAGCTTCAATCATGTCTTGAATCTTGTTTTCCAACACCCAACAGCTGTTGGTGTCATGTCCCTAACTATTAGAATGATATGCACATCTTGCATTAGGATTGTATCGAGGAGAGGAAGTATTAGGATTCTAAGGAGGATCCCTCAAAGTAATGAGTTCCCCTTTCAATATGTGTTGCAAGGCTTGGGCCAGTGACATGTTGATCTTGGTGAACTGTCTTCTAGGCTTCTGTTGATTGTTTTGTTGTGGCTCTGGTGCTGCAGGAGTAGGATTGGAAATGTGAACTGCTCCCACAGATTGGTCACTCTTGTTATGACTATGTTGACCATACACAACATTAGACTCCTTCTTTCCACTAGGGGGCTTCTTAGCAGTGCTTGATGAAGAGGCACCCACCTGTATCTTACCACTTCTTATACCACTTTCCACACGTTCACCAGTCATTATCAGCTCTGTGAAACCAGATGATGAGCTTCCAATGAGGTGACTATAGAAAGGACCATTCAGCGTACTCATAAACATATCCACCAATTCCCTGTCAGTCAGAGGAGGTTGAACTCTTCCAGCCAGGTCTCTCCATTTCTGGGCATACTCTTTAAAACTCTCCTTAGCACCCATAGACATGCTTTGGAGCTGCATGCGAGTAGGTGCTAAATCAGCATTATATTGGTATTTCCTATAGAAGGCCTCAGCAAGATCATTCCAATCACGAATATTGACACTTTCCAGTTGATAGTACCATTCCAATTGAGCTCCAGACAAGCTCTCTTTGAAGAAATGAATCAACAGTTTCTTGTCAGCAGTATGTGGTTGAATCCTCCTGACATAGGATCTTAGGTGCAGCTTAGGACATGAAACACCATCATACACCACAAAAATAGGAACCTTGAAGCCAATAGGTATAACTACTCCAGAAACCAAACTCAAATCTTCAAAATCCAGCCCAGAAGATTTTTGCAATTCCATAACATTCATTCTATCTACCAGTACCTTGTACTTCTCTTCACTAGCAGGATCATGATAATAATTTGCTTCAGAATCAGAATCTCCCACAGTATCATGGAGACTACCTCCCTCTTTCTCAGAATTCTCAGACTCAGAATCCTCAATCTGTTCCTTAGTCTTGATAGGACCTCTGAACCTTCTTCCCAGGTTGATAAGGCCTCCTGATTTTCTAGTCTTCTTCTTCTTCTTCTTAGCCAGCAATGTCTTCAGTTCATCTTGTCCCTTGGACAAGTTCAGGATCAGCTCTTGGAATTGTGCATTCTGAGCTTGGAGTTCTTTGACAGTCTGTTCAAGAGCCATTTCTGCTGAAATAAACAGCGAGAAGATAAGATACTTGTTTATAAGAAACCTGTGATGCAATGATATGGTATGTAGATGCATATGCAATGTTTTCAAAGACCGCGGGATTTAAATTTGTTTAAACAACCAGAAAGTAAACTTTTATTAGTAATCAATAAACTTGTTTGCCTCTTGGGCTTTCAACAAAAATGAAATGAATACAAAGATGGGGTTTTAAGTCTCCCATGGACGTTTCCTCTTTGTGTTGAGGTATGAGTTGAGATTCCGCTCCTCGTGAAGTTGTTTTGTCAGTTCCAGGATTCTTTCTTGACCAACTTTGAAATGAGTCTCAAAAGTATCCCTTTGCTCCTTCAATTGGATCCAGGACCTTTGTAACTCTTCCATGTCAGTGGGCATGTCTGGATGAAGAATGATATAAGGAGTATCTCCTTCAGCAACAGGCTCCATGGTAACTGGCAGGTGTCGCTCCCACCTGATGACACCGGGCCAGAAGGGGTACGGACGCGAACGGTCGGCGAAAGGAGAGGGAATGAATAGAGTCGCCAGCTAGGCATTTTTATCCCGAAGGAAAGGTAATGCTGCATAAACCTAAGAAAAGATGGATAAGACGGTTGCGAACCAGAGAGACTGAGAAAGGGGGTTGGTTACAACCTGGGAAGGTATTAGCACCCAGATTGTCCTCCGTACTCGACGGGATCCACGCTTAAAAGTTTTGTGTTTAAAAGGGGTAATGTCAGTGCAATTTGTGTATCAAAGCTGGAAAGAATGCAAGTGTCAGTGTAAAAGAGATGTGAAGTGTATAAGAGAAGTGTCAGGGTGAGAACAAGAATGAAATGCTCGAGACTATGAGGCTTAAAGAAAAATGCTAGAAGAGGGGGGATATACAGAGACTTTTGTTCGATAACTGTTAAGTTATGCCTACGTATCCTCTCGTGCAATGAGGAAGTCAGAACACCGTAGTTCGACTCAAAGAGACTGAAAGGTAAATTGACTTGTGAACTGCTTGCTTGTTTATGCTCAAGTGTATGACCTGTCTGGCTCAGGTGCAAACTGTCTTGCATTAGACGGAAGAAGCAAGTTCTCGTTTGTGAGTGAATGAGATGAGCAAAGAATCCCGGAGGAGACGATTATTGTTTGTTTTTGTGTTTTCAGTCTTTTATTTCTTTTTGGAGTTTGTCATAAGAAAATGAGCTTAAGCCTAAACCAAAGGGTTAGTAAACTCATCATATCTTCCCTCTGCTTAGGGGTAATGAGAATACCTTAAGCATGAAGTAAATACCTCACACTTAATCACCATGATGTAGGGTTAAGATCATTACCCTACTTGTATTTATTTAGATGTTTTTGGCATTTTTGTTTAGTGTTAAGTAATGAGTTTAAGCCATAATCAAGGATTTAATGGACTCATTACACCATCCTAATAGAAGGATAATAGATGAGAACATTTAAGCTGAGGAAGGCTCCTCAACTTAATCCATGATTAGGGATTAACCTCATGACAAAACAAAACCTTTATTAGAGTGGATTTTAGTTAATGATAAGATTAAGAAGTGGATTTTATGAATTGTAAGACAACTTGAGGGGGACTTGTCCATTAACACTAGGGTTAGTCCTTCTTAACCAATTAAGGAAGAATTAGAACCCTAATGCAAGGCCCAAGTTACAAGCTTGATGTCTTAGTGATTATTAAGTGGATTGATTAAAGGATTTAAGCACATTAAGGGTTTAACACTTAGGATTAAAGTTATACACTCCATCCTAATAGAAGGATGCAGGCATAAACTTAATCACAAAGCCTTAAAACCTTTAGGGTTTAGTCCTTGATTATGGGGTGAGAAGAGAAGACTCAAAGATGACACAAAGGTAAAACTAATGGGGGACTAATCAAACCCTAATTATTATCATGCTTGGTTGTTCCTAGGGTTTATGAGGCTTAAGAGAGAAAGATCTTCAAAGAGCCGCCAAGGAAAGAAGCAGTTGAAAGGAGAAAGAAGCAAAGAGAAGCAAGACAACTTGCTTCACTTAAGAAGACAAGTTGCCTGAAGAAAGAAAGTAAGAGATGAACATGAATGAGAAAGCTCACTCTAATACAAAGATAAAATGCAGCAATGATGCATAAGAGAGATGAGAAGAGATTGTGAGAAGTGAAGGCAAATCCACTTCTCAAAACAACTTACCACCTGAAAAGTTAGCAAAGGAAATGAAATGCAATGAATATGAGATGAAATGCCATGATGCAAGACAAAGTCAGAAGTATGAACATGATGTCAATGATGCCAAGAGATGATTCAAACACATGTCAAGAATGGTGGATGATCATACAAAGATGAGGATGCAAGTGAAGCATGCTTTGAACCATGAAAGTTCAAGAAAGTTTATGAAATGCAATGGATACATAACATGGAAAATGAAAGATGCAATGATCAAACATGATTCTAATATGTCCTAAGATGTATTGCATGTCATGAGGATGCACAAAATGTCATGACAAGTTCTTGTATGCAAGCAAATGAAAGATGGATGCCAAGGAAAGCAAGAATTAGGGTTTATGCATAACATGTAACACAAAATTCAAAATCAGA
This sequence comes from Lathyrus aphaca, assembly GCA_963966055.1. NCBI lineage: Eukaryota > Viridiplantae > Streptophyta > Magnoliopsida > Fabales > Fabaceae > Lathyrus > Lathyrus aphaca. The sequence continues at coordinate 733,050,363 of OZ014519.1, read as the reverse complement.
AGCAAATGACATGATAAAAAATTGAAAATGGGATCAAAGGAACCCTAAATCTACACAAGTTCACTTCCCAAAGGAGGAGACCTAAATCTAAACCTAATGGAAGTTATGATTTTTCTAAGTTAACTAGGGTTTCAAGGTACCTCAAAAGGAAAAATGCACATCAAATTGAAAATGAAAGATAAATTCAAACCAATTTTACCCTAGAAACTACATGACATGGAGAATGCAATGCAAGAAGAACCATCATCAAACTCCTCATGGTTAGGCAGAATGAATTTTTTTAAGTTTGAACAAAAATATTGCCTTTAAACAACTTTAATTCCAATGAAAATTGTCAAAATAGGTCAAGAACCAAAAAGAAATTTGTTTTGAGAGTTTGATAATGTTTCTAAAAGTTTTAAAATTCAATGTGAATATTTTGGTGATTTTTAAATACCTAAATGCATTTTTAATTAATTAATCTCCATTAACTAATTAAAAATAAACATTTAAATGATTTAAAAATAATTTTTAATGCAAAAAATAAAAATAAAAATATTTTTGGGTTCTGAAAATTAATGAAATGTTTGACAAAAAAAATCAGAATTTTTCAATGTATTTTCCTATTTTTAAAAATTCGTGTAAATAAAATACAAGCAAAATGAATTAAAATTAATTAAAATGGAAAGTATGCCAATCCTGAGGCTAAGATTCAAAAGAAAATGGAGGGAATTGACTGGCGCCAGATCCTAAGGCTGTAATTCAAACTGACTAAATTAAAACTAAACCTAATTAATTAAATTAATAAATCAGGATTAGGGTTTAATAGTGGATCTGGGCCACTCATTCGCGCGCGGGTCAACACGGGTCAACAGGATCTATGGCTCACATTCAAACTAAACCCTAATCACAATTAAAGCCCTAATGACTTTCAGGTGGCCGGAAATGACCTCTGGTCATCTTCTCTGGCCAACCAAAAATCAAACTCATTCCCTAGGCTGTTTCAAGTGCTCTAACTCTCCAGATTTCATCCTCTACCCACCCCAAACATGAATCAATCACAAAATCACATTTACAATGCATCAACAACAAGATTCGAGCAAAATCAAGAAAACTGCAAAAATTTCAGAACATGCATACACACTCATTTCTCAACCATTTTCAGTGTTTCAAAGCTTAACATGATCAGTGAAACAAACTCTATCATCCTATAACAAGAGATTGTATTTCTGGAAAAAATGTTCTTGATGATACCTGAACTGGAGCTTTGAACTTTGGAGCTTTCTGGCCAGTCCTTTGCTTCAAACAAGCTCCAATGATCCTCCCCAGAAGTTTATGATGCTTAGCTGGAGTTTATATGGCCTCTAGAGGAAGTTTGCAGAATCTCAGTTCATGAAAGGTTGAAATCGTGTTTTTGATTATGAAGGTTTTAGGGAAAAATGGAAGGTGGGAAATGATCAGTGAGGTTTATGGAGTTGAATGATGGAAAAAGTTTGAAGGTTTGATGGATGAATCAAGAGATTCAAAAGCTTTTGCAAATTTGGAGATTTTTGAGTGTGCTGTGTTCTTGGAGTTTCAGGTTGTGTTGTGTGTTGTGTTGAGTTCCTTTTGGTCCATGTATTAAGTTGGGATAGGTCAGAGAGTTGTTGCTGGCCTAGCTTGATTGATATGGTCCATTTTGCCAAAAGTCAATGTTAGGTTTCCTTTGAGGTATGGGTCATGGCAGGCTGGTTTAGGGGCATGGCTTGGTTCAGCTGAGATCAAGGAATGCTTATGGATCAGATTTTGTGAACTGAGGCAAGTGGATGAGAAGCTTTGGGTCATTTTGCAAATTGGTACAACTTTGGCCCCTTTGTGATTTCTTGAAGCATAAGTCATGAAACTTGGAGATTCTTTGGTGCATTCTGAATTTTAGGTCATGTGTCATGCTTATGTGATGCTTAGAAGTTGATTTGAAGTCATGAGAATGCTTGGCATAAGGTTTTGCAACTTTCCCTCTTTGTGCAAAAGTGAAAATTTCATGATTTTTCCCAACTTTGACAAGTCATAACTTTTGATCCAAAATGAATTAGAAAGAGTTCTTGTACTTTTTGAAAATGGGAGGATCCATTCTACAACTTTCATGACCAAAGTTTTCTCATTTGAAGCATTTTTGAATAAAAAAGAGAAGGTTGAAAAACTTTCCTAAAGTGACAAGTTTTCATTACAAGTCACTTTCCCAAAAAGGCAACTTTGCAAATGACTTGAAATTTTCCAATTTTGTGAACTTCTAACACCTTCTATGATCAAATAAAGATCATACACATTCAAAATGATGGAGAACACCCTTTGGTTGGGTCATTGGGGGCCTCAGATGCCCTGATTTTGCATTGACTTGCTCAAGAAGTCATCTCTTGATCAGATGCCTTCCCCATTGAATTTCTTCATGAAAATTGATATGCATGATCCTCATATCATATAGAGACCAATAGAAACAAGAATGACCAAAAAATTTGGAGTTATGGTCTCTGAAACCAAAACCCTAATTTTAGGTCATCTGTGCAGTTAAACCTGGCTCTGCTTCCATGCCTTTCTCAGTTCTTGTGATTTTTGACTTCCTTGATCTTTGGAGGATAGAATATGATGATTGAACACATATGGACCCTCTTGAGATGATTGGTGGCCTTTGGAGTGGCTCAAATAGCCCAGGGATGGCTCAGATCACAAACCCTAGATGCAGATGACTTTGAATCAATGTAGTGAAGCAAAAAAATGCAATATGAGATGATATGATTGAACTTATGCAAGTGAAAAGATCACAAGCCATGGTGAAATGAGTGAGGGCAAATTTGGGGTGTTTACAGCTGCCCCTATTCAAGCATGAGTTAGCTGTGCAGGATGTAAGCAACGGCTTAACAGGCAAACAAGATAACTTGTGGTTGAATACCAAAGACAGTCCAAAATTTGCACTCACTGAATGAAGAAGAAAAGGGATATAGATTGTAAAAGGGAGTAAAGTATGATTATAAAGTGCGGGCGACGGAGGACGAACGTCGAGCATAGGACGACTTCTGGGGATGAAGCAATGACGGGGACGGCCGACATGCTGGGTAAACAGAGAGATAGGGACGACCATCAAGTAAAGTTATAAGACTCTCTGGGGATTTAAAGGTAAAGTGAATGATGGGGATGACCATCAAGTTCAAAGCATAAATGAGACAAATGATGAGGTACGGTCATCAAAGGTGAAGGACGATCACCTAGCAGGGGACGGCTGCTCTGTTGGAGATAAAGATGAGGGACGGTCATCCAATGGTGAATGACGATCACCTGGAAGGATACGGCTGCCAAAAGTATCACGACATAGGACGAATGCCGGATAGAAAAGGTCGACGATGGGGACGGCCATCGGATAAGCATGATGAAGGACGATCATCAAGAGGTGAAGGACGATCACCTAGCAGGGGACGGCTGCTCTTGGGGTTTATCATGACATAGGACGAATGACAGATAACAAGATCAACGATGGGGACGGCCATCGGATAAAATGATGAAGGACGATCATCAAGAGGTGAAGGACGATCACCTAGCAGGGGACGGCTGCTAAAAATATCACGACATAGGACGAATGTCGGATAGGAAGGGGTTCTAATGAATAGAGACTCCTCTGGGAATGATGAAGGATGATCATCAAAAAGGTGAAGGACGATCACCTGGCAGGGTACGGCTGCCGAAAGGTATCATGACATAAGATGAATGTCAGATAGAAAAAAATAAATCATCGGGGTTTGCTGGGAATTCTTCTGGGGAAAGGTAGACACAGACGAGTGTCTAAATCCAAGAAGGCATATGTATTTGACACGGTGTATAGATTAAAGATGCGGACGAGCATCCTTAAGACTATGATACGGACGAGTATCAGTAGAAACAAACGCTTGACGCATGTTCAGAGATGATGGTATGGACGAGTACCAACTAGTTAACAAAGAACACGGACGAGTGTCGAATCTGAGGGGTTTTAAGTGGCGTATATAAGATACGGACGAGTATCTGTATGAGCCAGATATAGACGAGTGTTCAATCTTGCTAGGGAGAGCACGACACGGACGAGTGCCGGAAAAAGGTGTATTATAAACAAGTATATGGTTCCCAAAGTGTTTGGGCAACTGTGCTGGGGAAGGTGACACGGACGGGCGTCAGGGAAGTGTGTATATATGTATCTGTGTTAGTGAGTGCAAAAGGGATGCTTTGGCTCTCTGCTGGGGGTATGACACGAACGAGTGTTTAAGAAGCGTCTGTAATGTATAAGTATCTGTTTGGGCGACTTTACTGGGGGAGTGATGACACAGACGAGTGCCAAAAAGGAGCATGTTTCTGTATTTGTGAGTGTAAAGGAAATGCTTTGGCTTTCTGCCGGGGAATTGGGAAATATTCTCTATATTGTTGATGGATTGTCAGTATTTACAAGTGTCCAGTTCGACACATGGCTTATGATCATGCAATATGTTTGATTTTTGCCGTAATGCTCCGTATTAGACGGAATGCTACGCTTTGTGGGGAAAATATGATGCGAATTCCATGATTATGCAAAGATACCGATCCGGGGTTCGGGTCCCGTTGCTGTAGAGATTCCTGGCTGATCTGTTTGAAGTGGATATCCCAGTTGGGGATGAGATCATTGGTAGATCTGACATATCTGACTCTGCATGGGGAAATAGATCACTGATAGACCTATCTTGGTAATGAGGGACCCAGCTGGGGTTTATGTGAGCTTTCGTCACTTTTTTGTGAGACCTTCAGGCATTGCTCTTCTGGATAGAGGTTGAAAATTCTGCGGGGAGATGGTTCCCTGTCTAGCACTCGGCTGGGGAAGAAGAAAGATCACTGAAAGATCTTCCTAGATATTTCTGTGGGGATCCTGCTGAGGATGATACTTGACAACTCAGCTGGGGGATATGAACACCTTCAGGTGCTGCTCTTTGAAGGAAATGTTGGAGAAGTGATGCCTGGAAAATCTGATGGGGAGAAAGCATCTCTGGTGCTGTTTGGAAGGTGTGCTGAGGAAATGGTGATTTGACAGCTTGTTGGGGAGAAACTTTCATGCCCCATGACGCGCTTCGAGTACCTGCAATCCTGTAATAACGAAAAAGCGTACAAGTATCCCGAGGTATCCCTTACTAGATTCCATCATAGGAGCTTAGACACTCCCGGGAGTAAGTATATTTCCTGTAAGCACGTATTTTAAGAAAGACGCATCTGTATTTATGCGATCAATATATTAATGACATCGGACATTTTTGTAAATGAAAATAAAATGTACGAGACGGAATATGACCGAAAATCTGATTTTATTAATTTATGTGCCCTGAATTGGCAAGATACATTCAAAGAAACGGATCCCCTAAAATGAGGAGATCGTTACAAATTGAGAAACAACAAGATGTTGGCAATGTTGATGACGCTTCGAGGAGCTTCCCTTTTGCTATGACTCGTATGACTTTTGACGTTCTTCTCATCTTGCTTTCTGAAGAAGGCTGGTTCCGACCGATGCTTGAACCTTTCGAAGCTTACCATGTTGTAAGTGATACAGATGAATTCAGAATGCAGTTGTTCGCTCATTCCCTTATTTTGCGTGGATCGCCCTTTCAGGTTTTCAATCCACCGGGATACCCATTTTTGCCTGAGTTGTCCAATGTGGCTTTTCAACTCAGCGGGTGTACATTTTTTCATTTTATTTTCCCTTATTTTTGCCCGAGTCTTTTATTCTGTTTTTGACTCGCCGGGATGCCCTATTTTTGCCTGGACATACATTCTGTTTTTATGTCCAGCGGGTCATTTTTACGCGAAGTATTTTTTAACTGCATCTGAATTCACAGGGGACAGGAAGTCTTCACCATCCATAGTATTGAGCATCAGTGTTCCTCCAGAGAAAACCTTCTTTACTATGAATGGACCATCGTAATTTGGAGTCCACTTGCCCCTGTGGTCTGTGTGAGGAGGAAGGAGTCTTTTCATCACAAGATCTCCTACTTGGTACTCCCTAAGCCTGACTTTCTGATCGAAGGCTTTCTTCATTCTTTTCTGATACAGCTGCCCATGACAAATTGCAGCCAATCTCTTCTCTTCAATCAGATTCAGTTGTTCATACCGGGATCGGACCCATTCTGCTTCATTCAATTTAACATCCATCAGTACCCGTAAGGAAGGTAATTCAACTTCAACAGGTAGGACTGCCTCCATACCATACACAAGCTGATACGGTGTTGCCCCAGTGGATGTTCTGATTGACGTTCGGTACCCATGCAAGGCAAATGGCAGCATTTCATGCCAGTCTTTGTAGGTAACCACCATCTTTTGTACAATCTTCTTGATATTTTTGTTAGCTGCCTCAACAGCGCCATTCATCTTCGGCCTGTAAGGAGAAGAATTGTGGTGTTGGATCTTGAAGTCCCGGCATAGCTCTGCCATCATTTTATTGTTTAAGTTGGAACCATTATCAGTAATGATTCGCTCGGGCACTCCATACCGACAGATGATGTCTCTCTTCAGGAATCGGGCTACCACTTGCCTTGTAACATTTGCATATGAAGCTGCTTCAACCCACTTGGTAAAATAATCTATGGCAACCAGGATGAATCTGTGGCCATTTGAAGCAGTCGGTTCAATCTTGCCAATCATATCAATGCCCCACATGGCAAAGGGCCAGGGTGAAGACATCACATTCAGAGGATTCGGAGGCACATGAACTTTATCCGCATAAATCTGGCATTTATGCCACTTTCTGGCATAGGCACAACAGTCGGCATCCATTGTGATCCAGTAATAACCTGATCTTAGTAACTTTTTAGCCATTGCATGCCCTCCAGCATGGGTACCAAAGGATCCTTCGTGCACTTCATACATCAACAAGTCTGCTTTTGCCCTATCAACACATCTGAGAAGTACCATATCAAAGTTTCTCTTGTACAGGGAACCGTCAATATTCAGGAAGAAACTACTAGCTAGCCTTCTTAATGTCTTCTTATCATTGGAAGATGCCCCAGGTGGGTATGTTTGATCCTCCAAGAAACATTTGATATCATGGAACCAGGGCTTATCATCCCTAACAATGTCTGCTGAGAACACGTATGCTGGTCTGTCAAGTCTGGATACTAAAATCCGAGGCACAAAGTTGGCAGCTTGAACTTTGATCATGGATGAAATGGTAGCCAGAGCATCTGCAAACTGATTTTCGTCTCGAGGGATATACTCAAGCTTGACCGTTGTGAAGAAAGTCAATAACCTCCTTGTATAATCTCGGTAGGGTATCAGATGATCCTGGTGAGTGTACCATTTGTCGTTGGTTTGGTTAATTACCAGATCCGAATCTCCGAACACAGTCAAAGTCTTGATCCTGAGGTCAATGGCTTCCTCAAGACCCATAATACAAGCTTCGTATTCGGCTTCGTTGTTAGTGCAGTTGAAGGTGAGTTTTGTCGAGAAAGGCATGTGAACTCCTTTAGGTGTAATGAGGACTGCACCAACACCACGACCATTCATATTAACAGCCCCATCAAACATTATAGTCCATTCTTCTTCCTGGTCAGACACTTCAGTGTGAACAGGCTCTTCATGATATTTTGCTTTTATGAACATGATTTCTTCATCAGGGAAGTCAAATCTCATTGGCTGGTAATCATCAATGGGTTGCTCAGCAAGGTAGTCAGACAATACACTGCCTTTGATGGCCTTTTGGGATGTGTACTGAATGTCATATTCTGTGAGGATCATTTGCCATCTTGCAACCCGTCCGGTAAGTGCTGGCTTCTCAAAAATGTACTAAACTGGATCCATCTTTGAGATCAATAAGGTAGTGTGGGTCAACATATACTGTCTCAGTCGGCGAGCAGCCCACGCCAAAGCACAGCAAGTTTTCTCGAGCAGTGAATAACGTTGTTCACAGTCGGTAAACTTTTTGCTTAGGTAGTATATTGCATACTCTTTTCGACCAGACTCGTCATGCTGGCCCAGCATACACCCCATTGACTCTTCTAATACTGTCAAGTATATGATTAGAGGTCTTCCTTCAACTGGAGGCATAAGGATTGGAGGCTCTTGCAAGTATTCCTTGATTTTGTCAAAAGCCCTTTGGCAGTCTTCGTTCCACCTGACCGTTTGTTCTTTTCTCAACAATTTGAACAAGGGTTCACAGGTTGCAGTAAGATGAGATATGAACCTTGAAATGTAGTTCAATCTACCTAGAAACCCCCGAACTTCTTTCTCAGTTTTCGGTGCAGGCATTTCTTGAATGGCTTTGACTTTGTCAGGGTCAACTTCAATCCCTTTCTCACTTACAATAAATCCCAGCAGTTTACCAGATCGCACCCCGAATGTGCATTTTTTGCGGTTTAACTTCAATTGGTACTTCCTCGGACGCTTGAATAGCTTTAACAGATTCACCAGGTGGTCTTCTTCTGTGAGGGACTTGGCAATCATGTCATCCACATAACATTCAATTTCTTTGTGGATCATGTCATGGAATAATGTTACCATAGCCCGTTGATAAGTTGCACCAGCATTCTTCAGTCCGAATGGCATCACCTTATAACAGAATGTGCCCCAGGGTGTGATGAAAGTTGTCTTCTCCATGTCTTCAGGTGACATTTTGATCTGATTATATCCTGAAAATCCATCCATGAAGGAGAACACCGAGAACTGAGCCGTATTATCAACCAATACATCAATGTGAGGTAAAGGGAAATCATCTTTCGGGCTGGCTCTGTTCAGGTCTCGGTAATCCACACACATCCTCACCTTTCCGTCTTTCTTAGGCACAGGTACAATATTAGCAACCCACGACGGATAACTAGTCACAGCAAGGAAACCGGCGTCCCACTGCTTTTGCACCTCTTCTTTTATCTTCATTGCCATATCTGGGCGAGTACGGCGCAACTTCTGTTTTACTGGTGGGCAGTCTTCTTTCAAAGGCAGCTTGTGCACGACAATATCGGTGTCCAACCCTGGCATATCCTGATAAGACCAATCGAAAACATCCACATACTCCCGAAGCATATCAATCAGTTGCACCTTTACTGAATCTTGTAAGCAGGCTCCAATCTTAACTTCTTTCAAGTCTTCTTCCGTACCAAGATTAACCGTTTCAATCTCCTCCTGATGAGGAGTGATCACCTTCTCCTCTTGTCTTAACAACCTGGCTAGCTCTTCAGGTAGCTCATAATCTTCTTCAACCCCTTCATCAACTTGATTGATTGGATTGTCAAAGTCATAACAGTGTTGTTGTCGGTGCAATCTGGAGGGCACTTTCTGCAAGGGTTTAGATTGGTTTATTTTAGTGATCAGTTTTATCTTATTTAGAAAAAAGTGAAAATGAAGTTATTTATTCTGAAAAACATTGCCATTTTATTTTTGTACAAAAAGAAGAATGAAAAACAGTGAGCGGAAAAGAAAAAGACCCATTTGCAAAAGATGTCCTGATATTCATTAATTGATCTTTGCAAAAAATACAAGATGGCCCTATTACAAAATGAGTCTTAACATCTTGGGCAAGATGCAAGACTTGATGCATGCTTTAAAATACAGGAAATAATAATTACTCTGCAGGAGTAACCCTTATAATTTCCTGGGAAGACCAGTTAAGGACTTGGCTCCCCGGGATCCTTGGACGTATCCAGCTATCCAGGTTGCGGTCGCTTTCCTCCTCGTCTTCCAAATTGTTCACAACATCCGGGGTGAGCATTCCCCCGCTGACAAAATTGGGCTCTTTTGCAGCCTCTGATTGATCTTGTTGAGTTGGTCTGTAACCCAACCCAAATCGGTCTTCTTTCTTTTCCACGGGCAGCAGCTTGCCCCAGCCTTGGGCGGTACCTTCCTCAACAACCTTCCGGGCTTGCTGATATGACGTTATGGAAGTTCCCAGTACAGCAGATGCTTCATTAATGTTCAGGGCCTCAAACCCCTGGCTCATGGTTTCATGGATTTCTCCATCCATTTCTATGTACTTATATGTAGCCAGATGGCTAACAAAGATGTCTTCCTCCCCACAGATGGTGATGATCTGGCCTTCCCACTCGAATTTCAACTTCTGGTGAAGGGTAGACGTAACAGCGCCAACGGCGTGGATCCAGGGTCTACCCAACAGACAGTTGTAGGCCGGTTGAATGTCTATCACATAGAAGGTAGTTTTGAAGGCCTGCGGGCCAATCATCACAGGAAGATCAATTTCTCCAAGCACTGATCTTTTAGAGCCATCAAATGCTCTCACCACCAAATTACTTGGACGCAGTGCCAAGCCATCATACTCCATCTTCACTAAGGCTTTCTTTGGTAGAACATTGAGTGATGACCCAGTGTCCACCAGTACATGAGATAGAACAGCACCCTTGCATTCCAAGGTGATGTGTAAAGCCTTGTTGTGGTTACGCCCTTCTGTTGTTAAGTCAGCATTGGTAAAGCCCAGTCCATGATTGGTGTTGACATTTGCTACCACAGTTTCTAGCTGGTTAACAGTAATCTCCTCTGGCACGTATGTTGCATGCAGGACTTTCAATAATGCATTCCTGTGAGCTTCAGAACACATCAACAGGGATAATATGGAGATTTTTGAGGGAGTTTGGTGAAGCTGATCCACCACCTTGTAATCACTTCTTTTTATGATTCTCATGAACTCGTCCACATCTTGCTCAAAGATGTCCTCTGAGTTTCTTTGACAATTGGCTCTTCTGGCACCTCACTCTTTCCTTTTGCTTTGGCAGCAACTTCTGCTTCAACATTAGGTCTTTGCATTTGTGAGGCAAAAAGGCGTCCGCTTCTGGTGAAGCCTCCGCCTCCCCCAACATTATCAACTTGTGGAGAAGAGGTCGATGAATCCAGAGTGATCTTCTCCCCGTTGCAGTAGAGATCAGAGCCATAATGCCAAGGTATGGCATTACTGCTTGCATAAGGAACGGGTCCAGGTACCGTAATGGTGACTGGACTGACTGCTGCAGAGGAAGGTACCGTAATGGTGTGCGGATCGTAGTAAATTGTGACTGGTAATCTGGCAGGAGGTGCCACTGTTTGTTGTTGAAAATTGATGTTGGGAGGAACGTTTGACGGGTCATAGTAGATTGTAACTGCTGAGACATCTTCATTAATTTCTGCTGGTGTTGTAGAAGATCCTGCTAGTAAAAAGGATGTTGATGTTGTAGAAGAAATGGTTGTTGAAACTTGACTTGTTGAAGTGATGGACGGAGTAACTGCTGATGATATTGATGAATCGGTAGGAATGAATTTTGCGGCTGTTGTAGAAGAATCAGGAACTGTTGTTAAAGGAATTGCTGGATTTGTAGGCGCCGTTGTTGAGATCTGAAGGATACCATCCTTAATAAGACCATCTATGCCGCTTCTTAAATTTTCACACCCGTTGACTGCAATGTGGCAATACCCACAACCGAGTTCACACCCGGGGAATACTTGGCATTCTAGAAGCTGAGCTTTAATTTCGACCAAAGGTGTTCGAATTTGTGCAACATTGGTGATCAAGATAGATGGTTTGTCTTCCTCAATGGCATTAATCCTTGGCCCTCCATGATTAGGCATAGGATTTCTGTTGACATTCGGAGGAGGTGCAAAGTTGAGGGCTTTAGAATCCACCAGATCCTGAACTTTCATTTGCAGGGCCCTGCATTTCTCAGTATTGTGACCAGGTGCATTGGAGTGGAAAGCACACCTGGCGTTGACATCATAATTATTTGGAAGATTGGAGGGATCTGGAGGTGCCAATTTCCTTAACTCAACCAAGTTAAGCTTCAGGAGTTGTGGCAATAAGGCAGCATAAGGCATAGGGATAGGGTCAATCACCCTGTTTGCCTGTGATGGTCTTTGTTGGAAAGGTCGTTGTTGCTGATTGTTGTTGTTGTTGTAGGTTCTCTGTTGCGGATACTGAATTTTCTGTTGATATTGTGGTTGTTGTTGTTGTTGATATGCTGGTTGCTGAGGAATTGGAGCTGGAATGGTGACAGCTACTACTGATCTGTGAACATACTGAGGTCTGCCCCTGCTTGCATGAATGGCATTGGTCTCACCGGTTCTTCGGGGTCCCACAAAAGGCTTCCTGGGATTACTGGATGAACTTGCACCATTGTCAGAAATTTTACCCATCTTTAATAGACTCTCAATCCTTTCACCAGCTATAACCACATCTGCGAAGCTGGTAGAAGAAAAGGCGGCCAATCTATCAATATAGGTTCCTTGCAGAGTATTCATGAACATGTCGGCTATTTCTCTTTCCGACATGGGTGGTTGGATAGCAGCAGCAAGCTGTCTCCACCTCTGGGCATATTCTCTGAAGCTTTCTCTGGAGGATTGAGACATTCCCATTAGGAGGGTGCTATTAGGAGCCATGTCTAGATTGTATTGATACTGCCTGATGAAAGCTTCAGCTAAGTCCTTCCAGCATCTGATAGTAGCTCTGGTCAAGTGTGAATACCACTCTCTTGAAGCCCCAGTCAGACTGTCTTCAAAGTAGAACATCCACAGCTTTTCATCCATGGTATATGCTTTAAGTCTTCCCAGGAAAGACTGCAGGTGAGTTCGTGGACAAGAGGTTCCATTGTATTTCTCGAAGCACGAGGGTTTGAATTTGTGGGGAATTCTCACCCCATCCACTAGCCCCATATCCATTACATCGAAGCCCAAGGAATTTTGAGACTCCAAAGATCTCAACTTCTCAGCAATTTCATCAAACCTCCTATCATAGACTTCGTCTCCAGCTTCCATGACAGTAAATTGCTCTTCTTGGGGGTCTTCTTGTAAGATCCTCCCCCCAGCAGTATTTCCTTGTACATTTCCCGGGATGTTGACTTTCGGATCCAGATGAGGTCCAAATACGGGTGGATTAACATGAGGCTGACCCCTTTCATTATTACTAGTTCCACCAGTCCCAGGATGAGGTTCCTCGGGAGTTTGTCTTTCTACCAATGCCCTTAACCTTTCTTGGCTCTGGGCCAAGCCAGTCATCACAGCCATGAATTGAGTCATTTGGTTTCTCATCTCCACTCTTTCATTAGCCATCTGAGTTCTGACCTCAGTCAGGTCCTACTGTACTTGCTCTATTTGGATACCAGGAAGGTTGTTGCGAGTAGGGTACCGGTGCGCACGGTTGACAGGCAACACTCTACGACGAGCAATATTCCTGAAGTCACAATAGAGTTAGAAACAAAGATAACAAAACCTACAAAACAAAACAAAAGTTAGTATGCAATGCAGTATGCTTATTTGTTTTCTAAGGTATCCGGCTTGGTTCTTGGTTTTGACCTTTCCAGACCTCGAGGAAGATGCTTTGATGTTGTTTGAGGAAAGAAACCCAATGAAAGCAAACTAATATATTACAAATGATGAACAATCCATAGTTTGTTTTACAATACATGCCCCTGGAGGGTCAAAATACAACAAAAGAAAAGTACATCAAAATGGAAATGAACAACAAGCAAAGAAATCAAACATCCAATCCAAACTCATCTTCCTTAACCTCCTTCAGAAGTGCCTCAGTCACTGGACCAGCTGGATGCTCTGTAATGGTCCTAATGAGGAGGTTCCTGGTTGCAATGGCAGTGGTTAGCTTCTTGTGCCTGTCATGGTCCTTTGATCTCTTCAATCCAGCCCTAAGCTTCAACTCTGAAATCTCCTTCTGGGCTGCCAATAAAGCTTCCTGCTGCTTCTTTTCATTGGCCTCTAACTGTTCAATCTTGGCTTGAGTTCTCTGATCTTCTTGTGTCCGGGCTTCAGTGATCCTGACCCACCTAGCCTGACTTTCTTGCAGATAGAGTTCAGTCATAGCCTTCTGAATCTTGGCTTCTTTACAAGCATTCTTCAATATTTGCTCCCCAGCCCTTGCCTTCCTGATGTAGTCCTTTGTCTTCTCTATCTTGGCCAGATGCTCCACCCTAAGCTTCTCCAACCTTTCAATGTCCAGACGACCATCACTCCTTTCCCAAAGAGTCTTCTTCAAAGCTTGAGACAGATTCTCATTCCTTTCCTTCAGCTTCTCAAATTCTTCCAGGCTGACAGTTGCTGCTGGTTGTACTGTAGAGGGTCCAGGTATGTCCTCCAAGATGAAGGGCATTCCAGTAATCTGAGCTCTGGCATGGGACCAGTCATAGTACTGAGCTAAAGCAACATTATTACATCTTCCAAGAATAGCCATCCCTTTTGTCTGGATGTTGTCCCAAGCCCAGGATGTTTGCCTGACAACAACTGAATTAGGCTTTACTTCACAATACAGGGTCTCAACTAAATCTTGCACTCTAGGAGGATGAACCAAAGCATAGCCCAGTTGTCTCTTAAACAACAAAGGATTGTAGTTGATGCAACCCTTCACTCCTATTAGAGGTACATTTGGGTATTGCCCACAACTGGTGATAATGTCCTTGCCTTTGGTGCTCTGGGTGCACCATCTGATATTATCTGAAGTCAAAGCAATGAGCCTCTTGGCCCAATTCTTCTGTTGGTGGGGATTCAGGAAGGCATCTGACTTAGGTAAGTGTTTGAGCAGCCAGGTGTGAAACAAAGGAGCACAACATCTCACTAACTTCCCCCTTTGTTTCTCATTCCTCTAATGAATGGAGTAGTAAAAATCTCCCAGCAATGTAGGTACTGGGTTCCTCAGAAGGAAAAGATGAATGGCATTCTTGCTGACAAATTTGGGCTCATCTGCAAACAGTATAACCCCATATATGCTGAGGGCTAACAGTGCACAGACTGCCCTCCACTCTCCCAAAGAGGCCTTCAGGATGGCCTGAGAAATCAAGAAATCCAAGTGCAAACCAGGGATCCCAGCTTTTGTTGTCATGCTTTGCTCAATCAAAGCAGGCTCCAAGCACAGTGCTTTTGCTACTTCTCCATTGTTGGGAGTTGGCATCTCTGGGTTGAAGGGGATTCCACCCCTGACAGGTACTCCAATCAATGATGAAAACTCCTCCAGCAAAGGTCCTAGCTGAAAGTCTGGAAATGTGAAGCATCTCAAAGGAGGGTCATAAAACTGCAGGCATGTGTGGATCATGCTCCTCTGAGAAAGGTCAAGGTCCATAACCATATCCAAGATACCCCCATAATGTTCTCTAAACAAAGGGATGTGGTCAGGGGTGATAAGTGACTGGACCTGCCTGATACCAGTCAACACAGGCTCAAAGAAGTGGTATGATATGTTGCTTTTCCTGGGAGTAGCCATGAATGCTGTTGAAGCTGATGAAGATAGCTGCTAATGAAGATCAAAACTGATACTGAAGATGAGCCACTGACAGGCTAATGCTGGTGATGATGAGAATAGCTGAAGCTGATAACTGGTGAAGCAGAGGTCTATGCAGAAGAAGGGGTCAAAACCAAGCCAGATATAATGTGGATACCCTGAAAGACAAATAAACAAATGTTAAATGATGCAAATGATGAGTATGCAAATGATATGCAGGGGTTTATGATCAAGCTGGATCTGATTATCTGTCTTGATATAAGTCCATGTATGTTCAAGAAATCCATATGGAGGTTCAGAAATCCAGTAACCAAGGTGGGGGACTCAAATAAAGAGTCACATGTCCAGGGTTAAATCACAAGAACTGTCCAAAGTGAGGTACTCTTAAACAATACAGTAACAGGGTATGATGTGGCCAAGGGTACCTGCAAACCTGTAAACAGCCCAACCCCCCCTCACAGGTAATGTTCTAAAACAAGGATCCTCAGACTTGGATCAGTTATGAGAAGTGTAAACACTCCTAACCCGGAGGTACAGTGTTTACAATAACCATAAAATATCCTCCTCTAATTCACCTCAATTTCTGAAGGTCATAATAAAGGTCATCCAGACTTAGCAGGCTTCCCAGATAGCCCTAGCACTACAGGAGATCTGTAGCACAGAGTTCTCAAGAAGAAACCCATATCTGAACCGTGTTTCATATTCCCGCACCAGACCGAAATGGAATGGGAAAGAACATGAACCACTCTAGCCTAGGTGTCACTCAGGTCCCAAGTATAGGACCTTAAACTCTCAATGGAACCCCACCCACCAAGACAGAAAACTAGATCCAACAATGATAATGACAGTATGAAATATGAAAAACTGTAAAGGAAAGCAATAAATAAAGTTGTACATAAAGCAGCAAATATACAAACACAATTAGCACATGACACCCCAGTAAACACAAATCAAACAAGCGCTAGGAGGAACCCACAAAAAGAACCAGAAGCCCTGGTTATAGTATAAGGTTCCCCAGCAGAGTCGCCAAGCTGTCGCTCCCACCTGATGACACCGGGCCAGAAGGGGTACGGATGCGAACGGTCGGCGAAAGGAGAGGGAATGAACAGAGTCGCCAGCTAGGCATTTTTATCCCGAAGGAAAGGTAATGCTGCATAAATCTAAGAAAAGATGGATAAGACGGTTGCGAACTAGAGAGACTGAGAAAGGGGGTTGGTTACAACCTGGGAAGGTATTACCACCCAGATTGTCCACCGTACTCGACGGGATCCACGCTTAAAAGTTTTGTGTTTAAAAGGGGTAGTGTCAGTGCAATTTGTGTATCAAAGCTGGAAAGAATGCAAGTGTCAGTGTAAAAGAGATGTGAAGTGTATAAGAGAAGTGTCAGGGTGAGAACAATAATGAAATGCTCGAGACTATGAGGCTTAAAGAAAAATGCTAGAAGAGGGGGGATATACAGAGACTTTTGTTTGATAACTGTTAAGTTATGCCTACGTATCCTCTCGTGCAATGAGGAAGTCAGAACACCGTAGTTCGACTCAAAGAGACTGAAAGGTAAATTGACTTGTGAACTGCTTGCTTGTCTATGCTCAAGTGTATGACCTGTCTGGCTCAGGTGTAAACTGTCTTGCATTAGACGGAAGAAGAAAGTTCTCGTTTGTGAGTGAATGAGATGAGCAAAGAATCCCGGAGGAGACGATTATTGTTTGTTTTTGTGTTTTCAGTCTTTTATTGCTTTTTGGAGTTTGTCATAAGAAAATGAGCTTAAGCCTAAACCAAAGGGTTAGTAAACTCATCACATCTTCCCTCTGCTTAGGGGTAATGAGAATACCTTAAGCATGAAGTAAATACCTCACACTTAATCACCATGATGTAGGGTTAAGATCATTACCCTACTTGTATTTATTTAGATGTTTTTGGCATTTTTGTTTAGTGTTAAGTAATGAGTTTAAGCCATAATCAAGGATTTAATGGACTCATTACACCATCCTAATAGAAGGATAATAGATGAGAACATTTAAGCTGAGGAAGGCTCCTCAACTAAATCCATGATTAGGGATTAACCTCATGACAAAACAAAACCTTTATTAGAGTGGATTTTAGTTAATGATAAGATTAAGAAGTGGATTTTATGATTTGTAAGACAACTTGAGGGGGACTTGTCCATTAACACTAGGGTTAGTCCTTCTTAACCAATTAAGGAAGAATTAGAACCCTAATGCAAGGCCCAAGTTACAAGCTTGATGTCTTAGTGATTATTAAGTGGATTGATTAAAGGATTTAAGCACATTAAGGGTTTAACACTTAGGATTAAAGTTATACACTCCATCCTAATAGAAGGATGCAGGCATAAACTTAATCACAAAGCCTTAAAACCTTTAGGGTTTAGTCCTTGATTATGGGGTGAGAAGAGAAGACTCAAAGATGACACAAAGGTAAAACTAATGGGGGACTAATCAAACCCTAATTATTATCATGCTTGGTTGTTCCTATGGTTTATGAGGCTTAAGAGAGAAAGATCTTCAAAGAGCCACCAAGGAAAGAAGCAGATGAAAGGAGAAAGAAGCAAAGAGAAGCAAGACAACTTGCTTCACTTAAGAAGACAAGTTGCCTGAAGAAAGAAAGTAAGAGATGAGCATGAATGAGCAAGCTCACTCTAATACAAAGATAAAATGCAGCAATGATGCATAAGAGAAATGAGAAGAGATTGTGAGAAGTGAAGGCAAATCCACTTCTCAAAACAACTTACCACCTGAAAAGTTAGCAAATGAAATGAAATGCAATGAAAATGAGATGAAATGCCATGATGCAAGACAAAGTCAGAAGCATGAACATGATGTCAATGATGCCAAGAGATGATGCAAACACATGTCAAGAATGGTGGATGATCATACAAAGATGAGGATGCAAGTGAAGCATGCTTTGAACCATGAAAGTTCAAGAAAGTTTATGAAATGCAATGGATACATAACATGGCAAATGAAATATGCAATGATCAAACATGATTCTAATATGTCCTAAGATGTATTGCATGTCATGAGGATGCACAAAATGTCATGACAAGTTCTTGTATGCAAGCAAATGAAAGATGAATGCCAAGGAAAGCAAGAATTAGGGTTTATGCATAACATGTAACACAAAATTCAAAATCAGAAGCAAATGACATGATAAAAAATTGAAAATGGGATCAAAGGAACCCTAACTCTACATAAGTTCACTGCCCAAAGGAGGAGACCTAAATCTAAACCTAATGGAAGTTATGATTTTTCTAAGTTAACTAGGGTTTCAAGGTACCTCAAAAGGAAAAATGCACATCAAATTGAAAATGAAAGATAAATTCAAACCAATTTTACCCTAGAAACTACATGACATGGAGAATGCAATGCAAGAAGAACCATCATCAAACTCCTCATAGTTAGGCAGAATGAATTTTTCTAAGTTTGAACAAAAATATTGCCTTTAAACAACTTTAATTCCAATGAAAATTTTCAAAATAGGTCAAGAACCAAAAAGAAATTTGTTTTGAGAGTTTGATAATGTTTCTAAATGTTTTAAAATGCAATGTGAATTTTTTGGTGATTTTTAAATACCTAAATGCATTTTTAATTAATTAATCTCCATTAACTAATTAAAAATAAACATTTAAATGATTTAAAAATAATTTTTAATGAAAAAAATAAAAATAAAAATATTTTTGGGTTCTGAAAATTAATGAAATGTTTGACAAAAAAAATCAGAATTTTTCAATGTATTTTCCTATTTTTAAAAATTTGTGTAAATAAAATACAAGCAAAATGAATTAAAATTAATTAAAATGGAAAGTATGCCAATCCTGAGGCTGAGATTCAAAAGAAAATGGAGGGAATTGACTGGCGCCAGATCCTAAGGCTGTAATTCAAACTGACTAAATTAAAACTAAACCTAATTAATTAAATTAATAAATCAGGATTAGGGTTTAATAGTGGATCTGGGCCACTCATTCGCGCGCGGGTCAACACGGGTCAATAGGATCTATGGCTCACATTCAAACTAAACCCTAATCACAATTAAAGCTCTAATGACTTTCAGGTGGCCGGAAATGACCTCCGGTCATCTTCTCCGGCCAACCAAAAATCAAACTCATTCCCTAGGCTGTTTCAAGTGCTCTAACTCTCCAGATTTCATCCTCTACCCACCCCAAACATGAATCAATCACAAAATCACATTTACAATGCATCAACAACAAGATTCGAGCAAAATCAAGAAAACTGCAAAAATTTCAGAACATGCATACACACTCATTTCTCAACCATTTTCAGTGTTTCAAAGCTTAACATGATCAATGAAACAAACTCTATCATCCTATAACAAGAGATTGCATTTCTGGAAAAAATGTTCTTGATGATACCTGAATTGGAGCTTTGAACTTTGGAGCTTTCTGGCCAGTTCTTTGCTTCAAACAAGCTCCAATGATCCTCCCCAGAAGTTTATGATGCTTAGCTGGAGTTTATATGGCCTCTAGAGGAAGTTTGCAGAATCTCAGTTCATGAAAGGTTGAAATCGTGTTTTTGATTATGAAGGTTTTAGGGAAAAATGGAAGGTGGGAAATGATCAGTGAGGTTTATGGAGTTGAATGATGGAAAAAGTTTGAAGGTTTGATGGCTGAATCAAGAGATTCAAAAGCTTTTGCAAATTTGGAGATTTTTGAGTGTGCTGTGTTCTTGGAGTTTCAGGTTGTGTTGTGTGTTGTGTTGAGTTCCTTTTGGTCCATGTATTAAGTTGGGATAGGTCAGAGAGTTGTTGCTGGCCTAGCTTGATTGGTATGGTCCATTTTGCCAAAAGTCAATGTTAGGTGTCCTTTGAGGTATGGGTCATGGCAGGCTGGTTTAGGGGAATGACTTGGTTCATCTGAGATCAAGGAATGCTTTTGGATCAGATTTTGTGAACTGAGGCAAGTGGATGAGAAGCTTTGGGTCATTTTGCAAATTGGTACAACTTTGGCCCCTTTGTGATTTCTTGAAGCATAAGTCATGAAACTTGGAGAATCTTTGGTGCATTCTGAATTTTAGGTCATGTGTCATGCTTATGTGATGCTTAGAAGTTGATTTGAAGTCATGAGAATGCTTGGCATAAGGTTTTGCAACTTTCCCTCTTTGTGCAAAAGTGAAAATTTCATGATTTTTCCCAACTTTGACAAGTCATAACTTTTGATCCAAAATGAATTAGAAAGAGTTCTTGTACTTTTTGAAAATGGGAGGATCCATTCTACAACTTTCATGACCAAAGTTTTCTCATTTGAAGCATTTTTGAATAAAAAAGAGAAGGTTGAAAAACTTTCCTAAAATGGCAAGTTTTCATTACAAGTCACTATCCCAAAAAGGCAACTTTGCAAATGACTTGAAATTTTCCAATTTTGTGAACTTCTAACACCTTCTATGATCAAATAAAGATCATACACATTCAAAATGATGGATAACACCCTTTGGTTGGGTCATTGGGGGCCTCAGATGCCCTGATTTTGCACTGACTTGCTCAAGAAGTCATCTCTTGATCAGATGCCTTCCCCATTGAATTTCTTCATTAAAATTGATATGCATGATCCTCATATCATATAGAGACCAATAGAAACAATAATGACCAAAAAATTTGGAGTTATGGTCTCTGAAACCAAAACCCTAATTTTAGGTCATCTGTGCAGTTAAACCTGGCTCTACTTCCATGCCTTTCTCAGTTCTTGTGATTTTTGACTTCCTTGATCTATGGAGGATAGAATATGATGATTGAACACACATGGACCCTCTTGAGATGATTGGTGGCCTTTGGAGTGGCTCAAATAGCCCAGGGATGGCTCAGATCACAAACCCTAGATGCAGATGACTTTGAATCAATGTAGTGAAGCAAAAAAATGCAATATGAGATGATATGATTGAAATTATGCAAGTGAAAAGATCACAAGCCATGGTGAAATGAGTGAGGGCAAATTTTAGGTGTTTACAGCAGGATAGCAGGATATGGCATCATAAGAGTCTGAGCACGAGATCGCACCCATCTGAGATAAGGTTCCATAGGAATAGTGTACTTTGGTTCTAGAGTCTTACTGTCAACCTTGTACACTTTACCCCAAGCTCGTATGAACCTTTGACGGTAACCTTGCAGATCGTTGTCGTAGTCGAACATAATACCTTGAATAAGCATGTCATGAGGACCATCGCTCCGAGCATAACCAAACTGACGTAGAGCTAAGGAAGGATTGTAGGTAATGCCCCCTCTTATGCCAAGGAGTGGCACATTAGGGAACTCCCCACAACGGTCAATGATAGTAACATTCTCCATGGATCTAGAGCACCAATGAATATCTGAATGAGCAAGTGACATGATCCTCTTGGACCACCTGAATCCTTGTTCATTCTTCATCACTGATTGAGGAATGTGATAAATAAACCACCTGGATAGTAAAGGTATGTAACACATCAGAGTTCCTCGTGCCTTTGTAGTATGGGCATGGAGAGAGTGTAAGATGTCTCCAAGTAATGTAGGCACTGGATTGCGAGTCAGAAATATGTTGATGGTGTGTACGTCTATGAGTTGGTCTGGATTAGGGAACAACACTAAGCCATAGATTAATAAGGCCAAGATCTCCTCAAAAGCATCATAACTCATAGCTTTCAAGAACACTTGAGCTTTCTCCATCAATACCTTAGCAAGAATACCCTTAACTCCACTTCTTGTTTCTAGAACAATGTCTGATTTCTTCAAATGTAGGGCTGCAGCAATAACCTCAGGTTTGGGCTCCTTCTCTAATCCTGTGAAGGGTCTCTGATCAAGGATAGGTATACCCAATAGTTTGGAGAATTCTTCCATTGTAGGAACCAGCTGATAGTCGAGGAATGTGAATCAATGATGTTTAGGATCAAAGAACTGAAATAGGACACTCATCATGTCTTCATTAAACCCTGAAGTGACTAGATCCAATAGGTGACCATGTCTCTTGATGAATTGGGAGTTTTCATAAACTTGAGATACCAATTCCTTAAGCTTAGGAGGTATCCCTACAAAGTTGATCCGGATAGTATTCCTACAAGCAGAAGCCATGACCTGCAACAAAGAACAAAGATAAATCCTTTGGTCCTTGAAATGGTTAGTGAAAATGCTATGCTTATGATGCATGATGATGCTATGATGTTATGCTCAATCACAAACATGTGGCACACACAAACAAGTCACACAATAGCCCTAGGTTTGAAGGCTTGCATGAGGTTTAAAGGTAAGTACCCTCCCCTAAAGTTTAGTTGGTTCATCTTGTCCTATAAAGTAACCAGGTTCTAAGGGATCTCAATATCATTGATCTTTCACAAGGGTAGTTGTTCAGTAGGCAACTTACTTGCCCACCAAAACCTTCCAAGTTTAGGATCTCAATGAGTGTAGTATCGAATATCAACCAACTTCAGTCTTCACCAAAGCCGGCTATCTCACTACTTTCTAAAGGCCAAAATGGGATAACTAGGGTTCTAAAAGTCAGTTAGTGTATTGACAACATATGGCAGCCTCATATTATCCTCAACTTGCTTAAGGAACATCATCACCAACCAATAAGTCACACTAACTATGGCCACCAGATCAACCAAATCAGTATACGCCGTACAAATTCTTTGGTCTATTGCCATTTACCTAGGGTACACTAGATCCGGGTTAGGATCTTTCACACAAAAGCCCCACAAGTAATATAAAGCAAACAAAACAAACAATTTAAGTGATCTAATTCCTAAGGGTACCCCTCTTTTATTAAGTCCCCAGCAGAGTTGCTAGTTCTGTAACACGGTGGGAGAACTGACTTTTAGTTAATGTTGCGGATAGCAAGAGTCGCCACCGACTTTTATTTTATCCATAAGGAAAGGACATAAAAGAACAGGAAAAACCTATTTTAAAAGACTTGAGTTCGGGGGGTAGGTTATACAAAGGGAAGGTGTTAGCACCCTTTATATCCATGGTTATCCATGGGCTCTTAGTTACTTAGATCACTTAAATTGTTTTTGAAGAGAGTAGTGTGTGATTAGAAATTTTTCTAAGTACTTTGTAATGATCCTCGTATGGATGTATACAAAGACTTGTTTTTGAAAATTTGTTTGAAAAAGTGTGGTGTGAAGAGTATTTTGAAAGGTGAGCAAGCAACTAAGAGGTACCTACCCTAGATTAAGTCTTTCATGTTCTTGTATGTTCTTTCAATGGTAAGACTATCCCTATTATTAAGGAATAGGTAGTCATTACCTTGGATGTAATTAAGGGACATGTGTAGGGTCATCTGGATATAGGCAACTGTAGGGTGTCTTTAGCAATTCGTAGGGACTTATCATCTTTTATTCGAAGGGACAAGATCATTTATCGTAGGCAACCTCGAAGGGACTTGATCTTTTAAACTGAAGGGACTTGATGATATTTATGAAGGGACTTTGCTTAAGACACCTTACTTGACCTTTTGTATAAGGCAACAGAGAGGCAACCCTAGTGTAGCGGTAAAATTGTGAGTGTAAGCTATTGATTAACTTAACTCGATTAACACAGAGTCGCCACCGCGCTTTTCTTTATTTCCGAATGGAAAAAGGTAAAAGAACGAATAAAAACCTAGAATTCTAAAAGCAAAGGCTAAAAGAAATAAACAGAGATTGGGTAAGGGGATTGGTTATGAACCGGGAAGGTTTTAGGCACCCGACTCATCCGTAGTACTCTACGGGAGCCCTTTGAAATAATTATCACTTTTGGTCTGAAATTGGTTTGTTTAAAATGATGGAAGAGATGAGAAGAAGAACATTTTTTTTTAATAATTTTGTGTTTGATAAGGTTTTAAAGCCTTATGCCTACGTACCCACAACGTGCAATGCGAGATCAAAACCCCGTAGTTCGTGGTACAAAGTTTGAAAAGAATAAGTGGGTTGAGTTGATTTTAAGATGTAAAGATAAGTCGTCATCCCTTAGCGAATAATTCCGCTAAAAGGGATGAATCATATCTAAACATATAGAAAAGAAGAAAGGTGCACAAAGCACAAAAATAATTGAATGGATTTGTATTTTTTAAAGTATGTACAAAAGATGGTTTTAATATATTTACATGGTTTAATATTTGATTAAGAAAATAAAAGGGAAAAGTTTAAAAATCGCTTGACCGAAATCAAAGTTTGTTTATGAAATTGTTTGAGATTTAGAAAACAAGAAGGTTTTGAAATAGGAAGAAGTTTTGAAAATTAAAGAATGGGGAGGAGATGAAGAGACTAGTCCTAATGCTTGAATTAAAAGCTAAGGAAAGAAGTTACCAAGACCAATATGTACAAATCTTCAAAATTCGGACTTCCATCTTCAAAGGTTAATGACATCATTTGAGGCCAAAGTTCTTAACCACTCCAACTTGAGCAAAGGGAATCCTAGGAGATCTAAGTCCAATTTCCAAGAAGTTTGGGATAGTAACCATAAGTCCAAAGTTAGAAGTAACAAGTTTTTTTTTTTAAGGGTTTAATCCTTTATTAAGTATTTTGATGTCCAAATGGACGAAATAAAAAGCAAGCACAATATGAATATTAACAAACACAATATGAATATAAACAATGATATATGATATAATATGGCAAAATATAATAAAGAGATAAAGGAGCAAGAGATTAAAATAAACGAATAAAGTGCAAGATATTAAATTTAAGCCATTATATTCACATTATAATATTATATACAATATAAGGTGGTATGATGAACTTAATCAAGCACAACCACAACAATGAAAATAAAATTGAGGCAAACGGATCCAAGTGGATCTTAATTCGAATCGGGACAACTTTAGGTCTATGTTAAGCAATCGCCGAGTAATTTACGAAGTAATTACCCTACAAATGAGGCCGGCCACCACTAATTAAAGTGGAAAATATTCGTGTTAATACATGTTAGAGAAACGATATAATGGATCGTTCTCCGAAAACATGCCACACTAAAAGAAGAGGAAGGTCTAATCTTAATCGAAATTATCGTTGAATTTTCTCGATTAGCAACCTATCACGATCTCAAAGTATGGAGAATGATCCAAATGATCATTCATCCATAGATTTGAAATAATGAAGATTAAACTTAATCGGAAATCAACAATCCCGAATCGGAAGATTGTCATCGACCAAAATTAAAAAGAGATGAAGAAGTAATAGATCCAAAAAGAATAGATCTAATAAAAGAAACCAAAACATTTTTAAAATCATTTTTCTGAACTCTTTCAAACAAATTGTTTTCACTAAATTCCTTTTATGAATATATTCTTAAAATGATTTATAAAAATATTTCTTAAATTTGTTTTCACTAAGAAATATTTTCACTAATCCTTTTACCAATATATTTTTAAAATCCAAATCTAAATAATATAAAATCTAACTAATATAAAAAAAAAAAATAAAAAAAAGGGGGAGGGGGATATGAAGATCCGTGGGTGAGGAAAGTGGATCTAAGGATCCATGGCCCAAGTCTAACATAATACAATTTCTTAATTACAACTAAATAAATAAATTATAAAAAAAAAAAAAGAAATCAGAAAAAAAGAAAAGAGGGAGATTGTTCTTCTTCTTCCTCTATGCGATAACAGGGGATGAAAACAGGGCTACAAACGGCGGCGGCTAACAGAGCTAAAAAACGATCTGATCCTCACCTTCTCAAACACAACACAACCAAGCTTCTTCTTCACTTCTCAATCGCGATATCCAACCTTGCTTCGTCGCAAACTTTCGGTTTCTCCTTCTTCTCTCTCAGTCGATTCAAATTTGGAATTAATTCAAGGGATTGAAAGTTGAAAGTGACTCGAGAGATTGATTGAGGGAGTGATTAAGAGGTTTGAGTGAGTATTTCGGATTTGAGAGTAAAATGAGATTAGGGATTTTTTAGAATTTGGGATTAATTTGGCAGAGCTTCAGTATGCTTATCAAGCTTGATTTGAGTGAGGATGGGAAGCTCTTTAAATAGGGAAAGAGGAAGAAAGAGGGTTGCCGTTTTGAGAAGATTCGGATGCGTTTTGGTTTCGGTGAATTTTCTCGTGTGTCTTTCATTATGATTCTGAGTTGCTGCGTTTTATCTACGAATCAATTGCGTTTTGCTTCTTGGTTTTCAGGTGTTTTGGATGCGTGAGTCAAGTGTGATGCAAAGTCTCGTGCGGAATGCGTGACGCGGATTGAAGTATTGTTGTTGGCTGGACTGTATGAAGCCACGGCTTGTTTTGCTTGTGTATGGGCGAGATGCTTGCTGGCTTTGCTGTTGGAGGCTTGATGTTTCGGCGTAGGCGTGTGAGATTTTGACAAAGGCTTGCGCGCTGAGTTTGTTGAGGCTTTGCGGCGTGGATATTCATGCGTTGGGCTGTGTTGTTTGTGGGCCAGGATGCTGTGAGCTTGGCCGAAGCTGATGGAAGTGTGGGGCTTGCTTGATGCCTTGGCTTTTGGGCATGATGTCATGCGGCTAAAGCTGGGTGTGTTTCATTGCTACGGATTGAAGCTGCAGGCAGTTTGAGGTGATGGCTTCCATTGGTTTGATTGTTGGGCCTGCTGTACGGAAAAGGGCATGAGCTAGATGTTATTTTGCAGCTTGACATATGAAGCATGAGGTGGTGAATTGTGGGGCCTGGTGTGCTGCGGAAGTACTTGTGGTGGGGGCTAGCAAATGGTGTTAGTTTTGTGAAGAATTTCTTCTTTATTTTTTTAATATTTTGGTGTACATATTTTTAATGAAAGGACTATATGTAATGGATATTGTAAACAACATATTAGGCTTAGGAGGAAAATGCTATGGGTCTTATAAAAGGATTAGAAATTAAAAGGGTGTTTAGGAATTAATATGAAACTTAGTAATATAATTTGGGAGAATTAACATAGAATGTAGAGAAATTGGAAAATGGAAATAAACAAAATTAATTGGATTTGATTGGCTAATGGGAAAAAATGGAAACAAGTAGTTTTGAAAATTGGATGAATAATAAAAAAAATCGAAATGAATTGGAAATGGTTTATGGACATGAAACTATGGATTAATGGGTATGTATGTAAGAAATGGAGATCTAAAATAATTGGGTCATCGAAACAAATGGTTAAAAAATAAATAAATGGATATTGAATAAAAATGGATAATCGGTAAAAATGGTGATCTAGATGATTGAACTAAAAAGAAATGAATCACATAATCAGGGAAGAATGGAAATGATGGTTACTGAAAATAGGGTGATCCGATGAGAAAAAAAAAAAAAAAAAAAATGGATGTGATAATATTTTTTAGCCCACAACTTGATCTTCACAAGCCTCTGATGATAGTGAACACAACCAAACAAAGAGCCACTGAACAACTGAATAATCTGAACCTTAAGCCACAACCGTCATCTGAAAATTATCTGATTATTGCCTTGATGATTCGAAAACAAACTGAGGAAAATAAATCCTCAGATGAATCGTTGATGAATTGATGGAACGATGAACTGATAAAACACCGGAGATTTACACCAAACTTCGCACAGAACAACTGCCTGATAATTGATGAACAAGCCAAACTTTGCACAAGAAACAACTGTCACACAATCCAACTTATACTTTGAAAACGCATTGCCTGATGAATGAATTACTGGCACACACAACTGGCAGTCAACACAATCTTTTAATAGTTTGACCAGATTAGGTCAAACATCCACTTGAAATATAATTGTGACTGAACAAACGCATCTGAACGAAATTACTGTCTCATCTTTGCAAACCTGCAACACAAAGAAGAAGAAGAACATTGCGACATATTTTTTTGTACTTTTGGTTAGAAGTCAGTAAATAAACAAAAATAAAGGAATAAAAATAATGGTGATCCCCTGCGGAGCATAGACCCGATCTGAGGAGAAACTCGGAAACCAATGTGATCTTGCTTGTATGCAAAAATGCAGATGATATGCGAAACAATCTTAGGGCAAAAATTAGGGTGTTACAGCTGCCCCTATTTAAGTTTCTTCAATCCGGAGATATGAAGATTGACATCTTCGTCTCTACAAGATGGGAGAGACTTAAATACAGAAAAAACCAATTTTTGTCCTAAGAGAACAAATGATATGATATGAATATGATATGCAAACCCAAGATCTCTGTGGGGAAAATAATGACCACCAGAGAAAAGCACAACTTGGGGACACAGAAGAAAATCCCACTGGGGAAACAACAGACAAACAAAGAGTTACCAGGAAAATAAATCACTGGATAACAAGCTCCACTTGGGGAAACGATATGATATAAACATGGAACAATATCAACCAGGAATATCAATCAATCACAATATTTGAATCCAAGAGATAGAGAAATAACTGAGTTGGATAAGAAATCATCAACTACCTGATTTACTGGGTAGGAAATACAACAGACTCGACTATCTATTTACTGGATAGGAGCAAACTTCGGAGGGATATCCTCAATTACCTTTTTACTGGGCAAGAAACTCTCAACTACCTGATTTACTGGGTAGGAGCAAAATAAAGGACTCGACTATCAATTTACTGGATAGGAGTATGATCCACTACCTGATTTACTGGGTAGGAACTTAATCAAATTACCTTTTTACTGGGTAAGAAAATAACTTGACTACCGGATTTACTGGGTAGAAGCTAAATCAAAGAATAACAAACTCTATTACCTTTTTACTGGGTAAGATGATAAAGTCTCGACTACCGGATTTACTGGGTAGGAGTACAAGCAAAAGAACTTGATCAAATTGGTAATATTACCCACTATCGATTACTGATAGCTAAATTCTCGAGCAAAGTGCTCAAGCTGGAGAAAATGTTGCCCACTATCAAACAGTGATAGTTTAATTCCAAGGCAAATATATCCACAAAAGGGGACCAAAGTTCAATCCGAGAACAAATTGGAAAGAAACGGTCAAACAAGACTCATCCCGAGGAGGAAATATCTCAACTGGGGACAATTCCATCCAGATAATAAACTGGGGAGGAAGCTAAACCAACATCATCCATGAGAAACAAACTCAGTGGGGAATTAGAAAGGATTAACTCTTTCTGCTTAATGGTCGACACTCTAAACTTGAGAGGAATACGACACACACACTCTGTGGGGAAAAATCACACCAAAGAGCAGATAACAATGATAAACGCCAGAATGCAAGCAAACAATGCTATGCTTATGCGTATGAATATGCTTATGAATATGCTGACAAAACAGACATAAAGATAAGAAACAAGTGACATAAACAATCACAACAACCGGATACTCGGCTAATCCCAAGGTAACAATGCAGGGAAATAATTGGAGATTCAATCTTGAAATCTGCAGGGGAATATCACAAGCCATCAAAGGAATACAATCCTACTACAAGGCTTAAATCATGATAAAACAGCATCTGCTAGGAATATCATCCTGCTGAGGAAAAAGTAATCTGCTGAGGATGGAAATATTCTTGGTAAAAGTCAAACTTCACAAGGAATAACTGTCATACAACTCCTGCTCCACCTGGGGATAGAGTGCCAGACTTGCTAAAAATCACATAGGAAACTGCTGGAAATCAACACATGCAGATCTACTGGGGATCCATATGGGGATATCAGAAGTTAACATCATAGCCAAAACACAGTTACGAGGGATTTTAAATCAGTACCCAACATAGGATAAAAGAAAACCTCTAAACTGGCTGCTATATCAATACTTCTGTATTCAAGAATGCAAATAATCAAGCTGAGGAACATGAGCTCAGCTGGGGATTCCCAATACTTCTCAATTCAAAGATAACATGCTGAGGAAGAAATCAAAACTCAGCTAGGGATTCATAAGAACATCCCTTTCAACAACTCTTCTGGGGAACACATACAGCCTCCATTCAACAACATGGTTGGGGAACAAAACATCATTAACATCAATCTGATCAAGACTATCCAAGAACTTCACATGGACACAACCGAATCAAACCCTGCTTTGGGAGAGACAAGTTACACACATCCAAACTTTACCATTCTTGGAATCACTATCGACATCCTTTATTTGTTCAGATATCAAAAGAAAAATGTTTTTAAAATCTTCAAAAATTAAATTTATTAAATTCGTTTCAAAAATCATCATCAACAATAAATTGAAATTTTGTAAACAGAAACAATATAAAGAATTGCAAACAATTGGATAAAAGCTCAAATTCATTGATAGAATGGTAGTCAGCAAATGGCATGACTCCATGGATCATTACAAGTTTGAAAAATGGTAAATACATGGAAAAGGGCTACATTGAGATACAATGATCACTATTCTCCCTATCAACTTTGAACTCCACTGTGTTCGAAACTTCAGTCAAGGATGAGTGAATAAGGATCTTTGATGAATAATTCTTCTGAAGAATAAGAATCTGAAATCCTCGGTTGCTACAAGCGATTCAGTCTGTCGACACAGTTACTTGCCATGATCCCTAACTTTTGCCTAGATTGCCCTTTCGGGTTTTCAATCTACCGGGATAATTATTTCTGTTTTTGTCTCTAATTTTTGCCTGGACCGCCCTTTCGGGTTTTCAATCCACCGAGACGCTCATTTTTGCCTAAGCCGCCCTTTCGGGTTTTCAACTTAGCGAGCTGTTCTTTTTTTTTAGGCGAAGTATTTCTTGACTGCATCCGCATTCACAGGACGAGTGATCTCCTCACCATCCATAGTTGCAAGAATTAATGAACCGCCAGAGAAGGCTTTCTTAACAACATATGGTCCATCATAGTTCGGAGTCCACTTGCCCCGAGAATCTTTAAGGAAAGACTGAATCTTTTTGAGCACGAGGTCGCCTTCTCTGAATACACGAGGTTTGACCTTCTTATCAAAAGCTTTCTTCATTCTTTGCTGGTACATCCGACCATGACACAAAGCTTTAAATCTCTTTTCTTCAATCAAATTCAACTGGTCAAACCTACTTTGACACCATTCAGCCTCAGTCAACTTGGCTTCCATCAGAACTCTCATTGATGGGATTTCAACTTCGACGGGGAGCACTGCTTCCATACCATACACAAGTGAGAAAGGGGTTGCCCCTGTTGAAGTGCGGACAGATGTACGATACCCATGCAAAGCAAAAGGGAGCATCTCATGCCAGTCCTTGTATGTCACAACCATCTTTTGAATGATCTTCTTAATATTCTTATTCGCAGCTTCAACAGCCCCATTCATCTTCGGTCTATAAGGAGAGGAATTATGGTGTTGAATCTTGAAATCTTCACAAAGCTCTTTCATCATCTTATTGTTCAAGTTCGAACCATTATCAGTAATGATTCTATTCGGAACACCATATCTGCAGATAAGATTATTCTTGATAAACCGAACCACAACTTGCTTGGTCACATTAGCATATGATGCCGCTTCCACCCATTTGGTGAAGTAGTCAATTGCCACGAGAATAAAGCGATGTCCATTCGAAGCCTTGGGTTCAATCATGCCAATCATATCAATTCCCCACATGGAGAAAGGCCATGGGGAAGAAATCACATTGAGATAAGCTGGTGGTACGTGAATCTTATCAGCATACACCTGACACTTATGGCACTTTTTCACATATTTGCAACAATCAGATTCCATTGTCAACCAATAGTAACCTGCTCTCAACATCTTTTTAGCCATTGCATGCCCATTGGCATGAGTGCCAAAAGATCCTTCATGAATTTCTTTCATCAACATGTCTGCTTCGTGTCTATCCACGCATCTGAGCAAGACCATGTCAAAATTTCTCTTATAAAGCACATTTCCATTCAGGAAGAAATTGCCTGCCAATCTCCTCAAGGTTCTCTTATCTTTACCAGATGCCCCAAGCGGGTATTCTTGACTCTGGAGAAAACATTTAATATCGTGATACCAAGGCTTGTCATCGTGGACTTCTTCAACTGCAAACACATGAGCTGGTCTTTCAAATCGATTCACACTGATCATAGGAACATCATTCCACTGGTGCACTTTTATCATGGAAGCTATGGTTGCCAAAGCATCAGCCATCTGGTTCTCATCGCGAGGAATATAATGGAATTCAACTTCGGTGAAGAACGTTGATATCTTCCTGGCATAATCTCTATAGGGGATTAAGTGAGGTTGATGAGTTACCCACGTGCCCTGAATCTGATTAATCACCAATGCAGAATCTCCATATACATCAAGATGTTTAATCCTTAAATCAACAGCTTCTTCAAGACCCATAATGCAGGCTTCATACTCAGCTTCATTATTGGTACAAGGAAAAGTCAATCTTGCGGAAAAAGGAATATGTGAACCATCGGGAGTAATGATCATTGCCCCAATTCCTCTTCCACGTGCATTCACAGCACCATCAAAAACTAAACCCCATCGAGATCCAGGCTCCGGCCCTTCCTCAATCAGAGGTTCATCATTATCTTTCACTTTCAAAAACATCACATCTTCATCTGGAAAGTCAAACTTGACAGGTTGGTAATCATCAATCGGTTGATGTGCCAAATAGTCAGCCAAGATACTACTTTTTATAGCTTTTTGAGTCCGGTACTCGATATCATATTCTGATAATAACATTTGCCAACGAGCAATCCTCCCAGTTAAAGCAGGCTTTTCAAAAATATACTTGATTGGATCCATTTTAGAGATCAACCAAGTCGTATGATTCAGCATATACTGGCGAAGACGCTTTGCAGCCCAAGCTAAAGCACAACAAGTTTTTTCAAGCATTGAATACCGAGACTCACAATCAGTGAATTTCTTACTCAAGTAGTAAATTGCATGTTCTTTTCTTCCAGTTTCATCTTGCTGACCAAGCACACAACCCATGGAATCTTCCAACACAGTCAAGTACATGATCATCGGTCTACCTCCCACCGGAGGAGACAAAATAGGAGGTTCAAGCAGATATTCTTTAATACTTTCAAACGCCTTTTGGCAATCATCAGTCCATACACAACCTTTATCTTTCCGAAGCAACTTGAAAATCGGAGCACATGTGGCAGTCATGTGAGAGATAAACCTTGAAATATAATTCAATCGGCCCAAGAATCCTCTGACTTGCTTTTCGGTTCTTGGAGCAGGCATTTCCTGAATGGCTTTCACTTTATCAGGATCAACTTCAATACCTCTTTGGCTGACAATGAAACCTAGCAATTTTCCAGAACGTACACCAAAAGTGCATTTGTTCGGATTCAGACGAAGCTTATACTTTCTCAATCTTTGAAACAACTTCAGCAAATGTTCAACATGATCCTCTTCAGTCTTCGACTTGGCGATCATATCATCGACATATACTTCGATTTCCTTATGCATCATATCATGGAAAAGTGTAGTCATAGCTCTTTGGTACGTCGCACCAGCATTCCTCAATCCAAAAGGCATCACTCTGTAGCAGAATGTTCCCCATGGTGTAATAAATGTGGTCTTTTCCATATCTTCGGGTGCCATCTTTATTTGATTGTAACCGGAAAATCCGTCCATAAAAGAGAACACATCAAACTTAGCCGTATTATCTACCAACATATCAATGTGTGGCAATGGAAAATCATCTTTCGGGCTAGCTTTGTTCAAATCTCTGTAATCTACGCACATTCGGACTTTTCCGTCTTTCTTTGGAACTGGAACAATATTGGCCACCCATTCAGGATAAATTGACGTCACAAGAAAACCAGCATCAATCTGCTTTTGAACCTCCTCTTTGATTTTTAATGCCATGTCTGGATGAGTTCTTCTGAGCTTCTGCTTCACAGGTGGACATTCAGGCTTCAGCGGCAATCTATGCTCCACAATATTAGTATCAAGACCTGGCATGTCTTGATAAGACCAAGCAAATACATCAACATATTCCCTGAGAAGCTCTATAATCCTCCTCTTAACATCAGGATCCAACGATGCTCCAACTTTGACCTCTTTCTTTTCATCTTCAGAACCCAAGTTGACCATCTCTATAGACTCTCCATGAGGCTGAATAATCTTCTCCTCGTGCTCAAGCAACCGAGAAATTTCATCTGGAATCTCTTCATCATCCTCTTCCTCAGCTTCAAACACAGAGAATTCAAAGTTGGGAGAGGGCATAGGATCATTGTTTTCAATGGGTTTATCAGTCAATCTGCACAATGATTTTATTTTTATTTTAGAAGATGAGCAAAAGTGCAAACAATATGCAGATACACAATCATTATTATTTTTAGGGTTTTTTATGTTACCATTTTTTCAGAATAAAGCAAAAATGAAAAACACATATGGAAATAACAAAATAACATTTTATTGATGATGATCAAATTTGAAACAAAGCCCGACAAGCATCACTTTCACCTTGGGCAGAGTGAAAGGATTTTTGAAAGAAAATAAAAACAATTACTTTGAAGAATGAACGATAAAAGGAACATCAACAGCGATCCAGTTCTGGCAAATCTTTCCGTGTGTAACAAAGTCTTGCATTTCTTCGTCTTCATCATCATCATCATCAATGATAGCAGCAGCAGAATGATCGTTGATAAATCCAGCGCTTCTGAAGCCTTCTTGAATAGTCTT
Organism: Lathyrus aphaca; assembly: GCA_963966055.1. NCBI lineage: Eukaryota > Viridiplantae > Streptophyta > Magnoliopsida > Fabales > Fabaceae > Lathyrus > Lathyrus aphaca. The sequence continues at coordinate 733,015,710 of OZ014519.1, read as the reverse complement.
GGGATCTTTGATAACTGCACCAGGCGCAAAGCCGATACCAAAACCTTCCTTGTTGTCGACAGCATCAATAATTCGCCCCCAACCATCAGATTGGCCAGCTTCAATCACTCGCAGAGCATCTTTGAAAGAGGACATGGGCATGGCATTCTTCTTAACAACACTATTCACAACAGAAAGAGCTTGAAACGACGTTCCCACCTCGTCCTCAGCGTCAATATAAGAAAAAGAAGACAGATTACTCACAAGCATCGCCCTCTCACCTTCAATGGTCACCAATTTACCTTCTCTCACAAACTTCAGTTTCTGATGAAGAGTGGATGTTACAGCTCCAGCTTCGTGGATCCATGGTCTTCCGAGGAGACAACTATATGCGGGACGTATATCCATTACTTGAAAAGTAATCTTGAATATAAACGGTCCAATAAGAATGGGAAGATCCACCTCTCCAATCACTGTCTTCTTTGACCCGTCAAATGCCTTCACTATAATCCCACTGTGCCTCATGTGAGCACCTTGAAATGCAAGCTTTGACAATGTCGACTTTGGCATAACATTCAGAGACGAGCCGGTATCAACCAACACCTTAGATAAAGCATCTTCTTGACAATTCACCGAGATGTGCAGAGCCAGGTTATGATTTCTTCCTTCTTCAGGCAGATCCTCATCACAGAAGCTCAAATTGTTGCATGAAGTGATATTCGCCACAATACTATCGAATTGATCAACCGTCACATCATGGTCCACATAGGCTTGATCCAGAATCTTCTGCAATGACTGCCTATGAGCCTCAGAACTCATCAACAGAGACAACACTGATATCTTTGAGGGAGTCTGCAATAACTGCTCAGAAATGTTATACTCACTCTTCTTTATCAGCTTTAACACTTCATCATCATTATTACCAGATTGGCTCGATTGGACCACAGCATCCATAATCTGCTTGCTCGCACTGGTATCTTCAACTCTTTTCGGAGGGTCTGAAGCATACAATCTACCACTTCGGGTAACTTTTGTCACATCCGCAATGCTAACCACAGACTTTGGAGTAGGAAGAGGAACTTCCCTACCATTCTCTATCATCGTAGCATTATACCTGTACGGAACAGCTTTGTCAGACTCATATGGCATCGGACCAGGTACATTGATCACCAATGGAGTAACAGCAGTCTGGCGACTATCAAAAGAAAACACCATTCTCTCAGGAGCAACCCTTTCAGGAAGATTGAACTGGGGCATAATGACATTTACTTCATTCTCGTATTCATCTCTCTTCGCTGTTACTTCGATCATCTTATCGTCCATCATCTTCTGAATATCTCTTTTCACAATCACACAACCACGCGGATTCACCGAACAGATACAACATCCAGCATAGTCATGATCGATATCGTGATATTCACTCAGGAAAGCATGCATTTCCACCAAAGATCTTCGGATATGACTGACTTCATAGATTTTGAACAACCCTGGACAACCAGCAACCATATTCACAGACGCATTACCATGCTTCGGCAACGGATCCTTCTGTATATTAGGATTAACATCATTAAAATACAGAACATTGTTCCTCATCAATTTTTGTACTTCAAACTTCAAAGGATAACAGTTCTCAACATCATGCCCTGGGGCACCTTGATGAAAAGCACATCGAGCTTCTGGCTTGTACCACCATGGAATAGTCTCTGGAACTGGAGGTGGAGGACGAGTCTGCACAAGATTCTTTGCAATCAAAGAAGGAAGCAAGTTCGCATACGGCACAGGAATAGGATCAAAACTGGGCTTGGTCCGAGCTAGTTGATTACCACTTTGTTGCACAGAAGGTTGCTGATAACGAGGTTGGAACTTTGGAACAGCTGGCACAGTTTGAGCCATGTTAATCATTGGTGTAACAGAAGCCACATGCTGAGAATGGTGTTGCGAATGGTGATTCATACGATTGTGAGGTCTTCTGTAACTTTCTCGGGATACTGCATTAGTCTCGTTTTCTTTCTTTTTCCCGAAATTGAACCTTCTAGCGCTTGAACTATTACTGTTCTCTTGAGTCAACCGTCCCTCACGGACACCTTCTTCTAAACGCATACCCATGCTCACCATTTCAGTGAAGTCGGAAGGAGCGCTTGCTATCATCCTCTCATAATAAAAAGAACCCAACGTCTTCAAGAAGATCTTTGTCATTTCTTTTTCTTCTAACGGAGGAACAATCTGAGCTGCCAGCTCTCTCCATCTCTGTGCATATTCTTTAAAAGTTTCTTTGTCCTTCTGGGACATAGCACGGAGTTGATCTCTATCAGGCGCCATATCAACATTGTACTTATACTGCTTCACAAAAGCTTCTCCCAAATCATTAAAGGTCTTGATTTGACTATTATCCAGACTCATATACCACCTCATAGGTGCCCCGGTTAAACTGTCCTGGAAATAGTGAATCAGCAGCTTATCATTATCAGTCTGAGTCGACATCTTCCTTGCATACATCGTCAGATGGCTCAATGGACAAGTATTGCCTTTATACTTCTCAAACTCAGGCAGCTTGAATTTGTAGGGAACTTTAACATTTGGGACCAGACAAAGGTCATAAGCATCTTTTCCAAACAAATCTTTATGCCTCAAAGCTCTCATCTCCCTCTGGATCTCAACAAAGCGTCCCTGGAAGTCATCAAGTCTTTCAGCAACTCCAACACCTTCACTGGGCTCAGCATGGTAAATCATCTCATCCTGATGCGGAATATTGCGCACTACAGGCGATACAGCAGTCACAATTGGAGGAAGGGTAGTCCACACTGGTGGTGGGATAGCATTGAATGCAGCATTCTCCGGACGATGAGGAGGACGATATCCAGCAGGAAAAAAGTCAACAGGCACGCCCCAGGGCGTGCTAGCAGGTATACGATGGTGAGGAGAAATAACAGTCTCGATAGGAATGGATGCGGTAACAACCTCTGAGATGACAGCATTCTGAGCAGGAGGACTAGGAGGTGGCTGATTCTGAGCAGCCATCAAATTCTCCATCATAGCAGTCACCCTTTCCAAGCTTTCCCTCAAATAAGTAACCTCTTCGCGCAACTCGCGATTCTCTTGTTGCAAAGTATCCATCACTCTTTTCCGATTAGCTCGAGTATCAAAGCGATGAGTCAGCTTGACAGGATCACTGAGATGAAGACCAAGAAACAACAATAAGATCCCTGGAGAACACTCAAAAAGCAAGACAAATGCGAATATGATGCATGCTATGTATATGCAAATGCAAAGATTTCAAAGGATTATAAGTTAACTTGCAATATTCATAAAGAGACACTTTTTGAAATACTTAAAAACTCATTCTCATTAATATCAAAGTTAGGATTACAAATGAAGTACAAAACATCAATAACCCTAATACATAAGAGGAAAAGTAAACTAGGCCTAAGGAATCATATCCGAAGAAGTCCCGAATCCCGGCTGATACTTCATGCGAATCCTCTTGATCTCACTCTTGTACCGCTCTTCCATATCTTCCTTATCTTTCACCAACTTGTCGACAATGGCCTTCCAAGCACCGGAAGTAGGAGGGATAGTAGATGGAGTACTAGAGGAAAATAAATCCTCTCTCGGCCTCTTCGTGACGCGCCGTTCAAGTAGCTCAATAAGATCATCCTTCTCCTTAAGCTGCTCCTGCATATTAGTCCTCTCAAGTAACCATTCTTCCTTTTCTTTCTTCATCTTCTCTAACTCTTCTTGAAGAACCAACTTCTCATCAACGGGAGGTAGAAAAGCAGACAAAGGCAATATGGGAAACATAGGCTCCTCAGGTGGATAAGGCATCTTGAGCTTGGAAGCTCTAGATTGAACCCACTGAATATAACAATCGGAAGGGGGAAGGTGTTGTCTACCCAATTGACCTTTCTCTTTCCGGTGAACAGCATGCCAAGAATGAGCAATCCTTTTCTTCATCTCTATATGATCATCACCATTAAGAAAGAAGAAACGGGATAAGGCAAGATTGTTTGGAACATCCTTCAAACAATAACCAAACTGACGTCTAGCCAAAATAGGGTTGTAGCTAATTCCCCCACGTGTACCAAGAAGAGGTACATTGGGAAATTCTCCACAACTATCAATGAGAACTCCGGTGTCATAATAAGAGCTATACCACGTCATGTCCTTGTGAGAAAGCGACATCAACCTCTGAGACCATCTTCGATTCTCTCTGTTATCCTTGAAAACATCTGACTTCGGTAGGTGCGAAATAAACCACCTATAAAGAAGAGGTGCACAACAAACAATCTCTCCGTCGCCTTTGGAAGTCCTATAGTGAAAGGCATGGTACATGTTTCCAAGCAAGGTAGGAATCGGGTTCTTCTTCAAGAAGATTTGAATAGCATTCTCATCCACAATGCCATCCAAATTTGGAAACAAAACAATCCCGTAGATAAGCAAAACAAGGATAGCCTCAAATGTATCTCTATGACCCAAAGCAAGTGAGGTGGAAGCCTTTCCCATCAAAAACTTGGCATTAATACCACGGACACTCCCCTTTGGGAGAAACTTCCCATTAAGCTCGGATTCCTTAAGAAACAATGCTTTAGCAATAATCTTGACAGTAAGCTCCTTCTCTAAACCAGTGAAAAGAAACTCCTTGTCCAGAATGGGCAAGCCTAACCAATGCGAATATTCCTCCAGAGTAGGTACAAGCTGATAGTCTGGAAAGGTAAAACAATGGTGCAACGGGTCATAAAACTGAGCCAAAGTAGGGAGAATCCCCTCAGGTACATCAAGATCCAACATGTGCAACAACTTTCCATGACATCTTCGGAACTCTTGGGTATCAGTAACCAAAGCTCCTAGCTTCCTTAACTCTACAATATTAGGACTCTTGAAAGTATACTTCTTTGTATTCCTCCTTTCGAAAGTCATAGCCATGGACATCTGAAATTTGCAAAAGTTTCTTATAAGTCCTTTGAAATCTTACGGATAATGCTCATGAATGTTATGATGGCATGTATGCAACAACCACAAACAAGATCACACAAGGCACACGGGCTTAGGTTCCGAGTCACGAGCATGAAGTCAAGGTAACAGAACCAACCCACACAGGTAAGTACTAAGGTTTTGTCTTCATTGTACCTGCAAGAAACCAAAAGGGTGCTAACAGAGGTGCCCGGAGTTATCAGCCATCTTTAGAATTTTATCGGTACGTTGGATTACTCCCCAACCGATAACATTCTTAAAATAGACCTCGTCCGAGTGTAGTATCGCGTGACAACCGCCTTAGATTTACATCCAGACGACTTCCGCACTACGTTCCTAAATTGGCTTAGATGGGTTAAGGGTTCTAAGGTCCTCAGTATGATCAGCTCAAAGTCGGAAAATAATGCCACGTACGATTACTCGTCATGACATTGATAGTCCAAGAGAGCCTAACCGAGTGGAGATTATCAAATTGATATTGCTTTGGACTACTCCATCGCATATCGCTTCGAATATCGCCGTCCTATCATAAGTGTCACTCAGATCCGGGTTAGAATCTATCTCACACAGAGGATCACCAAACCAAAACGGAACAAACAAATAACAAACAATTCAAACCAAAGCGATAAATAAATCAAAGTAGGCTAAATCCGCTTAGAGATTACTCCCCAGCAGAGTCGCCACTTTTCTGTAGCGGTAAAATTGTGAGTGTAAGCTATTGATTAACTTAACTCGATTAACACAGAGTCGCCACCGCGCTTTTCTTTATTTCCGAATGGAAAAAGGTAAAAGAACGAATAAAAACCTAGAATTCTAAAAGCAAAGGCTAAAAGAAATAAACAGAGATTGGGTAAGGGGATTGGTTATGAACCGGGAAGGTTTTAGGCACCCGACTCATCCGTAGTACTCTACGGGAGCCCTTTGAAATAATTATCACTTTTGGTCTGAAATTGGTTTGTTTAAAATGATGGAAGAGATGAGAAGAAGAACATTTTTTTTTAATAATTTTGTGTTTGATAAGGTTTTAAAGCCTTATGCCTACGTACCCACAACGTGCAATGCGAGATCAAAACCCCGTAGTTCGTGGTACAAAGTTTGAAAAGAATAAGTGGGTTGAGTTGATTTTAAGATGTAAAGATAAGTCGTCATCCCTTAGCGAATAATTCCGCTAAAAGGGATGAATCATATCTAAACATATAGAAAAGAAGAAAGGTGCACAAAGCACAAAAATAATTGAATGGATTTGTATTTTTTAAAGTATGTACAAAAGATGGTTTTAATATATTTACATGGTTTAATATTTGATTAAGAAAATAAAAGGGAAAAGTTTAAAAATCGCTTGACCGAAATCAAAGTTTGTTTATGAAATTGTTTGAGATTTAGAAAACAAGAAGGTTTTGAAATAGGAAGAAGTTTTGAAAATTAAAGAATGGGGAGGAGATGAAGAGACTAGTCCTAATGCTTGAATTAAAAGCTAAGGAAAGAAGTTACCAAGACCAATATGTACAAATCTTCAAAATTCGGACTTCCATCTTCAAAGGTTAATGACATCATTTGAGGCCAAAGTTCTTAACCACTCCAACTTGAGCAAAGGGAATCCTAGGAGATCTAAGTCCAATTTCCAAGAAGTTTGGGATAGTAACCATAAGTCCAAAGTTAGAAGTAACAAGTTTTTTTTTTTAAGGGTTTAATCCTTTATTAAGTATTTTGATGTCCAAATGGACGAAATAAAAAGCAAGCACAATATGAATATTAACAAACACAATATGAATATAAACAATGATATATGATATAATATGGCAAAATATAATAAAGAGATAAAGGAGCAAGAGATTAAAATAAACGAATAAAGTGCAAGATATTAAATTTAAGCCATTATATTCACATTATAATATTATATACAATATAAGGTGGTATGATGAACTTAATCAAGCACAACCACAACAATGAAAATAAAATTGAGGCAAACGGATCCAAGTGGATCTTAATTCGAATCGGGACAACTTTAGGTCTATGTTAAGCAATCGCCGAGTAATTTACGAAGTAATTACCCTACAAATGAGGCCGGCCACCACTAATTAAAGTGGAAAATATTCGTGTTAATACATGTTAGAGAAACGATATAATGGATCGTTCTCCGAAAACATGCCACACTAAAAGAAGAGGAAGGTCTAATCTTAATCGAAATTATCGTTGAATTTTCTCGATTAGCAACCTATCACGATCTCAAAGTATGGAGAATGATCCAAATGATCATTCATCCATAGATTTGAAATAATGAAGATTAAACTTAATCGGAAATCAACAATCCCGAATCGGAAGATTGTCATCGACCAAAATTAAAAAGAGATGAAGAAGTAATAGATCCAAAAAGAATAGATCTAATAAAAGAAACCAAAACATTTTTAAAATCATTTTTCTGAACTCTTTCAAACAAATTGTTTTCACTAAATTCCTTTTATGAATATATTCTTAAAATGATTTATAAAAATATTTCTTAAATTTGTTTTCACTAAGAAATATTTTCACTAATCCTTTTACCAATATATTTTTAAAATCCAAATCTAAATAATATAAAATCTAACTAATATAAAAAAAAAAAATAAAAAAAAGGGGGAGGGGGATATGAAGATCCGTGGGTGAGGAAAGTGGATCTAAGGATCCATGGCCCAAGTCTAACATAATACAATTTCTTAATTACAACTAAATAAATAAATTATAAAAAAAAAAAAAAGAAATCAGAAAAAAAGAAAAGAGGGAGATTGTTCTTCTTCTTCCTCTATGCGATAACAGGGGATGAAAACAGGGCTACAAACGGCGGCGGCTAACAGAGCTAAAAAACGATCTGATCCTCACCTTCTCAAACACAACACAACCAAGCTTCTTCTTCACTTCTCAATCGCGATATCCAACCTTGCTTCGTCGCAAACTTTCGGTTTCTCCTTCTTCTCTCTCAGTCGATTCAAATTTGGAATTAATTCAAGGGATTGAAAGTTGAAAGTGACTCGAGAGATTGATTGAGGGAGTGATTAAGAGGTTTGAGTGAGTATTTCGGATTTGAGAGTAAAATGAGATTAGGGATTTTTTAGAATTTGGGATTAATTTGGCAGAGCTTCAGTATGCTTATCAAGCTTGATTTGAGTGAGGATGGGAAGCTCTTTAAATAGGGAAAGAGGAAGAAAGAGGGTTGCCGTTTTGAGAAGATTCGGATGCGTTTTGGTTTCGGTGAATTTTCTCGTGTGTCTTTCATTATGATTCTGAGTTGCTGCGTTTTATCTACGAATCAATTGCGTTTTGCTTCTTGGTTTTCAGGTGTTTTGGATGCGTGAGTCAAGTGTGATGCAAAGTCTCGTGCGGAATGCGTGACGCGGATTGAAGTATTGTTGTTGGCTGGACTGTATGAAGCCACGGCTTGTTTTGCTTGTGTATGGGCGAGATGCTTGCTGGCTTTGCTGTTGGAGGCTTGATGTTTCGGCGTAGGCGTGTGAGATTTTGACAAAGGCTTGCGCGCTGAGTTTGTTGAGGCTTTGCGGCGTGGATATTCATGCGTTGGGCTGTGTTGTTTGTGGGCCAGGATGCTGTGAGCTTGGCCGAAGCTGATGGAAGTGTGGGGCTTGCTTGATGCCTTGGCTTTTGGGCATGATGTCATGCGGCTAAAGCTGGGTGTGTTTCATTGCTACGGATTGAAGCTGCAGGCAGTTTGAGGTGATGGCTTCCATTGGTTTGATTGTTGGGCCTGCTGTACGGAAAAGGGCATGAGCTAGATGTTATTTTGCAGCTTGACATATGAAGCATGAGGTGGTGAATTGTGGGGCCTGGTGTGCTGCGGAAGTACTTGTGGTGGGGGCTAGCAAATGGTGTTAGTTTTGTGAAGAATTTCTTCTTTATTTTTTTAATATTTTGGTGTACATATTTTTAATGAAAGGACTATATGTAATGGATATTGTAAACAACATATTAGGCTTAGGAGGAAAATGCTATGGGTCTTATAAAAGGATTAGAAATTAAAAGGGTGTTTAGGAATTAATATGAAACTTAGTAATATAATTTGGGAGAATTAACATAGAATGTAGAGAAATTGGAAAATGGAAATAAACAAAATTAATTGGATTTGATTGGCTAATGGGAAAAAATGGAAACAAGTAGTTTTGAAAATTGGATGAATAATAAAAAAAATCGAAATGAATTGGAAATGGTTTATGGACATGAAACTATGGATTAATGGGTATGTATGTAAGAAATGGAGATCTAAAATAATTGGGTCATCGAAACAAATGGTTAAAAAATAAATAAATGGATATTGAATAAAAATGGATAATCGGTAAAAATGGTGATCTAGATGATTGAACTAAAAAGAAATGAATCACATAATCAGGGAAGAATGGAAATGATGGTTACTGAAAATAGGGTGATCCGATGAGAAAAAAAAAAAAAAAAAATGGATGTGATAATATTTTTTAGCCCACAACTTGATCTTCACAAGCCTCTGATGATAGTGAACACAACCAAACAAAGAGCCACTGAACAACTGAATAATCTGAACCTTAAGCCACAACCGTCATCTGAAAATTATCTGATTATTGCCTTGATGATTCGAAAACAAACTGAGGAAAATAAATCCTCAGATGAATCGTTGATGAATTGATGGAACGATGAACTGATAAAACACCGGAGATTTACACCAAACTTCGCACAGAACAACTGCCTGATAATTGATGAACAAGCCAAACTTTGCACAAGAAACAACTGTCACACAATCCAACTTATACTTTGAAAACGCATTGCCTGATGAATGAATTACTGGCACACACAACTGGCAGTCAACACAATCTTTTAATAGTTTGACCAGATTAGGTCAAACATCCACTTGAAATATAATTGTGACTGAACAAACGCATCTGAACGAAATTACTGTCTCATCTTTGCAAACCTGCAACACAAAGAAGAAGAAGAACATTGCGACATATTTTTTTGTACTTTTGGTTAGAAGTCAGTAAATAAACAAAAATAAAGGAATAAAAATAATGGTGATCCCCTGCGGAGCATAGACCCGATCTGAGGAGAAACTCGGAAACCAATGTGATCTTGCTTGTATGCAAAAATGCAGATGATATGCGAAACAATCTTAGGGCAAAAATTAGGGTGTTACACCTAGGAAGTGCAAGATGGCGATCAAAGATTGACTTACGTGTGTGCATGTTCATATTCAAATATTTATCTTATTTAAGTTAATTATTCTAAGTTAATTTTAATTACAAATATGTTATTCACACCCTAGAATTACTAACCACACAGTAAATATATTCATAATAAAAATAAAGCAAAAAATATAAACCTAAGATATTACAATGCTTCGGGACAAATACAATATAATCGAGAAATAATAATAGAAATAATAAATATAATAAATAAGCAATAATTTAAATGTTAGTAGTAATAAAAAATAAGAATAAAGGTTAGAGAAAATAAAAATACAAGAAATAAGAAATTAGCAAGACAAATTAATATTAGAAAAGATTTTTTAGATTTAATTAAGAAAATAGGTTTTAATAATAAATAATAAAATATTCACATATTTAAAAAAGGGATTAATGATTAATTATAGTTTATAAAAACAAAAATTAGGTTAAATATTAAGGTTTAAAAAAATTAGGGTTAGGGTTAGCTAAATTAGGGTTTTGATTATCAATCTAAACCTAATTTATTTATTTACAAAAATATAAATATATTATAAAATAAATATAAACAATTTGATTTTAAGAAAATAAATTCTGAATTTTAAAATATAAATTTTTATAGAAGAAAATATTATAAGTATTTGTTTAGAAATTAATTTTTAAGAAATTAAATGAATTAAGTAAATATAAGTAAATAAAAATACAACAAATTTGAAGAAAAATAACATACCTGGGGCTGGGAATCGAACCCAGGCCCTAGGCTTTCCACCCTCTAGTCTAATAACACTACCACCAGACCATGCGTGCCTTGGCGTTTATGAGGTGAGTGGAAATCCTTTTATTATAACCTGTAAAAAATCAAATAAAATGAAAAAAAAAACAAAATGGCCTGGGGGGGTTTGAACCCAGGACCATTACAATCACACACAAACACTCAAACCAGCTGAGCCACATGGGGCGCGTTCAACATATAACCCACAATAAAACATTATAAGATAAAACAAGTTTTTGAATTTCAATTTTCAGCGCCAATTTCATCATCTTCCTCCTCCGTCCCTGCGAATGTACCTGCGAAATTATATACAAAATTTCCTGCGAATTTTCTCATATGCATACCCTGCGAAAATCGTATCTCATAGCCAGCCTATAATTTCATCAAATTAATTGGGTTAATGTGATCCTCAGGATATATATAATCTAGCCATGGTCTTTTAAGGGGTTTATATTGCCTCACACGTGAAACCCTAAAACAAGCTATCAAACCCTAACAATGGCAATTACATCATCCGACTTCGAAACTTCCAAGAAAACATGCAGAATCAATCTAAACAACATCAGGATTAACAATATCAAGTTAGAATTCATTGATAATACATATATAATGAGAATCGAAAAATTGAAAATAAGAAGATAATGTGATTCGGTTAGGTCATATAAGAGTGTTCTTGATGATGCAAATGATTGATACATGTTCAGTGATCATTGAAGAATGCATTGCAACCTTTATAATGACCAAAAGTCCTCTCCAACTCTAAAACCGAATCTCACTTTTTGTTCAAATTTCTTTGACTTTGCTCTTGTTCTTGGAGGCTGAAAAATCTTTTTTCTCATGCTGGTCCTTACTTGTGTACATATAATGGGAGCAAATTAGGTCAAAACCCAATCCCTTCTTTGGGCTTTTGGATAATTTGATCATGAAGAAAGATATGATTCAAAAAGTGAGAAAAAATCAAATATTTTCATGCCTTAAAGACTTTACACGAAATTTGATCCTCTCAATCAACTTTAAATGATATTTCAATCATTCTAGAACCAAAATCAGATTTTTAAATTGACTTTTTGTATTTTATTTTCATTAAAATTGAATTTTATTAAATAAAATCCAAAATAATAAAATATAAAATATAAAAATATGGAAAAATAGTCAATGGGTCGTGTATGACCTTATCCTTGAGATTGGATTGGAATTTGGTAGGCCCATTTGGCAAAACTTGGTTTTAAGACTTCATTTGCTTCTCATACCTCCCAAAAATTTCTCAACTTTGCAAAGGCACAAATCCCTCAATTTTAAGGCTACGAAGATGTTCTTGGACATTTTGGAAAGCTTAGAGAGTCCTCTAACCAAACTCTTTGGTATCATGTCCATATCATTTACCATTTTCAAGTTATGCCCTTTGGAAGATGTTGACTTTTTGTTGACTTTTAAAATGACCTATAATGTCTTAGCTCATACCTTCCAAATGAAGCATTTTTGGGCTTGGATTGTGAGACTCAAAGTTGTAGAGAATTCAATTTCCTTCAAAATGAGCTTTGGATGGGAAATTTTTTATGAAGAATGTGAAAGTTATGGTTGGTCAAAGTTCAGTTGACTTTTCCTATGAAAACCCTAATTTAGAAACTCCTGATTCTTGATGATCTAAAATCTCCTTGATGAATCATGATCACCCTTTGATTAAATGATGAATTTTACTTCATATACTTGATGTTGGCACAAAATCATGAAGTTTGACTTTGGTTTGACCACAGTTGACCTCAATTTGACTTTTTAACCACTTTGACTGATTTTTGCATATCTGATCATCTGACTGAGCAAACTTTTTGGGAAAGCCTTGAAACTTGACATAGGGATTCTTGAAGACATGTGTGATGTTATGAAGCTCACTTGAAGCCTTGAAAGTCCATTTAGCCTGATGAAATTCAAAACCCTAGTTTAGGATGCATTGCTTAGGAGGATGCTTTGTCTGAGGGAATTGTCAAACTTTCTGACTAATTGTGAACCTTGTGAACCTCTTGAGATACCTTGTGAACCTTGTGAACCTCTTGGGGCACCTTAGTACATAATGTCTTGTCTAGGTGAGGGCAAATTTTGGGGTGCAACACTAGTATATATACAAAATTTAATCACACTAATTGAGTAAATAGTTGATTTTCTCTTAAAATTCCTAGGAATCATTACAATAAAATATACATTTTTTAATGAGATTTTATATCGATGGACAAGGTGAAAATAAAATGTGGTGATATTTTTAAAATTTTGATTAATGGATGTTACATATTGATCTTACCTAGAGATCAGAACTTCAATGGTTGTTGGCGTGGATCTTCAAGTCTTCTCGAGCAATGAGGAGAATGGGGGGTGTACCTGCAAGGTACTCCAATGCCAAAGTTAGAACGGGCACAAGAGCTAGCAAGTACGAGTAAAGTGTTAGAGAAGTGAATATTCAATACATGGCCCTCTCAAACGAGAGGGTTTATATAGGGAGCCCCCAGCGCGTGGCCAACGGTTCCTATTTTTGGGCCTGGATCGTGAATCCCCCAAAAATAGGTAACTACTAGGAATCGATCGATGAACGAGTATGACGGTTGGGGGATGTTATGTCGGGCACGAGGCCTACCGACCAAGAAATGTCTCGGTCGATCCTAGGCGGTCTCTACCGTTGTCGAGTATAGACCATGAACGAGGAGGAAGGGACGACCACTATGGTAATGGGTTCCTTGGATCTTAGGTTATTGGTCTGTTTCATGGGCCAGAAAGGATTGGGACATATCTAGTCATTGGTTCAGTCCAGAACAAGAGCCCCCTAAGTTGTTGCTTCTTGTCAGAGAAGTGATGACTTAAGGATGCCCGCCCATCGTTGTAATGGAGAGTAACTCTCAGAATGTTTCGTTACCATGGTCATGCACAGAATTGGTCACTGTAGATTGTTCGTTAAAGACGAGGATCCCAAACGTTTGGAGAAATTGGTACGCCATGTGTGTTTCTGGGAAAGCATGCACATTTAATGCATAATGATAACTACCCTACGGCCTCCCCTAGGTAATGAGTGCACCGTTTATAGGTTTAAAGTCCCCACGTGCTTGCTCACATGCTGGAGAAGACTATAAATAACGCATTGGGCTTCATTTCCACATTTTCCGCTTCTGCATTCACTATTCATACCAATAAGATGCTCGTTCACCTTCATCAACCGCCGTCTACCTCCGCGATCTACGAGGACGATCTCTAACCACCTCCAAACCTCTCTTAAACTTATAAGTTCCGACGCTTTTCCCTTGATTAGTCTTCTTATTTTTGATAAATGAATTAGTTGCATGTTGTTAGGGTTAGATGTAGGATCAACCAAACCGATTAATTGTAGTTTTAGGGTTCAATCGCGGGGTTAACTGCTTCTATAGGGCGGCGTGACAGTTTAGTTAGTGTCATCTGCGACGGTTCTGTTTATCGTCTTCGGTTGATCTTCAACCGGAGTTCTGGGTAACGGCATGCCTGTTTTACGATGTTTGAGTCCTGCTAGCCCTCTTTTCCTTGATAGTGTTGTCGTCTGGTCGTTATTATGATCGAATCTTTTTTTTATGATTAAGGGCTTTGGCCGAGGACAACTTCCTCACCCCCAGCGCGCCCTTTCACTTGATAAGCGGTGGAATGGTGGATTTGATTTCTTAGTCGAATTCACAATTGCTTTCACTGTTTTTCTGGTGTTATGATGTCGTACGACGACCGGGTAAACATGGAAACCGAGGATCTATCAAGTGACTCAGCATCTTCTCCTGCTGAATCTGAGCGGAGTTCATCTTCGAGGGGGAGTTCAGCATCTTCTGAGGACTCTGAGAATGGGTTGTCGATGAGTCGGTAAGTATAGTCTCTCAATATGCCCAAGACTTGGTGGTGCCGCCTCCTGTGGTCGGGAACCCGGCGGACTGGATGGTGAGATACCCAGACACCGAGGACCGCATTTGCTTGGAGTTCGGCTCAGACATGTTTTCCCTGTACGACATCCTATTCAAGGAGAAGAAAATCAGGCTGCCCTTCACTGACTTCCAGCAGAGTGTGTTTGTTCATCTGGAAGTCGCATCCTCTCAGATGCAGCCGAACTCGTTTTCCTTCATTCGGGAATTCAAGAAGACCTATGAATATCTGAAGATATGAGCAACGCTCCCCCTGTTCTTCCATGTCTTTCACCTCCAATGCCAGGTCGTCAATGGGAAGTTCGGATGGGTTTCCCTGAAGCAGAAAAGAAATATCTTTAAAGCGTATTCTGAGTTGATCAGAGACTTTAAGGATCACTTCTACTTAGTCGAGCCTATTTCCGAGAATGCTTTGAACTCATGCAAGTTCTGGGGGGTGGACACTGATGAGGATGGGAACACTTTGTTGGATAAAGATGGGAAGGAGATTCCCCGTATGCTGTTGAAGTTTTATTTTTCGTGGTCGCGCGACCACTTTATGCGCGGGACTGATGCTTTTCTTGAGATTGCATATGTTTTGAATGAAAGTGATCAGGCTAGCTACAGGGCCTTGATGAGTTTTGGGTCGAAGATAACCATGACTATGCACGTTGATAAACACGACCATGCGAACAAAGATAAGGACGGGGTTGCTAAGGTGACCCCCAGATTCATAGAAGCGTCCAAGCTTTTGGCTTGTGGAACGGACGAGGATGTCCGACAATATCTTGGTAGTCATATTACTTGTACTTTCCTTTTATGCTCGTCTATTGCTTTATGTTCTAACTATATTGTTTCATCTCTTGTGTTTTTTTTCAAATTCAATGGTGAACGTCCAGGATAAACTGATAGCCAATAACAGTAGGCGACGAGCGCCCAAGAAGTTGACGCAGACTCGTCTTGGTGATAAGATAGTTATGGGCTCAGGAACTTCATCGCCCGCTTCACATGGTTCTCCCAACGGGACTTCCAGAGCGGGGAAGAGATCCAGGAGTGACGACGTGGTGATCTTGGACAACGCATCCCCAAAGTCCTCCTACAAGCTCCCTCCATACATCCTTAAGCCTAACTTTTTCAAGGAACACTCTCTTCAATTTCAGCGAGCAGAGACGCTTCAACTGGAGGGAACCAGTTGGCCAGACAAGCGTTCTTGGTTGGCGCA
Source organism: Lathyrus aphaca (assembly GCA_963966055.1). Lineage (NCBI taxonomy): Eukaryota > Viridiplantae > Streptophyta > Magnoliopsida > Fabales > Fabaceae > Lathyrus > Lathyrus aphaca. Next base: position 732,999,699 of record OZ014519.1, on the reverse strand, counting down.
CGATGTAAATTTTGTCATGCGGGTTTTTGCTATGGCTTTAATGTTCGCCGAAAGGACTGCTATGGAGGAGGTTGCCCGCTTAAAAGTTGAACTGGCCCCGACTAAAGACGAGCCCGAAGATGTGAAATCCATGAAGAATCGGGCGGAGCTAGTGGCAAAGATCGAGGAGGGCTATGTGGACCTTGAAGAAATGGTCGTTGCTGCGTTCAAAAACACAGTGGATCAATTAAAGATAGTAATTCCCGACTTGTCATTCTCAGATGAAGGCATTAATTTCTTGTACAAAGCCAAGGACAATGGAACTCCAGTCGAAGACAAACCTGATGTCGATGTTGAACCCTGAAGATCTTACGCTTTTGTCTTTTTTGTTGGCTGGCCTGCGTGCCATGGCCTTTTTATCTATGATGGGGGAATATGTTCCCCTTTTTGTGTAACCTAAGAACAAGTTAGTCCTCGCGTCCGCACCTTTAATATTTCATGTTTTCGACCTTGGTGGTCGCTTTTATATCTTGTTGTGTACGAAGGTGTATCTGTCGAAGGGTGTCACACGGTGGGAGAACTGACTTTCTATAAATGTTGCGGATAATAAGAGTCGCCACCGACTTTTATTTTATCCATATGGAAAGGACAAAAAAGAACAGGAAAGACCTATTTTAAAAGACTTGAGTTCGGGGGTAGGTTATATAAAGGGAAGGTGTTAGCACCCTTTATATGCATGGTTATCCATGGGCTCTTAATTACTTAGCTCACTTAAATGTTTTTGAAAAGTGTAGTGTGTGATTAGAAATTTTCTAAGTACTTTGTAATGATCCTCGTGTGGATGTATACAAAGCCTTGTTTGAAAATATTTGAAAATATTGTGAGGTGTGAAAAGTATTTTTAAAGTGTGAGCAAGTAACTAGGAGGTACCTACTCTAGACTAAGTCATTCATGTTCTTGTATGTTCTTTCAAGGGTAAGTTTGTCCCTATTATTAAGGAATAGGTAGTCATTACCTTGGATTTGTTTAAGGGATGTGTGTAGGGTCAACGTATGGTCAACGAAGGCAACTTAAGGGGTGTCTTTAGCAATTCGTAGGGATTACCATCGTATTTACCGAAGGGACAAGATCACTATATCGTAGGCAACCTCGTAGGGACTATGATGATTTTATTCTGTAGGGACTTTGCTTAAGACACCCCTATATTCGAGAGACATGACCATTTAAAGAAGGCAACCAAGAGGGATACCCTAGGAAATGTAGATGGCGATCTTAGATCGACTTACGTGTGTGAGTGATTTATTTCAAATATTTAGTCTTTTTTTTAATTAAATTATCTAAGTCCATTTAATTACAATTAGTTTTGCACTCCCTATTTAATAACCACAAAGTTCAATATTTACAACAAAAAATAAAGATGGAAAAGTAAATCTCTAAACTATTACAAGGCTTATGGGCAGATACATAATAATCGGATAAAAATAACTTATGATAAGAATATATAATAAAGCAATAATAATAAATATAATAATAATAAGATTAAAGCAAAATAATAAAAATAAGATTAAAGCAAAATAAATTAGGGAAATAATAATTAAGATTAGAAGTCTAATTAGAGGAATAATTAAAAGTTATTAGGAAAATATATATTGAATTAATTAATTATTAATGATAATAAAAGAATTTAATTATTTACAAAATTAATGCTTGATAAAAAAAAGTTATTAGAAAATAAAAATTTAATTAATTTTATATATACATTTTATCATTATTTAATTTTTACAAAATAATAAAGTTATTTATACAAAGAAAATAATTTATAAGTTAAGAAAAACAAATGAATTAATTTGATTTTATAAAAACAAAGAAAAGTATTTTAATTATCTTTTTATTGAGAAAAGAATTTGATTTCATTAATTTATTTTAGAAAAGTAAATGAAATAGAAAGAAAAATAAATAAAGTTGAAAAAAGAAAGTAAATATATGAAAAAAACAAACCTGGGATTTGAACCCAGGTCTCTAACCTGGATGAAGAGCACCTTGGCCAACTGAGCTACGTGTTGGTAGTGATAGGAATCAGCAACAATCCATAATATATTAAACCTGCAAAGTATAATAAAAAAGAAAAAAAAATTTGGTGGGCATTAGGATTCGAATCCCAACCCTTCTGTATACCAAGCCAAATCCTTGTCATCAAGCCACATGGGGCGCGTCTGATAATAGAAGAGCAATAAATCATAATATATAAAACATGTTGAATATCCTGAAAAATAACAAAAAGATGGTGCACCCAAGGTTCGAACTCAGGTCTCATAATACATTGCGCGCGTTTCAAAACCACCAGGCCACCTGCACACTTGTGAAATACATATGAAACATAAATAATAATAAAAAAATGAATTTTTGAATTCTGGATTTCGCGCCAGCCTTCATCATCTTCTTCAATTTACCTGCGGATTTTACTATGCCCTTTCCTGCGAATTTACCTGCGCACAAATTTTTACAGAAAACCTAGGTTTTTGAAATACCATGAAAACCATAACAATCCTAAAAATTAACAGCCCAGATTGATTGCCTAAGATTTGTACATTCTAACCATGGTCTTAGAAATCATTTAGACGACGTAAATAGCAAAACCCTAAATTAAAGGTCCAAACCCTAACTATGGTCGTTCACGTGTTTGGCCACGAAACCTTCATGTAAATGCCCAGAATTCATCCATGGATTCATACAAATAACAAAACACAATCAAAACCTGTTAATAATGCATAAAAATCCAGAAACGGAAAAATTAAATTTCAAGAACAAGAGAATTCAGTTTGAGTGATTCTTGAGGTTTTTAATACAATGGATGATGCAAACATGTTCAGTGATGGCCCAAGAAGGGTTTGCAACCCTTGAATCACCTGAGAAGTCACAAAATTAGAGAAACCAAATTTGACTTTTATGTGAAATTTTTGAGTTTTGTTCTTCTTCTTTGAGGCTGCAAAAACTTGTCTTAAGCCTTGGTTCACTTGTATACTTATAGAAGAGTGAGAGTAGGTCAAAAATCTGATGGTTTTGTGGGCTTTTGGATAACTTGGTCATGAAGAAATCTCATTACTTTAAATATTCAAGAATCAAATGATTTCCTTCTAAATCGATCCTTGCACGAATTTGGAACCTCTCAATCAATTTTAAATAATGTTTATGAGCTTCTAGAACCAAACTCACATCTAAATATTGACTTTTATATTTTATTTTGATTTAATTTGATTTTTAATGAATAAAATCCAAATAAATTATAAATATATTATAAAAATCAGAAATAATTGGAATTGGGTCGTGCTTACAAGCCCATTTGGAAAAAAATTGGATTTAAGACCTTATTTTCTTCATACACCCCTTAAAAATCTCCCAACTTTGACAAAGCATAAATCCCCCAATTTTAAAGATATTAAGGTGTTCTTGGACATTTTGGAAATCTTAAAGAGTCCTCTAACAAAACTCTTTGGTATCATGTCCATATCGTTTACCATTTTCAAATTATGCTCTTTGGGAAAAGTTGACTTTTTGTTGACTTTTGAAATGACCTGTAATGTTTTAGCTCATACCTTCCAAATGAAGCATTTTTAGGCTTGGCTTGTGAGACACAAAGTTGTAGAGAAAGTTATGGCTGGTCAAAGTTCAGTTGACTTTTCCTAGGAAACCTTAATTTAAAAACTTCCTGATTCTTGATGATCTGAGACTTCCTTGATGAATCATGATCAACCCTTGATCAAATGATGAATTTTTCTTCATAAACTTGATGTTGGCAAAAAATATTGAAGTTTGACTTTAATTTGACCTCAGTTTGACTTTTTAGCTGCTTTGACTGACTTTTGCATATCTGATCATCTGACTAGTCAAACTTATTGGGAAAGTATTGCAACTTGAAATGGGGATTCTTGAATACATGTGGGATTTTATGAAGCTCACTTGAGGCCTTGGAAGTCCATTTAGCTCAGATAAACTCAAAACCCTAGTTGTGGATCCATTTCTTAGGAGGATGCTTTGTTTGAGATAACTCTCAAACTTTCTGACCAATTGTGAACCTTGTGAACCTTGAGAGAACTCTAGGGACACATTGCTTTGATTGTGGGAGGGCAAATTTTGGGGTACAACAGCTGCCCCTGTTCAACTTTCTGAAATCTGAGGAGTTAGATTGACATGTACGCCATTCGTGACTTGAAGGTTGAAGAGGATTGAACACAAAAGCCCAAAAATTTGCACTCGCCGGTGCGTAGAATGATACGTTTAGTTGGTTGTATTGCTTGAATGGGCTTAAAGATGCCATTCGGAGAAAAATTCTTCAGATATATTTCTTTGAGAGGAAAGCAATCCAAAAGATGAAGATCTAACTTTTGGGTGGATAAACAACGACCCAAGGTAATGATATGGCTTTTGAGAAGATAAACAACGTCCCAAAATAGCCTTCAGGAAGATAAACGACGTCCCAAGATAAAGAGATAACCTTTTGGTGGATAAACGACGGCCTAAGGTAACAATATGGCTTTTGAGAAGATAAACGACGTCTCAAGATAGCCTTCGGGAAGATAAACGATGTCCCAAGATAATGAGATAACCTTCGGGTGGATAAATGATGCGTGTTTTTTGCAAGTGTACGAACACGTCAGAGTAATATAAAAGATTGTCGAATCCACAGAGACCAAGTGTCAATCTATCGTACCTGTTGTTATGGTGTGTATCTAAGGCAACTAAATATAATGGTTTTAAGGAGAGTGCAATGGTAAATAAAACGGTAATTTTAAACAATTAATAAAGACAGGCTCGAATGTAATTCACATAATCAATTGATAATCCGGTACTTGTTAATAGAACTACTTATGGGCAATGTTTTCTCCTTTGAAAAGAACTAATTTAACAGGAACTGTCGCTTTCGCGTATTCAGAACCGAATTGTACTCTCTAATAAACCCCTCCTATTGTCACGGATAAAAAGGTGCGTACTGCGTTAGAGTAGTAAACCTATTTTTAAGAAATATAGTATCTTAACTAAGTTGAAAAGTATTTTAACTTGGATTTCTTAGCAAAAAGAGGTTCTCACGAACCAGACTCTAAACTTCTTAACGCGTCCGAAAATCGTTTTAAAATCTCTTTTCTTTTTAGTCTAAAAACTCCTAATGAACTAGACAAAGCGCTTTTGGTTGTTTTTGAAATAGTTAAAAATAATTACTTAAATTGAAAGATAAAATAGCCCTTAAGTGTTTCCACGAACAATTGTACGGATTACTGGTTTAATTACGATCCTTACATTCTAACATTTATAGATTTAGTTAGACATGGTAAAGTAAAAGTTATTTTTATAATTTTTCATAAAAGTAATTAGTGCGAGTGCGGAAAGTAAATAAAAGTAGTGCGAGTGCAGAAAGTAAATAAAAGTAGTGCGAGTGTGAGAAATAAAGGTATTTAAAGCGAGTGTGAGAAATAAAGGTATTTAAAGCGAGTGCGAGAAATAAATAAAAGTAAAGCGAGTGCGGTAAATAAATAAAGTAAAGCAGTGCGAGAAATAAATAAAAGTAAAGCAATGCGGAAAAGTAAAATACGAACTGGAATTAAAATGGCGGCAGGATTAACTTCCTCCCAGACTGCTCCAAAACTCAATCACACAGACGTATACAGACTCTATCACTCGATTGCAGTAACACCCTGATGTGGAATGATAACTACTTTAAAACTGATATATGCCTAAGAGATTCTAAGTTTGGATGAATAAAAACGAAAATCTAAGGTCCTATTTATAGGAAAACAAAAAACAGGAAAAGACCAGGATGCCCCCTCCACTAAAAAATGGAGGGAAACGTTTTTGCCTTGTGGCGCCCGCCATAAGACTAATGTGGGATGAAAGAGTGGGGATCGTGGGTCTTGGCAGTTGTGGAGTGGTCTTGAGACGTGGCCACGTCATGGCAGACCCCATGGCGCCCGCCATGGTGGATGCCGTAAGTGTAAAACGCTAAATTTCTTGGTTTTCGTCCGTTTCCACTCCTTTTTCGCTCCTTTTCTCGATTTAGGCCTCGATTACATAGAAATCCTGCAAACAAAGAAAAACAAAGTAATAACATAACAAAATAACAATAAAAGCTAAGAATGCATGCGAAATCGGAGTCAAAAATACGGTGAATTTTAGTGTTATCAAATTCTCCCACACTTAGACCTTTGCTTGTCCTCAAGCAAACATTGAAGCTTAAAAATGAAAAAAAAAACTGGTGTCAACACGTGATTTGGGCTAAAGGGCTTCTCAGTTCAAGTCAGGATGCAGTGACAGGTACTAACTAAGTGAACCAAGGGTACCATAATAACACAGACACAAACTTCAATCCTATATTAACCACCCCATGTCATCCCACAATACCTAGGCCTATCTTCTCATCTTTTTGGGTCCTTTTCATTCAGGCGCAATCACATTAAGCCCGTTATCCGTACATGCTTCATAGTAGAGTGACCGGTTAGTGATTCTGATCCATAACATAAGGTTTCTGGCACATAAGCATGTGTAAACCTGTTTTTATTTCGCCTAAATGTAGTTGTGAGGGATCGGATCGTAATCCGCCCTACCAAGTTCAGTGTCAGATACCTCTGAACCAACTAACAATAGGTGATTGCAATTTTTTTCTTTTTGTGGCAAAAAAAAATTTTCTTCTCTTTTTTCGGTTTAACTGACTTTGTGAGGGTCACCTATCCCAGAGTTTGCCTTTTTCTTTTTTTATTAGCACTGGATCATTCACTTATGTTCATCGACCCCCTACGTAGAGCATGCTTAGGTCGTAGCTGACTGCTAGAATAAACTACTTGGGACAATTTTTTTGAATGATAATAAAGGCCATGGTGTGGGGTTTAGGAGTGATTCCTATATTCAAGAGGTCTATGGTGCTAAAATGGTACTGATGTTTCAAAAAGTTGGCCTAAGTCACCACATCCTAATCTAAACCTGTCTCAAAGCCCAAAAAACATGTGAAACAACATTGTTTTCTTTTTTTAAATTTTTTGGTAAGGCTAAGGAAATGGGAAAAAATGAGGATGTACTAAAAATACACTATACTGGTGACTCGTCAGACTCATGCATTATCTAAGAAAATTAAACTAAATAACTTACTGAAAAGGGAAATAACTGAAAGGGAAATGACAGAAAGCAATAAAATCCCCTCCCACACTTAAATCGAACATTGTCCCCAATGTTTCGAAATAAGATAAGGAGGGTAACCTGAAAAACTACTGCGGAGGAGAACTGGTGCCCTCGCCGTCCTGTTGTGATGGTCTGGAACGACGGGATCTACTGCGCTGCTGGTCCCTCCGGTCAAGTCGTGCCGATAAGGCAGCCTGGGCACCCCGAACCTCTCGAAGGTTACCTAAGATGGAACCCTGAGTGGCCTCCATAAGCTGGTAGTGCCGGCGGTTGACTTCTCGCTGATGGGCCTGCTCTGATGTGATATCGTTCAAGGTACAGCAAACGTTGCTGTAACGATCCGAAACCAATCGCGATTGTTGCATGAAGCTCATGTTGTCCGTCAGTTGTTGTGAAATAGTAGAGAGAAGGTTGTCTCGCTTTTCCTCTCTAGACGTCATATCATGCCACATCTCCTCAGTGACATAGTATCCAGGAGCAGCACCTGCAACAGGGTTAGAGGAAGATGGTGCGGTGTGTGACTGTGAAGGACGATGGGGGGACATGTGAGGTATGTGAGACTGCTCTCTCCGATCATACTCTTCATCTGTGTCATGTGCCTCCCCATCAGGAATATTAGGAGGAAGTGGACCCAAAACAGGTGGAGCATTCAGATCATAGGTCCAGTTCCTTTCATTACGTACATCAGTACGTCTACTGCAAGGTAAAGCAACAGATGGGATAGCTACCCCATGAACCATCAACTCATAACCACCTTCTCTCCTCATTCGGCACAATTTCATGTCTTTTAGAAATTTTAAATTAATTGTGTGAGGAGGTAGTGGTTCAAGTGTAGCTACCTCATTGTTCAGGTCAAGAGCCCGAGCAATAGACGTAACAAGTCCTCCAAAAACAATCAGTCCTGTTTTATTAGTAAGTAAAGCCATGTGTGCAAGCATAAACGGGACCGGATTGATATGGGTACTAGTGAGGAATCCTTGCAAAAATAGGAGTTCTCTAGCGTTTACCTTATTTGGACTCTCCCGGCCAAAAATAGTACATGCCAAAAGATATCTGAAAACTCTTATGGTCGGGTTATGGATGGTCGACGCAAGTATTCCTTCAAAAGAATTTATTGAAGTACTTGACAGCCTCTGCCAGAAGGAAAATACCTCGGCCGACCATTCTGCATCCAAAGGTGCCTCACAAATCGCACCTTCCCTATGAGGGATTCCTAACAAGCCTGTTAGTTCGTCGGTACTGTATTCATATTCAATTCCAAACAGTCTAAAATTAACAGTACCGACTGTGCTAGCAGTGTTAGGACTGACAGTGTATATCAATGAACTTAAAAACTCAACTGTCATCCTCTCATAGGTAGGTTCCTAGTTAACAAAAATATTATGCAAGCCTAAAAAATATAATAAATGAAAAACACTATGATACAGACCCAAAGCATACAGACAGTTATCATCGACGTACCTAGTCGAGAGAATTTCTCGACTCTGAAGCCTCTGAATAATTTTCCTCTGCCTATCACCCGGTCTTCCATCGCGAAGAAGAAATCCATTGAACTCCATTGTTGTTGCTCCTTGAGAAGTGAAAAAGTGGTAAAAATGGTTTATGAGAGAAATGATAAAGGTTTGATTTTTATGGTTTGTGGTGGATGAAAATGAAAATGGATTTTGGATAGGTTTTATAGATGGTGAGTATTTTGGAAATGGGGGAGCTTTAATGGGGTTCAATGGGGTTTTTGAAAGTTGTAAAAATGGGATTTTGAAGTTGGAAGGTGTAAAAATGGAGGAAAAGGGGGATCAGCCCCGTTTTTTATGAGGACGGTGTGGCGCCCGCCACAGGGGGTATGGTGCCCGCCACAAGGCCATTTCCTGCTGGGCCTTGGATTTTCACATCTTCTTTTGGGCCCTCTTGCACCTTCGGTCTTCGGGGGCTCCGGATAGCGTTTTCTTCTCTTTTCCAAGGCATGAGGCTTGCATATTTTTTTATGAAGACAAAAATGAATATATTTTTGTCTTATATATTTTTTTTTCTTTGCTCGACAAAAATAAAATAAAATCAAAATCAAAAGAAAAGAGAAAAATTGACATTGGTGCACGAAATAATATATATATATAAGATAAACTCAAAGTACATGAAAAAAGAAAATGTAATAGATGCAATAATGTAAGATATGTCCGGAGATGCGAAAAATAAAATAAAGCATGAAAAAAAAATTAAATACTAGAGTAATAACGTCAGTGTAGAACGAATCATGTGGTAGGATTCTCTTCCTGGTTTGATCCACGAATCTCAGCTATCTCCATCCGAAGCTCTTCAATCTCCTGATATAGAGCATCGGCCTATGAGGCATGAGTGAGATCAGATACCTGAATCTGTAATTCCAAATCCGCTACTTCCTGCTTGAGCAGGGTAGTCTCCTTGCGGAGCTCATAAATCTGAGTTTGTAGATCAGGCGGCTGCAGAGACATATTGTTAGACATAACAGTGATTCGGGGAGAAAGAGGTGTAGGAGTGTACTCAGCGGCGGGAGGTGATTTCAGCTCTTCGACAGTCTCTCTATAACCCTCTAGAGCATAACTCCAATTAGCAGGATTATGGACACTGGTCATCAACGGGTCTGGTAATGTAAAGTAATGTATCACTTCACCGTCGATCAGTAATCTAAAAGTGTTGGGCTCAAAAGAGGCCCTCCTCATCAGTCCTTTGTCAAGACAAAAGTCAACATCCAGGGTGGTGTAGCAGCAGAAGGTCCTGAGGTGCAATAATTTGCGAGACAAACCCAATGCAGTAGCTATCTGTGTAACAATCCCACTGACATGTATAATGCCTACAAATAGTCTGGCGACACTGGCAAGGCCCTTCAACAGAAAGTTGCCACAAGCAACTGGGCGAGACTGAGTCGCACAAAACAGTAGGAAGATCTCCTCTTCACTTTGCAGAGTCTCTGTATCTGGAAAACCGAGGAAATAATGTGCCAGAATCATCTGGAAGTACCTTAACGCAGGGTTGTGGATTACCTGAGAAAACTGAGTGGAAGGATCTTGGCTCCCTCCACCTGAAATGTTAGACCAAAACTTTTCCACTTCTCTGCCCATAAAATACCCCATCGGTGTCTCTGGAATAGCATCAGGAGTAGTCTGAAAACCTAGTAAATCACCAAACTCTTTGTGAGAGAAGGAGTAGTCAATCCCGAACAACCTGAAAACAGCATATCCATCGGGTCCAGCCCAAGGATCATAATGAAACGAGCTGAGAAACTCTAGAGTTAAGTTCCTGTAAGTGTTGTTCCTATCGTCAAACTGGTCCCACTGGAGTTGATGGCATAAGAATCTGACGCTTGGCTCTATCCCCAAGGCATCCATGCAATCATGGTCTGGGTACCTGGTAGGATCCATAGGGCGTTTCATGTGGACATAGTAACACTCTCTCTGTGCGTCGTCTCTAAAGGCCACGTGCATGTCATCGGGGTTCTGCATTCTGCACAAGGTTAGCAACAAGTCCTGAAACCACATAAAACATTAAATCGTTAGTACTGACATAATAATAAAATAAACAAATTAAAATAAAGTAAAAATAAATAAAAAGTACGTAAATAAGAAAACCATGGGTTGCCTCCCATGCAGCGCTTGTTTAACGTCATTAGCTCGACGACCGGATTTTATACATCATTTGAAGGATATGATGGATCACTCAGAGTATGGCAGGTGTATGTTATTGGGATGTCACCTCCTTCGTAGGGCTTCAACCTCTGTCCATTGACAATGAACGGTTTACATGTTTGGTTCTTGATTTCGATAGCACCAGATCTTAGAATCTTAGATACTTCGAAAGGGCCAGTCCATCTCGAACGAAGCTTCCCTGGAAAAAGTCGTAACCTAGAATCGAACAAGAGAACGGGATCGCCTATTTTGAAGTCTCTTCTTATGATTCTTTTGTCATGCCAAGCTTTTCTTCTTTCTTTGTATATGATGGCATTTTCGTAGGCAGATTGTCTGAGCTCTTCTAATTTGTGGATATCAAGGATACGTTTCTCACCAGCAGTCAAGTAATCCAAATTCAAGGTTTTGATGGCCCAATAGGCCTTATGCTCCAATTCAAAAGGTAAGTGACATGATTTTCCATAGACCAGTTGATAAGGGGTTGTTCCTATAGGGGTTTTGAAAGCGGTTCTATAGGCCCATAATGCTTCTGGAAGTTTCTGTGACCAATCTTTCCTAGATATAGAGACAGTCTTCTCAAGAATTTATTTTATCTCCCTATTAGATACTTCCACTTGTCCATTGGTCTATGGGTGGTATGGTGTTGCTACTCTATGCTTAACTTCATACTTGCTTAAAAGTTTATCAAATATTCTCGATATGAAGTGTGATCCTCCATCACTTATGACTAAACGGGGGGTTCCAAACCTGGGAAATATATAGTTTTTGAATAATTTGACGATTACTATGGTGTCGTTCGTGGTTGCGGCGATAGCTTCAATCCATTTAGACACGTAGTCAACAGCTACTAAGATGTACTGATTTCCAAAAGATAGTGGGAACGGTCCCATAAAGTCTATACCGCATACGTCAAAGAGTTCTACTTCTTGGATTTTCTTAGAGGAATTTCATTACGTCTTGAAATGTTTCCTGTGCGTTGGCATCTGTCACACTTGACAATGAAAGCATGGACATCACGCCACATAGTAGGCCAGAATAGGCCAGCTTGAAGAATCTTGGCGTAGGTCTTAGATGTGCTTGCATGTCCATCATAGGGTGCAGAGTGACAATGCTCAATTATATTATGTACCTCTTCTTCTAGAACACAACGGCGGAAAATGCCATCTTTACCTCTCTTGAAAAGAAATGGTTCGTCCCAATAGAAGTTTCTCACATCATTGTAGAAGTTCTTCTTCCGGTGGTAGTTTAGATCAAGGGGTACGATGTCAGCGGCTAGGTAATTAACAAAGTCTGCATACCAAGGTGTATTACTTATAGCTAAGGATTTATGAGAATACTCATGTGGGTCTGGGTTATCATCTTCAATAGTTTCTAGTTGGGGTATCAGTCTATCATAGGAAAAATCGTCATTTATGGGCATTGAGTCAGGCTTCAGGTATTCTATCCTAGAAAGGTGATCAGCCACTACATTATTTGTGCCTTTCTTATCACGGATATCTAAATCAAACTCTTTCAGTAATAGAATCCATCGAAGTAACCTAGGTTTGGCATCCTTTTTACTTAGTAAGTAACGAATGGCAGCATGGTCGGTGTAAACTATAATTTTGGCTCCTACTAGATAAGATCTAAATTTGTCTATGGCGAAAACTACAGCTAGGAGCTCTTTTTCGGTTGTTGCGTAGTTGAGCTATGCAGCGTCGAGGGTTCTACTGGCATAATAAATTACGTGTAACTTTTTATCTTTTCTCTGACCTAGAACGGCTCCAACAGCATAGTCACTAGCGTCACACATTATCTCAAACGGTTCCGACCAATCAGGGGGTTTCATTATAGGTGCTGAAATCAGAGCTTGCTTCAGAAGATTAAATGCTTCAGTACATTTTTCATCGAAGATGAATTCAGCATCTTTCATTAAAAGACCAGTTAAGGGCTTCGTTATTTTGGAGAAATCCTTGATGAAACGTCGGTAAAATCCGGCATGTCCAAGAAAACTTCTTATCTCCCTGATAGTCTTTGGCGGTTTTAGATTCTCTATGACTTCTATTTTAGCTTTATCTACCTTTATACCTTTTTCGGAAACTATATGTCCTAAAACAATCCCTTCGGTGACCATGAAATGACATTTTTCCCAATTTAGCACAAGGTTTACCTCCACACATCTTTCCAGGATTTTCTCAAGGTTGATAAGACAATTTTTGAAATCAGATCCACAAACTGAGAAATCGTCCATAAATACTTCCATGATTCCATCTAAATAGTCTGCAAAGATAGACATCATGCAGCGTTGGAAAGTGGCAGGGGCATTACAGAGTCCAAAAGGCATTCTTCTATAGGCAAAAGTTCCAACAGGGCATGTAAAGGTAGTTTTTTCTTGATCTTCGGGGTGAATAGGTATTTGGAAGAATCCTGAATATCCATCTAGGTAACAAAAGTAAGAGTGTCTGGCTAGGCGCTCCAACATTTGGTCTATGAATGGTAATGGGAAATGGTCCTTCCTAGTTGCTTTATTTAATTTTCTATAATCTATGCACATATGCCAACCTCCATCGGTTCTTTTTGCTACAGGTTCGCCCTTCTCGTTTTGCACGACTGTGATGCCTCCCTTTTTAGGTACTACATGCACATGACTCACCCATTTACTATCCGAGATCTGATATATTATACCTGCCTCTAGTAACTTAAGAACTTCAGTCTTAACTACATTACTCATCATAGGATTTATTCTTCATTGGTATTCTTTGGAGGGTTTTGAATCTTCTTCAAGCAAAATCCGATGCATGCATTTTAATGTCCATGACAACAAAATCAGTAGGTATAAACAGCTGACCTATCCTAACAGGGACGTCTTCAAGTATGCCTATAGGGTATATAACGGATCTATCGGCTAATTGAAGTGACATCTTAGTAGGTTGTAATTCTCCTAAGTTTAATCTCTCACAAACTGCTAAAGGCATTAAGCTCACTCTAGCTCCTAAGTCTAGAAAAGCTTTTTCGATGACATGATTCCCCAAAACACAAGGAATGGAAAAATTTCCAGGATCTTTATCTTTCTTTGCTAACCTATTTTCGGAAATAGAATTACATTCCACGGGTTTCAGATCTTCAAGTCTACGTTTATTTGTAAGTATGTCTTTGAGAAACTTAGCGTAAGAAGGTATTTGGGTGATAACTTCTGTAAAGGGGATTTCTATGTGAAGTTTTTCTATAACCTTAACGAATTTTTGATACTGATTATCGATTTGGGTTTTCTTTAATATTTGAGGGTATGGTATTGGTGGTTTGTATGGCGGTGGTGGTACATAGGTTTTATTTTTAGGTTCTTCTCCTTTTTCTTGACTTTCCGGGTCTTCAGATTCCTCTAGTTCCTTCTCTTCATTTCTCTCAGAAGTTTCGGGATCACTTAATCTAGGGTTTAAAGGTTCCTTATAAGCAGTTCCACTTCGTAGAGTAATGGCATTTGCTTGCCCTTTCGGGTTTTGTTGAGGTTGTCCAAGGAACTGTCCTCCAAGTGTAGTCTGTGGGGCTTGGTTTAAAGCTACCTGAGAGATTTGGGTTTCAAGCATCTTATTATGAGTAATAATTTGATCAACCTTGGTTCCTAACTGGGTAATTAGTTCGTTAACATGGACGTTTTGGTTCATGAACTCTTTGTTTTGTTGTGTTTGAGCGATGATAAAATTGTTTACAATTTCCTCAAGGCTCGGACTTAGTGGTACAGGTTGCATAGGTTGATTTGTTCTTGGGGCTTGGTAACCTTGTTGTCTCGGAGGTGCGGTATTTTGGATAGGGTTATTATTTTTGTAGGAGAAGTTTGGGTGATTCCTCCATCCAGGGTTATATGTGTTTGAAAATGGGTTCCCTTGGGTGTAGTTCACTTGCTCAGGGCTGGTCTCATTTAACAGATTGCATTTGGCGGATTGGTGTCCTTGCATCCCACATATCTCACAACTCGGCGAAACTGCGGCTACAGTATTCGGAGTTATACACATATGTTCGACTCTAAGGGCCAACGCGTCCATTTTAGCTTGCATCATGTCCATAGAGCTTAGCTCATGTATTCCTCCTTGGGCTTCCTTCTTTTCCACTGTCGCTCGTTCTACTCCCCACGATTGATGGTTTTGGGCCATATCTTCGATAAGGGCACTAGCTTCAGGGTAAGGTTTGTTCATCAGTGCGCCACCAGCGGCAGCGTCGATGGTCATCTTAGTGTTATAATGAAGTCCATTATAGAAGGTTTGAATGATTAGCCAATTCTCTAAGCCATGATGTGGGCATGCTCTCAATAGTTCTTTATCTCTCTCATAGGCTTCAAACAACGAATCTCCTTGGTGTTGGGTAAATCTTGTTATGGAATTGGGTGGAAGGGAATCTAACCATGATAGAGCTTTATCTCTGAGGGAAAAGGGAAATAATCTTAAGCGTATCTCCTCAGGAGGAGCTCCATTGGTTTTAAAGGTGTCTGCTAACTGAAGAAAGTTTTTTAAATGTTGGTTTGGGTTCTCAGTAGCAAGACCTGCGAATTGTCTCTGTTGCACTAATTGCAGCAGGGATGGTTTCAGTTAAAAATTATTGGCTGGGATAACGGGGTTTACTATACTAGAACTAGGTTCCTTGTTTGATGGTTGGGCGAAGTCCTTAAGAGGTCTTCGGTTTTGATCTTCGGCCTTAGATCTCCTATTCCTATGGAAAAACAAACGTTCGTGAGTGTAACGTTCATGTTCAGCTAGAGGGTCTACTAAACTTCTGGCACTGCGAGTCTTTCGCATTGATCGGTGGGTAACAACCTTAGTCTAAACAGTATAACTACAGGGTATGAAATTTGACGAAATTGGTCCCCGGCAACGGCGCCAAAAACTTGATGCGTGTTTTTCGAAAGTGTACGAACACGTCAGAGTAATATAAAAGATTACCGAATCCACAGAGACCAAGTTTCAATCTATCTTACCTGTTGTTATGGTGTGTATCTAAGGCAACTAAATATAATGGTATTAAGGAGAGTGCAATGGTAAATAAAACGGTAATTTTAAACAATTAATAAAGATAGGCTCGAATGTAATTCACATAATCAATTGATAATCCGGTACTTGTTAATAGAACTACTTATGGGCAATGTTTTCTCCTTTGAAAAGAACTAATTTAACAGGAACTGTCGCTTTCGCGTATTCAGGACCGAGTTGTACTCTCTAATCAACCCCTCCTATTGTCACGGATAAAAAGGTGCGTACTGCGTTAGAGTAGTAAACCTATTTTTAAGAAATATAGTATCTTAACTAAGTTGAAAAGTATTTTAACCTGGTTTTCTTAGCAAAAAAAGGTTCTCACGAACCAGACTCTAAACTTCTTAACGCGTCCGAAAATCGTTTTAAAATCTCTTTTCTGTTTAGTCTAAAAACTCCTAATGAACTACACAAAGCGCTTTTGGTTGTTTTTGAAATAGTTAAAAACAATTACTTAAATTGAAAGATAAAATAGCTCTTAAGTGTTTCCACGAACAATTGTACGGATTACTGGTTTAATTACGATCCTTACATTCTAACCTTTATAGATTTAGTTAGACATGGTAAAGTAAAAGTTCTTTTTATAATTTTTCATAAAAGTAATTAGTGCGAGTGCGGAAAGTAAATAAAAGTAGTGCGGGTGCAGAAAGTAAATAAAAGTAGTGCGAGAAATAAAGGTATTTAAAGCGAGTGTGAGAAATAAAGGTATTTAAAGCGAGTGCGAGAAATAAATAAAAGTAAAGCGAGTGCGGGAAATAAATAAAGTAAAGCAGTGCGAGAAATAAATAAAAGTAAAGCAATGAGGAAAAGTAAAATACGAACTGGAATTAAAATGGCGGCAGGATTAACTTCCTCCCAGAGTGCTCCAAAACTCGATCACACAGACGTATACAGACTCGATCACTCGATTGCAGTAACACCCCGATGTGGAATGATAACTGCTTTAAAACTGATATATGCCTAAGAGATTCTAAGTTTGGATGAATAAAAACGAAAATCTAAGGTCCTATTTATAGGAAAACAAAAAGCAGGAAAAAACCAGGATGCCCCCTCCACTAAAAAGTGGAGGGAAAAGTTTTTGCCTTGTGGCGCCCGCCACAAGGCCATGGCGCCCGCCATGAGACTAATGTGGGATGAAAGAGTGGGGATCGTAAGTCTTGGCAGTTGTTGAGTGGTCTTGAGACGTGGCCACGTCATGGCAGACCCCATGGCGCCCGCCATGGTGGATGCCGTAAGTATAAAACACTGAATTTCTTGGTTTTCGTCCGTTTCCACTCCTTTTTTGCTCCTTTTCTCGATTTAGGCCCCGATTACCTAGAAATCCTGCAAACTAAGAAAAACAAAGTAATAACATAACAAAATAACAATAAAACCTAAGAATGCATGCGAAATCGGAGTCAGAAATACGGTGAATTTTAGTGTTATCAATAAACAACGGCCCAAGGTAACAATATGGCTTTTGAGAAGATAAACGACGTCCCAATATAATGAGATAACCTTTGGGTGGATAAACGACGGCCCAAGGTAACAATATGGCTTTTGAGAAGATAAACGACGTCTCCAGATAGCCTTCGGGAAGATAAACGACGTCCCAAGATAATGAGATAACCTTTGGGTGGATAAATGACGGCCCAAGGTAACAATATGGCTTTTGAGAAGATAAACAACATCTCAAGATAGCCTTCGGTAAGATAAACGACGTCCCAAGATAATGAGATAACCTTCGGGTGGATAAACGATGGCCCAAGGTACCAATATGGCTTTTGAGAAGATAAACGACGTCTCAAAATAGCCTTCGGGAAGATAAACGACATCCCAAGATAATGAGATAACCTTCGGGTGGATAAACGACGGGCAAGGTAACAATATGGATTTTGAGAAGATAAACGATGTCTCAAGATAGCCTTCGGGAAGATAAACGACGTCCCAAGATAATGAGATAACCTTCGGGTGGATAAACGATGGCCCAAGGTAACAATATGGCTTTTGAGAATATAAATGACGTCTCAAGATAGCCTTCGGGAAGATAAACGACGTCCCAAGATAATGAGATAACCTTTGGGTGGATAAATGACGACCCAAGGTACCAATATGGCTTTTGAGAAGATAAACGACGTCTCAAAATAGCCTTCGGGAAGATAAATGACGTCCCAAGATAATGAGATAACCTTTGGGTAGATAAACGACGGCCAAAGGTATCAA
Source organism: Lathyrus aphaca (assembly GCA_963966055.1). Classification (NCBI taxonomy): domain Eukaryota; kingdom Viridiplantae; phylum Streptophyta; class Magnoliopsida; order Fabales; family Fabaceae; genus Lathyrus; species Lathyrus aphaca. The sequence goes on along the minus strand of OZ014519.1, from coordinate 732,981,704 downwards.
GTTGTTGATGGAGTTTGTCTGCTGGAGAATTAACCAGAAAAATAAGGTTAGTTCGGTGCAAATATCATGATGTATATAACACTTTGCAAGATAATATCTTATGAGAATGTGTATGATATGAGGTATGTACGAATGAAGTTTGTAGTTGAAGTGTATAAGTAGCTTCGTAGAACAACTGTTTGCTAGGGAAAATAAATCCGGATTCATTGTTGAGGAATATGAAGACTTTATTCCCGTCTTGTCTTGGAATATCGTACTTAGAAACTTCTCGTTTTCGTTCGCCGTACTTCTTATTGAAGGATTAAGTTCCTGAATATCCTGACTGAGGATAAAAGAGATGGACATAGATCTGGTAGACTTATTCGGTTAAGTATCAATTCTTTAGAGAATGTGATACTACTTGGAGACTTCGTAGAGTTGGAAGTATAAGATATTATCTGAAGTATTCCGTAAGAATATCCGTAAAGATTACTTTGTGGGGATGAACCGGAGAAGATTCGTTGAATTCCTACCTATGTTTGTTCTTAGTAAATGTTATTATTGTATTTTATGCATTTTTGGTAAACATCAATCATATTCAAAGGCATATATACATTCAAACATAACCAACGGGCATTTTTCGCTTTAGTAAAAAAGGGAAAAGTAAACCTGAATAAAGAGGGAAAAGTAAAGCTGAACTCGAAAAAAGAATCATTTCAACTTTGAGAGTGTATAACCAATTGGATTTAGAGCTTCTAAGGTTCTTAAATTTCATGAATAATTTCCCAGAAATTCTCATGGATGGATCCGAAGACATGATACTGACACCATCTGATACTACTGGCGTAGGCAATTAATTTCCACAATGGCTTCTGCTGAGAGTCCAATATCAAGGTAATACAATTGTGATGGACCATATACACTCCAGGTATTAGATTTGGAAAGAAAGTGTTGCCCCTTTAGTTGAGGATGATTTGTTCCATAATGGAAGTATCTAAAAGGAGCTACCTCAAGAGAAATAAGCAGAATGCCCCACAATAATATGCCCTTGGCATCGTGAACTCTGTAATGTTACCCTTGGTAATTCAGATAGATGAGGAGACCTGCCTTTGGCTACTTAAGCATAGTTGAACCTTGACCTGATTTCCCCAAATAACATGGCATGCCTCCTTTAGTGGAAGATAGTGACAATTCCTCTTTGTATATATTGGTTTTGATCCATGAAGCAACTTTGTTTATCATAAGGACTTTAGTTTATTGAACATCCATCCTGTAAGTTTCTGTGTTTGTCAAACACTCAGTTATATGCAAACAATGATATATAAAAAAATGCAATGCTTATATCTGTCTTGAAGTTTTGAAAAAGATTTATTTTAGTAAGACAATGTTTATGAAAACTGTGATATTAACTCAAGATTTATAATAAGCCCTAAAGGAGTCAGGATACCTTTTTATAACAGTATGCTTTTCGAACTAACCATGCTTCAGTTAGGACTTTTAAAGGATTGTCACGTGGTCTGGTTCACGGTTTAAGAAACAAAGGATAAAAGGCTCAAATTTATTTGTACACAATCCATTCATCGTGATGTTCTTCAGTCCTAGTTTCGGTTAACTTATGTATTGAGGCTCCGAAAGAGTTTGGAATTGTAACACTGACAATAATGATGGTTCAGAAACCAAAAATTTATTTGAACATTCAGTCATCTTTCTTTGTTGAGGATTCATAGTGACCTCTTTTTTTCTTTTGACTTTATTATCCCTCCTTTTTGCCTGAACTGTTTGTTTCAAGATTACAGTCAGTGCGATTTCTCAATTTTTTACTAAGTTTCCTTCATAGGTTTTGACTTAGTGAGCTTTTCTTTTGATAGATATTGACTTGTAGACTTTAGCGATTACAGGGAACCATCATTAGTTGTGTACAACACAGACAATTGGCATAGTTGAGTTAATCGAGTAACTACCTTGCCCCAGGTTATGAATAAGGGTTTTAATTTGCGTGAGAATGAAAACTCCTACTTCATAGGCTCAAAAGGGTTGACAAGGGATTAACTTCCTTATATCTCCACTGTTTAGGAATTGAAACAATGCATGTACATCGTTAACATAGTCTGTTCAAAAGCATACTGCATAAGATTATGGTATTGTTTTCGTCATCCTCCCTCTATAGGCTTATAGCTTTATCAGGAGTTAAATATCACAAAACAGAAATATGAAGCATAGTTCAAAATATAGTGAAACGAATGGATTAATTCAAGACAAACATACACAATGCATTAATGTAAAACAAAGTTCGACATAATAGTAAGTGCTTGAGCAAACAAAGGAAATTACAACTAAATAAATCAAATGATGTCCCATCCAGTTGGCTGAATATCTTTGATTGCAATCTGTGAACTTTCAGGGGCAGTATCATTTATCATGAAATCAAATTTGCCACTAGGTTGTCCCAAGGTGTCCCAATCTTCATCAGGGGTTGGTGAGCTTTCTTTCTTGCTCCCTCGGGTGATTTTTCTGGCAGTTTCGATGTTTGATGGACAATAGGAGAATTCAATTTGACCTTCTAGTGTAACCTCAAGGATTCTTTCATCAATCAGGTCTTGAATCTTATTCTTCAATGCCCAAAAACTATTAGTGTTATGTCCAGGACAATTGGAATGATACATACACCTTGCCTTGGGATTATAGTGAGAAGAGGAAGTATTAGGATTTTGAGAAGGATTTTCCAAGGAAATTAGCTTCATCTCCAACAAGCATTGCAAAGTTTGCGACATTGGAGTACTGAATTTGATAAACTGTCTTTTATATTCCTTGTGTCGAAGTGGATTAATCTTACAAGGTATTTTTTCTTCAACTGAAGAACAATCAGTGGTAGCCTGTCTCTTTCCTTCTCTTATCCTTATCTTCTTTTCAACCAAGTCAACTTGTTTTATCGGAGGTTGACTGACGATTAGATTCCTGACTCCATTACTTTGAAGTTTGTGGACAAAGGTTCTCAGCTCTTCTTGCCTCTTAGCTAAACTTTGGATAAGAGCCACCTAGCCATTCATCTGGATCCTCATTTCTGCCATCTCAGCTTGCAATTGTTCCAACTGACCATTCTTGTTATATTCAGGATTTTCATAGAGGAGTGATTTCAACTCTTCTTGTCCCTTGGACAAATTCAGGATCACTTCTTGGAACTGAGCATTTTGAGCCTGTATATCCTTGACAGTTTGTTCGAGAGCCATTTCTGCTGAAATAAACAGCGAGAAGATTGAGAAACCTAATATAGAAACTTGTCATGCAATGATATGGTATATAGATGCATATGCAATGTTTTCAAGGACCGCAGGATTTAAATTTGTTTAAAGAAAACAAAAAAATATTATTAGTAAGCATTAAAGTAATTTTCCCCTTGGGCTTACAATGAAAGGAAATAATAATAAAGTACAAAAATAAATATATGGGGTTTTAAGTCTCCCATGGACGCTTCCTCTTTGTGTGGAGGTATTTGTTGAGGTTCTGCTCTTCCTGAAGTTGCCTTGTCAGCTCCAGAATTCTTTCTTGACCAACTCTGAAATGAGTCTCAAAAGCATCTTGTAGATGTTAAGAATTGGCAGAATTTTTGACAAACAAGAAGTGTTGAACTTAGTTTAGGATGTCACACCAGATGTTGTGACATTGTCAAACAAAGTAAAAGTTAATGAACTTAGTTCAAGACATCAGGATGTCACACCAGATGTTGTGACATCGTAAACCTGCTATTTGACCTAAATAATGCGTAACAAAAGTGAGTAAATTCAGGAGCAATTATCTGGAATTAATTATAAAGAGATAAGCACTCCAAGGCGCATCTTTAGGAAGCTTAGTTATCTGGTTCCAGTGTAACAGAATAACTAACTCACCTTGATTCAAGGTGACAACAACTAACTCATCTTAATTCAAGGAGATGACAGTGGGATTTATCAAAGTCTGGATAATTTGCAAAAAGCCCACAAACCAAGCATCTATTTAAGGAACTGAAACACTCAAGAAAAATCACGAATTTTAGAAGACTGAAAAGGGTGTTTTGTAAAGCTGGTTAGTTTAAGCAGGTTTTAATTTTTTGTCACTTTATGAGCTTTTAAGCAAAAAGTGAATTGTGTCTTGATTGAAACTTTTAAGTAAGATCAAGCTGTTGTGTTTGAAGTGTGACTTCAAATTTATTAATCATTGTAAAAGATCACTGTGTGATTGAGGGGGAGTGAGTAGGTACTCATATCTAAGTTGAGTCTTAGGTAGAAATTTCCTTGGGTAGATATTAAGTGAAGGATTAAACTAGTTGGTTTAACTCCATAATTAATATTACTTATATTGGATATCCTTCTTGGCTTGGTAGCCCCCATATGTAAGTGTGGAGATACACTGAACTGGGTTAACAATTTCCTGTGTTATTTAATTTACCAGCTCTTTAAGTTTTGTTTAAGATTTCAAGTGTTTAAACATCTAGTTCGACATCACGTACCTGATCCCATAATTTCACATCCCTTTGCTCCCGCAACTGAATCCAGGACTTTTCTGCAACTCTTCTAAATCAGTGGGCATGTCTGGATAAAGGATGGTATAAGGAACATCTCCTTCAACAACAGGTTCCATAGTGATTGGTAAAACAACAAGATATGGCATCATAAGAGTCTGAGCACGAGATCGCACCCATCTGAGATAAGGCTCCATAAGAATAGAATACTTTGGCTCCAAAGTCTTGCTATCAATCCTATTCACCTTATTCCGAGCTTGTATAAACCTTTGATGGTAACCCTGAAGATCGTTTTCATAGTCAAACACAATACCCTGAATAAGCATGTCATGAGAACCATTACTCCGAGCATAACCAAACTGACGTAGAGCTAAAGAAGGGTTGTAGGTAATGCCCACTCTTATGCCAAGGAGTGGCACATTAGTGAACTCCCCACAACGATCAATGATAGTAACATTCTCCATAGATCGAGAGCACCAATGAATATCTGAATGAGAAAGTGACATAATCATCTTAGACCACCTTAACCCTTGTTCATTATTCATCACTGATCAAGGAAGGTGAGAAATAAACCACCTAGCCAATAAAAGTATGCAGCACATCAGAGTTCCTCTCGCCTTCGTAGTAAGGGTATGAAGAGAATGTAAGATATCTCCAAGTAATGTAGGCACTGGATTGCAAGCCAGAAATATGTTGATGGCGTATACATCTATGAACTGGTCTAGATTAGGGAACAACACTAAGCCATAGATCAATAGGGCTAGGATTTCCTCAAAAGCATCATAACTCATAGCCTTCAAGAACACTTGAGCTTTCTCCATCAATACCTTAGCAAGAATACCCTTAACTCCGCTTCTCGTTTCTAGGACAATGTCTGATTTCTTCAAATGTAGGGCTGCAACAATGACTTCAGGTTTAGGCTCTTTCTCTAAGCCTATGAAGGGTCTCTAATCAAGGATATGTATACCTAGTAGTTTGGAGAACTCCTCCATTGTAGGAACCAACTGATAGTCGGGGAATGTGAAGCAATGATGTTTAGGATCAAAGAACTGGAATAGGACATTAATCATGTCTTCATTGAACCCTGAAGTAACTAGATCCAGTAGGTGACCATGCCTCTTGATGAATTGGAATTTTTCAGAAACTTGAGAGACCAATTCTTTAAGCTTAGAAGGTATCCCTACAAAGTTGATCCGGATAGTGTTCCCACGAGCAGAAGCCATGACCTGCAACAAAGAACAAAGATAAATCCTTTGGTCCTTGAAATGGTTAGTGAAAATGTTATGCTTATGATGTCATGACGTCATGATGTTATGCTCAATCACAAACATGTGGCACACACAAACAAGTCACACAATAGCCATAGGTTTGAAGGCTTGCATGAGATTTAAAGTTAAATACCCTCCCCTGAAGTTTAGTTGGTTCATCCTGTCCTACAAAAGTAACCAGGTTCTAAGGGATCTCAATATCACTGATCCTTCCCAAGGGTGGTTGTTCAGTAGGAAACTTACTTGCCAACCAAAACCCTCCAAGTTTAGGATCTCAATAAGCGTAGTATCGAGTATCAACCAACTTCAATCTTCACCAAAGCCGGCTATCTCACTACTTTCTAAAGGCCAATATGGGATAGCTAGGGTTCTAAAGGTCAGTTAGTGTATTGACAACATATGACAGCCCCATATTATCCTTAACTTACTTAAGGAACATAAGCACCAACCAAGAAGTCACACTAACTATGGCCACCAGATCAACCATATCAGTATACGTCGTACAATTTCCCTGGTCTATTGCCATTTACCTAGGGTACACTAGATCCGGGTTAGATCTTTCACACAAAAATCCCAACAAGTAATATAAAGCAAACAAAGCAAACAATTTAAGTGATCTAATTCCTAAGGGTACCCCTCTTTTACTTAGTACTCCTCAGTAGAGTCGCCAGTTCTGTAACACGGCGGGAGAACTAACTTTCTATAAATGTTGCGGATAGCAAGAATCGCCACCGACTTTTATTTTATCCATATGGAAAGGACATAAAAGAACAGGAAAGACCTATTTTAAAAGACTTGAGTTCGGGGGGTAGGTTATATAAAGGGAAGGTGTTAGCACCCTTTATATCCATGGTTATCCACGGGCTCTTAGTTACTTAGCTCACTTAAATGTTTTTGAAAAGTGTAGTGTGTGATTAGAAATTTTCTAAGTATTTTGTAGTGATCCTCGTATGGATGTATACAAAACCTTGTTTGAAAATATTTGAAAATATTGTGAGGTGCGAAAAGTATTTTTAAAGTGTGAGCAAGTAACTAGGAGGTACCTACTCTAGACTAAGTCATTCATGTTCTTGTATGTTCTTTCAAGGGTAAGATTGTCCCTATTATTAAGGAATAGGTAGTCATTAGCTTGGATTTGTTTAACGGACGTGCGTAGGGTCATCGTATGGTCAACGAAGGCAACTTAAGGGGTCTCTTTAGCAATTCGTAGGGACTATCATCGTATTTAGCGAAGGGACAAGATCACTATATCGTAGGCAACCTCGTAGGGTCTTGATCTTTTAATCTAAAGGGACTATGATGATTTTATTTTGTAGGGACTTTGCTTAAGACACCCCTATATTCGAGGGACATGACCATTTAAAGAAGGCAAACAAGAGGGATACCCTAGGAAGTGTAGATGGTGATCTTAGATCGACTTACGTGTGTGAATGATTTATTTCAAATATTTAGTCTTTTTTTTAATTAAATTATCTAAGTCCATTTAATTACAATTATTTTTGCACTCCCTATTTACTAACCACGCAGTTAAATATTTACAAAAAAAAATAAAGATGGAAAAGTAAATCTCTAAACTATTACAAAGCTTATGGGCAGATACATAATAATCGAATAAAAATAACTTATGATAAGAATATATAATAAAGAAATAATAATAAATATAATAATAATAAGATTAAAGCAAAATAATAATAATAATAAGATTAAAGCAAAATAAATTAGGGAAATAATAATTAAGATTAGAAGTTTAATTAGAGGAATAATTAAAAGTTATTAGGAAAATATATATATATATATATATATATATATATATATATATATATATATATATATTGAATTAATTAATTATTAATGATAATAAAATAATTTAATTATTTACAAAATTAATGCTTGATAAAAAAAGTTATTAGAAAATAAAAATTTAATTAATTTTATATATACATTTTATCATTATTTAATTTTTAGAAAATAATAAAGTTATTTATACAAAGAAAATAATTTATAAGTTAAAAAAAATGAATTAATTTGATTTTATAAAAACACAGAAAAGTATTTTAATTATTTTTTTATTGAGAAAAGAATTTGATTTTATTAATTTATTTTAGAAAAGTAAATGAAATAGAAAGAAAAATAAATAAAGTTGAAAAAAGAAAGTAAATATATGAAAAAAAACAGACCTGGGAATTGAACCCAGGTCTCTAACCTGGATGAAGGGCACCTTGGCCAACTGAGCTACGCGCTGGTGGTGATAGGAATCAGCAACAATCCATAATATATTAAACCTACAAAGTATAATGAAAAAGAAGAAAAAAAATTGGTGGGCATTAGGATTCGAATCCCAACCCTTCTGTATACCAAGTCAAATCCTTGCCATCAAGTCACATGGGGCGCGTCTGATAATAGAAGAGCAATAAATCATAATATATAAAACATGTTGAATATCCTGAAAAATAACAAAAAAAATGGTGCACCCAAGGTTCGAACTCAGGTCTCATAATACATTGCGCGCTTATCAAAACCACCAGGCCACCTGCACACTTGTGAAATACATATGTGTCCCTCCCGGGATTTTCATCCTAGTACAAACCGAAAGTGGCACGGAAAGGGTAGAGTCGCCAGCCAGGCATTTTTATCCTGAAGGAACGGGAAAGGTAATGCTGCACAAACTTAAGGAAGAAGGAAAGGACAAGGTCCTGCGAACCAAAGATCTGGCTTCGGGAGTCGGTTACGATCTGGGAAGGTATTAGCACCCCAGATCGTCCGTCGTACCCGACGGGATCCACGCTTGCTTGTTTGCTTCAAAGGGTGAGAAAATACGAATGCTGTTGAATAAGAACTGCTAACTGGAAACTGGAACTGCAATGAGAAAGGAACTGAAAGAGAACAAAAAGAAGGAATGAGGAAAATTTAGGGAAAATAAAGAATATGCTCGAATGGGCCTTACCCCACTGCCTACGTACCTCATCGGGAAAATGAGGATCAGAGTCGTCATAGTTTGTCTAACTAAGGCGGGAACTATTTGTTTATGTTTTTTAGGATGACGTTACCATAGCTCTAGCTCAGGTGTTATCGGCTCTGACCCGAGGGTGTTTACCGTATCGCTGTTTGAACTGTTGAGGCAAGTCACATTCGTCCGCAAAGATTAGGGGATGAGAGGAGAATACGCGATGTCTTTGTTGGTTGTCTTTTATGAGAAGTGTTTTGAGTGTTTTTGCTTGTGAAGATAGTCTCATGATTAGACTTGTACATCATGCTAGACAAGCCCACACTATTCCAAGATGGAATGAATATGAGTGCCCCATAGAATAAGCTATGCACAATAGAATATTTCAATCCTTTATTAAATGTATTTTAGATTTTATTTGAAGATGAGAGAAGAAGACTCAAATCGGAAAAGGACAAAAACTAAGGGGGGACTAAGACCAACCCTAAGTTATTTATTATGCACAAAAGGGAGATCTTAATGGTTAGTGAGGTTTTCTAATCCTAAAGAAGAAAAGGAAAAGAAGAAGAAAAAGGATGCAACTTACTTCCTAAGGAAGATAAGTTGATCCTAACAAAGGGGAATCCTACCAATCACAAGTATGGAAGGAAAAAGTGAATTAAATGCATAAAGAAAATGCATAAAAAATTAAAAGGATAAGGTGTAAGGAAACATACCTTTCCCTCCCTACAAAACAAGGATTAGTGTTGCATTTTATTAAAAAATAATAAAGCAAAAATCACCAATTAAATCCTAACAACTCTAGGACTCAATCTAAACTCTATCTTAATTCTAGAGAACTAAAAAAAATGCTAAAACAAAAATTCAGCACCTACTACAGCCTCTAAAGTAACAACCAGCTATGAAAACAATGCACAACACAAGGCAACTTTCTATAGCCAACATACAACATGAAAAGATAGGTGTAGAAAGTTACATATAGCATGAACAACATAACAAACAGCATGTATTTTACAACACCTGTATGCAAAGTCAGCTATGAAATGTAAAATGCAAATTTGATTATTTTCATTTTTTAATGCACAAACTTAATGAAAAATGTGCCAATTAATCATGAATATGCATTTGAACATAGATCAACATACACAAATGAGTGACGTAATTATTTTGGGAGGATTATGCAAGAATGCACCACATGATTGATTATGCAACAAGTATGCAAAATATGGCACATGAACATGGCATATGAACATAATGAGCATTGATCATGAATATGCAACATGATATATCAACAAGAATGCCAAACTCAATGAAAAATTCAGAATTGAATTGATGTGAATGATATGATCAAACGTGTAACCAAATGCAACTAAATGCACATACATACATGGTTATGAAAAATGCAACATATATATTGATACAATGAAATGCAAACGAAACATGCGAAAGATGCAAAAACAGAATGCAACATGATTATTTACATGCCAAATGATGCATAGACATAGCAAAAAAATGCAATGAGTCAAATTATACACAAATGAAAACATAAACGCATAATATGCAACATGAACGGAAACGCGTCGAAACGACTCGAAATGAGGGAATGAGATGTCGAAACCAACCTAAAATATTCCCTAAAATTAGTACCTAAGCATGCATGAACATTAGAGGCACAAAGAAGCAAGAACAAGCAAGCAAATATGCTAAAATTCCAAAATCCAGCAACATTAACCGGTTAACCAAATGGTTAACCGGTTAACGGACCCTAGACAGTATTGATTTGTGGCAAAAACGCATGCGTTAACCGGTTAACCAAACCGTTAACCGGTTAACGCTGAACAGAAAGTGAAAAATGCTTTTAAAAAAAAGTGCTTTTGGCCACAAACTTACTTCTAAACATCCCTAACACACATCTAATCATGCTAACACGAATTTCTACTCAATTAGGGCTTATTAACACATGTTAGAACCTATAACAAGCTACAACCTAACTTCTAATCAATTAAAAATCACAAATCGCAAGCAACACATAACGAAAACGTAATCGATCACAAGCAATACGAAAAGCACTTAAAGAATGCCAAAATGGCGAGATGAAGAGAATAACTTAAAGCTAGCATGGTTTTATATTACCAACCTACGAAGCGGAGAAGTGCTTCGATAAATGTTTGTCGCTCCCGAAGATTTGCATCCCGGTACAAGCGCGAACGGTCGACGAAAAGAGAAAATGAAGATGAACTGAATAGAGTCGCCAACTAGGAATTTTTATCCCGAAGGAAAGGTAATGCTGCATAAACCTAGAAACAGATGGATAAGACGGTTGTGAACCAGAGAAACTGAGAAAGGGGGTTGGTTACAATCTGGGAAGGTATTAGCACCCAGATTGTCCGTTGTACTCGACGGGATCCACGCTTAAAAGATTGTGTTTAAAGGGGTAGGTGCATATGCTATATGTGTGCAAGAGCTGGAAAAGAATATACAAGTGTTTGTGCAAAAGGTGAATGCTCAGGAACTGAGGCTTAAAAGAGAATGCTGAAAGAGGGGGAAGACACAGAGACTTTTGTTCGATAACAGTTAAGTTATGCCTACGTATCCTCGCGTGCAATGAGGAAGTCAGAACACCGTAGTTCGACTCAAAGAGACTGAAAGATAAATTTACTGGTCAACTGCTTACTTGTCTATGCTCAAGTGTATGACTTGTCTGGCTCAAGTGCTAACTGTCTTGCATTAGACGGAAGAAGCAAGTTCTCGTTTATGAATGAAGATGATGAGAAAAGAATCCCGAAGGAGACGATTATTGTTTGTTTTTGGTATTTTGAGTTTTTTTTATTGTTTTTTGGTGTTTTGCATAAGTTAATGAGTTTAAGCCTAAGTCAAAGGTTTGTAGACTCATTATATCCTCCCTGATTAGGGATAATGAGAATACTTTAAGTATGAGATAAGCATCTCAACTTAATTGCCATGATGATGTAGGATTAAGATCATTAACCTATTTGTGATTATTTAGATGTTTTTGGGTTTTTGTTTAGTGTTAAGTAATGAGTTTAAGCCATAATCAAGGATTAGTGAACTCATTACACCATCCTAATAGAAGGATAATAGATGAGCACACTTAAGCTGAGGAAGATACCTCAACTTAATCCATGATTAGGGATTAAAATCATTAGATGAAAAGCCTTTATTAAAGTGGATTTTAATTAAGAGTGAGATTAAGAAGTGAGTTTTATGGTTTGTAAGACAACTTGAGGGGGACTTGTCCATTAAACACTAGGGTTAGTCCTTCTTAACCATAAAGGAATAATTAGAACCCTAATGTAAGGCCCAGGTTACAAGTTAATGTCTTAGTGATTATTAAATGGATTGATTAAGAGGTTTAAACAAATTAAGGGTTTAACACTTAGGATTAAAGTTATACACTCCATCATAAGAGAAGGATGCAGGCATAACCTTAATTCCAAAGTCCTAAAACCTTAAAGGTTTAGTCTCTAATGATGAGATGAGAAGAGAGACACAAAGACGACTCAAAGGAAAAATTCTAAGGGAAACTAATCACAACCCTAATTATTATCATGCTTGGGTGTTCCTATGATTTGTAAGGCTTGAGAAAGATCTTCAAGGAAGCCACCAATGGAAGAAGCAGATGAAAGGAGGAAGAAGCAGAAGAAATAAGTTACTTACTTCATTGAAGAAGATAAGTAACTTAAAGAAAGAAAGTGAGAGTGAAAGAACACAAGTGAACAAGTTCACTTCAAAACCATCAAGATGCATATGAAAGAGATGAAGAGAAATGAGATGTGAAGGAAAATCCACTTCTCAAAGTAACTTACCACCTGAAAATGTCAGCACAGGATGCATAAGGAAAGAAATGAAATGGAATGATGCATATGCAAAGACAAAGATCAAAACCAGAAGCATACGCATGATGCAAATGATTCTATGACATGATGCAAAGGCATACAAAGTGAATGTGTGTGTTCATACAAGAGAATGAATGCAAATGAAGGATGCTTTGAAGTTTGAAAGTTCATGAAAGTTAATGAAAGGAAATGAATGCAAATCATGGCAAATGAATGAAGAAATGATCAAGCATGATTCTTACATGTCCTAAGGTGTCTAAGATGATATATGAATGCATGAAATGTCATAGCAAGTTCATGTATGGATGCATATGCAAGATGAATGCAAGTAAGGATGCAAAATTAGAGTTACATGAAAGGATGAGATGCAAATGGCAAAGAAAGAAGCAAATGACATGATAAAAATTTGAAAATGCACTCAAAGTAACCCTAAACCTATACTAGGTTATCATCCAAAGGGGGAGGTCAGAAGCTAAACCTAGAAGGAGTTATGAATTTCCTAATTTTCTAGGGTTTTTTGGGTGATCCTCAATGTAAAATGCCAAACAAATTGAAAATGAAAGATAAATTCATTCCAAAAATATCCTAGAAACTACATGATGTGTGTGAAACAATGCAAAATAAACCAACTTCAAACCCTTCATGGTTAGGCAGAAAAGATTTTTCAAAGGTTAGGGTTTAAAAATGTGATTTTATGAACCCTAAATTCAAAGAAAATTGTCAAATGATGATCAAAACCAAAAAGAAATTTGTATGAGGGGTTTGAAAATGTTTCTAAATGTGTTAAGATGCAACATGAATTTTTTTTGTGATTTTTAGAAACTTAAATGCTATTTTAATTAATTAATTTCCATTAATTAATTAAAATAAACATTTAAATATTTTAAAAATATAATTTTTATGCAAAAAATAAAATAAAAATCATTTTCTGGTTAAGAAAAATATTTGGAATAAAAATGCAAAAGGAAATATTTTTGGGATTTTTCTAAGTATTTTAAATTAAATGTGCAAGAAAATGCAATTAAAATGAAAATAAAATGAATTTAAATGGAAAGTATGAAGATCTGATGGACCAGATTCAAAGCTGGGTGGAGGGAGTTGACTGGCGCGTAAATGAGTGGTCCAGATTTGTCCTGACTAATTAATTTAAATTAAACTAAATATTTAAGGATTAGGGTTTAATGACTGATCTAGGCCGTCCAAACACGCGCGGGAAAAGCAATCTAAGGGCCCTAATTCAAACCTGGTTAATTAATGGGGATTAACCCTAATTAAACTCAGGTGGCCGGAGAAGACTTCCGGTCGTCTTGTTCGGCGTGCTCCTCACTCCATCTCTCTCAAAACATCATAAAAACTCACTAAACTCTCCAGAATCAAACAATGAACATCATAGAACACGAATCAATCAATAAAACTCATTTATATTCCAAGAACATCATGAATCGAATCAAACATTGTTTAGGTCAGAAATTTCAGAAACACGATACAAGCTTATTTCTCACTCATTTTTAAAACTAAACATATCCCAGTGATCAGGACAACATGTAGAACAATATTTTAACAAGAAAACAAGATTCTGGAAAAAATGTTCATCATGTTACCTGAGGTTGAGCTTTCAAATTCTGGGCTTTCTGGCCTCCTCCTTCGTGCAAGTTAGCTTCAATTAGTCCCCTGAGGATGTTGAGAAGCTTTGCAACAGTTTATATGGATTGGTTTAAGAGTTTTGGTTCTGTGGAGGCAGAAATCATATTTCTGATTCTTGAGGTTTTAGGCTTGTTTAATGGTTGGGAAATGATCTGGAGGATGTATGGAGATGATTGGTGAAGCTTGTTTGAAGTTTTGATGGTTGGTTTCTGAGTTTCGAAGAAATGAAGTTTCTTGAGGATTTTTGTGTTCTTGAGTTGTGGGATGATTCAGGGCAATGTGTTGTATGAAAATGAGTCCCTTGAGGCATGTATGTGAAGCTGTGATAGGTCAGAATAGTTGGTGTGGGCTATGTTGATTGGTATTGGGTGATTTGCAAAAAGTCAAGGTTGGTTGTACTTGAGGTATGGGCACATGGAAGGCCTGGATTTGGGCATGGCTTGGCTCAGCAGAGATCAAGGAAGGCTTATGGATCAGATTTGATGAGCTGGAACAAGTGTATAGAAAGATTCATACCATTTTGCAAATTTGAGACGTCTTGGCCCTTTTAAGATTTCTTGAAGTTCAAGGCATGAAAGTGTATGATTCTTGGGCCAATTATGATCAAAATGTGTTGCACTATGATGGTATGATGTTTAGAGATGCATTAGAGGTCATGAAATGGCTTGGCAAGTTGTTTTGCAAAAAATCCTCTTTGGTGTATTCTTGAAAATTATAGGATTTTTGCCAACTTTGAAGGATCATAACTTGAGTTCCATAATGAATTAGAACATGTTCTTGTACTTTCTGAAAAGGGAAAGACCTAATCTACAACTTTAATGACCAATAATTTTTCATTTGAAGCATTTTTGGTTGAGAAAGAGGAGGTTGAAGAACTTTCCCAAAATGGAAAGTTTCCATTACAAGTCACTTCCATTTTTGGCAACTTTTGGCTTAGCTCAAATTTCTTCAATTTTGTGAACTTCCAAGCACTTAAATGATCAAATAAAGATCATAGAACTTCAATTTGATGAAAATACCCCTTTGGTTCCATTGTTGGGGGCCTCAGATGCCCTGATTTTGCTCTGACTTGCTCAAGAAGTTACCTAATGAACAGATGACTTCCACAATGAATTTCTTCATAAAACTTGGTACACATGATCCTTATAACATCTTAAGACCATTAGAAACAAGAATGGCCCAAAAATTTGGAGTTAAGGCCTCTGAAACCAAAACCCTATTTTTGGTCATATGTGTAGTGAAAACCCTAGCTCTGCTTCCATGCCTTGCCAGTTCTTGTGATTTCTTGACTTCCTTGAACTTTGAGGGATATAATATGATGATAGAACACAAATGGACCCTCTTGGAACAATTGGAGACCTTTGGAGTGGCTCAGATGGATCCTTGGATTACTCAGATCACAAACCCTAGATGCAGATGAACTTGAACTATGCAGGGAAACAAAAATGCAATATGAGATGGTATGCTTATGTTTATGCAACAAATGAAAGATCACAAGCCATGGTGTGAAATTAGTGAGGGCAAATTTGGGGTGTTTACAATGTTGCAAGAATCGGAGCTTGATCGAAGAGAAAACCAAGAAAACCGTGAATCCGCAAAATAAATGCGTTCTTGATGCTTGAGCCTTCTTGCACTTCCGATAAGTCGAAATCCTCACAAAAACCAGTAGCTTCTTCTTCTACAATCCACAAATCAATGGAGGTTGGAGGCTAAGCTTTAATATCTTCAAGTTTCAATGTGAAACTTGAAGAGCTTCTTCAAAAAAAAGCTTTGGTGAAAAGGGAAATGGAAGAAAAGTGAGAAAGAAAAAGTGAATCTAGAAATTGTGAGAAAGTGAAAAAATTGGGAAAAAAACTTGGGAACGTTTTGCATTGAAGTGATTAATGATTATATAGAGGCTAGGTTTAGAGCTAGGTTTGGGAATAGAATTAGGTTTAGGAATGGAGTTAGGTTTGTAGTTAGTTAGGGTTAGGGTTGGAGATGGAATATTCCTTGGAATATTCCATGGAATACTCTAGAAGGTTGTAGAACATGGTAGAAGCATCCAAGGGAATGGAGTGGAATTGAAGTGGAAAAATAAGAGGGGAAGAAATGAAAGGAAATGTGGAAGGAAAGTGGAAGGAGAATGGAGGGAAAGGTAAAATCTCCCTTTTTTTGGTTGGTTAGCTTGGAAGTGGTTTGGATTATTTTTGGGATATTATTTTTCTATTGAACTCCAATGTTTGGCAAGTCTCGATCGACCACACACCTCATGTGTATGCAAAGGATGATGAATTATTTATTTAATTTTTCAAATGCGATGCAATGATATACGGAATGATGCAAGAATGAAGCGTAAATCGCTCGAGGTTGATAATAAATAAGAGGACAAATTTTGGGGTGTTACAATATGAAACATAAATAATTAAAAAAAAACAAATGAATTTTTGAATTCTGGATTTCGCGCCAGCCTTCATCATCTTCTTCAATTTACCTGCGGATTTTACTATGCCCTTTGTCGCTCTCGATAAAATGGGACTGACCCAAATAAAGGTACAGACGCGAACGGTCGGCGAGAGGGACAATGAGAACACACAGCCGTGAACTCACTGGAGAATGAATAGAGTCGCCAGCTAGGCATTTTTATCCCGGAGGAAAGGCAATGCTGCATAGACCTAGAAAGAGATGGATAAGACGGTTGCGAACCAGAGAGACTGAGAAAGGGGGTTGGTTACAACCTGGGAAGGTATTAGCACCCAGATTGTCCGTCGTACTCGACGGGATCCACGCTTAAAAGATTTGTGTTTTAAAGGGGTAGTGTCAGTGCAATCTGTGTGTCAAAGAGCTGGAAAGGAATGTACAGGTGTCAGTGTAAAGTATATAAGTGATATGAAGTATGAAGGTGTCAGTGTAAGGAAAGAGTATGCTCATGATCATGAGGCTAAAAAGATGAAGTTAGAAGGAGGGGGAATATACAGAGACTTTTGTTCGATAACTGTTAAGTTATGCCTACGTATCCTCTCGTGCAATGAGGAAGTCAGAACACCGTAGTTCGACCTAAAGAGACTGAAAGATAAATTGACTGATGAACTGCTTGCTTATCAATGCTCAAGTGTATGACCTGTCTGGCTCAGGTGCAAACTGTCTTGCATTAGACGGAAGAAGCAAGTTCTCGTTTATGAGTGAATGAGATGAGAAAAGAATCCCGAAGGAGACGATTATTGTTTGTTTTTGTGTTTTCAGTCTTTTATTGCTTTTGGAAGTTTGTCATAAGATAATGAGCTTAAGCCTAAACCAATGGATTTGGTAAACTCATCACATCTTCCCTCTGATTAGGGGTAATGAGAGTACCTTAAGTGTGAAGTCAGATTCTCACACTTAAACACCTTTGGTGTAGGATTAGGATCATTAACCTACTTGTGATTATTTAGATGTTTTTTGAGTTTTTGTTTAGTGTTAAGTAATGAGGTTAAGCCATAATCAGGGATTAAACAGACTCATTACACCATCCTAAAAGAAGGATGATAGATGAGAATGTTTAAGCTGAGGAAAGCTCCTCAACTTAATCCATGATTAGGGATTAAACTCATGACAAAACAGGCCTTTGATTAAGTGGATTTTATTCAATGATATGGTGATGAAGTGATTTTTATGATTTGTAAGACAACTTGAGGGGGACTTGTCCATTAACACTAGGGTTAGTCCTTCTTAACCACTTAAGGAAGAATTAGAACCCTAATGCAAGGCCCAAGTTACAAGTGTGATGTCTTGATATTTATTAAGTGAATTGGTTAAGAGATTCAAACACATTAAGGGTTCAAGGCTTAGGATTAAAGTTATACACTCCATCCTAAAAGAAGGATGCAGGCATAAGCTTAATCACAAAGTCTTAAAGCCTTTAGGGTTTGGTCCCTGATTATGAGATGAGAAGAGAAGACTCAAAGAGAGACACAAAGGTAAAACTATGGGGGGAGACTAATCAAAACCCTAATTCATTGTCATGCTTGGTTGATCCTAAGGTTTGTGAGGTTTTCAAGAACAATCTTCAGAAGAACCACCAGGAAGCAGATGAACAAGATCAAGAGAAGCAAAGTGACTTGCTTCATTCAAGAAGTCAAGTCACTTGAAGAAAGAAAGTGGGAGAGACAAGAATGAGCAAGCTCAATCTCAAACACATATAGAAATGCAGCAATGCATGCAAGAGAGATGAAAAGAAAAGTTATGAGAAGTGAAGGCAAATTCACTTCTCAAGTTTACTTACCACCTGAAATGTTAGAAAGAAATGCAATGCAATGCAAGATGAGATGAAATGGTATGATGCCAAGCAAAACCAGAAGTATGTTAATGATGATTATGATGTTATGAGGTGCTGCAAACATGAGGCAAGACAATGGAGATGTTCATATAAGATCATGGATGCAAATGATGCAAGTTAAGGAGCATGAACAAGCATGAAATGTTATGAAGCATACAAGACAAATGACATGGCAAATATGAGATGCAATGATCAAAGATGCTTCCTACATGTCTTAAGATGTCAAATGAATCACAAGAATGCACAAAATGCAAAGACAAGTCAAGTTATGCAAGGAAATGCAAGAAGGATGCAAAAGAAAGCCCAAATTAGGGTTTATGAATCAAACATCAAACCAAAACCCAAAACAGAAGCAAACCTTAAGATAAAAAATGGAAAATGCTACCCAAAGAAACCCTAAACCTATAATAGACCACTGCCCAAAGGGGAGCTCTCAACTCTCAACCAAACTCAAGTTATGAATTTTCTAAGTTATTAGGGTTTTTTAGGGTTCTTAACAAAAGAAATGCCCAAACAATTGGAAAATGCAAGATCAAATCATGGCCATTTTATCCTTGAAAATACATGCAAAATAGAAAACAATGCAAGAAGAACCAATGTCCAAACCTTCTCCAATAGACAGAAATGAATTTTTAAACTTATGATCAAATTAATGCACAAAATATGATTTAATTCAATGAAAAATTCTTAAAATGCATCAAGATCAAAAAAGAAATTTGGTTTGAAGGTTGGACAATGTTTCTAAATGTCTTAGAACATTTCATGAATTTTTTTGTAATTTTTAAATACCTAAAAGTATTTTTAATTAATTAATTCCCATTAATCAATTAAAAATAATCTTTTAAATATTTAAAAATAATTTTTTAATGATAAAAAATAAAATAAAAATGTTTTTGGGTCTTAAAAATTAATAAAACTTTTAGGAAAAAGTTTCATAATTTTTAAGAATTTTTTACTATTTTAAAATAAATATGCAAATTAATTGAAAAGAAAATGAATTAAAAATAAATTAAACTGAAGTATGCACAATGTAGGGTTGGGATTCAATCTGGAAAGGAAACCATTGACCACGCGCCAGATCCAATGGTCATAATTCAAACCTGACTAATTAATTTATTAAACCTAATTAGAATTAATTAATCCTGATTAATTGAAAATGGCATGATCTCAGCCACACACTCACACGCGGGAAACAAGATCCAGTGGCTCACATTTAAAACTTGCCCTAACCCTAATTAAATGACTAATCACTTTCAGGTCACCGGAGACGAGCTCCGGTCGTCTTCTCCGGTGACCTTCTCCCCTGAAAACTTCCAAATCTTTCCCTAGGTCACTAAAATGAAATCTAAAACCATGGAAATGTTTCTCACATCCTCACGAATCAAACCCCTATCCTAAAACACATTTCTTCTTCCTAAACAAGCTGAATCGAAAGGAATAAAAACTAGGGCACGCAAGCTTCAGAGACAAATTAAACTCTCAAATCAAAGCCATTTTCAAAACCAATGATACCAGGATGATCAGTGAAGCACATAGAACAAGTTTGTAACAAGAAAAACAATTTCTGGAAAAATAAATTTCAGGCTACCTGAGATTCGAAGCTTTCAGTTTGAAGACTTTCTGGCCACTTCCTTCAGTGCAAACTACTCCACTTGGTCCCCAGAAGATGTTTGAATGCTCAAAGAGAATTTAAGTTGGCTGGATAGTGAGTTTCGAAAGCTCCTGCTTTAGCTCAGTCAGAAATGGCAATGGAGTTTCTGGAGGTTTCAGGCCATTGTGAATGATGGTTTGTGGTCCTGAGGATGAATGGAGAAGGTCTGGAGTGTTTGTTTGTATGTTGGTGAGCTAGGGTGAGAGTTTCGAATGAAACTGCAAGCTGGTGTGAAAATGGTGCAGTGATGTTGTAGCTTGTTTAAGGCCTGGTTCTTGGTTGCTTTGGGCTCAATGAGACATGGTGAGATGATTGGTAAAGATGGTTTGGATGTATGTGAGCTGGGCAGAGAGTTTCGAAGGCAAAAGCAAAATGGAGTGTTCTTGTGTATGTGTTGGTATGAGATGTTTCAGCCTTGCTTTGTACATGGAATGGTTTGCAAATGGATAGTATAAACTAATCCAATTGGTCAGAGGATGTGACTTGTGCTTTATGGATAGGTGTAGCCACTTTTGCAAATATGTCAACTTCTTGTAAGATAGGGCATGGGCAACTTCTAGCCAAGTACAAAGGGCATGGTCTGCGCAGCAAAGTGAAGGGAAAGGCTAGGCTTGGTCCAACATTCAAGGCAGCAAGTTGGTGAAATGTTATGAGTGCTTTTGCAAGTTGTGACTTTTTGGTTCACATGAGAAAAGTCTTGTTACATGAACCATAACCATGGGCATTCTTGGTTCAAATCTGATTTTTGTGACTTAGAGAATGTTTATGTGCTGGTTTAAAGTGAATTAGAAGTCACATAATGCATTGGTTCATGACTTTGCAAAATTTCCATTTAGGGCATGCCTTGAAGATCAATGATTTTAGCCAACTTTGCATTGCCATAACTTTTGATTCAAGAAGATTTTGATCATGTTCTTGTACTTTTTGAAAAGGGAAAGATGAGATCTACAACTTTCATGACCAAAGTTTTTCCATTTGAAGCATTTTTGGATCAAGAATCATGGCTTGAAAAATGACCTAAAATGATGCATTCTTGAAAAGTCAACTATGCCCAAAAAGTCAACATTTGCAAAAACCCTAAATTCTTGATTTCTATGAACTTCAACCTTCTTCCATGATCAAATAAAGATTATATACACTCAAAATGATGAAGATCACCCATTGGTTGGGTCATTGGGGGCCTCAGATGCCCTGATTTTACACTGACTTGTCTGAAAAGTCAACCCTTGATCAGATGACTTCCCCATGGAATTTCTTCATGAAAATTGATATGCATACTCCCTATACCATATAAAGAGCAATGGAAACAAGAATGACCAAAAATATTGGAGTTATGGCCTCTGAAACCAAAACCCTAACTTTCAGTCAACTGTGCAGTTTAACCTGGCTCTGCATCACCTCAAACCCTAGTTCTTGTGATTCCTCTGCATTTTTGACTTTGAGGAGATGGAATATGATTTAAGAACACACATGGACCCCTTTGAAGTGATTGGTGGCCTTTGGAATGGCTCAAGATGCCTTGAGGTTGCTCAGATCACAAACCCTAGATGCAAATGCCTTAGAAACCATGCAGTGAATCAAAAATGAGATGTGAGATGATATGATGTGTTTATGCATATGAGGATGATCACAAACCATGGTGTGAATGGGTGAGGGCAAATTTGGGGTGTTTACACCCTTTCCTGCGAATTTACTTGCGCACAAATTTTTACAGAAAACATAGGTTTTTGAAATACCATGAAAACCATAACAATCCAAAAAATTAACAGCCCAGATTGATTGCCCAAGGTTTGTACATTCTAACCATGGTCTTAGAAATCATTTAGATTAGGTAAATAGCAAAACCCTAAATTAAAGGTCCAATCCTAACTATGGTCGTTCACGCGTTTGGCCACAAAACCTTCATGTAAATGCCCAGAATTCATCCATGGATTCATACAAACAACAAAACACAATCAAAACCTGTTAATAATGCATAAAAAGCCAGAAACGAAAAAAATTAAATTTCAAGAATAAGAGAATTCGGTTTGAGTGATTCTTAAGGTTTTTAATACAATGGATGATGCAAACATGTTCAGTGATGGCCCAAGAAGGGTTTGCAACCCTTGAATCACCTGAGAAGTCACAAAATTAGAGAAACTGAATTTGACTTTTATGTGAAAGTTTTGAGTTTTGTTCTTCTTCTTTGAGGCTGCAAAAAACGTGTCTTAAGCCTTGGTTCACTTGTATACTTATAGAAGAGTGAGATTAGGTCAAAAATCTGATGGTTTTGTGGGCTTTTGGATAACTTGGTCATGAACAAATCTCATTACTTTAAATATTCAAAAATCAAATGATTTCCTTCTAAATTGATCCTTGCACGAATTTTGAACCTCTCAATCAGTTTTAAATAATGTTTATGAGCTTCTAGAATCAAAATCACATCCAAATATTGACTTTTATATTTTACTTTGATTTAATTTGAATTTTAATGAATAAAATCCAAATAAATAATAAATAAATTATAAAAATCAGAAATAATTGGAATTGGAATTGGGTCGTGCTTGATGTTATCATGAAGATTGGATTGCAAAATTACAAGCCCATTTGGAAAAAATTGGATTTAAGACCTTATTTTCTTTATACACCCCTTGAAAATCTCCCAACTTTGACAAAGCATAAATCCCTCAATTGTAAAGCTATGAAGGTGTTCTTGGACATTTTGGAAATATTAAAGAGTCCTATAACAAACCTCTTTGGTCTCATGTCCATATCTTTTACCATTTTCAAATTATGCTCTTTGGGAAAAGTTGACTTTTTGTTGACTTTTGAAATGACCTGTAATGTTTTAGCTCATACCTTCCAAATGAATAATTTTTAGGCTTAGCTTGTGAGACACAAAGTTGTAGAGAATTTAATTTACTTCCAAATGAGCCTTTGGATGGGATATTTTTGATGAAGCATGTGGAAGTTATGGCTGGTCAAAGTTCAGTTGACTTTTCCCAGGAAACCTTAATTTAAAAACTTCCTGATTCTTGATGATCTGAGACTTCCTTGATGAATCATGATCAACCCTTGATAAAATGATGCATTTTACTTCATAAACTTGATGTTGGCAAAAAAATCTTGAAGTTTGACTTTAATTTGACCACAGTTGACCTCAGTTTGACTTTTAACTACTTTGACTGACTTTTGCATATCTGATCATCTGACTGGTCAAACTTATTGGGAAAGTCTTGCAACTTGACATGGGTATTATTGAATACATGTGGGATGTTATGAAGCTCACTTGAGGCCTTGGAAGTCCATTTAGCTCAGATAAACTCAAAACCCTAGTTGTGGATCCATTGCTTGGGAGGATGCTTTGTCTGAGATAACTCTCAAACTTTCTGACCAATTGTGAACCTTGAGAGAAGTCTAGGGAAACATTGCTTTAATTATGGGAGGGAAAATTTTGGGGTACAACAGAGGGCACATTTTTTTTTATTATTTTTACTAATTGTTTATAATTTCGGGATGGGGGTGCTCAGTTTAAATATTTGTTCGTTAAGGGAACTGGGAAGAATTCCACTTCAAGGTTGACTGAGGAGCGATGCTCGAAACATGTTCATGATCCGCACTTCGCGGTGTGAACGTCTCATCGCGAGTTGGGTGTTCTGCCTATTCGTGGTACGTAGTCGATGATGGACTCGTTTGCGGATCCAATCGTGTGGTGATGACCTTCCTCGTTCTTGAGGAAGGTCTCACCGGATTGAACGCTTGGAATGCAATACTTGTACCTAGGTATGAATTTTAGGCCTATGCTGGTGCCGGTTGATGCCCTAACTGTAGTATTGTTTGAGTTTCTCGGCGTTCCAAGGACGATCAAGTTCTTCCCCATTCAAATTTTCTAAGTAATATGCCTCGTTATCCGTTTTTGCTCGGACTCGGTAGGGTCCTTCCCAGTTTGTGGCCAGCTTTCCTTCCCTGGAATCCTTATGATTTCTTCTTAGGACAAGGCTTCCGACCGTGAATGTTCACTTTATAACTCTAAAATCATGCCTTAAAGCAGTCTTCTGTTTGATGGATACTTCGCGCAGGGCCGCCCCTGATTCGACTTCTTCGACCAGGTCGAGCTCCTCGCGTATTACCTCTGAATTGGTATCCTCTTCCATGGGAGATTTTGTCCGTCTGGATTGGATATGAATTTCGATGGGAATAATGGCCTTGGTTCTATACGCAAGTCAAAATGGGGTTTCCCCCGTGGTCGAATGGGGAGTAGTCCTGTAGGCCCATAGAGCGCTGTGCAATTCTTCGACCCACCGCTTTTTGATCTCGTCTAATCTTCACTTGAATCCTCGAAGAATAACCATATTCGCTGCCTCTGCTTTCCCGTTAGTTTGCGGGTGTTCTGCATATGCGAAATGTTGTTTAGTCCCGACGCTGGCAACGAACCCTTGGAAATTCTTATTCGTGAATTGGGTGTCGTTATCGCTAACAATTACCTGAGGTATTCCAAAGCGGGCGAGGATGTTGCGCTTGAAGAAACATAATATGTTGAGGGCCATGATTTTGGCTCGGGGTTCAGCCTCAATCCAATTCGTGAAATAGTCGACGTCGACGATTAGGTACCTGTTTTTGTTTGAACTAACGACGAAATGATTGAGGATATCTAGGCCCCACCATGCGAATGGCCATGGGGATGACATTGTTTTGAGCTTGTTTGGTGGAGCGAGGTGCATATCCCCATGCCGATGGCATTTGTCGCAATTTTTCATGTGCTCTTTTGTGTCGTTTTGCATTGTGGGCCAATAATATCCTACTCGGAGAGCTTTCCTTGCGAGGGATCATCCGCCCAAATGTTGGGAATTGATTCCTTCGTGGATTTCACGTAAGATGTGCAGGATCAACTCTTCCTCGATGCACCTGAGGAGAGGTATGGAGAACCCTCGCCGGTAGATTTTTCCCTCGACCAGGATGTACAAGCAGGATCGTCGTTTGACAATGCCAGCCTCTTTTGGGTCCTCGGGTAACTCATCGCTGGTTAGGTATTTGTACACCGGGGTCATGCAACTGTTGGCGTCACCGATGGCGTTGATGTCTATCATAGATTTCGGCCTTTCGATACTGGGTCGTGGAAGTATTTCTTGAATGACTGATTTATTTCCTCCTTTTTTCTTTGTACTCGCGAGTTTCGAGAGTATATCTGTTCGGGTGTTATTTTCGCGGGGTACGTGCCTTACTTCCACATATGCAAATTTTGAAATCTTTTCCTTGACCAGGGTTAACTACTCTTATAAGCTGTCATTTTTTACCTGATATCCGCCTTTGATATGTATGGCCACTAGTTGAGAGTCTGTGCAAATGGTTATCACTTCCGCCCTCAGGTCGTTGGCTAGTCTTAATCCTGCGAGGAATGCCTCGTACTCTGCTTGGTTATTGGATGTAGAGAATGATAGCGCGAGGGACACTTCAATCAGAATTCCTTCCCCGTTCTCCAATATGATTCTCGCGCCACTCCCCGTTAAGCTCGTCGCACCGACCATGAAAATGGTCCATTTTTTGGATGGGCGGGTCGGGCCTTCTAGGGTGACCATCTCGGCCACGAAATCGGCAAGGGCCTATTCCTTGATAGCGGATCTACCCTCATACCGAATGTCGAACTCAGACAGCTCTAATGATCATTTCAACATTCTCCCGACCATGTCTGGTCGTCCGAGGAGTTGTTTAATGGGTTGATCGGTCCGCACAACGATTGTATGCGCGAGGAAATAATGTCTAAACCTTCTTGCCGCGTGGAGAAGTGCTAGGGCTACGTTTTCAATTTGTTGGAACTTAAGCTCGGGCCCCTGCAGGGCTTTACTCGTAACATAAATTGGTTTTTGGCCTTCGGGCATTTCTCTTATAAGTGCAACGCTTATGGCTTCGTTAGCGACTGCGAGGTAGAGAAATATGGTTTCTCCTGCCTCAGGTCGGGATAGAACTGGAGGTTCTGACAGAGTCCTTTTGAGGTGTGTCAGGGCTTGCTCGCATTCTTCGGTCCATTCGAAGGCCGCCTCTTTACAAAGAAGATTGTAGAGGGGGCGTGTTGAGCAGACTTTGCTATGAAACACGATAATGATGCAAGCACCCCGTTCAAAGACAGGATGGATTTTTTAGATGTTGGTGTGGGTTTTTCGGAAAATGCTCGACATTTTTTCAGAATAGCCTCTATTCCACGCTCAGTCAGATAAAATACGAGGAATTTGCCCGCTTGCATCCCAAATGTGCATTTATCAGGACTGAATCGCATCTTGCACTTGCGTACTTGGTCGAAGATTTTCTTTAAATGAAGGGCATGGTCGATTTCCTCGTGGAATTTAACAATCATGTCATCCATGTACACTTCGAGCATGTCTTTGATATCTGCTTGAAAGACTTCGTTCATCATGCGTTGATAAGTAGCACCCGCATTTTTCAAGCCGGAAGGCATTACATTGTAGTAATAATTGCCCGATTTGGTCATGAATGTGGTGTACTTTTTTTCGGTCACGACCATGGGTATTTGATTGTATCCGAAATAGGCATCGAGGAACGACAAAAGCTTAAAACCTGCAAAGTTATCTACTAATTTATTAATGTTAGGCAGTGGGTACACGTCTTTCGGGCACGCCCGATTAAGATCGGTGTGGTCAACGCATATTCTCCATTTTCCATTACTCTGCTTAACAAGTACAACGTTTGAGAGCCAAGTAGTGTACCTTGTCTCGGTTACAAAATGAGCCTTTAGGAGGTCTTTTACAACCTGCTTGGTCGCTTCTACCTTCTCATGGGACTGCTTCCTTCTCCGTTATGCAACCGCTCGGACGACATGATCTATGGCTAGATGGTGGAATGATATCTCCAGGTCTAAGCTTGGCATCTCTACGGTGCTCCATGTGAACAGGTCAGAATTTTCCCTTAGGAAAGCTTTGAGTTTATTTCTGGCTAAGTCGGGGAGGTCAGCTCTGATTTTGACTCCCTTAGAAGGATCTGCACCCATCACTACCAGCTCGAAATCGCCATCGGGGACAGGGCACGCGGCCGATGAGAGTTTTTCAACCAATTGTGATTATTCCTCTTCCTCAGTGAACCTGTTGCCGAGGTCTATGGAATACACGCGAGGTAATGCCTTTGGTTCCTCGGAAGTGCAGGGGAGTATGGCCTTGGTCGGCTTGGTTTTTGTGGTTATGGTGTTGAGGCCTCTAGAGGCGGCTTCGTAACACCTGCGAGCGGCTTCAATATCCCCGTGAAGGGTGGCCACCTGTCCCGATGACGTATAATAATTCATCTTCAGATGTACCGTATAAGGTACCACGATCAGTTCGGCCAGGGTTGGTCGTCCTAGAATGCACTGGTACAAGAATGGGCAGTCTATCACAAGAAATTGCACCTTTATGGACCTTGTTGTTTCTCCCGCTCCAAAGGTAACGATCAGGTTGACATAGCCCCATGGTAGGGACATTGTCCCATTGAACCCTTGGAGGTATGAACCAACATACGGTGTCAGGTGTGTTTCGTTCAGCTGTAAGGTTGCGAACAACTGGGAATAGATGATGTCGACCGAACTCCCTCGGTCGACGAGGATTCTACGAACGACAAAATTTTCCATATGAGTACGGACCAATAGGGGAATGCTAGCATTTGGTGCCCCTCCAAGGAGATCTTACTTATAAAAGGAGATGGGTGTGGATCTTTCTCAAGGAGGGTCGAACTCCGATTCGAGTTGGTGCTGATTAATTGATTGAAACGCTGCTTGACCAATCCCATTGTGATCTTGTTGGGTCCTCTACTGGATATTACCATTCCAAATGGAAAATACTCCAACGGGATGTATGTAGAAAAGTATGCCAGACCAGTATATGGCTCGGAGATATAAAAATCTTCTGGCCGCGTAATGCTCAGAGCAACCTGAAGATTTGCCTCTACGACCGATGGGGTAACATCTTCAGCCTTTCGGGTTTCTTGGACCTCTTGCCTTGGAGCATCCTTATTCTTGGAAAACTGCTTGAGGTGACCATCCCGGATGAGTATATCAATAGCGTCCTTCAGGTGGATGAAGTATTAAGTATTATGCCCGTGTGATTTATGGAAGCGACAATACATGGTCTTATCAGTATTTGGCTTGCTCGACAGCTGTTTCGGGAATCTGACCCCTTCTTGGGGGAATTCGGAATTCGCGCACTCAGATTGGATCTTTTCTCATGTCGCTGTGAGAGGAGTGTAATCGTGGAACCTCCCCACGGGTCCCTTGTGCTCCCGCGGTTCATGGGAGCGTTCTTCCTTTCTTTTGTCACCTCCCCGACGAGATGTCGAGGAATCATCATGCTTGGAGGGTTTGGCGTCTTCATTACGCTGGGTGTCGTGGGCATTGCTCGCCGCTTCCTTTTCCTCGTACTGGATATACGCCTGCACTTTGAGGAGGAACGCATCGAGTGTGGTTGGTGTTTCAATCCCTACGGCCTTTCTGAAATCACTTTGAGGTCGGAGTCCCCACTCCAGGAGGTATTTTTTCATGTCGTCAATGGTCGAAACCTGGACAACTTATTTTTTAAACCTCTCGATGTATGCCCAAAGGGGCTCTTCTTTTCCTTGAACGATCGCTTCCAAGGATGCCTCGGTTTTGGAATGACGTCGGGAGGCTGTAAAATGTCGGGAGAAGGTCCTCCGTAGTTGTCTCCACGAGGTGATAAATTCGTAGGGAAGACTCTTGTACCAGGCCATGGCTCCTTTTCTCAAAGTCGTGCGGAAGAGGCGACATTTGATAGCTTCCTGGACGCCTTGATAATCCAACAAAGCATCGATGTTCTCGGTGTGCTCGTCTGGATCCGTTGTGCCATCGTAGATTCCCAAGGGTGGGGGTTTTTCAAGCCCTTTTGGAAGCCTTGTAGACATGATTTCCTCAAAAAGAGGGCCGCGAGGCTCATCCTCGTCGCTGGAAAATGGGGTGAATGAGCGGGAACAATCATCACGATGTCTGTGAGGTGGAGATCTTGACTGATTTCTGGTACCTTCGGGGGATGGTCGCGCCCCAGGATGGAGGATCCTACGTGTTTTCTTTGTTTTTGGGGATTTGTTTCTCCTGGGAGGCAAACGGGTCCTCTTCTTGATAGAACCGAAAGCTTCTGGTTGTTGATCCCTCTTCTGTCTGGGCGACATGTTGTGGGACCGACGATACTTCCTCGTCGGGGTGGGGGTCCTGTCGCGTTTTGATTTTTCAAGAATGTCCAACATTTTGCTCTGGCGCAAGAGGAGGAGGTTAATGGTGTCGGACGCTTCAACCAACGTTGTTAGTGTTTAGTTTGTCCCCTTTGGAATGGGGATCAAAGCAAGATCAGCAGGCGTGATATCTGGCTGATGGGATGGTTCTGGTGACAGAGATGTTGTTCGTCCATCCTGGAAACGATCCGGCTCCTCGAGCAGAGGGTTGTTCAATTGTCCCATTTCTTAATTGGGACGCTAGCGAGAGCACGAGCGGCGATGAAATCCTCTTGATGAGCCATCAAGAAGGAAATTGGAGAGTGATGTTTCGTCTTTATGAATGGAGGATGAGAAAATGGGGAGACAACGTTCCCACAGATGGCGCCACTGATCTTACCTGGATATCAAAATTTCAATGGTTGCTGACGTGGATATTCAAGTCTGCTCGCGCAATGAAGAGAACGGGCGAGGGGGTGTACCTGCAAGGTACTCCGATGCCAAAGTTAGAACGGGCACAAGAGCTAGCAAGTATGATTAAAGTGTTAGAGAAGTGAATATTCAATACCTGGCCCTCTTAAATGAGAGGGTTTATATAGTGATCCCCCAGCGCATGGCCAACGATTCCTATTTTTGGGCCTGGATTGTGAATCACTCGAAAATAGGTAACTACTAGGAACCAGTCGACGAACGAGTATGACGGTCGGGGGATGCTGTGTTGGGCACGAGGTCTACCGACCAAGAACTGTCTCGGCTGATCCTGGGCGGTCTCTATCGTTGTCGAGCAGAGACCATGAACGAGGAGGGATGGACAACCACTATGGTAATGGGTCCCTTGGATCTTGGGTTATTGGGCCGTTTCATGGTCTAGAAAGGATTGGGCCATATCTAGTCATTGGGCCAGTCCAGAACATGATGTTTGTGTTAGCATTGTCATTTATATAACTCATTTTACGAAGAATATATAATTAAGAAATATAAAACTATTTATTTATAGATGCGATTGAAGATGAAAAGTATGATATTTTGGTGCTTGCAATGATTATAAATTGTAATGGTTGATATTATTCTCTAACGATATTTTTGAAAAATTAAGAAAATCATAAATCATTATTAAACTTGGGATGAGCATTTCTCTCTTCTTAGAAGAGCAAAGGTTGTAATATTACATCGGTTTATTATTATAACCATTGCGACATATTATGTAAAATTGAAAAAATATTGTTGCCAAGAATCAAACCTTGTACCATATAAAAGGGGTATCACTACATTTCTTATGTTTAAACGTTGTGATGTATTTATAATAAAAATATACATATCATTACGGTTTTTTGTGATAACCTGTAAACACCCCAAATTTGCCCTCACCCATTCACACCATGGCTTGTGATCATTCTCATATGCATAAGTACAATCATATCATCTCACATCTCATTTTTGATTCACTGGATAGTTTCTAAGGCATCTGCACCTAGGGTTTGTGATCTGAGCAATCCCAGAGCTTCTTGAGGCACTCCAAAGGCCACCAATCAACTCAAAGGGGTCCATGTGTGTTCTTATATCATATTCCATCTCCTCAAAGTCAAAAATGCAGTGGAATCACAAGAACTAGGGTTTGAGTGGATGCAGAGCCAGGATGAACTGCACAGTTGACTGAAAATTAGGGTTTTGGTTTCAGAGGCCATAACTCCAAATTTTTTGGTCATTCTTGTTTTCATTGATCTCTATATGGTATAGGGAGTATACATATCAATTTTCATGAAGAAATTCCATGGGGAAGTCATCTGATCAAGGGTTGACTTTTCAGACAAGTCAGTGCAAAATCAGGGCATCTGAGGCCCCCAATGACCCAACCAATGGGTGATCTTCATCATTTTGAGTGTATATGATCTTTATTTGATCATGGAAGAAGGTTGAAGTTCATAGAAATCAAGAATTTAGGGTTTTTGCAAATGTTGACTTTTTGGGCATAGTTGACTTTTCAAGAATGCATCATTTTAGGTCATTTTTCAAGCCTTGATTCTTGATCCAAAAAGGCTTCAAATGAAAATACTTTGGTCATGAAAGTTGTAGATCTCATCTTTCCCTTTTCAAAAAGTACAAGAACATGATGAAACTCTTCTTGGATCAAAAGTTATAGCAATGCAAAGTTGGCAAAAATCATTGTTTTTCAAGGTATGCACCAAGTGTGAAACTTTGCAAAATCTTGGACAAATGCATTATGTGACTTCTAATTCCTCTCAAACCAGTACACAAACATTTCTCTAAGTCATAAAATCAGAATTGGATCAAGTTTGCCCATGGTTTGGTTTGTGTAACAAGGCATTTTCTCATAGAATTCCATAAAGCAACAACTTGCAAAAACCATCATGATCACTTCACCAACTTGATGCATTGGCTGCTGAGCTTTGCTAGACCTCTCCCTCATCCTTGCTGCGCCAGCCCATGCCTTGTACTTGCCTAGACTTTGAGCCATGCCTCACTTACACAAAAGTTGACCTTTATGCAAAAGCAAACTTACCTATCATAGCAGGCCATGTCACATCACAAAGCCAATCAGATTTGTTTATGTTATCCCTTTGCAAGCTAAACATAACACTAAGCAAGGCTGAAACCAACTCATTCATCACATACACAAAAACTCACCATCTTGCAACTTGCTTCGAATTCCTCTCCACAGCCACTAAACATTCAAGCCAACTTCACCAATCATCTCACCTTGCTCCATAGACCTCAAACCACCCAAAGCACAAGCCTGAAACAGCCAAGAGATCCCACTGCCATTTCTCACTTCAGTTTGCAGTTCCATTCGAATCTTCCATCCTAGCTCACAAACAGCCAAACAAACCTTGCAAAGCTTTTCCACACATCATCTAGACCACAAACAATCACTCACCATGGCCTGAAACCTCCAGAAACACCATTGCCATTTTTGATCAAGCTGAAGCAGTTCCTTTCGAAACTCATCATCAAGCCAACTTAAACTCCATTTGAGCATTCAAACATCATCAAGAGGTTCTAAGGAGTAGATTGCACAAGGAGAGGTGACCAGAAAGTTCCTAAACTGAAAGCTTCGAATCTCAGGTAGCCTGAAATTTATTTTTCCAGAAGTTGATTTTCTTGTTACAAACTTGTTCTACTAGCTTCACTGATCATTCTGGTACCATTGGTTTTGAAAATGGTTGTGATTTGAGCATTTAATTTGTTTCTGAAGCTTGCGTGACCTAGAACTTTCTTTCTTCGATTCAGCTTGTTTAGGAAATATAAATTTGTTTTGAGAGAGGGGTTTGATTCGTGAGAGTGTAAGGATCATTTCCCAGTTTCTATTTTTCATTTTTGATGCGTTTTTAGGAAGTTTGAAGTTTTCAGGGGAGGAGGTCACCGGAGAAGACGACCGGAGCTCGTCTCCGGTGACCTGAAAGTGATTAGTCATTAATTTAGGGTTAGGGCAAAGTTTGAATTGAGACCCTTGGATCTGGCTTCCCGCGCGCGTGTGTGTGGTCTAGATTGCATCATTAATTCATAATCAGGATTAATTAAATTAATTAATTGAGTTTTAGAAGTTTGAATGTGAGCCTTAGATCTGCGCGCCAAGTCAATGGTCCTTTCCCCAGAATCAATCTCATCCTTCCATTCTGTTTACTTTTTATTTTATTTAATTTTATTCATTTTTCTTTCAATTAACTTGCATAATTATTTTAAAATAGCAAAAAATTCATAAAAATTATGAAACTTTTTCCTTAAAGTTTTAATAATTTTTATGACCCAAAAACATTTTTATTTTATTTTTTATCATTAAAAAAGGTATTTTTAAATATTTAAAAGATTATTTTTAATTGATTAATGGAAATTAATTTATTAAAAATACTTTTAGGTATTTAAAAATCACCAAAAAATTCATGAAATGTTCTAAGACATTTAGAAACATTGTCCAACCTTCAAACCAAATTTCTTTTTTGATCTTGATGCATTTTAAGAATTTTTCATTGAATTAAATCATTTTTTATGCATTATTTTGATCATAGATTCAAAAATTCATTTCTGCCAATTGGTGAAGGTTGAGACATTGATTCTTCTTGCATTGTCTTTTGTTTAACATGTATTTTCAAGGATAAAAAGGCCATGAATTGTTCTTGCATTTTCAAATTGTTTGGCATTTGTTTTGTTAAGAACCCTAAAAAACCCTAATATCTTGTAAAATTCATATCTTGAGTTTGGTTGAGAGTTGAGAGCTCCCCTTTGGGCAGTGGTTCATCATAGGCCTAGGGTTTCTTTGGGTAGCATTTTCCATTTTTTATCATGAGGTTTGCTTCTATTTTGGGTTTTTGTTTGATGTTTGATCCATGAACCCTAATTTGGGCTTTCTTTTGCATCATTCTTACACTCTCTTGCATAACATGACTTGTCTTTGCATTTTGTGCATTCTTGTGATTCATTTGACATCTTAAGACATATAGGAAACATGTTTGATCATTGCATTACATACTTGCCATGTCATTTGTCTTGTATGCTTCATAACATTCCATGTTTGTTCATGCTCCTTAACTTGCATCATATGCATTCATAAGCTTGTATGAACATCCCCATGCCTTGCCTCATGTTTGCAGCACCTCATAACATCATTTTCATCATCACCATGCTTCTGGTTTTGCTAAGCATCATACCATTTCATCTCATTTAGCATTGCATTGCATTTCTTTCTAACATTTCAGGTGGTAAGTAAACTTGAGAAGTGGATTTGCCTTCACTTCTCATAACTTTTCTTTTCATCTCTCTTGCATCCATTGCTGCATTTTTATGTGTGTTTGAGTTTGAGCTTGCTCATTCTTCTCCTTCCCACTTTCTTTCTTCAAGTGACTTGACTTCTTGAATGAAGCAAGTTGCTTTGCTTCTCTTGATCCTGTTCATCTGCTTCCTGGTGGTTCCATTGAAGATTTCTCTTGAAAACCTCACAAACCTTAGGATCAACCAAGCATGACAATGATTAGGGTTTTGATTAGTCTCCCCTCATAGTTTTACCTTTATGTCTTCTCTTCTCACCTCATAATCAGGGACTAAACCCTAAAGGCTTTAAGACTTTGTGATTAAGCTTATGCCTGCATCCTTCTCTTAGGATGGAGTGTATAACTTTAATCCTAAGTCTTGAACCCTTAAGGTGTTTAAATCTCTTAATCAATTCACATAATAATCATCAAGACATCACACTTGTAACTTGGGCCTTGCATTAGGGTTCTAATTCTTCCTTAAGTGGTTAAGAAGGACTAACCCTAGTGTTAATGGACAAGTCCCCCTCAAGTTGTCTTACAAATCATAAAATTCACTTCATCATCTTATCATTAACTAAAATCCACTTAATAAAGGCTTGTTTTGTCATGAGTTTAATCCCTAATCATGGATTAAGTTGAGGAGCCTTCCTCAGCTTAAACATTCTCATCTATTATCCTTCTCTTAGGATGGTGTAATGAGTCTGTTTAATCCCTGATTATGGCTTAACCTCATTACTCAACACTAAACAAAATCACAAAAACATCTAAATAATCACAAGTAGGTTAATGATCTTAATCCTGCACCAAAGGTGATTAAGTGTGAGAATCTGACTTCACACTTAAGGTACTCTCATTACCCCTAATCAGAGGGAAGAGTTTACTAACCCATTGGTTTAGGCTTAAGCCCATTATCTTATGACAAACTCCAAAAACAATAAAAGACTGAAAACACAAAAACAAACAATAATCGTCTCCTCCGGGATTCTTTTCTCATCTCACTCACTCATAATCGAGAACTTGCTTCTTCCGTCTAATGCAAGACAGTCAGCACCTGAGCCAGACAGGTCATACACTTGAGCATTGACAAGCAAGCAGTTCACAAGTCAATTCATCTTTCAGTCTCTTTGGGTCGAACTACGGTGTTCTGACTTCCTCATTGCACGAGAGGATACGTAGGCATAACTTAACGGTTATCGAACAAAAGTCTCTGTACATTCCCCCTCTTTCTAGCTTTATTCTTTAAGCCTCATGATCTTGAGCATTCCATTCACCTCTTACACTGACACTTCATTTATACACTTCACTCTCTTTTACACTGACACCTGTACTTCTTTCCAGCTATTTTATACACAGATTGCACTGACACTACCCCTTTGAAACACAAATCTTTTAAGCGTGGATCCCGTCGAGTACGACGGACAATCTGGGTGCTAATACCTTCCCAGGTTGTAACCAACCCCCTTTCTCAGTCTCTCTGGTTCGCAAACCGTCTTATCCATCTTTTTCCAGGCCTATGCAGCATTGCCTTTCCTCCGGGATAAAAATGCCTAGCTGGCGACTTTATTCATTTCCAGTGAGTTCACGGCTGTGTGTTCTCACTGTCCCTCTCGCCGACCGTTCGCGTCTGTACCTTCATCTGATCCATTTTCATTTGTCGGGAGCGACAGCTTGGCGACTCTGCTGGGGATTCTTATATTGCAACCAGGGCTTCTGGTTCTTTTTGTGGGTTCCTCCTAGCGCTTGTTTGATTTGTGTTTACTGGGGTGTTATGTGCTTATTTGTGTTTGTATTTTTGTATTTATTTCTGCTTTATGTACAGTTGCTTTACTACTTTCTTTATTGCTTTTGTATATATCATACTGTCATTGTTGCTGGCTGGATTTGGTTTTTGTTTTGGTGGGTGGGTGTTTCATTGAGAGTTAAGGTCCTATACCTGGGACCTGAGTGACACCTAGGCTAGAGTGAATCATATTCTTTCCCATTCCATTTCGGTCTGGTGCGGGAATATGAAACACGGTTCAGATATGGGTTTCTTCTTGAGAACTCTGTGTTGCAGATTTCCTGCAATGCTAGGGCTATCTGGGAAGCCTGCTAAGTCTGGATGACCTTTTAGTATTGACCTTCAGAAACTGAGGTGAATTAGAGGAGGAATTGTTATGGTTATTGTAAACACTGTACCTCCGGGTTAGAAGTGTTTACACTTCTCATAACTGATCCAAGTCTGAGGATCCTTGTTCTAGAACACCACCTGTGAGGGGGTTGGGCTGTTTACAGGTTTGCAGGTACCTTGACCTCGGAATACCCTGTTACTTTGACTTTGTTAAGAATGCTCCATGTTGGATAGTTCTTGTGATTCTAAACCCTGGACATGTGGCTCTTTATTTGAGTCCCCCTACCTTGGTTACTGGATTTATAGGCCTCCATCTGGATTTCTTGAACACACATGGATCTATACCAAGGCATTTTGATCAGATCCAGCTCAGTCACAAACCCTTGCATATCATTTGCATACATACTCATTGCATCATATTAACATGTGCTTATTTGTGTTTCAGGGTATCCACCTTCACCTTTGGTTTTGGTTTTGACCCCATCTGCAGTTTTGACCTATCTCCACCAGCACCTGCTTCAGCCTGTCAGCCATATACTTCAGTTACTAGCACTAGCCAGCCAGTGGCTCACTCCTCAGCATCTTCATCAGCACTTATTCTACTCAGTCCTCAGCATCATGGCTCCAAAGAAAAGCAACATCACCTATCATTTCTTCCAACCAGACTTATCAGACATCAGGAGGATCCAAACCCTGATCACTCCAGATCACATACCCTTGTTCAGGGAGAGTCATGGAGATATACTGGACATGGTCATGGATCTGGACCCATCTCAGAGGAGCCTCATCCACACTTGCATTCAGTTTTATGACCCCCCATTGAGATGTTTCACCTTTCAAGACTTCCAGTTAGGGCCTCTTTTGGAAGAATACTCATCTTTGATTGGGTTGCCTATCAAGAGAGAAATCCCTTTTAACCCTGAAATGGTCTTTCCCAGCAATGGAGAGATAGCAAAAGCTTTGCACCTGGAACCTGCTTTGGTTGAACAACACATGACCTCTAAAGCTGGGATCCCTGGTTTTCATCTGGACTTCCTGATTTCTCAAGCTAGTTTGAAGGCCTCCTTGGGGGAGTGGAAAGCTGTTTGTGCTCTGTTGGCCTTAAGTGTATATGGAATTGTGTTGTTTGCAGATGAGCCTCGATTCATTAGCAAGAATGCAATCCACTTGTTCATCCTGAAGAACCCTGTGCCAACTTTACTGGGTGATCTCTATTACTCAGTACATCAGAGAAATGAGAAGCAAAGGGGAAGATTAGTGAGGATTTGTGCTCCATTATTTCATGCTTGGCTTCTCAGGCATCTACCCAGGACAGATGCATTTCTCAATCCTCATCAGCAAAGCAACTGGGCTAAGAGGCTCACTACCCTCACTTCAGCAGACATCAGATGGTGTGCTCAGAGCACCAAGGGCAGAGATATAATCACCAGCTGTGGGCACTTCCCCAATGTGCCTTTAATAGGAGTTAAGGGAAGTATCAATTACAACCCTCTGCTGTTCAGGAGACAATTGGGCTATGCACTGGTTCATACTCCCAGGGAACAAGACTTAGTTGAGAACCTCTACTGTGAGAACAAGATTAGTCTGGTAACTGTTAGGCAGGCTGCCTGGGCCTGGGATCATATTCAAACCAAGGGAATCACCATTCTGGGGAAGTGCAATAATGTGGCATCAGTCCAATATTATGAGTGGTCCCATGCCAGGGCCCAATTCTCTGGAATGCCCTTCACCATAGAAGACATGCCTGAGTCATCTTCAGCACCACCCCCTGCCACTATCAGTTTGAAAGAGTTTGAAAGCTTGAAGGAAAGGAATGAGAAGTTAACTCAAGCCCTGCAGAAGACCCTCCGGGAGAGGAGTGAAGGTGTGAGGGAGATTGAAAGATTGGAGAAATTGAGGGTAGAACACTTGACTAAGATTGAGAAGTCTGGAGATTATATCAACAAGTCTAAAGCTGGTGAACAGATTCTGAAGAATGCTTGTAAGGAAGCCCAGTTCCAAAGAGCAAGAACAGACTCGTATTTGAAAGAGAGTCAGGCCAGGTGGGTCCGGATCACTGAGGCCCGTACTCTAGAAGACAAAAGAGTTCAGGGCAAGATGGAGCAGATGGAAAAAGCCCTGGCAGCAGCCCAGAAGGAAATTTCAGAGCTAAAAATCAAAGCAGGAGTGAAGAGGTCTAAGGACCAAAGTCAGAACAGGAAGTTGGCTGCAGCTGTTGCAGCAAGAAACCTTCTCATCAGAAATCTTACGGAGCATCCGGCTGATCCTGTGACCGAAGCACTTCTCAAGGAAGTTCGTGAGGATGAGTTTGGCCTTGGAGTTTGATCATTTGCTTGTTGTTGTTCCTTTTTCCATGTACTTTTGCTTTTTGTGATGTATTTTGACCCCTTTGAGGGCTTGTGTTGTAAAATGAACAAGGAGTATTATTTCACATCTTGTAATATATTTGTGTTAGTTTCCATCTGGGTTACTTCAAAATCACCTTCAACAGCATCATCTTCAAAGGTCTGGAAGGGTCAAAACTGAAGGCCAAACCGGATACCTTGAGAACAAATAAGCATAACTGCATTGCATGCTAACCCTTTTGTTTGTTTTGTAGGTTTTTGTTTTGTTGTTGCTAACCTCTGTTGTGATACTCAGGAATTATTGCTCGCCGCCGGGTTTTCCCCCTCAACAGGCCACACAGGTACCCAACTAGAAACAACCTTCCGGGAATTCAGATGGATCAGATGCAGCAGGACCTTACGGAGGTCAGAAACCAGATGGCCAACGAAAGGTTGGAGATGAGAACTCAGATAACACAATTCATGGAAGTGATGAACAACTTAGCTCAAAGCCAGGAGAGGCTCAGAACTTTGGTAGAAGGGAGGAATCAAGAGGAGCCCCATGTGGGAACTGCTGGCACAAGTAACAACGAGAGGGTCCAACCTCATGTCAATCCCCCAGTTTTTGGACCCCATCTCCATCCAGAGGCCAACATCCCAGTCAACATTCAAGGGACAGCCACAGCAGCCAGAGTACTTCAAGAAGATCCTCAGGAGGACCAGTATACAGTAATGGGTGCCGGAGAGGAAACTTATGATAGACGATTGGAAGAAATAGCTGAGAAGTTGAGATCACTGGAGTCTCAAAATTCTTTGGGCTTCGACGTCATGGACATGGGTTTGGTAGAAGGGGTCAGGATCCCCCATAAGTTCAAGCCTCCTTGCTTCGAAAAGTATAATGGGACTTCATGCCCCCGGACTCATTTGCAATCATTTCTGGGAAGGATGAAGGCCTATACAATGGATGAGAAATTGTGGATGTTCTATTTTGAAGATAGCTTGACTGGAGCTTCTAGGGAATGGTATTCCCATCTGACAAGAGCAACAATTAGATGCTGGAAGGACCTGGCAGAGGCCTTCATCAGACAGTATCAGTATAATCTAGATATGGCACCCAACAGGACCCTCCTAATGGGAATGTCACAGTCATCTAGGGAGAGCTTCAGAGAGTATGCTCAAAGATGGAGGCAATTGGCTGCTGCCGTTCAACCACCAATGTCTGAAAGGGAAATGGCAGATATGTTCATGAATACCCTTCAGGGAACCTATATTGACAGGTTAGCTGCTTTCTCTTCCACTAGCTTTGCGGATGTTGTTATAGCTGGGGAGAGAATTGAAAGCCTGTTAAAGATGGGAAAGATCTCTGATAACGGTGCAAGCTCGTCCAGTAGTACAAGAAAGCCTTTTGCAGGCCCGAGAAGAACTGGCGAGACCAATGCCATTCACACCAACAGGGGTAGGCCCCAATATGTTCAGAGGTCAATAGCAGCAGTCACTATCCCTGCTCCAGCTCATCCACAGCCAGTCTATCAACCTCCTCAACAAAACTTCCAACAACAACCTCAGTATCAGCAGAATCAGTATCCTCCAAGGAACTTCAACAACAACACCAACAACAATCAACAGAGGCCATTCCAACAGAGGCCATCCCAAGCTAATAGAGTGATCGACCCGATCCCAATGCCGTATGCTGCCTTGCTGCCACAACTTCTGAAACTCAACCTGGTTGAACTAAGAACGTTGGCACCTCCGAATCCCAACAGTCTACCAAGGAACTATGACCCCAATGCTAGGTGTGCTTTTCACTCAAACGCACCTGGTCACAGTACAGAAAAATGCAGAGCTCTGCATATGAAGGTACAAGACTTGGTAGACTCCAAGGCTCTGAATTTTGCACCTCCGCCCAATGTCAATAAAAACCCTATGCCAAACCATGGTGGTCCCCGAATTAATGCTATTGAAGAAGACCAACCGTCTTATTTGATAACTAGTGTGGATCAGATCAGGACACCATTGGTGGAAATCAAAGCTCAACTCCGTGAAAGCAATATATTTCCGGGGTGTGAACTGGGGTGTCCCTATTGCAATATTTCATGGAATGGGTGTGAAGACCTGAGGAATGGCATTGACAGCCTTATTCAGAGTGGCCTGCTACAGATCACTACATCATTCCCAACAAATCCGGCAACTTCATCAACAACGGTTTCAGATCCTCCTACAAATGCAACAACTATTGTTCCCGACAATTCATCAGCAACATCAACAAGTGCTTCACCTGTCCTTCCAAATGATCAGTTTTCAACAGTTTCTCCTGCTACAACTTCAGCTTCATTCCATTTCGACTCTCCATCAACAACAACAACAGTCCTTCCAACAGTACCTCCTACAACACCAGCAATCAATCACGAAGATGTCTCCACTGTTACCATATTCTACGATCCTGAAAATAACTCCGCCTACCATTCAGAAGGTGCTGCTCCCACCAGAGCACCAGTTACAATCTTTTATGATCCACAAACAATTACAGTCCCTTCAGCAGCAGCAATCAGTCCAGTCACTGTCACGGTGCCTGGACCAGTACCATATGAAAGCAATAGGGCCATCCCTTGGCACTATGGCTCTGACGTATACTGCGAAGGAAAAAGAATCACTCTTGAAACATCAACACCTGCACCACAAGTAGATAATGTGGGGGGAGGCGGAGGCTTCACTCGAAGCGGACGTCTCTTTGCTCCACAAATTCAAAGACCCACTGCCGAAGCAGAAGCTGCTGCCAAGGCAAAAGGAAAAGGCCCGGTGCAGGAAGATCCAGCTGCCAAAGA
Source organism: Lathyrus aphaca (assembly GCA_963966055.1). NCBI lineage: Eukaryota > Viridiplantae > Streptophyta > Magnoliopsida > Fabales > Fabaceae > Lathyrus > Lathyrus aphaca. The sequence goes on along the minus strand of OZ014519.1, from coordinate 732,940,376 downwards.
AGCCCTGAAGACTCCATTTGATCAGGAAGTTGATGAGTTTATGCGGATCATCAAAAAGAGTGATTATAAAGTTGTGGATCAGCTTCACCAGACGCCATCCAAAATCTCCATCCTCTCACTGCTTATGTGCTCCGAAGCCCATCGGAATGCACTACTTAAAGTCCTGCACGCAGCTTACGTGCCTGAGGAGATTACTGTCAACCAATTGGAAACCGTGGTTGGAAATGTTACTGCTAGCAATGGGCTAGGGTTTACCAATTCTGACTTGACAGCGGATGGCCGCAACCACAACAAAGCCTTGCACATAACCCTGGAATGCAAAGGAGCTGTCCTTTCTCATGTGCTGGTGGACACAGGTTCTTCCCTGAATGTCTTACCAAAGAAGGCTCTGGTGAAGCTTGAATATGATGGATTGGCATTGAGACCCAGCAACCTGGTAGTAAGAGCCTTTGATGGTTCTAAGAGATCGGTTCTGGGAGAGATTGAGCTGCCTGTGACAATTGGCCCACAGACTTTTAAAACTATCTTTTATGTGATGGACATTCAGCCTGCCTACAGCTGTTTGTTGGGTAGACCCTGGATTCACGCCGCCGGCGCAATAACGTCTACCCTTCACCAAAAGTTAAAATTTGAGTGGGAAGGCCAAGTTGTCACAATCTGTGGAGAGGAGGACATTTTTGTCAGCCACCTGGCAACCTATAAGTACATTGAAATGGATGGAGAGATCCATGAAACAATGAGCCAGGGGTTTGAAGCTTTGAATGTGAATGAAGCATCTGCTGTATCTGGTACTCCAATGTCGTCATACCAACAAGCCCGGAAGGTTGTTGAGGAAGGAACTGCCCTAGGCTGGGGCAAGGTCTTAGCTGTGGAGGAGAAGAAGGACAAATTTGGGTTGGGTTACAGACCAACTCAACATCAAGCAAAGGCTGCTGCAGAGCCTGGTTTTTTCAGTGGGGGGATGCTTACCCCCGATGCTATCAACTATCTGGAAGACGAGCTGGAAGAGGAGCGCAATCTGGAGAATTGGATTCGTCCAAAGATCCCGGGGAGCAGTGTCTCGAACTGGTCTTCCCAGGAAATTATAAGAGTTACTCATGCAGAGTAATTATTATTTCCTGTATATTTTTATAGCATGCATCAAAGTCTTGCATCTTGCCCAAGATGACAAGACTCATTTTGTAATCAGGGCCATCTGTACTTTTGTGCAAACAAGATTAAATTAATGAAATATCAGACATCTTTTTGCAAACAAGTCTTTTTCTTTTCTGTTCACTGTTTTTCCATTTTTCTTTTTGTACAAAAATAAATGGCGGTGTTTTCAAAATGATAACTTCATTTCACTTTTTCTAAAGCAAGATTAAAATCAATCACTAAAATGAACGAACTTAACCCTTGCAGAGAGTGCCTTCCAGACTGCACCGACAACAGCACGGCTATGACATCGTATGACTTTGACAATCCAATCAATCAAGCTGATGAAGGGGTTGATGAAGAATATGAGCTTCCTGAAGAGCTAGCCAGGTTGTTGAGACAGGAGGAAAAGGTTATTACTCCTCACCAGGAGGAGGTTGAAGTGATTAATCTTGGTACAAACGAAGACGTGAAAGAAGTTAAAATCGGGGCCTGCCTGCAAGACTCAGTGAAGAGGCAACTGATAGATCTGCTTCAAGAGTATGTTGACGTGTTTGCTTGGTCGTATCAAGATATGCCAGGGTTGGATACCGACATTGTTGTGCACAAGCTGCCTCTGAGGGAAGAATGCCCGCCAGTTAAACAGAAGTTGCGCCGAACTCGCCCAGACATGGCTATGAAAATCAAGGAAGAGGTACAAAAGCAATGGGACGCCGGGTTCCTTGCTGTGACTAGCTATCCGCCGTGGGTTGCTAACATAGTACCTGTGCCTAAGAAAGACGGCAAAGTAAGAATGTGTGTTGATTACCGGGATCTGAACAGAGCCAGCCCGAAGGATGATTTCCCATTACCTCACATTGACGTATTGGTGGATAACACGGCTCAGTTCTCGGTATTCTCCTTCATGGATGGATTTTCAGGATATAACCAGATCAAGATGTCACCTGAAGACATGGAGAAGACAACATTCATTACACCTTGGGGCACGTTCTGTTACAAAGTGATGCCATTCGGACTGAAGAATGCTGGTGCCACATATCAACGGGCTATGGTGACATTGTTCCACGATATGATCCACAAGGAAATAGAATGTTATGTGGATGATATGATCGCCAAGTCCCTTACAGAGGAAGATCACCTGGTGAATCTGCTGAAGTTGTTCAAGCGCCTGAGGAAGTACCAACTGAAGCTGAACCCCAACAAATGCACATTCGGGGTGCGATCCGGTAAGCTGCTGGGTTTTATTGTAAGCGAGAAAGGGATTGAAGTGGACCCTGATAAAGTCAAAGCTATTCAAGAGATGCCTGCACCGAAAACTGAGAAAGAAGTTCGAGGGTTCTTAGGTCGATTGAACTACATTTCACGGTTCATATCTCACCTCACAGCAACCTGTGAACCCTTGTTCAAGCTGTTAAGAAAAGAACAAACGGTCAGGTGGAACGAAGATTGCCAGAAGGCTTTTGACAAGATCAAGGAATATTTACAAGAACCTCCAATCCTCATGCCGCCAGTTGAAGGAAGACCTTTGATTATGTACTTGACAGTATTAGAAGAGTCGATGGGGTGTGTGTTGGGCCAGCATGACGAGTCTGGTCGAAAAGAGTATGCAATATACTACCTAAGCAAAAAGTTTACCGACTGTGAACAACGTTATTCACTGCTCGAGAAAACTTGCTGTGCTTTAGCGTGGGCTGCTCGCCGACTGAGACAGTATATGTTGACCCACACTACCTTATTAATCTCAAAAATGGATCCAGTTAAGTACATTTTCGAGAAGCCAGCTCTTACCGGACGGGTTGCAAGATGGCAAATGATTCTCACAGAATACGACATACAGTACACATCTCAGAAAGCCATCAAGGGCAGTGTACTATCTGAATATCTTGCTGAGCAACCCATTGATGACTACCAGCCTATGAGGTTTGACTTCCCTGATGAAGACATCATGTTCATTAAAGCAAAAGATCATGAAGAGCCTGTTCACACTGAAGGGCCTGACCCGGAGGAAGAATGGACTATGATGTTTGATGGGGCTGTTAACATGAACGGTCGCGGTGTTGGTGCAGTACTCATTACACCTAAAGGAGTTCACATGCCTTTCTCGGCAAAACTCACTTTCAACTGCACTAACAACGAAGCCGAGTACGAAGCTTGCATTATGGGTCTTGAGGAAGCCATTGACCTCAGGATCAAGACTTTAACCGTATTCGGAGATTCAGCTTTGGTAGTCAATCAAACCAACGGAAAATGGTACACCCACCAAGATCATCTGATACCTTACAGGGATTATACAAGAAGGTTACTGACTTTCTTTACAACAGTCAAGCTTGAGTATATCCCTCGGGACGAGAATCAGTTTGCAGATGCTCTTGCTACCATTTCATCCATGATCAAAGTTCAAACGGCTAACTTTGTACCCCAGATTTCAGTGTCTAGACTTGATAGACCAGCATATGTATTTGCAGCGGATGTTGTCAAAGATGATAAACCTTGGTTCCATGACATTAAGTGCTTCTTGGAGGATCAGACATACCCACCTGGGGCATCTTCCAATGATAAGAAGACTTTAAGAAGGCTTGCTGGTAGTTTCTTCCTGAACACTGATGGGTCTTTGTACAAGAGGAACTTTGACATGGTACTCCTCAGATGTGTTGATAAGACGGAAGCAGATTTACTGATGCATGAAGTGCATGAAGGCTCTTTTGGTACCCATGCTGGAGGACATGCAATGGCTAAGAAATTGTTGAGGTCAGGCTATTACTGGATCACAATGGATGCAGACTGTTGTGCTTACGCCAGAAAATGCCACAAATGCCAGATTTACGCAGATAAAGTGCATGTACCTCCCAATCCTTTGAACATCATGTCTTCACCCTGGCCCTTTGCCATGTGGGGCATTGATATGATTGGCAAGATTGAGCCAACTGCTTCGAACGGCCACCGATTCATCCTGGTCGCCATTGACTATTTTACCAAGTGGGTTGAAGCAGCCTCATATGCAAACGTCACAAGGCAAGTGGTAGCCAGATTTCTGAAAAGAGATATCATCTGTCGATACGGAGTTCCCGAGCGAATCATTACTGATAATGGTTCCAACTTGAACAACAAAATGATGGCAGAACTGTGCCGGGACTTCAAGATCCAACATCACAATTCTTCTCCTTACAGGCCAAAGATGAACGGCGCTGTTGAGGCGGCAAATAAGAATATCAAGAAGATTGTGCAGAAGATGGTAGTCACCTACAAAGACTGGCATGAAATGCTACCGTTTGCCTTGCATGGGTACCGCACATCAATCAGAACATCCACTGGGGCAACACCGTATCAACTTGTGTATGGTATGGAAGCAGTCCTACCTGTTGAAGTTGAATTACCCTCTCTACGGGTATTGATGGATGTTAAACTGAGTGAAGCAGAATGGGTTCGGTCCCGATTCGAACAACTGAGTCTGATCGAAGAGAAAAGGTTGGCCGCAATCTGTCATGGGCAGTTATATCAGAAGAGAATGAAGAAGGCCTTCGATCAGAAAGTCAGACACCGAGAGTACCAAGTAGGGGATCTTGTGCTGAAAAGAATCCTCCCTCCTCATACAGACCATAGGGGCAAGTGGACTCCGAACTATGAAGGACCATTCGTGGTAAAGAAAGTTTTCTCTGGTGGAGCACTGATGCTCAGCACCATGGATGGTGAAGATTTCCCGTCCCCTGTGAATTCAGATGCAGTTAAAAAATACTTCGCATAAAATGACCCGCTGGACACAAAAACAGAATGTAAGTCCAGGCAAAAATAGGGCATCCCGGCGAGTCAAAAACAGAATAAAAGACTCGGGCAAAAATAAGGGAAATAAATGAAAAAATGTACACCCGCTGAGTTGAAAAGCCGCATTGGACAGCTCAGGCAAAAATGGGTATCCCGATGGATTGAAAACCCGAAAGGGCGATCCATGCAAAATAAGGGAATAAGCGAACAACTGCACTCTGAATTCGTCTGTATCACTTACAACTTGGTAAGCTACAAAGGATCAAGCTTCAATCAGAATCAACTCTCTCCAGAAGGCAAGACGAGAAGAACGTCATTGTCATACGAGTCATAGCAGGAGAGGAAGCTCCTCAAGGCGTCGTCAACATCGCCAGCATTTTGTTTCTCAATTTGTAACAATCTCCTCATTCCAGGAGATATGTTTCTTTGACTGTATTTTGCCAATTCAGGGCACATGAATTAATAAAATCAGATTTTCGGTCATGTTTCGTTTTTACATTTATGTTTTGCAAAGAGTTGTCTGATATCTCTAAAAATACAATTGCATAAGTACAGATGCCTTTCTCTAAAAATAAAAAGAAAAAAAAACACATGCTTACAGGGAATGTGATTATTCTCGAAAGTACTTGACTCCTATGACGGAATCCAGTGAGGGATACCTCGGGACCTTTTGTACGTTTCCTTACCTTTGCAGGATTGCAGGTATCCAGAACGCAACCTGGGGCATGCAGGTTATGTCTCAGCAAGTGGGCGAATCATTATCAACTCGGTCTATCTTCCACATGGCACTAGAAGATGCCCATTTCCCCAGCGGAGCTGCCAAATCAACATACACTCAATCTCAGCATCCGAAATGCTCTATCCCCAGCTGAGTTGCTCCCCATTGCTTCCCCCAGCAAAGTTGCCAAATCAACTAACAGGTTTAATACTCAGGATGTTTTCTCGCCAGCCGAGTTGCCTCTCATTACTCTCCCCAGCTGAGTTATCAACAGCATTCCCCAGCTGTAGTGCCAACCATTCTTCCTCAGCAGAATGCAGAAATTAGGGAATCATCTCCCCACAGAATCCCCAGCTTCTATTCAGAAGAGCAACGCACGGAGAGATCACAACAGAGTACGAAAGCTTCTACAAACCCCAGCTGGGTCTCTCATTTACAAGGATATGTCAACCAGTGACCTATATCCCCAAGCAAATATCATCATTAGATCTACCAATGATCTCATCCCCAGCTGGGATGTTCACTTCAAGCAGATCGACCAGAGATCTTCACAGCAACGGGATCCGAATCCCGGATCTGTCTCTTTGCATAATCATAGCATTCGCATCATATTATACCCTCAGAGCGTAGCATTCCGTCTAATACGGAGCATTACGGCAAAAAATCAAATACATAGCATAATCATAAGTCATGTTGTGAATTGAACGCTTGTGATTAGTAACCATTCATCAGAATACAGATTACTTTCCCCCAGAGTCCCCACCAGAGTCCCAGCAAAAGCAGCTGCCCTTTCAAATCACAAACACCAGTATATACACCTTTTGGCACCCGTCCGTGTCATCCTTCCCCAAACAGGTCGCCTGAATACACTCTACAAACAAAATCACCCACACTGCAGATACTTCATGGCACCCGTCCGTGTCAAATCACCAGCAAAAAGCCAAAGACGTCCTCTTTGCACTCACATATACCTATATATACACTTTCTTGACACCCGTCCGTGTCATATCCCCAGCGCAGTCGCTTACACCTTTCATCACTCATATACTTGTTAATATTATACTTTTCTCTCTTGACACTCGTCCGTGTCATTCTCCCCAGCAGTTAAAAACACTCATCTATACAATACAATACTCACTACTCATGGTACACTTATACAGATACTCGTCCGTATCTTGTATACATCATCACTCATATCCCCACAGATTCGGCACTCGTCCGTGTTCCTTGTTAACCAGTTGATACTCGTCCGTATCATCATCTCTGAACATGTGTCAGTTTGTTTCTACATGATACTCGTCCGTATCATAGTCTTAAGGATGCTCGTCCGCATCTTTAATCTATACACAATACCAAACACTTATACCTTTTTTTTCCCGGATGTAAACGCTCGTCCGTGTTTATTATATCCCCAGTAGATCACCAACAAATTTTCTTTTTATCTAACACTCGTCCTGTGTTATGATACCTTTGAGAGCAGCCGTACCCTGCTGAGTGGTCGTCCTCCACTTCTTGATGGTCATCCTCCATCATGCTCATCCGATGGCCGTCCCCATCGTTGATTTTTAGCAGCCGTCCCCTGCTAGGTGGTCGTCCTCCACCTTTTGATGATCGTCCTTCATCACTTTATCCAATGGCCGTCCCCATTGTTGATTTTTGGTTATCTGACACTCGTCCTGTGTCATGATAACCCTGAGAGCAGCCGTCCCCTGCTGAGTGGTCGTCCTCCACTTCTTGATGGTCGTCCTCCATCTTTCTCGTCCGATGGCCGTCCCCATCGTTGACCTTATCTATCCGATGGCCGTCCCCATCGTTGATATTTTCGGCAGCCGTACCCTGCCAGGTGGTCGTCCTCCACCTTTGATGGCCGTCCCCATCATTTTTTCTTTTATACCCAACAGAGCAGCCGTACCCTGCTAGGTGATCGTCCTTCACCTTTGATGGCCGTACCCCATCAGCTGTTTGTTTCATTTATTCTTTAACCCGATGGCCGTCCCCGTCGTGGTCCCTTTTCCTTTTAACCCGATGGCCGTCCCCGTCGTGGTCCCTTCTCCTTCTAACCCGATGGCCGTCCCCATCGTTGGTTACTTTACCTTTATGAACTTGATGGCCGTCCCCGTCATGTTTCATTAACCCCCAGAAAAATTTTACAGCTTTATCTTGATGGCCGTCCCCATCATAATATCCTATTTTCCCCAGCTAGTCGGCCGTCCCCGTCTTAGCTTTACTTGTTTTTCCCCAGCTAGTCGGCCGTCCCCGTCTTAGCTTTACTTGTTTTTCCCCAGCTAGTCGGCCGTCCCCGTCTTAGCTTTACTTTTTATCCCCAGCATGTCGGCCGTCCCCGTCATCGCTTTATTTCCTGCACTTTACCAGCATGTCGGCCGTCCCCGTCATCGCTTTGCTTCACATACCACTTTACCCAGCAGTCTTCCCCTGCTCGACGGTCGTCCTCCGTCGCCCATACTTTACAATATACTTTATTTTTACAATCTATATCCCTTTTCTTCTTCATTCTGTGAGTGCAAATTTTGGACTGTCTTTGGTATTCAACCACAAGTTATCTTGTTTGCCTGTTAAGCCGTCGCTTACACCCTGCACAGCTAACTCATGTTTGAATAGGGGCAGCTGTAAACACCCCAAATTTGCCCTCACCCATTCACACCATGGCTTGTGATCATTCTCATATGCATAAGTACAATCATATCATCTCACATCTCATTTTTGATTCACTGGATAGTTTCTAAGGCATCTGCACCTAGGGTTTGTGATCTGAGCAATCCCAGAGCTTCTTGAGGCACTCCAAAGGCCACCAATCAACTCAAAGGGGTCCATGTGTGTTCTTATATCATATTCCATCTCCTCAAAGTCAAAAATGCAGTGGAATCACAAGAACTAGGGTTTGAGTGGATGCAGAGCCAGGATGAACTGCACAGTTGACTGAAAATTAGGGTTTTGGTTTCAGAGGCCATAACTCCAAATTTTTTGGTCATTCTTGTTTTCATTGATCTCTATATGGTATAGGGAGTATACATATCAATTTTCATGAAGAAATTCCATGGGGAAGTCATCTGATCAAGGGTTGACTTTTCAGACAAGTCAGTGCAAAATCAGGGCATCTGAGGCCCCCAATGACCCAACCAATGGGTGATCTTCATCATTTTGAGTGTATATGATCTTTATTTGATCATGGAAGAAGGTTGAAGTTCATAGAAATCAAGAATTTAGGGTTTTTGCAAATGTTGACTTTTTGGGCATAGTTGACTTTTCAAGAATGCATCATTTTAGGTCATTTTTCAAGCCTTGATTCTTGATCCAAAAAGGCTTCAAATGAAAATACTTTGGTCATGAAAGTTGTAGATCTCATCTTTCCCTTTTCAAAAAGTACAAGAACATGATGAAACTCTTCTTGGATCAAAAGTTATAGCAATGCAAAGTTGGCAAAAATCATTGTTTTTCAAGGTATGCACCAAGTGTGAAACTTTGCAAAATCTTGGACAAATGCATTATGTGACTTCTAATTCCTCTCAAACCAGTACACAAACATTTCTCTAAGTCATAAAATCAGAATTGGATCAAGTTTGCCCATGGTTTGGTTTGTGTAACAAGGCATTTTCTCATAGAATTCCATAAAGCAACAACTTGCAAAAACCATCATGATCACTTCACCAACTTGATGCATTGGCTGCTGAGCTTTGCTAGACCTCTCCCTCATCCTTGCTGCGCCAGCCCATGCCTTGTACTTGCCTAGACTTTGAGCCATGCCTCACTTACACAAAAGTTGACCTTTATGCAAAAGCAAACTTACCTATCATAGCAGGCCATGTCACATCACAAAGCCAATCAGATTTGTTTATGTTATCCCTTTGCAAGCTAAACATAACACTAAGCAAGGCTGAAACCAACTCATTCATCACATACACAAAAACTCACCATCTTGCAACTTGCTTCGAATTCCTCTCCACAGCCACTAAACATTCAAGCCAACTTCACCAATCATCTCACCTTGCTCCATAGACCTCAAACCACCCAAAGCACAAGCCTGAAACAGCCAAGAGATCCCACTGCCATTTCTCACTTCAGTTTGCAGTTCCATTCGAATCTTCCATCCTAGCTCACAAACAGCCAAACAAACCTTGCAAAGCTTTTCCACACATCATCTAGACCACAAACAATCACTCACCATGGCCTGAAACCTCCAGAAACACCATTGCCATTTTTGATCAAGCTGAAGCAGTTCCTTTCGAAACTCATCATCAAGCCAACTTAAACTCCATTTGAGCATTCAAACATCATCAAGAGGTTCTAAGGAGTAGATTGCACAAGGAGAGGTGACCAGAAAGTTCCTAAACTGAAAGCTTCGAATCTCAGGTAGCCTGAAATTTATTTTTTCAGAAGTTGATTTTCTTGTTACAAACTTGTTCTACTAGCTTCACTGATCATTCTGGTACCATTGGTTTTGAAAATGGTTGTGATTTGAGCATTTAATTTGTTTCTGAAGCTTGCGTGACCTAGAACTTTCTTTCTTCGATTCAGCTTGTTTAGGAAATATAAATTTGTTTTGAGAGAGGGGTTTGATTCGTGAGAGTGTAAGGATCATTTCCCAGTTTCTATTTTTCATTTTTGATGCGTTTTTAGGAAGTTTGAAGTTTTCAGGGGAGGAGGTCACCGGAGAAGACGACCGGAGCTCGTCTCCGGTGACCTGAAAGTGATTAGTCATTAATTTAGGGTTAGGGCAAAGTTTGAATTGAGACCCTTGGATCTGGCTTCCCGCGCGCGTGTGTGTGGTCTAGATTGCATCATTAATTCATAATCAGGATTAATTAAATTAATTAATTGAGTTTTAGAAGTTTGAATGTGAGCCTTAGATCTGCGCGCCAAGTCAATGGTCCTTTCCCCAGAATCAATCTCATCCTTCCATTCTGTTTACTTTTTATTTTATTTAATTTTATTCATTTTTCTTTCAATTAACTTGCATAATTATTTTAAAATAGCAAAAAATTCATAAAAATTATGAAACTTTTTCCTTAAAGTTTTAATAATTTTTATGACCCAAAAACATTTTTATTTTATTTTTTATCATTAAAAAAGGTATTTTTAAATATTTAAAAGATTATTTTTAATTGATTAATGGAAATTAATTTATTAAAAATACTTTTAGGTATTTAAAAATCACCAAAAAATTCATGAAATGTTCTAAGACATTTAGAAACATTGTCCAACCTTCAAACCAAATTTCTTTTTTGATCTTGATGCATTTTAAGAATTTTTCATTGAATTAAATCATTTTTTATGCATTATTTTGATCATAGATTCAAAAATTCATTTCTGCCAATTGGTGAAGGTTGAGACATTGATTCTTCTTGCATTGTCTTTTGTTTAACATGTATTTTCAAGGATAAAAAGGCCATGAATTGTTCTTGCATTTTCAAATTGTTTGGCATTTGTTTTGTTAAGAACCCTAAAAAACCCTAATATCTTGTAAAATTCATATCTTGAGTTTGGTTGAGAGTTGAGAGCTCCCCTTTGGGCAGTGGTTCATCATAGGCCTAGGGTTTCTTTGGGTAGCATTTTCCATTTTTTATCATGAGGTTTGCTTCTATTTTGGGTTTTTGTTTGATGTTTGATCCATGAACCCTAATTTGGGCTTTCTTTTGCATCATTCTTACACTCTCTTGCATAACATGACTTGTCTTTGCATTTTGTGCATTCTTGTGATTCATTTGACATCTTAAGACATATAGGAAACATGTTTGATCATTGCATTACATACTTGCCATGTCATTTGTCTTGTATGCTTCATAACATTCCATGTTTGTTCATGCTCCTTAACTTGCATCATATGCATTCATAAGCTTGTATGAACATCCCCATGCCTTGCCTCATGTTTGCAGCACCTCATAACATCATTTTCATCATCACCATGCTTCTGGTTTTGCTAAGCATCATACCATTTCATCTCATTTAGCATTGCATTGCATTTCTTTCTAACATTTCAGGTGGTAAGTAAACTTGAGAAGTGGATTTGCCTTCACTTCTCATAACTTTTCTTTTCATCTCTCTTGCATCCATTGCTGCATTTTTATGTGTGTTTGAGTTTGAGCTTGCTCATTCTTCTCCTTCCCACTTTCTTTCTTCAAGTGACTTGACTTCTTGAATGAAGCAAGTTGCTTTGCTTCTCTTGATCCTGTTCATCTGCTTCCTGGTGGTTCCATTGAAGATTTCTCTTGAAAACCTCACAAACCTTAGGATCAACCAAGCATGACAATGATTAGGGTTTTGATTAGTCTCCCCTCATAGTTTTACCTTTGTGTCTTCTCTTCTCACCTCATAATCAGGGACTAAACCCTAAAGGCTTTAAGACTTTGTGATTAAGCTTATGCCTGCATCCTTCTCTTAGGATGGAGTGTATAAATTTAATCCTAAGTCTTGAACCCTTAAGGTGTTTAAATCTCTTAATCAATTCACATAATAATCATCAAGACATCACACTTGTAACTTGGGCCTTGCATTAGGGTTCTAATTCTTCCTTAAGTGGTTAAGAAGGACTAACCCTAGTGTTAATGGACAAGTCCCCCTCAAGTTGTCTTACAAATCATAAAATTCACTTCATCATCTTATCATTAACTAAAATCCACTTAATAAAGGCTTGTTTTGTCATGAGTTTAATCCCTAATCATGGATTAAGTTGAGGAGCCTTCCTCAGCTTAAACATTCTCATCTATTATCCTTCTCTTAGGATGGTGTAATGAGTCTGTTTAATCCCTGATTATGGCTTAACCTCATTACTCAACACTAAACAAAATCACAAAAACATCTAAATAATCACAAGTAGGTTAATGATCTTAATCCTGCACCAAAGGTGATTAAGTGTGAGAATCTGACTTCACACTTAAGGTACTCTCATTACCCCTAATCAGAGGGAAGAGTTTACTAACCCATTGGTTTAGGCTTAAGCCCATTATCTTATGACAAACTCCAAAAACAATAAAAGACTGAAAACACAAAAACAAACAATAATCGTCTCCTCCGGGATTCTTTTCTCATCTCACTCACTCATAATCGAGAACTTGCTTCTTCCGTCTAATGCAAGACAGTCAGCACCTGAGCCAGACAGGTCATACACTTGAGCATTGACAAGCAAGCAGTTCACAAGTCAATTCATCTTTCAGTCTCTTTGGGTCGAACTACGGTGTTCTGACTTCCTCATTGCACGAGAGGATACGTAGGCATAACTTAACGGTTATCGAACAAAAGTCTCTGTACATTCCCCCTCTTTCTAGCTTTATTCTTTAAGCCTCATGATCTTGAGCATTCCATTCACCTCTTACACTGACACTTCATTTATACACTTCACTCTCTTTTACACTGACACCTGTACTTCTTTCCAGCTATTTTATACACAGATTGCACTGACACTACCCCTTTGAAACACAAATCTTTTAAGCGTGGATCCCGTCGAGTACGACGGACAATCTGGGTGCTAATACCTTCCCAGGTTGTAACCAACCCCCTTTCTCAGTCTCTCTGGTTCGCAAACCGTCTTATCCATCTTTTTCCAGGCCTATGCAGCATTGCCTTTCCTCCGGGATAAAAATGCCTAGCTGGCGACTCTATTCATTTCCAGTGAGTTCACGGCTGTGTGTTCTCACTGTCCCTCTCGCCGACCGTTCGCGTCTGTACCTTCATCTGATCCATTTTCATTTGTCGGGAGCGACATAACCGTTGTGAAATATTTACCTATATAAGCGAATTAACTTTCTCTTATTGACCGTAGCGCCGTTTCATTCATAGCGAAACCCTAACATCCATTTTTCCTCTTGTGCTTTATACATTTAGGTTTTCTTCTTCTTCCATCTATTGTACATATTTCCCATTAAGATATTTTTCATTATCTCTTTTGTTGCATGTTTTTTTATTATTCTTCTTCTTCCATTTTAGGCAGCAAACTTCGTATAGTTTTAGAAACAATGAAAAGAAATATAAGAAGTATGAAGCTTTTATGTACATATTTCTTCCTTATGCTTCTTTTTCATCGCTTCACAAACTAGATGATGGTGATGGTAGTAACAGTAATGTACATATTGTTTGTGTAGCTATCAAAAATAAGGTATTCTTCTACTTCTTAGGGTTTTGTTCACACTTAGGTTACAGTCCCACCTCTTAGGATTTTATTTCAACTTTTGTTGGTTTTTTTATTTAAATACTAACTAATTTTCTTTTGTTTGAAATAGCTGAAGTTGTATAGTAAAGATGATAGATGGCGATGATGATGGTGGTAGCAAGCATATAGTATGAGTTGATAAGGTATATATATATATATATATATATATATATATATATATATATATATATATATATATATATATATATATATATATATATATATATATATATATATATATATATATATATATATATATAAAAGAAGTTATTTTGATATTATATATGAAATTTAGTTTATTATATACTATATATATTGTTTGTTTCACTATCCTTTTATTGAAAATGCAATCATTTAAATTGACATAGAAACGTATAATCTGAAAATTAAGATGTATTTGAAAACCAACCTATATCAATCAATATTTTCCGAATAGCTTGCATCTCGTTCAACACATTTTATGTTCCTTACAAAAATATATGGTTCAATAGTTTGTTTGCTTCAATTCATCGATATCTACAATTCTATTATACCTCATCATCGTCATTTATCACCGTTATATATGATCATGATTGTTATGATGATAAAATCGCGATGATAAGCGGCGATGATGAGGTAAACTATAATAATAGATATTGATGGGTTGAAGGAAACTGGCCATTGAACCATATCTATGTTAAAGAACATAAAATATGCACGATGAGACGCATGCAATTTGGAAAATATTGGTGTGTTTAAGATGGTTTTCAAGAACAATTTAATTTTCAGATTATATAGTTCTTTACCAATTTTAATGGTTGTATTTCTTTAATTAGGTGTATGGTAAAAACAAGAAATATACATTTGTATCTAATAAACTAAGGGTATGTTCCATAACAGTTGAAACTCATAACCGTTGTGATATTCAGTATATATTACAACGGTTGTTATACTTAACCGTTGTAATATACCGCGCGCTTTTCAGAATACAACAACGGTCCCATGTCTGTGATTATAAGTAGAGTACTTACGACAATACTCTAAATAACAACGCCATGATCTGCATCATTATATGTAGTTTCTAACTATTTTTAGATGGGTTTTCCGTAGTAGTGATCCACTTGAAATGAAACTTCCAAGTGCCATTACTACAAATGCAACTCGAATGAAACTTAAAAAAAAATCTAAACGAAGCTTCATTCACAATCATCTTCTTCGTTTTCATCAATAAAGGAAACAAACTTATATTCGTCCACTTAAAACGAAGCTTCGTCCAACACCATCTTTATCTTTTTCATAATCACTTATGGTATGAAAATGTTTGTTTATGTTGTCATGATATAATCTAAGTTGTAGCCCAAGCCCAAGTTGATTAGGGTTAGGGTTTGTTATGTTAGTTACTTAGTTGCATATATACACATATATTATAATTCAGTTTTAATCACCACTACTATGGAAAACCCCTTTCAAAATGGTTGGAAAAGGGCTAGCATCACGACAGTCATACCGTTGTTAAGTAGAGGGTCGTTGTAAGTTTGTTAATTCTATGAAGGTCTGGAAACCGTTGTTGTATTCCATGACACGCACCACATATCTCGATGGTTATGCTTACAAATTGTTGTGATATATACTCTTAGATACTGGATTTGAAACTCATCAGTAAACAATTTAGACAAAAGCAAAAATTACTTTTAGCCTCAGTTAGAATAGATAACCGTTGTGAAAGGCCCATGGTTTACTATATTTTATATAAATTGCTTGTTTTCTATATCCCTCACTAAAGAAATACATGGATTCAAATTGACGAAGAAGTATATAATCTAAAAAATTAAACTATTCTTGAAAACCAATTTAATCAAACCATTGTTGTTTTTCGAACGACGAGAAGCAGGCCAATCCAAAAACAACAATGGTTTGTTTAAATTTGTTTCCAAATATAACTTAATTTACAGATTATAAGTATCTACCTCATTTTAAATGAATGTATTTTAAGTGAGGCATATTAGTGAAACAAACAATCTATATAGAATATAATAAACTCAAACAACATCATACACCAGAATCAGATACTATAATTTATCATACACCAGAACTAGATACTGTAATTTATCACAGACTATATTAAACTGTTACAAGAGAACATACCTCTTAACCACAATGATTTCATACTTCTTATACTTCTTTTTATTGTTTCTAAAACTAGATAAGATTTGTTGCCACAATTGTTTCCTTGTTTACTATACATAGCTACACAAATGAGAAGACGAATCCAAAAAAAATGAGAACAATCAACAAAAATAACCTGCAACAAACGAGAAAATGAGAACTATCTAACAAAAAGATTGAAGTGGAAGAATACCTTATTTTCATATACATACATATATATATATATATATATATATATATATATATATATATATATATATATATATATATATATATATATATATATATATATGTACCTCAACAACTCATATTATAAGCTTGCTACCATCATCATCATCCACCGTGTGAAACAAAACCCTAAGAAATGGGAAGCAATGAAGAAAATTAGTTAGTATTCAAAACAAAACAAAACAAGCAAAAGTTGAAATAAAACCCTTGAAGAATACTTTATTCTCCATAAACAATATGTACATTACGCTTGCTACCGCTAGCATCATCACCATGTTCATTTAGTTTTAGATTCTACAAGAAGGAATACTAGGATAAAAAATCCTAAATAAAAAGTTCCATACTTCTTGTATTCCTTTTTGCAGCTTCTAAAACAAAGATGAAGTCTTGCTGCCAAAACTATAGAGGAAAAATGGGTGTTAGGGTTTCACTGTGAAGGAAACAACGCTACTGTCAATAAGGGAAAGTTAATTCCCTTATATAGGTAAATATTTAACAATGGTTTTCTAAAAGAATCGTAATGATAAGTATATATTAAAAAAAGACCCAAATTATAAGTATTTATTAATAATAAATATATCACATTGGTTAAGAAGGAAAACCGTATTGATAACTCTTTAAAAAAAATATTAAGAAGAGAAACATAAACATCAACAATGTAATTCAAACCCTGACTATTACATTTCATAACAAAGTAAACATTAAAAAGAAATGAGACTGAAAAACATAACATCTTGAGATTTCCATAAAATCTCTCTGATTTCAGTTTATTCTTCAAATTAATGTTCTTCTTCTTTGAATCCTCATACATAATCTTCAAATAACACATAGCTTCCAACTCTGACTTCATAATGTTCATATCTTCATTTACATCTCCTTATTTCATGTCTTCATCCCATATGAACAAATTACATGTTTCATCACTCCTCCAAAATGGACATCTCCAAAAAAGTCTTCCTTTATTTTATCCCTTCTTGCATTGGTATGAAACCATACGACCATCACAACCACATAAATTTCTAGATCGAGATTTTATTGCGGTAGAAGACGTAGAAACTCCTTTGGATAAGTTTGTCTTCATATGCGACATTGTTAAAACTCAAAGTAGAACAAATGATATAATGGGAAATATGTTACCATATATGGAAGAAGATGGATACCTTAACGTATGAAGCACAAGATTCTAATTATTATAAATAAATCACAACGGTTTATAATTGTAACCATAGTGATACCTCTTTTATTTGTGATTTTAAAATAAATTAAAAAGAAAAGATTCGCCTTAATGTTAAAGGGGTAAAATATATTAATGCGTTGAGGTTTGAACCGATGAAAGTTTAATTGTATCACAATAGTTGATTCTGAAATTGTTGTTATATATAAATAATTTTATTCAAAATAGAAATAAATAAGGTAGCGCCTTAGTTAAGATATGTCATCATGGTCTAGGGAAAACCATGGTGACCATGGCGTCGTTAATTGCGCGTTTTATAGTATTGCACATTCAATAATAACAATCCTTATTCTTCATTCTCTTTTTTTTTCTCTCCTCACTAAAGTTCCTCAAGCAGTAACAAATTGGTATCTAGATCTATGTTTAGTTTCTAGATCATATTTTTGAGAATCACACACCGGTGATCGTATTTCTAGAATTGTGGGTTGTTTATCGCGTTTGTTGCATAAATGACGGGTAAAAATGAAATTCTGAATTCTCTTCCAAATCTTGACGAAAAGAATTGGATCCGATAGAGAAAACAAATGCAATCTCTGTTTGGCTTTCATGAAGCCCATGAAGTGGTTACTAATGGCGTCTCTGAGCTTGTTGAGAATGCAATTAATGCTCAGAGAGTCGTGAACAAGGAGGCTAACATTGGATATTGTTCAATTGGCGGTAGCCTTGACATGCAAGCAAGGCTGGTCGACATTTCACTTAGATGTGAAATCAATTTTTTTGAATGGTCCTCTAGGTAAAGAGGTATATGCCACACAACCTCTTGTATTTGTGATATAGGAGAAAACAAGGAAATTATAATAGGCAACAGAAAACGCTTTATGGCCTCAAGTGTAACACCCTTCTACCCCAAAACGAAATAATTAAATAATATCAGAGAAAATCAACAAGAAGGGTATCACATTTCATCATGAAATCTACATACAGTGTCCTGTCCCGTAACACAGGTTAAACAACATCCTGAACAATATATAAACTTTCTCGCAGCGGAATTCAACTTTATAATTTAATCATAAATCTTTCCTCAAAATCAAAATAATTCATCCGAAGTTAACATCATGAAGTAAGAAATATTCTCAAATGAAAACATAACTAAAATCAAATAGTATTCGAAACCCATCCCGGTGTTACATGACACAGAGCAGGACACATTCACTCCAGACCACTTCTAAAGGAAACTAAGGTACGCTTCGAGACTCTGAAAACCTCCTATTGCATTGAAATGCTAATCTTTATCATCTACAAGTTACCCATGAAGGAGGCAACATTTCCAAGCAGACATGGTGAGTAATCATAATATATCATAAACATATAAGAATATGAAATATAAATCAATTAGAACAACATATCATACATCATCGACAATAAAATTCAGCAACAACAACACAATCAAGAATTCATCATAAAAATTCAGCAACACAATACCATCGTGAATTCATCCAGAAGTATGCAACTCTAACCATCATGATATGAAATTATGCATGTGGTACCATTCATCGTGAGATGGATACATGTCCATTAATCCCCCACAGGGGAGCACATCGTAATCATCGAGAAACTCCAATCCACACAATGGGATTGAAGCTATAAATAGGCCAAAGCCCCATCGTGAATGTTATGAAATGCAATGATGCGCTACATCGTAAAAATTCATCAAATTAAATCGCATCATTCATTTCACATCAGAAATCAAACATCAAATATTCATCTATTTCATCATGAAAATACACAGGAACTTCAGTTTGTTAACAACCCCGTCTCATCGAGACTTAACTCAAACCCGATAAAAATTATGAGACAATTTACACGGTTATTTAAAAAATTCAATTCTGAAAATTATCTCATTTTGCTCATTTTTATTCATTAAAATAAAGATTATTTTATTCTCTTTCCGACGCTTCAAACGAAATGCGAATCGGACTTACGGTTTGAAAGTTATGGATTTTCAAAGAATCCAAAATTGCCTCCAATACAGTGTTAATCGGTTAACCCATAGCGTTAACTGGCTAACGCCTGTACGTTTTCAGAAAATTCCTATTTTTCAATGGTTAACCGGTTAACCTATAGCGTTAACCGGTTAACGCACGTCTTCCAACAGTTTTTTTTTCTACTGTTACGAAATAAGCACCCAAAACCCCCAAAATTTCATACGTTTTTCATCCCAATTCCTTCCAAAACTCATTTACAACATCAATCAAATACAACCAACATCGAGACATCAATTCACACATCAATTATATGATTCTAACACATTTTATTCACTCCAATTTCATCAATTAGACATCGTAAACTCAACCTAAGTCAAAACCCCTAAAACTCACAAAAACTCATACAATTCTAATTTACTCATAATCCAATTCCTACACATTTACAATAGATTATAAAAACTCCCCATATCTTAGACAATTTCGTCGATTGATACACCTCTCCAAGGTCCTTCGTAACTTCCTGACTCTGAGTTTCTTCTCCTTCTTTTCTTCAGAGCTCTTTTCCAGAAACACGATAGATCCAATTTTGATCGTATTCTCACTTTTACAAAAGTTATCCCAGTTTATGCTTTTCCCAACTTAACCTTACTCTTCCCTCATAAAGACCACCTTTCCCTTTTCCTCAATATTTTTATTAAATAATAATAATATAATATAATAATATAATAATACACTAATTATCCATATTATATAAAAGTACTCCTCATATTCCCAATTGACCAACATAACCTCCATACCCCCACTTCTATTATTATCAAATAATAAACAATAATTTCGAATAATACTATATGATTATTCTTATTATTAATATTATTAAAATAATATCACCACAATGAATCGGGCCACATAACCACCTATTTTTCAAAATCATCATATATCCTCAAATAAGTAACAATTACTCATAATCGAATTTTGGGTGTTACAACTCTCCCCCACTTAAAGAATTTTCGTCCTCGAAAATTACCTGAAGTAGACAGAGTCGGATATGACTCCTTCATCTGATCTTCCCGCTCGGAACTCAATGTTTTTCTTCCCTTATCACAATAACTCTTCTGACGACTCTGCGACGTCTTCGTCCTTTCCCAAGTCATTTTTATCTTCAGTTGTTTCCTGGACAACCTTTGACCCAAGCACCAAACTCTCTCCTGACTCATACCAACACAATGGAGTGCGACAACATCTACCATACAACGCCTCATATGGAGCCATTCCAATACTAGCAGTAAAATTGTTGTTGTATGAAAACTCAACCAATGGCAAATGACTATTCCAAGATCCTCCTTGATCCAAAACACAAGCTCTCAACAGATCTTCCAAAGATTGGAATGTCATTTCTGTCTGACCATCCGTTTGTGGATGATAAGCAGAACTCATCCTTAATTTAGTACCCAAAGCATCTTGCAAACTCTTTCAAAACCTCGACGTAAATCGCAGATCTCTATCTGATACTATACTCGAAGGTACACCGTGCAACTTCACAATTTCCTCAATATAAATCTCAACTAGCCTCTACATAGAATAATTAATCTTCATCAGCAAGAAATGTGTCGACTTAGTTAATCGGTCAATAATTACCCACATCAAATCATTACCTCTTGTAGTCTTACGTAACTGTCGCTCCCAAAGATTTGCATCCCGGTACAAGCGCGAACGGTCGGCGAAAGGAACAATGAGAACACACAGCCGTGAACTCACTGGAGATGAATAGAGTCGCCAGCTAGGCATTTTTATCCCGGAGGAAAGGCAATGCTGCATAGACCTAGAAAGACATGGACAAGACGGTCGCGAACCAGAGAGACTGAGAAAGGGGGTTGGTTACAACCTGGGAAGGTATTAGCACCCAGATTGTCCGCCGTACTCGACGGGATCCATGCTTAAAAGATTTGTGTTTTAAAGGGGTATTGTCAGTGCAATTTGTGTATAAATGAACTGGAAAAGGATGTACAAGTGTCTGTGTAAAAGAAGTGTGAAGTGCAGTATGTACAGTGTCAGTGTAAGGAATAAGAATGAATTGCTCAAGATCATGAGGCTTAAAGAATGAAGCTGGAAAGAGGGGGAATATACAGAGACTTTTGTTCGATAACTGTTAAGTTATGCCTACGTATCCTCTCGTGCAATGAGGAAGTCAGAACACCGTAGTTCGACCCAAAGAGACTGAAAGATGAATTGACTTGTGAACTGCTTGCTTGTCAATGCTCAAGTGTATGACCTGTCTGGCTCAGGTGCAAACTGTCTTGCATTAGACGGAAGAAGCGAGTTCTCGTTTGTGAATGAATGAGATGAGAAAAGAATCCCGGAGGAGACGATTATTGTTTGTTTTTTGTGTTTTCAGTCTTTTATTGCTTTTGAGAGTTTGTCATAAGTTAATGAGCTTAAGCCTAAACCAATGGATTTAGTAAACTCATCACATCTTCCCTCTGATTAGGGGTAATGAGAATGCCTTAAGTGTGAAGTCAGATTCTCACACTTAATCACCTTTGGTGTAGGATTACGATCATTAACCTACTTGTGATTATTTAGATGTTTTTGGTGTTTTTGTTTAGTGTTGAGTAATGAGGTTAAGCCATAATCAGGGATTAAACAGACTCATTACACCATCCTAATAGAAGGATAATAGATGAGAATGTTTAAGCTGAGGAAAGCTCCTCAACTTAATCCATGATTAGGGATTAAACTCATGACAAAACAAACCTTTGATTAAGTGGATTTTAGTTAATGATAAGATGATGAAGTGATTTTCAGGGTTTGTAAGACAACTTGAGGGGGACTTGTCCATTAACACTAGGGTTAGTCCTTCTTAACCAATTAAGGAAGAATTAGAACCCTAATGCAAGGCCCAAGTTACAAGTGTGATGTCTTGATGATTATTAAGTGAATTTATTAAGGGATTTAAACACATTAAGGGTTTAACACTTAGGATTAAAGTTATACACTCCATCCTAATAGAAGGATGCAGGCATAAACTTAATCACAAAGCCTTAAAGCCTTTAGGGTTTAGCCTCTGATCATGAGATGGGAAGAGAAGACTCAAGAGAGACACAAAGGTAAAACTAAGAGGGGAGACTAATCAAAACCCTAATCATTGTCATGCTTGGTTGTTCCTAAGGTTTGTGAGGTTTAACAGAGAAGATCTTCAATGGAACCACCAGAAAGCAGATGAATGGAGCAAGGAGAAGCAAAGTAACTTGCTTCATTCAAGAAGTCAAGTCACTTGAGGAAAGAAAGTGAGAAGGAAAAGAATGAGCTAGCTCAAACTCAAACACAAGCATAAATGCAGCAAGGATGCATGAAAGAGATGAAGAGAAGTCATGAGAAGTGAAGGCAAATTCACTTCTAAAAGTCACTTACCACCTGAAAAGTTAGAAAAGAAAATGCAATGCAATGCAAGATGAGATGAAATGGTATGATGAAAAACCAAACCAGAAGCACATACATGATGCTAATGATGCTATGAGATGCTACAAACCAGGAACAACACATGTGGATGAACATACAAGCTCATGAATGCAAATGAAGCAAGTTAAGAACCATGAACATACATGAAAAGTTATGGGATGCACATGGCATACAACATGACAAATGCAAGATGCAATGATCAAACATGCTTTCAATATGTCTTATGATGTTCAATGAATCAAATGGAGGCATGGAATGTCATGGCAAGTCATGTTATGCAAGAAAATGCAAGATGGATGCATATGGAAGCCCAAATTAGGGTTTATGAACAATACATCAAACAAAAATCAAAACCAGAAGCAAACAACACTATAAAAAATTGAAAATGCACTCAAAGGACCCCTAGTCCTATACTAAACCAATGCCCAAATGAGAGGTTTCAACTCTTAACCAATTTCAAGTTATGGTTTTCTTAAGATTTCTAGGGTTTTAGGGTTCCTTCACAAGAAAATTACCAAACAAATTGAAAATGAGAGATCAAATCATGGCCATTTAATCTCATAAACTACATGCTAAACACAATGCAATGCAAAAAGAATCAATGTCCAACTCTTCATGGCTAGGCAGAAATGATTTTTTGAAGTTTGGATCAAAATAATGCACACAAATGATTTTAATTCAATGAAAAATTCTCAAAATGCATCAAGATCAAAAAAGAAATTTGGTTTGAAGGTTGGACAATGTTTCCAAATGTCTTAGAATATTTCATGAATTTTTTGGTGATTTTTAAATACCTAAAAGTATTTTTAATAAATTAATTCTCATTAATCAATTAAAAATAAACTTTTA
The DNA here is from genome assembly GCA_963966055.1 of Lathyrus aphaca. NCBI lineage: Eukaryota > Viridiplantae > Streptophyta > Magnoliopsida > Fabales > Fabaceae > Lathyrus > Lathyrus aphaca. The sequence continues at coordinate 732,916,767 of OZ014519.1, read as the reverse complement.
AATATTTTAAAATACTTTTTTAATGCTAAAAATGAAAACAAAAATATTTTTGTGTTTTAAAAATTAATTAAACTCTTGACAAAAAGTTTCATAATTTTTAAAACATTTTTACTATTTTAAATAAATTGTATAAAACAAATATGAAATAAATGAATTAAAACAAAGAAAATAGGAAAGTCAACTGAATGGAAGGCTGGGATGGATCCTGGGTTTGAAAGGGTTGACTGCGCGCGTTTTTAAAGGGCCTGGATTGCATCTGATTAAATTAATTTAATTATAATTAATTAAACTAACTAAAGTGGATTAGGGCTAATGAACGAATCTGGGCCATTCATGCACGCGGGAAGTCAACAAAGTCAAGCAATCTGACGCATGAGATTCAAATGGAAGTTAATGACTGGGATTAGGGCAAATGACATTCAGGTGACCGGAGGGAAGCTCCGGTCATCTTCTCCGGCGACAACAAAACCCTAGATCATGATTCAGGCATCTAAACACCAAATTAAACACAGCCAAATGATCCCCTAACATCCTAGGACACGAATCCACTCTCAAACATCATTTAAACATCAAAGATCAAGCAAATCGAAAGGAACAAATTTCACGGGTGAAAATTCAGAGTGACCAAACAAACTCATTTCTTACTCATTTTTTATTCTAAGAACATCCCCATGATCAGCAAGACATACACAACCAGATTATAACTTAAAATGCAAGCTCTGAGAAAAAATGTTCATGGCCATACCTGAGATGGAGACTCCTGTTTCTGGGCTTTCAAAGCTATTCTTTGAGGCAGGCTTGCTCCACTGATTCCCCTGGTGCTAATGGAAGGCTTGGAATGAGCTTAAACAAGCTAATTTGAGAAGTCCAGTTCTGGTGTAGCAGGTTTCACAATCAGGAAATGTGAGGTTTCAGACTAATCCAATGGTGGATTCTTGCTCCTTTGGGTGTGTTTGACTTGTTGGTGAAGAGAAATGGGGTGTTTGATGGCTGGAGAGTGAGATTCGAAGGTTCTGGCTTTGAGGATGAAAAATGGTGAAGCTCAGTTCATGCTTAGTTCAGGCCTGAGTCTTGCTGGTTTTGGCTCAGTGAAGCAAGGTGAGTTGGTCAGTGGAGTTGGTTCTTGTGTTTGTGAGCTATGGAGACAGATTCGAAAGGTTTTGCTTGGGGGAGTGATTTTGTGAAAGTGTTCTTAGGGCTTGTTTCAGGCTGGCTCCTTATGTGAAATGGCTAGCATTTGGCTTGCATAAAATAATCTCATTGGTCAGATGATGTGACCTGGCCTGCTGTGATAGGTAAGTTCACTTTTGCAAAATGTCAACTTTGGTGTAAGGAAAGCATGGGACAAGTTCTAGGCTAGTACAAGCATGTGGGCTGGTGCAGCATGGTGTGTGAGAGAGGCTAGAGTGGTTCAGCATTGTAGGCAACAAGTGGATGGAAGTGTTATGATGATTTTGCAACTTGGTTCCCTTTTGGTTCACATGAAACTTTCTTGCCACACAAACCATGGGAAGTGAGAAATACTTAGTCCATTCTGAACTTTAGGACTTACATGATGCTTGTGTAATGGTTTGATGTCAATTAGAAGTCACAAGAATGCTTAGTACATGAAATTGCAAGTTTCTCATTTGAGGCATATCTTGAAAATTAGTGATTTTTGCCAACTTTGACACACCATAACTTTTGATCCAAAATGAATTAGATCATGTTCTTGTACTTTTTGAAAAGGGAAAGATCTAATCTACAACTTTCATGACCAAAGTTTTTCCATTTGAAGCATTTTTGGATCAAAAAGCAAGGCTTGAAAAGTGGCATAAAATGACATATTCCTTAAAAGTCAACCATGCCCTAAAAAGTCAACTTTGCAAAAACTTCAAATTCTTGAATTTTGTGAACTTAAATCCTCTTCCATGATCAAATAAAGATCAAGTACACTCAAAATGATGAAGATCACCCCTTGGTTGGGTCATTGGGGGCCTCAGATGCCCTGATTTTGCACTGACTTGTCCAGAAAGTCAACTCTTGATCAGATGACTTCCCCATGGAATTTCTTCATGAAAATTGATATGCATACTCCCTATACCATATAGAGACCAATAGAAGCAGGAATGACCAAAAAACTTGAGGTTATGGCCTCTGAAACCAAAACCCTAATTTTAGGTCAACTGTGCAGTCAAACCTGGCTCTGCTTCCACACCAATCCTAGTTCTTGTGATTCTTTGGCATTTTTGACTTTGAGGGGATGTAATATGATATAAGAACACACATGGACCCCTTTGAAGTGATTGTGGACCTTTGGAGTGGCTCAAGAAGCTCTTGGATTGCTCAGATCACAAACCCTAGATGCAGATGACTTAGAACCAATGCAATGGATCAAAAATGTGATATGAGATGATATGATTGTGTTTATGCATATGAAATGATCACAAGCCATGGTGTGAATGGGTGAGGGCAAATTTGGGGTGTTTACAGCTGCCCCTATTCAAACATGAGTTAGCTGTGCAGGTTGTAAGCAACGGCTTAACAGGCAAACAAGATAACTTGTGGTTGAATATCAAAGACAGTCCAAAATTTGAACTCACAGAATGAAGAAGAAAAGGGATATAGATTGTAAAGGAAAATAAAGTATATTGTAAAGTGTGGGTGACGGAGGACGACCGTCGAGCAGAGGACGACTGCTGGGTAAGAGCAATGACGGGGACGGCCGACATGCTGGGGATAAAAGGCAAAGCCAAGACGGGGACGGCCGACTAGCTGGAAAAAGATTATGATGGGGAAGGCCATCAAGATAAAGTTGTAAGGTTCTCCGGGAGTTGATGAAACATGACGGGGACGGCCATCAAGCTCATAAAGTAAAGTAACCAACGATGGGGACGGCCATCGGGCTAAAAAGGAAAAGGGACCACGATGGGGACGGCCATCGGGTTAAAGAATAAATGAAATAAACAGATGATGAGGTACGGTCATCAAAGGTGAAGGACGATCACCTAGCAGGGGACGGCTGCTCTGTTGGGGAATAAAGGAATTATGATGGGGACGGCCATCAAAGGTGGAGGACGACAACCTGGCAGGGTACGGCTGCCGAAAATATCAACGATGGGGACGGCCATCGGATGAGCATGATGGAGGACGACCATCAAGAGGTGGAGGACGACCACCTAGCAGGGGACGGCTGCTCTCAAAGTTTATCATGACATAGGACGAATGCCAGACAACCAAAATCAACAATGGGGACGGCCATTGGATAGAATGATGAAGTACGATCATCAAGAGGTGGAGGACGACCACCTAGCAGGGGACGGCTGCTAAAAATCAACGATGGGGACGACCATCGGATGAGCATGACGGAGGACGACCATCAAGAGGTGGAGGACGACCACCTAGCAGGGTACGGCTGCTCTCAAGGTTTATCATAACACAGGACGGGTGCCAGATAAAAAGGGAAGATTTGCTTACTTGGCGATCTACTGGGGATATAGTAAACATGGACGAGCGTTTACAACCAAGAAAAGGAAGTATAAGTGTTTAGATGTTGTGTATAGATTAAAGATGCGGACGAGCATCCCTAAGACTACGATACGGACGAGTATCGGGTAGAAACAAATACTGACACATGTTCAGAGATGATGATACGGATGAGTATCAACTGGTTAACAGAGAACACGGACGAGTGTTGAATCTGAGGGGGATAGTAGACACAAACGAGTATCTATATTCAAGAAGACATAAGTGTTTGACATGGTGTATGGATTAAAGACGCGGACGGGCATCCTTAAGACTATGATACGGACGAGCATCATGTAGAAACAAACGCTTGAAGCATGTTCTGAGATGATGGTACGGACGAGTACCAACGAGTTAACAAAGAACAAGGACTAGTGCCGAATCTGTGGGGATATGAATGGTTTATACAAGATACGGACGAGTATCTATATGAGTGTAACATGAGCAGTGAGTATGAGTATTGTATAGATGAGTATTTATTCTGCTGGGGAGGGTGACACGGACGAGTGTCAAAAAGGAGAAGAGTATAGTATAAACAAGTATATGGGTTGTAAAAGTGTAGGCGACTGCGCTGGGGATACGACACGGACGGGTGTCAAGAAAGCGTATATAGGTATATGTGAGTGCAAAGAGGATGTCTTCGGCTTTCCGCTGGGGTATGACATGGACGGGTGTCAGGACGTATCTGTAATACGGGTGATCTTGTTGTAAAGAGTGTTCGGGCGACTTTACTGGGAAAAGATGGCACGGACGGGTGTCAAAATGAGTATATACTGGTGTTTGTGGATTGTGAGGCAGCTGCTTTGCTGGGGAATCTCCGCTGGGGATTTGGGGGAAGTATTCTGTATATTGACGGATTGTCATTATTCACAAGTGTTGGTTTAAAACATGGCTCATGATTATGCTATATGCTTGATTTTTGCCGTAATGCTCCGTGTTAAAACGGGATGCTACGCTTTGTGGGTGAATATGATGCGAATGCTATGATTGTGCAAAGATACCAAACCGGGATCCGGGTCCCGTTGCTGCAAAAATCCCCGGTCGATCTGCTTGAAGTAGACATCCCAGCTGGGGATGAGATCATCGGTAGATCCGATGAGATGTATCTGCTTGGGGAAATGGGTCAATGAGAGACCTATTCCGATGAATGAGAGACCCAGCTGGGGGTTTGTAGGAACTTTCTTCACTCTGTTGTGATCCTTCATGCGTTGCTCTTATGGATAGAGGCTGGAACTCTGTGGGGAGATAGCTCCTTGGCTTTTGTACTCGGCTGAGGGCGAGATGGCGATTCGGCTGGGGAGGAAAAGAGATCACTGAATGACCCCCCCTAGAAATTCTGTTGAGGTGGATTCTTGACTCAGCCGGGGATATGGGCGCCTTCTGGTGGGGATAAGTAATAAGTGACAACTCAGCTGGGGAGAAGACACCTTGGGTGCCGAGGTTGAGTGTTGTTTTGTCATCTTGCCGGGATGAAGCTTACATGCCCCAAGTCGCGTTCTGGATACCTGCAATCCTGCAAAGATAGGGAAACGCACAAGTAACCCCGAGGTATCCCTTACTGGATTCCGTCATAGGAGTTAGGCACTTCTGAGAGTAAGTACATTTCCTGCAAGCATGTGACTTCATTTAAAGATAAACATCCGTATTTTATGCAATCAGTTTCTTTTAGACATCAGACATTTTTTGCAAATAAATGAAAATGTACAAGACGAGACATGACTGAAAATCTGATTTTATTAATTCATATGCCCTGAATTGGCGAGATACAGTCAAAGGAACATATCCCCTGAAATGAGGAGATTGTTACAAATTGAGAAACAAAATGCTGGCAATTTTGATGACGCTTTAAGGAGCTTCCTCTTTACTATGACTCGTATGACTTTTGACGTTCTTCTCATCTGGCTTTCTGAAGAATGTTGATTCTGACTGGCGCTTGGACCCTTCGAAGCTTGCCATGTTGTAAGTGATACAGATGAATTCAGAATGCAGTTGTTCGCTTATTCCCTTATTTTGCATGGATCGCCCTTTCGGGTTTTCGAGCCATCGGGATACCCATTTTTGCCTGAGCTGTCCAATGCGGCTTTTCAACTCAGCGGGTGTACATTTTTTTGTTTATTCTCCCTTATTTTTGCCCGAGTCTTTTATTCTGTTTTTGACTCGCCGGGATGCCCTATTTTTGCCTGGACTTACATTCTGTTTTTATGTCCAGCGGGTCTTTTATGCGAAGTATTTTTTAACTTCATCTGAATTCACAGGGGACGGGAAGTCCTCACCATCCATGGTGCTGAGCATCAGTGCTCCACCAGAGAAAACTTTCTTTACCACGAATGGTCCTTCATAATTGGGAGTCCATTTGCCCCTGTGGTCTGTATGAGGAGGAAGAATTCTTTTCAGCACAAGATCTCCTACTTGGTACTCTCGGTGCCTGACTTTCTGATCGAAGGCTTTCTTCATTCTTTTCTGATACAACTGCCCATGACAAATTGCAGCCAATCTCTTTTCTTCAATCAGACTCAGTTGTTCGTATCGGGACCTAACCCATTCTGCTTCACTCAGTTTAACATCCATTAGTACCCGCAAGGAGGGTAATTCCACTTCAACAGGCAGGACTGCCTCCATACCATACACAAGTTGATACGGTGTTGCCCCAGTGGATGTTCTGATTGACGTGCGGTACCCATGCAAGGTAAATGGTAGCATTTCGTGCCAGTCCTTATAGGTGACTACCATCTTCTGCACAATCTTCTTAATATTCTTATTAGCTGCCTCAACAGCGCCGTTCATCTTTGGCCTGTAAGGAGAAGAATTGTGATGTTGGATCTTGAAGTCCCGGCATAGTTCTGCCATCATTTTGTTGTTTAGATTGGAACCATTATCAGTAATGATTCGCTCGGGCACTCCATACCGACAGATGATGTCTCGTTTCAGAAACCTGGCTACCACTTGTCTTGTAACATTTGCATACGATGCTGCTTCAACCCATTTGGTGAAATAGTCAATGGCGACCAGGATGAATCTGTGGCAATTTGAAGCAGTTGGCTCGATCTTGCCAATCATATCAATGCCCCGCATAGCAAAGGGCCAATGTGAAGACATTACGTTCAAAGGATTGGGAGGCACATGCACCTTATCCGCATAAATCTGGCATTTATGGCATTTTTTGGCGTAAGCACAACAATCAGCATCCATCGTGATCCAGTAATAGCCCGATCTTAGCAACTTCTTAGCCATGACATGCCCTCCTGCATGGGTACCAAAGGATCCTTCGTGCACTTCATGCATCAATAAGTCTGCTTCTGTCTTATCAACACATCTGAGGAGTACCATATCAAAGTTCCTTTTGTATAAAGACCCATCAGTGTTCAGAAAGAAACTACCAGCAAGCCTTCTCAAAGTCTTCTTATCATTGGAAGACGCCCCAGGTGGGTATGTTTGATCCTCCAAGAAGCACTTAATGTCGTGGAACCAAGGCTTATCATCTTTACCAACATCTGCTGCAAATACATATGCTGGCCTGTCAAGTCTGGACACTGAGATCTGAGGTACAAAGTTGGGAGCCTGAACTTTGACCATGGACGAAATGGTAGCCAGAGCATCTGCAAACTGATTCTCGTCCCGAGGGATATACTCAAGCTTGACCGTTGTGAAGAAAGTCAATAACCTCCTTGTATAATCCCTGTAAGGTATCAGATGATCCTGGTGGGTGTACCATTTGCCGTTGGTCTGATTGATTACCAAAGCTGAATCTCCGAATACAGTTAATGTCTTGATCCTGAGGTCAATGGCTTCCTCAAGACCCATAATGCAAGCTTCGTATTCAGCTTCGTTGTTAGTGCAGTTAAAAGTGAGTTTTGCCGAGAAAGGCACGTGAGCTCCTTTAGGTGTAATGAGTACTGCACCAACACCACGACCATTCATGTTAACAGCCCCATCAAACATCATAGTCCATTCTTCTTCCGGGTCAGGCCCCTCAGTGTGAACAGGCTCTTCATGATCTTTTGCTTTTATGAACATGATGTCTTCATCAGGGAAGTCAAATCTCATAGGCTGGTAATCATCAATAGGTTGCTCAGCAAGATATTCAGACAATACACTGCCCTTGATGGCTTTTTGAGATGTGTACTGGATGTCATATTCTGTGAGAATCATCTGCCATCTTGCAATCCGTCCGGTAAGTGCTGGCTTCTCAAATATGTACTTGACTGGGTCCATCTTTGAGATCAACAAAGTAGTGTGGGTCAACATATACTGCCTCAGTCGGCGAGCAGCCCACGCTAAAGCACAGCAAGTTTTCTCGAGCAGTGAATAACGTTGTTCACAGTCGGTAAACTTTTTGCTTAGGTAGTATATTGCATACTCTTTTCGACCAGACTCGTCATGCTGGCCCAGCACACACCCCATTGACTCTTCTAATACTGTCAAGTACATTATTAGATGTCTTCCTTCAACGGGAGGCATAAGGATTGGAGGCTCTTGTAAGTATTCCTTGATCTTGTCAAAAGCCCTTTGGCAGTCTTCGTTCCACCTGACCGTCTGTTCCTTTCTTAGCAGTTTGAACAAGGGTTCACAGGTTGCTGTGAGGTGAGATATGAACCTTGAGATGTAGTTCAATCGACCTAAGAACCCTCGTACTTCCTTTTCTGTATTCGGTGCAGGCATCTCTTGAATAGCTTTGACTTTATCAGGGTCAACTTCAATCCCTTTCTCGCTTACAATAAAACCCAGCAGCTTACCAGATCGCACCCCGAATGTGCACTTGTTGGGGTTCAGCTTCAGTTGGTACTTCCTCAGACGCTTGAATAGCTTCAGCAGATTCACCAGGTGATCTTCTTCAGTAAGGGACTTGGCGATCATGTCATCCACATAACATTCTATTTCTTTATGGATCATATCGTGGAATAATGTCACCATAGCCCGTTGATATGTTGCACCAGCATTCTTCAGTCCGAATGGCATCACCTTGTAACAGAACGTGCCCCAAGGTGTGATGAACGTCGTCTTCTCCATGTCTTCAGGTGACATTTTGATCTGATTGTATCCTGAGAATCCGTCCATGAAGGAGAATACCGAGAACTGAGCCGTATTATCCACCAATACATCAATGTGAGGTAAAGGGAAGTCATCTTTCGGGCTGGCTCTGTTCAGATCCCGGTAGTCAACACACATTCTTACTTTGCCGTCCTTTTTAGGCACAGGTACTATATTAGCAACCCACGGTGGATAGCTAGTTACGGTAAGGAACCCGGCGTCCCATTGCTTTTGTACCTCTTCCTTGATTTTCATAGCCATGTCTGGACGAGTACGGCGCAGCTTCTGTTTGACAGGTGGACATTCTTCTCTCAAAGGTAGCTTGTGCACAACGATGTTGGTGTCCAACCCTGGCATGTCTTGATAAGACCAAGCAAACACGTCCACATACTCTCGAAGCAGGTCAATCAGTTGTCTCTTCACTGAGTCTTGTAAGCAGGCCCCGATTTTAACTTCTTTCACGTCTTCATCTGTACCAAGATTGATCACTTCAACCTCCTCCTGGTGAGGAGTGATAACCTTTTCCTCTTGTCTTAACAACCTGGCTAGCTCTTCAGGAAGCTCATATTCTTCTTCAACCCCTTCATCAGCTTGATTGATTGGATTGTCAAAGTCATACGAAGTCATAGCCGTGTTGTTGTCGGTGCTGTCTGGAAGGCACTCTCTGCAAGGGTTCAGTTTGTTCATTTTAGTGATTCGATTTTAATCTTGTTTTAGAAAAGTGAAATAAAGTTTTCATTTTGAAAACACTGCCATTTATTTTTTTGTACAAAAAGAAAAATGGAAAAACAGTGAACAAAAAAAGACTCATTTGCAAAAAGATGTCTGATATTTCATTGATTAATCTTGTTGCACAAAAAGTACAGATGGCCCGATTACAAAATGAATCTTGTCATCTTGGGCAAGATGCAAGACTTTGATGCATGCTATAAAATACAGGAAATAATAATTACTCTGCATGAGTAATTCTTATAATTTCCTGGGAAGACCAGTTTGAGATACTGCTCCCCGGGATCTTTGGACGAATCCAGCTTTCCAGGTTGCGTTCTTCTTCCAGCTCGTCTTCCAAGTTGTTGATAGCATCAGGGGTGAGCATCCCCCCACTCACAAAGTTGGGCTCTTTCGCAGCCTCTGCTTGATCTTGTTGAGTTGGTTTGTAACCCAACCCAAATCTATCCTCTTTCTTCTCCACCGGTAACAATTTGCCCCAGCCTTGGGCAGTTCCTTCCTCAACAACCTTCCGGGCTTGTTGGTATGATGATATTGAAGTACCAGGTACAGCAGATGTTTCATTTACGTTCAAGGCCTCGAACCCCTGACTCATTGTTTCATGGATCTCCCCATCCATCTCAATGTATTTATAGGTAGCCAGGTGGCTGACAAAAATATCCTCCTCTCCACAGATTGTAACGACTTGACCCTCCCATTCGAATTTTAACTTCTGGTGAAGGGTTGAGGTCATGGCGCCAGCGGCGTGAATCCATGGCCTACCCAATAGACAGCTGTAGGCAGGCTGTATATCCATCACGTAGAAGGTCGTTTTGAAAGTTTGCGGGCCAATCGTTATGGGCAACTCAATCTCTCCCAGAACCGATCTCTTAGAACCATCAAAGGCTCTCACCACCAGGTTGCTGGGACGCAACGCCAATCCGTCATACTCTAGCTTCACAAGGGCTTTTTTAGGTAAGACGTTGAGGGATGACCCCGTGTCTACCAGCACATGGGAAAGGACTGCACCTTTACATTCCATGGTTATGTGCAAAGCCTTATTATGGTTGCGGCCTTCCGTAGTCAAATCAGTGTTGGTGAACCCTAGTCCATGACTAGCATTAACATTTCCAACTACAGCTTCCAACTGATTGACGGTGATCTCTTCAGGCACGTAAGCTGCGTGCAAGACTTTGAGTAGTGCATTCCGATGAGCTTCGGAGCACATAAGCAAGGATAGGATTGAGATCTTGGAAGGCGTCTGGTGAAGCTGATCCACTATTTTGTAATCACTTTTCTTGATGATTCGCATGAACTCATCAACCTCTTGATCAAAGGGTGTTCTCAAAGCTTCTTTAACAGTCTGCTCTTCCTGCACCAAGCTTTTCCCTTTTGCCTTGGCAGCAGCTTCTGCTTCGGCAGTGGGTCTCTGAATTTGTGGAGCAAAGAGACGTCCGCTTCGAGTGAAGCCTCCGCCTCCTCCCACATTGTCTACTTGTGGTGCAGGGGTTGATGATTCAAAAGTGATTTTTTGTCCTTCGCAGTATAAATCAGAGCCGTAATGCCAGGGTATGGCGTTACTGCTTTCATAAGGTACTGGTCCAGGCACCGTGACAGTGACTGGACTAATGGCAGCTGCAGAAGGGACTGTGATAGTTTGTGGATCGTAGAATATCGTGACTGGTGCTCTGGTGGGAGCAGCACTTTGTGAGTTGTAAATAGAGTCATTTTCTGGATCGTAATAGATGGTAACGGTTGAGACATCCTCATGATTTGTTGCTGATGTTGTAGGAGACATTGCTGGAAGGATGGGTGTTGTTGTTGTAGGAGTTTCGAAATGGAGTGGTGCTGAAGTTGTAGTAGGAATGTTTGTTGATATCTGGTCAGTTGAAATGACAGATGAAACATTTGTTGATGAAGCCGAAGAATTGTCGGGAACAATGGTTGTTGCAGTTGTAGGAGATACCGGAATTGTTGCTGATGAAATTGCTGGATTTGTTGGAAATGATGTGGTGATCTGAAGTTGGCCACTCTGAATAAGACCATCTATGCCATTCCTCAGGTTATCGCACCCATTTACTGAAATATTGCAGTAAGCACACCCTAACTCACACCCCGGGAACATTTGACATTCGAGGAGCTGAGCCTTAATCTCTACCAACGGTGTCCGGATCTGACCCACACTGGTTATTGAATAAGACGGCTTGTCTTCTTCAATAGCGTTAATTCTGGGACCACCGTGGTTTGGCATAGGATTTTTGTTGACATTAGGTGGTGGTGCGAAATTCAGGGCCTTAGAGTCTACCAGGTCTTGTACCTTCATGTGCAAGGCTCTGCACTTTTCTGTACTGTGGCCAGGTGCATTTGAATGAAAGGCACATCTGGCGTTGGAGTCATAATTCCTGGGTAAACTGTTGGGATCTGGAGGCGCCAACGTCCTTAGCTCAACTAGGTTGAGTTTCAGGAGTTGTGGCAGCAATGTAGCATATGGCATAGGGATCGGATCGATCACCCTATTGGCTTGAGATGGCCTCTGCTGAAATGGCCTTTGCTGGTTGTTGTTGTTGGTGTTGTTATAGTTCCTTGGAGGATACTGAGCTTGTTGATGGTACTGAGGTTGTTGCTGATAGTTTTGCTGCGGAGGTTGATAAACTGGTTGAGGATGAGCTGGAGCGGGGATGGTGACTGCTGCTACAGACCTGTGAACATATTGAGGTCTGCCCCTGTTGGTGTGGATGGCATTGGTCTCGCCAGTTCTTCTCGGGCCCGCAAAAGGCTTTCTTGCATTACTGGATGAGCTTGCACCGTTGTCTGAGATCTTACCCATCTTCAATAGGCTTTCAATTCTCTCCCCGGCTATGACTACATCTGCAAAGCTGGTAGATGAGAAGGCAGCTAGCCTATCAATGTAAGTTCCCTGAAGGGTGTTCATGAACATATCAGCCATCTCCCTTTCTGACATAGGTGGCTGGACAGCAGCAGCGAGCTGTCTCCATCTTTGAGCATACTCTCGGAAGCTCTCTCTAGGTGACTGTGACATTCCCATTAGGAGGGTCCTGTTGGGTGCCATATCCAGATTATACTGATACTGTCTGATGAAGGCCTCTGCCAGGTCCTTCCAGCATCTAATAGTTGCTCTTGTCAGATGGGAATACCATTCCCTCGAAGCTCCAGTCAAGCTATCCTCAAAATAGAACATCCATAGCTTCTCGTCCATGGTATAGGCTTTTAGCCTCCCGAGAAAAGACTGCAGATGGGTTCGGGGACAGGAAGTCCCATTATACTTCTCAAAGCATGGTGGTTTAAACTTGTGGGGAATCCTGACCCCGTCTACCAAGCCCATGTCCATGACATCGAAACCCAAAGAGTTTTGAGACTCTAAGGACCTCAACTTCTCAGCTATCTCATCCAGCCTCCTATCATAAGCTTCTTCCCCAGCACCCATTGTAACACCCCAAATTTGCCCTCTTCTTGTTTAGCATCGTTATCATATCATAATCATCATGAGCATACCATATCCTTATCATTTAGCATAGAAAAATGAGGCATAACACTCGCATGTTCCAGCATAAGGCATATGATCGGTCATCTGGGAAAATCCGAACCTGCAAGTCAAAATCAAGAGCATGGTGATCTAGCAAGAATCTCATAGGATCATTTTGCACAAGCCTGGTATCATGTTCAGAGCCCTAGAAAGAGAAGATGGATCAAAATTTGCTTGAAACGGTTGGTGCAGGTCTATTTTTGAGGTTTCCCACCAAAGGGAGGGAAATTCAAATTTTCCATGCGTTAACCGGTTAACGCATATGGTTAACCGGTTAACGGCTGCGAAATTTGAATTTCCAGCAGCAATTTCAGCATGTGTGTTTTGGCTCCATTTTCCAATTTTCTGATTTTTATTCATTTGAATTAATTTGAATTTGGGAGAAGGATCTAGAGCATTTATCCAAGCCTCATTCCAACCCTAAATCCAAATCACTTTCTAAGCTAATGCCAAGCCATATTTTTGGATCCCAAACCAAAATTTTGGGCCCCAAACCTAAATCATATTTATTCCATTTCCCTCCAAACCAAAGGGGCTCCCTCTCATTTTTTCACTCTCATTTCTGAATTTTCATTCCTCTCACTCACAATTCTCTCACTTTTCTCTCCCAATTTTCCAAATCACTCAAAGTTCCTCTTTGAAGATCACACAACCTTGCCTTGAGGTGTGTAGATCTTGGAACTAAACCTCCTTTCATAGCTTCTTTGCATCTCTTTGCTGGTTTTATTGGAGATTCAGATCTGGTTTGAGATCTAGAAGTGCTTTTGGATCCAAAATTCTGCATCAAGAGCTTGTTCTTGCATTTATTTTGCATGGAGTGTGGAGCTTAGCATCGGATCTTCAAAGTTTTGCGCGAGATCTACCGTTTTCAGCTCAATCAACAATTACCAAAGCATACCTCAGCTTTGTAGGTTGGTTAATTTCAGATCTAGCTCTGTTTTTAGCTTATTTGCATGCTTGTGCTTTAGATCCACCATGTGCTTGTGTATTTGCTTGTGTTGTTTGATTTGATTGGTTGATTTGTATCCGGATCCGAATGTTATTGTTCATGAGCTTAATGATATGGATTAATGTGAATTGATCTAATTTTTCCATGTGTAATTGATTGCTGGTCTGGTGCAAGCTTATTTGAATAAGCTGTTTTGAGATGCTGTTTTCTGCAGGATTTGTTGCTGTTTTATCAGTGTTAACCGGTTAACGTATATGGTTAACCGGTTAACGCCCCTGTTTTGTGCGTATTTTGTGCAGGTTTGAGCTGGTTAACCGGTTAACGCATTTGGTTAACCGGTTAACACTGAAGCAGAATGACTTTTTAGTGTTGTTTTTAGCTTGTTTGATCCCTTTGCTTGTTCTAATTGCCATGGATCATTGCATGATCATTAAACATGAGATTTTAGGGTGATTTGCTTGCTGGTTGATGTATGCTTTCATGTTTTCGACGCGTAAGTCGTGTACTTGCAATGTTTGGCATGATGTTTGATTCTTGTTCACAAGAACCTTTGAGCATGACTAATTCCATGATTGTGTTGGTCACTTTGCTGGATTTTTTTTGTGCATACTAACCTCGCAGGGGCTATGGTAAGTGAGAGATGTGGGAATTGAGTTCCACATCTCCAATTCTCATCTTCCTCTTATGTTTATGTTACTAACCCTTTGTTGTTGGGCTTAGGCCTTTCTCATCCCTTCTTCTATCTTCTTCTTTTTTCCTTCATTAGGATAGAAACCTCACTAACCTTTAGGACTTCCATGCATGTGAATACTTAGGATTATTTTAGTCCCCCTTTAGAATTTTTCCTTTAAGATCCTTTGGTGCTCTCTCTTCTCATCTTCAAACTTAATTCTAATTCATTTAATAAAGGTTGAGTACTTTCATGTGACATGAGACTTTGCTATGAGATGCTCACATGCGTTCCATTTCGGGGTGAGGTGTGAGTCATCACTCGTGGTGGATAGGTCTTAACATGAGTACCTCACAAAGAAAAGCTAAAAAAACACTTCTTAATCAAAACCACAAAAACACTTAATAATGATAATAGGTTAGTGTGCTTGAGCCTTCACTTGTGGGACTAGCTTTGGGGATTTCCTCCATAGATAGGTGTGCCTCTTGCGCATTCCATTTCGGGATGATGTGAGATGTACACATCCCATTGAGTAAGACTTGGGTACACTTACCTATGCAAACTTTCACTCATAAAAGCTTCTAAAAAACACCAAACAAACAATAAACGTCTTTCCTTCGGGAATTCTTTTCTCATCTCCTTCGCTCCGTACGCGAACTTGCTCCTACTTGTCATTTTGCAAGACGGTTACGCACTCGTCGTCCGAGCCTGCAACACCTGAGCAATGGCATAGGCAGTTCAAGCCTTAATCCACAAGCAATTTCTTTTCTACCCCTAGTTAGGGGAACTACGGCGTCTCTGATCCTCATTATCCTGATGAGGTACGTAGGCAGCGGGGTAGGGCCCGTTCGAGCACAATCTTTATTTTCCCTACATTTTTCTTTTTCTTTTCTTATTCATTTCCTTTCTCATTTTTCTTTTCCAGTTCATTTTCTTTTCTTTTGCTGCAGTTTTCATACCCTCACCCTTTGAAACAGTATTCTTTGCAAGCGTGGATCCCGTCGGGTACGGCGGACGATCTGGGTGCTAATACCTTCCCAGGTCGTAACCGACTCCCGAACTCAGTCTCTTTGGTTCGCAGGACCTGTGTCCTTCCTCTTTTTTTCTTCTGGTTTGTGCAGCATTACCATTCCCTCTATTCGGGATAAAAATGCATGGCTGGCGACTCTACCTTTTTCCGCGCCACTTTCGCGTTTGTACCAGGATGGAAATCCCGGGAGCGACAGCTGGCGACTCTGCTGGGGACCGAACCCAGAATCTCTGGTTCCCCTGTGAGTCTCTCCTAGCGCTTGTGTGTTGTTGTTTCATTGGGTGATGCTTGTTTGATGTGGCTTGTTGTACTGTATTGTTGTTTATTTACAGCTTTATTTACAGCTTTATTTACAGTCTTCAGTATTTATTTTCCGCATCATTTATATCATACTGGACTGTCTGGACTGGTTTTCTGTTTGGTGGGATGGGTGATACTGTTTCTGAGAGATAAGCCAAATACCCGGCTTGAGTGCACCCTAGGATTAGAGTGGACATATTGTACTCGCATGTGGCATGATGAGTGGCGATGTGTTTCACGCCCAGATTGCGACTGTCTTGGAAATATCTTGTGTGGGGATTTCCTCCACTTCGGGATAGGACCTTGATGGTTATGTGCATCTGGGGACCGATCATTGAGAACCTTTGTGGAAACAACCCTCTCCAGTGGTGACAGTGGCAGACCACATTTTGTGGCAAACCCATTCGCACCCGAGGGTCCACTGGGAACTCGCATAGGATGGCCTGGTTCTCTTATAGGAACTCAGTCAAAGCATCTGGTCGTATGGCATTAGTACTGTATCCTACGGGCTGAATGTACTATTGTTTCTCGATTTCAGCGCTTGAAGCTGGGAACCTGTAAGGGATGCTTGTTTTTCCCGGACTCAGCTGAGGCCTCCCTGCGTAGTATATAATGCCTAACCGATTCCCTGACTTGGTCATGAGCCACTTCTCGGAAATGGTGAAAGTATTATTGCTATTCGGCTTTGAGAGTCCGTGATGTTTGACCCGGAGCACACCCGTGAGATTTGGGATGGGTTTACAGGTTTGCAGGAACACTTGACCTCATCATACCCTTGTTATCAGTGCAGTTCATGTTATGATGCAGTTACTTTGGTTCCGGAGTTCTGGTTTTCTGGTTCTGGTATTCGTGATACTATGGTCCTGAGATTTTCTTCAGAGGGTTGTGGTTATCAGAGAGGGTGACTCAGTGAACTTTTGGTTTGTCAGAGGGATCTTGTCAGTGGCCAGATTCCAGACAGTCTCAGATGACCATATGTCTTTGCATTTGCATCTGCATTGCATCATTGCATCATTAATCATTGTTTTGTTTTCATTCACAGGTTCATATTTCTGCTTCCGGTTCCGGTATTCTCTTCAAAGATGGAAGATCCTCACAAGCAGAATATTCACTTCAAGTTCTTTGATGTCAAGATTGGTTTGCTGAAGAAGATGGTAAAGTTGATTACGCCCAACCAGGTAGAGAGATTCAGAAAAGCTTATGGGAGTATTCTTGATGTGGTGATAGAGCTAAATCCTTCAGAGAGGAGTGCCATTCATACATTGCTTCAGTATTATGATCCTCAGCTCCGTTGCTTCACCTTTCCTGATTTCCAGTTGGGCCCTATGCTGGAGGAGTATGCTTTGATCCTGGGTGTGCCAGTTCAAGATCAGGTTCCTTTCAACTCTGAGATGAGTAGACCAGCACCGGAGGCTATTGCTAAGGCTCTTTATTTGAGTCCTTCTACTGTGAAGTCTTTGACCATTATCAAAGGAGGTGTGTCTGGGTTTTCTTTGGAGGTTCTGGTAAAGAAGGCGGAAGAATTGGCTGTTGAAGAAGAATGGGATGCGGTCTGTGCTATCTTGGCTCTTTCTATCTATGGCACCATTTTGTTTGCTGATATGGAGAAGTTCATAGATATAAACGCCATACATCTCTTTTTGCTGAAGAATCTTGTGCCTACCTTACTCGGGGATTTGTATTACTCGGTTCATTACAAGACTGAAAAGAAGAGGGGAGGTTTGGTTCGTTGCTGTGCTCCATTATTTCACATGTGGTTCATGAGGCATTTGCCTAGTACGGGAGTGTTTAGTGACCATAGTCTGATATGGGCTCAGAAGCTGGAAAAGTTGCTTGCCAAGGATGTTAGGTGGTTCACTCAGAGGCTGCAAGGTGCACGTTTCATTACCAGCTGCGGAAGTTATCATAGTGTGCCTTTGTTGGGAATAACTGGAGGGATTAATTACAATCCAATCTTGTTAAGAAGACAATTAGGATACGCTTTGAGAGATGTGCCTGAAGATTTGAAGCTGACCCCCATTTTCTACTTTTCCGTGAAAGATAATATGCCCTTAGTGAGGAAGGTTGCGGGGGCTTGGAAAAGCATCAAAGGAGAAGGAATAGCTAGTTTCGGGAAGTGCAACAATCAGACGTTCCCAGGGTACGAAGCTTGGTTGAAAGACAGAGCCAGAAGAGTTTTGTTACCATTTTCAGCACCAGTTGCTGAGTCCATTGATACTGTGCCTTTAGAGGAATTCGAGAAGTTAGAAGCCCAGTTACATGCAGTTAGAGTTGAAAATACCGAGATGGTAAGCTTGTATTACCAAGCTAACAGGGCCAAGAAGGAAGCTGAGGAGAAGTTGCTGAAGATACAGACGACTTTGGAGGCTAAGGAGAAAGACTTTGCAGGAAAAGAAGCGCATTTCCGCAGGTTGGGGATGATGGAAGCCCAAAGAGAAGTTGAGCGCAAGAAGAAGTCAAAGACCCTTAGAGATGCTCGTCAGTCTATTGTCTGGTTGAAGGGACAAAGAGAGCAAGAGTTGAAGCAATATAAGGAAAAAGAGGAGTTCTTTGAGGCTCAGATGGCTTACAAGAAAGAAGAGGTGGAGCAGGCCCACAAGATTCGCAGAGAGAAGACCCAACAGCTTGCAGACAGTCAACAAGCCCTCGAAGAAGCACTCAAAGAGATTGAAGACCTTAAGTTGATGGCAGGAGTCAAGAAGGTCAGGTCTGATGATGGAGTTTCAGGATCCTCAGGCGGCGGTTATGCTTCTTAGTTTGTTTTCTTTGTATTTGGATTACCTACGGGCATGTTGTAGGAGTCCTAGTTGTTTGTTTATACTCTGTAAGAACTCGTACTCTATGAGGTATTCTGTTTTTATTGTGCCTAATGGGCTGATCTATGTTAAGATGTTTCTCACTATTTCTTGGTTTGCTTGCTATTATGGTTTGAATGTGGTTTCCCGCAAAGGTTTCTGAAAGTCGAGGATCAGTACCCATCTGGTTTTCTTTGCTAAATACCGGAGCCGGGGCATAAGTGACTTGTGTTTGGAAACATAAACAACTGCATTGCATCCATATAACATGTTTGTTGTTTTGCAGGTAGTGTCTCAGTTACTAACGTATTTTGTGTTTCAGGCACTATAGCTCCTCGAAAAGCTCGGGGGCAGCCAACAGTACACAGGTACCCAACCAAGGTTAACAGAGAGAGAGCCATGGATCAAATGCAGGCAGATTTGGCAGACCTAAGACAGAGAATGGATAATTTCATGACGTTAATGACCGGCATGGGGCAGAATCAAGAACGGCTGCGAGAGTTGGTTGAGAATCAGAACAGAAACGCTGCTGCTGCTGCAAATGTTGGTAATCATACCGGTGCGGGCGCACGTCAGGGTGGACCTCATGTTATACAACCAGGGGCGACCGTAGTCAATGACGGGATGCATAACATTCATGTGGACCACCAGGAGGACCAGTTCACTTTACTTGATGAGACCGAGGGTCAAGGGGTCGAAATGAATAAGAGATTCGAAGAGATGGCCGAGCAAATCAAGGCTATTCAGTCCCAGAGTTCTTTGGGATTCGATATAACAGACTTGGGTTTGGTTCCGGGAGTCAGAATCCCGTACAAATTCAAGGTTCCTACTTTTGAGAAGTATAACGGCACTGCTTGCCCAAAGACCCATCTGCAATCATATGTGGGGAGAATTGCCGCGCATACAGACGATGAAAAGCTATGGATGTATTACTTTCAGGACAGCTTGGTGGGAGCTTCCCTTGAGTGGTACATGAAGCTCAGCAGGGTCAATGTTAAGAGCTGGAAGGATCTCGCTGAGGCCTTCGTGAAGCAGTACCAGTACAACATGGATATGGCTCCGAATCGCACCCAGTTGCAACATATGGCTCAGACAGCAAAAGAAGGCTTTAAAGAATACGCCCAGAGGTGGCGTCAGCTAGCTGCTAGGGTGCAGCCACCCTTGTTAGAGAATGAGATGGCCGATATGTTTATGGGTACCCTCCAGGGGGTATTTCTTGAGAGATTGGCATCAAGTTCTGCTACAAAGTTCAACGATATTGTCATTGCGGGAGAAAGGGTCGAAACGCTGTTGAAAATGGGGAAGATACAAGACCCAGGTGCTAGTAGCTCAAATGGAGCGAGGAAAGCTTTTAGCGGACCTCCAAGAAGGCGAGAAGGAGAGACCAATGCTGTATTCGGCCGAAGCCAGGGCCGTGGTTACAGAAGACCTTATGAACATGTGGCTGCTGTCACTATTCCTGCAGCTCCCGTACAACAGATGCCACCTCCACCACAACAACAACAACAACCTAGAGCCAACTACCAGCAAAGACCTTATCAGCCGAGGCAGACTCGTCCTGCTAACAGGGTGATTGAAGCTATTCCGATGACATATGCTGCCTTGTTGCCGAGACTACTAGACTTGAACCTTATTCAATTAAGGACTTTGGCACCACCACCTCCTGGAGGGCTTCCAGCTGGTTACGACGTCAACGCGCGATGCACTTTTCATTCAGGGGCACCCGGGCACTCAACCGAGAAGTGCAGGGCGCTACATCACAAAGTTCAAGATCTCGTGGATTCAAAGGCAATCAACTTTGCGCCACCACCGAATATCAACTCGAACCCTATACCTAATCATGGAGGGGCAAGAGTTAATGCTGTTGAGCGTGATGACAAGTTGAGTTTGGTACTGAGAATTGATGAAGTCAAGACGCCGTTGAAGGTGGTGAAAGAGAGACTGTTGAAAGGTCAAGTATTTCCTGGTTGTTCTCTCGATTGTGAAGACTGTATAAGTGTTGTGAATGGCTGCGAGAAATTGAAGACGGGTTTGCAAGAGTTGATTGATGTTGGGTCCCTACAATTTAGCAAGATTAGTAATGAAAAGGCTGATGATGTGTCAACCATTACTATCTTCTACAATGAGGCTGACATGCCCGTTCGACAAGAGCCTGTTACCGTTTACGCTCCTCAGATTAGTCCTGTGACTATAACTGTACCTGGGCCAATGCCGTATAATGATGATAGAGCCATTCCGTGGCATTATGGTTCCGATGTCTATGTGGCGGGACAGAAGATGGAAAGTAGACCTGTTGCTGACTTGACCATTGAAAATGTGGGAGGTGTTGGAGGTTTTACTCGAAGTGGTCGTTTGTTTGCTCCCCCTGCACTGAGAAAGGATCCTGAGGCCGAAGCTTCGTCCAAAGACAAAGGGAAGCAGATTGCGAATGACGAGTCAACTACTCCTGTGGCTGGGCAGAGGACGTTTGAAAAGGAGGTAGAGGAGTTTATGAAGATCATCAAAAGGAGTGACTACAAGGTGGTTGACCAACTGAATCAAACGCCTTCAAAGATTTCTATTTTGTCACTGTTGATGTGCTCTCCCGCGCACCGAGAAGCCTTGCTGAAAGTACTTCAAATGGCCTATGTTCCTCAAGAAATCACTGTTAATCAACTCGAAGCTGTTGTTGGAAGTGTTAATGCCAGCCATGGTTTAGGCTTCACTGACCGAGACCTTACTTCGGAGGGAAGGAATCACAATAAAGCACTGCATATCACGATGGAATGCAAGGGCGCTGTTTTGTCTCATGTTCTTGTGGACACAGGCTCTTCCTTGAATGTGCTCCCGAAGAAGGCGTTGATGAAGCTTAACATTGATGGGGTTATTCTGACGCCGAGTGATCTAGTGGTTAAAGCTTTCGATGGTTCAAGAAGATCCGTTTTCGGAGAGGTTGAGTTGCTTGTCAAGATAGGCTCTCAAGTCTTCAAGAGTGTCTTCTATGTCATGGATATCCAGCCTGCGTATAGTTGCTTGTTGGGCAGACCGTGGATACACGCAGCTGGAGCTGTCACCTCAACTCTGCACCAGAAGCTTAAATATGTGGTGGATGGCCAGGTCACCACAGTTTGCGGGGAAGAAGATATATTCGTCAGCCATTTGTCGACATTTAAATATGTAGAAATGGACGGGGAAATTCACGAGACTTTGTGCCAAGCTTTTGAGGCAGATGTCAGTATCCTGACTCCGGTGAAGAAAAACAACGAAGGCACGTCAATTCATTCCTACCGGGAAGCAAAAGAGGCCGTCCAATCAGGCAATGCCCAGGGCTGGGGCAAGCTACTGGAGGTGGAAAAGAAGGGTGATAAATTCGGCTTAGGGTATCAGCCTGGGGGGTCTACTCGGAGTGGTAAAGCTATCTCATTCACAAGTGCTGGGTCGATTGACCGCGATCAAATCTGTATGGCAAGCCAAGACGGGGATAGTGACAGAGACTGGGACAACAATTGGATCCGCCCGTGTGCACCCGGCGAGGAGCTAGGAAATTGGTCTGCTGAGGACATTGTTCAAGTCACCTGGCTCTCAAAGTAATTGTTTTGTTTCCTTTTATTAGCATACTGCATTGTCAAATCCAGCATTCTGCCCAAGATGTTTGGATCCATTGTACTGGGCCACCATGTTTTGTATTGCATCGTTATTTTTGCCATGAAATAAAAGGACATTTTCAGACAAATTGTGCTCTCTTTCTTTGTTTTTAAACTTTTTCACAAAAAACAATATAAAAATGGCAATGTGTTTTTTCATTTTTTGCTTTGTGTTAGCGTCTCTTTTCAAAATAAGCATATTCTGAATAAGCACATCATTTGTGCAGTATTGATCATCCGGATTCCACGGATAACGTTCCTGCTATGACTATGCATGACTTTGATAATCCAGTCTACCAAGCTGATGAAGGGGTTGAGGAAGATTGTGACCTACCTGAAGAGTTGGTCAGATTGTTAAAACAAGAGGAACGAGTTATTCAGCCTCATCAAGAGGAGATTGAGACCATCAACATTGGCAGTGAAGATGCAAAGAAAGAAATCAAGATAGGAGCCAATCTGCAGGCCGACGTCAAACAAGAGCTGATCAGTATGCTGAGAGAGTATGTAGATATCTTTGCTTGGTCATATCAAGATATGCCAGGGTTGGATACCGACATCGTGATGCATAAGCTACCTCTGAGAGAAGACTGTCCTCCTGTGAAGCAAAAGCTGAGAAGAACTCGCCCGGATATGGCGATGAAGATTAAAGAGGAGGTGCAGAAACAGTGGGATGCCGGGTTCCTTGCCGTGACTAGTTACCCACCTTGGGTAGCTAACATCGTACCAGTGCCTAAAAAGGACGGCAAGGTCCGGATGTGCGTTGACTATCGAGATTTGAACAGAGCAAGCCCAAAGGATGATTTTCCGTTGCCACACATTGACGTGTTGGTCGACAGTACTGCTCAATTCTCAGTATTCTCCTTCATGGATGGATTCTCCGGTTATAATCAGATAAAAATGGCGCCGGAAGACATGGAGAAGACAACGTTCATTACCCCGTGGGGAACGTTCTGCTATAAGGTCATGCCTTTCGGTCTGAAGAACGCAGGGGCAACTTATCAACGGGCAATGGTCACGTTGTTCCATGACATGATCCACAAGGAGATCGAATGTTATGTGGATGATATGATTGCAAAGTCCAAGGACGAAGAGGAGCATTTGGTTAACCTAAAGAAGTTGTTTGACAGATTGATCAAGTACAAGTTGAGGTTGAATCCGAACAAGTGCACTTTCGGAGTGCGTTCTGGAAAGTTGCTGGGTTTCATTGTAAGTCAAAGAGGAATTGAGGTAGATCCTGCTAAAGTGAAAGCTATTCAAGATATGCCTGCACCAAAGACAGAAAAAGAAGTGCGCGGGTTCTTAGGTAGATTGAACTACATTTCTCGGTTCATATCTCACCTAACTGCCACGTGCGAACCGATATTCAAACTGCTAAGAAAAGAGCAAACAGTCAGGTGGAATGATGATTGCCAAAGGGCTTTCGACAAAATAAAGGAATATTTGCAGGAGCCTCCAATTCTGATGCCTCCAGTGGAGGGGAGACCGTTAATCATGTACTTGACCGTGCTAGAAGGGTCGATGGGGTGTGTGCTTGGCCAACATGACGAGTCTGGTCGAAAAGAGTACGCCATTTATTACCTTAGCAAAAAGTTTACCGACTGTGAATCCCGATACTCACTGCTCGAGAAAACTTGCTGCGCTTTGGTATGGGCTGCTCGCCGACTGAGGCAGTACATGTTGACCCATACTACACTTCTCATTTCCAAGATGGATCCTGTCAAGTACATCTTTGAGAAACCAGCATTGACCGGAAGGGTTGCTAGATGGCAGATGATTTTAACTGAATACGACATCCAGTACACTTCTCAGAAAGCCATCAAAGGAAGTGTATTGTCGGAATACCTTGCTCAGCAACCTCTTGAGGATGACTATCAGCCGATGAGATTTGATTTCCCTGATGAGGACATCATGTGCCTCAAAACAAACGATTATGAGGAACCACTTCCGGAGGAGGGGCCTGACCCTGAATCCAAATGGAAGTTGATGTTTGATGGGGCTGTCAATATCAATGGCCGTGGAGTTGGTGCCGTACTCATTACTCCTGAAGGTGTTCATTTACCCTTCGCTGCCAGAATTACTTTTGGCTGCACCAACAATGAAGCGGAATACGAGGCGTGTATAATGGGAATAGAGGAGGCAATTGATCTTCGGATTAAGAACCTCGACATATTCGGAGATTCAGCCCTCGTCATTAACCAAATTACCGGCAAGTGGTATACACATCAAGAGCATCTAGTTTCGTACAGGGATTATGCTAGAAAACTGTTGACATTCTTCACGACAGTTGAGCTCAAATACATACCACGGGACGAAAATCAATTTGCCGATGCTTTGGCCACTCTCTCTTCATCAATTAAAGTCCTATGTTGGAACTTTGTGCCCAGAATTGACATCTCCAGGCTTGACTCTCCGGCTTATGCTTTCTCTGTAGACGCCGTGTCTGACGAGAAACCTTGGTATTTTGATATCAAGTTGTTCCTGGAGAAGCAAGAATACCCAACAGGGGCATCTTCCAAAGACAAGAAGACCTTGAGACGACTTGCTGCTAGTTTCTTCTTGAACACAGACGGGGTTTTGTACAAGAGGAACTTCGACATGGTCTTGCTCAGATGCGTGGATAGACACGAAGCAAGCCTGTTGATGCAGGAAGTCCATGAAGGATCTTTTGGTACCCATGCAGGAGGGCATGTTATGGCAAAGAAACTGTTGAGATCAGGGTATTACTGGATGACAATGGATGCAGATTGTTGTTCGTTCGCTCGTAAATGCCACAAGTGCCAAATATATGCAAATAAAGTGCATGTTCCTCCTAACCCGCTCAACATCATGTCATCTCCTTGGCCTTTCTCTATGTGGGGCATTGACATGATCGGGAAGATCGATCCAACTGCTTCGAATGGTCATCGCTTCATCCTGGTCGCGATTGATTACTTTACCAAGTGGGTAGAAGCAGCGTCTTATGCCAATGTCACTCGTCAAGTGGTGGCAAGATTTCTGAAAAGAGATATCATATGCAGATATGGAGTGCCCGAAAGGATCATTACTGATAATGGTTCTAATCTCAACAACAAGATGATGGCAGACTTATGTCGGGACTTCAAAATACAGCATCACAATTCTTCTCCTTACCGACCAAAGATGAATGGTGCGGTAGAGGCAGCTAACAAGAATATCAAGAAGATTGTGCAGAAAATGGTTGTCACCTACAAGGATTGGCATGAGATGTTACCGTTTGCTTTGCATGGGTACCGAACGTCGGTCAGGACGTCAACAGGGGCAACTCCCTTCTCTCTAGTGTATGGCATGGAAGCAGTCTTGCCTGTTGAAGTAGAGATTCCTTCACTGCGTGTGATGATGGACGTCAAACTGGATGAGGCTGAATGGGTGCGTGCTCGTTACAACCAGCTATGTCTAATTGAGGAAAAGAGATTAGCGGCTATCTGTCATGGTCAGCTTTATCAGAGGAGAATGAAGCGGGCATTCGATCAACGAGTACGTACTCGAGAGTATCGAGTGGGAGAGCTTGTATTGAAGAGGATCGTTCCTCCAGGTTCAGATAACAGGGGCAAGTGGACCCCAAACTACGAAGGACCATTCATAGTGAAGAAAGTATTCTCAGGAGTGGCACTGATGCTCACCACTATGGATGGAGAAGACTTCCCATCCCCTGTTAACTCGGACGCAGTTAAAAAATACTTCGCATAAAGAGACCCGCTGGACACAAAAACAGAATGTAAGTCCAGGCAAGAAAAGGGCATCCCGGCGAGCTAAAAACAGAATAAAAAGCTCGGGCAAAAATTAGGGAAAATAAACAAAAAAAAAATGTACACCCGCTGAGTTGAAAAGCCACATTGGACAGCTCAGGCAAAAAAGGGTATCCCGGTGGATTGAAAACCCGAGAGGGCGATCCACGCAAAATAAGGGAATAAGCGAACAACTGTGATCCAAGTTATCTGAACCACGTCATCGTTTCGTACGGTTTGACAATATCGGAAAGATAGGAAACAGTCCCCTTGTCTTCTCAGAAAGCCAAAGCAGAATGGAGAGTCTTGAAGACATGCAGGTCATAGCAGAAATGGAACTCCTTGGAATGCCGTGTACATTGCCATTAGGATAGTTTCTTTTCTCAATTTTTATAGTGGCTACCTCTTTCCAGGTGGTTGCTTCCTGATGTAAATCTTTGCCTATTTAGAGGCCATTCAATAAAAATAATATTCAGTCAAAAAGCTGTGTGTGTTTATTTTTGTTTGCAAAATGTCCTGAATTTTTGGCAAAAATAGCATTGCATCTAAACATGGTGATAATCTTGAAAAGAAAACTGACATGCAGGGAAACTGTAACCCTCTTTGAGTGTCGGGTGATAATGGATGAACAGATCACGCCATGCAAATCCCCGGGACACACGTGTGTTTTCTGTTGTTGCAGGTTGCAGGATGGCGTCACATCAAGCAATTTACTCTCCCCCAGTAGAGTATCTCCCCAAGCAGAGATTTTTCTTCTCCAGCAGGTAGCTGAAAGCCTGACTTGTCTAAATAGATATTTTCCTCCAACTAAGTCTTGGCAGCAGCCCAAGCAGGTTCTTCTTCCCAAGTGAAGTAGTAGTCCATTCTTCCCCAGCGGAGTGTGCCTAGCAAGTACCTGAGAGCATGTCATCATCAGAGGTGGAATTAACAGTATTTTATCATCAGCAAGAGTCCTTCCCAGTAGGCGTGATTGAGGGCCTGATATCCCCTCAGAGTCTTGAATCATCGGATGCTCTCCCCAGCCAGAGTATTTGCCCAGGAAGCTTCCCCAGCCAAGTCTGAAGATGATCTGTCCCCCCACAGAGTTCATATTTGATTTTCACCTCCGTCCGTGAAATATTCCCCAGCAGATTTGCCCTATTGTTGGTTTATTTGATGATGCGGCCAGGTATTCATCACCTTAGTCGGAGTGGGTATCCAGACCTCTTGACTTGTCTTCCCTTGCAGAGTCGTATCTCTTGTTGCCGATCAGGCATTCGTTTGTTGCTCGTCTACAATCTTCAACACGCGTATGTGTTATCCCTAAGCAAGTTTCCCCAGCAAGGACATATCACTGCTTTATGGCTGCTCGTCTGCATCTTTCAACACTCGTCTGTGTTAGCTCGGTGTTGCTGTTTGCTCGTCTGCAATTCTCGGCATTCGTCTGTGTTTTGAAGTGATTACTTTATTATTGCTCGTCTGCAATTTCCAGCACTCGTCTGTGTTTGGTTATGATAGTTGTTTTTGCTTGTCCGCAACTCCTCAACACTCGTCTGTGTTCTGAGATGATATTTGTTGTTGCTAGTATGCAACCTTCCAACACTCGTCTGTGTTTGGTATGGGGTCCTTCGTTGCACTCGTCTGTGCCTTGACATGTATTCTCTGTTGTTGCTCGTCTGCAATTTTCGGCACTCGTCTGTGTGTGTTTGAAGCTCGTCTGCTTTTATCTCCCAGAAGTCGTTTGTGTTCTGAAGCTCGTCTGCTTTGCCTGGATACTCGTCTGTATCATCCTCAGCACGCGTCTGTGCTAGCTCGCACCTGAATGTGAAGATTTGTCGTTCATCCTGATATTGCTGTTGCTACTTCAAATGCTCGTCTGTGTTTGAACTTCTGGTATTCGTCTATACCAGTGGCTGATACTCGTCTGTATCATCGCCTGAAGCACTCGTCTGTGTTTCTCAGATCATCGTCCGATACTCGTCTGTATCTTTGACTATTGGCACTCGTCTGTGTTCTCTTGATGATCATCCAATACTCGTCTGTATTGAAGAGGTTTAAAATCCTGACAGTGGGAATTAAATGTCGAAATGGTTACCGGGCCTGGCGTAACAGGTAAATCCGAGGGAGGCTCGTCCGTCTCAAGCACCAATTATTATGGTTGCTGCACCTGGCGTAACAGGTTTGCTCAGAAGACTCGTCTGTCTTATGCCATATATCCGCGGATAATATATGAAGAAGGTTCGTCTACCTTGATTGCATGTCTATCCCACAGACTTATATGCATTCCCGGAGCCTGCGTAAGGGTTATCCGAAGAAGACTCGTCCGTCTTATTCCACTTATTTGCGTAAGGATTAGTGAAGGAGATTCGTCCATCTCAGGTCACTTTGAAGATCCTTAAGGGCTCGTCCGCTCTCTGCACCTGGCGTCACAGGTCATGCGAAGACTCGTCTGTCAGCATGATAGTATTCCAGATATCAGTTTCAACTTGGAAGAAGCTCGTCTGCTTTTTCTCTCCTTCTTATCCCCAGAGCGTCATCTGGTTGGGTTTATTTCCCAGTGTTGCATTCTTCGTCAGAGTGCAAATTTCAGGTCTTCTTGGTATTCAATCACAGTTTATCTCGAATGTCTGATAGCCGTTGCTCTCATCCTTTTCAGATTAACAGTTGATTGAATAGGGGCAGCTGTAATACCCCAAATTTGCCCTCTTCTTGTTTAGCATCGTTATCATATCATAATCATCATGAGCATACCATATCCTTATCATTTAGCATAGAAAAATGAGGCATAACACTCGCATGTTCCAGCATAAGGCATATGATCGGTCATCTGGGAAAATCCGAACCTGCAAGTCAAAATCAAGAGCATGGTGATCTAGCAAGAATCTCACAGGATCATTTTGCACAAGCCTGGTATCATGTTCAGAGCCCTAGAAAGAGAAGATGGATCAAAATTTGCTTGAAACGGTTGGTGCAGGTCTATTTTTGAGGTTTCCCACCAAAGGGAGGGAAATTCAAATTTTCCATGCGTTAACCGGTTAACGCATATGGTTAACCGGTTAACGGCTGCGAAATTTGAATTTCCAGCAGCAATTTCAGCATGTGTGTTTTGGCTCCATTTTCCAATTTTCTGATTTTTATTCATTTGAATTAATTTGAATTTGGGAGAAGGATCTAGAGCATTTATCCAAGCCTCATTCCAACCCTAAATCCAAATCACTTTCTAAGCTAATGCCAAGCCATATTTTTGGATCCCAAACCAAAATTTTGGGCCCCAAACCTAAATCATATTTATTCCATTTCCCTCCAAACCAAAGGGGCTCCCTCTCATTTTTTCACTCTCATTTCTGAATTTTCATTCCTCTCACTCACAATTCTCTCACTTTTCTCTCCCAATTTTCCAAATCACTCAAAGTTCCTCTTTGAAGATCACACAACCTTGCCTTGAGGTGTGTAGATCTTGGAACTAAACCTCCTTTCATAGCTTCTTTGCATCTCTTTGCTGGTTTTATTGGAGATTCAGATCTGGTTTGAGATCTAGAAGTGCTTTTGGATCCAAAATTCTGCATCAAGAGCTTGTTCTTGCATTTATTTTGCATGGAGTGTGGAGCTTAGCATCGGATCTTCAAAGTTTTGCGCGAGATCTACCGTTTTCAGCTCAATCAACAATTACCAAAGCATACCTCAGCTTTGTAGGTTGGTTAATTTCAGATCTAGCTCTGTTTTTAGCTTATTTGCATGCTTGTGCTTTAGATCCACCATGTGCTTGTGTATTTGCTTGTGTTGTTTGATTTGATTGGTTGATTTGTATCCGGATCCGAATGTTATTGTTCATGAGCTTAATGATATGGATTAATGTGAATTGATCTAATTTTTCCATGTGTAATTGATTGCTGGTCTGGTGCAAGCTTATTTGAATAAGCTGTTTTGAGATGCTGTTTTCTGCAGGATTTGTTGCTGTTTTATCAGTGTTAACCGGTTAACGTATATGGTTAACCGGTTAACGCCCCTGTTTTGTGCGTATTTTGTGCAGGTTTGAGCTGGTTAACCGGTTAACGCATTTGGTTAACCGGTTAACACTGAAGCAGAATGACTTTTTAGTGTTGTTTTGAGCTTGTTTGATCCCTTTGCTTGTTCTAATTGCCATGGATCATTGCATGATCATTAAACATGAGATTTTAGGGTGATTTGCTTGCTGGTTGATGTATGCTTTCATGTTTTCGACGCGTAAGTCGTGTACTTGCAATGTTTGGCATGATGTTTGATTCTTGTTCACAAGAACCTTTGAGCATGACTAATTCCATGATTGTGTTGGTCACTTTGCTGGATTTTTTTTGTGCATACTAACCTCGCAGGGGCTATGGTAAGTGAGAGATGTGGGAATTGAGTTCCACATCTCCAATTCTCATCTTCCTCTTATGTTTATGTTACTAACCCTTTGTTGTTGGGCTTAGGCCTTTCTCATCCCTTCTTCTATCTTCTTCTTTTTTCCTTCATTAGGATAGAAACCTCACTAACCTTTAGGACTTCCATGCATGTGAATACTTAGGATTATTTTAGTCCCCCTTTAGAATTTTTCCTTTAAGATCCTTTGGTGCTCTCTCTTCTCATCTTCAAACTTAATTCTAATTCATTTAATAAAGGTTGAGTACTTTCATGTGACATGAGACTTTGCTATGAGATGCTCACATGCGTTCCATTTCGGGGTGAGGTGTGAGTCATCACTCGTGGTGGATAGGTCTTAACATGAGTACCTCACAAAGAAAAGCTAAAAAAACACTTCTTAATCAAAACCACAAAAACACTTAATAATGATAATAGGTTAGTGTGCTTGAGCCTTCACTTGTGGGACTAGCTTTGGGGATTTCCTCCATAGATAGGTGTGCCTCTTGCGCATTCCATTTCGGGATGATGTGAGATGTACACATCCCATTGAGTAAGACTTGGGTACACTTACCTATGCAAACTTTCACTCATAAAAGCTTCTAAAAAACACCAAACAAACAATAAACGTCTTTCCTTCGGGAATTCTTTTCTCATCTCCTTCGCTCCGTACGCGAACTTGCTCCTACTTGTCATTTTGCAAGACGGTTACGCACTCGTCGTCCGAGCCTGCAACACCTGAGCAATGGCATAGGCAGTTCAAGCCTTAATCCACAAGCAATTTCTTTTCTACCCCTAGTTAGGGGAACTACGGCGTCTCTGATCCTCATTATCCTGATGAGGTACGTAGGCAGCGGGGTAGGGCCCGTTCGAGCACAATCTTTATTTTCCCTACATTTTTCTTTTTCTTTTCTTATTCATTTCCTTTCTCATTTTTCTTTTCCAGTTCATTTTCTTTTCTTTTGCTGCAGTTTTCATACCCTCACCCTTTGAAACAGTATTCTTTGCAAGCGTGGATCCCGTCGGGTACGGCGGACGATCTGGGTGCTAATACCTTCCCAGGTCGTAACCGACTCCCGAACTCAGTCTCTTTGGTTCGCAGGACCTGTGTCCTTCCTCTTTTTTTCTTCTGGTTTGTGCAGCATTACCATTCCCTCTATTCGGGATAAAAATGCATGGCTGGCGACTCTACCTTTTTCCGCGCCACTTTCGCGTTTGTACCAGGATGGAAATCCCGGGAGCGACACCCATATTGTGGATTGATCCTCTTGGGGGTCTTCTTGCAGTACCCTGGCTGCAGTGGCAGTCCCTTGAACATTTGCAGGGATGTTGACCTCAGGATGGAGGTGTGGTCCAAAGACTGGGGGATTGACATGAGGTTGGACCCTCTCGTTGTTGTTGGTGCCGCCAGTCCCTACATGTGGATCTTCTTGATTTTGCCTTTCCACCATGGCCCTCAATCTTTCCTGGCTTTGAGCCATGTTGTTCATCACTTCCATAAACTGAGTCATCTGTGTTCTCATTTCCAATCTTTCGTTTGCCATTTGATTTCTGACCTCTGCAAGGTCCTGCTGTACCTGATCCATTTGTATGCCCGGAAGGTTGTTACGGGTTGGATAACGGTGCGGACGGTTGAGGGGGAAAACCCGGCGTCGAGCAATAGTTCCTGAATATCACAACAGAGTTAGCAACAATAAAACAAAAGCCTGCAAAACAAAACAAAAGGTTAGCATGCAATGCAATATGCTTATTTGTTTTCAAGGTATCCGGCTTGGTATTCAGTTTTGACCCTTCCAGACCCTTGAAGATGTTGTTGATGTTGCTTTCGAAGTACACTCGGATGGGACAAACTAGTACATATATTACAAAAGGCAAATGGTACATAGTTTGATTACAAATACAAGCCCTCTGAGGGGTCAAAATACATTACAAGAAAATGAAAATACACGGAATGATAGCAACAACAAGCAAATGGTCAAACACCAAGACCAAACTCATCCTCCCGAACTTCCTTGAGAAGTGCTTCGGTCACAGGATCAGCCGGGCGCTCCGTGAGATTCCTGATGAGGAGGTTCCGGGTAGTAACAGCTGCAGTTAGCTTCTTGTGTTGACTTTGGTCCTTTGACCTCTTCACTCCAGCTCTGATCTTCAGCTCTGATATCTCCCTCTGGGCTGCTGCCAGGGCTTCCTGCTGCTCTTTTGCACTAGCTTCCATCTGCTCTATCTTGTTTTGGACCCTCTTGTCCTCCAGGGTACGAGCCTCGGTGATCCTGACCCACCTAGCCTGACTCTCCTTTAGATACAAGTCTGTCCTTGCTCTCTGGAATTGGGCTTCCTTGCAAGCATTCTTCAGGATTTGTTCTCCAGCCCTAGATTTCTTAATGTAATCCTCAGACTTCTCAATTCTAGCCAAGTGCTCCACTTTCAACTTCTCCAACCTTTCAATATCCAACCTACCATCACTCCTCTCCCAGAGGGTCTTCTGCAGAGCTTGAGTCAGCTTTTCATTTCTCCCCTTCAATTTCTCAAACTCCTCTAAGCTGACAGTTGCTGGAGGTGGTGTTGTGGAAGGCCCAGGCATATCTTCTATAGTAAAGGGCATCCCAGAGAATTGAGCCCTGGCATGGGACCAAACATAGTATTGTGCTGATGCCACATTGTTACACTTTCCCAGAATGGTTACCCCCTTGGTTTGAACATTATCCCAGGCCCAGGATGCCTGTCTAACAACAGCCAGATTAGGCTTGTTCTCACAATAAAGAGTCTCAACCAAGTCTTGTGCCTTAGGAGTGTGGACCAGTGCATAGCCCAGTTGTCTTTTGAACAGCAGAGGGTTGTAATTGATACTACCCTTAACTCCTATTAGGGGCACATTGGGAAAATGCCCACAGCTGGTGATGATATCCTTGCCTTTTGTGCTTTGATTGCACCACCTGATATCAGCTGAAGTTAGAGCAGTGAGTCTTCTAGCCCAGTTTCTTTGCTGATGAGGGTTCAAGAATGCATCTGTCTTGGGTAAATGCCTGAGAAGCCAAGTATGGAACAATGGAGCACAACACCTCACTAATCTTCCCCTCTGCTTTTCATTCCTCTGATGCACTGAGTAGTAGAGATCCCCCAATAAAGTGGGCACTGGGTTCTTCAGGATGAAAAGATGGATTGCATTCTTGCTAATGAATCGAGGCTCATCTGCAAACAATACAATTCCATATACGCTCAGGGCCAATAAAGCACAGACAGTTTTCCACTCTCCTAAAGAAGCTTTCAGGGTAGCTTGAGAGATCAAGAAATCCAGATGGAAGCCAGGGATTCCAGCTTTAGAAGTCATATGCTGCTCAATCAGAACAGGTTCCAGATGCAAAGCCTTTGCCACCTCTTCATTACCAGGAAAGACCATCTCAGGGTTGAAAGGGACTCCACCCCTGATAGGTATACCAACCAATGATGAGTATTCTTCTAATAGAGGGCCCAGCTGAAAGTCCTGAAAAGTGAAACATCTCAGTGGGGGATCATAAAACTGAAGGCAAGTGTGGATCAGGCTTCTCTGTGAGGGGTCCAGATCCATAACCATATCAAGTATATCTCCATGGTGTTCCCTGAACAGTGGTACATGGTCTGGAGTGATCAGGGTCTGAATCCTCCTGATGTCAGCTAACTCTGGCTGGAAGAAGTGGTAGGTGATGTTACTCTTTTTAGGTGCCATGATGCTGAGGAGACAGGTGCTGATGATGATATTGAAGAATGGGCCACTGATGAGCTGGAGCAGGTGACTGAAGTAAATAGCTGATAGCAGAAGCAGATGCTGATGAAAATAGGTCAATACTGAAGATAGGGTCAAAACCAAACCAAAAATGAAGGTGGATACCCTGAAACACAAATAAGCAAATGTCAATATGATGCAATGATTATGTATGCAAATGATATGCAAGGGTTCGTGACTGAGCTGGATCTGATAAGATGCTCTGATATAGGTCCAAGTATGTTCAAGAAATCCGGATGGAGGTCTATAAATCCAGTAACCAAGGTGGGGGGCTCAAATAAAGAGCCACATGTCCAGGGTTTAGAATCACAAGAACTGTTCCAACATGGAGTATTCTTAATCAAATCAAAGTAACAGGGTATGCTGAGGTCAAGGGTACCTGCAAACCTGTAAATAGCCCAACCCCCTCACAGGTGGTGTTCTAGAACAAGGATCCTCAGACTTGGATCAGTTATGAGAAGTGTAAACACTTCTAACCCGGAGGTACAGTGTTTACAATAACCATAAAAGTTCCTTCTCTAATTCACCCCAGTTTCTGAAGGTCAATACTAAAAGGTCATCCAGACTTAGCAGGCTTCCCAGATAGCCCTAGCATTGCAGGAAATCTGCAACACAGAGTTCTCAAGAAGAAACCCATATCTGAACCGTGTTTCATATTCCCGCACCAGACCGAGATGGAATGGGAAAGAATATGATTCACTCTAGCCTAGGTGTCACTCAGGTCCCAGGTATAGGACCTTAACTCTCAGTAGAACCCCACCCACCAAAGCAAAACCAGATCCAGCCAGACAGCATGACAGTATGATATATGTAAAGCAGTAAAGAAAGCAGTAAAGCAACTGTACATAAAGCAAAAGTAAAACAATACAAACACAAATAAACACATAACACCCCAGTAAACACAAATCAAACAGGTGCTAGGAGGAACCCACAAAAAGAACCAGAAGCCCTGGTTACAGTATAAGGATTCCCCAGCAGAGTCGCCAAGCTGTCGCTCCCAAAGATTTGCATCCCGGTACAAGCGCGAACGGTCGGCGAAAGGAACAATGAGAACACACAGCCGTGAACTCACTGGAGATGAATAGAGTCGCCAGCTAGGCATTTTTATCCCGGAGGAAAGGCAATGCTGCATAGACCTAGAAAGACATGGACAAGACGGTCGCGAACCAGAGAGACTGAGAAAGGGGGTTGGTTACAACCTGGGAAGGTATTAGCACCCAGATTGTCCGCCGTACTCGACGGGATCCACGCTTAAAAGATTTGTGTTTTAAAGGGGTAGTGTCAGTGCAATTTGTGTATAAATGAACTGGAAAAGGATGTACAAGTGTCTGTGTAAAAGAAGTGTGAAGTGCAGTATGTACAGTGTCAGTGTAAGGAATAAGAATGAATTGTTCAAGATCATGAGGCTTAAAGAATGAATCTGGAAAGAGGGGGAATATACAGAGACTTTTGTTCGATAACTGTTAAGTTATGCCTACGTATCCTCTCGTGCAATGAGGAAGTCAGAACACCGTAGTTCGACCCAAAGAGACTGAAAGATGAATTGACTTGTGAACTGCTTGCTTGTCAATGCTCAAGTGTATGACCTGTCTGGCTCAGGTGCAAACTGTCTTGCATTAGACGGAAGAAGCGAGTTCTCGTTTGTGAATGAATGAGATGAGAAAAGAATCCCGGAGGAGACGATTATTGTTTGTTTTTTGTGTTTTCAGTCTTTTATTGCTTTTGAGAGTTTGTCATAAGTTAATGAGCTTAAGCCTAAACCAATGGATTTAGTAAACTCATCACATCTTCCCTCTGATTAGGGGTAATGAGAATGCCTTAAGTGTGAAGTCAGATTCTCACACTTAATCACCTTTGGTGTAGGATTAAGATCATTAACCTACTTGTGATTATTTAGATGTTTTTGGTGTTTTTGTTTAGTGTTGAGTAATGAGGTTAAGCCATAATCAGGGATTAAACAGACTCATTACACCATCCTAATAGAAGGATAATAGATGAGAATGTTTAAGCTGAGGAAAGCTCCTCAACTTAATCCATGATTAGGGATTAAACTCATGACAAAACAAACCTTTGATTAAGTGGATTTTAGTTAATGATAAGATGATGAAGTGATTTTCAGGGTTTGTAAGACAACTTGAGGGGGACTTGTCCATTAACACTAGGGTTAGTCCTTCTTAACCAATTAAGGAAGAATTAGAACCCTAATGCAAGGCCCAAGTTACAAGTGTGATGTCTTGATGATTATTAAGTGAATTGATTAAGGGATTTAAACACATTAAGGGTTTAACACTTAGGATTAAAGTTATACACTCCATCCTAATAGAAGGATGCAGGCATAAACTTAATCACAAAGCCTTAAAGCCTTTAGGGTTTAGCCTCTGATCATGAGATGGGAAGAGAAGACTCAAGAGAGACACAAAGGTAAAACTAAGAGGGGAGACTAATCAAAACCCTAATCATTGTCATGCTTGGTTGTTCCTAAGGTTTGTGAGGTTTAACAGAGAAGATCTTCAATGGAACCACCAGGAAGCAGATGAATGGAGCAAGGAGAAGCAAAGTAACTTGCTTCATTCAAGAAGTCAAGTCACTTGAGGAAAGAAAGTGAGAAGGAAAAGAATGAGCTAGCTCAAACTCAAACACAAGCATAAATGCAGCAAGGATGCATGAAAGAGATGAAGAGAAGTCATGAGAAGTGAAGGCAAATTCACTTCTAAAAGTCACTTACCACCTGAAAAGTTAGAAAAGAAAATGCAATGCAATGCAAGATGAGATGAAATGGTATGATGAAAAACCAAACCAGAAGCACATACATGATGCTAATGATGCTATGAGATGCTACAAACCAGGAACAACACATGTGGATGAACATACAAGCTCATGAATGCAAATGAAGCAAGTTAAGAACCATGAACATACATGAAAAGTTATGGGATGCACATGGCATACAACATGACAAATGCAAGATGCAATGATCAAACATGCTTTCAATATGTCTTATGATGTTCAATGAATCAAATGGAGGCATGGAATGTCATGGCAAGTCATGTTATGCAAGAAAATGCAAGATGGATGCATATGGAAGCCCAAATTAGGGTTTATGAACAATACATCAAACAAAAATCAAAACCAGAAGCAAACAACACTATAAAAAATTGAAAATGCACTCAAAGGACCCCTAGTCCTATACTAAACCAATGCCCAAAGGAGAGGTTTCAACTCTTAACCAATTTCAAGTTATGGTTTTCTTAAGATTTCTAGGGTTTTAGGGTTCCTTCACAAGAAAATTACCAAACAAATTGAAAATGAGAGATCAAATCATGGCCATTTAATCTCATAAACTACATGCTAAACACAATGCAATGCAAAAAGAATCAATGTCCAACTCTTCATGGCTAGGCAGAAATGATTTTTTGAAGTTTGGATCAAAATAATGCACACAAATGATTTTAATTCAATGAAAAATTCTCAAAATGCATCAAGATCAAAAAAGAAATTTGGTTTGAAGGTTGGACAATGTTTCCAAATGTCTTAGAATATTTCATGAATTTTTTGGTGATTTTTAAATACCTAAAAGTATTTTTAATAAATTAATTCTCATTAATCAATTAAAAATAAACTTTTAAATATTTTAAAATACTTTTTTAATGCTAAAAATGAAAACAAAAATATTTTTGTGTTTTAAAAATTAATTAAACTCTTGACAAAAAGTTTCATAATTTTTAAAACATTTTTACTATTTTAAATAAATTGTATAAAACAAATATGAAATAAATGAATTAAAACAAAGAAAATAGGAAAGTCAACTGAATGGAAGGCTGGGATGGATCCTGGGTTTGAAAGGGTTGACTGCGCGCGTTTTTAAAGGGCCTGGATTGCATCTGATTAAATTAATTTAATTATAATTAATTAAACTAACTAAAGTGGATTAGGGCTAATGAACGAATCTGGGCCATTCATGCACGCGGGAAGTCAACAAAGTCAAGCAATCTGACGCATGAGATTCAAATGGAAGTTAATGACTGGGATTAGGGCAAATGACATTCAGGTGACCGGAGGGAAGCTCCGGTCATCTTCTCCGGCGACAACAAAACCCTAGATCATGATTCAGGCATCTAAACACCAAATTAAACACAGCCAAATGATCCCCTAACATCCTAGGACACGAATCCACTCTCAAACATCATTTAAACATCAAAGATCAAGCAAATCGAAAGGAACAAATTTCACGGGTGAAAATTCAGAGTGACCAAACAAACTCATTTCTTACTCATTTTTGATTCTAAGAACATCCCCATGATCAGCAAGACATACACAACCAGATTATAACTTAAAATGCAAGCTCTGAGAAAAAATGTTCATGGCCATACCTGAGATGGAGACTCCTGTTTCTGGGCTTTCAAAGTTATTCTTTGAGGCAGGCTTGCTCCACTGATTCCCCTGGTGCTAATGGAAGGCTTGGAATGAGCTTAAACAAGCTAATTTGAGAAGTCCAGTTCTGGTGTAGCAGGTTTCACAGTCAGGAAATGTGAGGTTTCAGACTAATCCAATGGTGGATTCTTGCTCCTTTGGGTGTGTTTGACTTGTTGGTGAAGAGAAATGGGGTGTTTGATGGCTGGAGAGTGAGATTCGAAGGTTCTGGCTTTGAGGATGAAAAATGGTGAAGCTCAGTTCATGCTTAGTTCAGGCCTGAGTCTTGCTGGTTTTGGCTCAGTGAAGCAAGGTGAGTTGGTCAGTGGAGTTGGTTCTTGTGTTTGTGAGCTATGGAGACATATTCGAAAGGTTTTGCTTGGGGGAGTGATTTTGTGAAGGTGTTCTTAGGGCTTGTTTCAGGCTGGCTCCTTATGTGAAATGGCTAGCATTTGGCTTGCATAAAATAATCTCATTGGTCAGATGATGTGACCTGGCCTGCTGTGATAGGTAAGTTCACTTTTGCAAAATGTCAACTTTGGTGTAAGGAAAGCATGGGCCAAGTTCTAGGCTAGTACAAGCATGTGGGCTGGCGCAGCATGGTGTGTGAGAGAGGCTAGAGTGGTTCAGCATTGTAGGCAACAAGTGGATGGAAGTGTTATGATGATTTTGCAACTTGGTTCCCTTTTGGTTCACATGAAACTTTCTTGCCACACAAACCATGGGAAGTGAGAAATACTTAGTCCATTATGAACTTTAGGACTTACATGATGCTTGTGTAATGGTTTGATGTCAATTAGAAGTCACAAGAATGCTTAGTACATGAAATTGCAAGTTTCTCATTTGAGGCATATCTTGAAAATTAGTGATTTTTGCCAACTTTGACACACCATAACTTTTGATCCAAAATGAATTAGATCATGTTCTTGTACTTTTTGAAAAGGGAAAGATCTAATCTACAACTTTCATGACCAAAGTTTTTCCATTTGAAGCATTTTTGGATCAAAAAGCAAGGCTTGAAAAGTGGCATAAAATGACATATTCCTTAAAAGTCAACCATGCCCTAAAAAGTCAACTTTGCAAAAACTTCAAATTCTTGAATTTTGTGAACTTCAATCCTCTTCCATGATCAAATAAAGATCAAGTACACTCAAAATGATGAAGATCACCCCTTGGTTGGGTCATTGGGGGCCTCAGATGCCCTGATTTTGCACTGACTTGTCTAGAAAGTCAACTCTTGATCAGATGACTTCCCCATGGAATTTCTTCATGAAAATTGATATGCATACTCCCTATACCATATAGAGACCAATAGAAGCAGGAATGACCAAAAAACTTGAGGTTATGGCCTCTGAAAC
This sequence comes from Lathyrus aphaca, assembly GCA_963966055.1. Lineage (NCBI taxonomy): Eukaryota > Viridiplantae > Streptophyta > Magnoliopsida > Fabales > Fabaceae > Lathyrus > Lathyrus aphaca. The sequence goes on along the minus strand of OZ014519.1, from coordinate 732,876,989 downwards.
CAAAACCCTAATTTTAGGTCAACTGTGCAGTCAAACCTGGCTCTGCTTCCACACCAATCCCAGTTCTTGTGATTCTTTGGCATTTTTGACTTTGAGGGGATGTAATATGATATAAGAACACACATGGACCCCTTTGAAGTGATTGTGGACCTTTGGAGTGGCTCAAGAAGCTCTTGGATTGCTCAGATCACAAACCCTAGATGCAGATGACTTAGAACCAATGCAATGGATCAAAAATGTGATATGAGATGATATGATTGTGTTTATGCATATGAAATGATCACAAGCCATGGTGTGAATGGGTGAGGGAAAATTTGGGGTGTTTACAGTAACCCAGTCACAAAATCCATGGAAATACTATCCCATTTCCATTCAGGAACATTCAATGGTTGCATCATACCTGGAGGTCTCTAATGTTCAATCTTCGACTTCTGGCATGTCAAACAAACATATACAAATTCAGCAATACCCTTTTTCATACCGGTCGCCAAAATAACCTGCGTAAATCCTGATACATCTTCCTAGCGTCATGATGAATACTCAGTCAACTTTTCAATCCCTCTTAAAAAAAATACTTTGTTTGATTCCCGAAATGTCTGGAACACGCAGTTTAAATCCAACATCAAAACAATTGACTATCAACATCGTCGTCATTCGCAGACAAACAACTACACCACACCACACGTTCGCTGCGCACTCTGATTACTCTGCAAAGTTCCAGGACTACCGAGTTTATTTCGAACTTCTTCAATCACCAAACCAACACATCAATAACACATTCGACTTAACTCTTCTGAATTTCGTTTCAACGGGTATTCTACTCTCGTAGTTACCAAATACATCCAACTTAAATTCATAAGGCAACACCTCTGAACGTTCAATCATAAATACAACCGCGACAACTTCCAAATTTTGGACAAATATTTACATATTTCATGAATTTCCAATTATCCTCAACACAACTACAACTTTACCATCTTAAATAACACATCCTTCGAAAATTACCTTAAACACACTACATCATTATGACAATATAAGGTACATCGATACAACAATTTCCACAAGATAACTCATATTTATTTGCTTCTAATTAATCCAACGTATCGAATCCTCGATTCTTACTCATACTAACACACTCTTTCATAAATTCTTATCCGAACCAACACAACCAAAACAATTATCCATGTTCTAATCAAAATCACGCTTTAATAAACCCACTTATAATCTCACTTTGTATGATTCTTTCAACTCAATTCTATCCTACACTCTTGATAATCTTGGTCTTACTTTTCCATATACTTTAACCTTGAATCACCTCAAGAAACTTCAAGCCTCATGCCACTTAACTCATCATCAAACAATAATTTTATCATCCAGAGTTTAACTACGAATTCCATAATACTATACTAGTCGGCATGATGTATCTATTCCTCAATTATGATTTCGTCTATTATCAACAATAGATTAAGGGTGATCAGTTCCTCAATTTGTCAATAAATATCCGACAACCATAACAGTGGCATAAATAGTCGTTACCCAACACAATAACGTACTTCAACTTATGTCTAAAGTCTGTAGGCATAATGCTCCGCCAACTCTCTAAGACTTATCAACATCTTCTTAGTTTTCCTTAATTCCGACTTAGTCGATTTCACCAAAACATCCAAAATCCAATACACAATCCATCATATATGCCCTTTTATAACATCACTTCAAATATTCTTATAACACCGGAGTCACTACAACATTAAACATAATCCAATTTGGTTCTCTTCCATTCATGACTTTCATCCAAATTATAGTTCTTAACAGCACAATTTAAACATCCTTCTTCCTCTCAACATTACTATCATCTAACATCGGTACTTTAATCATCCTTATTAAACATTTATGCATTCTCCGAATACTTATGCATTCCCTCTAATACCGACATCTTATTATTTTTCAATATTTTCATCTTCCTAAAATTTCCAGCAAAACACTCTCCACTTTGAACGCAATTATATTCTCAAATAAAAACCTCCAAATCAAAAAATTATATTCTAACATGAAGAGAATTTTGTGCATATTTCAGAACTTTAAGAATCACTCGAATCCGACTTACGAGTAAAACGTTATTCCCCTTGCAATGGGACTGGTCAAGAATTCTCGTATGCAGAATTTTCCAAAATCAGCAGCAGACCCGACTATTAAAACACACTTATCTTCCTCACCACAAACCTCCCGAATGAAAATATTATATTTAAACTGTAGAGAATTCTGTAAGCTTTCCAAAAAATTCAAAACCGCTTCAATCCAAATCACGAGCAAAACGTTATGCCACTCTCGTGACAGCTGCTCCAAGATTACAAAAACCAGAATTTTGAGATTGATGAACATAAGTTCCATCTCTCTCCCCCTTTCTTCCAAACTCTACTAAGAATTTTTACTCTAACTCCAACTTCGAAAATTACTCGGCTTAATCCAACTACACTCAAAGCGAAATAATATACCGACTTGATTCGTCAACTTATCATTCTCATCAAAGTAAACCTTCCTTCTCAAACAATCTCCATCTAAATATACGCACTTCTCAAATCCGACCGATACGAATTCAGGAGTCCAAACTCCTGCCGGTCCACAACAACATCTCCTTCACAACCTTACACCTTCGCAACCAATATCAACTCAAACAAACTTCTTCAATCCAATAACATTCTGGGAGCAAGCCTCTCCTCCACTTAAATCCAAACTAATCTCTACAAACAACAACTAGAAATCAACAAACAAGTGATGACAGTGTTTCACACACATATCATACACAAGGGAAATAAACGACATTAATGACACTAGCCGGACAGACCGATCTGCTCTGATACCACTAATGTAACACCCTTCTACCCCAAAACGAAATAATTAAATAATATCAGAGAAAATCAACAAGAAGGGTATCACATTTCATCATGAAATCAACATACAGTGTCCTGTCCCATAACACAGGTTAAACAACATCCTGAACAATATATAAACTTTCTCGCAGCGGAATTCAACTTTATAATTTAATCATAAATCTTTCCTCAAAATCAAAATAATTCATCTGAAGTTAACATCATGAAGTAAGAAATATTCTCAAATGAAAACATAACTAAAATCAAATAGTATTTGAAACCCATCCCGGTGTTACATGACACGGAGCAGGACACATTCACTCCAGACCACTTCTAAAGGAAACTAAGGTATGCTCCGAGACTCTGAAAAACTCCTCTTGCATTGAAATGCTAATCTTTATCATCTGCAAGTTACCCACGAAGGAGACAACATTTCCAAGCAGGCAGGGTGAGTAATCATAATATATCATAAACATATAAGAATATGAAATATAAATAAATTAGAACAACATATCATATGTCATCGATAATAAAATTCAGCAACAACAACACAGTCAAGAATTCATCATAAAAATTCAGCAACACAATACCATCGTGAATTCATCCAGAATTATGCAACTCTAACCATCATGATATGCAATTATGCATGTGGTACCAATTCATTGTGAGATAGATACATGACCATCAACCCTCCACAATGGAGCACATCATAATCATCGAGAAACTTTAATCCACACAATAGGATTGAAGCTATAAATAGGCCGAAGCCCTGTCGTGAATGTTATGAAATGAAATGATGTGCTACATTGTAAAATTCATCAAATTAACTCGCATCATTCATTTCACATCAGAATTCAAATATCAAATATTCATCTATTTCATCATGACAATACACAGGAACTTCAGTTTGTTAACAACCCCATCTCATCGAGACTTAACTCAAACCCGGTAAAAATTATGAGACAATTTACACGGTTATTTAAAAAATTCAATTCTGAAAATTATCTCATTTTGCTCATTTTTATTCATCAAAATAAAGATTATTTTATTCTCTTTCCGACGCTTCAAACGGAATGCGAATCGAACTTACAGTTTGAAAGTTATGGATTTTCAAATAATCCAAAATTGCCTCCAATACAGTGTTAACCGGTTAACCCATAGCGTTAACCGGTTAACGCTTGGACATTTTCAGAAAATTCCTATTTTTCAATGGTTAACTGGTTAACCTATAGCATTAACCGGTTAACGCACGTCTTCCAACAATTCTTTTCTGCTGTTACGAAATCAGCACCAAAAACCCCCCAAAATTTCATAAGTTTTTCATCCCAATTCCTTCCAAAACTCATTTACATCATCAATCAAATACAAAAAACATCGAGACATCAATTCACACATCAATTATATGATTCTAACACATTTTATTTATTCCAATTTGTAACACCCCAAATTTGCCCTCTCTTTTTCATAACATTTAGCATATCATGTTCATATTTTCGCACTGCACCATTAACATAGAAAGATGAAGCATAACACCCATGTCATAGCATAAGTTGGCAGAGATTTCACTTCAGATGTGTTTGTTCAGTTCGCGATTCGGTTCGTATGGACGTTTGACCTAATCTTGGTCAAACTATCGGAGGATTACTTCATCTGCAAGTTTGTTTGTGGCAGTGGCTTATTTCTCAGCTAGTGTGTGCCCAAATTCAAGTTATGTTGTGTGCTGAATTTATCAAATTATTAAGTTTTAATTCATGAGAAGTTTGGTTCAGGAAATTAGGCTGTCAGTTCATCTATGCTTCCTCTGTGAATTTATTTTCCAAGAGGTTGATTCAGACAGATTTAAAGTGATTCAAGACTTATCTGGTCACGTGTTCAGAGGATGATTAATTCAGAGGTTTGTTTGTTTCAATGGCAAGGTGTTCAGTGGCTTAGGAGTTTTATTTTAACCAAAAGAGTTCGAGTATGGTTGTTGGATTAAACTCAGGCATATTATGTGCATCAGTGGCTTTTGATACTGGTTCATGTTCATATTCATATCCAATATTTCCATTATTTTCTATCCATTCACCCGTTTTTAATAACCATACTCTTTTTCAAATCCAAAAGTCCATTCCAAGTTCATATCCAACTGATACCATAATCCTTTCCATTTTAATTCAAGTTTCTATCCATTTATTTTTATCACAATTTATAACAATTTCCTTATTCATTTTTATTCGTTATTCATATTCAAATAATCATTTCTTAAACCATACTTATCCATCTATTAATACAAACACACTTATTGTTATTACCATAAACCCTCATTAAAAAAGTCATTACAAAAAATAATCAAGCCCATTATAGGCCCATTTATGAGAAAGTCTTACCAAACAAAAACAAAATAAAAAAAGAAGCCACTTGATGCACTCCCTAGTCCTCAATTTGCAGCATCCTAAAAATTGAAAAACTATGTCATCGCCATGACCACACGAAAGGCACACGCGGGGAAACACCAAGAAAAAAAATCTCAAGTGAAAACGCATGAAAAAGAACCAAAACGCAAGAAGCCAAGGAATAAAACGCAGTCACAAGGATCATGCACTGAACAACATTCAAAACGCAACCTATAACAAAATTAAACGCAAAAAAAAACTCAACAAAGTCACGCAAATGCCATGGTTCAAAAGGCATAAAATAACTATAAAAAATAACAGGATCACTGGGAAAATCAAAAAAAAAAGAAGAAGAAAAATAACAGATGAAAAAAAAAAGAGGAGAAGTTTGTTACAAAGTGAAACTGATTCACTCTTCATCACACAAAAAAACAACAGATAAGCTGAATTCGTTTTCATTGCCTTCATACCCCAAATTCACTCTTCTTTCACCCACATCAACAAAAATTCAATCCTCTTCTTCATACCATCTGCACCATACAAACTAATGGACCACTTCACAAAAAAATAGAAAAGACTGATTTCAATTCTTATCACCACTACCACGAGCAACTATATTTCATCATTCACTTCTTCGGGACTAAATCGGTGTCACCGCAAACTTCATTGAAACCGCACCAGTAACCGCTCATCATCACTATCATTCATCATTATACATCGTCAATTAACAATATCGCTGCAGCAACTTCCTCATCGCATAATCTGAACTCCACTTCACATAAACGGATTGAAGCTCCTCAACATCTGTTCGTTATTTTTCTGGATCAATAACAACAAAACGGATTCAACTTTTCGTCATCAGCATTATCGCATCAACGCTCCTTCATCAATCGGCATCCACAAACGCAGTTGCGGTAGCGAGACGCGAAAGAGCATGGAGGAAGAATTCGAGACGGGATCGAGTGAAGTTTACCGCGATTCCAACCTTCACGCTTGCGATTTACAGGTATGTGATCTCCACTAGGTGAGATTATTGATGCGTGTCTTGATTGTGATTGTGTTGATCTTGAGTTTCTGATCTGTTTTGATTTGGATGTTTTGTTTGAGAATTGGAATCCGGATTCGAATTGATGGAGTTATGGCGAGTGTTATTTGTGTTTGTGTTTTGGGTTCGGATTCGGTTTGATGTTGAAGGTTATAGAGTATTTACGGTGGTGTTAGGAGGAAGGTTCGGCGGTTTAGGTGTAGAAGAAGGATGTGAACGAGGTGGCGATGAAGATGAAGGAGATCGACGGCATTTATGAGGGAGAAGGAGGTGAACAGTGTTGCGAGGGAGGGAGAGGCATGAGCGTGTTTGACTTCTTCTTGTGGCTTTATTTTAATGTTATGTGTTTATAGAAACTTTTTTTTTTATTTATGAAAAGAGAATACCAAGGATTCATAAGAAGTTGTGAGGATAATAAGAGGGAGATTGCGGATTCTGAGGAGATAAGGATAAGATATTGGCAGTTTTTTCTGATTTCTTCCATACCGGCGGTGACACTTGTCACCATCCGGTAGGATATTCTGTTTTCATTCCCATGCGCGAGTACACATCATAACTACCGTGCGTCTACGTTCTTCAACCAAATGATGAGATTACTTTGAAAAGTCCTCACATCAAACGCCTCAGATGCAGTCAACTTGTTGACCTTTCAGCTCACTGTACTCCCTCTCTCTTTCCTTGCGTTTGGGCCTGCTCCGCCCTGCTATTCGCGCCCCCTCCTTTGGCCCATTTCTTCTTTTTGAACTGTTTCTTTTTACTGATGCACCCCCTCTCTTTTTCTTAGTTTTTTTTAATTTCTTTTTCATTTAGTTTAGATTTTAATTCATTAAAAATACGAAAACTCTTTAGAAAATTACATAAAAAATAATTTAGTTTCATAATTCATTTTAGAATTTTGTCATACTTTTATTTTCTGATTTTTATTAATTTCTCAATTTTATTTCAATTTTTCATTTATTTTCTTTTTCATTTAATTTCCATAAGAGCATATTAACTTGTAGATTTTATTTCTTCCGCCTCGATTAATATTTTAACTCCGTTATTTTTGCATCATTTCATAGACTTAGAAAAGTACATAAAAATATTTTTGTCATATTTTTAATTTCAGTTTATCCATAGTTTTAGGAGTCGTGTTTGCGCGTTTTTATTATGTGTTCCTAAGCAACTTTGTGCGATTATTTGGTAGAATTTTATTGTGAATTTTGAGAGATATTTTGACACATTGTTTGTTACTGATTGTTGACTTTGGGGATTTAATTTCATAATTTTCTCATGTTCATTGGTATTTTTTTGGTGTCTTGCTTCTTAGGTAGCTTTTCGTGCCTTTTTCTTCCCTCCTTCTAACATAGTTTGAGGAAGGCATTTATGTCATCCTATTAGGTTTTGCTTGGTCTTTGTTTTAGGCCACCTATAGGGTTTAGGTACTGACTTTTGGTTTTGTTTGGTTTGTAACCTTCTTTTTTGGTGTGTGTATTGTTTGAATATTCTTATTTACATCGTATGCTTATGTGGTGCACTAACTTTCCCTTGCAGGGGTTCATGGTAAGTGAAGTGTGGATGATATCCACATTTCAAGTCTTTATATCATCTTTTATTCTCATTTGTCTGTGTGATGTGCCTTATGCCATCTCGTGATTAACTTCATTACTCCCCTTTTAGAAACAACTTAACTTCTTTAGAGAAGTAAGTTGTCTTCTAGCGTTTTCTGTTCTTTTCTTCTTCTTCTTCTTTATTTTCTTTCCTTCTTCTTTATTAGGATAGAATTCAAACCACACTAACCTAGGAATCCCATGCATGATAACATTAGGATTATACTTCCCCACTAGATTTTACCTTTGAGATCCTTTTGGTGCTCTTTCCTCTCATCTTCAAACTTAACTTTAAATCACTTTAATAAATGACGAGTTTTCTCATGTGACACGAGAATTTGCTATGAGATACTTGAACACGTTCCATTTTGGGGCGAGGAGTAGGATATCCCTCGTGGTGGATAGGTCTTAGCATGAGATTACTTCACCAAGAACAGCTAAAAAAACACTTCTTAATCAAAAACCACAAAAATACTTAATAAATGCCAGTAGGTCAGTGTGCCTGAGCCTTCACTTGTGGGACTAGATTTGGGGATTTCCTCCATAGCTAGGTGTGCCTATTGCGCATTCTATTTCGGGTTGATGTAAGAAGTACACATCCCATTAAGTAAGACTTAGGTACATTTACCTATGCAAACTTCAAAGCAGAAAACTCCTAAAAAACACTGGACAAACAATAAGCGTCTCTCCTTCGGGACTTCTCTTTTCATCACCTTCACTCTTTTTGTGAAAACTTGCTCCTATTTGTCACATTGCAAGACGGTAACGCACTCGTCGTTCGAGCCCGCAACACCTGAGCATTGACATAGACAGTTCAAGCCTTAAGACACAAGCAATCTTTCCACCTCTAGTTAGGGGAACTACAGCGACTCTGATCCTCATTGTCCAGATGAGGTACGTAGGAAGCGGGGTAGGGCCCATTCGAGCACTCTTTTATTTTCCCTACATTTTCCCCCTTTCTTTTCTTTTCTCCAGTTCAGTTCCTTTTCTTTGCAGCAGCTTTCATTCTTTCACCCTTTGAAACTGTTTCTTTGCAAGCGTGGATCCCGTCGGGTACGACGGACGACCTGGGGTGCTAATACCTTCCCAGGTCGTAACAGACTCCCGAACCCAGTTTTTTTGGTTCGCATGACCTGTGTCCTTCCTTTTCTTTTCTTCTGGTTTGTGCAGCATTACCATTCTCGTTCCTTCGGGATAAAAATACCTGGCTGGCGACTCTACCTCTTTCTGCGCCACTTTCGCGTTTTTACCAGGATGAAAATCCAGGGAGCGACACAATTTCATCAATTAGGCATCATAAACTCAACCTAAGTCAAAACGCCTAAAACTCACAAAAACTCATACAATTCTAATCTACTCATAATTCAATTCCTACACATTTACAATAGATTATAAAAACTACCCATACCTTAGAGAATTTTGTCGATTGATACACCTCTCCAAGGTCCTTCGTAACTTCCTGACTCTGAGCTTCTTCTCCTTCTTTTCCAAAAACATGATAGATCCAATTTTGATCGTATTCTCACTTTTACAAAAGTTATCTCAGTTTATGCTTTTCCCAACTTAACCTTACTCTTCCCTCATAAAGACCACCTTGCCCTTTTCCTCAATATTTTTATTAAATAATAATAATATAATAATACACTAATTATCCATATTATATAAAAGTACTCCTCATATTCCCAATTGACCAACATAACCTCCATACCCCTCACTTCTATTATTATTAAATAATAAACAATAATTTCGAATAATACTACATGATTATTCTTATTATTAATATTATTAAAATAATATCACCACAATGCATCGGGCTACATAACCACCTATTTTCCAAAATCATCATATATCCTCAAATAAGCAACAATTACTCATAGTCGAATTTGGGGTGTTACATCAAGCATGCACCTAGGGCATGAAACAAGAAAATCAATTCATACTTGGTCGACTTAGGATTCATCAAATTCAATTCAGAGTATGGTATCTATGTTCAGGTTGTGGCATAAGATATAACAATCATCTGATTATTTGTCAATGACTTGGTAGTAACTAGAAATATCTTAGAGAACTTATCGAAGTTCAAATAATTGATGAAGAAGGAATTTAAATGTCGGATATGGGAATTTGGTGTACTTCCTAGGAATGGAATTTCAAATGTCGAAGCAAGATATGGTGTTACATCAAAGAAATTTTGTCAAACAGATACTTAAGAGATTCAGGATGGAAGACTCGAATCCTACATCCTTATCTATCGAACCAAATCTGAAACTGGAGAAACATAGAGAGAAGGACAAGGTCGACGGAACTTTGTTCAAACAAATTGTTGAATCTTTGAGATATGTGTGCAATAGTCGACTTGTTATAGGTTTCTCAGTCATATTAGTGAGAAAATACATGGATGACCCAAAGGTGTCGCAATAAATGTTGAAAGAAGAATCCTGAGATACTTAAAAGGATCAATGAATTGCGGAATCCTATTTGGATGATATTCTGAAAGCAAAGAAGTTATAATTTTTTTTTGTTTAGATGTTGATTGGTATGGAGACAAGGAAGATCGAAGAAACATAACTGATTATTTCTTTCAAATATTTGGTTCCCCGATCTCAAGGTGCTCGGGAAAGCCACCTGTAGTGGAATTATCATCATGTGAAGTTGAATATATAGCAAGAACATATGTTACGTGTCTAGAAATTTGGATAAGATTTGAGCTGGAAGAGATGGAGGACAAAGTGAAGAAACCTTTGGTGTTGCAAATCGACAACAAGTCAACCATTAATCATGCAAAGAATCTAGTTTTGCATGGAAGGATTAATTAGCACATTGAGGCTATGTTTATTTTCTAAAATAAGAAGGTAAATCAAGTTGAGCTTGAAGTGATGCATTTCTCAAGTGAAGAATATTTGGTCGGCAATTTCACCAAAGGATTGAAGATCGATAAATTCCTAATTTTGAGAATGAAATTAGGAATAATTATGTCAATTATGATTAACTAGTGCTTATTAACTTGGATTATAAGAGGTTATGTTGTGATATAATCTAGGTTATAGCTCAACCCAAGTTGATTAGGCTTAGGATTTGTTATGTTACTTACTTAGTACCTGATCTTACTGGTAATCAGAGTAAGTTAGTGGCCAGCAACACGTCTGTCATCTTGAGCGATCACGGAACAATGGGGTGTACATGCAGGTACTCTGATGCTTAAGTCAGTTCGGGTGAAGAGGTAAGTGAAAAAGGGTTAGAGAATAGAATAAGTGGCCCTACTACATAGGAAAGTTTTTTTAGTGAGCCCCTAGCGCATAGCCAATGTTCTCCATTATGGGTTGAATGTTCAAGCCCATAACGAATGACTGTCAGGATTCCCACGTGGAAGTAGGGGTGAGAAACTCATGTTCATCATCCTGAGTTAACTACTTTGTACTCCCATAATAGTGGAATACTTGCCTGTTACGAAGGACAAAACGGATCTGCAAGGTGCACGGGTTTAGTTGGTGACGTGTCCTCGGGTGATTAGCACATGGGGTGCATGTTCTCCACTAGCCTCAATGGATTGGGCCAGCACTTCAGGTCTTTGCTTGATAGCGAGTCAGTCACATGCCTAATCTAGAACAGGAGCCACCTGAGTCGTTCCTAGGAAGAGGAACAATGACTTAGAGTAGTTGATTTATTGAGGAGGAGCAAGGAACTTTACGCGAAGCGAGCATTCATTTGGGCGCACGACGGTGCTCAGTATTGGTGTCTCTTATTTGTGGATTTGTGTACACGAGGAAAACATCTTGCTCGTAACGCGTTAGATTTCGCTTACGAGGGAGACGCGTCATGCATGAATTGTGGTCGAGAGTTTGGTTTGCGCTCGCGTTGAGTGTGTAGCTTTACTCGCGAGTTCTCATGCCGCCTGTAAGCTTACTTCAAGATTTTCCCCAAGGCTATGCTTGTGAGGGAATCTGAAGGTTTGTCGTTTGTGTTCGACGTCATAACTTATTCAAAGTTTTTTCCTGAGGCCATGCTCGTGATGGAATGAAAAATTTGTCGCTTGTGCCCGACACCGTAAACTTGTTTCAAGCTTTTCCCCGAGGACATGCTCATAAGGGAATTCATAGGGTTGATAGGACTCGAAGAGATAAAAGTTTCATCCCTTCGAGCCACCTGTCACAGTGATTAAATGTGTATTGATGGCCCATGAATATGGGTAATGATGGCATATGAACGGAGACACACTTGCCCAAGCAACGCCATATTTTCCCATGCAACGAGCTGGCTTATAAATAGGAAGAGTGGAGGGTCATTTGATATGTTCGCTCTCTTCTTCATTTTCAAAGTTCGTTATCCTTTCTCTCAAAGCTCGCTTTTCCTCTGAGTTGTTGTCGAATCCAATCCGCCATCAACGTCCGTCATCTTCTCAAATCAAGTAATTATTCTTTTACGTCACACAAAGAGGAAGTTGATATGGATCCAAACAAAAGTTACGATTTACAAGAAAGTAATCCAAACAAAAACATTTAATCTCTTTATCACTGAACTCTTAAAATTAGTAAGAGTGAAACTAAGTGAGAAACATGGAATCAATCATTATTCTATGTTAAGCAACACTAAAGATCACATTATCATCGTCAGAATAACATAAACACATTAATATCGACACATAAAGATCGAAAGACTGAAGCAAAAAGGGAATCAATTTATTAACAAGTATTATAAGTTCTATATGCACAAAACCAAATCAGGTTGAACTTGAAGTGATGCATTTCTCAAGTGAGGCATAATTGGTCAACAATTTCACCAAAGGATTGGAGATCGATAAATTCCTAACTTTGAGAAAGAAATTAGGAATAGTTATATCAATTATGATTAACTAATATCTATTAACTTGGATTATAAGAGGGTGTGTTGTGATATAATCCAAGTTGTAGCTCAACCCAAGTTCATTAGGGTTAGGATTTGTTATGTTACTTTCTTAGTACCCGATCTTACCAGTAATCGGAGTAAGTTGGTGGCCAGCAACACGTTTGTCGTCTTGAGCGATCACAAAACAATGGGGTGTACATGCAGGTACTTTGATGCTTAAGTTAGTTCGAGTGAAGAGGTAAGTGAAAAAGGGTTAAAGAATAGAATAAGTCACCCTCCTACATAGGAATTTTTTTTTAGTGAGCCCCAAGCGCATAGCCAATGTTCTCAGTTATGGGTTGAATGTTCAAACCCACAACGAATGACTACCAGAATTCCCACATGGAAGTAGGGATGAGCAACTCGAGTTCATCGTCTTGAGTCAACTATTTTGTACTCCCATAATAGTTGAAGATTTGCCTGTTACGAAGGGCAAAACGGATCTGCAAGGTGCACGAATTTAGTTGGTAACGTGTCCTCGGGTGATTAGCACATGGGGAGTGTATTCTCCATTGGCCTCAATGGATTGGGCCAGCAATTTTTGTCTTTTTCAACATAGAATTAGATTGGGTTGTGCCTTATGGAGGGTCAGTCACAGGCCTAGTCTAGAACAGGAGCCACCTGAGTCGTTCCTAGGCAGAGGAGCAATGACTTAGAGTAGTTCATGTGTCGAGGAGGATCAAGGTACTCTACGCGAAGAGAGTGTTAATTTGGGTGTGCGATTGCAAGCTCGTGTCGTCGTAGACGGTACTCGGTACTAGTGTCTCTTATTTGTGGATTTGTGTACACGAGGACAACATCTTGCTCGTAACGCGTTAGATTTCGCTTACGAGGGAGACGTGTCATGTATGGATTGTGGTTGAGAGTTTGGTTTGCGCTCACATTGAGCATGTGGCTTTACTCGCGAGTTATCAGGCCGCATGTAAGCTTGCTTCAAGATTTTCCCAAGGCTATGCTCGTGAGGGAATGCGAAGGTTTGTCGTTTGTGTTTGACATTATAACTTATTTCAAGTTTTTTATTGAGATCATGCTCGTGATGGAATGCAAAAGTTTTCGTTTGTGCCCGACACCATAAACTTGTTTCAAGCTTTTCCCCGAGGACATGCTCATGAGGGAATTCGTAGGGTTGACGGGACTCGAAGAAATAAACATTTCATCCCTTCGAGCCACGTGTCACAATCATTAAATGTGTAGTGATGGCCCATGAATAGGGGTAATGATGGCATATGAACGGCGACACGCTTGCCCAAGCAATGCCACATTTTCCCATGCAACGAGTTAGCTTATAAATAGGAAGAGTGGAGGGTCATTTGATATGTTCGCTCTCTTCTTCATTTTCAAAGTTCGTTATCCTTTCTCTCAAAGCTCGCTTTTCCTCTGAGTTGTTGCCGAAGCCAATCCGTCGTCTTCTTAAATCAAGTAATTATTCTTTCGCGTCATACAAAGAGGAAGTTGATGTGGATCCAAACAAAAGTTACGATTGGCAAGAAAGTAATCTAAACAAAAACATTTAATCTCTTTATCGTTGAACTCTTAAAATTAGTAAGAGTGAAATTAAGTGAGAAACGTGGAATCAATCATTATTCTCTGTTAAACAAGACTAAAGATCACATTATCATCGTCAGAATAACATAACACATTAATATCGACACATAAAGATCGAAAGACTGAAACAAAAAGAGAATCAATTTATTTAAGTATTCTAAGTTCTATATGCACAAAACCAAATCCTCACTACATGCTCACTAATTTCAACAATGTATATAAATAAATTGCAGAACATAACAAAAAGTATGAACCAATAATCAGTTAGTGATTATTTTATAAGTATTTTAGCTATTGTATTCTTACATTAATTGATAAACTAGAGTCGTGACACTTTCCAATGATTTCAATAGAAAGAGTATATGAAAATCTTAAGAAATATATCTTCAGATATAAGTTTACATTACAACATAAAAAATGTGATGAGTTTATCCACAAACAAAAAGTCATGAAGTGAACCACATGTATGAGAAGAGAAGAGAAGAGAAGTTGAATACTCTTTTTGACCATTGGTCTTCCACTCAAGAATATTTAGTAAAAATTCAGAAAGTTTATGTCTCACCAACACTCTTGAAGGTAAGTGTTATCCACATACATCACTTTTCTATTATTATCAATCAATACTGAACTTTGTGTTTAATGATTAAGTTCAAAAAGAAAACAGGATTTGACTTTGTTTTTCTTCTTCTATTTACAACACATGTGTGGTTGAAAAATATCTTAACTTTAGAGAGAAAAAGAAAGAAAAATAATAGACACTAGAATCTAATACATTGGTGAGACATTTAGTCAATAAAAACACTGCTGAGGTTACAAAGTAGTAATGGAAATCTATGTTACGCGTGGACAAGACAAGTTGAAAAGGAAATGAAAATGTGTAAAATTAAAATGAAAAACCGTCGACAGCAGGATTCGAACCTGCGCAGGCATAGCCCAACAGATTTCGAGTCTGTCTCCTTAACCACTCGGACATATCGACGTCTGACGATTGTTGTTTGTATCATATTTATATATTACAAATGATATTAACATGAACTACATAGACCCAATTTTGAGTATCCAAGGCCCATAATCTGCTAGTAACATACTGGGCCTGTTTGTTGCATATTGCCATGTAATTTTCTTTCTTTGTACTTAAGAGAAACAATTTAGTTATTATTAGAGTTCTTAATATATACTAACCTATAAAATATGGATTAGTTCACATGCTTGAGTCACACACAAAGCCTTCAAGACTCAAATAAGTCTTAGTATGTTTGGATGATAATATTGAAATATATATATATATATATATATATATATATATATATATATATATATATATATATATATATATATATATATATATATATATATATATATATATATCAACTCAAAAGTTTCAAATAGTTGCTACAATATTTTTGTGTTTTATTGTATTAAGATGTGGTTTTCTATTGTGAAATAGTTTTCTAACATGAATCCAAATACATATTAAACCTTCAAAATTATGTGGCTAATTAAAGTTCGTTTGCATGCTATAATTATTTTTGAAAATTTAGTTGAATTTAATTTTGTCTTTTCAAAAAATAAAATTTGAAAGAGTTATTTTAAAAAAATATTTTCACACTTTAAAAATATTTGTAAATTTTTAAAATATTAATTCTATTTTTTTTAAAAAAATCTTTTAAAGATGATACTAATACATCTAAACATTATGAGTTTAACAAGTAATGGGTCACAAAGCCTTTGACCCAGGCCCACTAAAAGTGACTGGGCCTATTAAAAAACTTTATTCACATGTGACTATAATTAGAAAATTTTACCTCATATTTTTACCATTATCTTTCCACTCTTATATTTTTTTTAAATATTTAAATTTTAGAATTTTTACTTATAAAATAATTTTACTATTCAATTTTTATCATTATAATTAAATTTTTCGAAACTGAAACATTTCACGCCCCTATCATTATGTACTGGATAACTTTGTCCAAGGTATTATGGTATTTAATTTCTCTTTATATATATGAGATAAAAATTGAATATAGAATTATATTACGGAAGCACACTCAATTGTAGAAAAATTTAATACACGAGAAGAATTTAAAATTTTAAGCAAGTTGGTATCAAACATAAAATAAATGTTATCATTACTCGTTAGATATTAAAATATGAAAAAGAGGAAGAAGCAACAAATATTTGGTTGTGATAACAGTGAAAAATACAAGTTAATAGTGCAACTAAATAATGCGAGTGTCCGTTTAAAATTAGGTCAACATCATTTAAATATGATTTATGATGGAAGATTGATGTAAAATGTGGACTTCACAACCACAATTTACCTAATATAAGTTCATTTGTTTGTTGGTTGTCTATGATCAAAAAAAGGTAACATGTTGTTGATATGACAAAGCGTCATTTTTCACTCAAACACATAATGCTTTCATTTCAAGAGTGGGATCCAAATAGTATTACTCATAGGTCCTAGAATTAAGATACACCATATGTTTATGATGATGGTTGATGCAAATTATGTTGACTAGAGTAGGAAAAAAGATGACACAAATGTTGTGAGAGATATATTTTGGGGACACCCAGACTCAGTGGAGTTGTTCAATATTTTTCCTATTATCTTGACTATGGACAACACATACATGATAAACAAATACATGCAACGTTTGTTTGAAATTGTTGGAATGACTTTAATTGAGTTGATATTTGTTGTTGCATGTGACTATATGGAATCAAAGAATATAGAGAACTTTTGTTGGTTATTGGATAAGCTAAAATAGTTGTTTAAGAAGGAATGGACTAAACCAGAAGTGATTCTGACTGATAGATATCTTACTTTAATGAAAGTAATTCAAGTTGTGTTTCCAAGTATAATTAATTTTCTTTGTCGGTATCACATCAAGATGGTGTATACACCGGTCAGGAAAGTATGAAATTACGGTGTCAGCCCATTTCAACCTCCTCCCCCTTTTACATACATATATCATCAAACTGTCTAGCATGTCTATAACTCTCGAATGGACGCCATATGACATTAATATGTGTTAAGTCGCTCAACACGCTTCTAAGCTCATCAAACTTTTTTGTCCACTGCTTATATGTTTATCCCATTGCTCGCGGAAGTCCACTATCATTGCTCGATAACTATTGTCGCTCCCTGGATTTCCATCCCGGTACAAACGCGAAAGTGATGCGGAAAGAGGTAGAGTCGCCAGGCAGGCATTTTTATCTCGAAGGAACGGGAATGGTAATGTTGCACAAACCAGAAGAAAAGAAAAGGGAAGGACAAAGGTCCTGCGAACCAAAGAGACTGGGTTCGGGAGTCGGTTACGACCTGGGAATGTATTAGCACCCTAGATCGTCCGTCGTACCTGACGGGATCCACGCTTGCAAAGGAACTGTTTCAAAGGGTGAAGAAAAGAAAACTGCTGCAAAAGAGAGATTGAAACTGGAAAGGGAAAGGGAACTGAAAGAGAAAACGAAGAGGAAAAATGTAGGGAAAATAAAGATTGTGCTCGAATGGGCCCTACCCCGCTGCCTACGTACCTCAATGGACATGAGGATCAGAGTCGCCGTAGTTCCCCTAACTAGGGGTGGAAAGATTACTTATTTCTTAAGGCTTGAACTGCCTATGTCAATGCTCAGGTGTTGCGGGCTCGAACGACGAGTATGTTACCGTCTTGCAAAGTGACAAGTAGTGACAAGTTCGTACGTAAAGAGTGAATGAGGTGAGAAGAGATTCCCGAAGGAGAGACGCTTATTGTTTGTTTGTATTTTTTAGAAGTCTTTTTAGAGTTTGGCACAAGGAAGTGAAGGCAAATCCTTTTCTAAGGACATGTCCTTATTACCACATCCCAAAATAGAATGAGTAACAAGTCCATCAAGAATGAGGAAGATCCTCAAACTTGTTTCCTAATATTAGGATTTAAATTCACTAACTTGTTTGTATTATTAAATGATTTTGTGGATTAAAGTGAAGAAGTGTTTTTTTCATGATTTTCTTTGAGAAAGTGATCAAATGGAGAAGTCACCTAAACTATTATTAATGTTTTAGATTTTGTATGAAGATGAGAAAGAGAAAGAGCACCAAAAGGATCTCAAAGGTAAAATCTAATGGGGAAAGTCTAATCTTAAAGTTATCATGCAAATGTGGTCCTAGGGTTAGTGAGGTTTAAACTATCCTAAGAAATAAAAGAGGAAAACAAAGAGAAGAGAACAACTTACTCCTATAAAGGAGACAAGTTGTTTCTAAAGGGGAAAGATAAAAAGTTGAAACACAAGATGGCATAAGGCACATCAATAATCACAATATAGAAAGTAAATCAAAGAGAAGATGAAGAATTGAAATGTGGATAATCTCCACACTTCACTTACCATAAGCCCCTGAAATGGTTAGTACACACTTAGATGAAACAACTTGAAACAAATGAATTGATAAGCAAACCACAACATCAACTCCACTCACAAAACCAGAAGCAAAAGTACCCATATATTGCACTAAGACACGTTAATCAAAGCAAAACAAACAAGAGCTAAAGCACACAAACTATTACTAAGCTTCACAAGCTCCTCTGAAGAAAACAAAACACAAATGGAACACCAAGGACCCAACAAGTTAGACAAGCACTAAAAAACACAAGATCATAACCTTATCAACACAAGAAATGGCACCAACAACACAAAATCTCAAGGAAAAGATCATACAAGTTCAAGCATGAACATCACAAGAATGAGAATTGAAGTGGACATGTGCATAAGTGTAGGAACAAACAAATGCTCATCAAGTCAAGGCCTAAACATCCTATAAAAAACCAGGAACCTAAACATGTTAAAATGTTCCAAAGGAACATGATCAAGCATGGGGAAGAAGCATACAAACTCAGGCATAAGCATCATGGAGAGGAAATGAAGAAAGAAGGTGAAGTGAACATGCATACATTTGTGAGAAACTTCAAAGACAAGTAACACCAAACTTTTCAAAGTACAAACACTAAAAAAGGACCAGGGATCAAACCTCATACAAAAAAACCTCTAAACATCCTATAGGAGTTGGCACAAGTGCCCTCCTAGCCTAATAACTAAGCATGCTAACAAGAAGAAGCAAAATTAAGGCAATCTCACATGAAAATTCAAATCAAATCAAAAACTCATGAAAGAATTCCACAATTAAACTCAAATGTTCATTAATCAAGTGATAGCATCATGCCAAGAGAGCAAAGTCAGAATCAAAAGCAAACTAAGTCAAAGGACCTCAAGAACACAAATTAGGGTTTTGAAACTTCAAGCTCAAGTCAATTGCCAAAAATATTTATGCAAGCTTCTAAACAACAGAAGAAAAATCATCAACAAACTACATCCTAATATGAATCAAATGCAAAAAGAACCAACTCAAAACTCAAATTGATGATCAAGATAGAAAATCCACAAGTTAGCATGTAATTAAAGATGAATTAAAAACAATTAATAAAAGTGAAAATTAATTCCTACGTGGAAAATAAAAATAAATGGAAAATAAAAATGTCAAAAATTAAAGTAAATTAAAAGAATCAATCATGAATTATTTCAGAATTTTTATGAACTTCTAACTATTTTTAAAAATCAAAAACCAAACTGAAAATAAAATGAAAGGCAATGGATGAGGGGTGCATTCAGTAAACCATTCCAGTTCAAATCCAATGGGCCTGGTAAAGGGGGGACGTGCATAACATCTTGAGCCCAATGATCCAGCGTAGGTTCACACATATTAGTATGGAAATTCAGCAAAATATGAAAAAAAATATGAGTCATGAGATCAATCCAATGTTCACAGACGAGTCAATGATCAAGCCAAGTCATCAGATCACACACACACGCGCGCGCAGGCTCATGGTAGTTAAGGTAAGTTGGCAAACAAATTGGATAATTCAGATTTAAAATATGAAATGAAGTCACATGAGAGGGAGGGTCCATTTTAATGTGCCGGCAACGTGTACACCATCCAGATCCAAGCACCCAGTGGCTAAAACATCTTCTTCTCCATTCAAACAATCTCCAGAATCCGGAGACCGGAGCTAGGGCTTCGGCACCGGAAAACTCATGTTCATGAATAAACCACCATAAAACAAGATCAAACTATCCAGATTTAATAATCCAAGCATGCTGAACTCAAAAATCACATCAAAAATTCCATTAGATCCATGAATCAAACAAATCGAACACAAACAGTTTTGTACATCAAACTTTAGATCCATATATCTCACTCAATATTCAAGCAAAATCAAAACCAAACACAGCAGCATAATCAGTGAAGCAAGTAGAACTCAATGCACACCTTTAATATCAAATCTAGATCTACGAATTTGAAGCTAACCTGAAACTTGCAGTGTTCAAATTAGCTTGAAATAGACCTCCAAGAGCTGCAGATCTTCCTCCTTAAGCTCCTTCTTGCAAAATAAATGCAAGAGAGTGATTGAATTGACCTAGATCTAGAGTTTCAACCTCAACTGCACCTATCTTGCACTTGAGGAAATCTTGAGATTCAGCTTCAATGAGTGATGGATTTGTGATCCTTATGCTCTCAGGATCAAGAATGTGTAATTTGTTTGGCTAATGTGTGGGAGAAATGGGAGATTCGAAGGAAAGTGCAAAGAGAGCAAAAAGTTTGGAGTGAGCAAATGGTGATGGTTCTGAGAAAATGGAAACCCTAATTCTCTTTTATATCATGCCAATGATCAATGCTGAGAGAATGAAAGGGAATGCACGTGAGGAATGAGTGGGATGAGGGAATTTGCAAAATTGGCAAAACTTGTGTGACTCAATGATTTATGAGTGCTCTCCTTCCATCACGCACATGCTCAGCTTCAATTCCACTTACTATTATTAACTGAATCAATCTCAGCCCTTGGATTGCTTTGTATCATGCCTTGTGAGTGATCTTTCATCATTGCATTTTGTGAATTATCTCTTAATCCATGCACGAATTCTTGGGATTCCTTGGGAAAACTTGCTTGTTATGAGTTGTTATTGAATGTAATGACCAGCATTGGTGTATTAGAAACCCTAAAAATGCATTACAAGCCCTTTTGCAAAGAGTGGAATCTTGAAAATGTGGAAAACCCCTAAAACTAAGCCAAGTTCAAATGACCATATCTTTCACACCAAAAATGACATGGACAAGTTCTTGTACTTTTTAGAAATGGGAGACAATTTCCTACAACCTCATGTTCAAGGAATTTTCATTTGAGATCATTTTGGTCATGAAAGAATGCCTTGAAGATTAGGGCAAAACTTGCCAAAAATGGAAACTTCCATTACAAGTCATATGCCAAAAATGGAAACCCTTGCCAAAACCCTAAATTCTTGACTTTTGAATTTGCCAAACCTCTTCTATGACATTAAGAACATCCCTTGGCTTGAAAAATAGGATTGGAACCCTTGAATTGCCACAGTTGACTTTTCAAATAATTAGTTTGACAAATTTCTTCTTATGCAAGCAACTGATGAAATAACTACCTTCCTCAATGAATCTTCTCACCAAATTTCATCCATAGCATTCACATATCATATGAAGGAATTTTCCCACATGAAATGGCCAAAGTCTCAAAGAATCCCTGCTTGAAAGTGAAACCCTAATTTGAAGTCATATGTGTAGGAGCTTTCCCTTTCTTAGGTCATCTGTTAATCTCCCAACCTTCTGGGCTCTTGTAAAGAATCTTGAGCTTGTGTAGGACATAAGAACACCTTGTGAGACTCTTGCAATGTCACTTGACCTCTTGCTTTGACTTGTAAGGCTTCAAATGCACCAATGATTGATCATATTCCCAATGCTAGAACATGAGAATGATATGCTTCATTTTTCTATGCATGAATGCTAAGGATATATCATGCTTATGATGATTATGATATGATGATGCTAGGAAGAAAAGGGCAAATTTGGGGTGTTACAACTATGACTTTTTTTTTCAATAGTAGGAAAGTATTAGTGAATTCAATTACTACATAAATATTATCAATTAAAATAAATATCACTAAAGAATAATAAATATAAATAAAGAAATTGAATAATAATAAGTACATATAGAAAAGTGGCATATTTATAGAGATGCTTGCAAGCAAACATGGAAGCATCTCCTAAATATCTATATAATAAGACAAGTGTAACTTCCCCCAACTATATCTTCCATGAGCAGTCAGGTTTCTATAGTCGCAGATATCTTGCCTCTACAAGAGTAAAAGTTTTGTCGATAAAAATATTGCAACCAACCAACATCATCATGTAGAATTTGGTAGCATAGTCCAATCGATTAGAAGCTCGATGACGCACGAGTAAATCGTACATCCATTCCACCTTATAATATGGACTCCTACAAGCACAAACCTCTCTTCTTGCCTCCTTTAAAGACACTCTCAAAAGCTCAATATCATGATCAATAGTACCTTATTCATGCATCTCAATAAATGGAATATGAAAGGATGGTGTCTTTGAATGTCATCTCTCCACGAATTCTAATTGTAGATTTCAATCAATCTTAAATAAATGTTGAGAGATATACGAAACACAATCTTTCAACTTATTTTCATGGGCAACCATCTTTAATTCTTTCTTCAGACCACTTTCTTCAAAATAATTTAAAAGATCAAATATATAAATTATAAACAATAATTAAAATATAAAATTACTCAACAAAAGTGTTCGAGAATTACTTACATTTCCATACCATAAAAGATGAGTAACATGGTGCTCTGTACGAGAAGAGACATGTCGTCAGTGACGAAGCCAGAAATATTTTGAAGTATGGGCAAAAACTTAAAGACTGCAAAAAATTTACATAAAATATGACGGTTTTAAAATGACATTTAATAAAACTGTCACTATTTACAGTAAAATATGACGGTTTTATAAACTCATGTAGTGTTAATAGAAACATAGTGTCTGAGAATTACTTACATTTCCATACCATAAAAGATGAGTAACATGGTGCTCTGTACGAGAAGAGACATGTCGTTAGTGGCGAAGCCAGAAATATTTTGAAGTATGGGCAAAAATTTAAAGACTGCAAAAAATTTACATGAAATATGACGGTTTTAAAATGACGTTTAATAAAACTGTCACTATTTACAGTAAAATATGACGGTTTTATAAACTCACGTAGTGTTAATAGAAACATGACAATTTTAACTGTCTTTATTTTGACACGTCAGTTGCTTTACGGTGAATTTTATTTTTATTGTTTTTATAAATCGAATTTTTTTTTTTATAATTGTGAAAAATTGATGTATAGAATTGTATAGAGTCATAATATTTTTTTTATTTGAGGATAAAATTTATTCTTTTCTTCTTCTTTTTTACAATATTGTACATGTTATTTTTTTGTTTTTGTTTTTTTTGCAATTGTTTTTTTTCTGTTAATTTTTATTTCTTCTAAGTATTCATTTTTAATTTTTGGTAAATTTGATCTCAAATTATAGCTTTATTTTATATTTTAATTCTTGTATTTTTTGTAATATAGTTAAATCTAAATATTATAATATCAAAAAATTTGATGTGATGTATAATTAATTGCACAAAAATATAATTTTTTTAATACAGAAAATGTAGTGCCCTTCGTCCTACACCTCCAGGTCGAATGATTATATCATCACTTCCTCTACGCCCGTTCTTAAATCTAAAAAATAAATAATGTTTCATTTAACTAATTCTTTCAACTGCTCTTAATAGACCAAATAACTTGAAATTAAAATGAGATGAAAAAATTTGAACCATATATCATTTATACATGTACATTTTAGTCAAATTACATAATTATTGAGGTGGGAGATAATTGTATAGTATGGGATGAAAATTTTAAAGTTTAAATGGGGCTTAATATGTACTTAAAACATTTGGAACTTTGTTTCATGGTTGAAAATAACTTTCTTTTAAAAGAAAATATGAAAAGTATTAGATATTTGTTTAAATTTTATTTTTATCTTTATGAAAAAAAATTGCTCCTATTCATTTCTTTTGAAATAAAACTATGGGAAATAGTATGACAAATTGAAAATTATTTTATTCTTAAAAATATTTTATAACTAAAAATTATATTTTTTCTTTACTTTGTGACCTAACAAAATATGAAGTTTAGTATGCGTGTGAGATTTAGTAATAAAACATTTGGGTCTTGAGAATGTCATCTTCTTACAAACTCAGTTTCGAATTTTAATATATATATATATATATATATATATATATATATATATATATATATATATATATATATATATATATATATATATATATATATATATATATATATATATATATATATATATATTTTAATGCGGTTAATTGCTGAACTTTAAATGGTCTTGTTAAAGATGATTGCAACTTTTGAAAGTGTTTTCAAGTTGGAAAGATTCCCAACTCATAATTCTGAGTAAGAAAATTGGGCGTCTGTTGTAAATATGGAAGTATGAAACTGTGCAAGTGTGCTTTGTTGGTGCCTTGAAAATGACTAATAGATAGATAGATGTCAAACAGTGATGTCTCAGTTTGGGTCTTCCTTCGAACAAAGCAAAGGCCAGATTCATTGCATGGAAATAAAAGATTTAAAAAAAAAATTGATTATTGGTTATAATTGTTTGAAACATAATGGAGGGATAATCGAGGAGGGAGTGCAGAGTATGGTAGTTACTATATTTTTTAAGTTTAAAAATTAGAAAGAAAAGTTATGTAAATATTTTTATCAATAAAAATCTATAATAAAAAATATAGGATATGGAAAACACATAAGGATGCGGATCTAAATATTTGGCCCATCATATAAAAAAAAATGGATAAAACAGACATGCTCTTGTTTGATTTAAATATTTTTACGTTATTATAGTTTTGCATATGCACATGATTTGTTTGATAAAATATTTTAGACAATCACATTAAAAAAAGTTTTTCATAATGTCATATTTTCTGACCGGGATGTATTTGATACCTCGACATTTGAACGACACTGTTGGATTATGAAACATGCTTTGCTTTTTGTATTTAAGTTATATATTATGAACTTGATTATGAAATATAAATGTTGGACTCTTTACCTGACTTCCTTAACTTTCATGCTTGAGTTTTGGTTATTGCAATCCACAATGTTAAATCAAAGTGTAGTTGAAATTATCTTGGAAACATGTAATAGATATTGTCTTGGAAACATGTAATAAATTTCATTTTACAAGAGATTGCGGAAGGTATATAATCTATTCTACCTCCTGCAAGTTGCAATGCTGCCTGAGGCATTGCTTTGTGGTTGAACTCGATTCGTGAAACCCATCCCTCCCTTAGACTTATAATCATTGTTGTTTCCAATAAAGGTAGTAATCAATGTTTAAAATAAAGGAATGTGAAATCAAGGTCTAAGTTGCGACATCAAGGTCTGTGAAATCATTCCTTTAGTGATATGATGATATGAATAAGGTTTTACTACATAATCTGATGTCTGTGTTTTTAAAAATTTTGAATCTGCAAACTATCTTGATGAACTTTTGCATACATTTGCATATGGACTCATGGTGATTAATCCATGATAAATATGAATATCATTTGAATATGAATTTCTTTTTTCGTGATTGATTATGACAATTTATTTAGATTTTTACTTTAATTTTATGTCTCAATCTTATGTGTTGTTAGTCAAGATTCCAAACCATGTTGATATCAACATTGCTCTTGAACTGAAGAAGATGCTCATAGACAACAACCTTTTAGATGTGTATGCTACCGTTATAATTTCTTCTTACGTCAGATCCTATTTCGGTCGTGGAACTAAAATTTTGGAGTTGTGATTTGGAGAAATAGATAGTGGTTGTGACGGTAGACAAGCACGACAGTGGCGGAGCTATGTTGATAAGCTGCTTTTAGGGTTTTGATTTATGAAAGACGACGAAGAATTCAGTTGCTATATGAGAATTACTGAGCTGGTACTGAGCATATGTGGGTAACTGTAAACACCCCAAATTTGCCCTCACCCATTCACACCATGGCTTATGATCATCTCATATGCATAAACACAATCATATCATCTCACATCTCATTTTTGATTCACTGCATAGTTTCTAGGGCATCTGCACCTAGGGTTTGTGATCTGAGCAATCCCAAAGCATCTTGAGCCATTCCAAAGGCCACTAATCAACTCAAAGGGGTCCATTTGTGTTCTTATGTCATATTCCATCTCCTCAAAGCCAAAATTGCAGAGGAATCACAAGAACTAGGGTTTGAGTGGATGCAGAGCCAGGATGAACTGCACAGTTGACTGAAAATTAGGGTTTTGGTTTCAGAGGCCATAACCCCAAATTTTTTGGTCATTCTTGTTTCCATTGGTCTCTATATGGTATAGGGAGTATGCATATCAATTTTCATGAAGAAATTCCATGGGGAAGTCATATGATCAAGGGTTGACTTTTCAGACAAGTCAGTGTAAAATCAGGGCATCTGAGGCCCCCAATGACCCAACCAATGGTTGATCTTCATCATTTTGAGTGTATATGATCTTTATTTGATCATGGAAGAAGGTTGAAGTTCATAGAAATCAAGAATTTAGGGTTTTTGCAAGTGTTGACTTTTTGGGCATAGTTGACTTTTCAAGAATGCATCATTTTAGGTCATTTTTCAAGCCATGATTCTTGATCCAAAAATGCTTCAAATGGAAAAACTTTGGTCATGAAAGTTGTAGATCTCATTTTTCCCTTTTCAAAAAGTACAAGAACATGATCAAACTCTTCTTGAATCAAAAGTTATGGCAAGGCAAAGTTGGCTAAAATCATTGATTTTTTAAGGCATGCCTCAAATGGAAATTTTGCAAAGTCATGAACCAATGCATTATGTGACCTCTAATTCATTTGAAACCATTACACAAACATTCTATGAGCCTTAAAAATCAGAATTGGACCAAGTTTCCCCATGGTTTGGTTTGTGTAACAAGACTTTCTCACATGTGAACCAAAGTTACAACAAGTTGCAAAACTCATGATCATGCTTCCTACAACTTGCAGCCTTGGATGCTGAGCTTTGCTAGACCTCTCCCTCACCCTTGCTGCGCCAGCCCATGCCATGTACTTGCCTAGACCTTGAGCCATGCTTCTCTTACACATTATTTGACTTTTTGCAAAAGGTAACTTACCAATCAATAAAGGGCATGTCTTGTCAACTGACCAATGAGAGAGAGTTATGTGGACAATTTGCAAGCTAAACATAACACAAGGCAAGGCTGAAACATCCTCATTCATGACATTCACACAAACACTCCCATTTGCAAGTTACTTCGAATCTGCCTCCACAGCCTGCAAACACTTCAACCACTTTCACCATTCAACTCACCTTGCTCCATAGACCACAAAGCACCAAGAACACAAGCCTGAAACAGCCAGAACATCCCACTGCCATTTCTCACTCCATTTTGCAGTTTCATTCGAAACTCTCATCCTAGCTCACAAACATACAAACAAACACTCCAGACCTTCTCCATTCATCCTCAGGACCACAAACCATCATTCACAATGGCCTGAAACCTCCAGAAACTCCATTGCCATTTCTGATCAAGCTTGAGCAGAAGCTGTCGAATCTCACTATCCAGCCAACATAAATTGTTCTAAGGCATTCAAACATCATCAAGAGGTCCTAAGGAGTGGATTGCACAAGGAGAGGTGGCCAGAAAGTTCTCAGGTTGAAAGCTCCAAATCTCAGGTAGCTCGAAATTATTTTTTTCCAGAAATCATTTTTCTTGTTACAAACTTGTTCTATGTGATTCACTGATTATCCTGATGTTCTTGGTTTTGAAAATGGCTTTGATTTGAGAGTTTAATTTGTCTCTGAAACCTGCGTGCCCTAGAACTTGTTCTCTTCGATTCAGTTTGTGTAGGAAGAATAAATTTGCTTTAGGATAGGGGTTTGATTCGTGAGGATGTGGGGAACATTTCCATGGTTTTAGATTTCATTTTAGTGACCTAGGGAAGGATTTAGAAGTTTTCAGGGGAGAAGGTCACCGGAGAAGACGACCGGAGCTCGTCTCCGGTGACCTGAGAGTGATTAGTCATTTAATTAGGGTTAGGGCAAGTTTTAAATGTGAGCCACTGGATCTTGTTTCCCGCGTGTGAGTGTGTGGCTGAGATCATGCCATTTTCAATTAATCAGGATTAATTAATTCTAATTAGGTTTAATAATTTAATTAGTCAGGTTTGAATTGTGACCATTGGATCACGCGCCAAGTCAACCATCTCCTCCTCAGAATCAATCTCATCCATCCATCCTGATTACTTCTTATTTTATTTAATTTTTATTCATTTTCTTTTCAATTAACTTGCATATTTATTTTAAAATAGCAAAATTGTCTTAAAAATTATGAAACTTTTTCTTTAAAGTTTTATTAATTTTTAAGACCCAAAAATATTTTTATTTTATTTTTTATCATTAAAAAAGTATTTTTAAATATTTAAAAGATTATTTTTAATTGATTAATGGAAATTAATTAATTAAAAATACTTTTAGGTATTTAAAAATTACAAAAAAATTCATGAAATGTTCTAAGACATTTAGAAACATTGTCCAACCTTCAAACCAAATTTCTTTTTTGATCTTGATGCATTTTAAGAATTTTTCATTGAATTAAATCATATTTTGTGCATTATTTTGATCATAAGTTTAAAAATTCATTTCTGCCTATTGGAGAAGGTTTGGACATTGAGTCTTTTTGCTTTGTTTTGTGTTTGGCATGTAGTTTCTAGGGTAAAATGACCATGATTTGTTTCTTCATTTTTCAATTGTTTGGCATTTCTTTTGTTAAGAACCCTAAAAAACCCTAATAACTTGTGAAAATTCATAACTTGAGTTTGGTTGAGAGTTGAGAGTTCCCCTTTGGGCCGTGGTTCATTATAGGTTTAGGGTTTCTTTGGGTACCATTTTCCATTTTTTATCTTAGGATTTGTTTCTGTTTTGGGTTTTTGTTTGATGTCTGATCCATGAACCCTAATTTGGGCTTTCTTTTGCATCCTTCTTGCATTTCCTTGCATAACTTGACTTGTCTTTGCATTTTGTGCATTCTTGTGATCCATTTGACATCTTAAGACATATAGAAAGCATGTTTGATCATTGCATTACATATTTTCCATGTCATTTGTCTTGTATGATTCATAACTTTTCATGTATATCCATGCTTCTAAACTTGCATCATTTGCATTCATAATCTTGTATGAACATCCCCATGCCTTGCCTCATGTTTGCAGCATCTCATAGCATCATTATCATCATCAACATGCTTCTGGTTTGGTCTAGCATCATGTCATTTCATTTCATTTAGCATTGCATTGCATTTCTTTCTAACATTTCAGGTGGTAAGTGAACTTGAGAAGTGAATTTGCCTTCACTTCTCATAACCTTTCTTTTCATCTCTCTTGCACCCATTGCTGTATTTTGGTTTGTGTTTGAGATTGAGCTTGCTCATTCTTCTTCCTCCCACCTTCTTTCTTCAAGTGACTTGACTTCTTGAATGAAGCAAGTCACTTTGCTTCTCTTGATCTTATTCATCTGCTTCCTGGTGGCTCCTCTGAAGATTTGTTCTTGCAAACCTCACAAACATTAGGATCATCCAAGCATGACAATGAATTAGGGTTTTGATTAGTCCCCCCATAGTTTTACCTTTGTGTCTCTCTTTGAGTCTTCTCTTCTCATCTCATAATCAGGGGCCAAACCCTAAAGGCTTTAAGACTTTGTGATTAAGCTTATGCCTGCATCCTTCTCTTAGGATGGAGTGTATAACTTTAATCCTAAGTCTTGAACCCTTAAGGTGTTTAAATCTCTTAATCAATCCACTTAATAATCATCAAGACATCACACTTGTAACTTGGGCCTTGCATTAGGGTTCTAATTCTTCCTTAAGTGGTTAAGAAGGACTAACCCTAGTGTTAATGGACAAGTCCCCCTCAAGTTGTCTTACAAATCATAAAAAACACTTCATCATCATATCATTAACTAAAATCCACTTAATAAAGGCTTTGTTTTGTCATGAGTTTAATCCCTAATCATGGATTAAGTTGAGGAGCTTTCCTCAGCTTAAACATTCTCATCTATCATCCTTCTTTTAGGATGGTGTAATGAGTCTGTTTAATCCCTGATTATGGCTTAACCTCATTACTCAACACTAAACAAAAACCACAAAAACATCTAAATAATCACAAGTAGGTTAATGATCTTAATCCTACACCAAAGGTGATTAAGTGTGAGAATCTGACTTCGCACTTAAGGTAATCTCATTACCCCTAATCAGAGGGAAGATGTGATGAGTTTACTAAATCCATTGGTTTAGGCTTAAGCTCATTACCCTATGACAAACTTTCAAAAAGAAATAAAAGACTGAAAACTCAAAAACAAACAATAATCGTCTCCTCCGGGATTCTTTTCTCATCTCATTCACTCACAAACGAGAACTCGCTTCTTCCGTCTAATGCAAGACAGTAGGCACCTGAGCCAGACAGGTCATACACTTGAGCATAGACAAGTAAGCAGTTCACAAGTCAATTCATCTTTCAGTCTCTTTGGGTCGAACTACGGTGTTCTGACTTCCTCATTGCACGAGAGGATACGTAGGCATAACTTAACGGTTATCGAACAAAAGTCTCTGTATATTCCCCCTCCTTTCAGCTTCATTCTTTTAGCCTCATGATCTTGAGCATTTCATTCTTGTTCTCACACTGACACTGTACATATTACACTTTACACTTCTTTTACACTGACACCTGTACATCTCTTTCCAGCTATTATATACACAGATTGCACAGACACTACCCCTTTAAAACACAAATCTTTTAAGCGTGGATCCCGTCGAGTACGACGGACAATCTGGGTGCTAATACCTTCCCAGGTTGTAACCGACCCCCTTTCTCAGTCTCTCTGGTTCGCAAACCGTCTTATCCATCTTTTTCTAGGTCTATGCAGCATTGCCTTTCCTCCGGGATAAAAATGCCTAGCTGGCGACTCTATTCATCTCCAGTGAGTTCACGGCTGTGTGTTCTCACTGTTCCCTTCGCCGACCGTTCGCGCTTGTACCTGGATGCAAATCTTTGGGAGCGACAGTAACCAATTTTTTTATATTCATTTTTTAGCGTAAATGGTTGGGTTCAATTTTTCTGAAGTTGATTTCCCCTGTATATTTCTGGAATAAACCTGCAAGTCTTCTAATTTGAAAGCTTAAGTTTGTTGAGGTTATAGTACTGTTAATCATAGCTTGCCAGTGTCAGTGACGATAAAAAATCAAAATCCAATTAATTACCTCCATTATTACCCATTATGTGCAGATTTTGATTTGACGCTTTCTAAGTACAGTCATTTGCGTGGATAGTACGAAATGCTAATCATGAAGTAACACCAATTAGGAATCACATTGAGGTTGCACTTTTCCACATGGAACAACATGGTAATATGACTTCTTATCATGTTTTTCAGCTTTTCTCACATCCTTATAAAACTTTAAGCAACTGAGGTTATAAATGTTACAGAGGTTATAATTATTGGTGGTGCTATTTGGAAAAGAATCAGAATGTCGTTAAAGTTTTGGAACAAGTTAAGCAATGTCTATATTAGTTGTGATTTCTATCTTACATCGACACAAATTTCACTTATGATACGTTTTGATCAAACTACATCATTGTATGTCATTTGAACATTCAATAACTTCTAGTTTTCATGATTAATACATGGATGTAAAAAAAGAAACCTGATTGTTAATTGTGTTGCAGACAAGAATACTGGATGAAATTTAGTCTTTTCAGTGTTAATCTTTCTGAGTTTTTAATGTTACAATAGAGCAGATGGTATGCTTATCTTTCATATCATTAATAGCTAGGATGTATGGTATATATCCTAACTTCATGAGTAAACATCACCCCTGATCAGCTAAGTCTCATCAGTAACAGACATTATCATTCTTCAACATAGTCTGAAAGTTTAGCTCCACGTCGTTTTCTTCTAAAAATGCTTAACCCTCTCATACGAAAACCTGATAACTTAGCCTTGAAAGTATTGTTTCAGTTTCTATCTATGTTTTGTTGGTGATTTTAGTATCATCAATGTATTTTAGTAGTAATGTGATTTACTACAGGCTGATACAATTATGCGTTAAAGCTTGGAAACGAGTTAGGGTAATGCGGAGTGCACACTCGTCGAGCCAACGTATAATTGAACGCGGATAATTGAAACGGGGTTCCAAGGGGCGAAGCCCCTGGCGGGGTGCGGGGCAGCGCCCCATTGGGGTTCCAAGGGGCTCTCTGGGGTCCCGACGTAACCGTTTTTCTGAACGGTGTTGTCTTTTCGATTTCTGTTATTGATTTCCTATATAAGGAGTCATTTGGCCTCAGTTTGAATACATATAACGAAACCAAACTTTCTCTCTACATTCCTGAACAGTTCTCTTTTTCCAGAAACAAATTGTTCTTCAAGAATTATCCCCACAAAGATTTCGTGAACTCATGCAAGAATATGGTAGAAATACTTTGTTCGGAAAGTGTACGAACACGATTCTTCGAAGTTATCCAGGATTATCATACCCGAATTTCTCACATGTTTCATCTATGTTTTAGTTTAGATGTTGTTGTTCAATTTATCTTTGGATTTTGGATTGTTCATGTATCGATTTTGTTTTCATTTTGGATTTTATTTACATTATTGTATGCATGTTTCAGATTAGATTGTTGTTTTTTAAATTGTCTTTTGATTTTTGTTTCTTTATTATTGATTTTGTTTTCATTTTAGATTTTCTTTTGAGAATTGGTTCATCTATGTTTCAGTTTAGATGTTGTTGTTTAATTTGTCTTTGAATTTTGGACTGTTCATGTATCAATTATTTTTTCATTTTGGATTTTATTTATAGCATTGGAAGAATGGGAGGATTCTACACTCTTTAATGTTAGATGAATTTGATGATGTTGGAGAAGCTGAAATTGAAGATAACTATTGGGATGCAATCCATCCTCGCAACTAGGGGTGGCAAAACGGGTCGTGGCCCGCCGGGCCGGCCCGCACACCCGCCAAAAAGTGGCGGGTTGGGTTGGGATTTTAGACCCGCCGCCCACTAAAATCCGCCCCGCTAAATCCCGCCACCCGCCAAAGCCCGCCCCGCCAAAACCCGCCGCCCGCCAAAGCCCGCCACACCTATATAATAACACTATTTAAGTATTTGGAAGAGCCTATGAAAATAGTTTGTGATATGTACATAAGTTGTTATTAGATTATTAGGACTAATCTACTTTCTCTTTCTTTATTGTTGGACAAGTATTTGAATTTTTCTAATGAAAAATGACAAAAGTGTGATCGAAATTTGAATTTAGATCATATAAAATACTAAATGTGATATTATATATGATAAGAGTATTATTTCACTAAAAGTTGATGTTTTAGGCTAATAAAAATTATGTTTTTTAAATGTTGGTTTGATGTATTTTAATTGAAATGTAGAAAGAAGAATCTTTTAATTTATTTAAAAAAATAGAAAAAATAATTAAAAAAGAAGGCGGGCAAGCCCGCCGCCCGCCAACCCGCCACCTTGGTGGGGCGGGTTAGACTTTTACGTCCATTTCAACTTGACGGGCATGCCCGCCCCGCTATTTTTTGGCGGACTTTAGGCGGGACGGGCACGGAGCGAGGCGGACGACCCGTTTTGCCACTCCTACTCGCAACCTCTCTCCACCCTGTCCAACCTCCTCAATTGAGGCTCAATATGGAAGTGATGAAGAAGTGGTTAATGCTGGGGGTTACAATTCAATTGTGAAACTGTTTTCTCAAAAGATTCTTCCCATAATGATCAAACTCTTCAAGGTACTCTTGGAACTATTGAAGTACTATTCATCTCAACTATTGAAATACTATTGATTTATTTCATCAATGAAATGGAGCTGTTTCAATAGTCTTATATTGTTTGTGATTGGTAAAAAAAATCAAAGATTAGTAATATTTAAAAAAACTCAAATTACTTTTTAAGTATTTTAAGAATATTTTATTATATAGACTATTTATATTTATATATTGCTAACTTCACACTTATATAAATGTGAGTTTGAATACAATATATTTAATAAATTATATTTATTTATTATTACTAAAATTATTAATTAATCTATTTTTTAATTATAATAAAATTAAAATTTTATTTTAATATTTGTGCAAACATCTAACTTTTCTTTTTACGGTCAATATTAATATAATATCTATTTTATTTTAATCGATAATTATATCTATTTGAGAAAGATAAAATATTTATTTTACTTTTTTCCTTGATCTCACATGCCTCATTTTTTATTGTATAATTATTATATACAATTGTGTTTATATAATTATTATTAATTAACTCATTTTAAATTTACATGAAAATTTAAATATATTGTATAACTTATTAAACAACTTTACCCTGAAAATTTGTGGTTTGCTGCGCTACCAAACCAATATGTGTGCGTAGAGATTGATATTACTATATGGGAAAGAATTATTTATTTGCGGTTTCCTTCTTAAGTATATATTATATCTTTTAAAAATAATTATTTTTTTTGGTTGAAAAATTTAATTTTTTTAATATCATTTTTATTATATTTTGAAAAAATATGCATACCATACTAATATCCGTGTGAATGCACGGATTATCAATACATTTTCAACAATCACACTACTGAATTTTAATTTCATAATCCAATTAATCTCTCTAAGATGTTTTATAATAATTAACTAAATATATATGTTAATTATTTTATTTTTGTATTCTTCTTTTATCAATTTTCTTTTTTCCATATTTTTTTACTACTAAATCTTTCCTATTTTTTCCATCATATATACATGTTAAAAATCACAATTTTTTTGTCGATTTTTTTATTTCAAGCTTCTAATATATTTTCTTTTACCCATGCTATATTTTCTTTTATAAAGAGGAAGAAGGTGTTTAACAAAATAAAGTATATTGTTGATTAATTTATTTATATATATGATTCAAAATAGTATTGTTTTAAACAAGAATAACTTTAATTGTTCCAAATATTGAATAATATTAATTTATCAATCATATTATTGTTTCAAATATTGAATGATATTAATTTTTCAATCATATTATTGTTCCAAATATTGAATAATATTTATATACATAAAATTTGATGTAATATAATTTGATTATTTACTTACGGAAAAAATACATTGTTGATTCAAATATTTTTAGACGGAAAAAATACATTATTGATTAATTATTTATATATACGAGAAAAATATTATTGTTATAAATGAGAACAACTTTAATTGTTCTAAATATTGAATAATATTAATTTATCAATTATATTATTGTTCTAAATATTGAATATATTAATTTACCAATCATATTATTCTTCCAAATGTTGAATAATATTAATATACATAAAATTTGATGTAATATATTTGTGTATTTATTTACGGGTAAAAATACATTGTTGATTCAAATATTTTTATACGGGAATAAATATATTGTTGATTAATTTATTTATATATACGAGAAAAAATATTATTCTTATAAACGAAAACAACTTTAATTATTCCAAAATCTAAATATTGAATAATATTAATTTATCAATTATATTATTGTTTCAAATATTGAATTATATCAATTTATCAATTATATTATTGTTTCAAATATTGAATAATATTAATAGAGATAAAATCTGATGTAATATCAATTATTGTTTCAATTGAATAATATTAATTTTATTCTTTTTAATAAATTAATATCTATTTTTAAAAATTGCACGTCTTAATCGGTACCCGTACAAATGGCTTGTACAATTTGAGAAGTGTTGTAAAATGTTTAAAGTGAGTAATTGTGACTCCATAAATTTATTTCTTGTTAAGTAGTCTTGTGGTTTGACTTTATCTTATTAAAGATAAATATGTAAGTATCATCTAAACTGTTTTAACGAGAGAAAACAACAATAATTAAATTATGAATGGTTGCAAACTTAGCATTTCTACGATCGTGTTATTTATTTTTCTTGAGAAGGAAGTAGTATACACCAAACATTTGTTTTAATTACACTAAAAAACAATAGTAATTTGAACATGTGAATAAATCGTTCAAAACTAAAATTATATATTATTAGAGGAAACATGATGTAAATCTTGAATCAAGGGATTAAGTTTTTCGACAATAGAAAATTTTGTTATTCGTATCTCTTGTTATCCACCTCATGAAGATTAATGACTACACCAAAACAACACATTGAAGCGATACGAATAACAAAGTTTTTCATTGACGGTAAACTTAATCCCTTGATTTCAAGATCTTCATCATGTTAACTTTAATAGTATATGTTTTTAGTCTCTATAATATTATATATATGTCTCCGACTATTTAGTTTAATTAAAAAAATATTTTGCTAAAATTCATTAGTTCTGCAGATATATCTGCGGAAGGTTTCAACGTAAAACAAAAAAAAAAAACGTCTGGAAGTATATCAGCGGAACCAAAGAGGGCATAATTAAAAACGCACATGGTGTGAGAGACTCATGGGATGAGATAAGAAATTCTCTTAAATGTTGGGTTCTCTCTTGTGTCGTGCTTGATAAAAAAGGAATAAAGTGTATAGAAGACTAGCAGATGACCCGTGCGTCCGCACGGGCAGGCGCGTTGTCGCACTTTATTAGTTAAATAATCTTATAGATGTATTTTTATTGTTTGTTTAGATTTTATATGACTGATATTGTTCCGTGTTATAATTTTATTCCATGAGTAACAATTCAAATGTGCAACGAGAGAAAAATTTACGTTTTTTTTTCGCCTGAATTTAACTGGTAGTGTCCCGTGTTATAATTTTATATCTTAAATTATTCGATAAGATTTGATTGTCGCTGATATATAATTATTATAATAAAATCACTAATAACTAAAAATATTATTAAAAAATGTAAGAAAACACCAACATGATAAATCCAATATATCTATTAACTGTAAATATATACAAATACAAAAAATAACTATAAATCTATACAAATATCAATAATAACTACAAATAAATATTTGGTTGATAAAAAAATGTATTGTGGTGACAGTGACTCGTGCAAATAGTGAATTTCAGTGATAAAATTCATAGGAGTTGGTAAAATTTATAAATATCTCTCATTGTTTCCTTAAAGTACTATAATAAGTTCATAGTTTTAGGGATACAATTCATAGGAGTTGCATTACAAATTTAGTAGAAGACTCGTGCGCACGGGTAACGATACATTTATTTTATAAGATATAAAATTTATTTATATGTATATATAAATTTAAAATAAAGCCATGAAACATATCCCATATACATTCGGGAAAAAATCCCACTTATTTTTCTTGTGTTTATTATTTTCTCTATTTATTTTGATCTCATTTATGCCTTTTCATAAGAATGAGACATCTTTTAAGAATATTTTCAATGATACAAAATCAAGATATATTATAGAGGTTAATAATATATGTAACATCCTTCTACCCCATCACAAATTAAGCACTTTAAATCATATATCAGAGTACAAATCATTAAAAAAGGTATCACATTTGCTTCTTAAAAATCAAAAGTCAAAACATTACATAGAGTCATGTCCCGTAACACAGGTTCGTAAAAACATATAAACTCATTTGTATTTCTTTTGAAACATTACGCGACGGAAATCAATAAGTCTTAAATTCCTTGTTTATAAAACCAAAACATATAATTCATCTCAAGTATCATCTTAACAAAATACTTAAATAAAACTTAACATCTTAATTCAAATAAAACATAAACACTCAAACAAATCTCATCCCGATGTTACTGGACACAGAGCAGGACTCCACTTCTAACTAACTTGACGACTCACTATCTCCGAGCTAAGCACGCACCGAGCTAACCTTGATTATTTACAGGATGGCATAATAGACCATCACCAGAAGGCAGACAGTGTGAGTAAATTCACATTCCATACCATAATATAGAAATCAGAATTTAAAAACAAAACAACAACAACAATTCATTTACAGCTCATTTACATATCATCATCATCACATCATAGGAATATTCATCATACTCATTTAATACACATCATCAAATACATCTCGTCATTTCATAAAAATTAATGCAAATCATGCTATGTCATTTAGAATGAAATGCAACCTCTTAATAATGCATGTGGTACCGAAACATCCTCGTGTGATGGACATTGGGCCATCAACCCTCCCCTAAGAGAGCACATCATAAACATCATATCACTTCAATCCACACAATGGGATTGAAGCTACCAATGGACCGAAGTTCCCTCATAAATTCAATGCCATGAATGCAAGACGCAATATACACACATCATCCTCAAAACATCATAACATTGCATCCGCATTCATTATTAAACAATCATTCCTCATACTCATTCATAACATCATGTACATACTCATGGAACATCATACAACACACTCATCCTACATCATATCTCTACATCATGAATTCACACATCATAACTCGAAGGAAATCCAATAATTCATCATAAATCACTTTACTATTAACTATACTCATATAGCCTCAAAGACACATCATGTGACAACTCTACAACGTCATGGCAACCTAGAACATACTACCTTAAAAACAATTTTCAAAATTAAAACATTTTCCAAGTTTTTTAGGGCTCGCTAAGCGAGACCTCACGCTCGCTAAGCGCCCAACTCTCTAGCTTCGCGATTCTGCATAATTTTTCTGTGATTTCAACCTTCTCCTTCTGCGACAAAACTCCTTCAAAACTCACAATTTAACAGCATTACATTAGAAAACCTCATTAACATCAACATTCATCATAATAACATCATGTACATCATTGTATTCATCAAAATCATCATGAACTCATCATTAACAACACAAAATCATCAATCAAAACCTTATTCCCTAAACTACACCACAAAACCCCCAATTTCATTCCCACATTATAATATTGAAAGGAAAATACTCCCCGTACCTTAATTTCCGTAAGCTTTCGATAAACTCTTCACAATTATTTCCAAACTTCAAGCCCTAGTTTCTCCCTCTTCTCCATAGCTCTTTTCCCCAAAAGTGTGACCGTTCCAAATGATCGTATTCTCCAATTTTCCCCTCTTTTGTCACTCTTGCCCCTATGCCTCTTTTAGTTTTTCCCCATAAAACCCTCACTTATCCTCAACCAAAAGATCACAATGCCCTCATTCTCTAATTCCTTTTATTTTATTTTATTAATCTCAAATAATAAACTAAACCTCATCTACTTAATTATTCTAATTATTATTAAAATATTAAGCTACCATCAAACTTCACAAAACATCAAATAACCTCATAAACATCAAAATTCACAAGAAAACACATCATTATAATTAAAATCGACTTTGGGGTGTTACAATATACACAACAGATAACAAAGTCATGCTCATGACTAGAGCTATCAATTTAGGGGACAGGGCCTAAAATATATGGAGCATAAAATTTTAAAAATAAATTAGCTCTTTAATATGTAGGACCCTTAGAGTGAAGGCCCCTAAAATTTAATAAAGGCCTAAAGGCCCCCTATATTTTTAAAAATTGACTTTTTCCATCAAACAAATTTTATTTTATTTTTCAAAAAAATTGATATTTTTTGTTTTTGAAAAAAAATCTTTTTTTTTTTCATTTTAAAAAATTGATTTTTTTTCGAAGAAAAAAAATCGAATGCTTTTTTTCCAAAAAATCGACTTTTATTTTTTGAAAAAATCGATTTTAGAAAAAAAAAATATTTTTTTTCGAAAAATCGAGTTTTTTTTAAATTATCGATTTTTTTTCTT
Source organism: Lathyrus aphaca (assembly GCA_963966055.1). Classification (NCBI taxonomy): domain Eukaryota; kingdom Viridiplantae; phylum Streptophyta; class Magnoliopsida; order Fabales; family Fabaceae; genus Lathyrus; species Lathyrus aphaca. The sequence continues at coordinate 732,836,912 of OZ014519.1, read as the reverse complement.
CGAAAAATCGATTTTTTTTTTTAATTTATGGCCTTATCAAATTGGACTTTTTGACCCCTCTACTCATGGCAAACATGTCATTATCACAGAAATGCAACTATGATATGTGATTAGATGCAATAAAGAAGACACAAAACTCGAGTCCTAAATCAGCGTATTAAATTATTTGCTACTTTATGCTGATTATATTAAAAAAGATTATATGTTAATAGTATATTAGTGCAATCTATAAAAACATTTTTAAATTTTTTTATAAAAGTAACTTAAATCAAAGAAATGACATTAAATTTCAAACGAAGTTAGGACATAAAGCCTAGAAAACTATGTCTCGTAAGTATCTGGAACATTAAAAAATGCATTCAAACAGTGCACCAGATGTGCTAGATCAATGTCAGTTTCAAAGGGACAAAACAAATCAGTGTCCAAACACTGCTAAAACCAAAAACAAATTACAACATGAGGAAAGTAGTAAGTATTGCACTGCTAACCCCAAAACTAAACAACAAAAGCATAAAATCTCCAATAGCAATACTAAAATAATGCCACTATCCGAAAACACAATGACCCACTACCTGCAGGACATAACTGGTAAGACGGAAATGAAGGCCTGCTGCACCACAAGTATACAATATAGTCAGCCCAGCCAAAAATATCAAGATAAGAGCTTGAAGCTCCAAGAAGCCCCAAAAAAATCGGGCTAAAATGCGACTTGTTATAAACACCAATGCCACACCGCTGAGAATGCAAAACACCACACCGCTGAGAAAATTTGAATCATACATAGTAAGCAAATAATAATTGCAGAATAACTCAAAATATCCATACACTACCAATATGAACTAGTTAACAAAAGTTGCTAAATAAAGAGATGCATATTTTCTCATCCAAGCAATACAATTTAACTCCTCTGCAACAACACAGAACAACCATCAATACAATTTAATTCCCCCGCTGTAACACAGAACAACCATCAGCTAATGGCCCATACCAAACCAGACCCCTCCTAACTACTTCCAACAGAACCAAACAACAGAAAGGCAGAAAAGACCACAATAACATCCTCCCCCAATGGAAAGATTTTTCAGGAATAATTTCAGCACAACCAAACTCGCATATCAGGAATAATGATCTTACTGCTAGCACACAAAAACAAACATCTATGTGGTGACAGTACCTTAAAGGAACTCCTAGAAAGTTTGTTTGTGAAAATCATTGAAACTTATATCTTGCCACCAACAACATGTTTCCTTAAATCAACTAAAAGAAAAATGAAACAGCAACACCTAGGCTCCACCATGGTCTTTACCAAAGTATAAGTAAAAAGTTTAACCTGAATGAAAGGTAACTATTGTTAGCACGAAATATCATCTGATACAACATGGGGAAATTCAGAGAGAAAGCTAGCAAAAAGTCACTTGAAACACCAGGGAATGTTCAAAGAATAAATGAGCATATGTTGCAAAATACGAAATGGAAAAGGTTGAACAGTGTTGTGCAACGGGTTAGAAGACCAACTCTACTTAATTACTTTGTATAATGCTAAACATAAACACACTAATTTATAGGATCGGTAAACATACTTTTGATTCAATATGAAAAATAAAAAATATAATAATTTAGTATTATAATCCCTCTTATATTTACTATGAAGGTTACAATAGGGAAGTTTAAACAATGACTACCACTCTAGCATTATGATAAAGAAAAGTAACAGTTATAGAAAAAATATTGCCAGGATTGGATTATTGGATTCATAGTGAATAAGCAATGCAAATTTTTCTATGTGATCAAAAGGGGGATGTGGCTTGCCCCTGCAAAAGTTTGAAAGTGTCCAAGTAGCATGTTAAAAAAAAAGCTACAAAATAATTAGTAATTGCATTGAATTCAAAAACCAGAAAAAGAAAAAATCAACAACTAAATATAACTTAGATATTCAGATTTAAATGCACATAAGCAAGACTTCTTAGTTAATTAAAATACTAATTAGGGTGTTGTAAGTTTCATCATTCAAAATTTACATTCCTCTAACAAATAATAATAACCAAAATCAAACTAAACCATAATAGGGTCATGAGAAAATAAATAAGAACAACTATAATACTTAACTGAAACCTGGAGATGAATTTCACCGGAAGGATTTCGTCAATGATCCGGTACAGCCCCTGCTTCACTTGGTACATCACCTCTTTTAATGTCGGCATCGTGAACTCCTGAGTATTCTCCATGCAGAACCAACTATTCATCCTAACAACAAATAGCTTCAAAGTAAATATTGTTTCGAAAAAGGAAAATAATGAATATATAAGCACCTCTTCCAATCAGCCACATATTGTTTCGAAAAAATATCTACCCTTTTTTGTTTTCCTCATCCGTGACAGCATGAACAGCTTCCTTTGTGATATCACTGCAATTGACATACCACTATAGATTTATCATGGGCTCCATTACATCATTTCTTCTCTGACCTGGGTAAATTCCTTGTTTCTTGTACCAGTAATACATGATGCAGAAATATATAAAAAAATCAAAACCCTAAAATCGAAAAACAAAAAAAAAAGTACAAATCAGAAGCTATGTTAAAAGTAAAAATAGAAAACTAGAAGCAACAAATCTGTCAAAAGAAACATTCCCTAATGAAAACTCAAAGTCTTTCTTCCATTTCTTAAAATTATACGCATTCAAAATCTCAAAAGAAACATAACAGTTGTTCATAAAGAAGACCATTGTTGAGACAAAACAGGAGTGCATTAGAACAAATAATAAACGCAATATAATAACATGATATATGCATGAGACAAAACAGGAATGCATTAGGCCTGCACCCTCAACTATGTCAGCCCCGCCCCATTTTTTCGGCCTTTTACAGAGCGGACCTAAACGGGGCTGGCATGTCCGTTTGCAATCCTTAGCTAAGGTTATGGACAATCTGGTGCAACATATTGTTGTTGCAAATTATGAAGCAAGGTAGCTTCTGTCATATATGGAGTCATTCTTGAAGTTCTCATATTGCGTCTTCTTGGTGGAATGATATCTCGTTGCTTGGGATCAATCTGAGGGTGACTTACGTCTTTTTCTTAGATAGTGTGGCTAATGTTACTCATAATGGGATGATTGATCCTTTTTGGAATTACCATTCAGAAGAATTTACGCATCTTAAAATTCGTTTATAAATACTTTTCTGAGTTATTGACCAAAAAGTACACTTCATCGAGAATAGGGCTCTCAGATAATGGATGAATAAGTGTAAGATTTTAGATGAATGATGTGTTTGTTTGTTGAAGAGCATGAGTTGGTGGTTAATATGATTATAATTTTAGATGTCTTCACCCTTTATTTCCTTTGGAAATGATCTTTGGTCATGGAATTATGCCTCAATTGAGATTTACTCTGTTAGTATGTTGTTGCACCCCAAAATTTGCCCTCTCTTCGTTGTTTCGGTCGTTTGTGTTCATACTTTGCATTCACATTTATATTAAGTCATAGCCACGTTTTCACTTTCTGTTTTCCCCAAGGCTTGTGATCTGGGATTCCTTTTGGATAGTTTTACGGATCTTTTTGGGAATCTTGTTCCATTCGAAGTTTGGAGGGGGACCTTGAGGCCTTGTTATGAGATATTTGTATCATGTCATCAAGTTAAGGTTGTGTGATTTGAAGTTAGGGGAAGATTGATCTAAAAAAAACATTTTATGATTAAGGTTACCATCCCCCGTCTGTTTGACATGCAATCTTGTGTTCGGAATAAAGGTTTAAATATGGTTAGGTTCACTTTGAAAGGAAGTCATTTTCAATGTTTGATAGCAATAATGATAGTAGCGTGACTTCATCATCAACTGCTCGATCTGATCTCATGTCTATATCTGGTAATGAGGATGTTCAATTTGATCAAGGTTTTGTACTTGATCAAGCTCTTGATGCTTTGGATGAATCATTTGCTAGAAGTACTGATGTTATGAAGGCACCATCTTTGCTGGATTGCTTGGTTATAACCACCTTTGTTGGAGGGAATGCTCAAGAAGAAACAGAGCGATCAATGGACATAATATGACGTGTAATCCATCCCAAATTAGGTTCCAATGTAATTGAAGTCAAACCTTCTGCTCAATTAATAACTGCTGTGGTGTCTTCATGGTCTTTTCTCCTCACTACCGTGGGCAATTCGAAGCTGAATTCAAAAAAAAACTGGCAGGGTTCAATATATTATTTATCTAGTCTTCTAGATAAAGAAGATAGGTCAGTAGGAATTGCTGCTGTTGGAACATTGGCTCTAATTTTTGAGATTTGGAGCTATAGATAAAATTAATACAAATATTGCAACTCAAGAAGAGAGTAAGCTACAGGAAAGTTACATATTTTTACAAGGTTTAAGAGGAAAAGTGATAAATCAATGCAAAAATCTTTCTATGGAGGCTGGTGGAAAAGGTTCTGCCAAGAAAGATCTTAGTAATCAGAGGAACCAGTTTGGTTCAAAGCGGAATAGCAGATGCCTTTCTTCAAACTCTTGTTCCACCAAGAGTAACACCTATCTACCAGCTTTCGTATTCATTTACGTAGTCCGCCACCTTCTGAAAGTTCCTGCAAGATAACACAGTCATTTTAGCAAATCCAGTTGGAACCACAAATGTCTAATTCAGTAGTGTCTGAAGCACATCCTGATGGAGATAATGGACGACGATATAATTACCAGAAGATGTCGAATTCCTCGCTCTGCTATGAATGTTCCTAGCACTGGTAAGAATGCTTCGTTGTGACGGCGAATGCGAAGTCCGTAGTGTTTCCACAATAGAAAATTGGTGATTGCTAGCTGTTACCTTCATTTCAACGCAAAGGCACATTGAATATACTCTTAGTACCTCAGTCTAACCTGCATACAAGAAAAAACCAAGTTAGCCAAGCAAATTATCCAAGAAAAGTCTGAGCTCATACCACAATGAAAGAGCTCCATAGATTATTCAAAAATTCACATGGCAACTCATGATTGAGGTTGACGTTAGAATTCCTTCAAAGCAAGTTGAATATGTGACAATCCTTAGGAACACTTCCAAACCTGATAAAATTTGGGGCAAAGTGATTCATCAACGAGAATTCATAATGCAGTTCAGATGTTAAGAAAAAAACTATACATAGATACTTCCCAAAAAGCATCACACAACAACTCATGATTATCAAGTGGTACCTCATTGACAAAATTTCCTATAAAATCCTGCACATACAGCATGAACAAGACATCATCCAAAAGTTCAAACAATGGCAACATTATAGTTCAAAAGTGCATAATACCTCAAATATGTCAGCAATAGGGTGGAACATCTTTCTTGTACCTTCTTGTATTCTCCATGGTGAGATTGGATTACTACAACAATAGGATGGTATTAGTTACAAAAGAATAACTTCACATAGCAGTAAAAGGAGAGTAATTAGTAAAAAAAAAGAGGAGCTCGTGACAGTGAAAAAAGGGGGGGATCAAGTCATTTGAAAATCAACTTTTAATCCAATCCGAATGCAGCTTATTCAGTTCATTTCAAACCAAATAAAATTAAATCAGATTGTCACAACAACAAGGACAGAGGGTTTGACATAAAGCAGAAGGTACAGGGATAGTTTTTTTTTGTTGTTCTCTCACAAGCAGTTGAAAGTTTGAAAAGGATAAGCAGACCTACTACCTGCTGTATCTGACCCGACTGCACCCTGCTACCCTCAACAACACCCTGCAGGCTGATGCGATTGTTTACTTTAAACCTGCACAAGCATGAGAAGATAATCTAAGCAAACAGGTTGTTTTGAGTATTAAAGAAGTAGAGAGTTTCGAGAATGCAGGTAAGCTATCAGAAAATGCAGACAGAAATTATGGCCTAGAGAAATCCTCACAAGAAAGTTCAATCCAGGACAAACGATTTCAGTCAAGACTCAACTAGTTCAATTCGTTTTAAAAAAGGGATCTTTCAATTTTTACTAACCCTATGGTCTCTCCTATAAAAGCCAAGAGTTATGTTCACTTGAAGGAGGATTTTTTTCAGAAGAAAACTCAGAAACCAAATTTCTGAAGAGGATTTAATACAGTTAACAGAAATAATTGGGAGGAGTTTGGTTTGATCTCACCATTTCCGTAAACCCAGGAAATAGCAACGTGAGTCAGAAGAAGGGGAGGTTGAACAAGCAAAAAACGCAAGACAACATAGAAAGCTATACATACCGTCAAGGGAGTGAAAGCAGATTACCTGTTAAAAGCTTCGAATCGGTAGATTTCTGATTTATCTCCAAACTCTGGCTTGCCGTTTGCTTTGATTTTTTTTTCTTTCTCTTTATTTATTTACTGTTGACGCGTTTGCATCTTCGTCTCTGAATCTATTTTGAAACTGGTATTAGGGTTCCATTTGGGAATAATGGGTATGTGTTGCTTTATGTTGTTGTTGTTTGCTTCCACTATCGCTCGGTTTTGAGTTTCATGTCGAGGATGATTGAATTCATAATGATGATAATGATACCATAGGGTTTTGTTTCTTTAGAAAGCCAAAGAATATGAGACGAGATTGAGAGAGTGAGTTAAGATGAGAGTGAGTTGAGATGAGAGTGAAAGACGATGTTTGAGGGTGGAGGGCAGAGAGTTGAACGAAAAAGATAGGCAGAGAGATGAGCGAAAATGAAAATGACAGTGAGAAAGGCCATGGGAGAGTGTTGAGTGGTACGCTGTGAGAATCTTCAAAAGTGAGATTTTTGAGAGAAACACTGCGTGAGAGAAGGAAACGGTGGGGATAAGCAAACCTAATTTTTGTCCCCTTTCAGTGATTACCAAACCGGGTCAGATTCGACCCGTCGGAGGTTGCCATTTGGGCCCATTTGGGCCATTCGTTTGGCCTCATACCTTGTTGACACAACCAGTTTTTTTTCTTCTTCTTCTTCTTTTACTTTGCATCGTTTTATATATATATATATATATATATATATATATATATATACATTAGTTTTAAAGTTTTTTTTAGTATAATTTTTTTTTTTTTACTAAGTATCATATTTTTAATTTGTGTAATAATTTGATATTTAGTTTTGTTTTTTTGCTTTGTTTCTTTAAGCCTGGAAAAAAACGTATAAAAATGGAACTAAGCATGTTTAAGGCCTTTCGTCTTAGGTAGTATTAAGTTAGGAAATATGAGTACGGTCACATTAGAAATAATAACTTTTTCGAATGATTAAGTGTTGGTCCAACGCCAAGTAAGATATTCGATCACCTACACTTCACACACGTAAGTCGGTCATTTGTGATCGCCATCTGCACTACTTTCATTCATTTAAATTTAATTTACGAAAAGGAACTCCGGAGTCTAGCATTCCGCACGTTCTGGATTGAACCGCAAATGGGCTAGCCTCACGCGATGGTTCAATCACCATTCGTATAAAAAATAATTCAATTCGTTTAAATTAATTTACGAAAAAGGAACTCCGGAGTCTAGCATTCCGCACGTTCTGGATTGAACCGCAAATGGGCTAGCCTCACGCGATGGTTCAATCACCATTCGTATAAAAAATAATTCAATTCATTTAAATTAATTTACGAAAACAGAATTCTGGAGTCTAGCATTCCGCACGTTATGGATTGAACCGCAAATGGGCTAGCCTCACGCGATGGTTCAATCACCATTCGTATAAAAAATAATTCAATTCATTTAAATTAATTTATGAAAAAAGGAACTCTGGAGTCTAGCATTCCGCACGTTCTGGATTGAACCGCAAATGGGCTAGCCTCACGCGATGGTTCAATCACCATTCGTATAAAAATAATTCAATTCATTTAAATTAATTAGCGAGTAACTGAACTCCGGAGTCTCGCACTCTGCACGTTCTTGAATGCAACCGCAACATGGGCTAGCCCCACGCGTGGTTCATTCGCCCTCTCGTTTTAAAACATCTTTTCTCAAACGAACATTGTTTAAATCATTCTATCTCTCGAACAAGCTAGCGCTTCAGCCTCCACCGCGAGTATAAGCCAATGCTTAACAGTAGAATGCATTTCAAACAATCGTTCAATTAAAAAACACAAATCGTTGTAGCACGAACTACGAAGCTCTGACTTTCCCATTGCACAGGGGAATATGTAGGCACGGGGATTTTAATCCTTCGCGAGCATAATAATTAAAAAAACTTAATCTTTTCTCCGTAATAAATAATTTTCTTTTTCTTCTAATAAAGCAATCTTAGAAACTTTAATCATAAAGAAGACAATAATACAAGTTAACATTTTAAGCGCAAACTAGACTAAGAGGTTCCCGTTGAGTACAACGGACGTGAGGGGTGCCTAATACCTTCCTCTTGCGTAACTGACTCCCGAACTTAGATTAGTGGTTTCGTTGACCATTCTTATCCTTTATTTAGGTTGTGTCTATATCTCCCTTTTCTCTCGTAGAATTAATAGAATTAGGTGGCGACTCTGTTGTTTATTTTAGGATCGTATTTTTTGAGGTGCGACAGCTGGTGACCCCCATGTACTTAGCATAAGAGAGTCGAGCCTAGCTTAGGATATTTTGCGTTTGTTTGATGACTTGTTTGATTATCTTCTTTATTTACTGTTGATATTCTATCTGTTGTTTCCTTCTTTATTATTTGCTCATTATATTTGCCTGTTGGGTCTCGGGATATCACGGGTATGAATTTGTACTTGAGTTTTGAAAAAGAAGAGGGAACACCTAAGTCTAGATTTGGATGTTATTAGTGTTAGTCTCCAAGGACTCGCTCCTTGCACGCCTAGCATGAAAGCTCCCCCAGATAGTTAGACTTTTCATAGATCTTGTCACAACGCAGCTAGCCTGTCGCGGGACCTGATTCATGAAAGGGCTGTGATTCTGGGACCCCCCTAGAACCTGTTTCAGTTTTGGTAGTTGTGTAATGTTAGGCTCCAAGGACTCGCTTCTTGCACGCCTAGCATGAGAACTCCACTCAAGGTAGACCTTATCGTTATTATCGTCACAATGCAGCTAGCCTACGGCGGGGCGTTAGTACGATAAACGTCCATGACCTTGGGTTTCCCTATACCGTCACCATAGAAAGCTATCATGAGTGGGAATTATGGGTAGAAAGATATAGACCGACCCTCTAGAGCCTACATGTTAGGAGTTCCAAGCTCCCATTGTTATCCCAGATCCAGCTTTGTGCATTCATAATCATGTAGCATATGCATCATAACTTACACATCTTGTTATTTCAGGAAAACACAACTATTTGTTGTTTCGCATTCAAAACAATCATGAGTTCAGGAAAAAGGAAGGCTCTACAGCTGAAAGCCTTCTCACCAAATACCACTGTTCTTATGGACTGCTTAGAGAAAATGCCTGCTTCCTATAAAAGGGTTGTTGAAGTAAGGTTTGGTCAAGTGCTTCATCTTCTGGAAGTCGACGTACAAATCCCGGGTCTCACAGCTTTGGCCCAATTCTATGATCCGCCGATGCGAAGCTTTTTGTTTCAGGACTTTCAGCTAACACCGTCTCTGGGAGAGTTTGAAGGGTTCTTGGGATTTTCTATGAAGGGAAAGGCACCTTACACCCTCGTTAGTCGGGATCTTAAGGTGGAGGTATTAGCGGAAGCTCTTCAGATCCCCATTGCCACAGCTAAAGCTAACTGGAAGCAGAAGAGAGAGTTTTGGGGTTTCCATAGGCTATTTTTAGAGCAGGAAAGCAAGAAATTAATAAAGGGACGTCAATGGGCTGCTTTAGTCAATGTATTAGCTCTCCTCATTTACGGTCTGGTTTTATTTCCCACTTTCGAAGATTTCATTGATACGGCGGCGATTAATATATTCTGGGCGGTTTGGAAAGAAGGTCAAAGCCCAGTATATCCGTTATTGGCAGACGTGTTCTATAATCTCCACCTCCGTCACGAGAAGAAAGGTGTTGTTTTGACTTTTTGTTTCCCATTGCTGTATAAATGGCTCACATCTCACGTTTTCAAACGCAATGATTTAATTCCCAAGATGACAGGCGGGGAATGGTCCCAAATGTTAGCTTCCCTCACTGAAAGAGACATTGACTGGTATCCCAACAAGTTGGATGTTGACCGAATCATTATGAGCTGCGGGAATTTCAGAAATGTGCCACTAATGGGATCAAAAGGGTGCATTAGTTATAATCCCATTTTAGCTATACGGAAGCACGAATACCCTATGCTAGGAAAACCAGAAGACGCCGAATTGGAAGAGATGATACTTCACAACAGAGGTGTGGATGATCCAGCATTGCTCTTCAGAATATGTCGTTCCTGGGAAAAAGTTCACACCAAAGGCTCCGAGCTAAGGAAAAGAGATGGAGTGGTCAGGATACCCTACCGACAGTGGGTTCTTGAAAGAGTCCAAATCGTCAAACTACCATTTTCTGGAGAAGCACTCCCCAAACCTCCTGTGCATGAACCAATATCCCTGGAAGAAGTAGAGGAACTTCGAATGAAGGTAGCCAATCTTGGGAAAGAAAACGAAGAGCTCAGCTCAAAACTGCACCGGGTCACCCACGAAAGGAATGAATTGAGGTATGACTTGGCTCGTAAAACTGTCCAATTCGAAACAATTCAAGAAAAGGCCAACGAAGAAGAGCGAAAGAAGAATAATGTTAAAGGGTGTCTGGACCAAACTTATGGGACGGTGGTTCACTTGAAGTAGGATTTAAACAGGGTTTGCAGGAAGAGCGCGAATAACGGGGATTGGTATGTCCGGGCGACTAAAAAGGCAAAGATCGAAAGAGCTGAATTCGAGAAGAAAATTGCAGAGCTTACCGTAGCACTTGAGGAGGCAGTGAGAAGTTCGAATCAGGAATATGAGCTTAGGATGCAGGCCATGAATGTCTCACGGTTCACCGTGAAAGATTGGGATTTCAAATGCCGAGAGGTGAATCGCGCTGAAGGAAATGCCCAGTATTGGAAGGAACAATATGAGGCTTTGATCAAAGATCGTGACATTTGGGAGTCAGCAAGAGATGAGGTACAGGGTCACTTCCAAGGATACCAGCAAGTTGTACAAGATCGGATTAAGGAAAGAGACATGTACCGTGATAAGCTTAATCGGCTTATTGAATGGTGCAACTTGCAGATAGAAGAACTACCTTTCCGACTCTATGGCAAGAGGGGAATTTGAAGACGATGGATCCTACCCAGCTGTGAGTTACTTTCTCTCAATGTGCCAAAACATGCTGAAGACTTTCAAGGAAGAGGTGAAAGAATGTAGTACCCAGAGACCCAAGAATTAGTCTTACAGTTGTAATTTATTTTGCTTTATTTATTTTGTTCATTTCAGAAGAGAATTGGTGTTATTTTTGTAATAGTTAACAAACCATAATATTTGTACTTGATATTTTAAGTCTTGATTATTTAAGAATGAATGAATTTTGGAGTTTTTCCTATAGTCCTTGACTTCTGTGATGTTTTGAATGTTGCACATTTAAAATTTTGATATTGGTGATTGTTTTTCCTGAAATTTACATTTTGTGGCATGGCATTCATATATTTCCATCATTTGCTGCATTTTGATAAAACATGAGGCTCATGCGTGTCTTTTTACCCAGTCGTCAAACTGTTTCGTCCATACAAAACCGGAGCCGACCGTCGCAGGAGGATGGAAAGACTCGAGCAGGAAAATCAAGAGCTCAGGGGAGAAGTGACTGCTTTAAAGGATAGTTTGGAAAGGCTTACCAATATGATGGAGACAATGGCCGCTGCGCAGAATCAGACGTCTCAAAATTCTCAGGAGACTGGACAGAGGACCGAGGCCATGGCCATCCCAACGACCGCGGCTCCTAGCAATGATTCCCAACATGTCGTAACCACTGGTTTCCCTTGGGGCATCCCTCGTGATTTCATTCCAGAGAATCATCAACCACATGTCTCACACATCGCTGCTGTAATGACTACTCCTCAACCTGTAGTACACACTGCCCATTACAACGAAGATCCCCCTTTCCACACAGCACCAAGCGAAAATGCAGGAGTAGACGAGAGATTGGATGAGTTCCAGGATCGTTTCCTAGAAATGCAAAATGAGATTAGAGCACTCCGAGGCCAGGATCTGTTTGGAAGAAAAGCTTCTGATCTTTGCTTGGTCCCCAATGTCAGGGTTCCGCACAAGTTCAGGGTACCTGAGTTCGAAAAATATAAAGGAAACTCATGTCCTCAGAACCACTTAATCAAGTACGCCCGAAAGATGTCCACCCAGCAGGACAATGACCCGTTGCTGATTCATTATTTCCAGGACAGCTTGACAAGTGCTGCCCTCAAGTGGCATATGAGTTTGGACAGCACAAAAATTCGGACCTTCAACGACCTAGGAGAAGCTTTCATCCGACAGTATAAGTACAACCTTGACATGGCCCCGGACAGAGATCAACTCCGGAGCATGTCGCAGAAGGACAAGGAAAGTTTCAAAGAATATGCTCAACGGTGGCGTGAGGTCGCGGCTCAAATATCCCCACCTCTGGAAGAAAAAGAAATGACCAAGATTTATCTGAAGACGTTGAGCACGTTCTATTATGACCGCATGATCGCAAGCACGCCCAGTGACTTTACTGAAATGGTAAATATGGGAATGCGGCTTGAAGAGGCCGTTAGAGAATGGCGTTTAGCAAAAGAAGCGGGGTCATCCAGCGGCATCAGGAAATTCGGTAATGGTTTCCACAAAAAGAAAGAGCAGGACGTTAGTGCCATTCACCAGAGAAGAAGTTATCAGCAGCAGGTGGCTGCAATCACCCCAATTGTCAATCCAGCTTCAAGTCCCAATTACCGGCCATTTTTCCCTCAAAATCAACAAACCACTCCACAATACCAACATCAGCATCAACCTCAACAATTCCAGCAGCAGCAACAACAGCCTCCACAACAGGCTCACCCCCAGTACAACAACAATCGTATTCCGAGAACACCCGTCTGCGACCCCATACCAATGACTTACGCAGAGTTATTTCCATCTCTACTGCAAAAAGGGCATATTCGAACAAGGCCTCCCCTCCCTCCGCCCAGGAATCCCACTTATGGGTTCAAAGCTGACCAATTTTGTGCTTATCATCAAGGCGGGCCAGGCCACAATATTGAAAACTGTTTTGGTTTTAAGGCCGATGTCCAGAATTTGATTAAAAATGGTGTTTTGACGTTTAAAGATACCAATCTGAATATTCAAGTGAATCCTTTACCTCCACACGGAAGGGCCTCGGTAAATATGGTGCACGGTTGTCCAAGGGAATATGCTGTTTATGACATCAGATTGATCCGAGGGTCCTTAGTACAAAAGCATGCAGAACTGGAAGAGCTTATCTACTTCCATAACGGGATACATTATTACAATGCGTGCAGAATCTGTTCTGTTAATCAACGGGGATGTCGCTTAGTGCGAGAAGATCTTCAGAGGATGTTGGATCAAAGGTCTATCAGAATAATGTATCCCAGAAACCCTAATGATGTTGAAATTGATGAAGAGGCATTTGTCATAATACCACAATTTAATGAACCAGGACCCATAGAGATCACCTACGACAGTAGGAGGATCGCTGCAACTCCATTGGTCATTGATGTACCAGGACCAATGCCATACCATTCTGAAAGGGCCATACCATACAGATATAATGCAACCATGATTGAAAACGGGAGGGAGGTTCCATTGCCATCCATTGTCAACATTGCTGATGTCAGTCGAGTTACCAGAAGCGGGAGGGTGTTCCATGACAAAGCTAAAGAAACTGTGATGCATAAAGAAACCCCATTGGAAAACGTTTTTAAGCAATTAGGCCAGTCAAGCAATACAAATCAAATCAAGGGAGATGATGAAGTGCTAAAGCTGATCAGGAAAAGCGAGTACAACGTAGTGGATCAGCTTTTGAGCACGCCTTCGAGAATTTCAATCTTATCTCTTCTGATGAGCTCTAAGGCGCATCGGGAGGCTTTGCAGAAGGTTTTAGAGCAAGCATTTGTGGATCATGATGTCACCATTGGCCAATTCGACAATATTGTTGCGAATATAACTGTTTGCAACAATCTTTGCTTCTGTGACGAAGAGCTCCCGGAGCAGGGAAGAAACCACAACATGGCATTGAATATCTTTGTTAATTGCAAGACCGACGCTTTGTCCAGTGTGCTAATAGACACTGGCTCCTCGCTAAATGTTATGCCAAAGTCAACTCTCTCAATGTTAGCCTTTCAGGGCACTCCTATGAGAGTCAGTGGGGTTATTGTCAAAGCTTTCGATGGGTCCCGGAAGACTATTATCGGAGAAGTGGATTTGCCTATAACGATTAGACCCCATACCTTTCAGATCACCTTCCAAGTAATGGACATCAAGGCTGCATACAGTTGCTTATTGGGTCGCCCTTGGATCCACGAGGCAGGTGCCGTAACTTCAACCTTGCATCAAAAACTCAAGTTCGTAAGTCAAGGAAAGTTGGTGACAGTGTTTGGGGAGCAGGCTATGATTGTAAGTCATCTCTCCTCTTTTTCATATGTGGAACCAGAAAATGATGTTGGAACCCGTTTCCAAGCCCTAACCATTGCTGATAAAGAAGTAAAGAAGAAAGGGGCATCCATTTCTTCTTTCAAAGATGCTCGGCAAGTTGTTGAGAGTGGTTCGTCTGAAGGGTGGGGAAAGGTTGTGATTTTAAACGAAAATAAGGCCCGTGAAGGAGTCGGTTTTTCGCCCGAATCAGCAAGACTTACAAGGGACGAAGGTGTCATCTGCCCAATACAGGAAAGTTTCCGCAGTGGAGGATTCATGAGTCCGACTCCACCAGAAGTTGACGCAATTACTGAAGATGATTCTGAAGAGGATTTACCAGACTTTGTTACGCATGGAGCTTTGTGCCAGAATTGGACTGCTGTGGACATCCCATCTGTCGTTCGCCTATCTAAGTAATGATTTTGTGTTAACCTCTCGCTCTGCCCGAAGCGAGAGAGTACTTTTGTAGGGTTTTCTCTTTATGCAATTTAAGAATTTTTGTTTCCTCTTTGCCCTGCCCAAAGCAAGAGAGTAATTTTGTTGGGCCCTTTTGTTTCGGAAATTAAACAATCATTAATGAAAGTGTTATTTTTCGACTTCCTTTATCTTTTGTCATTTTTACTTTTTGCCTTTCAGAAAAGTGGTAATCCTAAAAAAAAAAAACACATCTACATGTTTGCATAAATAAAAAATTTCATTTTTCAAATATCTGCATACGCTTCCATTTGTCTAGTGCTAAAATAAAAACATCAATCATATGTGCAGATTAATCATAAAAAAACCCATTGAAAAGCATGACCCATTACCTACTCCCAACTTTGAGTTCCCGGTGTTTGAGGCTGAAGAAGATAATGATGAAGAGGTCCCTGATGAGATCTCACGGCTGCTGGAGAATGAGGAGGAGACTATCCAGCCATACAAAGAAGCAGTGGAGGTAATTAATCTGGGGACAGAAGATGATAGGAAGGAAGTCAAAATCGGCGCGCTACTCATCCCCGACGTCAAGGGAAGAATGATAGAACTTTTGAAAGAGTATGCGGATGTGTTTGCTTGGTCCTACCGGGATATGCCCGGATTGGATACCCGTATCGTGGAACATCGCCTTCCTTTGAAACCAGAATGTCCGCCGGTCAAACAGAAGTTGAGGAGATCACGACCCGACATGGCTATCAAAATTAAGGAGGAAGTTCAGAAGCAGATTGACGCAGGATTCCTTGTCACTTCCGAGTATCCGCAATGGTTAGCCAATATAGTACCCGTGCCGAAGAAAGATGGGAAAGTCAGAATGTGTGTCGATTACAGAGATCTGAACAAAGCCAGTCCTAAGGACGATTTCCCACTACCCCATATTGACATGTTGGTCGACAGTACAGCTAAGTTCAAAGTTTTCTCATTCATGGACGGTTTCTCCGGATACAACCAGACTCGAATGGCCCCAGAGGATATGGAGAAGACTTCATTTATTACACCTTGGGGAACATTTTGCTACCAAGTAATGCCTTTCGGTTTGAAGAATGCAGGCGCGACTTATCAAAGAGCAATGACAACACTGTTCCACGACATGATGCACAAAGAAATCGAAGTATACGTTGATGACATGATTGCTAAATCCAAAACCGAGGAAGAGCATGTGGAGTACCTATTGAAGTTGTTCCAACGTTTGAGGAAGTACAACCTTCGCCTGAACCCCAACAAATGCACATTCGGCGTTCGGTCAGGGAAGTTGTTGGGTTTCGTTGTCAGCCAGAAAGGTATTGAAGTAAATCCCGACAAAGTCAAGGCCATTCGAGAAATGCCCGCACCAAAGACGGAAAAACAAGTAAGGGGATTTTTAGGTCGTCTGAATTACATCTCTAGATTTATTTATAATATGACTGCGACCTGTGGGCCGATCTTCAAACTCCTGCGAAAGAATCAAAATTGCAAGTGGACTGAAGATTGTCAAAAGGCTTTTGATAACATCAAAGATTATTTACTGGAGCCGCCTATCTTGGTCCCTCCAGTTAAAGGAAGACCTCTGATCATGTACTTAACGATACTAGAAGATTCCATGGGTTGTGTGCTCGGGCAACAAGACGAAACAGGACGGAAGGAGCACGCCATCTATTACCTAAGCAAGAAATTTACAGATTGTGAGTCCCGATACTCTATGCTCGAGAAAACCTGTTGTGCTTTAGCTTGGGCAGCTCGACGTCTCCGACAATACATGATTAATCACACTACTTGGTTGATTTCGAGGATGGATCCGATTAAGTATATCTTTGAAAAACCGGCCCTGACAGGAAGAATTGCTCGTTGGCAGATGTTACTATCAGAATATGATATTGAGTACCACACTCAGAAGGCTATTAAGGGAAGTATTTTAGCCGACCATCTAGCCCATCAACCCATTGACGATTACGAACCCGTAAAGTTCGATTTTCCAGACGAAGATGTCATGTACTTGAAGATGAAAGATTGTGACGAGCCTCCCCTCGACGAAGGGCCAGAACCGGGGTCCCGATGGGGATTAGTTTTCGATGGAGCTGTAAATTTGTACGGAAAGGAATTGGGGAAATGATTGTAACTCCCCAAGGAGCTCATATCCCTTTCGCCGCAAGGGTGACGTTCAATTGCACCAACAATGAAGCCGAGTACGAAGCTTGTATAATGGGTTTGGAAGAAGCAGTTGATTTAAGAATCAAGAACCTAGATGTATATGGTGACTCAGCCTTGGTAATCAATCAGATCAATGGGAAGTGGGAAATCCTACAACCTCACTTGATTCCATACAGGGATTATGCGAGAAGGATCTCGACGTTCTTTAATAAAATTGAGTTTCGCCAAGTACCTCGCAGTGAGAACAGAATGGCTGATGCTTTGGCTACCATCTCCTCCATGATTGTCGTAAACCGGCCGAATGATGTGCCGAAGATTGAAATTATGCGCCTTAACAGACCTGCTTATGTGTTCACCTTGGAAGAGGTTGTGGATGATAAACCATGGTACTACGACATCGAATGTTTCTTACGACACCAAGAATATCCGCCAGGGGCATCCAGCAAGGACCGAAAAACTCTGAGGAGGTTGGCCAGTAACTTCTTTCTGAGCCAAGATGTATTGTACAAAAGAAATTTCGATATGGTTTTACTCAGGTGTGTAGATAAGCATGAAGCGGAAATACTGATGAGGGAAATTCATGAAGGATCATTCGGCACTCACGCTAATGGACATGCTATGGCTAGAAGGATGCTGAGGGCAGGGTATTACTGGTTGACAATGGAATCCGATTGCTGCAAATATGTGAAGAAATGTCATAAATGTCAGGTTTACGCCGATAAGGTCCATATCCCTCCGACTCTTCTCAACGTTCTTTCTTCTCCGTGGCCCTTTTCCATGTGGGGCATCGATATGATTGGTATGATTGAGCCGAAAGCTTCCAATGGTCATCGTTTCATTCTAGTGGCCATTGACTACTTTACAAATTGGGTAGAGGCAGCTTCCTACGCCAATGTGACTAGACAGGTGGTAGTCTGATTCATCAAAAACAACCTCATTTGCCGGTATGGTATCCCGAGTAGGATCATCACTGATAATGGATCAAACCTGAACAACAAAATGATGAAGGAAATGTGCGCGGAGTTCAAGATTGAACACCATAACTCTTCTCCCTACAGGCCTAAGATGAATGGGGCAGTAGAAGCCGCTAACAAGAACATCAAAAAGATCATTCAGAAGATGGTCGTCACTTATAAGGATTGGCATGAGATGCTCCCCTTTGCTTTACACGGATATCGCACTTCAGTCCGTACATCGACTGGGGCAACTCCTTTCTCGTTGGTATATGGTATGAAGGTTGTACTCCCCGTGGAGGTTGAGATCCCGTCAATGAGAGTTTTGATGGAAGCCAAGTTAACAGAAGCCGAATGGTGCCAAAGTAGGTACGATGACTTGAATCTGATTGAAGAGAAAAGGATGACAACTTTATGCCATGGGCAGTTATATCAACAAAGGATGAAGAAGGATTTTGATAAGAAGGTTCATCCTCGTGTGTTCAAGAAAGGCGACCTCGTGATTAAGAAACTCCAGCCTTTTATATCAGATTCTAGGGGCAAATGGGCTCCTAATTATGATGGCCCGTATGTTGTCAAGAGAGTTTTTTCAGGCGGCGCGCTAATCCTTGCAACGATGGATGGCGAGGAATTCGCTCATCCTACAAATGCAGATACAGTCAAGAAATACTTCGCCTAATAAAAATAAAAAGAACAGCTCGGTAAGTCGAAAACCTGAAAGGGCGACTTAGGCAAAAAAGAGTGTCTCGGTGGGTCGAAAACCCGAAAGGGCGACTCAGGCAAAAGTTAGAGACATAAACAAAAATTAATCGTCCCGCTGGATTGAAAACCTGAAAGGGCAGTCCAGACAAAAGTTAGGGATAAAGACAAGTAACTGTATCGGGCTATGATGACAACGTCGTGTGCCAAGATTTCCTCAAATCTGACTCAGGCTCAAGAATACCGGGGATTCAAAGTAGTTGGAGGAAATATTGGTCATTGTAATTTTAATGTAGTCTTTTCCATTTAATTACCATTTATTCCACTTTTGTAAAGATCTATGGAATCCCGCTATTGGCAGATTACCATTCCATTAGTGAAAATTTGAGCCTATGCCTTTGCTTGCAATTCTTATTCTATCTTCATCTCAAAAATGACACTGTTATTAATAATGATTTTCGAAACAAAAAGCCTTTTACTATATTTGTTTTAATGTGTGTGTACTTACTAAGTTGGCGAACCGAAAGATGGACGTTAATGGTTGTTCCAAGAATGGTTAAAATGCAAGATGTGAAATAATTGTCTCATTAAATGCGGCATGCTCATGTTTCTCCAATATGGGTCATTGGAGTGTTATTTATGTGACTCATTTTTCTGTGATAGAGTTTTTTGTTACTCAGCGCCTTTGGTGAGATGTAAGCCTGATGTACCTGTGTGAGCCTGATTAAATTTACTTGGGTAGATTGTTGGTTTGATTCCCCGGCAGAAGATAAACTATTTCATCCTTGTCAAAGCCAACTGCATTATGGGTCTCTCACGTCTTGTTGAGACTGGTCGGGCATCCGGTTGTTGTGTTCTTCTCACCAATCTACCTTTTGTGTCTGTTTTTGTCTGTTTGTCAGCATAAATTTAACATATATACATTCATGTACATCATATTCGAATTCATATTCATATTCAAGTTGCATTCATTAGTGCATACCTCCTATCTTGGTCACATATATCCCCAGGTGATATGTCTCTCTCCAAATAGAGTTGTCAGCCTTAGGCAGAAAATGTACATTCTTTCTGATTCCCCACTGAGATTCTACTCTCGTGGAAGATTTTGCTTTAGTTCTCCTTTCCACACTTGGATAGGATAAATCCTGATTGAGTTCATTCCTCATGGATTAGTGTCTTGCTTGACAGTTTCTTTCCAGCTCGTTCCTGGATTTGAATTTTGGTCTTCGGCAACTTTGATGATTGAACTACCAATTGGAAGGTGCATTTATTTTGCACCTCTGGATGCTTAGTTTCCCAGAAGGAACTTGTTGGAGGTTTCCACTAAGAGCAAATTCTGCTCTCCAGCAGTGTTACTGCAACATCCTTTTGGAATACCTATACCCGACAACAAGTGGCAATCTCTTTATTCGAGAAGCTTGTTTTTGTCTTTGAACTTATAAGGTGGAATTAACAAGTGGCCATCTCTTTATTTGAGAAGCTTGTTTTCTTGTCCATGGATTTCCCAGTAAACCAATAAATGGCTATCTCTTCCAGACAAGTTGAGAAGTTTGTTGTGAATTTTTCCAATTTCCGTCAAATGGCCATCTCTTCCATACAAGTTGAGAAGTTTGAGCGTGAAGTTGTTCTTCATCATATGGCTGTCTCTTTCAGAAGAAGGGAAGTATGATGAATGTTCTATAAAATGGCTATCTCTTCCATACAAGTCGAGAAGTTTGATATGAATCTCTTTACTTATCCAACAAATGGCTATCTCTTCTAGACAAGTTGAGAAGTTTGTTGTGAATTTTTCCAATTTTCGTCAAATGGCTATCTCTTCCATACAAGTTGAGAAGTTTGAGCGTGAAGTTGTTCTTCATCATATGGCTGTCTCTTTCAGAAGAAGGGAAGTATGATGAATGTTCTATCAAAGGGCTATCTCTTCCATACAAGTCGAGAAGTTTGATATGAATCTCTTTACTTATCCAACAAATGGCTATCTCTTCCAGACAAGTTGAGAAGTTTGTTGTGAATTTTTCCAATTTCCGTCAAATGGCTATCTCTTCCATACAAGTTGAGAAGTTTGTTGTGAATTTTTCCAATTTCCGTCAAATGGCCATCTCTTCCATACAAGTTGAGAAGTTTGAGCGTGAAGTTGTTATTCATCATATGGCTGTCTCTTTCAGAAGAAGGGAAGTATGATGAATGTTCTATCAAATGGCTATCTCTTCCATACAAGTCGAGAAGTTTGATATGAATCTCTTTACTTATCCAACAAATGGCTATCTCTTCCAGACAAGTTGAGAAGTTTGTTGTGAATTTTTCCAATTTCCGTCAAATGGCCATCTCTTCCATACAAGTTGAGAAGTTTGAGCGTGAAGTTGTTCTTCATCATATGGCTGTCTCTTTCAGAAGAAGGGAAGTATGATGAATGTTCTATCAAATGGCTATCTCTTCCATACAAGTCGAGAAGTTTGATATGAATCTCTTTACTTATCCAACAAATGGCTATCTCTTCCAGACAAGTTGAGAAGTTTGTTGTGAATTTTTCCAATTTCCGTCAAATGGCTATCTCTTCCATACAAGTTGAGAAGTTTGAGCGTGAAGTATTTCTTCATCATATGGCTGTCTCTTTCAGAAGAAGGGAAGTATGATGAATGTTCTATCAAATGGCTATCTCTTCCATACAAGTCGAGAAGTTTGATATGAATCTCTTTACTTATCCAACAAATGGCTATCTCTTCCAGACAAGTTGAGAAGTTTGTTGTGAATTTTTCCAATTTCCGTCAAATGGCTATCTCTTCCATACAAGTTGAGAAGTTTGAGCGTGAAGTTGTTCTTCATCATATGGCTGTCTCTTTCAGAAGAAGGGAAGTATGATGAATGTTCTATCAAATGGCTATCTCTTCCATACAAGTCGAGAAGTTTGATATGAATCTCTTTACTTATCCAACAAATGGCTATCTCTTCCAGACAAGTTGAGAAGTTTGTTGTGTATTTTTCCAATGTCCGTCAAATGGCTATCTCTTCCATACAAGTTGAGAAGTTTGAGCGTGAAGTTGTTCTTCATCATATGGCTGTCTCTTTCAGAAGAAGGGAAGTATGATGAATGTTCTATCAAATGGCTATCTCTTCCATACAAGTCGAGAAGTTTGATATGAATCTCTTTACTTATCCAACAAATGGCTATCTCTTCCAGACAAGTTGAGAAGTTTGTTGTGAATTTGTCCAATTTCCGTCAAATGGCTATCTCTTCCATACAAGTTGAGAAGTTTGAGCGTGAAGTTGTTCTTCATCATATGGCTGTCTCTTTCAGAAGAAGGGAAGTATGATGAATGTTCTATCAAATGGCTATCTCTTCCATACAAGTCGAGAAGTTTGATATGAATCTCTTTACTTATCCAACAAATGGCTATCTCTTCCAGACAAGTTGAGAAGTTTGTTGTGAATTTTTCCAATGTCCGTCAAATGGTTATCTCTTCCATACAAGTTGAGAAGTTTAAGCGTGAAGTTGTTCTTCATCATATGGCTGTCTCTTTCAGAAGAAGGGAATTATGATGAATGTTCTATCAAATGGCTATCTCTTCCATACAAGTCAAGAAGTTTGATATGAATCTCTTTACTTATCCAACAAATGGCTATCTCTTCCAGACAAGTTGAGAAGTTTGTTGTGAATTTTTCCAATTTTCATCAAATGGCTATCTCTTCCATACAAGTCGAGAAGTTTGATATGAATCTCTTTACTTAAACAACAAATGGCTATCTCTTCCATACAAGTTGAGAAGTTTGAGCGTGAAGTTGTTCTCCATCATACGGCAGTCCCTTTCAGAAGAAGGGAAGTATGGTGAAAGTTCTATCAATGACGTCTCCCCAATGCACGTTGTTATCTGTTGATCATTTATCGTCTAGTTGTATTTAAAACTCCTTGAAGGGATTTATGTCACGGCTATGTGTGCTTTATCCCCAGTAAAGCCATCTTTTTCTCTCGTTGGAGTTTGGCTTTATAGTTTCTTTTCCAGCTTCTCCATCGTTTATTTTCTTTTACTTCTCGGAGCGCCAATTTTCTGGTTCTTTTAGTATTCAAACTTCTTCTACCTTTCAGGTTTAAGCCGTTTGAATAGGGGCAGCTATTGCACCCCAAAATTTGCCCTGTCTTCGTTGTTTCGGTCGTTTGCGTTCATACTTTGCATTCGCATTTATATTAAGTCATAGCCACGTTTTCACTTTCTGTTTTCCCCAAGGCTTGTGATCTGGGATTCCTTTTGGATAGTTTTACGGATCTTTTTGGGAATCTTGTTCCATTCGAAGTTTGGAGGGGGACCTTGAGGCCTTGTTATGAGATATTTGTATCATGTCGTCAAGTTAAGGTTGTGTGATTTGAAGTTAGGGGAGGATTGATCTAAAAAAAACATTTTATGATTAAGGTTACCATCCCCCGTCTGTTTGACATGCAATCTTGTGTTCGGAATAAAGGTTTAAATATGGTTAGGTTCACTTTGAAAGGAAGTCATTTTCAATGTTTGATAGCAATAATGATAGTAGCGTGACTTCATCATCAACTGCTCGATCTGATCTCATGTCTATATCTGGTAATGAGGATGTTCAATTTGATCAAGGTTTTGTACTTGATCAAGCTTTTGATGCTTTGGATGAATCATTTGCTAGAAGTACTGATGTTATGAAGGCACCATCTTTGCTGGATTGCTTGGTTATAACCACCTTTGTTGGAGGGAATGCTCAAGAAGAAACAGAGCGATCAATGGACATAATATGACGTGTAATCCATCCCAAATTAGGTTCCAATGTAATTGAAGTCAAACCTTCTGCTCAATTAATAACTGCTGTGGTGTCTTCATGGTCTTTTCTCCTCACTACCGTGGGCAATTCGAAGCTGAATTCAAAAAAAAACTGGCAGGGTTCAATATATTATTTATCTAGTCTTCTAGATAAAGAAGATAGGTCAGTAGGAATTGCTGCTGTTGGAACATTGGCTCTAATTTTTGAGATTTGGAGCTATAGATAAAATTAATACAAATATTGCAACTCAAGAAGAGAGTAAGCTACAGGAAAGTTACATATTTTTACAAGGTTTAAGAGGAAAAGTGATAAATCAATGCAAAAATCTTTCTATGGAGGCTGGTGGAAAAGGTTCTGCCAAGAAAGATCTTAGTAATCAGAGGAACCAGTTTGGTTCAAAGCGGAATAGCAGATGCCTTTCTTCAAACTCTTGTTCCACCAAGAGTAACACCTATCTACCAGCTTTCGTATTCATTTACGTAGTCCGCCACCTTCTGAAAGTTCCTGCAAGATAACACAGTCATTTTAGCAAATCCAGTTGGAACCACAAATGTCTAATTCAGTAGTGTCTGAAGCACATCCTGATGGAGATAATGGACGACGATATAATTACCAGAAGATGTCGAATTCCTCGCTCTGCTATGAATGTTCCTAGCACTGGTAAGAATGCTTCGTTGTGACGGCGAATGCGAAGTCCGTAGTGTTTCCACAATAGAAAATTGGTGATTGCTAGCTGTTACCTTCATTTCAACGCAAAGGCACATTGAATATACTCTTAGTACCTCAGTCTAACCTGCATACAAGAAAAAACCAAGTTAGCCAAGCAAATTATCCAAGAAAAGTCTGAGCTCATACCACAATGAAAGAGCTCCATAGATTATTCAAAAATTCACATGGCAACTCATGATTGAGGTTGACGTTAGAATTCCTTCAAAGCAAGTTGAATATGTGACAATCCTTAGGAACACTTCCAAACCTGATAAAATTTGGGGCAAAGTGATTCATCAACGAGAATTCATAATGCAGTTCAGATGTTAAGAAAAAAACTATACATAGATACTTCCCAAAAAGCATCACACAACAACTCATGATTATCAAGTGGTACCTCATTGACAAAATTTCCTATAAAATCCTGCACATACAGCATGAACAAGACATCATCCAAAAGTTCAAACAATGGCAACATTATAGTTCAAAAGTGCATAATACCTCAAATATGTCAGCAATAGGGTGGAACATCTTTCTTGTACCTTCTTGTATTCTCCATGGTGAGATTGGATTACTACAACAATAGGATGGTATTAGTTACAAAAGAATAACTTCACATAGCAGTAAAAGGAGAGTAATTAGTAAAAAAAAAGAGGAGCTCGTGACAGTGAAAAAAGGGGGGGATCAAGTCATTTGAAAATCAACTTTTAATCCAATCCGAATGCAGCTTATTCAGTTCATTTCAAACCAAATAAAATTAAATCAGATTGTCACAACAACAAGGACAGAGGGTTTGACATAAAGCAGAAGGTACAGGGATAGTTTTTTTTTGTTGTTCTCTCACAAGCAGTTGAAAGTTTGAAAAGGATAAGCAGACCTACTACCTGCTGTATCTGACCCGACTGCACCCTGCTACCCTCAACAACACCCTGCAGGCTGATGCGATTGTTTACTTTAAACCTGCACAAGCATGAGAAGATAATCTAAGCAAACAGGTTGTTTTGAGTATTAAAGAAGTAGAGAGTTTCGAGAATGCAGGTAAGCTATCAGAAAATGCAGACAGAAATTATGGCCTAGAGAAATCCTCACAAGAAAGTTCAATCCAGGACAAACGATTTCAGTCAAGACTCAACTAGTTCAATTCGTTTTAAAAAAGGGATCTTTCAATTTTTACTAACCCTATGGTCTCTCCTATAAAAGCCAAGAGTTATGTTCACTTGAAGGAGGATTTTTTTCAGAAGAAAACTCAGAAACCAAATTTCTGAAGAGGATTTAATACAGTTAACAGAAATAATTGGGAGGAGTTTGGTTTAATCTCACCATTTCCGTAAACCCAGGAAATAGCAACGTGAGTCAGAAGAAGGGGAGGTTGAACAAGCTGAAGGAAAATTGCGATCTAAACGCAGCGGAAAACAAAAATTTCCTTTAGTGATCCTTACGAATGAGCATGGTCAGTGATAGAATCGTTACCTCTTTGTGGCGATTCAGATCTTTGATGCAGCGATCACAAGCGTTGATGAAGTGCAACGCCTCTACTCAGTCCACACGAACAGCTTCCGGTCACAGTGCTAGCTGCTTACGAACGGAATTATTTGAGTGAGAAAAGAGAATCAAAAACAAAATTGCATCAAGTGAAAGCTTCATCACAAGGGTTCCTTTTATAGACTCTCTTGTGGGCTGCGGGCTAAAAGCCCAATTCACATGATCCATAATAATATTATATATTATTATAATAACTATTATTATAATAAATATATTTATTTTATTATTGAAATTCTGTGATCAGGTATGAGATGTCCTAAGAGATGTCCCAACACTTAATAGGACATTTGACAAATTTAACCAAAACTTAAACAGCAAGAAAAGTAAACAACACAGAAGTTTGTTAACCCAGTTCAGTGTATAACCACACCTACATCTGGAGGCTACCAAGCCAGGAGGAAATCCACTATTAGTAATATTAATTCTAGACTTAAACCACCCTGTTTAATCTATCACTTAATACTTACCCAATGCAATTTCTACCTAAGACTCACTTAGATAAGAGTACCCTACTCACTCCCCCTCAATCACCCAGTGATCAAGTTTACAAGTTTACTGAAATTGAAGACATCCTTCAAACAAAACAGCTTGATCTTACTTCACAGTTTCAATCAAGTCACAAATGCACTTTTGCTTAAAAGCTCATAAAGTGGTACATAAAAACAACCTGCTATTTAAAACACTAGACACCCTATTTGGTCTTCTGAAATTCGTACCCAATTCTATGAGTTTCTGTTGATTAAATAGGTATCTGAATTTTGGGCTTTCTGTAGAATGATCCAGCCCTAATGTGCAGCAACTGTCACCTTGAATTTAGGGTTTGTTACCTCCTATATTCTAGGTGCATTAGGTCTTCTGTTTTAATCTGAATCTTCAATTTAAAACTCCCTACAGATGCGCCTTGTTCTGTTTTTATCCAGCATTAATTAATTCCAGATAGTTCTCCTTAAATATCTCTGATCTGTTAATCAATAATTAATTCTGGTAGCAGGTCTGAGATGTCTCAACATCTGTTGGGACATCCTGACAAAACTGAACTTAGTCATTTACACAATGTCCCAACATCTGATGAGACATCCTCAAATAAGTTCACATACTCTGTTTGCTAATGTCCTAACATCTGATAGGACATTCTGAACTGAATTTAACATTTCTTGTTTGGTCAAAAATTCTGCCAATTCTTAAACATCTACAAACTCCCCCTTTGGCTAATTTTTGGCTAACATCTTTTCTGGTTTTCAGAGTGCAGCAGAAGTTCTTTTTATCAGAGTATATCATAACTTTTCTGTTGATTCTTATTTGAGATTACTCCCCCTCAAACATATATGTATCCAGTCTTGTTCCAACAGAAAACCTTCTTCAGTTCAGAAGCAAACAAACAGAATTTTTCATTCATAATTAAACAACAATACAATTTGTTGTTGTTCTCCCCCTTGGTAGACACAAAATTAGGGGCCAAAGACAGTATTCCAGAAATACATTGCTGTCAGTACATTTGCCTCACATACATTGATCACTCAGATTCATTACTCTCAGTTGCTTCCTCAACTTCTGTTTCAGCTTCACTTGCTTCATCAGCTTCATTGTCTTCATCAGAGGCATTGTTTGCATTAGAGGCAGCTTTCTGGTCTTCTTCATTCTCCAATCTTTGAATGATTTCTTCCAGTTTCAGCTTCCTTGCTTCAAGCTCCTTGCATGTGCACTTTAGCTCAGCAATTAACTCTTTCTTGGAGATTGAATTCTTAGCAGTTGAGGGACCAGCAGATGTCCCAGCAGGTGCTTTAACATCTGCAGCATGGTGACTTAGGAATAATTTGTAATGAAAAGCCAGGGGGCTCTCTCTTTTGCATGCAGTATCCTTGTCAGTTAAAATCCCAGGATATTGATTGAGTACAATACCACACAGCAATGATGGAAAGGCTATTGGTAGCTTGGTTGCAGAGGAGCTGGCATGCTTCATGGTTTGATCAAAGATAAAAGCTCCATAGTCCATTTTGGTTTGAGTTCCAACAGCATATATAAATCTGGCTAGACCAGTTGAGATTGAGGAAGTGTGGTTTGTAGGCACCCAATTAGCAGTTCCAATCCTGTTCAGCATGGCATACTTTCTGGTAAGCATGCTCACTGAAAGCTTACCCTTTACAGGCCATGCCTTGACCTGGTTTGCAGTGATCACTTTACAGACTTGATTATCTGTCTTACCTAGTTCATTGGGTCCATCTGTTTCTCTTCCTAGATACTCATTGATGATTTGAGGAGAAAACTGTACACATTTACCTCTAACAAAAACTTTTCTAAACTCAGAAGACTTACCATTTGAGCAATCCTCCTGAAGATTCACAATGAACTCTTTGACAAGAAGTTCATAGCAGGGAGATAGGTCTGAGACTGTTTTGAATAGTCCTGCAGCAGAGATGAGGTCTATCAGTTCTGTGCACTCAAGTGCATTGCTGCTTAGTTCTCTTTCCAAGGCAACCCTTCTTTGGTACACATATTTCCACCTGTTGACACTAGAGACATGATGGAATGATATGTTGTCCAAGGGAGCTTCTGGAACAACAGATGAAGCTCTAGCTGGTGCTGGTCTCTTCCTGGGAGGAGATGTTGGGACATCTGATCCAACATCTGAATCTGATGGTGTTGCAGCTTTTCTCTTCTGGGTTTGAACTTTGCTCCATGGTTTTGTTGGACCAAAGTTAGTTTTAGCCTTGCTAGCCTTTTTCTTCTCAGGGATGACAGGTTCAGCTTGCATCTTTCCTTTCCTGGACCTTAGTCTTTTAGCAATGCTGGGTTTCATAGATGATATGATCTCTGCATCAGAATCCTGTTCCAGATTGACTACTGGAGGGGATTGAGCAGTCTCCTCATCAGCTTGTTGATCAGCAGAAGATTCATCTTCATTTGAGTCTTTAGCCTGTTCCACAGAAACTTCTTTATCACTTTCACTTGAGACCTCTTTCTTGTCCTCAGTCTGTTCAGTATCAGCATTAGATGAGTTTGCTTTCTCATCTGCATATGTTCCAACATCTGTTGGGACATCTTGTTCTGCAGCAGTGTTCTTTGTATCTTGAGATGGTTCTTCTTGAGGTGCAGGAATGGTGTTCAAGGGAACAGAGATTCCTTTCACTACTCTTTGTTCAGAGAAAACTTGGTTGACAATCTCCTTGATGGAATCATCAACATATTTGGAGTATTTAGCATGAGAAGGAATGTCTTTAGCTTTGCTTCTGATTTGATCTTTACCTCTTTTTGGTGTTCTTGCCTTCTTAGTGTGAGAGGCGCTTCCCCTGAGCTCGTCTAATGGTGTTGATTGCATTGGTACCATAGAAATAGGAGTGGCATGAACCACGTCTTCCTGGTTGAGAACTTCCTCAGCTGTTTTAGGGTTTTGAGACATTGTAAAGGAAGAAGGATGAACAGCTTTAGGGTTTATGATTTCTGAAGATTTGAGAGTTAATGTGATTCGCTTGTGATGATATGATGAGAATCTTGATAGCTTCTTATAAGTAGTTACTAAATAAGTAGCCGTTTCAGTCCAAATGATTAAGAATGGAATTCCCAAGGATCTTGTCCAGACTAGCTTTGCCATCTGGAACTTATGCCATGCAATGTCATATGACATGTTGGCACATCTCATTAACTGCTAAATATCACATAAACATATTCCAAGTTTGCCCCTTAAGTTCTCAAATTGTGTAGCATCCAATGCTTTGGTAAAGATATCAGCTAATTGCAGATCTGTAGCAACATGCTCCAATGAAATCACTTTCTCTTCTACAAGATCTCTGATGAAATGATGTCTGATATCAATATGCTTTGTCCTGCTGTGTTGAATAGGATTTTTAGATATGTTGATTGCACTTAAGTTGTCACAGTACAATGTCATGACATCCTGTGGGACATTGTATTCAGTGAGCATCTGCTTCATCCAAACCAACTGAGAACAACTGCTACCTGCTGCTATGTACTCAGCTTCAGCTGTAGACAAGGATACACAATTCTGTTTCTTACTGAACCAAGAAATCAGATTGTTTCCTAGAAAGAAGCATCCTCCTGAAGTGCTTTTTCTGTCATCAGCACTTCCTGCCCAATCAGCATCACAGAAGCCAGTGAGAATAGGTTTGCAACCATGAAAGTACATTATGCCATAGTCACAAGTACCATTAACATATTTAAGGATTCTCTTGACTTGATTGAGATGACTGACTTTTGGATCAGCTTGATATCTTGCACAAACTCCTACTGCAAATGCAATGTCTGGTCTGCTAGCAGTCAAGTATAACAAGCTTCCAATCATGCTTCTATATAAACTTTGATCTACATTCTCACCCTTCTCATCTTTAGTTAGCTTTAAGTGTGTGGGAGCAGGAGTTCTTTTATGAGAAGCATTTTCCATTCCAAATTTCTTCACTATGTTCTTGGAGTACTTGCTTTGTGAGATGAACATTGAGTCTTCCATTTGTTTAACTTGCAGACCAAGAAAATAGGTTAATTCACCTACTAGACTCATTTCAAATTCAGATTCCATCTGCTTGACAAAATGTTTGACCATCTTATCAGACATCCCACCAAACACAATGTCATCAACATATATTTGAGCAATCATGACATTTCCTTCTTCATCTTTAACAAACAGGGTTTTATCAATCCCACCTTTTCTGTATCCTTGCTTGATAAGGAAAGTGGTCAGTCTTTCATACCATGCCCTTGGAGCTTGCTTCAACCCATAAAGTGCCTTCTTGAGTTTGTACACATGATTTGGACAGCTTGGATCAACAAATCCTTTAGGCTGTTCTACATATACTTCTTCATTAAGGTAGCCATTTAAAAAGGCACTTTTCACATCCATTTGAAATAGCTTGAATTTCAAGATACAAGCAATTCCTAACAGCAGTCTGATTGATTCTAGCCTTGCTACTGGTGCAAATGTTTCATCAAAGTCCACCCCTTCAATTTGAGTGTATCCTTGAGCTACAAGTCTAGCTTTGTTCTTTGTAACAACTCCTTGTTCATTTGACTTGTTCTTATACACCCATTTTGTTCCAATTACATTTATATCATCAGGTCTAGGAACAAGATTCCACACTTCATTCCTTGTGAATTGACCTAATTCCTCTTGCATAGCACAAATCCAGTATTCATCAGTGAGAGCTTCCTTGATATTTTTAGGTTCTATTTTGGAAACAAAACAAGAACCTGAAATCACTTCTCTTGATCTAGTGCTCACACCTCTGTTGGGATCACCAATTATTAAATCTTTGGGATGATCCTTCTGTATTCTGATGGAGGGAGGTTTGCTTGAATCTTCTGACCTTGTATCATTTTGAGTGAAGTTATATTGATCATTCTTTTCTTCAGCTTCAATCTTGATATCAACAGATGTTCCAACATCTTCTGGGACATCTGTAGGAGCATCATCAATTATCACATTTATGGACTCCATGATAACATTTGTTCTGTAGTTAAATACTCTATATGCTCTGCTGTTTATAGAGTATCCAAGGAAAATTCCTTCATCACTTTTAGGATCCATTTTTCTCCTTTGCTCCCTATCTGCCAGAATATAGCATTTACTTCCAAATACATGAAAATACTTCACTGTGGGTTTTCTGCCCTTCCATACTTCATATATTGTGGACAAAGTTCCTTTCCTTAAAGTAACTCTGTTATGGATGTAGCAGGCAGTGTTCATAGCTTCAGCCCAGAAATACAGAGGTAATTTTTTAGCATGTATCATAGCTCTTGCAGATTCTTGAATAGTTCTATTTTTTCTTTCAACAATCCCATTCTGTTGAGGAGTGATAGGAGAAGAGTATTCATGATTGATTCCTTCTGAAGAGCAGAAATCTAAGAATTTTTGATTCTCAAATTCCTTTCCATGATCACTTCTAATTCTGATCACACAGCTGGATTTTTCCCTTTGTAATCTTTGACATAATTCCTTGAATACATCAAAGACATCTGACTTTTCTTTAATGAAATTTATCCATGTATATCTTGAAAAGTCATCAACCACCACATATGCATACCTCTTACCACCAAGGCTTTCAACTTGCATAGGTCCCATGAGATCCATATGTAACAATTCCAAAACTTTGGAAGTTGTCAGATGTTGGAGCTTTGGATGGGACATCTTGGTTTGTTTGCCTATTTGACATTCACCACAGATTTTGCCATCATCAATCTTCAGTTTAGGGATACCTCTTACAGCATCCATAGATATGATCTTCTTTATGCCTCTGAAATGAAGATGACCTAGCCTTTGGTGCCATAGTTTTACTTCTTCTTCTCTAGCTAGAGAACAAGTTGAAGTGGGACTGAAGTCTAGTGGCTCCCACATGTAACAGTTGTCTTTAGATCTGGCTCCTTTCATGACAACCTCTTGTTCTTTGTTAGTCACTATACATTCAGATTTGGTAAAGTTTACACTGTACCCTTGATCACATAACTGACTTATACTGATCAGGTTAACAGTTAAACCTTTAACAAGCAGCACATCATCTAGTCTTGGAACATCTTGACAATCCAAGGTTCCAACTCCCTTGATCTCTCCTTTAGCTCCATCTCCAAAGGTAACATACCTGGATGAATGTGGCTTTAAGTTTACTAGCAAATTCTTCAATCCAGTCATGTGTCTTGAGCATCCACTGTCAAAGTACCAGTCTTCTTTAGCTGATACTTTCAATGATGTATGTGCTATGTATGCAGTACTTTTCTTTGACCAGATGAGTTGAGATTTCTTTTGATGCCTTTGCTCTGAGTGTTGTTCAGCTGATCTCCAAGCTTGATTGTTGATCTTGTTCTTGTGTATGTGGCTTTGATCAGTCTGAATGTCAGCTTTTGGTCTCCAAACTTTCTTGATTACTTCTGTCTTTTGCTTAGGATATTGCTGACTTTTATGCAGCACTTTCTTGGTATCTACTACTTTCTGCTTGGAAGGTTGCTGACACATCTGATTTGGATATCCATGTAGCTTATAACAGTGAGGTTTGATATGCCCAAATCTTCCACAGTGATGACATCTCCATCTTTGATATTTTTTCTTCATTTTGTTCTTTCCAGAATGTTGAGACATCTGTTGGAACATTATGTTTGTCTTTGTGTTCTGATGTTGGAGCATCTGTTGGGACATCTTGTTTGACTGTGTAGTTTTTGAAGTAGTTCTGCTAGAGCTTGCTTCATCTCTGTCATATCCCAGTCCACTTTTGTCCCCTGAATGTTTATTATTGCTGAGAATAACATCCAGTGTGTTTGAGCTGCTGTTCAACATTCTAACAGATTTGGACATATGTTCCAATTTAGAGTTGAGAAGGCTTACTTCACTTTTTAAGGTTTCAATGATCTCCTGATCATTTGCTTTGTCATCTTCTAAAGTCTTATTCTGCTTCTTTAGCTTTATAACATCACTGCATATTTCAGAGCTTCTTTTGTATAGATCTTTGAATGCTTGCTCAAGTTCTTCATAAGTAAGTTCTCCACAACTGGAATCACTATCATATTCACACAGTCCAGCTAGAGCAGTAATATGCTTAGCTGATTCTTCTTCTGACTCTCCTGAGTCTTCATCAGACCAGGTCACAGAGAGTCCTTTCTTTTGCCTCTTTAAGTAGGTAGGACATTCAAACTTGATGTGTCCATATCCTTCACATTCATGGCATTTGACTCCTTTATCTTGACTGGTCTTTTCAGCAAACTTTGACTTTCTGTTAGCATCATATGGTCTCCTGTTCTCAGAGTTTGTGTTTCTTCCACTGGATTTGAATTGGCCTTCCATTCCTCTGAGAATCTGTTTGAATTGTCTTCCAAGCAAGGCAAGGTTTTCTGATAAGCTTTTGTCATTTGCTGATTCATCATCTTCTTCTTCATCTGTATTTGACACCAAGGCTATGCTTTTGTTCTTTTTAGCATGTGTGTCATTCATTCCCATTTCAAAAGTTTGAAGGGAACCAATTAGTTCTTCAGCTTTCATGGAGCATATGTCTTGTGCTTCTTCTATTGCTGTGACTTTCATGTCAAATCTTTTTGGCAAAGATCTGAGAATCTTCCTTACAAGCTTTTCATCAGTCATCTTTTCTCCCAAGGCTCCAGAAGTATTGGCTATATCCAAGATGTTCAAGTAGAACTCATGAATTGATTCATCTTCCTTCATTCTTAAGTTCTCAAACTTGGTGGTGAGAAGTTGAAGTCTTGACATTTTTACTTTTGATGTTCCTTCATGAGTTGTCTTGAGGGTATCCCACACATCTTTGGCCAGCTCACAATGATGCACTAGTCTGAAAATATTTCTATCAATGCCATTGAATAAAGCATTTAGGGCTTTTGAGTTGCCTAGTTCTGAATCTTCTTCCTCTTTACTCCATTCTTCTTCAGGTTTCAGAACTATTGATCCATCTTTGGTGTCTTGAACAGGATGTTTCCATCCAACATTTACTGCTTTCCATGCCCTGTTGTCAAGTGACTTTAAGAATGCAATCATTCTTGGCTTCCAGTAGTCATAATTAGAACCATCCAGTATAGGTGGTCTATTTACTGACCCTATATCTCTGTCCATGTTACAGAATTTGTTTTCCCTAGATCTCACCCAGTATAAACAGGCAGGGTGCCTGCTCTGATGCCAATTGAAATTCTGTGATCAGGTATGAGATGTCCTAAGAGATGTCCCAACACTTAATAGGACATTTGACAAATTTAACCAAAACTTAAACAGCAAGAAAAGTAAACAACACAGAAGTTTGTTAACCCAGTTCAGTGTATAACCACACCTACATCTGGAGGCTACCAAGCCAGGAGGAAATCCACTATTAGTAATATTAATTCTAGACTTAAACCACCCTGTTTAATCTATCACTTAATACTTACCCAATGCAATTTCTACCTAAGACTCACTTAGATAAGAGTACCCTACTCACTCCCCCTCAATCACCCAGTGATCAAGTTTACAAGTTTACTGAAATTGAAGACATCCTTCAAACAAAACAGCTTGATCTTACTTCACAGTTTCAATCAAGTCACAAATGCACTTTTGCTTAAAAGCTCATAAAGTGGTACATAAAAACAACCTGCTATTTAAAACACTAGACACCCTATTTGGTCTTCTGAAATTCGTACCCAATTCTATGAGTTTCTGTTGATTAAATAGGTATCTGAATTTTGGGCTTTCTGTAGAATGATCCAGCCCTAATGTGCAGCAACTGTCACCTTGAATTTAGGGTTTGTTACCTCCTATATTCTAGGTGCATTAGGTCTTCTGTTTTAATCTGAATCTTCAATTTAAAACTCCCTACAGATGCGCCTTGTTCTGTTTTTATCCAGCATTAATTAATTCCAGATAGTTCTCCTTAAATATCTCTGATCTGTTAATCAATAATTAATTCTGGTAGCAGGTCTGAGATGTCTCAACATCTGTTGGGACATCCTGACAAAACTGAACTTAGTCATTTACACAATGTCCCAACATCTGATGAGACATCCTCAAATAAGTTCACATACTCTGTTTGCTAATGTCCTAACATCTGATAGGACATTCTGAACTGAATTTAACATTTCTTGTTTGGTCAAAAATTCTGCCAATTCTTAAACATCTACAATTATTATTTTATAACCATTATAAAATAACAATAATTATTATTATATTATCCGAATTTCTATTTTTCACTTAAGTGCACCGTACCTTACGGTGTTCCTTTGATTTCTCTATCTCTCATCAAACTGTCCTTATGTGTGTGACCCTGTAGGATTTCGTAACGTTGGTAATTATATTAAATTATATATTTAACATAATAAACAGTGAGCGGTATCTAGCAACACATCACTGCTACCCAAGTCACGAAAATGTCATGTGATCTGACAAAACCTTTTTCGTGATAATATATGTTTGTACAATTACCCTTTTGCCCCTATGTCTATATTGAACACAAGGCATACACTGTGTCATCCTTGTCCAGTTCAATATTGGGCCCTTAGACATTTCTCCTGTTATGCAGGATTGACAAATTCCATCTAGGACACTCATGTCCCTCAGCATGCTTCGTGGAGTGCCCATCAACTGTCTTTATGATCATCCAGTTACGGATAATGTTTGATCAGCAATAAAGCACCCGACTCTACATCTAGGGTCCATAGTGGTTTCAGGTCGAAGGGTGGTAATACACCATTATCACCATGAGAATAACTTATGACACTTTGCATAACATACTATGTAGTATTCTCATAGCGGGTCAATCCGGTATAAATATTACTCCTAATATTTATACCTATGTCAAGACTTGATAACTCTTTATCCATGATCCATGAGATGTGATCATCAGTCTATCTTCATAATAGTCTCAATGCTTTAAAGTTATCCCACTTTGCAATAAAGCTTGACTACGGATATTTTAAGAATAATGTCTTTATGTTTAATGGGATCTCATGATTAAGTCACACTTAACATTTCATTAAACAGACTAACTATTCTAGGGACTTTATTATTCTGAAAGACAAACATAATAAAGAAATGCCTTTTATTATTAAACGAATAATCCGATACAAGTACCAAAAAGTATTGGCCTCTAGGGCTTACACCAACACAAGCAAAAAACGCAAGACAACATAGAAAGCTATACATACCGTCAAGGGAGTGAAAGCAGATTACCTGTTAAAAGCTTCGAATCGGTAGATTTCTGATTTATCTCCAAACTCTGGCTTGCCGTTTGCTTTGATTTTTTTTTCTTTCTCTTTATTTATTTATTGTTGACGCGTTTGCATCTTCGTCTCTGAATCTATTTTGAAACTGGTATTAGGGTTCCATTTGGGAATAAAGGGTATGTGTTGCTTTATGTTGTTGTTGTTTGCTTCCACTATCGCTCGGTTTTGAGTTTCATGTCGAGGATGATTGAATTCATAATGATGATAATGATACCATAGGGTTTTGTTTCTTTAGAAAGCCAAAGAATCTGAGACGAGATTGAGAGAGTGAGTTAAGATGAGAGTGAGTTGAGATGAGAGTGAGAGATGATGTTTGAGGGTGGAGGGCAGAGAGTTGAACGAAAAAGATAGGCAGAGAGATGAGCGAAAATGAAAATGACGGTGAGAAAGGCCATGGGAGAGTGTTGAGTGGTACGCTGTGAGAATCTTCAAAAGTGAGATTTTTGAGAGAAACACTGCGTGAGAGAAGGAAACGGTGGGGATAAGCAAACCTAATTTTTGTCCCCTTTCAGTGATTACCAAACCGGGTCAGATTCGACCCGTCGGAGGTTGCCATTTGGGCCCATTTGGGCCATTCGTTTGGCCTCATACCTTGTTGACACAACCAGTTTTTTTTCTTCTTCTTCTTCTTTTACTTTGCATCGTTTATATATATATATATATATATATATATATATATATATATATATATATATATATATATATATATACATTAGTTTTAAAGTTTTTTTTAGTATAATTTTTTTTTTTTACTAAGTATCATATTTTTAATTTGTGTAATAATTTGATATTTAGTTTTGTTTTTTTGCTTTGTTTCTTTAAGCCTGGAAAAAAACGTATAAAAATGGAACTAAGCATGTTTAAGGCCTTTCGTCTTAGGTAGTATTAAGTTAGGAAATATGAGTACGGTCACATTAGAAATAATAACTTTTTCGAATGATTAAGTGTTGGTCCAACGCCAAGTAAGATATTCGATCACCTACACTTCACACACGTAAGTCGGTCATTTGTGATCGCCATCTGCACTACTTTCATTCATTTAAATTTAATTTACGAAAAGGAACTCCGGAGTCTAGCATTCCGCACGTTCTGGATTGAACCGCAAATGGGCTAGCCTCACGCGATGGTTCAATCACCATTCGTATAAAAAATAATTCAATTCGTTTAAATTAATTTACGAAAAAGGAACTCCGGAGTCTAGCATTCCGCACGTTCTGGATTGAACCGCAAATGGGCTAGCCTCACGCGATGGTTCAATCACCATTCGTATAAAAAATAATTCAATTCATTTAAATTAATTTACGAAAACAGAATTCCGGAGTCTAGCATTCCGCACGTTCTGGATTGAACCGCAAATGGGCTAGTCTCACGCGATGGTTCAATCACCATTCGTATAAAAAATAATTCAATTCATTTAAATTAATTTACGAAGAAAAGGAACTCTGGAGTCTAGCATTCCGCACGTTCTGGATTGAACCGCAAATGGGCTAGCCTCACGCGATGGTTCAATCACCATTCGTATAAAAGATAATTCAATTCATTTAAATTAATTAGCGAGTAACTGAACTCCGGAGTCTCGCACTCCGCACGTTCTTGAATGTAACCGCAACATGGGCTAGCCCCACGCGTGGTTCATTCGCCCTCTCGTTTTAAAACATCTTTTCTCAAACGAACATTGTTTAAATCATTCTATCTCTCGAACAAGCTAGCGCTTCAGCCTCCACCGCGAGTATAAGCCAATGCTTAACAGTAGAATGCATTTCAAACAATCGTTCAATTAAAAAACACAAATCGTAGTAGCACGAACTACGAAGCTCTGACTTTCCCATTGCACAGGGGAATACGTAGGCACGGGGATTTTAATCCTTCGCGAGCATAATAATAAAAAAAACTTAATCTTTTCTCCGTAATAAATAATTTTCTTTTTCTTCTAATAAAGCAATCTTAGAAACTTTAATCATAAAGAAGACAATAATACAAGTTAACATTTTAAGCGCAAACTAGACTAAGAGGTTCCCGTTGAGTACAACGGACGTGAGGGGTGCCTAATACCTTCCTCTTGCGTAACTGACTCCCGAACTTAGATTAGTGGTTTCGTTGACCATTCTTATCCTTTATTTAGGTTGTGTCTATATCTCCCTTTTCTCTCGTAGAATAAATAGAATTAGGTGGCGACTCTGTTGTTTATTTTAGGATCGTATTTTTTGAGGTGCGACATATGTCATGATTGATGCTTTTGAAAATATCAGAAGGTGGGGGAGTTCATTCAAAAGAAGAATTTATCTTCTAATAAAGATTTAGAAACATTGGACTCCCTTTAAGATCACTTTTTTTTTCTAAAGATTACTTTTTAGGTGGAGGCTTATTGTGGATCACGATGGTAACATGTGCTTTGAGAATCTGGTGGAGTCGACTAGTCATTTGTTTGACACTTGTGGTTTTGTTTCCCGTGTGTGATATAGTATTTTAGGTGGTTGGATGAAGAGTTGATGTTGCCCTTGGATTTGGTGTGTCTTTGGGAAGTTTATGGGTCTCTTTGGGATAAGGTTATGTGTAGGCTAGGATTGGCATTCAGTCATGTTGTCCATTTTAAAGTCGTGTAATAATGTTATATTTTCTAGAAAATCGGTGAACTGTGAGCCATGGTAGATAGAATTAAACACTTGTTCTAAAATTATTTATTCGGGAAGAACTTCAACTCTCTCCCTGCATTCACTATAAATGGATATTTATAATGGAACTTGTTATGTGTTAATGTATGGGTCTATATGGTTTATAGAGATAGATCAGTTTATTTTTGGTTTGTTTTGAATGTCGTTTATATAGAGAAAGATCAATTTATTTTATTGTTGAATTATAAAATAAAAAATATTGTTTTAAAA
The DNA here is from genome assembly GCA_963966055.1 of Lathyrus aphaca. Taxonomy (NCBI): domain Eukaryota; kingdom Viridiplantae; phylum Streptophyta; class Magnoliopsida; order Fabales; family Fabaceae; genus Lathyrus; species Lathyrus aphaca. Next base: position 732,797,628 of record OZ014519.1, on the reverse strand, counting down.
AATATATATTAATAGTGACATCTTCGATAATTTTTTTATCGCATATATGTATAACAAAATCAACCATTGGACTGAAAGTTACTAAAATATATATGATGTTTATAAAACTTAACATCAACCGAAAATCATTTGACTTGCTAATGAGATGCATAAAATTTAAAGTCTAATGAAAGTGATTATTTTGATCCATTCAACTTGCATATCAAATGATTTTTGATTGATGTTAAGTTTTATAGACATGATTTATATGGTAATATGTTTCAATCCAACGGTAAATTTTATTATACGGATATGCAGTAAAGAATTATCAGAAATGTCATAATATTAAGTTTGATATTATCATTTAATCTGATTATATATATATATATATATATATATATATATATATATATATATATATATATATATATATATATATATATATATATATATATATATATATATATATATAGTTTAGTAGTTTCTCTTCCTTGTAAGAATTAAATATTCTTGCAACTATTAATAGAATTGGATTAACAAGACTTATATACCTCTTTTCTACTTACATGCTATATTTTAGCATTATAAAACACGTGCAATTAATTGGACAATCTAAATATGCTGAATCCACCATATTCTTTGTGGAAAATTTTCCTTAAAGTCGGTTTAGTGCTAAAAGCATGTCTATATACATGCTTCCATTGCTACATATTTATGAACCCAAATTTCCTATTCATCTACAGGAGTGAAAACAGAGTCAGCATGCATGATCGAATTTATTACCAAGAAAAAAAGAGGTCAAGTTGTTATCTTTCAAGTCTTAATCTCTATTTGGTCGTTATCAGCTTCTAATTATTATTTCCTTCATGAAATAGAACACAGTTGATTAACTGACAAATAGGTTTCCACAATGTGGGTTATGTGACTAAATCAAACTACGCCCACTTTTTTTATAAAAAATGATATTCATGTGCCTCAATAACTGTTTTTTTTTTTAATTTGCCTTTAATAGACTTTTCTTGTAAAGTGTCATAAATTTATGTTTGGATTGAAATTGTTGTTGATAATACAAATATGAGGACTAATCTCTCCTTCCATCGGTGGTAGAAAATAGTTGGAAAAAGTTATATTTATAAAAGAAAAGTTTAAATTCATTTTTTATTTTTTTAATTTAAAATAAGAGAAATTCTTATCTAATCAACTCAAAAAATTGTTTATCCATAGAGTTAAATGTATTGAAAATTTCTAAAATTTAAATTATTAAATAAATAATTAAATATAATAAATTGATATGTTATGGGTTGATTAAGGTACATTACTTAATTTTTCTCTATAGGTAAAGAATATCTCCTTTTTAAAACAATCAGTTTTTTATCCTTCTAATCATATTTTTAAATTTTTTTTATTCTTTTCTAGATTTTTTTTTTCATTCTATGACGTAGTCTAGATAGATATGATAGTATCGTGTATGTGGTGTTACGTCCATAACATTTTTGTTGCATTTGATTTTTAAATTTTAAAAAAAAGAAGTTAATTTAATAATACTATTAAATATAATTAATAATTAATAAATTAAATAATATTTACTAAATTATTATTGATGTCATGTAACAAAGAATGAATGACTAATTAATAAAATAAATTTTTTACATTCGATGGAATTTGAACCTATGCCCTCTTCTTGCAATCTTTGTTAAATATACTTTCAATCTTTGATAAATATCTATGACAAAACATTAAAACCAATATTTAAATCAAGAGTATCTTTTTCTTTACTACTTTTCTTTTGGAAGAGTGTTTGATGTTTGAAAATGTGTGTTGTCATATATATATATATATATATATATATATATATATATATATATATATATATATATATATATATATATATATATATATATATATATATATATATATATATATATATATATATATATATATATATATGTGTGTGTGTGTATGTATATTTTAAGTAGTATATGATAAAATATTAAGGACGTCGTCGAATTTACATATGTATTTTTTATGTAGTATATGATAAAGTATTAAGGACGTCGATATATTTTGCTTCTTTCACAACTTCAGTTAGGGCGATATATTTTGTTTCAGTGGTTGATAAGGCAACAACCTTCTGAAGTGTTGCTTTCCAATAAATTGTTGTGCCAAACATAGTGAAAACATATTCATAAATAGATTTTCTGGAATCCATACAACCTGTATAATTAGAGTCGACATCCCATTCGATTGCTAATTTACTATCTTCACCCAAGGTTCCACCTTAAATTAGGACTCTATTCGAATACCCATTTATGTACCTTATAATTCACTTCAATGTTGGTCAGTGAGCCTTTCCAAGATTCTCCATGTACCTGCTTACAAGACTTATTGCATATGTTATGCTGGGCCTAGTACATACCATAACATACATCAAAGAATATGCTATATTAACATATGAAATGTTATCCATATAAGTTCTTTTGATATCAGTATTGGGATATTGATCTATACTCGGCTTGAATTGAGGATTTTTCGGAGTCACAACAGGTTTTGAATTCGACATCCCAAACTTTTTGAGAATCTTCTATAGGTATGCCTCTTGAGATAAGCATAATTTCGACTGCTTTCTATCTCTTCGGATGTCAATCCCAAGAATCCTGGACACAACTCTCAAACCCTTCATGTCGAACTCCTTATTGAGTTCAACTTTTACCCTCCTTACATCTTTGACGTTGTTGCTTGCTATTAGAATATCATCCACATAGTGAAACAAAATAACAAATGAAGTACCGTGTCGAAATATAAAGTAAACACAGTGGTCGAACTGACTTTTGATGAAACTTATGTGTGCCATGAACTTGTTGAATCTCCTATTTCACTGTCGAGGAGATTATTTCATCCCATATAAAGATCTCTTCAGTTTGTACACATACTCTTCCTTGCCCTTTTCAACATACCCTTCAGGTTGCCTCATCGGGATTGTTTCATCTAGATCACCATACAAGAATACAATCTTCACATCCATTTTTTCATGTTCAAGGTCAAACTGTGCCACCATGGCAAGCAACATTTTAATGGATTTGTGCTTTACAACAGGAGAGAACACATCATTGAAGTCGACACCTTCTTTTTGAGTGAAAGCGCTTGCGACTAACCTTGCATTGTATCTCTTTGACGTCACTCCTTTGATTCCTTCCTTAACTTTGAAAATTCATTTACAGCTGACAAACCTAGCTCCATAAGGTTCTTGATCAGTTCCCATGTGTTGTTATCATGAAGAGATTTCATCTCATCATCCATGGCCTCCATCCATTCAATCTTATTTTGACTCCTCATAACTTCCTTATAGTCTCTAGGTTCTTCATCTAGAACCTAACTTGCATAAATTATAATATCTGCATAACCAAGTCTCTGAGGTGGCTTGATGACTCTTCTCGACCTGTCTCTTTCCAGCAAGTAGTCATTATGAGTCTCCTCATCTTCGACAACAACTTTTGATTCTTTTTTTACTTCATTTGAGTCATGAAATTTAGCATCACTATGCTCCACCTCAACAGGAATTTCTTCCTGTTCTAGCTCTTCATCAACATCATCAGTTTTCTTGAAAGCCATCTCAGCTTCATTGAAAACTACATCTTGACTTGTGATACACCTCATGTGACCTGGCTCTAGGCACCATAGTCTATAAGCTTTGACTTCTTCAGGGTATCCCATGAAAATGCATTTCAGAGCTCTAGGTTCGACCTTGTCTTGCCTATTGTGAGAATAGGCTACACGGCCAAATACGCTCAATTTGTTGAGATTTGGTGGATGTCCCGGCCAAACTTCTTCAGGTGTCTTCATATATAACACAGTCGAAGGACATTTGTTTACCAGATATGTTGTTGTCGAAACAGCCTCATCCAAAAACACCTTCTTCAATCCAACACTAACCAACATGCATCTAAAACTTTCGAGGATTGTTCGATTTAATCTCTCAGCTAGACCATTTTACTGAGAAGTACCTACTACAGTCTTGTGCCTTGCAATCCCAGACTCGACACAGTAACCGTCGAAAGCTTCATTACAGAATTTAAGGCCATTATCAGTTCTCAAACTCTTGACCTTTCTATTAGTTTGATTTTCAATCAGAACCTTCCAACTCTTGAAATTCTAAAAAATTTCATCCTTGGTCTTCTGAATGAATACCCATAACTTTTTGGAATAATCATCAACTATGGATAAAACATATCTTGCACCTGAATCTGAAGGATTTCTTGCAGGCCCCCAAAGATCACCATAGATGTAATCAAGGGATACATGTGTTCTTTGTTTACCTTTGTTAAACTCCACCCTATGTAACACCCCCTTTCTATACCCCCAAATAATACATTAAATCATTTAGGCATAGATAAAATTTCGTCAGAGTATAATTTAAATCAAACATAAAAAGGAGCATGCCACATTACGTGAAATTAAAACATACAACACCTGCTCAAACAGATATGCAACAATGGGGTAGCTATCCACAAAGGAATTTCAATCCTTACACCCATATCTCAATTATAAATTGCACAGCGGAAAACTTAAATCATCAACAACTTCAACTTATATATTTATCAAAATATATCTACAAGTTAGAAGCGCACAAATATATCATGTTATACAAAACATGTCCACAATGAATACATATACAAATGTATCCCCAAAAAGGCACAAGGCCACCTAACTACCCGGTGCTACATATCAGAGCCGACCGACCAAAAGATATAAAGACAAGCTTCACAAAAACGACTCCGGCACACCTAATCTGCAATGCCTCGTAGAGCATCATAAAACAGCAGAAGGGTGAGAAACATTATCATAATAATATTGCATATAATTATATATCTCAACATATAACATATACATCAACATATTCTCACCACAACATATCATTCATACATAACATAAAGCATACTTATACGCATACTTATCACCATTTCATTCACATAGCATAAATCATATATCAATTATGTTCACATAACACACATACATCACAATGTATCTTCATTTACCAATCAACATGTACAATCATTCACAAATTACCAATACACATAAATCTTATATTATTTATGTTTATTCTTCATTTACATTCATTTCGCATAAACATACGACAAGCTATGTTTAAATCACACATATACATTCAATGTATAAATCACATACATATACACATATCAAACATGCATATATATATATATATATATATATATATATATATATATATATATATATATATATATATATATATATATATATATATATATATATATATATATATATATATATATATATATATATATATATATATATATATATATCCGCAAGTATGTCATTCACACATACCAATCATTTCACAACATTCCAAATAAACATATGCACAATCATGTTTATTTCAGCATATACATACAATGTATAAAATGCAACTCATAGAGACCGACATACGACTCTATGCAGATGCAATGCGGTACTGACTCAACATTCAGCAAGTTCACTCAGGAACCAAATAGAATCATCGCTTTTTACCTAAAGTAACTCCCCGTCGGGCACACGATGTTCCCCATTGCTCACACCTCACATGGGCACACAATGTTTATGGATTGCTCACACCCCACACAGACACACAATCCGATTGCTCACACCCCACTCGGGCACACAATCAATGTGAATAAATCACCCATCGCTCACACCCCACACAGGCACACGATGTTTCTGGATTGCTCACACCCCACATGGGCACACAATCCGATCGATCACACCCCACATGGGCACACAATCCGATTGCTCACACCCCACATGGGCACACAATTCGATCGCTCGCACCCCACATGGGCACACGATCTTGTTGTAGTCATCGCTCACACTCCACATGAGCACACGATGCTACAACGGATTCACAAAGAATCTCACAGCACAAGAATGCATACATTATGCTTACATGCAAAATGACACACAACATTCTTGAAAATGCATACATATTCACAATATAGTTATGCATTCATCTCATACAATTAGCATACATTCGCATTTAATTCAAGCAATGTATCTTTTTGCCAAACGGCCACAACACAACAATCAAACCCACAATTCCCTAATTAACATAATTACGTTTTATCGGAAAAGTCAGGTAAAAGTCGGCTAAAAATTACTCTTCTTAGCATCAATGGATTCTACATGTTTTTAGCTTCGAATCAATATAAGGATCGCTAAAAACGAATACCCAGAACTCAAGCTACGGATTAAAACACATAATCCCTCAAAAACCTACAGGCTCGCTGAGCGCTGTCGCTCCAAATAAATGAGACTAACTCAAATAAGGTACAGACGCGAACGGTCGGCGAGAGGATGAAATGAAAAGAGTCGCCAGCTAGGCATTTTTATCCCGAAGGAAAGGTAATGCTGCATAAACCTAGAAAGATATGGATAAGACGGTTGCGAACCAGAGAGACTGAGAAAGGGGGTTAGTTACAACCTGGGAAGGTATTAGCACCCAGATTGTCCGTCGTACTCGACGGGATCCACGCTTAAAAGATTTGTGTTTTAAAGGGGTAGTGTCAGTGCAATTTGTGTATCAAAAGCTGGAAAGAAATGCAAGTGTCAGTGTAAAAGAATGTGGAGTGTATAAATGTACAGTGTCAGTGTAAGAAATGAATGAAGCTCAAGATTATGAGGCTAAGAGAATGATACTGGAAAGAGGGGAATATACAGAGACTTTTGTTCGATAACTGTTAAGTTATGCCTACGTATCCTCTCGTGCAATGAGGAAGTCAGAACACCGTAGTTCGACTCAAAGAGACTGAAAGATAAATTGACTGATGAACTGCTTACTTGTCTATGCTCAAGTGTATGACCTGTCTGGCTCAGGTGCTAACTGTCTTGCATTAGACGGAAGAAGCAAGTTCTCGTTTGTGAGTGAATGAGATGAGAAAAGAATCTCGGAGGAGACGATTATTGTTTGTTTTTGATGTTTTCAATCTTTTATTGCTTTTGGGAGTTTGTCATAGGAAAATGAGCTTAAGCCTAAACCAAGGGTTAGTAAACTCATCACATCCTCCCTCTGATTAGGGGTAATGAGGATACCTTAAGTATGAGGTAAGCACCTCACACTTAATCATCATGATGTAGGATTAAGATCATTAACCTACTAGTGATTATTTAGATGTTTTTGTTGTTTTTGTTTAGTGTTAAGTAATGAGTTTAAGCCATAATCAAGGATTTAATGGACTCATTACACCATCCTAATAGAAGGATAATAGATGAGAACATTTAAGCTGGGGAAGGCTCCTAAACTTAACCTATGATTAGGGATTAACCTCATGACAAAACAAAGCCTTTATTAAAGTGGATTTTAATTAATGGTAAGGTTAAGAAATGAATTTTATGTTTTGTAAGACAACTTGAGGGGGACTTGTCCATTAACACTAGGGTTAGTCCTTCTTAACCAATTAAGGAAGAATTAGAACCCTGATGCAAGGCCCAAGTTACAATTTTGATGTCTTGATGATTATTAGGTGAATTGATTAAAGGATTTAAACACATTAAAGGTTTAACACTTAGGATTAAAGTTATACACTCCATCCTAATAGAAGGATGCAGGTATAAGCTTAATCACAAAGCCTTAAAGCCTTTAGGGTTTAGTCCCTGATTATGAGATGAGAAGAGAAGACTCAATGATGACACAAAGGTAAAAGCTAAATGGGGGGACTAATCAAAACCTAATTATTATCATTCTTGGTTGTTCCTAATGTTTGTGAGGTTTACAAGAAAGATCTTCAGAGAAACCACCAAGAAGCAGATGAAAGGAGCAAAGAGAAGCAAAGTAACTTGCTTCATTTAAGAAGACAAGTCACTTGAAGAAAGAAAGTAATGAATAAGAAAGAGAAAGCTCAATCTCAAACACAAGATAAAATGCAGCAATGATGCATAAGAGGAATGAAAAGAGATTGTGAGAAGTGAAGGCAAATTCACTTCTCAAAGTAGCTTACCACCTGAAAAGTTAGTGAAAGAAATGCAATGCAATGCAAAATGAGATGAAATTGCATGATGCAAACCAAAACCAGAAGCATGTGTGTGATGTTGATGATGCTAAGATATGATGCAAACATGAGGCAAGGCATGAGAATGATCATACAAACATATGGATGCAAGAGAAGCATGCTTAGAACCATGAATGTTCATGAAAAGTCATGAAATGCAAATGACATACAACATGGCAAATGAAAGGTGCAATGATCAAACATGATTCTAATATATCCTAAGATGTATTATGAATCAAATGGATGCACAAAATGTCATGGCAAGTCATGGTATGCAAACAAATGGAAGATGGATGCAAATGAAAGCCCAAATTAGGGTTTATGATCAATGCACAAAACAACATTCAAAACCAGAAGCAAACATCAAGATAAAAATTTGAAAATGCATTCAAAGGAACCCTAAACATATACAAACTCACTGCCCAAAGGAGGGGTTCTAACTCTTAACCTAATGAGGGTTATGAATTTCTTAAGATTGCTAGGGTTTTAAGGTACCTTGTCAAGAAAAATGTCAAACAAATAGGAAATGCAAGATCAATTCATGCTAATTTAATCCTCTAAACTACATGCTAAACATGATGCAATGCAAAAAGAATCAAGGTCCAACTCTTAAAGGCTAGGCAGAAATGAATTTTTGAAGATTGGATCAAAACAATGCCTTGAAATGAAATTAATTCCATGGAAAATTGCCAAAAGACATCAAGATCAAAAAAGAAATTTGGTTTGAGAGTTGGACAATGTTTCTAAATGATTTTAAATGTTTCATGAATTTTTTTGTGATTTTTAAATACCTAAAAGTATTTTTAATTAATTAATTCTCATTAATTAATTAAAAATAAACATTTAAATGATTTAAAAATAATTTTTAATGCAAAAAATAAAAATAAAAATGTTTTTGGTTTCTGAAAATTAATTGAACCTTTGACAAAAAATTTCATAATTTTTAAAGATGTTTTACTATTTTTAATAAATTGTAGAAAACAAATGAAATTAAATGAAATAAAAATGAATTTAAACTGAAAAATGAGAAAGTCAACAGAATCAAGGGCTGAGGTTCAAAATGGCACGCGCGCGAATTGACTTGGCGCTCATCTGGACGGCCAGCATTCAAATTCTCCTAATTATGATTAAACCCTAATCAGAAGCCCTAATAACTTTCAGATGACCGGAACAGTGTTCCGGTCATCTTCTCCGGCCAACCAAAAACTCAATCTCACTCTCCAAGCCATTTCAAAAGCTCTAACTCTCCAAAATTCATCCTCTACCCACCCCAAACACGAATCAAGCACAAAATCATGTTTAACTTCCAACACAAACACGAATCGAATCAAAGAAGTTTTCAGGTCAAACTTTCAGAACATCATAACATGCTTGTTTCTGGCTCATTTTCAAAAATAAATAGATCCCCATGATCAGGGCAACATACAGAATAACATTCTAACAAGAAATTAAAGTTCTGGAAAATTTGTTCATCATGCTACCTGAGATTGAGCTTTCGATTCAGGAGCTTTCTGGCTGTTTCTTTGGCCCAAACAAGTCCCAATGATCCTCCTTAGAAGCTTTTGACACTTAGTTGGAGTTTATATGGCCTCTAGAGAAAGTTGGCAGAAGCTCAGGTCAAGGGTGTGTTGAAATCGTTTTTTTGATTCAGGGCCTTTTAGGGCAAGGTGATGGGTGGTTTGTGATCAGTGAAGCATGTGGAGATCAATGGTGAAGTTTGTTTGTGTGTTTGCAGCTTGTGTGATGAGTTTCGAAGAGTTTTGCAAATGGAGCATAAACTTGGAACTAGGGCTTGGGGTGTGTTTCAGCATGAAGTGTTATGTGCTTTGGCTTGCTTTTGATTTGTATAAACAATTGTGATAGGTCAGAGGGTGGGTGCTGGCCTATTGTGATTGGTATGGGTCTTTGGCCAAAATGTCAACTTGATTTGTACTTGAGGTATGGGCAATGGTACAACTTGCTTTTTGGCTTGTCTTGGTTCAGCTAAGTTTAGGGAGAACCATGGAGAACACTTGATCATACCATTTTGCAAAATGCCTCTTTGGTAGAAAACTTCAAATTATGTGATTTTGGCCAACTTTGACAAGCCATAACTTTTGATCCAAAATGAATTAGGTCAAGTTCTTGTACTTTTTGAAAAGGGAATGATCCATTATATAACTTTCATGACCAAAGTTTTTCCATTTGAAACATTTTTTAATCAAAAAGCAAGGGTTGAAAAAGTTTCCCAAAATGGCAATTTTCATTATAAGTCAACTTTCCCAAAAAGTCAACTTTGCAAATGACTTGAAATTCTTCAATTTTGTGAACTTACAACATCTTCTATGATCAAATAAAGATCATACATAATCAAAATGATGATGAACACCCTTTGGTTGGGTCATTGGGGGCCTCAGATGCCCTGATTTTACACTGACTTGCTCAAGAAGTCAACCCTTGATCAGATGACTTCCCCATTGAATTTCTTCATGAAAATTGATATGCATGCTCCCTATACCATATAGAGACCAATAGAAACAAGAATGGCCAAAAAAATTGGAGTTATGGCCTCTGAAACCAAAACCCTAATTCTAGGTCATCTGTGCAGTTAAACTTGGCTCTGCTTCCATGCCATTCTCAGTTCTTGTGATTCTTTGACATTCTTGACTTTGAGGGGATATAATATGATGCTTGAACATACATGGACCCCTTTGAAGTGATTGATGACCTTTGGAATGGCTCAAGAAGCTCTTGGATTGCTCAGATCACAAACCCTAGATGCAGATGACTTAGAAACAATGCAGTGAACCAAAAAGGCAATATGAGATGCTATGTCTGTGTTTATGCATATGAAATGATCACAAGCCATGGTGTGAATGGGTGAGGGCAAATTTGGGGTGTTTACAGCTGCCCCTATTCAAGCATGAGTTAGCTGTGCAGGATGTAAGCGACGGCTTATCAGGCAAACAAGGTAACTTGTGGTTGAATACCAAAGACAGTCCAAAATTTGCACTCACAGAATGAAGAAGAAAAGGGATATAGATTGTAAAAGGAAAATAAATTATAATTATAAAGTGCGAGCGACGGAGAACGACCGCCGAGCAGAGGACGGCTGCTGGGGAAAGAGCAATGACGGGGACGGCCGACACGCTGGGAAAAATGCGGGAAATAAAGCAATGACGGGGACCGCCGACATGCTGGGGATATAAGAGATTATGATGGGGACGGCCATCAAGACTCTTTGGGGATTTATAGGTAAAAATAAATGATGAGGTACGGCCATCAGGTTCAAAAAGTAATGCAAATAACGATGGGGACGGCCATCGGGCTAAACTGATGAAGGACGATCATCAGGAATAAGGAAAAGGGACCACGACGGGGACGGCCATCGGGTTAAAGAATAAATGAAATGATGATGAGGGACGGTCATCAAAGGTGAAGGACGATCACCTAGCAGGGGACGACTACTCTGAGGGGGATAAGATGAAGGACGGTCATCTAAGGTGAAGGACGATCACCTGGCAGGGTACGACTGCCGGAAGTATCGCGACATAGGACGAATGCCGAATAAAAGGTCGACGATGGGGACGGCCATCGGACGAGCATGATGAAGGACGATCATCAAGAGGTGAAGGACGATCACCTAGCAGGGGACGGCTGCTCTCAGGGTTTATCATGACATAGGACGAATGTCAGATAACAATATCAACGATGGGGACAGCCATCGGATAAAATGATGAAGGACGATCATCAAAAGGTGAAGGACGATCACCTAGCAGGGGACGGCTGCTAAAAAAAATCACGACATAGGACGAATGCCGGATAGAAAAGATCAACGATGGGGACGGCCATCGGATGATCATGATGAAGGACGATCATCAAGAGGTGAAGGACGATCACCTAGCAGGGTACGACTGCTCTCAGGGGGATATCATGACATAGGATGAATGTCAGCTAGAAAAGAAATCTTGCTTTGCTGGCGACCTACTGGGGAATAGTAAACACGGACGAGTGTTTATATCCAAGAAATAAAAAGTATAAGTGTTTTGACGTTGTGTATAGATTAAAGATGCGGACGAGTATCGGGTAGAAACAAAAAACCGACACGCGTTCAAAGATGATGATACGGACGAGTATCAACTGGTTAACAAGGAACACAGACGAGTGTTGATTCTGAGGGGACTCTTTTGGGGAAAAGTAGACACAGACGAGTGTCTTAATTCAAGAAGACAAGAGTGTTTGACACAGTGTATGGATTAAAGATGCGGACGAGCGTCTCTAAGACTGTGATACGGACAAGTATCAGGTAGAAACAAACACTTGACGCATGTTCTGAGATGATGGCACGGACGAGTACCAACTGGTTAACAAAGAACACGGACGAGTGTCGAATCTGAGGAGTAATATGAGTGGTGTATTGACAGGTATTTGACCTGCTGGAGAGAGTGACACGGACGAGTGTCAAGTATATATTATAAACAAGTATACGCTTTACAAAGTGTTTAGGTAATTATGCTGGGGAAAGAGACACGGACGGATGTCAAGAAAGTTATATGCGTATCTGTGAGTACAAAGGGGACGCTTTGGCTTTCTACTGGGGATATGACACGGACGGGTGTCTGAAAGGATATGTATTTGTAAGAGAAGTGTTTGTTTGTAAAGAATGCTCGGGCGACTTTACTGGGGAATGATGACACGGACGGGTGCCACAAGGAGTATGTACTGGTGTTTGTGAGTGTAAGGCAACTGCTTTAGCTTTAGCTCTCTGCCGGGGAATCTGGGAAGCACTCTGTATATTGTTGATGGATTGTCATTATTCACAAGTGTTTGATTCAGACCATGGCTTACGATTATGCAATATGTTTGACTTTTGCCGTAATGCTCCGTATTAGACGGAATGCTACGCTTTGTGGGGTGAATATGATGCGAATGCTATGTTTATGCAAAAGATAACGATCCGGGATTCGGTTCCCGTTACTGCGAAGATCTCTGGCCGATCTGCTTGAAGTGGACATCCCAGCTGGGGATGAGATCATTGGTAGATCTAACGTATAAGATTCTGCTTGGGGAAATAGGTCAACGATAGATCTACTCCAGTAGATGAAGGACCCAGTTGGGGTTTGTAGAAGCCTTCGTCACTCTGTTGTGATTCCTTCACGCGTTACTCTTCCGGGTAGAGGCTGAAGCTCTGCGGGGAGATGGTTTCCCGACTTTTGTACTTGACTGTGGAGGAATAGTAAATGGCAACTCGGCTGGGGAAGAAGAGAGACCATGAGAAGGTCTTCCCGGAGATTTTTGTAAGGGGCCTGCTGAGGATGATGTTGGAGGACTCAGCTGGGGAGAAACCGTCTCTGGTGTTGAGTGGATAATGATTTGCCAGCTCGCTGGGGTGAAGTTTACATGCCCCATGTTGCGTTTTGAACACCTGCAATCCTGCAAAGACAGAGAAACGCACAAGTAATCCCGAGGTATCCCTTACCGGATTCCGTCGTAGGAGTTTAGACACTCCCGGGAGTAAATACATTTCCTGCAAGCACGTATTCTTTAGAAGAGAAACATCTGTAATTATGCAATCAGTATCTTAAGGACATCGGACATTTTGCAAATGAAAATAAAATGTACGAGACGAGACATGACTGAAAGTCTGATTTTATTAATACGTATGCCCTGAATTGGCAAGATACAGTCAAAGAAACATATCCCCTAAAATGAGGAGATTGTTACAAGTTGAGAAACAAAATGTTGGCAATGTTGACGGCGCTTCAAGGAGCTTCCCCTTTTGCCATGACTCGTATGACTTTTGACGCTCTTCTCGTCTGGCTTTCTGAAGAAGGCTGATTCTGAAAGAAGCTTGATCCTTTTGAAGCTTACCAAGTTGTAAGTTATACAGACGAATTCAGAATGCAGTTGTTCGCTTATTCCCTTATTTTGCATGGATCGCCCTTTCGGGTTTTCGATCCATCGGGATACCCTTTTTTGCCTGAGTTGTCCAATGCGGCTTTTCAACTCAGCGGGTGTACATCTTTTTGTTTATTTTCCCTTATTTTTGCCCGAGTCTTTTATTCTGTTTTTGACTCGCCGGGATGCCCTATTTTTGCCTGGACTTACATTCTGTTTTTATGTCCAGCGGGTCATTTTTTATGCGAAGTATTTTTTAACTGCATCTGAATTTACAGGGGACGGGAAATCTTCACCATCCATAGTGCTGAGCATGAGTGCTCCACCGGAGAAAACTTTCTTTACTACGAATGGTCCTTCATAGTTCGGAGTCCATTTGCCCTTGTGGTCTGTATGAGGAGGGAGGAGTCTTTTCAGCACAAGATCTCCTACTTGGTACTCTCGGAGCCTGACTTTCTGATCGAAGGCTTTCTTCATTCTTTTCTGATACAACTGCCCATGACAGATTGCAGCCAATCTTTTCTCTTCAATCAGACTCAGTTATTCGTATCGGGATCGGACCCATTCTGCTTCGTTCAGCTTAACATCCATCAGTACCCGTAGGGAGGGTAGTTCAACTTCAACTGGTAGGACTTCCTCCATACCATACACAAGCTGATACGGCGTTGCCCCAGTGGATGTTCTGATTGACGTGCGGTACCCATGCAAGGCAAACGGTAGCATTTCATGCCAGTCTTTGTAGGTGACTACCATCTTCTGCACAATCTTCTTGATATTCTTATTAGCTGCCTCAACAGCGCCATTCATCTTTGGCCTGTAAGGAGAAGAATTGTGGTGTTGGATCTTGAAGTCCCGGCACAGCTCTGCCATCATTTTGTTGTTTAAGTTGGAACCATTATCAATAATGATTCGCTCGGGAACTCTGTATCGACAGATGATGTCTCTTTTCAGAAATCGGGCTACCACTTGCCTTGTAACATTTGCATAGGAAGCTGCTTCAACCCACTTGGTAAAATAGTCAATGGCTACCAAGATGAATCTGTGGTCGTTTGAAGCAGTCGGTTCAATCTTGCCGATCATATCAATGCCCCACATGGCGAAGGGCCAGGGAGAAGACATCACATTCAAAGGATTGGGAGGCACATGCACCTTATCCGCATAAATCTGGCATTTATGGCATTTTCTGGCATAGGCACAACAGTCAGCATCCATTGTGATCCAGTAATAGCCTGATCTTAGCAACTTTTTAGCCATGGCATGCCCTCCTGTGTGGGTGCCAAAGGATCCTTCGTGCACCTCGTGCATCAACAAGTCTGCCTCTGTTCTATCAACGCATCTGAGGAGTACCATATCAAAGTTTCTCTTGTACATGGAACCATCAGCATTCAGAAAGAAACTACCAGCTAGCCTTCTTAATGTCTTCTTATCATTGGAAGATGCCCCAGGTGGGTATGTTTGATCCTCCAAGAAGAACTTAATGTCATGGAACCAAGGCTTATCATCTTTGGCAACATCTGCTGCAAATACATATGCTAGCCTGTCAAGTCTGGACACTGAAATTCGAGGTACAAAGTTGGCAGCTTGAACTTTGATCATGGATGAAATGGTAGCCAGAGCATCCACAAACTGATTCTCGTCCCGGGGGATATACTCAAGCTTGACCGTTGTAAAGAAAGTCAATAACCTCCTTGTATAATCCCTATAAGGTATCAGATGATCCTGGTGGGTGTACCATTTGCCGTTGGTTTAATTAACTACCAGAGCTGAATCTCCGAATACCGTCAAAGTCTTGATCCTGAGGTCAATGGCTTCCTCAAGACCCATAATACAGGCATCGTATTCAGCTTCGTTGTTAGTGCAGTTAAAGGTGAGTTTTGCCGAGAAAGGCATGTGAACTCCCTTAGGTGTAATGAGTACTGCACCAACACCACGACCATTCATATTAACAACCCCATCAAACATCATAGTCCATTCTTCTTCCGGGTCAGGCCCTTCAGTGTGAATAGGCTCTTCATGATCTTTTGCTTTTATGAACATGATGTCTTCATCAGGGAAATCAAATCTCATAGGCTGGTAATCATCAATAGGTTGCTCAGCAAGATAATCAGACAATACACTGCCCTTGATGGCTTTCTGAGATGTGTACTGGATGTCATATTCTGTGAGGATCATTTGCCATCTTGCAACCCTTCCGGTGAGTGCTGGCTTCTCAAAAATGTACTTAACTGGGTCCATTTTTGAGATCAATAAAGTAGTGTGGGTCAACATATACTGTCTCAGTCGGCGAGCAGCCCACGCTAAAGCACAACAAGTTTTCTCGAGCAGTGAATAACATTGTTCACAGTCGGTAAACTTTTTGCTCAGGTAGTAAATTGCATACTCTTTTCGACCAGACTCGTCATGCTGGCCCATCACACACCCCATTGACTCTTCTAATACTGTTAAGTACATTATCAGAGGTCTTCCTTCAACTGGAGGCATAAGGATTGGAGGTTCTTGCAAGTACTCCTTGATCTTGTCAAAAGCCCTCTGGCAGTCTTCGTTCCACCTGACCGTTTGTTCCTTTCTCAACAGCTTGAACAGGGGCTCACAGGTTGTAGTAAGGTGAGATATGAACCTTGAAATGTAGTTCAATCTACCTAGAAACCCCCGAACTTCTTTCTCAGTTTTCGGTGCAGGCATTTCTTGAATGGCTTTGACTTTATCAGGGTCAACTTCAATCCCTTTCTCGCTTACAATAAATCCCAGCAGCTTACCAGATCGCACCCCGAATGTGCACTTGTTGGGGTTCAATTTCAGTTGGTATTTCCTCAGACGCTTGAATAGTTTCAGCAGATTTACCAGGTGGTCTTCTTCTGTGAGGGACTTGGCAATCATGTCATCCACATAACATTCGATTTCTTTATGGATCATATCGTGGAACAATGTTACCATAGCCCGTTGATAGGTTGCACCAGCATTCTTCAACCCGAATGGCATCACCTTATAACAGAACGTGCCCCAGGGTGTGATGAAAGTTGTCTTCTCCATGTCTTCAGGTGACATCTTGATTTGGTTGTATCCTGAAAATCCGTCCATGAAGGAGAACACCGAGAACTGAGCCGTATTATCAACCAATACATCAATGTGAGGTAATGGGAAGTCATCTTTCGGGCTAGCTCTGTTCAGGTCCCGATAGTCAACACACATTCTCACTTTGCCGTCTTTCTTAGGCACAGGTACAATATTAGCAACCCACGGCGGATAGCTAGTTACAGCAAGGAACCCAGCGTCCCACTGTTTTTGTACCTCTTCCTTTATCTTCATTGCCATATCTGGGCGAGTACGGCGCAACTTCTGTTTTACTGGCGGGCAGTCTTCTCTTAAAGGCAGCTTGTGCATGACAATATCGGTGTCCAACCCTGGCATGTCCTGATAAGACCAAGCAAAGACATCCACATACTCCCGAAGCATATCAATCAATTGTTCTTTCACTGAGTCTTGTAGGCAGGCCCCGATCTTAACCTCTTTCACTTCTTCTTTCGTACCAAGATTAACCGTTTCAACCTCCTCCTGATGAGGGGTGATAACCTTCTCCTCTTGCCTTAACAACCTGGCTAGCTCTTCAGGAAGCTCATAATCTTCTTCAATCCCTTCATCAGCTTGATTGATTGGATTGTCAAAGTCATACGAAGTCATAGCTGTGTTGTTGTCGGTGCAGTCTGAGAGGCACTCTCTGCAAGGGTTTAGATTGTTCATTTTAGTGATTGATTTTAATCTTGTTTAGAAAAAGTGAAATGAAGTTATCATTTTGAAAACATTGCCATTTTATTTTTGTACAAAAAGAAAAATAGAAAAACAGTGAGCGGTAAAGAAAAAAGACTCATTTGCAAAAGATGTCCGATATTCATTGATTGATCTGTTTGCACAAAAATTACAAAGATGGCCCGATTACAAAATGAGCCTTGTCATCTTGGGCAAGATGCAAGACTTGATGCATGCTTAAAAATACAGGAAATAATAATTACTCTGCAGGAGTAACCCTTATAATTTCCTGGGAAGACTAGTTTGAGATACGGCTCCCCGGGATCCTTGGACGTATCCAGCTCTCCAAGTTGCGCTCATCTTCCGACTCATCTTCCAAGTTGTTTACTGCATCAGGGGTGAGCATCCCCCCACTGACAAAACTGGGCTTCTTAGCAGCCTCTGATTGATCTTGTTGAGTTGGTTTGTAACCCAACCCAAATCTGTCCTCTTTCTTCTCCACAGGCAACAGCTTGCCCCAGCCTTAGGCAGTCCCCTCTTCAACAACCTTCCTGGCTTGCTGATAAGATGTCATGGAAGTTCCAAGTACAGCAGACGCTTCATTAATGTTCAGGGCTTCAAATCCCTGGCTCATGGTTTCATGGATCTCTCCATCCATCTCAATATATTTGTATGTAGCCAGGTGGCTAACAAAAATATCTTCTTCACCACAGATGGTGATGATCTGGCCCTCCCACTCGAATTTCAGCTTCTGGTGAAGGGTAGACGTAACTGCGCCAGCGGCATGAATCCAGGGTCTACCCAACAAACAGCTATAGGCCGACTGAATGTCCATCACATAGAAGGTAATTTTAAAAGTCTGCGGGCCAATCATCACAGGCAGATCAATCTCTCCTAGCACTAATCTCTTAGAGCCATCAAATGCTCTCACTACCAAATTACTTGGACGTAATGCCAAGCCATCATACTCCAGCTTCACCAAGGCTTTCTTTGGTAAAACATTGAGTGAAGACCCAGTGTCTACCAGTACATGTGATAGAACAGCACCCTTGCATTCAAGAGTGATGTGTAAAGCCTTGTTGTGATTACATCCCTCAGTTGTTAGATCAGCATTGGTAAAACCCAACCCATGGCTGGTATTGACATTTGCTACCACGGTTTCCAGCTGATTAACGGTAATTTCCTCTGGCACATATGCTGCGTGCAAGACTTTTAGTAGTGCATTCCGGTGAGCTTCGGAACACATCAGCAGAGATAAAATGGAGATTTTTGAGGGAGTTTGGTGAAGCTGATCCACCACCTTGTAATCACTCCTCTTTATGATTCTCATAAACTCGTCTACATCTTGTTCAAAAGATGTCTTCTGAGTTTCCTTGAGAATGGGTTCTTCAGATATTAAACTCTTTCCCTTTGCTTTGGCAGCAGCTTCTTCTTCGGCATTAGGTCTTTGTGATTGCGAGGCAAAAAGGCGTCCGCTTCTGGTGAAGCCTCCGCCTCCCCCGACATTGTCGATCTGTGGAGAAGAGGTTGAAGATTCAAGAGTGATTCTCTCCCCATTGCAGTAAAGGTCAGAGCCATAATGCCAAGGGATGGCATTACTGCTTTCATACGGAACTGGTCCAGGTACCGTGATGGTAACCGGACTGACTGCAGCAGAGGAGGGTGCTGAAATAGTGTGTGGATCGTAGTAGATGGTAACTGGTGATCTGGCAGGAGATGCCACTGCTTGTTGTTGAAAATTGTTGTTCGGAGGAATATTTAACGGATCATAATAAATAGTGACTGCTGAGATATCTGTTGATGTTGTAGAAGATCTTGTTGGATAAATGGATGTTGATTTTGTAGAAGATTCTGAATAAAGGGGTGCTGATGTTGTAGAAGGAATGTTTGTTGATGTCTGGTTTGTTGAAGTGATAGATGGAGCCATTGTTGATAGTGCTGATGAATTGCTTGGAATGACTGTTGTTGCAGTTGTAGAAGACTCGGGGATTGCTGTCAAGGAGATTGCTGGATTTGAGGGTATTGATGTTGTGATTTGAAGTAGGCCACTCTGGATAAGACCATCTATGCCGCTTCTCAAGTTATCACACCCGTTTACCGAGATGTTGCAATAACCACAACCGAGCTCACACCCGGGGAACATCTGGCATTCTAAGAGCTGAGCTTTAATTTCTACCAGGGGTGTCCGAATCTGCCCAACACTGGTTATTAAGAAAGACGGCTTATCTTCCTCAATAGCATTAATTCTTGGCCCTCCGTGGTTGGGCATGGGATTCTTGTTGACATTCGGAGGGGGTGCAAAGTTTAGAGCTTTAGAATCTACCAAGTCTTGTACCTTCATTTGTAGAGCCCTACATTTCTCTGTACTGTGGCCAGGTGCATTGGAGTGAAAAGCACATATGGCGTTGGCGTCATAATTTCTTGGTAGACTGGAAGGATCTGGTGGTGCCAACGTCCTTAGCTCAACCAAGTTGAGCTTCAGGAGCTGTGGCAATAAAGCGGCATAAGGCATAGGGATTGGATCAATCACCCTATTGGCCTGAGATGGTCTCTGCTGAAAAGGTCTTTGTTGATTGTTGATGTTGTTGTTGTTGTTGTTGTTTCTCTGAGGCGGATATTGAACTTGTTGCTGATAGTGGGGTTGTTGTTGTGGTTGATATGCTGGTTGCTGAGGAATTGGAGCGGGAATGGTGACAGCTGCCACTGACCTATGAACATACTGAGGTCTGCCCCTGTTGGCCTGAATAGCATTAGTCTCACCGGTTCTTCTTGGACCTACAACAGGTTTTCTGGGGTTGCTGGACGAGCTCGCACCATTGTCAGAAATTTTGCCCATATTTAATAGGCTTTCAATCCTTTCTCCAGCTATGACTACGTCAGCGAAGCTGGTGGAAGAAAAGGCAGCTAGCCTGTCAATATATGTCCCTTGAAGGGTGTTCATAAACATGTCGGCCATTTCCCTTTCCGACATGGGTGGCTGGACAGCAGCAGCAAGCTGTCTCCACCTCTGGGCGTATTCCCGGAAGCTTTCCCTGGATGATTGAGACATTCCCATCAGGAGGGTCCTGTTAGGAGCCATATCCAAGTTGTACTGGTACTGCCTGATGAAGGCCTCAGCTAGGTCCTTCCAGCATCTGATGGTTTCCCTAGTCAAGTGAGAGTACCATTCCCTTGAAGCCCCAGTTAAACTATCTTCAAAGTAAAACATCCATAGTTTTTCATCCATGGTGTATGCCTTCAGTCTCCCCAGAAAGGATTGTAAGTGGGTTCGTGGACAGGAAGTTCCGTTGTACTTCTCGAAGCACGAAGGTTTAAACTTGTGGGGAATCCTTACCCCATCCACTAAACCCATGTCCATGACATCAAAGCCCAGGGAATTTTGAGACTCCAGAGATCTCAATTTCTCAGCAATTTCATCTAGCCTTCTGTCATAGGCTTCATCCCCAGCTCCCATCACAGTGAATTGATCCTCTTGGGGGTCTTCTTGTAATACTCTTCCCGCAGTAGCATTCCCTTGCACATTAGCAGGGATGTTGATTTCTGGATGAAGGTGGGGCCCATACACAGGTGGATTAACATGAGGCTGAACCCTCTCATTGTTGCTCGTTCCTCCAGTCCCTAAATGGGGTTCCTCCTGGGTCTGCCTTTCTACCAATGCCCTTAATCTTTCTTGGCTCTGAGCCAAGCCATTCATCACCTCCATGAACTGGGTCATCTGGTTTCTCATTTCTAGCCTCTCATTGGCCATTTGAGTCCTGACTTCTGTAAGGTCCTGCTGTACTTGGTCCATTTGTATACCCGGAAGGTTGTTGCGAGTGGGATATCTGTGCGGACGGTTGAGAGGGAACACCCGTCGTCGAGCAATAGTTCCTGAATCACAACAGAGTTAGTAACAAAACAAAAACCTACAAAACAAAACAAGAGTTAGTATGCAATGCAGTATGCCTATTTGTTTCCAAGGTATCCGGCTCGGCACTTGGTTTTGACCTTTCCAGGCCCCTGAGGAAGATGCTTTTGATGTTGCTTGGGAGAAAGAGATTCAAATAAAACAAACTAATAAATATATTACAAATGGTGAATCATACATAGTTTGTTTTTTTTGCAATACATGCCCTCTAAGGGGTCAAAAATACAACATAAAAGAAAAGTACATGAAATGAAAGCAACAACAAGCAAAAGTCAGACACCAAGACCAAACTCATCCTCCCTAACTTCCTTCAGGAGTGCTTCAGTTATAGGGTCAGCTGGATGCTCTGTGAGGTTCCTGATAAGAAGATTCCTGGTGGCAATAGCAGTGGTTAGCTTCTTGTGTCTGCCCTGGTGTAACACGGTGGGAGAACTGACTTTAGTTATGTTGCGGATAGCAAGAGTCGCCACCGACTTTTATTTTATCCAAAGGAAAGGCATAAAAGAACAGGAAAGACCTTTTTAAAAGATTTTTGGGTCCGGGGGGTAGGTTATGTAAAGGGAAGGTGTTAGCACCCTTTACATCCATGGTTATCCATGGGCTCTTAGTTACTTAGCTCATTTTAAAATTGTTTTTGAAAAGGTGAAGTTTGTGAATAAAAAATTTCATAAGAGCTAAGTAACTAAGAGCCCATGGATAACCATGGATGTAAAGGGTGCTAACACCTTCCCTTTACATAACCTACCCCCCGGACCCAAAAATCTTTTAAAAAGGTCTTTCCTGTTCTTTTATGCCTTTCCTTTGGATAAAATAAAAGTCGGTGGCGACTCTTGCTATCCGCAACATAACTAAACTCAGTTCTCCCACCGTGTTATAGAACTGGCGACTCTGCTGGGGATAGCAAGGTATATATAACCTCCCGTCTGCTGGGGATAATAAGGTATACATAACCTTCGTCTTCGTTTGATAGTAGGGTAGATATAACATCCCGTCTTCGTTCGTCGTACCCTTATGGGAAAGTAATTTCCCGAATATCCGTATGAGGATAAAAGAGATGGATATAAATTCCAGGGGAGATGAGACTTTATGAAGATGAACTTGCCCTACTGAGGGTTTTGTGATTGTCTTGTAAAGATGAACCGGCGAAGCTTCGTTGAAATCCTTCCCTCGTTCGTCCTTAGTAAATACTATTACTGCATTTTCATGCATTTTTGGTAAACATTAATCATATTAAGCATACATGTATTTCTGGTAAACATTAATCATATTCAAAAGCATACATACATTCAAACACAACCAATGGACGTTTCGCTTATGTAAATAGGGTAAAAGTAAATCTGGATTCAAAAGATGGAATTTATTTATATCAAAAGTGACCCATACATGGGTAAGTTTGTACAAGGAGACATAAACCCTAGTAAGAGGATTTTGTCATAAAGTTTTACAAAAGAAAATCAGCTATGTGGGAAACAATCCTATTGAGTTTCAATTCTACTATTGCCATTATCTTCCAGTATCTCATCTTCTGCTGTTGAGACGGAAACGATTGGATTGAGCTTTATCTGTTTGAGCTTGAGTAAGTAGTACAACTGGTTGCAGTTTCATGAGTGATCCAAACGAGACATAGTCATACACTTTAATCCCTAATTTTTGCCTGGATTGCCCTTTCAGGTTTTCAATACACCGGGATACCCATTTTTGCCCAAGCCGCCCTTTCAGGTTTTCGACTTGCCGGGTGTACATCTTTTTATATATATCCCTAATTTTTGCCCAAACCCTTTTGGTTTGTCGGGATGCCCTTATTTTTGCCTAGGCCTGTCAACCTAGCGGGTCTCTTTTTTATGCGTAGTATTTTTTAACTATGTCTGCGTTTACAGGCTGTGGGAAGTCTTCACCATCCATTGTAGTCAGTATCATGGCACCTCCTGAGAACACTGTCTTGACTACAAATGGTCCTTCATACGTTGGAGTCCACTTGCCCCTAGGATCACCCTGTGGTAATATGATACGCTTGATTACCAAGTCATCAGCCTGATATACCTTTGGCTTAACCTTCTTGTTAAAAGCTTTGATCATTCGCTTCTGGTACATCTGGCCATGACAAACTGCTGCTAACCTCTTCTCATCAATCAAATTTATCTGGTCCAGTCGAGTCTGAATCCACTCATCTTCATCCAAGCCTGCATCCTTCATAATTCTCAAGGAGGGAATCTGAACTTTAATGGGCAGAACTGCTTCCATACCATAGACTAAAGAGAATGGGGTTGCCCCTGTTGAAGTACGTATTGTGGTACGATAACCATGAAGAGCAAATGGTAACATCTCATGCCAATCCTTATAAGTAACAGTCATTTTCTGTACAATCTTCTTAATGTTCTTATTAGCAGCTTCAACTGCCCCATTCATCTTTGGACGATACGGAGAAGAGTTGTGATGCTTAATCTTGAACTGCGTGCAGAGATCAGTAATCATAGTGTTGTTCAAATTAGAGCCATTGTCAGTAATAATCCTTTCAAGGATGCCATACCTACATATAAGATTATTCTTAATGAATCGAGCCACAACATTCTTGGTAACAGATGCAAATGAAGCTGCCTCTACCCACTTCGTAAAGTAATCAATAGCAACCAGGATGAAACGATGCCCATTAGAAGCAGTAGGCTTGATCTCACCAATCATATCAATGCCCCACATGGCAAAGGGCCAAGGAGCAGTCAACACATTCAAGGGTGATGGAGGTACATGTACTTTATCAGCATAAATTTGACACTTGTGACAAGTTCTAGAATGTTGATAGCAATCAGCTTCCATGGTAGACCAATAGTAACCTGCTCTCAAAATCTTCTTTGCCATAGTATGACCACTAGAATGAGTACCAAAGGTCCCATCATGCATCTCTTCCATAATTTCAGTTGCTTCCTTCTTATCCACACAACGAAGCATAGTTGAATCATGATTGCGCTTATACAGAATGCCATTACTCAGAAAGAACTTAGCAGAGAACCTCCTCAGAAACTTCCTATCTTTGACAGATGCCCCTTCAGGGAACTCCTGAGTTTCAAGATATCTTTTCACTTCGTAGAACCAAGGCTTCTCCTCTGCCCCTTCTGTGTCAATCTCATTGCAGTATGCAGGCTTTTCAAATCTATCAATAGTAATCTTGGGAGCTTCATCATCCCAGCTGATCTCAAACATAGATGCCATGGTGGCCAATGCATCTGCCAACTGATTCTCTCTTCGTGGAATATGTCCAAAGGTAATCTCTTTGAAATGTGGGATCAAAGACAACACATGCTCTCTGTAAGGAATGAGGTTATCATGCTTGGTATCCCAATCTCCTTTAATCTGACTTACTACCAGGGCTGAATCTCCATACACATCAAGGAACTGAATCTTCATATTAATAGCAACTTTAATACCCAGGATACATGCCTCATACTCAGCCATGTTATTGGTACAATAGAAACAAAGTCTGGCAGTAATCGGGGTATGACAACCTTCAGGGGAACTAATCACAACACCAACACCGTTACCAAGTGCATTGGAAGCACCATCAAAAACCATAGTCCATCGGGATCCTTGTTCAGGTCCGTCATATTGTCCAGGTTCTTTGGTAATAATCATAATGTCTTCATCAGGGAACTCAAAACTCATTGACTGGTAATCATCCACTGCTTGATGAGCCAAATGATCAGCAACAACACTTCCCTTAATGGCCTTCTGAGTAGTATACTGTATATCATATTCTGTCAAGATCATTTGCCATCTTGCAATTCTTCCGGAGAGAGCAGGTTTCTCAAATATGTACTTGATTGGATCCATCTTCGAAATCAACAAGGTAGTATGGGTCAACATATACTGTCTTAGTCGGCGAGCAGCCCATGCCAAAGCGCAGCAAGTTTTCTCGAGCAGTGAGTATCTTGTTTCACAGTCGGTAAACTTTTTGCTAAGGTAGTATATTGCCTTCTCTTTTCGACCAGACTCGTCATGTTGCCCCAACACACACCCCATTGAGTTGTCTAACACTGTTAAGTACATAATCAAGGGTCTTCCATCAACTGGTGGCATCAAAATTGGTGGTTCTAGCAGGTATCTCTTGATTTCATCAAAGGCAGTTTGGCACTCATCATTCCATTCCATCACCTGATCTTTCTTCAACAACTTGAAGATTGGCTCACAGATGGTAGTTAACTGGGAAATAAATCTTGCAATGTAGTTCAACCGTCCCAAGAAACCTCTAACCTCCTTCTCAGTACGGGGAGCTGGCATCTCTCGTATAGCTTTCACTTTTGCAGGATCCACTTCAATACCTTTTCCACTGACAATAAAACCCAGGAGCTTTCCAGATCTAACCCCAAAAGTACACTTGTTTGGGTTCAACCTCAACTTGTATTTCTTCAACCTCTCAAACAATTTATGCAAATGATCAAGATGTTGTTCTTCATTCTGAGATCTGGCTATCATATCATCCACATATACCTCTATCTCATGATGAATCATATCATGAAACAAAGCCGCCATAGCACGCTGATATGTTGCCCCTGCATTCTTCAAACCAAATGGCATCACCTTATAGCAAAAAGTGCCCCACTGTGTCACAAATGTTGTCTTCTCCATATCTTCAGGTGCCATCTTGATTTGATTGTAACCAGAGAAACCATCCATAAAAGAGAATACCTTATGCTGAGCAGTGTTGTCTACCAGAATATCAATATGAGGAAGTGGAAAGTCATCTTTGGGGCTAGCTTTGTTCAAATCTCTGTAGTCCACACACATACGTACCTTACCATCTTTCTTAGGAACTGGTACCACATTTGCAACCCACTGAGGATAAGAAGTCACTGCTAAGAACCCTGCATTGAACTGTTTCATTACCTCTGCCTTGATCTTTTCTGACATTTCAGGACGCATACGACGAACCTTCTGCTTCTTTGGACGACAATCTTCTTTCACTGGTAAACGGTGAACCACAATGTCTGTATCCAACCCTGGCATATCTTCATAAGACCAAGCAAAGATCTCCACATAGTCACGTAACATCTGAATCAACCTGCTCTTGACACTGTCCTCTAAATCAGCCCCTATCTTGACCTCTTTTCTGTTTTCTTCAGTTCCCAAATTCACAACTTCGACTGGCTCTTCATGTGGCTGTATAGCTTTCTCTTCTTGTTGTAACAATCTAGCAAGCTCTACAGGTATTTCACAATCGTCCTCATTTCCGTCTTCAGTTTGATAGATCGGATTCTCGAAATCATAATTGGCAATAGTAGAACTGTTATCAATAGGATCCAGAGTGGATGAGGATCTGCATTTTAGTGATGTGGGTGTGTGTAAGAACACATAGCTGATAAAGCAAAAATAAAAGAAAAGAAAGACAAGGAACACAATATTTACTAAAACGAAACGTCCACTGATTTTATTGAATGAAGTATGCAAATGAAATGACAGCCCGTAACAAGCACACCATTGTGCCCCGGGTAAGGCACAAGGCTTAAAGAGTTTTATTGTTCAAGAAGTTACAAATTTAAAAAGCAACAACACAGTAATAGTATTTACTCCTGACTAAAGGAGATAGGGATAACATCTTCAGCTTTCCAATTATTGAGTCCAGCACCCACAGTAGGAAAAATCCAAGCATCCAAGTTGTAATCTTCATCATAGTCTCCCACAGCATTGATCTGATCTTTCATAACCCCTTGATTGGTGACACGGGCAGCACGAGCACGACGAACAACCTTCTGGGACTCTGCAGTGAAACCCAAACCAAACTTGTCAGACTTGTATGGAATATCAGGAAGCTGACCCCAAATAGTACAACCACCTTCATCCACCACAGCTCTAGCATCATTGAGGGAGGCCATTGCCATTGTTGGAGGTTTTCTGGTGACCACAGGAACTTTCTTCACAGCAGAAGGAGCTACATAATCATTAACAACCCAGGGAACCACTTCAAATGTCTGACACGGAGTCTCAATGTATTCACCTTCCACTTCCAGATACTTGAAAGTGTTTACATGGCTGACAAAGTATTCTTCCTCTCCATAGACAGTAACAACCTTTCCATTCACCGGATATCTCAACTTTTGGTGCAATGTAGAGGTCACAGCACCTGCCCCATGGATCCAGGGACGACCAAGCAGACAAGAGTACGAAGGACGAATATCCATCACATAAAATGTAGCAGTAAACACCTGAGAGCCAACTTTGATTGGAAGATCAATTTCCCCATGTACTACTCTTCTAGAACCATCAAAAGCTTTCACCACAATATTACTGGGCTTCAGAACAGCATCTTCAGGACTCAGCTTATTCAGGACTTCCTTGGGCAACACATTCAGAGAGGAACCATTGTCTATCAGCACATGTGACAGGGTAGTGCCCCTGCATTCAATTGAAATATGCAAGGCCCTGTTATGATCCCTCTTGGCAGGGGTCAAATCAGCATCAGAAAATCCTAACCCATTATCATAGGTCAGGTGGGCAACACAGTTCTCAAATTGATCAACAGAAATGGCATTGGGCACATGAGCAGTCTTCAGAAACTTGATCAAGGACTTGGCATGAGCCTCAGAACACAGCAACAAGGACAACATAGAAATCTTTGAGGGAGTATGCCCCAATTGATCAACAATGTCATAATCACTCTTGCGAATGATTTTCAATACTTCTTCCATCTGCTTAGAGAGATCATCAGCAGCTGGCACATCAGGAGATACAGGCTCAATAACAGGACCTTTGCCCCGAGCATCAGTGGTGGAAGTAGCAGCAGGAGTAACTGCATTCTTAGAAGCAACTGGAGGAGAGAAAACTCTTCCACTACGAGTGATCTTGCTAGATCCAGCAATATTATCAATGTCAGCAGGCACATCAGGTAAAGGCTCCTGCTTAACACCATGGATGTAAACATCATACCCATAGTGCCAAGGCACAGCTTTATCAGATGTATAAGGAATAGGACCAGGAGTAGTAATGACCACAGGAGCTACTCTGGCTTCATCAACAACTTTCACGGGACCTTCAGCAGTAATTTTGATTGGACCCTGATGAGTGATTTTAATGGGACCCTTTGAAGTGATTCTTATTGGTACTTTGTCAACCATGTCAACCTCTTCAATCTTCTTACCCTGAGTCAGATGATCCACCATACTTTCTACAGATGACGGAGTCTTCTCAAACACTATAGTATACTTATCCATGAGACGTTGAATGCCATCTCTCAAAATGAAGCAACTATCCGGCTTATAGGTACAATACAGACAATCTTCACGACAACCTGGAAAGATCCCAGCTTGTACTAACCTCTTTTTGATAACAGACAAGGGTGTGTTCAACTCCATTACTGAATAGACATGTAGGTCTTCATCAATGACATTGACAGTCTTCTCGTGATTTGGCATTGGAGCAGTAATCACATTTGAAGTACCTGGTGGGTCAAACTCAATTTCTCCAGCATCAATCATATCTTGAATTTTGTTCTTCAAAATCCAGCAGTTATTAGTATCATGACCCGGACAGTTTGAATGATATGCACATCGTGCATTGGGATTGTACCTGGGAGAGGTAACATTGGGATTCTGAGGAGCCTCTTTCAAAGTAATAAGTTCAGCCTTCAATAAATGTTGCAATGCCTGAGCCATTGACATGTTGATCTTCGTGAACTGTCTTCTAGCCCTCTGTTGGTTGCCCTGAGGCTGCTCTGTTGTTGCAGGAGTTGGATTTGAAATATGAACTGCACTAACAGACTGATGCCTTCTGTTACGATCAGGTTGACCATAAACAGCATTAGATTCTTTCTTCCCTGTGGGAGGCTTCTTTGCAGCACCTGATGAGGAAGTACCCACTTGGATCTTGCCATTCTTTATACCATTATCTACTCGCTCTCCTGTCATGATCAACTCAGTGAAGCCAGATGATGAGCTTCCAATGAGATGACTGTAAAACGGACCATTCAGCGTACACATGAACATATCAACCAGCTCCCTGTCAGTCAAAGGGGGTTGAACTCTTCCAGCTAAATCTCTCCACTTCTGAGCATACTCTTTAAAACTTTCTTTGGCACCCATGGACATGCTCTGAAGCTGCATGCGAGTGGGGGCTAAGTCAGCATTGTATTGGTACTGCTTATAGAAAGCTTCAGCAAGATCATTCCAGTCTCTGATGTTGGCACTCTCCAACTGATAATACCACTCCAACTGAGCTCCAGATAAGCTCTCTTGAAAAAAGTGGATCCACAACTTCTTATCAGCAGTGTGGGGTTGAATTCTTCTAACATAAGACCTCAAATGCAGTTTGGGACAAGAGACCCCATCATAGACAACAAATGTAGGAACCTTGAACCCAACAGGTATGACCACCCCAGATATCAAACTCAAATCCTCAAAATCCAGCCCAGATGATTTCTGCAACTCCATAGCATCCATCCTATCCACCAGCATCTTGAATTTGTCTTTATTAGGCTCATGGTAGTAATTAGCCTCAGAATCAGAGTCCTCCATTGTATGGTGGAGACTGCCTACCTCTTGCTCAGATTCCTCAGATTCATAGTCCTCAGCTGGTTCCTTGGTCTTGGCGAGACCTTTGAACCTTCTTCCCATGTTGATCAAACCAGCAGACCTTCTAGTCTTCTTAGTCTTCTTGGCCAGCAGTTCCTTCAATTCATCCTGCCCCTTGGATAGGTTCAAGATCAGCTCTTGGAACTGAGCATTTTGTGTCTGAAGATCCTTAACTGATTGTTCAAGAGCCATTGCTGAAATAAACAGCGAGAAGATGAGAAACCTGTGCACAAATATAAACCTGTGATGCAATGAAATGGAATGTAAATGCGTATGCAATGTTTTCAAGGACCGCAGGATTTAAATTTGCTTAAACAAACACGAAAGTAAACTTTTATTAGTAATAACTTTGTTTTGCCTTTTAGGCTTACAAAAAATGAAATGAAATAAGTACAAAAGGTGGGGTTTTAAGTCTCCCATGGACGCTTCCTCTTTGTGTTGAGGTATGAGTTGAGGTTTCGTTCCTCGTGAAGTTGCTTTGTTAGCTCTAGGACTCTTTCTTGGCTTGCTTTGTAATGAGCCTCGAAAGTATCCCTTTGCTCCTTCAGTTGGATCCATGATCTCTGCAAGTCTTCCGTATCAGTAGGCATGTCTGGGTGAAGGATGGTATAAGCTGTGTCTCCTTCAGCAACAGGTTCCATGGTAACTGGTAGGACGGCAGGATATGGCATCATGAGAGTCTGAGCACGAGATCGCACCCATCTGAGATAAGCTTCCATAGGAATAGTGTACTTGGGCTCCAGTGTCTTGCTGTCAACCCTGTTTACTTTTCCCCAAGCTCGTATGAATCTCTGACGATAACCTTGAAGATCGTTGTCGTAGTCAAATACAATGCCCTGAATCAACATGTCATGTGGACCATCGCTTCGAGCGTAACCAAACTGTCGTAAAGCTAGAGAGGGGTTGTAGGTGATGCCTCCCCTATGCCTAGAAGTGGCACATTAGGAAACTCCCCACAACGGTCAATGATGGTGACATTCTCCATAGATCTGGAGCACCAATGGATGTCTGAGTGAGAAAGTGACATGATCCTCTTGGACCATCTGAACCCTTGCTCATTCTTCATAACTGAGCGAGGAAGGTGAGAAATAAACCACCTAGAAAGTAAAGGTATGCAGCACATCAAAGTTCCTCTTGCCCTTGTAGTACGGGTGTGAAGAGAATGTAAGATGTCTCCAAGCAATGTAGGCACTGGATTGTGACTCAGGAATATATTGATGGCATGAACGTCTATGAACTGATCTGGATTGGGGAACAATACTAAGCCATAAATCAGCAAGGCTAAGATCTCCTCAAAAGCATCGTAGCTCATGGCCTTCAAGAACATTTGAGCTTTATCCATTAATACTTTGGCAAGAATACCCTTAACTCCGCTTCTCGTTTCTAGAACAATGTCTGACTTCTTCAGATGTAGAGCTGCAGCAATAACCTCTGGTTTAAGCTCCTTCTCTAAGCCTGTGAAGGGTCTTTGATCAAGAACAGGTATACCCAGAAGTTTAGAGAACTCTTCCATTGTAGGAACCAGCTGATAGTCAGGGAATGTGAAGCAATGGTGCTTAGGGTCAAAGAACTGAAACAGGACACTCATCATGTCTTCATTGAACCCTGAAGTGACTAGGTCCAGTAGGTGACCATGTCTCGTGATGAACTGGGAGTGATCAGACACTTGAGAAACCAACTCTTTAAGCTTGGGAGGTATCCCCACAAAGTTGATCCTGATGGTGTTTCTACGAGCAGAAGCCATGACCTACAACAAAGAACAAAGATAAATCCCTTGGTCCTTGAAATGGTTAGTGAAAATGCTATGCTTATGATGCATGATGATGTCATGATGTTATGTTCAATCACAAACATGTGGCACACACAAACAAGTCACACCATAGCCCTAGGTTTAAAGGCTTGCATGAGGTTCAAAGATAAGTACCCTCCCCTGAAGTTAGATGGTTCATCCTGTCCTATAAAGTAACCAGGTTCTAAGGGATCTCAATATCACTGATCCTTCCCAAGGGTGGTTGTTCAGTAGGCAACTTACTTGCCAACCAAAACCCTCCAAGTTTAGAATCTCAATGAGCGTAGTATCGAGTATCAACCAACTTCAGTCTTCACCAAAGCCGGTTATCTCACTACTTTCTAAAGGCCAAGATGGGATAACTAGGGTTCTAAAAGTTATTTAGTGCATTGACAACATATGGCAGCCTCATATTATCCTCAACTTGACTTAAGGAACATAAGCACCAACCAAGAAGTCACACTAACTATGGCCACCAGATCAACCATATCGGTATACGCCGTACAGTTTCCTTGGTCTATTGCCATTTACCTAAGGTACACTAGATCCGGGTTAGGACCTTTCACACATAAGAGCCCAACAAGTAAGTATAAAGCAAACAAGGCAAACAATTTAAAGTGATCTAATTCCTAAGGGTACCCCTCTTTAATTTGATTCCCCAGCAGAGTCGCCAGTTCTGTAACACGGTGGGAGAACTGACTTTTAGTTATGTTGCGGATAGCAAGAGTCGCCACCGACTTTTATTTTATCCAAAAGGGAAAGGGTATAAAAGAACAGGAAAGACCTTAAGAGATATTTTTGGGTCCGGGGGGTAGGTTATGTAAAGGGAAGGTGTTAGCACCCTTTACATCCATGGTTATCCATGGGCTCTTAGTTACTTAGCTCACTTTTGAATTGTTTTTGAAAGTGTAGTGTGTGAATAGAAAAATTTTCATAATAGTTAATAATGATCCATGTACGGATGCGTAAAAACTTGTTTTTGAAAATTTGTTTGAAATTTGTTAAGTGTTTGAAAAAAATGGAGTGAGCAAGCAACTAGGAGGTACCTACCCTAAAGTTTAAAGTCTTTCTTGTTCTTTATCCTTTGATTGGTAAGACTATCCCTACTATTAAGGAGTAGGTAGTCATTACCTTGGATGTAAGGGACATGTGAGGGACATCTGTTTTTATGAAGGCAACTGTGGGGTGTATTAAGCATTTTAGGAGGGACTATCATCATTATTCGAAAAGGGACTTGATCTTTAAAGGCAACCATTAGGGACTTGATGATTTTTTCTTTTGAGGGACTTGCTTTATACACCCCACTTGACCTTATTAGTAGGCAACATTGAGGGATAGCCTTAGAAATGTGAGATGGCGATTAGAAATCGACTTACGTGTGTGAGTGTTCAATATTATTTATCTTTAATTAAAATGAGCTAAATTTATTTTTAATAGAATACATGTTTTGCACTCCCTAAATTACTAACCATAGCAACAATTAAATATTACAAAATTTACATCCGGGAGCATTTACAAAATTATAATAATAAGCAAAATAAATAGCAAAATATAAATAATAAGCAAAAATAATAAATTAGCAATAAATAATAATGGGTTAGTAGTAATAAGAATTAGAAAATAGGGTTAGTAAAAATAAAATAACTAAATTTAGTGAAATAATAATAATTAGAAAAAATAAATAAGGTTAGAGAAATAATAATAAAAATATAAGATAATAATAAACAAAAATAATAAATAATAATATGGTTAGTAACAATAATTAAATAAATAAAATTAGCCAAAATAAAAGATTAACAATTTTTTAATGTAGGCAATTATATTTACAAATTATTAAATTATTTTTAAATGTATTATAATCATAAAATTTAATTATTATAAGTTAAATTATTTCTAAACATTTATTAACAATTAAAGAAATATTTACACATTATATGAAGAAAATAAATTTTAAATATCATATTCATAAAAATTGATCATGTTTACAAAATTTAATTTCTACCAATTATTATATTTACAAAAAATTATACTAAATAAATATATATTATAATTATGTAAAGAATTTAGAAAGTAAAAATAATTTAGAAAATAAAATTAGGTTTTCACACAATTAGGGTTTTGGAAATTAGGGTTTGTTTTAGAAAATATTTTTTAGGGTTTATAATATAAGATTATTTTAATTAATATACATATTATAATTTATTTACATGATTATAAAAATAATTTTCAGAAAAAAGAAATATAGAATTTGAATTATATTGAACATATATCTACAACATTATTTTAATTATATTTATATACATATGATTTTAATAATTAAACAAAATAGAAAAAATAGAAAAAATTGCAAAAAAGAGAGAAACTTACCTGGTTAGGATTTGATCCCATGACATCCTTCCTGCCAACAACAACAACAACCACCAGGCTACCACACGCACAAGCAAGAGATGAGAGAGTGAGATTGGTTTTGTGTCTTGCTTTGAGAAATCCAGAAAATAATGAAAAAACAAAAGGCCTGGGGTGGAGTTGAACCCAGGACCTCATAGCTATACACACGCGCACGTTACCACCCGGCTGGAAGAGCCCACCTGATAATTAAACAACCACAAATAATAATATATGAAGAGTCCAATTTAAATGAGAAAATGTCAAAAACATTGGCTGGGAGCAGGATTCGAACTCATGCCATCAAGTCATACACGCACTCCTCCTACCACTGGACCAAACCTGCTTTGGTGTTTAAACAGGGAAACAATTTAATAAAATATTATGAATGATTTTCAAATTTCCAGCAGCGCGCCAAAGCCTTCATCTTCAACCTCCTGCCCTTCGATTTTAGCTGCGAAATTCTCTATGAATTTTCCTGCGAAAATAAACTTCCAGCAAAACCTACAAAAACCAAAGGCCAACAAAACCATACAATTTTACAAAATCAAACACAGCAACATGATCCAAACATTCATGCGATTCATCCTGTGTTTTTAGAATCCATTTATGTTCTTTGAATCAAAAATCCCTAAACCTAGGTCCAAACCCTAATAATGGTGTTTCATGAATCAGCCACGGTTTCTTTGATTTTCCTGCCCAGAAACATTCCATATCACATAACAAACAACATTAGCCAAGCAAAATCCATTTATTTGCAGTGAATTGATGTAATCGAAAAAAAGAAAAGTAAGAACAAGAATGGCTCGGGTTGAACAATAGGGCATGTATGAGATGAATGTGAGTGATGGTTTAGCTTCAATGATGTCCAAAGAACATCTCTATGTTCTTATTTTACCTTTTAGTGCCCTGGATTGAAGAATCCGAATATGAACTTTTGATGAATTTTTGAGGTTTTGAACTTACACTATGAGGCTGCAAAATCGTGAATGAATGCTAGGGTTGTGATCAGTACTTATATGTGAATGATTCTAGGTCAAAAACTTGATTGATTATGTGCAAGATTTGATTTAAAAAGATTCATCATGATAAGCTTTAAAATTTCAATATTTTTGTACCAATGCTTTCTATTTCAAGCCATTCCATATAATTCTTGTATCAATTTGTTCCATGCTGATTTTATAACCTTCTAGAATCAATAACAAAATTAAATCTTCATATTTAATATTTTATTTAAATTTAAAATGATTTTAAGTATAAAAAATCATAATAAATTGATTAAATAAAATAAAAATTATGAAAATAATATGGAAATTTCGTGCATGATGTTGTGATATGGGTTGGGTCATAATTTGGCCAGCCCATTTGGAAAGAATTGCTTTTGGACCTCCATTTTCATTATAAACCATCACATAATTTCCCAAATTTGCAAAGGCATATCTCCCTCAATTTTAAAGGTATGAGGGTGTTCTTAGACATTTTGGAAAGCTTGAAGAGTCCTCTAAACAACCCCATTGGTTTCAGGTCCATATCATTTACCAATCTCAAGTTATGCCCTTTTGAAGTTGTTGACTTTTTTGTTGACTTTTGAAATGACCTATAATGTCTTAGCTCATATCTTCCAAATGAAGCATTTTTGGGCTTAACTTGCAAGATCAAAGTTGTAGAGAATTCAATTTCCTTCAAAAATGAGCTTTGAGTGGAGACTTGGTGATGAAGTATGTGAAAGTTATGGCTGGTCAAAGTTCAGTTGACTTTTACTGAGGAAACCCTAATTTAGAAACTCCTGATTATTGATGATCTGGAATCTCCTTGATGAATCATGATCAACCCTTGATAAAATGATGAATTTTACTTCATATACTTGATGTTGGCAAAAAATCATGAAGTTTGACTTTGGTTTGACCACAGTTGACCTTAGTTTGACTTTTTAACTGCATTGACTGGTTTTGACTTATCTGATCATCTGACTGAGCAAACTTTTGAGAAAAGTCTTGAAACTTGTCATGGGGGTTCTCACACACATATAAGATGTTATGAAGCTCACTTGAAGTCTTGGAAGTCCATTTAGCCTGATTAAAGTCAAAACCCTAGTTTTGGATGCACTGTTTAGGAGGTGCATTGTTTGAGGGAATTGTCAATTCTTTTGACCAATTGTGAACTTTGTGAACCTTGTGAACCATCCTAAAATGTCTTGTGAACCTCATGGGAATTATTGTGAACCTTGTGAACCTTGTGAACCTCATGAAGTGACTTTGTAGACCTCATGAACCTCAGGAAAGCTTTGTAATCATTGTGAATCTTGTGAACCTTGTGAACCTTCAAGAAGTAACTTGTAGACTTCATGAACCTCATGAAAGGTTATGGAAATGTTGAGAAACTTGTGAACCTGGTGAACCTTCATAAAGTAACTTGTAGACTTCATGAACCTCATGAAAAGGTCTTGTAAATGCATTGTGGAACTTGTGAACCTTGTGAACCTTCAAGAAGTAACTTGTAGACTTCATGAACCTCATGAAAGGTTATGGAAATGTTGAGAAACTTGTGAACCTTGTGAACCTTCTTAGAACACAAAGTCTTGTATTGTGAGGGCAAATTTTGGGGTGCAACACCTGGTCCTTTGACCTCTTCACACCAGCCCTAAGCTTCAATTCTGAGATTTCCCTCTGGGCTGCTAGCAGAGCCTCCTGTTGCTCCTTTGCACTGGCCTCTAACTGCTCAATCCTGTCCTGAGTTCTCTTATCTTCCTGAGTGCGAGCTTCAGTGATCCTGACCCACCTAGCTTGGCTTTCTTTCAGATAGAGATCAGTCCTAGCCTTCTGAAACTGGGCCTCTTTACAGGCATTCTTCAAAATCATCTCTCCAGCTCTTGACTTCTTGATGTAGTCCTCTGCTTTTTCAATCTTGGCTAGATGCTCCACCTTAAGCTTTTCTAACTTTTCTATGTCCAGACGACCATCACTCCTCTCCTAGAGGGTTCTCTTCAGGGCTTGAGACAGATTCTCATTCCTCTCTTTTAGCTTCTCAAACTCTTCCAGGCTGACAGTGGCTGGAGGTGGTGCTGTGGATGGTCCAGGTGCATCCTCAATGTTGAAGGGCATCCCAGAAATTTGAACCCTGGCATGAGACCACTCATAATACTGAGCTGAGGCCACATTGTTGCATCTCCCAAGAATGGCCATCCCTTTGGTCTGGACATTGTCCCAAGCCCAGGATGCCTGCCTGACAATAGCCAGATTAGGCTTAATCTCACAATAAAGGGTCTCAGCTAGATCTTGCACTCTAGGAGGGTGGACCAATGCATAGCCCAATTGTCTTTTGAATAGCAGAGGGTTGTAGTTGATGCAACCCTTCACTCCTATCAGAGGTACATTGGGGAACTGCCCACAACTAGTAATGATGTCCCTGCCCTTGGTGCTCTGGGTGCACCACCTGATGTCATCTGAGGTCAAAGCAACAAGTCTCCTAGCCTAATTCTTCTGTTGGTGAGGATTCAAGAATGCATCAGTCTTGGGCAAGTGTTTGAGCATCCAGGTATGGAACAGGGGAGCACAACATCTCACCAACCTTCCTTTTTGCTTTTCATTCCTTTGGTGAACAGAGTAGTAGAAATCTCCCAGTAAGGTGGGCACTGGGTTCCTCATAATGAAAAGATGAATGGCATTCTTGCTAATAAACTTAGGCTCATCTGCAAATAATATAACCCCGTATATGCTGAGGGCTAACAATGCACAGACTGCCTTCCATTCTCCCAAGGAGGCCTTCAGGATAGCCTGAGAAGTCAAGAAATCCAAGTGTAGACCAGAGATTCCAGCCTTTGCTGTCATGTTCTGCTCAATCAGTATAGGTTCCAGATGCAGTGCTTTTGCCACTTCTTCATTATTGGGAAAAGCCATCTCAGGGTTGAAGGGGACACCACCCCTGACAGGTACACCAATCAGTGATGAATACTCTTCCAACAAGGGTCCCAACTGAAAATTCTGGAAGGTGAAGCATCTCAAAGGAGGATCATAGAACTGTAGGCAAGTGTGAATCAAGCTCCTCTGAGAAGGGTCCAAATCCATAACCACGTCAAGGATGCCTCCATAATGTTCTCTGAATAGTGGTATATGGTCTGGAGTAATAAGGGCCTGGACCTTCCTGATGCCAGTCAGCTCAGGCTCAAAGAAATGATAGGAGATGTTGCTCTTCTTGGGTGCCATGTCTGCTGATGAAGAGCTGAGACAGATGCTGATGATGGAGACTAACACTAGAGATGGGCCACTGATAGGCTGATGCTGGTGATGAAGGTAACTGAAGCAGGTAGCTGATGAAGATAGCTGAAGCAGATACTGATGAACAGGGGTCTATGCAGATGAAGGGGTCAAAACCAAGCCAAATGAAATGTGGATACCCTGAAAGACAAATAAGCAAATGTTAAATGATGCAATGATGATGTATGCAAATGATATGCAAGGGTTTGGGATCAAGCTGGATCTGATTACTGCCTTGGTATAAGTCCATGTATGTCTAAGAAGTCCAGATGGAGGTTCATGAGTTCAGTAACCAAGGTGGGGGACTCAAATAAAGAGTCACATATCCAGGGTTAAATCACAAGAACTGTCCAAAGTGAAGCATTCTCAAACATAATAAGCATCAGGGTATGATGTGGCCAATGGTTCCTGCAAACCTGTAAACAGCCCAACCCCCTCACAGGTGGTGTTCTAAAACAAGGATCCTCAGACTTGGATCAGTTATGAGAAGTGTAAACACTTCTAACCCGGAGGTACAGTGTTTACAATAACCATAAAAAATCCTCCTCTAATTCACCTCAGTTTCTGAAGGTCATAGTAAAGGTCATCTAGACTTAGCAGGCTTCCCAGATAGCCCTAGCACTACAGGAAATCTGTAGCACAGAGTTCTCAAGAAGAAACCCATATCTGAACCGTGTTTCATATTCCCGCACCAGACCGAAATGGAATGGGAAAGAACATGAACCACTCTAGCCTAGGTGTCACTCAGGTCCCAGGTATAGGACCTTAAACTCTCAGTAGAACCCCACCCACCAAGACAGAAAACAGATCCAGCCAAATAACAGTATGACAGTATGATGTATATAAAGCTGTAAAGAAAGCAATAAATAACTGTACATAAAGCAGTAAATAAAGCAACTATACAAACACAATTAGCACATAACACCCCAGTAAACACAAATCAAACAAGCGCTAGGAGGAACCCACAAAAAGAACCAGAAGCCCTGGTTACAACATAAGTATCCCCAGCAGAGTCGCCAAGCTGTCGCTCCCAATAAATGAGACTAACTCAAATAAGGTACAGACGCGAACGGTCGGCGAGAGGATGAAATGAAAAGAGTCTCCAGCTAGGCATTTTTATCCCGAAGGAAAGGTAATGCTGCATAAACCTAGAAAGATATGGATAAGACGGTTGCGAACCAGAGAGACTGAGAAAGGGGGTTAGTTACAACCTGGGAAGGTATTAGCACCCAGATTGTCCGTCGTACTCGACGGGATCCACGCTTAAAAGATTTGTGTTTTAAAGGGGTAGTGTCAGTGCAATTTGTGTATCAAAAGCTGGAAAGAAATGCAAGTGTCAGTGTAAAAGAATGTGGAGTGTATAAATGTACAGTGTCAGTGTAAGAAATGAATGAAGCTCAAGATTATGAGGCTAAGAGAATGATACTGGAAAGAGGGGAATATACAGAGACTTTTGTTCGATAACTGTTAAGTTATGCCTACGTATCCTCTCGTGCAATGAGGAAGTCAGAACGCCGTAGTTCGACTCAAAGAGACTGAAAGATAAATTGACTGATGAACTGCTTACTTGTCTATGCTCAAGTGTATGACCTGTCTGGCTCAGGTGCTAACTGTCTTGCATTAGACGGAAGAAGCAAGTTCTCGTTTGTGAGTGAATGAGATGAGAAAAGAATCCCGGAGGAGACGATTATTGTTTGTTTTTGATGTTTTCAATCTTTTATTGCTTTTGGGAGTTTGTCATAGGAAAATGAGCTTAAGCCTAAACCAAGGGTTAGTAAACTCATCACATCCTCCCTCTGATTAGGGGTAATGAGGATACCTTAAGTATGAGGTAAGCACCTCACACTTAATCATCATGATGTAGGATTAAGATCATTAACCTACTAGTGATTATTTAGATGTTTTTGTTGTTTTTTTTTAGTGTTAAGTAATGAGTTTAAGCCATAATCAAGGATTTAATGGACTCATTACACCATCCTAATAGAAGGATAATAGATGGGAACATTTAAGCTGAGGAAGGCTCATCAACTTAACCCATGATTAGGGATTAACCTCATGACAAAACAAAGCCTTTATTAAAGTGGAATTTAATTAATGGTAAGGTTAAGAAATGAATTTTATGTTTTGTAAGACAACTTGAGGGGGACTTGTCCATTAACACTAGGGTTAGTCCTTCTTAACCAATTAAGGAAGAATTAGAACCCTGATGCAAGGCCCAAGTTACAAGTTTGATGTCTTGATGATTATTAGGTGAATTTATTAAAGGATTTAAACAGATTAAGGGTTTAACACTTAGGATTAAAGTTATACACTCCATCCTAATAGAAGGATGCAGGTATAAGCTTAATCACAAAGCCTTAAAGCCTTTAGGGTTTAGTCCCTGATTATGAGATAAGTAGAGAAGACTCAATGATGACACAAAGGTAAAAGCTAAATGGGGGGACTAATCAAAACCTAATTATTATCATGCTTGGTTGTTCCTAAGGTTTGTGAGGTTTACAAGAAAGATCTTCAGAGAAACCACCATGAAGCAGATGAAAGGAGCAAAGAGAAGCAAAGTAACTTGCTTCATTTAAGAAGACAAGTCACTTGAAGAAAGAAAGTAATGAAGAAGAAAGAGCAAGCTCAATCTCAAACACAAGATAAAATGCAGCAATGATGCATAAGAGGAATGAAAAGAGATTGTGAGAAGTGAAGGCAAATTCACTTCTCAAAGTAGCTTACCACCTGAAAAGTTAGTGAAAGAAATGCAATGCAATGCAAAATGAGATGAAATGGCATGATGCAAACCAAAACCAGAAGCATGTGTGTGATGTTGATGATGCTAAGAGATGATGCAAACATGAGGCAAGGCATGAGAATGATCATACAAACATATGGATGCAAGAGAAGCATGCTTAGAACCATGAATGTTCATGAAAAGTCATGAAATGCAAATGACATACAACATGGAAAATGAGAGGTGCAATGATCAAACATGATTCTAATATGTCCTAATATGTATTATGAATCAAATGGATGCACAAAATGTCATGGCAAGTCATGGTATGCAAACAAATGGAAGATGGATGCAAATGAAAGCCCAAATTAGGGTTTATGATCAATGCACAAAACAACATTCAAAACCAGAAGCAAACATCAAGATAAAAATTTGAAAATGCATTCAAAGGAACCCTAAACCTATACAAACTCACTGCCCAAAGGAGGGGTTCTAACTCTTAACCTAATGAGGGTTATGAATTTCTTAAGATTGCTAGGGTTTTAAGGTACCTTGTCAAGAAAAATGTCAAACAAATAGGAAATGAAAGATCAATTCATGCCAATTTAATCCTCTAAACTACATGCTAAACATGATGCAATGCAAAAAGAATCAAGGTCCAACTCTTAAAGGCTAGGCAGAAATGAATTTTTGAAGATTGGATCAAAACAATGCCTTGAAATGAAATTAATTCCATGGAAAATTGCCAAAAGACATCAAGATCAAAAACGAAATTTGGTTTGAGAGTTGGACAATGTTTCTAAATGATTTTAAATGTTTCATGAATTTTTTTGTGATTTTTAAATACCTAAAAGTATTTTTAATTAATTAATTCTCATTAATTAATTAAAAATAAACTTTTAAATGATTTAAAAATAATTTTTAATGCAAAAAATAAAAATAAAAATGTTTTTGGTTTCTAAAAATTAATTGAACCTTTGACAAAAAATTTCAGAATTTTTAAAGATGTTTTACTATTTTTAATAAATTGTAGAAAACAAATGAAATTAAATGAAATAAAAATGAATTTAAACTGAAAAATGAGAAAGTCAACAGAATCAAGGGCTGAGGTTCAAAATGGCATGCGCGCGAATTGACTTGGCGCTCATCTGGACGGCCAACATTCAAATTCTCCTAATTATGATTAAACCCTAATCAGAAGCCCTAATGACTTTCAGATGACCGGAACAGTGTTCCGGTCATCTTCTCCGGCCAACCAAAAACTCAATCTCACTCTCCAAGCCATTTCAAAAGCTCTAACTCTCCAGAATTCATCCTCTACCCACCCCAAACACGAATCAAGCACAAAATCATGTTTAACTTCCAACACAAACACGAATCGAATCAAAGAAGTTTTCAGGTCAAACTTTCAGAACATCATAACATGCTTGTTTCTGGCTCATTTTCAAAAATAAATAGATCCCCATGATCAGGGCAACATACAGAACAACATTCTAACAAGAAATTAAAGTTCTGGAAAATTTGTTCATCATGCTACCTGAGATTGAGCTTTCGATTCAGGAGCTTTCTGGCTGTTTCTTTGGCCCAAACAAGTCCCAATGATCCTCCTTAGAAGCTTTTGAAACTTAGTTGGAGTTTATATGGCCTCTAGAGAAAGTTGGTAGAAGCTCAGGTCAAGGGTGTGTTGAAATCGTGTTTTTGATTCAGGGCCTTTTAGGGCAAGGTGATGGGTGGTTTGTAATCAGTGAAGCATGTGGAGATCAATGGTGAAGTTTGTTTGTGTGTTTGCAGCTTGTGTGATGAGTTTCCAAGAGTTTTGCAAATGGAGCATAAACTTGGAACTAGGGCTTGGGGTGTGTTTCAGCATGAAGTGTTATGTGCTTTGGCTTGCTTTTGATTTGTATAAACAATTGTGATAGGTCAGAGGGTGGGTGCTGGCCTATTGTGATTGGTATGGGTCTTTGGCCAAAATGTCAACTTGATTTGTACTTGAGGTATGGGCAATGGTACAACTTGCTTTTTGGCTTGTCTTGGTTCAGCTAAGTTTAGGGAGAACCATGGAATTGTTTATGAGATGATTCAGCAAGTTGATCAAGGTTTGTGTAGTGTTTTGCAAATTTCACAAGGTTTGGCCCCTTTGGAAATTCTTGAGATTCAAAGCTTCAAAATGCAAAGTTCTTTGGCCCATTCTGAATTTTAGAGGTCATGTGATCATGTTGTGAAGAATTGGTACACATTTGAGGCCCTTAGAACACTTGATCATACCATTTTGCAAAATGCCTCTTTGGTAGAAAACTTCAAATTATGTGATTTTGGCCAACTTTGACAAGCCATAAATTTTGATCCAAAATGAATTAGGTCAAGTTCTTGTACTTTTTGAAAAGGGAATGATCCATTCTATAACTTTCATGACCAAAGTTTTTCCATT
The DNA here is from genome assembly GCA_963966055.1 of Lathyrus aphaca. Classification (NCBI taxonomy): domain Eukaryota; kingdom Viridiplantae; phylum Streptophyta; class Magnoliopsida; order Fabales; family Fabaceae; genus Lathyrus; species Lathyrus aphaca. The sequence continues at coordinate 732,753,944 of OZ014519.1, read as the reverse complement.
TGAAACATTTTTTAATCAAAAAGCAAGGGTTGAAAAAGTTTCCCAAAATGGCAATTTTCATTATAAGTCAACTTTCCCAAAAAGTCAACTTTGCAAATGACTTGAAATTCTTCAATTTTGTGAACTTCCAACATCTTCTATGATCAAATAAAGATCATACATAATCAAAATGATGATGAACACCCTTTGGTTGGGTCATTGGGGGCCTCAGATGCCCTGATTTTACACTGACTTGCTCAAGAAGTCAACCCTTGATCAGATGACTTCCCCATTGAATTTCTTCATGAAAATTGATATGCATGCTCCCTATACCATATAGAGACCAATAGAAACAAGAATGGCCAAAAAATTGGAGTTATGGCCTCTGAAACCAAAACCCTAATTCTAGGTCATCTGTGCAGTTAAACTTGGCTCTGCTTCCATGCCATTCTCAGTTCTTGTGATTCTTTGACATTCTTGACTTTGAGGGGATATAATATGATGCTTGAACATACATGGACCCCTTTGAAGTGATTGATGACCTTTGGAGTGGCTCAAGAAGCTCTTGGATTGCTCAGATCACAAACCCTAGATGCAGATGACTTAGAAACAATGCAGTGAACCAAAAAGGCAATATGAGATGCTATGTCTGTGTTTATGCATATGAAATGATCACAAGCCATGGTGTGAATGGGTGAGGGCAAATTTGGGGTGTTTACAGCTGCCCCTATTCAAGCATGAGTTAGCTGTGCAGGATGTAAGCGACGGCTTATCAGGCAAACAAGGTAACTTGTGGTTGAATACCAAAGACAGTCCAAAATTTGCACTCACAGAATGAAGAAGAAAAGGGATATAGATTGTAAAAGGAAAATAAAGTATAATTATAAAGTGCGAGCGACGGAGAACGACCGCCGAGCAGAGGACGGCTGCTGGGGAAAGAGCAATGACGGGGACGACCGACACGCTGGGAAAAATGCGGGAAATAAAGCAATGACGGGGACCGCCGACATGCTGGGGATATAAGAGATTATGATGGGGACGGCCATCAAGACTCTTTGGTGATTTATAGGTAAAAATAAATGATGAGGTACGGTCATCAGGTTCAAAAAGTAATGCAAACAACGATGGGGACGACCATTGGGCTAAACTGATGAAGGACGATCATCAGGAATAAGGAAAAGGGACCACGACGGGGACGACCATCGGGTTAAAGAATAAATGAAATGATGATGAGGGACGGTCATCAAAGGTGAAGGACGATCACCTAGCAGGGGACGGCTGCTCTGAGGGGGATAAGATGAGGGACGGTCATCTAAGGTGAAGGACGATCACCTGGCAGGGTACGGCTGCCGGAAGTATCGCGACATAGGACGAATGCCGGATAAAAGGTCGACGATGGGGACGGCCATCGGACGAGCATGATGAAGGAAGATCATCAAGAGGTGAAGGACGATCACCTAGCAGGGGACGGCTGCTCTCAGGGTTTATCATGACATAGGACGAATGTCAGATAACAATATCAACGATGGGGACGGCCATCGGATAAAATGATGAAGGACGATCATCAAAAGGTGAAGGACGATCACCTAGCAGGGGACGGCTGCTAAAAAAAATCACGACATAGGACGAATGCCGGATAGAAAAGATCAACGATGGGGACGGCCATCGGATGATCATGATGAAGGACGATCATCAAGAGGTGAAGGACGATCACCTAGCAGGGTACGACTGCTCTCAGGGGGATATCATGACATAGGATGAATGTCAGCTAGAAAAGAAATCTTGCTTTGCTGGCGACCTACTGGGGAATAGTAAACACGGACGAGTGTTTATATCCAAGAAATAAAAAGTATAAGTGTTTTGACGTTGTGTATAGATTAAAGATGCGGACGAGTATCGGGTAGAAACAAAAAACCGACACGCGTTCAGAGATGATGATACGGACGAGTATCAACTGGTTAACAAGGAACACGGACGAGTGTTGATTCTGAGGGGACTCTTCTGGGGAAAAGTAGACACAGACGAGTGTCTTAATTCAAGAAGACAAGAGTGTTTGACACAGTGTATGGATTAAAGATGCGGACGAGCATCTCTAAGACTGTGATACGGACGAGTATCAGGTAGAAACAAACACTTGACGCATGTTCTGAGATGATGGCACGGACGAGTACCAACTGGTTAACAAAGAACACGGACGAGTGTCGAATCTGAGGAGTAATATGAGTGGTGTATTGACAGGTATTTGACCAGCTGGAGAGAGTGACACGGACGAGTGTCAAGTATATATTATAAACAAGTATACGCTTTACAAAGTGTTTAGGTAATTATGCTGGGGAAAGAGACACGGACGGATGTCAAGAAAGTTATATGCGTATCTGTGAGTACAAAGGGGACGCTTTGGCTTTCTACTGGGGATATGACACGGACGGGTGTCTGGAAGGATATGTATTTGTAAGAGAAGTGTTTGTTTGTAAAGAATGCCCGGGCGACTTTACTGGGGAATGATGACACGGACGGGTGCCACAAGGAGTATGTACTGGTGTTTGTGAGTGTAAGGCAACTGCTTTAGCTTTAGCTCTCTGCCGGGGAATCTGGGAAGCACTCTGTATATTGTTGATGGATTGTCATTATTCACAAGTGTTTGATTCAGACCATGGCTTACGATTATGCAATATGTTTGACTTTTGCCGTAATGCTCCGTATTAGACGGAATGCTACGCTTTGTGGGGTGAATATGATGCGAATGCTATGTTTATGCAAAAGATAACGATCCGGGATTCGGTTCCCGTTACTGCGAAGATCTCTGGCCGATCTTCTTGAAGTGGACATCCCAGCTGGGGATGAGATCATTGGTAGATCTAACGTATAAGATTCTGCTTGGGGAAATAGGTCAACGATAGATCTACTCCAGTAGATGAAGGACCCAGCTGGGGTTTGTAGAAGCCTTCGTCACTCTGTTGTGATTCCTTCACGCGTTACTCTTCCGGGTAGAGGCTGAAGCTCTGCGGGGAGATGGTTTCCCGGCTTTTGTACTTGACTGTGGAGGAATAGTAAATGGCAACTCGGCTGGGGAAGAAGAGAGACCATGGGAAGGTCTTCCCGGAGATTTCTGTAAGGGGCCTGCTGAGGATGATGCTGGAGGACTCAGCTGGGGAGAAACCGTCTCTGGTGTTGAGTGGATAATGATTTTCCAGCTCGCTGGGGTGAAGTTTACATGCCCCATGTTGCGTTTTGAACACCTGCAATCCTGCAAAGACAGAGAAACGCACAAGTAATCCCGAGGTATCCCTTACCGGATTCTGTCGTAGGAGTTTAGACACTCCCGGGAGTAAATACATTTCTTGCAAGCACGTATTCTTTAGAAGAGAAACATCTGTAATTATGCAATCAGTATCTTAAGGACATCGAACATTTTGCAAATGAAAATAAAATGTACGAGATGAGACATGACTGAAAGTCTGATTTTATTAATTCGTATGCCCTGAATTAGCAAGATACTGTCAAAGAAACATATCCCCTAAAATGAGGAGATTGTTACAAGTTGAGAAACAAAATGTTGGCAATGTTGACGGCGCTTCAAGGAGCTTCCCCTTTTGCCATGACTCGTATGACTTTTGACGCTCTTCTCGTCTGGCTTTCTGAAGAAGGCTGATTCTGAAAGAAGCTTGATCCTTTCGAAGCTTACCAAGTTGTAAGTTATACAGACGAATTCAGAATGCAGTTGTTCGCTTATTCCCTTATTTTGCATGGATCGCCCTTTCGGGTTTTCGATCCATCGGGATACCCTTTTTTGCCTGAGTTGTCCAATGCGGCTTTTCAACTCAGCGGATGTACATCTTTTTGTTTATTTTCCCTTATTTTTGCCCGAGTCTTTTATTCTGTTTTTGACTCGCCGGGATGCCCTATTTTTGCCTGGACTTACATTCTGTTTTTATGTCCAGCGGGTCATTTTTTATGCGAAGTATTTTTTAACTGCATCTGAATTTACAGGGGACGGGAAATCTTCACCATCCATAGTGATGAGCATGAGTGCTCCACCGGAGAAAACTTTCTTTACTACGAATGGTCCTTCATAGTTCGGAGTCCATTTGCCCTTGTGGTCTGTATAAGGAGGGAGGAGTCTTTTCAGCACAAGATCTCCTACTTGGTACTCTCGGAGCCTGACTTTCTGATCGAAGGCTTTCTTCATTCTTTTCTGATACAACTGCCCATGACAGATTGCAGCCAATCTTTTCTCTTCAATCAGTCTCAGTTGTTCGTATCGGGATCGGACCCATTCTGCTTCGTTCAGCTTAACATCCATCAGTACCCGTAGGGAGGGTAGTTCAACTTCAACTGGTAAGACTGCCTCCATACCATACACAAGCTGATACGGCGTTGCCCCAGTGGATGTTCTGATTGACGTGCGGTACCCATGCAAGGCAAACGGTAGCATTTCATGCCAGTCTTTGTAGGTGACTACCATCTTCTGCACAATCTTCTTGATATTCTTATTAGCTGCCTCAACAGCGCCATTCATCTTTGGCCTGTAAGGAGAAGAATTGTGGTGTTGGATCTTGAAGTCCCGGCACAGCTCTGCCATCATTTTGTTGTTTAAGTTGGAACCATTATCAGTAATGATTCGCTCGGGAACTCCGTATCGACAGATGATGTCTCTTTTCAGAAATCGGGCTACCACTTGCCTTGTAACATTTGCATAGGAAGCTGCTTCAACCCACTTGGTAAAATAGTCAATGGCTACCAAGATGAATCTGTGGCCGTTTGAAGCAGTCGGTTCAATCTTGCCGATCATATCAATGCCCCACATGGCGAAGGGCCAGGGAGAAGACATCACATGCAAAGGATTGGGAGGCACATGCACCTTATCCGCATAAATCTGGCATTTATGGCATTTTCTGGCATAGGCACAACAGTCAGCATCCATTGTGATCCAGTAATAGCCTGATCTTAGCAACATTTTAGCCATGGCATGCCCTCCTGTGTGGGTGCCAAAGGATCCTTCGTGCACCTCGTGCATCAACAAGTCTGCCTCTGTTCTATCAACGCATCTGAGGAGTACCATATCAAAGTTTCTCTTGTACATGGAACCATCAGCATTCAGAAAGAAACTACCAGCTAGCCTTCTTAATGTCTTCTTATCATTGGAAGATGCCCCAGGTGGGTATGTTTGATCCTCCAAGAAGAACTTAATGTCATGGAACCAAGGCTTATCATCTTTGGCAACATCTGCTGCAAATACATATGCTGGCCTGTCAAGTCTGGACACTGAAATTCGAGGTACAAAGTTGGCAGCTTGAACTTTGATCATGGATGAAATGGTAGCCAGAGCATCCACAAACTGATTCTCGTCCCGGGGGATATACTCAAGCTTGACCGTTGTAAAGAAAGTCAATAACCTCCTTGTATAATCCCTATAAGGTATCAGATGATCCTGGTGGGTGTACCATTTGCCGTTGGTTTGATTAACTACCAGAGCTGAATCTCCGAATACCGTCAAAGTCTTGATCCCGAGGTCAATGGCTTCCTCAAGACCCATAATACAGGCTTCGTATTCAGCTTCGTTGTTAGTGCAGTTAAAGGTGAGTTTTGCCGAGAAAGGCATGTGAACTCCCTTAGGTGTAATGAGTACTGCACCAACACCACGACCATTCATATTAACAGCCCCATCAAACATCATAGTCCATTCTTCTTCCGGGTCAGGCCCTTCAGTGTGAATAGGCTCTTCATGATCTTTTGCTTTTATGAACATGATGTCTTCATCAGGGAAGTCAAATCTCATAGGCTGGTAATCATCAATAGGTTGCTCAGCAAGATAATCAGACAATACACTGCCCTTGATGGCTTTCTGAGATGTGTACTGGATGTCATATTCTGTGAGGATCATTTGCCATCTTGCAACCCTTCCGGTGAGTGTTGGCTTCTCAAAAATGTACTTAACTGGGTCCATTTTTGAGATCAATAAAGTAGTGTGGGTCAACATATACTGTCTCAGTCGGCGAGCAGCCCACGCTAAAGCACAACAAGTTTTCTCGAGCAGTGAATAACGTTGTTCACAGTCGGTAAACTTTTTGCTCAGGTAGTAAATTGCATACTCTTTTCGACCAGACTCGTCATGCTGGCCCAGCACACACCCCATTGACTCTTCTAATACTGTTAAGTACATTATCAGAGGTCTTCCTTCAACTGGAGGCATAAGGATTGGAGGTTCTTGCAAGTACTCCTTGATCTTGTCAAAAGCCCTCTGGCAGTCTTCGTTCCACCTGACCGTTTGTTCCTTTCTCAACAGCTTGAACAGGGGCTCACAGGTTGTAGTAAGGTGAGATATGAACCTTGAAATGTAGTTCAATCTACCTAGAAACCCCCGAACTTCTTTCTCAGTTTTCGGTGCAGGCATTTCTTGAATGGCTTTGACTTTATCAGGGTCAACTTCAATCCCTTTCTCGCTTACAATAAATCCCAGCAGCTTACCAGATCGCACCCCGAATGTGCACTTGTTGGGGTTCAATTTCAGTTGGTATTTCCTCAGACGCTTGAATAGTTTCAACAGATTTACCAGGTGGTCTTCTTCTGTGAGGGACTTGGCAATCATGTCATCCACATAACATTCGATTTCTTTATGGATCATATCGTGGAACAATGTTACCATAGCCCGTTGATAGGTTGCACCAGCATTCTTCAACCCGAATGGCATCACCTTATAACAGAACGTGCCCCAGGGTGTGATGAAAGTTGTCTTCTCCATGTCTTCAGGTGACATCTTGATTTGGTTGTATCCTGAAAATCCGTCCATGAAGGAGAACACCGAGAACTGAGCCGTATTATCAACCAATACATCAATGTGAGGTAATGGGAAGTCATCTTTCGGGCTAGCTCTGTTCAGGTCCCGATAGTCAACACACATTCTCACTTTGCCGTCTTTCTTAGGCACAGGTACAATATTAGCAACCCACGGCGGATAGCTAGTTACAGCAAGGAACCCAGCGTCCCACTGTTTTTGTACCTCTTCCTTTATCTTCATTGCCATATCTGGGCGAGTACGGCGCAGCTTCTGTTTTACTGGCGGGCAGTCTTCTCTTAAAGGCAGCTTGTGCATGACAATATCGGTGTCCAACCCTGGCATGTCCTGATAAGACCAAGCAAAGACATCCACATACTCCCGAAGCATATCAATCAATTGTTCTTTCACTGAGTCTTGTAGGCAGGCCCCGATCTTAACCTCTTTCACTTCTTCTTCCGTACCAAGATTAACCGTTTCAACCTCCTCCTGATGAGGGGTGATAACCTTATCCTCTTGCCTTAACAACCTGGCTAGCTCTTCAGGAAGCTCATAATCTTCTTCAATCCCTTCATCAGCTTGATTGATTGGATTGTCAAAGTCATACGAAGTCATAGCTGTGTTGTTGTCGGTGCAGTCTGAGAGGCACTCTCTGCAAGGGTTTAGATTGTTCATTTTAGTGATTGATTTTAATCTTGTTTAGAAAAAGTGAAATGAAGTTATCATTTTGAAAACATTGCCATTTTATTTTTGTACAAAAAGAAAAATAGAAAAACAGTGAGCGGTAAAGAAAAAAGACTCATTTGCAAAAGATGTCCGATATTCATTGATTGATCTGTTTGCACAAAAATTACAAAGATGGACCGATTACAAAATGAGCCTTGTCATCTTGGGCAAGATGCAAGACTTGATGCATGCTTAAAAATACAGGAAATAATAATTACTCTGCAGGAGTAACCCTTATAATTTCCTGGGAAGACCAGTTTGAGATACGGCTCCCCGGGATCCTTGGACGTATCCAGCTCTCCAAGTTGCGCTCATCTTCCGACTCATCTTCCAAGTTGTTTACTGCATCAGGGGTGAGCATCCCCCCACTGACAAAACTGGGCTTCTTAGCAGCCTCTGATTGATCTTGTTGAGTTGGTTTGTAACCCAACCCAAATCTGTCCTCTTTCTTCTCCACAGGCAACAGCTTGCCCCAACCTTGGGCAGTCCCCTCTTCAACAACCTTCCTGGCTTGCTGATAAGATGTCATGGAAGTTCCAAGTACAGCAGACGCTTCATTAATGTTCAGGGCTTCAAATCCCTGGCTCATGGTTTCATGGATCTCTCCATCCATCTCAATATATTTGTATGTAGCCAGGTGGCTAACAAAAATATCTTCTTCACCACAGATGGTGATGATCTGGCCCTCCCACTCGAATTTCAGCTTCTGGTGAAGGGTAGACGTAACTGCGCCAGCGGCATGAATCCAGGGTCTACCCAACAAACAGCTGTAGGCCGGCTGAATGTCCATCACATAGAAGGTAATTTTAAAAGTCTGCGGGCCAATCATCACAGGCAGATCAATCTCTCCTAGCACTAATCTCTTAGAGCCATCAAATGCTCTCACTACCAAATTACTTGGACGTAATGCCAAGCCATCATACTCCAGCTTCACCAAGGCTTTCTTTGGTAAAACATTGAGTGAAGACCCAGTGTCTACCAGTACATGTGATAGAACAGCACCCTTGCATTCAAGAGTGATGTGTAAAGCCTTGTTGTGATTACATCCCTCAGTTGTTAGATCAGCATTGGTAAAACCCAACCCATGGCTGGTATTGACATTTGCTACCACGGTTTCCAGCTGATTAACGGTAATTTCCTCTGGCACATATGCTGCGTGCAAGACTTTTAGTAGTGCATTCCGGTGAGCTTCGGAACACATCAGCAGAGATAAAATGGAGATTTTTGAGGGAGTTTGGTGAAGCTGATCCACCACCTTGTAATCACTCCTCTTTATGATTCTCATAAACTCGTCTACATCTTGTTCAAAAGATGTCTTCTGAGTTTCCTTGAGAATGGGTTCTTCAGATATTAAACTCTTTCCCTTTGCTTTGGCAGCAGCTTCTTCTTCGGCATTAGGTCTTTGTGATTGCGAGGCAAAAAGGCGTCCGCTTCTGGTGAAGCCTCCGCCTCCCCCGACATTGTCAATCTGTGGAGAAGAGGTTGAAGATTCAAGAGTGATTCTCTCCCCATTGCAGTAAAGGTCAGAGCCATAATGCCAAGGGATGGCATTACTGCTTTCATACGGAACTGGTCCAGGTACCGTGATGGTAACCGGACTGACTGCAGCAGAGGAGGGTGCTGAAATAGTGTGTGGATCGTAGTAGATGGTAACTGGTGATCTGGCAGGAGATGCCACTGCTTGTTGTTGAAAATTGTTGTTCAGAGGAATATTTAACGGATCATAATAAATAGTGACTGCTGAGATATCTGTTGATGTTGTAGAAGATCTTGTTGGATAAATGGATGTTGATTTTGTAGAAGATTCTGAATAAAGGGGTGCTGATGTTGTAGAAGGAATGTTTGTTGATGTCTGGTTTGTTGAAGTGATAGATGGAGCCATTGTTGATAGTGCTGATGAATTGCTTGGAATGACTGTTGTTGCAGTTGTAGAAGACTCGGGGATTGCTGTCAAGGAGATTGCTGGATTTGAGGGTATTGATGTTGTGATTTGAAGTAGGCCACTCTGGATAAGACCATCTATGCCGCTTCTCAAGTTATCACACCCGTTTACCGAGATGTTGCAATAACCACAACCGAGCTCACACCCGGGGAACATCTGGCATTCTAAGAGCTGAGCTTTAATTTCTACCAGGGGTGTCCGAATCTGCCCAACACTGGTTATTAAGAAAGACGGCTTATCTTCCTCAATAGCATTAATTCTTGGCCCTCCGTGGTTGGGCATGGGATTCTTGTTGACATTCGGAGGGGGTGCAAAGTTTAGAGCTTTAGAATCTACCAAGTCTTGTACCTTCATTTGTAGAGCCCTACATTTCTCTGTACTGTGGCCAGGTGCATTGGAGTGAAAAGCACATATGGCGTTGGCGTCATAATTTCTTGGTAGACTGGAAGGATCTGGTGGTGCCAACGTCCTTAGCTCAACCAAGTTGAGCTTCAGGAGCTGTGGCAATAAAGCGGCATAAGGCATAGGGATTGGATCAATCACCCTATTGGCCTGAGATGGTCTCTGCTGAAAAGGTCTTTGTTGATTGTTGTTGTTGTTGTTGTTTCTTTGAGGCGGATATTGAACTTGTTGCTGATATTGGGGTTGTTGTTGTGGTTGATATGCTGGTTGCTGAGGAATTGGAGCGGGAATGGTGACAGCTGCCACTGACCTATGAACATACTGAGGTCTGCCCCTTTTGGCCTGAATAGCATTAGTCTCACCGGTTCTTCTTGGACCTACAACAGGTTTTCTGGGGTTGCTGGACGAGCTCGCACCATTGTCAGAAATTTTGCCCATATTTAATAGGCTTTCAATCCTTTCTCCAGCTATGACTACGTCAGCGAAGCTGGTGGAAGAAAAGGCAGCTAGCCTGTCAATATATGTCCCTTGAAGGGTGTTCATAAACATGTCGGCCATTTCCCTTTCCGACATGGGTGGCTGGACAGCAGCAGCAAGCTGTCTCCACCTCTGGGCGTATTCCCGGAAGCTTTCCCTGGATGATTGAGACATTCCCATCAGGAGGGTCCTGTTAGGAGCCATATCCAAGTTGTACTGGTACTGCCTGATGAAGGCCTCAGCTAGGTCCTTCCAGCATCTGATGGTTTCCCTAGTCAAGTGAGAGTACCATTCCCTTGAAGCCCCAGTTAAACTATCTTCAAAGTAAAACATCCATAGTTTTTCATCCATGGTGTATGCCTTCAGTCTCCCCAAAAAGGATTGTAAGTGGGTTCGTGGACAGGAAGTTCCGTTGTACTTCTCGAAGCACGGAGGTTTAAACTTGTGGGGAATCCTTACCCCATCCACTAAACCCATGTCCATGACATCAAAGCCCAGGGAATTTTGAGACTCCAGAGATCTCAATTTCTCAGCAATTTCATCTAGCCTTCTGTCATAGGCTTCATCCCCAGCTCCCATCACAGTGAATTGATCCTCTTGGGGGTCTTCTTGTAATACTCTTCCCGCAGTAGCATTCCCTTGCACATTAGCAGGGATGTTGATTTCTGGATGAAGGTGGGGCCCATACACAGGTGGATTAACATGAGGTTGAACCCTCTCATTGTTGCTCGTTCCTCCAGTCCCTAAATGGGGTTCCTCCTGGGTCTGCCTTTCTACCAATGCCCTTAATCTTTCTTGGCTCTGAGCCAAGCCATTCATCACCTCCATGAACTGGGTCATCTGGTTTCTCATTTCTAGCCTCTCATTGGCCATTTGAGTCCTGACTTCTGTAAGGTCCTGCTGTACTTGGTCCATTTGTATACCCGGAAGGTTGTTGCGAGTGGGATATCTGTGCGGACGGTTGAGAGGGAACACCCGTCGTCGAGCAATAGTTCCTGAATCACAACAGAGTTAGTAACAAAACAAAAACCTACAAAACAAAACAAGAGTTAGTATGCAATGCAGTATGCCTATTTGTTTCCAAGGTATCCGGCTCGGCACTTGGTTTTGACCTTTCCAGGCCCCTGAGGAAGATGCTTTTGATGTTGCTTGGGAGAAAGAGATTCAAATAAAACAAACTAATAAATATATTACAAATGGTGAATCATACATAGTTTGTTTTTTTTGCAATACATGCCCTCTAAGGGGTCAAAAATACAACATAAAAGAAAAGTACATGAAATGAAAGCAACAACAAGCAAAAGTCAGACACCAAGACCAAACTCATCCTCCCTAACTTCCTTCAGGAGTGCTTCAGTTATAGGGTCAGCTGGATGCTCTGTGAGGTTCCTGATAAGAAGATTCCTGGTGGCAATAGCAGTGGTTAGCTTCTTGTGTCTGCCTTGGTGTAACACGGTGGGAGAACTGAGTTTAGTTATGTTGCGGATAGCAAGAGTCGCCACCGACTTTTATTTTATCCAAAGGAAAGGCATAAAAGAACAGGAAAGACCTTTTTAAAAGATTTTTGGGTCCGGGGGGTAGGTTATGTAAAGGGAAGGTGTTAGCACCCTTTACATCCATGGTTATCCATGGGCTCTTAGTTACTTAGCTCATTTTAAAATTGTTTTTGAAAAGGTGAAGTTTGTGAATAAAAATTTTCATAAGAGCTAAGTAACTAAGAGCCCATGGATAACCATGGATGTAAAGGGTGCTAACACCTTCCCTTTACATAACCTACCCCCCGGACCCAAAAATATTTTAAAAAGGTCTTTCCTGTTCTTTTATGCCTTTCCTTTGGATAAAATAAAAGTCGGTGGCGACTCTTGCTATCCGCAACATAACTAAAGTCAGTTCTCCCACCGTGTTACAGAACTGGCGACTCTGCTGGGGATAGCAAGGTATATATAACCTCCCGTCTGCTGGGGATAATAAGGTATACATAACCTTCGTCTTCGTTTGATAGTAGGGTAGATATAACATCCCGTCTTCGTTCGTCGTACCCTTATGGGAAAGTAATTTCCCGAATATCCGTATGAGGATAAAAGAGATGGATATAAATTCCAGGGGAGATGAGACTTTATGAAGATGAACTTGCCCTACTGAGGGTTTTGTGATTGTCTTGTAAAGATGAACCGGCGAAGCTTCGTTGAAATCCTTCCCTCGTTCGTCCTTAGTAAATACTATTACTGCATTTTCATGCATTTCTGGTAAACATTAATCATATTAAGCATACATGTATTTCTGGTAAACATTAATCATATTCAAAAGCATACATACATTCAAACACAACCAATGGACGTTTCGCTTATGTAAATAGGGTAAAAGTAAATCTGGATTCAAAAGATGGAATTTATTTATATCAAAAGTGACCCATACATGGGTAAGTTTGTTTCCAAGGTATCCGGCTCGGCACTTGGTTTTGACCTTTCCAGGCCCCTGAGGAAGATGCTTTTGATGTTGCTTGGGAGAAAGAGATTCAAATAAAACAAACTAATAAATATATTACAAATGGTGAATCATACATAGTTTGTTTTTTTGCAATACATGCCCTCTAAGGGGTCAAAAATACAACATAAAAGAAAAGTACATGAAATGAAAGCAACAACAAGCAAAAGTCAGACACCAAGACCAAACTCATCCTCCCTAACTTCCTTCAGGAGTGCTTCAGTTATAGGGTCAGCTGGATGCTCTGTGAGGTTCCTGATAAGAAGATTCCTGGTGGCAATAGCAGTGGTTAGCTTCTTGTGTCTGCCCTGGTCCTTTGACCTCTTCACACCAGCCCTAAGCTTCAATTCTGAGATTTCCCTCTGGGCTGCTAGCAGAGCCTCCTGTTGCTCCTTTGCACTGGCCTCTAACTGCTCAATCCTGTCCTGAGTTCTCTTATCTTCCTGAGTGCGAGCTTCAGTGATCCTGACCCACCTAGCTTGGCTTTCTTTCAGATAGAGATCAGTCCTAGCCTTCTGAAACTGGGCCTCTTTACAGGCATTCTTCAAAATCATCTCTCCAGCTCTTGACTTCTTGATGTAGTCCTCTGCTTTTTCAATCTTGGCTAGATGATCCACCTTAAGCTTTTCTAACTTTTCTATGTCCAGACGACCATCACTCCTCTCCCAGAGGGTTCTCTTCAGGGCTTGAGACAGATTCTCATTCCTCTCTTTTAGCTTCTCAAACTCTTCCAGGCTGACAGTGGCTGGAGGTGGTGCTGTGGATGGTCCAGGTGCATCCTCAATGTTGAAGGGCATCCCAGAAATTTGAACCCTGGCATGAGACCACTCATAATACTGAGCTGAGGCCACATTGTTTCATCTCCCAAGAATGGCCATCCCTTTGGTCTGGACATTGTCCCAAGCCCAGGATGCCTGCCTGACAATAGCCAGATTAGGCTTAATCTCACAATAAAGGGTCTCAGCTAGATCTTGCACTCTAGGAGGGTGGACCAATGCATAGCCCAATTGTCTTTTGAATAGCAGAGGGTTGTAGTTGATGCAACCCTTCACTCCTATCAGAGGTACATTGGGGAACTGCCCACAACTAGTAATGATGTCCCTGCCCTTGGTGCTCTGGGTGCACCACCTGATGTCATCTGAGGTCAAAGCAACAAGTCTCCTAGCCCAATTCTTCTATTGGTGAGGATTCAAGAATGCATCAGTCTTGGGCAAGTGTTTGAGCATCCAGGTATGGAACAGGGGAGCACAGCATCTCACCAACCTTCCTTTTTGCTTTTCATTCCTTTGGTGAACAGAGTAGTAGAAATCTCCCAGTAAGGTGGGCACTGGGTTCCTCAGAATGAAAAGATGAATGGCATTCTTGCTAATAAACTTAGGCTCATCTGCAAATAATATAACCCCGTATATGCTGAGGGCTAACAATGCACAGACTGCCTTCCATTCTCCCAAGGAGGCCTTCAGGATAGCCTGAGAAGTCAAGAAATCCAAGTGTAGACCAGAGATTCCAGCCTTTGCTGTCATGTTCTGCTCAATCAGTATAGGTTCCAGATGCAGTGCTTTTGCCACTTCTTCATTATTGGGAAAAGCCATCTCAGGGTTGAAGGGGACACCACCCCTGACAGGTACACCAATCAGTGATGAATACTCTTCCAACAAGGGTCCCAACTGAAAATTCTGGAAGGTGAAGCATCTCAAAGGAGGATCATAGAACTGTAGGCAAGTGTGAATCAAGCTCCTCTGAGAAGGGTCCAAATCCATAACCACATCAAGGATGCCTCCATAATGTTCTCTGAATAGTGGTATATGGTCTGGAGTAATAAGGGCCTGGACCTTCCTGATGCCAGTCAGCTCAGGCTCAAAGAAATGATAGGAGATGTTGCTCTTCTTGGATGCCATGTCTGCTGATGAAGAGCTGAGACAGATGCTGATGATGGAGACTAACACTGGAGATGGGCCACTGATAGGCTGATGCTGGTGATGAAGGTAACTGAAGCAGGTAGCTGATGAAGATAGCTGAAGCAGATACTGATGAACAGGGGTCTATGCAGATGAAGGGGTCAAAACCAAGCCAAATGAAATGTGGATACCCTGAAAGACAAATAAGCAAATGTTAAATGATGCAATGATGATGTATGCAAATGATATGCAAGGGTTTGGGATCAAGCTGGATCTGATTACTGCCTTGGTATAAGTCCATGTATGTCTAAGAAGTCCAGATGGAGGTTCATGAGTTCAGTAACCAAGGTGGGGGACTCAAATAAAGAGTCACATATCCAGGGTTAAATCACAAGAACTGTCCAAAGTGAAGCATTCTCAAACATAATAAGCATCAGGGTATGATGTGGCCAATGGTTCCTGCAAACCTGTAAACAGCCCAACCCCCTCACAGGTGGTGTTCTAAAACAAGGATCCTCAGACTTGGATCAGTTATGAGAAGTGTAAACACTTCTAACCCGGAGGTACAGTGTTTACAATAACCATAAAAAATCCTCCTCTAATTCACCTCAGTTTCTGAAGGTCATAGTAAAGGTCATCTAGACTTAGCAGGCTTCCCAGATAGCCCTAGCACTACAGGAAATCTGTAGCACAGAGTTCTCAAGAAGAAACCCATATCTGAACCGTGTTTCATATTCCCGCACCAGACCGAAATGGAATGGGAAAGAACATGAACCACTCTAGCCTAGGTGTCACTCAGGTCCCAGGTATAGGACCTTAAACTCTCAGTAGAACCCCACCCACCAAGACAGAAAACAGATCCAGCCAAATAACAGTATGACAGTATGATGTATATAAAGCTGTAAAGAAAGCAATAAATAACTGTACATAAAGCAGTAAATAAAGCAACTATACAAACACAATTAGCACATAACACCCCAGTAAACACAAATCAAACAAGCGCTAGGAGGAACCCACAAAAAGAACCAGAAGCCCTGGTTACAACATAAGTATCCCCAGCAGAGTCGCCAAGCTGTCGCTCCCAATAAATGAGACTAACTCAAATAAGGTACAGACGCGAACGGTCGGCGAGAGGATGAAATGAAAAGAGTCTCCAGCTAGGCATTTTTATCCCGAAGGAAAGGTAATGCTGCATAAACCTAGAAAGATATGGATAAGATGGTTGCGAACCAGAGAGACTGAGAAAGGGGGTTAGTTACAACCTGGGAAGGTATTAGCACCCAGATTGTCCGTCGTACTCGACGGGATCCACGCTTAAAAGATTTGTGTTTTAAAGGGGTAGTGTCAGTGCAATTTGTGTATCAAAAGCTGGAAAGAAATGCAAGTGTCAGTGTAAAAGAATGTGGAGTGTATAAATGTACAGTGTCAGTGTAAGAAATGAATGAAGCTCAAGATTATGAGGCTAAGAGAATGATACTGGAAAGAGGGGAATATACAGAGACTTTTGTTCGATAACTGTTAAGTTATGCCTACGTATCCTCTCGTGCAATGAGGAAGTCAGAACGCCGTAGTTCGACTCAAAGAGACTGAAAGATAAATTGACTGATGAACTGCTTACTTGTCTATGCTCAAGTGTATGATCTGTCTGGCTCAGGTGCTAACTGTCTTGCATTAGACGGAAGAAGCAAGTTCTCGTTTGTGAGTGAATGAGATGAGAAAAGAATCCCGGAGGAGACGATTATTGTTTGTTTTTGATGTTTTAAATCTTTTATTGCTTTTGGGAGTTTGTCATAGGAAAATGAGCTTAAGCCTAAACCAAGGGTTAGTAAACTCATCACATCCTCCCTCTGATTAGGGGTAATGAGGATACCTTAAGTATGAGGTAAGCACCTCACACTTAATCATCATGATGTAGGATTAAGATCATTAACCTACTAGTGATTATTTAGATGTTTTTGTTGTTTTTGTTTAGTGTTAAGTAATGAGTTTAAGCCATAATCAAGGATTTAATGGACTCATTACACCATCCTAATATAAGGATAATAGATGGGAACATTTAAGCTGAGGAAGGCTCCTCAACTTAACCCATGATTAGGGATTAACCTCATGACAAAACAAAGCCTTTATTAAAGTGGATTTTAATTAATGGTAAGGTTAAGAAATGAATTTTATGTTTTGTAAGACAACTTGAGGGGGACTTGTCCATTAACACTAGGGTTAGTCCTTCTTAACCAATTAAGGAAGAATTAGAACCTTGATGCAAGGCCCAAGTTACAAGTTTGATATCTTGATGATTATTAGGTGAATTGATTAAAGGATTTAAACACATTAAGGGTTTAACACTTAGGATTAAAGTTATACACTCCATCCTAATAGAAGGATTCAGGTATAAGCTTAATCACAAAGCCTTAAAGCCTTTAGGGTTTAGTCCCTGATTATGAGATGAGAAGAGAAGACTCAATGATGACACAAAGGTAAAAGCTAAATGGGGGGACTAATCAAAACCTAATTATTATCATGCTTGGTTGTTCCTAAGGTTTGTGAGGTTTACAAGAAAGATCTTCAGAGAAACCACCAGGAAGCAGATGAAAGGAGCAAAGAGAAGCAAAGTAACTTGCTTCATTTAAGAAGACAAGTCACTTGAAGAAAGAAAGTAATGAAGAAGAAAGAGCAAGCTCAATCTCAAACACAAGATAAAATGCAGCAATGATGCATAAGAGGAATGAAAAGAGAATGTGAGAAGTGAAGGCAAATTCACTTCTCAAAGTAGCTTACCACCTGAAAAGTTAGTGAAAGAAATGCAATGCAATGCAAAATGAGATGAAATGGCATGATGCAAACCAAAACCAGAAGCATGTGTGTGATGTTGATGATGCTAAGAGATGATGCAAACATGAGGCAAGGCATGAGAATGATCATACAAACATATGGATGCAAGAGAAGCATGCTTAGAACCATGAATGTTCATGAAAAGTCATGAAATGCAAATGACATACAACATGGCAAATGAAAGGTGCAATGATCAAACATGATTCTAATATGTCCTAAGATGTATTATGAATCAAATGGATGCACAAAATGTCATGGCAAGTCATGGTATGCAAACAAATGGAAGATGGATGCAAATGAAAGCCCAAATTAGGGTTTATGATCAATGCACAAAACAACATTCAAAACCAGAAGCAAACATCAAGATAAAAATTTGAAAATGCATTCAAAGGAACCCTAAACCTATACAAACTCACTGCCCAAAGGAGGGGTTCTAACTCTTAACCTAATGAGGGTTATGAATTTCTTAAGATTGCTAGGGTTTTAAGGTACCTTGTCAAGAAAAATGTCAAACAAATAGGAAATACAAGATCAATTCATGCCAATTTAATCCTCTAAACTACATGCTAAACATGATGCAATGCAAAAAGAATCAAGGTCCAACTCTTAAAGGCTAGGCAGAAATGAATTTTTGAAGATTGGATCAAAACAATGTCTTGAAATGAAATTAATTCCATGGAAAATTGCCAAAATACATCAAGATCAAAAACGAAATTTGGTTTGAGAGTTGGACAATGTTTCTAAATGATTTTAAATGTTTCATGAATTTTTTTGTGATTTTTAAATACCTAAAAGTATTTTTAATTAATTAATTCTCATTAATTAATTAAAAATAAACTTTTAAATGATTTAAATATAATTTTTAATGCAAAAAATAAAAATAAAAATGTTTTTGGTTTCTGAAAATTAATTGAACCTTTGACAAAAAATTTCAGAATTTTTAAAGATGTTTTACTATTTTTAATAAATTGTAGAAAACAAATGAAATTAAATGAAATAAAAATGAATTTAAACTGAAAAATGAGAAAGTCAACAGAATCAAGGGCTGAGGTTCAAAATGGCACGCGCGCGAATTGACTTGGCGCTCATCTGGACGGCCAACATTCAAATTCTCCTAATTATGATTAAACCCTAATCAGAAGCCCTAATGACTTTCAGATGACCGGAACAGTGTTCCGGTCATCTTCTCCGGCCAACCAAAAACTCAATCTCACTCTCCAAGCCATTTCAAAAGCTCTAACTCTCCAGAATTCATCCTCTACCCACCCCAAACACGAATCAAGCACAAAATCATGTTTAACTTCCAACACAAACACGAATCGAATCAAAGAAGTTTTCAGGTCAAACTTTCAGAACATCATAACATGCTTGTTTCTGGCTCATTTTCAAAAATAAATAGATCCCCATGATCAGGGCAACATACAGAACAACATTCTAACAAGAAATTAAAGTTCTGGAAAATTTGTTCATCATGCTACCTGAGATTGAGCTTTCGATTCAGGAGCTTTCTGGCTGTTTCTTTGGCCCAAACAAGTCCCAATGATCCTCCTTAGAAGCTTTTGAAACTTAGTTGGAGTTTATATGGCCTCTAGAGAAAGTTGGCAGAAGCTCAGGTCAAGGGTGTGTTGAAATCGTGTTTTTGATTCAGGGCCTTTTAGGGCAAGGTGATGGGTGGTTTGTGATCAGTGAAGCATGTGGAGATCAATGGTGAAGTTTGTTTGTGTGTTTGCAGCTTGTGTGATGAGTTTCGAAGAGTTTTGCAAATGGAGCATAAACTTGGAACTAGGGCTTGGGGTGTGTTTCAGCATGAAGTGTTATGTGCTTTGGCTTGCTTTTGATTTGTATAAACAATTGTGATAGGTCAGAGGGTGGGTGCTGGCCTATTGTGATTGGTATGGGTCTTTGGCCAAAATGTCAACTTGATTTGTACTTGAGGTATGGGCAATGGTACAACTTGCTTTTTGGCTTGTCTTGGTTCAGCTAAGTTTAGGGAGAACCATGGAATTGTTTATGAGATGATTCAGCAAGTTGATCAAGGTTTGTGTAGTGTTTTGCAAATTTCACAAGGTTTGGCCCCTTTGGAAATTCTTGAGATTCAAAGCATCAAAATGCAAAGTTCTTTGGTCCATTCTGAATTTTAGAGGTCATGTGATCATGTTGTGAAGAATTGGTACACATTTGAGGCCCTTAGAACACTTGATCATACCATTTTGCAAAATGCCTCTTTGGTAGAAAACTTCAAATTATGTGATTTTGGCCAACTTTGACAAGCCATAACTTTTGATCCAAAATGAATTAGGTCAAGTTCTTGTACTTTTTGAAAAGGGAATGATCCATTCTATAACTTTCATGACCAAAGTTTTTCCATTTGAAACATTTTTTAATCAAAAAGCAAGGGTTGAAAAAGTTTCCCAAAATGGCAATTTTCATTATAAGTCAACTTTCCCAAAAAGTCAACTTTGCAAATGACTTGAAATTCTTCAATTTTGTGAACTTCCAACATCTTCTATGATCAAATAAAGATCATACATAATCAAAATGATGATGAACACCCTTTGGTTGGGTCATTGGGGGCCTCAGATGCCCTGATTTTACACTGACTTGCTCAAGAAGTCAACCCTTGATCAGATGACTTCCCCATTGAATTTCTTCATGAAAATTGATATGCATGCTCCCTATACCATATAGAGATCAATAGAAACAAGAATGGCCAAAAAAATTGGAGTTATGGCCTCTGAAACCAAAACCCTAATTCTAGGTCATCTGTGCAGTTAAACTTGGCTCTACTTCCATGCCATTCTCAGTTCTTGTGATTCTTTGACATTCTTGACTTTGAGGGGATATAATATGATGCTTGAACATACATGGACCCCTTTGAAGTGATTGATGACCTTTGGAGTGGCTCAAGAAGCTCTTGGATTGCTCAGATCACAAACCCTAGATGCAGATGACTTAGAAACAATGCAGTGAACCAAAAAGGCAATATGAGATGCTATGTCTGTGTTTATGCATATGAAATGATCACAAGCCATGGTGTGAATGGGTGAGGGCAAATTTGGGGTGTTTACAAGCGCCCTCTTGCTCGTTGAGCGAAAATCGCCTTGGAACTTTCGCTGAGCGAGGGGTAGCTCGCTGAGCGACCACTGCGATTTCAGCAAAATACTAGCTGCGAACAGTCTAACCAAATGCCCCCAAAACTCCTTTAAACTCATACAAACATGATCAATAACATGTATCTATCATCTTACTTCGATTATATCAAGTTCTAACCGATTACTCCATCAATTTCTCACATTTTCTCTCAAACCCTAACTATTCATCTTCTCTAAAATCTCATCAAAACCAAAACTCAACCAATTAAACACATACATAATCATACACTATATTAAGATAACAATGCTTATCACCCTTACCCGATTATTCTGATTCCTTGGAGCAATCTTGAAGTTTTTTCCAACTTTTCTCTCTTTTCTCTTTTTTCCTCTTTCTCTCCTCTTTCTTTCTTCTCTTTTCCTTTCTATCTCTTCTTTTCTTTCCCTTTCTCACAACTTATACTATTTCTTTCTATTTCTATTCTTACTCTATTTATTCAATTTTTTTTCCAATCAAATATCATTTTCTCACAAAATACCAATTCTACTAATTCTAACTTATCACTTATTAACAAAAGTCTAAAATACCCTTTTATCCAATTTCACCCGGAAATTCACAAAACGGTAAAATCTCACATATCACACCAATATATCACATTAATTTATCAACTTATCTTATCATCATATTAATTTCACAAACAAAATAATAATTACTCAATTAAAATAAAAGACTCCAACACAATGGGAATTATCGAATCGGGGAGTTACAATTCTCCCCCACTTTAGAAATTTTCGTCCTTGAAAATATTACCTGATTCAAACAACTCCAGATACGACTCGCGCATCCCACTCTTCAATTACCAAGTCATATTGCCTTCCGCAGCGCCTCCCCACACCACTTTCACAAGCGCAATATCCTTGCCTCTTAACCTTTTGATCTCACGAACCAAAATCCTAACCGGCAAAGCTTCCACCGTAAGGTTATCTCTTACCTCAACCTCGTCCATAGGAATAACATGTGACAGATCCGGAACATACTTCTGAAGTTGCGAAACATGGAACACATCATGCAAATTCGAAAGGTTCGGGGGCAACGCCACACGATAAGCCACATCACCATCTCTTACAGTAATCTGATACGGCCCAATAAAATGAGAAGTCAACTTCTTCAACTTCAAAGCACGACCCACACCCGTAACCGGTGTAATTCTCAAAAACACATGGTCGCCTTCTTGAAACTCAAGATCCTTCCGTCTCTTATCATGATAACTCTTTTGCCTACTCTGAGAAGCTCTCATCTTCTCCCGAATAAACATCACCTTTTCCGTAGTTTGTTGTACCAACTCCGGTCCAACTACCGTTCTCTCTCCGGTTTCATGCCAACACAAAGGTGTTCGACATCTCCGACCATATAAAGCCTCAAATGGTGCCATACCAATACTCGAATGGAAACTGTTATTATAGGTGAACTCAATCAACGCTAAATAGCTATCCCAAATACCACCTTGTTCTAGCACACAAGCACGCAACAAATCCTCTAACGATTGAATCGTCCTCTCGGTTTGACCGTCCGTTTGCGGATGGTAAGCCGAACTCAATCTTAGCTTAGAACCCAAAGCCTTTTGCAAACTTTCCCAAAACCTCGATGTAAATCTAGGATCTCTATCTGATACAATACTCTTAGGAACTCCATGTAACTTCACAATCACAGAAACATAAATCTCGGCTAGCTTCTCCAAAGAATAACTAATATCCATCGGAATAAAGTAAGCATATTTAGTAAGCCTATCCACAATCACCCAAATAGCATTATGACCTCTTTGCGTATTCGGAAAACCCGTAACAAAATCCATCGATATACTATCCCATTTCCATTTCGGAATATCCAACGATTGCATCAAACCACTAGGCTTCTGATGCTCCATCTTAGACTTCTGACAAGTTAAACACGCATACACAAAATGAGCTACATCTCTCTTCAATCCGAACCACCAAAAGATCTTCTTTAAATCTTGATACATCTTATTCTCTCCCGGATGAATACTTAAATTACTCCGGTGTCCTTCCTCTAAGATCATCTTTTTCAACTCTACATCATCGGGAATACAAATACGTCCACGAAATCTCAAAACTCCAAAATTATCAACCTTGAAATCCTCATTCTCATTCATCATCAAATCAACAAATTTCAAATCCAACTTTTGCTTTTCACAAACGGTTGCAAGAAAATCATTCGTAACATGAAGCATACCAAGTCTCGCACTCCTCGGCGTCATCTCGCAAACCAAACTCAAATCTCTAAAATCTTCCAAAAGCTCCCATTCTTTCACCATCAAAGCGGACATATGTAACAACTTACGACTTAACGCATCGGCCACCACATTTGCCTTACTCGGATGGTAATTCAAACCAAAGTCATAATCCTTCAAAAGTTCTGACCATCTTCGTTGCCTCATATTCAACTCTTTCTGATCAAACAAATACCTCAAACTCTTGTGATCACTAAAAACTTCAAATCTCGCACCAAACAAATAATGCCTCCAAATCTTTAGAGCAAAAACCACAGCCGCTAATTCCAAATCGTGTGTAGGATAATTCTTTTCATGCACTATCAATTGTCTCGAAGCATAAGCCACAACATTTCCATCTTGCATCAAAACACCACCTAGTCCAAACAAAGAAGCATCACAAAACACCACAAATGGTTCCGTAGGATTCAGCAAAACCAAAATCGGAGCCGTAGTCAACCTTCTCTTAAGCTCCATAAAACTTTCTTCACAATGAATATCCCAAATGAAAGCTTTTCCTATACACGTCAACTGCGTTAACGGAAGTGCCAACTTTGAAAATCCTTCAATAAACCTCCGATAATAACCCGCCAAGCCTAAAATGCTTTGAATCTCCGTAACCGATCTAGGAACTTCCCACTGCATTATAGCATCAATCTTGGATGGATCCCCACTAATACCACCATCAGAAATAACGTGACCAAGAAAACTCACCTTCGTCAACCAAAACTCACACTTGGATAACTTAGCATACAACTACTTCTCTCTCAAAACTTGCAACACAATCTTTAAATGCTCTCCATGCTCTTCTTGAGACTTAGAATAAATCAAAATGTCGTCGATGAACACAACCATAAAACGATCCAACTGTTCATGAAAAATATGATTCATATATTCCATAAACACACCCGTCGCATTAGAAACTCTGAATGGCATCACGGAATACTCGTAGTGACCATACCTCGTCCTAAAAGCCGTCTTCTGAATATCCTCTTCTTTCACCCTAATCTGGTGATATCCTGATCTCAAATCAATCTTACTAAACACATGCGCACCAACCAACTGATCCATCAAATCATCAATCCTCGGAAGTGGATACTTGTTCTTAATTGTCACCTTATTCAACTGTCGATAATCAATATATAACCGCATGCTTCCGTCCTTCTTCCTTACCAACAATACCGGTGCACCCCAAGGAGAAACACTCGGCCTAACAAACCTCTTGTCCAAAAAGTCATTCAATTGCTTTTTCAATTCTACCAACTCTGAAGCTGACATACGGTACGGTGCCATTGAAATCGGTCTAGTACCCGGAACTAGAACAATAGAAAACTCAACTTCTCTTTCCGGCGGTACATTCATAATATCATCCGGAAACACTTCTGGAAAATTACACACCACTAGAAACCTACTTATCTCTACTTCGCTTTCCACTGACCATGATGCAAACAAACCAAACAATTGAGCCTCGTCCACTAAAATTTTCTTCAACTCTTTCGTGGATAGGAAACTCTCTTCTTCATCATCCAAAGAAGGAAACCTCACTAACTTATGATAGCAATCTATATGAACTCGATAAAACTGCAACCAATTCATACCCAGGATTACATCCAAACCTTCCAACGGCAAACAAACTAAATCCAAAACAAAGTCTTTACCAAACATGGTCAAAGAACAACTTACACACACCAAAGAAGTAGTTACCGACCCTGAAGCAGGAGTCTCAATAACCATCTCACCACCCCAAGAAGACATAAACAAATTCAAACGCTTAGCGCACTCAAGGGAAATAAACGAATGAGTCGCTCCCGTATCAATAATAGTAACTAAAGGAGTACTATTAATAAAGCATGTACCTTTAATCAAACGGTCTGCATTAGTAGTATCCTTCCCTGCTAATGCAAACACCTTTCTGCCCGCCTGAGCTTGCTTTGGCTTAGTACACTTAGTACTAATGTGGCCAACTTCACCATAATTAAAGCACTTAACCACACTTCTTCGACACTCGGTCGTAGCATGTCTAAGACCACCACAATTAGCACACTTCACCAAATTCTTTCCACACTCAAAAGACTTGTGGCCTAAGGTGCCACACTTGTAACACTTCACGGGACCAGAACTCCCTCCACTAGATCTCTTATCAAAGTTTCCCCTATGATTGCCCTTATCAGCGGGTGTCACATAAGGTCCACTTCGAACCTGTTGCTTCCCTCTCTTCTTATTCACACTCTTATAGTGCGTAGAACGAGCTTTACTATCCTCTTCAAAGATCCTACAACATTCAGTCAAATCCGAAAACCTTCTGATCCTCTGATATCCCACGGCTTGCATAATCTCAAGACGCAAACCATTCTCATACTTAATACACTTAGAAAACTCAGCAGTAGTAGCAGCATAATGAGGATGAAACTGAACCAATTCCACAAATTTAGCAGTATAGTCAACCACTGACATACTACCTTGCTTCAGCTCAAGGAATTCCATCTCTTTCTTTCCCTTAACACTCTCAGGATAATACTTCCTTAAGAACTCAGTACGGAAAACTTCCCAAGTTATCTCCTCATCATTCTCCTCAAGAGTTTGACTTCTACTGACCCACCAATCATCGGCTTCTTCCTTCAGCATGTGAGAACCAAGCCTCACCTTACTCTCTTCAGCACAATCCATGACTTTGAAGATTCTCTCAATCTCTTTAAACCAATTCTGAGCACCATCAGGATTAAACCTCCCCTTGAAAACCGGCGGTTGATTCTTCCTGAACTCATTGTTAGCATTCACATTCGGCGCTCCCTGCACCGCCCTAGCCATTGCTTCCAAAGCAGCAGCCATCGCATTGTCATTTCTACCATCCATATTCTGATTATTCCCAAGACAACAACAAGATTAAACAAAAGTTCAATCACAACAACATCAAGACAGACACAACTGACTCGAACACTGGCTCTGATACAACTTAATGTAACACCCCCTTTCTATACCCCCAAATAATACATTAAATCATTTAGGCATAGATAAAATTTCGTCAGAGTATAATTTAAATCAAACATAAAAAGGAGCATGCCACATTACGTGAAATTAAAACATACAACACCTGCTCAAACAGATATGCAACAATGGGGTAGCTATCCACAAAGGAATTTCAATCCTTACACCCATATCTCAATTATAAATTGCACAGCGGAAAACTTAAATCATCAACAACTTCAACTTATATATTTATCAAAATATATCTACAAGTTAGAAGCGCACAAATATATCATGTTATACAAAACATGTCCACAATGAATACATATACAAATGTATCCCCAAAAAGGCACAAGGCCACCTAACTACCCGGTGCTACATATCAGAGCCGACCGACCAAAAGATATGAAGACAAGTTTCACAAAAACGACTCCGGCACACCTAATCTGCAATGCCTCGTAGAGCATCATAAAACAACAGAAGGGTGAGAAACATTATCATAATGATATTGCATATAATTATATATCTCAACATATAACATATACATCAACATATTCTCACCACAACATATCATTCATACACAATATAAAGCATATTTATATGCATACTTATCACCATTTCATTCATATAACACAAATCATATATCAATCATGTTCACATAACACACATACATCGCAATGTATCTTCATTTACCAATCAACATGTACAATCATTCACAAATTACCAATACACATAAATCTTATATTATTTATGTCTATTCTTCATTTACATTCATTCCGCATAAACATACGACAAGCTATGTTTAAATCACACATATACATTCAATGTATAAATCACATACATATACACATATCAAACATGCATATATATATCCGCAAGTATGTCATTCACACATACCAATCATTTCACAACATTCCAAATAAACATATGCACAATCATGTTTATTTCAGCATATACATACAATGTATAAAATGCAACTCATAGAGACCGACATACGACTCTATGCAGATGCAATGCGGTACCGACTCAACATTCAGCAAGTTCACTCAGGAACCAAATAGAATCATCGCTTGTTACCTAAAGTAACTCCCCGTCGGGCACACGATGTTCCCCATTGCTCACACCCCACATGGGCATACAATGTTTATGTATTGCTCACACCCCACACAGGCACACAATCCGATTGCTCACACCCCACACGGGCACACAATCAATGTGAATAAACCACCCATCGCTCACACCCCACACAAGCACACGATGTTTCTGGATTGCTCACACCCCACATGGGCACACAATCCGATCGCTCACACCCCACATGGGCACATGATCCGATCGCTTGCACCCCACATGGGCACACGATCTTGTTGTAGTCATCGCTTACACTCCACATGAGCACACGATGCTACAACGGATTCACAAAGAATCTCACAGCACAAGAATGCATACATTATGCTTACATGCAAAATGACACACAACATTCTTGAAAATGCATACATATTCACAATATAGTTATGCATTCATCTCATACAATTAGCATACATTCGCATTTAATTCAAGCAATGTATCTTTTGGCCAAACGGCCACAACACAACAATCAAACCCATAATTCCCTAATTAACATAATTACGTTTTATCGGAAAAGTCGGGTAAAAGTCGGCTAAAAATTACTCTTCTTAGCATCAATGGATTCTACATGTTTTTAGCTTCGAATCAATATAAGGATTGCTAAAAACGAATACCCGGAACTCAATCTACGGATTAAAACACATAATCCCTCAAAAACCTACAGGCTCGCTGAGCACCCTCTTGCTTGCTGAGCGAAAATCGCCCTGGAACTTTCGCTGAGCGACCACTGCGATTTCAGCAAAATACCAGCTGCGAACAGTCTAACCAAATGCCCCCAAAACTCCTCTAAACTCATACAAACATGATCAATAGCATGTACCTATCATCTTACTTCGATTATATCAAGTTCTAACCGATTAATCCATTAATTTCTTACATTTTCTCTCAAACCCTAACTATTCATCTTCTCTAAAATCTCATCAAAACCAAAACTCAACCAATCAAACACATGCATAATCATACACTATATTAAGATAACAATGCTTATCACCCTTACCCGATCATTCCGATTCCTTGGAGCAATCTTGAAGCTTTTTCCAACTTTTCTCTCTTTTCTCTTCTTTCCTCTTTCTCTCCTCTTTCTTTCTTCTATTTTCCTTTCTATATCTTCTTTTATTTCCCTTTCTCACAACTTATACTATTTCTTTCTATTTCTATTCTTACTCTATTAATTCTATTTTTTTCCAATCAAATATCATTTTCTCACAAAATACCAATTCTACTAATTCTAACTTATCACTAATTAACAAGTCTAAAATACCCTCTTATCCAATTTCACCCGGAAATTCACAAAACGGTAAAATCTCACATATCACACCAATATATCACATTAATTCATCAACTTATCTTATCATCATATTAATTTCACAACCAAAATAATAATTACTCAATTAAAATAAAATACTCCAACACAATGGGAATTATCGAATCGGGGCGTTACACCCTACAGGATCTTTCAAATACACAAGGTTCACAAAACTCTAACTTCTCGACTTTGTCACCACCTAGCAGGTTCTATTTCTCTAATTCGACCAGGCCTCTCTCTTTGACATGGCCCAATCTCATGTGCCATAATTTTGTCTTTGACAATAGTTTCGTGGATGCAACATTTGTCGAACCACTTACAACTTCAGCCTCAAGGGTATATAAGTCTTGTTTCTTCACGCCTCTCAAGACTTCCTTCGACCCCTTCATGACTCTTAGGATATTTTTCTCTATTTGAAAGACATATATCTTTTTGTCGAATTCACCGAGAGAAGTAAAACTTCTCTTCAAATCAGGTACATACCTGACTTCAGTCAATAGTCTTATTGACTCGTCATGGAGCTTGAATATCACAAATCCAATACCTGCAATTTTGCAAGCTTTGTTGTTTCCCAGCAACATCGACCCACCATTTTGATCACATAGCTCCACAAACAAATCTTTGTTTGTAGTCATGTGCCAAGTGCAACCTAAATCCATAATCCACTCCTTTATTGAGTCTCCACTTCAAACCACAAGAAGATCAGATGAGTCGAAATCATCTTGAATAATGATTGCGTTTCCATTATCCTTACCTCCATGATCTTTCAGGCGTTCAGGGAACACCTTTCTTATATGACCTTCCTTCTTACAATGATAGCATAGAATAGCATATGCCTCACCATTATAAGACTTTTGCTTACTTCTACCCTTCTTCTTGTCGAACTTACCATCTTTCCGCAAGAATTTTTCCTTAACGGCCAAACCTTCACTAACCGTCGAAGGTTTATGCTCCTTTCGTTCGTTCAAATCTTTAGAGTACAAAGCAGATTGAACATCTTCAATGGTTAGAGACTCACTTCAATACATGAGAGTTTCTTTGAAGTAAGCATGTATTTTGGGCAAAGCACACAACAACAACAATAAGGTTTGATCTTCATCATCAATCTTCACATTAATATTTGTAAGATCAAGAATCATCTTGTTGAACATATCCAACTGCTCAACCAACACTTTGTCTTCACTCATATTGAATGAATACAAAGCTTGCTTCAGGTAGAGTCGATTCACCAGCAGTTTGTTCATATACAAACCTTCAAGTTTCAACCATAATCCTGATACAGTCGTCTCCTTTGATACCTATCGAAGAACCTTATCACCAAGGCTTAACAATATTACGTTGTGGGCTTTCTCAATCATGTTCTTCTTTTCAGTTTCCGTCAATGCAACATTCATGGCTACCACTCCTTTCAACGCTTCTAAACAGCCCTACTGAACCAGTAGGGCTTTCATCTTCAAGCGCCACAGATCAAAGTCGTTCACTCAGGTGAACTTTTCAATCTCATACTTTATTGAAGGCATCTTCTCCATGCTCACCACGCCAATTTGTTGTAAAATTGAATGCCTTAGAAACAAAGCATAATAAGTTTCATTAGGATCAAGAAACCCACAAGGGTTAGGGTTTAGGGTAAAAAAAGGATAATAACAAAAATTAGTTATAAACAACTATTCTTTCCTTTCTCTTCAAACAAGATTGCAAGTATACAAGAATAACAAATAACCCTCTCACTTTTGAATTAGGGTTTTATCTTCCTATATTTCCTTATGCAAAAGATGAGAGACTAGTATGATATTTATAATAAAACTAACACACTAACCTAATGGTCTTTTTTTTAACAAATATTCATTACAAGCTAACTTAGTGTATACGCTAACATAAACAATTTTATCCATAACACAAGACCTAATTAGACATACATACTAGAACTCACTTCGACTACAATATGTATAACTTCTGCACTAACATGTGAACCAGCTTCGACTTCATGCTAAACATCTCTCGTATTAGAGTTCGATCCAATATTCCATAATTTATTTCTTTATTATACTATTATTTATTTATTGTATTATTATTTCAAGTTTGTTGTTGTATCGGATAAAAGTCTCTCTTCGGAACAATTTATTTATGCAAGTTTCAATATTTATTGACTTTCTAGATTCTTTTACTTTTACTGCTTCTTCAATTATGTCTTATTTAATTGCAAGATTTTTAGTTATTTATTTTGCAATGTCTGAGTAGACTTATATAGGGTCTGAAACCTAAGGACCGTATATTGGTAAAAAAAATGCTCAATTAGATTAATTATAATGATAAAAATATATGTTTTGAAATTTATGTGTAAACGATAGAAAATGCTTCCTACAAAAGTAGAAATACAGATATGCCATTTATGCACCTACGGGGTGGTATCGAACTTAGAAATTCGAACATCAGTTCTGACAGCTTGCGAAAGAAGGTGAAAATTTATTAAGAACATACTTAAAATTTCCGTTTTGGAATATTAGTTTTGAAAAGTAATAACTTACTACGAAAGTAGAAGCTAGAGATACAGGTTACGTATCGAAAGAGTGGAACTGGTATCTGACACCATTTTTTAAACAATTAATTTCAAGGTAGTGAAAGCATCTTGAAAGTAATTGAGGATTTATTTTCAACTTCAAGAGAATTTTAGATATAGTAATTTCAATGTGAGAGCCGGTTTTTAACATATTTTGGAATCCGGTGATGGGCACGTGAAAGCAGACGTCGTTATTAGTTGAATATTTTCTACAGATAAATTTTTATTCTCATTATAGTAATATATTGTAATATGTATGAATGGAATTGGTAAACTTGAATCGGCGTTTTAGTTCCTTACTTGTCATTTTATTAATTTATATCAATATACTACATTATTACCATTTCTCTAAAATAAATCATACAAATAGCCTTAGATAAATACAATAATAGTAGACATCGATACTTGTCGATTGGTCTTTATGGTATTCAGAGGTCTTTTATACTAGAAGCAATACAGTTGTTTTGGAATATTGGAACAAACCCTAGTATGAATAGCACGTTGTCGAAGTTCACTCACATGTTATTGTTTAATTGGGTATTGTGTTATGGATTTAATTGTTTAACTTAGCATGTACCCTAAGATAGCTTGTAATAAGTAATTGTTAAAAATCTCATTATGTTAGTGTGTTAGTTTTATTATAAATAGCATATTAGTCTCTCATCTTTTGTATAAGGGAAAATAGGAAGATAAAACCCTAATTCAAAAGTGAGAGAGGTTATTTGTTATTCTTGTATACTTGTACTCTTGTTTCAAGATAAAGGAAAAAATAAGAGTTTATAATCAATCCTTGTTGTTATCCTAAACCCTAACCCTTGTGGGTTTCTTGATCATAAAGAAACTTAGTATACTTTTTTTCTAAGGTATCCGATTCACAACAAATTGGTACGGTGATCGTGGAGAAAATGCCTTCAACAAAGTATGATATTGAAAAGTTCACCGGTGTGAACGACTTTGGTTTGTGGCGCTTGAAGATGAAAGCCCTATTTGTTCAGCAAGTTTGTTTGGAAGCGTTGAAGGGAGAGACAACCATGAATGTTGCATTATCGGCAGCTGAAAAGACGACCATGATTAAAGAAGCATACAGTGCAATATTGTTGAGCCTTGGTGATAAGGTTCTTCGACAGGTATCAAAGGAGATGACAACGTCAAGGTTATGGTTGAAACTTGAAGGTTTGAACATGACCAAATCGTTGGTGAATCGACTCTACCTGAAGCAAGCCTTGTATTCATTCAAGATGAATGAAGAGAAAGTGTTGGTTGAGCAGTTGGATATGTTCAACAAGCTAATTCTTGATCTTGAAAATATTTATTTGAATATCGATGATGAAGATCAAACGTTGTTGTTGATATGCGTTTTTCCCATAACACATGCTCACTTCAAAGAAACCCTCTTATATGGAAGAGAATCACATACCTTTGAAGATGTTCAATCTTCCTTTTACTCTAAGGACTTGAACTAACGAATGGAGCATAAAAATTTACGGTTGGTGAAGGTTTGGCCGTTAAGGAGAAATTTTTGCGAAAGGATGGTAAGTTCAAGAAGAAGAAGGGTAAAAGTCAACAAAAGTGGTAAAAGTCAGCAGAAGTATTATGGTGGTGAAGCATCTGGTGTTCGATGTTATCATTGTAATAAGGATGGTTACATTCGAAAGGTGTGCCCTGAACGCCTGAAAGATCATGGAGGTAGGGATAATGGCAATGCAACCAATGTTCAAGATGATTTCGACTCATCTGATGTTATTGTGGTTTTAAGCAGCGACTTAAGAAAAAAGTGGATTATGGATCCAGGTTGCACTTGGTACATGACTCCAAACAAAGATTTGTTCGAGGAATTATGTGATCAAGATAGTGGACCAGTGTTGTTGGGAAACAACTAAGCTTGAAAAATTGCAGGTATTAGATCTGTGAGATTCAAGCTCCATGCTGAGTCAATAAGGTTATTGACTGAAGTTAGGTATGGACTTGACTTGAAGAGAAATTTGAATTCTCTTGGTGAATTCGACAAGAAGGGATATGTTTTTCAAGGAGAGAAAAGTATTCTAAGAGTCATGAAGGGGTCGAAGGAAGTCTCGAGAGGCGTGAGGAAATAAGGGTTGTATACCCTTGAGGCTGAAGTTGTAAGTAGTTTGACAAATGTTGCATCCACAAAACTGTTGTCGAAGAAAAAGTTCTGGAAAATGAGATTGGGCCATGTCAGCGAAATAGACCTGGTTGAACTGAGGAAACAGGACCTTCTAGGTGGTGACAAAGTCGAGAAGTTAGAGTTTTATGAACCTTGTGTATCTGGTAAATCCTATAGGGTGAAGTTTAACAAAGGTAAACAAAGAACACATGGATCCCTTGATTAGATTCATGTTGATCTTTGGGGCCTGCAAGGAATCCTTCACATTCAGGTGCAAGGTATTTTCTATCCATAATTGATGATTATTCCAGAAAGTTATGGGTATTCATTCAGAAGATGAAGGATGAAACTTTTGAGAATTTCAAGAGTTGGAAGGTTATGGTCAAAACTCAAACTAGCAGAAAGGTCAAGAGGTTGTGAACTAATAATGGCCTTGAATTCTGCAATGAATCTTTCGACAGTTATTATGTTGATTCTGGAAGGAATCGAAGGAGTGGTGTCGAAGAGATACAAGGCAAGGTTTGTTGCAAGAGGTTTCATTCAGAAAGAAGGTTTCGACTTAAATTATGTTTTCTCTCCTATTGTGAAGCACAAATACATTTGAATGTTGCTTGCCATGGTGGCACAGTTCGACCTTGAACTGGAACAGGTGGATGTGAAGATTACGTTCTTGCATGGTGATCTTGATGAAACAATCCTAATGAGGAAAACTGAAGGGTATATCGAAGAGGGGAAAGAAGAATATGTGTGCAAACTAAAGAGATATTTATATAGGATGAAACAATATCCTTGACAGTGGAATATGAGATTCGACAAGTTCATAGCACGCATAAGTTTCATTAGAAATCAGTTCGACCATTGTGTTTACTTCAGATTTCGACCTGGTAATTCATTTGTTATTTTGTTGCTTTATGTGGATGATATTCTAATAGCAAACAACAATGATGAATATGTAATGAGAGTAAAGGATGAACTCTATAAGGAGTTTGATATGAAGGATCTGGGAGTTGCGTCCAGGATTCTTGGGATTGACATCCAAAGAGATAGAAAACAGTTGAGATTATGCTTATCTCAAGAGGCATAGCTTAAGAAGAATCTCGATAAGTTTATGATGTCGAATTCAAAGCTTGTTATGACTCTGACAAACCCTCAATTCAAGTTGAGTACATATCAATGTCCCAGTACTGATATCGAAAGAACTTATATGGATAGCATTCCATATGCCAATACAGTAGGTTCTTTGATGTATCTTATGGTCTGTACGAGACCTAATATAACATATGCAGTAAGTCTTGTAAACAGATACATGGAGAACCCTGGAAATGCTCACTGGCAAGCATTGAAGTAGATTTTAAGGTACATAAACGGGTCTCTGAGCAAAGTCTTAATTAATGGTGGAACCTTGGGTGAAGATATTAAAGCAGCAATCGAAGGATATGTCGACTCTGATTATGCAGGTTATATGGATTCTAGAAAATTTATTTCTGGATATGTTTTCACTATGTTTGGCACAACAATTAGTTGGAAAGAAACGCTTCAGAAGATTGTGGCCTTATCAACCACTGAAGCGGAATATATCACCCTAACTGAAGCTGTAAAGGAAGCATTGTGGCCTTATGGTTTTGCAAAGGAGCTGAAACTTCAAGGTCGAGGTATCAGTTTTAAATATGATAGTCAAAGTGCAATACACTTGTCGAAGAACTCAGCCTATCATGAGCGAACTAAACACATTGATGTGAGGCTGCATTTCGTCAGAGGAGTAATCGAGCATGGAGAAGTCCAAGTGCTAAATGTTTCGACAAATAATAATGTTGCTGATATGATCACCAAGATGTTTCCCAGTTGCAAGTTTTTTCTTTGTATGTAGTTGATAAAGCTGCATCAAGAAAGCTAGTTTGTTTCTTGTTGGTATAAGGTGTGTTCCAAGGTGGATATTTGTGGAATATTAGAACAAACCCTAGTACGAATAGCATGCCATCAAAGTCCGCTCACATGTTGTTGTTTAATTGGGTCTTATGTTATGAATCTAATTGTTTAAGTTAACTTGTACCCTAAGTTAGCTTGTAATGAGTAATTGTTAAAAAGCTCATTAGGTTAGTTTGTTAGTTTTATTATAAATAACATACTAGTCTCTCATCTTTTGTATAAGAGAAAATAGGAAGATAAAACCCTAATTCAAAAGTGAGAGAGGTTATTTGTTATTCTTGTATACTTGTAATCTTATTTCAAGAGAAAGGAAAGAATAACAGTTTATAACGAATCCTTGTTGTTATCCTTGGTTACCCTAAACCCTAACCCTTGTGGGTTTCTGGATCATAAGAAAACCTATTATACTTTGTTTATAAGGTATCTGATTCACAACAGTTGTGCACTTACGAGCATATCACCATTTTTTCAAATGATGACATTAAGGAGGACCGTAAGACTATTTATATACCTCATCCCATTTTGTCTGCTTTTAGGATGTAAGCCACTAAGTTGAGGAAAGAACATGTTAGGGATTTCATTTAGTTACCAGAGAGCCTACAAGCATGATCCTATCAATGTTGAAATCAATATCCACATAGAGCACACGAGTAAACCAGATGTAGTTTCTTGGCTTAAGCCTGGAGAACATTTTAAATTCAATGAATTGTCCCTGAAGAGAGTGATATTAGTGGATTTGGCTGACACGAGCAAGTATGGACGGGTGGTTGCATAAGTGGTGGGAACCCCGTATATATTGAGTACTGAGATTACCATAGACACAACGAACATCATGATCAGTAGTCCATCAGATTAATCTGTCCTTCATGTGGATTCATAAAAATAATTATGCATCTCCTTTGATGGGTGATTGATTCCCTTTTATTAGTGTATGTTCGCCAATTTATGATTATGGTTGTCTTTGTCTGAATTTGATGTGGTCGTCTTGAAACACATGGAAGTTGCCCCCTCTCAGATTCACCTAGGGTCCTGGGCCTACATGAAGGTGTTTTAGTTTTTGGTCGAGTACCGGTCTTAGAAGCCTTCTCTTCGGTTGTTCTTCGATTTGTTCTACCTCATATGTAACACCCAATTTTCTACCTGATAGTTATATTAAATCAGAGTTATAAAATTTTCAACATAAAACGAGATATCACATTTTCCAACTTCAAAATCAAAAACTTAACAGATAATCATGAATGATACATAACACATTCAAGGAGAACTCATAAATCAACATATAGTCTTCAAAATAATTCAACTTCATAAAATACTACGCAGCGGATTCAATACTCAAATCATAGCATCTTTAACCAACAAAATTCAACTTAAAATAAAGCAACAAAGTAGTCTTCAGCAATTCAACTTACAAATTTAGCATTTAAAAACAACTAAGCAAAACAAGACACGCGTCATCTGTAACACCCACTTTTCCCATTTTCTAAAATAACATAAGTTTTCAGATAAATCATAGTTTAATTAACAAGTGAGTAGCTACATTTTCAAAATCAACCAAAAGTATAATCATTTATTAAAAACAGCGGAAATATCTTTTTATTCAACAATCGGCAATTCGCCAAATATCCACAAATTCATCAATTCACTTAATTTATAAGTTTCAACAACATATGATACGTAACTATTACTAACAAGAATGATTAAATAACAAATATCCATATTTCCCGTGTTACGTATCAGAGCGACTCCTAGGACTCGACCAAACAACTTGTACTCCGAGCATACTCAAGTACCTGAATCATCTGTACTTCCGAAGAAGCACAGACGCAACCAAACAACAAAGGGGTGAGAAAACAATTCAATATATTAACGGTGCAAATAACATCTTACAGGGTAGTCTCACCTCTATTCATCAAATACACATCATACATCGTACAATTAATCAATATCTCAAATAGTTCATCAACACATATCATACTTCATTAATTCAATCAATGCAAAGTGACTAAATGACACAATGCAGATGCGGTACCGACTCACAATAACGGTTCATCAAATAGAACCCCGAATGCATCGTTAACGTCTCCAACAAGACACGATCATCCCTGCAACCACGATTCTCAACGAATCCCGAATAATCACATCCACGACATGATTATTCCATCAAATGTATGCGCATGCAGACACAACAACGCATACCATATCATAACATACATGAACACATCATGCTTTACGATCCTCATGATCCTCATCAAAACATATATATCATTTCATCATATAAATAGCACTAAACACATAGTGCACATCAACATAATTACACATGAATACAATCATGTCAACACGATCCTCATGATCTAACACATATCCCATCACGTGGGTCACATAGATAGTCCAACAATATTCATACACATTGTCAACACCATTAATATGGTTCACCATTAAGAGTCATCAAAACAACATAAGCACGTATATTCATACACGCTAATTACCAAATGTCATATCTTATGAACTCCTCATTAATTCCACTCTCATTTATTCCCTATACATATATTCTAATACCACACGATCCTTCCGATCCTCACCGCTACCAACACTTACATCATGGGGTCTAAGCAAGACATATAATCAACTATGTTACCAATCATCACGATCCTCTTCGTTTATCACTATTCCTTCATATAACTGTGCAAGACTTATAGTAAACATTTCCATCATCAATACCTTTTAATCGACATATTAATAAAGTTATAATATCCCCAATAATCACATAACACGCACACACTTATTATCGGTCGTCGGGTCCTATAGTTAAACATGGATGTCATCATCAAGGCCCTAGACTAATGGTACAATTATCGAACAAGAAATCGGGATTAAACCACTTAAAATACATAAAAATTCCTCAAAACAGAGGCCTGACACGGCCCCCCGTGTCCCATGACACGGCCCGTGTCAGGTGGCCTGGGACACGACCCTCCAAATCATCAAAAACACATTTTCCAGGAGGCTGACACGGTCGGCCGTGTTGTACAACACTGCCCGTGTCAGGCCTCCTGAAGCCAACTTCCCAAATTTCCACTTTTTAGCATAATGCCCGTAGCCTGACATTGCCCGTGTTGTACAACACTGCCCGTGTCAGGGCACCTGTACCCCCAAAATTCAGCTTTTTCTAAAACTCACTTTTCTCTCCCAATTTCATACCAGTTCGAATTCTATCACTTATCTCTCACTTTTATCATCAAAACAATCCAATTGTTGTTCTTAAACTAATTTTATACCTCTAATTGCTTATGATCTGCACAACCTAATATTACTAATCAAATTAAGAAAGATCTTAGGTTTGTTTCCAATTCTCCATTTACATCATCATCAACATCATTATCTCTATAACTACTTCAATACCAAACTTATCATATAACTCAAATCACCACCATTCCAATTACAACAATAAAGCATATAACTCAATAATAATTTCACACAATCATAATCAATCATCATAACACATATATATATATATATATATATATATATATATATATATATATATATATATATATATATATATATATATATATATATATATATATATATACATCATATCACAATTTCATCATAATCAACAACATTAGATAATCCCTAGGGAGTAAGGAACTCCCAATTACCCTTTCATGTTAGGTCACCAATAAAGAACCCTTTTTCCCCCCTTACCTCGAACTTGACCAAATCCTTGCAAAGCCTTGATCTTGAAGCTTTACGATTCTTGATTTTCCTTCTCCTTTCCCTTTTTCTCCAGAGCCCTCTTTCCTTCGTCAAAATACGATAATGAGAAAATGTATCGTGTTCTCCCCTTTTCATAACAGAATCAAATTACAACCTTGCCCCTCAAACCTCCAACTTATATTTTATTTTATTTATTTAAATAACAATATTATAATAATAATACCACCTCATTATATTATCATTATTTAAATAAAATACCTCATCCACTTATTATTCCAAATACACCATCATACTCTTGATATTTATTTTATAAAAATACTTTATAAAATTGGGGCGTTACAACTCTCCCCCACTTATTTTATTTTCGTCCTCGAAAATAGTACT
Source organism: Lathyrus aphaca (assembly GCA_963966055.1). Taxonomy (NCBI): domain Eukaryota; kingdom Viridiplantae; phylum Streptophyta; class Magnoliopsida; order Fabales; family Fabaceae; genus Lathyrus; species Lathyrus aphaca. The sequence goes on along the minus strand of OZ014519.1, from coordinate 732,714,948 downwards.
CAATGGCATCACTTAGATATATTCTTGCACCTGACTAATCACTCCCTTGCCAAAGTCGGCAATTCCGCAAACAACTCAAAACAACAACACTAGTTCCAGGATAACCACCCCAACAACAAGCACCACCATTATCAATTCTTAACACGCAAGTATACACCTGAAAAAGAACACAACGAAATTCACTACCATCACCGTAGGTAACACTCTCCTAATTCCCTATCGTAGGAATTAGTCAACCGCACTCGTACCATCACCATGGGTAACTAGGCGACAACCAGGACAAACTCAAAGTTTCACACTAAACATCCTCTAGATACAACAACACTGATAACAAACTAACCTTTTAGTTTCCTCTACCAAAACAACATAATTATAACCCATCAAGGAAGCTCATACCTCATTCATATTAATATCTCTACATATCCCGCCACCCGCGCTATGTAGATACTCGCTCACCATTATCCATTTCGGAACGCCCAATAGTCTCAAAGCCTCAACTGATCTTGTTACTCAATATCTTGAGCCTTTACTAATCATTCACATATAATCAATTACACCACTTCACGCTTCCGCTGCTCACTCTGATTACCCGCAGCCATCTATTCCATGAATTTCGCGTTCTAACTTAATCATTTCCAACCATCATCACAATTATCATAATAATTCACTTAGCATAATCTAAAATTTGAACGCAAGTCTCTTAGTCGTTAACTCAATTCCAACTCTTTAACCATTAATGTGAACATAGGAAAATTCTCGACTCTATACTTCAACATTCCAACTATCTTAGTCGTCTCATCCTCCATCTTTTCGATCCAATCGGAACTGTATGCTCATGTGATTACCAAACGCTTCAATCTTCAATCATAACAACAATACTATCAGATATTCCCCCAATTCTACTCTCATCCACTTTCAATCCATGGGTAAGATAGATAATTCCATAATTCCTTTCTCATCGTATAATACCAACTATGACTATGATCAAGTACCGATGACTTATCAACTTATCACAACATTATTCCAAATTCTATCCACTGCTTGTTAGAATCAAACAAAATCAGACTACAACCGTAGCTAGCTCTTATTCCGACTCTTTAGCACTTTCTCTCACAACATCCATTCTCAACGAATAACTTAGCTTTCACGATTTATCCGAAACAACAAAATACCAACTTGGAAAACTTTTTATAACTTGTAATAACCACTAAATGAATCCAATTACATTCTAACCTCTTATAACTTACTCATTTCCATCATTATAGATCCGTATTCGCTTCGGACGAACTCGTACCGATACTTTCCTCTAAACCACACAATCAAACACTTATACACCTAATTATAAAATTATCCTCGATTACTTAGTATATAACTTTATCTTTTCTAATTCTCATATTTCAATTTTCCAACATTTTACAAATCTTTTTTCTACTTTCATCATAATTCATGACATCTTCCAAAAGTCACCATCTCGAAATTATCCAAGCCACCTTGAAAGGCACAATCCATACTCTATACCCACCTTAATACATACCAGTCACCACTATCTTCTACGCAACATCTATGTTCATTTCACAATTACACATTACTTCTACTCTCTCGTTGGATCATTCTTCCAATGTTTCAAATTCCACATTAACTAGACTCTGAATTCATAAGTTCCAGAAAAATAAATATTGCACACTTATTATTTTACCTTTGTCTTAATAGTCCAACACATACAATGATACTTATATTTCCCTTGCTTCATCCCATAACTCACGGTTCACCGTTTCAAACATCTATGAAACTATCCATACTCTACTGTATCAACATACACCATACTACTAAGGTAATAGCTCAACATCACTATATTGTGCAGGCACCTGGTTATAATTAATTTCCACAAAAATTGTACCTTCGTAGTTTCAAAAACTCGTCTACCTCTTATCATACTATGCCAAAATATAACTCAATACTTACTTCTTCAATCTTCATCCCACATCCTTCAACGTAGTAAATTCATCCAACATGATCTGTCAACATCTAGTTCTTATTACCACATTTCTCGTACACTAGGCTTGCAAAATTCCAACTAACTCAAGGTCCTGGTAGGCATGACAATCCAACTCACAACAACAACGATACTACAGATGAATTTCAGCTCACTATTGATCCTTTATCAATCAAATCCAATTTGTTCCCATTGCAATTGTGAATTCTCATACTATTCACTAATCGACATATAACTTCATATCCTCATCTTTTTATATCAATAACACCGAAGTTTTCCCAGAAAGTACCCTTGCTGCCACGATTCCTTATAACCACGCCTCTAATATATCTTTCAAAACACAATTATAATTCGTACTCTACAGATGGTCCATCTATGTGACCTTATTCCCAATCAATGTCATCTATGCAACCAAATCAGACATCGGAGTCCTTTCTCAAAAGTTCCGCTACATACCCAGTAGATATAACGTTCAACTTTTCATAACTATCCATTTCCAATTCACTTCCTACTCACCGAGGAGTAACCATTAGTAATATCTAATCAACATAATCAATCCTTAAATTCATCTCTTTTCCGGATACCAGAATCTTCATCTACTCCTTTATACCACTAATAGCTCTGGCTCAACTCCAAATGGTCTACTGAACATACTATCTCGGCTGATAGATATGTCTTTTGCATCCAACACAATTCCGCCTACTATTAGCAATGGATTGAGGGTGATCAGTTCCTCAATTTGCCAATAGATAGCCGACAATCATGATGGCCATAAGTCACATTTTCCAACTTTAATAGCGTTCCTTTCATCTTGTGAACTAAGTTGCTTCACAAGCGAATCCTTAGTCAATGCCAACCTTAGCAACCTCGGCCACACCGCAATTCCAACACACCATAAGCCAAATCTCAGGAGAAGCAATAACTCCTCCCCTACTTATATTCAACAAACATCTGCAAACAAATAGCTAGCAAACAAGCAAGTATCGATAGTGTTTCACACACGTATCACATACTCCGGGACAAACGACACGCGACAACCTGGCTGGACGGACCAACCAGGCTCTGATACCAATTGTAACACCCACTTTTCCCATTTTCTAAAATAACATAAGCTTTCAGATAAATCAGAGTTTAATTAACAAGTGAGTAGCTACATTTTCAAAATCAACCAAAAGTATAATCATTTATTAAAAACAGCGGAAATATCTTTTTATTCAACAATCTGCAATTCGCCAAATATCCACAAATTCATCAATTCACTTAATTTATAAGTTTCAACAACATATGATACGTAACTATTACTAACAAGAATGATTAAATAACAAATATCCCAATTTCCCGTGTTACGTATCAGAGCGACTCCTAGGACTCGACCAAACAACTTGTACTCCGAGCATACTCAAGTACCTGAATCATCTGTACTTCCGAAGAAGCACAGACGCAACCAAACAACAAAGGGGTGAGAAAACAATTCAATATATTAACGGTGCAAATAACATCTTACAGGGTAGTCTCACCTCTATTCATCAAATACACATCATACATCGTACAATTAATCAATATCTCAAATAGTTCATCAACACATATCATACTTCATTAATTCAATCAATGCAAAGTGACTCAATGACACAATGCAGATGCGGCACCGACTCACAATAATGGTTCATCAAATAGAACCCCGAATGCATCGTTAAAGTCTCCAACAAGACACGATCATCCCTGCAACCACGATTCTCAACGAATCCCGAATAATCACATCCACGACATGATTATTTCATCAAATGTATGCGCATGCAGACACAACAACGCATACCATATCATAACATACATGAACACATCATGCTTTACGATCCTCATGATCCTCATCAAAACATATATATCATTTCATCATATAAATAACACTAAACACATAGTGCACATCAACATAATTACACATGAATACAATCATGTCAACACGATCCTCATGATCTAACACATATCCCATCACGTGGGTCACATAGATAGTCCAACAATATTCATACACATTGTCAACACCATTAATATGGTTCACCATTAAGAGTCATCAAAACAACATAAGCACGTATATTCATACACGCTAATTACCAAATGTCATATCTTATGAACTCCTCATTAATTCCACTCTCATTTATTCCCTATACATATATTCTAATACCACACGATCCTTCCGATCCTCACCGCTACCAACACTTACATCATGGGGTCTAAGCAAGACATATAATCAACTATGTTACCAATCATCACGATCCTCTTCGTTTATCACTATTCCTTCATATAACTATGCAAGACTTATAGTAAACATTTCCATCATCAACACCTTTTAATCGACATATTAATAAAGTTATAATATCCCCAATAATCACATAACACGCACACACTTATTATCGGTCGTCGGGTCCTATAGTTAAACATGGATGTCATCATCAAGGCCCTAGACTAAGGGTACAAGTATCGAACAAGAAATTGGGATTAAACCACTTAAAATACAGAAAAATTCCTCAAAACAGAGGCCTGACACGGCCCCCCGTGTCCCATGACACGACCCGTGTCAGGTGGCCTGGGACACGGCCCTCCAAATTATCAAAAACACATTTTCCAGGAGGCTGACACGGCCGCCCGTGTTGTACAACACTGCCCGTGTCAGGCCTCCTGAAGCCAACTTCCCAAATTTCCACTTTTTAGCATAATGCCCGTAGCCTGACACTGCCCGTGTTGTACAACACTGCCCGTGTCAGGGCACCTGTACCCCCAAAATTCAGCTTTTTCTAAAACTCACTTTTCTCTCCCAATTTCATACCAGTTCGAATTCTATCACTTATCTCTCACTTTTATCACTCAAAACAATCCAATTGTTGTTCTTAAACTAATTTTATACCTCTAATTGCTTATGATCTTCACAACCTAATATTACTAATCAAATTAAGAAAGATCCTAGGTTTGTTTCCAATTCTCCATTTACATCATCATCAACATCATTATCTCTATAACTACTTCAATACCAAACTTATCATATAACTCAAATCACCATCATTCCAATTACAACAATAAAGCATATAACTCAATAATAATTTCACACAATCATAAACAATCATCATAACATATATATATATATATATATATATACATCATATCACAATTTCATCATAATCAACAACATTAGATAATCCCTAGGGAGTAAGGAACTCCCAATTACCCTTTCATGTTAGGTCACCAATAAAGAACCCTTTCTCCCCCCTTACCTCGAACTTGACCAAATCCTTGCAAAGCCTTGATCTTGAAGCTTTACGATTCTTGATTTTCCTTCTCCTTTCCCTTTTTCTCCAGAGCCCTCTTTCCTTCGTCAAAATACGATAATGAGAAAATGTATCGTGTTCTCCCTTTTTCATAACAGAATCAAATTACAACCTTGCCCCTCAAACCTCCAACTTATATTTTATTTTATTTATTTAAATAACAATATAATAATAATAATACCACCTCATTATATTATCATTATTTAAATAAAATACCTCATCCACTTATTATTCCAAATACATCATCATACTCTTGATATTTATTTTATAAAAATACTTTAGAAAATTGGGGCGTTACATCATCCCCCGAGTGCTACGTATCAGAGCGATAACCATTGACTCGAACTAAAGGTAGCCGACTACTCCTCTTGATTACCTGCACGTTGCCAACATAGGGACAACATTCAAACAGAAGGGGTGAGATATCGAATTTTATAAACGAAGTATGATAAATAATACATAGATTGAAATCATACAATTATCACCACTTCACATCATCAACAAAACAACAACCACCAACAACTTGAAAAATGCAACTTTAATGCGACTCGACTATGTTATGCATGTGGTACCATTCAAAGTAAAACTGCCAACTTAAAATTGCCAATTTACCGAGGCATCAAGGCATAAGCCTTCAACTTTCAACTTGTGCCAATCTAGACCAACATGGTGTGAGCAATGACTCCGACATAAGAATGCAAGCATGATATATGGCATATATGACTCAACAACATAAGCGCCTTAACAACATGAACAACTTATTCAACATTGGCTATCAAGCCTACAACTTAAAATTTGTCTGTATACCAGAACGAAACTACACAATCAGTTGTACTTGCAAACCAACTTTTTCGACACAATTTCAACAAAACGAATCAACAAAATCACCTACTAAACTGCCCGACTTACCTCGACAATTTTCGTTAAATTCTGGGCAACTACTTTTTTCGCCTAAATCGGCTACACCGGCTAAACTACATTGGTTCTACCTTCTGTGACTATTACGGACTTATTAAAAATTCTGTCAATTTTATGTTTTTTGATACAATGCTCCTATTAAGTATCACCTACTGTCATGGAAATCTACAAGTTAATTTTTCTGTCAAAACTCAAAAGATCATTGCTGCTGTCGAAAACAATTAATCTGCTATTTTATTCCTATGTTGCTTCATGCCTCATATCCTACTTAACATCATTTTTACTGGTTCATTATATTACTAGTCCTAATGGTTTCAACATAATAGATTAAAAATATTTGGAGATAAAATGTCACTGCATTTTTTTTATAAGAGACAATATGGTACAATAAAAGAATTGTCCCATCTCACCTATAATGGGTGGCTTGCGCCACCTTAGGTGGCTCCTATAGTGGCTTGTGCCACTTTGTACATGGGGGCAACATGACTTGCGCCATGCTTTATGAGGGAGCATTGTGGCTCCCGCCACTTCCAAACAACATTGACGACATCGATCAATCGACAATTATAAGAAATCACATTATCACAACAACATCAAACAATTCACAGCAACACACAAAATTATCCAATCATACGTACCAATTATCATACCTGGTTATAAAAGTCGAACTCACCCTTACCTTTGACTAAAGGCAGCTTTGACTTGATCGAATTCTGGAAATTCACATTGATTGCAGTTTCTCTCTTGCAACTTCTTCTCTCACGTTCTGCCTCAAACTAGTCTCATCTCCGCTAAAAAGGTTATGATAAAAGGGGAATTAATTTTTTTATTATCAAGGACATAGTTATGAAGAGGGCTTTGGCTCCTATGAGCATAGGAAGGAACAATTAAAGAAAATTCATAAAATAAACAAAAATGTTAAAAATCATGTGAAGTTATGGAATGTATTTACTATAAATAAAAATTTGATTAAATTTCAGCATATACTAGTAATATAGTAGTAACGGGACTACTACTACTACTACTCCATTTGAGTAATGAATAGTAGGAAAAAAGCAATGATGAATGTTTATAATCCGTCAAATTGGAGTCCAACAGCAGAACCCCGTTATGTCCCCAAAGAAGCAGATAGAGTGATCTACACCGTCGGATAAGAGTTGAGACATATCGTTGTTTCCACTTTTGGAGTAATTATTGCATTTTGATACGATCAGATACGCGCGTGGATAACTAAATCAATCAATTTCACACTTTCATTCTCTTTTGTTTCTCTTTAACATCACACAAACACACACGCTTCACTATACTGTTAGTTCCATTTTTAACTTTACTTAATTCATTTATTCTATACAAACAAACGGTACATAAAGTTTGCTTGCCGGAGAATGCCTCAGAAACCTGTCGCTGCAAAATATTCTAATATTAACACTAACAATAATCATTTTTATATAATAAACATTCACTATCATTATGTTTTAAAATAACTATTCTTTTAACTTTTAATAAATATAATTTATTTTATACAATAATAGTATTATTTTTTTATTGTGTTATTTAATTATTATTTATATATTACTTTTAATACATTACCTACTTTGTTAATGTAGTATAAAATAATTAATCATAATCTACCAACAAACATCAAATGAATACATAACTACTCTTTCTTTAAAGTTGTCAAACATTATGTAACAAATTAAAGAGTTGTAGATCACTTTATATTAACAAAGCTTATTCGCTAAACACTTTTAAGAGAAAAAAAATGAAGTCCCGCAAACATAATCATACCACATATTAGTATATACATATAAAAATACTTGTATGAAATGGAAGATAAAGTTTGTTACAGAAAGACCAAAGAAGGTTCTTTTGTGCATCAACAAAACCATCCAGCTCCTCTCAGTACTTCATTATATCAATAATATCTCACCATACCTTCACTTTCATTCTCTCTTCATCACTTTCTTCTATCATAATAATAATTTAAACTTGTGTTTTCAATATCTTCATGTCTACACCATTACAGCATGATGATCAGACTTCATCTCTCAACTTCAAGGAGACAGAACTCAGACTTGGCCTACCTGGCTCTCAATCTCCTCACAGAAAACCAGTTGGAGAAGTTTCTCATAACTTCAACAAAAACATTAATGTTTGTTCTTCTTTGAACAACCTTGTAGTAGCTAGTGTTGGAGCTAAAAGAGGTTTCTTTGATGCTATTGATGAATCTTCACCAAAAACCATCAAAGAGGTTCTTCACCAACCACTGCATGAAAAGAATAAACATGTTTCTGGAACAAATCAACATGCTAATGCTCTTGCTTCAAAGTATGTTTTTTAATTTTCTTTTTATCATTTTGCTTAATGAAACTATTGAACTTGTTGAGTTGTTATGTGTTTTTCATTATATGAAACTTTTGGAACAGGACACAGGTTGTAGGATGGCCACCAATTCGATCATTTCGAAAGAACTCGATGGCGTCGAATTTGACAAAGATCAATGATAAAGATGAAGGAAAACCAGGATTTGGTTGTCTCTATGTAAAAGTGAGTATGGATGGTGCACCTTATCTCAGAAAGATTGATCTCAAAATCTATAACAACTATAAGGATCTTTCTTCAGCTCTTGAGAACATGTTCACATGCTTTACCATTGGTACTAACTCTACCTTAATATATATACCTGTTAGTTACATGTTCTTGTTCAATAAGTTTTCTAGAAACAGTTTAATTAAGTGTTTATAGCACTAGTAAGTGCTTATGTATAGTATATTCATGTTCCTTATACTAGGTCAATGCAATTCTCCTGGATTTCCTGGGAAAGATGGACTAAGTGAAAGCTCTTTAAGGGATCTTCTACATGGATCTGAATATGTTCTTACATATGAAGATAAAGATGGAGATTGGATGCTTGTCGGCGATGTTCCTTGGCGGTAATAAGTTATTTCGTTTGATCAAAAATCACAGAAGATCATGTTAAATCATATGATACTCCTGCGGTCGAAAAAATTTACTTAAACTGTTTGTTGATACAGGATGTTCACCGACTCGTGTCGGAGACTAAGGATCATGAAGGGTTCTGAGGCAATCGGGCTAGGTATGTTTTATTCTGTTTCATCCTAATCTTTGATATTGATCATTGGTTTTACATTGGACTGCTGAAAAATATGTTATGTTATCAATTATCTTGTTTGCAGCTCCAAGAGCCATGGAAAAATCTAGGAGCCAAAACTAATGCAGAAAACCAAAGTGAAGTTTTCACTGATATATGCATATATGAAGTTTTACAAGAAAGTTTGAGTTTATATGGCTATGTTCCAAATCAAAAATATATATGTAATTCAATGTCTCAGTTTTTGTGAATTATAGTCTGAATCTGACAAGTCTTCAATTAGTAGAATTTAACCGAGACATATCAAGAAATATATATACACATGTTTTGCTTTCATATCTGTTTTATGTACCTTTGAACTCTTGTTGATGAATAAAAAATTGCTTGTGTGCGTTTTAATCTGCAACTATTCATTAGTTTTTCATATGTATTTGTTCTTAATATCCATAATCTGAACAATTTTGGATTTATATTAAGATATCACTATTTCTTTGGATTGTGCTAATGTTTATAGCCACCAATATAGAAAGGAAATATGCAACAGTTATGATGTGAATGATATGTCAAATTCTGTCATTATTTTTGCACACTAGGACACTTGACTTGACTCAAAATTATGTTAGGCTACATAATGATCAAGCTTGAAACCAAAATAAACATTATTTCTACCACAAAGGACACTTGACTTGACTCAAAATTATTTTTGCTACGAAGAATTTGAAAAAGGAAAATGGCAAGAAAAATAAAATAACTATATCTTAAGCCAAATCAGGCTGAAGCAAATATTTGCAAATAATACAGATACAAAAATTCCTTCAACTACATCATACTCTTGTCTAAGCAACTGTAAATTATTGTTCAGATATCTGTAAATAAACCATCTGAGTGTATCCATTAAATACAGAGTTGTCAAGTTTACCCAAACCAAGCCGCTGGAACAAACCATATCGCCCATCTTCCACAATAGGAATGGGAGTGCGCCCAGGATCATATCTGGTTTGATGAGTTAGGGAAGGACCAGCAACCGGTGGGAGTTCCCAGTACACATCGAGAATAGATTCAACATACCGACTATTCTGGAAGTGTTGTGCGTAAGATATTGGCTTATTACTGTGATTGAAGTTGTCGCGCATGTACCCTCTAACTCCCCACCATGCTTCCCCTGGCCCACATAGTTCTTCGATATCAACTGCTTTCTCCCAGAATTTCTTCCTTTTTGACCTGATTCTAGCTTCGTCACTGTCTTTAAAGCAACTGTGTCCCCCACCTTAGATCAACAAAAGAACAAAACAAAAATCAAATTTCTTTTCAATGCTATTAGAATAATACTCCACCAGTATGAAGATTATCAACAGTTGCATGTAATCATACAAACATTTTCTAACAAATGGATGCTGGAGTTTGTTCCAACATCGCTTATATTTTAACAACCAAAACCCCAATTGAGAAATTTTCTAGTAATAAAGTAAATCCCTTTTGACATTGGCTACAACAGAATTCATATGTGCAGATCCATATACATCTGTTTAATCATAATTTCCCTACATAAGTAATATTGATGAAGATAATGATCGAAAATGATGAAAATACAAAACCAGCAAATTAATGAAATGCACTGCTATCATTTTGCAGTGGAACAAAACATAAGCCTATAGCAACTTGAAATGTCAAACCCCGGGAAATGGCAGCAAAGACAGATTAAGTCACCAGCAAGCAACTGTTTACTAGTCCAAGGGTTGTGACCCAATTCTCAAAGCCACCACCTACTTTTAACTCACTCTCTTCCAAGTTTATATTCAAAAACACTGACAATTTGGGAGAAGCCCATGGATATATAGCAAACATAGTTGCAGTAGCTTCAACCCACAATCCGTAACGAACAAATCAAATGATAATAGTCTTCAACTCCTGCATTTGTTGTTATGAACTTAACAGATTCCACTAAAAAACCTCTACTTGTGTAGGTGCAAAAGGACTTGAATTGGCAATTGATACAATCACACAATCACCTTCTCTGGAAAAATAAGTTTCGGAGGTTAGGAGACAATCATCTTCAATCTGATTGTCTGCCATAGTCTAGGAACATATTGTGCCACAGAATGAAGCTATTTAATTGTTTTCCTCGACTAAAGTCCCTTCGTAGGAAATACAGGTAGAAATTTGGAAGTAAAATTTGTTAAATGTGTAATAACAACAAATAGAACAACAATGAAGACTACTACCATTTGATTTGTTCATGACTGATTCGATACAAACGCCATTTTTACCCCCAATTATCTTCTGAAACTTTCGGCCACAATCTAGTGTTTTTGGCAGAGATATTCACATGCAAAGAAGAAGCAAGAAACAAAGGAAGAGTATGAGAAGGATGCAATGATACAGCAGTGCGACGGCGGACTGCGGCAGTAAAAGAGAAGAGGCTGCATATGTTTTATTGAGAAGAGGATACTTTAGTTTTAGGGTTTGCATTTCACATAAAGAACTTTTATAAGCCTAAGTTGGGCTGCCAAACGATGGGCCGAGTATTTCGTTAGTCTAACCGGTGTGGGAAAATACTTAAATAACTAAAACAGAAAATAAACTTATTTATATGAATGTATATAAAACTACTTAAAATAAATAATCTAATATACAACTTAGTAATTAGTATTTAGTATCTATATATAGTAGTAACTTACCATTAAATATAACAAAAGAAGAGAAAGATGCCGAGATGCAACAGAGTAGTGGTGGGTTGCAGCAATGAGAACAAGTGGCATACGTTCTAATGAGAACAGGACATTTCAGTTTTAAGATGTGGGTTTCGCATCATGGGCTTTTTATATGCCCAATCATGGTTTGAGCAATATAGTTAAGGTCGAGTGCTAGCTCGTAGGATTGTACGGTCCTACACTATGTATCCTGGTAACCAAAATGTATTTTTGCTGCCATTTCTAGGATTTGAACCTTTCAAGTTACTATATAGCCTTATGTTTGTCTCACTACAAACTAGTAGTAGGGTTTTTCATCAATTTTCTGGCTTCATATGTTGGATTTTCATTCATTTCTCGTCATAGCTATTTATGCATATTATTTGTATGCATTTCTCATGGTAAGTCGGTAACAGAAAGAAAATTCAATCAAATATCATAATTCAATAGCAAAGTGAGAGTTTACACACCTCGTATATAAAATTGATCACATATCTGCCTCAGTGAATAATGATCACCAGTACCAGTGTCATAGTTATCCTCAAAAACAAGATGTCGGAACCCAGCTTTCAGAGCTTGTTCAATTCTGCTCATTATGAGACATACAAAATAATTATGATAAGCAGTAGCAGCAATTTCATCATAAGTACTCAACTATTGAATCATGCATCTCAAAGATCTAGTAATTCACCTTTTCAATTCATTTTGGTGGTCGTCAAAAAATATAAGAACCCGACTAAGGTCTGTAATCCCTTGTTTGCTCATCACTGTCGGCCAATCAATACTCCCAAAATCCACGAAGTCCTTTCCAGCAAAATATGTACAGTTACCATCAACATAAGCAGGTCCCTTTTTTAGATACTTTTCAGGATGCCTGGGTGTAATAGAAATAATGTGTGTGTCAGGCATAGCTTGCCGCAAAACCCAAGTCGAATGTCCTTTAAAAGCACCACTCTCGATCATCAAATCTGGTTTCAGCCACCGGGCAATAAACCAAAGTCCAAAGCTATGGTCTAAACCCATCCCATACATATTGTTTTTGATTGGCCGTGTTTCATATATAGGAACAAACTCTTCCAGCCCCTTAAGCAGATCTTTTGATGTCCATTCTACAGTTTTACCATGTTTCGATCTGCCTTTACCAAGGATAAGATTATAAGTATCCAACAACAATAAGAAGAAGCAGTATAACGTAACATTTCAAAATCAGACCAAGAGTTTAAAACAACAGAAAATGAAATTGTCAATCCACCACTTACTGAATCATTCTCACAAATTATGTGCAGTCAAGCAAGTGGTGCAACTTTAAACTCCACCATTTGAAAGAAACCTAAATACTAAGGAATATAACAACAACAACTAAGTCTTATCCCACTAAGTGGGATCGGCTACATGGATCAACTTCCGTCTAAATACTTAGGAATATAAATGCTGCAAAATCAACATTTTACTCTCGACTCAAAAGTGTGATCTGATGATAAATGTACCCAAAAGTGTTAAATAAATACTATTTTGGCCACAAAACACTTGATACTTTCTGATATCAAACAAAAGTCCACCCATCGAGTTTAATAGACATTTACTGACCGTGTAAAATAATGTAAAATAGTTTTACATTGTCTCCAATAAAAAACCATCTGTCTGCCATGTCATCGATGTCATCAAAGTAATTTAAAAATATATGCGTGATTTAGCAAAATATCCACCTTTTGATTGGTTGTCGGTGTAAAATTATTTTACCTTGATGGCGCATATCCTATTTCCTCTTTAACTTATGTATGTACATAAATTCCTAAAGCTATTTATGAGCATTCAAATGAACGTGGAATAAAACCAAACCAAGAATAGAATTTCAAAATCAACCAATTATGCAAAAAGAGAATGAAATTCGATTGCATTAATGGGATCAGGATCTAGAAAAAAAATAATAAAAAAAATTTAACATTCCAATCGAGAAGCATTTCAATTGAACTTCCATATACAAGAAACTCCTAAAGCTACAATTGTGTATTTTTTTTAGATCCAAATAAAACCTAAAAAAGAGAGGAAATTATGATCCACGAAAATACGAATTAAGCATGAAAGAGATCAGATCAGCGCAAAGAGACTTACAGCAGGGCACACCGAGGGCTCCGAAATCGGAGTCGAGTCCATCGAGACCAAAGAAAGCAGCACGAGCAGCAGGTTTGAAGAAAGAAGAAGACGAGATGCAAACAAAGTTGCGAGAGGTGAAGAAGAACGAGAAAATCAAGACAAGAATCAATGCGATAGCGACACACGGAACGCACTGGCCACCAGTTCGGAAAAGGTAGGTTGAGAATCTGTTGGTAAAGCGAAAGAGGATGTATTGTTGTTTCTTCGTCTTGGATTCGTCGTCGTTGAGAATGTCCTCGTCGCCTTCGCCGTGGGAGTTGCCGCGGCGGGAGGAGAGTGTTCGTTCTAACATGGCGGTGGTGGCGGACGGTGGTTAAGGGCTGTGGTGGCGGTTGTGAGAGTGTGTTTGTGTTAGAGTGAACATTCGATTTGGTTATCAGTGTTTTGTTTCTTGTTCCATTGTTTTCTGTTTTTTAGTTTTGTTAAATTTAATAAAGTGTTACTTGCTTTCTCTTTATATTTATTATTATAGATAATCTATAATTAGGGGAAATTAATGTGATTTATTTGATATATTCTTAACCACTTAATTTAGTAGAAAATTATTAAATCATACAAAGCTAGGATACATTTATTAGTTTTTAGAGTTTAACCAAGTCAAGCAATATTATTTTAAAATCCCAATGCGACATTGATTCAGTTAAATTATCAGATTATTGGATTATTGATTGTAGATATTTGGTTATCTATACTAATATATAAAAAGACAAAATATGAATTTAGTATATTATTTTTTCCTTTTTAATATACCTTTTCAGTTTTTTTCTTATAAACTTTAACTTCTATATTTTATGTAAGGGTAGTTATATAACCGTTTATTATTTATTATATTATTTTCTTTAACAATTTTATAATTAATTTTAAATTAAAAATTAAATAAAAATATAATACGATTTATATTTTATATACACGAGTACGTGCTCGTCTGGATGCTAATAAACTTATAATGACATAACTTTTAATTATATATTAAAAAATTTATTCATAAAAATAAACTTTTTTGGATTTAATTAAAATGCATTAACAGTGTAAAGAAGTTTTAAGAGTGAGTCATAGTCGTTGGATATTAGAACAACTTTGACTTTTATTTTAAAAACTTATAAAGTAATGCAAACGGGTGATAATAGTGAATTGATGGTATAAAACTTTTTAGTGCATAACAATTAATCTCAACTTTTTTTATATATAAATCTCATAACTATAAACTTGAAAATAATTATATATAAATTTATTGATACAAATAAGTTGAATAATAATCGTAAATAAAATTCCAACTTTCAAATATTGTTGATGCTTGTGTATTTATAAATTTGAAAAAGTAAATATATATAATATAATAAGACTATAATAATAATATAGGTAAAATATCATTTTTGGTCCCTCAACTATAGGTCATGGTTCACTTTGGTCCCTTATCTTTTTTATGTCAAATTGATCCCTTAATTTTTAAAACGATGCAAACCAGTCCCTGCCGTCAACTCCGTTAGTCAAAGTCTGTTAAATATCTACATGAAACGTTTGACTAACTCTTGTGATTGAGTTAGCGTCGAAAAAGCCGACGCTAAAGTTTATTTCTGGATTTTAATTATTGTTCTTCATCTTCTTCCCCAAACTTTTAGAAGATGTCAATCTATGAAAATTTGTTGCAACCCTCAGATCCAATTTCTTCATGCAAATCGATTCATCTCCAAATTGCACTTCAATTTCACGCGTTTCTATTTGCTCGATCTAACATTTTCTAATCAAACTTTTCAGATCTGTTTTTTACTCGTTCAGATCACTTTCCCCTTTCTATCAAAAAATAGGGTTAACATCATTGATTCTTCCTCTTTCTCCTCCCTCGCGCAATTAACAACCAAAGGCTAACTGTGGCAATGTCTGAGTTCTCTGTGACCGAGGGAGTAAATCAAAATCAACAAGAAAGAAATAAAGGAAATACCATTTTCCCTTTCTCTTCCCTCGCGCAATTCCATAACCCTAATTATTCTTCTCTTCCTCAATTCTAATTGTTTCGATTCTTCTTCTTCTTCTATACTAACCAACCATTACCATGGATACCATATTCCGAGTCGCTTCCTCCACCGCTCCTCCTTTGCGCCACGATGCAACACCGCTACGGAAAACTTTCGTTTCTAACACTTTCTCTTTTCCTTCAATTTGTTCTGATAGGAGAATTCTTAGCTCCGGTGGTGGTCGTAGATTGATTGTTGTTGCTAGTCCTCCAACTGAAGATGTTGTCGTTGCTATTGACCCGCTTACGAAACTGGATCTCATTGATTATCCCGCTTCTGGTTGTAAGCCCAAGGATAAATGAAGGTGCGTATTTTGTTCCCTTTGTTATGTGATTTACGCATCTAGTTGTTTTCTAGTGGAATATATAGCACTTTAGTTTCAATATATGCAGACACTGTCACCGTTAGTCTTTGGAAGCTTTTATGGATACTAAAATCATCATTGATTCTTGTGGAAATTATTGTTGAGAAAGGGATAAATTTGATGCAGTACCTAAAGTGATGAGGTTGAACATATTAGGGGAGTATATAATAATCATGTGTGTCTTGTGAAAATGAATATACCAAATATCTCAAATATAATAACAAGTTGAAATATCATTTTTTTTTATGGGTTTTATAACAAAAAAAAAATTGGGTTTTTTAATTTGATGCAGTATGTTTACGATGATGGAGATGATTTTCATATGGAATTTTTAATTTGATTTCCATAAATGGATTTTTTAATGATTTTTTTTTGTTTTTTTCTTTAATTTAATTTTGATTCTTCATTTTCATATGGATTTTTTTTCTGAATGATGATGTTGATGAATGATGAAAATGAAAAAAAAATCTAGAAGTAATTTTTAGTGTCGGCTTTTTCGACGCTAATTCTGTCACAAGAGTTAGTCAAACGTGTCACGTAGATATTTCACAGACTTTGACTAACGGAGTTGACGGCATGAACTGATTTGAATCCTTTTAAAATTTAAGGGACCAATTTAGCACGAAAAAAAGATAAAGGACCAAAGTGAATCATGACCTATAGTTGAGGGACCAAAAATGGTATTTTTCCTATAATATAATAAGACTATAAATTAATATAGAACATAAATAAATATAATTTTCAGTATAAATAATTAAAAATAAAAGATAAAGTAGAAAAATAAAAATTTATAACTAATGTAAAAATTTAACTCAGTCTTCTTTTTGTTTTTAAATGATGAAATTCATACTAAAAGTAATGTGAAAACCTAATTTCATTTTACTTTGATAATATAATTTTTTTTCAAAATTTTTGTGAATTTATTGTGTTAGTATATTGTATAATTAATAATAAATAAGTTTAATGAGAATGTATTATAGAGAAATATTGAAATTATAAAATATATATCCCTTGTTGACAAAATTTAACATCAAAAAATTTATGATGTAGATGATAAAACTACAAGTCTACTAGTTTTAAAATGTCACATGAATTTATTCTTAAAATTTAGCAAAATTTCAATTTATTCTTAAAACTATAAGCCTAGTAGTTTTAAATTTGTGAGAGTCCAAAACAAGGGTAGCTCCAGTGTCCCCGTTTAAGAATGGTGTCACCTAGAAGGAATCCTCATAGAATATGGGGTTCGTCCTTAGGATTAATGATATGTACAATATTTTTGTTTCCAGTTAGTCGGACGAGAAGGAGTCCATCAAGATTTGTTGAAGAACAGGTGGTCAACAGTCTCCCCTAGTTATCGGGGAACGGTTGCCACCCCTAAGGATTTCCTAAATCATAGGCCCAAAAACCCTCTATAAATATTTCTCCCTTAAGGGGAGAACGAAATAGATCTTATACTCATACATAACTCATACAGATCACATTTTACGTACTCTTACTCTAAAGCACCACGCATATAGTCATGGTGTCTCACCTCACGTGAGCAGGACCACTAAACCACCATAAACACCATCGTATAGGACTTCTTTTTGTCGTGTGCACACCCTAACTACCATACAACCTAATATACTTACTAAGACCCACTACTACAAAACACGCAAACAATAACGCCAGACTTACAACGCATCATTTACACCGTTGTAATAGGTTAAAAAATTTGCGTCCAGTCAATAGCTGGATGTATAAACAGTCATTTAATGAGGTTGAATTAAACCACCGTAGTAATAAATGAAATGTAGCAAGCTTCGATTCCATGCATCAACATTTTTTTCCATTTTTTAGAGTACACTTAGCGTGAGTCACTTAAGTCCATTATTTAAAAAATAAATTATGAATAATTTTACGACGGTTATGTTAACCAATCGTTGTTAGAGGATTAAAATTCCACGACAGTTGTTTTCTCCAACCGAGGTTAAAAGATTTACTAATAAATTAAAACAAAACATATTTTGTATTTCTTTCATAAGACACCCTAATTTAATAAGCGAGCCAGAGACGACAACGGTGGCGTAATCTTTACCCTCTTTGTTCATTTGATTCTTCAGCTTTGAAGTAAGGTACTCTTCAACATCTTCATTTCTTGGTTTATGTTGTACATCCTCAAATATTCATCGTCTTTGTTCAATTGATTCTTCACCATCTTCATTTATTATGTCTTTGGTTTACAGCTTCGAAGTATGGTAATCTTCAATATCTTCATTCCTTTTTTCGTTGTTCATATTGTATATGCTCAAGTCAGTATGAGAGTATTTGTTTCATATGCTTTAGTTTTAGTATGAGAATACATTTTCATTCCTTTTTTCTTTGTTCATATTGTATATGCATATGCTTAATTTTTTGGATTAGATTTTGGTGTGTCATTCACATTATTATACATGTATAAATTTCAGAAGTTGTAATGGAACATAGTTGGATGACAGTCAATAAATTAGGTTCGGTTTATGAGAACGAAGTTCGTGAATACCTTGAATACGCTTATAAGCATCTTCCCGACAATAAAGGCATCTTTTATTGTCTTTGTGTTGTTTGCGTGAGTATCAAAAAGGCTTCAAAGAAAGAAATATACAATCACCTTTGTTGTGATGGTATATGTCAAAATTATATAATATGGATGTGGCATGGTGAGATGGATAAAGAGGAAAGTCGGGTTTCACAAAGTCAGAGTGGATGAAGATGAATGTATGGAAGATCAACTAGAGGATATGTTTCGTGGTATTGGGGAAGAGAGAAAAAGAAAAAGGGGCATTTGCGAAAATATATGGAAAAAGAGGTTCATCTGCTTTGATATTCCATATTGGTCAAGTCTTGATGTTAGAAATTGTCTTGATGTGATGCACGTGGAGAAAAATTTGTGTGATAGTTTGATCGGCACACTTCTAAACATTTCAGGCAAGATTAAAGATAGTAATGTTTTTCGTCTTGATATGGAGAAGATGTATATACAAAAATAGTTGGCTCCAACAGAGAAAGGAAAGAGAACTTATTTGCCTCCAGCATGTCACACTCTATCTAAAAAGGAAAAGAAAATGTTTTGCGAGTGTTTGCAAGGTATTAAAGTTCTGCAAGGTTACTCATCAAACATCAAAAAACTTGTATCAATGAAATATCTCAAGTTAATTGGTTTACAAACTCATAACCATCATGGATTGATACAATAACTTCTACCAGTGGCTATATGTGGGATCCTTCCAAAAAAATATGAGAGTAACTATAAGGAGATTGTGTTTATTCTTCAATGTCATGTGTAATAAAGTTCATGATTTTAAAAAATTATATGAATTAGAAGATGAGGCTGCCATAATTTTGTGTCAATTGGAGATGTATTTTCCTCCATCATTTTTTGACATTATGGTTCACTTACTTGTTCATCTAGTCAAAGAAATCAGAATTTTTGGTCCAGTTTATTTAAGGTGGATGTATCCAATAGAGCGATATATGAAGATATTTAAAGGATATATGAAGAATTATCATCGACCAGAAGCTTCGATTGTTGAAAGGTATATCACTGAAGAAGTTGTTGAGTTTTGTACAAACTATTTTTCGGATGCAAATTCTATAGGAATTCCAAAGAATTTACATATTGTTATAGAATTGTTGAGTTTTGTGCAAACTGCTTGTCAGATGCAAGTTCTAAACCTGCTTTAGAACTTAGAATAAACAAAAGAAAACTTAATTAAAGAAGTTGTTTTGATGGAGTCTGAAGGTATAACAATTGACAAAAGATAAAACTTGTTGAAAAATAAACTTGCAGATGGAAATAAACTTATATTGTAAACTAAAATTCTTAGGCATAAGGTGTGTTTTTATCTTCCAATCTAAGAGTTTATATAGGCCAAGCCCTTATTACAAGCCATAAATTATGTGTCAAGTCGGGTTTTAAGATGATACAATACAAAAGAAAAGAGTTGGGACTCTAAGAGGTAAGAGAAAAGAACAAGAAAAAAAATGAAAGTTTTGTAACCACTCCCCTCGCTGCGAACCGTAGCAACTGTAATATCCCACTTTTCCCGGTTTATTAAATAACAATTTTAATACGAATTTTAGAGCTCTTATAGTGGAATTCCACACCAACATAAATAACCAACAAAATACTTTCATTAAAACAGTGGAAATGAAATTTGTCCAACATAGGAAACATGCCATCAATCACCAATAAATCCTTAATATCATAGGTTTATAAAATTTTCAACAAGGTCTAAAGATATGTAAGTAAATAAAAAACGAAAATATCCACGTCCCGTGTTACGTATCAGAGAATCTTAAGACTCGAACAAGCAACACACTTTCACGCACTCTCAAGTACCTGGATTATCTGTACTTCCAAAGAAGCACAGACACAACAACAACAAAGGGGTGAAAAACAAATTCAAATATTAACGGTGCATAAAACATCAAGGATAGTTTCTCACTCAAGAAACATATATAACAATATCACACCAATAATTATGCAACAACAAAAATAACAATAGTTATGCAATGTGACTCATCAACGATATAATGCATGTGGTACCAGTTTTTGTTAATTCAATCGAACACGAATAAATCACATACACCCATCTGGAAATGATTATTCCACCATTCTCTATAATGGAGTACGAATGAATCACATATATCATCTGACAACGATACATCCCAACAATAATACAAATATGTATGACCATGAATATGCATACAACATGTATAACCACCATATTATACATCTACATGATCCATCCGATCAATATTCAACAATAGTTCCACACAATTCACCAATACTAACCTCACACGACTTAATTGACTATTCAATTAGTTAAATCCACCTAAGTTTTATCATTGTACAATTTCTTAATTAAATATGTCTTAAGGTCCATTTCAAAACTTCATATCAAAAGAATCGAAAATGCATGCGAAATCAGGAAAGAAATCGCAAAACGACAAAATTTATCATACTACTCTGGTCATACGCGTATAGACTACTCCCACATCCTCTCTACGCTGCATGATACGTGTATCCCAAGCCCCTATGTTGGGCATTACGCGTATGGTACCTCCATACGTTGCCTATTACGCGTACTACCCCCAGTCCCTCACACGTAGGCTACGCAAATGGGTAGAACGCCCTAAAATTTCACTCACATACGCGTGTTTCCTAGTCATTACGTGTATTGACCTGTTACCACGCCCATCCTTATGCATATGGGAAATGTCTTACATGTATTGACAGAAGTTGTCTCGTTTTCCATGTTTCTTCCTGCAATATGCATTTGTTCCTTATGATTCGTGTTTCTCCACTTCATACATGTCCTAATAAGATTTATACACAGTTTTTACACCTTTATTCATATCATTTTCCCATCTAATTTACTAATTCTAGTTTTTACAACATTCTAAATCTAGATTCGTATTCATTCCTCTCTAACAACAAAACTTTGTAAATGTTATGTATATAATAGAACAACAACTATATTCCACAACAAAATCAATCAGATCAAATAAGCATAGTCACAGATTCACAACAACAATCGTATATTCACATATTCATCACAGATTCATCAAAACAACAGAAATTCCTATGAGTGAAGGAACCCTTCACTACCCCATCATGTTAAATCACCTATTCAGAATTTCCTTCTCCCCCTTACCTCGAATTCAGATGAATTTTCTGCGAATTTCTTCAAAGAATGGAGCCTTAGGTGTACTTCCTCTTCCTAGCCCTTCTTGGTTCTTTCACAAATTAACACGACTAAACTTTTTCTTAATTCTGATTAATCTAATCTATTCCTAAAACCCTCACCCCTAAGATTTTACTAAATCGTCCTTATTTTAATTAAACCAAATAATAATAATAATAATTATTATTATTATTATTATAATTCTAAATTACTAATATTATTTGCATAAAATAATAATAATAATAATAATAGAAATAATGATTAAATGGTCTTATTATTATTCGTACACTCGTTATTACCAAACACGCCACAATTCTACCCATCTCACTAGGACACTACACCAAAACAATAAGATACACACCTTAAATAAGGCCAACAAAGCACCAAAAATAATCGACGAATAAATATTAAAAATGCGGCGTTACAACTCTCCCTCACTTAAAATATTTTCATCCTCGAAAATGTACCTGATGTGAGAAGTTTTGGATACGACTCCCAAATCCTTCTTTCCAGCTCCATGGTCACACCTCCACCAACAACTTCTCCCCAAGATACTCTCACCAAAGGAATCTCTTTACCTCTGAGTTACTTCATCTTGCGATCCTCGATCCTTATCGGCATTCTACCACTGTAAGATTCTCTCTAACCAGCACCATATCCCTCAGAATAATGTGAGATGGGTCAGACACATACTTTTGAAGTTGCGACACATGAAACATGTCATGCAAGTTCAAAAGCTCTAGCGGTAATGCCACTCTATAAGCAACAGTACCAACTTTCTGTAAAATCTGATACGATCCAATGAACTTAGGATCCAACTTCTTCGATTTCAAAGCACGTCCAACTCCCGTCATTAGATTAACTTTCAAGAATACATGATCACCTTCAATAAATTCTAATTCTTTCCTCTGATTATCATGGTAACTCTCCTGTCTACTCTGAGACATTTTCATTTTCTCACGGATCATCTGAATCACCTCAGTAGTCTTTTGCACAATTTCAGGTCCAAGCACCACATTTTACCAGTTTCATACCAACACAGAGGCATCCTACACCTCCTACCATACAAAGCTTCAAATGGCACCATCCAGATGCTAGCATGGTAACTATTGTTGTACGTGAACTCAATCAATGGCAAATGAGTATCCCATGCACCACCTTGTTCCAACGCACAAGTCCTCAACAGATTTTCTAAAGTCTAAATAGTTCTCTCTGACTGACCGTCCGTCTGCGGATGATAAGCCGAACTGAATTTCAACTTAGAACCCAAAGCCTCTTGCAAACTCTTCCAAAATGCAGAAGTGAACCTCAGATCTCTATCTGAAACTATACTCAAAGGAACACCGTGCAACTTCACAATAATCCTAATATAAAGCTCTGCCAACTTCGTCAATGGAAAACTCATATTGATAGGAATAAAATGTGAGAATTTCGTAAGTCTATCCACAACCACCCAAATAACATCAAATCCTCTCGTCATATTCGGAAAACTAGTAAAAAAAAGTCCATAGCAATAATGTCCCATTTCCATTTTCCATTATGGAATTTCCAATGGCCGCATCATTCCCGAAGGCTTCTGAAGCTCCACTTTCGATTTCTGACACACCAAACAAGCACACAAAATGTGTTATATCTCTTTTCATACCAAACCACCAAAATAACCTCTTCAAGTCTTGATACATATTTGTAGCTCCGGGATGAATACTCAAGCTACTCTGATGACTTTCTTCTAAAACTGCCTTTTTCAGTTCAGCATTGTCCGGTACACAATTTCTGCCCCATAATCTCAACACACCAGAATTATCCATTTGGAAATCACTTTCAGGATCATTGCCTTCAGTAGGCATTAAGTCTACCAACTTCACATCAAGTCTCTGATTCTCTTTAATTACATCCAAAAATTCATTATTCACTTTCATCATACCAAGCCTTGTAGTTTCAAAGTACGCCTAAGAGGGGGGGGGGGGGGGGTAAATTAGGTGTTATAAAACTTTTCGATTATTTTCATTGATGGATGGATTTTTCTTTTACTTGTTTATGGGATGAAAGCTATAAAGTGAGAAAGTAAAAGAGACACAACAAATTATCCTGGTTCCCTTCACAGTTTGAAGGTACATCCAGTCCCCTTTCCAACACGAAAGAGATTTTTCACTAGTTTTTAGAAATGTACAACCTATCACACCTTCAATCGGTGAGGCCTACTTTCTAAACAACTAAACAACCTAGTGTGCAAGAACAATCCTCTTGCAATCACTATCCCTTGAGTCCAACAATATTGGATCACAAGTCACAATAGAAAATCTATTTTAATTCTTTGTAATTTTGAGAATAGTACAATGTTTGATATCAATATAAATTGATCTTCTCCTTTGATCAAAATCCACTTTTTAAATTTCAATACAAGTGTTCAATGATGAATATGAAATGTTATGAATCACAATATGAACCCTTTTCAAAGTTTGAAAATATATGTAAAAGAGTGATTTTGATTGAGTGATTTTTATAAAAAATTCTAGGAGGTGTTTTTGAATTTGAAAAAATCCAGAATATATAATATTCAAAACACCCTTTCAAAAGGGTGTGAAAAAAATTATGAAACATAATTTAATGAAGAGGTATAACCAAAAGACATAATTTGAATTTTAAAGAAATAAATTTTTTCAAAATCTTTCAGTGTTAACCGGTTAACGCATAGCAACGTTAACACTGACTTTTAAAATTTGAAGTCGTTAACCGGTTAACCAAATGGTTAACCGATTAACACTGTTAAAAACAGAAAAATTCTTAATTTTAAAAGTGTTAAACCATTTTAAAAACATTTCAAAAATTGTATGCAATATGATAACATGTGAAATGATTTATTGAACACTTGTACATCAATTTGTAAAGGGTTTTGATGTACCTCAACGTATGCGTCCAAGCTTGAAATAAACCGAATGAGCAAAAGAAGCTTGATCATAATGTCGATGCTTGTTGCTAAATCATGTTTGAGAGCTCTTGACTTTTTGCAAATATGAAGCGCATGACAGTCGTGTTGTCTTCATCAAAATCTTCGAGGTTGAAGGCGTGCTTCTACATTCTCCCCCTTTTTGATGATGACAACCAAAAAATATATGCGAGAGCTTGATCGACGTTTCTCTAAGATGAACCTCCCCCTAAGGATAGCAACTCCCCCTAAATAATAGCGGCAGTAGCAAAAGAAATTCTGCATCGAGAGGCATTAGAGAAATAAAGTCTTCTCTCCCTTTGGCATTAGCAAAAAGGAAGAGACCAACAAGCATTGATATGAAAAGAAAAGCACCATACAAGCATTGAATAGAAAGACGCATCAAGTAAGACATGCAAGCAAACACATATAGAAGCATAATCATAATTCAACATAACTAATACGAGTGCGAACATAATGCGGAAAAGCTTAGTACATGGAAACCAAAATTGCCTAATAAACTTAGGACTTATGTTTGAAACAATAAAACATAAACTATACATAAAGCATAGAAAAAAAACAGCAAGAAAACATGGTCCTCATTCCTCATCCGACACATCCTCATCATCTTCTTCCTCCTCTTTGCTATCGTCCTCATCCTCATCAACAAACTCGATGGGGTTTCGGGAGCTTAAGACTAAGTTCCGAAGGCTTTTGAAGGCACGCATGGTTTCATGGTGGTTTGTCATGATGGTTGAGTAGAGAAAGTCATTTGTGATGTCGGTTTCCAGAATAGTTTGAATGGAGGTGGAGGTGGTGAATTTGTCGTCATACTTGTAGGTTCCATCATTGCTTTGAATTATGCCGATGTTTTTGATAATAGTGACTCCATTAATCTCATTAGCCGTAGTAGTCATAACAATAAAAGGCTCTCTACCGATTTCCATATCGGTAATTTCCAGGATTCTTGAAATGAGGCGGTCATAGGGTAATCTCGTCTTTAGAGCAAGTTGTTGCTTCAGATGATACATCATAATAGGAAGCCAGTTCACCCTAATCTTGTTCTTGACAACAAATAGGACTTGCATTTCCAAATCATTAATCTGAGACAAGTTGGAATCCTTGGGCAGCAAAACATGATATATGATGTAGTGTAGCATCCGATCATCTACAGATAAGTTCTTAGCATAACAGAGTACCCGAGAGGTAAGTTGGTCGAACACCATGGTTGCCTTTGGAAACCGACAAATATGATAATAGTATTCCATTTTGTCATAGTTTGCCCATTTTCCTTCATCATGGTTTACCCCTTTTCGGAGAAAAACACCCGAATATGGGATAGACAATGAAGCAGCAAGAGTACCTAGGTCAACTCCAATTTCACAGTTTCTAACAATAACAAACAGTTGATGTTTATCCTTATCATCACAGTTAAGAGACATGTTGTTCATAAAGGATTTTACCAAATCTGGATATACTTTTCCATTATCAGCAATAAAGTCTAGCATCCCCTGATATTCTAACAATGCCGGAAACTTAAAAGTTTCAAAGGATTTCAGATTCATATACTTACCCTTAAGAAGATGTCGAACCCGGACACGAAAATCCATTCTCCGCTTCTTGGTTGATTCCATGGTCATTTCCTCTTCACTGCTGGATTTTGATGCTGACACAGGAGCCTTTCCTTTTCTTGGAGCCATTGAAGAGAAACTGAAGCTTAGGGTTTGGGGTGTGTGAAGGTATTTTCGGATTAGGGTTTGAGTGTATAGAGAGTGAAGTTGAGAGGGTATAGTTTATAAAAGAGTTTTAGTGGAGTGGGTTTTAATGGTGTATTAATGGAGTGGTTATGATTTTGGAGAAGAGAGAGTGAAAATGAGGTAGTGGAGTTTAACGGTGAGTCAAAGGGAGAGAAGAACTTATGAGGAGTTTGAAAGAGGTATTAAAAAAACATTTGACTCACATACATATGACAAAGTACACAAAAGAAGAAAAAACAAAACAGTCACAAATATGTCCAACACGTGACCCAGGACTGCTGTCTGGGATGCGTTAATCGGTTAACCGATCCGTTAACTGGTTAACGGTAAAAAAATTTCAAAAAATTTAAAAAGGACAACAGCAGTTTTGGGGCTATGTCGGGAAATATTTTTGACAAATTTTTTTTACAAAATGTTAGAAAATATCATAACGCAACTTTTGATCAATTTTTTTTAAAAAACGATGTTTTTCGGATAACCGAAAGAGTGAAAGATCAAAAACGACGAAAAATGAGTGCTAGCCTTTTGTAACACAAAGTGAACAAAAAAACATATTATGCAACAAAAACATACAACAAACAATTTTAAAGATAGGGTTAGATGTCACCTTCATTGAGAATACCAAGTTCTCTTCGAATCTTGAAAAATTGCTCCTTAGCCAATGATTTAGTGAATATATCGGCGAGTTGATTGTGTGTATCCATGGACGTAACATCTACATCTCCGTTTAGAACATGATCTCGAAGGAAGTGATGCCGGATATCTATATGCTTTGTTCTTGAATGCATGACCGGGTTCTTCGTGATATTGATGGCACTTGTGTTGTCACATCGGAGAGGGATACAACCAAGGTCTATACCGAAATCGAGGAGTTGTTGTTTAAGCCACAAGATTTGGGCACAACAACTTCCTGTTGTGATGTACTCCGCTTCGGCCGTGCTAAGTGCAACGCATGCTTGCTTCTTACATGCCCACGACACTAGTGCATTCCTGAGAATGTGACAAATACCACTTGTACTCTTTCTATCAGTCTTACATCCTGCATAATCAGCGTCAGAATAACCAATTAAAGAACATGTGCTACCTTTTGGATACCATAGTCCGACGTGCGTCGTTCCTTTGAGATACTTCATGATCCTCTTCACGGCGGTGAGATGTGATTCCTTCGGATTAGCTTGAAAGCGGACACACAAACAAACACTAAACATAATGTCAGGACGACTGGCCGTCAAATATAATAGTGAACCGATCATACGATACTTTGTAATATCAATTGAAATGCTGGATAGATCTTGATCAACGTACGTTTCGGATCCCATTGGAGTAGACATTACTTTGCAACTGTCCATATCGAATCTTTTCAACAATTCCTTGCAGTACTTGGATTGGTTGATGAAGATGTCATCCTTTGTTTGCTTGATTTGTAATCCAAGGAAGTAGTTCATCTTTCCCATCATGGACATCTCGAATTCTCCTTACATCATAAGAGAGAATTCTTCGCAAAGGTCTTTGTTTGTTGATCTGAAGATGATGTCATCGACATAGACTTGAACTAGTAAGGTGTTGCCCTTGAAATTCTTGATGAACAAAGTCTTGTCAACCTTTCCTTTTGTAAAACCCTTCTCACATAGGAAGTATCTAAGACGATCATACCATGCCCTTGGTGCTTGCTTTAAGCCATAAAGAGCCTTTTTCAACTTGTAGACATGAGAGGGATTCTTGAAGTCTTCAAAGCCCGGAGGTTGTTTGACGTAGACTTCTTCATTGATGTAACCATTCAGGAAAGCACTTTTGGCATCCATCTGGTATAACTGAAAATTCATGGAACAAGCGTAAGCAAGTAATAATCTAATTGCTTCTAACCTTGCTACCGGAGCGAACGTTTCATCAAAGTCAATTCCTTCTTCTTGGTTGTAGCCTTGTGCGACCAATCTTGCTTTGTTACGAACTATGATTCCATTCTCGTCAAGTTTGATTTTGAACACCCATCTTGTTCCTATGATGTGTTTGTTGTCCAGTCTTGGTACAAGAGTCCAAACTTGATTCCTTTCGAATTGGTTAAGTTCTTCTTGCATAGATATTATCCATTGATCGTCGCCTAAGGCCTCATCGATTTTGGTTGGTTCAATTTGAGATACGAACGCCATGTTGAGACAATCATCCTTGAGATTTAGTCGAGTTGCAACGCCTTAGCTAATATCACCAATAACTTTATCTATCGGGTGATCTTTATGAGTTCTCCATTCTTTCGGAAGATCTTGATGTTCTTCAATAATTGGTGAGTCATCTTCTTGTGATATTGCTTGGCCTTTTGATGTCTCCTTTTGTTGTTGTGATATATCTACTACATCATCACCATCATCCACAATAATATTATCCTCTTTCGAGGGGTTAGTCTCATCAAACGAAACATGAATAGATTCTTCAATAGTAAGTGTTCGTTTATTGAAAATTCTAAAAGCTCTACTTGAGAGAGAATAACCAAGAAATATACCTTCATCGGACTTCTCATCAAACTTACCAAGATTGTCCTTGTCGTTGTTGAGAACGAATCATTTGCATCCAAATATGTGGAAAAAAGATATGTTTGGTTTCCTACTCTTGAACAACTCATACGGAGTCTTCTTGAGAATTGGTCGAATATTGACACGGTTGCTTACAAAACAAGCCGTGCTAACTGCATCAGCCCAAAAATATTTAGGAAGATTTGAGTCTCTAAGCATTGTTCTTGCAAGTTCCACTAATGCCCTATTCTTCCTTTCTACGACACCGTTTTATTGAGGAGTCCTTGGTGCGGAAAAGTTGTGAGAGATTCCATGGTCTTCACAAAAATCTTCAAAGGATGAGTTTTGGAATTCTCCACCATGGTCGCTTCTAATGGAGACTATTGTGAGTGACTTCTCATTTTGAATTTGCTTTGCATACTTCTTGAATGCTTTGAAGGCATCACTTTTCTGCACTAAAAACAATGTCCATGTGTATCGAGAGAAATCATCAACAATAACTAAAGCATAAACGTTACCTCCGAA
Source organism: Lathyrus aphaca (assembly GCA_963966055.1). Taxonomy (NCBI): domain Eukaryota; kingdom Viridiplantae; phylum Streptophyta; class Magnoliopsida; order Fabales; family Fabaceae; genus Lathyrus; species Lathyrus aphaca. The sequence goes on along the minus strand of OZ014519.1, from coordinate 732,684,974 downwards.
GCTTTTTGTTCTTGATGGACCGAAAAGATCCATATGTAACAATTGTAGTGGTCTTGAACTAGATATCACTTTCTTGGATTTGAAGGATGTTTTGGTTTGCTTTCCTTTTTGGCAAGCATCACATAACTTGTCTTTGATGAACTTTATCTACGGAAGACCAACAACTAGGTCATGCTTTATTAGTTTGTTTAGATGCTCCATGTGAATGTGAGCAAACCTCTTATGCCAAAGCCATGCCTCGTTGTTGTTTACCATTAAGCACTTTACCTTCAAGGAAGAGTCATCAAAAGAAATCATGAAAATGTTATTAAATCTTTTACCTTTTAGCAAGAGGTCATGGGTGACTTTATGTTCTATCAAGCATTCCTCCTTTGTGAAGTTGATTCGGAACCCTTTGTCACACAATTGAATTATGCTAAGAAGGTTGTGTCTAAGGCCTTCCACATAAAGGACGTCTTCGATGATTGTATGAGGAGGTGCACCAACGGTTCCAACTCTAAGAATCTTTCCTTTATTATCATCGCCGTAAGTAACGTATCCTTTGGCTTTAAGTGATAGACTTGAAAATTTGTTGATATTCCCCGTCATATGCTTTGAACAACCGCTATCAAGATACCATTTAGTAGAAGTTGTCTTTAAGCATACCTACAAAACAAAGTCAAGTATTGTTAGGTACCCAAATTGCTTTGGGTCCTTAGTACCCTTTTCAACCCACACATAATGCCCTTTAGCAACACCAATGTTGCGCACATAGCAAGCATTAGGTGTATGGCCTTGGATTCCACAATAAAAACAAGTAGGTTGAAATTTACTTTTGTATCTAGGAACATACTTTTCTTTCTTAATGATTCTTTTCTTTTTATGACTTTGATGCATAGTTTTAGAATTGTTTGTCTTTTCTTTAACAATTTGTTCACTAGCTTTTACAAAAACCGTTTCATTTGTGCTTGGTTTGGAAAACTTAGAATATCCTAAACCACTTCTGTCATTAGGATATCTTTGGTGCCTAAGAATTTCCTCCAAAGCCAATTTGACTTTTTTCATATCTTTCTAAGACTTTTTTAAGTTGAACAATTTAAAAAGATAATGACTCACAATTTTTGCATACAAGGCTTTGTTTTTCATCCATCAATTTTTGTTTTTCATTTTCAATGTATTTTCCAAAAGAGGTATTTTGTTCTTCTAAAGATAGAATTTGTTTCTTTTGGGATGAAATGTTTTTATACAAAGTCTTACAATCTTTTAGAAGTTCATCTATAACTTCTTGTGCATCATTTTCATAAATTGAAAAGTTGCTACTAACCTCGTCATTTTCTTCATCGGAGTGATGTGAAGCCATTAGAGCCATATTTGCACATTCATCGCTTTCTGATTCCGATGAGGAACTAACTTCATTATCGTCCCAAGCAACATAAGCCTTTTTATTCTTGAAATCCTTCTTGCCTTTGAATCCTCCTTTCTTTGCAAGTCTTGGATAATCCGGCTTTCTGTGACCTTGATTTCCACATTCATAACATGTGACTTCTTGAATCGATGTGGATGCATCCTTCTTCCTGAAATGTTTATTCATTTTAGGAAAAGAGGAATTTTTATTTTTGTTAAAAAACTTACCAAGCTTCTTAACAAGAAGCATGAAGTTCTCATCTTCGGAAGTCTCGTCATCTTTGTCATCCTCCGTGTCAATCTTCAAAGCAATTCCCTTGGACTTTTTCTCTTGACTTTCGTGCTTCTCGAGCCTTCCAAGTTCCAATTCGTGCTCTTGAAGTTTGCCAAAGAGGGATGCGGATGTCATCGTTGAGAGACTCTTCTTTTCCGAAATAGTGGTCACTTTCGGTTGCCATTCCCTTGTCAAGGATCTTAGGACTTTCAAGTTGAGATCGTCGTTGGTGAAGGTCTTCCCGAGAGCAATCAAGTGATTTGTTAGATGAACGAATCTTTTTTGTAAGGCAACAATAGATTCCTCGGGCTGCATACAGAACATCTCATATTCCTGACTCAAAGTATTAAGCCTTGATCTTTTTACTTCTGTTGTTCCTTCATGCGTTTCTGTAACACGGTGGTAGAACTGACTTTCTATAAATGTTGCGGATAGCAAGAGTCGCCACCGACTTTTATTTTATCCATAAGGAAGGGACATAAAAGAATAGGAAAGACCTATTTTAAAAGACTTGAGTTCGGGGGGTAGGTTATATAAAGGGAAGGTGTTAGCACCCTTTATATCCATGGTTATCCATGGGCTCTTAGTTACTTAGCTCACTTAAATTGTTTTTGAAATGTGTAGTGTGTGATTAGAAAAATTTCTTTAAGTACTTTGTAATGACCCTCGTATGGGTGTATACAAAGCCTAGTTTAAAAATTGTAAGGTGTAAAAGTAATTTTGAAGGTGTGAGCAAGTAACTATGAGGTACCTACCATGGATTAAGTCTTTCATGTCCTCGTATGTTCTTTCAATGGTAAGACTATCCCTATTATTAAGGAATAGGTAGTCATTACCTTGGATGTTAAGGGACAAACGTATGGTCATCGTATGGTCATAGAAGGTAACAAGTAAGGGTGTCTTTAGCAATTCGTAGGGACTATCATCGTTTATTCGAAGGGACAAAATCATTATTCCGTAGGCATCTTCGAAGGGACTTGATCTTTTAAATCTGTAGGGACTTGATGATTTTATGAAGGAACTTTGCTTAAGACACCCCTATATTCGAGGGACTTGACCATTTTTAAGGCAACTGAGAGGGGTAACGTAGGAAGTGCAAGATGGCGATCAAAGATCGACTTACGTGTGTGAGTGTTTATATTCAGGTATTATCTTATTTAAATTAATTTTCTAAGTTATTTTTAATCACATTTAGGTTATACACACCCTAAGATTACTAACTATACAATAAAATATTTACGAAATAAAATAAAGATAGAAAATAAACCTACAAATATTACATGGCTTTAGCAGATACATAATAATCAAATAAAAATAATAATAATAAATATAATAAGAATAATAAATAAACCACAAAATATTAACAATAATAAGATAATAGTAATAATAATGATTATAATAATAAATAAAGAAAAGAAAAATTATTTTTAGGTTAAACAAATATTAGATAATTTTTAGAGGTTAATTAAGAAAATATAACAAATTTAATAATAATAAGCAAAATATTAAATTATTTACATATTAATAAAAATAAAGGTTAATATATTAATTAGGGTTTAGAAAAAATAGGTTAAATTTTAGAGTTAATAGAAAAATTAGGGTTAGTGTTTTAATTAAGAAAATTAGGGTTAAGAATTTAGGTTTAGAAATTTAATTAAGATTTAAATAAATTATTTACAAATTACATATAATAAAGATTAATAAAGATTAATAAAAATTATAGAAAGAATAATTAATATTTATTTACAAAAAAATATTTTATGATATAATGTATTTAAGTTAAAATTAGGGTTAATAAATTAGTTAATTAGTTAATTAGATAATTAGATAATATAATTAATATAATTACATAACTAATAAGAGAAAAATAAAACAAAAACAAGGTTTTAAAAAAAAAAGGGAGACCTGGATTTGAACCCAGGACCTCCCCATTACCAGTTTGATGAGGAACCACTGGGCTGTGTGCGCTAGCTGGTAGAGAATCAACAACAATGTATAATATATTCAACTTGCACAATATGATGAAAAAGGCAAAAAAAATGGTGGGAGGTGGGATTCGAACCCCAACCCTTTCAAGTTTCAAACACAGTTCTTACCTTTCAGCCACATGGGGTGTGTCTGCCTATGGAACAACAAACAATAATAATATATTATGTAAATTGAATAATTGAGCAAAATATGGTGTCACCAAGGATCAAACACATGTTATAGACATCACACACGCACGATACTACCACTGGGCCAATCAACGTTAATTGAAACAAAATAGAAACCAATCAATAAAAAAAATAATCAATTTTTGAAATTCTGATTGGCGCCTTTGAACTTCATCGTCTTCCTTTTACCTGCGCAAATACCTGCGAATTTATTTACAATTTTTTCCTGCGAATTTCTTATCTTAAGAACCTGCGAAAATCATATCATTCATAATATGTAAAATTTCATCAAATTAAATACATAGGCATGATCCTTGTAATGTATACAATCCAACCATGGTTTCATTATTTATTTATATTAAGTGAATTAAGAAGCCCTAATTTGGAGGGATAAACCCTAACAATGGCGTTTCATGATTCAGGCCATGAACCTTCAATCTAATTGTCCAGAAAGTATCCTAGGGTCATTACAAACACAAACCAGCCATTAGAATCAATCAATGATGCATAAAAATATGAAATCGAAAAAGACATAGAGCTTGAACAAAAACGATTCGGTTAAGGCATATGAGAAGGTTTTTGACAATGTGAATGATGCAAATGTGTTCTATGATCCTCAAAGAAAGTGTTTCAACCTTGAGAAAGCTTGGAAACAGCCTCTAGAGTCAAAACCGAATCTCACATTTTCTTGAAAATTTTGAAATTTGTTACTTTGTTCTTGGCTGCAAAAATTCATCCCTAATGCAATGGTCTTGTTGTCCTTATATCATAGAGTGAATTAGGTCAAAAATCTTATAGATTTGTGGGCTTTTTGATGTAGCTTGATCATGAAGAAATCAAATATTTGAAAATCACCAAAAATCAAATCTAACAATGCCAAATTGATTATGCACGAATTTGGATGTGATCAATCAACTCTAAATAATGTTTTTGACCTTCTAGAATCACAATCATGTCCAAATATTTGATTTTTATATTTGATTTTTATTTAATTTGTATTTTAATGAATAAAATTCAAATAAATATTAAATAAAAAATAAAAACTCAGATAATGCTTGGATTGGGTCGTGCTTGAGGTTATCATGAAGATTGGGTGGCAATTTGGTAGGCCCATTTGGCAAAAATTGGATTTAAGGCTTCATTTGCTTCACATACCTCCCAAAAATTTCCCAACTTTGCAAAGGCACGAATCCCTCAATTTTAAGGTTATGAAGGTGTTCTTGGACATTTTGGAAATCTTAGAGAGTCCTCTAACCAACCTCTTTAGTCTCATGTCCATATCCTTTACCATTTTCAAATTATGCTCTTTGGAAGATGTTGACTTTTTGTTGACTTTTAAAATTACCTATAATGTTTTAGCTCATACCTTCCAAATGAAGCATTTTTGGGCTTGGCTTATGAGACACAAAGTTGTAGAGAATTAAATTTCCTTCAAAATGAGCTTTGGAAATTTTTTGATGAAGCATGTGAAAGCTATGGCTGGTCAAAGTTTAGTTGACTTTTCCCGTGGAAACCCTAATTTAGAAACTCCTGATTCTTGATGATCTGAAATCTCCTTGATGAATCATGATCAACCTTTGATCAAATGATGAATTTTACTTCATAAAATTGATGTTGGCAAAAAATCATGATGTTTGACTTTTATTTGACCACAGTTTACCTCATTTTGACTTTTTAACTACTTTGATTGATTTTTTGCATATCTGATCATCTGACTGAGCAAACCTTTTGGGGAAGCCTTGAAACTTGACATAGGGATTCTTGAAGACATATAGGATGTTATGAAGCTCACTTGAAGCCTTGGAAATCCATTTAGCCTTATGAAATCCAAAACCCTAATTCAGGATGCATTGCTTAGGAGGATACTTTGTCTGAGGGAATTGTCAAACTTTCTGACTAATTGTGAACCTTGTGAACCTTGTGAACCTCTTGAGATACCTTGTGAACCTTGTGAACCTCTTGAGATACCTTGTGAACCTCTTGGGACACCTTGGTACACAATGCCTTGACTAGGTGAGGGCAAATTTTGGGGTGCAACAGCTGCCCCTGTTCAATTTTCTGAAACCCGAGGAGTTAGATTGGCCTGTATGCCATTCGTGACTTGGAAGGTTGAAGGGGATTGAACATAAAAGCCCAAAAATTTGTACTCTCCGGTGCGTAAAGTAACACTGTTGATTGGTTGTATATGCTGGAGTGGGCTTAAAGATACCACTCAGAGGAACTGGAGATGGGCTTATAGATGCCATCCATAATATCAGAAGATGATAGTATCTTTATGTTGTCACTGGATATCAGTACTAGGTCTTCGTGTAGGCCGTCTCTGAATCATTCCTGTAACATGGTTTGAGTTGAATGTCAGCACTAGATCTTCGTATAGATCGTCTCTGCATTATCTCTGGGGGAAAAGAATATCCTTCATTAGGTGTCAGTACTTAGATCTTCGTATAGATCGGCTCTGAACCGTCTTTAGGAACATACTTTAATTTAAGCATCAGAATCAAATCTTCGTGGCGATCTTTTCTGAATTGCTTTTGGTAATATCTTGGGCTAAGTACAAGATCTTCGTATCGATCATTTATGTACCATCCCACAGATAAACTGTTGCATAGACCATTAGAAATAAATCTTCGTAGTGATCATCTCTTCTGGAAATATCCATGATTAGGTAATAGATCTTCGTATAGACCATTTACATACCTTCCCAAGGACAAAAAAGAATATCAGGATTAAATCTTCGTGGTGATTATCCCTGAACTTCTTCTGAAAGAATCTCTTGGATTAAGTGCTAGATCTTCGTATAGATCATTTACACACCATCCCAAAGATAACTGACCATCAGAAATAAATCTTCGTAACGATTATCTTTTCTGGAAATATCCTGGATTAAGTACTGGATCTTCGTATAGACCATTTATGTACCCTTCCAAGGACAACTTGAGTATTGATCATCAGAAATGAATCTTCGTGGCGATTATCTCTGAATTGTTTGATAGTGTTTATCTACCTGCAACTATCCTGAAAAGAAAAGGTTAGTTTATGCAAGATTGTTTGATGTATGCATGTATGGCATGATGCACTTAAGTAAAAATGTCATATGCATTATGGATGTGTATGCTGTGATATGGTATACATGATGTATGTATGAATCATGTAGCCTGAAGTGTCTGGGTATCTCTATATAACAACTGCTGGCTAGGGAAAATAAATCCCGGTTCGTTGCTGAAGAACATGAAGACTTCGTTCCCGTCTTGTTTAAGAATATCGTACTTAGAACCTCCCGTCTTCGTTCGTCGTGATTTTTATTGAAGGAATAAGTTCCTGAATATCCTGACTGAGGATAAAAGAGATGGACATAGATCCGGGAGACTTAATTCTTCGGAGGATATGAATACTGCTTGAATACTTCGTCGAGTGGGAAATATAAGATATTACTATATGGATATCCGTAAAGTTTACCCTGTGGGGATGAACCGACGAAGATTCGTTAAATTCCTTCTCTCGTTCGTCCTTAGTAAATACTATTACTGCATTTTATGCATTTCTGGTAAACATCAATCATATTCAAAAGCATACATACATTCAAACACAACCAATGGAAGTTTTCGCTTAAGTTAACAGGGGAAAAGTAAACTTGAATTAAGATATGAGACTTTATCTATTTAGGAAATGGCCTATAAATAGGAAAGTTTGTACAAGGAGACAGAAATCCTAGTAAGAGGAATTTGCCATAAAAGTTTTACAAAAAACAAAGAAAAGTAGCCATGTGAAAAATAATCCTATTGAGTTTCAATTCCACTATTGCCATTATCTTCAAGTATGTCATCTTTTGCTGTCGAGATAGAAATGATTGGATTGATCTTTATCTGTTTGAACTTGATTCAGGTAGCACAAATGGTTGAGATTACATGAGTGATCCAACGAGACATAGTCATACGCTTTAATCCCTAACTTTTGCCTGGATTGCCCTTTCAGGTTTTTAATCCACCGGGATACCCTTTTTTGCCCAAGCCGCATTTTCAGGTTTTCGACTTGCCGGGTGTACTTTTTTTTATATATATCCCTAATTTTTGCTCGAACCTTTTTGGTTCGCCGGGATGCTCTTATTTTTGCCTAGGCCAGTCAACCTAGAGGGTTTTTTTTATGCGTAGTATTTTTTAACTATGTCTGTGTTTACGGGCTATGGGAAATCTTCACCATCCATAGTAGTAAGCATCATGGCACCTCCTGAAAATATCCTTTTGACTACAAATGGTCCTTCATATGTAGGAGTCCACTTGCCCCTAGGATCACCTTGTGGTAATATGATACGCTTGATTACCAAGTCTCCAGTCTGATATACCTTTTGCTTAACCTTCTTATTAAAAGCTTTGATCATCCGTTTATGGTACATCTGACCGTGACAAACAGCTGCCAACCTTTTCTCATCAATCAAATTTATCTGGTCAAGTCGAGTCTGAATCCACTCATCTTCATCCAAGCCTGCATCCTTCATGATTCTTAAAGAAGGGATCTGAACCTCAATGGGTAGAACTGATTCCATACCATAGACTAAGGAGAATGGGGTTGCCCCTGTTGAAGTACGTATTGTAGTACGATAACCATGAAGAGCAAATGGTAACATCTCATGCCAATCCTTATAAGTAGCAGACATCTTCTGTAGAATCTTCTTGATATTCTTATTGGCAGCTTCTACTGCACCATTCATCTTTGAACGATACGGAGAAGAATTATGATGCTTAATATTGAACTGCGTGCAAAGATCAGTAATCATAGTGTTGTTCAGATTAGAGCCATTGTCTGTGATAATCCTTTCAGGGATGCCATACCTACATATGAGATTATTCTTAATGAATCGAGCCACAACGTTCTTAGTAACAGATGCAAATGAGGCTGCCTCCACCCACTTTGTAAAGTAATCAATGGCAACAAGGATGAAACGATGCCCATTGGAAGCAGTAGGCTTGATCTCACCAATCATATCAATGCCCCACATGGAAAAAGGCCAAGGAGCAGTCAACACATTCAATGGAACTGGAGGTACATGCACCTTATCAGCATAAATCTGACACTTGTGACATGTTTTGGAATGTTGATAGCAGTCAGCTTCCATGGTAGACCAATAGTAACATGCTCTTAATATCTTCTTTGCCATGGTATGACCACTAGAAGGAGTGCCAAAGATCCCATCATGCATGTCTTCCATAATCTCTGTTGCTTCCTTCTTATCCACACAACGAAGCAAAGTCGAATCATGATTGCGCTTGTACAAAATTCCATTACTCAAGAAGAACTTAGCAGAAAACCTTCTCAGAAACTTCTTATCATTGACAGATGCCCCTTCAGGGAACTCCTGAGCTTCAAGATACCTTTTCACTTCATAGAACCAAGGCTTTCCCTCTACTCCTTCAGTGTTAATCTCATTACAATATGCAGGCTTCTCAAATCTATCAATAGTGATTCTGGGAGCTTCATCATCCCAACTAATCTCAAACATAGATACCATGGTGGCTAATGCGTCTGCCAACTGATTCTCTCCTCGTGGAATATGTCCAAAGGTAATCTCTTCAAAATATGGGATCAAAGACAACACATGCTCTCTGTAAGGAATGAGATTTGCGTGTTTGGTATCCCAATCTCCTTTAATCTGACTAACTACCATGGCTGAATCTCCATATACGTCCAAAAATTGAATCTTCATCTCAATTGTAGCTTTGATACCCATGATACATGCCTCATATTCAGCCATGTTATTGGTACAATAGAAACAAAGTCTAGCAGTAATTGGGGTATGACAACCTTCAGGAGAAATGATCACAACACCAACACCATTACCAAGCGCATTAGAAGCTCCATCAAAAACCATAGTCCATCGGGATCCCTGTTTAGGTCCGTCATATTGTCCAGGTTCTTTAGTAACAATTATAATATCTTCATCCGGGAACTCAAAATTCATAGACTGATAATCATCCACTGCCTGATGAGCTAAATGATCAGCTACCACACTGCCCTTAATTGCTTTCTGAGTGGTGTACTGTATATCATATTCTGTTAAGATCATTTTCCATTTCGCTATTCGTCCGGAGAGAGCAGGTTTCTCGAATATGTACTTGATTAGATCCATCTTTGAAATCAAAAAGGTAGTATGAGTCAACATATACTGTCTTAGTCGGCGAGCAACCCATGCCAAAGCGCAACAAGTTTTCTCGAGCAGTGAGTATCTTGTTTCACAGTCGGTAAACTTTTTGCTAAGGTAGTATATTGCCTGCTCTTTTCGACCAGACTCGTCATGTTGCCCCAACACACACCCCATTGAGTTGTCTAACACTGTTAAGTACATAATCAATGGTCTTCCATCAACTGGTGGCATCAAAATTGGAGGTTCTTGGAGGTATTTCTTGATCTCATCAAAGGCTACCTGGCACTCATCATTCCATTCCATTACCTGATCTTTCTTCAACAATTTGAAGATTGGCTCACACGTAGCAGTTAACTGGAAAATAAATCTTCCAATGTAATTCAGTCGTCCCAAGAAACCTCTAACTTCCTTTTCAGTACGGGGAGCAGGCATCTGTTGTATAGCTTTTACTTTTGCAGGATCCACTTTAATACCTTTTCCACTGACAATGAAACCCAGGAGTTTACCAAACCTAACTCCAAAAGTACACTTGTTTGGATTCAATCTTAGTTTATACTTCTTCAACCTCTCAAACAACTTGTGTAGGTGATCAAGGTGTTGTTCCTCATTCTGGGACCTGGCTATCATATCATCATCAACATATACCTCTATCTCATGGTGAATCATATCATGAAACAAAGCCACCATAACACGCTGATATGTTGCCCCATCGTTCTTCAAACCAAATGGCATCACTTTATAACAAAAAGTGCCCCATTGTGTAACAAATGTAGTCTTCTCCATATCTTCAGGCGCCATCTTAATCTGATTGTAACCAGAGAAACCATCCATGAAAGAGAATACCTTATGCTGAGCAGTGTTGTCTACCAAAACATCAATATGTGGAAGTGGAAAGTCATCTTTAGGACTAGCCTTATTCAAATCCCTGTAATCCATGTACATGCGTACCTTACCATCCTTCTTAGGTACTGGTACCACGTTTGCAACCCATTGAGGATAAGAAGTCACAGCTAAGAACCCTGCATCAAACTGTTTCATCACTTCTGCTTTAATCTTTTCTGACATTTCAGGACGCATGCGACGAACCTTTTGCTTCTTTGGACGACAATCTTCTTTTACCGGTAGACAGTGAACCACAATGTCAGTATCCAACCCTGACATATCTTCATACGACCAAGCAAAGATCTCCACATAATCACGTAACATCTGGATTAATCTGTTCTTAACACCATCCTCTAATTCAGCCCCTATCTTGACTTCTTTCCTGTTTTCTTCCGTCCCCAGATTCACAACTTCGATTGGCTCTTCATGTGGCTGTATAGCTTTCTCTTCTTGTTGTAATAACCTAGCAAGCTCTACAGTTACTTCACAATCTTCCTCCTTTCCATCTTCAGCTTGATAGATCAGATTCTCGAAATTATAATTGGCAATAGTAGAACTGTTATCAACAGGATCCAGAGTGGATGAGGATCTGCATTTTAGTGATGTGGGTGTGTGTAAGAACACATAGCTGATAAAATAGGAATAATAATAAAAGAAAGACAAGGAGCACAATATTTACGAAAACGAAACGTCCATTGATTTTATTGAATGAAGTATGCAAATGAAATGGCATCCCGAAACAAGCATGCCATTGTGCCCCGGGTAAGACACAAGGCTTAAAAGGTTTTATTGTTCGAAATTACAAACTTAAAACAAAACACAGTAATAGTATTTACTCCTGACTAAAGGAGATAGGAATAACATCTTCAGCCTTCCAATTGTTTAGCCCATCACCCATGGTAGGAAAGATCCAATCATCCAGGTTGTAGTCTTCATCATGGTCACCCACAACATTTATTTGGTCTCTTATGACCCCTTGATTAGTGATACGAACAACACAAGCACGAAGAACAACCCTCTGAGATTCTGCAGTAAATCCCAAACCAAACTTGTCAGACTTGTTAGGGATGTTGGGAAGCTGACCCCAAATAGCACAACCACCTTTTTCAACCACAGCCTTAGCATCTTTGAGGGAGGCCATTGTGGGAGGTATTCTAGTAACCATAGGAGCTCTTTCAGAAACAGGGATAAAACTGAGAAACAGGAGCAGAGCAAGGAACAACTTCAAATGTTTGACACGGAGTTTCAACCATTTCACCCTCAATTTCTACATATTTGAAAGTATTCACATGGCTAACCATGTACTCTTCCTCACCATAGACAGTGACAATTTTGTTTTTCACCGGATATTTCAACTTCTGATGCAAGGTGGAAGTCACAGCACCTGCCCTATAGATCCAGGGGCGCCCAAGCAAACAAGAATACGCAGGACGAATATCCATCACATAGAAAGTAAATTTGAAGACTTGAGAGCCTACTTTGATCGGGAGGTCTACTTCTCCATGTACCACTCTTCTTGAACCATCAAAGGCCCTCACCACCACATTACTTGGCCTTAACACAACATCCTCAGGACTGAGCTTGTCCAGAACATATTTAGGGAGCACATTTAATGAAGAACCATTGTCCACCAGTACATGAGACAAAGTAGTGCCCATACATTCAATGGAGATATGCAGAGCTCTGTTATAGTTTCTCTTGGTAGGAGTCAGATCAGCATCAGAAAATCCCAAACCATTATCACTAGTCAGATGTGCAACACAATTCTCAAATTGATCTACAGAAATTTCATTGGGCACATGAGCAGCCTTTAAGAACTTGATTAAGGCTTTAGCATGGGCCTCAGAACACAACAGCAAAGATAACATGGAGATTTTGGAGGGAGTATGCCCCAACTGGTCAACAATATCATAATCACTCTTACGAATAATCTTCAGTACTTCTTCCATCTGTTTAGAAAGATTTTAAGCAGTAGGTGACTCAGCTTGCACAGGTTCAACCACAAGACCTTTGCCCCGAGCATCAGTACTTGGCTCGGAATTAGAGGTATGAGTTGGTGTAACTGCACTTTTAGAGGTATCTTGAGGGGAGAAGATTCTTCCACTTCTGGTGATCTTACTAGATCCAACAATGTTGCCCACATCAAGACTAATATCAGTAACAGGTGCATCAGTCAAAGGCTCTTGCTTGATACCATGGATATATACATCAGAACCATAATTCCAAGGTATAGCTTTATCAGAAGTATAAGGAACAGGGCCAGGAGTGGTAATGATCATGGGAGCCACTCTAGCTTCAACAACAGTCTTCACAGGGCCTTCAGCAGTAATCCTGACAGGACCTTTAGAGGTGATCCTGACAGGACCTTTGGAGGTAATATGCACTGGTACTTTATCAACCATAGCTACATCTTCAAGCTTCATGTTTCGAGTCAGATGTTCACACATACTTTCCACAAAAGGAGTCCTCTCAAACAATATAGTGTAATTGTCCATGAGGCGTTGAATACCATCCTTCAACTTCCAGCAACTATCAGGTTTATAAGCACAATAAAAACAATCTTCCTTGCAACCTGGAAAGAATCCAGCCTGCACCAGCTTCTTCTTGATAATTGATAGAGGAGTAGTCAAATTTGCTACTGAGGAAACATATGAAACCTCATCAATAGCATTAACAGTCTTCTCATGATTGGGCATAGGAGCAGTGATCACATTTGGGGTCCTAGGAGGGTCAAATTCAATTTCCCCAGCTTCGATCATGTCTTGAATCTTGTTTTTCAGCACCCAACAGTTGTTGGTGTCATGTCCCGGGCTATTAGAAGGATATGCACATCTTGAATTAGGATTGTACCGAGGAGAGGATGTATTAGGATTTTGAGGAGGATCCCTTAAAGTAATTAGCTCCCCTTTCAACATGTGTTGCAAGGCTTGGGCCAGTGACATGTTGATCTTGGTGAACTGTCTTTTAGGCTTCTGTCGATTGTTTTGTTGTTGCTCTGGTGCTGTAGTGGCAGGATTGGAGATGTGAACTGCTCCCACAGATTGGTGACTCATGTTACGACTATGTTGACCATACACAACATTAGACTCCTTCTTTCCACTAGGGGGATTCTTAGCAGTGCTTGATGAAGAGGCACCCACCTGTATCTTACCACTTCTTATACCACTTTCCACACGTTCTCCAGTCATTATCAGCTCAGTGAAACAGATGATGAGCTTCCAATGAGGTGACTATAAAAGGACCATTCAGCGTACTCATAAACATATCCACCAGCTCCCTGTCAGTCAGAGGAGGTTGAACTCTGCCAGCCAGGTCTCTCCATTTCTGGGCATACTCTTTGAAACTCTCCTTAGCACCCATAAACATGCTTTGGAGATGCATGTGAGTTGGTGCTAAGTCAGCATTATATTGGTATTGCATGTAGAAGGCCTCAGCAAGATCATTCCAATCACGGATATTAACACTTTCAAGTTGATAATACCATTCCAATTGAGCTCCAGATAAACTCTCTTGGAAGAAATGAATCCACAGCTTCTTGTCAACAGTATGTGGTTGAATCCTCCGGACATAGGACCTCAAATGCAGTTTAGGACATGAAACACCATCATACACCACAAAAACAGGAACTTTGAAGCCAATAGGTATAACCACTCCAGAAACTAAACTCAAATCTTCAAAATCAAGCCCAAAAGATTTTTGTAGTTCCATAGCGTTCATTCTGTCTACCAATATCTTGTACTTCTCCTCACTAGCAGGATCATGATAATAGTTCTCCTCAGAATCAGAATCTTCCACAGTACCATGGAGACTACCTCCTTCTTTCTCAGAATTTTCAGACTCAAAATCCTCAACCTCTTCTTTTGTCTTGACATGACCTCTGAATCTTCTACCCAGGTTGATGAGCCCCCCTGATTTTCTAGTCTTTTTCTTCTTCTTAGTCAGAAGTGCCTTCAGCTCATCTTGTCCCTTGGACAAGTTCAGGATCATTTCTTGAAATTGTGCATTCTGAGCCTGGAGATCCTTAACAGTTTGTTCGAGAGCCATTTCTGCTGAAATAAACAACGAGAAGATAAGATACATGTTCATAAGAAACCTGTGATGCAATGATATGGTATGTAGATGCATATGCAATGTCTTCAAGGAGCGCATGATTTAAATTTGTTTAAACAACCAGAAAGGAAACTTTTATTAGTAAGCAATAAACTTGTTTGCCTCTTGGGCTTACAATAAAATGAAATAAATACAAAAATGGGGTTTTAAGTCTCCCATGGATGTTTCCTCTTTGTATTAAGGTATGTGTTGAGATTCCGCTCTTCGTGAAGTTGTCTTGTCAGTTCCAGGATTCTTTCTTGACTATCTTTGAAATGAGTCTCAAAAGTATCCCTTTGCTCCTTCAACTGGATCCAGGACCTCTGCAACTCCTCCATGTCAGTGGGCATGTCTGGATGAAGGATGATATAAGGAGTATCTCCTTCAGCAACAGGCTCCATGGTAACTGGCAGGATAGCAGGATATGGCATCATGAGAGTCTGAGCACGTGCTCGTACCCATCTGAGATAAGGTTCCATAGGAATGGAGTACTTTGGTTCCAGAGTCTTGCTGCCAACCTTGTTCATTTTACCCCATGCTCGTATGAACCTTTGACGGTAACCGTGAAGATCGTTGTCGTAGTCGAACACAATACCCTGAATAAGCATATCATGAGGACCATTACTCCGAGCATAACCAAACTGACGTAGAACTAAAGAAGGATTGTAGGTAATGCCTCCTCTTATGCCAAGGAGTTGCACATTGGGGAATTCCCCACAACGGTCAATGATAGTAACATTCTCCATAGATCTAGAACACCAATGAATGTCTGAATGAGAAAGTGACATGATCCTTTTAGACCACCTTAACCCTTGTTCATTCTTCATCACTGATCGAGGAAGGTGAGAAATAAACCACCTGGACAATAGAGGTATGCAACACATCAGAGTTCCTCGTGCCTTCGTAGTACGGGTATGGAGAGAGTGTAAGATGTCTCCAAGTAATGTAGGCACTGGATTGCGAGTCAGAAATATGTTGATGGCGTGTATGTCTATGAATTGGTCTGGATTAGGGAACAACACTAAGACATAGATCAATAGGGCTAAGATCTCCTCAAAAGCATCATAACTCATAACCTTCAGGAACACTTAAGCTTTCTCCATCAATATCTTAGCAAGAATACCCTTAACTCCACTTCTCGTTTCTAGAACAATGTCTGATTTCTTCAGATGTAGGGCTACAACAATGACTTCAGGTTTAGGCTCTTTTTCTAAGCCTGTGAAGAGTCTCTGATCAAGGATAAGTATACCCAATAGTTTGGAGAATTCTTCCATTGTGGGAACCAGCTGATAGTCGGGGAATGTGAAGCAATGATGTTTAGGATCAAAGAACTGGAACAGAACACTCATGATGTCTTCATTGAACCCTGAAGTGACTAGATCCAGTAGGTGACCATGCCTCTTGATGAATTGGGAGTTTTCAGAAACTTGAGAGACCAATTCCTTAAGCTTAGGAGGTATCCCTACAAAGTTGATCCGGATAGTATTCCTACGAGCAGAAGCCATGACCTGCAACAAAGAACAAGGATAAATCCTTTGGTCCTTGAAATGGTTAGTGAAAATGCTATGCTTATGATGCATGATGATCGTATGATGTTATGCTCAATCACAAACATGTGGCACACACAAACAAGTCACACAATAGCCCTAGGTTTGAAGGCTTGCATGAGGTTTAAAGGTAAGTACCCTCCCTTGAAGTTTAGATGGTTCATCCTGTCCTACAAAAGTAACCAGGTTCTAAGGGATATCAATATCATTGATCCTTCACAAGGGTGGTTGTTCAGTAGGCAACTTACTTGGCAACCAAAACCCTCCAAGTTTAGGATCTCAATGAGTGTAGCATAGAGTATTGTAAACACCCCAAATTTGCCCTCACTAAGTTCACACCATGGCTTATTATCTTTCATATTTACATTAGTTTAAGCATACCATATCATATTGCATTTTTGCTTCACTGCATTAGTTCAAGTTCATCTGCATCTAGGGTTTGTGATATGAGCAATCCAGGACCCATATGAGCCACTCCAAAGGTCTCCAATCATTTCAAGAGGGTCCATGTATGTTCAATCATCATATTTTATCCTCCAAAGATCAAGGAAGTCAAAGAATCACAAGAACTGGCAAAACATGGAGGCAGAGCTAGGGTTTAACTGCACAGATGACCTAAAATTAGGGTTTTGGTTTCAGAGGCCATAACTCCAAATTTTTTTGTCATTCGTGTTTCTATTGGTCTCAATATTTTATAAGGATCATGTGTACCAAGTTTGATGAAGAAATTCTTTGTGGAAGTCATCTGATCACTGGTTAACTTCTTGAGCAAGTCAGAGCAAAATCAGGACATCTGAGGCCCCCCAACATAGAACCAAAGTGGATTTTTCATCAAATTGAGGTTATATGATCTTTATTTGATCTTTGAAGAGCTTATAAGATCACAAAATTGAAGAAAAGTGAGCTAAACCAAAAGTTGCCAAAAATGGAAATGACTTGTAATGTAAACTTTCCATTTTGGGAAAGTTTTTCAACCTCCTCTTTCTCAACCAAAAATGCTTCAAATGAAAAATTGTTGGTCATGAAAGTTGTAGATTGGATCATTCCCTTTTCAAAAAGTATAAGAACAAGATCTAATTCATTTTGGAACTCAAGATATGGCTTGTCAAAGTTGGCAAAAATCCCATAATTTCAAGAATGCACCAAAAGGGATTCTTTGCAAAACCACTTGCCAAGGCTTTTTGTGACTTCAAACACACTTCAATACATCATAACATCAAAGTGCATTGTCTCTAGATCAGAATTGCCCAAGGAATTGCAAGATCACATGCCTTGAACATCAAGATTTCTCAAAGGGGCCAAAACTTCACATAATTGCAAAACACCCCATAACTTATTTCCCACATGCTGAATTGCTTCAAGATTGAATTTGTGGACTTCCTTGAAGCCAGCTGCGCATGGACATGCCCAAAGGTCAGTTGCATCCTTGCCCATACCCCAAGTACACAAGTTGGTAACTTTTTGCAAGAAGGACATACCAATCACAATAGGGCACAACCACTCCACAGTCCTATCACAAGTTGATATGTGGACCAAATGTTGATCATAACACACAAGAACACAAGATGAACCCTAAGAATCACCAAGTTCACAAAAACTCTCCCTCTTGCAAAAGCTTTCAAATTTCATAACTCAGCCACTCAATCTTCAAACTAATTCCACCAGTCATCTCTAAATCACTCACTGATCACAAACCAACCATTGAAACAGCCAAAAGCACCTCATACACTA
Source organism: Lathyrus aphaca (assembly GCA_963966055.1). NCBI lineage: Eukaryota > Viridiplantae > Streptophyta > Magnoliopsida > Fabales > Fabaceae > Lathyrus > Lathyrus aphaca. The sequence continues at coordinate 732,666,776 of OZ014519.1, read as the reverse complement.
AATACGATTTCTGACCAGTTGGAGTGCAAACTCACAAACCAGCCATCCTCAAAGCTTTCCAAGCATTGCAACTTCTTCAGGAAGGTCATTAGAGGCATTTTGCACCAAGGAAGTGGCCAGAGAGCTCAAGGGTAAGAAGCTCCATCTCAGGTAGCCATTCGAATTAATTTTTCCAGAACCTCTTTTTTATGTTACAAAATGACAAAGCATGCTCCACTGATCACACTGAACTTTAAATTTTTGAAAATGATTGAGAAATGAGTGTGTATTGATTGTCTGAAATTTTTGCCATGTTTATGTTTCTCTTCGAATCTTGAGTTTGAGTGAAAAGAAATAAGATTTGAGGGTGGATTTGGATTCAGGGAAGTGAGAGGAGTGAATATGGAGCTTTAGAGCTCCAGAAAGTACCTAGGGAAGAAGATTGAGATTTTCAGGTGAGGGTGTCATCAGAGAAGACGACCGGAGCTCTTCTCCGGTGACCTGAGAGTCATTAAGTGATAATTAGGGTTAGGGTTTCTGTTTAAACGTGGACCCTTGGATCTGTCTCTCCCGCGCGTGTTGTGTGGTCCAGATTAGATCATTAGGATTAATTTGTGATTAAATAATTAATTAATTAAGTTTAAGTAAGTTTGAATATAGGCCTTTAGATCTGACGCGCAGTCAACAAATCCATCCCCAGATTCAATCTCATCCCTCCATTCAGCATACTTCCATTTTATTTAATTTTAATTTCATTTTTTTCTCATTTATCTTGCATAATTTATTAAAAATAGCTAAAAATTTCCAAAAATATTTTTATTTCAAATAATTTTCTTAACCCAAAAATATTTTTATTTTTATTTTTTGCATTAAAGAATCATTTTTAAAATATTTAAATGTTTATTTTAGTTAATTAATGGAAATTTATTAATTAAAATATCATTTAGGTTTCTAAAAAATCCCAAAAAATTCATATTGCATCTTTAAACATTTAGAGACATTTTCATACCATCCACACAAATTTCTTTTTGGTTTTGAATCATCTTTGATAATTTTTCTTGAATTTAGGGTTCATAAAATCCTATTTTTGAACCCTAACTTCAAGAATTCTTTTCTTCCTAACCAAGAATGGTATGACCATGGTTCTTTTTGCATTGATCTTCATTTGACATTTAGTTTCTAGCATAATTGTGTCATAAATTTCTTCTGCCTTTTTGAATTGATTTGCATTTTTTCCCTTTAGGTACCTTAAAACCCTAGATAACTTAGAAAAATCATAACTTCCTTAGGGTTAAGAGTTAGGTCTTCTCCTTTGGGGTGTGATATCATATGGGGTTAGGTTTCTCTTGATTGCATTTTCAATTTTTTATCTTGTCATTTGCTTCTGTTTTTTGAGTTTTGCATCTCATGTTGCATGCAAACCCTAATTTCTCATCTTCTCTTGCATACATCTTGCATATGCTTGCATTCATGAACTTGCCATGACATTTCTTGCATCCACATTACATATAAGACACCTTAGGACACATTAGAATCATGCTTGATCATTTCTTCATCCATTTTCCATGTTTTGCATTCATTTCATTCCACGAGCATTCATGAACTTTCATGCTTCTTCCATGCTTCATTTGCATCCTCATCACTTGTATGATCATTCACAGCTCATGACATACCTTTGCATCATCTCTTAGCATCATTAACATTTTGAACATGCTTCTGGTTTTGGTTTGCATCCTTGCATACATTCCATTTTCATTTCTTTCTTTCTTATATGCTAACCATTTCAGGTGGTGAGTAATTGAGAAGTGAATTTGCCTTCATTTCTCACCTTTTCTTCTCATCTCTTTTATGCATCCATTGCTGCATTTTATCTTTGCTTTAGAGTGAGCTTGCTCATTCATGTCCCTCCTTCACTTTCTTTCTTCAAGTAACTTATCTTCTTAAGTGAAGTAAGTTAGCTTGCTTCTTCTGCTTCTCCTCCTTCTTTTGCTTCTTCCTTGGTGGATTTTCCTGAAGATCTCTTGCAAGCCTCATACACCCTAGGAACATCCAAGCATGATAACAATTAGGGTTTGCTTAGTCCCCCCATTAGTCTTACCTTTGTGTTATCTTTTGTGTCTCTCTTCTCATCTCTTAATCAAGGACTAAACCTTCAAGGTTTTAAGGCTTTGTGATTAAGGTTATGCATGAATCCTTCTCTTAGGATGGAGTGTATAACTTTAATCCTAAGTGTTAAATCCTTAATGTGTTTAAATCTTTTAATCAATCCATCTAATAATCACTAAGACAATAAGCTTGTAACTTGGGCCTTGCATTAGGGTTCTAATTCTTCCTTAATTGGTTAAGAAGGACTAACCCTAGTGTTAATGGATAAGTCCTCCCCAAGTTGTCTTACAAACCATAAAATTCACTTCTTAATCTTACCATTAGCTAAAATCCACTTTAATAAAGGCTTTGTTTTGTCATGAGGTTAATCCCTAATCATGGATTAAGTTGAGGAGCCTTCCTCAGCTTAAATGTTCTCATCTATTATCCTTCTATTAAGATGGTGTAATGAGTCTATTAAATCCTTGATTATGGCTTAAACTCATTACTTAACACTAAACAAAAAAACTCCAAAAAACATCTAAATAAATGCAAGTAGGTTAATGATCTTAATCCTACATCATGGTGATTAAGTGTGAGGTGTTTACTTCATACTTAAGGTATTCTCATTACCCCTAATCAGAGGGAGGATGTGATGAGTTTACTAACCCTTGGTTTAGGCTTAAGCTCATTAACTTATGACAAACCCCAAAAAGGGCAATAAAAGATTGAAAATACCAAAACTAAACAATAATCGTCTCCTTCGGGATTCTTTTCTCATCACACTCATTCATAAACGAGAGCTTGCTTCTTCCGTCTAATGCAAGACAGTTAGCACCTGAGCCAAGCAGATCATACACTTGAGCATAAACAAGCAAGCAGTTCACAAGTCAATTTATCTTTCAGTCTTTTTGAGTCGAACTACGGTGTTCTGACTTCCTCATTGCACGAGAGGATACATAGGCATAACTTAACTGTTATCGAACAAAAGTCTCTGTATATTCCCCTTCTTCCAGCATTATTCTTTAAGCCTCAGTTCCTGAGTAATTCACTTTTGCACTGACACTTGTATATTCCTTCTCCAGCTTTTGCATACAGATAGCACAGACACCTACCCCTTTAAATACAAACTTGCAAGTGTGGATCCCGTCGAGTACGATAGACAATCTGGGTGCTAATACTTTCCCAGGTTGTAACCAACCCCCTTTCTCAGTTTCTCTGGTTCACGACCGTCTTATCCATATTTTCCTAGGTTTATGCAGCATTACCTTTCCTTCGGGATAAAAATGCCTAGCTGGCGACTCTATTCACATCACTTTCATTTCTCGTTCGCCGACCGTTCGCGTCTGTACCCCTTCTAGCCCCGAGTGTCATTTGGTGGGAGCGACAACTTGGCGACTCTGCTGGGGAGACCTTATACTGCAACCAGGGCTTCTGGTTCTTTTTGTGGGTTCCTCTTAGCGCTTGTTTGATTTGTGTTTATAGGGGTGTTATGTGCTAATTGTGTTTATTTATTTGCTTTATTTATTGCTTTATGTACAACTTTATTTACTGTTTTCTTACAGTTTTTTTTATACATCATACTGTCATTATCATTGCTGGATCTGGCTTCTGTTTTGGTGGGTGGGGTTCCACTGAGTGATTAAGGTCCTATACCTGGGACCTGAGTGACACCTAGGCTAGAGTGGTTCATGTTCTTTCCCATTCCATTTCGGTCTGGTGCGGGAATATGAAACACGGTTCAGATGTGGGTTTCTTCTTGAGAACTCTGTGCTACGGATTTCCTGTAGTGCTAGGGCTATCTGGGAAGCCTGCTAAGTCTGGATGATCTTTATTTTGACCTTCAGAATCTGGGGTGAATTAGAGGAGGATCTTTTATGGTTATTGTAAACACTGTACCTCCGGGTTAGAAGTGTTTACACTTCATAACTGATCCAAGTCTGAGGATCTTTGTTCCAGAACACTACATGTGAGGGGGTTGGGATGTTTACAGGTTTGTAGGAACCCTTTGGCCACATCATACCTTGTTACTGTATTGTTTAAGAATACCCCATTTTGGACAGTTCTTGTGATTAGCCCCGGATATGTGACTCTTTATTTGAGTCCCCCACCCTGGTTATTGGATTTCTGAGCCTTCATCTGGATTTTGAGCATACATGGACCTTTACCAAGGCAGATAATCAGATCCAGCTCTTGATCACAAACCCTTGCATATCATTTGCATATACCATCATTGCATCATTTAACATTTGTTTATTTGTTTTTCAGGGTATCCATCATATTATGTTTGGTTTGGTTTTGACCCCTTCTACTGCTTAGACCTCTGCTTCAGCTATCTCCTTCAGCACTTGCATTAGTCTGCCAGAGACTCACCTCCAGCTTCTCAGCCTATGATCTTCATCAACTTACCTTCACCCTCTTCATCAGCACTCATGGCTACTCCAAGGAAGAGCAATATATCTTATCACTTCTTTGAGCCCTCCTTGACTGGTATCAGGCAGGTCCAGTCTCTTATCACACCTGACCACATCCCACTATTCAGAGAACACTATGGGGGAATTTTGGACATGGTCATGGATCTTGATTCTTCCCAGAGGAGCATGATCCACACATGCTTGCAGTTCTATGACCCTTCTCTTAGGTGTTTCACCTTTCCTGATTTTCAGATGGGACCACTGCTAGAAGAGTTTTCCTTGCTGATTGGAGTTCCTATCAGAAAAGGAATTCCTTTCAACCCAGAGATGACTGCTCCCAGAAGTGAAGAGATATCAAGGGCACTGTATCTGGAGCCTGCCCTCATTGAGCAAAACATGACAACAAAAGCTGGGATTCCTGGCTTACATCTGGACTTCTTGATTTCTCAGGCCACCCTGAAGGATGCAGTGGGAGAATGGAAGGCAGTCTGTGCACTCTTAGCCCTCAGTATATATGGGGTTATATTGTTTGCAGATGAGCCCAAGTTTATGAGTAAGGGTGCCATTCACTTGTTCCTGCTGAGGAACCCAGTGCCTACATTGCTGGGATATTTTTACTACTCAGTCCACCAGAGAAATGAAAAGCAAAGGGGGAAGCTGGTCAGATGTTGTGCTCCTTTGTTCTATTCTTGACTGCTCAGACACTTTCCTAAGTCAGATGCCTTCTTGAACCCCCATCAGCAGAAGAATTGGGCCAAGAGGTTCATCTCCTTGACTTCAAATGACATCAGGTGGTGCACCCAGAGCACCAAAGGCAAGGATATTATCACCAGCTGTGGGAAATACCCTAATGTGCCTCTAATAGGAGTAAAAGGTTGCATCAATTACAACCCTTTACTGTTTAAGAGACAATTAAGATATGCTTTGGTTCATCCTCCCAGAGGACAGGATTTAGCTGAGACCCTATACTGTGAAGTTCAGCCTAACTCTGCTGTTGTTAGACAAGCTGCCTGGGCTTGGGATAACATCCAGACCAAAGGGACAACTATCCTTGGAAGGTGCAACAATATTGCTTCAGCCCAGTACTCTGACTGGTCCTATGCTAGAGCTCAGATCACCAGGATTCCTTTTACCTTGGAAGACACCCCTGGGCCCTCTACAGTGCAACCTGCGGCAACTGTCAGCCTGGAGGAATTTGAAAAGCTGAAAGGGAGGAATGATCAGCTAGCTGAAGCCCTGGAAAACCCTTTGGGAGAGGAATGATGGTCGTCTGGACATTGAAAGATTGGAAAGACTCAAGACTAAGCATTTGACCAAGATTGAAAGGACAAATGACTACATTAGGAAGGCAAGAGCCGGGGAACAGATACTGAAAAATGCCTGCAAGGAGGCCAAAATCCAGAAAGCTAGGGCAAAACATTATCTAGAAGAAAGCCAGACTAGGTGGGTCAGGATCACCGAAGCCCGTGCACAAGAAGACCAGAGGACTCAAGCCAAGATTGAGCAGTTGGAGGCCAATGAGAAGAAGCAGCAGGAAGCTTTGTTGGCAGCTCAGAAGGAGATATCAGAATTAAAACTCTGGGCGGGGTTAAAAAGATCCAAGGATCAGGACAGGCATAAGAAGCTGACTAATGCCATTGCCACCAGGAACCTCCTCATTAGGACTATTACAGAGCACCCGGCTGGTCCAGTGACGGAGGCTCTCCTGAAGAAAGTCAAGGAGGATGACTTTGGTTTAGATGTCTGATTCCTTTTGCTTGTATTTCCTTTCTTTGATGTACTTTTTGCTTTTGATTGTTGTATTTTTGACCCACCATGGGCATGTGTTGTAAACAGACTTTGTATTTTTATCATTTGTAGTATATCAGTTTGTTTTATTGGGCTTCATTTCTCAACATCATCAAGCATCTCCTCGAGGTCTGGAAAGGTCAAAACCAAGGAACCAAACCGGATACCTTGGAAAACAAGTAAGCATACTGCATTGCATACTAACATTCTTTTTGTTTTGTAGGTTTTATTTGTTATTTTATTTCTCACTTTGTTGTGGTTTCAGGCAACATTGCTCGTCGCAGAGTGTTCCCTGTTAACCGTGCACACCGGTACCCAACCCGTAACAACCTTCCAGGCATTCAGATGGATCAGGTGTAGCAGGACCTGAATGAAGTAAGAAATCAAATGGCAAACGAAAGGGTCGAGATGAGAAACCAAATGACCCAGTTTATGGCTGTAATGACTGGCTTAGCTCAGAGCCAGGAGAGGCTGGGGGAATTGGTAGAAAGACAGACTCCTGAGGAGCCTCACCCTGGCACAGGAGGAACCAACAATAATGAACGCGGGCAGCCCCGCATTGACCCACCATAGTTCGGGCCCCATTTGAACCCAGATGTTAATATCCCGAGGAATATTCAAGGAAACACTGCTGCGGGCAGGATCTTGCAGGAGGATCCCCAAGAGGAACAATTCACAGTTGTCGGAGCGGGGGATGAGGTTTATGACAGAAGGCTGGATGAGATTGTTGAAAAGCTAAGGTCTTTGGAATCTCAGAACTCCTTAGGCTTTGACGTGATGGATATGGGGCTGGTAGATGGGGTGAGGATTCCTCACAAATTCAAACCCCCATGCTTTGAAAAATATAATGGTACCTCCTGCCCGCGTACTCATCTGCAATCCTTCTTAGGGAGAATCAAAGCTTATACCATGGATAAGACGTTATGGATGTTCTATTTTGAGGACATCCTGACTGGAGCTTCAAGAGAATGGTATTCGCACCTGACGAGGGCCACTATAAGATGTTGGAAATGAAATTCTGTGATCAGGTATGTGATGTCGAATGAGATGTTTAAACACTTGAAGACTTGACTAAAACTTAAAGTGCAGGAAAATTAAACAACACAGGAAATTGTTAACCCAGTTCAGTGTATAACCACACTTACATCTGAGGGCTACCAAGCCAGGAAGGAAATCCAATATAAGTAATATTAATTCTAGACTTAAACAACTCAGTTTAATCTATCACTTAATATCTACCCAAGGCAATTTCTACCTAAGACACAACTTAGATATGAGTACCAACTCACTCCCCCTCAATCACACAGTGATATGTTTACAAGTTTAATAAAATTGAAGTCATACTTCAAACAAAACAGCTTGATCTTACTTCACAGTTTCAATCAAGACACAAATACACTTTTGCTTAAAAGCTCATAAAGTGGTACACATAAAAACAACCTGCTATTAAAACACAAATACCCTATTTAGTCTTCTTAATTTCGTTCTCTATTCTGAGAGTTTCTGTTGCTTAAATAGGTGTTTGGATTTTGGGCTTTCTGTAGGTTTATCCAATCCTGATACGCATGTTGCCATCATCTTGAATTAGGGTTTGTTACTTCCTAGATTCTAGGTGATTCAGTTCTTCTGATTATACTAAAGTCATATAATAAAACTCCCTACAGATTCGCCTTCTTCTGTTTTATCCATTCATAATTAATTCCAGATATCTTCCCTTAACTTACTCAGTTCTGTTTAGTCATTAATTAATTCTGGTAGCAGGTTTGAAATGTCACAACATCTGGTGTGACATCCTGAAAACTGAACTTACTTCATTAACTGATACAATGTCACAACATCTGGTGTGACATCCTGTAAACTGAACTAACTTCATTAACTGATTCAATGTCACAACATTTGGTGTGACATCCTGAATTAAGTTCATTTACTTATACTCTGTTTGATAATGTCACAACATCTTATGTGACATCCTGAACTAAGTTCAACACTTCTTGTTGGTCAAAAATTCTGCCAATTCTAAACATCTACAAACTCCCCCTTTGGCTAATTTTTGGCTAACATACTTTTCTGGTTTATTAGAGTGCAGCAGAATTTCTTTTATCAGAGTACATCAGTTCTTTTCTGTTGAGTCATGTGTGAGTTTACTCCCCCTCAAACCTACATGTGTTCAGACTTGTTGCAACAGAAATTTTTCATTAAAAACACAGCTTTAGTTCAGAAGCAAACAGAAGTTTTTCATTAATCAGTAAGCTACATCATACATTGTTGTTGTTGTTCAGTTCTCTTCTCCCCCTTGTTAGACATAAATTGGGCCAAAGTTGACAGAGAGAATTATAAAGTTACTAATTCAAAATACAATGCTGAAGCAGACATTACATATTCCTCACATACATGTTTCACTCAGAATCCTCATATTCAGTGTCTTCCTCTTCTTCAGTTTCTTCATCAGAAGCAGCAGTTGTCTGAGCCCTCTCTTCAATCTCCAGCCTTTGGATAATCTCCTCAAGCTTCTGCTTCCTGGCATCCAGCTCTTTACATGTGTTCTTCAGCTCAGCAATCAACGCAGCTTTGGAGATTGGAGTCTTTGCCTTTGAAGATCCAGCAGATGTCCCAGAGGGAGCTTCAACATCAGCTGCATGATGACTTAAGAACAACTTGTAGTGGAAGGCCAGGGGACTCTCTCTTTTGCAGATTGAATCCTTCTCAGTGAGGATACCTGGATACTGGCTAAGAATTATTCCACACAGCAAAGAAGGGAAGGCAATAGGCAGCTTTGTTGCAGAAGTTCCAGCATGCTTCAATGTCTGATAAAAAATATAGGCCCCAAAATCCAGCTTTGTTTGGGTGCCCACAACATATATAAACCTGCCCAATCCAGTTGCTATTGAGGAGGTATGGTTGGTAGGGACCCAGTTTGCAGTGCCAATCCTATGCAGCATTGCATACTTCCTTGTCAGCAAGCTAACAGACAGCTTCCCTTTGACTGGCCAAGTCTTGACCTGATTAGCAGTGATGACCTTGCAAACCTGGTTATCTGTCTTTCCTAGCTCATTAGGTCCATCAGATTCTCTTCCCAGATAGTGGTTGATAACCCTAGGAGAGAATTTCACACATCTCCCTCTTACATACACCTTTCTGAAGTCAGCTGACTTACCATCAGCACAGTCTTCTTGAAGGTTGACAATAAATTCCTTGACTAGCATCTCATAGCAAGGAGAGAAGTTTGACACTATTTTGAATAAGCCAGCAGAAGAGATGAGATCAATTACCTCTGTGCACTCAAGTGCATTACTGCTCAGCTCTCTTTCAAGTGCTACCCTTCTTTGATAGACAAATATCCATCTGCTCACACTTGACACATGATGGAAAGAAATGTTGTCCAGAGGAGCTTCTGGAACAGCAGAAGAGGACCTTGAGGGTGCTGGTTTCTTCTTTGGTGGGGATGTTGGGACATCCTCTTCAACATCTGAATCTGGAGGGGTGACAGCTTTCCTCTTCTGTGTATTCACCTTGCTCCATTGTTTGGTAGGACCAAAAACAACTTTAGCTTTATCCTTCTTTGGTGTAGGTTGCTTCTTCTCAGGAGTTGCATGTCCTGCAGTCTTCTTTTCCTTCCTAGTCCGAAGCCTTTTGGCTATGCTAGGGTTTATAGAAGCAATGATTTCTGTGTCAGAATCATGCTCTATGTTTACAACAGGAGGAGGTTGAGCAGTCTCCTCTTCAGCAGGAGGATCAACAGAAGCTTGATCTTTAGTGGAGGCCTTGTGCTGGTCCTCAGATGTTTCATCATCACCATCAGTGGAGGCCTTTTGCTGGTCCTCAGATGTTTCATCAGCATCATCAGTGGAGGCCTTTTGCTGATCCTCAGATGTTTCAACATCTATTGGGACATCCTGTTGAGCAGGAGTGTCCTCTTCAGCCTGATTTTGTTGTTCTTCTTGTGGAGCTGGCATGGTGTTCAGAGGGATATATATGCCACTCACAACTCTTTGCTCAGACAAAATCCTGTTCACCAGTTCCTTTATAGAATCATCAACATATTCAGAGGCTTTTGGAGTGGTGTTTGAGGATGAAGGCATTCCTTTGACTTTGCTAAAGATAGGTTCCTTTTCCCTTCTCACAGTAGGGGTTCTTGGCTTTTGAGCAAGAGGAACACTTCCTCTGATTTCGTCTATTGGAGTTGAATCCATAGGTACCACAGAGATGGGGATTGCATGCACCACATCTTCTTGGTTGAGAATTTCTTCAGAGAGGTTAGGGTTTTGATGTTGAGACATTTTCAAAAGTGGTGGATGAAGAGTTTAGGTTTGGATGATTTTGATGAGTTCTGAAAATCAGTTAGAGAATGCAATTCGTTTTGAGAGGATGATGAGAAGATGAATAGTTGCGAACAAGCTGATATTTTTATAAGTAGCCGTTACTTGGAGAAATTTTAGGAGTGGAATACCCAGAGTCCTTGACCAGACTGGTGTTGCCATCTGGTGATCATGCCACACGATGTCATATGACATGTTGGCACATCTCCATAACTGCTATATTTCACATAAACAGATTCCCAATTTACCCCTCAGGTTTTCAAATTGGGTAGCATCCAAAGCTTTAGTAAATATATCAGCCAATTGCAGATTTGTAGCTACATGTTCCAATGAGATCACTTTCTCTTCCACAAGATCTCTGATGAAATGATGCCTGATATCAATATGCTTGGTCCTGCTATGTTGGATAGGATTCTTTGATATGTTAATAGCACTTAAGTTGTCACAGTACAATGTCATGACATCTTGTGGGACATTGTACTCTGTGAGCATTTGCTTCATCCAAACCAACTGTGAACAACTGCTTCCAGCTGCAATATATTCAGCTTCAGCAGTAGATAAGGATACACAATTTTGTTTCTTACTGAACCAAGAAATCAAATTGTTTCCTAGAAAGAAGCATCCTCCTGATGTGCTTTTTCTGTCATCAGCACTTCCAGCCCAATCAGCATCACAGAAGCCAGTGAGAATTGGTTTGCATCCATGAAAGTACATTATGCCATAGTCACAAGTACCATTGACATATTTCAGAATTCTCTTGACTTGGTTTAGATGACTAACTTTTGGATCAACTTGATATCTTGCACACACACCTACTGCAAAGGCTATGTTTGGTCTGCTAGCAGTCAGATATAATAAGCTTCCAATCATACTTCTGTATAGGCTTTGGTCTACATTCTCACCCTTGTCATCTTTAGTCAGATTTAAGTGTGTGGGGGCAGGAGTTCTCTTATGAGTAGCATTGTCCATCCCAAATTTCTTGACAATGTTCTTAGCATACTTGCTTTGGGAAATGAACATGGAGTCCTCCATTTGCTTTATTTGCAGTCCAAGAAAATAGGTTAATTCTCCTACTAGGCTCATCTCAAATTCAGATTCCATTTGAGTGACAAAATGTTTAACCATCCTGTCTGACATCCCACCAAAAACAATGTCATCTACATATATTTGAGCAATCATGACATTTCCTTCTTCATCTTTAACAAACAAGGTTTTGTCTATTCCACCTTTTCTGTACCCTTGCTTGATAAGAAAAGTAGTCAGCCTTTCATACCATGCTCTTGGAGCTTGCTTCAGACCATAAAGAGCCTTCCTTAGTTTGTACACATGGTTTGGACAGCTTGGATTAACAAATCCCTTAGGCTGTTCTACATATAACTCTTCATTAAGATATCCATTCAGAAAATCACTTTTCACATCCATTTGAAATAGCTTGAACTTCAGGATACAAGCTATTCCTAAAAGTAGTCTGATTGATTCAAGCCTTGCTACTGGTGCAAAGGTTTCATCAAAGTCTACTCCCTTAATTTGTGTGTATCCTTGAGCTACAAGTCTAGCTTTGTTCTTTGTAACAATTCCCTGCTCATTTGACTTGTTCTTATACACCCATTTAGTGCCAATCACATTTATGTCATCAGGTCTAGGAACAAGATCCCACACTTCATTCCTTGTGAATTGACCTAATTCTTCTTGCATAGCACAAATCCAGTACTCATCAGTAAGAGCTTCCTTGATGTTTTTAGGTTCTATTTTTGAGACAAAACAAGAACCTGAAATCACCTCTCTTGATCTAGTGCTTACACCTCTGTTGGGATCCCCAATTATCAAATCTTTGGGATGATCCTTCTGGATTCTGATGGAAGGAGGTTTGCTGGATTGTTCTGTCCTTGCATCAATTTGAGTAAAGTCAGGATGATCATTCTTTTCTTCAGCTTCAGTTTGACTGTCAGCAGATGTTCCAACATCTTCTGTAACATCTGCAGGTGCATCATCAATTATTACATTTATGGACTCCATGATAACCTTGGTTCTAGAGTTAAATACTCTATAGGCTCTGCTGTTTATAGAGTATCCAAGGAAAATCCCTTCATCACTTTTAGGATCCATTTTTCTTCTTTGCTCCCTATCAGCCAGAATATAACAATTACTTCCAAACACATGGAAGTACTTAACTGTGGGGTTTCTGCCCTTCCAGACTTCATAGATTGTGGACAAGGTTCCTTTCCTTAGAGTGACTCTATTATGAATGTAACAAGCTGTGTTCATAGCTTCAGCCCAGAAGTACAATGGTAACTTTTTAGCATGGATCATAGCTCTTGCTGATTCTTGGATAGTTCTATTCTTCCTCTCAAAAATCCCATTCTGTTGAGGAGTGATTGGTGAAGAGTATTCATGATTGATTCCTTCTGAAGAACAGAAATCTAAGAATTTTTGGTTCTCAAACTCCTTTCCATGGTCACTTCTTATTCTGACCACACAGCTGGCTTTTTCTCTTTGTATTCTTTGGCATAAATCTTTGAATACATCAAATACATCAGACTTTTCTTTGATGAAATTTATCCATGTATACCTTGAAAAGTCATCAACCACCATATAGGCATACCTCTTACCACCAAGGCTCTCAACCTGCATAGGTCCCATAAGATCCATATGCAATAATTCCAAAACTTTGAAAGTTGTTAGATGTTGGAGCTTTGGATGGGACATCTTGGTTTGCTTGCCTATTTGGCATTCACCATATATTTTGCCATCATCACTCTTCAGTTTAGGAATACCTCTCACAACTTCCATAGATATGATTTTCTTTATGCCTCTGAAATGAAGATGACCCAGTCTTTGGTGCCATAGTTTCATTTCTTCTTCTTTGGCTAAAGAGCAAGTTGAAGTGAGATTGAAATCTTGAGGTTCCCACATATAACAGTTGTCTTTAGATCTGGCTCCTCTCATGACAATCTTCTGTTCTTTATTAGACACTATGCATTCAGTTTTGGTAAAGTTTACACTGTAACCTTGATCACATAATTGACTTATGCTGATCAAGTTAGCAGTCAGTCCTTTTACCAGCAGCACATCATCTAGTCTTGGTACATCTGGACAGTCCAAGGTCCCAACTCCCTTGATTTCTCCTTTAGCTCCATCTCCAAAGGTTACATATCTGGAAGAATATGACTTTAAGTCTACTAGCAGATTCTTTAATCCAGTCATGTGCCTTGAACATCCACTGTCAAAGTACCAGTCTTCTTTAGCTGATACTCTTAGAGATGTATGAGCTATATATGCAACACCCTTCTTTGACCATTTGTATTGAGGTTTCCCTTGATGCCTCTGCCCTGTGTAGTGTCCATTAGTAGAGCTCCAAGGTTGTTTGTTGAACTTGTTCTTGGGCATGTAACTTTGATCAGCATGAAGACTAGCTTTAGGTACCCATACTTTCTTGATGATCTCTGTCTTATGCTTAGGGGGTTGCTGATACATCTGATTTGGATATCCATGCAACTTGTAGCAATGAGGTTTGATGTGTCCAAACCTTCCACAATGATGACATCTCCATCTTTGATACTTCTTCTTCATTATGTTCTTTTCATGATGTTGAGACATCTGTTGGAACATTATGGTTGACTTTGTGTTCTTTTCATGATGTTGAAGCATCTGTTGGGACATCTTGTTTGACTTTATGGAATTTGAAGTAGTTTTGCTGGTGCTAGCTTCAACCTTATGAACTTTGTTAAATCCCAGTCCACTTCTATCCCCTGAATGCTTGTTGTTGTTGAGAATAACATCCAGTGTGTTTGAGCTACTGTTCAGCATTCTAACAGATTTGGACATATGCTCCAACTTGGAGTTGAGAAGGCTTACTTCACTTTTCAAGGTGTCAATGATCTCTAGATCACTTTTTTTTTCATCCTTTAGTGCCTCAATCTGCTTCTTCTGCTTTATACTCTCCATGCATATTTCAGTGCTCCTTTTAACCAGTTCTCTGTATGATTACTCAAGCTCTTCAAAAGTAAGCTCCCCATCACTGGATTCACTTTCAGATTCACATAATCTAGCTAGAGCAGTGATATGCTTAGCTGATTCTTCTTCTGAATCACATCCTGAGTCTTCATCAGACCAGGTTACAGAGAGACCTTTCTTCTGCCTTTTTAAATAGGTAGGGCATTCATTTCTGATGTGTCCATATCCTTCACATCCATGACATTTAATCCCTTTTTCTTGATTGGTCTTTTCATCATAATTTGACATTCTATTAGCATCATAAGGTCTTTTATTCTCAGAAGAGTTTGTGTATCTTCCACTTGGTCTGGACTTGTCTTCCATCTTTCTGAGAATCTTTTTGAATTGTCTTCCAAGCATAGCAATGGTTTCTGATAAATTTTCTTCACGTTCTGCTTCATTAATTGCTTCTTCTTTATCAGTATTTGATACCAAGGCTATGCTTTTGTTCTTCTTTACAATTGTGTCATTCATTCCCATCTCAAAAGTTTGAAGGGAACCAATGAGCTCTTCAACCTTCATTGTGCATATGTCTTGAGCTTCTTCTATTGCTGTGACCTTCATGTCAAATCTTTTTGGCAAAGATCTGAGAATCTTTCTTACAAGCTTTTCATCAGTCATCTTTTCTCCCAAAGCACCAGAAGTATTGGTTATTTCTAAGATGTTCAAGTAGAACTCATGAATTGTCTCATCTTCCTTCATTCTCAAGTTTTCAAACTTGGTGGTGAGAAGTTGAAGTCTTGACATCTTCACCTTTGATGTTCCTTCATTAGTTGTTTTGAGAGTGTCCCAAACATCTTTGGCCAGCTCACAGTGATGCACAAGTCTGAATATTTTCCTATCAATGCCATTGAATAAAGCATTTAAGGCCTTGGAATTGCCAAGTGCTGAATCTTCTTCCTTCTTACTCCATTCTTCTTCAGGTTTCAACACTTTTGTTCCATCTTTGTTGTCTTGGACAGGGTGCTCCCAACCATTGTTGACTGCTTTCCAGGCCCTATTGTCAAGTGATCTTAAGAATGCTACCATTCTCGGCTTCCAGTAATCATAATTAGATCCATCCAATATAGGTGGTCTGTTTACAGATCCTACATATCTGTCCATGTTTCCAGAATTTGCAGTCCCTAGATCTCACCCAGTTAGACAGGCAGGGTGCCTGCTCTGATGCCAATTGAAATTCTGTGATTAGGTACGTGGTGTCGAATGAGACGTTTAAACACTTGAAGACTTGACTAAAACTTAAAGTGCAGGAAAATTAAACAACACAGGAAATTGTTAACCCAGTTCAGTGTATAACCACACTTACATCTGGGGGCTACCAAGCCAGGAAGGAAATCCAATATAAGTAATATTAATTCTAGACTTAAACAACTCAGTTTAATCTATCACTTAATATCTACCCAAGGCAATTTCTACCTAAGACACAACTTAGATATGAGTACCAACTCACTCCCCCTCAATCACACAGTGATATGTTTACAAGTTTAATAAAATTGAAGTCATACTTCAAACAAAACAGCTTGATCTTACTTCACAGTTTCAATCAAGACACAAATACACTTTTGCTTAAAAGCTCATAAAGTGGTACACATAAAAACAACCTGCTATTAAAACACAAATACCCTATTTAGTCTTCTTAATTTCGTTCTCTATTCTGAGAGTTTCTGTTGCTTAAATAGGTGTTTGGATTTTGGGCTTTCTGTAGGTTTATCCAATCCTGATACGCATGCTGCCATCATCTTGAATTAGGGTTTGTTACTTCCTAGATTCTAGGTGATTCAGTTCTTCTGATTATACTGAAGTCATATAATAAAACTCCCTACATATTCGCCTTCTTCTGTTTTATCCATTCATAATTAATTCCAGATATCTTCCCTTAACTTACTCAGTTCTGTTTAGTCATTAATTAATTCTGGTAGCAGGTTTGATATGTCACAACATCTGGTGTGACATCCTGAAAACTGAACTTACTTCATTAACTGATACAATGTCACAACATCTGGTGTGACATCCTGTAAACTGAACTAACTTCATTAACTGATACAATGTCACAACATCTGGTGTGACATCCTGATCTAAGTTCATTTACTTATACTCTGTTTGATAATGTCACAACATCTTACGTGACATCCTGAACTAAGTTCAACACTTCTTGTTGGTCAAAAATTCTGCCAATTCTAAACATCTACAGGAAAGACTTGGCCGAGGCCTTTATCCGTCAGTACTAGTACAACCTAGACATGGCTCCCAATAGAACTCTTCTAATGGGCATGTCTCAGTCTTCAAGGGAAAGCTTTCGGGATTATGGTCAGAGGTGGAGACAGCTTGCTGCTGCTGTCCAGCCACCCATGTCTGAAAGAGAAATGGCTGACATGTTTATGAACACCTTGCAGGGAACTTATATTGATAGACTTGCTACTTTCTCTTCCACCAGTTTTGCCGATGTAGTTATAGCTGGTGAGAGAATTGAGAGTCTTTTGAAGATGGGTAAAATCTCTGACAATGGTGCAAGCTCTTCCAACAACCCCAGAAAACCTTTTTCAGGACCCCGAAGGGTAGGTGAAACAAATGTTATCCATGCAGGCAGGGGCAGACCCCAGTATTCTCACAGATTAATAGCAGCTGTTACCATCCCGGCTCCAACTCTGCAACAACCACTTTTTCCTCAACAACAACAACAACATCACTATCAGCAACAACCGCACTTTCCGCAACAAAGATCATATAACAATAACAACAGCAACTAACAGCAGCGCCCCTTTCAGGAGAGGCTATCTCAGGCAAATAGGGTGATTGATCCCATCCCTATGCCTTATGCCGCTTTACTGCCACAACTCCTGAAGCTCAACCTAGTTGAGTTAAGGACGTTGGCTCCACCAGATCCTCTCAACCTCCCAAAGAATTATGATGCTAATTCCATGTGTGCCTTTCACTCCAACGCACCTGGTCACAATACCGAGAAATGTAGAGCCTTGCAAATGAAGGTTCAAGATCTGGTCGATTCCAAAGCTCTCAATTTCACACCTCCTCCGAATGTTAACATGAATCCTATGCCTAATCATGGTGGGACCATGATTAATGCCATAGAGGAAGATCGACCATCTGCACTGATTGACAATGTTGCACAAATTCAAACACCGCTGGCAGAAGTCAAGGCTCAACCCTTAAGATGCCAGGTGTTCTCGGGTTGTGAGGCCTGCTGCGAATCGTGTAAAACTGCTAATAATGGTTGTGAGAGGCTAAGGCTTGGCATAGATGGCCTTATCAGAGATGGAATTTTACAGATCACCACAACGGCTCCTTCAACATCAACAACTCTTTCTTCAGCAACAACAGATCCTCCTACAACAGCAACAACTATCATTCCCACTGATTCATCCACAACTCCAGCAATCACTCCATCCATCATTTCAACAGATCAGAGTTCAATAATATTTACTTCTACAACATCAACACCCATCTTATCAACGGAAACGCCTACAACACCAGCAAACACTAACGAAGATGTCTCAACGGTCACGATCTATTATGACCCAACAAATGTTCATCCCAACAACAATTTTCAACAACAAACTGCAACACCTGCTGTCAGATCTCCAGTCACAATCTATTACGACCCGCACACCATCACAGTTCCTTCCGCTGCAGCAATCAGTCCGGTCACCATTACAGTGCATGGACTTATTCCTTATGAAAGTAGTAACGCCATACCTTGGCACTACGGCTCTGATCTCTACTGCAACGGAAAGAAGATCACTCTAGATTCGACAACCTCTTCACCACAAGTTGACAATGTTGGGGGAGGTAGGGCTTCACCAGAAGCAGACGCCTTTTTGCCTCACAAATACCAAGACCCAATGCTGAAGCAGAAGCTGCTGCCAAAGCAAAAGGGAAGAGTGTGGTACCCGAAGAGCAAGGTGTAAAAGAAACTCAGAAGACGTCTTTTGAACAAGAGGTGGACGAGTTCATGAGAATAATCAAAAAGAGTGATTACAAAGTGGTGGACCAGCTTCACCAGACACCCTCCAAAATCTCTATATTATCATTGTGAATGTGTTCCGAAGCCCATAGGAATGCACTGTTAAAAGTCCTGCACGCAGCCTACGTGCCGGAAGAGATTACGGTTAATCAGCTGGAAATGGTGGTTGCAAATGTTAACACCAGTCATGGACTGGGCTTCACAAATGCTGATTTAACAACGGAGGGACGCTATCATAACAAGGCTTTACACATCACCTTAGAATGCAAAGGTGCAGTTCTTTCTCATGTGCTGGTAGACACTGGATCCCCACTCAATGTCCTCCCAAAGAAAGCCTTAGTGAAGTTAGAATATGATGGTTTGGCTTTGCGTCCAAGTAACTTGGTGGTGAGAGCATTCGACGGCTCTAAGAGATCAGTGCTTGGAGAGATTGATTTACCTGTGATGATTGGCCCACAAATCTTTAAAACTACTTTCTTCGTGATGGACATACAGCCGGCCTACAACTGTTTTTTGGGTAGACCCTGGATTCACGCCGTTGGCGCTGTTACATCTACCCTTCACCAGAAATTAAAATTTGAGTGGGAAGGCCAGATCATCACAATTTGCGGGGAGGAAGACATTTTTGTTAGCCAGCTGGCTACTTACAAGTATATAGAGATGGATGGGGAGATCCATGAGACTATGAGTCAGGAGTTTGAGGCCCTTAATATCAATGAAGCAACTGTTGTGTCTGGAACTTCCATCACTTCATATCAACAAGCCCGAAAGGTTGTTGAGGTGGGTACCGCTCAAGGCTGGGGCAAGCTGCTGCCAGTAGAAAAGAAAGAAGACAGATTCGGGTTGGGTTACAGACCAACTCGACAAGATCAACCGGAGGCTGCAACGGAGCCCAAATT
This sequence comes from Lathyrus aphaca, assembly GCA_963966055.1. Classification (NCBI taxonomy): domain Eukaryota; kingdom Viridiplantae; phylum Streptophyta; class Magnoliopsida; order Fabales; family Fabaceae; genus Lathyrus; species Lathyrus aphaca. The sequence goes on along the minus strand of OZ014519.1, from coordinate 732,647,323 downwards.
CGTCAGCGGAGGAATGCTTACCCCGGATGTTGTGAACATTTTGGAAGACGAGGAAGAAGACAAACGCAACCTGGAAAGCTGGATACGTCCAAGGATCCCGGGGAACCAAGTCTCTAACTGGTCTTCCCAGGAAATTATAAGAGTTACTCCTGCAGAGTAATTATTATTTCCTGTCTTTTAAGCATGCATCAAGTCTTGCATCTTGCCCAAGATGTCAGGACTCATTTTGTAATCGGGCCATCTTGTATTTTGTGCAAACGATCAATTAATGAATATCAGGACATCTTTTGCAAACGAGTCTCTTTTTCGCTCACTGTTTTTCATTTTTTATTTTTTTGTACAAAACAATAAAATGACAATGTTTTCAAAAATAAATTTTCACCTTTTTAAACAAGAAAAAACTGATCACTAAAGTGAACAAATCTAAACCCTTGCAGAGAGTGCCCTCCAAACTGCACCGACAACGACATTGCTATGACTTCGTATGACTTCGACAATCCGATTAATCAAGCCGATGAAGGGGTTGAAGAAGATTATGAGATACCTGAAGAGCTAGCCAGACTGCTAAGGCAAGAGGAGAAGGTTATCACTCCTCATCAGGAGGAAGTTGAGACAGTTAATCTTGGTACCGACGAAGACTTGAAAGAAGTAAAGATCGGGGCCCGTCTGCAAGATTCAGTGAAGGAACAACTTATTGACATGCTTCGAGAGTACGTTGATGTCTTTGCATGGTCCTATCAAGATATGCCAGGTCTGGATACTGACATCGTTGTGTACAAGATGCCACTAAAAGAAGACTGTCCTCCAGTAAAACAGAAGCTACGCCGTACTCGTCCGGATATGGCCATGAAGATAAAAGAAGAGGTGCAAAAACAGTGGGACGACGGTTTCCTTGCTGTAACTAGTTACATGCCGTGGGTTACTATCATTGTACCAGTGCCTAAGAAGGATGGCAAAGTACGGATGTGTGTGGATTACCGAGATCTGAACAGAGCTAGCCCGAAGGATGATTTCCCTTTACCTCACATTGATGTATTGGTCGACAATATAGCTCAGTTCTCGGTATTCTCCTTCATGGATGGATTTTCAGGATATAATCAGATCAAGATGTCACCTGAAGACATGGAGAAGACAACTTTCATCACACCCTGGGGTACCTTTTGTTACAAGGTAATGCCTTTTGGACTGAAGAATGCTGGTGCCACTTATCAGCGGGCTATGGTAACATTATTCCACGACATGATCCACAAAGAAATTGAATGTTATGTGGATGACATGATTGCCAAGTCCCTCACAGAAGAAGACCATCTGGTAAATCTGTTGAAGTTGTTCAAGCGTCTGAGGAAGTATCAGCTGAAGCTAAACCCCAACAAATGCACATTCGGGGTACGTTCCGGTAAACTGTTGGGGTTCATTGTAAGCGAAAAAGGAATCGAAGTTGACCCTGACAAAGTCAAAGCCATTCAAGAGATACCTACACCAAAGACTGAAAAGGAAGTTCGGGGTTTCTTAGGGAGGTTGAACTACATATCACGGTTCATATCTCACCTTACTGCAACCTGTGAGCCCCTGTTCAAGTTGTTAAGGAAAGAACAAGCGGTCAGGTGGAATGAAGACTGCTAGGAGGCTTTTGACAAAATCAAGGAGTACTTACAAGAACCTCCAATCCTTATGCCTCCAGTGGAAGGAAGACCTCTAATAATGTACTTGACAGTATTAGAAGGATCAATGGGGTGTGTGCTGGGCCAGCATGACGAGTCTGGTCGAAAAGAGTATGCAATATACTACCTAAGAAAAAAGTTTACCGACTGTGAACAACGTTATTTACTGCTCGAGAAAACTTGTTGTGCTTTAGCGTGGGCTGCTCGCCGACTAAGACAGTATATGTTGACCCACACTACCTTATTAATCTCAAAGATTGATCCAGTCAAGTACATATTTGAGAAGCCAGCACTTACCGGAAGGGTTGCAAGATGGCAAATGATTCTAATAGAATATGACATTCAGTACACATCTCAAAAGGCCATTAAGGGCAATGTACTGTCTGACTATCTGCCTGAGCAACCCATTGATGATTACCAGCCAATGAGATTTGACTTCCCTGATGAAGACATCATGTTCCTAAAAGCAAAAGATCATAAAGAGCCTATTCACACTAAAGGGCCTGACCCAGAAGAAGAATGGACAATGATGTTTGATGGGGCTGTTAATATGAATGGTCGTGGAGTTGGTGTAGTACTTATCTCACCTAAAGGAGTTCACATACCTTTCTCGGCAAAACTCACCTTTAACTGCACTAACAACGAAGCTGAATACGAAGCCTGCATCATGGGTCTTGAGGAAGCCATTGACCTCAGGATCAAGACTTTAACTCTGTTCGGAGATTCAGCTTTGGTAATCAATCAAACCAACGGCAAATGGTACACCCACCAGGAGCATCTGATTCTGTACCGCGACTATATGAGGAAATTATTGACTTTCTTCACAACAGTCAAACTTGAGTATATCCCTCGAGATGAAAATCAGTTTGCAGATGCTCTGGCTACCATTTCTCCCATGATCAAAGTTCAAGCTGCCAACTTTGTGCCTCGGATTTCAGTATCCAGACTTGACAGACCAGCATACGTATTCTTTGTGGACATTGCTAAAGATGACAAGCCTTTGTTCCATGACATCAAAAGCTTCTTAGAGGATCAAACATACCCACCTGGGGCATCATCCAATGATAAGAAGACTTTGATAAGGCTAGCTGGTAGTTTCTTCCTGAATACTGATGGTTCCTTGTACAAGAGAAACTTCGACATGGTACTTCTCAGATGCGTTGATAAGACTGAAGCAGACTTGCTGATGCACGAGGTGCATGAAGGATCTTTCGGTACCCATGCTGGAGGACATGGAATGGCTAAAAAGTTATTAAGATCAGGTTACTACTAGATCACTGAAATTCTGTGATCAGGTATGAGATGTCCTAAGAGATGTCCCAACACTTGACAGATTTAACCAAAACTTAAATAGCAAGAAAAGTAAACAACACAGAAGTTTGTTAACCCAGTTCAGTGTATAACCACACTTACATCTGGAGGCTACCAAGCCAGGAGGAAATCCACTATAAGTACGATTAATTCTAGACTTAAACCACCCTGTTTAATCTATCACTTAATAACTACCCAATGCAATTTCTACCTAAGACACAACTTAGATAAGAGTACCCTACTCACTCCCCCTCAATCACACAGTGATCAAGTTTACAAGTTTAATAAAATTGAAGACATTCTTCAAACAATACAGCTTGATCTTACTTCACAGTTTCAATCAAGTTACAAATGCACTTATGCTTAAAAGCTCATCAAGTGGTACAATTAAAAACAACCTGCTATTAAAACACTAGACACCCTATTTTGTCTTCTGAAATTCGTACTCAATTCTATGAGTTTCTGTTGATTAAATAGGTATCTGTAATTTGGGCTTTCTGTAGAATGATCCAGCCCTAATGCACATGCAGCTTCCACCTTGAATTTAGGGTTTGTTACTTCCTAGATTCTAGGTGATTTAGGCCTTCTGTTTTAATCTGAATCCTCAATATAAAACTCCCTACAGATGCGCCTTGTTCTGTTTTTATCCATCATTAATTAATTCCAGATAACTCTCCTTAAATATCTCTGATCAGTTAGTCAATAATTAATTCTGGTAGCAGGTTTGAGATGTCTCAACATCTGTTGGGACATCCTGAAAAACTGAACTTAAGTCATTAACACAATGTCCCAACATCTGGTAAGACATCCTGAAATAAGTTCATATACTCTGTTTGATAATGTCCCAACATTTGATAGGACATTCTGAACTGAATTCAATATTTCTTGTTGGTCAAAAATTCTGCCAATTCAAGACATCTACAAACTCCCCCTTTGGCTAATTTTTGGCTAACATCTTTTCTGGTTTTCAGAGTGCAGCAGAAGTTCTTTTATCAGAGTATAATCCTACTTTTCTATTGATTCATATTTGAGATTACTCCCCCTCAAACATATATGTGTCCAATCTTGTTGCAACAGAAAAAAAACTTATTCAGTTCAGAAGCAAACAGAATTTTCATTCATAATCAAACAGCATTACATTGTTGGTGTTGTTCTCCCCCTTGTTTGACACAAATTTTGGGGCCAAAGAGACTAAATCTAAATTACAATGCAGCTGTCATTACATTTGTCCTCACATACAATGATCACTCAGACTCATCACTTTCAGTAGTTTCTTCATCAACTTCAGTTTCTTCTTCAGCTTCAGTTTCTTCATCAGAGGCAGCTTTCTGATCTCCTTCACTCTCCAGCCTTTGGATGATTTCTTCAAGTTTCAGCTTCCTTGCTTCAAGTTCTTTGCAGGTGCTTTTTAGTTCAGCAATCAATGCAGCCTTGGAGATTGGAGTCTTGGCAGTTGAAGGACCTGCAGATGTCCCAGAAGGTGCTTCAACATCTGCTGCATGATGACTGAGGAACAATTTGTAGTGAAAAGCCAGAGGGCTTTCTCTTTTGCAGACTGTATCCTTCTCAGTGAGGATTCCAGGGTATTGATTGAGCACTATACCACACAGCAAGGAGGGAAAAGCTATTGGCAGCTTTGTTGCAGAAGAGCTGGCATGCTTCAAGGTCTGATCAAATATGTAAGCACCATAGTCCAGCTTAGTTTGAGTTCCCACAGCATAGATAAACCTGGCCAGGCCAGTGGATATTGAAGATGTGTTGTTGGTAGGCACCCAGTTTGTTGTACCAATCCTGTTCAGCATAGCATATTTTCTTGTTAGCATGCTCACTGAGAGCTTTCCCTTCACTGGCCATGCCATGACCTGGTTTGCAGTGATAACCTTGCAGACTTGGTTATCTGTCTTACCTAGCTCATTTGGTCCATCTGTTTCTCTTCCTAGGTACTGGTTGATGATCTGAGGAGAGAACTCAACACACCTACCTCTAACAAAGACTTTTCTAAATTCAGAAGACTTACCATTGGCACAGTCTTCCTGAAGGTTGACAATGAATTCTTTGACAAGAAGTTCATAGCAGGGAGAGAGATTTGAGACTGTTTTGAAGAGGCCTGCAGCAGAGATGAGGTCAATCAGTTCAGTGCACTCAAGTGCATTGCTGCTCAGCTCTCTTTCTAGGGCAACCCTTCTTTGGTACACAAACTTCCATCTGTTAACACTAGAGACATGATGGAATGAAATGTTGTCCAAGGGAGCTTCTGGAACAACAGTTGAAGCCCTAGATGGTGCTGGTTTCTTCTTGGGAGGAGATGTTGGGACATCTGACTCAACATATGATTCTGATGGGGTGACAACTTTCCTTTTCTGGGTTTGGACTTTACTCCATTGTTTTGTTGGACCAAAGGCAGTTTTGGCTTTGTCTTTCCTTGGAGTGGCTTGCTTCTTCTCAGGGACAGCATGTTCTGCTTGCATCTTACCTTTCCTAGACCCGAGCCTTTTGGCTATGCTAGGTCTTACAGAGGCTATGATCTCTGTATCAGAATCCTGTTCCAGGTTCACCACAGGAGGAGCTTGAGCAGTCTCCTCTTCAGCTGGTTGATTAGCAGGGCTATGATCTTCAGTTGAGGCTCTGGTCTGATCCTCAGATTCTTCTTCATCACTTTCACTTGAGGCCTTTTTCTGGTCCTCAGATTCTTCTGCAGCAGCATCAGATGAACCTTTTTGTTGATCCCCAGATGTTTCAACATCTGTTGGGACATCCTGTTGAGCAGGAGTGTCCTTTGCATCTTGAGTTTGATCTTCTTGAGGGGCAGGCATGGTGTTCAGAGGAATAAAAATCCCACTAACCACTCTTTGTTCAGACAGGATCTTGTTAACTAACTCCTTTATTGAAGCATCCACATATTCAGAGGATTTTTGAGGCATGTTTGCTGGAGAAGGAATGCCTTTGGATTTGCTGCAGACTTGATCTTTAGCTCTTTTTGGAGTTCTTGGCTTCTTAGCATGAGGAACACTTCCTCTTATTTCGTCCAGAGGGGTAGACTCCATGGGAACTACAGAAATAGGAGTTGCATGAACAACATCTTCTTTGTTGAGAACTTCTTCAGGAGTGCTAGGGTTTTGAGACATTGTCAAGATGGATGGATGAAGAGTTTTAGGGTTTTTGATTTCTGAATAACAGCTTGATAATATGATTCGCTTTTGATGGTGTGATGAGAAACTTGATAGCTGATTATAAGCTGTTACTAAATAAGTAGCCGTTATATTGAAAATGATTAGGAATGGAATACCCAAGGTTCTTGTCCAGACTGGTGTTGCCATCTGGAACTTATGCCATACAATGTCATATGACATGTTGGCACATCTCATTAACTGCTAAATCTCACATAAACAGATTCCCAGTTTGCCCCTTAAGTTCTCAAATTGTGTAGCATCCAATGCTTTTGTAAAGATATCAGCCAACTGCAGATTTGTAGCTACATGTTCCAATGAAATCACCTTTTCTTCTACAAGATTTTTGATGAAATGATGTCTGATATCAATATGCTTGGTCCTGCTATGTTGGATGGGATTCTTTGATATGTTGATTGCACTTAAGTTGTCACAGTACAATGTCATGACATCCTGTGGGACATTGTACTCAGTGAGCATTTGCTTCATCCAAACCAACTGAGAACAACTGCTTCCAGCTGCTATATATTCAGCTTCAGCTGTAGATAAGGATACACAATTTTGTTTCTTACTGAACCAAGAAATCAAATTGTTTCCTAGAAAGAAGCATCCTCCTGAAGTGCTTTTTCTGTCATCAGCACTTCCATCCCAATCAGCATCACAGAAGCCAGTGAGAATTGGTTTACATCCATGAAAGTACATTATGCCATAGTCACAAGTACCATTAACATATTTAAGAATTCTCTTGACTTGATTGAGATGACTGACTTTTGGATCAGCTTGATATCTTGCACATACACCTACTGCAAATGCTATGTCAGGTCTGCTAGCAGTCAAGTATAACAAGCTTCCAATCATGCTTCTGTGTAAGCTTTGATCTACATTCTCACCCTTTTCATCTTTAGTCAGCTTTAAATGTGTGGGGGCAGGAGTTCTCTTTTGAGTAGCATTTTCCATTCCAAATTTCTTGACTATGTTCTTGGTATACTTGCTTTGGGAAATGAACATTGAATCTTCCATTTGCTTTATTTGCAGACCAAGAAAGTAGGTTAACTCTCCTACTAGGCTCATTTCAAATTCAGATTCCATCTGCTTGACAAAATGTTTGACCATCCTGTCAGACATCCCACCAAAGACAATATCATCAACATATATTTGAGCAATTATGATATTTCCTTCTTCATCTTTAACAAACAAGGTTTTGTCAATTCCACCTTTTCTGTACCCTTGCTTGATAAGAAATGTAGTCAGTCTTTCATACCATGCCCTTGGAGCTTGCTTCAGACCATAAAGTGCCTTCTTTAGTTTGTATACATGATTTGGACAGCTTGGATCAACAAATCCTTTAGGTTGTTCTACATATACCTCTTCATTGAGATAACCATTTAAAAAGGCACTTTTCACATCCATTTGAAATAGCTTGAACTTTAAGATACAAGAAATTCCCAAAAGTAGTCTAATTGATTCAAGCCTTGCTACTGGTGCAAAGGTTTCATCAAAGTCTACTCCTTCAATTTGAGTGTATCCTTGAGCTACAAGTCTAGCTTTGTTCTTTGTAACAACTCCTTGTTCATTTGACTTGTTCTTATACACCCATTTTGTTCCAATCACATTTATGTCATCAGGTCTAGGAACAAGATTCCATACTTCATTCCTTGTGAATTAACCTAATTCCTCTTGCATAGCACTAATCCAGTATTCATCAGTAAGAGCTTCCTTGATGTTCTTAGGTTCTATTTTAGAAACAAAACAAGAACCTGAAATTACTTCTCTTGATCTAGTGCTCACACCTCTGTTGGGATCACCAATTATCAAATCTTTGGGATGATCTTTCTGTATTCTGATGGAGGGAGGTTTGCTGGATTCTTCTGTCCTTGTATCAGTTTGAGTGAAGTTATAATGATCATTCTTTTCTTCAGCTTCAATCTTGATATCAGCAGATGTTCCAACATCTTCTGGGACATCTGTAGGAGCATCATCAATTATCACATTTATGGACTCCATGATTACCTTGGTTCTAGAATTAAATACTCTATATGCTCTGCTGTTTATAGAATATCCAAGGAAAATCCCTTCATCACTTTTAGGATCCATTTTTCTTCTTTGCTCCCTATCTGCCAGAATGTAACAGTTACTTCCAAACACATGAAAGTACTTGACTGTGGGTTTTTTGCCCTTCCAGACTTCATATATTGTGGACAGAGTTCCTTTCCTTAAAGTAACTCTGTTATGGATGTAACAAGCAGTGTTCATAGCTTCAGCCCAGAAGTACAAAGGTAACTTTTTAGCATGGATCATAGCTCTTGCTGATTCTTGAATAGTTCTATTCTTCCTCTCAACAATCCCATTCTGTTGAGGAGTGATAGGTGAAGAATATTCATGATTGATTCCTTCTGAAGAGCAGAAATCTAAGAACTTTTGGTTCTCAAATTCTTTTCCATGATCACTTCTTATTCTAATTACACAGCTGGATTTCTCCCTTTGTAACCTTTGGCTTAATTCTTTGAATACATCAAATACATCAGACTTTTCTTTGATGAAATTTATCCATGTATATCTTGAAAAGTCATCAACCACCACATAGGCATACCTCTTGCCACCAAGACTTTCAACCTGCATAGGTCCCATAAGATCCATATGTAATAATTCCAAAACTTTAGAAGTTGTCAGATGTTGGAGCTTTGGATGGGACATCTTGGTTTGCTTGCCTATTTGACATTCACCACATATTTTGCCATCATCAATCTTCAGTTTAGGAATACCTCTTACAGCATCCATAGATATTATCTTCTTTATGCCTCTGAAATGAAGATGACCTAGCCTTTGGTGCCAAAGTTTCACTTCTTCTTCTTTAGCTAAAGAACAAGTTGAAGTGAGACTGAGGTTTTGAGATTCCCACATGTTATAGTTGTCTTCAGTTTTGGTAAAGTTTACACTGTACCCTTGATCACATAATTGACTTATACTGATCAGGTTAGCAGTTAAACCTTTAACTAGCAGTACATCATCTAGTCTTGGAACATCTTGACAGTCCAAGGTCCCAACTCCCTTGATTTCTCCTTTAGCTCCATCTCCAAAAGTTACATACTTGGATGAATGTGACTTTAAGTTTACTAGCAGGTTCTTCAATCCAGTCATGTGTCTTGAACATCCACTATCAAAATACCAGTCTTCCTTAGCTGATACTCTTAGTGATGTATGTGCTATATATGCAACACTTTTCTTTGACCATTTGAGTTGAGATTTCTTTTTATGTCTCTGCTCAGTGTGTTGTTCAACAGCAGATCTCCAAGATTGATTGTTGATCTTGTTCTTGGGTATGTAGCCTTGATCAGCCTGAATGCTAGTTTTTGGTCTCCATACCTTCTTGATGACTTCTGTATTCTGCTTAGGAGGTTGCTGATTTCTTTGATGATTATGCAGCATTTTCTTGTTAGCTTCAATTTTCTGCTTAGAAGGTTGCTGATACATCTGATTTGGATATCCATGTAGCTTATAGCAGTGAGGTTTGATATGTCCAAATCTTCCACAGTGATGGCATCTCCATCTTTGATACTTCTTCTTCATTTTGTTCTTTCCAGAATGTTGAGACATCTGTTGGAACATTATGTTTGATTTTGTGTTCTTTTCCTGATGTTGAAGCATCTGTTGGGACATCTTGTTTGACTGTATGGATTTTGAAGTTGTTTTGCTAGAGCTAGCTTCATCTTTATGTACTCTGTTAAATCCTAGTCCACTTTTATCCCCTGAGTGCTTATTGTTATTGAGAATAATATCCAGTGTATTTGAGCTGCTGTTCAACATTCTAACAGATTTGGACATATGTTCCAACTTGGAGTTGAGAAGACTTACTTCACTTTTCAAGGTGTCAATGATCTCTTGATCACTTGCTTTTTCATCTTCTAATGTCTCATTCTGCTTCTTTAGCTTTATAACCTCACTGCATATTTCAGTGCTTCTTTTGTATAGATCTTTGAATGCTTGCTCAAGTTCTTCATAAGTACACTCTCCATCACTGGAATCACTTTCAGAGTCACATAATCCAGCTAAAGCAGTGATATGCTTAGCTGATTCTTCTTCTGAATCTCCTCCTGAGTCTTCATCAGACCAGGTTACAGATAGTCCTTTCTTTTGCCTTTTTAAGTAGGTAGGACATTCATTCTTGATGTGTCCATATCCTTCACATCCATGGCATTTGATTCCTCTTTCTTGACTGGTCTTTTCAGCATAATTTGACCTTCTGTTAGCATCATAAGGTCTCTTGTTCTCAGAAGAGTTTGTGTATCTTCCACTGGGATTGGATTTGCCTTCCATTCCTCTGAGAATCTTTTTGAATTGTCTTCCAAGCATAGCAATGTTGTCTGATAAGCTTTTACCAGTTTCTGATTCATCATCTTCTTCTTCATCAGTATTTGTTACCAAGGCTATGCTTTTGTTCTTCTTAACATTTGTGTCATTCATTCCCATCTCAAATGTTTGAAGGGAACCAATGAGTTCTTCAACTTTCATAGTGCATATGTCTTGAGCTTCTTCTATTGCTGTGACTTTCATGTCAAATCTTTTTGGCAAAGATCTGAGGATTTTTCTTACAAGTTTTTCATCAGTCATCTTTTCTCCCAAAGCTCCAGAAGTATTAGCTACTTCCAAGATATTCATGTAGAATTCATGAACTGTCTCATCTTCCTTCATTCTCAAGTTTTCAAATTTAGTGGTGAGAAGTTGAAGTCTGGACATCTTTACCTTTGATGTTCCTTCATGAGTTGTTTTGAGAGTATCCCACACATCTTTGGCTAGCTCACAGTGATGCACAAGTCTAAAGATGTTTCTATCAATGCCATTGAATAGAGCATTTAAGGCCTTGGAATTGCCTAGTGCTGAATCTTCTTCTTCCTTACTCCATTCTTCTTCAGGTTTCAACACTCTTGATCCATCTTTGGTGTCTTGGATAGGATGTTCCCATCCAATATTGACTGCTCTCCAGGCCCTGTTGTCAAGTGATTTTAAGAATGCAATCATTCTTGGTTTCCAGTAGTCATAATTAGATCCATCCAGAATAGGTGGTCTATTTACTGATCCTATATCTCTGTCCATGTTTCTAGAATTTGTATTCCCTAGATCTCACCCAGTATAAACAGGCAGGGTGCCTGCTCTGATGCCAATTGAAATTCTGTGATCAGGTATGAGATGTCCTAAGAGATGTCCCAACACTTGACAGATTTAACCAAAACTTAAATAGCAAGAAAAGTAAACAACACAGAAGTTTGTTAACCCAGTTCAGTGTATAACCACACTTACATCTGGAGGCTACCAAGCCAGGAGGAAATCCACTATAAGTACTATTAATTCTAGACTTAAACCACCCTGTTTAATCTATCACTTAATAACTACCCAATGCAATTTCTACCTAAGACACAACTTAGATAAGAGTACCCTACTCACTCCCCCTCAATCACACAGTGATCAAGTTTACAAGTTTAATAAAATTGAAGACATTCTTCAAACAATACAGCTTGATCTTACTTCACAGTTTCAATCAAGTTACAAATGCACTTATGCTTAAAAGCTCATCAAGTGGTACAATTAAAAACAACCTGCTATTAAAACACTAGACACCCTATTTTGTCTTCTGAAATTCGTACTCAATTCTATGAGTTTCTGTTGATTAAATAGGTATCTGTAATTTGGGCTTTCTGTAGAATGATCCAGCCCTAATGCACATGCAGCTTCCACCTTGAATTTAGGGTTTGTTACTTCCTAGATTCTAGGTGATTTAGGCCTTCTGTTTTAATCTGAATCCTCAATATAAAACTCCCTACAGATGCGCCTTGTTCTGTTTTTATCCATCATTAATTAATTCCAGATAACTCTCCTTAAATATCTCTGATCAGTTAGTCAATAATTAATTCTGGTAGCAGGTTTGAGATGTCTCAACATCTGTTGGGACATCCTGAAAAACTGAACTTAAGTCATTAACACAATGTCCCAACATCTGGTAAGACATCCTGAAATAAGTTCATATACTCTGTTTGATTATGTCCCAACATTTGATAGGACATTCTGAACTGAATTCAATATTTCTTGTTGGTCAAAAATTCTGCCAATTCAAGACATCTACAATCACGATGGATGCAGACTGTTGTGCCTATGCCAGAAAGTGCCATAAATGCCAGATTTATGCAGATAAGGTGCATGTGCCTCCGAATCCTTTGAACGTAATGTCTTCACCTTGGCCCTTTTCCATGTGGGCATTGATATGATTGGGAAGATCGAGCCGACTGCTTCAAATGGCCACAGATTCATCCTGGTAGCCATTGATTACTTCACCAAATGGGTTGAAGCAGCTTCGTATGCAAATGTCACCAGACAAGTGGTAGCCAGATTCCTGAAGAGAGACATCATCTGTCGGTATGGAGTACCCGAGCGAATCATTACTGATAATGGTTCCAACTTGAACAATAAAATGATGGCAGAATTATGCCGGGACTTCAAGATCCAACATCACAACTCTTCTCCTTACAGGCCAAAGATGAATGGCGTTGTTGAGGAAGCTAACAAGAACATCAAGAAAATTGTGCAAAAGATGGTGGTCATTTACAAAGACTGGCATGAGATGCTACCATTTGCCTTGCATGGGTGCCGTACCTCAATTAGAACATCCACTGGGGCAACACCGTATCAACTTGTGTATGGTATGGAGGCAGTCCTACCTGTTGAAGTTGAATTACCCTCCCTACGAATACTGATGGATGTCAAGTTGAATGAAGCAGAATGGGTCCGTTCTCGATACAATCAACTGAATCTGATCGAAGAGAAGAGATTAGCTGCGATCTGTCATGGGCAGTTATATCAGAAGAGAATGAAGAAAGCCTTCGATCAGAAAGTCAGGCTTCGGGAATACCAAGTAGGAGATCTTGTGTTGAAAAGACTCTTTCCTCCTCATACAGACCACAGGGGCAAGTGGACTCCGAATTACGATGGTCCGTTCATAGTAAAGAAAGTTTTCTCTGGTGGAGCACTGATGCTCACTACTATGGATGGTGAAGATTTCCTGTCCCTTGTGAATTCAGATGCAGTTAAAAAATACTTCGCATAAAATGACCCGTTGGACATAAAAACAGAATGTAAGTCCAGGCAAAAAGAGGGCATCCCGGCGAGTCAAAAACAGAATAAAAGACTCGGGCAAAAATAAGGGAAAATAAGGAAAAATGTACACCCGTTGAGTTGAAAAGCCGCATTGGATAGCTCAGGCAAAAAATGGGTATCCCGGTGGATTGAAAACCCGAAAGGGTGATCCACGCAAAATTAGGGAATAAGCGAACAACTGCATTCTGAATTCGTTTGTATCACCCTCAACATGGCAAGCTTCGAAAGGATAAAGCATCGGTCAGAATCAACTTTCTTCAGAAAGCAAGATGAGAAGAACGTCAAGGTCATACGGGTCATAGCAAAGGGAAGCTAACTGAAGCGTCATCAACATTGCCAGCACCTTCATTTTTCTCAATTTGTAACAATCCCCTTATTTCAGGGGATTTGTTTCTTTGACTGTACTTGCCAATTCAGGGCACGCAAATTAATAAAATCAAAATTTTCAGTCACACTGCGTCTTGTGCATTTTTGTTTCGTTTGCAAAATGTCTGGTATTCACGATATGATACTTGCATAAAACAAATGTGCCTTTCTAAATAAATGCTTGCAGGAAATATATTTACTTCCAGGAATATCTAAACTCCTATGACGGAATCCGGTAAGGGATACCTCGGGATACTTGTGCATTTCTTTGTTTTGACAGGATTGTAGTCTGGAATACATTTCCTCAGCAAGGTTGCCAAATCATTGTTTCCTCAGCACATCCTCCAAACAGCACCGAAAATGCTTTCTCCCCATCAGAGTTGTCAGGCATCACTTCTCCAACACATTTTTCTCCAGAGCAGCATATGTAAACGCTCATTTCCCCAACTGAGTTGTCAAGTATCCTCATCCTCAGCAGAATCCTCACAAAACCTCTGGGAGGATCGTCCAGCGATCTTTTCTCCCCCAGAGTGCCAAATCTCTTATCTTCGGCAAAGACAGAGAACCTTCTCCCCACAGAGCTCCAGTCTCCTCCAAGAAGAGCAACTTCTGAAATTCTCACACAACAAAGTGACGAAAGCTTCTTCATCCCCAGCTGGGATTCTCCTTCAAGCAGATCAGCCAGAGATCTTCACAGCAGCGGGATCCGAATCCCGGATTGGTATCCTTTGCATAATCATAGCATTTGCATCATAAATCACCACAAAAGCGTAGCATTCCGTCTAATACGGGGCATTACGGCAAAAATCAAACATATCGCATGATCACTAGTCAGGTTTGAACCCGTCACCTGTAAATACCAACAATACCTCATCATGTATATGAGTATTAAAACCTCCCCTCAGAAATCCAAAGCATCCCTTTGCACTCTCAATCACATATACTTCTTGCCACTCATCTGTGTCATATCCCCAGTAGAAAGCCAATGCGTCCCCTTTGCAATCAACAAACACATGATCATGTGTACTTTCGACACTTGTCCGTGTCATATCATCCCCTGCAGATATAAACCAAACCAGTGCTTGTACTTTCTCTTGACACCCGTCCGTGTCACCTATCCCCGACACAGTTGCCCAAAAAACTTATTATAATACTTCTTCTGACACCCGTCTGTGTCATCCTATCCCTACAGGTTGCTAGAATACCTTTTGCGCCTTATTATACAAATGTTTGCTCATAACTCATACACTTTCTCTTTTGACACTCGTCCGTGTCACTTTTCCATAGCAAGTTGAACACTCGTCCGTGTCTTGCTCATACTTCACAACACTTGTTATTACTTATACAGATACTCGTCCGTATCTTATATATACACTTATTCCCCACAGATTCGACACTCGTCCGTGTTCTTTGTTAACCAGTTGGTACTCGTCCGTATCATCATCTCTGAACACGCGTCAGCATTTGTTTCTACCGATACTCGTCCGGATCACAGTCTTAAGGATGCTCGTCCGCATATTTAATCTATACACCGCGTCAAACACTTATACCTTTTATTTTTGGATGTAAACACTCGTCCGTGTTTACCATTCCCCAGCAAATCGCCAGCATCAACGTTTCTTCTATCCGACATTCGTCCTATGTCGGGATACTTTCGGCAGCCGTACCTTGCCAGGTGATCGTCCCTCACCTATGGATGACCGTCCCTCATCCTTCCCCCAGCGGAGTCTCCATTATTGGGACCCTTTTCTATCCGATATTCGTTCTATGTCGTGATATTTTTTCGGCAGCCGTACCCTGCCAGGTGATCGTCCTTTGCCTCGGATGACCGTCCCTCATCCTTATCCCCAACAGAGCAGCCGTTCCCTGCTAGGTGATCGTCCTTCACCTTTTTGATGATTGTCCTTTATCATTTCATCCGATGGCCATCCCCATCTTTGATCCTGTTATCTGACATTCGTCCTATGTCATGATAAACCCCGAGAGCAGTCGTACCCTGCTAGGTGATCGTCCTTCACCTCTTGATGATCGTCCTTCATCATGCTTATCCGATGGTCGTCCCCATCGTCGACCCTTTTCTATCCGACATTCGTCCTATGTCGTGATAAAGAGCAGTCGTCCCCTGCTAGGTGATCTTCCTTCACCTTTTGATGACCGCCCCTCATCATTATTTCATTTATTCTTTGAACTGATGGCCGTCCCCATCATGACCTCTTTATTTCCCCAGCATGTCGGCCGTACCCATCATTACTTTATCCCCAGCAGTCGTCTTCTGCTCGATGGACGTCCTCC
Organism: Lathyrus aphaca; assembly: GCA_963966055.1. Taxonomy (NCBI): domain Eukaryota; kingdom Viridiplantae; phylum Streptophyta; class Magnoliopsida; order Fabales; family Fabaceae; genus Lathyrus; species Lathyrus aphaca. The sequence goes on along the minus strand of OZ014519.1, from coordinate 732,631,383 downwards.
ATCGCTTTCACTTGATAATCATACTATACTTTCTTTTACAATCTATATCCCTTTTCTTCTTCTCCTCAGTGAGTGCAAATTTTGGACTGTCTTTGGTATTCAACCACAAGTTATCTTGATTGTCTGTTAAGCCAGGCGCTTACATCCTGTACAACTAACTCATGCTTGAATAGGGGCAGCTGTAAACACCCCAAATTTGCCCTCACTAAGTTCACATCATCTGCATCTAGGGTTTGTGATCTGAGCAATCCAGGATCCATCTGAGCCACTCAAAAGGTCTCCAATCATTTCAAGAGGGTCCATGTATGTTCAATCATCATATTTTATCCTCCAAAGATCAAGGAAGTCAAAGAATCACAAGAACTGGCAAAGCATGGAAGCAGAGCTAGGGTTTAATTGCACAGATGACCTAAAATTAGGGTTTTGGTTTCAGAGGCCATAACTCCAAATTTTTTTGTCATTCTTGTTTCTATTGGTCTCAATATGTTATAAGGATCATGTGTACCAAGTTTGATGAAGAAATTCTTTGTGGAAGTCATCTGATCACTGGTTAACTTCTTGAGCAAGTCAGAGCAAAATCAGGGCATCTGAGGCCCCCCAACATAGAACCAAAGTGGATTTTTCTCAAATTGAGGTTATATGATCTTTATTTGATCTTTGAAGAGCTTATAAGATCACAAAATTGAAGAAAAGTGAGCTAAACCAAAAGTTGCCAAAAATGGAAATGACTTGTAATGTAAACTTTCCATTTTGGGAAAGTTTTTCAACCTCCTCTTTCTCAACCAAAAATGCTTCAAATGAAAAATTGTTGGTCATGAAAGTTGTAGATTGGATCATTCCCTTTTCAAAAAGTATAAGAACAAGATCTAATTCATTTTGGAACTCAAGATATGGCTTGTCAAAGTTGGCAAAAATCCCATAATTTCAAGAATGCACCAAAAGGGATTCTTTGCAAAACCACTTGCCAAGGCTTTTTGTGACTTCAAACACACTTCAATACATCATAACATCAAAGTGCATTGTCTCTAGATCAGAATTGCCCAAGGAATTGCAAGATCACATGCCTTGAACATCAAGATTTCTCAAAGGGGCCAAAACTTCACATAATTGCAAAACACCCCATAACTTATTTCCCACATGCTGAATTGCTTCAAGATTGAATTTGTGGACTTCCTTGAAGCCAGCTGCGCATGGACATGCCCAAAGGTCAGTTGCATCCTTGCCCATACCCCAAGTACACAAGTTGGTAACTTTTTGCAAGAAGGACATACCAATCACAATAGGGCACAACCACTCCACAGTCCTATCACAAGTTGATATGTGGACCAAATGTTGATCATAACACACAAGAACACAAGATGAACCCTAAGAATCACCAAGTTCACAAAAACTCTCCCTCTTGCAAAAGCTTTCAAATTTCATAACTCAGCCACTCAATCTTCAAACTAATTCCACCAGTCATCTCTAAATCACTCACTGATCACAAACCAACCATTGAAACAGCCAAAAGCACCTCATACACTAAATACGATTTCTGACCAGTTGGAGTGCAAACTCACAAACCAGCCATCCTCAAAGCTTTCCAAGCATTGCAACTTCTTCAGGAAGGTCATTAGAGGCATTTTGCACCAAGGAAGTGGCCAGAGAGCTCAAGGGTAAGAAGCTCCATCTCAGGTAGCCATTCGAATTAATTTTTCCAGAACCTCTTTTTTATGTTACAAAATGACAAAGCATGCTCCACTGATCACACTGAACTTTAGGATTAATTTGTGATTAAATCATTAGGATTAATTTGTGATTAAATAATTAATTTGTGATTAAATCATTAGATCATTAGGATTAATTTGTGATTAAATAATTAATTAATTAAGTTTAAGTAAGTTTGAATATAGGCCTTTAGATCTGGCGCGCAGTCAACAAATCCATCCCCAGATTCAATCTCATCCCTCCATTCAGCATACTTCCATTTTATTTAATTTTAATTTCATTTTTTTCTCATTTATCTAGCATAATTTATTAAAAATAGCTAAAAATTTCCAAAAATATTTTTATTCTGCATTTTTATTTCAAATAATTTTCTTAACCCAAAAATATATATATATATTTTTTTGCATTAAAGAATCATTTTTAAAACATTTAAATGTTTATTTTAGTTAATTAATGGAAATTAATTAATTAAAATATCATTTAGGTTTCTAAAAATTCCCAAAAAATCCATATTGCATCTTTAAACATTTAGAGACATTGTCATACCATCCACACAAATTTTTTTTTGGTTTTGAATCATCTTTGATAATGTTTCTTGAATTTAGGGTTCATAAAATCCTATTTTTGAACCCTAACTTCAAGAATTCTTTTCTGCCTAACCAAGAATGGTATGACCATGGTTCTTTTTGCATTGATATTCATTTGACATGTAAAATCAATCAATGATGCATAAAAATATGAAATCGAAAAAGACATAGAGCTTGAACAAAAACGATTCGGTTAAGGCATAGGAGGAGGTTTTGGACAATGTGAATGATGCAAATGCATTCTATGATCCTCAAAGAAAGTGTTTCAACCTTGAGAAAGCTTGGAAACAACCTCTAGGGTCAAAAGCGAATCTCACCTTTTCTTGAAAATTTTGAAATTTGTTACTTTGTTCTTGGCTGCAAAAATTCGTCCCTAATGCAATGGTCTTGTTGTCCTTATATCATAGAGTGAATTAGGTCAAAAATCTTATGGATTTGTGGGCTTTTTGATGTAGCTTGATCATGAAGAAATCAAATATTTGAAAATCACCAAAAATCAAATCTAACAATGCTAAATTGATTATGCACGAATTTGGATGTGATCAATCAACTCTAAATGATGTTTATGACCTTCTAGAATCACAATCATGTCCAAATATTTGATTTTTATATTTTATTTTGATTTAATTTGTATTTTAATGAATAAAATTCAAATAAATATTGAATAAAAAATCAGATAATGCTTGGATTGGGTCGTGCTTGAGGTTATCATGAAGATTGGGTGGCAATTTGGTAGGCCCATTTGGCAAAAATTGGATTTAAGGCTTCATTTGCTTCACATACCTCCCAAAAATTTCCCAACTTTGCAAAGGCACAAATCCCTCAATTTTAAGGTTATGAAGGTGTTCTTGGACATTTTGTAAAGCTTAGAGAGTCTTTTAACCAACCTCTTTGGTCTCATGTCCATATCCTTTACCATTTTCAAATTATGCTCTTTGGAAGATGTTGACTTTTTGTTGACTTTTAAAATGACCTATAATGTTTTAGCTCATACCTTCCAAATGAAGCATTTTTGGGCTTGGCTTGTGAGACACAAAGTTGTAGAGAATTCAATTTCCTTCAAAATAAGCTTTGGATGGAAAAAATTTGATGAAGCATGTGAAAGCTATGGCTGGACAAAGTTCAGTTGACTTTTCCTGTGGAAACCCTAATTTAGAAACTCCTGATTCTTGATGATCTGAAATCTCCTTGATGAATCATGATCAACCTTTGATCAAATGATGAATTTTACTTCATAAACTTGTTGTTGGCAAAAAATCATGAAGTTTGACTTTGATTTGACCACAGTTGACATCAATTTGACTTTTTAACCACTTTGACTGATTTTTTGCATATCTGATCATCTGACTGAGCAAACCTTTTGGGGAAGCCTTGAAACTTGACATAGGGATTCTTGAAGACATATAGGATGTTATGAAGCTCACTTGAATCCTTGGAAATCCATTTAGCCTGATGAAATCCAAAACCCTAGTTTAGGATGCATTGCTTAGGAGGATACTTTGTCTGAGGGAATTGTCAAACTTTCTGACTAATTGTGAACCTTGTGAACCTCTTGAGATACCTTGTGAACCTTGTGAACCTTGTGAATCTCTTGAGATAACTTGTGAACCTTGTGAACCTCTTGGGACACCTTGGTACACAATGCCTTGACTAGGTGAGGGCAAAGTTTGGGGTGCAACAGTTTCTACCAAGGTATCCCAAATCTCCTTTGCCAATTTACATTGTGATACGCGGAAGAACTCATCCATACTGAGAGCGCTTTGGAGTATGTTGATTTCCTTCTTCTCATTCAGGATCTTCTTCTTATCATCTTCATCATAAGTATTCTTTAACTTTGCGGTTCCAACGCCATTGATCACGTTTACAGGATTATGTGGACCTTCTTCGATCGCTTCCCATATGCCTTCTCCTTGGGCTTCAAGATGTGCTTTCATTCTGATTTTCCAAAAATCAAAGTATTCGCCGGAGAAGAGTGGAGGCTTGTTTCTACTTCCACCATCTTTGAAAACAGGATTTGAGTTTGCGGAAGCCATACAGGATCTTGTAGGAATAGGTTACCTAAACCTGCTCTGATGCCAATTGTAGTTTCAAAGTACGCCTAAGAGGGGGGTGATTTAGGTGCTATAAGACTTTTCGATTATTTTCTTTGATGGATGGATTTTTCTTTTACTTGTTTATGGGATGAAAGCTATAAAGCGAGAAAGTAAAAGAGACAACAAATTATCCTGGTTCCCTTCACAGTTCGAAGGTACATCCAGTCCCCTTTCCAACACGAAAGAGATTTTCCACTAGTTTTTAGAAATGTACAACCTATTGCACCTTCAATCGGTGAGTCCTACTTTCTAAACAACTAAACAACCTAGTGTGCAAGAACAATCCTCTTGCAATCACTATCCCTTGAGTCCAACAATCTTGGATCACAAGTCACAATAGAAAATCTATTTTAATTCTTTGTAATTTTGAGAATAGTAAAATGTTTGATATCAATATAAATTGATCTTCTCCTTTGATCAAAATCCACTTTTTAAATTTCAATACAAGTGTTCAATGATGAATATGAAATGTTATGAATCACAATATGAACACTTTTTAAAGTTTGAAAATATATGTAAAAGAATGATTTTGATTGAGTGATTTTTATAAAAAATTCTAGGAGGTGTTTTTGATTTTGAAAAAATTCAGAATATATAATATTCAAAACACCCTTTCAAAAAGGTGTGAAAAAAATTATGAAACATAATTTAATGAAGAGGTATAACCAAAAGACATAATTTGAATTTTAAAGAAATAATTTTTTTCAAAATCTTTCAGTGTTAACCGGTTAACCAAATGGTTAACCGGTTAACGCATAGCAACGTTAACACTGGCTTTTAAAATTTGAAGCTGTTAACCGGTTAACCAAATGGTTAACCGGTTAACACTGTTAAAAATAGAAAAATTCTTAATTTTAAAAGTGTCAAACCATTTTAAAAAAATTTCAAAAATTGTATGCAATATGATAACATGTGAAATGATTTATTGAACACTTGTACATCAATTTGTAAAGGGTTTTGATGTACCTCAACGTATGCATCCAAGCTTGAAATAAACCGAATGAGCAAAAGAAGCTTGATCACAATGCCGATGCTTGTTGCTAGATCATGTTTGAGAGCTCTTGACTTTTTGCAAATATGAAGTGCATGACAGTCGTGTTGTCTTCATCAAAATCTTCGAGGTTGAAGGCGTGCTTCTACAAGCCTAACACTCTCAGGTATCGTCTCACAAACCATGCTTAACTCTCTAAACTGCTCAATTAATTCCAACTCTTTCACCATCAATGTCGATATATGAATCGTATTACGGCTCAACGCATCTTATACAACATTAGTCTTACCCGAATTATAGCTCAAATTAAAATCATAATCTTTTAGAAATTCTAACCACATTTTATGCCTCATATTCAGCTCTTTCTGGTCAAACAAATATTTTAAAATTTTGTGATGGCTAAATACCTCAAATCTTGATCCGTACAAATAGTGCCTCCAAATCTTCAATACAAAAACCACTGCAGCTAACTCAAGATCATGAGTAGGATAATTCCTCTCATGCAGACTCAAATGTCTGGAAGCATAAGCTACCACCTTACCATCTTGCATCAAAACTCCACCTAGTCTCATCTTAGACGTATCATAATATACAACAAAAGGTTCATCGGGACTTGGTAAAACTAACACTGGTGTTGAAGTCAATTTCTTTTTCAATTCTTCGAAACTTTCCTCATAAGTTGTATCCCAAATAAACGCTTGACTCTTTCTAGTCAATTGAGTACACTGTAAAGCCAAATTAGAAAACCCTTGGATAAATCTTCTATAATAACTTACCAAGCCCATAAAACTCCTAATCTCCGTAACTGTCTTCGGAGGTTCCCATTGCAACACAACACTTACCTTAGAAGTATCCATTGTTATACCATCACCAGAAATAACATGACCCAAGAAACTTACACTCTTAAGCCAAAAATCACACTTTGATAACTTTGCAAACAACTTATTATCTTTCAACACTTGCAACGCAATTCACAGATGATCTATGTGATCCTCTCCAGTCTTAGAATAAATAAGGATATCATCAATGAATACCGCGATAAACTGATCCAAATAAGAATGGAAGATATGGTTCATATAATTCATAAATACATCTGGTGCATTAGAGACTCCGAAAGGCATCACAGCTTATTCATAATGTCTATAACGAGTTCTAAATGCAGTCTTCTGAATATCACCTTTTTTTACTCTAATCGGATGGTAATCTGACCTCAAATCAATCTGACTAAAAATACAAGCACCAACTAGCTTATCCATTAAGTCATTGATCCTTGGAAGAAGATACATATTCTTAATGGTCACTTTATTCAACTGAAGATAATCAATGCATTACCGCATACTACCATCTTTCTTCTTTACCAACAATATTAGAGCTCCCCATGGTGACACACTGGGTCGAACAAACTTCTTATCAAGCAACTCTCCAATCTGAGACTTCAATTCAGCCAACTCTGAAGCAGACATTTTGTATAGCGCCATAGAAATAGGCCTTGTACCAGGAATCAAATCAATAGTAAATTCAACTTCTCTCGTCGGAGGTAATTTTATAATATTTTCAGGAAATACTTCCGGAAATTCATTCACAATCGGCAAATCACTAACTGACACTTTGCTTTCAACAGATAAAGATGTGAACAATGCAAACATCTTAGCCTCATCTTCCAAAAAAGTCCGCAACTCCTTAGTGGATAAAGAATTAGCCAACGCTTCCTCTTCAGGAGTAAGGAATAACAACCTTTTCCTATAACATTCAATATAAACCTGGTTGAACTCCAACCAGTTCATCCCCAAAATAACATCCAAATTACTAAGCGGTAAGAAAATCAAATCCATGTTGAAATCTCTATCAAAAATAGTCAATGGACACTTCAAACACACTAAAGATGTAACCACAGAACCAATAGACGGAGTCTCAATTGTCATCCTTTGATTTAGAGTAGATGGTATAATCCCTAACCTCTTCACACAATCAACAGAAATAAATGAGTGTGTTGCACCCGTATCAATAATAGCAATCAAAGGAGTACCATTAATAAAACAAGTACCTTTGACGGAACGCTCCTCATTAGTGGATTGGGCTCCCACTAAAGCAAACACTTTCCCACTAGCTCCTTGGAACTTCTTCGGTTTCTAGCAAGTTGTACTAATATGGCCCTGTTCACCATAATTGAAACAAGTAGGCAAGGTATCTTTGCAATCTGCCACCACATGACTTGTTTGTCCATACTTGAAGCATTTCTTCACTTCATTCTGGAAAATATCAGCACGATGACATGTGCTTCCACATCTGAAACGCTTCACAGGATTGGGATTCACCCCTCCCCCGCTTGGCTTCTTGTCAGCAGTAGCTTTTTGCTTACCTTTGTCAGTTGAAGCACTATAAGGAGTACCCCCAAACCTCTGCTTACCCTAACGATCATTCACAGCTTTGTAGTAAGAAATCCTAGCTCTTTTGTCATTATCATAGATCTTGTTCCTACTAACAGACTCTAGATAGTTCTGAATATTCTGACAAGCAATGCCCTGTTTGATCTTAGGATGCAACCCGTTCTCAAACTTCAGACACTTCAAAGTCATAGCATCTTCAGTGTTATAATATGCATAATATTGCACCAACTCCTCAAATCTGGAAACATACTCAGCCATAGTCATATTACCCTGCTTAAGCTCCAAAAACACTACCTTTATAGCATTGTGGATGTCCTTTGGAAAGTAATTCTCCAGAAATTCTTTTCTAAACACAACCCAAGTAACAGCAGTACCTGCAGCTTCCAACCTTTGACGATTGTTGTCCCACCAGACTTCGACTTCACCTTCAAGCATGTGAGTACCAAACATCACCTTCTGATCATCATTTCACCCCATGGTTCTAAAGATCTTCTCCACAACCTTCATCCATTTCTATGCAGCCTATGGATCCAGAATACCCCCTTCATAAGTAGGCGACTTGTTACTTCTAAACTGATCCAGATCACAAAACTCAGCATTCCAAATAGTTGGTCCAATATTTTCAACAACTCGTGTCATTGCTTGCATAACAGCAGCAAGAACAACATCATTTCTTCCTACCATGCTGTAAACACCCCAAATTTGCCCTCACTCATTTCACCATGGCTTGTGATCTTTTCATGTGCATAGGTTCAATCATAGCATATCATATTGCATTTTTGATTCACTGCATTGGTTCAAAGTCATCTGCATCTAGGGTTTGTGATCTAAGCCATCCCTGAGCCATTTGAGCCACTCCAAAGGTCTTCAATCACTTCAAAGGGGTCCATGTATGTTCAAGCATCATATTATATCCTCACAAGGTCAAGAGAGTCAAAGAATCACAAGAACTGAGAAAGGCATGGAAGCAGAGCCAGGCTTAACTGCACAGATGACCTAGAATTAGGGTTTTGGTTTCAGAGGCCATAACTCCAATATTTTTGGTCATTATTGTTTCTATTGGTCTCTATATGTTATGAGGATCATTCATATCATTTTTTCATGAAGAAATTCAATGGTGAAGGCATCTGATCAAGAGATGACTTCTTGTGCAAGTCAGTGCAAAATCAGGGCATTTGAGGCCCCCAATGACCCAACCAAAGGGGTTTCTCCATCATTTTGAATGTGTGTGATCTTTATTTGATCATAGAAGATGTTAGAAGTTCACAAAATTGAAGAATTTCAAGTCATTTGCAAAGTTTCCTTTTTGGGAAAGTGACTTGTAATGAAAACTTGCCATTTTGGGAAAGTTTTTCAACCTCCTCTTTTTGATTCAAAAATGCTTCAAATGAGAAAACTTTGGTCATGAAAGTTGTAGATTGGATCATTCCCTTTTCAAAAAGTACAAGAACTCATCCTAATTCATTTTAGATCAAAAGTTATGGCTTGGCAAAGTTAGCAAAAATCACATAATTTCATGTTTTACACCAAAGAGGCATTTTGCAAAATGGTATGATAAGGCATTATAAAGGCTTCAAATGAGCACAAACACTTCACAACATGCTCATGTGACCTCTAAAGATCAGAATTGGCCCAAGAATTATGCATTTTGGTGCCTTGAACTTAAAGAATTTCCAAAAGGGCCAAAGTTGGACAAATTTGCAAAACATCCCATAAACTTCAATCCACTTGCTGCATTGCCTCATGACTGATTCTATGGACATCCTTAATCCATGCTGAGCCATGACAAGCCAAGAGCCAGCTGCAAAACCAGCCCATACCTCAAGTACACAACTTTTGACATTTTGGCAACTTGCCCATACCAATCACCATAGGCCACCAACAACTCTCTGACCTATCACCACTTGATACATAGACCAAAAGCAGCTCAACACACCACACAACACAGCCAGAAGCTCCAAGAACACAACACACTCAAAAATCCCAAAATTTGCAAAAGCTTTCGAATCTCTTGATTCAGCCATCAAACCTTCAAAAATTTTCCACCATTCAACTCCATAAACCTCACTGATCATTTCCCACCTTCCATTTTGCCCTAAAACCTTCATAATCAAAAACACGATTTCAACATTTCATGAACTGAGATTCTGCAAACTTCCTCTAGAGGCCATTTAAACTCCAGCTAAGCATCACAAACACTTGAGGGAGAACATTGGAGAAGTTTTGAAGCAAAGAACTGGCCAGAAAGCACCATTTTTGAAAGCTTCAGTTCAGGTATCATCATGAACATTTTTTCCAGAAACGCGTTTTTAAGTTCCTAAAAGGTTCTCCATGATTCACTGATGATTCTGATATGTTTAGTTTTGAAAATGACCAAATATTAAGCATGTATGAGCTCTCTGAAATTTTTTGACCTAGAACTAATTTGCTTCGATTCAGCTTGAATATGTGAAATAAATTTGTTTTAGTGAGTGATTCTTGTTGAGTGATGCGTGGGGTTGGATTCTGGGCAGAGAGATTAGGTTTTAGAAGCTTGGGGAGAGAGATAGCGTTTTGAGCTGCCGGAGAAGATGACCGGAGCACTATTCCGGTCATCTAAGAGTAATTAGGGCTAATCTCAGGTGATTAGCCAAGTTTGAATATGGAGTGTTGGATGTGAGATGCGCGCGCGTTTTCAGTGGCCAGGATTGTTTTGATTAGCCCTAATCCTCATTTATTAAATTAATTAATTATAATTAGGTTAATTTAATCAGGATAAGCCTCAGCCCTTGGATGACGCGCCAGTCAACCAATCTCACTCCAGTTCAAATTCCAGCCCTTGGATCTGTTGACTTTTCCCTTTTTATTGTTTTAATTCATTTTATTTATATTAAACTTCCACGAATTTTTAAAAATAGCAAAACATATTAAAAAATTCTGATTTTTTTGTCAAACATTTCATTAATTTTCAAAACCCAAAAATATTTTTATTTTTATTTTTTGCATTAAAATTATTTTTAAATCATTTAAATGTTTATTTTTAATTAGTTAATGGAAATTAATCAATTAAAAATGCATTTAGGTATTTAAAAATCACCAAAAAATTCAAATTGCATTCTTTAACATTTAGAAACATTATCAAACTCTCAAAACAAATTTCTTTTTGGTCCTTGATGTATTTTGGCAATTTTCATTGGAATTAAATTTGTTTAAAGGCAATATTTTGGTCCTAACTTGAAAAAATTCATTCTGCCTAATCATGAAGAGTTTGATAATGGTTCTTCTTGCATTGCATCCTTCATATCATGTAGTTTCTAGGGTAAAATTGGTTTGAATTTATCTTTCATTTTCAATTTGATGTGCATTTTTCCTTTTGAGGTACCTTGAAACCCTAGTTGACTTGAGAAAATCATAACTTCCATTAGGTTTAGATTTAGGTCTCTTCCTTTGGGCAGTGAACTTGTGTAGGATTAGGGTTCCTTTGATCCCATTTTAAATTGTTTGTCATGTCATTTGCTTCTGGTTTTGAATTTTTGTGTTGCATGTTGTTCATAAACCCTAATTCTTGCCTTCCTTTGCATCCATCTTCTATTTGCTTGCATTCATGAACTTGCCATGATATCTTGTGCATCAACATGACATATAAGACATCTTAGGACATATTAGAATCATGTTTGATCATTGCATCTTTCATTTGCCATGCTATATGTTCATACCATTTCATAAGCTTTCATGAACCTTTATGGTTCAAAGCATGCTTCATTTGCATCCTCATCCTTGTATGATCATCCACAACTCTTGACATGTGTTTGCATAATCTCTTAGCATCATTAACATCATGTTTATTCTTCTGACTTTGGTTTGCATCATGACATTTCATCTCATTTGCATTGCATTTCATTTCTTTTGCTAACTTTTCAGGTGGTAAGTTGTTTTGAGAAGTGAATTTGCCTTCACTTCTCACAATCTCTTTTCATCTCTCTCTTATGCATCATTGCTGAATTTTATCTTTTGTATTTAAGTGAGCTTGCTCATTCATGCTCTTTCTCACTTTCTTTCCTCAGGCAACTTGTCTTCTTAAGTGAAGCAAGTTGTCTTGCTTCTCTCTGCTTCTTTCCTCATTCATCTGCTTCTTTCCTGGTGGCTTCTCTCCTGGAGATCTTTTGCAAGCCTCATAAACCCTAGGAACAACCAAGCATGATCATGATTAGGGTTTGATTAGTCCCCCATTTAGTTTTGCCTTTGTGTCATCTTTGAGTCTTCTCTTCTCATCTCATAATCAGGGACTAAACCCTTAAGGCTTTAGGACTTTGTGATTAGGGTTATGCCTGCATCCTTCTATTAGGATGGAGTGTATAACTTTAATCCTAAGTGCTAAACCCTTAATATGTTTAAATCCTTTAATAAATCCATCTAATAATCACTAAGACACCAAGCTTGTAACTTGGGCCTTACATTAGGGTTCTAATTCTTCCTTAACTGGTTAAGAAGGACTAACCCTAGTGTTAATGGACAAGTCCCCCTCAAGTTGTCTTACAAACCATAAAATCCACTTCTTAATCATACCATTAACTAAAATCTATTTAATAAAGGTCTTGTTTTGTCATGAGGTTAATCCCTAATCATGGATTATGTTGATGAGCTTTCCTGAGCTTAAATGTTCTCATCTATTATCCTTCTATTAGGATGGTGTAATGAGTCCATTAAATCCTTGATTATGGCTTAAACTCATTACTTAACACTAAACAAAAACTCCAAAAACATCTAAATAATGACAAGTAGGTTAATGATCTTAATCCTACATCTGGGTGTTTAAGTGTGAGGTGTTTACCTCATGCTTAAAGGTATTCTCATTACCCCTAATCAGAGGGAGGATGTGATGAGTTCACTAACCCTTGGTTTAGGCTTAAGCTCATTTTCTTATAACAAACTTCAAAAAGCAATAAAAGATTGAAAACACAAAACAAACAATAATCGTCTCCTCCGGGATTCTTTTCTCATCACACTCACCCACAAACGAGAACTCGCTTCTTCCGTCTAATGCAAGACAGTTTGCACCTGAGCCAGAAAGGTCATACACTTGAGCATAGGCAAGTAAGCAGTTCACAAGTCAATTTATCTTTCAGTCTCTTTGAGTCGAACTACGGTGTTCTGACTTCCACATTGCACGAGAGGATACGTAGGCATAACTTAACAGTTATCGAACAAAAGTCTCTGTATATTCCCCCTCATAATCTTGAGCATTTCACTCTTGTTCTTACACTGACATTTCACTTATACACTTCACATTTCTTTTACACTGACACTTGCATTCTTTCCAGCTTTGATACACAAATTGCACTGACACTACCCCTTTTAAACACAAATCTTTTAAGCGTGGATCCCGTCGAGTACGACGGACAATCTGGGTGCTAATACCTTCCCAGGTTGTAACTAACCCCCTTTCTCAGTCTCTCTGGTTCGCAACCGTCTTATCCTTATCTTTTCTTAGGTTTATGCAGCATTACCTTTCCTTCGGGATAAAAATGCCTAGCTGGCGACTCTATTCATTCCCTTCTCCTTTCGCCAACCGTTCGCGTCTGTACCCTTTCTGACCTGGGTGTCATTTGGTGGGAGCGACAGCTTGGCGACTCTGTTGGGGAAGCTTATACTGTAACCAGGGCTTCTGGTTCTTTTTGTGGGTTCCTCCTAGCGCTTGTTTGATTTGTGTTTACTGGGGTGTTATGTGCTGTTGTGTTTATTTATTTTGCTTTATTTATTGCTTTATGTACAACTTTATTTATTGTTTTCCTTTACAATTTTTCATATTTCATACTGTCATTATCATTGCTGGATCTGGTTTCTGTTTTGGTGGGTGAGGTTTCATTGAGAGTTTAAGGTCCTGTACCTGGGACCTGAGTGACACCTAGGCTAGAGTGGTTCATGTTCTTTCCCATTCCATTTCGGTCTGGTGCGGGAATATGAAACACGGTTCAGATATGGGTTTCTTCTTGAGAACTCTGTGCTACAGATTTCCTGTAGTGCTAGGGCTATCTGGGAAGCCTGCTAAGTCTGGATGACCTTTATTATGACCTTCAGAAACTGAGGTGAATTAGAGGAGGATCTTTTATGGTTATTGTAAACACTGTACCTCCGGGTTAGAAGTGTTTACACTTCTCATCACTGATCCAAGTCTGAGGATCCTTGTTTTAGAACACTGCCTATGAGGGGGTTGGGCTGTTTGCAGGTTTGCAGGTACCATTGGCCACATCATACCCTGTTAATGCTTGGTTTAAGAGTACCTCATTTTGGACAGTTCTTGTGATTTAACCCTGGACATGTGACTCTTTATTTGAGTCCCCCCCCCTTGGTTACTGGATTTCTGAACCTCCATCTGGACTTCTTGAACATACATGGGTTTATATCAAGACAGATAATCAGATCCAGCTTGATCACAAACCCTTGCATATCATTTGCATATTCATCATCTGCATCATTTAACATTTGCTTATTTGCTTTTCAGGGTATCCACATCATATCTGGTTTGGTTTTGACCCCTTCTTCTGCATAGACCTCTGCTTCATCAGTTATCTGCTTCAGCTATCTTCATCATCACCAGCATCAGCCTATCAGTGGCTCATCTCCAGTATCAGTCTTGATCTTCATCAGCAGCTATCTCCATCATCTTCAGCAGCATTCATGGCTACTCCCAGGAAGAGCAATATATCATACCATTTATTTGAGCCTGTGTTGACTGGTATCAGGCAGGTCCAGTCACTTATCACACCTGACCACATCCCATTATTCAGAGAGCATTATGGAGGTATCCTGGATATGGTTATGGACCTTGACCCTTCTCAGAGGAGCATGATCCACACCTGCCTACAGTTTTATGACCCTCCTTTGAGATGCTTCACATTTCCAGACTTTCAGCTAGGACCTCTGCTGGAGGAGTTTTCATCATTGATTGGAGTACCTGTTAGGGGAGGGATCCCCTTCAACCCAGAAATGCCAGCTCCCAGCAATGGAGAAGTAGCAAAAGCACTGTATCTGGAGCCTGCCTTGATTGAGCAGAGCATGACAACAAAAGCTGGGATCCCTGGTTTGCACTTGGACTTCTTGGTTTCTCAGGCCATCCTAAAGGCCTCCTTGGGAGAGTGGTGTGCAGTTTGTGCACTATTAGCCCTCAGCATATATGGGGTTATACTGTTTGCAGATGAGCCCAAATTTATCAGCAAGAATGCCATTCATCTTTTTCTTCTGAGGAACCCAGTACCCACCTTGCTGGGAGATTTCTATTACTCCGTTCATCAGAGGAATGAGAAACAAAGAGGGAAGTTAGTGAGATGTTGTGCTCCTTTGTTTCACACCTGGCTGCTCAGACACCTACCTAAGTCAGATGCCTTCCTGAATCCCCACCAACAGAAGAATTGGGCCAAAAGGCTCATTGCCTTGACTTCAGATGACATTAGATGGTGCACTCAGAGCACCAAAGGCAAAGACATCATCACCAGCTGTGGACAATACCCAAATGTACCTCTGATAGGAGTAAAGGGTTGCATCAACTACAATCATTTGCTGTTTAAGAGACAACTGGGCTATGCTTTGGTCCACCCTCCTATGGTGCAAGATTTAGCTGAGACCCTGTATTGTGAAGTAAAACCTAATTCAGCTGTTGTCAGACAAGCATCCTGGGCTTGGGACAACATCCAGACAAAAGGAATGGCTATTCTTGGAAGGTGTAATAATGTTGCTTCAGCCCAGTACTATGACTGGTCCCATGCTAGAGCTCAGATTACTGGAATGCCCTTCACCATTGAGGATATACCTGGACCATCAACAGTACAGCCAGCAGCCACTGTCAGCCTGGAAGAATTTGAGAAGCTAAAGGAAAGGAATGAGAATCTGTCTCAAGCTCTGAAGAAGACCCTCTGGGAAAGGAGTGATGGTCGTCTGGACATTGAGAGGTTGGAGAAGCTTAGGGTGGAGCATCTGGCCAAGATTGAGAAAACAGAGGACTACATCAGAAAAGCAAGAGCTGGGGAACAAATATTGAAAAATGCCTGTAAAGAGGCCAAGATTCAGAAGGCTAGGACTGAGCTCTATCTGCAAGAGAGTCAGGCTAGGTGGGTCAGAATTACTGAAGCCCGGACTCAAGAAGATCAAAAAACTCAAGCCAAGATTGAACAATTAGAGGACAATGAGAAGAAGCAGCAGGAAGCTTTGTTGGCAGCCCAGAAGGAGATTTCAGAGTTAAAGCTCAGAGCTGGATTAAAGAGATCAAAGGACCAGGACAGGCACAAGAAGCTGACCACTGCCATTGCCACCAGGAATCTCCTCATTAGGACCATTACAGAGCATCCAGCTGGTCCAGTGACTGAGGCACTTCTGAAGGAGGTTAAGGAGGATGATTTTGGATTGGATGTTTGACTTCTTTGCTTGTTGTTCATTTCCATTTGATGTACTTTTCTTTTTGTTGTATTTTGACCCTCATGGGGCATGTGTTCTAAAACAAACTATGTATTGTCCATCATTTGTAATATATTAGTTTGCTCTCATTGAGTTTCTTTTCTCAAGCAACATCAAGCATCTTCCTCGAGGTCTGGAAAGGTCAAAACCAAGAACCAAGCCGGATACCTGGGAAAACAAATAAGCATACTGCATTGCATACTAACTTTTGTTTTGTTTTGTAGGTTTTGTTATTATTTGTTTCTAACTCTGTTGCCATCTCAGGAAACATTGCTCGCAGAAGAGTGTTCCTTGTCAACCGTACGCACCGGTACCCTACTCGCAACAACCTTCCTGGTATCCAAATGGAGCAAGTACAGCAGGACCTGACTGAGGTCAGAACCCAGATGGCTAATGAAAGAGTGGAGATGAGAAACCAAATGACCCAATTCATGGCTGTAATGACTGGCTTGACCCAGAGCCAAGAAAGGTTAAGGGCATTGGTGGAAACACAAACCCCCAAGGAACCTCATCCTGGAACTGGAGGAACTAGTAATAATGAAAGGGGTCAGCCTCATGTTAACCCACCAGTATTTGGACCTCATCTGGATCCGGAAGTCAACATCCCGGGAAATGTGCAAGGAAATACTGCTTGGGGGAGAATCTTGCAAGAAGATCCCCAAGAAGAGCAGTTTACTGTAATGGGAGCTGGAGACGAAGTCTATGATAGGAGGTTTGATGAAATTGCTGAGAAGTTGAGGTCTTTGGAGTCTCAAAATTCCTTGGGCTTCGATGTAATGGATATGGGGCTAGTGGATGGGGTGAGAATTCCCCACAAATTCAAACCCCCGTGCTTTGAGAAATACAATGGAACCTCTTGTCCACGAACTCACCTGCAGTCTTTCCTAGGAAGACTTAAAGCATATACTATGGATGAGAAGCTGTGGATGTTCTACTTTGAAGACAGTCTGACTGGGGCTTCAAGAGAGTGGTATTCACACTTGACCAGAGCTACCATCAGATGTTGGAAGGACTTAGCTGAAGCCTTCATCAGGCAGTATCAATACAATCTCGACATGGCTCCTAACAGGACCCTCCTGATGGGAATGTCCCAGTCTTCCAGAGAAAGCTTCAGAGAATATGCCCAGAGGTGGAGACAGCTTGCTGCTGCTGTCCAACCACCCATGCCGGAAAGAGAAATGGCCGACATGTTCATGAATACTTTGCAAGGAACATATATTGATAGACTGGCTGCCTTTTCTTCCACCAGTTTTGCTGACGTAGTTATAGCCGATGAAAGAATTGAAAGTCTATTAAAAATGGGTAAAATTTCTGATAATGGTGCAAGTTCATCTAGTAATCCCAGGAAGCCTTTTGTGGGACCCCGAAGAACCGGTGAGACAAATGCCATTCATGCCAGCAGGGGCAGACCTCAGTATGTCCACAGGTCAGTAACAGCTGTCACCATTCCAGCTCCAATTCCTCAGCAATCAGCATATCAACAACAACAACCACAATATCAGCAACAAATTCAATATCCGCAACAGAGAACCTACAACAACAACAACAATAGCAATCAACAACAACGACCCTTCCAACAAAGACCATCACAGGCAAACAGGGTGATTGACCCTATCCCTATGCCTTATGCTGCCTTATTGCCACAACTCCTGAAGCTTAACTTGGTTGAGTTAAGGACATTGGCACCACCAGATCCCTCCAATATCCCAAAGAATTATGATGTCAACGCCAGGTGTGCTTTCCACTCTAATGCACCTGGTCACAATACTGAGAAGTGCAGGGCCCTGCAAATGAAAGTTCAAGATCTGGTGGATTCTAAAGCCCTCAACTTTGCACCACCTCCGAATGTCAACAGAAATCCTATGCCTAATCATGGCGGGCCGAGGATTAATGCCATTGAGGAGGACAAACCATCTACTTTGATCACCAGTGTTGCACAAATTCGAACACATTTGGTCGAAATTAAAGCTCAGCTTCTAGAGTGCCAAGTGTTCCCCGGGTGTGAGCTCGGTTGTGGGTATTGCAACATTGCAGTCAACGGGTGTGAAAACTTGAGAAGCGGCATAGATGGTCTTATAAAGGATGGTATCCTTCAGATCTCAACAACGGCGCCTACAAATCCAGCAATTCCTTTAACAGCAATTCCTGATTCTTCTACAACAGCAGCAACAATCATTCCTACCGATTCATCAATATCATCAGCAATGGCTCCATCCATCACTTCAACAAGTCAAATTTCAACAACCATTTCTTCTACAACATCAGCATCCATTTTATCAGCAGAATCTTCTACAACGCCAACCAAAACTAATGAAGATGTTTCAGCAGTTACAATCTATTATGACCCATCAGAGGTTCCTCCCAGCAACAATTTCCAACAACAAATAGTGGCACCTCCTGCCAGACCACCAGTCACAATTTACTATGATCCGCACACCATTACAGTACCTTCCTCCGCAGCAGTCAGTCCAGTAACCATTATGGTACCTGGACCCGTCCCTTATGAAAGCAGTAATGCCATACCTTGGCATTATGGCTCTGATCTCTACTGCAACGGGGAGAAAATCAATCTAGATTCATCAACCTCTTCTCCACAAGTTGATAATGTTGGGGGAGGCGGAGGCTTCACCAGAAGCGGACGCCTTTTTGCCTCACAAATGAAAAGACCTAATGTTGAGGCAGAACCTGCTGCCAAAGCAAAAGGAAAGAGTGTGGTACCTGAAGAGCCAACTATCAAAGAAAATCAGAAGACATCTTTTAAACAAGATGTAGACGAGTTCATGAGAATCATAAAAAGAAGTGATTACAAGGTGGTGGATCAACTTCACCAAACTCCTTCAAAAATCTCCATATTATCCCTGTTGATGTGTTCTGAAGCTCACAGGAATGCATTATTGAAAGTCTTGCACGCAGCATACGTGCCAGAGGAGATTACCGTTAATCAGCTAGAAACTGTGGTGTCAAGTGTCAACACCAGTCATGGACTGGGCTTTACCAATGCTGACTTAACAACAGAGGGAGGTAACCACAACAAGGCTTTACATATCACCTTGGAATGCAAGGGTGCTGTTCTATCTCATGTACTGGTGGACACTGGGTCATCACTCAATGTTCTACCAAAGAAAGCCTTAGTGAAGCTGAAGTATGATGGCTTGGCACTGCGTCCAAGTAATTTGGTGGTGAGAGCATTTGATGGCTCTAAAAGATCAGTGCTTGGAGAGATTGATCTGCCTGTGATGATTAGCCCGCAGACCTTCAAGACTACCTTCTATGTGATGGACATTCAGCCGGCCTACAGTTGTCTGTTGGGTAGACCCTGGATCCACGCCGCTGGCGCTGTTACGTCTACCCTTCACCAGAAGTTGAAATTCGAGTGGGAAGGCCAGATCATCACCATCTGTGGGGAGGAAGACATCTTTGTTAGCCATCTGGCTACGTATAAGTACATAGAAATGGATGGAGAAATCCATGAAACCATGAGCCAGGGGTTTGAGGCCCTCAACATTAATGAAGCATCTGCTGTACTGGGAACCTCCATAACGTCATATCAGCAAGCCCAAAAGGTTGTTGAGGAAGGTACCGCCCAAGGCTGGGGAAAGTTGTTGCCCGTGGAAAAGAAAGAAGACCGATTTGGGTTGGGTTATAGACCAACTCAACAAGATCAATCAGAGGCTGCCAAAGAGCCCAATTTTGTCAGCGGGGGAATGCTCACCCCGGATGCTGTGAACAATTTGGAAGACGAGGAGGAAAGCGACCGCAACCTGAAGAGCTGGATACGTCCAAGGATCCCGGGGAGCCAAGTCCTTAACTGGTCTTCCCAGGAAATTATAAGGGTTACTCCTGTAGAGTAATTATTATTTCCCGTATTTTAAAGCATGCATCAAGTCTTGCATCTTGCCCAAGATGTCAAGACTCATTTTGTAATCGGGCCATCTTGTATTTTGTGCAAAGATCAATTAATGAATATCAGGAAATCTTTTGCAAACAAGTCTTTTTCTTTTCCGCTCACTGTTTTTCATTTTTCTTTTTGTACAAAAATAAAATGGCAATGTTTTTTCAAAACGATAACTTCATTTCACTTTTTTTTCCTAAATAAGATAAAATTGATCACTAAAATAAACCAATCTAAAACCTTGCAGAAAGTGCCCTCCAGATTGCACCGACAACAACACTGCTATGACTTCGTATGACTTTGACAATCCAATCAATCAAGCTGATGAAGGGGTTGAAGAAGATTATGAGCTACCTGAAGAGCTAGCCAGGTTGTTAAGGCAAGAGGAGAAGGTTATCACTCCTCATCAAGAGGAGATTGAAACGGTTAATCTTGGTACGGAAGAAGACGTGAAAGAAGTTAAGATCGGGGCCTGCCTGCAAGATTCAGTGAAAGAGCAACTGATTGATATGCTTCGGGAGTACGTGGATGTTTTTGCTTGGTCTTATCTGGATATGCCAGGGCTGGACACCGACATTGTCATGCACAAGCTGCCTCTGAAAGAAGATTGCCCACCAGTAAAACAGAAGCTACGCCGTACTCGCCCAGATATGGCAATGAAGATAAAAGAAGAGGTACAAAAACAGTGGGACGTCGGGTTCCTTGCTGTGACTAGTTATCCGTCGTGGGTTGCTAATATCGTACCTGTGCCTAAGAAAGATGGCAAGGGGAGGATGTATGTGGATTACCGGGATCTGAACAGAGCCAGCCCGAAGGATGACTTCCCATTACCTCACATTGATGTATTGGTTGATAATACGGCTCAGTTCTCGGTGTTCTCCTTCATGGATGGATTTTCAGGATATAATCAGATCAAGATGTCACCTGAAGACATGGAGAAGACAACTTTCATCACACCTTGGGGCACATTCTGTTATAAGGTGATGCCATTTGGACTAAAGAATGCGGGTGCCACTTATCAACGGGCTATGGTAACATTATTCCATGACATGATCCACAAGGAAATTGAATGTTATGTGGATGACATGATTGCCAAGTCCCTCACAGAAGAAGACCACCTGGTGAATCTGTTGAAGTTATTCGAGCGTCTGAGGAAGTACCAGTTGAAGTTAAACCCCAACAAATGCACATTCGGGGTGCGATCCGGTAAGCTGCTAGGATTTATTGTAAGTGAGAAAGGGATTGAAGTTGACCCTGATAAAGTCAAAGCCATTCAAGAAATGCCTGAACCGAAGACTGAAAAAGAAGTTTGGGGGTTTCTAGGAAGATTGAACTACATTTCACGGTTCATATCTCACCTTACCGCAACCTGTGAGCCTTTGTTCAAGCTGTTAAGAAAAGAGCAAACAGTCAGGTGGAATGAAGACTGCCAGAGGGCTTTTGACAAAATCAAGGAATACCTACAAGAGCCTCCAATCCTTATACCTCCAGTTGAAGGAAGACCTCTAATCATGCACCTAACAGTATTAGAAGAGTCAATGGGGTGTGTGCTAGGCCAGCATGACGAGTCTGGTCGAAAAGAGTATGCAATATACTACCTAAGCAAAACGTTTACCGACTGTGAACAACGTTATTCACTGCTCGAGAAAACTTGTTGTGCTTTAGCGTGGGCTGCTCGCCGACTAATAGGGGTGTTCGCGGGTTGGGTTGGGTCTAATTTGATTAAATCCAATACCCTACCCGATCAATATTCTTTGGGTTGGGTTGAGTGTTCAACCCGTAATTTCAAGATTATACCCGAACCAATCCAACCCGCTTATCAATGGGTTGGGTTGGGTTGGGTTCGTGGGTCATCCACTAAACATAATTTTCAAATTCTAAATAAAATATATCATTTAATTAACTTATTTATATTACAAAAAAATTAAAAAACTCATAAACTTTTAGTATTCAATTTGAATAAAATTTATTGGTTAATAAAAAATTAGAAAAATATACAAATGGTGTAAAGTATAATATAAAAAGTAAGATATCTCTCTCTTTGAATAGATAAAATTGATCTCTCAAATTTGATTTAGACTTATGTTTTTACAATTAATAAAAACTATAATTATATTAAAAAATATATGCATTCTAAGAATTATGCTAGATAATTTATAAATAAAATTAAATAAAAATAGTGAGATATATTAATGGGTTGGGTTCGCGGGTTCTTGGATTTAAAACTTCAAACCCGTTACCCGAACCAAACACCAATGGGTTTGAATGGGTTAGTTCGGGTTGGACCCGTGCTTGATTGGGTTGGTTAAAAATAAGGGTTGGGTTGGGTTGGGTGAGTGGGTTCGCAGGTTGGCCCGTACCCATGAACACCCCTACCGACTAAGGCAGTATATGTTAACCCACACCACTTTATTGATCTCTAAGATGGACCCAGTTAAGTACATTTTTTAGAAGCCAGCACTTACCGGACGGATTGCAAGATGGCAAATGATCCTCACAGAATATGACATTCAGTACACATTTCAGAAAGCCATCAAAGGCATTGTATTGTCTGATTATCTCGCTGAGCAACCCATTGATGATTACCAGCCAATGAGATTTGACTTCCCCGATGAAGACATCATGTTCATAAAAGAAAAAGATCATGAAGAGCCTGTTCACACTAAAGGGCCTGACCCAGAAGAAGAATGGACTATGATGTTTGATGGGGCTGTTAATATGAATGGTCGTGGTGTTGGTGCAGTACTCATTACACCTAAAGGAGTTCACATGCCTTTCTCGGCAAAACTTACCTTTAACTGCACTAACAACGAAGCTGAATACGAAGCTTGTATCATGGGTCTTGAGGAAGCCATTGACCTCAGGATCAAGACTTTGACTGTGTTCGGAGATTCAACTCTGGTAATCAATCAAACCAACGGCAAATGGTACACTCACCAGGATCATCTGATACCTTATCGGGACTATACAAGGAGGTTATTGACTTTCTTCACAACAGTCAAGCTTGAATATATCCCTCGAGACGAAAATCAGTTTGCAGATGCTCTGGCTACCATTTCATCCATGATCAAAGTTCAAGCTGCCAACTTTGTGCCTCAGATTTCAGTATCCAGACTTGACAGACCAGCATACGTGTTCTCAGTAGATGTTGTCAAAGATGATAAGCCTTGGTTCCATGATATCAAATGCTTCTTGGAGGATCAAACATACCCACCTGGGGCATCTTCCAATGATAAGAAGACATTAAGAAGGCTAGCTGGTAGCTTCTTCCTGAATGCTGATGGTTCCCTGTACAAGAGAAACTTTGATATGGTACTCCTCAGATGCGTTGATAGGGCAGAAGCAGACTTGTTAATGCACGAAGTGCACGGAGGATCCTTTGGTACCCATGCCGGAGGGCATGCAATGGCTAAAAAGCTCTTAAGATCAGGCTATTACTGGATCACAATGGACGCAGACTGTTGTGCATATGCCAGAAAGTGTCATAAATGCCAGATTTACGCGGATAAAGTGCATGTGCCTCCCAATCCTTTGAATGTGATGTCTTCACCCTAGCCCTTTGCCATGTGGGGCATTGATATGATTGGCAAGATTGAACCGAATGCTTCAAATGGCCACAGATTCATCCTGGTTGCCATTGACTATTTCACCAAGTGGGTTGAAGCAGCTTCATATGCAAATGTTACAAGGCAAGTGGTGGCCCGATTTTTGAAGAGAGACATCATCTGTCGGTATGGAGTTCCTGAGCGAATCATTACTGATAATGGTTCCAACTTAAACAACAAAATGATGGCAGAACTATGCCGGGACTTCAAGATCCAACACCACAATTCTTCTCCTTACAGGCCAAAGATGAATGGCGCTGTTGAAGCAGCTAACAAGAATATCAAGAAGATTGTACAGAAGATGGTGGTCACCTATAAAGACTGGCATGAAATGCTGCCATTTGCCCTGCATGGGTACCGAACGTCAATCAGAACATCCACTGGGGCAACACCGTATCAGCTTGTGTATGGTATGGAGGCAGTCCTACCCATTGAAGTTGAATTACCCTCCCTGCGGGTACTGATGGATGTTAAGTTGAATGAAGCAGAGTGGGTCCGATCCTGATACGAACAACTGAATCTGATTGAAGAGAAGAGATTGGCTACAATTTGTCATGGGCAGTTGTATCAGAAAAGAATGAAGAAAGCCTTCGATCAGAAAGTCAGGCTTCGAGAGTACCAAGTAGGGGATCTTGTGCTGAAAAGATTCCTCCCTCCTCATACAGACCGCAGGGGCAAGTGGACCCCGAATTACGATGGTCCGTTCATAGTAAAGAAAGTTTTCTCTGGTGGAGCACTGATGCTCAGTACTATGGATGGTGAAGACTTCCTGTCCCCTGTGAACTCAGATGCAGTTAAAAAATACTTCGCATAAAATGACCCGTTGGACATAAAAACAGAATGTAAGTCCAGGCAAAAATAGGGCATCCCGGCGAGTCAAAAACAGAATAAAAGACTCGGGCAAAAATAAGGGAAAATAAATAAAAAAATGTACATTCGCTGAGTTGAAAAGCCGCATTGGACAACTCAGGCAAAAATGGGTATCCCGGTGGATTGAAAACCCGAAAGGGCGATCCACGCAAAATAAGGGAATAAGCGAACGACTGCATTCTAAATTCATCTGTATCACTTACAATGTGGTAAGCTTCGAAAGGGTCAAGCTTCGTTCAGAATCAGTCTTCTTCAAAAGCGGGATGAGAAGAACGTTAAAAGTCATACGAGTCATAGCAAAGAGAGCTCAATGGAACGTCATCTTCAACATTGCCAACACTTTTATTTTCTCAATTTACAGCAATCTCCTCCTTTCAGGAGATTCGCTTCTTTGACTGTACTTGCCAATTCAGGGCACATAAATTAATAAAATCAGATTTTCAGTCATATTTCGTCTCGTACTCTTTTATTTGCAAGATGTCTGATGTCATTAATATATTGATTGCATAAATACAGAGGCGTATTTCTTACAATACGTGCTTACAGGAAATATGCTTACTCCCGGGAGTGTCTAAATTCCTGTGATGGAATCCAGTAAGGGATACCTCAGGATACTTGTACGCTCCTTTGTTATTACAGGATTGCAGGTGCTCGAAGCGCAACATGGGGCATGAAAGCAACTCCCCAGCAAAAAGTCAAATCATTATTTCCTCAGCACACATTCCAAACAGCACCAGAGATGCTTTCTCCCCATCAGAGTTGTCAGGCATCACTTCTCCAACACTTCCTTCATAGCAGTGCCAGAAGGTGCACATATCCCCAGCTGAGTTGTCAAGTATCATCCTCAGCAGGATCTCCACAGAAATCTCCAGGAAGATCTTTCAATGACCTTCCTTCTTCCCCAGCCGAGTGCTAGACAGGGAACCATTTCCCCGCAGAGTTTCAGCCTCTATCCGGAAGAGCAACGCCTGAAGATCTCACAACAGAGTAAAGAAAGCTTCTACAAACCCCAGCTGGGCCCCTCATTACTATGATAGGTCTATCAGTGATCTATTTCCCCATGCAGAGTCAGATATGTCAGATCTACCAATGACCTCATCCCCAGCTGGGACATCCACCTCAAGCAGATCAGCCAGAGATCTCCACGGCATCGGGATCCGAATCCCGGATCGGTATCTTTGCATAACCATAGCATCTGCATCATATGTTCCCCACAAAGCGTAGCATTCCGTCTAATACGGAGCATTACGGCAAAAATCAAACATATTGCATAATCATAAGCCATGTTCTGAATCAAACACTTGTAAATACCAACAGTACCACATCAGCAATATACATAATATCTCCCAACTCCCCGGCAGAATATTAAAGCATCTCCTCTACACTCACAAATACAGATACATGCTCTTTTTGGCACTCGTCAGTGTCATCATTCCCCAGTAAAATTGCCCGAGCCGCCAGATACTTTTACATGACAGATGCTTCTTAACACCCGTCTGTGTCATATCCCCAGCAGAAAGCCAAAGCGTCCCCTTTGCACTCACTACACAGATACATATATATACAATTCCCTGGCACCCGTCCGTGTCACCTTCCCCAACATCGTTACAAACACTTTGTAAACCAAATACTTGTTTATAATACACTTTTTCCGACACCCGTCCGTGTCATGCTCTCCACAACAAGTTGGACACTCGTCTGTGTCTCACTCATACTTTTTACTCATACAGATACTCGTCCGTATCTTGTATACGCCACTTAAATCCCCTCAGAATCAACACTCGTTCGTGTTCTTTGTTAACCAGTTGATACTCGCCCGTATCATCATCTCTGAGCATGCGTCAAGCGTTTGTTTCCACTGATACTCGTCTGTATCATAGTCTTAAGGATGCTCGTCCGCATCTTTAATCTATACACAATGTCAAACACTTATACCTTCATCTCTTGAATGTAGACACTCGTCTGTGTCTACCATTCCCCAGTTTCCCCAGCAAATCTTAATGAACTATTCCCTTTCTATCTGGCATTCGTCCTATGTCATGATACCTTCCGGCAGCCGTACCCTGCCAGGTGATCGTCCTTCACCTTTTTGATGATCGTCCTTCATCATTCCCAGAGGAGTCTCTATTCATTAGAACCCCTTCCTATCCGACATTCGTCCTATGTCGTGATATTTTTAGCAGCCGTCCCCTGCTAGGTGATTGTCCTTCACCTCCTGATGATCGTCCTTCATCATTTTATCTGATGGCCGTCCCCATCGTTGATTCTGTTATCTAACATTCGTCCTATGTCACGATAAACCCTGAGAGCAGCCGTACCCTGCTAGGTGATCGTCCTTCACCTCCTGATGATCGTCCTTCATCATGCTCATCCGATGGCCGTCCCCATCGTCGACCTTTTTCTATCCGACATTTGTCCTATGTCGTGATACTTTTGGCAACCGTACCTTGCCAGGTGATTGTCCTTCACCTCAGATGACCGTCCCTCATCTTATCCCCAACAGAGCAGTTGTCCCCTGCTAGGTGATCGTCCTTCACCTTTGATTACCGTGCCTCATCATTTACTTCATTCATGCCTTGAACTTGATGGTCGTCCCCATCATAATCTCTTATATCCCCAGCTTGTCGGCTGTCCCCGTCATTGCTTTATTTCCCGCAGTTTCCCCAGCATGTCGGTCGTACCCGTCATTGCTTCATCCCCAGCAGTCGTCCTCTGCTTGACGGTCGTCCTCCGTCGCCCGCACTTTATAATCATACTTTATTTTCTTTTACAATCTATATCCCTTTTTTTCTTCATTCTGTGAGTGCGAATTTCGGACAGTCTTTGGTATTCAACCACAAGTTATCTTGTTTGCCTGTTAAGTCGTTGCTTACATCCTGCACAGCTAACTCATGTTTGAATAGGGGCAGCTATAAACACCCCAAATTTGCCCTCACTCATTTCACCATGGCTTGTGATCTTTTCATGTGCATAGGTTCAATCATAGCATATCATATTGCATTTTTGATTCACTGCATTGGTTCAAAGTCATCTGCATCTAGGGTTTGTGATCTAAGCCATCCATGAGCCATTTGAGCCACTCCAAAGGTCTTCAATCACTTCAAAGGGGTCCATGTATGTTCAAGCATCATATTATATCCTCACAAGGTCAAGAGAGTCAAAGAATCACAAGAACTGAGAAAGGCATGGAAGCAGAGCCAGGCTTAATTGCACAGATGACCTAGAATTAGGGTTTTGGTTTCAGAGGCCATAACTCCAAGATTTTTGGTCATTCTTGTATTGGTCTCTATATGTTATTAGGATCATGCATATCATTTTTTCATGAAGAAATTCAATGGGGAAGGCATCTGATCAAGAGATGACTTCTTGTGCAAGTCAGTGCAAAATCAGGGCATCTGAGGCCCCCAATGACCCAACCAAAGGGGTTTCTCCATCATTTTGAATGTGTGTGATCTTTATTTGATCATAGAAGATGTTAGAAGTTCACAAAATTGAAGAATTTCAAGTCACTTGCAAAGTTGCCTTTTTGGGAAAGTGACTTGTAATGAAAACTTGCCATTTTGGGAAAGTTTTTCAACCTCCTCTTTTTGATTCAAAAATGCTTCAAATGAGAAAACTTTGGTCATGAAAGTTGTAGATTGGATCATTCCCTTTTCAAAAAGTACAATAACTCATCCTAATTCATTTTAGATCAAAAGTTATGGCTTGGCAAAGTTAGCAAAAATCACATAATTTCATGTTTTACACCAAAGAGGCATTTTGCAAAATGGTATGATAAGGAATTATAAAGGCTTCAAATGAGCACAAACACTTCACAACATGCTCATGTGACCTCTAAAGATCAGAATTGGCCCAAGAATTATGCATTTTGGTGCCTTGAACTTAAAGAATTTCCAAAAGGGCCAAAGTTGGACAAATTTGCAAAACATCCCATAAGCTTCAATCCACTTGCTGCATTGCCTCATGACTGATTCTATGGACATCCTTAATCCATGTTGAGCCAGGACAAGCCAAGAGCCAGCTGCAAAACCAGCCCATACCTCAAGTACACAACTTTTGACATTTTGGCAACTTGCCCATACCAATCACCATAGGCCACCAACAACTCTCTGACCTATCACCACTTGATACATGGACCAAAAGCAGCTCAACACACCACACAACACAGCCAGAAGCTCCAAGAACACAGCACACTCAAAAATCCCAAAATTTGCAAAAGCTTTCGAATCTCTTGATTCAGCCATCAAACCTTCAAAAATTTTCCACCATTCAACTCCATAAACCTCACTGATCATTTCCCACCTTCCATTTTGCCCTAAAACCTTCATAATCAAAAACACGATTTCAACATTTCATGAACTGAGATTCTGCAAACTTCCTCTAGAGGCCATTTAAACTCCAGCTAAGCATCACAAACACTTAAGGGAGATCATTGGAGAAGTTTTGAAGCAAAGAACTGGCCATAAAGCACCATTTTTGAAAGCTTCAGTTCAGGTATCATCATGAACATTTTTTCCAGAAACGCGTTTTTAAGTTCCTAAAAGGTTCTCCATGATTCACTGATGATTCTGATATGTTTAGTTTTGAAAATGACCAAGTATTAAGCATGTATGAGCTCTCTGAAATTTTTTGACCTAGAACTAATTTGCTTCGATTCAGCTTGAATATGTGAAATAAATTTGTTTTAGTGAGTGATTCTTGTTGAGTGATGCGTGGGGTTGGATTCTGGGCAGAGAGATTAGGTTTTAGAAGCTTGGGGAGAGAGATAGCGTTTTGAGCTGCCGGAGAAGATGACCGGAGCACTATTCCGGTCATCTGAGAGTAATTAGGGCTAATCTCAGGTGATTAGCCAAGTTTGAATGTGGAGTGTTGGATGTGAGATGCGCGCGCGTTTTCAGTGGCCAGGATTGTTTTTATTAGCCCTAATCCTCATTTATTAAATTAATTAATTATAATTAGGTTAATTTAATCAGGATAAGCCTCAGCCCTTGGATGACGCGCCAGTCAACCAATCTCACTCCAGTTCAAATTCCAGCCCTTGGATCTGTTGACTTTTCCCTTTTTATTGTTTTAATTCATTTTATTTATATTAAACTTCCACGAATTTTTAAAAATAGCAAAACATATTAAAAAATTCTGATTTTTTGTCAAACATTTCATTAATTTTCAAAACCCAAAAATATTTTTATTTTTATTTTTTGCATTAAAATTATTTTTAAATCATTTAAATGTTTATTTTTAATTAGTTAATGGAAATTAATCAATTAAAAATGCATTTAGGTATTTAAAAATCACCAAAAAATTCACATTGCATTCTTTAACATTTAGAAACATTATCAAACTCTCAAAACAAATTTCGTTTTGGTCCTTGATGTATTTTGGCAATTTTCATTGGAATTAAATTTGTTTAAAGGCAATATTTTGGTCCTAACTTGAAAAAATTCATTCTGACTAACCATGAAGAGTTTGATAATGGTTCTTCTTGCATTGCATCCTTCATATCATGTAGTTTCTAGGGTAAAATTGGTTTGAATTTATCTTTCATTTTCAATTTGATGTGCATTTTTCCTTTTGAGGTACCTTGAAACCCTAGTTGACTTGAGAAAATCATAACTTCCATTAGGTTTAGATTTAGGTCTCCTCCTTTGGGAAGTGAACTTGTGTAGGGTTAGGGTTCCTTTGATCCCATTTTCAATTTTTTGTCATGTCATTTGCTTCTGGTTTTGAATTTTTGTGTTGCATGTTGT
This sequence comes from Lathyrus aphaca, assembly GCA_963966055.1. NCBI lineage: Eukaryota > Viridiplantae > Streptophyta > Magnoliopsida > Fabales > Fabaceae > Lathyrus > Lathyrus aphaca. The sequence goes on along the minus strand of OZ014519.1, from coordinate 732,601,077 downwards.
TCATAAACCCTAATTCTTGCCTTCCTTTGCATCCATCTTCTATTTGCTTGAATTCATGAACTTGCCATGATATCTTGTGCATCAACATGACATATAAGACATCTTAGGACATATTAGAATCATGTTTGATCATTGCATCTTTCATTTGCCATGCTATATGTTCATACCATTTCATAAGCTTTCATGAACCTTTATGGTTCAAAGCATGCTTCATTTGCATCCTCGTCCTTGTATGATCATCCACAACTCTTGACATGTGTTTGCATCATCTCTTAGCATCATTAACATCATGTATATGCTTCTGACTTTGGTTTGCATCATGACATTTCATCTCATTTGCATTGCATTTCATTTCTTTTGCTAACATTTCAGGTGGTAAGTTGTTTTGAGAAGTGAATTTGCCTTCACTTCTCACAATCTCTTTTCATCTCTCTTATGCATCATTGCTGCATTTTATCTTTTGTATTTAAGTGAGCTTGCTAATTCATGCTCTTTCTCACTTTCTTTCCTCAGGCAACTTGTCTTCTTAAGTGAAGCAAGTTGTCTTGCTTCTCTCTGCTTCTTTCCCCATTCATCTGCTTCTTTCCTGGTGGCTTCTCTCCTGGAGATCTTTTGCAAGCCTCATAAACCCTAGGAACAACCAAGCATGATCATGATTAGGGTTTGATTAGTCCCCCATTTAGTTTTGCCTTTGTGTCATCTTTGAGTCTTCTCTTCTCATCTCATAATCAGGGACTAAACCCTTAAGGCTTTAGGACTTTGTGATTAGGGTTATGCATGCATCCTTCTATTAGGATGGAGTGTATAACTTTAATCCTAAGTGTTAAAACCTTAATGTGTTTAAATCCTTTAATAAATCCATCTAATAATCACTAAGACACCAAGCTTGTAACTTGGGCCTTACATTAGGGTTCTAATTCTTCCTTAACTGGTTAAGAAGGACTAACCCTAGTGTTAATGGACAAGTCCCCCTCAAGTTGTCTTACAAACCATAAAATCCACTTCTTAATCATACCATTAACTAAAATCTATTTAATAAAGGTCTTGTTTTGTCATGAGGTTAATCCCTAATCATGGATTAAGTTGAGGAGCTTTCCTCAACTTAAATGTTCTCATCTATTATCCTTCTATTAGGATGGTGTAATGAGTCCATTAAATCCTTGATTATGGCTTAAACTCATTACTTAACACTAAACAAAAAATCCAAAAACATCTAAATAATGACAAGTAGGTTAATGATCTTAATCCTACATCTGGGTGTTTAAGTGTGAGGTGTTTACCTCATGCTTAAAGGTATTCTCATTACCCCTAATCAGAGGGAGGATGTGATGAGTTCACTAACCCTTGGTTTAGGCTTAAGCTCATTTTCTTATAACAAACTTCAAAAAGCAATAAAAGATTGAAAACACAAAACAAACAATAATCGTCTCCTCCGGGATTCTTTTCTCATCACACTCACCCACAAACGAGAACTCGCTTCTTCCGTCTAATGCAAGACAGTTTGCACCTGAGCCAGACAGGTCATACACTTGAGCATAGGCAAGTAAGCAGTTCACAAGTCAATTTATCTTTCAGTCTCTTTGAGTCGAACTACGGTGTTCTGACTTCCTCATTGCACGAGAGGATACGTAGGCATAACTTAACATTTATCGAACAAAAGTCTCTGTATATTCCCCCTCCTCTAGCCTTATTCTTTTAGCCTCATAATCTTGAGCATTTCACTCTTGTTCTTACACTGACACTTCACTTATACACTTCACATTTCTTTTACACTGAAACTTGCATTCTTTCCAGCTTTGATACACAAATTGCACTGACACTACCCCTTTTAAACACAAATATTTTAAGCGTGGATCCCGTCGAGTACGACGGACAATCTGGGTGCTAATACCTTCCCAGGTTGTAACTAACCCCCTTTCTCAGTCTCTCTGGTTCGCAACCGTCTTATCCATATCTTTTCTTAGGTTTATGCAGCATTACCTTTCCTTCGGGATAAAAATGCCTAGTTTGCGACTCTATTCATTCCCTTCTCCTTTCGCCGACCGTTCGCGTCTGTACCCCTTCTGACCTGGGTGTCATTTGGTGGGAGCGACACATACTGACACAATAAATGTCTTAGGTTAGAATACAACAACAACTCTTATTCTAAGGACTAACTCGACAACAACATCTGGCCGGTTAGACTGACCTGCTCTGATACCAATTATAACACCCCACTTTTCCCGGTTTGTAAAATAACAATTTTAATACGAAATTCAGATTTCTTATAGTGGAATTCCACAACAACATAAATACCCAACAAAATACTTTCATTAAAACAGCGAAAATGAAATTTGTCCAACATAGGCAACATGCCATCAATAACCAATAAATCCTTAATATCTTAGGTTTATAAAATTTCCAACAAGGTCTAAAGATACGTAACAAAAGTAAATAAACAACAAAAATATCCATGTCTCGTGTTACATATCAGAGCATCCTAAGACTCGAACAAGCAACACACTTCCACGCACTCTCAAGTACCTGGATTATCTGTACTTCCAAAGAAGCACATACACAACAATAACAAAGGGGTGAGAAACAAATTCAAATATTAATGGTGCATAAAACATCAAGGATAGTTTCTCACTCAAGCAACATATACAACAATGTCACACCAATAATTATATAACAACGAAAACAACAATAGTTATGCAATGTGACTCAACAACGATATAATGCATGTGGTACCAGTTTTTTTTCATTCAATCGGACACAGATAAATCACATACACTCATCCGACAATGATTGTCCCACCATTCTCCATAACGGGGTATGGATGAATCGCATACGTCCATTGTAACACCCCATTTCTACCCGGCAAATATCGACAAAGTCAAAGTAATAAAAATTCAACTTAATTATAAAAACAGGATGCCACATTTCAACTTTAAAACATATTTATTTTAAGTTAATCAAATAATACAGTGATAAATAACACTTTTTATTTGGATGAAACTATAACAACAACTTTTATTCAATTTTGAAACTACAACAACTTTTACAACTACGCAGCGGATTCTCAATTTGTTCAACCAAACATGGTATAACATGTTATTCATCTTAAACAGCTTCGTAACAACATATTTTAACTAAAACAACTTAAAAAAACAACAAAACAACTAAGTGTTCATCCCCCCCGGGTGTTACGTATTAGAGCATCGACACCGACTCAAACTAACAAAGATAACCATCTTCCTTCAAGTGACCTACATGTTACCAACATAGGGGTAACATTCAAACAGAAGGGGTGAGATATCGATTGTTATAAATGATATATGATAAATAATACATATACAAGGATTATACAATTATCACCACTTCACTTCAACGACAACAACTTAACAATCACCCATATTTTATCAACTTACTTTACTAACTAATTACACTCATAAACATTTACTACATAATCCACATACTCATATATCCAACACTAATGACTTAATCAACCTAATCAACACGAATCAGTTAATCAACTTGAATGACATAAACAACTTATCAACTTGAACAACATAAACAACTTATCAACTTGAACAACATAAACAACTTATCAACTTGAACAATATAAACAACTTATCAACTTGAACAACATAAACAACTTATCAACTTGAACAACATAAACAACTTACCAACTTGAACAACATAAACAACTTGATCTACATAAATAATGCAACACAGATGCGACTCAACCATGCATATGCATGTGGTACCATCGGAGTAAAACTCCCAACTTAGAATATACCAGGTTATCGAGGTATCTGCAAGGCATGAGGCTTCAACTTAATAATTTTTCCAATTTACCGAGGCATCAAGGCATAAGCCTTCAACTTTCAACTCGGTACTAATCCAGGCCAACTTAAAAATGCAAGTATGGGACTCATGCAAATGGCATACAGTAACGACAACTACAATTACAAGCAACATCAACTTCAGAAACTAATACAACTTAACGACATAGCAACATAAAACTTATCAACATTGGCCAAAGGCTTTCAACATAACAACATGTCATACCCTAATTTTTGACCCTAAGATTTTTCGCATCTCATCTGCATCTTGCATACAAACAAGATCACGCAATGTTCGTTTATCTTTTTTCAGTTGCAGATCTATGCCTCGCAGGGGATCACCATGTTTACTTGTCGTTATTTGTTTATATTTACTAACTTCTAACCAAAATATCGAAAATATGTTGCAATTTGCTTCTTCTTCTCTCCGTGTGTGTAGGTTTTCAAAGACAAGACAATGATTTCAACTTAGACGTGGTTGTTCAGTTACGATTCGATTCAGATGGACGTTTGACCTAATCTTGGTCAAACCATCTGAAGATTGTTCGACTGCAAGTCATGTGTGCCAGTGGTTTATTCCTTAGACAGTGCGTATTCAAAAGTTCAAGTTGTGTTGTGTGCGAAAATCATCAGTTTATCAGGAAGTGATGTGTGAAAAGTGTAGTCTTGATTGAGTGTTCATCAGTTTACCGGTGATTCATCTGAGGATTTATTTTCCACAGCATAGATTCGAATTATCAGGGCAGTTTTCAGACGATTCAAATGGTTGTGGCTTAATTTTCAAATATTCAGTGGTTCAGGAGGGTTCGTGTTCAAGTGGCTTATGCAAGAAAAATCAGAAGTTGGTTGTGGGCTAAAAAAATCAAGACTTCATCCATTATCCATTTTTTAACCATTCCCTTTTTAATAACCTTTCTATTATTTCAAATTCAATTTTTTTTTCCAAATTTTATTCATTAACCCTTTTCGATTATCCACAAAGTTATCCATTTTTTATCTATCTTTTATTTTCATAAACACAATTCCCGATTATTCTATCCACTTTAATTGTTAATTCCCATTATTGTTTCCTTTTCTTAATCCATTTTCTATAAGCCCACACTTTGTTTTTTTTAAAGTCCATTTCATATACCAAAAATAAATTGATTAAAAAAAAGGTCAAAGGTCAATGTTCAAAGTCAGCCCATTCATTTATTTTTATACCAAAATAATAGAAAAACAAAAAAAATAAGAAAAGCCACTCATCCAGCCACACGTTGGCCTAGCTGACCCAAACAACAAGCTGATGTTCAAGCCATCTCAGCTAGCCTTTCACGCCATCCACACCAGTTTCAGCTCTATACCAGAATGCACAAGCCGCACATGAAAATCACAACAAGTTTGCCAAAAACAATCGGCCAACTCCCAGCTTTAACGTCATCAGCTCCATTCACGCCGAGCAACTCATATCAGCAACACGAGCAACACACACTTCAACGCACATAGCCTACACACAGTTATCAAATCACACAAATTTCGCACAGGTCAAAACGCAATAATAATAGGCATAAAACGCAACGAACACTTGATTCAAAACGCATATCCAAGATGAACAAAACGCAGGAAATGGAAATAAAAACTCAGCAAAGCCAATGCAACAATCAATTGGACGAAACGCGGAGAATTGAGAAACAAAATGCAGAAGCTCACGCGAGATTCATGACTTGAAAAACGCATCAACACCAGAATAAACTGGCAGCTTCAAATTCAGCCCCTCCTTCTATAAATTCAATGTTTTCCCTCTTCAATTTCCAAGCTTGAATAGCCCCTAAAAACCCTACACAAAACCAAGTTCAGGCTTCAAATTCAGAACCTTCATTTCAATTTCCAGATTCAAAAGAAAATCATCAGAACCATTAATTGTTTCATTCTTCTTCATACACCTTCAACCTATGCAAATCATCACCACCACTTGACAACAACTCTTTCTTCTGGAAATCGCACATCAACAACAACAACAAATAAGGCGAGACCGAAGAAGAGAGATCCAAGAGCAAATCGAAAAAAAACAAAAGGAAGGAAGACACGATTTCAGAGAAGAAGAAAAGGAATCGGACGAGTTTTATTGAAGAAGGTAATGGCACCGCATTTTTTTGACGAAGGTGAAAGGGGAACAGTGTCGCGGGTTCACACGGGAAGAAGAAGAAGTGATTTCTATTTGTTTTTTTCTTATATTTATCATAGTTTTTTTTATTTGTTAATAAATTTTATAAGAAGAACTAACTAAATGTGTTTGGGCCTTGGGCCAAATTCTTTTTTCTATTCCGACCACTTGATTGCTGTGTATCTCCCCTCTCTTCTCTTATTCTTCTTTTTTTTATTATTATTTATTTCTTTGCATTACTTTTGTTTATGGTTTTATAAAAAAAAAATTACAAAAAAAGATTGTTTCCATTTTTTCTAATTTGTTTTCATTTCTGAAAATAGAGAAATTATTTGGAAAATTATTTTGACAAGTTTTTTTTTAGAAATAATATTCTAATTCTTTTTTTATGGATTCTATTATTAGATCCATATTTTTTTCTTACTTTTCTTTTGGTCGATGAGATCTCCGATTCGTAGATTATTGGTTTTCGAAGATGTTTAATCTTCATTATTTCAAATCTATGGATGAATGATCATTTGGATCATTCTCCATACTTTGGAATCGTGATAGGTTGTCTTCGATAATCCAATGTGAAATCTCGATTAAGATTATACTGTTACCTTTTCTTTTCGTGCGACATGTTTTCGGAGAATGATCCATAATATCATTTCTCTAACATGTATTAGCACAAATATTTTCCACCTTAATTGGTGGTGGCCGGCCTCATTTGTAGGGTAATTACTCCGTAAATTACTCGACGATTGCTTAACATAGACCTAAACTTGTCCCGAATTCGGAATAAGATCCAATTGGATCTGGTTGCCTCTCGATTTTGGTTATCTTTTTGTGGTTGTGTTTGATTAAGTTCATCATACCATTTCTATGTAAATATTATTATACTATTAATATACTAACATTTTAATTCATTCTCGCACCTTATCCTCTTTATTTCAATCTCTCGCTCCTTATCTCTTTTATTATGCTTTTATTATACTATATCATTCATCATATTGTTTATGTTTATATTGTTATGCTTGTGATTTTTCTTTTGTCCATTTGGACACAAAAACATTAATAAAGGATTAAACACCTAAAAAGACTCATGACTTTTAATTTCGGACTATGGCCACTATCCTTAACATTGGACTTGGAGTTGAACTTAGATTTTAGGATCTCTCCCTTTGCTCAAGTTATTATGGATTGAAGACCTTGGCCTCGATTTGGTTTACTTGTTTATGAAAATTTGATCCCATTGCTTCGAAGAATGCTTGCCATACGGTTTGGTTATTCTTCCTTTAACTTTTACTTTCAAGTCTTAGGATAGTCCCTTCATCTCCTCCCACTTCTTAAATTTTCAAATCTTCTCCCTATTTTCAAATCTTCTTTGTTTTCAAACTTCAAACGTTTTCATAATTAAACCTTGACTTAGGTCAAGCGGTTTTACCGTTTCATTTCATTTCTTAATAAATGCTAAACCACATAAGCATATCGAAACTTTCTTCTCAAAAACTTTAAAAACATTCAAAACTCATTCAATTGTTTTTGTGCCCTCGTGCACGTTTCTTTTTAACCATTTTTATGTTTAGATATGATTCATTCTTTCTAGCGGAATTATTCGCTAAAAAATGACGACTTATCTTTACATTTTAAAATCAATTCAACTCATTGTTTCTTTTCACATTTTATACCACGAACTACGATGTTTTGATCTCGCATTGCACTTTGTGGGTACGTAGGCATGAGACAATCGTCTCTTCAAACACAAAAATATTAAAAACCATTTCTCTTCTCATCTCTTCAATCTCTTTCAAACAAACCATTTTCAAACCAAAAAAGCAATAAATATTTCAAAGGGCTCCCATGGAGTACCATGGACATTTTGGGTGCGTAAAACCTTCCCAATTTGTAACCTATCCCCTTACCCATTCTCTGTTCGATTCTTTTAGCTTTTTGCTTTTAGATTCATTAGGTTTTATTCGCTCTTTTTCCCTTTTCCATTTGGAATAAAATAAAGGTGCGGTGGCGACTCTGTTTACCTTGAGTTAAGTTAGCTAATAACTTACACTCATGATTTTACCGCTACACAACAACAATAATAATTACATAGCAACACAACAACAATTCGACTTTGGCCATGGGCCTGCAACTTGTATTCTTGCCACTGATAAGGCACTGCAACAACATTTACAACCAACAACTTTACAACTTAACACAAGAAATACAACATAAAGAACAAACCAATTATACCTCAACTACATTGCATAACTATTGTTCTACTAATTCCTACTCTACATTAATATTATTAGGATTATTCTAGTACTACCATTGTATAATATATGCTATTAGTCCCCTAACTATCCTCCTATATCATTTCTCAAAAAATCTGTCTCAGACTAGTTCGCATAGCGAACAGGTAGCGAAGTGAGTTCGCGTAGCCACTAAAACTTCGCGTAGCGACCAAAACTTCGCGTAGCAAACTGTCGCTAACAGACCATGGCAACTTTGTTCGTATCAGTTCCTCTTCCACCAATTTTCTTCTTCTTTTTCATCTCAAACCCACACAATACAACAGTAACACGAGAAATCATGATCAAACAACATAGATTAACTCCTTTTTCGACTAATTCAACAATCACACAAGAAAACATCATCACAACAATGTCAACATTTCATTGCAACAACCAAAATTATCCAGCCCTAGTATCAATTATCATACCCAATTATAAAAATCATACCCACTCTTACCTTAATTGATAGTCGCTCGTATCTCCGACCAATTTTTTTCTTCCGATTTGGCTTTCCGACGACAACTTCTCGTATTCTTCCTTTTTCTCCAATTTCTCTCCATTCCTCTTTTTCTCAACTTATACTAATACATCTAAAACCTCATTTCTATTATTTTATTATAATTATTATTATACTTAAAATCTCAATTTGGGCCTACTAATCAACACCTCCACGATTATTACCACCAACGCAACGACTAGGCCCACTTAAATAAAAATACGCTTATAATTCCATAATATCAATTCTAATATTATTTCTACGACCTTTCGACTTAATATTCCGACTTAACGACTTAATTCATCGTACACCAAATCGATCAATAATTCACCAATAATTACTTCCTCCCGGCTTAATTGATTAAATCAGCTAAGTACCGACTATCAAATAACAGTCCACACAAAGCATTCAACCTATTCCACAATAGCCATAAAATATCCAACATCATTTTCCATAACTTAAATCAACTCAATCCATTCCTTCAACTCAAACCAACATAGGAACATCAACATGATATTCCGATATTTCAAAAATCGACTTAAATCATCACAACATAATACAATTATATTTAATTAAATAATTAATTAAATAAACAGGGCGTTACACCCATCCGACAATGATTCATCCCAACAACAATACAAAAATATATCCATGACCATGAATATGCAGACAACATGTATAACCACCATATTATACATCTATACGATCCATCTGATCAATATTCAACAATAGTTCCACACAATTCACCAATATTAACCTCACGCGACTTAACTGATTATTCGACTAGTTAAATCCACCTAAGTTTTATCATTGTATGATTTCTCGATATTAATTCTCGATTAAATATGTCTTTAAGGTCCATCTCTATGCTTCATATCAAAAGAATCGACAACGCATGCGAAATCGGGACAAAAATTGCAAAATGGCAGAATTTGCCCTACACTCTAGTCATACGCGTATTGGCCCAAGCCATACGCGTATGGACCACTCCTACGTCCTCTCTATGATGTATGATACGCATATACCAAGCCCATACGTTGGGCATTACGCATATGGTACCTCCAAACGTTGCCTATTACACGTATTACCCCAGTTCCTCACGCGTAGGCTACGCAAATGGGCAGAATGCCCTAAAATTTCACTCTCATACGTGTATTCCCTGGTTATTACACGTATTGACCTGTTACGACGCCCATCCTTATGCATATGGGCAAGGTCTTACGCGTATTGACAAAAGTTGTCTCATTTTCCATGTTTCTTTATACAATCTGCATCTGTTCCTTATGATTCTTGTTTCTCCACTTCATATCAGTCCTAATATGGTTTCTACACAGTTTTTACACCTTTATTCATATCATTCTCCCATCTAATTTATTAATTTCAGTTCTTACAACATTCTAGATCTAGATTCATATTCATTCCTCTGCAACAACAAAACTATGCACAGATTATGTACATAACAGAACAACAACTATATTCCACAACAAAATCAATCAGATCATATAAGCATAGTCACATATTCGTAACAACAATCGTATATTCATATATTCATCAAAACAACAGAAATTCCTATGAGGGAAGGAACCCCTCACTATCCCATCATGTTAAATCACCTATTCTGAATTCCATTCTCCCCCCCCCCCCCCTTACCTCGAATTCAGATGAATTTCCTGCGAATTTCTTCAAAGAATGGGGCCCTAGGTGTTCTTCCTAACCCTTCTTGGTTCTTTCACAAATTAACACAACTAAACTTTTTCTTAATTCTGATTAATCTAATCTATTCCTAAAACCCTAACCCTAAAATTTTACTAAATCGTCCTTATTTTAATTAAACTAAATAAATATTATTATTATTATTATTATTCTAATATTACTAATATTATCTGCATAAAAATAATAATAAAAGAAATTGATCTTACCTGATCAGGAGGGCCTTCCAGCAATTGGACGTGAACAGCTAGGTTGATGGAATAGAGGGGGGTGTACCTGCAAGGCACTCCGATGCCAAAGTCAATAGAGGTACATTAATGGTAAGTTATAAAAGTTAAATCAGAATACCTGACCCTTTAGTAAATGGTATTTATAATGAGCCCCCAGCGCTGGGCCAAGGTTCTACCTTGGGCTGGATCAGCGAGGCCCAAGGAAGAACTGCCAAGGTACGCGTAAGGAGCGTGTAGGCCTAGCAAGTGGTCTAGTCCTTGGTCCAACTGCCCCTATCTTTCAGGAGATAATGAGGGACAATTGGGTGACGTGGCAAGTGGAATGGAAGACCTGTTCTATTTTCGTCTCGCAAAGTGTATTCCCGACTCATGAAATGCCTCCCCGACTGTTAAGTGGCTTACGCCCGTCCAACAAGTGTGCTTGCCCGAGCGTATGGGCATTTGCTCGACGTATTGGACCATGGCTCAATACAGTCTCTGGAGGCCCAGTCCAGAACAGGAGCCCCCCAAGTTGAGTTTCTGAGTCGGAGCGATGAATTATAAAGAGTCGAGCACACATTGTGTCGAGGGAGGATCCATGTTGGATGTCGAGCATGTGCCCGTGTTAAAACGTGATATTTTCCAACCGCTCCGGACGCCGTTCAAATCGTCGGGCACGTGGTGTTCTCAGGGGTCGAGGATGTCTCTTTATAGTCGGGGAGACATGCGGTTGCTCGACGTCATTCAGAATTCTCTTAACTGACGTGTCTTAGGCATTAATGATGTGTCGCTTTGTTTCCTGTGCCAATGTCGTCCTAGGGGCCTAGGTAATGATTACCTAGTGCGTTCGCCCACACGCTCTTTTAGTATATAAGGTGGATGGTCCACTTCATTTCAACTTTTCGCTCCTACGTTTAGCCGAAAGCTCTGAGAAGAAACTTTCCTCCGCCCGTAACCGCCGACAACACCGCCGCTCTTTGCCCGCGTGCCACCGCAACCTCCCCGTCGTTACTATTTCAGGTAATCTCCTATAACCTCTCTTTTTATGCATTTTTCCGCTTGATAGGTAACGAAATTCGTGATTTTCCTGTTTAGAGTAGGTAAATCCTTATTTAGAGTAGGTAAATCTTTGTTTTATGTTAGTTTTTAGGTTTTAGGCATGAACGTCCCGGGCAAGATTAGCATGACACGGGCGAAAAACTTATATGTGTATGAATGGATCGGCCAGGCTATTCATACGGTCGATGAAGGTCGCGGGCGTTCGATGCATTCGCGGGGCAAAAATCTCAATCTTCTAGGTTTTTTTTAATGGTTTTGTGCGCGCTCGAGTGGATTCGAGGACCGTCCCTTTGTTGATTTTAGGGTAGTTTAGTGGGATTTCAGGGTATTCAGCTCTTCTCCCTTTCACTTGAGCTGCGGTGGAAGATTGGATTTGATGTGATGTAGAATTCACTTTTCCTTTCTATTTTTCAGGCACAGCCGAGCAAAGACGAGTCGAGGAGAGAGAGAGACCAAGGAGGGGAACGAGCATGTAACCTCGTCTGGACATAATGACCTGTCATGGGTCGCGGACAGGCCGTTAGAAGAAGAGTCGTATTTCGTGGACGAGGAAAATACCGCGTACTCCGTGGTCGAGGACATTGGCCCTGAGGATACCGCAAATTGGCAATGTCTTGCTCCTCAGGAAACAGATCGGATATGCCATCGTTTTCCGGGGAAGTAATTCGCCATGTATGTATTTGCCTTTCGAGAAGAGAGGGTTAGGCTCCCCTTTAATGATTTCCAGATGGGGGTCTTCAGGTGGCTCAGGCTGGCACCCTCGCAATTGCATCCGAACGTCATCGCTTTCATCCGGGCGTTCGAGTTAGTCTGCCGGTTTCTCGGGGTCGGGTTCACACTGCCCTTTTTCTTTCATATCTTCCATCTGCAACGGTCAGGCGTAAGGGGGCATCACAGCTGGGTGTCTCTCAAACAACCCGTGAGATTATTCAAGATGTTCGTTGATTCTGCCCGCCATTTTAAGGGGCGGTGGTATGTGGTGAAGCCACTCACTCAGTACGCCCTCAACACTCTTTATTATTATAAGCGTGATGCTAGTAGCGAGGAAAAGCTTATGTCAAGGATCCCCTTGAGATGGAAGTCCGACCATTTCAACCTATCGACTAGCCACTACCGAGTTAGATATTCGAGCATGGGGGTCGAGGATCGACTGGCCTACAAGAGGATGGTGGAGTATGTTCAGTGCTTTAGCTTGGCGGTCTGGATAGACCGGTAGGACAGACCCTATATCGACGATGTCGGGATGCCCATCCACGAAACACGCCTCATAAATACAAGGGCTCTACTTGCGTGTGACACGGACGAGGAGGTTGTGGAGTTGTTGTGTAGGTCCTTCTGGCCCTACCCTCTTCCTCAATTTTTATGCTCGTTTAACTGATGTTTATTTGTTTTTGTTTTGCAGGAATAATGCCCGCTCACTGAGAACGAGTCCTGAAGCTGGCCAACCAGGCCGGGGCCCCGGACAGGGTCCCTAAAAAGAAAAAGAAAGTGGCACCCCGCGTTCAGGAGGTAGCTAACGAGCACGGGGTCGGCAGTTCTGGTACCTGTAGCGGTAAAAACATGAGTGTAAGCTATTGGTTAACTTAACTCAAAGTAAACAGAGTCGCCACCACGCTTTTATTTTATTCCAAGAGGAAAAGGCAAAAAGAGAGAATAAATCCTAATGAATCTAAAAGCAAAAAGCTAAAGAAACACAACAGAGAAACATGTAAGGGGATAGGTTACACAATGGGAAGGTTTTACGCACCCAAAATGTACGTGGTACTCCATGGGAGCCCTTTGAAAATTTTACTGCTTTTGGTTTGAAAATGGTTTTAAAAAATGAGAGTGGAGGGATGAGAAGAGAATTATTTTTAATATTTTTTATGTTTGGAGAGGTTTACCACCTCATGCCTACGTACCCACAAAGTGCAATGCGAGATCAAAACCCCGTAGTTCGTGGTACAAATAGTGAAATAGGTGGGTTATGATTAATTTTATTAAGTGAAGAGAATTTGTCATCTTCAAGTGGGTAGCCAAACAAATCTACCACGAGAATGAAGGCATGGACTCATACATCATTATGGGGAGGGCGCCAACTCGGATAAAATCAACGAGTATGCCATTAAACCCCCATAAATGACAAGAGACTCAATTACATCAAACTACAACCATAGAGATTGAGAGACTTGCACCCGACTAAAGAATAATGACTCATAATCGGCACTTTTTAAAAGAACAAAAAGAACAAAAGTGCACAAAGGCACAAAACAACTTGAATGAGTTTGATTCTTTTTATTTTTGAATTAAGGTCAACAGGATTAGATTCATTGATTTTAAAAAGAAAAGAAAAAAAGAAAAAGCCACTTGACAAAAGTCAAGGTTTTGGTTTGTTAAAGAGGTGATGATTTTCTTTTCTTTTTTTAAAAAGAATCCTTTGAAAAAGAGAGAAAGTTTTGAAAATTAAAGAATGGGAGGAGATGAAGGGATTATCCTAAAAAAAGAAAATAAGGAGATAAGGGAAGAAATATCTAACCAAACTTGATGACATTCCAAATTATGAGCATAATAGTTTCATCCTTATGAGCTAGAAAATGGTCAAATAAAGGCTAAATCCAACTTCATGAAGATCAAAGAAAAGGGGAAAATATCCTAAAATCTAAGTCCAAAATCTCCATTCCAATGCCAATGATAGTTGTCGCTCCCGGGATTTTCATCCTAGTACAAACGCGAAAGTGGCGCGGAAAGAGGTGAGTCGCCAGCCAGACATTTTTATCCCGAATGAATGGGAAAGGTAATGTTGCACAAACCTGAGGAAGAAGGAAAGGACAAGGTCCTGCGAACCAAAGATCTGGGTTCCGGAGTCGGTTACGACCTGGGAAGGTATTAGCACCCCAGACCGTCCGCCGTACCCGACGGGATCCACGCTTGCTTGTTTTGTTTCAAAGGGTGAGAAATAAAATGTTGCTACTGAATAAAACTGTTGACTTGAATAGGAATGCGAAATGGAACTGGAAAAGAGAGAACAAAAAGAAAGAATGGGGAAAATGTAGGGAAAATAAATAATGTGCTCGAACGGGCCCTACCCCGCTGCCTACGTACCTCATCGGGAAAATGAGGATCAGAGTCGACGTAGTTCTCCTAACTAAGGCGGGAACTATTTGTTTGTGTTTTTTATGCTGGAACTGCGTATGTCTATGCTCAGGTGTTGCAGGCTCGTCTGGTACGAGTGTGTTTACCGTCTTGCATGAAAGACAAGTCGTCGCGAGTTCGCGTTTAGAATGAATGAGATGAGAGAAGAAGTTCCCGCAGGATAGTCGCTTATTGTTTGTTTTTTTCTTTTATGAGAAATGTTTTGAATTTGTTTGTGAACATTCTCATACTAAGACCTATCCATCGCGGGAAGTATTTACACCTCTCCCCGAAACAGGACGCGTATAAGTACTCCGCAACAAAGTCTTGTGTCGTACAAGAATGTTCGATTTTCATTGAGTGTTTTATTACTTCTTTATGAGATGAGGAAGAATGACTCAAGTTGAAAAAGGCGAAATCTAAGGGACTAAGACACAACCCTAACTTTTTTTGTTTATTTACAAGAGATCCTATGGTTAATGAAGTTTCTAAACCTAATGAAGAAGAAACTAGAAACTACTAGAATGCAACTTACTTCCTAAGGAAGTTAAGTTGATTCTAAAGCAAAGGGGAGACCTATACAAGTGAAATATTCAATCAATATAATAAGGCATTAAAATTGACATAAGAATAAAATTCTAAAACAAAACATTTAAAGTATGAAACCAAAAACAAGCCTAAACTTAATCTAAGTTCGTTTATTATGAATTATAAGCCTAAGTCCTAAAACTAAGGGCATTACCTAATATTTTCATTCTAAAAAATCAGAAACTAAACTAGCCTAAGTCATCATTAAATCCTAAAATTAAATCTAATTAAACTATTTTTTTTAATGAAATCCTAATATTCTAGCCTAAACTAATTGAAATTTACATGTAACAAGGCCTAAGAATTAATACACTAAATATAGTAAAGGTCATGGAAAAATTATGGGATTAATTCTATAGGGTCCTAAAACTACCTATAATATTGTGTTAAAAAATATCCTAAAAAATCAGAAGTTTGCTATGTCTAAAAATCACTTAATTCTACCTAAGGATTAACTATGATTTTCTATGGATTATGCTACTAAAACAGGGGATAAAATGACCTAAAAAATCTACCAAAATTATCCTGGGTCCTATTATGAGTCCTTTAACTATGGCAAAACGAATGAGTCAAAAAACCTACTGGAAGGTTAAAAAATAAAATGAACAAAAACATGTACAGTTGAAGGAAATTCAATAAAAGCTAATTACATGAAAAATCAGAATTAAATCAAAAAATAACCAAATTCAGAAAAATAAAATGTCTAAAATTTTTAAAATGAATTACTAACCTACTTGATTTTTTTGGGAATTTTATTGTGAATTTTTCTATTTTTAAATGAATTAATCCTAAACTATACTAAACTAAAATAAAATTCTAAAAGAAAATAGAGTGGGGGTGAGTTAAGTAATTATTTTTAGTTCTTTTTCTCAATGGGCCTTAAGAAGGGAGTGCAGAAAGCATAGGGCTAAGCCCACCAGCGCTGGAAATGGGGAGAGGTGTGTAACACGGTGGGAGAACTGACTTTAGTTAAATGTTGCGGATAGCAAGAGTCGCAACCGACTTTTATTTTATCCAAAGGAAAGGGCATAAAAGAACAGGAAAGACCTTAAAAGATTTTTGGGTTCGGGGGGTAGGTTATGTAAAGGGAAGGTGTTAGCACCCTTTACATCCATGGTTATCCATGGGCTCTTAGTTACTTAGCTCACTTTAAAATGTTTTTGAAATGTGTAGTGTGTGAATAGAAATTTTCTTAAGTACTTTATTTTGATCCATGTACGGATATATATAAAGCCTTTGTTTTGAAAATTGTTTGAAATGTGAAGTGTATTTGAAATGTTTTGAAGAGTGAGCAAGTACATAAGATAAACCTACCCTAAGTTAAGTCTTTTCTGTTCTTAAATATCCTTTAAATGGTAAGACTATCCCTATTATTAAGGAATAGGTAGTGATTACCTTGGATGTATGAGGGACAAGTGAAGGGACAACTGTTATTTAGGCAACTGTAAGGTGTATAAGCAATTCGAAGGGACTTATCATCTTTATTCGAAAGGGACAAGATCATTACGAAGGCAACTATGAAGGGATTTGATATTTTTATCTGTTAAGGGACTAGATGATATAAGAGAAAGGACTTTGCTTTACACCTTACTTGACCTTTTGTTTAGGCAACTTGAGAGGTATCCTTAAGAATGTGAGATGGCGATCAAAGATCGACTTACGTGTGTGAGTGTACAAGTTCAAGTATTTATCTTGAGATTTAATGATCTAAATTCAATTTTAAATATAAACATGTTTTACACTCCCTATTTTACTAACCATGGCATTTAAAAATAAATTATAAAAATTATTCTACAACTATTACATATTGGATACAATTACATTATAATTAAAATAAGCAAATAAATAATTAAATGGATTAGAAGTAATAAACAAAAATAAATAAATATAAGAGGGTTAGTAATGATAATAAAAATAAATAATCACATAATAGATAAATAAATAAATAGAAGAAGAAATTAGCATAATAATATAAAAAGTTCAATTTTAAATAAATAACTATTTTTAGATTTTTAATAAAAAAAGAAATAAATAATAAGTATTATATACTAATAAAATTAATAGTCTAATTATTTAATTTTATTTACATATATTTGTTAATTATAATTAAGTAAGCATATAAAAATAATAATTTAAATTCATAAAATAAAGTTAGGTTTTTTAACAAATTAGGGTTAAATTTTTACATATAAAAACTATATACAAATTATAAAATAAATATACAAATAAATAAATTAAAAGTTATAATATAATTAGGTTTTATAAAAATATTAAGGTTAATCAAAACAAATTAGGGTTTATGGGTTTAGAAAATAGAATTAGGGTTTTATTTATTAATTTACAACACAAATTCATTTATTTACAAATTATATTTATTTAATAATATGAACATATAAAATATAAATAATTAAATTTTGAAAATAAAGTTTGAAAAAAACATGAATTTTAGGTATAAGAAATAATATATATTCATTTTAACATTTTAAGAAATTAATTAAATTTAATTATAAAATATAAACAAATAAAATAAAAGAAAGAAAAAGAGAAAGAAAACATACCTGGGGCTGGGATTCGAACCCAGGCCCTAGGCTTTGAATATCCAAGACCAAACAGCCAACCACTGGGACAAGCCATGCGCTTGTGCTATGGAATGAGAACCAAGTTGTTTTGTTTCATAACCTGAAAAAATCATAACAAAAAGCAAAACAATACAAAATGGCCTGGGGGGATTCGAACCCAGGACCATCAACTTCAAACGCGCATACACAAACCAACTGAGCCAGGCTAATTGTTCTGAAATAATATTAACAATAAATCATAAAATATTATATCAAATATTTGAATAAAGATTTTGGCACGCTGACTTCATTTCCTTCCTTGGAATTTCGCAGGTTTTCCTGCGAATTTTATTGGGAAATCTCCTGCGAATTTACCTGCGTTCAAAAACCTACAAAATTCGTAACATTTTATATCCATACAATTTTGCCAAATTGATCATGCCAACATGATCAATACAGTTCATTCATCTTATTTATGTTATTAGAATGCATTTATATAAGCCGAATCAAGAAACCCCAATTTCAAGCTTGAAACCCTAACATGGCATCTCAATGTTTAGTCACGGTTTCTTCAACGTTTTTGCCCAGAAACCTTCTATACATGATAACAAACAAAGTTAGAAGCACAAAAACAATTGATAGTGGATAAATTAATGGAATCGAAAATCAAAACAAGAAGAGGAAGATGCGTTCGGGTTGTGCAATTTATGAGGCTATGGATGCTTATGAGAGTGCAAATAGCATCAAGGAAGTCCAAGGATCATGTCTATGTCCCTAGAATACCTTTAATCGTCCTATAAGTATAAAACCGAAAATTGGAATTCTAGGAAAATTTTGAATGTGCAATGTGTTCTTGGAGGCTGCAACTTTCGTCCCCTTTGTGTTTGGATGAGTTATACATATATAGTAGAACATAATTAGGTCAAAACATTGTAGGATTATTTGGACTTTTTGATCATTGAAGATTGAAAAAGATCATGTCTTAAAATTCAAATATCCTTGGATACAACCTTTCTATTTTAAGATAATCACCATAATTTTCATATCAATCTGATCCAATTAACTTTCATGACCTTCTAGAATCAAAATATTTTTAAATCTTCATATTTTTATAATTTATTTGAATTTAAAATGATTTTTAATATAAAAAATCATAATAAATAAAAATAAAATGAATAAAATGATGAAAATATTAAATAAATTTCGTGCATGATGTCATGGAACACATTGGGTCACAAAAAGTTCAGCCCATTTGAAGAATTATGGTTTTAAGACCCCATTTTCTTCATAAACCACTCAAAAATTTCCCAACTTTGCAAGGTCACAAATCCTTCAATTTTAATGCTATGAGGGTGTTCTTGGACATTTTGGAAAGCTTAAAGAGTCCTATAACCAACCTCATTGGTTTCATGTCCATATCTTTCACCATTCTCAAGTTATGCTCTTTTGAAGTTGTTAACTTTTTGTTGACTTTTAAAAGGACCTATAATGTTTTAGCTCATACCTTCCAAATGAAGCATTTTTGGGATTGGCTTGTGAGACACAAAGTTGTAGAGAATTCAATTTCCTTCAAAATGATCTTTGGATGGGAAAAATTTGATGAAGCATGTGAAAGTTATGGCTGGTCAAAGTTCAGTTGACTTTTCCTGAGGAAACCCTAATTTAGAAACTCCTGATTCTTGATGATCTGAAATCTCCTTGATGAATCATGATCAACCCTTGATAAAATGATGAATTTTACTTCATATACTTGATGTTGGCAAAAAATCATGAAGTTTTACTTTGGTTTGACCACAGTTGACCTCAGTTTGACTTTTTAACTGCTTTGACTGATTTTGCCTTATCTGGTCATCTGACTGAGCAAACCTTTGGGAAAAGTCTTGAAACTTGTCATGGGGATTATTAAACACATATAAGATGTTATGAAGCTCACTTGAAGTCTTGGAAGTCCATTTAGCCTGATTAAAGTCAAAACCCTAGTTTAGGATGCATTGCTTAGGAGGATGCATTGTCTGAGGGAATTGTCAAACTTTCTGACTAATTGTGAACTTTGTGAACCTTGTGAACCTCATAAGATGTCTTGTGAACCTTGTGAACCTCATGGGAGGTCTTGTGAACCTTGTGAACCTCATGAGAGGTCTTGTGAACCTTGTGAACTTCATGAGAGGTCTTGTGAACCTTGTGAACCTCTTAGTACACAAAGTCTTGTCTTGTGAGGGAAAATGTTGGGGTGCAACAGCTGCCCCTGTTCAATTTTCTGAAACCTGAGGGGTTAGATTGGTATATGTGCCATTAGTGACCTGGAAGGTTGAAGGGGATTGAACACAAAAGCCCAAAAATTTGCACTCACCGGTGCGTAAAGTAATACTGATGATTAACTGTATATGCTCGAGTGGGCTTGAAGATGCCACTTGGAGAAAAGGAGATGGGCTTAAAGATGCCATCAGAATGAACTGGAGATGGGCTTAGAGATGCCATCTGGAGAAAATTTCTTCAAATATACTTCTTGGAGAATAAGGTAGTCCAAAGTATGAAGATATAGCTTTTGGGAAGATAAACAACGTCCCAACATTACCTTTGGGAAGATAAACAACGGCCCAAGGTGAGGGTATAACTTTTGGGAAGATAAACAACGACCCAAAGTCATGATATGGTACTTGGGAAGATAAACAACGGCCCAAGGTAAGAGTATGACTTTTGGGAAGATAAACAACGACCCAAAGTTATGATAGGGTACTTGGGAAGATAAACAACGGCCCAAGGTAAGGATATAACTTTTGGGAAGATAAACAACGGCCCAAAGTTATGATAGCTTTCAGGAGGATAAACAACGTCCCGAGGTATAAGTATAACTTTTGGGAAGATAAACAACGGCCCAAAGTCATGATAGCTTTCAGGAGAATAAACAACGTCCCGAGGTATAAGTATAACTTTTGGGAAGATAAACAATGGCCCAAAGTCATGATAGCTTTCAGGAGGATAAACAACGTCCCGAGGTATAAGTCGTTGATATTGTTTTACCTGCATATAACTATCCTGCAAGGAAAATATTAGTTTATGCATTATGTATGCATGCATAGTATGATGCACTTAAGTAATGTATTATGTAATTATGGATATGTATGTTATGGTATGATGTAAATGATGTATGTATGAATCATGCAGCCTGAAGCGTCTGAAAATCTTCGTATAACAACTGCTGGCCTGGGAACATAAATCCCAATTTGTTGCTGAAGAATATGAGAAACTCGTATTGTTTGATAATATAGTATTCATAAATCTCCCGTCTTCGTTTGATAGTAAGGTATCCATAACCTCCCATCTTCGTTCGATGGTAAGGTCTCCATAACCTCCCGTCTTCGTTCGTCGTACTCCTATTGAAAGAATAAATTCCCGACTATCCGTCTGAGGATAAAAGAGATGGATATAAATTCCAGGGGAGATGTAACTCGAAGTATCTAATGAAGATGGATTTGCCCTACTGGGGGACTTGTAGCTGTCTGGTGGGGATGAACCGGCGAAGCTTCGTTGAATTCCTTCCCTCGTTCGTCCTTAGTAAATACTATTACTGCATTTTTATGCATTTCTGGTAAACATCAATCATATTAAGCATTTCATGCATTTCTGGTAAACATCAATCATATTCAAAAGCATACATACATTCAAACACAACCAATGGACGTTTCGCTTATGTAAATAGGGTAAAAGTAAATCTGGATTCAAAGATGAAATTTTATTTATATCACAAAGTGACCTATACATAGGCAAATTTGTACAAGGAGACAGAAATCCTAGTAAGAGGAATTTGTCATAAATTTTTTACAAAACAAAGAAAATCAGCTATGTGGGAAATAATCCTATTGAGTTTCAATTCTACTATTGCCATTATCTTCAAGTATCTCATCTTCTACTGTTGAGACGGAAACAATTGGATTGAGCTTTATCTGTTCGAGCTTGAGTAAGTAGCTCAACTGGTTGTAGTTTCATGGGTGATCCAAACGAGACATAGTCATACGCTTTAATCCCTAACTTTTGCCTGGATTGCCCTTTCAGGTTTTCAATCCACCGGGATACCCTTTTTTTCCCAAGCCGCCTTTTCAGGTTTTCGACTTGCCGGGTGTACTTTTTTTATATATATCCCTAATTTTTGCCCGAACCCTTTTGGTTCGCCGGGATGCCCTTATTTTTGCCTAGGCCAGTCAACCTAGCGGGTCTCTTTTTATGCGTGGTATTTTTTAAATATGTTTGCGTTTACAGGCTGTGGAAAGTCTTCACCGTCCATAGTAGTAAGTATCATGGCACCTCCTGAGAATACTGTCTTGACCACAAATGGCCCTTCATATGTAGGAGTCCACTTACCCCTGGGATCACCCTGTGGTAATATGATACGTTTGATTACCAAATCACCAGCCTGATATACCTTTGGCTTAACCTTCTTGTTAAAAGCTTTGATCATCCGTTTTTGGTACATCTGGCCATGACAAACAGCTGCCAACCTCTTCTCATCAATCAAATTTATCTGGTCAAGTCGGGTCTGAATCCACTCATCTTCATCCAAGCCTGCATCCTTCATAATTCTTAAGGAGGGAATCTGAACTTCAATGGGCAGAACTGCTTCCATACCATATACTAAGGAGAATGGGGTTGCCCCTGTTGAAGTACGTATTGTAGTACGATAACCATGAAGAGAAAACGGTAACATCTCATGCCAATCCTTGTAAGTAACAGTCATCTTCTGTAGAATCTTCTTAATATTCTTATTAGCCGCTTCTACTGCCCCATTCATCTTCGGACGATACAGAGAAGAGTTGTGATGCTTAATCTTGAACTGCGTGCAGAGATCAGTAATCATAGTGTTGTTCAGATTAGAGCCATTGTCAGTAATAATCCTTTCAGGGATGCCATACCTACATATGAGATTATTCTTAATGAATCGAGCCACCACATTCTTAGTAACAGATGCAAATGAAGCTGCTTCCACCCATTTTGTGAAGTAATCAATAGCAACCAGGATGAAACGATGCCCATTAGAAGCAGTAGGCTTGATCTCACCAATCATATCAATGCCCCACATGGCAAAAGGCCAAGGAGCAGTCAACACATTCAATGGTGACGAAGGTATATGTACTTTATCAGCATAAATTTGACACTTGTGACAGGTTCTGGAATGTTGATAGCAGTCAGCTTCCATGGTAGACCAATAGTAACCTGCTCTCAATATCTTCTTTGCCATAGTATGACCACTAGAATGAGTGCCAAAGATCCCATCATGCATGTCTTCCATAATCTCTGTTGCTTCCTTCTTATCCACACAACGAAGCATAATTGAATCATGATTGCGTTTGTACAGAATTACATTACTCAAAAAGAACTTAGCAGAAAACCTTCTCAGAAACTTCCTATCTTTGACAGATGCCCCTTCAGGGAACTCCTGAGCTTCAAGATATCTTTTCACCTCATAGAACCAAGGCTTCTCCTCTGCTTCTTCAGTGTCAATCTCATTGCAGTATACAGGCTTTTCAAATCGATCAATAGTAATCTTGGGAGCCTCATCATCCCAACTGATCTCAAACATGGATACCATGGTGGCTAATGCATCTGCCAACTGATTCTCTCTTCGTGGAATATGTCCAAAGGTAATCTCTTTGAAATGTGGGATCAAAGACAACACATACTCTCTGTAAGGAATGAGGTTATCATGCTTGGTATCCCAATCTCCTTTGATCTGACTTACTACCAGGGCTGAATCTCCATACACGTCAAGGAACTGAATCTTCATATCAATGGCAGCTTTGATACCCAGGATACATGCCTCATACTCAGCCATGTTATTGGTACAATAGAAGCAAAGTCTGGCAGTAATCGGGGTATGACAACCTTCAGGGGAACTGATCACAACACCAACACCATTACTATGTGCATTAGAAGCTCCATCAAAAACCATAGTCCATCGGGATCCTTGTTCAGGTCCGTCATATTGTCCAGGTTCTTTGGTAATAATCATAATGTCTTCATCAGGGAACTCAAAACTCATTGACTGATAATCATCCACTGCTTGATGAGCCAAATAATCAGCTACCACACTTCCTTTAATGGCCTTCTGAGTAGTATACTGTATATCATATTCTGTCAAGATCATTTGCCATCTTGCTATTCTTCCGGAGAGAGCAGGTTTCTCGAATATGTACTTGATTGGATCCATCTTCGAGATCAATAAGGTAGTATGAGTCAACATATACTGTCTTAGTCGGCGAGCAGCCCATGCCAAAGCGCAGCAAGTTTTCTCGAGCAGTGAGTATCTTGTTTCACAGTCGGTAAACTTTTTGCTAAGGTAGTATATTGCTTGCTCTTTTCGACCAGACTCGTCATGTTGCCCCAACACACACCCCATTGAGTTGTCTAATACTGTTAAGTACATGATCAAGGGTCTTCCATCAACTGGTGGCATCAAAATTGGAGGTTCTAACAAATATTTCTTGATTTCATCAAATGCAGTCTGGCACTCATCATTCCACTCCATTACCTGATCTTTCTTCAACAGCTTGAAGATTGGCTCACAGATGGCAGTTAATTGGGAAATAAATCTTGCAATGTAATTCAATCGTCCCAAGAAACCTCTAACTTCCTTCTCAGTGTGGGGAGCTGGCATCTCTTGTATAGCTTTCACTTTCGCAGGATCTACTTCAATACCTTTTCCACTAACAATGAAACCCAGGAGCTTACCAGATCTAACTCCAAAAGTACACTTGTTTGGGTTCAATCTCAACTTGTATTTCTTCAACCTCTCAAACAATTTATGCAAATGATCAAGATGTTGTTCTTCATTCTGGGACCTGGCTATCATATCATCCACATATACTTCTATCTCATGATGAATCATATCGTGAAACAAAGCCATCATAGCACGCTGATATGTTGCCCCGGCATTCTTCAAACCAAATGGCATTACTTTATAACAAAAAGTGCCACTGTGTAACAAATGTCGTCTTCTCCATATCTTCAGGTGCCATCTTGATTTGATTGTAACCAGAGAAACCATCCATAAAAGAGAATACCTTGTGCTGAGCAGTGTTGTCTACCAGAACATCAATATGAGGAAGTGGAAAGTCATCTTTGGGGCTGGCCTTGTTCAAATCTCTGTAGTCTACACACATACGTACCTTACCATCTTTCTTAGGTACCGGTACCACATTTGCAACCCACTGAGGATAAGAAGTCACAGCTAAGAACCCTGCATCAAACTGTTTCATCACCTCTGCTTTAATCTTCTCTGACATTTCAGGACGCATACGACGAACCTTCTGCTTCTTTGGACGCCAATCTTCTTTTACTGGTAAACGGTGAACCACAATGTCTGTATCCAACCCTGGCATATCTTCGTAGGACCAAGCAAAGATCTCCACATAGTCATGTAACATCTGAATCAATCTGCTCTTGACACTATCCTCTAATTCAGCCCCTATCTTGACCTCTTTCCTGTTTTCTTCAGTTCCCAGATTCACAACTTCGACTGGCTCTTCATGTGGCTGTATAGCTTTCTCTTCTTGTTGTAACAACCTAGCAAGCTCTACAGGTACTTCACAATCGTCCTCATTTCCATCTTCAGCTTGATAGATCGGATTCTCGAAATTATAATTGGCAATAGTAGAACTGTTATCGACAGGATCCAGAGTGGATGAGGATCTGCATTTTAGTGATGTGGGTGTGTGTAAGAACACATAGCTGATAAAACAAAAATAAAATAAAAGAAAGACAAGGAACATAATATTTGCGAAAACGAAACATCCACTGATTTTTATTGAATGAAGTATGCAAATGAAATGACATCCCGTAATAAGCACACCATTGTGCCCCGGGTAAGGCACAAGGCTTAAGAGTTTAAATTGTTCAAAAATTACAAACTTTAAAAGTAACAACACAGTAATAGTATTTACTCCTGACTAAAGGAGATAGGAATAACATCTTCAGCCTTCCAGTTATTGAGCCCGGCACCCACAGTAGGAAAAATCCAAGCATCCAAGTTTTAGTCTTCATCATAGTCACCCACAACATTGATCTGATTCTTCATAATCCCCTGATTGGTGATACGAATAGCACAAGCACGACGAACAGCCTTCTGGGACTCTTCATCCACCACAGCTCTAGCATCTTTGAGGGAGGCCATTGTTGGAGGTACTCTGGTGACCACAGGAACTTTCTTGACAACGGGAGGAGCTTCATAATTATTAACAACCCAAGGAACCACTTCGAACGTCTGGAACGGAGTTTCAACATATTCACCTTCCACTTCAAGATATTTAAAGGTGTTCACATGGCTAACTATATATCCTTCCTCTCCGTAAACAGTGACAACTTTTCCTTCTACTAGATATCTCAGCTTCTGATGTAAGGTGGAGGTTACAGCACCTGCCCCATGGATCCAGGGACGCCCAAGCAAACAAGAAAACGAAGGACGAATATCCATCACGTAAAAAGTAGCATTGAAGACCTGAGAACTTACTTTGATTGGGAGATCAATTTCTCCATGCACCACTCTTCTCGAGCCATCAAAAGCCTTCACCACTATATTACTGGGCTTCAACACAGCATCTTCAGGACTAAGCTTATTCAGAATTTCTTTGGGCAACACATTCAGCGAAGAACCATTGTCTATTAACACATGTGACAGGGTAGTGCCCCTACATTCAATAGAGATATGCAGAGCCCTGTTATGATCCCTCTTGGACGGAGTCAAATCAGCATCGGAGAAACCTAACCCATTATCATAGGTCAAGTGTGCAACACAATTTTCGAACTGGTCTACAGAAATCGCATTTGGTACGTGAGCAGTCTTCAAAAATTTAATCAAGGCCTTGGCATGAGCCTCAGAACACAACAGCAAAGACAACATAGAAATCTTGGAGGGAGTATGCCCCAATTGATCAACAATGTCATAATCACTCTTGCGAATGATCTTCAGTACTTCTTCCATTTGCTTAGAAATATCATCAGCAACTGGTACATCAGTTTGTATAGGTTCAATAACAGGACCTTTGCCCCGAGCATCAGTAGTAGAGGTAGTAACTGGAGTAACTGTATTCTTGGAAGCAGCCGGAGAAGAGAAAACTCTTCCACTTCGTGTGATCTTACTAGATCCAGCAATATTATCAATATCAAGATTTCCATCAACAACAGGTGTATCAGCTAAAGGTTCCTGCTTAACACCATGAATATAAACATCAGAGCCATAATGCCAAGGCACCGCTTTATCAGAAGTATACGGAATAGGACCAGGAGTGGTAATGATCATAGGAGCCACTCTAGCTTCAGCAAAAATCTTCACAGGGCCTTCAACAGTAATCTTAATTGGACCCTTATGAGTGATTTTGACAGGACCCTTGGAAGTAATCCTCACCGGCACTTTATCAACCATATCCACCTCTTCAACCTTCGCACCTTTAGTTATGTGTTCAACCATGCTCTCTACAGAAGGTGGGGTCCTCTCAAACACTATGGTGTAATTATTCATGAGGCGTTGAATTCCGTCCTTCAACCTCCAGCAGCTATCCGGCTTATAGGCACAATATAAACAATCTTCACGGCAACCTGGAAAGAACCCAGCTTGTACTAACTTCTTCTTAATAAGAGACAATGGTGTAGTCAAATCTGCAACTGAGGAAATATGTGAAACTTCATCAATGGCATTAACAGTCTTTTCATGATTTGGCATGGGAGCAGTAATCACATTTGGAGTACCCGGAGGGTCGAACTCAATCTCTCCAGCATCAATCATATCCTGAATCTTATTCTTCAATACCCAGCAACTATTGGTATCATGTCCCTGACAATTTGAATGATATTCACATCGTGCATTAGGATTGTACCTGGGAGAGGTAACATTGGGATTCTGAGGGGGGGTCCCTCAAAGTGATAAGTTCACCCTTCAACAAGTGTTTCAAGGCTTGGGCCAGTGACATGTTGAGCTTAGTGAACTGTCTTCTAGCCCTCTGTTGATTTCCCTGTGGTGGCTCTGGTGTTGCAGGATTAGGATTGGAGATATGAATTGCACTCACAGACTGATGCCTCCTATTACGATCAGGTTGACCATAAACAGCATTCGACTCTTTCTTCCCACTAGGGGGCTTCTTTGTAGTACTAGATGAAGAAGCACCCACTTGGATCTTGCCACTCCTTATACCACTTTCTACGCGCTCTCCTGTCATTATCAACTCAGTGAAGCCAGATGATGAGCTTCCAATGAGATGACTGTAAAAAAGACCATTCAACGTACATATGAACATATCAACTAACTCCCTGTCAGTTAGAGGGGGTTGTACTCTACCAGCCAAATCTC
The DNA here is from genome assembly GCA_963966055.1 of Lathyrus aphaca. NCBI lineage: Eukaryota > Viridiplantae > Streptophyta > Magnoliopsida > Fabales > Fabaceae > Lathyrus > Lathyrus aphaca. The sequence goes on along the minus strand of OZ014519.1, from coordinate 732,572,773 downwards.
TCCATTTCTGGGCATACTCCTTGAAATTTTCTTAGCACCCATAGACATGCTTTGTAGTTGCATGCGGGTAGGGGCTAGATCAGCATTATATTGATATTGCTTATAAAAGGCTTCAGCAAGACCATTCCAATCACGGATGTTAACACTCTCCAATTGATAGTACCATTCCAATTGAGCTCCAGACAAGCTCTTTTGGAAGAAATGGATCCACAACTTCTTATCAGCAGTATGAGGTTGAATTCTCCGGACATAAGACCTCAGATGCAGCTTGGGACAAGAGACACCATCATAAACTACGAAAGTAGGAACCTTGAAACCAATGGGTATTACCACCCCAGATATCAAACTCAGGTCTTCAAAATCCAGCCCAGAAGACTTTTGCAATTCCATAGCATCCATTCTATCTACCAGCATCTTGAACTTATCTTCATTAGGCTCATGATAGTAGTTAGCTTCAGAATCAGAGTCTCCCATTGTGTTGTGGAGACTGCCTCCCTCTTTCTCAGACTCTTCAGACTCATAATCTTCAACCTGTTCTTTGGTCTTGACAGGACCTCTGAACCTTCTTCCCATGTTGATTAGGCCTCCTGACCTTCTAGTCTTCTTAGTCTTCTTGGCCAGCAGTGTCTTCAATTCATCCTACCCCTTAGACAAGTTCAGGATCAGCTCTTGGAACTGTGCATTTTGTGCCTGAAGATCTTTGACTGTTTGTTCAAGAGCCATTGCTTTAATAAACAGCGAGAAGATAAGAAACTTGTGCACAAGAAACCTGTGATGCAATGATGTGGTATGTAAATGCATATGCAATGTTTTCAAGGACCGCAGGATTTAAATTTGCTTAAACAACCAAGAAAGTAAACTTTTATTAGTAATAAATTTGTTTGCCCCTTGGGCTTACAAAAAATGAGATGAAATAAATACAAAAGATGGGGTTTTAAGTCTCCCATGGACGTTTCCTCTTTATGTTGAGGTATGAGTTGAGATTCCGCTCCTCGTGAAGTTGCTTTGTTAGCTCCAGGATTCTTTCTTGACTTGCTTTGTAATGAGCCTCAAAAGTATCCCTTTGCTCTTTCAACTGGATCCAGGACCTTTGTAACTCTTCCATGTCAGTGGGCATGTCTGGATGAAGGATGGTATAAGAAGTATCCCCTTCAGCAACAGGCTCTATAGTAACTGGCAGGATGGCAGGATATGGCATCATAAGAGTATGAGCACGAGATCGCACCCATCTGAGATAAGCTTCCATAGGAATAGTGTACTTTGGTTCCAGAGTCTTGCTGTCAACCTTGTTCACTTTACCCCATGCTCGTATGAACCTTTGACGGTAACCTTGCAGATCGTTGTCGTAGTCAAACACAATACCCTGAATCAACATGTCATGTGGACCATCACTCCGAGCATAACCAAACTGTCGTAGAGCTAAAGAAGGGTTGTAAGTAATGCATCCTCTTATGCCTAGAAGTGGCACATTAGGAAACTCCCCACAACGGTCAATGATAGTGACATTCTCCATAGATCGAGAGCACCAATGAATATCTGAATGAGAGAGTGACATTATCCTCTTGGACCACCTGAACCCTTGTTCATTCTTCATCACTGATCGAGGAAGGTGAGAAATAAACCACCTAGATAGTAAAGGTATGCAACACATCAGAGTTCCTCGTGCCTTTGTAGTACGAGTGTGAAGAGAGTGCAAGATGTCTCCAAGTAATGTAGGCACTGGATTGTGACTCAGAAATATGTTGATGGCGTGAACGTCTATAAACTGATCTGGATTGGGGAACAACACTAAGCCATAAATCAACAAGGCTAAGATCTCCTCAAAAGCATCATAGCTCATAGCCTTCAAGAACACTTGAGCCTTCTCTATCAACACCTTAGCAAGAATACCCTTAACTCCGCTTCTCGTTTCTAGAACAATGTCTGACTTCTTCAGATGTAGAGCTGCAGCAATAACCTCAGATTTAAGCTCTTTTTCCAAGCCTGTGAATGGTTTCTGATCAAGTATAGGTATGCCCAGTAGTTTAGAGAACTCCTCCATTGTAGGAACCAGCTGATAGTCGGGGAACGTGAAGCAATGGTGCTTAGGATCAAAGAACTGAAACAGGACACTCATCATGTCTTCATTGAACCCTGAAGTGACTAGATCCAGTAGCTGACCATGTCTCTTGATGAATTGGGAGTTTTCAGACACTAGAGAAACCAACTCCTTGAGCTTGGCAGGTATCCCTACAAAGTTGATCCTGATAGTGTTCCTACGAGCAGAAGCCATGACCTGCAATAAAGAACAAAGATAAATCCTTTGGTCCTTGAAATGGTTAGTGAAAATTCTATGCTTATGATGCATGATGATGCTATGATGTTATGCTCAATCACAAACATGTGGCACACACAAACAAGTCACACAATAGCCCTAGGTTTAGGGGCTTGCATGAGGTTTAAAGGTAAGTACCCTCCCCTGAATTTAGTTGGTTCATCCTGTCCTATAAAAGTAACCAGGTTCTAAGGGATCTCAATATCATTGATCCTTCACAAGGGTGGTTGTTCAGTAGGAAACTTACTTGCCAACCAAAACCCTCCAAGTTTAGAATCTCAATGAGCGTAGTATCGAGTATCAACCAACTTCAGTCTGCACCAAAGCCGGTTTTCTCACTACTTTCTAAAGGCCGAGATGGGATAACTAGGGTTCTAAAAGTTAGTTAGTGCATTGACAACATATGGCAGCCTCATATTATCCTCAACTTGACTTAAGGAACATAAGCACCAACCAAGAAGTCACACTAACTATGGCCACCAGATCAACCATATCGGTATACGCCGTACAGTTTCCTTGGTCTATTGCCATTTACCTAAGGTACACTAGATCCGGGTTAGGATCTTCCACACATAAGAGCACCCAACAAGTAAAGTAAAGCAAACAAGACAAACAATTTTAAAGTGATCTAATTCCTAAGGGTACCCCTCTTTAATATTAAATCCCCAGCAGAGTCGCCAGTTCTGTAACACGGTGGGAGAACTGACTTTAGTTAAATGTTGCGGATAGCAAGAGTCGCCACCGACTTTTATTATATCCAAAGGAAAGGGCATAAAAGAACAGGAAAGACCTTAAAAGATTTTTGGGTTCGGGGGGTAGGTTATGTAAAGGGAAGGTGTTAGCACCCTTTACATCCATGGTTATCCATGGGCTCTTAGTTACTTAGCTCACTTTAAAATGTTTTTGAAATGTGTAGTGTGTGAATAGAAATTTTCTTAAGTACTTTATAATGATCCATGTACAGATATATACAAAGCCTTTGTTTTGAAAATTGTTTGAAATGTGAAGTGTATTTGAAATGTTTTGAAGAGTGAGCAAGTACATAAGAGAAACCTACCCTAAGTTAAGTCTTTTCTGTTCTTAAATATCCTTTAAATGGTAAGACTATCCCTATTATTAAGGAATAGGTAGTCATTACCTTGGATGTATGAGGGACAAGTGAAGGGACAACTGTTATTTAGGAACCTGTAAGGTGTATAAGCAATTCGAAGGGACTTATAATCTTTATTCGAAAGGGACAAGATCATTACGAAGGCAACTATGAAGGGACTTGATCTTTTTATCTGTTAAGGGACTAGATGATATAAGCGAAGGGACTTTGCTTTACACCTTACTTGACCTTTTGTTTAGGCAACTTGAGAGGTATCCTTAAGAATGTGAGATGACGATCAAAGATCGACTTACGTGTGTGAGTGTACAAGTTCAAGTATTTATCTTGAGATTTAATGATCTAAATTCAATTTTAAATATAAACATGTTTTACACTCCCTATTTTACTAACCATGGCATTTAAAAATAAATAATAAAAATTATTCTACAACTATTACATATTGGATACAATTACATTATAATTAAAATAATTAAAATAAGCAAATAAATAATTAAATGGATTAGAAGTAATAAACAAAAATAAATAAATATAAGAGGGTTAGTAATGATAATAAAAATAAATAATCACATAATAGATAAATAAATAAATAGAAGAAGAAATTAGCATAATAATATAAAAAGTTCAATTTTAAATAAATAACTATTTTTAGATTTTTAATAAAAAAAAGAAATAAATAATAAGTATTATATACTAATAAAATTAATATTCTAATTATTTAATTTTATTTACATATATTTGTTAATTATAATTAAGTAAGCATATAAAAATAATAATTTAAATTCATAAAATAAAGTTAGGTTTTTTAACAAATTAGGGTTAAATTTTTACATATAAAAACTATATACAAATTATAAAATAAATATACAAATAAATAAATTAAAAGTTATAATATAATTAGGTTTTATAAAAATATTAAGGTTAATCAAAAAAAATTAGGGTTTATGGGTTTAGAAAATAGAATTAGGGTTTTATTTATTAATTTACAACACAAATTCATTTATTTACAAATTATATTTATTTAATAATATGAACATATAAAATATAAATAATTAAATTTTGAAAATAAAGTTTGAAAAAAACATGAATTTTAGGTATAAGAAATAATATATATTCATTTTAACATTTTAAGAAATTAATTAAATTTAATTATAAAATATAAACAAATAAAATAAAAGAAAGAAAAAGAGAAAGAAAACATACCTGGGGCTGGGATTCGAACCCAGGCCCTAGGCTTTGAATATCCAAGACCAAACAGCCAACCACTGGGACAAGCCATGCGTTTGTGCTATGGAATTAGAACCAAGTTGTTTTGTTTCATAACCTGAAAAAATCATAACAAAAAGCAAAACAATACAAAATGGCCTGGGGGGGATTCGAACCAAGGACCATCAACTTCAAACGCGCATACACAAACCAACTGAGTCAGGCTAATTGTTCTGAAATAATATTAACAATAAATCATAAAATATTATATCAAATATTTGAATAAAGATTTTGGCGCGCTGACTTCATCTCCTTCCTTGGAATTTTGCAGGTTTTCCTGCGAATTTTATTGGGAAATCTCCTGCGAATTTACATGCGTTCAAAAACCTACAAAATTCGTAACATTTTATATCCATACAATTTTTCCAAATTGATCATGCCAACATGATCAATACAGTTCATTCATCTTATTTATGTTATTAGAATGCATTTATATAAGCCGAATCAAGAAACCCCAATTTCAAGCTTGAAACCCTAACATGGCATCTCAATGTTTAGTCACGGTTTCTTCAACGTTTTTGCCCAGAAACCTTCTATACATGATAAAAAACAAAGTTAGAAGCACAAAAACAATTGATAGTGGATAAATTAATGGAATCGAAAATCAAAACAAGAAGAGGAAGATGCGTTCGGGTTGTGCAATTTATGAGGCTATGGATGCTTATGAGAGTGCAAATAGCATCAAGGAAGTCCAAGGATCATGTTTATGTCCCTAGAATACCTTTAATCGTCCTGTAAGTATAAAACCGAAAATTGGAATTCTAGGAAAATTTTGAATGTGCAATGTGTTCTTGGAGGCTGCAACTTTCGTCCCCTTTGTGTTTGGATGAGTTATACATATATAGTAGAACATAATTAGGTCAAAACATTGTAGGATTATTTGGACTTTTTGATCATTGAAGATTGAAAAAGATCATGTCTTAAAATTCAAATATCCTAGGATACAACCTTTCTATTTTAAGATAATCACCATAATTTTCATATCAATCTGATCCAATTAACTTTCATGACCTTCTAGAATCAAAATATTTTTAAATCTTCGTATTTTTATATTTTATTTGAATTTAAAATGATTTTTAATATAAAAAATCATAATAAATAAAAATAAAATGAATAAAATTATGAAAATATTAAATAAATTTCGTGCATGATGTCATGGAACACATTGGGTCACAAAAAGTTCAGCCCATTTGAAGAATTATGGTTTTAAGACCCCATTTTCTTCATAAACCACTCAAAAATTTCCCAACTTTGCAAGGGCACAAATCCTTCAATTTTAATGATATGAGGGTTTTCTTGGACATTTTGGAAAGCTTAAAGAGTCCTCTAACCAACCCCATTGGTTTCATGTCCATATCTTTCACCATTCTCAAGTTATGCTCTTTTGAAGTTGTTGACTTTTTGTTGACTTTTAAAAGGACCTATAATGTCTTAACTCATACCTTCCAAATGAAGCATTTTTGGGCTTGGCTTGTGAGACACAAAGTTGTAGAGAATTCAATTTCCTTCAAAATGAGCTTTGGATGTGAAAAATTTATGAAGCATGTGAAAGTTATGGCTGGTCAAAGTTCAGTTGACTTTTCCTGAGGAAACCCTAATTTAGAAACTCCTGATTCTTGATGATCTGAAATCTCCTTGATGAATCATGATCAACCCTTGATCAAATGATGAATTTTACTTCATATAATTGATGTTGGCAAAAAATCATGAAGTTTGACTTTGGTTTGACCACAGTTGACCTCAGTTTGACTTTTTAACTGCTTTGACTGATTTTGCCTTATCTGGTCATCTGACTGAGCAAACCTTTGGGAAAAGTCTTGAAACTTGTCATGGGGATTCTTAAACACATATAAGATGTTATGAAGCTAACTTGAAGTCTTGGAAGTTCATTTAGCCTGATTAAAGTCAAAACCCTAGTTTAGGATGCATTGCTTAGGAGGATGCATTGTCTGAGGGAATTGTCAAACTTTCTGACTAATTGTGAACTTTGTGAACCTTGTGAACCTCATAAGATGTCTTGTGAACCTTGTGAACCTCATGGGAGGTCTTGTGAACCTTGTGAACCTCATGAGAGGTCTTGTGAACCTTGTGAACCTCATGAGAGGTCTTGTGAACCTTGTGAACCTCATGAGAGGTCTTGTGAACCTTGTGAAACTCTTAGTACACAAAGTCTTGTCTTGTGAGGGCAAATTTTGGGGTGCAACAAGGTGCAGGCAACATCTTTTTGAAGTTCTTTTTTAATTGGGCTTTGAGAAGGGAGGTGTAGAAAGCAGAAATGCTAGGCCCACACGCAGGATTATGAGGGAGTATTGGTGGACCTTCAGTCAACTTTTGTTGACTCTATCTGGGCCGTACAATTGGGTCTTCTTTACTAGTATTCAGATCATGTGATTTAAAGACGCAGGAACATGATGGCTTATGGTGGACAACACCCACAGGATCAGCCGCAGACACAACCAACCGGACGGTGACACGTGTCACCGTCGGTGTGGCCGAAAAACTCCACTAACCTCTTCCTCTTCTAACGGTAAGTTCCATGGGAATTGTAGAAAATTAATTAACTTAATTGAGGTTAAATGAGGATTAATTTATATTAATGAACCTTAATATATTATTCAAATTAAAAAACAGATTCATAAGAACACACAAATCCAAAATGCAAAACCTAGAAAAACCCTAACTCCTTTCTTCTTCCCCCATACCGCCGCAGCTCACAACCCTATACCTCTTCCTCTTCAACCCTCATGTCTTCTTCTCCTCCGTTCTCGCTGTCACCTTCCGCCACCACCATCACCCTTATCCCCCATCCTCTTCGTTTTCTTAATCCCCTAAGCCTAACTTCCTCATCCTCTTCGTCCGAACCACCACCACCTTCATCTCTTCCATCCCTTTTCCTTCTTCGGCCTAAGCTACCTAAAATCCCCATAACCTTCATCAATCTCTCGCCTTCACGATAACCTAAATATAACATCCCTCAATTCAAACAAAAGAAACCCTAACATGACCTAATCCTTCTTCTCCACAAATTCAACAATCGGCCTCTCACAATCTCACCTCAGAAGGTCAAAATACAGAGAAACGATTCAAGATGTGGTACCTTCAATTAATGAGGAGGATGGTATACTTGGTGCGATTCGTTGACGGATCAGTGGCGTTTGAACCGTTGATGAAGACAATGACCAATGCGCGATGACTATGATGCCACGGTTGTAGAAGAACGACGAAGTTTAAAGCAGTTTGATTTTGATGCTGTTATCAAGCTTCTTTCGGTCGTTGCGTTCGATGATGAAGAATAATGAATTCACGATTCTGTTGATGTCGAAGAATCCAACTGAAGCCGGTAATGACGTGCGGTGAAATTCGTGTTCTTGAATTTCGCAGATTCGGTGAAGGTGCAACGTGTTCTTGATTGCTGATTCGTTATTTTTTTGCTTCCGAATTCACAACTCTCACTGTATTGTTTGTCATTCTTTGCTTTCTTTTGCAGGTGATTGGTGCAGATGGTTGGGATTGAAAGAAAAAAGAGGAATGAAGTGAAGTTGTGATGAGAAGCAGAAGATGGAATCCAAAAATGAGAATTGAGGGAAATGATTGAAGAAAGTGAAGATTGGAGAGAATGAGAATCGAAAATGGAGAATGAGGAAGAAGAAGAAAGAGAAATAGTTGCAGGAGAAGTTTTGTCAAGAAGGTGTGAGGAAGGAGAAGTTATGAAAGGGATCGAAAAAATGTGAAGAAGAAGCCTTGAAATTCTGGTGATCTTGATTTATAGAAGAAAATATACAGCTTCTGAAGATCTTTCAGGTGAAGTTTCTAGAAGAAGTTTGTTATGATTCTGTTAGAATCAGTTAACAGTTGGTTAGAATTCAGTTGCGGTTATGAAGTTTTCTTTCAGTTCTGAAATTCCTTGCTGAATTTGGTTAGAATTAGTTAGTACTGATCATAATTATGTTAGGAGCTTGAAGTGATTATCGATTTTATTTGCAGTTGTGATTGTTAAATGGTAGGCTGACCAACAGTAAATGTGAATAAAGGTTGCGGTTGCTGATACGACAAACTATGCCACTGGCCTCCATTATTGAAAGGTGATGCCATTGTCAATCCAGGTGTTAATTAAGTCACACTGGCTGGGAAAGCTGTGAAGTTGCTTGCAGCTGGAGCCGATCCTGCCAAAGGCCCTTGTGCTCCGGAAACATGAGCAAGTAACGATAATGGAACAGACAACTAGGACAACATATATTCAAGCGGATTTACATTTGAAAGACCTTGAGATGCTTTTACCACAGGTGTAACATCAAAGGAGGCCCAATTGCTATCACCAGCATTTGGTAGATTCGCAAGTAGAGCCACGGTAATTGGTGTGGCTTGAGGAATTGCTGAAGCAGTGGGTGGTTGAAGGAAATTGGTGATTGGTTCGTGATGTTGGAGTCTATCCCATGAACTCTCTTCTCTGAATTATGTTATTGCTTTCTGATAAATTATCTCCCCATAAGTTATTTTCTCTTTTTTTTCTTGCTCAATTTCTGTGTAGTCCCCTTATCCCCTAAACTGATATGTTGTATCTTTTTAAACTCTGTTAAATTCTATTGAGAGTTTTTTTTGTAACTGACTTCTGATAAGATTTTTTGTTTTGTTTTCTATTATATCACCCCTGAATTTTGTTGACCACCTCTTTGCATTCTATCATTTTTCTAGTGTACGGAAACAAAACGTAATCCCCAATCTCCTTGTTCTTTTTTTTGTCATGCTTACACAACCTCTCCCCTTTTTTTTAGTTGGGCCTTCAAAGCTGATATATGCGACTCAAGAACCTAAAAAAAGGCCATTATTTTTAAGTGTTTATGATGTGGATAAGAAGTGGGTATATAGGCTTTTGATTAGAATTACTAAAATGTTTAGACAAACTTTAATGGTGATGATTTGGAATGGGCTCTAATGGACATGAAAAACGTGGACTTTAATCATAATGGGCTTATGGTTGTAAAAGAGAATAGATGAGTTTAAAAGCAAATGGAATGAATTTGTGGTAAATGTGATAGTTATGAATATTGACAAAAAATGGAATTTATAAAAAAAAAAAGAATTATATGGGTAATTGGATATGGACAAAAATAAATGGAAAGATGAATAAAAGAATTGAAAAATGGATTAATGAAAACATAGAGAATGATGGAAATTGAAAAAATGAAAGTGGAATGGAATAATCGGGAATGGTTTATGAAAATGAGAACACATCAATGAATGGATATGAAATCTCGATTTTAGCCCAACGTCTATTTTGAATTCTTTCCACAAGCCCATGAACACGACCACTTCTGAACCCCTGAATAATTTTCCAGATAAGTCACACCCCTTTGAATCGTCTGAAACGTGCCATGACTGAAGATTCAAACCAAACTTCACACAAAACACTGCTTGATAAACTAATGAATCTCAACACACGACAACCTGAACTTTGAATATGCATTGTCTAAGAAATAGACCAGTGGCCCAAATAATCTTACAGTTGCAACAATCTTTTGATAGTTTGACCATACTTAGGTCAAACTCCCATCTGAGTCGAAAAATAACTGAACAACCGCATTTGAAGTGGATATTCTCCATCATTTCAATCCCTGACAGATTCAGATAAGGTACGAAACCCTAATTTCCCAAGGCCTTGATCACATGCCCTATGAATCCATGAAATGCACTATTATGATGTTAATGACCTAGTGAGAAATGCAGATGAATGTGAAGCGATAAGCTAGTTAAGGTAATAAATATGAGGGCAAATTTTGAGGTATTACAATAGTAACCAAAAGTCCACAAATTAAAGTCACAAGTCTTTTAGAAGTTTAATCCTTTATTAATGTTTTTTGTGTCCAAATGGACAAAAGGAAAATCAACATTAAAATAATAAGAACAAATAATAAACATGATATGGATGAATAAAGCAAAAATAGAATAAAGGCAATAAAAGTGCAAGAAATTAAATGTTAGTAACAAAAGAAATTAAAGTGCAAGAATCTAAATATTAACAATAATAAAAGTATAATAATATTCACATAATAATAGTATGGTGAACTTAATCAACCTAAACCAAAAAGAAAAAGTAACCATAATCGAAGGCAACCGGATCCGCTTAGCATCTTACACTATAGCGATTAATCAAGGGAAACCGAACTGAATTCAATGAAATTTGAAAGGCGATTGGGAGACCCAAAGCACCTACGCATCAAACATTCATAAGCCTAGACTCTTAATGCAATATGATTAACCACTTTGGGATTACGCGATCAACAAGAGATCGGGTCCATGAAAGTGCAAGTACCCAATTAGATTTTTATTCCGAAGTCGGGACACATATAAGTCTATGTTAAGCAATCACCGAGTAACTTACGAAGTAATTACCCTACAAATAAGGTCTGCCACCACCAATTAAGGTGCATAATATTAGTGCTAATGCATGCGAGATAAACGATATGTAAATCGCTATCCGGAAGCAATACCGCACGAAAATAAAGGTGAATACCAAATTGAGCCGCACTCATAGTATTATTCCATCCTTAAGTTCAATCACTCATCTTGATGGATTCAAGCATGAAAATGTATCACTAATGCAAAGTACCTTAAATGAATTGAATAATCCACTTAAAGGTAGTTTTGAATTAATGAACATTAACTACTCTAATCTACACCAAAAGTTCATTGAAATTAAGGAGAAATCACTCCTAAAAGTGTTTCCCAAGGTAAAAATAAAAAAAAAAGAAGATGAAGAAGCAAGAGGAACCAAAAAGGGCTTGAAACAAGCCAAGAAATTCAATTCTGACTTGCGTTAACCGATTAACGTTGAAGCAGTAGCAGAAAATATGCAGAAATTCAACATTGATCCATTTCCAAAAACTCTTTCAAAACATTTAATGATCATGATCTGAATTTGCACGAATTTTAAAACCAAAATACAGTGGAATCCCTACAATCAAACAACAAATAAAGATCTAAAGGATCTAGAATCAAAGGCACCAAAGATCTACATCTTGAATGTTGATGGTGAATATGGGTTTATGGAAGGAGAGGAATTACCAAAGTCACTTCTTCAAATTGGACCAACACAAGCTTAGATCTACTGAAATTGATGAACAAAAGAATGAAAGGATAAAGGTTTAGCTCAAGTTAATCAAGAATTCAATGTGAATTCTTGATAACTTCAAAAGGAAGAAAGCGGGCTTTTGAGAATTTTGGTGTTGGGGGAGTAATTTGCAAGAGGTTTTGTGGCTATCAAAAGCTTGTAGAAATTTTTGAAAGGTGAATTTAGATCTCTAAACCTTGTTGAATGAATGAAATTGTGGTCCTATTTAAAGGCCTTAGGTATGGAAATTTGGTGGGATGGAGTTGGCTTTGGTAATTTGAATTTAGGTTTGGTAATTGGAATTTTGGTGGGAAATGGAAAAGAGTGGTGATTAATGAGGGTTTATGGTAGGAAATGATCAAAGTGATGTAGAGAAATCAGAAACCAATGGATCTAGAATATTCCAATTAAATCAATGATCTAAGGGTGCTGAATTTGAATAAAGAACTCAAATTTCGCACTGGTTAACCGGTTAACGCATTTGGTTAACCGGTTAACCAAGCTGAAATTTGAATTTTTTATTCAAACATGGTTGCTTGGTTGTTTCGCCCTGATTCTTATTGTGCGTCGAAGAAGTAAACACATGATCCTTGGAAATCCTCTGAGTGACTCAATTAACTTGGGAAATCCTCGATCTGATAAATTTGAATTATTTGCGGATCAACTTCGACTTTTGTTTGTGAAATTTCGCTCGAGCTGCAGGACTGCTATTTTTGGCATTTTCAATGGTTCCTCTTCCTGGAAAAAAAGGTTAGTAAAAGGAAAAAAAATATTTTTGGATTTTGATTAATGGTTAGTAAACACAAACAAATAAAGTAATTAAAGACAATGGTGATCCCCTGCGAGGCATAAACCTAACCCGAGAAGAACCATGCAACCAGTGTGATCTTGTTTGTATGCAAGATGCATATGAAAATGCAAAGAAACCTTAGGGAAAAAATTAGGGTGAAATAGCTGCCCCTATTTAAGTTTCTTCAATATGAAGATATGAAGATTGACATCTTCGTCTCTGCAAGATGGGAGAGACTTAAATACAGAAAACCCAAATTTTTGTCCTAAGAGAACATGATATAATATGAATATGATATGTAAAACCCAAGATCTATGTGGGGAAAACACGAACACCAGAGGAAAGCAAAATATTGGGGACACAAAAGAAATATCCCACCGGGGAAAACAAAAGACACCAAAAGAGTTACCAGGAAAATAAATCACGGGATAACCGACTCCACATGGGGAAAGAAAATATGACATAATCAAGGTAAAAGGGTTCAATGGGAAAAAGTAAACACTCTTCCAGGGAATAATAACCAATCAAAGTATTTGAGTGAAAAAATGGAGAAATACCGAGTTGGAACATAATCATCAACTACCGGTTTACTGGGTAGGAAAATAAGGGACTCGACTATCAATTTACTGGATAGGAGCAAAACAAAGAGGGATAACTTCCACTACCTTTTACTGGGTAGAAGGATTCTCAATTACCGGATTTACTGGGCAGGAGCACAACAAAGGGAAACAACTTCTATTACCTTTTTACTGGATAGGAAGAAGAACTCTCGACTATCGAATTTACTGGGTAGGAGTACAAGCAAAAGAGCTTGATCAATTTGATAATATTACCCACTATCGAATAACTGATAGCTTAATTCCAAGGTAATATACCCAAGCTGGAGAAAAATATTTCCCACTATCAAACAATGATAGCTTAATTCCAAAGCAAACATTACTCACAAAAGGGGACCAAAATTCAATCCAAGAACAAGTTGGAGAGAAACGGTCAAACAAGACTAAACTCGAGGAGGAAATATCTCAATTGGGGAAATTCCATCCAGATAATAAACTGGGGAGGAAACTGAATCAAAATCATCCACGAGGAATAAACTCATTGGGGAAATGGAAAGGATCAACACTTTCTGCTTAAGGGTCGACATTCTAAACTTGAGAGGAAGACAACACACAAAATTTGCGGGGAAAGATCACACCAAAGAGCGGGGAACAAAGATAAATGCAAGAATGCAAACAAACCATGTTATGCTTATGCGTATGAATGTGCGTATGAATATGCTGACAAAAAAGACATAAAAACAAGCAACGGGTGACATAAACACCACAACAACCAGATACTCAGCTAATCAGGGCAACAAGGCCAGGAAACATGCTGGAGGTCTAACTTGACATCCTGCAGGGGAACATCAAAAGCCATCAAAGGAATAAAATCCTACTACAAGGCATAACTCAGACTGGGGAAAACAACTGCTAGGGATCTAATCCGCAAAGCAATCTTCAAGAATCCATAAAAGGATAACATCATAAATTCCACTATGAGAGGATAACATGTTGGAGAAACATCAACACAAAATCTTCCACTCTTTGGGGAAAGAGGGAAATGTCCATGTCAAACTCTAATGGGGACAAATATCTTCATAACTCTGTTTGAGGAAATAAGATAAAGATCTACCAGTGATGCAAATAAAGCATAGCCTACTGGAGTATCAAACATCAATCATCAACTCTGCATAGGGATACCATCCTACTGAGGAAAGGTGATGATCTGCCGGGGATAGGGAGAACTTCCACGATCCTTGTTGGGACAGAAATGCTCTTAATCAAACTCCTACAGGAAAATAGTCATCACATTATTCCTGCACCACTCAGGGAAAGAGTCATGCCACTCTTACTAAGCTTGGGGGAGGAGTTATGCCACTCTTGCTCTGCTTGGGGAAAGAGTGTAAAACTCGCTAAAGATCAAAAAGAGAAATCTGCTGGAAACCATCACGCGCTGACCTATTGGGGATCTAAGGAGATCATTCATCAATGAACGTTTGGACTTTTCGACCCAAGTGGGAATACCAGAAGTTAACATCATAGCAAATCACACTTACGAGGGATTTTAAATCAATAATCACCAACAGGTGAAAGAAAACCTTTAAACTGATCAATACTTCTGCTGAGGGATGCAACCAACTTATGCTGAGGAGCAAAAACTCGGCTGGGGATTTCCAAGATCTTTCAAGTCAAGGGTAAACTGCCGAGGAAGAGATCAAAACTCAACCGGGGATTTTCTAGGATATACCTTCCAACAACTCTTCTGGGGGAAGGGAACATAATTAAGAGTATTTACAATCATTGCTCATGCTGGTGGGGCACAAAACATCATTAATATCAACATGCCAGGACCAATCAGGAATTCCATAAGCACACAACCGAATCAAACCCTGCTTTGGGAGAGACAAGTTTCAAACATCCAGACTTTACCATCCCTGGAATCACTATTGATATCCTTTCTTTGTTCACAAATCAAGAGAAAAATGTTTTTATAATCTTCAAAGATTACATTTATTAAATTTATTTCAAAAATCATCATCAACAATAAATTGAAATTTTGTAAACAGAAACAATATAAAGAGTTTCAAACAATTGGATAAAAGCTCAAATTCATTGATAGAATGGTAGTCAGCAAATGGCATGACTCCATGGATCATTACAAGTTTGAAAAATGGTAAATAAATGGAAAAAGGCTACATTGAAATACAAAGATCACTATTCTCCCTATCAACTGTGAACTCCATTGTGTCTGAAACTTCGGTCAAGGATGAGTGAATTAGAATCTTTGACGGGTAATTCTTCTGAAATCCTCGATTGTTACAAGTGATCTAATATGTCGACGCAATTACTTGCCATGATCCCTAACTTTTGCCTAGATTTCCCTTTCAGGTTTTCAATCTACCGGGATAATTATTTCTGTTTATGTCTCTAATTTTTGCTTGGACCGCCCTTTCGGGTTTTCAATCCACCGAGACACTCATTTTTGCCTAAGTCGCCCTTTCGGGTTTTCAACATAGCGAGTTGTTCTTTTATTTTTTAGGCGAAGTATTTCTTGACTACATCCGCATTCACGGGACGAGTGATCTCCTCACCATCCATAGTTGCAAGAATTAATGAACCACCAGAGAAGGCTTTTTTGACAACATATGGGCCATCATAGTTCGGAGTCCACTTGCCCCGAGAATCTGTAATGAAAGACTGGATCTTTTTGAGCACGAGGTCGCCTTCTCTGAATACACGAGGTTTGACCTTCTTGTCAAAAGCTTTCTTCATTCTTTGCTGGTACAACCGACCATGACACAAAGCTGTTAACTTGGCTTCCATTCAGCCTCTAACACCATTCAGCCTCAGTCAACTTGGCTTCCATCAGAACTCTCATTGATGGGATCTCAACCTCAACATGGAGCACTGCTTTTGTACTATAAACAAGTGAGAAAGGGGTTGCCCCTATTGAAGTGTGGACAGATGTACGATACCCATGCAAAGCAAAAAGGAGCATCTTATGTCAGTCCTTGTATGTCACAACCATCTTCTGAATGATCTTCTTAATGTTCTTATTTGCAGCTTCAACAACCCCATTCATCTTCGATCTATAAGGAGAAGAATTATGGTGTTGAATCTTGAACTCTTCACAAAGCTATTTCATCATCTTATTATTCAAGTTCGAACCATTATTAGTAATGATTCTATTCGGAACACCATATCTGCAGATAATATTATTCTTGATAAACTGAACCACAACTTGCTTGGTCACATTAGCATACGATGCCGCTTCCACCCACTTAGTGAAGTAGTCAATTGCCACAAGAATAAAACGATGTCCATTCGAAGCCTTGGGTTCAATCATACCAATCATATCAATTCCCCACATAAAGAAAGGCCACGGGGAAGAAATTACATTGAGATGAGTTAGTGGCACATGAATCTTATCAGCATACACTTGGCACTTATGGCACTTTTTCACATACTTGCAACAATCAGATTCCATTGTCAGCCAATAGTAACCAGCTCTTAACATATTTTTAGCCATTGCATGTCCATTAGCATTAGTACCAAAAGATCCTTCATGAATTTCTTTCATTAACATGTCTGCTTCGTGTCTATCCACGCATCTGAGCAAGACCATATCAAAATTCCTCTTATAAAGCACATTTCCACTCAAGAAGAAATTGCCTGCCAATCTCCTCAAAGTCCTCTTATCTTTATCAGATGCCCCAAGTGGGTATTTATGACTCAGGAGAAAACATTTAATATCATGATACCAAGGCTTGTCATCATGGACCTCTTCAACTGCAAACACGTGAGTTGGTCTTTCAAGCCGCATCACTCTGATTATGGGAACATCATTCCACTGGTGCACCTTTATCATAGAAGCTATAGTTGCTAAAGCATTTTCCATCTGATTTTCATCACGAGGCACATAATGAAACTCAATTTTAGTGAAGAAAGTTGATATCCTCCTGGCATAATCTCTATAAGGGATCAAGTGGGGTTGATGAGTTACCCACTTACCCTTGATCTGATTGATTACCAAGGCAGAATCTCCATACATATCAAGATGCTTAATCCTCATATCAATAGCTTCCTCAAGACCCATAATACAGGCTTCATACTCAGCTTCATTA
Organism: Lathyrus aphaca; assembly: GCA_963966055.1. Lineage (NCBI taxonomy): Eukaryota > Viridiplantae > Streptophyta > Magnoliopsida > Fabales > Fabaceae > Lathyrus > Lathyrus aphaca. The sequence goes on along the minus strand of OZ014519.1, from coordinate 732,555,524 downwards.
TTAGTACAAGGAAAAGTCAACCTAGCAGAAAAAGGAATATGTGAACCATGGGGAGTAATGATCATTGCCCCAATTCCTCTTCCGCGTGCATTTACAGCACCATCAAAAACTAAACCTCATTGAGATCTAGGCTCCGGCCGTTCCTCAATCTTAGGTTCATCACAGTCTTTCATTTTCAAACACATCACATCTTCATCTAGGAAATCAAACTTGATAGGCTGATAATCATCAATCGGTTGATGTGCCAAATGGTCAGCCAAGATACTACCTTTTATAGCTTTTTGAGCTCGGTACTCAATATCATATTCTGACAATAACATTTGCCAACGAGCAATCCTCCCAGTCAAAGCAGGCTTTTCAAATATATTATTGATCAGATCCATTTTAGAGATCAACCAAGTTGTATGATTCAACATATACTGGCGAATACGCTTTGCAGCCCAAGCTAAGGCACAACAAGTTTTTTCAAGCATGGAGTACCGAGACTCACAATTAGTGAATTTCTTACTCAAGTAGTAAATCACATATTCTTTTCTTCCAGATTCATCTTGCTGACCAAGCACACAACCCATGGAATCTTCCAACACAGTCAAGTACATGATCAACGGTCTACCTTCCACCGGAGGAGACAAGATAGGAGGTTTAAGAAAATATGCTTTGATACTTTCAAATGCCTTATGACAATCATCTGTCCAGACACAACCTTTGTCTTTTCGAAACAACTTGAAGATCGGAGCACATGTGGCAGTCATGTGAGAGATAAACCTCGAAATATGATTCAAACGACCCAAGAACCCTCGTACTTGCTTTTCAGTTCTTGGAGCAGGCATTTCCTGAATAGCTTTCACTTTATCAGGATCAACTTCAATTCCTCTTTGGCTGACAATGAAACCTAACAACTTTCCAGAACGTACATCAAACGTGCACTTGTTCGGATTCAAACGAAGCTTAAACTTCCTTAACCTCTGAAACAACTTCAGCAAATGTTCAACATGATCCTCTTTAGTCCTTGAAATTCTGGGATCAGGTACGTGATGTCGAATGAGATGTTTAAACACTTGAAGACTTAAACAAAACTTAAAGTGCAGGTAAATTAAACAACACAGGAAATTGTTAACCCAGTTCAGTGTATCTCCACACTTACATCTGGGGGCTACCAAGCCAGGAAGGAAATCCAATATAAGTAATATTAATTCTAGACTTAAACCACTCAGTTTAATCTTTCACTTAATATCTACCCAAGGCAATTTCTACCTAAGACACAACTTAGATATGAGTATCAACTCACTCCCCCTCAATCACACAGTGATATGTTACAAGTTTAATAAAATTGAAGTCACACTTCAAACACAACAGCTTGATTTTACTTCACAGTTTCAATCAAGACACAATACACTTTTGCTTAAAAGCTCATAAAGTGATACACATATATAACCTGCTATTAAAACACAAACACCCTATTTAGTCTTCTTAATTTCGTTTTCTCTATTCTGAGAGTTTCTGTTGCTTAAATAGATGCTTGGATTTTGGGCTTTCTGTAGGTTATCCAATCCTGATACGCATGCTGTCATCACCTTGAATTAGGGTTTGTTACTTCCTTGATTCTAGGTGAGTCAGTTCTTCTGTTATACTGAAATCATATAACTAATCTCCCTACAGATGCGCCTTGTATTGTTTATCCATTCACAATTTATTCCAGATAAATTCCCTGAATTTACTCAGTTCTGTTAAGCATTATTTAATTCTGGTAGCAGGTTTGAGATGTCACAATATCTGGTGTGACATCCTGAAATCTGAACTTACTTCATTAACTTATACAATGTCACAACATCTGGTGTGACATCCTGAATTAAGTTCATTAACTTATACTCTGTTTGATAATGTCACAACATCTGGTGTGACATCCTGAACTAAGTTCAACACTTCTTGTTGATCAAAAATTCTTCCAATTCTAAACATCTACAAACTCCCCCTTTGGCTAATTTTTGGCTAACATAATCTTCTGGTTTTATCAGAGTGCAGCAGAGTTTCATTTATTAGAGTGCAGCAGAGTTCTTTTCTATTTTAATCATATGAGAGTTTGCTCCCCCTCAAACATGTATGTATTCTGACTTGTTCAACAGAAAAACTTAGTTCAGAAGCAGATACTAAACAGATAAAAGGCTTGTTCATTAATCATGTAAACTGCAGCAGACATTGTTGTTGTTCTGTTCTCTTCTCCCCCTTGTTAGACATAAATTGGGGTCAAATTACATAAGCAGACAGAAATACAAAATATTCAAAATTACAATGCTAATACAGTACACTTTCCTCACACATTTTCACTCAGAATCTTCATATTCAATATCTTCTTCCTCTTCAGATTCATCATCAGAGTCATCAGCATTCTGAGCAACCTCTTCCACTTCCAGCCTTTGAATAATTTCCTCAAGCTTTTGCTTCCTGGCATCCAGCTCTTTGCAGGTGTTCTTCAGTTCTGCAATCAAGGCAGCTTTGGATATGGGAGTCTTTGCTTTTTAAGGTCTAGCAGATGTCCCAATGGGAGCTTCAATATCAGCAGCATGATGGCTCAAGAAAAGTTTGTAATGGAAGGCCAGAGGACTTTCTCTTTTGCAGACTGAATCCTTCTCAGTAAGGATACCTGGATACTGGCTGAGTATGATTCCACATAGCAGAGATGGAAAGGCAATAGGAAGCTTTGTTGTTGATGTTCCTGCATGCTTCAGTGTTTGATAAAAAATGTAAGCCCCAAAGTCCAGCTTTGTTTGGGTGCCCACAGCATAAATGAATCTTCCCAATCCAGTTGCTATTGAAGAGGTATGGTTGGTAGGGACCCAGTTGACAGTACCAATCCTATGCAGCATTGCATACTTCCTTGTTAGCAAGCTAACAGAAAGTTTGCCCTTGACTGGCCAAGTTTTGACCTGATTAGCAGTGATGACCTTGCAAATTTGGTTGTCAGTCTTCCCCATCTCATTAGGGCCATCAGATTCTCTCCCTAGGTAATGATTGATAACCCTAGGAGAGAATTCCACACATCTCCCTCTTACATACACCTTTCTGAATTCTTCTGACTTGCCATCAGCACAGTCTTCTTGCAGGTTGACAATAAAATCCTTGACCAGCAGCTCATAGCAAGGTGAAAAGTTTGAAACTGTTTTGAATAAACCAGCAGATGATATGAGGTCTATTACCTCAGTGCACTCCAGTGCATTGCTGCCCAGCTCTCTTTCCAGTGCCACCCTTCTTTGGTAGACAAATTTCCATCTGCTTACACTTGACACATGATGAAATGACACATTGTCCAGAGGAGCTTCTGGAACAGCAGAGGTTGACCTTGAAGGTGCTGGTTTCTTCTTTGGTTGGGATGTTGGGACATCCTCTTCAACATCTGAATCTGGTGGAGTTACAGCTTTCCTCTTTTGTGTATTCACCTTGCTCCATTGTTTAGTAGGTCCAAATGCCATTTTGGCCTTGTCTTTCTTTGGAGTAGGCTGTGTCTTTTCAGGAGTTGCATGTCCTGCAGTCTTCTTTTCCTTCCTAGCCCTAAGCCTTTTGGCTATGCTAGGGTCCACAGATGCAATGATCTCTGTGTCAGAGTCATCATCTATGGCTTCAACATGAGGAGGTTGGGTAGTCTCCTCTTCAGCAGGTGGATCAACAGAAGCTTGGTCATCAGTGACTTCATCATCATCATCAGTTGAGGCCTTGTGCTGGTCCTCAGATGTTTCAACATCTATTGGGACATCTTGTTGAGCAGGAGTGTCCTCTGCAGCCTGATTGCTCTGTTCTTCTTGTGGAGCTGGCATGGTGTTCAGAGGAACAGAGACCCCACACACTACTCTTTGTTCAGACAAAATCCTATTAACAAGATGCTTGATGGAGGCATCCACATAATCAGAGGCTTTGGGGGTGGTGTTTGAGGATGAAGGAACCCCTTTGCTTTTGCTGAACACAGGTTCCTTTGCTCTTCTCACATTTGGAGTTCTAGGCTTTTGAGCAAGAGGAACACTTCCTCTGATTTCATCCATGGGAGTAGTATCCATTGGAACCATGGAGATTGGGGTTGCATGCACCACATCTTCTTGGTTGAGATTTTCATCCATGATGTTAGGGTTTTGATGTTGAGACATTTTCGAATGTGGTGAAGGAAGAGTTTAGGGTTGATTGATTTTGATGAGCTCAGAAAAACAGCTTTAGCATGCAAATGATTTTGAGAGGATAGTGAGGAGATGAAGAGCTGAGAGCAAGCTGGAGTTTTTATAAAAGTCGTTACTTGGAGAATTTTAAAGAGTGGAATACACAGAGTTTTTGACCAGACTGGTGTTGCCATCTGGTGATCATGCCACACGATGTCATAGGACATGTTGGCACTTCTCCATAACTGCTATATTTCACATAAGCAGATTCCCAATTTACCCCTTAGGTTTTCAAATTGGGTAGCATCCAAAGCTTTAGTAAATATATCAGCCAATTGCAGATCTGTGGCTACATGTTCTAATGAGATTACTTTCTCTTCCACAAGGTCTCTGATGAAATGATGTTTGATATCAATGTGCTTGGTCCTGCTGTGTTGGATATGATTCTTTGATATGTTAATAGCACTTAAGTTGTCACAGTACAATGTCATGACATCCTGTGGGACATTGTATTCTGTGAGCATTTGCTTCATCCAAACCAACTGTGAACAACTGCTACCAGCTGCAATATATTCAGCTTCAGCAGTGGATAAGGATACACAATTTTGTTTCTTACTGAACCAAGAAATCAAATTGTTTCCTAGAAAGAAGCATCCTCCTGATGTGCTCTTTCTATCATCAGCACTTCCAGCCCAGTCAGCATCACAGAAGCCAGTGAGAATTAGTTTACATCCATGAAAGTACATTATGCCATAGTCACAAGTACCATTGACATATTTCAAAATCCTCTTAACCTGGTTTAGATGACTTACTTTTGGCTCAGCTTGATATCTTGCACATACACCTACTGCAAAGGCTATATCTGGTCTGCTAGCAGTCAGATATAGTAGGCTTCCAATCATGCTTCTGTATAAGCTTTGGTCTACATTCTCACCCTTGTCATCCTTTGTCAGCTTTAAATGAGTGGGGGCAGGTGTTCTTTTGTGACTAGCATTGTCCATCCCAAATTTCTTGACAATGTTCTTTGCATACTTGCTTTGGGATATGAACATGGAGTCCTCCATTTGCTTGATTTGCAGTCCAAGAAAGTAGGTTAGTTCTCCTACTAGACTCATCTCAAATTCAGATTTCATTTGAGTGACAAAATGTTTAACCATCCTGTCTGACATCCCACCAAAGACTATGTCATCTACATATATTTGAGCAATCATGACATTTCCTTCTTCATTCTTCACAAACAAGGTTTTATCTATTCCACCTTTCCTGTACCCTTGCTTTATGAGAAAAGTAGTCAGTCTCTCATACCATGCTCTTGGTGCTTGCTTCAGACCATAGAGAGCCTTCCTTAGTTTGTAAACATGCTCTGGACAGCTTGGATCAACAAATCCCTTAGGCTGCTCCACATATACCTCCTCATTAAGATACCCATTTAGAAAGGCACTTTTAACATCCATTTGAAATAGCTTGAATTTCAGGATACAAGCAATTCCTAAAAGTAGTCTAATTGATTCAAGCCTTGCTACTGGTGCAAAGGTTTCATCAAAGTCTACTCCCTAAATTTGTGTGTATCCTTGAGCTACAAGTCTAGCATTGTTCTTTGTAACAACTCCCTGCTCATTTGACTTGTTCTTATACACCCATTTAGTGCCAATCACATTTATGTCATCAGGTCTAGGAACAAGATCCCACACTTCATTCCTTGTGGATTGGCCTAATTCTTCTTGCATAGCACAAATCCAGTACTCATCATTAAGAGCTTCCTTGATGTTTTTAGGTTCTATTTTTGAAACAAAACAAGAACCTGAAATCACCTCTCTTGATCTAGTGATTACACCACTGTTGGGATCACCAATTATCAGATCTTTAGGATGATCCTTCTGGATTCTTATGGAGGGAGGTTTGCTGGATTGTTCTGTCCTTGCCTCAGTTAGAGTGAAGTCAGGATGATCACTCTTTAGTTCAGCTTCAGTCTGACTGTCAGCAGATGTTCCAACATCATCTGCAACATCTGCAGGGGCATCATCAATTATCACATTTATGGACTCCATTATAACCTTGGTTCTGGAGTTAAATACTCTATAGGCTCTGCTATTTATGGAGTATCCAAGGAAAATCCCTTCATCACTTTTAGGATCCATCTTTCTTCTTTGATCCCTATCAGCCAGAATTTAACAATTACTTCCAAACACATGGAAGTACTTGACTGTAGGTTTTCTGCCCTTCCAGACTTCATAGATGGTGGACAAAGTTCCTTTTCTTAGAGTGACTCTATTGTGAATGTAACAAGCTGTGTTCATAGCTTCAGCCCAGAAGTACAGTGGTAACTTTTTAGCATGGATCATAGCTCTTGCTGACCCTTGGATAGTTCTGTTCTTCCTCTCAACAATCTCATTCTGTTGAGGGGTGATAGGAGAAGAATACTCATGATTGATTCCTTCTGAAGAACAGAAATCTGAGAATTTTTTATTCTCAAACTCCTTTCCATGGTCACTTCTTATTCTGACCACACAGCTTGCTTTTTCTCTTTGTATTCTTTGGCCTAGATCTTTGAATACATCAAACACATCAGACTTTTCTTTGATAAAATTTATCCATGTATATCTTGAAAAGTCATCAACAACTACATAGGCATACCTTTTCCCCCAAGACTCTCAACCTGCATTGGTCCCATAAGATCCATATGCAATAACTCCAAAACTTTGGAAGTTGTCAGATGTTGGAGCTTTGGATGGGACATCTTGGTTTGCTTGCCTATTTGACATTCACCACATACTTTGCCTTCATCAATCTTCAGTTTTGGAATACCTCTTACAGCCTCCATCGATATGATTTTCTTTATCCCTCTGAGATGAAGATGACCCATTCTTTGGTGCCAAAGCTTTACTTCTTCTTCTTTGGCTAAGGAGCAAGTTGAAGTGAGACTGAAGTCTTGAGGTTCCCACATATAACAGTTGTCTTTAGATTTGGCTCCTCTCATGACAACCTTCTGTTCTTTATCAGACACTATGCATGCAGTTCTGGTAAAGTTTACACTGTAACCTTGATCACATAATTGACTTATGCTGATCAAGTTAGCAGTCAATCCTTTTACTAGCAGCACATCATCTAGTCTAGGTACATCTGGGCAGTCCAAGGTCCTAACTCCCTTGATTTCTCCTTTAGCTCCATCTCCAAAGGTTACATATCTGGATGAATGTGACTTTAAGTTTACCAGCAGATTCTTCAATCCAGTCATGTGTCTTGAGCATCCACTGTCAAAGTACCAGTCTTCCTTAGCTGATACTCTGAGAGATGTATGAGCTATATAGGAAACACCCTTCTTTGACCATTTTTACTTGTTGTGAGGTTTCCTTTGATGCCTCTGCCCTGTATAGTGTCTATCTTTAGAGCTCCAAGGTTGTTTGTTGAACTTGTTCTTGGGCATGTAGCTTTGATCAACATGAAGACTAGCTTTAGGTACCCATACTTTCTTGATGACCTCTGTCTTCTGCTTAGGGGGTTGCTGATATCTTTGATTTTGATGTCCATGCAGCACTTTCTTGGTGACCTTTATCTTCTGCTTAGGAGGTTGCTGATGCATCTGATTTGGATATCCATGCAACTTGTAGCAATAAGGTTTGATGTGACCAAACCTTCCACAATGATGACATCTCCATTTTTTATACTTCTTTTTCATCATGTTCTTTTCAAGATGTTGGGACATCTGTTGGGACATCTTGTTTGACTTTATGGGATTTGAAGTAGTTTTGTTGGTGCTAGCCTCAACCTTTTGAGCTTTGTTAAATCCCAGTCCAGTTCTATCCCCTGAATACTTATTGTTGTTGAGAATGACATCCAGTGTGTTTGAGCTACTGTTCATCATTCTAACAGATTTGGACATATGTTCCAATTTGGAGTTGAGAAGACTTACTTCACTTTTCAAAGTGTCAATGATTTCTAGATTACTTGTCTTTTCAACCTTTAATGCCTCAATCTGCTTCTTCTGCTTTATATTCTCCATGCATACTTCAGTGCTCCTTTTACACAGCTCTTTGTATGATTCTTCAAGCTCTTCAAAAGTCAGCTCCTCATCACTGGATCAACTTTCAGATTCACATACTCCATCTAGAGCAGTGATGTGCTTTGCTGATTCTTTTTCTGAGTCACATCCTGAGTCTTCATCAGACCAGGTCACAGAGAGACCTTTCTTCTGCTTCTTTAGATAGGTAGGGCATTCATTTCTGATGTGTCCATATCCTTCACATCCATGACATTTAATCCCTTTTTCTTGATTGGTCTTTTCATCATAATATGACCTTCTATTAGCATCATCAGGTCTTTTATTCTCAGAAGAGTTTGAGTTTCTTCCACTTGGTTTGGACCTGCTATCCATTCTTTTGAGAATCTTGTTGAATTGTCTTCCAAGCATAGCAATTGTTTCTGATAAATTTTCTTCAGGGTCTGCTTCATGATTTTCTTCTTCTTTATCAGTATTTGAAACCAAGGCTATGCTTTTGTTCTTCTTTACAATTGTATCATTCATTCCCATCTCAAATGTTTGAAGGGAACCAATGAGCTCTTCAACCTTCATTGTGCATATGTCTTAAGCTTCTTCTATTGCTGTAACCTTCATGTCAAATCTTTTTGGTAAAGATCTGAGAATCTTTCTTACCAGCTTTTCATCACTCATCTTTTCTCCCAAAGCACCAGAAGTATTAGCTATTTCCAAGATGTTCATGTAGAACTCATGAATTGTCTCATCTTCCTTCATTCTCAAGTTTTCAAACTTGGTGGTGAGAAGTTGAAGTCTTGACATCTTCACCTTTGATGTTCCTTCATGAGTGGTTTTGAGAGTGTCTCAAACATCTTTGGCCAGCTCACAGTGATGCACAAGTCTGAATATGTTTCTATCAATGCCATTGAATAAGGCATTTAAGGCCTTGGAATTTCCAAGTGCTGAATCTTCTTCCTCCTTGCTCCATTCTTCTTCAGGTTTCAACACTTTTGCCCCATCCTTGTTGTCTTGGACAGGGTGCTCCCATCCTTTGTTGACTGCTTTCCAAGCCCTATTATCAAGTGATTTTAGGAATGCTACCATTCTTGGCTTCCAGTAGTCATAGTTTTATCCATCCAATATAGGTGGTCTATTCACAGATCCTACATCTCTGTCCATGTTCCCAAAATTTGCAGTCCCTAGATCTCACCCAAAATTTGCAGTCCCTAGATCTCACCCAAAATTTTCCATGATCCCTAACTTTTGCCTAGATTTCCCTTTCAGGTTTTCAATCTACCGGGATAATTATTTCTGTTTATGTCTCTAATTTTTGCTTGGACCGCCCTTTCGGGTTTTCAATCCACCGAGACACTCATTTTTGCCTAAGTCGCCCTTTCGGGTTTTCAACATAGCGAGCTGTTCTTTTATTTTTTAGGCGAAGTATTTCTTGACTACATCCGCATTCACGGGACGAGTGATCTCCTCACCATCCATAGTTGCAAGAATTAATGAACCACCAGAGAAGGCTTTTTTGACAACATATGGGCCATCATAGTTCGGAGTCCACTTGCCCCGAGAATCTGTAATGAAAGACTGGATCTTTTTGAGCACGAGGTCGCCTTCTCTGAATACACGAGGTTTGACCTTCTTGTCAAAAGCTTTCTTCATTCTTTGCTGGTACAACCGACCATGACACAAAGCTGTTAACTTGGCTTCCATTCAGCCTCTAACACCATTCAGCCTCAGTCAACTTGGCTTCCATCAGAACTCTCATTGATGGGATCTCAACCTCAACATGGAGCACTACTTTTGTACTATAAACAAGTGAGAAAGGGGTTGCCCCTGTTGAAGTGTGGACAGATGTACGATACCCATGCAAAGCAAAAAGGAGTATCTTATGTCAGTCCTTGTATGTCACAACCATCTTCTGAATGATCTTCTTAATGTTCTTATTTGCAGCTTCAACAACCCCATTCATCTTCGATCTATAAGGAGAAGAATTATGGTGTTGAATCTTGAACTCTTCACAAAGCTATTTCATCATCTTATTATTCAAGTTCGAACCATTATTAGTAATGATTCTATTCGGAACACCATATCTGCAGATAATATTATTCTTGATAAACTGAACCACAACTTGCTTGGTCACATTAGCATACGATGCCGCTTCCACCCACTTAGTGAAGTAGTCAATTGCCACAAGAATAAAACGATGTTCATTCGAAGCCTTGGGTTCAATCATACCAATAATATCAATTCCCCACATAGAGAAAGGCCACGGGGAAGAAATTACATTGAGATGAATTGGTGGCACATGAATCTTATCAGCATACACTTGGCACTTATGGCACTTTTTCACATACTTGCAACAATCAGATTCCATTGTCAGCCAATAGTAACCAGCTCTTAACATATTTTTAGCCATTGCATGTCCATTAGCATTAGTACCAAAAGATCCTTCATGAATTTCTTTCATTAACATGTCTGCTTCGTGTCTATCCACGCATCTGAGCAAGACCATATCAAAATTCCTTTTATAAAGCACATTTCCACTCAAGAAGAAATTTCCTGCCAATCTCCTCAAAGTCCTCTTATCTTTATCAGATGCCCCAAGTGGGTATTTATGACTCAGGAGAAAACATTTAATATCATGATACCAAGGCTTGTCATCATGGACCTCTTCAACTGCAAACACGTGAGTTGGTCTTTCAAGCCGCATCACTCTGATTATGGGAACGTCATTCCACTGGTGCACCTTTATCATAGAAGCTATAGTTGCTAAAGCATTTTCCATCTAATTTTCATCACGAGGCACATAATGAAACTCAATTTTAGTGAAGAAAGTTGATATCCTCCTGGCATAATCTCTATAAGGGATCAAGTGGGGTTGATGAGTTACCCACTTACCCTTGATCTGATTGATTACCAAGGCAGAATCTCCATACATATCAAGATGCTTAATCCTCATATCAATAGCTTCCTCAAGACCCATAATACAGGCTTCATACTCAGCTTCATTATTAGTACAAGGAAAAGTCAACCTCGCAGAAAAAGGAATATGTGAACCATGGGGAGTAATGATCATTGCCCCAATTCCTCTTCCGCGTGCATTTACAGCACCATCAAAAACTAAACCTCATTGAGATCTAGGCTTTGGCCGTTCCTCAATCTTAGGTTCATCACAATCTTTCATTTTCAAATACATCACATCTTCATCTAGGAAATCAAACTTGATAGGCTGATAATCATCAATCGGTTGATGTGCCAAATGGTCAGCCAAGATACTACCTTTTATAGCTTTTTGAGCTCGGTACTCAATATCATATTCTGACAATAACATTTGCCAATGAGCAATCCTCCCAGTCAAAGCAGGCTTTTCAAATATATTATTGATCAGATCCATTTTAGAGATCAACCAAGTTGTATGATTCAACATATACTGGCGAATACGCTTTGCAGCCCAAGCTAAGGCACAACAAGTTTTTTCAAGCATGGAGTACTGAGACTCACAATTAGTGAATTTCTTACTCAAGTAGTAAATCACATATTCTTTTCTTCCAGATTCATCTTGCTGACCAAGCACACAACCCATGGAATCTTCCAACACAGTCAAGTACATGATCAACGGTCTACCTTCCACCGGAGGAGACAAGATAGGAGGTTTAAGAAAATATGCTTTGATACTTTCAAATGCCTTCTGACAATCATCTGTCCAGACACAACCTTTGTCTTTTCGAAACAACTTGAAGATCGGAGCACATGTGGCAGTCATGTGAGAGATAAACCTCGAAATATAATTCAAACGACCCAAGAACCCTCGTACTTGCTTTTCAGTTCTTGGAGCAGGCATTTCCTGAATAGCTTTCACTTTATCAGGATCAACTTCAATGCCTCTTTGGCTGACAATGAAACCTAACAACTTTCCAGAACGTACATCAAACGTGCACTTGTTCGGATTCAAACGAAGCTTAAACTTCCTTAACCTCTGAAACAACTTCAGCAAATGTTCAACATGATCCTCTTTAGTCCTTGAAATTCTGGGATCAGGTACGTGATGTCGAATGAGATGTTTAAACACTTGAAGACTTAAACAAAACTTAAAGTGCAGGTAAATTAAACAACACAGGAAATTGTTAACCCAGTTCAGTGTATCTCCACACTTACATCTGGGGGCTACCAAGCCAGGAAGGAAATCCAATATAAGTAATATTAATTCTAGACTTAAACAACTCAGTTTAATCTTTCACTTAATATCTACCCAAGGAAATTTCTACCTAAGACACAACTTAGATATGAGTATCAACTCACTCCCCCTCAATCACACAGTGATATGTTACAAGTTTAATAAAATTGAAGTCACACTTCAAACACAACAGCTTGATTTTACTTCACAGTTTCAATCAAGACACAATACACTTTTGCTTAAAAGCTCATAAAGTGATACACATATATAACCTGCTATTAAAACACAAACACCCTATTTAGTCTTCTTAATTTCGTTTTCTCTATTCTGAGAGTTTCTGTTGCTTAAATAGATGCTTGGATTTTGGGCTTTCTGTAGGTTATCCAATCCTGATACGCATGCTGTCATCACCTTGAATTAGGGTTTGTTACTTCCTTGATTCTAGGTGAGTCAGTTCTTCTGTTATACTGAAATCATATAACTAATCTCCCTACAGATGCGCCTTGTATTGTTTATCCATTCACAATTTATTCCAGATAAATTCCCTGAATTTACTCAGTTCTGTTAAGCATTATTTAATTCTGGTAGCAGGTTTGAGATGTCACAATATCTGGTGTGACATCCTGAAATCTGAACTTACTTCATTAACTTATACAATGTCACAACATCTGGTGTGACATCCTGAATTAAGTTCATTAACTTATACTCTGTTTGATAATGTCACAACATTTGGTGTGACATCCTGAACTAAGTTCAACACTTCTTGTTGATCAAAAATTTTGTCAATTCTAAACATCTACAGTCCTCGACTTAGCAATCATATCATCAACATATACCTCAATTTCTTTGTGCATCATATCATGGAAAATTGTGGGCATAGCTCTTTGGTATGTCGCACCAGCATTCTTCAATCCAAAGGGCATCACTCTGTAGCAGAATGTTCCCCATGGTGTAATAAATATGGTCTTTTCCATGTCCTCGGGTGCCATCTTTATTTGTTATAACCGGAAAATCCGTCCATAAAAGAGAACACATCAAACTTAGTCGTATTATCTACCAACACATCAATGTGTGGTAATGGAAAATCATCTTTTGGACTGGCTTTGTTCAAATCTATGTAATCAACACACATTCGGACTTTTCCGTCTTTATTTGGAACAGGCACAATATTAGCCACCCATTGAGGATAATTAGATGTCACAAGAAAACCTGCATCAATCTGCTTTTGAACCTCCTCTTTGATCTTTACTGCCATATCAGGATGAGTTCTTCTCAACTTTTGCTTCACAGGTGGACATTCAGGCTTCAGCGGCAATGTATGCTCCACAATATCGGTATCAAGACCTGGCATGTCTTGATAAGACTAAGCAAATACATCAATATACTCTCGAATAAGCTCTACAATCCTCTTCTTAACATTAGGACCAAGCAATGCTCCAACTTTGACTTCTTTCTTATCATCTTCAGAACCCAAGTTGACCATCTCTATAGACTTTACATGAGGCTGAATAACCTTCTCCTCGTGCTCAAGCAACCGAGAAATCTCATCAGGAATCTCTTCAACATCCTCTTCCTCGGCTTCGAACACAGGGAATTCAAAGTTGGGAGTGGGCATAGGATCATTTTTTTCAATGGGTTTATCAATCAATCTGCACAATGATTTTATTTTTATTTTAGATTATGAACAAAAGTACAAACATCATGCATATAAACAATTATTTTTATTTTGGGTTTTTTAGGTTACCATTTTTCAGAATAAAGCAAAAAGGAAAAACAGATATGGAAATAAAAAAATAATATTTTATTGATGATGATAAAATTTGAAACAATGCCCGACAAACATCACTTTCATCTTGGGCAGAGTGAAAGGATTTTTTAAAGAAAATAAAAAAAATTACTTTGAAGCATAAACAATAAAAGGAACATCAACAGCAATCTAGTTCTTGCAAATCTTTCTGTGCGTAACAAAGTTAGGCCTTTCTTCATCGTCGTCATCTTCAATGATGGCAGCAGCGGAATGATCGTTGATAAATCCAGCACTTCGGAATCCTTCATGAATAGTCTTCGGGTCATTGAGAGCCACACCTGGTGTAAAACCAATACCAAATCCTTCCTTATTGTCAACAGCATCAATAACTCGTCCCCAACCGTCAAATCGACCAGTTTCGAGTACGCGCAGAACATCCTTGAGAGAAGACATAGGCATGACATTCTTCTTAGCAGCATTATCAACAATAGAAAGAGCCTGGAATGAAGTTCCCACTTCTTCTTCAGCATCAATATAGGAGAAAGATGACAAATTGCTCACTAGCATCGCATTTTCACCGCCAATAGTCACTAATTTCCCATCTTTCACAAATTTCAACTTCTGATGGAGAGTAGATGTCACAGCTCCTTCCTCATGAATCCAGGGTCTTCCAAGGAGACAACTGTAAGCGAGACGTATATCCATTACTTGAAAAGTAATTTGGAATATTAACGGTCCAATCAGAATAGGAAGATCAACTTCACTAATCACTGTCTTCTTCGATCCGTCAAAAGCTTTCACAATAATCCCACTATGCCTCATGGGAGCACCTTGGTACATAAGCCTTGATAAGGTTGACTTCGGCATCACATTCAGAGAAGACCCAGTATCAACCAACACTTTAGACATAGCATCTTTCTGACAATTCACTGAAATATGCAAAGCCAAGTTATGGTTCCTTCCTTCTTCAGGCAAATCATCATCACAGAAACTCAGATTGTTGCACGATGTGATATAAGCCACAATACTATCAAACTGATCAAAAGTCACATCATGATCAACATAAGCTTGATCAAGAATCTTCTGCAAAGACTTCCTATGAACCTCGAAGCACATCAAGAGTGATAAAACTGATATCTTCAACAGAGTATGCAACAACTGCTCAGTAACATTGTACTTGCTTTTCTTTATCAGTTTCAACACCTCATCCTCACTATCACCAAATTGGCATGATCGGGCAACAACATCCATAATATGTTTACTTGTACTTGTATCTTCAGCTCTCTTCGGAGGATCCGAAGCATAAACTCTACCACTTCGAGTAACTTTTGTCACATCTGTAATGCTAACCATAGATTTTGGAGAAGGAATAGGAATTTCCTTACCATTTTCTATCATCGTAGAAAAAGGAATATGTGAACCATGGGGAGTAATGATCATTGCCCCAATTCCTCTTCCGCGTGCATTTACAGCACCATCAAAAACTAAACCTCATTGAGATCTAGGCTTCGGCCGTTCCTCAATCTTAGGTTCATCACAATCTTTCATTTTCAAATACATCACATCTTCATCTAGGAAATCAAACTTGATAGGCTGATAATCATCAATCGGTTGATGTGCCAAATGGTCAGCCAAGATACTACCTTTTATAGCTTTTTGAGCTCGGTACTCAATATCATATTCTGACAATAACATTTGCCAACGAGCAATCCTCCCAGTCAAAGCAGGCTTTTCAAATATATTATTGATCAGATCCATTTTAGAGATCAACCAAGTTGTATGATTCAACATATACTGGCGAATACGCTTTGCAGCCCAAGCTAAGGCACAACAAGTTTTTTCAAGCATGGAGTACCGAGACTCACAATTAGTGAATTTCTTACTCAAGTAGTAAATCACATATTCTTTTCTTCCAGATTCATCTTGCTGACCAAGCACACAACCCATGGAATCTTCCAACACAGTCAAGTACATGATCAACGGTCTACCTTCCACCGGAGGAGACAAGATAGGAGGTTTAAGAAAATATGCTTTGATACTTTCAAATGCCTTCTGACAATCATCTGTCCAGACACAACCTTTGTCTTTTCGAAACAACTTGAAGATCGGAGCACATGTGGCAGTCATGTGAGAGATAAACCTCGAAATATAATTCAAACGACCCAAGAACCCTCGTACTTGCTTCTCAATTCTTGGAGCAGGCATTTCCTGAATAGCTTTCACTTTATCAGGATCAACTTCAATGCCTCTTTGGCTGACAATGAAACCTAACAAGTTTCCAGAACGTACATCAAACGTGCACTTGTTCGGATTCAAACGAAGCTTAAACTTCCTTAACCTCTGAAACAACTTCAGCAAATGTTCAACATGATCCTCTTTAGTCCTTGAAATTCTGGGATCAGGTACGTGATGTCGAATGAGATGTTTAAACACTTGAAGACTTAAACAAAACTTAAAGTGCAGGTAAATTAAACAACACAGGAAATTGTTAACCCAGTTCAGTGTATCTCCACACTTACATCTGGGGGCTACCAAGCCAGGAAGGAAATCCAATATAAGTAATATTAATTCTAGACTTAAACCACTCAGTTTAATCTTTCACTTAATATCTACCCAAGGCAATTTCTGCCTAAGACACAACTTAGATATGAGTATCAACTCACTCCCCCTCAATCACACAGTGATATGTTACAAGTTTAATAAAATTGAAGTCACACTTCAAACACAACAGCTTGATTTTACTTCACAGTTTCAATCAAGACACAATACACTTTTGCTTAAAAGCTCATAAAGTGATACACATATATAACCTGCTATTAAAACACAAACACCCTATTTAGTCTTCTTAATTTCGTTTTCTCTATTCTGAGAGTTTCTGTTGCTTAAATAAATGCTTGGATTTTGGGCTTTCTGTAGGTTATCCAATCCTGATACGCATGCTGTCATCACCTTGAATTAGGGTTTGTTACTTCCTTGATTCTAGGTGAGTCAGTTCTTCTGTTATACTGAAATCATATAACTAATCTCCCTACAGATGCGCCTTGTATTGTTTATCCATTCACAATTTATTCCAGATAAATTCCCTGAATTTACTCAGTTTTGTTAAGCATTATTTAATTCTGGTAGCAGGTTTGAGATGTCACAACATCTGGTGTGACATCCTGAAATCTGAACTTACTTCATTAACTTATACAATGTCACAACATCTGGTGTGACATCCTGAATTAAGTTCATTAACTTATACTCTGTTTGATAATGTCACAACATCTGGTGTGACATCCTGAACTAAGTTCAACACTTCTTGTTGATCAAAAATTTTGTCAATTCTAAACATCTACAGTCCTCGACTTAGCAATCATATCATCAACATATACCTCAATTTCTTTGTGCATCATATCATGGAAAAATGTGGGCATAGCTCTTTGGTATGTCGCACCAGCATTCTTCAATCCAAAGGGCATCACTCTGTAGCAGAATGTTCCCCATGGTGTAATAAATATGGTCTTTTCCATGTCCTCGGGTGCCATCTTTATTTGTTATAACCGGAAAATCCGTCCATAAAAGAGAACACATCAAACTTAGTCGTATTATCTACCAACACATCAATGTGTGGTAATGGAAAATCATCTTTTGGACTGGCTTTGTTCAAATCTCTGTAATCAACACACATTCGGACTTTTCCGTCTTTATTTGGAACAGGCACAATATTAGCCACCCATTGAGGATAATTAGATGTCACAAGAAAACCTGCATCAATCTGCTTTTGAACCTCCTCTTTGATCTTTACTGCCATATCAGGATGAGTTCTTCTCAACTTTTACTTCACAGGTGGACATTCAGGCTTCAGCGGCAATGTATGCTCCACAATATCGGTATCAAGACCTGGCATGTCTTGATAAGACTAAGCAAATACATCAATATACTCTCGAATAAGCTCTACAATCCTCTTCTTAACCTTAGGACCAAGCAATGCTCCAACTTTGACTTCTTTCTTATCATCTTCAGAACCCAAGTTGACCATCTCTATAGACTTTACATGAGGCTGAATAACCTTCTCCTCGTGCTCAAGCAACCGAGAAATCTCATCAGGAATCTCTTCAACATCCTCTTCCTCGGCTTCGAACACAGGGAATTCAAAGTTGGGAGTGGGCATAGGATCATTTTTTTCAATGGGTTTATCAATCAATCTGCACAATGATTTTATTTTTATTTTAGATTATGAACAAAAGTACAAACATCATGCATATAAACAATTATTTTTATTTTGGGTTTTTTAGGTTACCATTTTTCAGAATAAAGCAAAAAGGAAAAACAGATATGGAAATAAAAAAATAATATTTTATTGATGATGATAAAATTTGAAACAATGCCCGACAAACATCACTTTCATCTTGGGCAGAGTGAAAGGATTTTTTAAAGAAAATAAAAAAAATTACTTTGAAGCATAAACAATAAAAGGAACATCAACAGCAATCTAGTTCTTGCAAATCTTTCTGTGCGTAACAAAGTTAGGCCTTTCTTCATCGTCGTCATCTTCAATGGTGGCAGCAGCGGAATGATCGTTGATAAATCCAGCACTTCGGAATCCTTCATGAATAGTCTTCGGGTCATTGAGAGCCACACCTGGTGTAAAACCAATACCAAATCCTTCCTTATTGTCAACAGCATCAATAACTCGTCCCCAACCGTCAAATCGACCAGTTTCGAGTACGCGCAGAACATCCTTGAGAGAAGACATAGGCATGACATTCTTCTTAGCAACATTATCAACAATAGAAAGAGCCTGGAATGAAGTTCCCACTTCTTCTTCAGCATCAATATAGGAGAAAGATGACAAATTGCTCACTAGCATCGCATTTTCACCGCCAATAGTCACTAATTTCCCATCTTTCACAAATTTCAACTTCTGATGGAGAGTAGATGTCACAGCTCCTTCCTCATGAATCCAGGGTCTTCCAAGGAGACAACTGTAAGCGAGACGTATATCCATTACTTGAAAAGTAATTTGGAATATTAACGGTCCAATCAGAATAGGAAGATCAACTTCACTAATCACTGTCTTCTTCGATCCGTCAAAAGCTTTCACAATAATCCCACTATGCCTCATGGGAGCACCTTGGTACATAAGCCTTGATAAGGTTGACTTCGGCATCACATTCAGAGAAGACCCAGTATCAACCAGCACTTTAGACATAGCATCTTTCTGACAATTCACTGAAATATGCAAAGCCAAGTTATGGTTCCTTCCTTCTTCAGGCAAATCATCATCACAGAAACTCAGATTGTTGCACGATGTGATATAAGCCACAATACTATCAAACTGATCAAAAGTCACATCATGGTCAACATAAGCTTGATCAAAAATCTTCTGCAAAGACTTCCTATGAACCTCGGAGCACATCAAGAGTGATAAAACTGATATCTTCAACGGAGTATGCAACAACTGCTCAGTAACATTGTACTTGCTTTTCTTTATCAGTTTCAACACCTCATCCTCACTATCACCAAATTGGCATGATCGGGCAACAACATCCATAATATGTTTACTTGTACTTGTATCTTCAGCTCTCTTCGGAGGATCCGAAGCATAAACTCTACCACTTCGAGTAACTTTTGTCACATCTGTAATGCTAACCATAGATTTTGGAGAAGGAATAGGAATTTCCTTACCATTTTCTATCATCGTAGCATTATACCGGTACGGAACAGCTTTATCAGACTCATATGGCATTGGACCAGGAAAATTAATCACCAAGGGAGTAACAGCATATTTGCGGATATCAAAAGAAATAACCACCTTCCCAGGAACAACCTTCTCAGCAATATTGAACTAAGGCGCAATAACATTCACTTCATTTTCATACTCATCTCTTTTCGTTGTTACCTCAATCAACTTATCTTCCATCATCTTTTGAATGTCTCTCTTAACAAACACGCAACCACGAGGGTTCACTGAGCAAATGCAACAACCAGCATAATCGTGATCAATATCATGATATTCACTTAAGAAAGCATGTATCTCAACCAAAGACCTTCGAATATGGCGGACCTCATAAATCTTGAACAAACCTGGACAACCATTAACCATATTCACAGACGTATTACCATGCTTCGGAAGCGGTTTCGTCTTCACATTTAGATTAACATCATTGAAAGATAGACCATTGCTCCTTAACAATTTTTGCACTTCAAACTTCAATGGATAACAATTCTCAACATCGTGCCCAGGGGAACATTGATGAAAAGCACAATGAGCCTCTGGCTTATACCACCATGGTATAGACTCTGGAACTGGAGGTGGAGAACATGCTTGCACAAGATTCTTCGCAATCAAAGATGGAAGCAAATCCGCATACAACATTGGAATGGGTTCAAAATTCGGCATAGCACGAACCTGTTGATTACCACCTTGTTGCACAGAAGGTTGTTGATAACGAGACTGGTACTTTAGAACTGTTGGCACAGTTGGAGTCACATTAATTATTGGAGTTACAGAAGCTACATGCTGCTGATGACGATTCTCACGACCACAAGATCTTCTGTAACTTTCACAAGACACAACATTATCCTCACCTTATTTCTTCTTACTAAAGTTAAACTTCCTAGAGTTCGAACCATTTCCACTCTCTTGGCTCAATCGTCCCTCACAGACACCTTCTTCTAATCGCATC
Organism: Lathyrus aphaca; assembly: GCA_963966055.1. NCBI lineage: Eukaryota > Viridiplantae > Streptophyta > Magnoliopsida > Fabales > Fabaceae > Lathyrus > Lathyrus aphaca. The sequence goes on along the minus strand of OZ014519.1, from coordinate 732,534,811 downwards.
CCCATACTCACCATTTCAGTGAAATCATAAGGAGCACTAGCTATCATCTTCTCATAGTAGAAAGAACCTAAAGTCTTCAAAAAGATCTTCGTCATCTCTTTCTCTTCCAGAGGAGGAACAATATGAGCTGATAGCTCGCGCCATCTCTGTGCGTACTCTTTGAAAGTCTATTTGTCCTTCTGAGACATAGCACGGAGTTGATCTCTGTCTGGTGCCATATCAACATTATACTTGTATTTCCTAACAAAAGCCTCTCCCAGATCATTGAAAGTCTTGATTTGGCTATTATTCAAACTCATGTACCATATTATGGCTGCACCAGTCAAACTATCCTGGAAATAATGAATTAGCAACTGATCATTGTCTGTCTGAGCAGATATCTTTCTAGCATACATAGTCAAATGACTCAAAGGACAAGTGTTGCCTTTATACTTCTCGAACTCAGGCAACCTGAACTTGTACGGAACTTTGACATTAGGAATCAGACAGAGATCATAAGCATCTTTTCTGAACAAATCCTTATACTTCAAGGCTCTCATCTCCTTCTATATCTCAGCAAAGCGACCTTGAAAATCATCAAGTATTTCAATCACACCAGCGCCTTCACTGGGCTCAGCATGGTAAATCACTTCATCATGATGCGGAATAGTGTGCATCACAGGCGGTGCAGTAGTCATCATTGGCGGAAGAGTAGTCATCAATGGCGGAAGAGTATTAAATGCAGCAGCCTCAGGAGGAGGAGGATGATAACCAGCAGGAATGAAATCAATCGGCATGCCCCACGGCGTACTAGCAGGCATGCGGTAGCGAGGAGAAAGGACAGTTTTAGCAGGAATTGATGCAGTGATAATCTCAAAGATGATTGTATTCTAAACAGGAGAATTAGGAGGAGGTGGATGATTCTGAGCAGCCACCAAACTTTCCATCATGGCAGTAACTCTTTCCAAACTTTCCCTCAGATATGCAACTTCTTCGCGCAGCTCGCGATTCTCTTGTTGTAAGGTTTCCGACATCTTCTTCTGATTAGCTCGAGTATCAACTTTGTGAGTCAACTTGACAGGAGAACTGAATGAAGACCAAGAAACAACATAAGATCCATGTACAACTCTCAAAAATCAAGACCAATGTGAGCATGATGCATGCTATGCGTATGCAAATGCAAAGATTTCAAAGGACTATAAGATAAATTGCAATATTTATAAAGAAATACTTTTTTGAAGTACTTAAAAAACTCATTATCATTAAAATCAAAGTAAGGATTACAAGTGAAGAACAAGCCTCAACAATCCTAATACATGAGAGAAAAAGTAAACTAGGCCTAGGGGATCACATCCGAAGAAGATTCGAATCCCGACTGGTACTTCATGCGAATCCTCTTAATCTCTTTCTTGTACCGATTCTCCATGTCTTCCTTATCCTTCACCAACTAGTCAACAGTGGCCTTCCAAGCACCAGAGGTAGGAGGAATGGTAGATGGAGTACTATAGGAAAATAAATCCTCTATTGGCCTCTTCGTAACACGCCGCTCAAGTAACTCAATGAGATCATCTTTCTTCTTCAGTTGCTCTTGCATCGTCATCTTCTCAAATAGCCATTCTTCTTTCTCTTTCTTCATCTTGTCCAACTCTTCTTGAAGAGCAACCTTCTCATTAATGGGAGGAAGAAAAAAGGACAATGGTAGCATAAGAAACAAAGGCTCCTCGGATGGATAAAACATCTTGAGCTTGGAAGCCCTAGATCGAACCCATAGGATGTAACAGTCGGAGGGAGTAAGGTGTTATCTTCCCAATTGACCCCTCTTTTTCCGATGAACCGTATGCCAAGAATTAGCAATCCTTTTCTTCATTTCTACATGATCTGCACCATTAAGAAAGAAGAAACAGGATAAGGAAAGGTTGTTTGGTACGTCCTTCAAACAATATCCCAATTGTCGCCTAGCAAGAATAGGGTTGTTACTAATTCCCCCATGCGTACCAAGAAGAGGTACGTTAGGAAATTCTCCACAACTATCAATAAGCACTCCAGTATCATAATGGGAACAATACCAAGTCATATCCTTATGAGAAAGAGACATAATTCTTTGAGACCATCTTCGCTTCTCTCTATTATCCTTGAAGACGTCGGACTTTGGTAGGTGCGAAATAAACCACCTGTAGAGAAGAGGCACACAACACACAATCTCTCCATCACCTTTGGAGATCCTATAATGAAAGGCATGATACATGTCTCCAAGCAAAGTAGGTACCTGATTCTTCTTCAAGAAAATCTGAATGGCATTCTCATCCACAATACCATCTAAGTTAGGAAACAAGACGATCCCATAAATGAGCAGAGCAAGAGTAGCCTCAAATGCATCCTTATGACCCAAAGTAAGAGAAGTAGAAGCTTTCCCCATCAAGAACTTAGCATTAATACCACAGACACTCCCTTTTGGAAGAAACTTCCCATTAAGATCAGACTCCTTGAGAAAAAGGGCTTTGGCGATGACTTTGGTCGTAAGCTCCTTCTCTAAACCACTGAAAAGAAATTCCTCGTCCAAAATAGGTAAACCCATCCAATGAGAGTACTCCTCCAAATTCGGCACAAGCTGATAATCAGGAAAAGTAAAACAATGATGCAACGGATCATAAAACTGAACTAATGTAGGGAGAATCCCCTCTGGTACATCGGTATCCAAGATAAACAAAAGCTTTCTATAACACTTCTGAAACTCCTGGGTGTCAACCACCAATGCTCCTAGCTTTCTCAGGTCGACTATATTAGGATTCTTGAAGGTGTACTTCTTTGTGTTCCTCCTTTCACAATTCATAACCATAGACATCTAAAATTTTGCAATAGTATCTTATGAGTCCCTTGAAATCTCAAAAACAATGCTCATGAATGTATGATGGCATGTATGCAACAACCACAAACAAGATCACACAAAGCACATGGGTTTAGGTTCCAAGTCACGAGCATGAAGTCAAGGTAACAGAACACCAACCCACACATGTAAGTACTAAGGTTTTGTCTTCATTGTACCTGCAGAAAACCAAAAGGGTGCTAACAGAGGTGCCCAGAGTTAACAGCCATCTTTAGAATATTATCGGTACGTTGGATTACTCCCCAACCGATAACATTCTTAAAATAGACCTCGTCCAAGTGTAGTATCGCGTGACAACCACCTTAGGTTTACACCCGGATGGTTTCCGCACTACGTTCCTAAATTGGCTTGGATGTGTTAAGGGTTATACGGTCCTCAGTATGATCAGCTCAAGGTCGAAAAATAATGCCACATATGATTACTCATCATGAAATTGATAATCCAAGAGAGCCTAACCGAGTGGAGATTATCGAATTGATATAGCTTTGGACTACTCCATCGCTTATCGCTTTGAATATCGTCGTCGTATCATAAGTTCAACTCAGATCCGAGTTAGAATCTATCTCACTCACAGAGGATCACCAAAACCAAAACAGAACAAAAAAATAACAAACAAATCAAACCAAAGTAGTAAATAAATCAAAATAGGCCGAATCCACTTAGAGATTACTCCCCAGCAGAGTCGTCACTTTTCTGTAGCGGTAAAAACATGAGTGTAAGCTATTGGTTAACTTAACTTAAAATAAATAGAGTCACCACCGTGCTTTTATTTTATTCCAAGAGGAAAAGGAAAAAAGAGCAAATAAATCCTAATGAATCTAAAAGTAAAAAGCTAAAGAAACACAACAGAGAAATAGGTAAGGGGATAGGTTACACAATGAGAAGATTTTACGCACCCAAAATGTTTGTGGTACTCCACAGGAGCCCTTTGAAAAATTTACTGCTTTTGATTTGGAAATAGTTTGCAAAAATGAGAGTGGATGGATGAGAAGAGAATTATTTTTAATATTTTTTATGTTTGGAGAGGTTTACCACTTCATGCCTACGTACCCACAAAGTGCAATGCGAGATCAAAACCCCGTAGTTCGTGGTACAAATAGTGAAACATGTGGGTTATGATTAATTTTATTAAGTGAAGAGAATTTGTCATCTTCAAGTGGGTAGCCAAACAAATCTACCACGAGAATGAAGGCATGGACTCATACATCATTATGGGGAGGGCGTCAACTCGGATAAAATCAACGAGTATGCCACTAAACCCCTACAAATGATAAGAGACTCAATTACATCAAACTACAACCATGGAGATTGAGAGACTTGCACCCGACTAAAGAATGATGACTCATAATCGACACTTTTTAAAAGAAGAAAAAGAACAAAAGTGCACAAAGGCACAAAACAACTTGAATGTGTTTGATTCTTTTTATTTTTGAATTAAGGTCAACATTATTAGATTCATTGATTTTAAAAAGAAAAGATAAAAAGAAGTAAAATTCACTTGACAAAAGTCAAGGTTTTGGTTTGTTAAAGAGGTGGTGATTTTCTTTTTTAAAAAAAAAAGAATCCTTTGAAAAAGGGAGAAAGTTTTGAAAATTAAAGAATAGGAGAAGATGAAGGGACTATCCTAAAAAAAGAAAATAAGGAGATAAGGGAAGAAAGATCTAACCAAACTTGATGACATTCCAAATTATGAGCATAAGAGTTTCATCCTTATGAACTAGCAAATGGCCAAATAAAGGCTAAATTCAACTTCATGAAGATCAAAGCAAAGAGGAAAATATCTTAAAATCTAATTCCAAAATCTCCATTCCAATGCCAATGATAGTAACCAAAAGTTCACAAATTAAAGTCACAAGTCTTTTAGAAGTTTAATCCTTTATTAATGTTTTTTGTGTCCAAATGGACAAAAGAAAAATCAACATTAAAATAATAATAACAAATAATAAACATGATATGGATGAATAAAGCAAAAATAGAATAAAGGTAATAAAAGTGCAAGAAATTAAATGTTAGTAACAAAAGAAATTAAAGTGCAAGAATCTAAATATTAACAATAATAAAAGTATAATAATATTCACATAATCATAGTATGGTGAACTTATTCAACCACAACCAAAAAGAAAAAGTAACCAAAAGCGAAGGCAACCGGATCTGCTTAGCATCTTACACTATAGCGATTAATCAAGGCAAACCGAACCAAATTCAATGAAATTTGAAAGGCGATTCGGAGACCCAAAGCACCTACGCATCAAACATTCATAAGTCTCGATTCTTAATGCAATATGATTAACCCCTTTAGGATTACGCGATCAACAAGAGATCCGGTCCATGAAAGTGCAAGTACCCAATTAGATTTTTATTCCGAAGTTGGGACACATTTAGGTCTACGTTAAGCAATCGCCGAGTAATTTACGAAGTAATTACCCTACAAATGAGGTCGGTCACCACCAATTAAGGTGCATAATAATAGTGCTAATGCATGCGAGATAAATGATATGTAAATCGCTATCCGGAAGCAATACCGCACGAAAATAAAGGTGAATACCAAATTGAGTCGCACTCATAGTATTCTTCCATCCTAAAGTTCAATCACTCATCTTGGTGGATTCAAGCATGAAAATGTTTCACTAATGCAAAGTACCTTAAATGAATTGAATAATCCACTTAAAGGTAGTTTTAAATTAATGAACATTAACTACTCTATTCTACACCCAAAGTTCATTGAAATTAAGGAGAAATCACTCATAAAAGTGCTTCCCAAGGTAAAAATAAAAAGGAAGAAGATGAAGAAGCAAGAGGAACCAAAAAGGGCTTGAAACAAGCCAAGAAATTCAATTCTGACTTGCATTAACCAGTTAACGCATATGGTTAACCGGTTAACACTAAAGCAGTAGCAGAAAATATGCAAAAATTCAGCATTGATCCATTTCCAAAAACTCTTTCAAAACATTTAATGATCATGATCTGAATTTGCACGAATTTTAAAACCAAAATACAGTGGAATCCCTGCAATCAAACAACAAATAAAGATCCAAAGGATCTAGAATCAAAGGCACCAAAGATCTACATCTTGAATGTTGATGGTGAATATGGGTTTATGGAAGGAGAGGAATTACCAAAGTCACTTCTTCAAATTGGACCAACACAAGCCTAGATCTACTGAAACTGATGAACAAAAGAATGAAAGGATGAAGGTTTAGCTCAAGTTAATCAAGAATTCAATGTGAATTATTGATAACTTCAAAAGAAAGAAAGTGAGCTTTTGAGAATTTTGGTGTTGGGGGAGTAATTTGCAAGAGGTTTTGTGGCTATCAAAAGCTTGTAGAAACTTTTGCAAGGTGAATTTGGCTCTCTAAAGCTTGTTGAATGAATGCAATTGTGGTCATATTTAAAGGCCTTAGGTATGGAAATTTGGTGGGATGGAGCTTGCTTTGGTAATTTGAATTTAGGTTTGGTAATTCGAATTTTGGTGGGAAATGGAAAAGAGTGGTGATTAGTGAGGGTTTATGGTAGGAAATGATCAAAGTGATGTAGAGAAATCAGAAACCAATGGATCTAGAATATTCCAATTAAATCAATGATCTAAGGGTGCTGAATTTGAATAAAGAATTCAAATTTCGCACTGGTTAACCGGGCGAAGGGCCACGGGGAGGAGAGCGTTTTTATTTCGTTGGGGGGTACGAGATGCATGTCGGCGTGTCTTTGGCACTTTTCGCATTTTTTGACATGCTCCTTAGAGTCGTGTTGCATCCTCGGCCAATAATACCCTGCTTGTAGGGCCTTGCGCGCCAGTGATCTTCCTCCGGGGTGCTGGGCATTGATTCCTCGATGTATTTCCCCCAATATGTCAGGGACCTTTTCCTCCTCGACGCATCTGAGCAGCGGGATGGAGAGTCCCCTTCGGTAGAGTTTTCCCTCGAGGAGGACGTACGAGCATGCCATCCTCTTAGCCGTGGCCGCTTCTTTGGGGTCTGCGGGAAGTTCGTCCTTCGTGAGGTAGTTGTAGATGGGTGTCATCCAGCAATGATCGTCACCGATCAGGTTTACCTCGAGCGGAGGCAGCGGTCGTTCGGTGCTTGGTCAAGGAAGGATTTCTTGAATTACCGACTTGTTTCCACCCTTCTTTCTCGTGTTCGCTGTCGCTCCCAAAGATTTGCATCCCGGTACAAGCGCGAACGGTCGGCGAAAGGAGAAAAGAAGTGAAGGTGAATAGAGTCGCCAGCTAGGCATTTTTATCCCGAAGGAAAGGTAATGTTGCATAAACCTAGGAAAGATGGATAAGACGGTCGCGAACCAAAGAAACTGAGAAAGGGGGTCGGTTACAACCTGGGAAGGTATTAGCACCCAGATTGTCCGTCGTACTCGACGGGATCCACGCTTAAAAGATTTGTGTTCAAAGGGGTAGTGTCCGTGCTATCTGTGTACAAAAGCTGGAAAAGAATATACAAGTGTCAGTGCAAGAAAGTGAAGTGAGGTGCTCAGGAATGAGGCTTAAAAGATTGCTGAAAGAGGGGTAAAACACAGAGACTTTTGTTCGATAACAATTAAGTTATGCCTACGTATCCTCTCGTGCAATGAGGAAGTCAGAACACCGTAGTTCGACTCAAAGAGACTGAAAGATAAATTGACTGTGAACTGCTTACTTGTCTATGCTCAAGTGTATGACTCGTCTGGCTCGAGTGCTAACTGTCTTGCATTAGACGGAAGAAGCAAGTTCTCGTTTATGAGTGAAGATGATGAAAAAAGAATCCCGAAGGAGACGATTATTGTTTGTTTTTTGTGTTTTCAATCTTTTATTGCTTTTTGGTGTTTTGCATAAGTTAATGAGCTTAAGCCTAAACCAAGGGTTAGTAAACTCATCATATCTTCCCTTTGATTAGGGATAATGAGAATACCTTAAGTATGAGATAAACATCTCAACTTAATTACCATGATGATGTAGGATTAAGATCATTAACCTACTTGTGATTATTTAGATGTTTTTGAGTTTTTGTTTACTATTAAGTAATGAGTCTAAGCCATAATCAAGGATTAGTGAACCCATTACACCATCCTAATAGAAGGATAATAGATGAGCACACTTAAGTTGAGGAAGATACCTCAACTTAATCCATGATTAGGGATTAACCTCATGACAAAACAAGCCTTTATTAAAGTGGATTTTAATTAAGGGTGAGATTAAGAAGTGAATTTTATGATCTGTAAGACAACTTGAGGGGGACTTGTCCATTAACACTAGGGTTAGTCCTTCTTAACCAATAAAGGAAGAATTAGAACCCTAATGCAAGGCCCAAGTTACAAGTTAATGTCTTAGTGATTATTAAGATGGATTAATTAAGAGGTTTAAACAAATTAAGGGTTTAACACTTAGGATTAAAGTTATACACTCAATCCTAAGAGAAGGATGCAGGCATAACCCTAATCACAAAGCCTTAAAACCTTAAAGGTTTAGTCTCTAATGATGAGGTGAGAAGAGAGACACAAAGAAGACACAAAGGTAAAGGCTAAAGAGGGACTAATCAAAACCCTAATTATTTTCATGCTTGGATGTTCCTATGGTTTATAAGGCTTGCAAGATATCTTCAGAGAAGCCACCAATGGAAGAAGCAGGTGGAAGGAGGAGAAGCAGAAGAAACAAGTTACTTATTTCACTGAAGAAGATAAGTAACTTAGAGAAATAAAGTGAATGATGAACATGAATGAGCAAGCTCACTCTAAAGCAAAGAAAAATGCAGCAATGATGCATAAGAAAGAGGTGAAGAGAAATGAGAAGTGAAGGCAAATTCACTTCTCAAATTACTTACCACCTAAAAAGTTAGCATAAGGAAAGAAATGACATGAAAATGAAACATATGAATGGGAAAATTCCAAAACCAGAAACAATCACATGATGCAAATGGTCCTATGAGATGAGGCAAAGGCATGTCAAGTGTTATGAATGTGCATACAAAGTGAAAGGATGCAAATGAAGCATGTAGGAAGCATGAAAACACATGTATACTTATGAAATGAAATGAATGCAAATCATGGCAAATGAATGAAGAAATGATCAAGCATGATTCTAATATGTCTTATGATGTCTAATATGGCATACAAATGCTTAGAATGTCATGGCAAGTTCACATGTTCATGCAATGCAATGTAAGATGCAAGTATGGATGCAAGATTAGGGTTATATGAAAAGATGAGATGCAAATGTCAAAAACAGAAGCAAATCACAAGATAAAAAAATTGCAAATGAACTCAAAGGAACCCTAACCCCATATGATATCACACCCCAAAGGAGAAGGTCTAACTCTTAACCTAAAGAAAGTTATGAATTTTCTAAGTTAACTAGGGTTTTTTGGGTACCTTAAGAGGAAAAATGCAAATCAAATGGAAAATACAAGATAAATTTGTGACAAACATATGCTAGATACTACATGATATATGAAGAACAAGGCAAAAAGAACCAATACCAAACCATCCATGGTTAGGCAGAAAAGGATTTTTGAAGTTAGGGTTTCAAAAAGGAAATTTATGAACCCTAAATTCAAAGAAAAATGTCAAAATTGAATCAAAACCAAAAAGAAATTTGTATGAATGGTTTGACAATGTTTCTAAATGTCCTAAGATGCAATGTGAATTTTTTTGGAATTTTTAGAAACCTAAATGGTATTTTAATTAATTAATTTCCATTAACTAATTAAAATAAACATTTAAATATTTTTAAAATGATTTTTTAATGCAAAAAATAAAAATAAAAATATTTTTGGGTGAAGAAAAATATTTGAAATCAAAATGCAGAAGAAAAATATTTTTGGAATTTTCTAAGTATTTTAAATAATTTAGACAAAATAAATGCAATTTAAATGAAATAAAATGAAAATAAAAGAAAGTAAGACAATCCAATGGACAGGATTTGAACTGGGGAGATCCTGGTTGACCAGCGCGCAAATGAGTGGCTGAGATGCACTCTGGCTAATTAATCCAAATTTAAATAATTAATTAAAAGTTAGGGTTTAATGACTGATCCTGGCCCTTCATACGCGCGCGGAAAACGTGATCCAAGGGCCCTAATTCAAACTTCCCTAATCACCTGAGATTAGCCCTAATTAATCTCAGGTGGCCGGAGAAGACCTCCGGTCGTCTTCTCCGGCGAGACCCTCAACCCAACCTCTTCCCTAGGCCATTTCAGGAGCTCTAAAGCTCCAGATCAACTCCTCTCCTCTCCCTAAACATGAATCCACCCTCAAAACTAATTTCTCATGGCTGAAACTCAAGATTCGAAGAAGAAAACAAAAATGGTGAAACTTTCAGACAGTCAGTACATGCTCATTTCGCAAACATTTTCAAAACAAAATAGATCATGGTGATCAGCAAAGCATAAGGAACAATTTAGAAACTTAAAATCATGCTTCTGGAAAAAAGTTTGAAGATTGATACTTGAGCTGGAGCTTTCACCTCTGGAGCTTTTGGACCTCCTCTCTTGTGCAAAATGACTCAAATGATCCTCCTGGTGATGCTTTGATGCTTGGAAGGAGTTTATAATGGCTGGTTTGAGTGGTTGTTCTTCAGCTGGCCAGAAATCGTGTTTTGTATAGGGGTGCTTTTAGGCTGCAATGAAGGGTGGGAAATGATCCTTTGGTGAAGCTGAGTTGATTGATGAAAAGAGTTTGAGTGTGTGTGCTGTGAGTTTCGAAAGTTTTTGCTTTTGGGGTGATTTTGAGGAACTTGGTGGTTTTGAGGTTTCAGCCTTGTGTGATGTATGTTATGAGTTGCTTTTGATCCACATAACAAGCTTTGATAGGTCAGAGGAGTTGTTGTGGCCTATGGTGATTGGTATGGGAAAGTTACCAAAATGTCAACATAACTTGTACTTGAGGTATGGGCTCATGTTGCAGCTGGCTCAGGGCATGTCTTGGCTCAGCAAAGATCAAGGAGAACCATGGAAAATGTTTTGTGGTGATTCAGCAAGTGTGTGAGAGGTTTTGTATCATTTTGGAATTTTGAGGAAGTTTGGCCCCTTTTGAATTTCTTGAAGTTCAAGGCATGAAATGAGATGATTCTTTGGGCGATTTTGGTCACAAAGCATTGCATTATGTTTGTATGATACTTAAAGAGTGATTAGAGGTCACAAAATGTCTTGGTATGTGAATTTGCAAAAAATCCTCTTTGATGTGAAAGTGAAAATTATAGGATTTTTGCCAACTTTGCCAAGCCATAACTTGAGTTCCATAATGAATTAGAACTTATTCTTGTACTTTTTGAAAAGGGAATGATCCAATCTACAACTTTCATGACCAACAATTTTTCATTTGAAGCATTTTTGGTTGAGAAAGAGGAGGTTGAAATACTTTCCCAAAATGGAAAGTTTCCATTACAAGTCATTTCCATTTTTGGCAACTTTTGGTTTAGCTCAATTTTCTTCAATTTTGTGAACTTCTAAGCACTTCAATGATCAAATAAAGATCATATAACTTCAATTTGATGAAAAATCCACTTTGGTTCCATTTGGGGGCCTCAGATGCCCTGATTTTGCTCTGACTTGCTCAAGAAGTTACCCAATGAACAGATGACTTCCACAATGAATTTCTTCATCAAACTTGGTACACATGATCCTTATAACATATTGAGACTATTAGAAACAAGAATGACCAAAAAATTTGGAGTTATAGCCTCTGAAACCAAAACCCTAATTTTAGGTCATCTGTGCAGTGAAACCCTAGCTCTGCTTCCATGCCTTGTCAGTTCTTGTGATTTCTTGACTTACTTGATCTTTGAGGGATATAGATTGATGATAGAACATACATGGACCCTCTTGGAATGATTGGAAGCCTTTGGGGTGGCTCAGATGGACCCTTGGATTGCTCAGATCACAAACCCTAGATGCAGATGAACTTGAACTTATGCAGTGAAGCAAAAGTGCAATATGAGATGGTATAATTAAACTTATGCTAATATGAAAGATCACAAGCCATGGTTTGAACTTAGTGAGGGAAAATTTGTGGTGTTTACACTCACGAGTTTGGATAGGACGTCAGCCCGCGTGTTATGTTCGCGTGGAACGTGTTGGACCTCCCATTTCTCGAATTTTTGGAGCTTTTCTCTCACTAAGGCTAAGTATTTGATGAGGTTGTCGTTTTTAGCTTGGTATTCTCCTCGTACTTGTGATGCTACAGGTTGAGATTTTGTCGATATCTTCACTTCCTTTGCCCTTAAGTCTTACGCTAATCTTAGGCCTGCGAGGAAAGCTTCGTACTCGGCTTGGTTGTTGGAAGTCGGGAAGGCTAATGCCAATGAGACCTTGATCAGAATACCGTCCTTGTTTTCGAGGATTATTCCTGCGCCGCTTCCCACCGGGCTGGAGGCGCCATCGAAGAAGATCGTCCACTTGTGGGCGTCGTCCGCTGGTATCGGGCTATGTGTCATTTCTGCCACAAAGTCGGCCAGGACCTGAGCTTTCAGAGCTTTCCTGTTTTCGTATTGGATGTCGAATTCAGAGAGTTCCAGCGACCACTCCAGCGACCACTGCAAGGCGCTCAAAGGCCAGAGTCAATAGAGGTACAGTAATGGTAAGTTATAAGAGTTAAATCAGAATACCTGACCCTTTAGTGAAAAAGGGTATTTATAATGAGCCCCCGGCGCTGGGCCAAGGTCCTTCCTTGGGTTGGATCAGTGAGGCCCAAAGAAGAACTGCCAAGGTACGCGTAAGGAGTGTGTAGACCTAGCAAGTGGTTTAGTCCTTGGTCCAACTGCCCCTATCTTTCAGGAGATAATGAGGGACAGTTGGGTGACGTTGCAAGTGGAATGGAAGACATGTTCTCTGCCCGTCTCGCAGAGTGTATGCCCGACTCATGAAATGCCTGCCCGACTGTTAAGTGACTTTCGCCCGTCCAATAAGTGTGCTTGCCCGAGCGTATGGGCGTCTGCTCGACATATTGGGCCACGGCCCAATACAGTCTATGGAGGCCCAGTCCAGAACATAAATAATGATTAAATGGTCTTATTATTATTCGTACACCCGCTATTACTAAATGCACCATAATTCTACCCATCTCACTAGGACACTACACCAAAAAAACAAGACACATGCCTTAAATAAGGACAACAAAGCACCAAAAATACCCGACAAATAAATATTAAAAATGGGGCATTACAGCAACTATTACGGACACCTATAGTAGGCACCTTCCTTTTGTATGGAGAATGGAGAATGGGCTACTACGGACCATAGTAGTAGCTACAGTAACTAGTAGTAGCCCCCTGGATTTTGTACCAGAAAAAATCTTGTATTTCGCATTCTGACGCATTTTGTTCCTTTTAATTTTTCTTTCATTCGAAAAACTAATTTGATCCTGAAAATAGTAAAAGCAAACTACATAACATAATAAAGAGACAAAAACGATGATTTAACAGATAACAATAAATTAAAATTTAATGATAAAAGATGTGCAAATACCACATATCACATGGCTTTCCTAAAAAAAGACTCATGGGCTATTTAGACCCTGGCCCTTGGATTTAGAAATAACATATACTCTAGACTTTCTCCAAACTGCCTTGAACCTAGAGGAACCTTTTGAAAATGTCACCTCAATAAAGAAAGCTAAAGCCTTAGCTTGGAAATTTAGTTATGACACTAGGTCAAATGTTTGTTCACCCAACTCTAAAAAAATGAAATGCATATTTTGGAATGTTATGGGTCTAGCCAAATCCCTCATAAGATTAACTTTAAAGAAACTTATTAAGATTTATAAAACTGTTTTTTGCATAACTATTGAACCTTGGAAGTGCTCCAACAACCTTCCTCATAATTGGCTCCATAATATTGGAATGAACATTTTTTCAACAAACACAATATCAAACTAGCTTCCTGACATTTGATATCTTTGTTAAAATCACTTGAACACGACTAAAATAAGTATTGATGACCACAAGTCCTATCTAACCCTAACATACCTTGATTGTGTATTAGAGACTTTAACTCCATCATTGGTTCTCATGAGCACAATGGTTCACACTCTCCTTCTAAATCTTCAATTGATGACTTTCTCAACTAATCCAACACCCTCAATCTCATACATGTCACCTTCAAAGGTTGTAATTTCACATGTTTTAATGGTAGACATGGTTATCAACACACTAAAAAAAGGTTGGATAGATCAATATGCAGTCAGGCTTGGATTTCTTCTTGCAACACCATCTCATGCTCAACCTTAACCAAACTGAGGTTTGGGCACTACCCTCTTCTTTTTTACTTCTAGACACATAATCCCAAGTATGCCTCTAACTTCAAATTTTAAAAAATATGGGCCTTCTACAATGAAAATTCAAATATTATTAAAAAATCATGGATCATTCCTATCCCCCATGCACATTCTAAGCTAAAATCTTAAATTATTAAAAAAGGACCTAAACATTTGGAACATAAATGTTTTAAGCAATGTTCATGATCAAGTTTGTGAATCTACTTCCACACTTGATAGTATCCAAAAAAAAGGATAAGTGTTCATGGCCCAAATGATGAGCTCATGAAACTTGAAAAACAAGCAAAGATTGTCATGTAGACTGCTTTGGTCAAGGAAGAAAGTTTTTGGAAAGACAAGTATAAAATCAAGTGGCATAAAGTGGGAGATAGAAACACGATTTTCTTCTACAAATCAGATATCGTGAAGCAGTCTTATAAGAAAATTGTTTCTCTAAAATTGAGAATGAGATTGCCATAGATCCTGAGAGAATTTCTAGTCGCGCGCGTCATCAACCATTACAACTTTTTTTACACCAACTCTGCCCTAAATAGAGATAATGGTCTCATTGAAGAAGTAATACCTCATATTATCAATAACATGCTCACAATGGTTCTCTGTTGATCTCACCTGATCAGAAGGGATCTTCAGTGACCTGTAACATGTGTCTCCGACGGTTAATGGAGAGAATGGGGTATACATGCAAGGCACTCTGATGTTAAAGTGAGAATCAGAATGTAGAAGAGCAAATACATAAGGTAAGAGAGAATACATGACCCTCTAGTGAAAGCAGGGAAGACCTAACACATTGTATTCATCCTGGTCCAACTGTCTCGTGGTGTTCGGAGTAGTGGAAGACCCGCTCTTTACGGATGGCAGTTGGCCACGTCCATGGAGGAGCACATGGGGAAATGCCCTAGCGGCTATATGGAATTTGGTCGTCAATATGGGCCTTTTGTGACATAGCGATGAACTAGGTTGTGCCCGGCGGTAGGCCAACCTAAGGCCCGATCTAGAACACCTATATTTATGAAATCAAGAATACAATCTTCAACCTCAACACAAACAGTTCTCCTTACCCTAATAGGTTTGGAGATTTCTTTTATAAAGAATTTTGGGCAATCATAAACATTGATGTTTGTAATGCTCTCATTGAGTTATTCACCAACAGTTGGCTATTGCCTAACATGAACTCCAACAATGTTATGCCCTTATCCAAAGCTCATAATGCATATACTTTCAGTCTATTTATGACAAATCCAATGACTAATTTTGAATTCTAAGTAATCTTAAATGTTCTCGTTGATAGACTGGCTTAAACACTCCCCTCAATAATCTCTCTTGAACAAATGGATTTCATACACCGAGAGAAATCAAAGATTGCATTTGTCTCACATCAGAGGTCATCAAAAAGTTACATCATAAATCTAGTAATGTTAACTTGAAAATCAAGATTGATATTGCCAAAATCTTTGACACTTTGGACTACAACTTTATCATTAAAGTACTTAAGACTTTTTTATTTTTCTCCAAATTTTCCAATTAGATCCAAACTATTCTGAAATTAGCAAAACTCTCAATATCTATCAATGTTAAGTGTGAGGATTTCTTCTCCCGCTCAGGAAGGGGTAAGGGTGACACTCTCTCTCCTTTTCTCTTTTCTCTTTCCGATGAGTTTTAAGTATAGGTTATTTATTGTAATAAATACAAAAATAATAATTTTCTAATCAATCATGATTATTTAATATAGATATGACAAATTTTTATTTGAGCTACTATTTTTTATTTTTAAAATAAGTTAAATTCATGTAGTATATTTAGATATAACCGGATATCTTTTAGTTGTGATTAGAAATATTCTGTACATATAGAATTAAAACTATTAAATTATTTTTCAGAATTAAAAAAAGTGTTTCATACATAATTTAATATTTTAAAGAAAATTAGGAATTATATTTTTTTCATAAAAAATTATAAAAACTTATATGGGTATACATATTCCCATCTTCTTCCAGGAAAATCGAACTATATAAATTATAAAAGTTATTTTATTCATGAGAGTTTTTATTATAATAGATATAAAAGTATTCATTTAATGAATTACATATTTTTTTTGACAAATTTAATGAATTACATTTATTTAATATAGATATAGCATACTTTTCTTTGTGTTATTAGTCATTTTCTTTTAAAAAATTAAGTTCACGTAGTCTAGTTGAGTTGTGATTTGAAAAATTCTAAAAATATATAGAATCTTACTCTCTAGATTTTTCTGGAAGAAAAAAAAAAAGATTTGACATAACTTCAATATTATTGAGAAATTGATGACTGTTTTTTTTAATTAGTTATATAAATTCTGGGAATATACATGTAAACCAAAGCAAAGCATTTAAATATTAAAAAAAAAACGCAAATCGCCCACCGTGGGGCTCGAACCCACGACCACAAGGTTAAGAGCCTTGCGCTCTACCAACTGAGCTAGACGGGCTGTTGTTTCATTTATTCTGATTATATAATTTTATTATTTTTAACTGGTATGGTCTTTGGTTCTTCTTCAGATAAGACAATAATACATTGAATATTTTATTAATGCACTAAGTATACTTACAGTTATTACTAGACTATTTTGATACAATATATCTTCCATACTTGTATATGTATTTTTATTTAAAAGGAACTATATACGTACACCTTAAAAGGCATAGAGCTACAAGTTATTCCTTATGTTACAAACAAGGAACATATAACAATCCTAATTGAAGGCAAGAATAGACTAAGGAACATTATATGCATTTTTTTAATCAAAAATAATGTTTGAAGACATATAATGAAAAGTATTTTTCAAACAAATTCCTATACAATACAACAATGTATAAAATGAAAAGTATGTGAGAAAAAATAACAGATATAAAACTATAGCGTAGTTCTGAAACATCCTCCTCCTCCTCCATGGTGTGTCTAGGGGCTCTGTTTGGATGCAAGCGTTCCACTTCCATTGTAAGCTATCTTCTATCAGCTCTGCTCTCCATAGCTATTCTTTGTGTTTTACGTTTGCTATGTTATGCTCTTTACCACTTCCTAAAGAGGAGACATTCTAGTATTGGTAACGGGGGACAACAAAACGATACGCAGTAGAAGATTCTTCTGTGTATTTTCCTATCTCATAATCTCTGTAGCATCGACACTTCTGAAAAGAGATATATTTGTGTCACTGATGGTGTACAAAATCGACATGTCTAATTTAATTATTTTTTTCAAATTATCGGTAATGACTTGTAGTTTTGGTGTCGTGTTTCATGTTTTATTGCTAGTAATCATAATCATGTAACTGGATTCATTAGTATAATAAAAAATTCTCCTAACTCTAACTTATGGATAATTTGCTTCATAATTGTTACATATAAATGTTATATATGTTACATAGTTATTTTCATGTTGGTCCACTTGGAAAGGTTTCAAACCAAATCTTACAATAACTTTTCTAAATGTCATTTTAGTTGGTAGATGTGCAGAGATATTACAGAAAAGAAGTTAAAAAACCATGCCATGATAAAAATGAAAGTAGTAAATCGCTTGTTTACTCCGACTGCAAAACAATTGTTATTTCTATGCATTATCTATAAAATATTCGAGTTTGTAGCACATAAATTATATTTAGATACTAGGCTACAAATTACAAAACTATTACTATGAAAAAACTTGTTCCAAGGTTGGGACAAACAAATTAAAATTCTTAGTATGAGTAACACGCCAAAGCTTCAAGACACCATCAAGACTTCCAGTACAAACAATGCAACAATCTTCATTATCATCATCATCAACAAAACATCCTCCTAAAAATGCTGTCACACACCTAATTGGTCCTCTATGACCAACCAAAACAGCTAAACAAACATGCTGTCCATCTTCTTCTCTACTCCAAACCCTGCTAGTCGAATCGGCCGAGCCACTAACTACATACTTTCCAACACTAGCTAAACACAGAACAGCATGCGTGTGTCCTTGAATCGATCCGCTATATTGCAATTGTCCTGCAAACCAACCCTTTAGCCAATAATGTATGTATCCGTCCGTGCATCCGCCGTATAATACTCCTCCGTCGTTGGTTAGTGTTAAGGCTTTCACTGGTGAGTATTTTGCATGAAGTGTTACTGTCAGAGAATGAGGTTGATCGTGGCTGCAAAAGTTTCTACGCCAGACTCGAACTGTGGCGTCGTCCGAGGCAGTGTAGAGAACTCCGTCGTCGGATACTATTATCGCGTTGATCGGTTCAGCGTGTGCTTTGATTGTCTCTATGCATTTCAGGTCTGAGATTCGCCATACTCTTACTGTTTTGTCGAGTGATGCAGTGTATAGAATGTCCTCGGCCGAGTTCACTGCCATCGATGTTATTAGTCTCTTATGCTTCATCTGCTAAACGATGACAGCAACCGGAAAAAACAATGTTAAAAGTATTTTTCGAGAAAAAATATTCAAACATAAATCACTTTACGGAAAACAAAATTAAGGTACACTTACTGTCTTGTCTTTCCCTGCAATGTAGCTGCGAACATAGCCGAGTGTCTTAGGAATGGTAGCAGATCGAACATGTTTCAAAACCTTAGTACTATTATCCCAAATTATTGTCCATGCTCGAATCTTGCCATCGCCATAAGCTGCATAAACGGTATCATTAGAAACCTCGATCGCGACAACCTTTGAAGCTTTAGTCTTCAACTGTCCGCATTCAGTGAACTCGGGTAGCTTCCATACCCTTACAACATTGGAATCGGAACCTGTGTAGAGTAAGCCACTCGAAGACAAAGCTATAGACATGATTTGTCCATCGTTTCGTAGGACAGAAGAAGCGCAGTGGTAGGTTGTTTGTGGAGAGTCGGAATCAGAGAGCTTAGTGGGAAAATAGTGATGATGAGGAGACGAATTCGGAGAGTTTTGAAGGCTGCGAGAGAATGTAGGACATGAGAGTTTTGAGAAAGGTGTTTCTTTTGTAGAATGGCTTCTAGTGATGTTACTGTTCTTGTTGTTATGAACTGTGATTGAAGATGTGAAAGCAAAATCAGTTGAGTTGGGAGAGTCCATTGATTTTTTTCCTTCTTAACTTGTGTTTTCTTCTAAGGAAAGATTATTTCATGATGATGTTGATGAGGTGTGGCTTATGAGTTATGAAGTTTGGTGTGATAGGGTTATGAAATATAATGGTGGTAGATATTTGCTATAACTTGGTTTATTGCAATTGGTGAAAGAAATAAGAGGCATTGTTGTTAGATGAATTGAATTTTGCGCATTAAATGCATCACGCAGCTTTTGATCTCAACTTCTGATCTTGTGTATAACTCATTTTGTTATTGTAATTTAAATCGTCTGAACTCAAATTAACGGTCAAGATTGATTACTTAGTGAAGACCGATTAGGATTAATTTTTGTATTACATTACATAACTCATCATATTTCTTAACCATTCTTTCTTTTCTAAGTTTGTTTATTTTGCCTCTCTAATCTTCTCACAACTAATTATTTTAGGGGTATGAGTAAAAAAAAAAAAAAAATTCTTTAGGAGAAAGGCCAAACACTATTCATACATTTGAAAGGTTATGTTTAGAGAAGAAAATAAATCAAATGGATAAAAAGGACAGATTCTTTTTCTAAAACTATTACATCATGGTGAATGAAGTTAGTTTTAACAGTTTCCTGAATTATCATATGCCATTAATTATAAGTCTATAAATGGAACTTCTTCAAGTTTAATAAGAAAAGTAGCTCACCAAATGGTCTAAAATTATTTGACATCATAATTTTCATATATATTTAGCCTCTTTGAATTTGTGATGTGAGTTTGTTTTTGGTGTCACAATTCACCAAATGTGATTTTCTCTTTCAATCCATCTAACCAAAAAAATGGTCGAATGTGACCTCAATTCAGAGTCTTTTCCGTTTAACCCGTCAAAAAGCTTGATCGACAGTTCGCCGACGTTTTTCTATAAATATCTTCTCTAAATATTATCGGTATCTTTTTTTCAGATCAAAACATGTAACATACTTATAATAAAGGTTTATATACACTCATGTTCCATGATGCTCACCTTGTCAAGAACAAAAATAAACAATTCAAAAATGAGTCTCGACCACGAAGAATTGGTGACAAAAGAAGATAGTTAAGTGTCGCAAAAAACAAAGTTGAGAGTCATAGTACATTATTTTAAGATCCCTGGATTTCGGTTCCAAGACAAGTAGGATGGATCTCCAAGAGGTCTGCACATCGAGCAATATAGCAATGTTAGCTCGTAAGCGCAAATTAGAAATAACCAAAAATATAAGACTCCTATAATATGAGCAGTAACGTGAGTAGTGTCAATCGTTATATTATATGTATATACCTAATAAATCACGAGTAGTTAGAATATTAACCATTTTGAAACACTCGTGACTTCGACAAATACAAAAGTGCACGTGTATTCAAAAGTTAGTTATAGAAAGTGTTGCTAAATGTAAATTTTTAGAATCATAAACCTATATAAGATGAACACAACATTTCCCTTACCTTGGCTTAATCACATACATAAGAATGAATCCTATGGCACATAACAAGGATATGCCACCAACAAAAAGGTATGCCATCCCTATGAAAGGATTTTTCCCACCAATCCAAGATGTGGTTGAGAGAACCAATCTCTTTTTACCTCCAAACTCGTACGTGTTATAATTGTTCTCGATTAATATATCTATCTCATCATTAGCTTCAAGATCAGACTCTATCTTCCCGTATAGTTTTCTGAAAGTCGGTAGCGCCGCTGTTCTCATCCAAACAATGAGATCCTCTTGATCACTCAACTGATACACGCCACAACACATAGATTACTTATTTCTCAAGAAACATATAACAATATTTTATTCAATCATGACTTTACCGGTATGCTTTCGTCGAGTTTAGCACCTCCTATCAAAACTCCGCCACCCTGAAAGTTTTTAGGATAAACATCATGACCAAATTTAGAACCTTTGTCACTTTTCCATGCTATGTTTTTTTTGTTGACGGTTAATTCCCTGTTCTTCATTGAAAATTTGTAGGTGTCATTGAACAAACTCCATGCAATGAGACCACAAGGAACAATTGGCTCATTTTCTTTTGTTTTGTCTTCTGGATAACATTTGTCTGTTTCCCCTCCAGCATCCTTATTCCATAATTGTTTATCATTTCTACTCTTAACATATCTGCGAGAATCAATCATCCAAAATCATAATCGGAGCAAAAAAAATCATTATTGATATCAGAAATCAACGACGGTGAAATAGCGCGTACCTGCGATGATTTTGAAAGTAATTATCAAGCTGATAGTAGATAAAGATAGGAGCAAGCATTTTGTGTTCGACCTGTAAAGTTTACAACTAAAAATTTCAATTAAGGTATTCCAGGCCGGTCAAGATAGTTTATATACAACACTCGTACACTTCAACCCAACGAGCCGTCTTTTCTGAAGGACAAAGCCGTGAGGGTTCTCAGTTCCAAAACAGACAATACCTCCTAGTCGCAGTGGCGCGGACTTGAGTTCAACTGGAACATAATGTATTAAAGAAAATGAAATCGAGAAATGAAATTACTAACAATCCATTTATGAGTGCATGACTTGTTAGTAGCATCATTTTTAATATATGCAACTGGATTTCCAGCATCGGACGAAGGAATACATGTGTCGTCGTATCTGAATACAGCTTCCTCTACTCTTTCTGATGCGAACAATGAAGCAAGACCAACAGGGATAAAGATGATTCCAATGACAGTAAATGCAGCAATGACCTATGAAAATTATTACAAAGACAAAAACACTAATTAATAATTGTTGCATTCTTATATACTAAGAAACATGAATTCATATATACTACGTTGCTTGCATGTTAAGTTATAATACCCATCCAGGTGTTAGAATTGGTTTCCATGCAGGAAGTTCTTGCTGCGAGAATTTCGAATCTACAATTAAAAATAAAAGTTACGAGCAACAATCATTCAAAAAAAAATTCATGGTACAAAAACAAATGAAACAAGACATACATTTAGGTTTTTTTGAAGTTTTCTTTGAATTGGGAGGAGATTGTCCATCTTTCCCAGCGGGGCTCATGTCCATCATGGTTGCTGTATGAATTAGTTATTGTTGGAAATGATGAAAGATGTTTAAGATGATGGATGAGATTAAGATAATAATAACTGTAATAAAGTGGTTAAGGGTTGAAGAGTGTGTTTGTTTTATGAATGTTGGAGAACCGTACAATTTCATGGTTGGATATTGGACCATTTCATTCACCACCGCAACTGTCGCTAAACATTACTAATGTTGAAACTTTTTTTTATTATTTTAAATAAATGGCACACTATATAAATGGGGACCCTGGTTATTTTGTAAAAATGTTTAATTTTTAATTTTAGTGTTAATTTAAAATAAATAAATAAACACATACATAATTAATTAATTTAGTAGTGATTGCGCAGAATTTGATAAAGCCTATGGTTCAATGATTGAATCCCCGCAACTGATTTGAAGGAATTGGAATCACTTATGTCAAAACAAACTGGGCCGGATACTGGTGATAAAAACATAAATAAATGAATAAATAAATAAATAAAAATTTCTCTTGATCACTCCAAGAGCTTCATATCCTTTTACTAACAAGTTAAAATGAACACATTATATATATATATATATATATATATATATATATATATATATATATATATATATATATATATATATATATATATATATACAAAATAAATTGGACCTAAGTTGTCATTTCTTAAATTTGAATAATTAAATTGCTCATAACTTCAATTTCAATGACTAAAATGGTGATTCAGTAGAGTACCTAAACCCTAAATAGTGCCTAAAAAACTCAATATAATGATAGCTTCACTTTAACAACCAAATTTATTTTGATACATTAACCAATAATTGAAATGACTAAACTATTCCCTACCCAAAAAATAAATTACAAGCTATATGTTGGGGGAAGTTGCATGAGAAATCCAGGATAAATATGCAAAAACAAGAATAAATAATAAATTGATTATTTAATCAAGAAGCTGATGCGGCGACATCTACAACATCATCTGATTCATCAACTATCATGTCATTTCTGAACAGCAATTTCAGATATGGAAAAACCTTGGGAAGCACTGCCAAATCTGCTATATTGATGCTCATCATGTCAAATGCAACACATGTTTTATCCATGTGTGCTTTATCAAATACTGGAATTTTTGGATATCTTTGGCTGAAGTGAGTTAGTATGATACGATATACATTAGCACTTTCTCCCATTTCTATGGCTTCATTAGTGGTGCTGTGGTTTTTCGCTATAGCCTCCTCTACCATACCCTCCTCAAAAGTTGCCTGCAATAATTAACAACTTATCTTTAAGCGTTTATTTAAGATGTTTATCCATGTTGAAGAAAAAATACTGGCGGGATTGGTTAAACATTCACTGCAGAAGGAATTGATGCAGAGATTCAAAAAGAAAACTTACCTCGTGTATAAGAACTGTTGCATTTCGAGATGCTTCTATTAGCTCTGGACAGGGCCTTGTGTCCCCAGAGTATACAATCTTCCAACCAGGTATCACTTTTCCATTACTATTAGTCCTCTCTTCTGCTTGTAGAACAACACCATATGACTGTGGGCAATGTACAACGGGAAAACTAATCAAGGCGTTGAGACCGGCTTCTCGGATTACACCCTTCAATTTTCTTAGGACGGGATAAACTGCATCTTTGTCAACAGGACTACCTGGCATTTTCAAATAGATTTGCATACGAGACCCTTTAGCAAATAAAGTTGAATCAACTTTTGATGCATTTATTTTCGCACTGTTATTGCTCGGATCCTGAGAATTAACTTTTTCTTGCAAGTCATTCTCAAAATCATCCAATGATGCTTCTGTGGTATGCTTGCAGTCAAGAAACAGCATATCTAAATCTTCTACTCTTTGGTATAGATCTAAATATCTCTTGAGCATCCTTGGTCCTACAACAAGCACCGGTTCGTGAGGAACTCCTCTCAGCAAATCACGGCGGAGAGCAAGAATCCTAGCCAACCCAGTGTGGTGATCAGCGTGAATATGAGAAATCCAAATGCAGCTTAAAGATCTCACAACATCATCAGCACCACTTACACCATATCTGTTTCCAAGGGAACGATACATCAATCAACAGTTCAGAATTAAAGACAAAAAAAAAAACAAATGCAGTACAATAATAATCAATTTAACTTGGATGGACTTGCCTTCTTTTGAGCTGTCCTAAGGATCCTTCACCACAATCCAAGAGCAAACCACCTTTCGAAAAAAGATTTATATATATTGAGGTTACGTTTCGATACTTGGATGGCTGGGATGAACCAGTTCCAAGAAGCACTATCTCTAAGTCATCTCTTCTTACACTTTCCAAGCAAGCGGGAGCAATACCATCTTCACACAACCATGGCTCCTCAACCATCATCTTGTGATCAGACCCGGGAATTAAATCCTCCGTTGTCTGACTGGAATCATGCCAGAGATGACTGACTTGCTGAGCTGCTTCCACAACCTCTGGAATCTCTAACAGCAACTCATCAATAATTTCTGAGGAAGACACTTTAGTTGGAATACATGATCTATCCAACCCAAGATTAACATAGGGACGCAGAGTAAACTGTACAGCATAGAGCAATATATTTATCAATCTATCAACTTGGCAAAAACAAGAGACAAAGAACTGACAAGTGAAATAATAGTCCTGAGGTGAAAAATTTAGGTGGGAGACAGTTTAAGCACAAAATATCAAGGGGAATACGATGAAAAATATCCCAAAGAATCATGATAGAAAATTAATAGAACCTCTAGTGGTAAAAGTGGATCAGGTGAAAGATAATTTAATTGCAAGGACATAGGAAAACCTAAGAAAAGAAAGTATTATAGAAGTATTTACAGCAAGTTTGCTTGAACTATTTATTATTTTTTAATCATACAAGGTTCATGAGAAAACTACTCTCCATTACAACGAGAACACCATTATTATTGTTAATTTGAAAATAACATGGTTGTTAATTAAGCTTATATTGCAGAAAAAGGCATAAATCATTATCGTAGTTGTAATACTTTTAAGCTGTGAGCACTTAACAATAATTGTCATCAACAGTTGAGTGAAAATCACAAGTTTTTCAAATTCCAAAAAATTAATTGACTTCTTTATAAACAAATAAACTAACACTCAAGCCTGTCGATCTTCCATACCTTGAGAAGATTTTCAGCATAGATGACATTAGGAAGTGCTGACAAAGAATCCTGCAAAAGAAACAAATCAAACACTTCACTTAGATACATCTATGTCTTAACTACCATTATCCATGAAAACATCTGCCTTTTTAGCTCATGGTGACAAACCTCACTTGAAGCAAGAAAGCCAGGTTTTGAGCCATTCTGATTTGGGCGAGACCAAAATCCCGGAGCTGGAAAGAACTGAGGACATAAGTAATTAAGTCGTGTTGTGATCCTTGCACTAGCTTTCAAAATTGGTACCTCCATATTCTTCCTGCAAACAGCACGGGCAACCATAAGTAATCATGAAAAGAACAACTAGGAGAAACATAAAAAGAACTCTCCAGAGAGACAAACACCTTACTTTTCATGTCCGGCCATAATATGCTGTGCAGAACCAAACGTCTTCATCCATTTTTGGTAATTTGAACAACTTACAACAAAATCAGGAGTTAAGTGAATCACACATGCAACTTTCTTTGACAGGTTTCCCACTTGATCACCATAAGTAGCTAGTGATTTTGCAGACAATAATGCTTCCAAGTGAGATTCTGTTGGGCAATCTACAACAAGTACAATAGGACCAGGAATAGAAGGACCCATGACATCACTTGGATGAACCTATTGTGGTAGGGAAACAGTCACAATAAGTTGTATGAATGGAAGCTCAATATCAAACTAAACATAAACTAAATCACATGTAATTGCGACTGAAATCTATTTGTAAACTTGCTTCCACCCTGGTTTGGGGATACAATGTGTTACAGTTTTGAGGCTTACCATAACATTTTGGTGATCAGATTCCACCGAATTTCCAAGTTGCAGTTCCCGGTACTTTGGCCCAGGTCTGAGACCAAGTGCCTTAGCTTTCTCCAGATCAAATTTTCCCTTAACCTCGGGCAGCTCGCAAACATATACTACAGACATATCACCAGGCTTAGCAGCTGGAATCTTTTTGACATTGGGGGAATCAACTTTCTCTGTGCTATGATTTGTGGTTTGTGAAGGGCTCTGACAAGATTTCAGGATTTGGCCTTTCGGTTGAAGGATAATGGCTGATATTCTTACCACCTCATCATCAACAAGAACAATGGGGTTACTTAGATACTGCACAGGGGACTCATCTGTGCCGAAGGTGGGTCCAAAACTCTTTGTGTGAACCATGCAAGCTTTGGGAACAAAAGATCTCATAGCATCTACTAAATACTTAATTTCTGAAGGGCCCCATAGGTTGACCTGCAAATAAAAAAATAAAAACAAGTTATCATTTATATTAATTATTAAATACATTCGATAGAGCTGGAAGACTATACAAAGTCAACCTACTACTTACAGACATGCCCTCTTCTCCCATACCAGCCAAAGTAAGCAGTAAACCTGTGAGTTGATGACGGTTATGAGTATTTTCAAATCTCTTCTCAATGTACCGTTATTCTAAATATCAAATTTAAGTACTCCACAAAGCAGAAAAACAATTTAAATATCAAACTATAGTATGCTATTTCATGTACAACCAACATGTAGTATGAACAATGACAAACTACAAGATTAATATTAATAATAATAATCCAACACGGACCTGGGAGCCCACCGGCAGTCTCTGAACAGACTCGAGAAAGAAATATGTGATCTACCTGAAGAAAGATGAAAATTAGCAAGAGTGTGAAACTAAAAACTGTTGAAAAATATCATCTCGGGACGAGTCATCTATTAGTAAGACTCGCACTGGAACCAAAGAGTGCTGAAGGTTTCAGATGCATGATACCTTCGATAACTTAATCCTATGCTCAGTGCAAAATCTTTGTAGTCCCTGAATTGAAATATGATATAAGGTTAATAAATCTTATAAGCCAATACATTAAGTTTTCAGAGTCTATTTAGATTGACTTAAGTTTATATAGTGTCATAACTCATAAGCGATTGGGAGACTATCATTGAGAGCT
Source organism: Lathyrus aphaca (assembly GCA_963966055.1). Lineage (NCBI taxonomy): Eukaryota > Viridiplantae > Streptophyta > Magnoliopsida > Fabales > Fabaceae > Lathyrus > Lathyrus aphaca. The sequence goes on along the minus strand of OZ014519.1, from coordinate 732,507,497 downwards.
TATGGGAACATCTTTATGACACGGTCAATAAGCTATTTTCAACTTCTTCCCTAAAACTCTACAAGATGGCTTGTAAATATACAACAACAACAACCAAGTGCATGTTTGGATAAACTTATTTGCAGCTTATAGCACAAGTGAAGTTCTTAACAAAATAATTGCTTATGAATTAAACTTGCATAAATTGTTTTTATAACAAAAGATAAAATAGATTTAAATTGTTTTTATATATGATATAAATTGTTTTTACTAACTATCTAGAAGAATTTATAAAAATAAATTCAAAAAAAAATATATAAAGAAAATGGCATAAGCTATTTTGATAAAGTCTCTCAAATAGTGTCAAAACTTATGGCAGTAGATAAGCTCAAATAAGTCAATCCAAACAGGCCCCAAGTCTTATCCCATTACTAATTTTCTCTTTGGTTATAGATATATAGGCTCTGTTTGAATAAACAGCTTATTTGCAACTTATAGCACAAATGCTTATCATGATAAACGCTTAAGTATAAGCTATTTCTATAGAAAAAAAATATAAAATAAACTTAGATTGTTTTATATAAGCTGTTTCCATAAGTAATTTCCATAAGTTCTCCCAAACATTATCACAAAATTAACACTTATGCTAGTAACTAAGCTCAAATAAGATAATTCAGACACACTCATAGCTTATGCTAGTAAATAAGCTTGCAGACACACTTACCTCCCCAGCATTAAATATAAACCTTTGTTTGTCAAAGAAAAGCATGACAGAAGGTGATGTATCTTGAGTATCCATTCCAGTACCCAAAACCTAAACTCAAAATCATAACCAAAATAAAAAAAAATTAATTTCCATAGCTAGTTAAAAGCAAAATAGAAAGAATAAAAAAAAGAAAAACAACTCAATCGAATAATACCTGTACATATGAAATAGTGTTGATAGGATTGAGTTTTCGAACTTTGAGTTGAAGATTCTTTTTGGGGATATCAGTTTTGTCTCTTCCTTCGGCTCTTCTCTTGTTGAAGCCAGGGTTACCGAGGGATTTGCTCTCTTCAACTTCCATTACGAGGGTGGTTTTGCGGCGGAGATGAAGAGGAGGAGCGTTAACGTTACGGCGGCGTTTCGAAGAAGAGGAGACGAGGGTTGAGAGAAATCGGTGATGAGTAGGAGTTGGTTTATAGAAGAGAGGGAGAGAGGGGAAGAAGCGAAAGTGACGAACGTTTAAAATTTGGGCCATTTTGCCCTTTTTCTATATCTCAAGGGTTTTAGGCTTTAAGCCAACTTCCTCACTCCATCTTTTTCTATTTTATTTTTGTGGGTCTTGCAAACTTATAACAAGTTAACATTACTCTATTTTTATTTAAAGAAGAAATTTCTTTTATAAATATAAATACACACTTTTTATTCTCATATTTTAGAAAAAAAATAATGAAATATTGTTATTGATATTAATATGTTAAGTTCTAATGAGACAATGTCCGATTGTCCAATAAACTTGTATTTATTTTTCATTCACTTTGAGAAAGCGTATGATAGAGTGTCTAAACATATTTTGTGAAAAGCAATAGGAAAAAAAGGGGTTAGAATTGCATATATTTGAGTTATCTAAAATTTGTATAAAGGAGTATCGAATAGTGTGGTGACACGGGATTGACGATTTTTGCATTATAATAAGTTTTGTTAAACCATAAACTCATATCCTTTTACTCTAATTTTAGATGTACTTATGGGACACGTCCAAGAGATCAAACAGATATGCGTTTTTTTTTCAAATGATATAGTCCTATTTTGAGAGTAGAAAAAATTCTAAATGGGATGTTGGAGACTTAGAGACGAGTTTTATAATTATATGGAATGTAAGTTCACTGAAAAGATAAACGTTTATGGCCGAAAGGTGAAAGTTGAAGACTATATCATTCCACAATTCATGTAATTTAAGGACCCATAATACAAAACGATGGACACAAATAAGGGGATATAAATCATTGAATTTAAGTAGGGTGGCTAAAATGGAAAAGGGCTTCGGGGATTTTATGTGACGCAAAAGTATCGCTCAAGTTGAAGGAAAGATGTTGTAAGGGATAAGATATTGAACGATTAATAATGAACATTGGAATAAAGTCGTTGTATCATAGATGATGATGATGTTTTGGATGTGTGATGAGACTAAACATTATATTACTATAAATTATAAGGCAAAATACAATTTTTGATCCTTTAACTTTACCTTGGTGTCCATTTTGGTCCCTCAATTTTAAAAAGGATCAAGTTGATCCTTTAGTTATTTAAATAGTGTCATAGAAGTCCTCTTAGGTTTCGGCTTGTTCCTCCCTCTCTTTATAGGTTTTTACCCAAATCGATTAAGGGTTCCTCATTTGGTATAACACCCTTTTTACCCCACAACAAATTCAAACATATTAATGATTAATAATCAGAGTTCAACACAAAGGGCGTCACATTTTCAACATAATCATCAAATAAACAACATGTATGTGTCATGTCCCATAACACGGGTTGCAACTTTTGTCATAAATAACACAAATCCTCAATTCATGGCAGCGGATCAATATTCAACTTCTTAAATCATCGTAAAAGAAAGGGTACAACTATAAACCAAAACATCGTCAACAAGTGTTGAAATTAATCAAAAACAACAAAATAAACCAAGTGTTCCCCAGTGTTACACGACTCAGAGCAGGACACCACCTAGACTCTATAAACAACGAGAGATGCGCTGCAAGCTACTTCCGAGTCACCGAACTATTCTTGAGAATCTACAGGATGACATGATAGACCATCACGAAAGGCAGGCAGGGTGAGTAATCCACATTCAATATAAATAATATAAAGACTGAATTATAAGACAACATATAATCATACATCAATTACATCAAATTTCACCCACATACAACAATAACAAGCCACATCATCATACAACAAATACAATCATGTTATGTCGCATAGAATAAAATGCAACTTCATAAATGCATGTGGATCTATTATGACATAGCAGTGAGGTGCTACCCCTTGTAATTATATTGAGGCACAAAATTGGTTGAAGATCACAGAGCGTTTTGAATAAGAAAAGTATTTTTATTATTTTCTTTTTTTTATTCTAATTTGAATATTATTGTTTATATTTTATTCTCTAATAGAGAATAAAATATTGAGAGAATCCATTATATATATTGAATATTGCATTTTTTTATAGTTTATTGTCCCCAGATTTTCAACATGTGATGGACATTGGCCATCTACCCTCCACAATGTAAACACCCCAAATTTGCCCTCACCCATTCACACCATGGCTTGTGATCATTCTCATATGCATAAACACAATCATGTCATCTCACATCTCATTTTTGATTCACTGCATAGCTTTCAAGGCATCTGCACCTAGGGTTTGTGATCTGAGCAATCCCAAAGCATCTTGAGCCATTCCAAAGGCAACCAATCAACTCAAAGGGGTCCATGTGTGTTCTTATATCATATTTCATCTCCTCCAAGTCAAAAATGCAGAGGAATCACAAGAACTAGGGTTTGAGTGGATGCAGGGCCAGCTTGAACTACACAGTTGACTGAAAATTAGGGTTTTGGTTTCAGAGGCCATAACCCCAAATTTTTTGGTCATTCTTGTTTCCATTGATCTCTATATGGTATAGGGAGTATGCATATCAATTTTCATGAAGAAATTCCATGGGGAAGTCATCTGATCAAGGGTTGACTTTTCAGACAAGTCAATGCAAAATCAGGGCATCTGAGGCCCCCAATGACCCAACCAATGGTTGATCTTCATCATTTTGGGTGTATATGATCTTTATTTGATCATGGAAGAAGGTTGAAGTTCATAGAAATCAAGAATTTAGGGTTTTTGCAAATGTTGACTTTTTGGGCATGGTTGACTTTTCAAGGATATGTCATTTTAGGTCATTTTTCAAGCCATGATTCTTGATCCAAAAATGCTTCAAATGGAAAAACTTTGGTCATGAAAGTTGTAGATCTCATCTTTCCCTTTCCAAAAAGTACAAGAACATGACCTAATTCATTTTGGATCAAAAGTTATGGTGCATCAAAGTTGGCAAAAATCACTAAATTTCAAGACATGCACCAAATGGGAAACTTGCAAAATCATACACCAAGTCAAATTGTAGCTTCTAATTGGTATCAAACCTTCACACAAACATCATCTAAGTCCTAAAATTCAGAATGAACTAGGCATTGCTCATGTTTCATGACTTTTGGAACAAGAAAATCACATGTGAACCAAGTTACAACAAGTTGCAAAACCACTCATTTCACTTCCTACAAACTATGACATTGGATGCTGACTTTGGCTAGCCTCTCACCTCACCCTTTGCTGCGCAGCCCATGCCATGTACTTGCCTAGATCATGAGCCATGCTTCTCTTACACATTATTTGACTTTTTGCAAAAGTTGCCTTACCAATCAATAAAGCACATGTCAAATCAACTGACCAATGAGAGAGAGTTATGTGGACAATTTGCAAGCAAAACATAAGAAGACACAAGGCTGAAACCAACACATTCACAACATTCACAAAAACACTCTCATTTGCAAACTTCTTCGAATCTCTCTGTCCAGACTTCAAACATCCAAACCATTTTCACCAATCATCTCACCATGTCTCATTGAGTCAAAAGCAACCAAGAACCAAGCCTGAAACAAGCCATAACACCACTTCACCATTTTCACTCCAACTTGCAGTTTCATTCGAAACTCTCTCCACAGCTCACAAACACCCAAACAAACTCCATAAACCTTCTCTACTCATCATCTGGACCACAAACAACCCTTCACCCTTGCCAGAAACAACCTGAATCACCATTGCCATGTTCAACTGAGCTTGAGCAGAAGTTACTCAAACTCTTCATCCAGCCAACATAAACTCTTCCTAAGCATTCAAGGATCATCAGGAGGCCAAGTAGAGTGGATTTCACCAAGAGAGGAGGTCAGAAAGTAGCTGAGTTGAAAGCTTCGAATCTCAGGTAGCTCAAGAAATATTTTTCCAGAAATCATTTTTTAAGTTCCTAATCTGTTCTATATGTCTTCCTGATCATGAATGTGCCTTTGGTTTTGAAAATGGTGGAGAGATGAGAGTTTACCATGCTTCTGAAACTTTTTGCCCTAGAAATAGTTTGCTTCGATTCAGCCATTGTAGGGATGATAAATTTGTGTTGAGTTAGGGTTTTGATTCGTGAGTGAGTGGGGATCATTCATGTGTTCTTAGATTTCATTTTAAATACGTATGTGAAGAGTTAGCATTTTGGGGTGAACGGGGAAGATGACCGGAACACTGTTCCGGTCATCTGAATGTGTTTAACGGCAGGGTTAGGGTTTTAAGCATTAATTAACAAGTTTGAATTTGAGCCGTGAGATAAGGCGCCAAGTCAATGCGCGCGCTGGCCAGTTTGAACCTCAAGCGTTGGATTGTTTGACTTCTCATTAAATCAGATTAATTCATTTTTTATTTCATTTTATTTCAATTAATTTGCACATTTATTTTAAAATAGCAAAAAATCCTTAAAAATTATGAAACTTTTTCTTTAAAGTTTTATTAATTTTTAAGACACAAAAACATTTTTATTTTATTTTTATCATTTAAAAAAGTATTTTTAAATATTTAAAAGATTATTTTTAATTGATTAATGGGAATTAATTAATTAAAAATACTTTTAGGTATTTAAAAATTACAAAAAAATTCATGAAATGTTCTAAGACATTTAGAAACATTGTCCAACCTTCAAACCAAATTTCTTTTTTGATCTTGATGCATTTTAAGAATTTTTCATTGAATTAAATCATTTTTTATGCATTATTTTGATCATGGATTCAAAAATTCATTTCTGCCAATTGGTGAAGGTTGAGACATTGATTCTTCTTGCATTGTCTTTTGTTTTGCATGTAGTTCCTATGATAAAAAGGCCATGATTTGTTCTTTCATTTTCAAATTGATTGGCATTTGTTTTGTTAAGAACCCTAAAAAACCCTAATAACTTAGAAAATTCATATCTTGAGTTTGGTTGAGAGTTGAGAGCTCCCCTTTGGGCAGTGGTTCATCATAGGCCTAGGTTTTCTTTGGGTGCCATTTTACATTTTTTATCATGGGGTTTGCTTCTGTTTTTGGTTTGTGTTTGATGTTTGATCCATAAACCCTAATTTGGGCTTCCATTTGCATCCTTCTTGCATTCTCTTGCATAACATGACTTGTCTTTGCATTTTGTGCATTCTTGTGATTCATTTGACATCTTAAGACATGTATGAAGCACCTTTGATCATTGCATTGCATATTGGCCATGTCATTTGTCTTGTATGATTCATAACTTTTCATGCTTGTTCATGCTCCTTAGCTTGCATCATTTTGCATTCACAAGCTTGTATGAACATCCCCATTGCTTTGCCTCATGTTTGCAGCACCTCATAACATCATAATCATCATCAACATGCTTCTGGTCTTGCTTTGCATCATGTCATTTCATCTCATCTAACATTGCATTGCATTTCTTTCTAACATTTCAGGTGGTAAGTAAACTTGGGAAGTGAATTTGCCTTCACTTCTCATAACTTTTCTTTTCATCTCTCTTGCATCCATTGCTGCATTCTTATATGTGTTTGAGTTTGAGCTTGCTCATTCTTCTTCATCCCACTTTCTTTCTTCAAGTGACTTGACTTCTTGAATGAAGCAAGTCACTTTGCTTCTCTTAATCCTGTTCATCTGCTTCCTGGTGGCTCCTCTGAAGATTGTTCTTGCAAACCTCACAAACCTTAGGATCAACCAAGCATGACAATGAATTAGGGTTTTGATTAGTCCCCCCATAGTTCTACCTTTGTGTCTCTCTTTGAGTCTTCTCTTCTCATCTCATAATCAGGGACTAAACCCTAAAGGCTTTAAGACTTTGTGCTTAGGGTTATGCCTGCATCCTTCTCTTAGGATGGAGTGTATAACTTTAATCCTAAGTATTAAACCCTTAAGGTGTTTAAATCTCTTAATCAATTCATCTAATAATCATCAAGACATCACACTTGTAACTTGGGCCTTGCATTAGGGTTCTAATTCTTCCTTAAGTGGTTAAGAAGGACTAACCCTAGTGTTAATGGACAACCCCTTTTTCGCATAATACAATCCAAATATTATATACATTGAAAGAGAACTACTCCTCATACCTTGATCAATTGAGCTTTCCCTTTCACTTCTTGAGAAATTCCTCTTTGTCTCCTTGTTCTTCAGAGAAAACCTTCACCTTCACCAAAAACATGATTATGAGAATTATGAGCGTACTCCTCTTTTCACATAAACTACATCAAAAGATAACTCTACCCCTTAGACCTCCAACTTCTTTTATTTTATTTTTAATAATAATATTTAAATAACATCCAATTATTATCACATCATTATTTTAATAAAATAATTCATTCTTCTTAATATTCCACAAAATACCACTTATTCATAAATAATTACATAAATAATTAAATTAGGAAATTGGGGTGTTACAACTCTCCCCCACTTTAGGAATTTTCGTCCTCGAAAATGTTACCTGAAACGAACAGAGTCAGATACGACTCCTTCATCTGATATTCATGTTCTCAAGTCCAACTTTCACCTGCTGGTCCACCCCACAATACCTTTACTAAGGAAATCTTTTTTCCTTGTAACTACTTCATTTCTCGGCCATCTATTTGCAATGGTAAAACTTCAACAATCAGATTATTTCTTGCATGAACGTCATCCATCTGAATCACATGCGATGCATCACACACATACTTCCTCAACTGCGACACATGGAACACGTCATGCAAATTCGCAAGCGACGGTGGTAACACAATCTGATATTCTACCTCTCCGATCCTTTGCGAAATCTGATACGGACCAACAAAACGTGGAATGAGCTTTATAGACTTCAAAGCTCTTCCGAAACCAGTCACCGGAGTTACTCTCAGGAAAACATGATCTCCCTTTTGGAACTCTAGTGCCTTTCTTCTCTTATTATGATAACTTTTCTGTCGACTCTGAGAAGCTTTCATTCTTTCTTGTATCGTCTTAATCTTCTTAGTAGTCTCTTGCACAATCTCAGGTCCAAGTACTGCACTTTCGCTTGATTCATACCAACACAATGGAGTTCGACATCTTCTTCCATACAATGCCTCATATAGTGTCATTCCAATACTAGCATGATAACTATTATTGTAGGTAAACTCAATCAACGACAAATGACTATCCCAAGATCCTCCTTGATCCAACACGTAAGCCCTCAGTAAATCCTCTAAAGATTGGATAGTCCTCTTTGTTTGACCATCTGTCTATGGATGATAAGTAGAACTCATCCTCAACTTAGTACCCAAAGCATCTTGTAAACTCTTCCAAAACCTCGAAGTAAATTGCGGATCTTTATCTGATACGATACTCGACGGTATCCCATGCAACTTCACAATCTCTTCAAAATACAACTCAACTAGCTTCTGCATAGAATGATTAATCTTCATCGGCAAGAAATGGGTCGACTTAGTCAATCTATCTACAATTAGCCAAATAGAATCATTTCCCTTAACAGTCTTTGGCAAACCTAACATAAAATCCATGGAAATGTTATCCCACTTACATTCTGGAATATTCAACGGTTGTATCATACCTAACGGTTTCTGATGTTCAATATTTGACTTATGAAAAGTCAAGCATGCATACACAAATTCTGTAACATCCTTTTTCATATCGGGCCACCAAAATAATTTATGCAGATCATGGTACATCTTCGTAGCACCAGGATGGATACTCAATCGACTACGATGTCATTCTTCAAAGATACTCTTCTTAATTTCCATAACATCAGGAATACACACTATATCCCGGAATCTCATCACACCGTTCTCATCAACTCGGAATTCACCTTTGTTTCCTTGCTTAATCAAGGTCACTTGATCAACCAACTTCAAGTCATATTGTTGTCCTTCACGGATCCTTTCCACAATTTTGCTGGTCAACTTCAGCATTCCCAACTTTACACTTTCAAATGTAGCTTGACATAACAAACTCATATCTCGGAACTGTTCAATCATTTCAAGTTCTATCACCATCAGCATCGACATATGCAATGTCTTCATACTCAAAGCATTTGCAACCATATTTTCCTTACCAGGATGGTAATTCAAATCAAAGTCAAAGTCTTTCAACAATTCTAACCATCTTCCCTGCCTTATATTCAGTTCTTTCTGATCAAACAGATATTTCAAACTCTTATGATCACTGAAAACTTCGAATATCGAACCAAAGAGATAATGTCTCCAGATCTTCAACACAAATACCACAGTTGCTAACTCCAAATCATGCGTCGGATAATTCCTTTCACGAACTCTCAATTGTCTTGAAGCATAAGCAACCACTTAACCATTTTGCATCAAAACTCATCCAAGTCCCATCTTCGACGCATCACAATGCACCATGAACGTCTCATTCGGATTCGGCAAAATCAACACTGGAGCAGTTGTCAACTTCTTCTTCAACTCTACAAAACTCTTTTTACACGCAACATCCCACACATAAGTTTGGATCTTTCGAGTCAACTGAGTCAAAGGTAGCGCCAACTTCAAAAAACCTTCAATAAAATTCCTGTAGTAACCCGCTAAACCCATAAAACTTTTAATCTTAGTAGCATACTTAGGAGTCTCCCACTGTAACATTGCATCAATCTTCGACGGATCTACAATAATTCCACTACTAGAAATTACATGTCCCAGAAAACTTACTTCTTGCAACCAGAACTCACACTTTGACAATTCCGCATACAACTTCTTCTCTCGCAACACTTGCAGTACAATCCTCAAATGCCCTACATGTTCCTCTTCTGTCTTGGAATAAATCAGAATATCGTCAATAAAGACTACCACAAATTTATCCAAGTACTCATGAAAGATTCTATTCATGTACTCCATGAACACACCGGGTGCATTGGATACACCGAACAACATCACTGTATACTCATAATGACCATACCTTGTTCTGAAAGATGTCTTAGGAATATCATCAGACTTAATATGAATCTGATGGTGACCAAACCTTAAATCAATTTTGCTGAATACACAAGCTCCTACTAATTGATCCATCAAATCGTCGATTCTCGGAAGTGGATACTTATTCTTGATAGTAACCTTGTTCAACTGCCGATAATCAACACACAACCTCATGCTACCATCTTTCTTCTTAACCAACAACATTGGAGTACCCCGCAGAGAAACACTGGGTCAAACAAACTTCTTCTCTAACAACTCTTCTAGTTTCTTCTTCAACTCACTCAATTCTACATCAGACATCTGATACGGAGCCATAGACACAGGACTGGTACCAGGTAATAAATCCATTGCAAACAAAACTTCATGTTCTAGAGGTAAATCACTTATATCCTCCGAAAACACATCAGGGAACTCTTGAAAACCAGGTAATTCAATACTTGAAGTCTTTCCTTCGACTTGCAAACATTTGAGCTTCGTCTTCTAATAATTCATCTACTTGCTTAGCCGTCAAGAACACCATCTCACCATGATCACCAATTTCAGGAAACTCAACAGTCTTCGCATAGCAATTGATATGCACAAAATTGAACTCTAGCCAGTTCATTCCAATAATAACATCAATTTGGTGTAAAGACAAGCACACCAGATCCATCAAGACGTCCTTATCAAAAATAGTCAAAGGACACTTCAGACACACAATTTAGTAGTAACAAAACTGTTAGTTGGTGTTTATATTACCAAACTACCATTCATACTAGATAACTTCAAACCCAACTTATTAGCACATTCAAGGTAAATAAAAGAATATATAGCACCAATATCAATAATTGCAATCAACTCAACACCATTAATAAAAACATGTACCTCGAATCAGGTTGTCCTTCTTAGGAACTTCAGAACCACTCAAATCAAACACTCTGCCATTGGTTTGAGCAGCAGTAACAGTCTTTTTAGGCTTCTGGCATTGGGTGTTGATATGTCCCTGTTCACCACAATTAAAACAAGTTGGACCTTCATTCAGACAATCACCAACCTGATGACCTCTCTTGCCACACGGTCACACATGTAGCATCGCACCACTGGATTACTGCACACATCTGACTTGTGACTGGATTCACCACACTTATGACACTTGGAAGGAATAGAACATACTCCCCTAATTGGATTCTTCCCATCTGAAACCTTCTGTTTCCCCTTCTCAGCTGAAGTCACATAAGGCTTCCCTCTAAACTGTCTTTTCTCTTTATTTTCACTCAGATTGAGCTCGACTATCTTCATCATAAATCCTACTCTTATCCATAAACTCAACATACTTACGGATCTGCTGACATCCAATTCCCTGTTTGATCTCTGGTCTCAGCCCATTCTCAAACTTGAGACACTTCGACAACTTTGTATAAACACAGTTGTAGTGAGGACAATACTTCACCAACCTCTCAAACATAGCAGCATACTCAGCTACCATCATACTTCCTTGCTTCAACTCAAGGAATTCTACCTCCATCTTACCATAAGCATCTTTTGGAAAATACTTTCCCAGAAACTCCCTCCTAAACACTACCCAGGCCATTGTAGTACCAACATCCTCCAAATGATGACGGGTATTATCCCACCAGTATTCAGCCTCTTTAGAGAACATGCGGGTACCGAACTGTACCTTCTACACATCTATACACGCCATCACCCTAAAGACCTTCTCAATTTCCTTGAGTCACTTCTGTGCATTATGAGGTTCATGGTCACCTTCAAACACCAACAGACTATTACTTTGGAACCTCTCCAAAGCATGAAACTCATAATGTTCATTGTTTCTAGTCGTAGCCTCAACCAACGCCGCAACAGCTTCCGCAAGAGCACGCTTGTTGTTATCAGCCATTCTGCACAACACTCACAACATCATAAAGGAATCATCGTTAACACTAACGACCAACACAAACCGACAACAACGACACACGACCTGACAGACCGACCTGCTATGATACCACAAATGTAACACCCTTTTTACGCCACAACAAATTCAAACATATTATTTATTAATAATCAGAGTGCAACACAAAGGGCATCACATTTTCAGTATAATCATCAAATAAATAACATGTATGTGTCCTGTCCCGTAACACGGGTTGCAACTTTTGTCACAAATAACACAAATCCTCAATTCATGGCAGCAAATCAATATTCAACTTCTTAAATCATCATACAAGAAAAGGGTACAACTATAAACCAAAGCGTCGTCAACAAGTGTTGAAATTAAACAAAAACAACAAAATAAACCAAGTGTTCCCCAATGTTACACGACTCAGAGCAATACACCATCTAGACTCTATAAACAATGAGAGATGCACACCAAGCTACTTCCGAGTCACCGAACTATTCTTGAGAATCTGTGGGATGGCAAAATAGACCATCACGAAAGGCAGGCAGGGTGAGTAATCCAGATTTAATATAAATAATATAAAGACGGAATTATAAGACAACATATAATCATACATCAATTACATCAAATATCACCCACATACAACAACAAGCCACGTCATCATACAACAAATGCAATCATGCTATGTCACATAGAATGAAATGCAACTTCATAAAAGCATGTGGTACCGATTTTCAACATGTGATGGACACTGGCCATCTACCCTCCACAAGGGAGCACAACATAATCAACAATACCTCAATCTACATAATAGGATTGAAGCCTCAATCAACATAAAAATGCCATGAATTCACGATGCAACAACAACAACATAATCTTCTTCATCAACATTTGCATCAACATTCATCATCATACATTTACTTCGTTCATTCATATTACTAATATTATATGGCATCATTTTACAACATATTCATCATAACATCATTTCATCATTATCATTACACATTTAGCCTAATATAGCATGATAATAACTCACAACAACAACACAACAAACAAAACATCACAAGTCATCCACAAAAGAAAATATTTTTCAAAAGACTTTAGGTCTCGCTAAGCGAGCAACTCTCTGTTTGCGAACTTTCAAAATTCTCACTTTCTTGCTAAGCGAGCTCATGCTCGCTAAACGAGGGGACAATTTTTCCTGAGAAAACCCTGTGATATTCTGCACATCACAACCATACCCAAAAACCCTCAAAACATCAAATAACAACAGAAAACAACCATACAACTCATTATCATCATATAATCATCACTTATAACATTTAACAACAACTAATCATCATAATCTACTGACAAATTACCCAACACTAAGGTTTCCCCTCAAAAACCCCTTTTTCTCATAATACCATCCAAATATTATAGACATTGAAATAGAACTACTCCCCATACCTTGATCAATTGAGCTTTCCCTTTCACTTCTTGAGAAATTCCTCTTTGTCTCCTTGTTCTTCAGAGCAAACCTTCACCTTCACCAAAAACACGATTATGAGAATTATGATTGTACTTGTAACACCCAAAATACCCCACAGATTTATAAATAAAAATCATAATTATTAAAATATGCCATTCATTTCGAGTGTCACAATCTACTAAAACACACAACTCAAATGATACGTTTTACAAAAATAATTCGACTCGCAGCGAAAAAATTCTAAATTTGCAACACAAAAATAATGTTCTAAAAACAACTTGTCTTTCTAAAATAAATAAACAAGGAAACACTCGTCGTCCTGACACCCAAAACACGTATCAGAGTCGACTCCTCTAAATATGAAGTACACCGACTTCACCAACCACCACTATACTTATCATGATCACCTGCACGTTACCAATATAAGGGTAACATTCAAACAAAAGGGGTGAGATACTTACACCAACAAAAAAGAAAAATAATAAGAATAAAGGCAAGCATCATTAAATATATCACTGCTTCTTAACAACCACAATAAAACAAACACGTCACAACACATATCGACACCATGCACACCAACCACAAATCATGTAACGAGACTCTACTGACTCTATGCATGTGGTACCATAACTCGATATCTATTTCAAGATCTTGTTCCCGTCGGAACTCTCGACCCCTCTTTCGTGGTCCAGTATGATCCATATTTCATGATCACACCCTCGACCTCTATTTCATGGTCACGTACAATCCTTATTTCATGACTGCATCAACATCACAATGATCCCCTCTAAGATCCAAATGGACATACCCTACCTTGGTATACCATTCCCAACCATGCACATGTCATGAAACATCAACGTCAATCATGCATGTCTACAACAACTACTTCATGCAATTACCATTAACAACTAATATACAACAACTTACCACAACAACGAACATCATCAACATCATGCATCTTCCTATACAACAACATATATCAATCTCAACGAGAATACATACAACAACACAACATACTTCAACATGTTACATCAACATATATCAATAACAATGTCATGTAATCACAACAACAACTACAACACATATCAACAACAATAACAAATAAACATATCAATTCATGTTCATGTAAAGTTATGTTAATTATCCTTCTAATTAAGCTCATAACCCATCTATACATACTTCTAACAACACTACTTTAGTCCCCATCCATTACCGCATTGATTAAATAATTTTTTTAGAATTTTTCGAAATTAAAACATGTCATTTTTCATTCCAAATCTCGCTAAGAGAGGAACTTGATTGCTGAGCGAGCAACTCACGGTATTTGAAGCTCCAAAATTCTCACTCGCTCGCTAAGCGAGCTCTGCGATTTTCGCGGCTCTCCTCCTACGAACAGTCAACAACCTGCTACGATATTTTCACCTAAAACCAGTTCAATCACCAGAAAAATGCAGAATTCTCATAATACCATGCCTAACTCATACGCTTATTGTTGTACCCCCAAAATTTGCCCTCCCACAATCAAAGCAATGTGTCCGTAGAGTTCTCTCAAGGTTCACAAGGTTCACAATTGGTCAGACAAAGCATTCTCCTAAGCAATGGATCCACAACTAGGATTTCGAGTTTATCTGAGCTAAATGGACTTCCAAGGTCTCAAGTGAGCTTCATAACATCCCACATCTATTCAAGAATCCCCATGTCAAGTTGCAAGGCTTTCCCAATAAGTTTGACCAGTCAGATGATCAGATATGCAAAAATCACTCAAAGTGGTTAAAAAGTCAAACTGAGGTCAATTGTGGTCAAATTAAAGTCAAACTTCAATATTTTTTGCCAACATCAATTTTATGAAGTAAAATTCATCATTTGATTAAGGGTTGATCATGATTCATCAAGAAAGTCTCAGATCATCAAGAATCAAGAAGTTTCTAAAATAGGATTTCATAGTAAAAGTCAACTAAACTTTGACCAGCCATAATTTTCACATGCTTCATCAAAAATTTCCCATCCAAAGCTTATTTTTAAGTAAATTGAATTCTCTACAACTTTGTGTCTCACGAGCCAATCCTAAAAATTCTTCATTTGGAAGGTATGAGCTAAAACATTTCAGGTCATTTTAAAAGTCAATAAAAAGTCAACTTTTTCCAAAGAGCATAATTTGAAAATGGTAAAATATATGGACATGATACCATAGAGGTTTGTTAGAGGAATCTTTAAGCTTTCCAAAATGTCCAAGAACATCTTCATAGCCTTAAAATTGAGGGATTTATGCCTTGTCAAAGTTGGGAGATTTTCAAGGGGTGTATGAAGCAAATAAGGTCTTAAATCCATTTTTTTTCCAAATGGGCCTATCAATTTGCAACTCAGTCTTAACAATAACATCAAGAACGACCCAATTCCAATTATTTCTGATTTTTATAATTTATTTATTATTTATTTGGATTTTATTTATTAAAACTCAATTTAAATCAAAATAAAATATAAAAAATTCAATATTTGAATGTGATTCTTGTTCTAGAAGCTCATAAACATCATTTAAGTTGACTTGATACTCTCCAATTTCGTGCACAACCAATTTGGAAACATATCATTTGATTTTTTATTTTATTTTTGACCATAGCTTTCTTCACAATCAAGTAACCTCAACCCATTGCCAAAAGACCCAATTTCTAACCTAAATTCACTCTATTATATATACACAACAAAGACATATGGGAAAGAAATTTTTTCAGAGGACAAGAAGATCATATTCATATTTCAAAATTTCACACAAATTTCAAAAGAATCCTTGAAGCATATTCATGTTTGAAGGTTGCAAACGAATCCTTGAAGCATCTTGAACATATCCCAATCATCTTCATCATCAAATTCATGCCATAATGCCAAATCCGAATCGTTTTTTTCTTTTGTTTTTTTCATGATTTTCAATTTCATATATATACTCAATATAAATTGCATTTAACCATTGATTTGTGTTTGTTGTGAGGTATGGATGATTTCTGGACAATTACTTTGAAGTTTCATTGCAGATTCAAGAAGGTCACGAGGAAGAAGATGATGGATTTGGCGCGCTGAACATTTTTTCAAATATTTTGTTTTATATTTTATTTCATTATTTGATTATGTAAACAGTTTCTATCACAAGCCCGCGCTTGTCCCAGTGGCAAAGGACTCAATGAATGGCAAGGGCATGAGTTCAAACCTAGCTTATGGCATTTTTTTATGTTATTTCCCAGGAGCATAACCTAGTGGCAAGGAACTGAGGTTTGGAGCCACAACATTTTGAGGAAGAAACATGAGTTCTTCATAATTTTTTTTTTAAAATTTCCTTAATTACCTTAATTTATCTTTTAAACATGGTTAACCTATTTTTTTTAATTAACTTTTTTTTTCAACAAATCTTTTTTTTATTAAATTTAGGTTAACATTTTTATTAGTATTATTACTTTTATATTTAGGTTTATAATTAAATCCTAATTATTTTCATAATTAAAACCTCAATCAATCTTTAAATTATTTTTTTTAATTTAATTAATTTTTATAATTAATTTTTTTAAAATTTATTTAAGTGTTAGGTTATTTTAATATAAACTAATTATATTTTTTTTTTTGTAAAACCCAGCCTTGAGACATTTTTTTTTAAACTTTTTTATCATATACTATGTATTTGTTATACTTATTCAAACATAAGCGTGCGCTTGTCCCAGTGGCAAAAGACTCAATGGCAAGGCAAAGAGCTATGACATTTTTTACCAAATTGGTTATTTCTCTCTTTTTTTTTTTAATTATCAAATTATATATTTTCTTTTAAATTAAAACCTTAATATTTTTTAATTAATTTGAAACTTAATTTTTTTTTATAAACCTTAATTTTTTTTCATAAACCTTAATTTTTTTCATAAACCTTAATTTTTTCCCTAAACCTTAATTTTAAACCTAAGTCTTAATTTTTTTCATAAACTTTAAACCCTAAAAATTTAGCCATTATCTTTATCTTAAAACCCAAATTTCGCCCTAATTTTTACCCTAAAATTTTACTAAACCTTAAATTTTTTTAAACCTTAAAATTTTTCTCAAACTCTAACCCTATTGTTTTCTTAACCTAGTTTGCAAACTTTTTTTCCTAATTTATTCACTCATTTTTTTGTTATTCATTCACTGTTTGCCTGATTATGTAACTGCTTCGCCTTTGTAATAATTATTTTTTATTATTTTCCGCCATTATTATTATTATGTAACTACCCCTAAGCCATGTAATAGTGTAGGAATTTTATTTTCTGCCTTTTAATTTCTGCCATTTATTTTTCATATTAACTGCGTGGTTAGTAACAAAGGGAGTGCTAAGAAATAAATGAACCATGGACTTAGAAAATTAATAATCAAGATAAATATCTGAAAACAACACTCACACACGTAAGTCGATCGTTCTACGATCGCCATCTGCACTTCCTAGGGTTACCCATCTTTATTAACTTTAATATGGTCAAGTCCCTCGAACGTGGGGCGTCTTAAGCAAATGTCCCTACAAAATAAATCATCAAGTCCCTTCAAAGTTCATAAGATCATAGTCCCTTCGAAGTTGCCTACGAATAAATGATCTCGTCCCTCGATGACCCTACAAAATAAATGATGATAGTCCATACGAATTGCTAAAGACACCCCTACAAGTTGCCTTCATTGACCATACGATGACCCTACGCTTGTCCCTTAATAAATCCAAGGTAATGACTACCTATTCCTTAATAATAGGGATAGTCTTATCCTCGAAAGGACATATAAGAACATGAATGACTTAGTCTAGGGTAGGTACCTCATAGTTACCTACTCACTCTTCAAAAATACTTTTCACACCTCACAATATTTTCAAATATTTTCAAACAAGGCTTTGTATACATCCATACGAGGATCATTACAAAGTACTTAGAAAATTTCTAATCGCACACTACACTTTTCAAAAACATTTAAGTGAACTAAGTAACTAAGAGCCCATGGATAACCATGGATATAAAGGGTGCTAACACCTTCCCTTTATATAACCTACCCCCGAACTCAAGTCTTTTAAAAATAAGTATTTCCTGTTCTTTTATACCCTTTCCATATGGATAAAATAAAAGTCGGTGGCGACTCTTGCTATCCGCAACATTTATAGAAAGTCACTTCTCCCACCGTGTTACACTTATCATACAACATCAATAACCACTAACAATTAAACACAATTTCATCCAAAATCACTCAAACCTCAATTCTCTAATCAACAACACCATACCCAATTCTTATTATTAGACCCTTAAGAGATGAAGAATCTCACCCTTACCTTAGTTTTGATGACAAATTTCTTCTCCGGTCTCGAAATCCTCTTCACGTTCTGGCCCTTTCTCCTTCCTTCTTCTCTCCGTTCACGATTCTTCTTTCGCGATCACAAAACACGACTAAACTTCCTTTTTTCATAATTTCCCAACTTATCCCTTAGACCTCATCTATGATTTTCTTCATTTTCCTTTACTATCTTCACCAATTCACCATTCTACCATTTTCTCTTAATATTCCAATTTTATAATTATTTCAATATAATATAATTTATTTAAATTTATATCATATTAAATAATATTTTTCTTTCTTTCCATACACCAAAATACAACAATCCAATTTAAATAATTAACTAAAAATTGGGGTGCTACAGTACTCCTCTTTTCTCATAAACTACATCAAATGATAAATACTCCTCTTTTCTCATAAACTACATCAAATGACAACTCTACCCCTTAGACCTCCAACTTCTTTTATTTTATTTTTAATAATAATATTTAAATAACATCCAATTATTATCATATCCTTATTTTAATAAAATAATTCCGTCTTCTTAATATTCCACAAAATACCACTTATTCATAAATAATTACATAAATAGTTAAATTATGTAATTGGGGTGTTACAGTGTACACTGGAATTGATTATGCAAATTAAAGTAACCATCAACAATGAATTCTAGGTGATGTTCAAATGAATCTAATCAGAAGAGCTCCGGAAGTTTTGATTCCAATGCATACACATGCTCGAATATTCGATGGAACCTCGTATTCGGCGTGTAGACATGGTTGTTCTTCGTAGGGCCTCAGATGTTATGAACTTTGGGAAACAATTTTGGGGATGTCGACATTTTAAGGTAAGAACGAATTTGAAATTTTTCTTCTTCGACGGTTGTTTTGATATAGACCATTGCAAATTACACAGGGTTCAACAAGCTGTTTGTGGATTTTTTTATTGGTTATATGAGAATATGATAGATAAGAAAGACAAATTTATGAAAAAGCAAAAAAAGTAGGTTGGCGAAGCTAGCAAACGAACTTGATACAACAAAAATGAAGATAGAGTATCTTAGTGCTACAAACGAGAGACTGAAGCTACAGTTGAAGGAACTACAAATTCAAATGAAGAAGATGGTGAAATGAGAATATTTTTGGAAAAACATGTTTTGTATTGTTTTATGGATGTTGGTATTTAGAATGTTGTAACAAGGGTATAAGATTGAATTAGTTTGAATATGTTTGTATCAGTTTGAATGGCATAATGTTTCAATCAATTAATGTTATCAACTTGTATCAGTTAATGTAAGAACATCATTTGTTAATATTATCAATTAATTATGTAGTGATCAACATGTGTTGGTTTATGAATTTTGTATCAATTAATGTGTATTAGTCAATTGTGTATCAATTGAGATATCAATTGTGGTTTAAACCAAAACACTTAATACCAAAACAGATAAAAACAAGGTAAAGTTGATAATATAAAAACACATTACTAATATGTGGTAAAGTTGCAATAGCCCGAAAACCATAAGTTCATCGTCACCCACATCAACAATGTCATCAATGTATGGATGCAATAAACCAGGAAACTGAGATAAATAAAGATGCATCAAAGATGTAGTTGACGATTGACTTTGACATGAGAGACTTGAAGATTGACTTCCTGTTGGTTTCGTGCATGATCCCTTTGTAGTACGACTCCCATGCGAGCCTTCACCATACTTCCAATGTGAAGGATCACGATGCACATCACTCTCTTCACCATTTATGCTCTTCTTAACTCCCATTTTGGCTTGTACTTCACTTGTGGTGGACACATAAAAGTTGTGGATGAATGTGTTAGTTCCCGAACCTTTTTCTTCAATACCCTCTGGCCTAGAATATCCAAAGAATTTAAATATGTCTTTAACTCTTCACACGCTGCTTCTAAATCCATATTTGAACCACAATCTTCATGACTGACATCATGCTCTTCAATGTGTAATTTCTTTCAAAAAAAACTTGAATTGGATCTATCGGAACATGAATGCCTAGTATTTGGAAACCAGTAAGTTGACACGAACAAGGTAACCTATGTGTTATTCTAATGAAGCAACCACAAATATCTTTGCTTGTACCAACAAAATTTACCTTTTCTAGTTCCCTCCCTATGTGTTGTATACACTACCTTGAAACAAAATTGTGTAAGTTGGTATATAATAAAGTGTTATATCAATGCTTAATGTTGGCAATACTTTTTTGAAATGAGACTCTGATTGAACCTAGTTGTAACTTCAACATGGTGTTCATAGCATACCAACTTCGACATAAATCTCTTCGGCTTGTAGTCAACATGTTTTTAGTCTCCAATAAGCAGAGTCCACCCTAGAAACCATAATGAGTCAACATAATAAATTATGTTTAGTAATGTAATAACATCGAAAAGAAGTTTGTGTATTTGTTCGTTCATGTGTTTCTCTAAATTTGTGACTCTGTTAGTCCAAGCAGCAATAAAAATTTCTTTATAAAGTTTCAACCATGTTTCACTCACATACTTAAAAAACAAAGGAATGTCAACACAAATAGTCTCAAAGTACTTAAAGTGTGCGACAAACTCAGTTTCTATATTAGCATACATGATGTTGTTCCATAGACCCATGAAATGTTCATGTTTTTTTGATTTAACAGACTCTTTACATGTCATGCTAACGTTTTTTGAAACATGCAACAAACATAACCAATGAGTTGAACATGGAAACACAACTTCAATTGCATTCATCAACGCGAGTTCTCGGTCCTTCACCATAAATTCGGTAGAAATTTCTCGGAAGAGAACAACTTTTTGAACTTCTCCAATGCCCATTTGAAGTTCTCCTCCCTTTCATATTACAAATAGGCAAAGCCTATTAAAAATGTCAATTTTGTTGATGTAACGCCAATAATCTCAAGCAGTGGTAGTTAGTATTTATATGATAATAATGTAAATAATCAAAAGTCTGATAAATCAAAGTATGTCAAAATGATATCAAGGTATGATTACAATGCACATTACCTATTTGTCTTGTATGTACAATCAAAGATCAATACCAAGTAAAACATATTCAACAACTTCAATGAATCAGAATGTGTCCAAAAGATATTAGCAACAACATTTGAGTCTTCCATATTTCTTATTCATCACATATATTTTTCTTAATGAATAAGAGTCAACAACATTTGTATTTCTTCCAATGAACCTCTCTTGTTTTCATTGTATGCAACTCTAACTTTATGCACTTGGGTAACACTGGTGAGGTTTTCTGGATCTTTGTCTTTCAAGGCAGAAACTATGTACCGTGGAGCAATGTATACTTTGTCATGTCATTCGCAAACTGTCTCTCATGAACTTTTAGACAACCCAATATTTCATGACCATCTAACTCCTCAGATATTTTATGATTGTGAAGCCACACCTAACCATCACCTTCCAATCGCTACCCCTCGACGCAGATCTCAGCCTAAAAGGGAATTTCACTTTCATACTATAAATGCCCTCTAAGGATTACTACTTTCAAATGTATTATTCCTTTTATAATTTTCTTCTTTCTCACAATCCATAATCGTTTTATCTTTCCTACATAGTTGGCCATTTGCAATATCAGAACAAACAATACCAACTATAATACCATGTTGTTTGTCAATATTTTGTGCCCAGGCTAATACTTCAGATTGAGACTCAAATATTTGTCATTTGCATCGCATAAAAAGTATACTATCAATATTATATAAGGGCGAGAAAATATTTATTTTAAACTTGTTACATATAAAGCATACATTGTCTTGGTAAAGAACCGCGTACAATCACTACACGAATCTGTAAATGACCATGTCGGCTCCAGACCACACAAATAAAACATTTTTCCTAATTTCTACTCTATTACCGAAAATTTCAAATATATTCAAAATTTTCGATTTACCAAAAAATTAAAATTACCATGATATCAAGGTATGATCACGATGTGCATTACCTATTTATCTCATATGTACAATCAAAGATCAACACCAAGTGAAACATATTCAACAACTTCACTGAATCAGGATGTGTCCAAAAGATTACAACAACAATATTTGAGTCTTCCATATTTCTTGTCCAACACATATATTTTTCTCATTGAATAAGAGTCAACAACATTTGCATTTGCGTCAATAAATCTCTCTTGCTCTCATTGTATGTAGCTCTAGCTTTATGTACTTGGGTAACACTGGTGAGGTTTTCTGGATCTTTGTCTTTCAAGACAGAAACTATGTACCGTAGAGCCATGTTGTACTTTATCATGTCATTTACAAACTGTCTCTCATGAACTTTTGGACGACCCAATATGTCATGGCCATCTAATTCCTCAGATAGTTTATGATTGTGAAACCCACACCTAACCATCACCTTCCCACCGTTACCACTCAACGCAAATCTCAGCCTAAAAAGGCATTTCACTTTCATACTATAAACCCCCTCTGAGGATTTACTACTTTCAGATGTATTATTCCTTTTATAATTTTCTTCTCTCTCACAACCCATAATCAATTTATCTTTCCTACATCGCCAACCATTTGCAGTATCAAAACGAACAGTCACAACTATAATACCATGTTGTTTGACAATATTATGTGCCCAGACTAATACTTCAGATTGAGACTCAAATATTTGTTGTTTACATCACATAAAAAGTATAATATGAATATCATATAAGGGTGGGAAAATATTTAGTTTAAACTTGTTGCATATAAAACATATTTTGTCGTTGGTGAAGAATTGCGTACAATCGTTACACGAATCTATATATGACCTCGTTGGCTTCGGACCACACAAATAAAACATTTCTCCTAAATTCTGCCTTATTAACGGAAATTTCAAATATATTCAAAATTTTCAATTTACCGAAAATTTGCAAATTTCCGGAAGTTTTTGTTTTGTGTTGAAATTTTGACAATTGTCTATATAGATACTGGATATTTTGAAATTTTTGTTATTTTATGTCGGATTTTTTCAAATTTCTAATATAAATGCGTGAATTTAAAAGATGTAAAAACAAAAATTTCAAAACAACTATCAGAAATATTATTTTTGTATGTTTAAGAAAGTGAAAGTTTTAGAAAAAAAATAAAATTTGATTGATAAATATTTACAGATATTTTTAGAATATTAAAATCTTAGGGATGCCAAGTATAACATCGAGGTGCCAACTATGTTAGCTTCATTAGTGAAACTTCGATAAATCAAAGCCTTTGAGAAAAAAAAGAAGTGTACCTTAATTTTTTGTGACTAATTATTCAAATTTGCTTTAATATTCCAATCATAATTAATATCACATAAAAAAACTCTTGGACTAATTGCATACCTCAGGTAACGTTACTCACAAATATAATAGCAATTTTTCTAACAGGTATTTCTCTTATTCAAAACAATGCAGTGATTTATAAGTTACATTACTCTCACCTTAGCTTTATCGTATAATTTATGTCTCTTTCACAAATAATAATAATATTAATACATTGAATTGTTCTAACCAACAAGAAGCTGGAATAGCCTTTAAATATAATTTATGTCTCTTTGCCAAATAATAAGAAATATTAAATTACTCTAAACAACAAGAAGCTGGAATAGCTCAGTTGGTTAGAGCGTGTGGCTGTTAACCACAAGGTCGGAGGTTCAACCCCTCCTTCTAGCGTTTCTTTTGTTTTATTTTTCTGTTATTAAACTAGTAGAAGACCCGTGCGGAATATCAAAGTGGATATATCCAAATAAAATGTCAATATTCCTCATCTAATAAAAGTGGATGGATATATTCAATCTCAAAAAATACAATAAATTTAACAATAGAAGTATGGTATGTCTAACATAAGGAACTTCAAAACAAAATGCAAATAAGTTTGATGATTGAAATGGTGTAGTGCTACTTCAATGATGCATTGTGGATGACAAAACCTACAAACATGGAAGAAAAAAATGTATAATTAGTGTAATATTAGTGTCATAAAATAAGTATGACATTGATTTGACAATAAATGAAGTAGTATGGTGGATGGTAACATTGAATGTTCTACGAAAAAAATAAACTCAAATCATTGTTACATCTACATACAATGTGTAATTAAATGACTAAAAAAAATACTTATAGAGATAACAATGTAAAAATCATATGTCTTTTATAATGAGGACTAATCACATCATAATGGATTACTACAATTTATGCCATGAATTATATAAGCATCAAGTAAATCATATATTCCACTATCTTTCTTTTTTCCTTCAAAGATAAATATATGGTCAATGAATTAAGTTTTGATAGTAAGAAAAAATAATGATATTAAAAAAATATGTACAAGTAACATGAATAAATAAAATTGTACCTATATAACATTATGGAAAACTTCTTTGAATACAACATTTGTTGTTTGAGTTAAAGAGTTGTTATCTTTGTCGTGTATTAAAACTTTCAATCCAGCTTTGCTCTTTACTCTTGAAATGGCAACATAAAGTTGTCCATGACTGAAAACACTCTTTGGCAAATATAACCCAACATAGTCCAAAGATTGACCTTGAGATTTGTTTATTGTCATAGCAAATGACACTATAATTGGGAATTGTCTTCTGATAAGTTTAAATGGCCATGGAGATTGAGAAGGAGACAAAGACATTCTCGGGATATAAATAATGTTTCCAATATTTGTACCTGAAATTATCTTTGCTTCAATGACATGGTTGCCTAACTTCGTAACCGTTAACCTTGTACCATTACAAAGGCCTTCTGATTGATCCAAATTTCTTATCAACATGATTGTTGTACCAACTTTTAATTTCAATAAGTGGTTTGGCAAACCAGAAGTTTTCAGACAACTCAAGAATTCAGGTGTCAAATGCTCGAAAGCAAAACTGTCATTAGCATCTGATCTATCAATAGAATCACAACTCAAATACTCTTTAGTGTCACCTACATGAAAACAACATCAAGTATTAATATATAAATATGAATATGCAACATAATTTTTGTTATGTATATAATATTGTATATGGGAAAGAATATAGTTGTATGTATTTATCCAAATAATATATATATATATATATATATATATATATATATATATATATATATATATATATATATATATATATCCAAAGATAGATTGTAAGAAAGTATATGTACTATCATGAAATTATAGTTATAACAAAAAGTAAAATATACCTGGAAGAAGATTAGTTATGAAGTCATTTATATCATCAACTATTTCAATAGTTGATGCTAGAATAGCTCTGCACTGAAGGAAACTTGGATCTATGTAATTTTGAAGCAGATTAGGATAGGTACTTGTAACAATTGCTTCAATTGGGTTCACAAAATCTCTTATGAGTAACTCTTCAGGAATATCAATTTCAGCATATCCATCGTTTGGTTCTGAGACCTTTCCATTACCAACTTGTAAAATCCACTCTGAGAATAGTCTAATTTCTTCAGAATTTGCTAAATTAGAACCACTTTGCAACCTCATATTTTTTGTAAGATTCAAGACTTTGCAATGGTCCCAAATGTAAGAGGCATTTATTGTTGCATGCACAATATCTGATCTAGTACCTCTTGGGACAACAGGTAGAATTTGCCTAAAATCTCCACCAAAAATTACAACTTTTCCTCCAAAAATTTGCTCACACTCAACATCATCGTCACTCATAATATCCTTCAATGACTTGTCAAGAGCTTCAAAACAAAATTTATTTGCCATTGGTGCTTCATCCCATATGATAAGTTTTGTTACCTTCAAGAGATTGGCAAGATCTGATTTCTTCTCAATGTTACATGTAGAAGAGTCCAAACATGGAACAGGAATCTTAAATTTGGAATGTGCTGTTCTTCCTCCTGGTAACAACAAACTTGCTATTCCGCTAGATGCTACATTCAACACAATATCTCCTTTACAACGAAGAGCAGCAGAAAGTGTGTTCCACATGAAAGTCTTTCCAGTACCACCATAACCATATAGGAAAAAAACACCACCATTTTGATTTGTGACAGCATCCATAACTTCTTTAAATATGTTAAGTTGTTCGTCTACATTGAAAAACACAACACCATCAAATATGATTCATTAGTAAACTATCAATTAACAATTATTTTAAATTTTCATATCTCGTTAACATCATGACAACAATAATCATACCAACCTTGTAATTTTTTTATAGAAACAAATATCCATACCAGATTGCACAACTAATTAATCAGTTTTGCATATGTATCATTCTTCTTAATTGAAATAGTGTGGAGGTCAAATTATAACAACAATACCTGTTAATGATTGAAACATAGTATGAAAATTTTCTTCTAGAGTTGAGGGATCATACTGCCTTTCATCATATATCAATCTATTTCCAAGAAAGTCAAGGATGTAATCATTTGGATATGGCATAGGCTTAAACTCTTTCAAACTCCTTCTATTTTTCTGTAACTGCTTCTCAATTTCCATCAAAGTAAGTTGTTGGATATCCTCATCAGAAAAAATCAGTTCTACAAATAAAGGTAAGATTTTACTAAGTGTGGACAATTTCTTAAAATGAAAAATGTAAAGAATCCTACAGTGTTATAACTAACATAGCTATAAACAAAACGATGTAGTGGGAAAAACTAAAGAAGTTTGATCAAAGATATTGCAACTATATATAAATCTAACCTGGATTTTGAGACAACATTCTTTGTTCGTATAGAATCCCATCTGAAAGGTAAATCCAAGTATTTGACCAAACATGTTCTGGTCGATTCATTGAAGCTGATAATAACATTGTAACAAAAAGTTTACGCAAAAACACTCCAGAACCCCAATTATAAGCCTCTTTAATTGCATCAATGAACTCTTTGTCATCTTGTAGAAATCCCATTGCATAACATGCCTCTCTAAAAGTTTTGTGTTTGAACCCATCAATTGTCTTTAGATCATCATAACATGTCGGGCCTTTCTTCATAGTCAACAACATCCTCATATAATACAATTCTCCGGTTGTTGGGGGGACCCAAATGAGTCGGCCAATTGTGTAACCTCTTTTGCGTGGTTTCCAACACCTTTTCTTCTTATTGTACACAAATTTAGACACAAATTGACCATAGGTTAATAACCTTGCTTCTTCATACTGAGCATTTGCCGTAAACCAAGAAGTAAACATTGATTCTGTGACACTTGGTTTAAGAAGGAGAGTTCCAATTTGTTCAAAATCTTTGTAGTATACAGAATTCTCTCCTTCCATGTGAAAAAACAACCTTTCAACCGCGGGTTTGCGTCCATGAATTGAATAAGAGAAAATTCTCCAGCATGCTTCGCTTGGTGAGACATATCGACAATCAAGATATTGTTTGATTTCATCAATATTCCCATCTGTTCCCTCTTTATTTGGAATGATAACAGCCGAGATCCTATCAGAACCCTTGTTGATGTACTTGAAAAGATATTTAATTGAAGTACTCTGATTGCACCACTCCATGTTAATGTGTGCCTCATATTTCATCAGCAAGCTTGGGTTGTGGGGTACAACATGACCACTATGTAATGTGATTCCATTCTTTTCAATTGTATTGCCTTGATCTCTCCTTCTATAAACAGGATATCCATCTTGATCAACAATTGTGACATCTTGAAATTTTTTTGGATAATACTTTGAACACTTACCATCTTTCATACAAGGACATCTAGGGCTTGCTAACCCACAAGGCCCATGCACCATGTGAGTCTTGACCAAACTATACAATTTTGGTTGAGTAAAAGGATCAGGAACTTCAGCAGAAATGATTTTGTCTATGTCTTCAGGAGCAGGATACTTATTTGATGGATGCAAGAAGACAAGAATGTGTGCATGTGGTAAACCTCTCTTTTGGAACTCAATTGTATACATATCTAGTCATAAGAAAACATGGAAGATAAAAATATTATAACATCAGTAATATGGCTTGAATTATTTATAACATGTTAAAGAATAATAAAGTAAAGGAATTGATACGAAAACTAAGCAATAGTAAAAACAGATAGTAAACTCACATGCAAGAACTTTTCCTAAGACTCCTTTTTTTGTCACATCTGCAAGAAGGTTATCAAACTTCATCTTAAAAACTCTTGCAATGATATCAGGTCTATCTTGTGGCTTCAAATTTAGAGGACCAAGCAATCTTTGGATTTCTGGCCAATTTGGATTGCATGTGAAAGTTATGAACAAATCCGGAAATCCGACCTTACTACAAATAGCCATGCCATCATAATACAACTGATCCATAAATCGACGACTTCCAACATAAGATGATGGTAAGACCACTCTTTTCCCTATGCTTGATCCTTGTGTTTGATCTTGCTCTGCATGTAGAGTTGTATACTTTGACACTCTTAGCTTGGATTGATTTTTCCTGATCCAATTCAATCTCTCTCCTTCAAGCATTGTGTAACCATCCACCAAAAACTGTTGGAACAATCTCCTAGATGATAACAATGTTTTTGCCTCATGACACCTGATTTGTATTCTAAATGCTAGCCATTCTCGAATAGTAAGTCGGTTCCTTTGTGAGTCATCAAAAATATCAAGATCTCTATGTGCAATGTCATCTCTATAACCGTCCTCTCCATAAGGAAAAATTAAAGGATATTGGAAAGCCAAATAACATGGATGAAATTCATCAATACGCTGCAATTGTCCTCCTTTGGCCTGCATTATAATGTCTCTTTTCTCAGCAATGTCTATGTCACCGACGATTAAAGCTGCTACTTCTGAAACGGTTGGTTGATTATACAATCTTCCATCAGTAGATCTTGTGGATATTAATTTCAGTTTCAAGTTCTGAACATTTCCTTCATTAATCCATTGTCTAGCCATTAAGAAGCACTTCGCATGGGTGTTATGTCTATACAACATATCTGACAAGCTTTGGACTATAACCTCCTGAATGTTGTTTTTGTCTCTACAATAACATAATATATGAGCTAGTAATTTCATCATTTAATAAGTAACAGTTGATGTAAATAGAAACAACGTTTGACTACCTGAGAGTTCCCATTCTATTTGTGACTTCATTCTCGGTATCATGTATGTATAATTGGGCAAATTTGGGGGGTTGGCCTTCAGGTGGTAGTAAACTTCCAATGCGGTGACAAGCTTGTCCTTGGATTCTTAAAGTTGGTGGTCCACGACCATTATTAAACCTATTGTCCAACTTAGCTCCAGGTGAAGTGAAAGCAAACATCATGTTGTATGTTCTTATGTGTGCTTGAAAATTCTTACTATCAGGGGCATTGCCATCAAAAAGAAGATGTGCCAAAGGTTGTGGAGGATGTTTTAAATATGGAATTTCAACTTTACCATTTCCACAACATAAAAAGAATTTGGGATTTGCAGAATGCTTGGGTTTGTGCATCCTTTCTTGATACCACATCATGGCCTCACAATACCTACACTCAATCAAAGGATCTCCCAAATCGCTATAACCTATACATACACCAAAAGATATCATTATATGCCATTTATATTTCACAAGGAACCCATTTCCAAATCCAAGTAAGAACAAACAGTGTAAAACACATGGCGTCCAGCTGCTATCAACAATATACAATAACCTTTTTAAAATTATAAATTCCATTTGACATAGCGAGTTATTGGGCAATGAAACATTGTATCACACAAAAGTGCTACTAATTGAAGAAATCCAACAGGATCAACTTTTCACCCTTTTTGAAGCAACAATTAAACTTACATATAATTATTTAAAATATTTCAATGCACATACGTGTTAAGTTTGGTGTTTGAGCATGGTGCAAGTTCACAAATAACTTTTTATTTCAAAACAGACTAATGTTCATAGAAGTGTCAAAAAAACATATAGGAAACACATGTTCAACATGAATAATATAATTGCAGAACATAATGTCATATAAACTCACAATAAACTGGAATAAAACAAATATATAGATTCGTCAGTTACCTTCGTTATGTAGATTTGGTTGGTTGGCAGTAGAAAATGGTGGGAAACTATGATCCTCATCAAGGCTCGAGTCATCATCAGTTTGATACGCTGTAGTAAAATCAATATGTTATCTCATTACAATATTGTTATAGATCAAAGCAAAACGTTTTGTATCATGGAATATATATCAAATCTAGTTATTCACTATCTAAAGTTAAGGGATATACCTGTGAACAGATCATGGTCGGAGTCGTCTTCTTCCTCATCACTTTCAAGATCAGAATTAACTGTTGGTGTAAAGACATTTGCATTTGTATTCCTAACCTCATTATGCCTTGTATGGACCACATTAGATTCATGGAAGCATCCAGACAGAGTTGAATAAGTTTGATTGTTGTTATACAGAAGCGTCAATAATATAATAAAATCTGACATTCCTATAATAAGCAGATCAAGTAGGGTCGTCCAAAAATTTAAATTAATAGACTTACAGTTGGGTACATGTCGGAGTGGTGTATGTATATTGGTCTGGTTTAGAAATGTGGCAACCTGTCTGTGAAGTTTCACTGGACTTTGATGGAGATTTTTGCCGGTGATGTCTTGTAAATGATGGTGTTGCATTACATGATGTTCTGTTCCACATCCATTAAAATTAAGGAAAGGAGTAATACACCATTAAATGGATAATATCGTAACATATCCGTTAAAAAACTTACACATGGTTCATTGATGAATCCTTGCTAAAATGAGGGTGTACTGATACATATGGTATGGACTCCTTCCGTACAAGGTTGCACGCCAAATCTGGGATCCCAAGAACTTTTTTCGGACGACCACGACCACGTTTGATAGCTTGAGGAATGCTTGTTTTCTCATTCCTGCCAATTATACCTCAATAGTTAATTAAAATGCTTTGGCCATATAAAATGTATACTAAATACTTACCGAAAACTACATGGAGTTATTTGTATTAGTGCGCTTGTGTCGTCAAATATATTCTCCTTTTGCGACTGTTCAACAGGGTTAGAAAACCTTGACCTAAGGTTTGTGCCAATGTCTTGAACAGTCAACACTTTTTGTAGTTCCTGCCATATATGCGATTTTGATGCTGACATTGTCCCATTTAGATTGACATCCATTTTCTTACCATCACTAACAATCTTGTCAATTAGTTTTTGGTTGGAAACAGATTGAGTAACATCACCAAGAGGGATTCTACAATTGGGAGTGAAAGCAATTGTCGAGGTTGAATGAAGTTGCACGTATGAATGCTGGTTATATAGTGCAGTTCCTCTACGCTTTTCCCTTTTAGCTTTTAGTAGTGTATATCGCCGCATTCTAGATCTTTTAGTGCCAATTCTCCTTTCGTCTTCGTCATCTACCTTATTTAACTGTTTGCTAAATGGTCTGTTGCAATTATAATGTTAGTTATATATTTATATATATATATATATATGAAATAATACAATTTTATTTTTCTTTGATGATGATCCCTACCTCATTGGTTGGGCTATGATTAAATTCGGATAGAATCTATTGTCTTCTATATGGAAAAGGAATCTTTAAAATAACGCTTCTTCAAGGTTAAATTCACCGATGAAGAATCAATGCGGAGATCCACGTCTGTTAATCATGTGCCATTAATGAAGCTTTAAAATTTGACATAGAATCTATTTACAATGATTTCCCTTATGAATATTCATAGCACAAAGAGACCTGAACTTACATATTTTAGCAGGATTTGATGGTGTTTTGTTTCTAAAATCATCATGCAGCAGACTCCCAAACAAACACAGTTACAACTTAGAATGGACCTGATATCACAATGTGGGATAATATACTAACATACAAAAGAGGCATTATATTGTGATTATGAAGAAAAAAAAATAGTCAACTTTCTTCATGCAGGAACCATATAAACATACATAGATTCTAATTTGAATGACCCTAATATCACAATGTAGGGTAAGATACTAATATACAAAAGTAAGCATCAATATTCAAGGAATTTGTGACATGGAGGCAACTTTTCTGAAACTTAGACACAAACAAACATGGCATAGCCATTAAAGTTATATTCACTTGACACACATTGTGCAAAATAAGTGATTGTCAACATTCCTGGTAACCATCAAATAAATTCACAATATCATGTTGTAACATTAAAAAGAATGTTGTTTCAATCATCATAATCCAAGATTATAGTTTGACATGAATCCAACTATTGAAAGATTTTGATTGCATAGTTGTATATGAGAATGAAGAGTCGGTTTGTTGCAGGATTATTACCTCAATGTCGTGATATCAGTTGATGTATGAAGCATTCAATGGATGACCACTTCAATGTGTTTTGCATCTTTTGCCTCAACAAAGAATGTTGAGTTGACTTTTGTTTCTAAAAAAAAATTCAGATCAGAAAGAGTATATGTTTTTGAATTTTTTTTCTGCCCAAAATTATTGATTATTCTACAAACCAGTTTAATTGAGATTCAATGGGGACTTAGTTGTTAAGAGTTAAGATGGACCTATACAATAGCATTAAATGGAGGTGCAGTTTCAGTTTTGGCAACATGTCCACAATTGGACGCATATGTTGTCCTTTTCCATATAAAATTACATACAAATAGAAAAAAGCAGGCCAACATACAGTTTGCTTTATTGTCTCTAAAACTGAAAGTGGCATGGAAAAGGAAACCAGACCTTATAGGAGGTTGTTACTGCTACAATGCTGACAGTAAATATTTGGCACAAGACCATTTGCATCCTTGTATTAAAAGGGAATGCCATAATGCTGACAGATAATTTTGGGAGGCCAAACAATCATAAAAAAGAATATTACATAAAACCTTGTTTTGATTGTACACATTGAAGTGATATTTTAATCAACAAATGACAATATCATGTAACCATCATCAGAACAAAATAGTCAATACAAATTCATGCTAGCATTAACTCTCTAATCTATAATTTGGGATTTGAAACTATAATAAATTTTGTCCATACAATATTATTTACTTTGAAACTCTAAACCTGTTAAAATAGACCTTACAACTTGTTAGTTTCTACCAATGTGAGTGATCACTTTAGTATCAACCTGGTTCAGCTATCACTTTATTCTGTCTTTGAACAAATCTATCTAGAATATGTTGGTATGTTGAAAGCAGCAGAAGTATTACAAGTTGTCACCTCTTGTAAGATTCATCATATTTTTCTAGTTATTGTGAAATTGATTGATTTAAACTTAGGTTATAATGAATCCTATAGTGAAAAAATCAGACATGTCCTTTCTGGCTTCTTTGTTATATTTTATAATCAATCAATCTGATTAGCATTGCAACCATGTATTTGGCTAAAGCATTTGGATGGACATTCCTTGCTGCTACTGACAGATCAAGGGATATAATCTAACATGTAATCTAACATGTTTTGGAATAATATTCATCTCCCTAGATCAACATAAGTTTTCATCAATTTAAGAATCAATTAAATAAAAGATTTGTCAAGGTGAAACCAAACACAATTACAAACTTTATTAACAAAAAAATTGGCATTATCATAAACCACAATCAAATATACTTGTTGCACCAGCAGATAAAGTCATGATATCACCAACTGATCTAACATTCATAGCGGAATCAACCACGACAGTGAGATGTTCTCTGTCCACCCCCAAAGACTCAGCCGCTTCAACGCATTGGCAGAATCTCTGTCATTCGTGTTGTTTACTATTGGGTTGCTCAACTTTTAGGTTCTATTGTTGCTGCACTCTTGCTTAGGCTTGTCACTAATAACATGGTAAACATTTTCATTGTCTCTAAAGTCAATTTGAATATCTATTGAGTTATGATTTAGTGAAATATGATTTAATATCTGAATGATATATACTTAATATTTGATACTTTTGTTTGAGCAAAACTTGTTTTTGTGTGTGTCATTATTAGACTCTAATCATATGTGTAATGTAACATGACATTGTTCTATCGTCATTTTTTTATGTAAGATGAACTAAAGAAGACTTCCTAACACCTGCAAGAATGAGAAAGTCTCATCAGTCTTGCAGGAATAATTAGCATCACACTCCATATTAATCTTCACATATATCCACCATTTCATCTCTGGTAGCTTATCAAAACTTAGTTAGGGCTTGCAAACCGAATCCGCCTGAATTCGACGATTCATTAAACTATTAGGTTCCCAATCATATACTAATTTTTTCAGAATCTGAAAATCTGCAATTATTTCTTGTTCCTCATGTAATGACCTAACTTAAGAAGCAACTTTCAATAGACATAACATCTGGTGAATCAGTAAAAAAATCAATCAACTTAGTTAGAACATTAGATAAATCAAAATATGAATGCAAGATCAACATCAAGATGAACTGAATGTTCTATAAGGTTAATAAATTGTGATACATGTGAATGAAAGGTACTAAAGATAGTAAACTAAGTTAGTTATTTATGATAGAATAAAAGACTTAGAAGTCAACTCTCAGAAATTCTATATCATACCTAAAACTGCCAAATCAGTGTAAATAAGAGATGTGTTTGGCAGAAATTTCAATACATGTTTGGATTCACGTTGGGTTTTCAACAGAATCAAGGTGTTGCACGAGCCTACAACGATATAAAAATAATATGCATTAAAAGGTAGATAATACAATAATAACGCAACATATATAGAGAACCATTCATTGTCTTACAACAAAACAACGACACATAATGCATCTTTGACATTTTAGTAATTAGTATTGCAAAAGAAAATAATTGAATTATATTCAAATGCAGCTTATAGAACAGACTGGCTATATTAGCAGTGCCAACTAATATCATATTACTCAGATTGCAACTTTTAAAATAGACTGATAATTAATTTTAACAGACTGGTATAGTGTAAAAAACATACTGGTATGGTAGGAAACTTCATTTTGAAAGACTGGTATAGTAATAAAACAGACTGATCTGAATTTGAAGCAGTGCCAAATTATGTCTTCATGCAGTTTATTATTTTATAAAGTGATCCAAAGTTGCAACTTTTGGTAATAAGTGTGGTTTATATAAAATGTGATGCAACTTTTGGTAATAAGTGTGATTTATTATTTTATAAAGTGATCCAATTTTATAATAGCAGTATGATTTATATAAAAAGTATGGTCCATTATTAATGTCAAAAGTGTGATACAATATAATAGCAGTATGATTTATATCAAAAAGTGTGGACCATTATTAATTTCAAAAGTGTGATATAATATAATAGCATGCAATTTTAAGGTTACATACTGCATACACTATAATGATATCATGCATATTTTTTTATTCTCTTTTTCTGAAGCAGCTCATTATATACTAACTTGGAGAATTAATCAAATCTCGCCTTGATATTAAATCCTGCTTTCACAGCCTTAGACAACAGAGCTTGGATAACATAAGTTGGTTAGTAATTGCCTTCTTCAAGCATCTAAAATTCTTCGACATGGATTTTATCGCCAAACTTGCATATGAGGTTGCATTGTTGAGGACGAAACATACTCATTGAGCAAATACAATATCTTTATGCAGGAACCTTAATGGCAACTTTCTGTATGGAATGGTTCCAGCAACTCTAGGAGCAAGGCTTTTGCATAGAGATAAGTATGTTGTGATAAAAAATAAACTTAAGGAATGTTTATATATTATTGAGCTAGGTGCTAAATCTACATATCTACATAATATTTCTCCCTGTTCTTTATGATTAAGGTTGTTAAATCTGAACATTTGAATTTATGCAGTTTTATAGATAATTCAGGTTTGTGTGGTAAATATGAGATGAGTGTCCTTAAGAATCTTGCTCCTGAGATGTACATTCCTAGACATAACTACATGTTGAAGTCAAAGAACACAAGTTGGTTACTTTTGTAAAAATAAAGATTGTCCATTAAGCTGTCAAAGTAATGTGAACCAAATGAAGTTTATTTTGTCATTTTGCTAAATGGTGAATAAAGTATTTATCTGATGGCGCACATGATCCTTCCAGTTATTCTCCACAGCTTTTCTTTCCTAAATAAATGCTTAATACTTCAAAATTAAGACATGTCCATATATAATACCATGTTTAAAGGGACTGTATTTGAGCTCAATTTAAAGGCATACCATGGAATCAATGTCACCATTAAAAGACAGCAGCTGTTCCTTTCAATTTAAAATCCTTCTCACAAAATAAATGAAGTAGCATGATATGGAAATTGGTCAAGGATAAAAGCTTAACAAAAAATTCTGGACAAACTAAAGTTGACATTGTTTGTTGTCAATTAAAGTAGGTTACAAAATCCAGCAACATGATAGAAATATGTTGCGCCAAAATATAGCATGATTATGATATCCACTCACTCCATCTTGGCATGCTTCAGACTTTTTGTTGCAGACTGTTTTGGTGATAGAAAACTTGTATTTCCAGCCTCTTCAATAGACAGATCTTGTGACAGCCTCTTGGAAGGGGTATTGCTTGAATAGGCCTCATCGCTCCAGTTTTGTGAAGCAGATACGGTTGGCTGGAAGCAAGAAATACAATGTTTGAGTTTATGCCTTAGTCGGTATATATCAAAATGGCATCTTAACACATTCATAAACTTATATGGTTTATTAAGAAATTTACGGTATGAAGGGAAGTAGGAGTCACTACTTCATTGTCGGGTATGTCTATGTCAACAACCTTCTTCCCTTTTGTCATGGGAGCCTTCATGACCATGTTAGAAATTTCCTACAACAAATATAAAGAAGTGGGTAAGAAAACATGTCTTAACTATAAACTGTTCTATCAAATGTTGATGTGTCATTTCATATGATACCTCTAGTGGATGAATGACCTCTTTGATCATCTTGATGACTTCTTTGTCCTCGGTAACCTTGACAACCGATGCCTGCCTAAAGTTTGGTTGATACTTAACCCGAAAGGCGAATTCCTTGCCTAATAGTTTGTCCAAGTCTTCGGGATAGATTTGGGGATGATCTTCGTTGGACTACGGTTATTCATAAGAGAAACGTTACATGATAATATACAGAAACTGATCATTAAGCATACAAAGTGATGACATTAATATTGAAGCATTGTGTTTCATAAACATCAGCTTATCAGTTTATCATTGAACATACAAAGTGTAACATATGAAGTAACAATGTGAAGTGAAGAATATCAATACAATAAATATGGCACATAAAACAGTGACAGATAACTCTAATACAATGGAACCAACTAAGGCATAAACAAATAAAGGAGAACATAATTAGGCATAACTAAATACAACAAATCAATATCCTGAACCAATTTTCAGGCAAAACCAAATACAATCTTCCAAATACATACCTTTTTCATGATTTCTCTTAAAGCATGTGCTGGCATCCCAACGTATTTGATACAATCATTATCCCAAAACACAAAAGAACCGGTTTTTCCTTCATACTCCACCTCCATTTCGATCTTATACCTACATAAATTGTTGGGATTTAATGTTATTTACCAGAATTATGCATATAAACAACTTAATTAGTGAATGTAACAATTAAGAAGTATGTGCTCACTTGGTTATTGGTGGAGGTGTGTTTTCACAACATGTGCATATGAAAGGATTACCAGGCGACTTGTTTGTCCCGTTACATGCCGGACATTGCTCGTAGTACCAACCTGACCTGGACGACTTGAACCTAGTAGTTGTTCCAATAGTGTTGCAAAAAGTTTGCTGCCACAATAATGTATCAGTTAACTTTATAGATGCTAATGTGAATTAAAAATATAATGGCATTTCGATAAGCAAGCATACATCTTGCAGACTAATGATCTCGCCAATTGTTTTAACGTCATTAGTGTAGGAAAAAGATCGCTCCACAAAAGACATCTGAGATGCTGACTGTTGTGACAGTGGTGTTGAATGCACTTGGGACGTGACATTGTCTCCAAACCTACAGATTTCACAAACATTATGTAGATGTCAAGACTCTAATTGCATGTAAAACACCAACATGTTTGTCAATTAAGTTTGTTAGTATATATTTCAAGTGAAATGTTAAATATTATGAATACTGTCACCTAGTTTGCTTGGCCAAGGTATAGGTTTCACATTTCCTAAAATTTTAACTACATATAGTGTATCAAGACAAGTTTGGGTGCTTTTTTTGTGCATCCAGACAACATGGTGACCTTAGGAAATGTTTAAACATTTAGAACATTTAAACTCAACACAGCAAGGTAAATTTACAACATAGTATGACAACAGTGTTTGGTCTCATCCATGAATTTTAACAAACTCGTGTCAACTACAAACAATCTACTATTTTGTACTAAGTGGCATGACAATACATTAATTTAAATCACATTTCCTCATAATGACTCCACTATGTAATTAGTTGCTTCTATGGTTCTCATCAAAGCATATGTTCATTCAAGTCATCTATAAGATAGAAAGCAACTTACTTCGATTGAAAAGCGGTGACCTGTGGATGGACATAATCTAGAAGCAACTTTGATCCATGCCACGCATTAGAGATGTACAATTTGCCGGTTGCTTCAAAAAAAGTAAGTTATAATGTCATAAAAATAAAGTAAAGGAAATAACAGATCCAAGAAGTTAGAATGGACATGTGAAATAAAAGTTACTTGTGCTTTTCTGAATCATAGCATGCGTGATCACGATAACATTAGGGTCACGAGCTGATTGCTCACTTTTGTACGCCATAAACTGGTTGGCATATGCTTCCCATAATGTGAGATCAATCTCAGAACCACTATGAATGGAATAAGATAAGTTAATTTATATATATAGACAGAGAGAGAGAGAGTGAGAGAGAGAGAGATAACAGATAACATATAAATGATATTAAGTAAATTAAGTTATTGTATTGAGTAAACTAATTAGATAATAGGTAACACATAAATGGTACGATACCGACATTTCATCAGATAAGACAAGGTTCACACAAGCCTTCCGCCCACCTCCCGCAACTTGAGTCTTGAGAACTTCGTGTAGAACCCCAATCACATCTGTATGATAGATTGCCAATAATAGTTAAGCCATTTGAGATCAAATACATGTCATGTATATTGTAATGTAAAAAAAGAAGCATCAAGATACCATATAAGTTATTCAGTTGAAAATCCCCATTACATATATCAACAATGCTTTTGAAATGAAATTGATGGGTTGGTATTTCCGGCATGTCTACCATATTGACGGTCGTCCCACCATTGAAAAAAAGTTTTAATGGATTGTCGCAAACTTTCAAAGCAAGATCATTGTTCAAAGGATCACCATTATAAACCATGAAAGTTTGACCTTCTTGAAGTCTTTCTTTCCATAGCTCAAAATCCTTGGTGCGAGTGACGACGTGTATCCTGTCACACTATGAATAACATGAGTAGTTAGGACCAGATGTAAATGCTTTATTAGGAATTCAACATAATTAGTTTATAACAAAAACATATACCTTGCTGTCTTGGATCACACATTCATAGTGTAGTTGTCCGTTACGTGCCTTCACAACCCATAAATCAACGACACGAGCTGCGAGTTTCCATACATTGTTACCGATCTTCAATTCCGCAATCATAATGGGAGCCCTAGACATTTTGATCTGAAAAGTACCAAAAACTCATTATTTGAACACAAAATATATGTTGTCAAACACAAAATATATGACCTTTTAGTAGCATACGGAATCAGAAAGTTGCACAACAGGACAAGTTATGTTAGGGTGTAAAAACATGATACTTTAACATAATTTTAAAGGTACAATAAGTTTTTAAAACATTAGAGTAACATAACTGATATAATAAAGTTAAAACAATAAACACAAACCATGTCTGCCTCAAACACTGAATATGAGTCTTTTTCTAAACATGTGCATGAGTAAGTTATAACATACAACAGAATCATAAGGAAAAAAATCTTTTATACTTTATATCAGTAGCCAAAAATCTTTTATATGTTATATGGATAGCAAAACAAAATAGAGACACATGAAAGGTTGCAAAAAATGCTTCATATATGGAAAACAGAACAGGACCCAACATGTTTTTAAACTGTAACATGAGGTTTCTAAAAATGGCTCACCGAAAAACGAAAAAATGGAGAACGAAAAACCCATATAACGAAAAGACGAGGTATGTTTACACTGGAAATATGAGGTTGTTATCAATATACAAAACTTATGAACGACAACACGAAGTTTCTAAAAATGGAAAACCGAAGAACGAAAAAACGAAAAACCGAAGAACGAAAACATGAGTTTTCAATGGAAATGTGAGGTTGTTAACAATATATAAAACTTAAGATTCTAACTGAAAATGCTTAAAAAATAGAAACCGAAGAAATAAAATCCAAAAGCTTTGTATAAAACAGTAACCATGTAGCAACATATTCCTTCAATTATTTTACTCATACCTTGTTGAATGCTTTCTTTTTGTGTGAGGATGTACTATGAGAAAGGGAGCTGAAAAGCTTTGCTTGTGAGGTTGGAAAATCAGAAAATAAGCAGAGGAAAAACGCAGACAGAGAGAGAGAGAGAAATAACTTTTGTGAGGTTATGAAGTGTAATTGGAGGGAAAAATAAGTATCCAAAGAAAACAATGTTGGCCATTAGTAGATTTACAAGTGGCAGTATGAAGTCTTGGCAAGACTTATAGAAATTGAATATGTTATTTACTAAGTTAACCTTTTATTGTGGAGGAAGTGAAATTTTGAGAAGGATGTTTTAGGTAGTTTGGTGGCAATGAATAGTAATGGGTAGGTAGTTGATTTACAATGTACTTGGGCCTGGTCTTGGCCCAATCAACTTCATTGCTCGCGAGGCCCAAACTAGATATACACACAGCCACTTGTATTTTATTAATTAAGTAATGTTATATAAGATATATTTTTCATGCAATTCTAGATATGTTTCTTTTGTGATTAAAAAATGAAATATAAAATTTAATAATTCATTAAAATAAAATATATGCATACAATTTATACGTGCTCCAAGATAATGAAAAAATTAACAAAAATAATATATTTGTTTGTTGAAACACATAGAAAAAACCATATATAAATAAATACATAAATAACAAAACTATATTACAAGCTTAAAAACAATAATAAGAATATCAACAAAATATTTTGATTATAAAATTAAGAGCTACACGCTATTTTTTTTACACACAATGAATAAATTAATTAATACAATTTTATCTTCACTAGGAGCTAGTTCGACCAAATTGTTTACCTCAAGTTTTGATATGGAGATTCACTTATTATTTTGTTGCTTTATGTGGAGTGACATCCTCATAGCAAGCAACATTATCGAGGATGTTATGAAGAAGAAGGTTGAACTCGATAAGGAGTTTGATATGAAAGATCTGGGACCTGCCTCCTGGATTATTGGGATTGACATCTGAAGGGATAAAAAGAAGTCGAGATT
The DNA here is from genome assembly GCA_963966055.1 of Lathyrus aphaca. Classification (NCBI taxonomy): domain Eukaryota; kingdom Viridiplantae; phylum Streptophyta; class Magnoliopsida; order Fabales; family Fabaceae; genus Lathyrus; species Lathyrus aphaca. The sequence continues at coordinate 732,465,482 of OZ014519.1, read as the reverse complement.
ATGTTTATCTCAAGAGACATACCCGAAGAAGATTCTCGACAAGTTTGGTATGTCAAATTGGAAGCCTGTTGTAACACCAACTAATCCTCAGTTCAAATTGAGTACGACTCAAAATCCTAGTATTGAACTCGAAAAAACCTATATGAATATCATTCGTGTTGTGAATTGGATACCTTACAAACAAAGTATAATTGATTCATTGATCAGTTAGGAAATCCACAAGGGTTAGGGTTTAGGGTAACCAAAGATAACAACAATGATTAGTTATAAACTGTTATTCTTTCTTTTCTCTTTCAACAAGATTACAAGTATACAAGAATAACAAATAACCTCTCTCACTATTGAATTATGGTTTTATCTTCCTATTTTCCCTTATTCAAAATATGAGAGACTAATATGCTATTTATAATAAAACTAACATACTAACCTAATGGGCTTTTTAACAATTACCCATTACAAGCTAACTTATGGTACAAGCTAACTTAAACAATTGGATCCATAACACAAGGCCTAATTAAACAATAACATATGAGCAGACTTCGACAACATGCTATTCGTACAAGGGCTTGTTCCAATATTCTACAAATCTCCACCTTGGAACACACCCTATACCAACAAGAAACAAACTAGTTTTCTTCATGCAGCTTTATCAACTACATACAGTGGAAAAACTTGCAACTGGGCAACGTCTTGGTGATCATATCAACAACATTATGGTCTGTTGAAACCTTCAATACTTGGACTTCTCCACGCTCGATTACCCCTATGATGAAATGCAGCCTCGCATCAATGTGCTTGGTTTGCTCATGATAGGATGAGTTCTTCGACATGTGTATTACACTTTGACTATCACATTTAATAGTGATACTTCGACCTTGAAGTTTCATCTCCTTTGCAAAATCTTAAAGCCACAATGCTTCCTTTACAGCTTCAGTTAGGGAGATATATTTCGCTTTAGTGGTTGATAAGACAACAACCTTCTGAAGTTTTGCTTTCCAACTAATTGTTGTGCCAAACATAGTGAAAACATATCCAGAAATAGATTTTCTAGAATCCATACAACCTGCATAATCAGATTCGACATATCCTTCGATTGCTGCTTTACTATCTTCACCTAAGTCTCCACCATAAATTAAGACACTATTCAGAGACCCATTTAGGTACATTAGAATCCACTTCAATGCTTGCCAGTAAGCCTTTCTAGGATTCGACATGTACCTTCTTACAAGACTTACTGCATATGCTATGTCGGGTCTAGTACATACCATAACATACATCAAAGAACCTACTATATTAGCATATGGAATGCTACTCATATAAGCTCTTTTGACATCAGTATTGGGACACTGATATATACTCAACTTGAATTGAGGGTTTGTTGGAGTCAAAACAGGTTTTGAATTCGACATACCAAACTTTTCAAGAATCTTCATCAAGTATGCCTCTTGAGATAAGCATAATCTCGATTGCTTTCTATCTCTCCGGATGTCAATCCCAAGAATCCTGGACGCAACTCCCATATCCTTCATATCGAACTCTTTATTGAGTTCAGTCTTCACCCTCATTACATCTTCGACATTGTTGCTTGCTATTAGAATATCATCCATATAAAGTAACAAAATAACAAATGAATTACCAGGTCGAAATCTGAAGTAAACACTGTGGTCGAACTGACTTCTGATGAAACTTATGCGTGCCATGAACTTGTTGAATCTCTTATTCCACTGTCGAGGAGATTGTTTCAGCCCATATAAAGATCTCTTCAGTTTCCACACATATTCTTCTTTCCCCTCTTCGACATACCCTTCAGGTTGCCTCATCAGGATTGTTTCATCAAGATCACCATACAAGAACACAATTTTCACATCCATTTGTTTCAGTTCAAGGTCGAACTGTGCCACCATGGCAAGCAACATTTGAATGGACCCGTGCTTCACAACAAGAGAGAACACATCATTAAAGTTGACACCTTCTTTTTGAGTGAACCCCCTTGCGACCAACCTTTCCTTGTATCTATTCGACGCCACTCCTTCGATTCCTTCCTTAACTTTGAAAATCCATTTACAACTGACTAACCTAGCTCCAGCTAGTTTCTTGATCAGTTCCCAAGTATTGTTATCATGAATATATTTCATCTCATCATCCATGACCTTCAGTCATTCAGTCTTATTTCGACTCCTCATAACTTCCTTATAGTCTCTAGGTTCTTCGTCCAGAACCTCACTTGCAGAGATTAAGGCATAATCTATAAGATCTGCATACCCAAGTCTTTGAGGTGGCTTGATGACTCTTCTTAACCTAACTCTTTCCAGCAGGTAGTCATTATCAGTCTCCTCATCTTCGACATCAATTTATGCTTCTTCTTCGACTTCATCTGGGTCATGCAATTCAACATCAATATGCTCCACCTTAACAGGAATTTCCCCCTATTCCAGCTCTTCGACAACATCGTCAATTTTCTTGAAAGCCATCTCAGCTTCATTGAAAACTACATCTCGACTGGTGATACACCTCTTGTGACCTGGCTCTAGGCACCATAACCTATAAGCTTTGATTCCTTCAGGATATCCCATGAACATGCATTTCAGAGCTCTAGGTTCGACCTTGTCTTGCCTAATGTGAGCATAGGCTACACAACCAAATACTTTCAGTTTGTCAAGATCTGGTGGGTGTCCCGACCAAACTTCTCTCAGCTAGACCATTTTGCTGAGGAGTACCTACTATAGTCTTATGCCTTGCAATCCCAGACTCGACATAGTAACTGTCGAAAACTTCATTGCAAAATTCAAGGCCATTATCAGTTTTCAGCCTCTTGACCTTTCTGCCAATTTGAGTTTTGACCTGAACCTTCCAACTCTTGAAATTCTCAAAAGTTTCATCTTTCGTCTTTTGAATGAATATCCATAACTTCCTAGAATAATCACCAACTATGGATAGAAAATACCTTGCACCTGAATGTTAAGGATTCCTTACAGGCACCCAAAGATTAGCATGGATGTAATCAAGGGATCGATGTGTTCTTTGTTTACCTTTGTTAAACTTTACCCTACAGGATTTACCAAATACATAAGGTTCACAAAACTCTAACTTCTCGACTTTGTCACCACCTAGTAGGTTCTGTTTCCCCAGTTCGACCATGCCTGTCTCCCTGACATGGCCCAATCTCATGTGCCATAATTTTGTCTTCGACAACAGTTTCGTGGATGCAACATTTGTCGAACCACTTACAACTTCATCCTCCAGGGTATACAAGCCTTGTTTATTCACGCCTCTCAAGACTTCATTCGACCCCTTCATGACTCTTAGGATACTTTTCTCTCCTTGAAAGACATATCCCTTCCTGTCGAATTCACTAAGAGAAATCAAATTTCTCTTCAAGTCAAGTACATACCTAACTTTAGTCAATAGTCTTATTGACTCATCATGGAGCTTGAATCTCACAGATCCAATACCTGTAATTTTGCAAGCTTTGTTATTTCCCAGCAACATTGATCCACCATCTTGATCACATAATTCCTCAAACAAGTCTTTCTTTGGAGTCATGTGCCAAGTGCAACCTGAATCCATAATCCACTCTTTTCTTGAGTCGCCGCTCGAAACCACAAGAACATCAGATGATTCACAATCATCTTGAACAATGGCAACATTGCCAATATCATTACCTCCATGATCTTTCAGGCGTTCAGGGCACACCTTTCGAATGTGACCCTCCTTTTTATAACGATATCATCGAACACCAGATGCTTCACCACTATAAGATTTATGCTGACTTTTGCCCTTCTTCTTGTCGAACTTATCATCCTTTCGCAAGAAATTTGCCTTAACGGCCAAACCTTCACAAACCCTCGAAGGTTTATGCTCCTTCAGTTCGTTCAAGTCCTTAGAGTACAATGAAGATTGAACATATTCAAAGGTCATGGTCTCTCTTCCATACAAGAGAATTTATTTGATGTGAGCACGTGTTCTGCGAAAAGCGCATAACAACAACAACGCTTGATCTTCATCATCGATCTTCACACCAATATTTTCAAGATCAAGAATCAGCTTGTTGAATATATCCAACTTCTCAGCCAACACTTTGTATTCACTCATCTTGAATGAATACAAGGTTTGCTTTAGGTAGAGTCGATTCACCAATGATTTGGTCATGTATAAACCTTCAAGTTTCAAACATAACCCTGTCGTCGTCGTTTCCTTTGATACACGTCGAAGAACCTTATCACCAAGGCTCAACAATATTGCGCTGTGTGCTTTCTCAATCATGTCCGTCTTTTCAGCTGTCTTCAATGCAACATTCATGGTCGTCTCTCCCTTCAACGCTTCCAAACAACCATGCTGAATAAGTAGGGCTTTCATCTTCAAGCGCCACAGACCGAAATCGTTCATTCCAGTGAACTTTTCAATCTAATACTTTGATGAAGGCATCTTCTCCATGCTCACTGCACCAATTTTTTGTGAATTGGATACATTAGAAACAAAGTATAATTGGTTCCTTGATCAGTTAGGAAACCCACAAGGGCTAGGGTTTAGGGTAACCAAAGATAACAACAAGGATTGGTTATAAACTGTTATTCTTTCCTTTCTCTTTCAAAAATATGACAAGTATACAAGAATAACAAATAACCTCTCTCACCATTGAATTAGGGTTTTATCTTCCTATTTTCCCTTATTCAAAATATGAGAGAATAATATGCTATTTATAATAAAACTAACTACTAACCTAATGAGTTTTTTTAACAATTACCCATTACAAGCTAACTTACGGTACAAGCTAACCTAAACAACTGGATCCATAACACAAGACCCAATTAAACAATAACATGTGAGAAAACTTCGACGACATGCTATTCGTACAAGGGTTTGTTCTAATATTCCACAATTCCATATGCTAGTATAATAGGTTCTTTGATGTATACCTTGGTTTGTACAAGGCCAGACATATCGTATGGAGTGAGCCTTGTAAGAAGTTATGTGGCCAATCCTGAGAAGATACACAGACAAACATTGAAATGGATTCTAAGCAACATAAATGAGTCTCTGAGCAGAATCCTAATTTATGGTGTAGCCTGTGGTGGTGATAGCAAAGTCAAAATCGAAATATTTGTCGACTCTTATTATGAAGCTAACTTGGATTCCATAAAATATATTTTTGGATATGTGTTCATTATGTTTGGCACAACAAACAGTTGAAAATAACCACTTCAGAAGGTTGTTGCCTTATCAACCACTGAAGCGAAGTATATTGCCATCATTGAAGTTGCGAAAAAAGCATTGTGGCTTGAAGGTTTTGCTAAGGATCTGAAACTTCAAAGTCAAGTTATTATTGTTAAATGTGTTAGTAAAAAAGTAATACATCTATCGAATAATTGATCCTATCATGAGTGAACCAATCTGTATGAGGTTGCATTTCGTCAAAGAGATAATAGAGCATGGAAAAGTCCAAGTGCTGAAGGTTTCAACTGATGACAATGTTGCTCATATGATCACAAATACATTACCAAGTAGTAAGTTCTTCCACTGTATGCAGTTGATAAAGCTGCATAAATAAAACTATTTTGTTCCATTGTTATTGTAAAGTTTTCTTCAAGGTGGATATTTGTGGTATTTAGATTGAACTCTAGCCTTGACAAGGTTAGCTTTTTGATTCGACAATAGTAAAAGATGTGAATGTCGTTGTCGAAGTCTTTTCTTGCATGTATGTCTTTGTTAGCTTGTTGTTCAAGTTAACATGCTGAATTAGGCCCATGATTAGTGTATTTTAATAAACTATCTTTTTCTTTGTGTTAATACTATTATATGACTTCTCACATTATTTTAATTACTTTTAATAGGTTTTTGAAAAAGTTAAGTTGAGTTCTGCTTATTTTCTGAATAAACTGTTATTCACACATTCTCACCGTGCAAGTCATAACTTAAGCTACGAGAATTAGATTAATGTGTTCTAATATACGTTGAAAAATTGAGATGAAAAGCTTCAACTTTTGTTGTTGTTGAATTCATTAGTAAATTTGGAGTGCAAAAGAGATGAATAAATTGTTTTCAATTTAGAAATAAGAAATACTTAGTTTTTGGGCTGATTATATATTTTTTTCTTCGGGTCGATTGCTATTAGGCCAGAATTCCTTGGCCTATTTAAACAAATTAGTAGTTTTAGTTTTATGATTTAGCATTCAATAAATAAGAAATAAGGATTAAAAATTCTATGGAGAGCTAATTCCGAAAGAGCTGACCTATTGTATTTGGGTTTCACTTTGAGGTTTTTATAAATATCAGTTTAATTTCGATTTCTTTTCAATCCGTCCTATAAACTCGCCTGCTTTATTCAATTACTTTCGTTTTCTTAATTCGATTGTTACTTATTGGATAAATTTGATTAAATGCGATTGTTTATATGATCTTTAACTATAATCACGTTTGTGTAGCTTTTTCGTTATATCGTTTGATTAAGCCACATTTACTTAATTCGCGACTGCTTAAATTAGTTTGTTTAATTCGAAAATTAGGAACATACATCATATAATACCAATTGTGCTTGTCAGTGGGTATTGTAATCGAATAGGATCAAATTCACTTAGGGAATTAGAATTATAAGAATCGACGATAAGTCGTAAATTGATACAGTAAATTAGCTTATTGATCAATTTTTCTTTTACATCAATCATCTTTGATTAAAAACTCCCATTTCATTTAGTTGGTTAAATCATATCGAAATTCCTTGCGATACGAATTGAGTGTCGCTTCCGTTATACTACATTTCTTTAAACTCATTTTTGATTTGTGTGCAACAGCTGATCAACCAGTCTGTTGGGCCAATTGTTTAATATGTTAGTTGAAAGCTAGTGTTTAGTTTTCTTATAAATAACATACTAGTAATCACTTCTCCATCAATCCCCTATACTCCTAATAAGATGGAGAAAATGGTGTGGTTGAGATTCAATTGTAAACATTGTTCCCTATTGTGTAACTGAATCAAGAATCTAGTTTTTAACCATTTTGAATTATCTTTCTTTTTTCTTCTCTATTTTCCTTTACTTTGTGGGTTTCTTGTTAGTATAGAAATCGATCACACTCTATTTTTCTGGACATTGCTTTCACAACATTTCATGTGATAGACACACAAGCGTAGACACAAGTTAGGTAGCGCAACATGTCAGTAATTTTCTCTGGGTTAAACCCCTTGCAAATGACATAGATTATTATTATTATTTTGAAAACAAATAGAAAATTTAACTTAAACAAAAAGAACCTTAAAATTGATTGTGTTGTTGAAGTTGTGGAAGGTAGATAAGAAAAAAATGATGGAAGTGTAGAGAAGAGAAATCGAAAATGAAGAAAGTGTTATTGGAAGTATTGATAAGATAAAGGGAAAAATGAATAAGAGAAAGCGTGTACTGGGAAAATGTTGGCGGTGCAATTATTTATCAGTGGGTGCCCCTTGCAAATGAAAAAACAATAATGATAATAACGGAGACGCAATAATGACAGTGACATGGTTTGACCTAAGACTCATAATTTTTCAGGGGCTACCCCTCACAAAATGAACATGAATAATTTGTCAGGGATTGGGATTGCCCCTCGCAAATGCTTAATTTTAAAATAAAAAAATTTCCTCTATAATATTTGCCATGGATAACCCCACACAATGTATGCCATTTTTTTTTGCGTTGCGAGAGGATTAACCTCAAAGCAACATATTAATTTAGTGAGAGGCTTAACCCTTGAAAAATATCCCCTGCCAAAATAAGGTTTTTCTTGTAGTGTGAAGTTAAACAGACAAATGGGGTGATTTTTAATTCACCAAAGAAATATGCAGCTGATATTCCGAATAAATTTAAGATAAAATCACGTTAATCGATGTTGACTCTGATGGTAGAAAGATTTAAACTAGAAAAAGAAAGTGAAGGTGATCTTGTAAATTCAAAAAATTTCAGAAGGCTAGTTGGAAGTCTCGGGGTACTTGACAACAACAAGACCTGATATAATTTATGGAGTTGGACTTATAAGTAGATTCTTGGACTCACAAAGACAATCACATCGACATGCTACATTGAACATTTTGAGGTATACAAATGGAACAATTGATGAATGAGTCTTTTACTCAAGTTCTAGCAAGTCAGAGTTAATTGAATACATAAACAATGATTAAACATGTGAATATGAAACTTGAAAAAGCACTTTAGGTTATGCTTTTCATCTTGGAACGAGTGTGTTTTCTTAGTCCTAAAAAAACAACAAGTAGTTTCTCTGCCAACAACAAAAGCATAGTACATATCAACAACAAATTGTGCAACACAAATAATTTGGTTATGAAGAATATTAAGTGAATTACAACATCAACAAGATTAAATGAAGTTTATAAAGTCACTCAAAACCAACTTGTTCTTGAAGATGAAGAATATGTTATGAATGATGGAGTCAAGTTTAAGGGAGGATGTTAGATGAAATAAATTTGACATTTAATTTGGTAAAGAAACCGTCCATTCTAGAGTTGTTAAAATTATACATGCTTCAAAGGTATCAACTAAATCAACCAATGTAGTTACATCGTGAACAAGTTTCAAGGATATCATTGAATGTTGTCTCAACATAGATAGTTTGATGAAACTAACAATACACATGTTTGCATTAATATAAATAGTTGACATTCAATTATGAGAATTTCTTAACACACCCCATAAGTTTTTAGGCAGCTTGTGTGCTGACAAAAATACCTCTCTGTTCCGGATTTGCAAATCAAGATGCACATTTTTTTTCTTTTTGGAATTTTTCAGTTTTTTCCGGATGTGCACATCCGGTATAACTTTAGGGTAGAGTAATTTCTGCCTAACTTCTTCTCAGATTTACAAATACGGTAAAACCCTATAAATATTGGTTCCGAATTTGCACATCCGAAACTTTCCCGTATCTACAAATCAGAATATTTTACTGATACATTTGTCAAACATAATTGACTATGTTATTAGTGCATTAAAAATGCATATGAATAAAAAGTGAATGAACATTGAACTTCCATAGAGTTTGTAAGGAGGATGAATTTCCAATGCATATGGAGTTATTATTATGGATGATAACCATAAATTTGATAACCACTTAACTTAGGTGAGTTGAAAAGGAATGCTCCAAAAGATTCATTCCAGCTAAGGATTTTAATGTTACCAAAGGAGCCAATGAATTCTGGGATTTGAATGTTACCATTATACAAATAACCGAGGTCTAGATATTTTAGTTGTTTTAGCTCAGTAATTGAAGAACTGATGTTACCACTTAAAAAGTATGTATGTGAACGATTCAGATTAAGATCAAGTCTTTGCACATAACAAGTTTGTTTATTGCAACGAATTTCCGGCCATTTGCAACCAGTGGCGGATCCAAGACCCTGCCTCAGGGGGTGCAAAATCTTTCATACTAATAAATTATTATAATTATATCTATAAAAGTAAAATACTTAACAAAAAAATAGTACCCAAATTATAACTTATTCAAAAAATTACATACATGCTCTATAATTGTCCTCTTCGCGATTTCATATTTTGAATCGTTGAATAATCGACTCATTATCAATATCCTTCAATACATCACTCTCAATATAAGTCACCAAACAATCGTTCATCCATTCATCCCCCATTCGATTATGCAATATAGTTTTCACAATCTTCATAGCAGAAAAGGATCGTTCGACGGTTGCCGTGGAAATAAGAAAAATCATTGCTAACTTCAAAAGTTGATAAACCAATGGATAAACAACACGTCTTCTAGTTTCAACCAACTTTTTTAAAGACCACCAATTCCTTTCAAGGATGCAAATTCAATACTACTGTGCATATCAATGATATAAGTCACAAGTGGATTATCACGCAACATTAAACTAGTTTGACAAAATTCTCATGGATAAAACTTTGCAAATTCAACTAATTTTTCCATGTCAAAGAAGAGAACAAATTTGTTATATTCAAACAAGACATGCAAATGAGCAACCTACTATTTGTCTCATTAAAACGATTCTTAAGTTCTTGAAGTTGCATGTCCTCGACAATATAAAATATTCAATGTGATAATGTTTCTCTACTGTGATAGACTCGACACTACTTCCACGCCTTGATCTTTCCGAAAAATATATATCATCCATGTTTGGAATGTGAATGTCATGCATATTGCAAAATAAGTTTACTTCATACAATAAAGATTCCCATCAATCAAACACTCAACAAATAGGCATACTCAACAACATGTTCAAACACTCAATCAAACAACATCGTTAATTTCGTGATTTCAAAATTAAAACAATTCTAATTTAACAACAAAATCATCAAACCCTAATTTCTAATTTCAAAAAACCCTAAATTAACAAAACCTTAAAATCAATATATCTTACCTTAATAACTTCAATGTTGAAGATAAATGCTTCTAAATTGACTATGATTTAACATAATAGATAAAAACACATCTGAAATCGATAAAAAAATTACTAGTGAGAGCATGAGCAAGTTTGATACACCATTGAAACTGTCAATGAAAAAGATGAGAGAAACTAGGGTTAGTGAGAGAATTATAGAGAAAAGTAACAAGTTAAATTGAGAATGCAATTTTTTTTATTAATCTTTTGATATCTAATTATTTGTTATTTAATTCAATTTATTTACAATAAATAATTAAGGGTATTATTTATAAAACATCATTAATATTATATTAATTTGAAAATAAAAACTAAATATAAGTATTATTTTTAAATATAAGTATTATATTTAAATAATTTGTATTATTTGACAGAATAATTGAAAAGTGACTTAAGTGACTACAGTGGGTTGCAAAGTGCAAACCTACAAAATCTAGGGGGTGCAAATAAAATAAAATGTAGATTATTAGTGTAAATTTAAAAAATTGAGAGAGTGCAGTTGCACCCCCTGACTACCATGTAGATCTGTCTCTGTTTGCAACAATCTTCATTTGGATTGTTCTTCCATGAAGACAACAACCACATGGCACTCAATATTAAATAAATAAAATAAAATTATAGTATTTCCCTGATTCGCAGATTCCTGATATGCACATCCAGAACAAATCAATATTTAAAAAAAAAATGCGTCCGAATGTGCATATCCAGAAACTAGAGGCTAACGGAATTTCGGACGGTATCTGAAAAACCTTTGAGGTATATTAAGAAATCCTCTCAATTATAGTTGCAACAACGAGTGTGAGTTAATCAATAAGAACAAAAGTTCTGACGAACTTTTATGTTTTAGAAGAAAAAATTTATGTTATTTTGAATGTGTATTTTTATAGCATTTTAATTTTCTTAAGACAATCATTTTATTTGCCAACAAACACCACCACCTGGCCTAAGAGTAAAGGTTTTAAAAATGTTTTATTACAGTGAAAATGGTCGCGACAAAATGATATTGAAAGGTTTTAATACCAATACAATTATTTATCGATAAAAAAATGGTAGTTAATTCACATTTCGACGATCATAATTAGTGTCTCAATACTTATACCACCGAAATCGAAAAAAGCTTTTACATGACGAACCGTTTTTCAAAACCTTATTTTAAAATTTTCAAATCTTACTTAAGAATATAAGACCAAAATTTTCAAAGCTTTCTTCTAAAACATATCAGACCAAAATTATACACCTGGTAAGGAAATGGCTTGAAATCGCAAAAAGCTTTTGCACCACTGGAACCGTATTTTAAAATCTTACTTAAGAATATAAGACCAAAATTTTCAAAGCAAAGTAATACTAGTCCAATCACAGAAGAAAAAACACAATCCCAGAGAATAGGATTCTTAAATAGGTGTATAATTCTAAATCTTCAAACACAAAGTCTCCCCAAATGTTTTACATTAAAAGCAAAAACAAGAGGAAAAAGTTGAGAAGAATATAACAGTCTTCTTTCCTTCATTTTTATTGAGGAGGAAGAAGCCACGAATGATGAAAGCCAGAAAACAACCTCAGTCAAATAAAAAATCATTTAACCAAAGTTGCATGGTCGTTTAAGGGACAAATATTGAAGAGATGGGTATAGATGAGACCAGCCAAACCACCACCAACAAGAGGTCCAACCCAATAGATCCAGTTGTTATGGTAGTCACCACTAATAACTGCTGGCCCAAATGAACGTGCTGGATTCATTGATCCACCAGAGAATGGCCCTGCAGCTAAGATATTTGCACCAACAATGAAACCAATAGCAACGGGTGCAATTGTCCCTATTGACCCTTTCTTAGGATCAGCTGTAGTTGCATACACTGTGTACACCAATCCGAATGTAATCATAATCTCTGTCACAACTACTTCACTAGCTCCAACACCAGATGCAACACCATGGACAGGAATTTTCTGACAACAAAAACACATAATAATTATTCGAATAGCAAAAGCTTGTGGTGCAAGTAAGAATGATAAACAAACTTACCAAGCCTCCTGTAACAAACTTGAGGAGGAAGCATGCGACTATGGAGCCTAGAAGCTGTGCAATCCAGTAGAAGATTCCATTGAGGATTGTGATCTGTCCACCAAGAGCCATTCCAAAGGTCACTGCAGGGTTTACATGGCCACCAGATACGTTGGCTCCAACAGAAACAGCAACAAATAAAGCAAAACCATGACAAATAGCAATAGTTAATAACCCAGCAGGATCAAGAGTTGCATCTGATGTCAACTTTCCTGAAAAATGTTCAGTTTACAATTTAGGAGTCATTTTCTTCAATAAAATATCTATATATATATATAGACCCGTCTCAAATTTTTAGAAACTCAGTGTAAAAATCAAACACATTTCAACTATATGACAAAACAAATAGATGACCTATTCAACCACGATTTAAATGTGAGAGTACTTTAATTTATAAAACCCTATATTACAGTTTAATCGTGATATATATTTTTGGTCTTGTGCGATACCTTGCCTTGCACGCCTATTATAGTAAAAACTAAAAACAATATGTTACTTTAGAAAAATTGCATGCATGGCTATATATAGTAATTAATAACTAGGTTTAATTCAGAAGTAAAAATGGATTACCATAGGCTATGGCTGAACCAACACCAGCATAAACAAAGATCAAAGTTGAGATGAACTCAGCAATATAGGCCTTCCTGGAAGTCACACTGAAAGAATCAACAAAACTTCCAAATAATATAGGAGCCATGACCTCCACAAGTTTCTAGTGAATGAAATGATAAGGAAAATATAGAACTATGAGCTGTATATATATAGTAGAAATTGCTAAGTAGTAGAGTTGCATTATTGGTTAAAATTATTATGGTCATGGTGGGGCCAAGATGGGATGGTTTTGAAGGGGCTTAAAATTCTTCCAACCAATATATACGCATAGATTTTCTTGAGAATTTTTTATATGCTCATGTTTCAAACGTATGAACCAGGTTTAAAATGTAACTATCAAAGGACATTATACCTCTATTGTATGTTTTATAACACAGAAAATAGTCAAACACACGGATGCAAATGCCAACGTGCTGTGCGTACGCGAGATAATTGCTACGTGCAATGCATGAAGTGAAAAAACATCACAAATTTTGGACTGCTTTTTATGTATTAGTTCTATAGCCTTGGAGTTGGCTCAGCCTTGATCACGGTAACTAATGTTGGGAAAATTCTAATTTGGAGTTAACTGAATCAATTTTTCTGATTGATCATGTTTTTTATTATGTATTCAAAATTCTAATTTGGAGTTAACTGAATCAATTTTTCTGATTGATCATGTTTTTTATTATGTATTCTTTACTTAGGTAAAATAATCACAGTTTAGTTGCAAGAAAATTCTACACTACAAATATAATTGAAATAAGGAAATAATACAATTGAAAACGAGAGAAAAGAGAAATTCTAGAGGAAGAAGAATAATGTATTATTGTGCAAACTTCACTCAAAGTTTTTGCTACAATGTGTGTTAATTACCATTATGATTTCTGAAACTACACAAAACTCTTATAAAATTTATTATTCTCACATGATACAAATGAATAGAGATCCTCTTTATTTATAGATGAGATTACTTGCACCGCAAATAATCACAAAATAACTAACTCAACTAAAATTAAACTAAGTCAATCTTCTTCGACTCTGTCGACTCCTTCGACATCTACATGTTTCAACAAGTTGTATTTGACTTTCAGTCAAATACAGTTAATACAAACTTTGTTCTACGCATGTTATTTCGACATACACTAGAACACTTTTCAACATACATCGATTATAAAAACACTATTTCTATTTCGACACAAAAAATTACATATTTAATTCACCACATAATTTGTTGTGTCTATGCTATCTACATTCATCAATGTTCTTAATCTCTTAAACAATTCAATCTGCACAACCAATATGATTCTCTGATCTGCAATGTCTCAATCTCAACTTTTCATTTGCTACCCGCTCTCTTAGATAATGGAACCTCATTTAGATGTGTTGGCTTCTTCCGCGTGCTATCAAATTCTTTACCATGTTGACAGCCGATATGTTGTCAATCTTCATGGTCATTGCTCCATGATTTTTCCCTGTTATTTCTTCGAATAGATTCATCATCCATGTTGCTTGGCAAACACATATCGAAGTTGCTATGTATTATGCCTCACATGATGATAAAGCTACCATTGGTTCCTTTCTCTAACTCCACACGACTGACATACCACCTATTATGAACACATATCATACTGCCAATTTTCTATCTTCAACATCACCACACCAACTAGAGTCAGTGTAGTTCACAAGTTTGCATTCTTTTCCTTCATCAATTGAAGAAAACAAAATATCATAGTTGAATATTCCTTTGAAATACCTTAGTATCCTCTTGGTGGATGCAAGATGAGATACATGTGGCTTCTGCATGAATTTGCTGACCATGCCTACACATTATGCTAAATCTAGCCTTGTGTGACAGAGGTATCTCAATGATCCAACGAGTCTGTATTGTGTTGGATCGATATCAACTTCAGTTGAATCTTTTATCAATTTCAATTTGGGCTTAACTGGAGTCGAAGTTGGGTTGCAATCTTGTACCTCAATATCTTGAGTATTTCATCCATATATCTTCTTTGGTGTATCATCAAACCTCTACTACTCTTGTAGAATTCGATACCAAGGAAGTATGAGAGTTTTCTCAAGTTTGGAATTTCAAACTCCTTACTTAAGTCATGTTTGAAATCTTCGATCTCCTTCTTGCAACTACCTATTATCAACAGGTCATCGACATAGAGACATAGTATAAGTAACTCACTCCTGACTTTCCTTACATTAATACCATCCTTTGTCGCGCACTTCTGAAACTCGTTTCCTCTTAGAAACCGTCTATTTTCTTGTTCCAAGCTCTTTAAGCTAGTTTAAGTCCATATAGTGCCTTATGTAGCATGTGTATTGTCTTTTCTTAGTACTGTTTCATAAACTCAACTGGTTGTGTCACATACACCTCTTCTTCTAGAGATCCATTTAGGAATGCACATTTCACGTCCATCTGACATATCTATCAATTATATATTGGCCAGATCAATAACTAACTTGATTATTTTGACTCTAGCTACTGGTGCAAAGACTTCATCATAGTTGATTCCTTCCATATGAAGAAACTCCTTTGCTACAAGTCTTGTCTTGTGTCAAATTACTTCACCTTTTAGATTTATCTTGACTTTCTATACCCATTTCACATTAATTGCCTTCTTCCATTTTGGTAATTCGACTAGTGACCAGGTATCATTGTCTTCTATGGATTTTATCACATCCATCATAACTTTCATTCACCTTGAGTCTTTCAATGCTCTAGCTGCATCGGCTGGCTCAATATCTGCATAAAAAGCACAGTGAACTAACTCACATTCATCAACAACCACATCATCTGATGTGATTACAAATTCTTATAGTCTCGCATGCATGTTTCTTGTTCTCTCAGGTCTGCTTGTACCAGCTTGACCTTTGACAGCTTCTTGTCAAATTTCTCTAACAACTTCATTAGTTGGTTCATTACACAAGATTCTAACTGAATCCTTCTTGTTATTCTTGGTCTAACCTCACTCCTTAATCTCATTTACGATCACATCCCTACTGATCACGACTTGCTTATTCATTGGGTCAAATAATTTGTATCTGCCACTCGAATGATATCCCTCTAGGATCATCTGACTCGGCTTATCATCCAAATTTCTTCTCACATGATCTGGAACACGCCTATGTGTTATGGATTCGAACACCTTAAATTGGCTTAAACTAGTTTTGGACTACATTAACATTCTTCTGGCATGACACCTTCAAACCTATTTGTCAAACATCTATATAGTATGTATGTTACAATTGACATAAACTCACCACATAACTAAGTTGGGAGATGTTTTTCATTTGAACATACTTCTCACTATATTCATCAGGGTTCTGTTCTTTCTTTCAGCAATACCATTTTGTTAAGGAATGTATGGTGGCACCATCTCATGTGCAATTCCTTCTTTTGTACATAGTGTGTCAAAATATTTCGACATGTATTATCCACCTCCATCTGTCCTGAGAACCTTAATCTTGTGACCGCTATTTTTTTCCACCATTGTTTTGAACTTGGTGAAAACATCAATCACCTCACTTTTCTTCTTGAAAGTGGGTACATAACTTTCTACTGTAATCATCAATAAATGTAACAAAGTACATGTTCCCACTAAGTGAATCTACCCTGAGAGGACCACACACTTCCAAATAAATTATCTCGAGGGTGGCTTTAGACTTGCTTCTTGCATCCTTGATGAAGTTATTCTTATCTTTCTTTTCTTGAACACATTCTTCACATACTTCTTATGGAATAAGGATTTATGGTGGGCATGAAACCATGTTCTTCCTCTTTGGACTACTAATGTCATTAAAATTTAAGTGACCAAGTCTGTAATACCATAACCATTCATCTTTTCTAGCTACAATTGACATGAACTTTTATTCCAACACATCAAGTTAAATCATGAAGGTTATATTCTGAGATATAGGATCCGTCAAGATTAATGTGTTACGCGGGTCGATCACTCTTGTCATTCTATCTTTGATCAATACTTTGTAACTCCTCTTGATCAGCTGATCTATACTTATACGGTTATTATTCATGCCAGGTATATACAACACATTCTGAATTACTGACTATTTACCATCCTTTCTATTTATCAGAACACCACCAATACCTTTAGCAAATAAGGTATTGACGTTTGCAAATTTTACCTTATTCTTCGACTAGGGAATGATGTTGATAAAACAATATTTTCTTCTAGTAATGTGTGAAGAACAACCCGAGTCAAGATACCATTGATCGTTGAATCTTTCTTCTTCTTTCGTTGTGACCATTAACATCACTCCGACTTCTTCTGCAAAATTTGTATCACTTTCTAAATCTTTCTTGCCTCCTCAACATTGACTTGCATAATGGCCATATTTTTTACAATTCTAGCATTGAATATGACTTTTATCAGATTTTCTTCCATCACATATTCCTCTACATGCACTACCACCTCTATGATTTCCTTGGTTAGAAGATTGCCTCTGATTTGATGAACTACCTTCTTGATCTTTTCCTATGCCTTTGCCTCAATTCCATTTTCCCCTGCCTTTCTTTTCTTTAGTTGAATGAGTTTGCTAAGCCACATCAGTTTTCGACTTGCTTGTAGTTCTTTTAACCATTTTTTATTCATGAGATTCAAGCGTCACTTAAAGCTCTTCTTTTCTCATTGTCGTACCTCGAAAAATACGATCCTAAAACAAAACAACAGAGCCGCCACCTAATTCTATTTATTCTACGAGAGAAAAGAGAGATATAGATACAACCTAAAGGAAGGATAAGAAATGGTTTACGAAACCAAATTCTAAGTTCGGGAGTCGGTTACGCAAGGGGAAGGTATTAGCACCCCTCACGTCCGTTGTACTCAACGGGAACCTCTTAGCTAACTATGCAATTAAATGTTTGATCTTAAGTCTTTGTCTTCTAAATGATTGTTAATATGTTTGTTCTTAAGGAAATTAAAGTTATTATTAATATTATGAAGATGACAGAGAAAAGATTAAGATTTTTTTATTATTGTGCTCGCGAAGGATTAAAATCCCCGTGCCTACGTATTCCCTTGTGCAATGGGAAAGTCAGAGCTTCGTAGTTCGTGCAACTACGGTTTGTGTTTTTTTTAATTGAACGATTGTTTAAAACGCATTCTACTGCTAAGCGTTGGCTTATACTCGCGGTGGAGGCTGAAGCGCTAGCTTGTTCGAGAGATAGAATGATTTAAACAATGTTCGTTTTAGAGAAAAGGTGTTTGAATTTTGTTAAGATGTTTTAAACGAAAGGGCGAATGAACCACGTTGCGTGGGGCTAGCCCAGCTGCAATCCATTCTAGAACGTGCGGAATGCTAGACTCCGGAGTTCAATTTTCGTGATTTAATTTAAAAAGATAATTTGAATATTTTGATATACGAATGGTGATTGGACACATCGCGTAGGGCTAGCCCAGTTTCGGTCCAATCCAAAACGTGCGGAATGCTAGACTCCGGAGTTCTGTTTTCGTAATTTAATTTATAAAAAATGATTTGAATATTTTGGTATACGAATGATGATTGAACCATCGCGTGGGGCTAGCCCAGTTGCGGTCCAATCCAGAACGTGCGGAATGCTAGACTCCGGAGTTCTGTTTTCGTAACGTTTTAGAATCGATGTGTAATTAATAACGAAGGATTGAACGAACTGTAAACACCCCAAATTTGCCCTCACCCATTCACACCATGGCTTGTGATACTTTCATATGCATAAGTTCAATCATAGCATCTCATATTGCATTTTTGATTCACTGCATTGATTCAAAGTCATCTGCATCTAGGGTTTGTGATCTGAGCTATCCAAGAGCTACTTGAGCCACTCAAAAGGTCATCAATCACTTCAAAGGGATCCATAAGTATTCAAGAATCATATTGTATCCCCACAAAGTCAAGGAAATCAAAGAATCACAAGAACTGAGATTGGCATGGAAGCAGAGCCAGGTTTAACTACACAGATGACCTAAAATTAGGGTTTTGGTTTCAGAGGCCATAACTCCAAATTTTTTGGTCATTCTTGTTTCTATTGGTCTCTATATGGTATATGGATCATGAATATCAATTTTCATGAAGAAATTCCATGGGGAAGGCATCTAATCAAGAGTTGACTTTTTGAGCAAGTCAGTGTAAAATCAGGGCATCTGAGGCCCCCAGTGACCCAACCAAAGGGTGTTCTTCATCATTTTGATTGTGTATGATCTTTATTTGATCATAGAAGATGTTAGAAGTTCACAAAATTGAAGGATTTCAAGCCATTTGCAAAGTTGACTTTTTGGGAAAATGACTTGTAATGGAAACTTGCCATTTTGGGAAACTTTTTCAACCCTTGCTTTTTGATTCAAAAATGCTTCAAATGGGAAAACTTTGGTCATGAAAGTTGTATAATGGATCATTCCCTTTTCAAAAAGTACAAGAACTCATTCTAATTCATTTTGGATCAAAAGTTATGGCTTGTCAAAGTTGGGAAAAATCACATAATTTCAAGTTATGCATCAAAGAGGCAAAGTTGCAAAATCACTTGCCAAGGCAAATTGAGACCTCAAAGTGACTTCTAAACTTCATACAAACATAAACCAATGCCTAGAGATCAGATTGCATCAAAAGTTCACTCATTTTCATGGCTTGTGGATCAAGAAATTCCAAAATGGCCAAAAGTTCACAAATTTGCAAAATGATCCATAACTCTTCATCCACTTGAGCCAGCTCACAAAATCTGATTTCATGACACCCCTTGATCCTTGCTGCGCATAGCCATGCCCCTATCTCAGCCTGCCACTTGCCCATACCTCCAAGTACAACTTTCTTGACTTTTTGCAACTCGAGCCATACCAATCACACTGCTCCACAACAACTCTCTGCCCAATCAGAACATGTTATGTGGACCCCAAGCTAGCCATTTGAACACACAACTCATGCTGAAACACTCTCTAAGCCAGCATTCTCATTTTCCACCTCTTATGCAACTTCCTTCGAAACACACAGCACAAGCATCAAACATTCAAACAAACTTCACAAAACATCTCAGCATACTCCCCTGATCATTTCCCTGCCCTCATTCATCCCTGAAACATCCTCAAACTGAAACACGATTTCCTCACTTCACTGAACAGAACTTGCTCAATCTCACAAACCAGCCATTTTAAACTCCAACCAAGCATTGCAAGCTTCTCAGGAGGTTCATTATAGGTGTTTTGGATCAAAGGGCCAGCCAGAAAGTTCCAGAGACCAAAGCTTCAGTTCAGGTGAGCTCAAGAACATTTTTTCCAGAAACATGTTTTTAAGTTCCTAAATGGTTCTCTATGCTTCACTGATCATGCTGATATGTTTTGTTTCGAAAATGATTGAGTATTGAGTATGTATGATGCTTCTGAAACTTTTCTGACCTAAATGCATTTTGCTTCGATTCAGCTTTGTTGTGAAAAATAAATGTGTTTTGGTTGTTGATTCTTGCTTTATGATGTTTGGGGATGGATTCTGGGCAGAGAGATTAGGTTTTAGTGACCTGGGGAAGAAGTTAGCAACTTTCAGGTGAGGGTCTGGCCGGAGAAGACGACCGGAAGTCTTCTCCGGCCACCTAAAAGTGATTAGTGTCTTAAATGCGTTTAGGGTTCAGTTTGAATATGGACCATGGATTAGGCTGACTTTGTTTGACTCCCGCGCGTTTGGAGGGTCCAGATCCATTCACTTAAGCCCTAATCCACGTCATTAACATAATTAATTAAGTTTTATTTTAATCTGGCCAGTTTGAATGAGAGCCGTAGGATAGCGCGCCAGTCTTTCCCTCCATTCCCAGTTTGAATCTCAGCCTCAGGATGCGCTGACTTTCTCTTTATTTGTATTTTTATTTCATTTTATTTCATTTGTTTTGTACATTTATTTTAAAATAGCAAAAAATGTTTAAAAATTATGAAAATATTTGTCAAGATTTTCATTATTTTTCAAAACACAAAAATATTTTTATTTTTATTTTTTGCATTAAAAATTATTTTTTAAATCATTTAAAAGCTTATTTTTAACTAATTAATGAAAATTAATTAATTAAAAATACTTTTAGGTATTTAAAAATCACAAAAAAATTCATGTAACCTTTAAAAACATTTAGAAACATTGTCCAACTCTCAAACCAAATTTCGTTTTTGTTCTTGATGCTTTTTGATCATTTTCAATGGAATTAAAATCATTTTTAGGCAATATTTTGTGGCAAACTTTGAAAATTCATTTCTGTCTAACCTTTGAGAGTTGGATGATGATTCTTTTTGCATTGCATTTTGTATAGCATGTAGTTTGAAGGATAAAATTGGCTTGAATTGATCTTGCATTTTCAATTTGTTTTGCATTTTTTCTTGACAAGGTACCTTAAAACCCTAGCAACCTTAGGAAATTCATAACTTCCACTAGGCTAAGAGTTGGATCCCCTCCTTTGGGCAGTGAGTTTGTATAGGTTTAGGGTATCTTTGATTGCATTTTCAAATTTTTATCATGTTGTTTGCTTCTGGTTTTGGATTTTTGCTTTGCATGATGCATGAAACCCTAATTTGTGCCTCCTTTTGCATCCATTCCTCATTTGCTTGCATACCATGACTTGCCATGACATTTTGTGCATTCATTTGATTCATAAAACATCTTAGGACATATTAGAATCATGTTTGATCATTTCATCTTTAATTTTCCATGTTGTATGTCATTTGCATTCCATAATTTTTCATGAACATCCATGGTTCAATGCATGCTTCTCTTGCATCCATATGTTTGTATGATCATTCTAATGCCTTGCCTCATGTTTGCATCATCTTTTAGCATCATTAACATCATGTATTTGCTTCTGACTTTGTCTTGCATCATGCCATTTCATCTCATTTGCATTGCATTTCATTTCTTTCACTAACTTTTCAGGTGGTAAGTCACTTTGAGAAGTGAATTTGCCTTCACTTCTCATGTTCTCTTTTCATCTCTTTCATACTTCCCTTGCTGCATTTTGTATGTGTTTGGGTTTGAGCTTGCTCATTCTTGTTCATCTTACTTTCTTTCTTCAAGCAACTTGACTTCTTAAGTGAAGCAAGATGTTTTGCTTCTCTTTGTTCCTCTCATCTGCTCCTCTCCTTGGTGGCTCTTTGAAGATTTCTTTCTTAAGCCTCATAAACCCTAGGAACAACCAAGCATGATAACAATTAGGGTTTAATTAGTCCCCCCATTTAGCTTTTACCTTTGTGTCATCATTGAGTCTTCTCTTCTCATCTCACAATCAGGGACTAAACCCTAAAGGTTTTAAGGCTTTGTGATTAAGCTTATGCCTGCATCCTTCTATTAGGATGGAGTGTATAACTTTAATCCTAAGTGTTAAACCCTTAATGTGTTTAAATCCTTTAATCAATTTACTTAATAATCATCAAGACATCAAGCTTGTAACTTGGGCCTTGCATTAGGGTTCTAATTCTTCCTTAATTGGTTAAGAAGGACTAACCCTAGTGTTAATGGACAAGTCCCCCTCAAGTTGTCTTACAAACCCTAAAAATCACTTCTTCATCTTATCTTTAACTAAAATCCATTTAATAAAAGCTTTGTTTTGTCATGAGGTTAATCCCTAATCATGGATTAAGTTGAGGAGCTTTCCTCAGCTTAAACATTCTCATCTATTATCCTTCTATTAGGATGGTGTAATGAGTCTGTTTAATCCCTGATTATGGCTTAAACTCATTACTCAACATTAAACAAAAACAACAAAAACATCTAAATAATTACAAGTAGGTTAATGATCTTAATCCTACATCAGGGTGATTAAGTGTGAGATGCTGACTTCACACTTAAGGTATTCTCATTACCCCTAATCAGAGGGAAGATGTGATGAGTTTGCTAACCCATTGGTTTAGGCTTAAGCTCACTAACTTATGACAAATTTTCAAAAGCAATAAAAGACTGAAAACACAAAAACAAACAATAATCGTCTCCTACGGGATTCTTTTCTCATCTCATTCACTCACAAACGAGAACTTGCTTCTTCCGTCTAATGCAAGACAGTTTGCACCTGAGCCAGACAGGTCATACACTTGAGCATAGGCAAGTAAGCAGTTCACAAGTCAGTTCATCCTTTCAGTCTCTTTGGGTCTAACTACGGTGTTCTGACTTCCTCATTGCACGAGAGGATACGTAGGCATAACTTAACAGTTATCGAACAAAAGTCTCTGTATATTCCCCCCTCTTTCCAGCATCATTCTTTAAGCCTCATGGTCTTGAGCATTTCACTTCACTTCCTTTTACACTGACACTTCTCATATTACACTTCACTTTCTTTTACACTGACACTTGCATTCTTTCCAGCTTTGATACACAAATTGCACTGACACTACCCCTTTAAAACACAAATCTTTTAAGCGTGGATCCCGTCGAGTACGACAGACAATCTGGGTGCTAATACCTTCCCAGGTTGTAACCAACCCCCTTTCTCAGTATCTTTGGTTCGCAACCGTCTTATCCATATCTTTCTAGGTCTATGCAGCATTACCTTTCCTTCGGGATAAAAATGCCTAGCTGGCGACTCTTGTCTTTCTGAGTTCACCCCTGTGTGTACTCTCCTCTTTCGCCGACCGTTTGCGTCTGTACCCCATTTGACCTAGCCTCATTCGGTGGGAGCGACATGAACAATACGCGTGGGGCTAGCCCAGTTGTAGTTTGTTCTAGAACGTGCGGAGTGCTAGACTCCGGAGTTCTATTCCTCGCTAAAATGAATTAAAATACGCAATAAAGTCGTACAGATGGCGGTCACTTGGTGACCAACTTACGTGTGTGAAAGATATAAACGCATGAATTGCTAACTTGGCGTTGGACCAAGAAATTTTATTTATCCTTCGAAGTTATTCCTAAGGTGATCACGTTTATTTTTATTTTTTTTGAAAATTTAGTCGAAATACGAAAATATCACCCAAATTCAAACATATCATACATCATCACCATTATGCACCCAAATAATGACCGAAAGATATAGGCATACAACGCATAAACAACAATCGATTAAAAGATAATTAGTTAACTAAAATAGTATAAGATTATTCAATAAAATTAACTAATTATTCAACTAATTAAATAAACTTATTTCAAATAACTAAATAGTTCCATTAATTAGATAAACTTAATTCAAATAACTAAATAACAATAAAATGTTTTTGTTATGTTCCTAGAACATTTAATAGAACAATAAAAAAAATAAAAAGGATAGAATGAATAAGGAAAGTATAAAACAAAAATAAAAAGCAAAAGGGGTTAGAACTACTAAATAGAACAGGGGTACAGATAAAACCCCAACAGAGTGAACCAGCTTCTGGGCTTGAGATCGGCCGGGTCGGGTTTGACCCGAGCCCGATTCAGATCCACTTACCAAAAAAAGCAAAGAAACCTAAATTCCAAAAAGTGCCGCCGCATTCTCCTTCCAAACCTAGAAAGGAAAACGAAAGAAAACTTGCGGAGGCCCCTCTCTCAACTGCCTCGACTCTCCCTGCAAATATTCTCAACAAACCTTTCACAATCGCTCGACAAATCTCAACCCAGACCCTATTTCTCGTCACTAATCGAATCAAACCAAAGACCAAACATCCGAGATTTTACTCCCAAATCAAACAAACCCTAACCCTCCTTCTCGCCAACTTCTTGCTAGTCTCCATACTCAGCTCTTACTTTCTCAAAGGGAAATCGAGCTTCACTGTATGTTCATGGAGATTGCGGCCTAAATCCTTACGGAATCAAAATCAAACACACAAGCTCAAACAATCGAAACAACAACACGAATCAGAACATCAAAGGGCGGATAAAGTTGTTCAGAGTGAGAAGATTACCTTCCGAAAATTACCGAAGTGAAGAAGTACACATGTAAAAGCTTCTTTAGCTACGTTTATCTCCCCCCTTGTTTCTTCTTCTTAAACCTCTTCTTTGTTGTAACCGACTGTGGTGGTTTAATTGTTGAAGGTTTCGTTCGCAAATTTCTCACCAGTAACGTTCGTTTGGGCGTCGAGTGTTTAGTGGTAGCGAGGGTTGTTTTGGGTTTTAGCTGAAGGCAAAGATGGCGGTTATGAGGAAGCTTGTGTTTGTGAAGGCCAATTTGCGCTTCAGTTGTTTGTGTGGTAAGTGTTTTTTATGAATGAAGTTTGCTGATTTTTTTTGATGGAGTTGCTTGGTTTTGGTTGTCGATGTTTTATGTTGTGAAAATGTGGCTGCTAAGTTTTTTCTAAAACTCCCCTCCTCCTTTTACAGTTGTTGAACATGGTTTTTATAGGATAACATTAGGGTTTGAAGTTATAAAACTTGTTGAAGAAGTGTTGACTGAGAAATTTTTTGTTTGATACTGATGAGAAGTCGCTTTCGGATTTCAGGTTTGGCTAGATCAAGGGATGGATTTCCTTCACCAATTAGTGTAAAAACAAACGCAGGCCTTTGCTGTGGACTTGCAAAAATACCACTTCCAACTTGCTGCGAAACTAGTCACATGTTATGTTATTGTTTGTAGGCAAGTTGGTGTGTTATGAATAGGTAAGTCCCTTTCACTCTTTTACTTTTGCAATTTTCTGATATTACTTTTCTGATACAACTTTACTTTGTGATGCAGGTGCCTTGGGGATTACACAGGTGAAGGGCCCCAGTGCCTTGTTGCTGTTGTTGTACTTTGCAGGACCGCCTTTTTGCTGTACTGTGTATTGTGGATTTCTTGGCTTTTGTTCTCTTCTTTTTTTATTAGTAAGTATTGGTGCGGCAAGAATTGGTGAGAAACAAAATTGGGTGGCTGCAAAACTGTTTATAGTTTCTTTTTTCTTAAAAATCTTGTGACATTTGATGACAATATGCATTAGTGCTGGCTTATGCTTGAACGAAAATGGTCTGATATGTATGTGTATGTGAATATGTAATGATGCTTAGATGTGTGGTATGAAAAACTTGATAAAATGCATGAAAGGAACAAAATGAATTATGTTTTTATTTGGATTAAAAATGCCTATTCTTGGATGAATACTAATCTTCTCTTTATTTCATGTGCATTGAAAATACCGCGAGCACGGAAGTGATGGCTTGGAGTGGAAAACAAAAGATCTAGGAGGACGGTTTTCAAAAGTTCAAATTTCCAAGACACGCATTTTGTATTTCTCACTTTTTTAGGACAAAGTTCAATACTTGGAGATGAGGAACCATGAACCTTTGATGTAGAATTTGAATGAAGTTAGCTTGTAACTTAGAACTTGGAATGAAATTGCGATTTGTATGAAATTCGATTTGAAAATGGAAGGAATCAAGAATTTAGCAAATTGTAAATGCTTGAACACTTGGTATATCAACAACATTGAATTTGAATTGGGAATTGAGGAAATGAATTTTGAATTTTGAATTGGAAATGGAATTGAGGCTTAAAAGAAAGTTGGAAATTAATCTTTGAAAGTTAAAAATGTATTGAGGACAAAACTTGAAATGGACAAAAATTTAAGATAGGAAACTTGAATTAAGACTATGAATTTGAATTGCTTGAAACAAAATTTGAAAACATCTTAGGACAATGGCTTAAAATAAACAAACTTGAGAAAAAACTTGATTGATTAATCCAACTTTGAACTTGAAAGATGGATGGACATAATTAAAATGATTAGAAAATTGGAATATGGAAATTGAGTTGAAATGATGATTGAAATTAGAAATAAAATTGAGCGGAACAAAATTGAACTAAGATTTGAGAACGCAACTTGGATAAGAAAACTTGTAATACAACTTAGAATTGGAGAATGACTTGGGAACTAAGAATTTATCTTGGGATTGGAAATGTCTTAGGGATAAACTCAGGATTAAATTTCAAAAATGGATAAAGTTTGGAAATTGAAGCTATATTAGAAATAGAATCTTAAAAATGGGTTGAAATAAAATTTGAATTATAGTTGAACTAGGAATAAAGACTAATAAAAAAGGATTGAAAATTGAAATTAAAAAAAAATAAAAATAAAAATAAAATTAGGAATAGGAATTCTCCCTTTTAGTAAATAAAAATATAAAAAAAAAGAAAAAAAGAAATTAATATAAAAAATTAAAAGAAGTGTATTAAAAATAAAATTACGTTTAGAAAAGAAACTCTTTTTTAGAATGAAGTTGGAAATAGACGTAGAATTGAATTTAGAAAATGAAAAATGAAACTCAAAAAGAAAAAGAAAAGGAAATAGAAAATAAAATTACGACCATGGAAATGAGTTAAAAGTTAGAAATGGGAAACAGAGAAAAAGAGACAAAAACTTAGAAATGGAAAGCAGATAAAATCAGATTTATAAGACACCTAAAAGATAGTTGGAAACAACAGAAAAATGATAAATATTGGGAAAAAAACCCTGTATGATGCGAGCAATTAGGGGTAAAATTTGGGGTGTGACAGTTGCCCCTATTTAAATAACTTCACCAGATGGCATGAGGAATATTAATCCTCACAAAATCGTAGTGAAAGGTATTTAAATATAAAAACCGAAAATTTTGCCCCCTAAATGCAATGACATGTCGTGAACTTATGTGGGACTATTGCTGGAGATATGATATGCGAGATGCAAGGAAACTTAACATGTTGATTTTTTTAATGAATATACTAAAAATGGTATGATGAATCAACGATGACCCACAAAAACGCAAATGAGGGTGAAGACTCACTGGGGATAACAATATGTCGGGGATGACAAGACAGAAACATGAATTATTCAAAGTGATAAATCAGCAGGTTCAAGAGTAACTACTGGCACTAAGAATGACAAAAGACGGAAAACAAAGCGCAAGATTAAAGACAGACTATCCGAAGTGATGAGTTAGCAAGTTCAAGGTGGTTACTGGGGATTCCCGTGCAACGATTCGGTGATTGAGGAATGTCGCTCCCACCAAATGACACCTAAGGTCAAGAGGGGTACAGACGCGAACGGTCGGCGAAAGAGGAAGAATGAATAGAGTCGCCAGCTAGGCATTTTTATCCCGAAGGAAAGGTAATGCTGCATAAACCTAAGAAAGATATGGATAAGACGGTTGCGAACCAGAGAGACTGAGAAAGGGGGTTGGTTACAACCTGGGAAGGTATTAGCACCCAGATTGTCCGTCGTACTCGACGGGATCCACGCTTAAAAGATTTGTTTTTTAAAGGGGTAGTGTCAGTGCAATCTGTGTATCAAAGCTGGAAAGAATGCAAGTGTCAGTGTAAAAGAAGTGTGAGGTGAAATATGTGAAGTTTCAGTGTAAGAACAAGAATGAAATGCTCAAGACTATGAGGCTCAAAGAATAATGCTGGAAAGAGGGGAATATACAGAGACTTTTGTTCGACAACCGTTAAGTTATGCCTACGTATCCTCTCGTGCAATGAGGAAGTCAGAACACCGTAGTTCGACTCAAAGAGACTGAAAGATAAATTGACTTGTGAACTGCTTACTTGCCTATGCTCAAGTGTATGACCTGTCTGGCTCAGGTGCAAACTGTTTTGCATTAGACGGAAGAAGCAAATTCTCGTTTATGAGTGAATGAGATGAGAAGAGAATCCCGAAGGAGACGATTATTGTTTGTTTTTTGTATTTTCAGTCTTTTATTGCTTTTGAAAATGTGTCATAAGTTAATGAGCTTAAGCCTAAACCAATGGGTTAGTAAGCTCATCACATCTTCCCTCTGATTAGGGGTAATGAGAATACCTTAAGTGTGAAGTCAGCATCTCACACTTAATCACCCTGAAGTAGGATTAAGATCATTAACCTACTTGTGATTATTTAAATGCTTTTGTTGTTTTTGTTTAGTGTTAAGTAATGAGATTAAGCCATAATCAAGGATTTAATGGACTCATTACACCATCCTAATAGAAGGATAATAGATGAGAACACTTAAGCTGAGAAAAATTCCTCAACTTAATCCATGATTAGGGATTAACCTCATGACAAAACAAAGCCTTTATTAAAGTGGTTTTTAGTTAATGATAAGATGAAGAAGTGATTTTTATTGTTTGTAAGACAACTTGAGGAGGACTTGTCCATTAACACTAGGGTTAGTCCTTCTTAACCAATTAAGGAAGAATTAAAACCCTAATGCAAGGCCCAAGTTGCAAGCTTAATGTCTTGATGATTTTTAGATGAATTGATTAAAGGATTTAAACACATTAAGGGTTTAACACTTAGGATTAAAGTTATACACTCCATCCTAATAGAAGGATGCAGGCATAAACTTAATCACAAAGCTTTAAAGCCTTTAGGGTTTAGTCCCTGATTATGAGGTGAGAAGAGAAGACTCAATGAAGACACAAAGGTAAAAGCTAAATGGGGGACTAAACAATCCTAAAATGTTATCATGCTTGGTTGTTCCTAGGGTTTATGAAGTTTGCAAGAAGATCTTCAGAGAAACCACCAGGAAGCAGATGAAAGGAGCAAGAAGCAAAGAGAAGCAAAATAACTTGCTCCACTTAAGGAGACAAGTTGATTGAAGAAAGAAAGTAAAATATGAACATGAATGAGCAAGCCCACTCCAATACACATGCAAAATGCAGCAAAGGAAGTATGAAAGAGATGAAAAGAAACCATGAGAAGTGAAGGCAAATTCACTTCTCAAACAACTTACCACCTGAAATGTTAGCATAAGAGATGAAATGCAATGTAAATGAGATGAAATGTGATGATGCAAACCAAAACCAGGAGCAAGATCATGAAATTAATGATGCTAAGAGATGATACAAACACATGACAAGAGATGAGAATGATCATACAAGCATAAGGATGCAAATGAGGCATGTATTGAACCATGAATGCATATGAAAAGTTATGAAATGCAATGAACATACAACATGGCAAATGAAAGATGCAATGATTAAACATGGTTCTAATATGTCCTAAGATGTATTATAAATCAAAAGAATGCACAAAATGTCAAAGCAAGTCAATGGATGCAAGCAGATGAGAAATGGATGCAAAGGAAAACACAAATTAGGGTTTCATGCATCATGCAAAGCAAAAATCCAAAACCAGAAGCAAATGACTTGATAAAAATTTGAAAATGCAATCAAAGATACCCTAAACCTATGCAAACTCACTGCCCAAAGGAGAGGATCCAACTCTTAACCTATTGAAAGCTATGAATTTCCTAAGATTGCTAGGGTTTTGGGGTACTCACAAAGAAAAATGTCAAAACAAATTGAAAATGCAAGATCAAATCCAACCAATTTTATCGTTTAAACTACATGCTATGCAAGATGCAATGCAAAAAGAATCATCATCCAACTCTCAAGGGTTAGGCAGAAATGAATTTTTGAAGTTTGACATAAAATATTGCCTAAAAATGAAATTAAATCCAATGAAAATGATCAAAAGGTATCAAGAACAATAAAGAAATTTGGTTTGAGAGTTGGACAATGTTTCTAAATGTTTCTAAATGCTATGTGAATTTTTTTTGTGATTTTTAAATACCTAAATGTATTTTTAATTAATTAATTTCCATTAACTAATTAAAAATAATCATTTAAATGATTTAAAAATAATTTTTAATGCAAAAAATAAAAATAAAAATATTTTGGGGTAGGGAAAAATATTTGGAATAAAAATGCAGAAGGAAATATTTTTATAATTTTTCTAAGTATTTTAAATTAAATGACAAAGAAAATGGGATTAAAATGAAATTAAAATTGATTTTAAATGGGAGGTATGCTGATCTGAAGGCCAAGATTCAAAGCTGGGACGCGGGAGTTGACTACGCGCGTGATCTAGTGGCTGAAATTCAAACTGGGCCAATTAAATTAAACAGGATTAATTAAATTAATTAAGTGAGGTTAGGGTTTTAATGAAAGATCCAGGCAATCAAAACGCGCGCGGATCAATGGAAGTCAACCAGATCTAAGGCCTACATTCAAAGTTGGTTAATTACACAGATTAGGGTTTAATGACCCTCAGGTGTCCGGAGAAGACTTCCGGTTGTCTTCTCCGGCGAGACCTTCAACCTATCTCTCTCAAAACCTCACTAAAACGTGCCAAAATCTCCAGATCAACTCAACTAAACACCCTAAACAAGAATCCAACAACAAAACTTATTTATTTTTCATGAATCACGAAGAACAAACGAAAATCAAATTCACGGGCAAAGTTTCAGACAAACCATACATCCTCATTTCTGCATCATTTTCAAAAATTCAAAGCTCATTGCATTCAGGGAAGCATGTAGATCATTTTAGTAACTTAAAACAAGGTTTCTGGAAAAAATAATTTTCGAAGCTACCTGAAGTGAAGCTTTCAGTTTGGAGCTTTTAGGCTGCCTCCTTGCTTCAAAACCTCTCCAATGGACCTCCTGAAGATGCTTTGAGGCTTGGTTTGAGTGTATGGTGGCCGGTTTGTGAGATTGATCAAGTTCTGTTCAGTGAGGGGTGAGAATCGTGTTTTGATTTCAGGGGGTTTCTAGGATGAATGAGGGCAGGGATGTGATCAGGGGAGCATGCTGAGTGATCCTATGAAGTTGGTTTTTATGTTTGATGCTTGTGTGAGGTGTTTCAAATGAAAATGCATAAGAGGCATAAACTTGGTGCTATGGCTTGGAGAGAGTTTCAGGCTTGTGTGTGTGGTGTGTTATGTTGCATTTGGTCCACTTATCACAACTAGAGAGGTCAGAGGAGTTGGTGTGGCACAGGCTGATTGGTATGAGGTTTTTGCAAAAATGTCAAGTTTTGTGTAAGAGAGGTATGGGCCATGGCAGTGAGGGTACAAAGCATGGTTTGGCTGCAGCTTGAATTAGGGAGAGCCATGGAAAAGGATTAGAGGCAATGCAGCAAGTGGACTAGGGTTTATCATAGGTTTTGCAACTTTGTGACCTTTTGCCCCTTTTGAAGTTTCTTGATCCATAAGTCATGAAAATGGCCAAACCTTTGATGCAATCTGAATCTTAGGCCTTGGTTTATGTTTGTACAAAGATTATAAGTTCATTTGAAAGCACAATTTGTCTTGGCAAGTGGTTTTGCAACTTTGCCTCTTTGGTACATGACTTGAAATTATGTGATTTTTCCCAACTTTGACAAGCCATAACTTTTGATCCAAAATGAATTAGCATGAGTTCTTGTACTTTTTGAAAAGGTAATGATCCATTCTACAACTTTCATGACCAAAGTTTCCTCATTTGAAGCATTTTTGAATCAAAAAGAAAGGGTTGAAAAAGATTCCCAAAATGGCAAGTTTCCATTACAAGTCATTTTCCCAAAAAGGCAACTTTGCAAATGGCTTGAGATTCTTCAATTTTGTGAACTTCCAACATCTTCTATGATCAAATAAAGACCATATACATTCAAAATGATGAAGAGCACCCTTTGGTTGGGTCATTGGGGGCCTCAGATGCCATGATTTCACATTGACTTGCTCAAGAAGTCAACTCTTGATCAGATGCCTTCCCCATGGAATTTCTTCATGAAACTTGATATGCATGATACTTATAACATATAGAGACCAATAGAAACAAGAATGACCAAAAAATTTGGAGTTATGGCCTCTGAAACCAAAACCCTAATTTTAGGTCATCTGTGCAGTTAAACCTGGCTCTGCTTCCATGCCATTCTTAGTTCTTGTGATTCTTTGAATTTCTTGACTTTGTGAAGATACAATATGATGTTTTAACATACATGGACCCCTTTGAAGTGATTGATGACCTTTGAAGTGGCTCAAGTGGCTCTTGGATAGCTCAAATCACAAACCCTAGATGCAGATGACTTAGAAGCAATGCAATGAATCACAAATGCAATATGAGATGCTATGATTGAACTTATGCATATGAAAAGGTCACAAGCCATGGTGTGAATGGGTGAGGGCAAATTTGGGGTGTTTACAGCTGCCCCTATTCAAGCATGAGTTAGCTGTGCAGGATGTAAGCAACGGCTTAACAGGCAAACAAGATAACTTGTGGTTGAATACCAAAGACAGTCCAAAATTTGCACTCACAGAATGAAGAAGAAAAGGGATATAGATTGTAAAAGGAAAATAAAGTATAATTATAAAGTGCGGGCGACGGAGGACGACCGTCGAGCAGAGGACGACTGCTGGGGGAAAGAGCAATGACGGGGACGACCGACATGCTAGGGGTATGAGAGATTATGATGGGGGACGGCCATCAAGTAAAGAAATAAGACTCTCTGGGGATTATAGGTAAATGATGGGGACGACCATCAAGCTTAAGGCATAAACGAAATAAATGATGAGGTACGGTCATCAGAGGTGAAGGACGATCACTTAGCAGGGGACGGCTGCTCTGGTGGGAATAAGATGAGGGACGGTCATCTAAGGTGAAGGACGATCACCTGGCAGGGGACGGTTGCCGAAAGCATCACGACATAGGACGAATGTCGGATAAAAAGGTCAACGATGGGGACGGCCATCGGATAAACATGATGAAGGACGATCATCAAGAGGTGAAGGACGATCACCTAGCAGGATACGGCTGCTCTCGGGGTTTATCATGACATAGGACGAATGTCAGATAACAAGATCAACGATGGGGACGGCCATCGGATAAAATGATGAAGGACGATCATCAGGAGGTGAAGGACGATCACCTAGCAGGATACGACTGCTCTCGGGGTTTATCATGACATAGGACGAATGTCAGATAACAAGATCAACGATGGGGACGGCCATCGGATAAAATGATGAAGGACGATCATCAGGAGGTGAAGGACGATCACCTAGCAGGGGACGGCTGCTAAAAATATCACGACATAGGACGAATGTCGAATAAGACGGGTTCTAATGAATAGAGACTCCACTGGGGATTGATGAAGGACGATCATCAAGAGGTGAAGGACGATCACCTAGCAGGGTACGGCTGCCAAAAAGGCATCATGACATAGGACGAATGTCAGATAGAAAGGAAATAGTTTGACAAGTTTTGTTGGGGACTTTGCCGGGGAATAGTAAATGCGGACGAGTGTTTACATCCAAGAAATGAAAGGTATAAGTGTTTGGACATTGTGTATAGATTAAAGATGCGGACGAGCATCCTTAATACTACGATACGGACGAGTATCGGGTAGAAACAAACACTGACACATGTTCAGAGATGATGATACGGACGAGTATCAACTGGTTAACAAAGAACACGGACGAGTACTGATTCTGCGGGGACTCTTCTGGGGAATAGTAGACACAGACGAGTGTCTAAATTCAAGAAGACATAAGTGTTTTGACACGGTGTATAGATTAAAGATGCGGACGAGCATCCTTAAGACTATGATACGGACGAGTATCAGGTAGAAACAAACACTGACACATGTTCAGAGATGATGATACGGACGAGTATCAACTGGTTAACAAAGAACACGGACGAGTACTGATTCTGCGGGGACTCTTCTGGGGAATAGTAGACACAGACGAATGTCTAAATTCAAGAAGACATAAGTGTTTTGACACGGTGTATAGATTAAAGATGCGGACGAGCATCCTTAAGACTATGATACAGACGAGTATCAGGTAGAAACAAACACTGACACATGTTCAGAGATGATGATACAGACGAGTATCAACTGGTTAACAAAGAACACAGACGAGTGTCGAATCTGAGGGGATACAAGTGGTGTATACAAGATACGGACGAGTATCTGTATGAGTGGTATATAGATGAGTAACACGGACGAGTGTCGGAGAAAGTGTATTATAAACAAGTGTATGGTTTCCAAAGTGTTTGGGTGACTATGATGGGGAGGTGACACAGACGGGTGTCAAGGAATTGTATATATGTATCTGTGAGTGCAAAGGGGACGCTTTGGCTTTCTACTGGGGATATGACACGGACGGGTGTTAGGAAGTATCTGTATCTTTAGGGAAATGCCTTGGCTCTCTGCCGGGGATTCTGGGGAGTTTTCTGTATTTTGTTGATGGTAAGCTAGTATTTACAAGTGTTTGATTCAGAACATGGCTTATGATTATGCAATATGTTTGATTTTTGCCGTAATGCTCCGTATTAGATGGAATGCTACACTTTGTGGGGATAATATGATGCGAATGCTATGATTATGCAAAGATACCGATCCGGGATTCGGATCCCGTTGCTGTGAAGATCTCTGACCGATCTTCTTGAAGTGGACATCCCAACTGGGGATAAGATCATTGGTAGATCTGATAAGATGACTTTGCTTGGGGAATAGGTCATTGGTAGACATATCCTTGTAATGGGGGACCCATCTGGGGGTTTGTAGAAGCCTTCTTCACTCTGTTGTGATTTCTTCACGTGTTGCTCTCCCGGGTAGAGGTTGACACTCTGTGGGGAGATGGCTCCCAGGCTTTTGTACTTGGTTGAGGAGGAAACAAATGGCAAATCAGCTGGGGAGAAAGCACCTCCGGTGCTAATTGGGAGATAGACTGAGTAGATAATGGTTTGCCAGCTTGCTGGGGTGAAGCTTTCATGCCCCATGTTGTGCTTTGAATGCCTGCAATCCTGAAAAGACAAAGAAACGCACAAGTAATCCCGAGGTTTCCCTTATCGGATCCCATCATAGGAGTTCAGACACTCCCGGGAGTAAGTATATTTCCTATAAGCACGCATTTTTAGAAGAAAAACATCTGTATTTGTGCAACCAGTATCTTAAGGACATCGGACATTCTTGCAAATGAAAATAAAAATGTACGAAACATGACTGAAAATCTGATTTTATTAATTCATGTGCCCTGAATTGGCAAGATACAGTCCAAGAAACAAATCCCCTGAAATGAGGAGATTGTTACAAATTGAGAGACAAAAGATATTGGCAATATTGATGACGCTTCAGGGAGCTCCCCTTTGCTATGACTCGTATGACATTTGCCGTTCTTCTCGTCTTGCTTTCTGAAGGAGGCTGGTTCTGAAAGAGACTTGATCCTTTCGAAGCTTTCCAAGTTGTAAGTGATACAGATGAATTCAGAGTACAGTTGTTCGCTTATTCCCTTATTTTGCATGGATCGCCCTTTCGGGTTTTCAGTCCATCGGGATACCCTTTTTTGCCTGAGTCGTCCAATGCGGCTTTTCGACTCAGCGGGTGTACATTTTTAATTATTTTCCCTTATTTTTGCCCGAGTCTTTTATTCTGTTTTTGACTCGCCGGGATGCCCTATTTTTGCCTGGACTTACATTCTGTTTTTATGTCCAGCGGGTCATTTTATGCGAAGTATTTTTTAACTACATCTGAATTCACAGGGGACGGGAAGTCTTCACCATCCATAGTGCTGAGCATCAGTGCTCCACCTGAGAAAACCTTCTTTACCACGAATGGCCCTTCGTAGTTCGGAGTCCACTTGCCCCTGTGGTCTGTATGAGGAGGGAGGAGTCTTTTCAGCACAAGATCTCCTACTTGGTACTCTCGGAGTCTGATTTTCTGATCGAAGGCTTTCTTCATTCTTTTCTGATACAGCTGCCCATGACAGATTGCAGCCAATCTCTTCTCTTCAATCAGATTCAGCTGTTCGTATCGGGACCGGACCCATTCTGCTTCATTCAACTTAACATCCATCAATACTCTCAAGGAGGGTAATTCAACTTCAACAGGTAGGACTGCCTCCATACCATATACAAGCTGATACGGTGTTGCCCCAGTAGATGTTCTGATTGATGTACGGTATCCATGCAAGGCAAACGGTAGCATCTCATGCCAGTCTTTGTAGGTGACTACCATCTTTTGCACAATCTTCTTGATATTCTTATTAGCCGCCTCAACAGCGCCATTCATCTTTGGCCTGTAAGGAGAAGAATTGTGGTGTTGGATCTTGAAGTCCCGGCATAGCTCTGCCATCATTTTGTTGTTTAAGTTGGAACCATTGTCAGTAATGATTCGCTCGGGAACTCCATACCGACAGATGATGTCTCTCTTCAGGAATCGGGCTACCACTTGCCTTGTAACATTTGCATAGGAAGCTGCTTCAACCCACTTGGTAAAATAGTCAATGGCTACCAGGATGAATCTATGGCCATTTGAAGCAGTCGGTTCGATCTTGCCAATCATATCAATGCCCCACATAGCAAAAGGCCAAGGTGAAGACATCACATTCAGAGGATTGGGAGGCACATGCACCTTATCCGCATAAATCTGGCATTTATGGCATTTTTTGGCATAAGCACAACAGTCAGCATCCATTGTGATCCAATAATTGTTGGTGTAAGCCCTAGAGGCCAATACTTTTTGGTACTTGTATCGGATTATTCGTTTAATAATAAAAGGCATTTCTTTATTATGTTTGTCTTTCAGAATAATAAAGTCCCTAGAATAGTTAGTCTGTTTAATGAAATGATAAGTGTGACTTAATCATGAGATCCCATTAAACATAAAGACATTATTCTTAAAATATCCGTAGTCAAGCTTTATTGCAAAGTGGGATAACATTAAAGCATTGAGACTATTATGAAGATAGACTGATGATCACATCTCATGGATCATGGATAAAGAGTTATCAAGTCTTGACATAGGTATAAATATTAGGAGTAATATTTATACCGGATTGACCCGCTATGAGAATACTACATAGTATGTTATGCAAAGTGTCATAAGTTATTCTCATGGTGATAATGGTGTATTACCACCCTTCGACCTGAAACCACTATGGACCCTAGATGTAGAGTCGGGTGCTTTATTGTTGATCAAACATTATCCGTAACTGGATGATCATAAAGACAGTTGATGGGCACTCCACGAAGCATGCTGAGGGACATGAGTGTCCTAGATGGAATTTGCCAATCCTGCATAACAGGAGAAATGTCTAAGGGCCCAATATTGATCTGGACAAGGATGACACAGTGTATGCCTTGTGTTCAATATAGACATAGGGGAAAAAGGGTAATTGTACAAACATATATTATCACGAAAAAGGTTTTGTCAGATCACATGACATTTTCGTGACTTGGGTAGCAGTGATGTGTTGCTAGATACCGCTCACTGTTTATTATGTTAAATATATAATTTAATATAATTACCAACGTTACGAAATCCTACAGGGTCACACACATAAGGACAGTTTGATGAGAGATAGAGAAATCAAAGGAACACCGTAAGGTACGGTGCACTTAATTGAAAATAGAAATTCGGATAATATAATAATAATTATTGTTATTTTATAATGGTTATAAAATAATAATAAAATAAATATATTTATTATAATAATAGTTATTATAATAATATATAATATTATTATGGATCATGTGAATTGGGCTTTTAGCCCGCAGCCCACAAGAGAGTCTATAAAAAGAACCCTTGTGATGAAGCTTTCACTTGATGCAATTTCGTTTTTGATTCTCTTTTCTCACTCAAATAATTCCGTTCGTAAGCAGCTAGCACTGTGACCGGAAGCTGTTCGTGTGGACTGAGTAGAGGCGTTGCACTTCATCAACGCTTGTGATCGCTGCATCAAAGATCTGAATCGCCACAAAGAGGTAACGATTCTATCACTGACCATGCTCATTCGTAAGGACCACTAAAGGAAATTTTTGTTTTCCGCTGCGTTTAGATCGCAATTTTCCTTCAGTGGTATCAGAGCCACTTACGAAACCATGGATCTGATAGCTGTTAAATTTCCGTCTTTTCTGTATTTGATTCGATTAAAACACAGAATAAATTTAATAATAAACGATTAATTAAATTTGGCATCTGTTGTGTACGATTTGGATGATTGATGTTGATTATGCTTCAGAAACCGACATTAGTATGGTGAATTTGTGCGATACATTGATCATCCATAGGTTACACAATTAGATCGATCACTTTTATATAAGATATAAGAAATTCTGATGCAAAGATGGTATATGGGATATACTGTTTTGATTTCATCCATTCAATCACATAAGGATTGTAATTCTTTTGAAAGATCATCATTTTCATTCGCTTCGGAATCCGACGTTAGTATGGTGAAGCAATGACATGTTGATCTATCATATTGAGTTATCAATCGAGTTTTGTTTGACGGCATGAATGTGTTTGATCTATCATATTGAAAGTGTTGTATTGCCGCAGACTTTTCCGGTTGGGGTTGTAAATGCACAAAAAGGCATCATGACATAGGACGAATGTCAGATAGAAAGGAAATAGTTTGACAAGTTTTGTTGGGGACTTTGCCGGGGAATAGTAAATGCGGACGAGTGTTTACATCCAAGAAATGAAAGGTATAAGTGTTTGGACATTGTGTATAGATTAAAGATGCGGACGAGCATCCTTAATACTACGATACGGACGAGTATCGGGTAGAAACAAACACTGACACATGTTCAGAGATGATGATACGGACGAGTATCAACTGGTTAACAAAGAACACGGACGAGTACTGATTCTGCGGGGACTCTTCTGGGGAATAGTAGACACAGACGAGTGTCTAAATTCAAGAAGACATAAGTGTTTTGACACGGTGTATAGATTAAAGATGCGGACGAGCATCCTTAAGACTATGATACGGACGAGTATCAGGTAGAAACAAACACTGACACATGTTCAGAGATGATGATACGGACGAGTATCAACTGGTTAACAAAGAACACGGACGAGTACTGATTCTGCGGGGACTCTTCTGGGGAATAGTAGACACAGACGAATGTCTAAATTCAAGAAGACATAAGTGTTTTGACACGGTGTATAGATTAAAGATGCGGACGAGCATCCTTAAGACTATGATACAGACGAGTATCAGGTAGAAACAAACACTGACACATGTTCAGAGATGATGATACAGACGAGTATCAACTGGTTAACAAAGAACACAGACGAGTGTCGAATCTGAGGGGATACAAGTGGTGTATACAAGATACGGACGAGTATCTGTATGAGTGGTATATAGATGAGTAACACGGACGAGTGTCGGAGAAAGTGTATTATAAACAAGTGTATGGTTTCCAAAGTGTTTGGGTGACTATGATGGGGAGGTGACACAGACGGGTGTCAAGGAATTGTATATATGTATCTGTGAGTGCAAAGGGGACGCTTTGGCTTTCTACTGGGGATATGACACGGACGGGTGTTAGGAAGTATCTGTATCTTTAGGGAAATGCCTTGGCTCTCTGCCGGGGATTCTGGGGAGTTTTCTGTATTTTGTTGATGGTAAGCTAGTATTTACAAGTGTTTGATTCAGAACATGGCTTATGATTATGCAATATGTTTGATTTTTGCCGTAATGCTCCGTATTAGATGGAATGCTACACTTTGTGGGGATAATATGATGCGAATGCTATGATTATGCAAAGATACCGATCCGGGATTCGGATCCCGTTGCTGTGAAGATCTCTGACCGATCTTCTTGAAGTGGACATCCCAACTGGGGATAAGATCATTGGTAGATCTGATAAGATGACTTTGCTTGGGGAATAGGTCATTGGTAGACATATCCTTGTAATGGGGGACCCATCTGGGGGTTTGTAGAAGCCTTCTTCACTCTGTTGTGATTTCTTCACGTGTTGCTCTCCCGGGTAGAGGTTGACACTCTGTGGGGAGATGGCTCCCAGGCTTTTGTACTTGGTTGAGGAGGAAACAAATGGCAAATCAGCTGGGGAGAAAGCACCTCCGGTGCTAATTGGGAGATAGACTGAGTAGATAATGGTTTGCCAGCTTGCTGGGGTGAAGCTTTCATGCCCCATGTTGTGCTTTGAATGCCTGCAATCCTGAAAAGACAAAGAAACGCACAAGTAATCCCGAGGTTTCCCTTATCGGATCCCATCATAGGAGTTCAGACACTCCCGGGAGTAAGTATATTTCCTATAAGCACGCATTTTTAGAAGAAAAACATCTGTATTTGTGCAACCAGTATCTTAAGGACATCGGACATTCTTGCAAATGAAAATAAAAATGTACGAAACATGACTGAAAATCTGATTTTATTAATTCATGTGCCCTGAATTGGCAAGATACAGTCCAAGAAACAAATCCCCTGAAATGAGGAGATTGTTACAAATTGAGAGACAAAAGATATTGGCAATATTGATGACGCTTCAGGGAGCTCCCCTTTGCTATGACTCGTATGACATTTGCCGTTCTTCTCGTCTTGCTTTCTGAAGGAGGCTGGTTCTGAAAGAGACTTGATCCTTTCGAAGCTTTCCAAGTTGTAAGTGATACAGATGAATTCAGAGTACAGTTGTTCGCTTATTCCCTTATTTTGCATGGATCGCCCTTTCGGGTTTTCAGTCCATCGGGATACCCTTTTTTGCCTGAGTCGTCCAATGCGGCTTTTCGACTCAGCGGGTGTACATTTTTAATTATTTTCCCTTATTTTTGCCCGAGTCTTTTATTCTGTTTTTGACTCGCCGGGATGCCCTATTTTTGCCTGGACTTACATTCTGTTTTTATGTCCAGCGGGTCATTTTATGCGAAGTATTTTTTAACTACATCTGAATTCACAGGGGACGGGAAGTCTTCACCATCCATAGTGCTGAGCATCAGTGCTCCACCTGAGAAAACCTTCTTTACCACGAATGGCCCTTCGTAGTTCGGAGTCCACTTGCCCCTGTGGTCTGTATGAGGAGGGAGGAGTCTTTTCAGCACAAGATCTCCTACTTGGTACTCTCGGAGTCTGATTTTCTGATCGAAGGCTTTCTTCATTCTTTTCTGATACAGCTGCCCATGACAGATTGCAGCCAATCTCTTCTCTTCAATCAGATTCAGCTGTTCGTATCGGGACCGGACCCATTCTGCTTCATTCAACTTAACATCCATCAATACTCTCAAGGAGGGTAATTCAACTTCAACAGGTAGGACTGCCTCCATACCATATACAAGCTGATACGGTGTTGCCCCAGTAGATGTTCTGATTGATGTACGGTATCCATGCAAGGCAAACGGTAGCATCTCATGCCAGTCTTTGTAGGTGACTACCATCTTTTGCACAATCTTCTTGATATTCTTATTAGCCGCCTCAACAGCGCCATTCATCTTTGGCCTGTAAGGAGAAGAATTGTGGTGTTGGATCTTGAAGTCCCGGCATAGCTCTGCCATCATTTTGTTGTTTAAGTTGGAACCATTGTCAGTAATGATTCGCTCGGGAACTCCATACCGACAGATGATGTCTCTCTTCAGGAATCGGGCTACCACTTGCCTTGTAACATTTGCATAGGAAGCTGCTTCAACCCACTTGGTAAAATAGTCAATGGCTACCAGGATGAATCTATGGCCATTTGAAGCAGTCGGTTCGATCTTGCCAATCATATCAATGCCCCACATAGCAAAAGGCCAAGGTGAAGACATCACATTCAGAGGATTGGGAGGCACATGCACCTTATCCGCATAAATCTGGCATTTATGGCATTTTTTGGCATAAGCACAACAGTCAGCATCCATTGTGATCCAATAATTGTTGGTGTAAGCCCTAGAGGCCAATACTTTTTGGTACTTGTATCGGATTATTCGTTTAATAATAAAAGGCATTTCTTTATTATGTTTGTCTTTCAGAATAATAAAGTCCCTAGAATAGTTAGTCTGTTTAATGAAATGATAAGTGTGACTTAATCATGAGATCCCATTAAACATAAAGACATTATTCTTAAAATATCCGTAGTCAAGCTTTATTGCAAAGTGGGATAACATTAAAGCATTGAGACTATTATGAAGATAGACTGATGATCACATCTCATGGATCATGGATAAAGAGTTATCAAGTCTTGACATAGGTATAAATATTAGGAGTAATATTTATACCGGATTGACCCGCTATGAGAATACTACATAGTATGTTATGCAAAGTGTCATAAGTTATTCTCATGGTGATAATGGTGTATTACCACCCTTCGACCTGAAACTACTATGGACCCTAGATGTAGAGTCGGGTGCTTTATTGTTGATCAAACATTATCCGTAACTGGATGATCATAAAGACAGTTGATGGGCACTCCACGAAGCATGCTGAGGGACATGAGTGTCCTAGATGGAATTTGCCAATCCTGCATAACAGGAGAAATGTCTAAGGGCCCAATATTGAACTGGACAAGGATGACACAGTGTATGCCTTGTGTTCAATATAGACATAGGGGCAAAAGGGTAATTGTACAAACATATATTATCACGAAAAAGGTTTTGTCAGATCACATGACATTTTCGTGACTTGGGTAGCAGTGATGTGTTGCTAGATACCGCTCACTGTTTATTATGTTAAATATATAATTTAATATAATTACCAACGTTACGAAATCCTACAGGGTCACACACATAAGGACAGTTTGATGAGAGATAGAGAAATCAAAGGAACACCGTAAGGTACGGTGCACTTAATTGAAAATAGAAATTCGGATAATATAATAATAATTATTGTTATTTTATAATGGTTATAAAATAATAATAAAATAAATATATTTATTATAATAATAGTTATTATAATAATATATAATATTATTATGGATCATGTGAATTGGGCTTTTAGCCCGCAGCCCACAAGAGAGTCTATAAAAAGAACCCTTGTGATGAAGCTTTCACTTGATGCAATTTCGTTTTTGATTCTCTTTTCTCACTCAAATAATTCCGTTCGTAAGCAGCTAGCACTGTGACCGGAAGCTGTTCGTGTGGACTGAGTAGAGGCGTTGCACTTCATCAACGCTTGTGATCGCTGCATCAAAGATCTGAATCGCCACAAAGAGGTAACGATTCTATCACTGACCATG
The DNA here is from genome assembly GCA_963966055.1 of Lathyrus aphaca. Classification (NCBI taxonomy): domain Eukaryota; kingdom Viridiplantae; phylum Streptophyta; class Magnoliopsida; order Fabales; family Fabaceae; genus Lathyrus; species Lathyrus aphaca. The sequence goes on along the minus strand of OZ014519.1, from coordinate 732,421,875 downwards.
CTCATTCGTAAGGACCACTAAAGGAAATTTTTGTTTTCCGCTGCGTTTAGATCGCAATTTTCCTTCAGTGGTATCAGAGCCACTTACGAAACCATGGATCTGATAGCTGTTAAATTTCCGTCTTTTCTGTATTTGATTCGATTAAAACACAGAATAAATTTAATAATAAACGATTAATTAAATTTGGCATCTGTTGTGTACGATTTGGATGATTGATGTTGATTATGCTTCAGAAACCGACATTAGTATGGTGAATTTGTGCGATACATTGATCATCCATAGGTTACACAATTAGATCGATCACTTTTATATAAGATATAAGAAATTCTGATGCAAAGATGGTATATGGGATATACTGTTTTGATTTCATCCATTCAATCACATAAGTATTGTAATTCTTTTGAAAGATCATCATTTTCATTCGCTTCGGAATCCGACGTTAGTATGGTGAAGCAATGACATGTTGATCTATCATATTGAGTTATCAATCGAGTTTTGTTTGACGGCATGAATGTGTTTGATCTATCATATTGAAAGTGTTGTATTGCCGCAGACTTTTCCGGTTGGGGTTGTAAATGCACAAAAAGGCATCATGACATAGGACGAATGTCAGATAGAAAGGAAATAGTTTGACAAGTTTTGTTGGGGACTTTGCCGGGGAATAGTAAATGCGGACGAGTGTTTACATCCAAGAAATGAAAGGTATAAGTGTTTGGACATTGTGTATAGATTAAAGATGCGGACGAGCATCCTTAATACTACGATACGGACGAGTATCGGGTAGAAACAAACACTGACACATGTTCAGAGATGATGATACGGACGAGTATCAACTGGTTAACAAAGAACACGGACGAGTACTGATTCTGCGGGGACTCTTCTGGGGAATAGTAGACACAGACGAGTGTCTAAATTCAAGAAGACATAAGTGTTTTGACACGGTGTATAGATTAAAGATGCGGACGAGCATCCTTAAGACTATGATACGGACGAGTATCAGGTAGAAACAAACACTGACACATGTTCAGAGATGATGATACGGACGAGTATCAACTAGTTAACAAAGAACACGGACGAGTACTGATTCTGCGGGGACTCTTCTGGGGAATAGTAGACACAGACGAATGTCTAAATTCAAGAAGACATAAGTGTTTTGACACGGTGTATAGATTAAAGATGCGGACGAGCATCCTTAAGACTATGATACAGACGAGTATCAGGTAGAAACAAACACTGACACATGTTCAGAGATGATGATACAGACGAGTATCAACTGGTTAACAAAGAACACAGACGAGTGTCGAATCTGAGGGGATACAAGTGGTGTATACAAGATACGGACGAGTATCTGTATGAGTGGTATATAGATGAGTAACACGGACGAGTGTCGGAGAAAGTGTATTATAAACAAGTGTATGGTTTCCAAAGTGTTTGGGTGACTATGATGGGGAGGTGACACAGACGGGTGTCAAGGAATTGTATATATGTATCTGTGAGTGCAAAGGGGACGCTTTGGCTTTCTACTGGGGATATGACACGGACGGGTGTCAGGAAGTATCTGTATCTTTAGGGAAATGCCTTGGCTCTCTGCCGGGGATTCTGGGGAGTTTTCTGTATTTTGTTGATGGTAAGCTAGTATTTACAAGTGTTTGATTCAGAACATGGCTTATGATTATGCAATATGTTTGATTTTTACCGTAATGCTCCGTATTAGATGGAATGCTACACTTTGTGGGGATAATATGATGCGAATGCTATGATTATGCAAAGATACCGATCCGGGATTCGGATCCCGTTGCTGTGAAGATCTCTGACCGATCTGCTTGAAGTGGACATCCCAACTGGGGATAAGATCATTGGTAGATCTGATAAGATGACTTTGCTTGGGGAATAGGTCATTGGTAGACATATCCTTGTAATGGGGGACCCATCTGGGGGTTTGTAGAAGCCTTCTTCACTCTGTTGTGATTTCTTCACGTGTTGCTCTCCCGGGTAGAGGTTGACACTCTGTGGGGAGATGGCTCCCAGGCTTTTGTACTTGGTTGAGGAGGAAACAAATGGCAAATCAGCTGGGGAGAAAGCACCTCCGGTGCTAATTGGGAGATAGACTGAGTAGATAATGGTTTGCCAGCTTGCTGGGGTGAAGCTTTCATGCCCCATGTTGTGCTTTGAATGCCTGCAATCCTGAAAAGACAAAGAAACGCACAAGTAATCCCGAGGTTTCCCTTATCGGATCCCATCATAGGAGTTCAGACACTCCCGGGAGTAAGTATATTTCCTATAAGCACGCATTTTTAGAAGAAAAACATCTGTATTTGTGCAACCAGTATCTTAAGGACATCGGACATTCTTGCAAATGAAAATAAAAATGTACGAAACATGACTGAAAATATGATTTTATTAATTCATGTGCCCTGAATTGGCAAGATACAGTCCAAGAAACAAATCCCCTGAAATGAGGAGATTGTTACAAATTGAGAGACAAAAGATATTGGCAATATTGACGACGCTTCAGGGAGCTCCCCTTTGCTATGACTCGTATGACATTTGCCGTTCTTCTCGTCTTGCTTTCTGAAGGAGGCTGGTTCTGAAAGAGACTTGATCTTTTCGAAGCTTTCCAAAGTGTGATCAATCAGCCGAAATTTAATTTAGTTTATTTAATTATCGGAATTTTAAACTAATAATAAAAGTGTGTTTATTATTATTTATTTGTGGTGATCAGTTATGGCCTTAGTTTATCCTTTATTATTGTTTTGGGATTTTTAAATACGGCCTGCGTGTCGTGCCTCTCTCTCAATCTCTTTATGTAACTTCTTTTCTCATCTCACTCCCTCGTATGTAAAACGAGTTTTCTTTTATGTAATGTAATATTATGTTATGAAGAAAAAAGAAGTATTCAATATTAAAGGAGGATAACCTTGGAGATCATGCTTGGAGAAGCTTAGATCGTTATTAGGTTAGCTTAGGTTCTCTCATTGGCTTGAGAGAACAATTGCGTTAGGGGCCATAATTGTATCTTTTTATATGTATGTTGATGCATGTAATTGTATGTTGATGCATGTGAGAGACGTTTTGCATGTTAAGCCGGTGAGATCAAACTAATAACAAATTCCCTCAAAATTAAATATTAAGTTTATGCTTTCCAATTTTTAGCACTCATCAAGACTAGTATCGAGCATTGTAGGTTTCGCCTACGCGAGGTGCGTGTTCTATATTAGTAAGGTGTGATGGGATAATTGTAATATCCAATTGCTAAAACAATGGGTCAAACTTAACTAAACAAATTATAATAAGATTATACATGTTTAGAAGCAAGAATTGGGAATGATTCATGTGATGGATCAGAATAAGGAGTTATTCACCCAATTGAAAATATTCGAGAGTTGTATGAGATACAATTGGAAGGAGTTCCTACCTAAATAACTTAGTTTTGTGTAATCAGCCTAACGCTGACTTAAAACAAAGTGAAACATGGATCTCGACCCACTAGAAAGTCTTCCAACGGGATTTTCCGAATCAAATGATGAGGGTCATTTGTTTTGAATAAAATAGTGGGAGCATATTTGATTAAAGGCCTAATTAAATATGTTGTTTTTAATGATACTTATATTTTCATATTTCTCTTGTAGATTACCATGACAACAAACACATCGAACAATATTTTGCGATCCATCCTAGATAAGGAAAAATTGTCTGGGACAAATTTCCTGGATTGGCACCGTAATCTGAGGATTGTCCTCAAGCACGATAAGAAGCTGTATGTCTTGGAGACACCAGTTCCTGAGGAGGAACCTCCTAGTTCTCCACCAAAGGCAGAAAGAGATGCTTATAAGAAGCATTTCGATGATGCCAATGAAACTGCTTGCCTCATGCTTGCTACCATGAACTCTGAGTTGCAAAAGCAACACGAGAACATGTCTGCGTTCGATATGATCGGACATCTGAAAATGCTTTATCAAGAGCAAGCAAGAAATGAGAGGTTTCAGGTTTCAAAGTCCCTTTTTAACAGCAAGTTAGCTGAGGGAGCCCCTGTAAGTCCCCATGTACTCAAGATGATTGGGTATGTGGAGAACCTTGACAGATTAGGGTTTCCCCTTGGAAAAGAACTTGTGATTGATCTGATCTTGCAATCGTTGCCAGAGAGCTTCAGTCAGTTTGTCCTGAATTTCAATATGAATGACTTGGACAAAAGTCTTCCAGAACTGCTAGGCATGTTGAGAACTGCTGAGCAGAATATGAAGACAAAAGGGAAATCCATTCTGATGGTCAGTAATGGAAAGAAACATAACAAGAGGCCCATCAAACAGGGTGGTAGAGGGAAAGGCAAGGAAGTTGCCAAAACCAAACCCACTCCTCCTGTTTTGAAGCCTAGTGGAGGAATAGCAAAGGAGGGCACTTGCTTCCATTGCGGTAAGACCGGACATTGGGAGAGAAATTGCCCAAAGTACCTGGAAGATAAGAATAATGGAGTAGAGACTTCAAATTCAGGTATTTTTGTTATTGAAATTAATTTATCTACTTCTGCATCATGGGTATTAGATACTGGATGCGGTTCTCACATTTGTACTAATGTGCAGGGGCTAAAAAGGAGTAGAGATTTGGCAAAAGGTGAAGTTAACCTACGAGTTGGCAATGGAGCAAAGGTTGCTGCTTTAGCTGTAGGAACTTATGTTTTAACTTTACCTAGTGGTTTAATAATTCAGTTAGAGAACTGTTATTATGTACCTGCAATTAGCAGGAATATTATTTCTGTTTCTTGTTTGGACAAGTTTGGTTTTTCATTCATAATAAAGAACAATTGTTGCTCCATTTATTTGAATGATATATTCTATGCTACTGCAAAAATGAATAATGGACTATATGTCCTTGATCTTGAAATGCCAATTTATAACATTAATACTAAAAGGTTGAAACCTAATGAGTTGAATCCAACTTACCTTTGGCACTGTCGATTAGGCCATATAAATGAGAAACGCATTTCCAAACTCCATAAAGATGGACTCTTGGACTCTTTTGATTATGAATCATATGAGACATGCAGATCTTGTTTAATTGGAAAGATGACAAAGTCCCCATTCACAGGAAAAGGTGAAAAGGCTAATGATCTTTTGGCACTCATACATACTGATGTATGTGGACCACTGAACATACCAGCCAGAGGAGGTTTTCAGTACTTCATCACTTTTACTGATGACTTCAGTAGATACGGATATGTGTATTTAATGAAACACAAATCTGAGTCCTTTGAAAAGTTCAAGGAATTCAAGAATGAAGTACAAAACCAACTAGGTAAGAATATTAAAGTTCTTCGATCAGATCGAGGCGGTGAATATTTAAGCCTAGAATTTGATGACCATCTAAAAGAGTATGGGATTCTATCCCAACTTACTCCTCCTGGAACACCACAATGGAATGGTGTATCTGAGAGAAGAAATCGAACCTTGTTAGACATGGTCCGATCCATGATGAGTCACGCCGATCTTCCAAACTCCTTTTGGGGACATGCATTATTAACAGCAGCTTACACACTTAACCGTGTTCCATCCAAAAAGGTTGATAAGACACCATATGAGATATGGAGTGGTAAGAAACCACATATGTCTTACATGAAGATTTGGGGTTGCGAAGTTTACGTCAAACGACAAATTTCAACCAAGCTTGAGCCCAAATCTGACAAATGCTTATTTGTGGGGTATCCTAAAGAAACAAGAGGATATTACTTCTACAATCCTTCTGAGGGCAAAGTGTTTGTCGCTCGAACTGGAGTCTTTCTGGAAAGGGATTTTATTTCCAAAGGAAACAGTGGGAGGAAAATAGAGCTTGAAGAAATTCAAGAATCACAAAACATTGAAACACCTATGGAGGAACTAGAGCAGGAAACACAAGTAGTTGTGGAAGAGCAACCTGCTCAAGTAGAACAAGACCAGCGTAGGTCAAGCAGGATACGTCACCAACCTGAGAGATATGGATATCTCATAAGTGATCAGGGTGATGTATTACTCATGGATCAAGATGAGCCTGTGACCTACAAAGAGGCCATAATTGGTCCTGAGTCTGAGAAGTGGCTAGAAGCCATGAAATCTGAAATGGATTCCATGTACACAAACCAGGTTTGGACCTTGGTAGAACCTCCTATAGGAGTTAACCCTATAGGATGCAAGTGGGTCTTCAAGAAGAAGACTGACATGGATGGTAAGGTACATACCTATAAAGCAAGACTGGTTGCAAAAGGCTATAAACAAATTCATGGGGTTGACTATGATGAAACCTTTTCACCAGTTGCAATGCTTAAATCTGTTCGGATTTTACTTGCCATCGCTGCATATCATGATTATGAAATATGGCAGATGGATGTCAAAACTGCTTTCCTTAATGGGAATCTTCTTGAGGATGTGTACATGACACAACCTGAAGGATTTGACATACCACAAGATGCCCAAAAGATATGCAAGTTACAGCGATCAATCTATGGATTGAAGCAAGCTTCCAGAAGCTGGAATCTTCGTTTTGATGAAACCGTAAAACAATATGGATTTTCATCAAAAATGAAGATGAACCTTGTGTCTACAAGAAGGTTAGTGGGAGCATGATCGTGTTTCTGGTATTATATGTAGATGACATATTACTCATTGGAAACGATGTCCCTACCTTGCAACAAGTGAAGACTTGGTTAGGGAATTGTTTTTCTATGAAAGACCTAGGTGAAGCAGCCTATATACTAGGAATTAGGATATATAGAGATAGATCACAAAAACTGCTTGGCCTAAGTCAGAGTACATACATAGATAAAGTGTTGAGACGCTTTAATATGCATGATTCCAAGAAAGGATTCATACCTATGCAACATGGTCTGTGTTTATCAAAAACACAATCCCCTTCAACTAAGGAAGAAAGGGATCGCATGAATAAGATTCCATATGCATCTGCAATAGGATCTATCATGTATGCCATGTTATGTACTCGACCAGATGTCTTGTATGCATTAAGTGCAACGAGTAGGTACCAATCTGATCCCGGTGATGCTCACTGGGTAGCTGTCAAGAATATCCTTAAGTACTTGAGAAGGACTAAGGATTCATTCTTGATATATGGAGGTCAGGAAGAGCTTGATGTAATTGGTTACACTGATGCTAGCTTCCAGACAGATAAGGATGATTTTAGATCACAATCTGGTTATGTGTTCTGTCTCAATGGTGGCGCTGTGAGCTGGAAAAGTTCAAAGCAAGAAACAGTTGTTGATTCTACAACTGAGGCCGAGTATATTGCTGCCTCAAATGCAGCAAAGGAAGCTGTTTGGATCAAGAAGTTCATTAGTGAACTTGGCATAGTCCCTAGCATTGTGGATCCCATTGGTTTATATTGTGATAACAATGGTGCTATCGCACAAGCTAAGGAGCCTAGATCTCACCAACGATCCAAACACATACTTAGGCGTTATCACCTCATTCGAGAGATAATCGATCGGGGAGATGTGAAGATATGCAGAGTACCTACACTTGACAATATCGCTGACCCATTAACAAAGCCTCTTGCGCAACAGAAGCATGATGGTCATACTAGATCTATGGGTATTAAGGGTATGCCTAATTGGCTCTAGTGCTAGTGGGAGATTGTTGGTGTAAGCCCTAGAGGCCAATACTTTTTGGTACTTGTATTGGATTATTCGTTTAATAATAAAAGGCATTTCTTTATTATGTTTGTCTTTCAGAATAATAAAGTCCCTAGAATAGTTAGTCTGTTTAATGAAATGATAAGTGTGACTTAATCATGAGATCCCATTAAACATAAAGACATTATTCTTAAAATATCCGTAGTCAAGCTTTATTGCAAAGTGGGATAACATTAAAGCATTGAGACTATTATGAAGATAGACTGATGATCACATCTCATGGATCATGGATAAAGAGTTATCAAGTCTTGACATAGGTATAAATATTAGGAGTAATATTTATACCGGATTGACCCGCTATGAGAATACTACATAGTATGTTATGCAAAGTGTCATAAGTTATTCTCATGGTGATAATGGTGTATTACCACCCTTCGACCTGAAACCACTATGGACCCTAGATGTAGAGTCGGGTGCTTTATTGTTGATCAAACATTATCCGTAACTGGATGATCATAAAGACAGTTGATGGGCACTCCACGAAGCATGCTGAGGGACATGAGTGTCCTAGATGGAATTTGCCAATCCTGCATAACAGGAGAAATGTCTAAGGGCCCAATATTGATCTGGACAAGGATGACACAGTGTATGCCTTGTGTTCAATATAGACATAGGGGAAAAAGGGTAATTGTACAAACATATATTATCACGAAAAAGGTTTTGTCAGATCACATGACATTTTCGTGACTTGGGTAGCAGTGATGTGTTGCTAGATACCGCTCACTGTTTATTATGTTAAATATATAATTTAATATAATTACCAACGTTACGAAATCCTACAGGGTCACACACATAAGGACAGTTTGATGAGAGATAGAGAAATCAAAGGAACACCGTAAGGTACGGTGCACTTAATTGAAAATAGAAATTCGGATAATATAATAATAATTATTGTTATTTTATAATGGTTATAAAATAATAATAAAATAAATATATTTATTATAATAATAGTTATTATAATAATATATAATATTATTATGGATCATGTGAATTGGGCTTTTAGCCCGCAGCCCACAAGAGAGTCTATAAAAAGAACCCTTGTGATGAAGCTTTCACTTGATGCAATTTCGTTTTTGATTCTCTTTTCTCACTCAAATAATTCCGTTCGTAAGCAGCTAGCACTGTGACCGGAAGCTGTTCGTGTGGACTGAGTAGAGGCGTTGCACTTCATCAACGCTTGTGATCGCTGCATCAAAGATCTGAATCGCCACAAAGAGGTAACGATTCTATCACTGACCATGCTCATTCGTAAGGACCACTAAAGGAAATTTTTGTTTTCCGCTGCGTTTAGATCGCAATTTTCCTTCAATAATAACCTGATCTTAGCAACTTTTTGGCCATGGTATGCCCTCCTGCATCGGTACCAAAGGATCCTTCGTGCACTTCGTGCATTAACAAGCCTGCTTCTGTCTTATCAACGCATCTGAGGAGTACCATATCAAAGTTTCTCTTATACAGGGAACCATCAGTATTCAGGAAGAAACTACCAGCAAGCCTTCTTAATGTCTTCTTATCATTGGAAGATGCCCTAGGTGGGTATGTTTGATCCTCTAAGAAGCATTTGATATCATGGAACCAAGGCTTATCATCTTTTATAACGTCTGTTGAGAATACATATGCTGGTCTGTCAAGTCTGGACACTGAAATCCGAGGCACAAAGTTGGCAACCTGAACCTTGATCATTGATGAAATGGTAGCCAGAGCATCTGCAAACTGATTCTCGTCCCGAGGGATATACTCAAGCTTGACCGTTGTAAAGAAGGTCAATAACCTCCTTGTATAATCCCTATAAGGTATCAGATGATCCTGGTGTGTGTACCATTTGCCGTTGGTTTGATTAACTACCAGAGCTGAATCTCCGAATACAGTCAATGTTTTGATTCTGAGGTCAATGGCTTCCTCAAGACCCATAATACAAGCTTCGTATTCAGCTTCGTTGTTAGTGCAGTTGAAGGTGAGCTTTGCCGAGAAAGGCAGGTGAACTCCCTTAGGTGTAATGAGTACTGCACCAACACCACGACCATTCATATTAACAGCCCCATCAAACATCATAGTCCATTCTTCTTCCGGGTCAGGCCCTTCAGTGTGAACAAGCTCTTTATGATCTTTTGCCTTTATGAACATGATGTCTTCATCAGGGAAGTCAAATCTCATAGGCTGGTAATCATCAATAGGCTGCTCAGCAAGATAATCAGACAATACATTGCCCTTGATGGCTTTTTGAGACGTGTACTGGATGTCATATTCTGTGAGGATCATTTGCCATCTTGCAACCCGTCCGGTAAGTGCTGGCTTCTCAAAAATGTACTTAACTGGGTCCATCTTTGAGATCAATAAGGTAGTGTGGGTCAACATATACTGTCTTAGTCGGCGAGCAGCCCACGCTAAAGCACAACAAGTTTTCTCAAGCAGTGAATAACGTTGTTCACAGTCGGTAAACTTTTTGCTTAGGTAGTAAATTGCATACTCTTTTCGACCAGACTCGTCATGCTGGCCCAGCACACACCCCATTGACTCTTCTAATACTGTCAAGTACATGATTAGAGGTCTTCCTTCCACTGGAGACATAAGGATTGGAGGCTCTTGTAAGTATTCCTTGATTTTGTCAAAAGCCCTCTGGCAGTCTTCGTTCCACATGACCGTTTGTTCTTTTCTTAACAGCTTGAACAAGGGTTCACAGGTTGCAGTAAGGTGAGATATGAACCGTGAAATGTAGTTCAATCTACCTAGAAACCCTCGAACTTCTTTTTCTGTCTTTGGTGCAGGCATTTCTTGAATGGCTTTGACTTTATCAGGGTCAACTTCAATCCCTTTCTCACTTACAATAAATCCCAGCAACTTACCAGATCGCACCCCGAATGTGCATTTGTTGGGGTTCAACTTCAGTTGGTACTTCCTCAGACGCTTGAATAACTTCAAAAAATTCACCAGGTGGTCTTCTTCTGTGAGGGACTTGGCAATCATGTCATCCACATAACATTCAATTTCTTTATGGATCATGTCATGGAATAATGTTACCATAGCCCGTTGATAAGTTGCACCAGCATTCTTCAGTCCGAATGGCATCACCTTATAACAGAACGTGCCCCAGGGTGTGATGAAAGTTGTCTTCTCCATGTCTTCAGGTGACATCTTGATCTGGTTGTATCCTGAAAATCCATCCATGAAGGAGAATACCGAGAACTGAGCCGTGTTATCAACCAATACATCAATGTGAGGTAAAGGGAAGTCATCTTTCGGGCTGGCTCTGTTCAGATCCCGGTAGTCCACACACATTTTCACTTAGCCGTCTTTCTTAGGCACAGGTACAATATTAGCAACCCACGGCGGATAGCTAGTTACAGCAAGGAAGCCGGCGTCCCACTGTTTTTGTACCTCCTCTTTTATCTTCATTGCCATATCTGGGCGAGTACGGCGCAACTTCTGTTTTACTGGCGGGCAGTCTTCTTTTAAAGGCAGCTTGTGCATAGCAATATCGGTGTCCAACCCCGGCATATCCTGATAAGACCAAGCAAAGACATCCACATACTCCCGAAGCATATCAATCAGTTGTTCTTTCACTGAGTCTTGTAGGCAGGCCCCGATCTTAACCTCTTTCACGTCTTCTTCCGTACCAAGATTAACCGTTTCGACTTCCTCCTGATGAGGAGTGATAACCTTCTCCTCTTGCCTTAACAACCTGGCTAGCTCTTCAGGAAGCTCATAATCTTCTTCAAACCCTTCATCAGCTTGATTGATTGGATTGTCAAAGTCATACGGAGCCATAGCAGTGTTGTTGTCGGTGCAGTCTGAAAGGCACTCTTTGCAAGGGTTTAGATTGTTCATTTTAGTGATCATTTTTAATCTTGTTTTAGGAAAAAAGTGAGATGAAGTTTATCATTTTGGAAAACATTGCCATTTTATTTTTGTACAAAAAGAAAAAAATGAAAAACAGTGAGCGGGAAAGAAAAAGACTCATTTGCAAAAGATGTCCGATATTCATTGATTAATCTGTTTGCACAAAATTACAAGATGGCCCGATTACAAAATGAGTCTTGTCATCTTGGGCAAGATGCAAGACTTGATGCATGCTTAAAAATACAGGAAATAATAATTACTCTGCAGGAGTAACCCTTATAATTTCCTGGGAAGACCAGTTAAGGACTTGGCTCCCCGGGATCCTTGGACGTATCCAGCTCTCCAGGTTGCGGTCGCTTTCTTCCTCGTCTTCCAAGTTGTTCACTGCATCAGGGGTGAGCATTCCCCCACTGACAAAACTGGGCTTCTTGGCAGCCTCCGATTGATCTTGTTGAGTTGGTTTGTAACCCAACCCAAATCTGTCCTCCTTCTTCTCCACGGGCAACAGCTTGCCCCAGCCTTGGGCAGTCCCCTCTTCAACAACCTTTCTGGCTTGCTGATAAGACGTCATGGAGGTTCCCAGTACAGCAGATGCTTCATTTATGTTCAGGGCCTCAAATCCCTGGCTCATGGTTTCATGGATTTCTCCATCCATCTCAATATACTTATACGTAGCCAGATGACTAACAAAGATATCTTCTTCACCACAGATGGTGATGATCTGGCCTTCCCACTCGAATTTCAGCTTCTGGTGAAGGGTAGACGTAACAGCGCCAGCGGCATGGATCCAAGGTCTACCCAACAAACAGCTGTAGGCCGGCTGAATGTCCATCACATAGAAGGTAATTTTAAAAGTCTGCGGGCCAATCATCACAGGCAGATCAATCTCTCCAAGCACTGATCTTTTAGAGCCATCAAATGCTCTCACCACTAAGTTACTTGGACGCAGTGCCAAGCCATCGTACTCCAGCTTCACCAAGGCTTTCTTTGGTAGAACATTGAGTGAAGACCCAGTGTCCACCAGTACATGTGATAGAACATCACCCTTGCATTCTAGAGTGATGTGTAAAGCCTTGTTGTGGTTACGCCCCTCAGTTGTTAAGTCAGCATTGGTGAAGCCCAGTCCATGACTGGTGTTGACATTTGCCACCACAGTTTCTAGCTGATTAACAGTGATCTCTTCTGGCACGTATGCTGCGTGCAAGACTTTCAGTAATGCATTCCTGTGAGCTTCAGAACACATCAACAGGGATAATATGGAGATCTTTGAGGGAGTTTGGTGAAGCTGATCCACCACTTTGTAATCACTTCTCTTTATAATCCTCATAAACTCATCTACATCTTGTTCAAAAGATGTCTTCTGAGTTTCCTTGATAATTGGTTCTTCAGATATCACACTCTTTCCATTTGCTTTGGCAGCAGCTTCTGCTTCGGCATTAGGTCTTTGCAATTGTGAGGCAAAAAGGCGTCCGCTTCTGGTGAAGCCTCCGCCTCCCCCAACATTATCAATCTGTGGAGAAGAGGTTGAAGAATCAAAAGTGATTTTCTCCCCGTTGCAGTAGAGGTCAGAGCCATAATGCCAAGGTATGGCATTACTGCTTTCATATGGAACTGGTCCAGGCACCGTGACGGTAACTGGACTGACTGCTGCAGAGGAGGGTACTGAAATGGTGTGCGGATCGTAGTAAATGGTGACTGGTGACCTGGCAGGAGGTGCCACTGTTTGTTGCTGAAAGTTGTTGTTTGGAGGAACATCTGATGGATCATAGTAAATGGTGACTGCTGAGATATCTTCATTAATTTCTGTTGGCGTTGTAGAAGATTCTGCTGAATAAATGGGTGCTGACATTGTAGAAGAGATGGTTGTTGACATTTGATTTGTTGAAGTGATGGATGAAGCCATTGTTGATGATATTGATGAATTGGTCGGAATGATTGTTGCTGCAGTTGTAGGAGAATCGGGAATTGTTGTCAAAGGAATTGTTGGATTTGTAGGCGCCGTTGTTGTGATCTGAAGTATACCAATTTTGATAAGACTATCTATGCCGCTTCTCAAGTTATCACACCCATTAATCGAAATGTTGCAGTACCCACAACCGAGCTCACACCCGGGGAACATCTGGCACTCTAGGAGCTGAGCTTTAATTTCGACCAGAGGTGTCCGAATCTGTCCAACACTGGTGATTAAGAAAGATGGCTTGTATTCCTCAATGGCATTAATTCTTGGTCCTCCATGATTGGGCATGGGATTCTTGGTGACACTTGGAGGGGGTGCAAAGTTTAGGGCTTTAGAATCCACCAGGTCTTGTACCTTCATTTGCAAAGCCCTGCATTTTTCCGTATTGTGGCCAGGTGCATTGGAATGGAAAGCACATCTGGCGTTGACATCATAATTTCTTGGGAGATTAGAGGGATCTGGTGGTGCCAATGTCCTTAATTCAACCAAGTTGAGTTTCAGGAGTTGTGGCAATAAGGCAGCATAAGGCATAGGGATAGGGTCAATCACCCTATTTGCCTGCGATGGTCTTTGCTGAAAAGGTCTTTGCTGTTGGTTGTTGTTATTGCTGTTGTAGGTCCTCTGTGGCGGATACTGAACTTGCTGTTGATAGTGTGGTTGTTGTGGTGGTTGATATGCCGGTTGCTGAGGAATCGGAGCTGGAATAGTGACAGCTGCTACTGATCTGTGGACATACTGAGGTCTGCCCCTGTTGGCATGAATGGCATTTGTCTCACCGGTTCTTCTAGGTCCCACAAAAGGCTTCCTAGGATTACTGGATGAACTTGCACCATTATCAGAAATCTTACCCATCTTCAGAAGGCTTTCAATTCTTTCCCCGGCTATAACTACGTCTGCGGAGCTGGTGGAAGAAAGGGCAGCTAGCATATCAATATATGTTCCTTGCAGAGTCTTCATAAACATGTCGGCCATCTCTCTTTCCGACATGGGTGGCTGGACAGCAGCAGCAAGCTGTCTCCACCTTTGGGCATAATCCCTGAAGCTTTCTCTGGAGGACTGAGACATTCCCATCAAAAGGGTCCTGTTAGGAGCCATGTCCAGATTATATTGGTATTGTCTGATGAAGGCTTCAGCTAAGTCCTTCCAGCATCTGATAGTAGCTCTGGTCAAGTGAGAGTACCATTCCCTTGAAGCCCCAGTCAAACTGTTTTCAAAGTAAAACATCCACAGTTTTTCATCCATTGTGTATGCTTTAAGTCTTCCCAGAAAGGACTGCAAGTGAGTCCGTGGACAGGAAGTTCCATTGTACTTCTCGAAGCAAGGGGGTTTAAACTTGTGGGGAATCCTTACCCCATCCACTAACCCCATATCCATGACATCAAAACCCAGGGAATTTTGAGACTCCAGAGATCTCAACTTCTCAGCAATTTCATCAAACCTCCTATCATAGGCTTCATCCCCAGCTCCCATTACAGTGAACTGCTCCTCTTGAGGATCTTCTTGCAAGATCCTGCCTGCAGTAGTATTTCCTTGCACATTACCCAGGATATTGACTTCCGGATGCAGATGAGGCCCATATACTGGTGGGTTAACATGAGGCTGACCCGTTTCATTATTACTTGTTCCTCCAGTTCCCAGATGGGGTTCTTCCGGGGTTTGTCTTTCTACTAATGCCCTCAACCTTTCTTGACTTTGGGCCAAGCCATTCATTACTTCCATGAATTGGATCATTTGGTTTCTCATCTCCAGCCTTTCATTAGCCATCTGGGTTCTGACCTCTGTCAGATCTTGCTGTACTTGGTCCATTTGGATACCAGGAAGATTGTTGCGAGTAGGATACCTGTGCGGACGGTTGAGAGGGAACACCCGACGACGAGCAATAATTCCTGAGCCACAACAGAGTTAGTAACAAACAAAACAAAATCCTACAAAACAAAACAAAAGTTAGTATGCAATGCAGTATGCTTATTTGTTTTCCAAGGTATCCGGCTTGGCTCTTGGTTTTGACCTTTCCAGACCCTGAGGAAGATGCTTTGATGTTGCTTGAGAAAAGAAACTCAAATGGAATAAACTGACAAATACATTACAAAAGGTGTATCATACATAGTTTGTTTTTTACAACACATGCCCCTGAGGGGTCAAAATACAACATAAAAAGAAAAGTACATGGAATGGAAATAACAACAAGCAAAGAAGTCAAACATCTAATCCAAACTCATCCTCCTTAACCTCCTTCAGAAGTGCTTCAGTTACAGGACCAGCCGGATGCTTTGTAATGCTTCTGATAAGAAGGTTTCTGGTGGCAATAGCAGTGGTCAGCTTCTTGTGCCTGTCTTGGTCCTTTGACCTCTTCACACCAGCCCTAAGTTTCAACTCTGAAATCTCCTTCTGGGCTGCTAGCAGAGCCTCCTGTTGTTTCTTTTCATTGGCCTCCAATTGCTCAATCCTGGCTTGAGTTCTCTTATCCTCTTGAGTACGAGCTTCAGTGATCCTGACCCACCTGGCTTGACTTTCTTTCAGATAGAGATCAGTCCTAGCCTTCTGAAACTGGGCCTCTTTACAGGCATTCTTCAAAATCTGCTCTCCAGCTCTTGATTTCTTGATGTAGTCCTCTGCTTTCTCAATCCTGGCTAGATGCTCCACCTTAAGCTTTTCCAACCTCTCAATGTCTAGACGACCATCACTCCTCTCCCAGAGGGTCTTCTTCAGGGATTGAGACAGATTCTCATTCCTCTCCTTCAGTTTCTCAAATTCTTCCAGGCTGACAGTGGCTGGAGGTGGTATTGTGGATGGTCCAGGTGTATCCTCAATGGTGAAAGGCATCCCAGAAATCTGAGCCCTAGCATGAGACCATTCATAATACTGAGCTGAAGCCACATTATTGCACCTCCCAAGAATGGCCATCCCTTTGGTCTGGATGTTGTCCCAAGCCCAGGATGCTTGTCTGACAACAACTAGATTAGGTTTGATCTCACAATACAGGGTTTCAGCCAAGTCCTGCACTCTAGGAGGGTGAACCAAAGCATAGCCCAACTGTCTCTTAAACAGCAAAGGATTGTAGTTGATGCAACCCTTCACTCCTATCAGAGGTACATTGGGGAACTGTCCACAGCTAGTAATTATGTCCCTGCCTTTGGTGCTCTGGGTGCACCATCTGATGTCATCTGAAGTCAAAGCAATAAGTCTTTTAGCCCAATTCTTCTGTTGGTGAGGATTCAGGAAGACATCAGTCTTGGGTAAGTGTTTAAGCAGCCATGTATGAAACAGGGGAGCACAACATCTCACCAACCTCCCTCTTTGCTTCTCATTTCTTTGGTGAACAGAATAATAGAAATCTCCCAGCAATGCGGGCACTGGGTTCCTCAGAAGGAAAAGATGAATGACATTCTTGCTGATAAACTTGGGCTCATCTGCAAATAGTATAACCCCATATATACTGAGGGCTAACAATGCACAAACTGCCCTCCATTCTCCCAAGGAGGCCTTCAGGATGGCCTGAGAAGTCAAAAAGTCTAAGTGTAGGCCAGGGATCCCAGCCTTTGTTGTCATGTTCTGCTCAATCAAAATAGGTTCCAGGTACAGTGCTTTTGCCACTTCTTCATTGCTGGGAGAAGTCATCTCAGGGTTGAAGGGGACACCACCCCTGACAGGTACTCCAATCAATGATAAGAACTCCTCCAGCAGAGGTCCTAGCTGAAAGTTCTGGAAAGTGAAGCATCTCAAAGGAGGGTCATAAAACTGTAGGCAGGTGTGGATAAAACTCCTATGAGAAGGGTCTAGGTCCATAACCATATCAAGGATGCCTCCATAGTGCTCTCTGAATAATGGGATGTGGTCTGGAGTGATAAGTGCCTGGACCTGCCTGATGCCAGTCAGCACAGGCTCAAAGAAATGGTATGAAATGTTGCTCTTCTTGGGTGCCATGACTGCTGATGAAGAGCTGAAAACAAAAGCTGATGATGAAGACTGGTACTGGAGATGAGCCACTGATAGGCTGAGGCTGGTGATAAAAGTAGCTGAAGCAGGCAACTGATGAAGATAGTTGAAGCAAATAACTGATGAATAGAGGTTTATGTAGATGAAGGGGTCAAAACCAAGCCAAATATGATGTGGATACCCTGAAAAACAAATAAACACATGTTAAATAATGCAAATGATGAGTATGCAAATAATATGCAAGGGGTTTGTGATCAAGCTGGATCTGATTAACTGCCTTGATATAATTCCATGTATGTTTAAGAAGTCCAGATGGAGGTTCAGAAATCCAGTAACCAAGGTGGGGGACTCAATTAAAGAGTCACATATCCAGGGTTCAAATCACAAGAACTGTCCCAAAATGAGGTACTCTTAATCAAAACAAATTATCAGGGTATGTTGTGGTCAAGGGTACCTGCAAACCTGTAAACAGCCCAACCCCCTCACAGGTAGTGTTCTAAAACAAGGATCCTCAGACTTGGATCAGTTATGAGAAGTGTAAACACTTCTAACCCGGAGGTGCAGTGTTTACAATAACCATAAAAGATCCTCCTCTAATTCACCTCAGTTTCTGAAGGTCATAATAAAGGTCATCCAGACTTAGCAAGCTTCCCAGATAGCCCTAGCACTACATGAAATCTGTAGCACAGAGTTCTCAAGAAGAAACCCACATCTGAACCGTGTTTCATATTCCCGCACCAGACCGAAATGGAATGGGAAAGAACATGAACCACTCTAACCTAGGTGTCACTCAGGTCCCAGGTATAGGACCTTAAACTCTCAGTAGAACCCCACCCACCAAAGAAAAAACCAGATCCAGCAAGATGACTGTATGACAGTATGATATATAAAGCTGTAAAGAAAGTAGTAAATAACTGTACATAAAGCAGTAAATAAAGCAAATATACAAACACAATTAGCACATAACTCCCCAGTAAACACAAATCAAACAAGCGCTAGGAGGAACCCACAAAAAGAACCAGAAGCCCTGGTTACAGTATAAGGGTCCCCAGCAGAGTCGCCAAGCTGTCGCTCCCACCAAATGACACCTAAGGTCAAGAGGGGTACAGACGCGAACGGTCGGTGAAAGAGGAAGAATGAATAGAGTCGCCAGCTAGGCATTTTTATCCCGAAGGAAAGGTAATGCTGCATAAACCTAAGAAAGATATGGATAAGACGGTTGCGAACCAGAGAGACTGAGAAAGGGGGTTGGTTACAACCTGGGAAGGTATTAGCACCCAGATTGTCCGTCGTACTCGACGGGATCCACGCTTAAAAGATTTGTGTTTTAAAGGGGTAGTGTCAGTGCAATCTATGTATCAAAGCTGGAAAGAATGCAAGTGTCAGTGTAAAAGAAGTGTGAGGTGAAATATGTGAAGTGTCAGTGTAAGAACAAGAATGAAATGCTCAAGACTATGAGGCTCAAAGAATAATGCTGGAAAAAGGGGAATATACAGAGACTTTTGTTCGACAACCGTTAAGTTATGCCTACGTATCCTCTCGTGCAATGAGGAAGTCAGAACACCGTAGTTCGACTCAAAGAGACTGAAAGATAAATTGACTTGTGTCGCTCCCGGGATTTTCATCCTAGTACAAACGCGAAAGTGGCGCGGAAAGGTTAGAGTCGCCAGCCAGACATTTTTATCCCGAAAGAATGGGAAAGGTAATGTTGCACAAACCTGAGGAAGAAGGAAAGGACGAGGCCTTGCGAACCAAAGATCTGAGTTCGGGAGTCGGTTACGACCTGGGAAGGTATTAGCACCCCAGATCGTCCGTCGTACCCGACGGGATCCACGCTTGTTTATTTGTTTCAAAGGGTGAGAAAAATATAACTGCTGCTGAACAAAACCGCTAACTGGAATGGAATGAGAAATGAGAAAGGAACTGAAATAAGAAAATGAGAATAAAGGGGAAATGTAGGGAAAATAAAGAATGTGCTCGAACGGGCCCTACCCCGCTGCCTACGTACCTCATCGGGATAATGAGGATCAGAGTCGACGTAGTTCGCCTAACCTAGGCGGGAACTATTTGTTTGTGTTTTTTTATGCTGGAACTGCGTATGTCTATGCTCAGGTGTTGCAGGCTCGTCTGGTACGAGTGCGTTTACCGTCTTGCATGCGAGACAAGTCGTCGCGAGTTCGCGTTATGAATGAATGAGATGAGAAGAGAAGTTCCCGCAGGATAGTCGCTTGTTGTGTGTTTTTGTCTTTTATGAGTTTTGTATGAATTTGACACAAGGAAGTGAATTCAAACTCTTTTCCATGGAATGTACACTTGACTCTACATTCCAAGATGGAATAATAGAACAAGCATACCCAGCAAGGAGAATTTATCCAAGACTGGTTTCCTAGGATTAGGGTTTAAGTTCACTAACTTGTTGAACTTCATTAAGTGTTTTTGTTGCTTTTGTGAAGAAGTATTTTTTAAGCTTTTTTTGTGAACAACTCCTTGATGAGACTTGTGCATCATGATAAACAAGCTTACACCACTCCAAGATGGAATGAATGCAAGTGCTTCATGGAATAAGGCTATACACAAGGAATCCTTCCATTTATTTATTAAGTGTTTTTTTGGATTTTTGTTTGAAGATAAGAAGAGAATGACTCAAATTGCAAAAAGGCAAAATCTAAGGGACTAAGACTCAATCCTAATTTTGTTATGTATTTACAAAATGATCCTAATGGTTAGTGAGGTTTTCTACTCCTAATGGAAACTTAAAAACTACTAGAATTCAACTTACTTCTTAATGAAGCTAAGTAGATTCTAAGAACACATGGGGAATCCTATTAAAGTTGTAAAAACCAAATGAAACAAAAATAATGAAATTAACCATAAGGAATAAAATTCTAAAAGGCATTCATATGACATGAATTAAAAAATAGTATATTTTTATTTATTCTACTTCTACATGGAAATGAATTTTAAGCCTAAGTTCTACATCTAAGCTAAACCTAATATTCATTCTAAAAACTTAATTGAATTAAACCTAAGTCTAATACTAAATTTAAATGCTAAACCTAATCTATACTATTATTTTTATATTGAACTTTATTTTCTTTTAATGGCCTAAACTAAGGGAATTATGCATAACTAGGCCTAAAACTAATATTCTAAAAAAAATATATTAAATCTTCTAGAAAAAATATGAAAAATTAAACTATGGGATCCTAACATTATCTCTAATCTTATACTAAGAGGGATCCTAAAAATTTCTATTTTTTCTATGCCTAACAAAATAATTATTTCCAGCTAAAAATTAATTACTATTTCCTAAGGATTATATCACTAAAACATAAGATAAAAGCTCCTAAAAATTCCATAAAAAATATCCTAAGAACTATTATGAGTCCTCTAATTACAGAAAAAAGAATGGCTCAAAAAGGTTGCTGGAAGTTACTTAAATAAAATGAACAAAATCCAGCATAATTAATAGAAATTCAATAAAACTAATTAATAGAAAAATTCATAATTAATTCAAAAATAAACAAATTCCAGAAAATAAAAATGTCCCAACTTTCAAAAATGACTTATTAAGCTTCTTAATTTTTTTGGGAATTTTCTAATGATTTTTATTATTTTCTATTGGATTAATTTTAAACTATGATTAAAACAAAATAAAAATCTAAGAAGATTATGCAGGGGGGATATTTAGTTATTTTTCTGGTTATTATTTTCCATGGGCCTAACAGAGGGAGTGTGAAGAGCAATGGACTTGAGCCCATTTTCGTTAGAACCAGGGAGGTGCTGGAAGTAGTTCTTTATGGTTGTTTTTCTAATGGGCCTGGAAGCAGGGGTGTTGATAACAATATTTATTAATTAACCATATTTTTTAAACATATTTTAGGAATTAAACATATTTTTTTAATTAACTTAAAAATGAAATGGACTAATCTTAAGATAATATTTTTCCTAAAACCTTAGCTTAAGATTATTTTTTATTGAATTATTTCTAATAATCTTGTGAATTAAACCTTAATCTAATAATAATATATTTTTTTTTATAAATTTTTAATCTTAGAAAATGAATTAAATTCTAAACTTATGATTATAAACTAAATAATACTCTTATGATAAATGCTTCTAAATAATAATCTTATGATAAATGCTTCTAAATAATAATCTTATGATAAATGCTTCTAAATAATAATCTTATGATAATGTTCAAATTAAAATCTTAATTTAAGTTCTAATAGTCTTGATTTAAGCAAAAATGAAGTAAACTAATCCTATTATAATATTTTTTCCAAAATCTTAATTAAAGAAAAAGAATTAAACTAAACTTAATATTTTCTAACAATCTTAATTTAAAGAAAATGAGAGAAAATACTTACTAATATATTTTCTAAAAAAACTTAATTAAAGAAAATGAGAGAAAATACTTACTAATATATTTTCTAGAAAAAACTTAATTAAAGAAAATGAGAGAAAATACTTACTAGTATGTTTTCTAAAAAAACTTAATTAAACTATAGTCTTATTAAAAATGAATTAAACCTTTAATCTAAAATATGAATTAAACTCTTAATCTTAGAAAATGAATTTAATTCTAAACTTATAATTATATCAATTAAGCTAATATTAAGAAAGAAAAAAAAAGAAAAAAAAATAATTAACCTAACTTGTGATTAAAATTTTCTAAAATCTTAATTTAAAGAAAAATGAAATATACTAAAGTTTATTATAACACTTTCCTAAAATTTGAATTAAGCTATAGTCTTATTATAACATTTTTCCTAAAATTTGAATTAAGAAAATGAATTAAACTATACCTAAACTAATAAAAAAGAGAATTAACTAATAGTTTTATATGAATTTAATGTTTTAATTTAAAAAAATGAAATTAAACAACTTATGATTAAAATTTCCTAAAGTCTTAAAAAAAAGAGTAAAATTTTATTAATCTTGTGAATTGATATTTTCCCAAAATCTTAAATTAAACTAAAAAGAATTAACCTAATATAATATTCTTTGAAATCTTAATTATAATGTGAATTAAATGGAATTAATTTATAAATTATGAATAATTATTTGTTTCCTTTATTCTTCAGATTAACATAATACAGACATAAAAAACACAAATCCATTATACAAACCCTAAAAATCCCAAACCCCTCTTCTTCCGCCGCTACCCTCTCCATTACCCTCTTCGTCCTCTCCTTCTACCAGCCTCCACCCTCACCTCCTTTTTCCTCTTCCTATCACCGACACCAACGTCTTCCGTTCAAAACCCTCTCCGCTCCAACAAACACCCGAGAGAATCGTCACCAACTGTCTTACCATTCCCTCTATCATCACCTTCATCACCTAATCCAAACTTTAGCTAGCCTAACTTCTACCTTAAGTTCTATGCGAAAAAGAAAACTTCAAACTCTCACACTCATAGATCGTAACCTAAATCCTTCATAAGAGTAAAGTGGTGGAACATACCTTACGAACAAACGAGCTCGATGCCAATATTGATGAGCAAACAAAGATTCGTTGAAGGCGCTTCCGTTAATGCGAATGCCGTCACGCGGTTGAAGAATATCCTGATGAACTGAAGAAGGTGCACGGACGAATATGCTTCTGTTATCGCTAACGCCGTCGCGCGGTTGAAGAAGATTTTGACGAACGGAAGAAAGTGCACGGACGAAGATGCTTCTGTTATCGCTTATGCGTCCAGGTATACATTCTTCTAACTCTCTGCCCCTTCTTTGACTCTGAACTGTCTTTGAATTGATCGAACTTATGGCCAAATCGTCGCAACTGGTTTCTTACGCTTCCGTTGATACCGATCAACTCATTCTTTCTCTTGGCTTCTGTGCAGCTGTGTTGTTGATGGGGACAGTTGCGAAATGTTGACGAAAATTATTACAGGGGTGTGGTTATGGATGAAGAAGAAGGTGCGAAGAAGAAGGTTGAAGTAGAATTGGTGAAGGGAAGTTGAAGGATGTTGATGGCAGTGTGTGTAGAGACTGTGGTTGCTAATGGAAGGGATGAAGATTGGATGGAGAATTTGTGTGAAGGGTTCAGGTTGAGAAAAATGGTAGCCAACTTGAAGACTGTGATGGAACCTCTGATTTATAGAGATGGCTGAAGCTTCTAGAAGAAAAGATGGTTAGAAGTTGTTATCTTTCAGTTAAAATTCTGTTAATTCTGTTATTTTGGTTAGGATATTTTTTGGGAACTGTTATGAATCTGTTAGGAATAGGTTACTTTCTGTTAGTAGTTTTAGACTGATTTTTCTTTATATTTGAATCTGCAGGTTTCTTTTTCCCTCTTTCCTTTTGAAGTTTGTTGAAAACCTGGTTCTACTACATATCAGTTATATTTATAACTGAACTTCTTGAACTTTCTCTGGTGTAAATGCTTCTGTTTTCCGTTATTCACTTTCTATTTTTTATGTTTTAAACTCATTTGGCAACCTGGTTCTCTTTGTGTGCAGGGGCTGAATCCTGTTGAAGTTTGATGAAGGTTGGTTATGATTCTTGATGAAAGAAAAAAAACTGAGAAATGTCAATTGCAGATTGATAAAGAGTGGTTTTTGGGATGAATTGATGACGATTGGAGGCATGTTGAGCATGAAGTTCGAAGAAGTCGAAAATGGTGACTTTGGAGTGCTTTGTCAACTTCTAATCAAACTCTTAGAGTAATTTTGTAGAATTTAGAGAAACTTTAACATGTAAGGCTGATGTAGAATTCTCAATATTCAATTGTCCATGTAACTTTGACACTGTTTCTGAATTTTGTTATTTCCATTATAACTGATTTTTGCTATTTTGAATTGTGGTTGATGGAAAGAAAAAAGAAAAGTATATTTGGCATTATAAATTTTGAAATTTGAGTTTTGATGCCTTCAAATTATTCCAACTTTTCTTCTTTCTTCTTTTTTATGGGCCTTCAAAGCTGATATATATATGACTCAAGAACCTAAAAGACCATTATTTTTAAACGTTTATGATGTGGATAAGAAGTGGGTATGTATAGAAAAACACATTGCATAGCTGGATAATGGCTTGGGAAATTGGGTATTAAATGGATTTTCATAATGGACAATGAAAATATGGACGAAATAGAGATGAATATGGACGAAATAGAGATGAAGAAATATATTAGAAAGAAAATGGTTTACGGATATTGGGCTTGCAAAATGGTTATGAGTGGTAATCTTAAAGGTAATAAGAAGAGAAACTATTTGAGGTGTGGTTTTACCGATTATAAAAAAAATGGCTAGAGAAAATAAAGATGGTAAACATAGATGTATCTCGGATTCCAAATGGCTCGCATAATCAATCTTAACATCTTAACACAATCCTCCATCCCAAATCCAACTTATTCTTAATGAAACCTCAAACTTCGATAAACTTGAGCCTTGAACCTTATCGATTTCTATCACAACAAACATACAACCAAGAGAACCATAATAACTTGCTTTTCTTCTGAATCCATCGTTAGATCTCCTACATCATGATTCCTTTGACGTGAAACACTGAAAATCAGTCCCCATTACTTACAATCAACAAAACCATGCCAGAACTAAGAATCTTTGAATAACTCGTATTGAAAGTTCCTCGATGAAGCAAATAGCTTGAGTTGTTAACATGAATAATGCCCTAAGCATCAGACCCTCCTGAGAAGTCTTGAAGAAAATGGCTTGGATACTTGATGAACTTCATCATAAGAACGTGCCTATGATGAAGTGATATCAACCTTTATCTTAGCTCCAGTGCAATAACCAAAAAAAACCACCTCTGAATAGGAAGACTCAAATCACCAGAGAATGCTCTGATCCCATGCCTTAGAAGCTCTTGAAATGCATGATTATGATATTAATGACCTATTGAGAAATGCAGATGAATGCGAAATGATGAACCAATAGAGGGAATAAATATGAGGGCAAATTTTGAGGTATTACAACTTGTGAACTGCTTACTTGACTATGCTCAAGTGTATGACCTGTCTGGCTCAGGTGCAAACTGTTTTGCATTAGACGGAAGAAGCAAATTCTCGTTTATGAGTGAATGAGATGAGAAGAGAATCCCGAAGGAGACGATTATTGTTTGTTTTTTGTATTTTCAGTCTTTTATTGCTTTTGGAAATGTGTCATAAGTTAATGAGCTTAAGCCTAAACCAATGGGTTAGTAAGCTCATCACATCTTCCCTCTGATTAGGGGTAATGAGAATACCTTAAGTGTGAAGTCAGCATCTCACACTTAATCACCCTGAAGTAGGATTAAGATCATTAACCTACTTGTGATTATTTAAATTCTTTTGTTGTTTTTGTTTAGTGTTAAGTAATGAGATTAAGCCATAATCAATGATTTAATGGACTCATTACACCATCCTAATAGAAGGATAATAGATGAGAACACTTAAGCTGAGAAATATTCCTCAACTTAATCCATGATTAGGGATTAACCTCATGACAAAACAAAGCCTTTATTAAAGTGGTTTTTAGTTAATGATAAGATGAAGAAGTGATTTTTATTGTTTGTAAGACAACTTGAGGAGGACTTGTTCATTAACACTAGGGTTAGTCCTTCTTAACCAATTAAGGAAGAATTAGAACCCTAATGCAAGGTCCAAGTTACAAGCTTAATGTCTTGATGATTATTAGATGAATTGATTAAAGGATTTAAACACATTAAGGGTTTAAAACTTAGGATTAAAGTTATACACTCCATCCTAATAGAAGGATGCAGGCATAAACTTAATCACAAAGCCTTAAAGCCTTTAGGGTTTAGTCCCTGATTATGAGGTGAGAAGAGAAGACTAAATGAAGACACAAAGGTAAAAGCTAAATGGGGGACTAAACAATCCTAAAATGTTATCATGCTTGGTTGTTCCTAGGGTTTATGAAGTTTGCAAGAAGATCTTCAGAGAAACCACCAGGAAGCAGATGAAAGGAGCAAGAAGCAAAGATAAGCAAAACAACTTGCTCCACTTAAGGAGACAAGTTGCTTGAAGAAAGAAAGTAAAATATGAACATGAATGAGCAAGCCCACTCCAATACACATACAAAATGCAGCAAAGGAAGTATGAAAGAGATGAAAAGAAACCATGAGAAGTGAAGGCAAATTCACTTCTCAAACAACTTACCACCTGAAATGTTAGCATAAGAGATGAAATGCAATGCAAATGAGATGAAATGTGATGATGCAAACCAAAACCAGGAGCAAGATCATGAAGTTAATGATGCTAAGAGATGATACAAACACATGACAAGAGATGAGAATGATCATACAAGCATAAGGATGCAAATGAGGCATGTATTGAACCATGAATGCATATGAAAAGTTATGAAATGCAATGAACATAAAACATGGCAAATGAAAGATGCAATGATCAAACATGGTTCTAATATGTCCTAAGATGTATTATGAATCAAAATAATGCACAAAATGTCAAAGCAAGTCAATGGATGCTTGCAAATGAGAAATGGATGCAAAGGAAAGCACAAATTAGGGTTTCATGCATCATGCAAAGCAAAAATCCAAAACCAGAAGCAAATGACTTGATAAAAATTTGAAAATGCAATCAAAGATACCCTAAACCTATGTAAACTCACTGCCCAAAGGAGAGGATCCAACTCTTAACCTATTGAAAGCTATGAATTTCCTAAGATTGCTAGGGTTTTGGGGTACTCACAAAGAAAAATGTCAAAACAAATTGAAAATGCAAGATCAAATCCAACCAATTTTATCCTTTAAACTACATGCTATGCAAGATGCAATGCAAAAAGAATCATCATCCAACTCTCAAGGGTTAGGCAGAAATGAATTTTTGAAGTTTGACATAAAATATTGCCTAAAAATGAAATTAAATCCAATGAAAATGATCAAAAGGTATCAAGAACAAAAAAGAAATTTGGTTTGAGAGTTGGACAATGTTTCTAAATGTTTCTAAATGCTATGTGAATTTTTTTGTGATTTTTAAATACCTAAATGTATTTTTAATTAATTAATTTCCATTAACTAATTAAAAATAATCATTTAAATGATTTAAAAATAATTTTTAATGCAAAAAATAAAAATAAAAATATTTTGGGGTAGGGAAAAATATTTGGAATAAAAATGCAGAAGGAAATATTTTTATAATTTTTCTAAGTATTTTAAATAAAATGACAAAGAAAATGGGATTAAAATGAAATTAAAATTGATTTAAATGGGAGGTATGCTGATCTGAAGGCCAAGATTCAAAGCTGGGACGCGGGAGTTGACTACGCGCGTGATCTAGTGGCTGAAATTCAAACTGGGCCAATTAAATTAAACAGGATTAATTAAATTAATTAAGTGAGGTTAGGGTTTTAATGAAAGATCCAGGCCATCAAAACGCGCGCGGGTCAATGGAAGTCAACCAGATCTAAGGCCTACATTCAAAGTTGGTTAATTACACAAATTAGGGTTTAATGACCCTCAGGTGGCCGGAGAAGACTTCCGGTCGTCTTCTCCGGCGAGACCTTCAACCTATCTCTCTCAAAACCTCACTAAAACGTGCCAAAATCTCCAGATCAACTCAACTAAACACCCTAAACAAGAATCCAACAACAAAACTTATTTATTTTTCATGAATCACGAAGAACAAACGAAAATCAAATTCACGGGCAAAGTTTCAGACAAACCATACATCCTCATTTCTGCATCATTTTCAAAAATTCAAAGCTCATTGCATTCAGGGAAGCATGTAGATCATTTTAGTAACTTAAAACAAGGTTTCTGGAAAAAATAATTTTCGAAGCTACCTGAAGTGAAGCTTTCAGTTTGGAGCTTTTAGGCTGCCTCCTTGCTTCAAAACCTCTCCAATGGACCTCCTGAAGATGCTTTGAGGCTTGGTTTGAGTGTATGGTGGCTGGTTTGTGAGATTGATCAAGTTCTGTTCAGTGAGGGGTGAGAATCGTGTTTTGATTTCAGGGGGTTTCAAGGATGAATGAGGCCAGGGATGTGATCAGGGGAGCATGCTGAGTGATCCTATGAAGTTGGTTTTTATGTTTGATGCTTGTGTGAGGTGTTTCGAATGAAAATGCATAAGAGGCATAAACTTGGTGCTATGGCTTGGAGAGAGTTTCAGGCTTGTGTGTGTGGTGTGTTATGTTGCATTTGGTCCACTTATCACAACTAGAGAGGTCAGAGGAGTTGGTGTGGCACAGGTTGATTGGTATGGGGTTTTTGCAAAAAAAGTCAAGTTTTGTGTAAGAGAGGTATGGGCCATGGCAGTGAGGGTACAAAGCATGGTTTGGATGCAGCTTGAATTAGGGAGAGCCATGGAAAAGGATTAGAGGCAATGCAGCAAGTGGACTAGGGTTTATCATAGGTTTTGCAACTTTGTGACCTTTTGCCCCTTTTGAAGTTTCTTGATCCATAAGTCATGAAAATGGCCAAACCTTTGATGCAATCTGAATCTTAGGCCTTGGTTTATGTTTGTACAAAGATTAGAAGTTCATTTGAAAGCACAATTTGTCTTGGCAAGTGGTTTTGCAACTTTGCCTCTTTGGTACATGACTTGAAATTATGTGATTTTTCCCAACTTTGACAAGCCATAACTTTTGATCCAAAATGAATTAGCATGAGTTCTTGTACTTTTTGAAAAGGGAATGATCCATTCTACAACTTTCATGACCAAAGTTTTCTCATTTGAAGCATTTTTGAATCAAAAAGAAAGGGTTGAAAAAGTTTCCCAAAATGGCAAGTTTCCATTACAAGTCATTTTCCCAAAAAGGCAACTTTGCAAATGGCTTGAGATTCTTCAATTTTGTGAACTTCCAACATCTTCTATGATCAAATAAAGACCATATACATTCAAAATGATGAAGAGAACCCTTTGGTTGGGTCATTGGGGGCCTCAGATGCCCTGATTTCACATTGACTTGCTCAAGAAGTCAACTCTTGATCAGATGCCTTCCCCATGGAATTTCTTCATGAAACTTGATATGCATGATCCTTATAACATATAGAGACCAATAGAAACAAGAATGACCAAAAAATTTGGAGTTATGGCCTCTGAAACCAAAACCCTAATTTTAGGTCATCTGTGCAGTTAAACCTGGCTCTGCTTCCATGCCATTCTTAGTTCTTGTGATTCTTTGACTTTCTTGACTTTGTGAAGATACAATATGATGTTTGAACATACATGGACCCCTTTGAAGTGATTTATGACCTTTGGAGTGGCTCAAGTGGCTCTTGGATAGCTCAAATCACAAACCCTAGATGCAGATGACTTAGAAGCAATGCAATGAATCACAAATGCAATATGAGATGCTATGATTGAACTTATGCATATGAAAAGGTCACAAGCCATGGTGTGAATGGGTGAGGGCAAATTTGGGGTGTTTACAAGGAAAAGTTGAAATGACATTGACTCGACGGCCGGGAAATAACAAACATTGACACGGCGATCGGGATATAAAAAATAACAGACATTGACACGGCGGTCAGGAAAATAAAATAACAGGCAATGACACGGTGGTCAGGAATTAAAATAACAGGTGTCGACACGGTGGTCTGGAAATAAAATGACAGGCATAGACGCGGTGGTCATGGAAATAAAATAACAGGCATAGACGCGGTGGTCTGGAAATAAAATAACAGGCACCGACGCGGTGGTCATGGAAATAAAATAACAGGCATAGACGCGGTGGTCATGGAAATAAAATAACAGGCATAAACGCGGTGTTCTGGAAATAAAATAACAGGCAATGACACGGTGGTCAGGAAATAAAATAACAGGTGTCGACACGGTGGTCTGGAAATAAAATGACAGGCATAGACGCGATGGTCATGGAAATAAAATAACAGGCATAGACGCGGTGGTCTGGAAATAAAATAACAGGCATCGACGCGGTGGTCATGGAAATAAAATAACAGGCATAGACGCGGTGGTCATGGAAATAAAATAACAGGCATAGACGCGGTGGTCTGGAAATAAAATAACAAGCATCGACGCGGTGGTCTGGAAATAAAATAAAATAACAGGCATAGACGCGGTGGTCAGGAAAATAAAAAAACAGATATCGACGCGGTGGTTAGGAAATAAAATAATAGATATCGACGCGGTGGTCTGGAAATAAAAGACAAGCATCGACGCGGTGGTCGCGAAAATAAAATAACAGGCAAACGACACGGTGGTCTGGAAATAAAAGATAAGCATCGACGCGGTGGTCGCGAAAATAAAATAACAGGCAAACGACACGGTGGTCTGGAAATAAAAGATAAGCATCGACGCGGTGGTCGTGAAAATAAAATGACATACATAAATCCAAAATAGTAAATCAACAGGTTCAAGTGTAACTGTTGAAACCAAGGATTGGAAAATGAAAATAGTATTCAGGCAGTGGCTCTGTGCATATACACTGACACTGGGAGTAGCATGCGAAGCATTTAAAGATAAATCAAATGGCTCTAAGCGACCAAGCTGGAAAAAATAAGAATAAATGTTGGGGTTTTCAACGAGATAAACGACCAACCTCAGGAAATTCTTAAAACGAAGAACTTTTAGAAGAACGTTTAGGAACTATCAGGGAAACACAGACGTATTTGAATTAGACAGTTCTAAGTCTTAAGCAAACAGCTTAAAGGATTCATGCCAATAATAATTGGGCTTAAAAAGAAGTATTGGTTGTATTAAGGTACATCAAGAAGGGCCTCTGCAGGAGATGCCAGTGTTGCTGGGAAAAGAAATCTTGGTCAACCAC
The DNA here is from genome assembly GCA_963966055.1 of Lathyrus aphaca. Taxonomy (NCBI): domain Eukaryota; kingdom Viridiplantae; phylum Streptophyta; class Magnoliopsida; order Fabales; family Fabaceae; genus Lathyrus; species Lathyrus aphaca. Next base: position 732,390,771 of record OZ014519.1, on the reverse strand, counting down.
ACTACGGGGTACCAACAATAGTGGATAACAAAAGACAGTAATCTGGACCTGGAGTTAGACAGGCGACAACTGGGGATAGACAGATGATTATGTTGAATGCGTATGATTGAACATGATGCGAATGATCATGATATGCAAATGCTGACTCTATAGATAGACAAAGAGTTTTGATGAAGCTGGAAAAGTAGGATCTCAGCGCAAATACTCAGACGAGCAACAAGAAAGATGCTGGGGAGATGCCTTCAAACTTGGAAATCGGTGTTTGGTCCAAGGATTCATCCAAGAGTGCTATCAGCTTTTAATTCTCTGTGGGGATTTTTGTAATAATTGCATGGGAGTGTTGCTGCAAGCCAGAGGGCTTTTAGAAGACAGAAAATCTTTTAATTTTTCTAAAGTCAAAGAAATTTGAATGTTTTCCCGTACATTTTCAAAACTGTTTCTAAATTTTTTTTTGTCATTTTCAAAGTTAAATTGTAATTCAGTAAAGACATTTTGCATAACAAAGAAAATAAGAAGCTGAGAGACAAAGCTTAAAGGCAAAGGTTGTATTTCATTCAAGAATGGTAGCTTGCCAATAGCAAACTCCATGGAAAAATTACAATTTGAAAATGGCAATGGGGAAAGGTCTACATTGAATCCAACGACCACTATAATCCCTAATGACTAAAACCTCCCAACACCTTGCTTCTGACAAGAGCGACTGGATTGATCTTCAAGTGATGATCTTTAGTAATGGTAAACACCACCTGATACAATCAAATGCCTTTGTCCCTAACTTTTGCCTGGACCGCCCTTTCGGGTTTTCAATCCACCGGGACGCTCTTTTTTGCCTAAGCCGCCCTTTCGGGTTTTCAACTTAGCGAGCTCTATTTTTTTTTATCCCTAACTTTTGCCTGGATCTCCTTCATAGGTTATGATCCACCGGGATACCCATTTTTGCCTAGGTCGCCATTTCTGGTTTTCGACCTAGCAGGCTTTATTTAGGCATAATATTTTTTGACTGCATCAGAATTCACCGGGTGTTTCAGTTGTTCACCATCCATAGTTGTGAGGATTAAGGAACCTCTGGAAAATGCCACCTTCACAACATATGGGCCTTCATAGTTAGGACTCCATTTCCCACGCATGTCTTTGTGGACTGGCAAGATTTTCTTGAGTACCAGGTCTCCTTCTTTGAATTCTCGGAGATGGACTTTCTTGTCAAAAGCTCTCTTGATGCGCTTCTGGTACAACCGGCCATGGCACATGGCGGTCATTCTCTTCTCATCAATGAGGTTCAACTAGTCATATCTGCTTTGGACCCACTCAGCTTCCTCCAGTTTGGTTTCCATCAAGATCCTCAAAGATGGTATCTCTACTTCGATAGGGAGAACTGCATTCATCCCATACACCAAAGAGAAAGGGGTTGCCCCTGTTGAAGTGCGAACTGATGTTCTGTATCCGTGTAAAGCGTACGGTAACATCTCGTGCCAGTCTTTGTAAGTCTTTACCATCTTTTGCAAGATCTTTTTGATGTTCTTGTTCGCAGCTTCAACAACTCCGTTCATCTTCGGACGGTAAGGAGAAGAGTTATGATGTTCGATCTTGAATGTGTCACACAACTCCTTCATTGTCTTGTTGTTCAAATTGGTCCCATTATCTGTGATGATTCGGCTTGGGATCCCATATCGGCAGATAATTTGGTTCTTGATGAAACGGGCAACCACTTGCTTCGTCACGTTGACATAGGAAGCTGCTTCTACCCACTTGGTAAAGTAATCGATTGCAACCAAGATAAACCGGTGACCATTGGAAGCTTTAGGCTCAATTGCCCCTATCATGTCAATGCCCCACATTGAGAAAGGCCAAGGTGATGTCAGCACATTCAAAAGGGTTGGAGGTACGTGCACCTTGTCGGCGTAAATCTGGCATTTATGACACTTCCTGGCATACTTGAAACAATCTGATTCCATGGTCAACCAGAAGTATCCAGCTCTCAAAATCTTCCTGGACATGGCATGTCCATTGGCATGTGTTCCAAATGATCCTTCATGGATTTCCCTGATCAATAAGTTTGCTTCGCGCTTGTCCACACATCTGAGCAGAATCATATCATGATTTCTCTTGTAAAGCACATTGTTGCTGAGGAAAAACTTGGACGCCAATCTTCTCAAAGTCTTCTTGTCTAGAGTTGTTGCATCAGCTGGGTACTCTTGGTTTTGTAAGTAGTTCTTGATGTCATAGAACCACGGTTTCTCATCAGTTTCTTCCTCGACCAGTAGACAGTAAGCTGGTGTAGTTTTTCGCTCGATTGTAATGAGTGGAGCTTCATTAAGAAATCTGACTTGAAACATTGAGGCCAACATAGCTAAAGCGTCTGCAATTTGATTCTCTTCCCTTGGAACATGATGGAAAGTGACTTCATCAAAGTATTTGATTAATTCCACAATGTGGGTCCGATAAGGGATCAACTTCTCGTCACGGGTCTCCCATTCACCTTTGACTTGGTAGATTACTAAGGCTGAGTCTCCATACACTTCAAGGATCTTGATTCTGGTATCGATTGCAGCTTCGATACCTAAAACACATGCTTCATACTCAACAATGTTGTTTGTACATTCAAAGCACAATCTAGCCGTGAAAGGAGTGTAACCACCATCAGGGTTCATCAAGACAGCTCCCACACCATGCCCCATGTAATTAGAGGAACCATCAAACATCATCTTCCAACGAGAACCTGGCTCGGGACCTTCATCTGGACCTGGAACTTCACAATCCTTTATCAACATAATGTCCTCGTCTGGGAAATTGAATTTCAAAGGTTCATAATCTTCGACAGGATGATCAGCAAGGTATTCAGACAAAACACTGCCTTTAATAGACTTTTGGGTTACATACTGGATGTCATATTCGGATAACAACATGAGCCATCGGGCGAGTCTTCCTGTCAAGGCAGGCTTCTCAAAAATGTACTTATTGGATCCATTTTCGAGATCAACAAAGTAGTGTGACAAATCATGTACTGCCTGAGACGTCTGGCCGCCCATGCCAAGGCACAACAAGTTTTCTCTAAAAGCGAATATCTGCTTTCACAGTCTGTGAACTTCTTGCTTAAGTAATAAATGGCGTGCTCCTTACGATCGGTTTCATCTTGTTGGCCTAATACGCAACCCATAGATCCCTCAAGCACAGTCAGGTACATGAAGAGAGGTTTCCCTGGAGTAGGTGGGATTAAGATAGGAGGTTCCTGCAGATAAACCTTGATCTTCTCAAAAGCCAATTGACAATCAGGACTCCACTCAATTTCTTGATTCTTCTGGAGCAACTTGAATAAAGGTTCACAGGTAGCAGTCATGTTGGAGATAAATCTGGAGATGTAGTTCAGTCTCCCAAGGAAGCCTCTGACTTGCTTTTCTGTTTTTAGAGCTGGCATCTCTTGAATTGCTCTGACCTTATTTGGATCTACTTCAATTCCTTGCTGACTAACAATGAAACCAAGTAATTTTCCTGATCGGACGCCAAAGGTACACTTAGCTGGATTCAGACGCAGTTGGAACTTTCTAAGACGCTCAAATAACTTCAGGAGATGATTCAAATGATCCTCCTCACTCTGTGATTTGGCAATCATATCATCCACATAAACTTCTATTTCCTTATGCATCATATCATGGAAGAGGGTGACCATTGCCCTTTGATAAGTGGCTCCTGCATTTCTAAGACCGAATGGCATGACTTTGTAACAATAAGTGCCCCATGGTGTGATAAAAGTGGTCTTTTCCATATCATCAGGATCCATCTTGATCTGGTTATATCCTGAAAATCCGTCCATGAAGGAGAAAACAACAAACTTAGCAGTGTTGTCAACCAATGTATCAATATGCGGAAGAGGGAAATCATCCTTTGGACTGGCTTTGTTCAAATCTCTATAGTCCACGCACATCCTAACCTTGCCATCCTTCTTGGGGACTGGCACGATGTTAGCTACCCACTCAGGGTACTTTGCAACTGCAAAGAATCCAGTATAAAACTGTCTTTTGACCTCCTCTCTAATCTTCAAAGCCATGCCTGGTCTTGTTCTTCGGAGCTTTTGCTTTACTGGCAGACAATCTGGTTGAAGCGGCAACTTATGAACAACTATGTCTGTGTCCAAACCGGGCATATCCTGATACGACCATGCAAACACATCCACATACTCTTTGAGAAGCTTGACCAATCTCTCTCTGATGTCTGCCCCAAGTGTTGTACCAATCTTGACTTCCTTCTTATCTTCATCGGTGCCAAGGTTGATGGTTTCAACCTGCTCCTTATGCGGCTGAAGATCTGTGTGCTCATCCTCAACTAATCTTGCCAGTTCTTCGGGGATGTCACAATCTTCCTCACTTTCATCTTCCGCTCGGTAGACGGGCGAATCGAAGTTAGGAGAGAATATAGAGTCATTGGATTCAACAGGGTTTTCATTTGTTCTGCATATGGGAATGATTTGCTTTTATTAAAAGTGAAAAAAGAGGGATGCAAGAAAAAACTTTTTCTTAGCTTTGAAAGATTGCCATTTTCTTTTTTAAAAGTGAAAAGAGAGAAACAATAAATAAAAATAAAGTAAGAATTTAACAAAATGCCTTCATTGATTGAATAACTTGAAAATGAGAAGGGGCCCTACAAAATAATCCCATAGCCTTGGGCAGAGCTAGGGAACTTTGAAAACACTTAAGGAAAACAATAAATTACTTTGACATTGGAAAAAATTCTGGGATCTCAACTGCCTCCCAATTGCCCAAAGCTGCTTCACACTGATAAACCAAATGATCCACATCTTCATCTTCAGTATCCCCACTAATTGCATTGATCTGATAGCCGGCGCTGGAAAACATCTCTTGAATGCTCTTTGGACGTCCTTTGACGGAGTTTGACGCTCCTTCCTTCACATGAGTTGGTTTGTAACCCAACCCGTAGCGATCTAGCTTCTGTTTGACTTCAATGACATCACCCCAACCTTCATGGCTTCCTTCTTCAATTGTGGAAATGGTACTCTTCAGTGATGCAAAAGATGGAATACCCTTCCCCTTTGACTCTTTTACTTCCATAAGGACGACATTGGCTATCTCTAGAGCTTGGAAAGCAGTTTCTAAAGCATCTTCATCAGCCTCAATGTAGCTAAAGGAGGAAAGGTTGCTGACCATGAGATCTTCTTCACCAGACACAGTTACCAGCTTATTATCGACTACAAACTTCATTTTCTGGTGTAAGGTAGAAGTGACTGCCCCAGCAGCATGGATCCAAGGTCTTCCCAGCAAACAACTATAATTAGGATTAATGTCCATGACCTGGAAAGTGATCTTGAACACCTGTGGTCCAATCAAGATTGGCAAGTCGACTTCTCCAATAACAGTCCTCCTTGAGCCATCAAAAGCTTTCACAATCAATGCACTGGGCCTCATCTCTGCCCCTTGATAAGATAACTTGGCAAGTGTTCTTTTCGGCAAAACATTCAATGAAGATCCTGTATCCACAAGAACTCTTGCTAAAGTATCCTCCTGACATTTTACAGATATGTGAAGAGCACGATTATGGTCCAAGCCATCCTTTGGAAGATCCTCCAAACTGAAGCTGAGATTGTTACATGCAGTGATATTGGCAATGACTCCATCAAACTGATTCACAGTTATATCATGCGTAACATGAGCTTGGGCTAGTAATTTCTGGAGAGCACCTCGATGGGCCGGTGAATGCATAAGAAGTGATAAGATAGATATTTTGGAAGGTGTTTGATGTAGCTGATCAATAACCTTGTAATCACTCTTCTTAATGATTCTGAGAAATTCTGCATCCTCTTCTTCCAAGACCACCCCTTTATCCTGGTTGACAATAGTGGGCATTACTTCTTTAGGTGGAACTGTATTGGCTTGCTGAGTATAAACACAACCACTGCGAGTTAAATGACTTGCACCTGCTATGTCAGCACTTGCCACTTTTGAACTAGCTTGTTCAAACTTCTGAGGAACTCTCTCCGCATCATACTTCCACGGAACTGCTTTGGTATCTTCATAAAAGAAAGGGTTACTCCTCTGCTCAATCCTTGGTTCAGGTATATTGAAAATGGGCACCACAGGTTCTGGTATATTAAAGATGGGTTGAACCCTTGAGGACTCAGGCAGGTTAAACACTGGCACCAAGGTGGAATCAGATTCTGGTAAGTTAAAAATGGGTTCAATCATTGCCACTTCATTCCTCTTCACACGACCGCTTACTTGTAAAACACCCAGATTAATCAAACTTTGAACATCTTTCAAGACCAATTCACATCCCTTTGGATTATTCGCACAAGCTTCACAATTCTTATGACAGTTCTTCAGCATACCCACTTCTACTAACTTCGCATGGAAGTCTCTAAGCGGGGTTTTGATCTCTGTAGCGTTGAAAATCAAATCTTCGTCAGACTCATCAACAATGGCATTTATGGACCCATGCTTAGGTAAGGGATTATTTTTAACATTCGGACTAGTATCTCCAAAGGACAAAATGTTATTATCCATTAGATCCTTCACAACATACCTCAAAGCAATGCAATTTTCCAAATCATGCCCTGGAGCACCTTCATGGAACAAACAGTGGGCACTTGAGTTGTAACCTGGTGGAAGCGGATCTGGTGGAGGACCCAAAGGCCTTGGAGTAACCAAGCCTTTCTTCAATAGTGAGGGATACAATTCAGTATAGGTCATAGGGATCCGAGGATGAGGAGGCCTTCCTCCTGGTCTTCTGTTCTGAAAATTGGAATTTGGATGAGGAGTTGGAGTCCTCTGCTGGTAGGCTGAAACATTGGGCGCTCGTTGATAGCCTGAATTGTTGAGCATTGGCTGATAAGCTGGAATCACTGGAGCCGCTTGCTGATACATCGGTACTGCTTGAGTTGGCCGATATATCGGGACTTGTGGATTATATGACGGTTGAACCGCCACCACATAAGGATGTTGAACAAACTGCGGTGGGTAGACAAACTGGGGTTAAGCCATAGGTGGAGGCCTCTGCCAAAGCGGATTTCTCCTTTGAATCGCCATTATTGTGTTTGTCTCACCCTCTTTCTTCTTGTGGAAGTTACTGGTAAATTTCTTGACATTATTTCCACTACCATTGCTGGAACTGCCAGACGCACCACTCATCTTTCCACTTTTCAGTCCAAGTTCAACCTTAATCCCCACAGCTACAAGGTCAGAGAAGCTAGCCGTTACGCTTCCCACCATTCTCTCGAAGAATTCTGGTCGCACAGTGTCAACAAACCAATCAGCTAACTCTTTTTCAGACAACGGGGGATCTACCTGAGAAGCGGTCCCTCTCCACCTCTGAGCGTATTCTTTAAATGATTCGGAATCCTTCTGCGACATACTCAACAACTGCCTTCTATCGGGAGCAAGGTCCATATTGTATTTGTACTGCTGGATGAAAGCATCTGTCAAGTCTTGAAAACTGCGAATCTTCGACTGGTCTAGTGTTAGATACCACTTGGAGGAGATTCCCTTCAAACTGTCCTGGAAGCAGTGGATCATTAATTTATCATTGTCCACCTGCGCAGCCATTCTTCGATAATACATCAAGAAGTGGTTCTTAGGACATGTCGCACCCTCATACATGTCAAAAGTGGGTATCTTGAACTTTGGAGGAATTACCAGACCAGACACCAGACACATCTCTCTAGCAGCAGCCCCGAAGATCTGGTCGCCTTCGATCGCTCTTAACCTTTTCTCAATGGTCTCAAAATTCTCTTGCATTTTCTCATGTTTCTCATTTCCATTCTCCGACATATCTGGCACGTCATACACCTGAGGGTCATTGAAGTATGGTTGGGCACGGGTGTGCACAATGTCTGGTGTAAAATTAGTAACCACATGGTTCTCTTCATTAGTCACAGGAATAGTCTGCTGAGCGGCAAATCCTTGAGGGGGAGGTACAAAACCTTGGGAAGTGAACGCAAAACCCTGAGTAGGAGGTGCGAAGCTTTGGGAAGCGAAACCTTGGGAATGAGGGAAGAAACCCTGAGCAGTAAGTCCTTGAGAAAAAGGAATAAAACTTTGAGAAGCGAATCCTTGGGAAGGAGGGAAAAAACCCTGAGCAGTAAGTCCTTGGGAAGGAGGGATAAAACTTTGAGAAGCGAAACCCTGAGGAGGAGGTACGAATCCATGAGGAAGCCCAAAAGGAGGCCAGGTCACAGGAGTTGTGACTGATGACGTAGGCTCAGTCGTTGCAGCGACAATCTCTGACACTACAGTCTGTTGAGTGTCTAATTTTGCTCGGATGACCTGCAACATTTCCATCATCTGACCCATATTTCCAAGAAGATCAGAAAGCTCTTCATTCACTTTGTCCATTTCGGGGTCCCTGTCAGCCATCTTCTTCTTGGCCTGGGCTCGGGTTGAATACTTGCGTGAGATCCTCAGTGTGACAGCTGGAAAGGAGTTGACGAGAATGAGTTTTTACAGAATGCAGATGCAGAGATGCAAACATGAGTAAAAAATTTAGTAAATGCCTCAAGGGACTTAAGAAGTTGTTGCAAAATGTCAAAATGGGTAAAGTTTATTGTTATTTCCCAAAACTAATGAACTGAAATCCATTCCAGGTAAAATTTATGAGGTTTGCAACAAAACTTCTTTGTTCCTTGAAGCATTTGCTAAAATGATGCTAAGATGCAAATATGTAGGGATGTGAGGATGCAAGGTGTTGCAGGTAAATTTAGAACCTTCCTAAAAGGTGGGCTGTAAGAGAGTTGTTCTACGTTTTACTACCCATAAGTCCCACTCACAGGATAGTTTCTACGGTGATGGTTTAAGGAAACGCAAGGTCACAGACGTTTATCGTATTAACGCCCCGCCGCAGGCTAGCTGCATTGTGACGATAATAACGATAAGGTCTACCTTGAGTGGAGTTCTCATGCTAGGCGTGCAAGGAGCGAGTCCTCGGAGCCTAACATTACACAACTGCCAAAATTGAAACAGGTCCTAGGGGGGTCCCAGAATCACAGCCCTTTCGTGAATCAGGTCACACGACAGGCCAGCTGCGTTGCGACAAGATCTACAAAAAGTTTAACTATCTGGGGGAGCTTTCATGTTAGGCGTGCAAGGAGAGAGTCCTTGGAGACTAACACTAATAACATCCAATTCTAAACTTAGGTGTTCCCTCTGCTTTTTCCACTACTCAAATTTTACTTGCAATGTGGCCCCGAGATCCCACAGACAAATAATATAATGAGGAAATAAAAGGAAAGCGATAAAAGAACAAATAAACAAACATAAATAATAAACATAGAGAAGACAAGAAGAGATAAGATCAAACAAATAAACACACAAAGCTAAGTTAGGCTCGACTCTCTCTAGCATGGAGCTAGTCCCCAGCAGAGTCGCCAACTGTCGTACCTCGAAAAATACGATCCTAAAACAAAACAACAGAGCCGCCACCTAATTCTATTTATTCTACGAGAGAAAAGGGAGATATAGATACAATCTAAAGGAAGGATACGAAATGGTTTACGAAACCAAATTCTAAGTTCGGGAGTCGGTTACGTAGGGGGAAGGTATTAGCACCCCTCACGTCCGTTGTACTCAACGGGAACCTTTTAGCTAACTATGCGATTAAATGTTTGATCTTAAGTCTTTGTCTTCTAAATGATTGTTAATATGTTTGTTCTTAAGGAAATTAAAGTTATTATTAATATTATGAAGATGACGGAGAAAAGATTAAGATTTTTTATTATTATGCTCGCGAAGGATAAAAATCCCCGTGCCTACGTATTCCCTTGTGCAATGGGAAAGTCAGAGCTTCGTAGTTCGTGCGACTACGGTTTGTGTTTTTTTTTAATTGAACGATTGTTTAAAACACATTCTACTGCTAAGCGTTGGCTTATACTCGCGGTGGAGGCTGAAGCGCTAGCTTGTTCGAGAGATAGAATGATTTAAACAATGTTCGTTTTAGAGAAAAGGTGTTTGAATTTTGTTAAGATGTTTTAAACGAAAGGGCGAATGAACCACGTTGCGTGGGGCTAACCCAGCTGCAATCCATTCTAGAACGTGCGGAATGCTAGACTCCGGAGTTCAATTTCCGTGATTTAATTTAAAAAGATAATTTGAATATTTTGATATACGAATGGTGATTGGACACATCGCGTGGGGCTAGCCCAGTTGCGGTCCAATCCAGAACGTGCGGAATGCTAGACTCCGGAGTTCTGTTTTCGTAATTTAATTTATAAAAAATGATTTGAATATTTTGGTATACGAATGATGATTGAACCATCGCGTGGGGCTAGCCCAGTTGCGGTCCAATCCAGAACGTGCGGAATGCTAGACTCCGGAGTTCTGTTTTCGTAATTTAATTTATAAAAAATGATTTGAATATTTTGGTATACGAATGATGATTGAACCATCGCGTGGGGCTAGCCCAGTTGCGGTCCAATCCAGAACGTGCGGAATGCTAGACTCCGGAGTTCTGCTTTCGTATGATTAAATTTGATAAATTGAAAAATTGATATACGAATAGTGATTGAACACATCGCGTGGGGCTAGCCCAGTTGCGGTCCAATCCAGAACGTGCGGAATGCTAGACTCCGGGGTTCTGCTTTCGTATGATTAAATTTGTGAAATAAGTTGAAGAATTGTTTTTTAGACGTTTTAGAATCGATGTGTAATTAATAAAGAAGGATTGGACGAACAATACGCGTGGGGCTAGCCCAGTTGTAGTTCGTTCTAGAACGTGCGGAGTGCTAGACTTCGGAGTTCTATTCCTCGCTAAAATGAATTAAAATACGCAATAAAGTCGTACAGATGGCGGTCACTTGGTGACCGGCTTACGTGTGTGAAATATATAAACGCATGAATTGCTAACTTGGCGTTGGACCAAGAAATTTTATTTATCCTTCGAAGTTATTCCTAAGGTGATCACGTTTATTTTTATTTTTTTTGAAAATTTAGTCGAAATATGAAAATATTACCCAAATTCAAACAGATCATACATCATCACCATTATGCACCCAAATAATGACCGAAAGATATAGGCATACAACGCATAAACAACAATCGATTAAAAGATAATTAATTAACTAAAATAGTATAAGATTATTCAATAAAATTAACTAATTATTCAACTAATTAAATAAACTTATTTCAAATAACTAAATAGTTCCATTAATTAGATAAACTTAATTCAAATAACTAAATAACAATAAAATGTTTTTGTTATGTTCCTAGAACATTTAATAGAACAATAAAAAAAATAAAAATAAAAATAAAAAGGATAGAATGAATAAGGAAAGTATAAAACAAAAATAAAAAACAAAAGGGGTTAGAACTACTAAATAGAACAGGGGTACAGATAAAACCCCAACAGAGTGAACCAGCTTCTGGGCTTGAGATCGGCCGGGTCGGGTTTGACCCGAGCCCGATTCAGATCCACTTACCAAAAAAAGCAAAGAAACCTAAATTCCAACAAGTGCCGCCGCATTCTCATTCCAAACCTAGAAAGGAAAACGAAAGAAAACTTGCGGAGGCCTCTCTCTCAACTGCCTCGACTCTCCCTGCAAATATTCTCAACAAACCTTTCACAATCGCTCGACAAATCTCAACCCAGACCCTATTTCTCGTCACTAATCGAATCAAACCAAAGACCAAACATCCGAGATTTTACTCCCAAATCAAACAAACCCTAACCCTCCTTCTCGCTAACTTCATGCTAGTCTCCATACTCAGCTCGTACTTTCTCAAAGGGAAATCGAGCTTCACTGTATGTTCATGGAGATTGCGGCCTAAATCCTTACGGAATCAAAATCAAACACACAAGCTCAAACAATCGAAACAACAACACGAATCAGAACATCAAAGGGCGGATAAAGTTGTTCAGAGTGAGAAGATTACCTTCCGGAAATTACCGGAGTGAAGAAGTACACAGGTAAAAGCTTCTTTAGCTACTCTTATCTCCCCCCTTGTTTCTTCTTCTTAAACCTCTTCTTTGTTGTAACCGACTGTGGTGGTTTAATTGTTGAAGGTTTCGTTCGCAAATTTCTCACCAGTAACGTTCGTTTGGGCGTCGAGTGTTTAGTGGTAGCGAGGGTTGTTCTGGGTTTTAGCTGAAGGCAAAGATGGCGGTTATGAGGAAGCTTGTGTTTGTGAAGGCCAATTTGCGCTTCAGTTGTTTGTGTGGTAAGTGTTTTTTATGAATGAAGTTTGCTGATTTTTTTTGATGGAGTTGCTTGGTTTTGGTTGTCGATGTTTTCTGTTGTGAAAATGTGGCTGCTAAGTTTTTTCTAAAACTCCCCTCCTCCTTTTACAGTTGTTGAACATGGTTTTTATAGGATAGCATTAGGGTTTGAAGTTATAAAACTTGTTGAAGAAGTATTGACTGAGAAAATTTTTGTTTGATACTGATGAGAAGTCGCTTTCGGATTTCAGGTTTGGCTGGATCAAGGGATGGATTTCCTTCACCAATTAGTGTAAAAACAAACGCAGGCCTTTGTTGTGGTCTTGCAAAAATACCACTTCCAACTTACTGCGAAACTAGTCACATGTTATGTTATTGTTTGTAGGCAAGTTGGTGTGTTATGAATAGGTAAGTCCCTTTCACTCTCTTACTTTTGCAATTTTCTGATATTACTTTTCTGATACAGCTTTACTTTGTGATGCAGGTGCCTTGGGGATTACACAGGTGAAGGGCCCCAGTGCCTTGTTGCTGTTGTTGTACTTTGCAGGACCGCCTTTTTGCTGTACTGTGTATTGTGGATTTCTTGGCTTTTGTTCTCTTCTTTTTTTATTAGTAAGTATTGGTGCGGCAAGAATTGGTGAGAAACAAAATTGGGTGGCTGCAAAACTGTTTATAGTTTCTTCTTTCTTAAAAATCTTGTGACATTTGATGACAATATGCATTAGTGCTGGCTTATGCTTGAACGAAAATGGTCTGATATGTATGTGTATGTGAATATGTAATGATGCTTAGATGTGTGGTATGAAAAACTTGATAAAATGCATGAAAGGAACAAAATGAATTCTGTTTTTATTTGGATTAAAAATGCCTATTCTTGGATGAATACTAATCTTCTCTTTATTTCATGTGCATTGAAAATACCGCGAGCATGGAAGTGATGGCTTGGAGTGGAAAACAAAAGATCTAGGAGGACGGTTTTCAAAAGTTCAAATTTCCAAGACACGCATTTTGTATTTCTCACTTTTTTAGGACAAAGTTCAATACTTGGAGATGAGGAACCATGAACCTTTGATGTAGAATTTGAATGAAGTTAGCTTGTAACTTAGAACTTGGAATGAAATTGCGATTTGTATGAAATTCGATTTGAAAATGGAAGGAATCAAGAATTTAGCAAATTGTAAATGCTTGAACACTTGGTATATCAACAACATTGAATTTGAATTGGGAATTGAGGAAATGAATTTTGAATTTTGAATTGGAAATGGAATTGAGGCTTAAAAGAAAGTTGGAAATTAATCTTTGAAAGTTAAAAATGTATTGAGGACAAAACTTGAAATGGACAAAAATTTAAGATAGGAAACTTGAATTAAGACTATGAATTTGAATTGCTTGAAACAAAATTTGAAAACATCTTAGGACAATGGCTTAAAATAAACAAACTTGAGAAAAAACTTGATTGATTAATCCAACTTTGAACTTGAAAGATGGATGGACATAATTAAAATGATTAGAAAATTGGAATATGGAAATTGAGTTGAAATGAGGATTGAAATTAGAAATAAAATTGAGCGGAACAAAATTGAACTAAGATTTGAGAACGCAACTTGGATAAGAAAACTTGTAATACAACTTAGAATTGGAGAATGACTTGGGAACTAAGAAATTATCTTGGGATTGGAAATGTCTTAGGGATAAACTCAGGATTAAATTTCAAAAATGGATAAAGTTTGGAAATTGAAGCTATATTAGAAATAGAATCTTAAAAATGGGTTGAAATAAAATTTGAATTATAGTTGAACTAGGAATAAAGACTAATAAAAAAGGATTAAAAATTGAAATTAAAAAAAAAATTAAAATTAAAATTAAATTAGGAATAGGAATTCTCCCTTTTAGTAAATAAAAAATAAAAAATAAAAAAAAAAGAAATTAATATAAAAAATTAAAAGAAGTGTATTAAAAATAAAATTACGTTTAGAAAAGAAACTCTTTTTTAGAATGAAGTTAGAAATAGACGTAGAATTGAATTTAGAAAATGAGAAAAGAAACTCAAAAAGAAAAAGAAAAGGAAATAGAAAATAAAATTACGACCATGGAAATGAGTTAAAAGTTAGAAATGGGAAACAGAGAAAAAGAGACAAAAACGTAGAAATGGAAAGCAGATAAAATCAGATTTATAAGACACCTAAAAGATAGTTGGAAACAACAGAAAAATGATAAATATTGGAAAAAAAAACCTATATGATGCGAGCAGTTAGGGGTAAAATTTGGGGTGTGACACTCATACTTGAAAAATCCTTTGATTCTTCTATGGGCAATACCACATGATCGAACTTTGAATGTAACAACCTCAAAACCTTTGACACTATAGATTTTTATGTCAACACTTCTCCACACGTTTTGATTTGATTCACTAGTTTCGTACTTTGGTGAAGAAATCAGTAACACTTTCACTATCTTCCATCTGAAGAAATTCATACATTCTTTTGTGAGTTTTTAACCTGACCTCTTTCACTTTCTTAACACTTTTAAATGATTTCTCCAAAATTCCCCACGTTTCCTTTGTTGAATCTACATCACCAACTTTCTCAAAGTTGTCTGGATCAACGCATTGATGGATTAAAATGAGAGTTTTATAACCTTTCTTTTACAAATCTTTGTGTGCCTTTTTTTGTTCATCCATAGCATTCTCTTTGATTGGTGTTACTCCATTCTTCACAATATTCCAAAGATCTTGATAACAAACAAAAATATTCACCTGCTTACACCAATTTTCATAATTCTTACCATTAAGATTGGAAGATTCGCTAGAAAATGCCTGTTATGATGATTCATCGCGATTCAATGCGTCCCAAAGATCATACAACCAGTGCTCTAGATACCAGATGTTGGGAAAACTTCAATATTGAAGTTAACTGAATCAATCTTGATAAACAAGAATCAATCATTTTTATTGATTATGCCTCTTGTTCTTCACCCTTTACTCAGGTGAAAAAACCACACGTTGGTTGCAAGATGATTCTACACTACATAGAGAATTGAAAGACAAAAATAATACAATTGAAAATGAGAGAAAAGAGAAGTTATGGAGGAAGAAGAAGATTGTATTGTTGTGAAAATTGCACTATAAATGTTTACTACAATGTGTGTTAATCACAACTGTGATTTCTGAAACTACATAAAGCTCTTACAAAACTTATTATTCTCACCTGATACAAAATAAATAGAGACGCTCTCTATTTATAAATGATATTACCTTCACTCAAAGTAATCACAAAAAACTAACTCAACTAAAACTGAGCTAAGTCAATATTATTCGAATTTGTCGAATCCTTCGACAACTACTTGTTTCGACAAACAATATTTGACTGAAATATAGACTTTGTTCGATGCATGTTATTTTGATACACACAAAACACCTTTACAAACACACTATTTCAAATTTGACAAATAATTACATATTTAACAACTACTTTAAAAATATAGTTGCTGACGGATCTACCTCACTAACGGAGGGGAAACGCCCGACCACAAGGATGTACCGTGGTATAAGTACAACCCTTAAACATAATGTAAGCGAACTCTTTCCCAGTTAACGGACAAATGATTCGCCCAACGGGGACACCTCGAATGAGCTCCGTCATTGCCATACAACATGGAAGACCCCCATCTCGTCATGGGAAAGGTCTAAGCCTTAAGGGAAAAAGGAACTCGACTGAGTCCTTGACCCCCTTCAGTGATAACAAATCTCGCTCCTCGACAAGTTCCATACACTTTCGAGCTCATTAAAACATTTCGATTATATCCTCAGTTCAATAACATAAATATTTAAAGCATACATATTATCAATAACAATGCACGAACAAGAAGATAAAAAGGCAATAATTATATATATATATATATATATATATATATATATATATATATATATAAACGTTGACCATGAGGTCGGACATTGTCATAAGTTACACAAAAAAGGGACTAAGTCCCATAAACCAAAATATTAAGTGGCACGCAGGCCAAGATAAACATGGCACGCAGGCTAAGAAACTTCACTCCTCGTCGGGAGGGATCACTACACCCTTCTCCACGCGATGAAGGGGACCGATACCATCCACAATTAGTTCCACCTTGGGGTTCTTCACATTGAGCTGCTCGACAACATTATGGAAACCAAACGAAGCCATAACCAAGTTGTCTTGCGCCAACAGGCGAATACAAGCAATCAACTCGGCCCTCATCGTCAAGGTCGCCTCTTCTTCTGTTTCTTCATCCCCGACAGCGAACTTACTCTCCGCCTCTGCAACCTTCTTCTTCAGACGCTTGTTCTATGTGAACATGCTCGTCATCTTCTCTTTGATCTCAGTGACTTCCTTCATCTTCTTGAGCTTGCTCTCATAATGTCCCCGCTCTTGGAGCAAGTTGCTGTCTAGGTGAGCATTTTCATTTCCAGCTCAACAAGTCTATTCTTCAACGTTTGGAAGTACTTGAGAGGGAAATTCTTTGTGATGTTTAAGCTCAGGGCGGGTTCGAGGATCCCCATCATCCCCGCAACATCCTGGCACAACTACGATCTCAGAACCTTGCGGTCAACAGTCAGAATGGTCGCATCATCCAAGTCAGGGACCCGAACAGACGACCTTTTGTCGAATAACGACCTCTGAGTCATGCATTGGAGAAAGATGAATTTGCCCGAAGGCATAGCCGCGGTCCTTGGTGGGGAGGTTTTCTCTTTGATCCTTGACCTTTTTCCCAGCGGAGAGGTGCCTACTGAAGTACTACCCGATGTTGGAGTGCCTGAAACAACGAACCCCTCAAGAGTGGCCTGATCCTTAACGGCCCCGAACCGGCCTTTAGGCCCCTTCTTTAAGTTTCCTTTGTTGGCTTTCACAAGGCATTCACGCATCGGCGCAAACACAAATTAAAGCCCCGAACACATGATAACTGAACCAAAAGTTCCACCTAAAAGTTGCATCGCTGTGTCATTGTTCGGGCAGCTGAATAGTGCCTTGGTGTTGATCAGCCCAGCCTACGTGGTCGATGTTCCTTTGTATTTCAAGAGGATATGCCCATCTGATTCCATGATGTCTAAGGGGTGAAAACTAGAAACGAATTTCACGAGCGTGTTGTACGCCACCGTATCATCAGCATTCGGGTCCTCAAGCTTCGTTATGTAATAATCACTACCATGTTGAAAGTGAGTGTCCACCCACTCCAACGGAAATTAGGCCACCGACCTCTCCCGAACATCGATAACCTCTTTGTAATAAAGTGAATCCTTAGCCACTTGCGTTCACGTTTGGATTACATAGAATTTGTACTTAAAATCACGAACAAATCCAAGTATTCCTTGAAGATTCTACCCATCTTCTTGAACGACACCCAGCTGTATCAACTCTCTTGAGACTTCCTCTGAATATGGAAGACCCTGAAGAACAGGCTCACGGTCGCACCTATCTCCAAGTAACAACTCACCAGCTCGTAGGCCTTGATAAATGCCAACGTATTAGGATGCAGCTGAGAGGGAGCGAGCTTAAGGTGTGTAGAAATGGCTTCCTGAAAATCCGTGAAGGGCAAACGGTACCCGGCTTCACGTAATGCGAACTCGTACATAGGGAACCGAAGAAAGGGATAACGCGAGCATATCCTCTGATCGGGTTTTAGAGGCAAAGTCCCGCCAGTTCATAGGATCCCCTGTCTTCCTCCTTTCAATTAGGTTCCACGCGTCTGAATCATTCACAACAAACTAGGAGGTTGTTTCTTGAGGCTCCTCCATGATCCATGATTTATCGGCAGCGGGGACGTCCGCGGCACCCTGAGCTTCGCCCGAAAAGTTGACTTCTAGTCCATGGTCGGCTTTTCAACTCCCTTCACCTAAGAAGCAGAGGAAATATAGTGAATTCGACGATCTTAAATCCACCATTCCACTGCTAGTCAAGTGAAAGGGAGATGATTGGGACCGAGGATGGGTCCCCAGCTCGACCCCTTTTTCTAGATAAAAAAACTAAGGGAACAAGTCCTACGTGTCAGAATCATCCTCGTGAAAAGTTGTGTCATCCTCGACTATAAGAGTAAAGAACCTACTGGGGAAAATTCCCCCATACATGACCATCACCTACAACTGCCTAATGCCTAGTCACTAATACTAAATTATCCTAACCAGAATCTAACAAAGATTAAGGATCAAACTATTCATCTTCTAAAAACCTAACCCTAGTTCATCCTAAAATTCATACGTTCTTGATGAACATTCATCAGATTTCCAAAAATTCATGGAGATTCCTAGAAACTTTGAAGGTCTCCATGAACTTCATATGAAATTCTATGAAAGTTCATCAGCCAATCAATAAGTTGAAGGGAAGAAGATGAAGCCCCTTCCCCTTTTTATAATATATTAAGATCGCATGGAGAAACGTAAATTCCAAGTAATTATGGTCTATGGCTAGCCCCCCTATGTGTCATAAATAATTATTGCACCACCAACATGTGTCATTAAAGCAAAAACATTTTATCTTCTCAAAACACTCATTTCCATTAGTGTCTGTGGAACTTCTTCACATACCAATTGCATGTTGTTATAAAAGGAACTCTAAGGAAGATCACTTGCTAGCGACTTTCTAGGTAAAGAGTTTGTCGATCTGAATCCTCTCCACTAGACCACATTAAGTCATTGTCCTCGCTCAAGCACAACAACTTTGGGGGCTCTTGTACTGGACTGGCCTAGCAGGTGCCCTACAATTGATGCCCAATCCAGTTTACCTTTGGGCATAGGCCCAATAAAAGATTCACGACCTCATGACCGTTGGGAAATAGATCCATTAGAGTATAGTTGTTAGGGGACTTCCCCCACATGCGCTCCAATGCCTTTCACGCGACCAACTGTCTTCCGAAACTATTGGAAGCAGTTACATCCATTCAAGGGCCACATGCCCGCGATCCACTGCCAAATGCCCTTATAAATACCCTCCATCTTTGGAAACCGGGTATTCACTTCTAATCACTCGCATTATTTCTTAACGCTTTAGTTTGTTCACCTTGAAACATACTTGAGCGTCGGAGTACCTTGCAGGTACACCACCCCTTCTCCTACAAGCATCGTTTCATTCCCAGCTAAAGACCACGAGGACCTGTCCGGATCATTTATTTAAAAATATCAAATTTAGAGTTTACAAAATCTATCTCGATTCAATATATTTGTACCCTTTAATCGTATATTTAAGCGTGCAAAGGAAATAAATTCTTTAATTTTTGAATCTCTAATTTTCTCTAACTTTAGGCAATTTTCATGAGAGAAAAATAAGATAGATATGAAAGAAAATGAGGGAAACAAGATAAGAGATCAAATTGCATTCTTGGAGAGAGATAGAGAGAGAAAGGTAAAGTGCATTTTAGCCAATTCTCTAACTTTGACTTTTTAGGTAAATGAAGGTGGAAGGTAATCTCTTTGAGTCTATGGCATTTTAGCCAATTCATGTTGTTTTCCCCTAGGGGTGTTTTTTTGGTTTCCATTTTATGACTTGGTAGAAAGATATGTCTCTTTTTGAATCTTGTTGTTTTATGATTTTGAAAAATTTGTCGGATCAAGTTGCAGAATAGGTCGATTTCTTTTGATACAGTCAAAAGAAGTTTTTTGTGTGTTTTTGAACGAAACATGTGCATTCCTTATATAATAATGTAAGTTATCCGAGATATATAGTCTAATCAATGTGGTACATAGATTTTTCTCAATTAACACACAACACACACATAGATTTATAACAATACCAGACTTACGATTTTTTTCTTTCAAATCCACCCCCATATTGGAATTGACATGTTCCAAAAATCCCCCATTTAAAATTTTAAAAAAGTGCTTCATAAGTAACTTCAAATGTTTCTAAAATTGTATATAAAAAGAGGTGTTTGCGTCTTAAACCTTTGCGAAATAAGTAGGATTTCAATTCAACAAGAGTGAAACAATTGTTTTGAACTCTATCTAAGATATCAAACCAGTACACGGCCTTTTATTTAGGTGTATTCTAAAATTTTGTGTTTTAATAGCCTTACATGTCTATCCCAGTTTAACAAAGGCTTTAGGAATTCTCCCTCGAAATTCCATAGTGAAGGTTCTATGAATTGGCTAAATTTTGGTAAAACATGGTGTTGAGCAAGATGTCGAAACATCTTCATGAATGTCTTACTGATAAGTGTTATTTTAACCAAGATGTCCTAACTTGATGTCTCGACATCTTAGTCTATTACAACAGGACACTTGAAGATTCATTCCAATATTTAAGGAGCGATCAACACATGGATCAAGGAATAATTGGATTGTGAATTTGAAGCCCATGGATAGCTGGAGCCTATAAAAGGAAGAACAAGACCTAGGAAAAAATAGTTAATGAGTAATTATTAGTTCTTTTTGTTAAAAATAAGGGTTTTGGGTTTGAGAGTCTCTCGTGATCCTTGTAATGTAAGTCACCCTCAGTATCATTTGATACTTTATGGTAGATATAGTTTTCTCATTTTGAGACATGTGGGGAATGAGGTACGTATTGTTCTTGGATGAAGCTTTTAAGCAAATCCAATCAATGTTGTTAGTCAAAATTATTGGCTGAATATTATAATGGAAGTGTTGCCTTCCAATTAAGTAGTTGGATACAGTCATTGGCATTGAGACTGTTAGATATCACTGCGGTGGTTTAGGGCGTGAGATGAAGAT
The DNA here is from genome assembly GCA_963966055.1 of Lathyrus aphaca. Taxonomy (NCBI): domain Eukaryota; kingdom Viridiplantae; phylum Streptophyta; class Magnoliopsida; order Fabales; family Fabaceae; genus Lathyrus; species Lathyrus aphaca. The sequence continues at coordinate 732,369,926 of OZ014519.1, read as the reverse complement.
ATCTCATATCTAGGAGTTCCTATTTAAAGGCTTCATTGGGTAGTGATTAAGTGCGAAGATTGTAAATAGAGGTTGTTTACATAAGAAATGCAAACTAATATTGCTGATAGTGAACCTTTTTCTTGGCTAGGTAGCCTTCTGATATAGGTGTTATTGTACACTGAATTAATATCTTGGTTTTCTTTATCATTCTGCGATATATATATATATATATATATATATATATATATATATATATATATCAGTTTCATATGCATATTGATAAATTCGTCATAACAAATGTTGTAACATTTGTCCTGACATTGTTCTGATTTGAAGATATCAGTGTATTCTATCCAATCCTTGTTTAGTGAGCAGATTTCAGTGTCTTAACATCTATTAGGACATCTGTTATCTGCATACCAGAATTTCATATATGAACCGACCTAAGTTCCACAATCACTTGTGTGATTGTTAAGTGCCAAATTATGGATATATTTGATAGTATTTGGTGGCACTTTCCAATTGTTTCTTTTATGTTTTAGTAGTAAAACCTTATGTTTTAGTGTAAATACATAAGTTTGCAATTATGCTTGTTCATTTCTCGTACTATGATCGTTTTGGTTGCATTTTGATAGGTTTTCTTACGTCCTTGGATGCTTGGAGACTATGGATGAAAAAGGATTGCATTGAAGATCATTTCCAAGAAGTTTTACAAGCATGAGCGCGCCTTTAGCGAGCTTTCTTAACCAAACGCAGTAGCTTTTGAGGATTTTTATGCTGCAGTCGCCCTCTTACCATGCTCAACGAGCTTTCTGGGAATTTACAGCCTTTGTATTGATCGAGCTAAGCGCGCTCTACTGGCGCTTAGTGTGGTCCCACTTATAGGCGCTTTTTGGAACTTATATAAAAGGGGCTTGCTAGATATTTTGTAAAGACACTTCATTATTATTCACTTTTCAGAATTGTAAAAGATATTTTAGAGAGAGAGAGAGAGAGAGAGAGAGAAACACAAACCCTAAGAGAGAGAAGTCCAAATCCAAGCAAATCAGAGCTTGATCTTCGAGTAAGTGCTTCAATCTCTTGTTGGGGTTGGATGTAATCTTTCGATACCTTATGTATTTCATCTAACCTATGCATTGTGAACTAGTTTTGATTCATTATTGATGTTGTCTTTGATTTCTTTTTGTGGGTATTTGTCGCTCCCGGGATTTTCATCCTAGTACAAACGCGAAAGTGGCGCGGAAAAGGTAGAGTCGCCAGCCAGACATTTTTATCCCGAAGGAATGGGAAAGGTAATGTTGCACAAACCTGAGGAAGAAGGAAAAGGACGAGGCCTTGCGAACCAAAGATCTGGGTCCGGAAGACGGTTACGAATTGAGAAGGTATTAGCACCCCAATCCGTCTGCCGTACCCGACGGGATCCACGCTTATAAGTCTGTTTTCAAAGGGTGAGAAATAACATGTTGTTTGAATAAAAGAATGGCTATCTGGAATGGAACGGAAATGAGAAAAGGAACTGGAAAGAAAGATGGAAATAAAGGGGGAAAATGTAGGGAAAAAGAATGATTGTGCTCGAATGGTCCCTACCCCACTGCCTACGTACTTCATTGGGATAAATGAGGATTAGAGACGCCATAGCTCATCTAACTAAGGCTGACACTTATTTGTGATTTTTAGGATGACGTTGTCATAGCTCTAGCTCAGGTGTTACCGGCTCTGACTCGAGGGTGTTTACCGTATCATTGTTTGAACTGTCGAGACAAGTCATGTTCGTCCGTAATGAGTATGATATGGGAAGATAAGACGTGGTGTCTTGGTTTGTTGTCTCTTAGAAGAAGTGTTTTGAGTTTGTGTTTATTTAATGTACAACACTAAAGACTATGACATAAGAGAGGATACTTTCCAAGATCGCCCCCAATGGAACGTTTGTAAAGCATCCTAGAAGAGTGAAGGAGACCACCACTAGTCATTTCCCGTATAGCTTAAGGCTCGTGGCGCATCGTACACATTTTCCTTTATTAAGTGTTTTGATTTTTCTTAAAGATGAGAAGTGAGACTCAAGTTTGCAAAAGGAAAAACTCTAAGGGAAACTAGACTTACCCTAAGTTAGTTGAGTTTGAAGATAACCTATGGTTAGTGAGGTTTGAAAGATTAAATCTACCTAAAGATATTAAACTAGAGATGCTAGTACAGAAAGCAATAATGAACAATATGGTCCTCCTAAGTCATGGCGGGTAAAAAAACGTGTATGAAACATAAATGGGATGAAACGATGGATCGGGTGGGTCGATTGCGTGGTGCTAAGACGCACGACTTATGGTGTGCAACATACAAGGCTTGCTTTTGGTGTAATGGAATGGAACGATGGTAATCGAGGAATCCTAAAGTCACATGAAACTTTATTTATTTGTTTGAAAATTTACTCGACGTTGGATCGAGTCTTTATTTATTTTTTGAGATTTTGGTTTTCTATCGATTCGTCTTATCTTTTCTTTCCTAGTTATAGGAACTATACAAGCATTACATCACAAAGTGAAATCCACAAACATATAATCGAGGCATAATAAAACACAATCCAAGTCCATAAGCAAATCCTCGAAAAATACCTTGCACAAAAAGAAAATTGTTAGTAAATGAAATGAACATGAATATGCAACAATATGATGGAAATGAATTAAAATGACAAAAATATCAAAAGTCATGGAAAAAATGTGAAATTAATTCCCTAAGGTCTCTAACATAACTATAACATTGTGTTAAAAAATCTCCTAAAAATTCAAAGTCTAACTATATCAAATGGTCACTTAAACTTATCTAAAGTTCAATCACAATTTTACACAAATCACACGACCAAAATAGTGGATAAAATGGCCTAAAAAATACACCAAAAATATTCTAGATTCTATTATTTTTCCTCTAATCATATAAAAAATAATGGGCCAAAAATGTTACAGGAAGTGGGAGAAATAAAATGCACCAAATTATGTGTCCATGTGAGAATTCAATCTAAAATAAATTAAATGAAAAATCGAAATTAAATTGGAAAATGATTAAATTCAGAAAGTAAAAATTGGGAAAGGTTCCAAATTGAGTCAAAAGACTACTATAATTTTTGGGGATTTTTATTAAGTGTTTTAATATTTCTTGTGAATTAAAATGAAAGCTATATAAAATAGAAATTTACAAGAATAAAAGAAATAGAGAAGGGGGGTGAGAAAGTAGTGTTTTTTAGTTAAAAATACTGATTGGGCTCGTATTAGGGGTGGGAATAGCGTTTTGCTCTAAGCCCAATGCGCAGGGGCCTGGGGTGCGTTGCGTGGATCCTCAGTCAACGTTGTTGACTTACCCTGGGCCCTCTGATTATACTGATGGAGATGATGATGTGATCTGATAATTTATATGAGAAGATGCAGGATAGTTACGGTAGGGTGAAGTGCGTGTGATCAGAATCCAATTGGCCTACCGGACGGTGACACTTGTCACCGCCGGAGTGGACCACAAACAAAAACCTTATCTTCAAGAATAATCAAGGGCGGTGGAGGATTAATTATATTTGACGGTTTTATTCAATTTTTTATGGCAACCAATTAATGATAATTGATGAGATTTCATATTGTTTTAATGATTTTTCGGTGCATTAATCAACTTAATGATCTTTGATTTCCCAATTAAACCAAAATTAACTTTAAAATTAACACAGAATTAATATCACTTGACACTATTATGTTCATAAACAAAAACAAAACCCCTCTCTCTTATCAAAAACACTCTACGTATTTACAAAATCCTTTCCTCTTCTTCCAACCCTAACCTTCTTCACAAACGCCTTCTTCCTCAACCCAACCCTAATCCTGCCACCGAAACCAAAACGCACCACCGAAAGAGGTCTGCGGCCGCCGTCGATTCCAGTGGTACCCCCTTAGAAACCAAGACCTCCTTCACAACCAAACCTTATTTTCTATGCTAATCACGAATCCAAAATCATAATCTCACAACGCTCAAACAAATTACCATATCGGAAACACGAAAACTAGCGAAATCCAGACGCGTCTAAAAGGCTTGCGTACCTTGATTCAAAGATTGTGATGGTGCACGATTACGGTGCCGTTCGACGAGGAAGATGGAGTTGATGACTTCGATCGACAGTTCATTGAAGAGGCCCGATCGTGGATTTCAGCGTGTTCGAGGAAGAAGGTCTGAAGAAGATGAAGCCGAGAAAATGATCGGAGTAGGTCGTTGAAGAGGCACGGACCGGGAAGAGAAAGAACGAATGCCTATTGCTGCTTCGAAGATGAGTCGAAATTCACAATTTCAGGTATGCCTATTATTCCACAGTTTTCATTTGATTCGATTCTTCTACTCCATCTCTGAAATTGTCGTTTGAGTTTGTTCGCGCCTATCTTTCTGGAGATTCTGATTTATGCCTTGTGATTGTGAATGGTTGATTGGAATTCTTGAATTCGTTGCAACCTCATTGATTTCCTTATGTAGAATCAATGGTCATTGGTATTGACTCTTAGCTTCTATTTTTTCACAGGACCTGATTTTGCAGTTGATAAAGATAGTTGGAAGAAGATGATGAATGAGAAAAATCGAAGAGATATGAAGCTGGAGCATGAAGGAGATGAAGAAGAAGATTGAAGTTTTGCAATTGATGATGATGAAGATTCTGAGAAAGGTTGATGAAGGAGTGAAAAAGGAGAAGGGAATCCCGTGAAGATTGAATGAATCCAGGTATATGTAGAGATTACTCGGTAGATTCTGGAAGTTTTCAGTTAGGATTTCTTTCTGATTCGGTTAGAAATGTTTGTTAGCTTTCTGTTAGGAATTTTGTTTGATCTGTTGGAGTTAGTTATTTGATTGAAACTGACACGAATTTTTTTCTTTCTATGACAGTTAGAGGGAGTTTTTAATTTATGGTTATTGAAGCAGGTTATTCATGAAGACTGAAGACGTAGATGTGTGAATGATGTTCAGATGATGGTGTGGTGAATATGATGATGGTACTAACGGTGTGCTCTCGACTCTGCATACGTGATAGTGAAGTGAGGGCTTATTGTGATCGATGAAGATGGACGATGTTGATTTTTGTGTGTTTAGTTGTGAATTAGGATTGTTGATTCCCAAGTTGCGTCGAAGACGATAGGTCAGAACTCATAAACTCAGGTATATGCGTATTGTTCTATTTCCATCTCTTAACTCGGCTTTATCCTTCTTCTCGGCTTCGGCTACTGTTACTTCAATTTTCCTTGCGTGGGGTGATTCCCGATCTGAGAATGGTTGTTGTTCTTGGACACTTTGTGAATATGAAACTGATTGATGAATCTTTGGATTGTGATTTGCAGGTTACCGTTGATGTATGGTTTTGATATGAATTGATGATGGAATGTCGAAGAAAATGATGCAGAAGATTCTGAGACTGATAATTGGAAAAGAGATCGCGGTTGTCGAAGGATTGATAACAATAATGCTGAAGGAGTGATATTGTTAATTGAAATTGGAGAACCTGGAGTGAAGAAAATATTGAAGCCGATTAGAGTTTTTTTTGTTCTTCATTCAGCTCCCTCTATTTTTTCTATTTCTTTCCTTTTAGCTGAATTTTTTGTTAGCTGAATTCTGTAAATTTGTTGTAACTTGAGGATAACTTCTCTAAATCACTTCTACTAGAAACTGAGTTTTCCTTCTACCTTTTTATTCTCTCCTTTTTAAATGATTTATTTGTTATATATTTCCTTACCCTTTAGGATACTCTACTAAAATGTCAAAAAGAATTTACTTTCCCGTTATTTGGACTCTATTGGTATATATATATATATACAATAATAAAAAGAATGGATTGGAATAACAATATGATAAAAAGTGGGCCTAATCATGAATCGGGTTTGGAAGTTGGATATGATTTTGGTCTTTATTGAACATTGGGTCCCAAGCTTGTTCTTTTTTTTTTTGGAAGAAAGTAAACAAACATGGGTTAATTTGGACTTAAAACCTCAATGGATATGAGTAAATAACTTAAAACGAATGTGGAGGACTATTGTACGAATTTGAATGATGGTAAAAAGAACGACAAGGTTTAAAGATTTTAAATGGATCAAGACTCGAAATATGGAAAAGGGTACTTTGTTCATCAATGAAAATTTGGCTAAAAATACTTAACATGAACTCCTCCCTAAACTTGCACCTCGACCTGATATCTTTTTCATGACCTCGACTTAAAGTTAATCACCATTGACTATTGCTTGTTCTGCAATGCCATCACCTTGATTCTGCGAATCATTTGAAGGCCATATGATCGAGGGAATATACCATGATTGTTGATCCTCACGTTTCCACTGAACCAAACCTTAATACTCGGAATAGGATTCCAACCACAAGGAGATGTTACACTCCCAAGTCTTAGGAGCCCAATGGAAACGTATGATGGAAAATGTTATGACCTAATGAAAGAAACAGATGAACGAAACATAAGCTAGTTAGATAATAATAATTTAGAGGGGAAATTTTGGGGTGTTACAGTATTGACAAAACTCTCTCAAATCTTAGATCCAAGATATTCATCTATCAATGAGCAAACTTTTGACATGGTTTTGTGAGTTGATTTTCATTTACATCACTTTTATTTTATTATGTTGATTAATTAGCATGAGTAGTAATAACACGGTAAATACCATGATAACGTTAGTGACATCAACAATATTGTGAGGATGCGTGATAATAGTGATGAAGAACTATGTTCACATACATTTGGAGAATTAGTTGAATACATGTTAAAAGGATTAACCGTATGTATGTATTCTGATCTTTGTGTTTTATATGAATTAATCATTTATCTGATATGTATGTTATCCTCGTTTATGTGTTTATACCTTGATTTGAACAACTATAAACATATACTCTTCAGATCTAGATCTAGGATGATTTTTTGTTAGTATCTAAACTCTAGACATAGATTTTGATTTAACATTTGTGTGAGTATTAGTTCTTAATGCCTATGTGTTGTTGAGCTGCATGAGACATCATCTTCGAGATAATACATATGTTCTCTCGACTTTCCATTAGACATAACCTCTGTTATGGGTGATAAGTGAGGGTATTAGACGAACAATTAATTTGTGTTTAACTGGTCAGAAGAATACATGTGTTATCAATTGATGAGATCTCAATCACAACAAGGCTATGCTTATTTTAAGTCTTTACTTTATATTTTCCATCTTTATATTTTCTGCTTTTATCTTTTGTATTGTTGATCAATCAACCAACTTATCACAACAAGCTTAGAAATGTAGAAATTATAGTATAACATTATTTCCCTCGCACTGATCCCTGTGGATATGATAAACCCAGAAATTCTTCTAAACTTAAAATTCTGCTTGCTGCTTTTACGCGCAAACAATGATTCTATCAAGAGTGCTCATGTAGTTAAGTACTCCCTCATATAGAGTATAAATATCATTAAAAGTATCTATCGTCTCATGCTCTTATTGTTTTAGGATATCATATTACTCACGACTTGTTATTATTGATCGAACCTATTTCTTGGAATCTTCGGTCTTTTAGGTCAGGTTACCATCATGAGAAATTGACTTCTCAATAGGCATTAGTCCCATCTTCTTGGATGTATTATGTATTTTATCTCTAGCTAATCCTTTCGTTAAAGGATATGTTAAATTTTCATCAATGCGTACATGATCCACTATTACAACTCATTTGGAGATATAGTCTCTAACAGTGTTGTGTTTTATCCTTATTTGACATCTCTTACCATGATAATAAAGATTCAAATTTTTTGCAATAGTCGCGGTACTATCATAATAGATCAACACAGCTGACATAGGTTTTTCCCATAAAGGAATTTCAACTAGAAAGCATTTTCACTAACTTGCTTTATCACTATCAGTTTCTAATGTTATCATTTCAAACTCCATCATTGAGTGATCCAATATAATTTATTTCATTGGTTTCTGAGATATAGCTCCTCTAGCAATACTAAATATATAGTCACTAGTTTCTTTTGAATCATCTAATAATGTGTTCCAATCTACATCATTGTTTCCTTCACGTACAACAGGAAACCACTGATAATGTAAACTGAGATTCATGGTCCTCTTAAGGTATAACATGACTCTCTCAATAGCATGTCAATGCTCATTACTCGTTTTGTTAGTAAACCTACACAACAATCCTATGACATATGCAATGTTAAGTTTATTACAATAAGTGGCATATCTAAGATTTCCAATTATGCTCACATACTTGGTTTGACTAATACTATCACCAGTATTCTTAAATAGTTTTACACTATAATCGCATGGTGTTTAAGAAAATTTATAGTCAAAGTAATTATATTTCTTTAAGATCTTATCCACATAGTGTGGTGGATACAAATAAATTATCTTCTCGGATCTAATAATCTTGATTCAAAGAATCACACTAGCTTCTCCAATGTCTTGCATGTTAAAGTTTTTAAACAATAATAATTTCACATCATTAATGACCTGAATGTTTGATCTAAATATGAATAAGTCGTTTACACATAGACATATGATCATGAAAATTCTATTTTCAAATTTGTAATAAACACATCTGTCACTTTCATTCACTTTGTATTCATTTAATATTATTAAGTTATCAAACTTTTCATGTCGTTGCTTTGAATTTTTTTCTAGACCATACAAATACTTATCTAACTTGCAGACTTTGTTTTCTTGCCCATGAATTACAAATTCTTCTGGTTGGTACATATAAATTTATTCTTCTAAGTCATCATTTAAAAACAAATTGTTTTAAAATCCATTTCATGTACTATTAAGTTATAAACAAGAACAATTAAAATAAGTACCATAATGGATATAATTCTAATGTGGCGAAAAAAGTATCGGAAAAATATATATTTTCTCTTTGCCTAAAACCTTTGGCTACAAGGTGAGCCTTGTACTTATCAAGTGTTCCATCGAGTTTTAGTTTCTTTTTCAAACCCCAATAACAACTAATTGGTTTGCAACCAGGAGGAAAGTCTATTAAACTCTAGGTCCTGTTAGATTCTAGAGAACTTATCTCATCATTAATAGCTTCTTGCGACAAATCTGCATCCAGAGATGACAATGCTTCTTGAAGATTTATTGGATCTTCCTCTACTGTATAGGCCACATAATCTTATAACAAAAATGTGTTTGATTCGGTTCCATAACTATTTTTTTTAAAAGAAATTTATCTTCATAGAATTCAACATCATTTGATTATATGGTCACTTTGGCATTTAAGTCAGAAAACCTATATCATTATTGTTTACTATATACCCAATGAATACACATTCATAGGCTCTACTAACAATGTTAACTTGCTTCTAATTTGAAATCCTAACATAAGCCAAACATCCTAAAGTTCTAAAGTAAGACAAGTTTATTTATCTTTTCTTCAATATATCATGAGGAAAGATCTTATTTATAGGCTTGGGAACTCAATTCAAGACATAGAAAATAGTCAGTAAAATTTCCCCCACTGGTGAGATGTAGTAACAAAATTCAACATAATAACAATGACTAGCTGAATGAGAGTTATATTATTGTTGTATCATTCATTTCAAGAGAATATAGTGTAGTCATTTCATGTACAATTCCATGATGTTTATAGAATTCATTAAATAAACTAGAATATACTCAGTTTCTCATATCACTATGAAACCTCTTAATTTTCTTACTAAATTGATTTTTAATTTCTTGTATAAAAATCTTAAACATATCAATTTCACAAAAAAATATCATTCTTAATGATGATGTACAAATCTACCCCTAATAGACTTACTAAACCTTTCCTTATTCAAAAGAAACCCAGAAACAAGATTCTTTCTAATCTTGGGGACATACATGACATCCTTCAAAATCAAAGTTTTTCTAATGGCGTGAGTATCTCCCAACAAAAATTTATTATCTTTATTAATCATGTATGTTTTGAACATTACACAATCATAACATACATGACAAGAGACATCAAGTCTATCCACCAACCATGTTGACTTCAGTAATTATAGCAATAAACTATTAATCAGTCAGATTAACATGTGCATTAGAGGTAGTGCTAGGTTTTGGTCTTCTTTTACATCTCTTAGTCATATGACTTAGTTTTCCACAATTGAAACAAGAAAAAAATATCAATGTACTTTGTTTGGGGTGGTGATTGCTTCCTAACTATTGGAGCAATTGAGACCCTTTAAGGATTCTCATTCTTAATTTGATTCACAACATTATGGTTCTGATTCTTTAATAGTTTTCCAAATGACTTCAGAACTGCAGTGAATTTCTTTTTTTGTTTGAAACAACCAATACTTTTTATTTTTGATCATGTCTCTAAGACTCTTCTTTAATTTGAAAGCGGATATTCGAACTATCAATTGATTTTTTTAGGGCGAAGCAAATTTTGAAATCTTTCAAACTTGGGGCAATTTTTTAATGATAAAAGCAATTAGAAACAGTTCATCTAAAGACATACTGCAATGATGATCTCGTGTGCAATCTTTTTAAGTTCATGACATTAAGCCTTCATGGACCTTTTATCTACCATCAGATACTTCTGCTAGTGGCTAACAACATACTTTTGTGTTATATCCTCTTCGCTACCATACTTTTTCAGAGCTTCCCAAACTTGTTTTGCAATATAATGACTATTGTAATAATCTTAAAAATCATATGCAAGTCCAATAAGAAATTATTTTTGTAAAGATAATCATTTTCTTTCCATAAGGTGATTTCTTTCCTCAATTGTAAATCATTTTCTTTAATTTGGACAACAGACTCGAATTAATCAGAATTAATTGTCTCATTTGAGTCCATAGATTTCTTACTGTAGGTTTTCTCATTTGATCCAAAAGGAACAACATGAACGTCATCGGTCAAAAAATTGACAAATATTTTCAAGGTTAAGAAAAATAAATAAAAATATGTCTTTCCAATGTTTGAAATGAATTACCTCAAACTTGAACGATTTGTCAAAAACAAAAGTTCCAATAATATATTCAGTATCCATGACGGTTTGAAACATCTTAAAATTGTCTTTTTTTAATTTCGAAAATTTTCCACTGAAGAAATTAGTGGGTCGAGTCGCCGAATCGCCAACTAGATTGCTCTCTTTAAGACGCTAGCGACATTGTCCAAAATTGTGTAAGACAGATGATCAACCACGACGTCTCTAGGATAAAACAACTCAATTTATATTATACGATTATTATTTGAACAATATATATTCGCTCTAAAAATACACCATCTAATGGTATAAAAACCAGTCGATATGGTATAAATATCACTCATAGTATTTGGTATAAAGACTGGTTGTAATAATTTTTCAAAGGAGGAGAAATTCAAATAATTCTCCAAAGAGAATTAAAATAAAATACATGGTAATTTCTCAAACAAGGAAAAATTCAAATAATTTTCCCAAGAGAATCCAAGAGAATTTGGTCATTTCTCAAGGAGAAATTAAAATAATTCTCTAAAGAGAATTCAAGAAAATGCTTGGAATATTTAACAAGTAAAAAGAAAGGGGGAGAAGTTAGTGCTTTGACAATTCAAAAACGGAGAGAATGAGAGTGAGAAAAGAAAAACTCAAAAAGTTTTTGGTGTATTTTAGAATGAAACACACGCATTACTTATATAATGAAGTAAGTTAGTCAAAAAATTGGGGACTTAGAGTTTTTTCAACAAACACATAATCACACGTACTTTTCAAACAATGTGGGATTTAAGGAATTTTGTCAAATTCATCCCCTAGAATATTGACATGTTCCAATAGATGCAAAACAAAATATTCTTCTTATTGGTTTGTGGATAGTAATGGTATGAGAGTGGGAAGCGGTTTTCGCCATTCTTTCTGTCTTAATCTGTGGGTTGTGTCAACCTCCATCAAAACCATGTTTCTTAGGCTCTTTAGTATCTATGATCAACAAAATTGGTATGTAGGTGAGGAAGGTATGTGGGATAACGGGGTTCTGATTTGGGATTTAAGGTTCATGATATCTCTTTTTGTTTATGAATGGGAGATTATTGTCAACCTACTTTCGATTATCCAATGGTCGTCGCTCTCCGAATAATGATAGGTGGTGGCTGAATGTTAAAGATGAAGTATATTTAGTAGGCTCGGGCTCGGTTCTTGGGTAAGGCGATATAGGCCTTTGCCTAGGGCCTCTGATTTTTCTTTTGTTATAAAGCTCCAATTTTTATGTATTTTTGTAAAATCATTGGTATTATGTTTTACTGATTGTATAACGTAACTGATGTACAAAGGTGAAATCAGTGTTTTAAAAACTGGATCGGACCGACCAATCGGACCGACCGAACCGAGAATCGGTTAGATAATCGGTCTGGTTCAAATGTTGAATCGCTTATGTCATTGAACCGGTGTGAATTGGTAAAAACCGGTGTAAACCGAAAAAATCGGCGGTTTAATTACATTTTTTTAAATATATTATTTTAATTAAAAAATAAATGAAATAAAAAATAAAAAAAATTAAAAATGAAATAAAATTAAAATTAAATAATAAAACATAAAACAAAGTAATGATATCATTGACGGGGAAGTTGTTGCGGATTCGGGAATTTGTACTCATGAGTCAAATGGATTGGCGAATGCATGTAAAAAAAAATTGTACTCGTGCATCAAATGGATTAGCGAATACATGTAAAAATAATAAATAAAATAAATAAAAAATACACAAGTCAGATGGATTGGTGAATGCATGTAAAAAAAATTGTACTCATGCGCCAAATGGATTGACAAATGCATGTAAAAATAATAAAATAAATAATTAAAAAATAAACAAGTCAAATGGATTGACGAATGATATGAATTGACAAATGGTATGAGTTCAATTCAAAATACATAAAAAAAAAATAACTTTTGTACTTATACGCCAAATGATATGTCGTATACAATATCAAATATAATTAATTTGGTAAATAGTTTGAAAACATAGTTATTTTGATATTTTATTTTAAAAAATATGCTATTTTCAAAAGAAAAATCTTGTATTGCAATTTGGCATTACTGCAACGTATGAGAAAATTAACATAATATTTTATAATATAAGAAATGGATCATTAATTTTATTACAATTTTCATTTGTAACTAGTTTAATTTTAAACTATTGATTTTTTCTTATTTTAATTTTATCTTCTAGACATTCATTTATCAATGGATCCCAATAAACATAACTCTTGATTTAATTCCATGCAAAATAATGATAGTTTTCCTTCTAATTCAAATCAACAAAATAACCTATACTTTGAAAATGCACCTCTTAATTTGTTTTAATTACATTTTTGTATAATATAAATATGGGTATATCGTAGAATTTGGTGGAACATTTCTTAAATATAATTTAATTGTTTAAAAAATTAAAAAAAATATGAAATAATATAAAAAACTAAGTAGGATTCATTTAAAGAATTTAAATAAGTAAGATAGATGTAAGTGGTCTTAGACCATAAAATTGATTACATATGATGGATATTTGTACTATTTATTCTCTCCTGAGTTTCATTTTAGAATCAACAAGTAAATATAGTCTTTGCTTTTCCGCAAATATGATAAAACTATATTAAAGGGACAGTTAGAAGTTAAAATGGTGGATGAATATACTAGTGTTTTGAAAAAGGGAATGTGGTTATATGGCAAAGAAAAACAGCAAAGCTTGTGGAATTCAAAATGAATGAGCAGAAACCCATGAATCACAATGAAGCGAAAACAACAGAACACGATGTTTGATCACGAAGTTCGTTAAGTATGCTTATGTTTCCGACCAAAAACCAATACATCCCTGTCTTGTTGATAGTAGAAAAAAATAGAATTTACATTTTGTTAACTCATATATAAATACTAAGATCCAAATTACAGAAATACCTTATTGCAAGCATATAGTGTATATAACCTTATAAGAGATAACCTTATCCTGCAAATATCAGATGGAAAATGTTCCACGTAAGATAACCTTACTGTGTCCATTAGTTTTCAGCTGAGTCTACCAAGACACTCAAATTTCATACAACAACATTGGTTCACAACAACAACCTTAATTTGTAGTTGAACAACATATATTCACACATGTCACTCCTCCAACTCAAACTAGCCCCTACTGCATTCACATCTCTCTCTTATCCCTCTCATAGATTCAGACCCAACAGAAGAATCAAAATTAGAGCAGTTGGCACTGTCCCTGATCAGAAAAATTCAGAAACCACACCGTCTGTAGGCTTTGCATTTGTCAGTGTAAGTTCATTTTTACAGCGAAAATCACCAACGCTATGTGCCTCGCCCTCGGCATATGAAATGTCTCTGCTGTTGTTAATAATATATCTAATCAATGTTTTGTTGGTTAGTCAGTGTTGCTACCAGATGGAACACCAGATGTGCATTATCGTTCCGCTACCGGTGGCCAGAAGCTTAGGAACATAATGTTGGATTCTAATATTGAACTCTATGGCCCTTATGTAAATAAATCTCACCAGCTTTTAACAATTTCAATGTTAATCACTAATGATTACATGCTAATTATTCTCTTGTTAATTTTTCCAGGGTAGACTATTGTTAAATTGTGGAGGGGGTGGAACTTGTGCAACATGTATGGTTGAGGTTAGCTGTAACTGATAACCTTCTTCGGTTCTTCTAGCGAAAACGTACCTTGTAAGTGTGCAGTATTGATTTTATTTTTGAATTGCTATTAGATTCTTGAAGGGAAGGAGCTTCTGAGTCCTCGCACCGAGAAAGAGAATGAAAAATTAAAAAGGGTAAATAAATGACTGAATGTTGACTCTTGTGACAGGTAAAATTACAGTTCTGATATTGTGTTTGTTTTTTTTCTTAGAAACCAAAGAATTGGAGATTAGCATGTCAAACAGTTGTTGGTGAAGCAGACTCCACAGGGGTGGTTAGTAATATTCGTCTTCTGTTCTGATAATTTTATGGTTGCTTTATGTTGTATTGAGGAATGTATTGGTTTTTCATTCTATTCAATGTAGGTTGTGGTTCAGCAATTACCAGAATGGAAAGGACATGAATGGAAATATGACAAGGTTGATGATGAGTCTGCAGAGTCTTGAGAAAAAACTTTTATTTGAAATCTTGAAGATTATCTGACAATTGTAACTAGAAGTTGTAATCTTGAAGATAATAAATCTCTATTTCTTTCAAAAATCGTATGTCTTCAATAAATACTGTATAAATTGATTAATTGATTTGTGAATGATGCAAAGGTTCTTTATACGCGAAAGGTTACTGCAGGAATATACAACTAACTTAACTAACTAGTTTTTACTTTTTAGAACAAACTTATATATTTACAAACCAGAGAACCTTTGTGAATGTGCTGGTTTTTTGCTTATTTCAAACTGAAATCCAAATACAACTACCAAGAAAAGACGTCCTAAATTTACAATGATTAAATGGCTTCACGACACGATCAAATGAAATGTTCAGTAGTCATGCATGATGCTCAACAACAAATTTAAATAGGCCGAAAAATTGTGCATTTAATTTGTGAACTCATTGTACTCATAGTATAAAAATGCTATTCTTCTATTTCGATTCTGCAATCAATCGCTCCTATACAAACTTTATGTTATTTGACCTGAGATTCTTGGCAAAATATATGAGACAAATTGATTCCAGATACTCCACCCCCTCCTAGGCATTTGAAGCATCCTGCTTAAACTTGCTTGAACCATGAGAAGAAAAATCAGCCTTCTCGTTCTAAATATTGATAGCTCAAAAAAAGAAGAGACCGAAATGGTGGCAGCACCTTGCAATGATCGCAGCAGCACTCAACTGAGTTTCCATGTGAAAAAAAATTAGGATGACAACTGAAAATAAACAAAGAATATCAAAGCAATCCCTCTTCCTCCTCAAATGCCATCAGACATGGAGGTTGATATCCATAGATTATGTCATGAGTTTTTATGGGATCTAGTGACACACAGCCATTTCCTTTGGATATCCGGATCATCACTTGATACAGTTGGCACATGCCAACTTCCATTGGCTGATTCCTGCAATCATATTAGCAAATATAATTAAGTTTCAAATCTTACATACAAACCCCTCAGAATTGAACAAAAATATGAACTCAATTCATTGAGTACACTGATGTGAATTATATTTCAAAGCAAAGCCGGCGAAAACGGGTAAGAGCAATATCATTTGCTTTTGGTTGAAAGAGGAAACATGCTCTTCTAAATCCAATGGAACAAAAAAAAACAGTTGGGCGATCATCCGACCTGAATAACTATTGAATATCGAGGAGGTAGAATTAGGGAAACTCCACGACTTGAAGCTGATACTCGAACCTGCAAAACCAAAAAAGGCATCATTAATAGAAGACAGCTAGCAAAACAGTATTTGCTTCCGAAATTGGATAGTCAATAGTTCATACTTCATATGGTTATAACAAACTTGTGTGATACTAATTAAGAATACCTGGTGCTTTTCTTTCCACCTTGGGAAAAAACTAGAACCCAATAGTTGGAACAAGTGGTCTCTCATTTCGTCATTTGTCAAAATTAAGCAGTTACAGCTAACAGCAGCATATAACCAATACCTGCAATAAACAATTCAACGTTGTAGTACAGCTAAGTTGTTGGAGGGCTGCACAGTACACAAATATACATATAATGAAGAATCTATATTCCTATCAATGTTCTAACTTATGTCATGGAAGCACATCATTACCAGTCGTCATTGGAACCCTGGGGAGTAGCATAAAGAACACCGCTATTTTTCCAATTTTCTATAAGTCTTTTGTTACTTGCATTCCGAGCAGGACCACTAGTTACTCGATTTACATGCAAAATTATTAGTGGCAACCTCTTTGAAGGGCTCAGTTGACGCAATTGTCGAACAACATTATTAAGCTACAGCAAAGGGGAAAGAACCATTAAGTAGCTACGTCTGTAATGCTAATAAAGTCAACAAATTTCACACTCACCTGAGAAAAGCTGAATTCAGCAATGTTGGCAAGTCCTACATTTGCACCATCAACAACAGCATCGAATGGGCCATTCTTCTCAAGCCATTTCTGCAAAAGGTAAACTTCTATATCATTTCCTCCTATACTTCTAAGTAAGTAAATGGAACTTCTAAACAAAACATTGAATAAAAATTTACCTGAAAATGATTAAAGTTGGCCTTATGTTCTTTTTCACAGGCCAATTTAGTCAACGAAGCAGCAAAGTTTTCGGTCTCTTTTATATCAATATCAATGCTCACGAGCTTCTCATTGCACGAAAGACACATTCCATCCTCATCCACGTAAGTATGAACAACCTTCCATTGCCCACTTCCAAGCCACCCTTGACCATGCCATCCCCCACCTCCCCTCACAAACCCTTCCTTTATTTTCTCATCATCCCATTCCCTCTTCCCAATCTTCTTCGCATAATTAGACTTAAACCAATCCTCAACAACCTTCAAAGTCGACTCAGACACCTGTCTAACCACGGCACGCAACCGATGCAATATCTCATAAACCTTATCTTCATTCCTCGTTTCAACGCTAACTTCCAAAAGCGCACAAAGCTCAGGCTCCTCCACCATAACACCGGACGCAATCATATCCGCATCAACTTCATAAGCCTTGGCTGCATCCCCTCTCTTACAAAATCCAAAAAGAGCAGGACCATAAGATCTCAACTTCGGCACAATCCCAACACTCTTCATTTGTTTCAACAACTCAAAAGCCATTTCAGGATCTTCCTTAGCAGCAGCAACCCTAGCAGCATTAGTGAAAGTAGCTTCATTCGGTATAACTTTATCATTCAACATCTGCTGAAAAATCTCAAACCCTCTTTGAAGACCCAAATGAGAAACACTTTGATCAACACCATCACCAGTTTGAACAGTACAAAGGTATAATAACTTATTGTAATGATGGAGATTGAGGAGAACACCTGAATTACGAGCTTCATCGTAGAGATGAAGTGCTTGAAGAACATCACCGGATTTAGCGCAATCGTTGAGCTTTTTCTGTAAAACTCCCTCGGGTGATTCTCTAGCGGCTTTTCTTCTGGCTTTGGTTGAAAGCTGGATGGTTGCTCCATCGGGTGTTGGAGGTAAAGTGTTGATGGCGGAGGTAGTGAAGGGAAGAGCACGGTGGTTTGTGGTGTGTTTGAGAGAGTAAGAATGAGAATTGGAAGAAGAGAAAAATGGGCGATGGGTGAGAATGGACAAAAGGGGGGTGAGTTTAGCCATTGCAGCGCTTCCACGCAACATCGCAGTTCATTAATTAATCAAATTTTCGGTAAAGAAACAACATGAGAGTTTCAAGTACTACGTTCTTGTTGTTGTTGTTGTGTTTCAAAACCCTATCCTTATCCCGCGTTAGTTATCACTTCCACTTTAGTTTCTTGCTCAGCCTCTTTTTATAAATTCTAGGTACACTTTAATTTAAGGTATAATTAGTTCCGAACTCTCATAACTTAATTATTGGTTTCGCTTTAGTCCTGTAACAAAAAATCATTTCGAAATAGTCTCGTAATATTTATTCCGTCAACATATAAAATCATTTCTATTAGTTATAGTATTCATCCGTTAGTTTTAGCCACGTATGATTGTCAGCAATATGACATATCATAAAATAAGTTAATGTAGGTGTTTATAAGGTGTATTGTGTGCATCCCTTCCTCCATTGTTAGGGTTTCACGAAAACTTCAAATTTCTACTACAACTTCATCTTTTTTCACGACAACTTCGTATTTCTTCAACCTTCTTCTTTCGTTTTCCTTCGTCTTTGCCATGTCCAAGTTTTCAAGCTCTGATTCAGTCGAAACAGTTGGCTCGGTTATTCGCATAAACAAGTGCAAGGTATGCTTTTGCCAAGATGATTGTGTTCTGCGTACGGTAGGTGACATGAATAGTGTGAATTTTGGAAAAAAGTTCTGGGGATGCAGAAATTTCAGAAATAATGTGAACAAAGGATGCAATTTCTTCAAGTGGTTCGACGACGACATTATCGATGAAAGGGATTTGAAGATCCAGAGGCAAAAGAAGAAAATATACAAGTCGAAGGTGGAGATAATGAACACTAGGGGATGGTTGAAATTGTGTGTAATTATTGAGATATTTAGTCTATTGTGTAATGTCATATTTGTAACAAGTTTGCTTTAGGTTGGTTAGGTTTGTACTAGTTGAAATGTATCAGTTTTGTACAAGTTTGATTATCAATGAAATTTATCAGTTTTTGACATATTAGTTTAATTGTGGTCAAGTTTGTTTGATGGTTACAATAGTTTGAACTATATCAGTTTTTGTTGGTTAATATTTGATGGTTGTTGTATTAGTTTTATAGAACAATTTTTGTAACAAGTTTTTGTTGGGTACTGCATAAATTTTACAAAACAAAAGTATTACATAAATAACAACAAAAGTAGTCAAAAAAGACTTTATAAGTAGTAGTTATAAGTTACATAATTGGGACAATGTCAAAGTAGACAAAAGTTGTTTTCTAAGCATAGGTAGACAAAAGTGGCATTATATGCCCAAGTACAATTAATACAAAGCTAAATGTAAACCAGGTTGTCTATTACATCAGTAGAATTAATGCAAAGCTAAATTATACATAAAATCTAGGGTTGGCTAGAAGTAGGCTTTAGACCCCTTTGAAGCATTTTCCTCTTTTTGGATCCATGTGGTGCTGGTTGGGTAGAGGTAGTTGGAGTAGGATCAACAGGTGGTGTTGGTGCAGCAGTTGGTGTAGGAACAACAATTGGAGTAAGATTAGCATTTGGTGTAGGAGCAGCAGTTGGAGTAGGCTCAACATTTGTTGTAGCAGTGACTGTAGGAAGCTTGCAGGTTGCTTTGTTATGACCATCCTTATGGCATTTGCTGCACTTAATACCAAACTTTGCCCTTTTAAGTTGAGTAGCATTCCTTACTTGTTCACCAGCCTCTTTGTTACTTTTCTTCTTGGGCCTACCAGGCTGCCTTTTGATAGGTGGTGGCTGGAGGTCAACAACATCTATCTTGGTCCAAAGTGATTCTCCATTGACTGGAAAAATCACTAGTGCATAACAAGCCTCATAACACTCCTTTTTGTAGTAATCATTCACAAATTCATCTACTTCTAACCTTTGATCATTCATACATGTTAGGGCATGACAGCAGGATAACCCAATCAACATCCATCTTCTACATGAGCACTCTTTCTTTGACAGATGAACATAATACTTTTCTTCAATAACATATGTATGCCTTACCTCATATTCTACTTCTCATGCACGCCTAATACCAATACAAACAGGTTAACACAATGTATATCTAGCAATCTACTTAACAGAATGTATACATAGCAATCTACTTAACACAATATATACCTGACTAGCCAATTGTTGGTTCTTTGTGACTCCTTTTCCAATTTATTTTTTATATTGGGCAGTA
Organism: Lathyrus aphaca; assembly: GCA_963966055.1. Classification (NCBI taxonomy): domain Eukaryota; kingdom Viridiplantae; phylum Streptophyta; class Magnoliopsida; order Fabales; family Fabaceae; genus Lathyrus; species Lathyrus aphaca. The sequence continues at coordinate 732,349,535 of OZ014519.1, read as the reverse complement.
TGGTGTCTTCATATTTACTAATTTTTTGTCTGTTAGATTCTCACCTTTGCATCAGGTAGACTTTAATCTCTTCTAGCATGGTTACAATGGGCTTGGGGCTTGGCCCTAGCAGCTACAAACACTGAATTAAATTCTTCTGACATATTGTTGACCAAAGTGTCACACCTAGGACCAGTTGTGAACCTAGACTTGCTCCAGAATCTTGGTGGGATCTTCCATATATGCTTGAATGCTTCCTTACTAACCTCTTTCATCTCACGCATTAACTTTTCCCAAGCATTCGAATAAGTTGCATTAGCAGCCTTCCACATAAGTTCCTTTAACTTAATACCAGGAGATCTCTTTCTAAAGTTACTATGTAAGTGCCTGCAAATAAGAACAACAAAAGATAGATAATCTCAGGAAATAATACCAGATATAATACTACCAGATATAGCAGCAAAAGATATACAATCTCAGGAAATAATACCTAACACAAACCTCTGGTCAACCTGTGGCAATAACTCTTCAAGTGCAGGAAGCAACTCATATATAACAAGTGCAGGAAATAAAATTAGTACAACAAAATTATACAAAATTATTACATACCTTTTGTTGATCACTTATAAAAGTATAAGTTTGGCACAGTCTGGTCCCTCACCTACCTTGTTACAATTTGGTCCCTCGCCTTTCTTGTTACAATTTGTTCTCTCACCTTCCTTATTACAAGCTAGTCCCTTACCTTCTATATTACATTCTAGTGCCTCAACAACTGACTCAGTTTGAACTCTAACCAAATAAGGTGTACCATCCAATATTTCATCTTGGTCAATGGTCACACCTAAAGTAATATCCATTAATGCTTCTTCAGACACTTTGTCTCCCTCATAGTTAGCATCTGTGGTCCCATCCACATTAACATCCTCAAATGCACCTTCTTGGTCAACTGTGGGCCCTCATTCATCACATATGTTACCTAGATTATTCAAATTTTCAATGGTCCCCAGGTCATCAAAAGTTTCTATCTCCATATTATTTAAATCGTCCACTGTCTCATCTAAGGTGTCATTTTCTTCATCAATGGGACCTATTTGGTGTTCAATTGGTAGTATTTCCTCTTCCCTAAACACTGGATGCAGTACATATAGATGCGCACTCCCATTGATCAATGTAATAGTTCTCATCCTATTTGTCCTTTCGTCGTCTTTTAACAACACTAACTCGTTATCAGCCAGTGCATCATAATAACACACTCAACTCTATCATTCATTGTCTAAGAACAACATAACGAAAAAAAACGAAAGAATGAGATACAGAAGTAGAAGAAAGTGAAAAAAATAGCTCATGGATGTGATTTACAGTAATAGGTAATGGTACTTACCGTAGTGTCTTCAACCTTCGTCTTTCATGGATTCTTCTTCAGCTCTCTTTATCGCATGTGCTAGGGTTTTTTGGAAGTTCAAATACAAGGTTTCAGAAATGGCTATGGAATGCTAAGAGTTATTCATCTGACTTTCTAAAATAAAAAATACTTAATTTTAAATGACACGTAAATGTAATATTGTCAAATCATCAAATAAAAATGTCACATGTGTACTACCTAACGGTTATCCACTTAAATTTAACAGAATGGATTTAATGGTCTAACGGAGTATGGTTAAAGGACTAAATTGTTACGATTTACATTTGTGGGACCAAATAGAAACTCTAAAATAAGTTACGGGACTAAAAGACTAATTAAGCCTTAATTTAATAGCTAATAAATAATAAATTTCAAGTGTTCTAAGAAAAGTGAATTTGTTATAATATTTATAATTGTTATAATATTTATAATATTATTATAAATATACATATTTATCTACATGATATTATAGGGTTGAAATATCTATCTAAAATAGTATGACTAATTATTACATTGGTGTAATAGTAGTATTTCAAGTAGTATAAATACCACATTTGGCAATGTAATATTTACACCAAAAACTTACTATGAAATTCATAAGTTTTCTCTCTTTCATCTTTTCTTCTCTTTGATAATTCTAGTTTAGTAGATTATATTAGTTCATAAATATTAGTTAATATTCTAAAATCGGTTTTTCTCAACACGTTATCAGCACGATCGTTTCTAACGGAAGTTATTACTACACTAGATATATCTTCTAAACTTATCTCTTTAATCTTATTATTATTATTATAATTTTTATTATTTAACTTGTTTATAGAAAACTGGCATTTAGTCAAGTGATTTATAACTAGAATGATTTTTTTATCGTTATTTTTACTTTAACTTCTTGTTATTAAAAACTGACAATTTGTCAAGTGCTCTATAATAAGTGTGACTTATATATATTTTGTGTGGAGGTTTAAAACCCCATATGCGGTTACTAATTTTTATATTCTGTTACTAACTTTTATATTTAGTGAAGGTTTAAAATCCCACATGTTGCTACTAATTTTTATATTTCAGTTACTAACTTTATATTTAGTGGAGGTTTAAAATCCAACATATTGCTACTAATTTTTATATTTGAGTTACTAACTTTTATATTTAGTGGAGGTTTAAAATCTCACATGTTGCTACTAATTTTTATATTTCAGTTACTAACTTTATATTTAGTGGAGGTTTAAAATCCCACATGTTGCTACTAATTTTTATATTTCAGTTACTAACTTTTATATTTAGTGGAGATTTAAAATCGCACATGTTGCTACTAATTTTTATATTTCAGTTACTAACTTTATATTTAGTGCAGGTTTAAAATTTCACATGTTACTGCTAATTTGTATATTTCAGTTACTAACTTTTATATTTAGTGGAGGTTTAAAATCCCACATGTTGCTACTAATTTTTATATTTCAGTTACTAACTTTATATTTAGTGGAGGTTTAAAATCCCACATGTTGTCACTAATTTTTATATTCAGTTACTAACTTTTATATTTAGTGGAGGTTTAAAATCTCACATGTTATTACTAACTTTTATTTTGAGTTACTAACTTTTGCATCCAATGGAGGTTTAAAATTTCACATGCTATTATTATATTTTATTTTCAGTTACTAAATTTTATATTTAGTGGGGATCTTAAAACCTCATAAGCTAGTTGATTTTTAACATATTTTAATTTGGTTTTGATGATATTTATCTCTTATTTATCTTTTTCCTTTTTTCTTTTTCTTTCCATTAACGGTAACATTAACGGTCATTTTTACAAATTTATCTATATATAATTCAACTTCTTTCATAAATTTTACATCATTCTCAAATATTCATCCATATCTTTCAAATGGCTAAATTTCTTCTTTTGTTCATCACTCAACTTGTCATTATTTTATTCCTTATATGTATCATCAAGCATGAAGAACTAGGTAATTATTATATAGCATTAATGATACTTATTGTTTTACCATTATTAGTCTTAGCTTAGTTTATTAGTAAAGGTTTTTGAATAAATCATGATCATGGTTTTTTTGTAATCGTTGTTATTGATATATACATATATATTGTTTATGTATTAAATTTTGATTATTTTCATCTGAATTATAAATATAATCATCTCAAATCTTAAGCATCAATTCAAAATCCTAAGCATAACTGGGGACAACTTCATAACATGGAATAACAATTTGATCGAATACCTTACATGTGAGGGACTTAACAAAATACTTGAAGGAGACCATTCTAGAAAATCAACAGACGACCCAGATGAAATGGAAAAGAAAAAGTCAAAAGTGAACAGAATAATCAAGCATCATCTTAATGATGGATTGCAAACAGAATATTCAAATGCTAAAGATCCCAAGATTTTGTGGGATAAAATTAAAGCAAGATTTTGACATCAGAAGAAAGTCTTATTACCCTCATTAATGGATCAGTGGAACAAGTTAAGGTTCCAAGATTATAAAAGTGTCATTGCATATAACTCTGCTATGCGTCAAATTATAACACAACTTGAATTTTATGGCACAATTATAACTGAAAAAGAAAAGTTGGAAAAAAAATTTTCAACTTTCCATGCATCCCAAGTATTATTACAACAAAAATATAGAATAAGGGAATTCACTTAGTATTCTGCTTTGGTTGCAACTCTTCTGGTTGCAGAACAAAATAACGAGCTCCTTATAAAAAACCACCAGACATGACCCACATGAACAATAACATATCCTGAAATTAATGCCACAACCTTTAATCGTGGTGTGGTGACTTTAATTGTCTTAAGAGACGTGGTGCTCATGTTTGTTTTGATGGTAATGATGGTTGTGCTCGTTTTGATGGTCACAATCCAAGAAGATATCATGGTCGAAATCTTTTCCACTGTCGAAACCATTTTCGTGGTAGAGGACGTGGACGAGGTCATATGAATAATTCTATATCACCCAAATATGACCAAAATAATTGGAATTACCAAGGAAAGGGCAAGTATATCCAAGAAGGTCCCTCAAGGAATTATGAGGATGTATGTTACAGATGCAGAAAGAAAGGACACTGGTCTAAGGTGTGTAGAACACTAGAATATTTGTGTAAAAGACAAATGGCTTTTGTGGAAGAAAAGGGAAAGAAGTGAATTTCAATGAGATTTAATCCATAAATGATAATACCTATTTAAAGACTGCTAATTTTGTTGAAGGAACAATGGATTAAATAATTATTTGAATAATGTGTGATATGCTTGTATTAGCTTTATATTTGGAATATGTATTAATTCAAGAATATGTATGTTGTTTTATGTATCTTATGTTTGCATGAAATAAAATGTTAAATATGTTGTTAATTTACTCTCTATTTTCTCTTAATTTTTTTATTTTAAGAAGGTTAGACATGGAACGTGTCAAAGACATTTGCATTCCGGACAGTGGGACTACCCATACAATCCTCAAAAGTAAGAAATATTTTACTGAAATAAATCCTACTAAAGATGTAATAAATATAATCTCAGGTCCTGCAGATTTGATTGAAGGAACGGGTAATATTATGTTCATACTACCAAATGGGACAAAGTTTGTCATTAAAAATGTTTTATACTCACCAAAATCAAAGAGAAATTTGTTGAGTTTTAATGACATATTTCATCAAGGATATGATACTGAAACTGCAACTGGAGGTAACATGAAATACATTAATATCACTGTTAATGTTTTGGGAAAGAATAAAATTTTAGAAAAACTACCAAAATTTCCTTCTGGATTACATTATACTTATATACATGCAATTGAATGTAATTTGATAGTAAAAGAAGATCCCAAAACAATGACATTATGGCATGATCGTTTAGGTCATCCTGGTTCAACAATGATGCGTAAAATAGTTGAAAGTACACATGGTCATCCATTGAAAAGTTTAAAGCTTACAAAAGGAGATAAACCATGTGAAGCTTGCTCTCTTGGAAAACTAATAACAAAGCATTCACCAAACAAAATTCAGACAGAATTACCGGCATTTCTTGAAAGAATTAAAGGAGATATATGTGGACCTATCCATCCACCATCAGGACCATTCAGGTATTATGGTATTCATTGATGCATCTAGTAGATGGTCATATGTATGCTTACTATCTGTTGCACCCCAAAATTTTCCCTCTATTTTTAACTCTAACCAATTTTTTGTTTCACATTCATTTGCATCATTTTCATAGCATAACATTTTTTTTTCTTCTGTCTTAATATTAGCCGGAATAATTTCTCGGAATTTACAAACAGACTGGTCAAATTAATTTTCAATTGTGCCTAAAATCAGTAAACGAAAAAATGTCAAGTTTAAGTTTGCAAATGTCGGTAATATTAATCTGCGGTTCACGTGGTTTAATCTGACATGCTAAAAATATTTTTACGACTATTTTTGGTCATATGTTGATCAGTCTGAACTGCTTAAACGGTCATAATTTTTATTTCAAAATCCGACCAAACGCTGTATTTTTCCGAGTCATTTATTTCGTGCTGATTATTTTGACGTGTTTATTTTATTTTTTCGAGCACTTTGACGCCCGACTTTTATTTTTTGAGTCTATTTATTTTTATATAGGGTCTAGAATAAATAAATAAAATTGTTAGTTTTTATTTTAGTTTTAACTATTTTAATTATTTAACTTTATTCAGTTTTTAATTTAATATTTTATTTAAGTTTCAGAATAAATATTTAGGCCCATCATCACTAACCCTAATTGACCCCTATATATATTTATGTTGTGTGCTGCTGGAGGGGGCGGAAAAAAAAGGACTAAATAAACAAAGTGGCAGTTAGGCAGATCTACAATCTGCATATCAGTAAGCAAATATATGTTGAATTTGTATATTGGTCCGCATGGTCACCACGTTTCTAACGTCATCATGTTTATAACGTCACATTCTCATGTTTATGTTCTTATATATCAACTATGTATGAAATATATTTGAATACTATCTAACAAACACATAATATGCATATTGTTTCTTATCATGAATATTAGATGTACGATTTTTCCTTCTTTTCTGTATAGTATGTAATATTAATATAAAATATAATAATAATAAGTATGAAATATAATATATAATAAGTATAATATAAAATGTATATAATATATTATATGTTGTTAATTCTAATTTTTATATATATTATTAGATTCGGACCGGATCGTGTTGATACGCCATTCTCACATCTATGTGTATGAGGCGTGACACCTGTATTGATCTGATCCAGTTGCGATGATCGCTATTTTGCGTTAGCAACGTCGTTGTTCTTTTTTTTTCATATTATTTTTATTTATACATATATTTAGATCTGCACAGATAACTAACTAATTTTTTTTCATAAACCTTGACAATTTCGCCACAAACTCTAAATTTCAAACCTCAAACCTAAAACTTTAACCGTGTTATTTCCTCTAAACCATAAACTTTTTCTTAAACCTTAACAAACCTTATTATTATTTCCTATTTTCGCTTATATTTATGTTATTCATACACTGTAACTGCTTCGCCCTTGTAATATTTTAAATTTTAACTTGTAATATTTTCAGTTTTACTTTTCGCCATCTTTATTATGTAACTGCACCAAAGCGTTGTAATAGTTAGGATTTTATTTCCTGCCATTTATTTCCTGTCATTTATTTTCTACCATTTTATTTTTCTGCCATTTATTTTTCTGCCATTTATTTCCTGTCATTTATTTTCTGCCATTTTATTTTTCTGCCATTTAAATTCCTGCCATTGATCCTATATTAACTGCGTGGTTTAGTAATGTAGGGCGTGAAAACCTACTAAATTAATTATTTAATATTTTTCTATAACCTTTATATTTTTTGTAAATAAATAATAAATACTAACTATTTTAATAACTTTTTTTATTTATTTATTACTTACTTATAATAATAAATCCTTATATATTTTGTAAATAAAATTTAATTGACCATTTTTCTAATTGAATAATAATAATAAACCTATTAATCTAATAATTTGATATTTTTTATAATCTTTATTTATTTTGTAAATAACTAACTTAATATTTTTCATATAACTCTTTTATTTTATAATTTGTACATTAATATTTTTTAAATTCTTTTATTATTACTAATTTATTTTAAACTCATATTTTTCTAATAACCTCTAAAAAATCTAACTTGTCTAACCTAAACTTTTTCTTTTTAATTAAATGTTTAATTGTTATTTCTTTAATTTATTTTAACTTTATTATTATTATAATTACTTTATTATTATTGCTTTATTGTTATTATTGCTTTATTATTTTTGCTTCATTATTATTGCTTATTTATTATTTTATTATATCTATTATTCTTGCTTTATAATTTATTTTTATCCTACTATTATGTATCTGCCAAAGCCTTGTAATAGCTTATAGATTTATTTTTCCGTCTTTATTTTCTTTGTAAATATTTTATTATATGGTTAGTAACCTTAGGGTGTGTATAACTTATATGTAATTAAATTGAACTTAGATAATTAAAATAAGATAAATATCTGAATATAAACACTCACACACGTAAGTCGATCTTTGATCGCCATCTCACTTCCTTAGGGATACCTCTCATGTTGCCTAATCAAAAAGGTCAAGTAGGGTGTATAAAGCAAAAGTCCCTCAAAATAAAGTCATCTAGTCCCTTAACAAATAAAAGATCAAGTCCCTTTCGAATGTTGCCTTCATAATGATCTAGTCCCTTTCGAATAATGATGACGGTCCTCCAAAAATGCTTAATACACCCTACAGTTGCATTCATTAAATAGATGTCCCTCACTTGTCCCTTACATCCAAGGTAATGACTACTTATTCCTTAATAATAGGGATAGTCTTACCATTTAAAGGACAAAGAACAGAAAGACTTAAACTTTAGGGTAGGTTCCTCATAGTTACTTGCTCACTACTTCAAAACAATTTCAAACATTTCACAATTTCAAACAATTTTCAAACACAAGTTTTTTACGCATCCGTACATGGATCATTATCAAACTCTTATGAAAATTTCTATTCACACACTTCACATTTTCAAAAACATTTTAAAGTGAGCTAAGTAACTAAGAGCCCATGGATAACCATGGATGTAAAGGGTGCTAACACCTTCCCTTTACATAACCTACCCCCCGGACCCAAAAATCTTTTAAAAGGTCTTTCCTGTTCTTTTATGCCTTTCCTTTGGATAAAATAAAAGTCGGTGGCGACTCTTGCTATCCGCAACATAACTAAAGTCAGTTCTCCCACCGTGTTACAGAACTGGCGACTCTGCTGGGGATAACATTAAAGAGGGGTACCCTTAGGAATTAGATCACTTTAAATTTGTTTGCTTTGTTTGCTTTACTTGTTGGGTGCTCTTATGTGTGAAAGATCCTAACCCGGATCTAGTGTACCTTAGGTAAATGGCAATAGACCAAGGAAACTGTACGGCGTATACCGATATGGTTGATCTGGTGGCCATAGTTAGTGTGACTTCTTGGTTGGTGCTTATGTTCCTTAAGTCAAGTTGAGGATAATATGAGGCTGCCATATGTTGTCAATGCACTAACTAACTTTTAGAACCCTAGTTATCCCATCTTGGCCTTTAGAAAGTAGTGAGATAGCCGGCTTTGGTGAAGACTGAAGTTGGTTGATACTCGATACTACACTCATTGAGATCCTAAACTTGGAGGGTTTTGGTTGACAAGTAAGTTGCCTACTGAACAACCACCCTTGTGAAGGATCAATGATATTGAGATCCCTTAGAACCTAGTTACTTTTGTAGGACAGGATGAACCATCTAACTTCAGGGGAGGGTACTTACCTTTAAACCTCATGCAAGCCTTCAAACCTAGGGCTATTGTGTGACTTGTTTGTGTGTGCCACATGTTTGTGATTGAACATAACATCATGACATCATCATGCATCATAAGCATAACATTTTCACTAACCATTTCAAGGACCAAAGGATTTATCTTTGTTCTTTGTTGCAGGTCATGGCTTCTGCTCGTAGAAACACTATCAGGATCAACTTTGTGGGCATACCTGCTAAGCTTAAAGAGTTGGTTTCTCAAGTGTCTGATCATTCCCAGTTCATCAAGAGACATGGTCACCTATTGGATCTAGTCACTTCAGGGTTCAATGAAGACATGATGAGTGTTCTGTTTCAGTTCTTTGACCCTAAGTACCATTGCTTCACGTTCCCTGACTATCAGCTGGTTCCAACCATGGAAGAGTTCTCTAAACTTCTGGGTATACCTGTTCTTGATCAAAGACCCTTCACAGGCTTGGAAAAAGAGCTTAAACCTGAGGTTATTGCTGCAGCTCTACATCTGAAGAAGTCTGATATTGTTCTAGAAACGAGAAGCGGAGTTAAGGGTATTCTTGCTAAGGTGTTGATAGAGAAGGCTCAAGTGTTCTTGAAGGCTATGAGTCATGATGCTTTTGAGGAGATCTTAGCCTTGCTGATTTATGGCTTAGTGTTGTTCCCCAATCCAGATCAGTTCATAGACATTCATGCCATCAACATATTCCTGAGTCACAATCCAGTGCCTACATTGCTTGGAGACATCCTACATTCTCTTCACACCCGTACTACAAGGGCAAGAGGAACTTTGATGTGCTGCGTACCTTTGCTTTCTAGGTGGTTTATTTCTCACTTTCCTCGCTCAGTAATGAAGAATGAGCAAGGGTTCAGATGGTCCAAGAGGATCATGTCACTTTCTCACTCAGATATCCATTGGTGCTCCAGATCTATGAAGAATGTCACCATCATTGACCGTTGTGGGGAGTTTCCTAATGTGCTACTTCTAGGCATAAGAGGAGGCATCACCTACAACCCCTCTTTAGCTTTACGACAGTTTGGTTACGCTCGGAGTGATGGTCCACATGACATGTTGATTCAGGGCATTGTGTTTGACTACGACAACGATCTTCAAGGGTACCGTCAGAGATTCATACGAGCATGGGGAAAAGTAAACAGGATTGACAGCAAGACACTGGAGCCTAAGTACACTATTCCTATGGAGGCTTATCTCAGATGGGTACGATCTCGTGCTCAGACTCTCATGATTCCATATCCTGCCGTCCTACCAGTTACCATGGAACCTGTTGCTGAAGGAGACACAGCTTATACCATCCTTCACCTAGACATGCCTACTGATATGGAAGACTTGCAGAGATCATGGATCAAACTGAAGGATCAAAGGGATACTTTCGAAGCTCATTACAAAGCAAGCCAAGAAAGAATCCTGGAACTAACAAAGCAACTTCACGAGGAGCGGAATCTCAACTCATATCTCAACACAAAGAGGAAACGTCCATGGGAGACTTAAAACCCCATCTTTTGTACTTATTTCATTTCATTTTCTGTAAGCCCAAGAGGCAAAACAAATTTATTACTAATAAAAGTTTACCTTCTTGTTTGTTTAAGCAAATTTAAATCCTGCGGTCCTTGAATACATTGCATATACATTCACATATCATATCATTGCATCACAGGTTTATTGTGCACAGGTTTCTTATCTTCTCGCTGTTTATTTTAGCAATGGCTCTTGAACAAACAGTTAAGGATCTCCAGGCACAAAATGCACAGTTCCAAGAGCTGATCCTGAACCTGACCAAGGGGCAGGATGAATTGAAGATACTGCTGGCTAAGGACAACAAGGATGATCAGCTGAAACAACTACAAGCTGAGATGACAGAAATGAGGATCCAGATGAATGGCCAGGTGGCTCTTATTCAAAGCTTAGCTCAGGGGCAAGAAGAGCTGAGAACCTTTATCCATAAACTTCAAAGTAATGGAGTCAGGAATCTAATTGTCAATCAACCTCCGTTAGAACAAGCTGATCTGATTGAAAAGAAGATGAGGATAAAAGAAGGTAAGAAACAGGTTGCCATTGATTGTTCTTCAGTTGAAGAAGAAAGACCTGATAAGGTTAATCCACCTCAACACAAGAAATATAGAAGGCAGTTTATCAAGTTCAGCACTCCAATGTCACAAGTTCTGCAATGCTTGTTGGAGATGAAGTTAATTTCCTTGGAAAATCCTCCTCAAAATCCTAAAACTTCCTCTCCTCGCTATAACCCCAGGGCAAGGTGTGAGTACCACTCCAACAGTCCTGGACATGATACTAATAGCTGTTGGGCATTGAAGAAAAAGATTCAAGACCTGATTGACGAAGGAATCCTAGAGGTTACTCCAGAGGGTCAAGTTGAGTTTTACTATCGTCCATCAAACACCGAAGCTGCAAGGCAAGTAGCCCAAAGTAACAAGAAAGGAAGAGTACCTATTCCTGTTGAGATATGGGGCACCTTGGGACATCCAAGTGGTAAATTTGATTTCATGGTGAAGTATACTGCTTCTCAAAGTTCGCAGATTGCAATTGAGGACATTAAGCCAACTGGATGGGACAACATTTGAATTTTCATTTGTAATTTCTTTTATTTGTTTGAACACTTACTATTATGTTAAACTTTTGTTTTCATTAATGCATTGCATATGTTTGTCTTGAATTAATCCATTCGTTCCACTATATTTTGAATTATGCTTCTTATTTCTATTTTGTGATATTTAACTCCTGATAAAGCTATAAGCCTGTAGAGGGAGGATGACGAAAACAATACCATAATATTAGGCAGTATGCTTTTGAACAGACTATGTTGACGATGTACAGGCATTGTTTCAACTCCTAAACAGTGGAGATATAAGGAAGTTAATCCCTAGTCAACCCTTTTGAGCCTATGAAGTAGGAGTTTTTATTCTCGCACAAATTAAAACCCTTATTCATAACCCGGGGCAGGGTAGTTACTCGGTTAACTCAAATATGCCAATTATCCATGTTGTACACAACTAATGATGGTTCTCTGTAATCATTAAACCTGACAGTCAATATCCAACAGAAGAAAAACCCACTAAGTCAAAACCTATGAAGGAGACTTAGTAAAAAAAATTAAGACATCCCGCTGACTGTAACTTTGAAATAAACAGTTCAGGCAAAAAGAAGGGATAACAAAGTCAAAAGAAAAAAGAGGTCACTATGAATCCTCAACAAAGAAAGATGACTGAATGTTCAAATAAATATTTGATTCCTGAACCATCACAAATGTCAGTGCTACAATTCCAAACTCATTTGAGCCTCAATGCATAAGTTAACTGAGCATAGGACTGAAGAACATCATGGAGATTGGGTTGGGTACAAATAAAATTTGAGCCTTTATCCTTTGTTTCTTAAACCATGAACCAGGCCACGTTATAACCCTTTAAAAGTCCTAACTGAAGCATGGTTAGTTTGAAAGCGTACTATTACAAAAAGGTATCCTGACTCCTTTAGGGCTTATTATAAAACTTGAGTTAATATCACAGTTTTCACAAAAAACTGTTTTTCTAAAATAACTTTTTCGAAAACTTCAAGACAGACATAAGCATTGCATTTTTGAATATATTTGTTTGCATATACCTGAGTGTTGGATAAATGAAGAAACTTACAGGATGAATGTTCAATGAACCAAAGTCCTTCCGATGAACAAAGTTGCTTCCTGGATCAAAGTCCATGTATACAAAGGGGCATAATCATTATCTCCCAATCAAGGGGGTAGGACATGATGCTGCCTAACTCATGTGGGGCAATCAGGACAGGATTCAGTTATGTTCAAGTAGCCAGGGGAAGATCTCCTCGTCTAACTAAGTTACCAAGGGTAACATTACAGAGTTCATAATGCCAGGGGCATAGTCACTGTTTCCCAATCAAGGGGCATACCAAGTTACTGTTCAATTCATTCGGGGCAATCAGGTCCAGATTCAACAATGCTTAATAGCCAGGGGCAGTTTTCCTCATACAGTTGAATTTCCAAAGGTAACATTACAGAGTTCACAATGTCAGGGGCATATGCTTATGGGGCATTCTGCTTGTTTCTCTTGAGCAGAAGCTATTGTGGAAATTAGTTGTCTATGCCAGTAGCATCAGATGGTGTCAGTATCATGTCTTCAGATCCAGCTATGAGGATTTCTGGAAAGGTACTCAGGAAAGTTAAGAGTCTCAGGAGCTCTAAATCCAATGGGTTATACACTCTCGAAGTTGAAACCATTCTGTTTTCAAGTTCAGCTTTACTTTTCCCTCTGAATCCTGATTTACTTTTACCCTATTTACATAAGCGAAACGTCCATTGGTTGTGTTTGAATGTACGTATACATTTGAATATGATTGATGTTTACCAGAAATGCATGTATGCTTAATATGATTGATGTTTACCAGAAATGCATGAAAATGCAGTAATAGTATTTACTAAGGACGAACGAGGGAAGGATTTCAACGAAGCTTCGCCGGTTCATCCTTACAAGACAGTTACAAACCCTCAGTAGGGCAAATCCATCTTCATAAAGTCACATCTCCCCTGGAATTTATATCCATCTCTTTTATCCTCATACGGATATATGGGAGTTTACTTTCCAATAATGGTACGACGAACGAAGACGAAGGTTACATATACCTTACTATCCCCAGCATACGGGAGGTTACATATACCTTGTTATTCCCAGCATACGGAAGGTTATGTATAATATATTATCAAACAAGGCGGGAATGAGTTCCTCATATTCTTCAACAACGAATCGGGATTTATTTTCCCTGTCCAGCAGTTGTTATACAAAGATATCCAGACGCTTCCGGCAGCATCATATCATACATACATCATTTATATCATACCATAACATACATATCCATAAATACACAATACATTTACTTAGGTGCATCATACTATGCATGCATACATATAACATAAACTAACATTCTCCTTGCAGGATAGTTACATGCAGATAAAACAGCATCAACAATTTACAACAGGTCAGAAATGATCCATACACTACTCAAGATGTCCTCGAATAGCAGGCAAACGGTCTGTAAAAAGATCCATTCCCTGGTTCAAGACATCTTTCAGAAGAACAAATCCTGACGTTCTTTTGACCCTTAAGAGCAAATCCTGACGCTCTTTTGGCCCCTTGTTCAAGACTTTTTCAGAAGAACAAATCCTGACGTTCTTTTGACCCTTAAGAGCAAATCCTGACGCTCTTTTGGCCCCTTGTTCAAGACTTTTTCAGAAGAACAAATCCTGACGTTCTTTTGACCCTTAAGAGCAAATCCTGACGCTCTTTTGGCCCCTTGTTCAAGACATTTTCAGAAGAACAAATCCTGACGTTCTTTTGACCCTTAAGAGCAAATCCTGACGCTCTTTTGGCCCCTTGTTCAAGACTTTTTCAGAAGAACAAATCCTGACGTTCTTTTGACCCTTAAGAGCAAATCCTGACGCTCTTTTGGCCCCTTGTTCAAGACTTCTTCAGAAGAACAAATCCTGGCGTTCTTTTGACCCTTAAGAGCAAATCCTGACGCTCTTTTGGCCCCTTGTTCAAGACTTTTTCAGAAGAACAAATCCTGACGTTCTTTTGACCCTTAAGAGCAAATCCTGACGCTCTTTTGGCTCCTTGTTCAAGACTTTTTCAGAAGAACAAATCCTGACGTTCTTGTGACCCTTAAGAGCAAATCCTGACGCTCTTTTGGCCCCTTGTTCAAGATATCTTTCAGAAGAACAAATCCTGACGTTCTTTTGGCCCTTGAATAGCAGGCAAATGATCTGCAAAAAGATCCATTCCCTGGTTCAAGATTTTTTTTTTCCAGAAGAACAAATCCTGACGTTCTTTTGACCTTGGAGAGTAGGCAAACGGTCTGTAAAAAGATCTATTCTCTAATCCAAGATATTTCCAGAAGAGATAATCGTCACGAAGATTTATTTCTACTGGTCTATTCAACAATTCAAATCATGTTGCATAAACGATTCAGAGACGGACTATACAAAGACCTAGTACTGATATCCAGTATCAACATAAAGATATCATCACCTCCTGATACTTTAGATGGTATCTCTAAGCCCATCTCCAGTTCCTCTAAGTGGCATCTTCAAGCCCACTCAAGCATATACAATTAATCCTCAGCTTTACTTTACGCACCGGCGAGTGCAAATTTTTGGGCTTTTGTGTTCAATCCCCTTCATCCTTCCAAGTCACGAATGGCACACAGGCCAATCTAACTCCTCAGGTTTCAGAAAATTGAACAGGGGCAGCTGTTGCACCCCAAAATTTTCCCTCTATTTTTAACTCTAACCAATTTTTTGTTTCACATTCATTTGCATCATTTTCATAGCATAACATTTTTTTTTCTTCTGTCTTAATATTAGCCGGAATAATTTCTCGGAATTTACAAACAGACTGGTCAAATTAATTTTCAATTGTGCCTAAAATCAGTAAACGAAAAAATGTCAAGTTTAAGTTTGCAAATGTCGGTAATATTAATCTGCGGTTCACGTGGTTTAATCTGACATGCTAAAAATATTTTTACGACTATTTTTGGTCATATGTTGATCAGTCTGAACTGCTTAAACGGTCATAATTTTTATTTCAAAATCCGACCAAACGCTGTATTTTTCCGAGTCATTTATTTCGTGCTGATTATTTTGACGTGTTTATTTTATTTTTTCGAGCACTTTGACGCCCGACTTTTATTTTTTGAGTCTATTTATTTTTATATAGGGTCTAGAATAAATAAATAAAATTGTTAGTTTTTATTTTAGTTTTAACTATTTTAATTATTTAACTTTATTCAGTTTTTAATTTAATATTTTATTTAAGTTTCAGAATAAATATTTAGGCCCATCATCACTAACCCTAATTGACCCCTATATATATTTATGTTGTGTGCTGCTGGAGGGGGCGGAAAAAAAAGGACTAAATAAACAAAGTGGCAGTTAGGCAGATCTACAATCTGCATATCAGTAAGCAAATATATGTTGAATTTGTATATTGGTCCGCATGGTCACCACGTTTCTAACGTCATCATGTTTATAACGTCACATTCTCATGTTTATGTTCTTATATATCAACTATGTATGAAATATATTTGAATACTATCTAACAAACACATAATATGCATATTGTTTCTTATCATGAATATTAGATGTACGATTTTTCCTTCTTTTCTGTATAGTATGTAATATTAATATAAAATATAATAATAATAAGTATGAAATATAATATATAATAAGTATAATATAAAATGTATATAATATATTATATGTTGTTAATTCTAATTTTTATATATATTATTAGATTCGGACCGGATCGTGTTGATACGCCATTCTCACATCTATGTGTATGAGGCGTGACACCTGTATTGATCTGATCCAGTTGCGATGATCGCTATTTTGCGTTAGCAACGTCGTTGTTCTTTTTTTTTCATATTATTTTTATTTATACATATATTTAGATCTGCACAGATAACTAACTAATTTTTTTTCATAAACCTTGACAATTTCGCCACAAACTCTAAATTTCAAACCTCAAACCTAAAACTTTAACCGTGTTATTTCCTCTAAACCATAAACTTTTTCTTAAACCTTAACAAACCTTATTATTATTTCCTATTTTCGCTTATATTTATGTTATTCATACACTGTAACTGCTTCGCCCTTGTAATATTTTAAATTTTAACTTGTAATATTTTCAGTTTTACTTTTCGCCATCTTTATTATGTAACTGCACCAAAGCGTTGTAATAGTTAGGATTTTATTTCCTGCCATTTATTTCCTGTCATTTATTTTCTACCATTTTATTTTTCTGCCATTTATTTTTCTGCCATTTATTTCCTGTCATTTATTTTCTGCCATTTTATTTTTCTGCCATTTAAATTCCTGCCATTGATCCTATATTAACTGCGTGGTTTAGTAATGTAGGGCGTGAAAACCTACTAAATTAATTATTTAATATTTTTCTATAACCTTTATATTTTTTGTAAATAAATAATAAATACTAACTATTTTAATAACTTTTTTTATTTATTTATTACTTACTTATAATAATAAATCCTTATATATTTTGTAAATAAAATTTAATTGACCATTTTTCTAATTGAATAATAATAATAAACCTATTAATCTAATAATTTGATATTTTTTATAATCTTTATTTATTTTGTAAATAACTAACTTAATATTTTTCATATAACTCTTTTATTTTATAATTTGTACATTAATATTTTTTAAATTCTTTTATTATTACTAATTTATTTTAAACTCATATTTTTCTAATAACCTCTAAAAAATCTAACTTGTCTAACCTAAACTTTTTCTTTTTAATTAAATGTTTAATTGTTATTTCTTTAATTTATTTTAACTTTATTATTATTATAATTACTTTATTATTATTGCTTTATTGTTATTATTGCTTTATTATTTTTGCTTCATTATTATTGCTTATTTATTATTTTATTATATCTATTATTCTTGCTTTATAATTTATTTTTATCCTACTATTATGTATCTGCCAAAGCCTTGTAATAGCTTATAGATTTATTTTTCCGTCTTTATTTTCTTTGTAAATATTTTATTATATGGTTAGTAACCTTAGGGTGTGTATAACTTATATGTAATTAAATTGAACTTAGATAATTAAAATAAGATAAATATCTGAATATAAACACTCACACACGTAAGTCGATCTTTGATCGCCATCTCACTTCCTTAGGGATACCTCTCATGTTGCCTAATCAAAAAGGTCAAGTAGGGTGTATAAAGCAAAAGTCCCTCAAAATAAAGTCATCTAGTCCCTTAACAAATAAAAGATCAAGTCCCTTTCGAATGTTGCCTTCATAATGATCTAGTCCCTTTCGAATAATGATGACGGTCCTCCAAAAATGCTTAATACACCCTACAGTTGCATTCATTAAATAGATGTCCCTCACTTGTCCCTTACATCCAAGGTAATGACTACTTATTCCTTAATAATAGGGATAGTCTTACCATTTAAAGGACAAAGAACAGAAAGACTTAAACTTTAGGGTAGGTTCCTCATAGTTACTTGCTCACTACTTCAAAACAATTTCAAACATTTCACAATTTCAAACAATTTTCAAACACAAGTTTTTTACGCATCCGTACATGGATCATTATCAAACTCTTATGAAAATTTCTATTCACACACTTCACATTTTCAAAAACATTTTAAAGTGAGCTAAGTAACTAAGAGCCCATGGATAACCATGGATGTAAAGGGTGCTAACACCTTCCCTTTACATAACCTACCCCCCGGACCCAAAAATCTTTTAAAAGGTCTTTCTTGTTCTTTTATGCCTTTCCTTTGGATAAAATAAAAGTCGGTGGCGACTCTTGCTATCCGCAACATAACTAAAGTCAGTTCTCCCACCGTGTTACACTATCAAACCGTGATATGGCATTTGCAAAATTTCTTGCACAAATAATTAAACTTAGAGCTCAATTTCCTGATTATACTATAAATAAAATTAGACTTGACAATATCGGTGAATTTACATCTGAATTGTTTAATAATTATTGCATGTCAATTGGAATTACTGTTGAATACCATGTTCCTCATGTGCATACACAAAATGGTTTAGCGGAGTCATTAATCAAATGTCTTCAACATATTGCTAGACCATTAATAATGAGAACTAAACTACCAGTTATTATTTGGGGTCATGCAATTTTACATGCTGCAACACTCATACGTTTAAGGCCAAGTGCTGATCATAAACATACCCCTTATCAACTTGCAATTGGTAAAGAACCTAATATTTCACATTTAAAGATTTTTGGTTGTGTAGTATATGTCCCAATAGCTCCACCACAAAGAACTAAAATGGGACCTCAAAGGAGATTGGGAATATACGTCGGGTATGAATCACCATCTATTATTAGATATCTTGAACCTTTAACAGGTGATGTTTTTTGAGCAAAATTTGTTGATTGTCATTTTGAAGAAACGAAATTTCCAACATTAGGGGGAGAAACAAACAATCAGAAAATGAAATATCATGGTATGTACCGCATTTATTACATTTGGATCCATATAATAAATCATGGGAAGAAAATGTAAAGAAAAATGTGCACTTACAGAATTTAGCAAATCAACTACCAGATTCATTTACTGATTTGAAAAGAGTCACAAAATCACATGTACCAGTTGTAAATGTCTCAGCTCGGATTGAGATTTCGAAAATAAATGATGTAGCAAGTACATCAAAGGCACACTTGAAATGTGGCCGACCTATGGGATCCAAAGACAAAAATCCCAGAAAAAGAAAGTGTATGGAAAAGATGAATTTAGTTGACAATGATCTTGAAAAGACACTAGATAATAATAAATCCACGGTTGAAAAATATGCCCTCGAAGAAGCACAAGATGATGATAATGAGATCACTGATAATGAAAATGAAAACAAGAATGATCTTGAAATTTCAATTAATTATGTTGATACGGGAACTTTGTGGAACCAAAAAGATATAAATATAGATGAAATATTTTCATTCTCCGTTGCATGTGAAATTATGAATGAAAATGATGATCTTGAACCAAAAACTATGAATGAATGTCAAAATAGACATGATTGGAGTTATTGGAAGGATGCAATAGATACTGAATTAATTTCTCTTAAAAATCGAAAAGTATTTGGCCCCATTACAGCTATACCGAAAGATGTGAAACCAGTTGGATATAAATGGGTCTTTGTAAGAAAACGAAATGAGAAAAATGAGATTGTCAAATACAAGGCTCGCCTTGTTGCACAAGGTTTTTATCAAAGACCAGAAATCGATTATGAGGTAACTTATTCTCCTGTTATGAATGCCATTACTTTTCGTTATTTAATTGGTTTATCAGTATTGAACAAACTTGATATGTATCTTATGGATGTTGTTACTGCTTATTTGTATGTATCACTTGATATTGATATATACATGAAAATCCCAGAAGGATTTAAAATGCCTGGGACATTAAAACCTAGAGAAATGTATGCAATTAAGCTGCAAAGATCATTGTATGGATTAAAATAATCAGGGCACGTGTGGTATAATAGACTAAGTGAATATTTGCTTAAATAAGACTATGAAAATAATCATATTTGTCCTTGTGTTTTTATAAGAAAAACAATATCTGGTTTGGTAATAATTGATGTCTATGTTGATGATTAAATATCATTGGAACTAATGGAGAAATAAAGGAAGCAAGAGATTACTTAAAGAAAGAATTTGAAATGAAAGATTTGGGAAAAACAAAGTTTTGTCTTGGTTTACAGATTAAGTATACTAAAAATGGTTTATTGGTACATCAATCAAATTATACATAAAGGATATTAAAAAGGTTTAGCATGGACAAAGCAAACTCTTTAAGTACTCAATTGATGGGTAGAACACTTAACGTTAAAAATGATCCTTTTAGACCCAAGGAAGTTAATGAAGAAGATCTTGGCTCTGAAGTACCATACCTCAGTGTTATTGGGGAACTCATGTATCTTGCTAACTATACAAGACCTGATATAGCTTTTGCAGTTAACTTACTAGCAAGATTCAGTTCGTGTCCTACTAAAAGGAATTGGAAAGGAGTAAAGCATATATTTCGATATCTTCGAGGTACATCTGACCTTGGTTTATTTTACTCTAACAATACAAAACCAGTTTTGCTTGGTTATGTAGATGCAGAATATTTGTCAGATCCATATAATGCTAAATCACACTGTATATATATTTACATATGGTAACACTGCAATATCATGAAGATCACAAAAGCAAACACTTGTAGCAACTTCTTCAAATCATGCTGAAGTAATTGATCTTCATGAAGCAAGCAAAGAATGTAGATGGTTACGATCGGTAACTAGACATATCCAAGGAGTATTTGGTTTATCAATTGATAATAATCCAACAATTTTGTATAAGGACAATGTTGCATGTGTTACCCAGATGAAAGAATGTTACATCAAAAGTGATAGAACCAAGCATATCCCTCCAAAGTTATTTTCATTCACACAAGAACTCGAAAGAAACAAAGAGGTTAATATTCAATATATCCGTTCTTGTGATAGTGTGGCAGATCTCTTCACAAATGCACTTTCTACTTCAGTTTTCAAGAAGCATGTACAAAATATTAGAATGCGCCACCTTCGAGATCTTTAAAGAAGAACTAAATGTGTTCTGTTGAGGGGGGCATCATATTGTACTCTTTTTCCCTTATTAAGGTTTTTATCCCAATGGATTTTTCCTTATAAGGTTTTTAACGAGGCAATATATGTTCCCACAAGTTCCTCCTTGATAAGACTTCAATGGAGCATCATAATAGATATTTCAAAGAGGGAGTGTTATAATATTTATAATATTATTATAAATATACATATTTATGTACATACTATTATAGGGTTGAAATATCTATCTAAAATAGTATGACTAATTATTACATTGGTGTAATAGTAGTATTTCAAGTAGTATAAATACCAGATTCGTCAATGTAATATTTACACAAAAAAACTTACTATGAAATTCATAAGTTTTCTCTCTTCCATCTTTTCTTCTCTTTGATAATTCTAGTTTAGTAAATTATATTAGTTCATAAATATTTATTAATATTCTAAAATCGGTTTTTCTCAACAAAATTTTCATTTTAGATGAACACTTAGTAAATTTGAATTTAGTTGGATAATTAGGTAACTTTAAATTCAATTGGTTACATGTATCTTCGTGGAAATAATAATATTCAATCTCATATTACTCCCTCCGTCTCAACATAAATGTTTTTTTAGCCTAAAATAGTTGTCCTAAAATAAGTGTCATTTTACCTTTTCAATGCAATATTAATTCATTTGTACCAATTTTACCCCTAATTAATATTATATGCACTACTTTTAATGCATTGACTCACACTCTACGTTTATGACTATGCATGTGTAACCAATAAAAATTAATGACGTTTTTGTAAACTTGTTACATTTATTCTTTTACTCATTACATTTCTTAATATGTGTGCAACAACCTTAAATGACTTTTATTTTCAGACGGAGGGAGTATGTTTTATATTATTTTATTTCAAAATTTTAAATTTATTTGTATTAAGATTATAACAATCAAAACTTTGATATTTTAATATTATTTTATTTTATAAATCTGATACTCAACAAAGATTTATCTGGTGTGTTTATTTTAAGTTATAAAAAAAATTGTTGCGTTCTAGTGGAAAGTTATGGGTAGTTGAGTTTTGTTTTGTTGCGGAATCAGAAATGGTGTTGATTGTGAAATTATGATGGAACGGAGTTTCCGATGCACTAGTCTATATAATATCGTTGATTGAAGGTTGTGATCACAATGTTTCTTGAACCAGAGGTATCAGACTTGTTACGGTGTCGTTAACTGGTTTGCGATCTCCGATTCGGTGGACCTAAACGGGGGTACCTGTATGGTTAGCACTCTAACCGCAAGTCAGTTTATGGTCCAAGATAATTGGTAATGAAAGTAGAGATTATGTATCTTAGAGATTGTATATCTTGGGTCTAGCGGATTATGCTAGATAATGGATCTCGTGCTATAAGGCCTTTGGCCGACGTAGAACACTGGGCTCCGGAGCTTTAGCCAGCGCGGAATAGTGGATGCCTACCCTAGTCTTTGGTCAGCGCGGAGCTGTGGATCCCGGGTCTTTGTCCGACACAGAATAGTTGTGCTCAAGACTCGTCAGCCATGTTTGATGTTGGGGGAGTCTTTCAATAATATTGGTCTACCTCAAAGGAGTTTTATCCAGACGTCGGCTAGCATGAGGCGCTTTGATTTTTTCAAAATGTGATGTGAATGCGGCCGTTAAATGCAATCTCAACATTGAAATGTTTCACCATTTTTTCTTTGACATGTGATCCAAAAAGGTATGAGGTGATGTGACTCAGCTTTTTATGTACTTAAGTACACTCGAGTGTTGTTGTCTTCTCCATATGAAATTTGTCTGTCGATTTGTCTATATTTCCTACTTTTGATCTGATATGTTTGATTGCCTTTGTATATATAAAAATGGAAAGAGAACAAGGAGAAACTTTTTAGCTTTCTAGATTTGTCCTTATTTCCTACTTTTGATCTGATATGTTTGATTGCCTTTACATATATAAAGATGAAAAGAGAACATGGAGAAACTTTTTAGCTTTCTCGTAGACTGAGTTTCCCTTGTCTCTTTAAATTTTTCCCTCTTATCTGAGAGCACTTACTTTCCAGAGTAATTGTCATCACACGTTCATAATTTTAAAGTACTAAAGCTTCGGTTTTCCAACTTTCTTTCCCGTTTCAGCACCTTCGTTTTCCTACTTCAAGGTACCTTCTTTTCTCCTTAAGTTTTTATTGCATTTTCATCACGATAAGTGGTAATTGTAACACCTTAATTTTAGTTATTTAATATAAATTGAATTTGAATTATTTTATTTTATTTATTTGAGAGATATATGAGTTTTTCTTGATTTATTGGTAATTTGTTTAATTTAATTAGTATTAGTGATATTTTTGAGTTGGGAGAAAATATAATTTTATTTAAAATTAGGGAGTGATAGTGGATTAGGTAAAGAGATAAGGTGTGGTGAGAATTAGAGAATTATTTGAATTAAAATGAAATAATTATTTTAGAGCATTATTTATTCAATTGAAAGCAAATGCTAACATGTGCCCCATGGACACAAGTTAATAAACTATTTATAGAGATATTATCTTGGAATGCGTCCAATCAATTTTTTGAAACTTTAAATATTATTTTATTGAGTTTATTTTTTTCTAATTATAGTATCTTTAACATATGCCCTAAGGACACATGTTAACATGACCCTTAATTGAATAATATAAATAAAATAGAAAATAGAATTTTAGTGAGGGTGCGAGTAGGAGTGGGAATAGATCAGGTCACACTTTTTTTAAAGTAGAAATGCCTAAGTTTTTAAGAATTTCTTATTGCTCCCTAAAGACTTCTTCCACAACATGTGAATTTCCATATATGCCCCTTGATTCCAAAGATATATCTTTGAACACAAAAACGTAAGTGAATGTCGAAATATTCCGGAGATATATCTCCAAAACAATTTGGAGGTTAATAACGCGCCAAAATCTTCTCCTCCCACACTTTTCATTTTCCTTCAAACATAACTCTTCAACTCTTCTCATTCTCGATATTCACCAACTCCACCAAATCACATTTCATTAATAGGAGGCTCAAGAAAACATCAAGCATCATTCAACATCATCCAAATAATAAATTTCAGGTAAGTTTTTCTAATTTTCGATAAATATTCGAATTTTGTTATAAACGAGTTAGAATCAATTGTTAGGTGTATAAATGTTTAGAAAACACATGAAACATATTTTAGAGTAATTGTACGCATTGTTTGTTTGATCAAATTGACAATAAGGTGCTTATTTTTCACAATCCAAGTAGCAGGGGACTTCTTTGTCGCGCCCAATGAATCTCATAACATTTCGAAGATAAATCTCCGGAAATGTTCAACGTTTCATATATTTTGGAAAATTCCGGAGATACATCTCTAGAATAGTGTAAAAGGTATTTCTGAAGTTATATCTCCGGAATTTCCTGCAACCTATTTTTTTTATAATTTTCTTGTTTGTGTTGTTCTTTTGCGTAAACTAATTATATGTCTAATTTTACCTTTCAGACATAATGGCTGACATAGTAGATAGACTGGGACATGGTCAGGTTGCCCAGTACGCAACTGTTTGGCGGGAACAAAGGCAGTAGTTTTCGGAGGTAGCAGGTACATGTGGTCAGGCAGAGGCGTCAACTTCTGGAACACAATCTACTCCTGAGGCTCAGTTTTCACCTTAGGTCACTTCATCTCAGACCACTCCACCTTAATCTCATGTCATTTCACCTTTTTCTTCCTGAAGGAGACGAAATGCACCAACTGACGCGCCACTTTCCCCATCCTCTCATAGACGTCAGGATGCACCAGTGCCACCTTCTATTGATCTGATGTCACCACCCGTTGATCTAGTGCCACCTTTGAAGAGTGAGGTTATTAAGGATGTCGAGCCCAAGGGATTTGGAGGAGGTCCATCTGATACATCCCTATTTCCTTTGTATCTAGACCACACTGTCAAACATATTTGAGACAGAGAGATAACATTAGTCTGAATTTTTATTTATTTTTTATGTTAATTTAAATTGCTGACATTGATTATTTCTAATATTGATCATTACTGACATTGATTATTTCTAGAAAAAAACGCAGGTGTGTGATCCCCAAAAGTGTCTGAACCATGGAGAAAGATTGTTGGTTTGCCTCAGTTGGATGAGGAGTGATTTCAATTGGTTCTGACCTTATCTGGATTGAGTGACTTATGCATGATCAGTTACACTCTGGTCAACCACGAGATACTTAATGCATTTGTGAAGAGATGGCATTTTGAAACCTCTTTCTTTCATCTCTCGCACGGTGAGATGTTTATCACATTAGACGATGTCTCATCTTTGTTACATCTTCCGATTAGAGGGGAGATTCCTCGATGATGATAAGATGATCAAAGAAGAGACAATCGAAATAATGATGGAGCCTCTGGGGGCTGATCCAGGAAAGACGATTGAGGAGATAGATATAACCAGGGTGCTCATGACGATTGAGGAGATAGATATAACCAGGGTGCTCATGCTAAGTTTGAGTTCCTAAAGGAGATGGATATAACCAGGTTGCTCATGTTAAGTTTGAGTTCCTCATGCTAAGTTTGAGTTCCTAAAGGAGATGGATATAACCAGGGTGCTCATGCTAAGTTTGAGTTCCTAAAGGAGATATATGATGATGATATCGTTGATGCAGAGGTGGCTGATGATGATGAGCAGGTGGAGATACACAACACCCCTGTAAATTGAATATGATAATTACTTCATGGAGATACACAACACCCCTGTAAATTGAATATGATAATTACTTCAATTAATAACGAAAAACAAAAGAATTTGATGCACCCAAAAAAATCTAACAATCAACAGATTCCAATTAATGGGTGAACATCAGGCAGCTCATTTTGAGTTCATAATTTAAATACAAATTTGATTTCTCCCGATGGAACGGGCAAAAAAACTATAGTGCAATAACAGAGATTTGGCGATGACAAATCAATCAATCACCAAATGGTGCAATATCAGTGAGGTGCAATGGAAAAAACATTTGACATTTCACACATTAGAATAACTAGTTAACCACAGTTATGAAAGAAAAAAATACACGCATGGACAACAATTAAGAAGTCGGGTCGAGCTCTACAAGAAACGATGTCAAATGTCAAGCAAAGCATTTTACACACAATCGATCAAAATCCCATGCACTACTAGTATCCACTTTTTTCTAGTCATGCTATCCAAGTTGGTGTCACAAGCATTTACATTAGCTATTAGGCAAGCTTTAATATTTTGAGAAGCAACTCCAGTAATTCCTTATTCCACATAGGAGAAACGGACGCAATAATGAACAAGATACCAATCACTCGACCTGCATATTTTCCGGAAAAGGTATCGAAGCACAGCAATGATAGTATCCCTTTTCATCAAATGAAAATCTCTTTGAAAGATGAGCTTCACGAATAAGATACTGCCCCCAGTCCTCTGTTCCATACTTCTCAAATATGCCCCGTGCATCGAAAGAGTCGACATTGTTTCTCTTCCACTTTGTCCTGAAACCAGCAGCTTATATCAGCTATTTAAACTGAAATGATCTAACAAAGTTTAGCAAGGAGATTGTTGGGCTGCAAAAATTAAGGAGCACTTGAAGTCTAAGAAAAGATAAAAAGGGCAGCAGAACCTTTTCCTATGCCTTGAGTTCATCACAGTGGCGTGCATCTGCAACACAAGGAAAAACCCATTGATCACTGAAACTACAAAGCCTACGAATAAATAACACAGCAGAGAGAGTATGGCTATATTACTGTGGTGACTGGTAAGGTTTCCTATCAGGGCCTCAAAGAAGACAATATCGAAGGTAGGCTACTCTCAATTATCTTTTTTCCAAAATACGCATACAAGTCCAATGAATCGGCTAAAAATTTAATTTACCTTCAGTGTTTGTTTGGCATCATTCTCCAAGACTAGTCCAGCTTCAATATATGCATCAATTATGACTTCTAAATAAGCTCAGAAAAAAACAATATTTTGAGGATAATGTATAATAATCAAAACCAGGTATGGACACGGATCCATAATTATTTTGATTTATAGAACAAAAAATCAAATTTTGTACCAAAATTAAACCGCAAGGAACTATTCATATATGGATACGACAGGCACGTAAAAGACGACCTTCGCTGCCAATTTCTTCCACCGGAGCATACAGGACACGAGCTTTGGCCGTTGAACCTTTCATGCATTCCTGCAAGATTAAAAATATGTTAGCCTTATTAAAAATATCAAACAAATTGCATAGGTTGAATTCGATGGTATAAGAACGCAAGTTTTTATCCAACATACACCACTCGTGTGAATCTTTCAGTGACATCCCACTCTAATATAAGTATTAGGATGAAGTGAT
This sequence comes from Lathyrus aphaca, assembly GCA_963966055.1. Taxonomy (NCBI): domain Eukaryota; kingdom Viridiplantae; phylum Streptophyta; class Magnoliopsida; order Fabales; family Fabaceae; genus Lathyrus; species Lathyrus aphaca. The sequence continues at coordinate 732,321,767 of OZ014519.1, read as the reverse complement.
GAACATCTCACAATGCAATGCAGAAGTTAATGTAACATTATGTCTGCGAGTTTGAAAAGTGCAAATTTTTGAATTGTGAATATATTAGTAGACGAAGTGGTAGTAAGAACTAATAACCACTATAAACTCACACACACAACTCCGAGATCTCGGGCTCGGACCCGGGTCATGGTGTCCAGTCTAACAATATTGGTTTTGACAGTTGAGCTAGGACTTTGAGACCGAATATATTATAATTTTAAATGCAACAAAAAAACATTTGGCAGAAATCAACAAATAATAAGAAAGTAGGAATACTAGTCCTGTTTTGATCTATTGGAGTTCAAAAATAGATTCTTACCAGTCCCTTTAATCCGATTGACACAGGACGATTATCCAATGCTTCCATAACTTTTGAGGAAATACTCTGCACAGATATAAACACAATTATGAAGAAAGAATTTAACTTAAAAACTTTATTATTATGTTGAATTTAATAAAACTTACCTGCAAGACCTCAGTTGCTGTCTTAACTCTGTCTTTATTCCACAGCTTAAGCATTAGTACTGTAAGGTGAAATGTCTTAGGCTTAATGAATATAGATTTGTCAATCCCCAAGTCTGTAAGAGTGGAAAAAAACAGTCATATTACATATTAAAAAATAACACATAGAAGAATGAGATTAAAACAAAAGAATTAATATCTATAATCCTTGACGGGTTTCAACATGAAAAGGCAATCTCATAAGCTATGCAAATATGACCAGTTAACGAGTAATATAAGTATGCCTAGGGAATATACATTGCTTTCATAAATGATTAACTAGGATTCTTAGGTTAGGGCCACAAAGTGTTAGATTATAACTAACAGATAAATGTAATGAAACACAAACCAACATTCTCAGAAGAATATAATGCTGCTGAGTTGATTACACAATGGAGATCATTTCACAATCTTTTACACATTTAAAACATTGAAAAACAGATTGTTCCCATACCAGATGAAGTGGAAGCCTTGGATGCTTTAGGTGCATAACTGACTAGTGGTATGCTAGTACGATTAACTTTAACTGATTTACTTTCATCATCAAGTTTAAGTTCGACTGCAACATCAGCAATTTCTTTTGACAGTTGATCCCTTTCTTTGTTATCAGTTGTATCCTCGGTCTCATTGGAGTCAGTGTCAAGATTCTCATCTATGCAAGAATCGTCATTTCCCAAAATAGTGTTTTGAAAATTGATTAGTTTAGAAACTAATTCGGGATGGATGGCCAATGGAAGGGATATGAAGTGGGAATAATCAAGATTTCGACTCCTAACTGTCTGTTATTAAACACAAGAAAATATGTCAACCATAGTTTATGAATGTAAAGTAATATCAAACCAAGTCACCACCACCAACATAATACACTATAAAAGAAACAAATTGGAAAAAGGTCATTATAGCCATAAATTTCTTGAGATCGAGAGATTGCATGGACAGACAACTGACCTCGTCAATTATAGCCTGAATCTTCTCTGAAGCTGAAGTCACACTATCTATTGAAATGCCTTCAATGGCTGCAAAAGAAAATTATACCAGTTAGATGATATGAAAAATATCATATCTAGCTCTTATTCTAGAATAACTTGGTCTTTTGTATCAAATCACATTAAACCATCAAAGCAATTCAAATTCATTTTTTTTCTTTTCCCTCCTTTATCTAAAACTCTAAACTTCAACATTAATCATTTAGATATTGGATTTCGTTATCCACTCTTACGAGAGTCGTAATGATGAAGACAAGATCTTGCTCCAAATTGCCAAGCTGTTGAGAGGGGAGAGCTTCTACTTTATATGGAAGTTCTTCTTCTCACACTCAGCCAATATAAAAGTCAGCCTAATTTATGTTCTATAATTGTTGGAAGTTCCACCTTCATTGCAGCCCGCCCCTAGCCGCCGAATTGCGGCATTTGGGTTGTCTTCATTGCAGTGTCCAACACTTTAATAGTGTTGGATGCAAAAGGGTGAACTTAGTCTCACATTGCCAAGAGATATGAATGTGTAGTGTTTATAAAGTTTGAGGAGCCCTCACCTTACAAGTCAGTTTTGTAAAGTTAAATTAGGCTCAACCACAATTTTAATATACTATCATTGCGGTCTGCCCCTAGCTGCCGCACTTACATTGTGTTGGGTGTGACAGGTGGATTTAGTCATACATTGCCTAGAAATATGTCAAATCATTTTAATATGTCGATCTATAAAAATAGAAAATAACTATTTCAAAGCTGACACATTGAAAATAAACGGTAGATTAGGCGAGCCCAAAAACTTACTAACAAACTCATCTTCTTTTGAAGAAGGAAATATTATCTTAACCTTTGTTTCCTCTTCTATCTTCTTTTGTGTGTATCCCCTGAAACATCATTAAGTATGAGTGACAAGTATATAATCTTATATCATAAGAATTAAGAACTATTTTCTACACTCTCTCTTTGATGATAACAATAGCAACAAGATTTTGTATTATTGTATCCATATGATGTTGACAATGTGAATCTTAAGCCTAAACTATTTACTATTCCTGATAGGCATTACTATTTTTTCTTCTCTGCCTATCTATAACGATTAATGTGCATCCCTAATTACAATTCGCTGTCACATTCACCCGTGTCGTACTCATCCACCCTTTCAAATGAAATTTCTCTAATTCCAGTTGGCTAAGCAGTATTGTTATCAATGCCAAACAAATTAAAAACTAGTTTTTACCCTTTTCCTTTAATAAAACGAAATAGAGAAGCACCAACCTGCACAACAAACACAAAATGAAAGAGCTGAAGCTGATGTTCGTTCAATGCGTAATCAGAAAGAGAACCAAATGTGCATATAGGTTTAATTTAAGGGGGAAAAAAGGAAGAACTAGATTTCCAAACTCAGGCAGATGGATGGTAGTCAAAGCTTTCTTAAAATCAACAGGTGATATCAATTATTTACATAATATATTGTGGAGAAAATGGAAGAATTCAGACGATAAACAATAAAACGAGAAAACAATCAGCAGCATAGTGTTTCATGCAAGAGTTCTTAGAAGTCCTCAAGTCAATTTCTATGGAGTCCTGCCATCTGACTACAAACCAACAAACCCTAGTGCTATAGTAATATTGAATATAGATTGAAAAATTAACAATTCAAGAAACTTATACATAAAGAAAAGGAACGAAATAAAAAATATGTGGTGATCACCAGCACATAAAAGGATAAAAGGACAAATGGATCGATAACTTCATCAGTATCAATTGATAAGACAAAAATAATATACAAAGGAGGAAGTGAAAATATATAATCTTGCCTGTACAGAAATTGAATGTTTTTCAGTGGAGAGAGATGAATCTCCTTCTAGCACTTTACTTTCAACATTACCCTGCAATTGACCGGAACCAGTACCTGATTCTGTATTTTCATCGGCAGCTACCTTCTTCAGGAGATGCTCATTTGAGATAGCGCTAGATGTGCTACAACCCACTTCTTGAACTCCATCTACTGACTCAACTATCGCAGCCGTTATTGAGCTTTCTGCAAAGCACAGCACTTAAAATGTCATCTTCTTGTAAACACCTACCTTTCCATAGCCAAAAATACATTTAAATTTCCATTTGATCTAAGAACGACGGCGAAAATACATTTAAATATCCATATGATGTTGACAATGTGAAAATACATTATACCATAACTAAATACCAGATTACCTATTTTCGAAAGAACGCCACTATAGTCATGTCATGTCATTGTCATGTAATATAAAAGAAATCGTGCGTATCGTGAACATAAAGGCGAAGTTATTGGCACTACCCAAAAAGACAAACCTTCAGACGAACTAGCATTTGTCGAAATAGGTCTCCATATAGATTTCATGGTTTTGTGCTTATTGGTATTGTCATCAATACAAACTTTCTTTTTTCTACCAGCCATTGTAAAATCACAGCTTAAACCATAATAAGTTCTCTGTCCCTGATGAAAAAAAACAAAAAGTTTTCAAAACTTCAAAACTCTAAAACAAACAAGTAAATTTATTACAAAAAGAAAATAGTGAAATTATGCAATAAAAAGGTGGGAACCTGAAAGTGCGATTTAGGGTTTGATGAAACGTATGTGTTGGTAACTCTGAGAAGTCGATCAACTCTGCAAGAAAAGAAAACAAAAGGATATCAGAAATAGTTTATTATGATTTGAGGATAGTAACAAAACAATGAAACATGTATGAAAATGAAGAGAATGAAATTGAAATTAGGGTGAGGAACCTGAAGAGGAACCTGCAACCTATCATTCCCTTACTCTGCAAAGCCACTTTTGTCAACATTAATTTACTTTTTTATTCATCTTTTCTTCGTCTATATCCAAATTGAAGATTTTTTATTTAAATAATCACTTTTTCAAATTAAAACCAATGTTCCAGATTTATTAAGTAATCATGTTTTTTATTAAGTACTACACCTAATCATTATTCAAAACGAAGGAAAGAGGTGTTATTGGTATTGGCTAATGCTTGTAGTTGTATGCGTCGCCACTTGCAATAGCGCATATATTCATGCGTATGATTATGGGCATGTGTCATTTGCAACCACGCATCATTTCTTTTCTTTTTTCTTTAAATTTTAATCATTTTAATTATGAAAATAGAAATTAAAAAGAAATTAAAACTAATTTATTCTATTATTTCATAAAATTCAAGGTTATAACAATTGAATTGAAAATCAATGAGATCGAAATATTTTCTGGTTCTACATCCCGGCGCATTAACCTGCCTTCGAGGTCTCCTATGATTTTTATGAGGTATTTGGGGTCTTTGAGTATTGGTCTGAGGAAAATGTGGTTGGTGCGAGGGTCCTGTCGTATTTAACATATTTTTAATCATTTGTCTCTAACCGCCAGTGGATTGTTGCCAACGGTGATGTCGTATTTCAGTTTGATACCCATGTTGTCGAAGTTGGGTCATAGTAGTTGGGTTATGTGAGGACGGTATGGTTGGCCGAATGTACATTGAATCATTTTGGAAATGAAACAATAGTTGTTATGGGGTATGGTGGGATGGATGGAATCGTATGAATTATCGGGGCTATAGACAAATGCGGTGTCAATGTGTTTCTTAAGAACATAACTAAGCGATTAAACAACATAAGTATGTGATTACAACCATCAGGACAATTTTCTAAGAACTATGCATCATAATGTGAACATCTTTGTTAATTTTAATATTCTCCCAGAAACGAAATTTTCCATTTTGGTTAAACGTGGTAACAAGCCTTTGAATTATTCTGATCTTTTCACCTTGTGCAATGTCTCCATCTAATCAACGGATCAAGCTTGTAATAAGATGTTTGAATGTCTCTGTATTACCGAGTCAGATCTTCATCAGAGGCATTATTGTCGAATAAATTAAATTGACATTTCTCTTGTGGATATAAGGACACATATATGAAGATATTTTGAAGAAAAATGAAAGCAGATAGTAAAAAGACGTGCGAAAAAATAAAGGGAAAAGGTGTTTGTATTTATAGAAAATGGATATAAAGGAGTAGCCACATATGCATTGGTGCATGTTCGGGGGGATGAATGCATGTGACAGATGCATTAACGTCGTGTATGTGCATGAGTCGTTGTAAATGGTGCCTCCTTATGTTTGTATAATGCACGCGCCATTTCAAATGGTGCATTCTCTTGTTCTCCAAGTCAAATATGGTTTGTTTGGTAATTAATTTGAAATGGTAGTTATTTTCGTATATTATTTGAAAATAATGGTTATTTTAAAATAAAATCCAAATTGAAAGAGAAAAAAAATCAATTAATTTTGGGTTAAAATTCATTTTGCCCCTATTATGGGTAGTTAACTAAGTTGTAAGGATGTTATTTACTATGTGTCTTCGTACAAAGCACCAGACTCTGATGGGTTCCAATCCATTTTCTTACTACATACTGGCATATTGTAGAAGGTGGTGTTCGAAAATTAGTGTTTGATGATTTTTCTTTTGGTTGCATCCTTGATGATCTTGTTGAGACCCTTATCATTCTTATCCCTAAAATTAATGAACCTCAAAGTCTTAGTAATTTTAGACCCATTTGTCTATGCAATGTTCTCCTTAAACACGTCTTTATGGTATTTGTTCAACGTATTATACTACATTTGCAAACCCTCTATAGCCCTCTTCATAGTAGTTTTGCCCCCAATTGAGGCATTGTAGATTATGCTCTTATAGTTCAAGAGATTGTTCACTACACGCATACCAATAATGGCAAATCATGTTTTCTTATGTATAAGACTGATTTTGATAAGGAATGTGACAGTGTGAATTGGAATTTTTTTTTGAATCATTCTAGCAAAATTTGGATTTCCAGCGTTAACAATTGGTCTAACTATGAGTTGCATCACCTCCTCATCCATGTCTTTTAAATGGAATAATGAGAAGCTTGATAAATTTTTCTCCTACTTGTGATCAACAATAAGGTATTGTATGTCGCTTTACTTATTATTTCTTTGTATGAAGAAATTGGCCCTTCTAATTTATGAATAAATATAATCTAATAACTGGCTCCCCATACGCATCTCTAATAATGGACCGACTATTTCTCATCTCTTCTTTGTAGATAATCATATACTCTTTACAATAGCCAAAACTTCTAAGGTTAGGCTAGTTAATGAGGTGCTTCAAGACTGTGGTATGAAGATTAATGTCCATAAATCTAAATTCCTTCCTTCGAAGAATTTATCTCGGGCAAAGGTAATGAAATTTGAAGGTATGATTGACTTTTAACATACCTTTAATATTGGTAAATATCTTGTATTTTCTTTGATTTTCGGTAGGGTCACAAATGCAAATTTCTCCTTTATCATTGATAAAATTAATTCTTATTTAATTGGATGGAAGGGTGTGCTTCTTAGTAGGCATGCGTATTGGAACAAGATTGTTCATACCCCTTAGTTTTTGATGTTAACAAAGTATTTTTTAGAACAAATGAGTCTCTTTCTAGATTGGTTGAACATTGAATTCTTTTGCAAGTGTGCATGAGAAATTTGTAACTTGTTTGGTTATAGTGAAAAACTTTTTGTCAATGCAAGGGGGTTGGACTACTCTCAATTGAGGAGAAGAACTAGGATAATCTTTATGTGTTGCTTTCATTTACTTCTGATTACTTTATCTTTTGTTGTTGTTACTTGTTTTGATATCAGACTTTAAACGTGGTTCAAATTCTGAAGTTTTGTCATCAAAAGCGAAATAATATTGGAATACACAATTCAACCTCTCTTCTAGTGTAATTTTTCTCATCTTCACCAAGAAGGTCACTTTTGCTAAGTTTATACTTAGTTCTATGCATATTTCTACCATGCATAATTTGTGGTTTGCTGATGGTATTTGTAGTAAGATTTATTCTTGTATAAGACAATTCATTTAGGGAGGCAAGTATAGTCACGAGGTAAATGGTATACCATAACCTAACCTTATATTATATGCGATATTTCCATTAGGAGAGCTAAACTAATTAATGTTTCCATTTTGGGTAAACATGTTTGGGAGCTTGTTTACAATCCTAACAAGTTACAGGTTTAATTATTATCAACTAAATATAATTCGGTAGCCTGTATCTTAGAGGCAAATAATTACCATGGAGCATCTTACACATGACATTCTATTGCTAAAGTTGTTGAGATAATCAAGTTGAGTTTTATCACTAGAGTATGGAGAGGGACATTTCCATTTGGGATAATAAATGACTCCCAAATGGTAGAATTTGTGACAAAATTCCTTTGATGGGTGAGTAGGATACACACTTATATATCATAGATGTCTGTAATTATAGTACTTTTAATTTTGACATCATCTCTGCTCATCTTCCTCGGGATATAAAAATTTAAATTGTTAGTGTCTTTACTAATAACGACTCAGATGATATTTTTATTTTGGAACCTTCAGTATCAGAAACTTATTCTACAAAATCATCTTATTCTTGGTTAACTTTGGAGCCCAATTGTAACATCCAACTTCTACCCGACAATTAACGACAAAATCAAAGTAGTAAAATTCAACTTAATATAACAAGTAGGATGTCACATTTCAACTTTGAAACACTTTTTCATTTAATCAAGTAATACATTGATACATAACACTTTTGATTCAGATGAAACTATAACAACAATCTTTATTCAATTTTGAAACCAAACAACTTGTACAACTACGCAACGGATGCTCAATTATTCTACTAAACATGGTATAACATTTTTGTTCAACTAAAACAACTTAGTAACAACATATTTTCATGGAAACAACTTGAAACAACAACAAAACAATTAAGCGTTCATCACCCCGAATGTTACGTATCAGAGCATTGACACCGACTCGAGCTAACAAAGATAACCATCTTCCTTCAAGCTACCTGCATGTTACCAACATAGAGGTAACATTCAAGCAGAAGGGGTGAGATATCAAATTTTATAAACGAAGTATGATAAATAACACATAGATAGAAATCATACAATTATCACCACTCCACATCAACAACAACAACTTAACAATCACCCACATTTTATCAACTTACTTTATCAATCTATCACACCTATCAACATTTACTACATAATCAACATAATCAACTTAACAACTTCAACAAACATAATCCTCATAAACAACCTAACCAATACGAAAACTTTATCATCATAACCATATAAGCAAATTCATCAGCATAATCATATAAGCAACTTCATCAACATAATCATATAAGAAACTTAATCTACTTCACGGCCTATTCTTTAAAAACACATAATCCACTTAAGCAACATAATCAACTTTATAGACATAATCCATATAAATAACTTAATCAACTTAATCAACGTAAACACTTCATCAACTTAATCAACATGAACAACTTAATCAACTTGAACAACATAGACCACTTCGTCAACTTAATCAACACAAACAACTTCTTAAACTTAATCATCATAAACAACTTAATTGACATAAATAATGCAATACAGATGCGACTCAACTATACATATGCATGTGGTACCATTGAAGTAAAACTCCCAACTTAAAATATACCAGGTTATCGAGGTATCTGCAAGGCATAAGCCTTTAACTTAATAATTTTGGCAATCCAGGCCAACGTAGTGAGCATCCCCTCCAACTTAGAAAATGCAGTGTATGCCATGATACGACGACTCAACAGAAACAACAATCAACTCCAAACAATATACAATAATCAACATAGTAACTTTAAACTCAACACCGATTCAACTTTGGTCATAGGCCTACAACTAATATACATCAACGTTGGTCTTACGACCTACAACTTTAATATCAACATTGGTCTTTCGACCTACGACTTAAACATCAACATTGGTCATCTGACTTATAACTTAAAAATGCCCATAAATCGGGACCAAACAACTTACCTCAACTGTATCCAGAAACCCACTCAATCGACATGAATTCAACAAAAAAAACTGACTAAAAATCACCAACTAATCATTACGAACTCCCTCGTCAATTTTGGTTAAATTCTGGTCAACTAATTTTTTTTGCGTAAATCGGCTCTGTTTTACCATTTTATGACTACTATGAAATTATTATGAAAAATTATGTCAAAACTTTGTTTTCTGATACAATGATTTTGCTATAATTTACATTCATCTGTCAAGAAATTTGCAAAGTTATGCTTCTGTCAAAAATCATTTTTGCTTCTATTAAAACTTGTTTTACTGATAACATTATACCTGCCTGTGTTGTCCAGTCATATTATACTAGGAGTCGTAGTGACTAAAGTCTAATCTCTATACTTAGTATCGCTTATTTTAAAATTATAAAAGGGGTATAAAGTAGGTATTATATATTTATATATTACATAACATGAAATTAAAGGTATAAGGAAAAATAAGTGGGTCCCTCCAACTAATGGGTGGCTTGTGCCACCCCTTAATACAAAGACCAAGTGGTCAGCGCCACTTAAAGTGCCATGGTTTCCACATTCAAGTGGCTGGCTCCATATGCAAGATGGCTTGCGCCATGTGGCTTTCTTTGGGTGGCCTGCGCCACCCATAACTATGTGGTGGATGGTCTGCGCCACCCGTGCACCTGCAAGACACCGATTTTCGTCTCAACATCAATTTTTCTCAGAATCGAACCAAACAAAAGTAACATTCACAAATTCGATTAATCAACAATTTCACAGAAACAAAAATATTCTATCAACATCAACAATTTTACGACAACATTCATAACCTCAACCTAGCAAGATTTTTTTTAAAAAACATCGTAGCAACAAAATCAACGCATTCAACAACATCGATATAAAACTACCTGATTCCTATTCCTATGTATCGATTATCATAACCCGATTATAAAAGTCGATCTCTACCCTTACCTTAAATTGATGGTCGCTCGAATTTTCGATCGACTTCCAGAATTGGCTCCGACAGCAACAACTCTCGTAACCGCTTTCTCCAACTTCGTTCCTCTTTCTCAATTTTCTTCGTTCTCATTCTACTGATCAAAAACCTATTTTCTATTTGATTTTCTTTTATTATAATTATTATTATAATTATAATCTCAACCGGACTTACTAATTAACACCCCCACGATTACTACTATCAACGCAACGACTAGGCCCACTTAAATAAACACTCTTATAATTCCATAATATTAATTTTAATATTATTTCTCCTGACTAAATTGACTAATTACCGATTATCAATTAAATCGTCCAAACCACACAATCAACATATTCAACGAATAAACAATAAATATTCAATATCGTTTTCCACAACTTAAATCAACTTATTTACTTACTCCAACTCAAACCATCTTAGAAACATCAACGTAACATTCCGATAATTCGGAACTCAACTCAAATCATCATAAACGACACAAACCAACATAAATCAACACAATTCAACACAACATAATACAAGTATATTTAATTAAATAGTTAATTAAATAAATGGGCGTTACAACTCTCCCCCACTTAAGATATTTTCATCCTTGAAAATCTATCTGATTCAACTACTCCAAATACTTATTCCATCCAACTAATCAACTTTCAACCCCGAAAGGCAACCCCGCGTAATATAAACAACAATTCATAACATCAATGACAACAACAACACGAACAACACTCAAGCAATACACTTTACAACTATCATCATAACACAACGAGTAACCAACTTAAGAATTCATCGGTTCAAGAAATAAAACACAACAACCTAAGAACATACAACTTAAAGAGAACATCAATGCAACCAACTTCCAACATCGTTGTTACTCAAGTATGAACAACTGCACCACACCACGTCTTCGCTGCGCACTCTTATCACTTGCAAAATATCAAGTCTACCGAGTTTAACTCTAACTTTCAATCACCAAAATCATCATAACAACAAGGACTTCAACTTAACTTTTCGGAAATTTGATTCCAACATGCATTTTACACTCTCGTAGTTACCGAATACTTCCAACTTGGATCCAAAAGACAACACCTCTGAACATTCAACTTAATTACAATGACGACTACTCCAAATCTTGGATAAAACATACATGTACTTCCATGAATTCCCAATTATCAGCAACATAGACTACAACTTTACCATCTTGTATTAACACGTTCTCCAAACTTCATCTTAAGCACATAACATCCTTACAACAACATATGGTACATGGGTCCAACTAATTTCAACAAGATCACTCATATTCTTCACTTCCAACCAATTCAACTTACCGACTCCTCGATTCCTACTCATACCGACACAATTCTTTATAACTTCGTATTCGAATCAATACAACCAAACAACTCATCTGTACCAACCAAAAATTCCACTTGCAATTCAATTCTCACATTACCCAGAACTCAACCGCAAATTTTCATACTACTCATCAATCAAATCGCAATCTCATGCTATCATCCTCAACTCTAACTAATATTCTTATATATGAACCTGCATCGACAAAACAAACAATACTCAAGCGCTTGGCTTGACCTCAACCAATTCAACGTACATACTATACTAGTTGGTATGACACATTTATCCATCAATTATGATTATGTCTGCTATCAACAACAGATTAAGGGTGATCACTTCCTCAATTTATCAATCGACAACTGACAATCATAACAGTGGCATAAATCATCATTACCCAACACATTAGTGTACTCCAACTCGTGCCCAAAGTTTGTAAGCATAATGCTTCCCCAACTCTCTAAGGCTTACCAACATCTTCTTAGTATTCCTTCATTTCTACTTCGTCAACGATACAAAACGTCCAAAATCCATTACACATTCTCTTATGCACGCTCAAAGCACAACACAACTTAAAATATCCTTATAACACCTGAGTCACTACAACCTCAAGTACAATCCAATTCGGTTCGCTCCAATTACAACTTTCTTCCAAGTTACATTTTTTAACAACATTAATCAAGCATTTGTCTTCCTCTCAACATTAGCATCACATAACATCGTCACTTTAATCATCCTCTTTCGACATGAATCATATCTCTATGCATTCTCCAATATCGTCACATTCTTTTTAATATCAACATTTTATTCCTTCTCAATATTTCACACTCGTATTCATCCTTCCAAATATCCAGCAATAATCACTCAACTTCGAAGACAATTATCTCTCCCAATAAAGACTTTCCAATCACAAGATTATATTCCAACATGAAGAGAATTTTGTGCAGATTTCAGAACTTCAAGAATCAGTAAAATCCGAGTTAAGAGTAAAAAGTTATCATCATCGTAATGAGACTGGTTAAGAATTCCCGTATGCATAATTTTCCAAAAATCAGCATCAGACCCAACTATTAAAACACACTTATCTCCCTTTTCATAAACCTCCTGAAGGAAAATCTTATAGGCAAACTTTAGGGAATTTTGTAAGTTTTCCAAAAAGTCCAAAATTGCTGCAATCATAATCACGAGCAAAAAGTTATGCCTCTTATACTGACAACTGCTCCAAAATTACAAAAAATAGAATTTGAGATTGATGAACATAAGTTCCATCTCTCTCTCTCTCTCTCTCTCTCTCTCTCTCTCTCTCTCTCTCTTTCTATCTATCTCTCTTTCTTCCAAGATCTACCAACAATCCTTTCTTTTCATCCAACTCTAAAATTACTCAACTTTAATCCAATTATACTCAATACCAACTTAATCCATCAACTTATCATTTCCTTTGGGATAATTTCTTATTCTTAATCAATTCACCATCTAAAATATACGCACATCTCAAACTCGACCGATACGAATTCATGAGTCCATACTCTCGTTGGTCCGTAACAACATCTCTTCAATAACCTTGCACTCTTTCAATCAACATCAATTTGAACCAACTTCCACATATCCACAACAGTCCGGGAGCAAGCCTCTCCCACACTTAATCCAAACCAACACATGCAGACAACGACTAGAAACTAACAAACAAGTACCGACAATGTTTCACACACATGTCACGTACTAAAGAATAAACGACATTAGACAACATTGGCCGGACGGACCGACCTACTCTGATACCACTAATGTAACACCTCATTTCTACTTGGTAATTAACGACAAAATCAGAGTAGTAAAACTCAACTTAATATAACAAGTAGGATGTCACATTTCAACTTTGAAACACTTTTTCATTTAATCAAGTAATACATTGATACATAACACTTTTGATTCAGATGGAAATATAACAACAACCTTAATTTAATTTTGAAACCAAACAACTTGTACAACTACTCAGTGGATTCTCAATTATTCACCAAAACATGGTATAACATTTTTGTTCAACTAAAACAACTTAGTAACAACATATTTTCATGGAAACAACTTGAAACAACAACAAATCAACTAAGCGTTCATCACCCCGAATGTTACGTATCAGAGCATTGACACCGACTCGAGCTAACGAAGATAACCATCTTCCTTCAAGCTACCTGTATGTTACCAACATAGAGGTAACATTCAAGCAGAACGGGTGAGATATCAAATTTTATAAACGAAGTATGATAAATAATACATAGATAGAAATCATACAATTATCACCGCTCCACATAAACAACAACAACTTAACAATCACCCACATTTTATCAACTTACTTTATCAACCTGTCACACCTATCAACATTTACTACATAATCAACATAATCAACTTAACAACTTCAACAAACATAATCCTCATAAACAAACTAACCAATACAAAAACTTTATCATCATAACCATATAAGCAAATTCATCAGCATAATCATATAAGCAACTTCATCAACATAATTATATAAGCAACTTAATCTACTTCACGACCTATTCTTTATAAACACATAATCCGCTTAAGCAACATAATCAACTTTATAGACATAATCCATATAAATAACTTAATCAACTTAATCAACGTAAACACTTCATCAACTTAATCAACATGAACAACTTAATCAACTTGAACAACATATACCATTTTGTCAACTTAATCAACACAAACAACTTCTTCAACTTAATCAGCATAAACAACTTAATCGACATAAATAATGCAATACATATGCGACTAAAATATGCATATGCATGTGGTACCATAGGAGTAAAACTTTCAACTTAAAATATACCAGGTTATTGAGGTATGTGCAAGGCATAAGACTTCAACTTAATAATTTTGCCAATCCAGGCCAACATAGTGAGCATCCGCTCCAACTTAGAAAATGCAGTGTATGCCATGATACAACGACTCAACACAAACAACAATCAACTCCAAACAACATACAATAATCAACATAGTAACTTTAAATTCAACACCAATTCAACTTTGGCCATAGGCCTACAACTTATATACATCAACGTTGGTCTTACGACCTACAACTTTAATATCAACATTGGTCTTTCGACCTACAACTTAAACATCAACATTTGTCATACGACTTACAACTTAAAAATGCCTATAAACCAGGACCAAACAACTTACCTCAACTGTATCCGAAAACTCACTCAATCGACATGAATTCAACAAAAAAATCTGACTAAAAATCACCTACTAATTATTATGAACTCCCACACCAATTTTCGTTAAATTCCGGCCAACTAATTTTTTTTCTTCATAAATCGGCTCTGTTATACCATTTTGTGACTACTACGAAATTATTATGAAAAATGCTGTAAAAAATTTGTTTTCTGATACAATGCTTTTGATATAATTTACATTCATCTGTCAAGAAATTCAGAAAGTTTTACTTCTGTCAAAAACCATTTTTGCTTCTATTAAAACCTGTTTTACTGATAACACTATACCTGTTTGTATTGTCCAATTATATTATACTAGGAGTCCTATTGACTAAAGTATAATCCTTATACTTAGTATCACTTATTTTAAAATTATAAAAGGGGTATAAAGTAGGTATTATATATTTATATATTACATAACATGAAATTAAAGGTATAAGGAAAACCAAGTGAATCCCTCCAACTAATGGATGGCTTACGCCACTCCTTAATACAAAGATCAAGTGGCCAACGCCATTTAAAGTGCCATTGTAGCCACATTCATGTGGCTGGCGCCATATGCAAGATGGCTTGCACCATGTGGCTTTCTTTGGGTGGCATGCGTCACCCCCTAAATGTGTTGTGGGTAGGCTGCGCCACCTATGCACCTGCAAGACACTGATTTTCGCCCAAACACCAATTTTTCTCAAAATCCAACCAAACAACAACAACATTCACAAAATTGATTAATAAAAAATTTCACAGAAACAAAAATATTCTATCAACATCAACAATTTTACGGCAACATTCATAACCTCAACCCATCAACAATTTTTTATAACAACACCGTAA
This sequence comes from Lathyrus aphaca, assembly GCA_963966055.1. NCBI lineage: Eukaryota > Viridiplantae > Streptophyta > Magnoliopsida > Fabales > Fabaceae > Lathyrus > Lathyrus aphaca. The sequence continues at coordinate 732,305,972 of OZ014519.1, read as the reverse complement.
ATCAATGCATCAATAACATCAACATAAAACTACATGATTCATATTCCTACGTATCGATTATTATAACCCGATTATAAAAGTCGAACCCTGCCGTTACGTTAAATTGATGGTCGCTCGAATTTCTGATCGACTTCCGAAATTGGCTTCGACAACAACAACTCTCGTAACCGCTTTCTTCAACTTCGTTCCTCTTTCTCAATTTTCTTCGTTCTCATTCTACTTATCAAAAACCTATTTTCTATTTGATTTTATTATATTATAATTATTATTATAATTATAATTCAATTGGACTTACTAATTAACACCCCACGATTACTACTATCAACGCAACGACTAGGTCCACTTAAATAAACACTCTTATAATTTCATAATATTAATTTTAATATTATTTCTCCTGACTAAATCGACTAATTACCGTCTATCAATTACATTTTCCAAACCATACAATCAACATATTCAACGAATAAACGGAAAATATTCAATATCATTTTCCACAACTTATTTACTTACTCCAACTCAAACCAACTTAGAAACATCAACGTAACATTCCGATAATTTGAAACTCAACTCAAATCATCATAAACGACACAGGCCAACATAAATCAACACAATCCAACATAATATAATACAAGTATATTTAATTAAATAGTTAATTAAATAAACTGGCGTTAGACCAATCCTCCTCATATTTAGACAATGACTTGGTCTTGGATTTGGAACCTCACGTTACCTAAAAATATTCGTCATTTTGTTTGGATCATCATGCATGGGAAGTTACATACCAACTCTACATGAGTAACTCATCACATGTCAACAAATGCCTCTTGTTATTGATATGGTGCAACTAATGGAACCATCTTACACACTCTTAGAGATTTCCCTAAGGTCATGCAAGTTTGAAACAATTTTTAGTTTTCCATCTCACATACACCTTTATATACCTTTATGAGGATGATATATATATATATATATATATATATATATATATATATATATATATATATATATATATATATATATATATATATATATATATATATATATATATATATATATATATATATATATATGGATGAAAATTAATGTGGTCACCGATCATGACTCTTTGTTTCTCATTAGTTATGGGATGATTTTGAAATCTCATAACGAATAATCTTTCAAAGACAAAATTTTCTCTCTCTGGAACATTCTTATCTAAATAACTACTCTTTTACACTCTACCAAGTTGGCTTTTGGTGGTTCTAATTGTAAGAACAAGATTAGTTTTGAATCTGGTCTTGAAGTTTTGATGATAATTGTACATGAGTTTTTTAGTGAACAATATGCACTCTGATGATTTTTGAATAGTGTGTAGCTTTTAATAAACAGGTTCTAACTCTGACGAAAAGGCATGCGACGTCATCAGACTCTAAACTAAACACTCTGGAAGAAAACATATAGTGTTCACAAGTTAAAGTCAAGATTCAAGAATGCTTCTAATACAACGGTTCTAATGAACGATAGTTCTAAAAGCTTATGATCATGACTTAGTAAGAAAAATTTGAAGTCTTTCTAAAGATGTGCTTTTTGTGCTACAAGTTCTGAAGACATCATTTATAAAGTTCAAGTTCTAAAGTCTTTGAAGACAAGGTTCTGCTGAACAAGTTCTGAAGACTCTAAAGACATCAGTTCTGAAGATTATGAAGACAAGGTTCTAATTGAACAAACTTTGAAGTTTATAAAGACAACTCCAAAAGATAAAATGCTGAAAATTCTTGAGACAAGGTATTGTTGAACAAGTTCTGATGATTCTGAATACTTCATTTTTAAATACCAAGTGTTGAAGACTCTTAAGACAATGTTTGTTGAACAAAGTTATGGAGACTCTAAAGACTTATGTTCTGAAGAACCAAATATTGATCCTTCTACACCATGATTCATATATACACATTTGAAGCCTCTGAAAGATTAGAAGACAAAAGATCAAAAATGGTTTGCATGAGATGGTAAATATAAAAGTACAAAGTACAATGTGACCTCTACCCATATAAGGTGACACATGGACAACTCTTTTGTATTGTGAAGTCTACCATTCCCACAAGTGACCATTGGGAAAATTACTACTGAAATTTGTTTCCTATTATACCCTATAACGGATCTATTATCATATATAAAAGGAAGACATGGAAGAAATGAAAAGTAGCATTATAGCGATGATGCTCATCAAAATTCAAGCTGAAAACGCCGCAAAATCTCTTGGAGATTATTCTTAAAATAGTTTTGTAAATTAGCAAGGAACTTTTGTTCATATCTTGCTATTAATACTTTTGTATTACTGTACTTAAACTTATACAACCTGCTTATTTAAAAGCATCTCTTTATACACACTTTTGTAATCAACAGTGGTTGGTAGTTCCTGGAGAGACTAGGGTATAATCAAAATTCTTAAGAAGACAGTGGAGGTTATCCATTGTGGTTTGCAACAAGACCAGTTAGACTTGTTATGGTTGTTGTAATCTTTCAAGATTAATGGATTAAGTCCTTTTTGAAGGCGAAATCACCTTGGTGGGTGGATTGGAGTAGCTTTGTTAACAGTGAACCAAGATAAAATGATTGTGTTCTTTTTCTATTTATTCACATGTTTGTCTTGGAGTTTGAATATTTCGAAAATATTAGATTTGGTGAAACCCAATTGAAACCCCCATTTCTTGTGTTTCTCGCCTCTTCACTAATAAGATACCAGTCCCTAGACTTGTGTCTTGGCACCCTCCCCTAGAGAATGTGGTAAAAGTTAATGTAAATGGTAGTTCCATTGGCAATTCAGGGTCACCTGGTCTTTTGAGAAACTCTTTTGGAGGTTAGATCACAAGTTTTGTGGGAAGTTGTGGTTTCACCTCTAATATAATTGTTGAGCTTCAAACCATTTCTCATGGTCTTGATATTACTTGAAATCATGGTTTTAGAAATGTGATTTGTGACTCTGATTCTCAAACGAATCAGAAGTTTATTCAAGAGAGTGTGCCTTCTTCTCATCTCTTATTCATTAAGAGTGACAACTTGTCCATGTTCACACCTTACGCGAAAGTGAATACTAGTGTCAATTGATTTGTTAATTGATTTGTTCATAAACTTATAGTGTTTTCTACATGTCATTCTCTTTTTTAGTTAATATTTGTTTAGCATACTCTATAAAAATTCAATTTTCAAGAGCTTAATTTTTCGTTGTTATTTTATTGGTAAAAAACAATTTAAGAATAAAAAGAAAATACTAATATATATATATATATATATATATATATATATATATATATATATATATATATATATATATATATATATATATATATATATATATATATATATATATATATATATATATATATAATTTTCATGAGATAAGAAAAATAATAAGATATTGTTTTGTTTGCAAAGTTAAAATAATCATACTTTATTGATTTGTTTAGTCTGTCCATCTAAATAAAATATTACTATCATAATAATATAAAAAAAGAAATTGAATAATTTGTCTCTTACATTTTTAATATAAAACAAAATTAGTAATTTGTCTCTTACATTTTTAATATAAAACAAAATTAGTAATTTGTCTCTGACATATATAACTTTTTGAAGAAAAGCAATTTATATAATAGTTTGTCATTATTTGATCCGATAAAGTATTCCGTGCAAAATAATTTGATAAAGCAAAAAAAAAAAGAAAACACGCCCAGTGGGACTCGAACCCACAATCGCTTGATTAGAAGTCAAGCGCCTTATCCATTAGGCCATGGGCGCCTCTGATGATACCCACCGAACAAATTTGTAAAACGTATTTAATATTTGAACATGGCGATGAAATGAAATTGTAGCAAAAAAAGGTAAGTAGGTCATGTCTCCTACACCATAATTTTAAGTTCGGTTAGTTTCATCATCTCATTCTTGTGAGGATTGAAGAGGAACCATGCAAAAGTTTTATATAAATAAACAAAGCCATTGTTGTTGCCTTAATCACATAAACTTTTGACATGGAACACAAAAGTGGAGACAAAGTATGTGTCACAGGAGCTTCAGGATTTTTGGCTTCTTGGCTTATTAAGAGACTTCTTTTATCTGGATATCATGTCATTGGAACAGTTAGAGATTTAGGTTTATTTTCATCACATATCATTTCGATTATTCGAACTTTTTTTTTTGGAGCTACAAACTGATTATTTATGTTATGTTGCATTTAAGTAGATTAACATGTGTGAGTATGTGTAGGGAAGAAGAAGAAAGTTGAACATCTATGGAAGTTGGAAGGAGCAACAGAAAGACTCAAACTAGTCCAAGCTGATTTAATGGTAGAAAACAGTTTTGACAATGCTATCATGGGATGCAAAGGTGTCTTCCACGTTGCTTCTCCTGTACTCAATCATATAGCAGATGATCCCAAGGTATGTTATTTCATTTATGATTCTCTATTCACATGAAAAATATGGCAATCAGAGATTCAGAGTCATCTCAGTTTAACAATGATAAATTTTAGTTTAACTGTTGCGATAGTCCATCTTACAAGTTCTCAGATTCCACCCTCTCTACAATGAAATAATATTGATATATGTCACAACCTATATGGTTATACTATGAGTGATTTTTAAATTATTAGAATCATACAAATTGAATAAGGTCTAATATGGCTATCGATTTTGACAAAAAAAAAAGTCGGAATATTTGGAACCTGCTGTCCAAGGTACGCTAAATGTGTTGCGTTCCTGCCGGAAGAACCCGGCCCTAGTTCGAGTGGTTTTAGCATCATCGTCATCTGCTGTTAGAGTAAGAGATGATTTTGATTCAAAGATACCACTAGACGAGTCTTCTTGGAGCTCCTTGGAGCTATGCGAAAAACTCAAGGTACATATGTAACAATATTTAACGTATCTGATCTATATTTAGACCAAAAAAAATGTAGTATAAGTTATTATTGAACTTATTGTGACATACATGTATTGAATGAAGGCATGGTACCCGATGTCGAAGATAATGGCAGAAAAAGCAGCTTGGGAATATTGCAAAGAGAATGGAATAGATTTGGTCACTATTCTTCCATCCTTCATCATTGGACCTAGTTTGCCACAAGATTTATGCTCCACTGCTTCTGATGTTCTAGGCTTGTTCAAAGGTACATACATACTTACATACATAAACCTCTTAATTTGATTACTAATTTTTAAATTATGATTAGTATTGCTAATTAACTAATATAGGAGAAACTGAGAAATTTCAATGGCATGGAAGAATGGGATACGTTCATATTGATGATGTTGCACTTTGTCACATCCTTCTTTATGAGAACAAAGCCTCTCATGGTAGATACCTTTGTAGTTCAACAATAATGGATAATGATGAATTGGTTTCCATGCTAGCAACTCGCTATCCCGGTTTTCCGATTCCTAAAAGGTTAGTTATCGCTTCTCATATTTGGGGTGCAGTTTGAATCGGTTTTATTTTAATATAAATAATGTGAGTATCTTAGTATAATTGATTTGGTTTTCAGGTTCAAGAAACTAGATAGGCCACATTATGAACTAAACACAGGAAAGATTGAGAGTCTAGGATTCAAGTTTAAATCTGTTGAAGAAATGTTTGATGATTGCTTTGCTTCGTTTGTGGAGGAGGGTCGTCTTACTCTTCCTCACATCCCACGCACAGTATTTTAATTTAATCAACTTAAGCATATGGCTTTAGTTGAGACTGTGTTTTACTCTAATTCTCAATGTTTCAAGCACTTTATGTAGCAATAAATATACTACAATAATTTAATCTTCTTTTTTTGATGAAAAAAAAGACAATCATGAATTGTTGTGTACTTGTGTTTGATATTTTAACTGTGTTAACTTTAAAATATAAAATATTAATTTTTAAAAATATTAAAATATAAAATCTTTTTAATTCTTAAAATGTTATATTTTTGAAGGCTAAAGTGATTGATTGACTTGATCCTTAGATTGAACATGAAACTTCTATTTTTAGTCAATGGGAGGTTGACTATATTAATAAAGAGTTGACTGCCAAGAGGTTCTGTATTTAATTCTAGCTTTCAATGAGAGGTTTGTCTGATCCTGATGAAATATTATTATTGTTCATATTGAGTAATTTCTGCACAAAAATTAAAAAATAGTCAAGCTGGATAGTCCCTTTCCAACTATATTTTGTACGTGTATAAGATCTAGAAATTGAACCCTTGGACCACTTGATTATGTTGGTACTAGGAAGCTTCTTAGCAACACTCACAATGATTATCTGGAAACATATTGACTTTTGATATTTAGAAAACTCTTGAGGAATTTTCCTTGAAAGTTAAGGCGTTGATACATAACAATTTCATCCAAACCTTATAACACACGTTCAAAAGTCAATACCATGATCTTTCTCAAACATTTCCTCACAACTTTAGTACTATAATTGTGGATCATATTCACAAACCTTAACTAATTATTCCCTCACTGCCTAAAAAGCCTTTTCAATTCAATATGGATCAAGAGTTTTTTGATGCAATTAAGCAAAATGACATGACAACATTTTCAAACTTAGTGAAAGAGAGAGAAGGAGTTCTCAACCAAAGAACAGATGATACTTTAAGCACTCCATTACACCTTGCTTCCAAGTATGGTTGCATTGAAATTGTGTCTGAGATTGTAAGATTTTGCCCCGACATGGTTTCTGCTGAGAATAAAAACATGGAGACCCCAATTCACGAGGCTTGTACACAAGAGAATGTTCAGGTTTTAATGTTGCTGCTGGAAGTCAACCCCATGGCTGCTTGCAAGGTTAATCCTAGTGGTAAAAGTGCTTTCTTTGTAGCTTGCTTCCATGGTCATCTTGACTTGGTGAACCTCTTGGTGAATCTATCAGAGAATGTTGGGCTAGAAGTAACAGGGTTTGATCAAGCTTGTTTTCATATTGCTGCATCAAGAGGGCACTCAGGTACGCATAAAGAGTTTTCTTTACTATGTTTGTCAATCTATCTATATGTCTATCTGTCTATTTGTATATGGTTGACGTAAGCTATCTCCTAAACTATTGATTGTGTATACAGATGTTGTTAGAGAGTTGTTGAACAAGTGGCCAGATCTTGCTCAACTTATCGACGAAAATGGGAATTCGGCATTGCATCATGCTTGTAATAAAGGACACAGAGAGATTGTATGGATCCTACTAAAACGCGATTCAAATCTTGCTTTACAATACAACAACAATGGTTATACACCATTGCATCTTGCAGTGATGAACGGGAAAGTCTCAGTCCTCAACGATTTTGTGTCGGGAAGTTCTGCTTCATTTCACTGTCTCACAAGAGAAGAAGAGACAGTGTTTCATATAGCGGTGAGATATGGATGCTATGATGCTTTGGTTTTCTTGGTGCAAATTGTCAATGGCACAAATCTATTGCACTGTCAAGATAGATATGGCAACACTGCCTTACATCTTGCAGTATCAGGCGGTCGCCATAGGGTGAGAAATTCATCAGTTAACGAAAAGTAACGATTAAGTTTTTTCGAATGTTTACTAGTTTGAAATCATGAGAATTATTTATGATAATGGTTTTATGTTCATTGTAGATGACAGATTTCTTGATCAACAAGACAAAGCTGGATATCAATACTAAGAATAGCGGAGGGATCACAGCACTTGACATTCTTGATCAAGCTATGGACAGTGCAGAAAATAGGCAAATACAAACCACATTTATCAGAGCTGGTGGTAGAAGAAGCATTCAATCTTCCTCTTTTTCACTTGAACTTGACAAGGCCTATTCTCCCTCACCGCCATCCAGGTTTTCTCCGTCACGACGTTATATACCTACCGAAATGGAAATACTAAACGAAATGGTATCTTATGATTGTCTAAGCCCTCCACCAGTTAGCAAAAGCACTGAATCTAGATCACCCCAGCTTCAAATAAACGAGACGTTCGAGAATGGAGCCGATAATCCATATTACTTTTCACCAACAAATTTAGTGAAACACAAGCATCATAATAATAATAATAATAATAAAGGGAAAATGGAAAACATGAACCATACTAAGAGGAAAAAGTACCATGAGATGCACAAAGAGGCATTACTAAATGCAAGAAACACCATTGTACTAGTGGCTATTTTGATTGCTACTGTAACTTTTGCTGCAGGTATTACTCCACCTGGTGGTGTGTACCAAGAAGGACCAATGAAAGGGAAATCAATAGTAGGTAAAACAACAGCTTTTAAGGTATTTGCAATAAGCAATTACATAGCACTCTTCACCTCATTATCTATAGTCATTGTTCTTGTTAGTATCATTCCGTTTCGAAGAAAGCCACAAACAATACTATTGATCATTGCTCACAAAGTTATGTGGATTGCTGTGGCGTTTATGGCAACTGGCTATGTTGCAGCAACATGGGTGATTTTGCCGCATAGTCAAGGGATGCAATGGCTATCTGTTGTGCTATTAGCACTTGGTTGTGGCTCTTTAGGAACAATCTTCATCGGTCTTACGGTGATGTTGGTTGAACACTGGCTAAGGAAATTTAAGTTGAGAAAGGGAAAAAAGGAAAGTGCAGATGAAAATGCAGAATCTGATAAGGAAAGTGAGAATTCAGATTTTCAAAGCTCTTATTTACAAGGTTATCATTCATATTGATTCATTTTTTGGCTCCTAAATTGATAAAAATTTGTTCATTAATATATCAAAAGTCATTTTGCAAACGAAATTTTGGGCGAAATGTTTAGCATGAATTATGCAGTTTGAATGTTGAATTGTTTCTAGTTGCTTATGTGTCAAGGTACTAATGGAAAATTCTGCGGTTTTTGGCCATTGTTGCAATGATCATCAGTTCCACTGATAAAGTAGAAAGGTCCACATCTGTCAAGATTAAAACTGCTCTTTCTACCGGTAAAAACTGGATTTTTTTATTTAAATAATCTATTTTATTAAATAAAATACCAAAATAAATTATCAAAGTAACTCAGTTTGCAAACATATTCGCCACATCAATACGCGAATATGCATAAAATTAGTACCAATTCGCCATATCATGTGATGACAACATGCACTTTTGTATATATTCATCATTCCATTTGGCGAATGTGTGTTAGTACATAAAGGAATTCGCCACTTGGTTTGACGAATGTGTACAGAGTGGCGAAATTGGACCGTCGGGTAATTGAGAACCTAGTAACCTCAGTGTTACGAAAATTGAACCCAGATAGGTTACAATCGAATATCTCACCATTTATATGGGCGTTGATCATATACTGGGGGTGATTGAGCCATAGTTCAAATACAAAGAAACTTTTAGAGATGTTTAATGTTTTACAAGTTTTTGGTATATTGAAACAACATAACATGTCTATAAATAGAATTGTGTACAATTACTTTATAATATATTTTGTTTTCATCATTAAAGTTGTGTACAAGTTGTGGAATTATTTTATACAAATTGTGGAATTATTTGATAGGCTTATCTTATACAGTTTGTCTATTCAATTAATTTCGTAGGCTTATTTTATACAGTTTACAGTTCACCTACACAATTTGATTGCCTATACCATTATTGATGTTATTCACCTACACAATTTCTTTTCATACACAATTATTTAAGCTACTAAAATACATACAATTATTTCTCATACCTATCTTTATTATAAACAAATAATAAACAAATATTTAATGGTGCACATTCACCTATACAAATAATTTCTTTGCCTATACAAATAATTATTTCTAACACAATATTTTCGTACATAAAAATATCAAAAAAACATGTTACTTCATTCGCCATTCAGATTGGCTAAGGGCTTGAAAATAACACTCATTCGCCAATCCAAATGGCGAAGCCTTGTAACAATTCGCCAATCAATGTGGCGACTAAGTCAACCTGCAAAAGCTGAACAAAATTCATGCATGGCATCTGCGTTTTGCAGGTAACGTGATTCCTGCCATAGTTTCTTACAAGATTCCTGCCACTTTGCATGGTCAAGATTCTTATAATTAATGTCATTGCATGTGAAGAGTGGATGGTGATCCTCCATAAACTTGATTCACCAATCAAAATGAAGATTGGGGATCCTCACAAATGGAAGTGGACCAATCAGATGTTAGGGCATTCATTTTCATGCAATTCTCCAATCAATGTGGCGAAGTAATTTAATTTCTCATGCAATTCGCCATATCCCATGGCTAATATGCTTTGTTGTTTTTTCTATAAATGCAATGCATCCTCATAAAATATTTCTTATCCATCCTCTTAACTCTTCTAATATTCTTCTAATTATTCCTTAATATACTTCTAATATTTAAGATCCAATTACTCTACTAACAATAGGGGATCAACATAGAGGCACAATCGAAAATATTGCTGCATTTGTAAGTTTTTTTAACCATAAATTATTTTTACTTATACTATTATATATATTTTTTACTTATGTATATTCTTACTTAATATTTTTTACTTATGTATATTTTTATTTGTACTATTATTTTTACAATCGAAAATATTGTTGCACTATATATATTTTACTAGTGTTAATTTATATCTTATGTGTCTACAAAATGTAAAAAGATTTCGTTGTCGAGTGCATTACTACATAGCGTATGATCCGATCATAGAACCATATCTACGTTCATGCGGATTTGGTGATGTCATAAAGGTGCACAACAATTCGATAGACACGAAATTTATTTTGGCACTACAAGAGGGGTGGAGACCAAAGACACACACTTTTCACCTACCATTTGGTGAATGCACGGTGACACTCGAAGATGTCTACATGCTTTTGGGTTTACGTGTAACTGGTAAAGCTGTTTTTGGTAAGGTTAACCATGAAATAAGTATAGTAGAGGATTTGCTGGGTGCCCCTCTCATTGACACGAAGCAGCTATCAAATACTCGTAGCAGGGGTTTAGGGATTAATCTAGGAGTCCTTAAAGCCCATTATGCTAGTTTAATTTTAAACGATGAATCAACTAAGTTAGAAAAAATTCAAAAGACTAGGTGTTATATTATGCTTTTATTTGGTCATTTTTTATTTCCTGGCGGTACCGATAACACAATAAATATGATGTATTTACCGTTGTTGCGAGACATCAACAAGGTAAATACATATAGTTAGGGTTCAGTTGTTTTGGCCCATTTGTACAGTAGTCTTTGTAAGAATGCCGCAAAGGATACTTGTACATTTTTTGGTTGTGCTTTTCTGTTACAAGCATGGGGGTATTCAAGACTGCCGATGCTCGCCCCACACAATATGAATCCATGTCTGTTCCCCTACGCCAACCAGTAAGTCTGCTATTATAATTCTTTTCTTAAAATATTAAATTTTAAATATTCTACGATTATTGTAACTAATTGCTTTTAAATCTTTTCTGTTTAGCTGGTCTGATCTTGAGATGAATTACAGCAGGAATCCTAGAAGTTCCATAGTTCTCTATCACAATTTGTTAGACCACGTGGGTGTCGACCAGGTATTGTTATCTAAACAAAATCATTTTCTTTTTAATGCAATTTATGTACTAAAAAAATTCTCTACTTAAAAAATTCTCTTCTAAAAAAAATCATTTTCTTTTTAATGCAATTTATGTACTAAAAAAATTCTCTACTTAAAAAATTCTCTTCTAAAAAAAATATTTTTCTTTTTAATGCAGTTTATCTGGCGGCCATATTTAGGCCTGAACCATGAACCTAACCCCGAAGATGTAATTTGGACAACAAAAACACCAATCATCCGGTTCACTACACTTGAAATGCACCAGACAGATCGGGTGAAAATGCAGTTCGGAATACAACAAGATATTTCGGGCCCTCCGACATGTTTGGGAGAATGGCATTTGAACAGAGTAAGTGACATGTGGAATATGGATGATTGGAAAGACTTTGCTAGGGAATTGCGTCAACAATGGAGGGATCGTCGCCAACATGTCCTAACTGACCCAGTCCTGCAAATTGTTAGACCAACTAGAGAATATTTAGTTTGGTTTAGGTCAGTTACAACGCAACAATGGGTGTCTGATAACCCATACTTGATTGACTCGTGCTCGCAGACCGCAACATACGCCCAACCACCAACCCCACACCATGACCAACCCACCCAATTCCAGCCATCAACTTCAAACACCCATAGACCATTCTTCCAAACACGTAACCCATTCATGCCACAAACCCAATCACAACAACAAGAGCCTTACCCACACCAATATACCCCCAATAACTCCTTCAACTCCAGACCAGCCTACCATAGCCCCTCACCTTTGTTTCGTTCTCAAAATGAGGCAATATCCTCATTCGGTCAACTGTACCGTCCTCACCAAACCCAATCCAACCCAGTCCAACCCATCCGACCCAACTTTGAAAATATGGGCACTCAACTAAGTTACGGGAGCACCTTTAGCACCAACCCTCCTGGTTATTGGGGACAAATGGTTACAAACATAACAGGCTCATCGGCTCAAGAACAACCGCCTCCACCGAACACACAGTGATAGGAGGCACCTCAATCACCTCGTGGTAGAGTTCGAAGGCGGGGTCATCCCCGTGGATGTGTGTCGCTCCCGGGATTTTCATCCTAGTACAAACACAAAAGTGGCGCGGAAAAGGTAGAGTCACCAGCCATACATGTTTATCCCGAAGGAAAGGGAAAGGTAATGCTGCACAAACCTGAGGAAGAAGGAAAGGACATGGTCCTGCGAACCAAAGATCTGGGTTTGGGAGTCGGTTACGAATTGAGAAGGTATTAGCACCCCAATCCGTCCGCCGTACCCGACGGGATCCATGCTTGTTAGTTTTGTTTCAAAGGGTGAGAAAAATATAACTGATGTTGAACCAATGAACTGCTAACTGGAATGAGAATGAGAAAGGAACTGAAAAAGAGGAATAAAAGAAGGGGGAAATATAGGGAAAATAAAGAATGTGCTCGAACGGGCCCTACCCCGCTGCCTACGTACCTCATCGTCGGGAAAATGAGGATCAGAGTCGACATAGTTCTCCTAACTAAGGCGGGAACTATTTGTTTGTGTATGTCTATGCTCAGGTGTTGCAGGCTCGTCTGGTACGAGTGCGTTTACCGTCTTGCATGCGAGACAAGTCGTCGCGAGTTCGCGTATAGAGTGAATGAGATGAGAAAAGAAGTTCCCGCAGGATAGTCGCTTATTATTTATTTTTGTCTTTTATGAGAAATGTTTTGAATTTGTTTGTGAACATTCTCATACTAAGACCTATCCATCGCGGCAAATACTTACCCCTCGCCCCGAAACAGGACGCGTATAAGTACTCCGCAACAAAGTCTCGTGTCGTACAAGAACGTTCAGTTTTATTAAGTGTTTTATTATTTTTCTTTATGAGATGAGAAAGAAGGACTCAAGTTGCAAAAGGTAAAAACTAAGGGACTAAGACTCAATCCTAATTTTATTTATTTTTACAAAAGTGGTCCTAATTGTTTATGTGGTTTCTTAATCCTAATAAACAAAAGGAACTAGAAACTACTAGAATTCAACTTACTTCCTAAGGAAGTTAAGTTGATTCTAAGAACAATGGGGAAACTTATACAAGTGAAAGAAATTCAAATAATAAGGCAAAGCATTAAAATTGAAATAAAGAAATGAAATCTAAAAAAATGCATATTAAGGTATAAAACCAAAAACAAGCCTAAACTTCATCTAAATTTATTTATTGGAAATTCTAAGCCTAAGTCCTAAAACTAAGGGAACTATCTAATATTATCATTCTAAAAATTAGTAATTAAACTATACTAAGTCATTTTAAAATCCTAAGACTAAGCCTAATTAAACTAATCCTTAATGGAGCATAATATCCTAAACTAAACTAGGTGGATTTTACATGTAAAATAGCCTAAAGATTAATGCACTAAAAATATTAAAAGTCCTGGAAAAAATATGAAATTAATTCTATAGGGTCCTGAAACTGACTATAACATTGTGCTAAAAAATATCCTAAAAATTCAGAAGTTAACTATACTTAAAAGTCACTTAAATCTACCTAAGGATTAACTACAATTTTGCATGAATTAAGCTACCAAAACAGTGGATAAAATGGCCTAAAAATCTACCAAAAAATATCCTAAGTCCTATTTTTAGTCCTCTAATCATAGCAAAAATAATGGGCTAAAAATCCTACAGGAAGTGAAAAAAATAAAATGAACAAAACAAGTGCAATTAAAGAAATTCAATAAAAATGCTAATTAAGTGAAAAATCAAAATTAAATCAAAAATAGCCAAAATTCAGAAAATAAAATTGTCACAAATTTCTAAAATAAATTATTAAGCTACTGGAATTTTTATAGAATTTTATTATGATTTTTTCCTATTTTTTATTGATTTATTTCTAACCTATTAAAACAAAAATTAAATTAAAAGAAATAGAGGAAAGGGGGTGCAAAGAGTATTTTTCTTATTCATTATTCCATTGGGCTTAAGATGAAAGGGTGCAAAAAGCAAAAGGCAAGGCCCAATCTGCGCAGGCCTGAGAGGTGTATGGGATGGACTTCAGTCAACTGTTTGACTTTAACGTGGTCCGCATGATCCAAAGTCTTCTCCTATGGTACTCATATCAAATGGTTCACAGACACGGGCACATGTTATTATGGTGTACCGCATGCACACGTAAGTCACCACCAGAAGAGCCAACCGGACGGTGACACGTGTCACCGCCGGTGTGGCTGGGGAATCACAACAGCACACCTAACCTTATCCTCTTCCATCTCCTATGGGAATTGTTAAGTGCAATTAAATCTGAATTAAATGAAATTAAATTACTTGATTTCTCATTTATTTGGACTTATTGCCTTTAATTTCTTTTAATCATTCTCATCATTCCTAATATTCTGATTACACTTGATAATAAATTAGATTAAACAACCTTCTTATGATTAAAACAAGAACAAAAGCAAATACAATCTGAGCAAAAACAAAACCCTAAACCCTCTTTCTCTACCGCCGCCACCTTCATCTCCCTTGGTCCTCTTCTTCGCGCCACCATCACCCTTATCACCATTCTCTCCGTCTCCTTCCTCGTCGTCCAACCCTCATCCCACATACACCCACAAACTAAGCCCTAACTCAGCCCCAAAATCATATCCTCACCCACCGAAATAGAAATCACAAACTACAATAAATCAAAGAATAAACTCAACGCGTCGCACCTTAAAGATGACGAAGGAAAAGATTGACGATCGAGGATAGAGACGATGCAGATTGAAACCGAAGGATCACAAGTATGATCTTGAATGCGAATTTCCGTTACGATTAAATTTTGCGGTTTGTTCTTCTTCTTGATTATGACATCTGAAATTGCTTCACTGAATGTGTGGATTTAAGAACTTAGATTCGTGACTTTTACTGAACCTGCAGGTAAAAGGCTTTGTGGAAGATAATTCCGCAGATTGAAGGTGGTGATACAGGATCGGCCGGATCTGCAGATTGATGTTGAAGGTTTCACCCGGATTTTTGTTCATGAACTTTCTTGATGGTTGATGAAGACAGTCGCGTGGATTGAAAGAGAAGAGGATTGAAGTGAAGTTGTGGTGAAGAATTGGAGAAGAAGTTGTGATGAAGATTGAGAAGATATGAAGAAGGTAGGGAAGAAGAAGATTGAAGAAGAAGATTGGGGAAGATTGAGAAGTTGAAATGGTTGAGGAATTGTGAAGGAGAGTGTGAGAATGATTCAGAAAGATTGAAGGATTGGAGAAGTTTTTGAAGAAGTGAGATTATGGTGAACCGAAAAAATGAAGAAGATTGGTCCTAGTTTATAGAGATTCAATCCAGCTTGTGAAGATTTTCAGGTGAATCTTCCAGAAAAAATCAGTTATGAATTTGTTACCATTCTGTTATGGTTATTTTTCATTTTTTTTGTTTTGAGTTGTTACGAGTTTCTGCTTATTGGTTAGTTCTTTTCACTTACTAGTTTAAGGCTATAATCCTCTGCTTTCCCTCTTGAGTGTCCATTCAATTTTGATTTTGTTTTGTCATACTCACCTAACTAAATCCTGTTATGGTCTTTTTGCAGAAGAGTCCTTGGAGAGATTGATGAAAGTGCAAAATTATTGCATAAGCTTCTCTGTATAATCCTTGTAAGTGAAGAGATTTGGAGTTGAAACAATCGGTCACCAAAAGCACACAAACTGGACGAAACCCTTTGGAAGTAGAAGCAAGTATTGCTGCTTCAATCTGCAGATGCGGACGAGCTACATCTCTTGACTAGCACCGAGACTTGTCACGGGGAAGCTTAACAACAATAAGATCAAGTCGTGGTTTTCCTGGTATCTGAATCCTAGGTAGTGATGGACAAGTGGGAAACTCGTATTCTTCTTCTTCGTCTATCCATTCTGGATATCAATCTTAAGTGATGTTATATGAAGCATAGTTCAGGTGAATGACTATATGCTCGGTTTCTGGTACCAGTTGCCTCCAATTCTCAATCTCACTGTCATTGAAGTCTAGTAAGCCAACACCCTGATATGTCTCCTTATCCTTCAAATTTTCAAGAACAATAATTATTTAGTTCCAACTGATATTTAGAAATGATACATAGAAGGGATCAGATCCACCGAACTCTCCATTCTTGTTGTTTACGAAAATTAACCTTGATATATGGTTTGATATATGATCAGTATTATGAACAGCTGGCGGATGGAAAATTGTGAGCTAGGTTCTCAATATAATAATAACCAGAACCAAATTCCAATTCGGCTTGCAATTTAACGCCCTATCTTGGAAGGAAACCTGCGATGTCTTCAAAATCCTTATTATTATTTTTTAGACCTTCTTTTGCTAGTATATTCACCGGACAACGTTGACAGTATGTTTATAACTGTTTTTGATTGTTGTATAACTGTTTTTTTTTTGCCATTTTGAACTGTGGTTAATGAAATTTACAAGTTTGATTACTTGGGTTAAAGAAAAGAGAAAAATGTATTTGAAATTTTGAGTTTCAAAATTTTGAGTTGAGTTGAAATTTGGTAATAAATTGGGAATCAAATGGGTAAAATTGTATAATGGTTCTAATGAAAACTAGATATTAAATAATAGTTTGGATAATGGGCATAGTTTAAACCTTTAGAAACTCTATAATCACAACTTTGAATGAATTTGTGACTTTTAGATGTGAATTGGATATAAAAAGTGGACAAGTAAAATTGGAATAAAATCGGGCGCTTATTGGAAATGGAGTTGGACACTTGGAAATTAGACTAAACAAATGGACCAAAGTGGAGTTTAGGCTTGGATTATGTTTAACGTGGATAATGAACCAAAACAAGGCTTATGGTTTTAATTTGGATAGTGGACAAAAATGTGAATATTAACGTGAAAGGAAAGATTATTGAAATCCAAGTAATTTGTGCGACCAATCTTAACACATTTATTCCAACTTAAACTCCCAATCCAAATCAAACTTGTGTCTTCAAAGAATCCTCGATGTTCACTCAACTTCCAAATCCAAACCTCATTGACTCGCATTACAGACAACGAGTTGAAAAGAGGACCACAATACCCTGATTATCATAAGGATCTGTAACTTGATCTCTTGTATCACGACCCAACATTCCTTTGCCATGAAACCCTAATCAGCTCCGTATGCGCTTTGATCTTCAATAAACTGTGTCTCAAATAATAATGGAATCCCTTGAACGACAAGATTATTCATGAACGAATTTCGCAAGGAAACTTTATCTAGTATTACTTAATTAGGGAAATAAACCCTAATCAGGAAGCGAGAACACAAACAGATGTTATTAGCCACATAACCAAAACCTTGAGTCCATCTGATAAATATGGATATGAAACCCTAATTCCGTAATCCATGGAACCAACTCCAGTGAAGTAGAAACCACAAACTAATGGAATAAACTGGTTCTTCAGAGCATTGACCCCATGCCTGAGGAAATCTATGCGAATGTGTGATTACGAATGTTATGACCTAATGGGAAATGCAGATGAAATGTGAAGCTATAAGTCAGTTGAGGTAATAAAAATGAGGGCGAATTTTGAGGTATTACAATGTGGTACTGGGGGATGATTAGATCGGACGGGAAATTAATCTTTGTAATACCACCGTTGAATTATTAATAATAATTTTCTATTATATTTCTCTTTGTCGAATTCTTCTAATTTAATTTATTAAATTATTATTATTAAGTAAATAAAATATTAATTCTTTTCATATATACTAAAAAGAAATTAAAATATAAGTGTTTTACATAGAAAAAATAAATTAACAATAGATATATAAGTGTTTTACATAGAAAAAAACAAATTAACATAGAAATAATAATTCTTATCACTATTTAATAAAAGAAATTATATTATATAAGTGTTTTTACATAGAAAAAAATTAACATTATATATATATATATATATATATATATATATATATATATATATATATATATATATATATATATATATATATATATATATATATATATATATATATGCCAATTATTGGGAAAGCTTAAGGAGAAACTAAAAAACAAATCATTTTGTACATATTCGTCAAACCAAGTGGCGAATTCCTTTATATACTAACACACATTCGCCAAATGGAATGGTGAATATGTACAAAAGTGCATGTTGTCATCACATGATATGACGAATTGGTACTAATTTTATGCACATTCTCCTATTCATGTGGCGAATATGTTTGCAAACTAGGTTACTTTGGTAATTTATTTGTAACATATGTTATTTTGGTATTTTATTTAATAAACTAGGTTATTTAAAAAAAAATCTAAGAACTGAGTCATTCTCTATACTTAAAAACTGCAAAAACAATAACAAAAAGTGCATGTAAAAATAAGTCGTTGAAATAATGAGATTTTATTTATGCTAGATATTATCTATTTTAAGAAAATATATAATATAAAAAATAAAATAGTTTAATTTTAATTGAAATTGAAAAGTAATACAAATAATGGAAATGTAAGGTCAGATATCAAATTAAATTTTAGGCAAAATACCTAAATTGGTCCCTTAATTCTATCACTGGGTCCAATTTGGTCCCTTAAGTTTAAAAAGTGTCAAAAAGGTCCTTTAATTTTTTAAATGGTTCCACATTGGTCTTGTCCGTCAAGTGCCCCAAACAGACGTTTATTTCTGCGTATGTGGCAGGGTGACATGACATATTTCATCTTCTTCATTGTTCAAGCCTTCTGGATTAGGGTTTTTGTTGTTAGAGGTTCTTCCCCAAATTGATTCACGTCATATCTTGGCTTTCTTCACCAAATCCATCTTCAACCATGAAATTGAATAACTATTCTCCAACAATGAAGCAAAAAAGCGCATTTGGTATGTCATCTTTGAAGCATGGGTCAAATGTCAACACAAGCACTAGTTAGAAACCGTTTTCTTACTGTGGGGATTTAGTTGTGCTTCGAATGACAACAACAGTTAAGAACTATGGAAAATATTTTTGGGGTTGTCCTAATTTTAAGGTATGTGTAATGTCAATTCAGTTTATTCTTATTATAACAGTTGTTGCTGCAAAGATTTGATGTACAAAGATGAATTTTATAGGGATCAATGCATCCTGGTTGTGGGTACTTTGGATGGTATTATGAAGATGCTGGAGACGAGAAGGAACCTACAAAAGTGTGGAATGTGATTTTGTTTCATTGTGCCTCATTGTAGCTGTTATTAGAATGCTTTAGGAAATGTGTTGTTTATGAATGCGTACTCAATATAATGAATCTGTTGTTTATGAAGGTGTTATTGTAATACCCCATTTCTACCCGACTTTATAAATTAAAATTAAGAGTTATAATTTTTTATCAACAAACATAGGATATCACATTTTTCCAACTTTTTAAATCAAATAACTACTTCAATCACATAATAACTTCGAAAAACAATGCAACGGATCAACATGTTTCAACTCTTAAACAACTTCAAATAAATCCATCATCTAAATAATCTTAACTTGGTTCTTTAACATAAAACAACTTAAAACTAACTCATAAACTTAAACAAAATCATAAAAGCAAAACAAGCGTTTATCCCCCCGAAGTGCTACGTATCAGAGCGACAAACACCAACTCGAAGCTACTAAGTACTGGACTCTTTGTTACCTGCACGTTACCGATAAAGGGCAACATTCAAACAGAAGGGGTGAGATATCAAATAACATAAACATGATACGATAATCAATATGTAAACAAGATAATCATATAATTACACCACTTCACACGACAAGCAACTTCAACATACAACTACATTCAACAAACAATGTAATCATTATGCAACTCGATGCGACTCAACTTATATGCATGTGGTACCATTTGGAGTAAACTCCCAACTTGAAACTTTTCCAGGTTATCGAGGCATTATCAACTTATTTGCTAATTTAGGCCAACTTGAATTGAGCATACACTCCAACTTGAAATATGCACATGTATGCAACTATGAAAGACATACAACAACAACCATATAATCATAAACTTATCAATATAACGACTTAAACAACTCAGCAATGTGCATCATCATTGGTCATAGGACCTACATCATATTAATCTTCCCTAAAATCGGGACAACAAAGCTTGTAACAACTATAACACCACTTCAACGTGAAAACGACAGTTTACGACTTAATCGACTAAATTACTAAATTAATTATTTTAAACTCTCAAATCTATTTTAAACGACTTATTTTATCTTTACTTTAAGTCTAAGATCAATCCAACTTGAAACAGATGCGAAAACAGGCTGAATCGCCAAAAACCGCAATTTTCCGCACCTACCCTGCTCATACGCGTATGTCCTCCTTCATACGCATATTGGCCTAAATTGATACGCGTATGATCTGCGTAATAGGGATTTTTACACATATGGCCTTGTTTGTTACACGTAGCACCAGATCTGTTACGCAAATGACCAGAATGCCTCAAATTTCAATCCTGCTACGATTTCTCACACTTTCTTCATTCTGTTCAATCTTAATTGGGTTTCTACATTGATTTTACTCTCAAAAACTTCTACAACTATTCATATATTAATTCCTACGGTAAATTTTACGAAACCTAACTCCTTCTACATGAATTTCTGCAACAACAGTCCAACAACAACACAGACAGTCTCACAACACAAAAACATCAGCAATTATCACAACATGAACAACAGAACTCATCAGGAATTATCAACACGAAATCGACCACAATATTCATATAAATCAAAGCAACGAAATTACACGGAAATCCTAACCTACATACGATCATCTAGTCCCGGTTATGGAATTCGAACCCTACCCTTACCTTGGATTGAAGACAACTCGAATTCACCGCAAAAATTCCCGCAAAAATATTTGACCTAGCCTCTCCTTGATCTCCCTCTAAGGTTGTTCTTCTTACAAAAATTATGATTAGTCTAATTAGGTTTTTTTTCCAGCTTGTTTTTACTAAACTCCCACTAATCCACTTAATTACTATGGGCCTAATTAGCACCCCCAACATTATTATTCTCACACAACAAAACCAAACCCAACTTAATATTATCTCTATAATTATTATTTTTATTCGACTTAATTAATTAAATCCGACTTAATCAACTTAAGCGACCCAAACACAATTTAACCCGCAACATAAAAATCAACTTAAACGGCTTAAACGACTTAACGACAAAACAACACGTAACAACTTATAATCGGGAAAATACGCAATAATATTTAATTAAATTAATAAATTAAATACGGGCGTTACATTTATCAATATACAAATTTTGGTGTTATCAATTAAATGAAGAAATATGTATCATATTTGTTGTTATCAATCTACTTAATTTGTTATGAAATATGTTACAGATATTTGTTAACAATTTGTTACAGAAATATGTTATGAAGCAACTGATACCAATATGTGATAAAAATGTGGGACCAAAATGTTACCAATATGTTACAGAAGCAACTGATACCAATATCTGATATCAATATGTGATAAAAATGTGATCAATATGTTACAGAAGCAACTGATACCAATTTGGTACATAAATATGTTATCAGAAATATGCTATAGGAAATATGTAAACACAAATATGTTAACAATAATATGTGACAAAATACCATAATATTTGATTGTTAGCCAAAATACACAAGTCACGGCTTGTCTTAACATAACATAATACCATACATGTCATATCTTGTCTTAACCTAACAGAATACCATACATGTCTTTACATAATACCATATGTCTTAGCAAAATACCATACATGTCTTAACATAATAACATACTATTTTAATAGCCCTACATCTATCTAAATTTTCCAATTCTTTGATGTTTTCTTGGTTGGTGTTGATCTCCTAGTAGTTGGCCCTACAGCAGTCTTGGCTGCACTCATCCTTGTGGTTGAACCTGGTGGAATAAAAGGCTTAGTTGGCCCTTTGATTGACAACTTTTTGGGCCTTTCTTGAGTTTTCTGGAATGCTTGTGATTCTCCTGCAGAAGATGATATCTTGGTCTTTCCTGTAGATTTCTGTTGTGATGTTTGTTGGCCTTGTGTAGCCTGACTTGCTTGTTGGCCTTGTGTAGCCTGAATTTCTTGTTGGCCTTGTGTTGCCTGACTTGTTTGTTGGCCTTGTGTTATCTGACTTACTTGTTGAGATGCCTGCTGAGTTCTATCTTGAATTGCCTGTTGAGTTCTATCTTGAGATGATTGCTGATTGGTGATGTCCTTGCAAGTCAGTTTATTATGACCTGGTTTTTTGCACCTACTGCACTTAACATTAAAACTAGTCCTTCTCATCTTTTTTCTGATCCATCAAGTTCACCTTGATCTAAATTCCTTATCTTCTTTGGCCTTCCAGGAATCTTCCTATACTTAGGAGGCTGCACATTTGGATACTCAGTCCTTATCCACAAATTAGAACCATTAGTTGAAAAAATGACATACTTATAGACTTCCATGTATCTTGCCTTCCTGTAATAATCTAGAATGTAGGCATCAATATTTTAGTTCCTACTCTTGATTGCTGACAATTCATGCACACAAGGTAGGCCTGTTAACTCCCATATTCTACAGGAACAATTATGCACCTTAAGATCTATTGTAAACTTATCAGCTTGGTTTTCTAGATGCCTAACCTAAAAAATATGTTCATCAGCCATCCTATAAATAAATATTGGATCATTAGTTATATGATAATAACATTATTTACTAAATATATTCTACTGTCATATGTATTACCTGCATATCCAAAGGTTGGTGTAAGAGCTTGTTTTTTCAAATTTCTTTCTTATGTTTGGCAAGACTTCCTCATCAACCATGTTCTGAAACCTCAGCCTATTTGTTGCCCATCTCTCCATCATATATGTCCTTATTTCTTCAATCGTAGTTATAAGTGGCTTGGCTCTGGAATCTAGTATTACACTATTGAATGCCTTTGACATATTATTAAGGACTGCATCACACTTGTTTTGTGTCTTGAAATATTACATAATCCAGTATCTTGGAGGAGTGCTAATCATGTGCTTGTATGCCTCCACATTGATCTCCTTCATCACTTTCATCTCTCTCTCTCTCTCCCAAGCTTGATAATAAGTTGACTTTGCTGCTTTCCAGATAATTTCCTCCAACATCTTTCCAGGATATCTTTTTCTTAAATTGTTATAGAGATGTCTGACATAAAATCTTTGCTCAACTTGAGGTAGCAACTCATCCATGGCTGGTAGTAAACCCTATGCAACACAAAGTATAACACAAGTAAATGCAATTGTATAACACAGGTCGACCAGACAGGCGTGCATGGTATGCGCGGGATGCTAGCTCGGTCATGCGAGTTCTGGAGATGGCTTCGATGTTCGTTGAAGGGACTGCCACCCAGGAAGAGGAAATCAATAGGCTGAAGGCTCAGCTAGCTGCTTTCGAGGAGCTGCCTGGGGAGCGTGAAAAATCTCTTAATATGGCTTCCCAACGGGTTAAGGAGCTGGAGGAGTCTGTGGCAACTACCAAAAAGTCTGTCGCGGAGGAGGTTGCTCGTTTAAAGGCTGAACTGGCTCCGACTGAGGACGAGTCTAAAGAAATAAAGTATATGAAGACCCGAGCAGAGTTGGTAGCCAAGATTGAGGAGGGGTATGCCGACCTTGAAGAGATGGCTGGTGTCACTTTTAAGAACGCGGTCGAGCAATTAAAAATAGTCAATCCCAGCTTGACGTTCAACGAGGAAGGCACCAATTTCATGTATAAAGCTGAAGATGTCATCATCCATATCCTCGACTTCCTCAAGAAGACCGAGCATGCCAACCCTATGGACGAGGACTTTGGCAACCCAGCTGATAACCATATGAGCACCGACGCTGATGTTTGATACTTGTGATTTCTTTAGTTGGATGGCCTGCACGCCATAGCTTTTTTTTAATCTTTGATGGGGGTATATTCCCCCTTTTTTGTAACCTAAAAACAAGTTGGTCCTTCTGGCCGCATTTTTAATGTTTCATGATTACGACCTTGGTGGCCGGTTTTTATCTCTTGTTGTAAGCAAAGGTGTGTCCGTCGGAGGGCATATTTTGTTTATTATTTTCGCTAAGTGTTTAGAATTTTGGGAATGTGGTGCTCGGTTTAAATATTTGTCCGTTTGGGGTATTGGGCAGAATGCCATCTTTAAGGTCGGTTGGGGAGCGATGCTCGGAACATGTTAATGATCCGTGCTTCGTGGCGTGAATGTCCCATCGCGAGCTGGGTGTTCTGCCTGATCATGGTACTTAGACGACGATGAACTTGTTTGAGGATCCAATCGTGTGATGATGACCATCCTCGTTCTTGAGGAGGGTCTCACCGAACTAAATGTTTGAGATGCAATACTTGTACATGTGTATGCTTTTTAGGCCGGTGTTGGTGCCGGCTCATGCCTTAACTGTAGTATTATTTGAGTTTTTCGGTGTTCCAAGGACGAGCAAGTTCTCCCCCATTCAAATTTTCTAAGTAATACGCTCCGTTGTCCATCTTTGCTCGGACTCGGTAGGATCCTTCCCAATTAGCGGCCAACTTTCCTTATTTGGAATCTTTATGATTTCTTTTGAGAATGAGGTTTTCGACTGCGAATGCTCGTTTGATGACCTTAGCATCGTGCCCTAAATCAATCTTTTGTTTGAGGGATGCCTCGTGTAGGGCTGCCCCTGATCTAGCTTCCTCGACCAGATCGAGCTCCTCACGTAATATCTCTGAATTGGTATCTTCGTCCATATGAGTTTCTTTCCGTCTGGATTGGATATGAATCTCTATAGGGATAATGACTTTCGTTTCATATGCAAGTCGAAAGGGATTTTCCCATGTGTTCGAGTGGGGAGTAGTCCGATAAGCCCATAGGACGTTGTGCAACTCTTCGACCCAACGCCTCTTTATCTCATCCAGTTTTCGCTTGAGGCCTCGAAGGATTACTATGTTCGCCGCTTCTTCTTGCCCATTGGTTAGCGGGTGTTCCACAGATGCGAAATATTGTTTGGTTCCGACGCTGGCAACAAACTCTTGGAAGTTCTTATCCGTAAATTGGGTGCCTTTTTTGGCTTTATCTATTTTTGTTATGTTGTATTTTGAGTCATGAACAAATTGGAGACATGACATTGTTATGATGTATTTCTGTTATGTTGTAATTTGACTCATGAACAAATTGGAGACATGACCTTGTTATGATGTATTTATGTTATGGTGTTTTTTGGCTTTATGTATTTTGGATACATTAACCATCATCATGGTTTAGTAATACATTAACTTTTTTGCTTTATGAAGCATATTTGTTATGCCTTTTTACCTTATATCTTATTTCAGTTAATTAAGAAATAGGGATGAAACCAATAAAATCACAAACATATATGGACCAAAATCAAAACATCATATTTGTTCATTAAATAAGCATTACAGGTGGAACCAATGTCAAAATTCATAAAGAGTGTTTGTTACAAGGACGAGGAAAAAAATAGACTCTTTTAGATTAAAATCACCATCATTCATAGTAAGCAATGAACAAACCCCATGGCATCATCAATAAAAGCTTGAACAAATTGTATTTTCTTCTTTTGTTTTCAAACTTCATCTTCATCTTCTCCTTTTTTCTAGATCCAAGCTTTTTAACAATGTACCTAAATACTTCACAAAACTCTAAGCAATTACATCCACTTGAATTTATGGGTTCACTTGAAGTATTTCATTCAAATTCGTCAACTCATATGAGCAGCTTACAACTTGACACTAACCAAGAATTTTGAGATTTTAAATATCTTCGTTTAGAGTTTTCAAGTGAGTTTGAGATGAACAATTTCATTGTACTATTTAGACCACATATTAGGATTTGCAACGAAATAAAGGTACTAGTTGAGGAAGAAGTCATTGATGAATGGATGAATATGCAGAGGAAGAAAAAGGTAACAATAAGAGAGAGAGAGAGAGAGAGAAGATGCAAAATAAAATCAATTTAAATTTCATCTCTCCTTTTAATAACCCTCGTGTTTTATTTCCACGTTTAATAAAAACTGTCATAATAAAAATTAAAAAACAAAAATCAAGTTGCTAAAAACAAAAATCAAGTCAGCAACATTAGCCTCATAAACTTTTTTTATTAGAACTTTGACGTCAATGACTACCACAAACAAGAAAGTAACATAAAAACAATCTATAAAAATAAATTTAGGGATTAAAATAAAATTTAAAAAAAAACTCATAAATTTATAAGGACCAAAAAACTATTTATACCTTAAAAATAGTAATTTATTAGATTGTAAAATATTGGTTATCAGAGTATATAATTTAATGTCCGAAAATGGTTAATGTCCTTTAATTTGTTGGTTAATGAAATAATAAAAGTGGTCAATAAATTATAAGTAAAATAAGTGGTTAATAAGATACATCTGTGTGGTTTGCGGGGAACGAATGCTGCAATGGAGCAAACAGAACTTCCATAAAATAAGAAAAGACATATATAAAGTTCTTTGTAAAATTGAAAGAATTCGAAACCAAGTCACAGAAGGAAATGTTAATTACTTCCACACGCTAAAGAAACAACTGAATTCTCTCCTAATCAAAGACAACCTTTACTGGATGCAAAGAGCTAAATCTCATTGGTTCAAAGACGTCGACCTCAACACCCGATTCTTTCACGTTACAACTACTATCAGGAAAAAGATAAATACAATAAAATCACTTACCAATAATAATGGGGAAGTCTGTTCTACGACGAAGGAGATGTGCAACATTACTTTCGACTATTTTTCTAATCTTTTCCAGAAGAAGCCTAGTTCTAGAGAGAGAATATTGCAAGCTATTCCCAAATCTATCTCAGAATTTGATAACAACATGTTGACAACTCCGTTTGCTTTTGAGGAATTTAAAGAAGCTTTATTCTCGATGCAAGGGGACAAAAGTCCAGACCCCGATGGATATAACCCAAAATTTTATCAGCACTTTTGGGATTTATGTGGGAAAGAGATTTTCCTTGTGGGTTGTTCGTGGTTAGACAGTGGTTGTTTTCCTCCCAACCCAAACAAGACAAACATCACACTTATTCCTAAAGGTGAAGTTCAAACCTCTTTAAAATATTGGAGACCTATTGCTCTTTGCAATGTGCTTTATAAGGTTATTTCAAAAGTCCTGGCCAATCGCCTAAAAAAGGTCTTATTCAAGTGTGTCTCCGACAATCAATCGGCGTTCGTCCCTGAGAGATCTATACTAGATAATGCGATGGCAACCGGTTCACTATATGAAGTCCAAAACAAAGGGTAAGGTTGGCGAGATAGCTCTTAAAATCGACATTAGTAAAGCATACGATAGAATTGATTGGGACTACTTAAAGGATGTTGTATTTACTATGGGGTTCAATCAAAAGTGGATTCGATGGATTATGCTTTGCATGGAAACTGTTGATTACTCTGTTAATCTTAATGGTGATTCGGTCGGTCCAATCACTCCGGCTAGGGGATTAAGACATTGGGATACCCTATCACCTTATTTGTTCATTCTTTGCTCGGAAGGTCTGTCAACCCTCATCAAACAGGCTGAAGCTAGAGGGGACATACACGGGATAAAGATTTGTAAGAATGCTCCCATCATATCCCATTTACTTTTTGAAGATGATTGCTTTCTCTTCTTTAAAGCTACCTCAGGAGAAGCTACCGAGATGAAGAGTATTTTGTCGACTTATGAAGAAGCTTCTGGTCAAGCTATAAACCTACAAAAATCAGAATTCTTCTGCAGCAAGAATGTACCTTCGACACTCAAGAATTCGTTGGCTGATATCTTAGGGGTCCAACAAGTCTTGGGAACAGGTAAATATATGGGGCTTCCGTCAATCATTGGCATAATTAAAAAAGCAACTTTCAAGTACATCAAAGATAGAATTTGGAAAATAATGAATTCTTGGTGTAGCAAATGCCTTTCTCAAGCGGGTAGAGAAATCCTCATCAAATCAGTTCTTCAAGCTATTCCTTCTTATATCATGAGTATTTTCCTGCTGCCTTCATCGCTTTGTGATGAAATTGAAAAAATGATGAACTCTTTCTGGTGGGGGCACAATAGAGAAAATACAAAAGGTATGAACTGGTTATCTTGGGATCGCTTGTCTATGGAAAGAAAATATGGAGGTATGGGGTTCAAAAACCTTAGTGCTTTCAACTTTGCAATGGTTGGAAAACAAGCGTGGAATCTCATGATGAAGCCCAATAATCTTGTATCTAGACTCTACAAAGCTCGTTACTTTTCCAATAGTAACTTTCTTGATTCCGCCTTGGGTCACAATCCAAGCTATGTGTGGAAAAGTATTTGGAGTGCTAAATTTGTGGTACGATGTGGCTACAAATGGAGTATAGGCTCCGGAGAGAGCATTTCGGTTTGGAATCAAAACTGGCTGCACGACCGTACCTCCCTGACTAACCCTTGGCCACATGTTCCCGAAATATCCAATTTGAAAGTATCAGATTTACTTAGCTATTATGGTAAGCAATGGAACTCTGTCTGATTTTTCCGTTAGTTGGTGAGGAAGCAGCAAATAAAATTCTTCATACTGCATTTTTCGAGTCGATTCAGGTTGATTAAATCATTTGGAATTTTGAAAGGAATGAAATTTACTCAGTTCGCAGTGCTTATCGTTTCTGCATTGATGAGATTATTGATACATCCAATATCAGAATAGATGCTAATTGGGACTTAATCTGGAAAATTAAAATATCTCCTAAAGTGAAGAACTTTATTTGGAGACTTTGCAGGAATTGTATTCCTACTAAAGTTCGTCTTAAGGCTAAAGGTGTAGATTGTCCTAGTTTTTGTGGTGTGTGTGGCGACGAGGAGGAGAGTAATGAACATGTATTCCTGCAGTGTCCGAAAATCAAGGATTATTGGGAGAAAGTCAGATTATGGGCAATGATACAGCAGTTGCAGAACATTTAGGTATCGTTGGCTGCTATTGTTTTTGTTGTTTTACATGTATCTAATCAGGACCACCAAGTGACTTTCGTTACCATCTTGTGGAGTTTATGGAAAAGCAGAAATAACCATGTTTGGAACCAAGAGGTGGAGTCTTCGGATACCATTTGCAGTCGTGCTACACACCTTATTCAAGGATGGCAAAATGCCCAACAACTGAAGGCTAACAGCTTCCTCTAACTCCACCAGACACCAAGTGGAGAAAACCAATGACGAGACAATTTAAGTGCAACATTGGTGCTTCTTTCTCTAATGATAAGGTTGGTATTGGAGCTTGCATAAGAAGTGACACTGACTCCTTTATTGCGGCCTGTACAAAATGGTTCTCACCTATCACGGAAATTGCGACAGAGGAGGCCCTAGGGTTATTAGCTGCTATAAAGTGGGAGCATGAACTCAGATACGACAATATGGATTTTGAGATGGATACAAAAATTGTCGTCGATAGTGTAAATAGTCATCACCCAAATTATACAGATTTTGGCTCTATCATTAAGGAATGTAATCATCTGTTAGCTCGTTTATTCACGAACTCGCATGTTAAGTTCACTAGAAGACAAGTCAATGAAGTTGTTCATGCTCTGGCATAGGTGGCTCCATTTTATGCTAGTTTTCACAATTTTACTGATATTTCAACATGTATCCAAACTCTTATTATAAATGAAATGAATTAAGATTTCTCTTGTAAAAAAAAGAAAAAAGATACATCTGTGTGGTTAATAAAATAAAATGATGAAATTCATTAATAATACAATATTATATTTGAATCATAAAATAATTATTTTTATTTTTTAAAAGATATATTTTCTTATAAAATAATAATAATTATTATTTTTTAAAAAATATTAATCATTATATTTGTGGACAATATAACATGATTTAAATGTCAAATATAGATGTCATAATAACATATTCTTGTTTTAAATAATATCTAGACTTAAGAGTTAGTTTTCGGGTATGTATCATTTTCATATATTTTTTAATAAATTCATGCATAAAATTTTGATTTTAAGTCATTATAATTTCTTGAAATGATTCCTACCAATACTATCATGAGACTTTGAAACACAGTTTTTAAAAGTCATATCAAATGTTAAATTTTAAAAATCCTATTAAATGCTAAATTTTAAGAGTCTAGTTGAGACTTGAAATTTGGAGGGAAAGATAGAGTTTTTTTTTTTAAATGTGAAATATTAATTTTAAATAAAATAGTATTTTATTATATTAATGATTAATGAATTAAACTAAATAATTAAACCTGTACTAACGTGGCACGCAAGCTAGACACGAACATTACTTCCTTAATCTCTTCGAACCAAGTAACCACTCCAAAACATCACTTCCTTAATCTCTCCGAACCAAATAACCGCCACTATCACTACCCAAACCACGTTGTTGTCATCACCATAGTAATAACCACCCACTTTGTCTCTTTTCATCTCTCTATATATTCCATTCATTCCCTCTCCGTTACATCTTACAACCATTATTATTCATCCAACTTCTGAGAGACAGAACCATATACCGCAAACATGTCATCCTTTCTACGCATTTTCTTTTTCATTTTCTTGGCTACTGCTACTTCTGTTCAATCTGCAAGACAGTTTCATGTTGGTGATCATTTAGGTTGGCGTCAACCGGATGAAAACAATGCTGATTTTTACACCAAATGGGCTCAAACTAACCGATTCCAAATCGGAGATTCTCTCGGTATTCGACGATATATAATGCTTTTTCTTTCATTATTATAGTAATGATTTATTATTATTATTCATGTTTTTCTTGTTATTGTTTATGCAGTTTTTGAGTACGAGAATGACTCCGTTCTTAGTGTTGAAAAAGAGGATTACTTTAATTGTGACACAAGTAAACCAATCACTACTTTTACCAATGGAAGGAGCACTCTTAATCTTGATAGATCTGGACCTTTCTACTTTATCAGTGGAACTGATGATCATTGCAACAATGGCCAGAAACTGCTTGTTGAAGTTATGGCGCCGCATACAATTCCAGCACCTCCTCCCACCACCATTGCGGTTCCGCCTGAAGGCTCCTCGTCACCGATGATGGCTCCTTCGAATGCGCCTTATTCGTCTGATACCTTGGATCAGAATACATCGTCTTCTTCCATGGTGGTGGTTGCTTCCTGTTTTATGTCTACTTTGGTCACATTTGTAATTGTGATGATTTTAGCATTCTAAATTAAGGTCTTGTTATGGTTGTTAGATTTTTCTGAAATCTGAGTTGTTTAGGTTTTAGCATTTGAACTTTTTTTTCCAAATTCATAGGATCCATTTGATTTCATTATGGTTATTGTATTGAACTATTCATGATATAATCTTGTCTTTCCCTTTTGTATATTTTTGTTTCTGTGTTATAAAGTATTGCATTGGTTTATATATTGTGTCCCTAAGACAAACTGTGAAGATGTTTCTACTTATTCGCAGAATTTTCCATGAATGCAATGATTCATAAGCAACTATAAATAATTCAACATTTAAACTACATAGTATACATTTTGCCAATAAATTAATCAATAAAGATTGAATGTTTCTACCACCAGCTCTGATAAATGTTGCTTGTATTTGCCTATTTTCTGCACTGTCTATAATAGGCAGATCAAGTAGAAACATCTAACGGTTATTCGGAGATATGAAGTCCAATACTGATGAATACAATGAATGTTTCTGCAATGTATGTTGGCTGCATTGTACCAGGCAGATTGGCTATCATAGTAATAGTTGAGCAGGAGATATGAAGTCCAGGTTGAATTCTTGCATGAGGAAGGTAAGCCACTCCGCACACTATGGTTACCATAGCACGGTATTCGGTTTCAGTTGATGATTTGGAAACATTGGCTTGTTTCTTGGATTTCCAAGAAATGATGGAGTCGTATGAAAATTCAATATTTTGTAGTTGGTTGTCTGGTATCCGTGCATGTGGCTCAATCTGAATCCCAAAATGCCTTGATTTGAAGAGGAGAAAAATATATTTATCTGTACAACCAATAAAGGTGATAACACTTATAGAAGAAAGTTATAGTTTTAAATAATTTGACAATAATTAATCAATCTATTATGCCTGTTTGTTTCAACTTTAAAAAATAGATTTTTTTCCTTTTTATTTTTAAAAATAACTTCTATAAAACCATTTTTCAAAATATTTTAAGTTTTTTATATTAATTTTTTTTAAATAAAAGACTAATTTTGACATCCTATAACATAAATATATATTAATAAAGATCGTTGAAATGACAATTTTTTTAAAATTGGATCTCAAAAATAATTTTTATAAATATCTATTTGCAATAGTTTCTTAAGTGATTTTTTAAAATTTAAATATCCCAAAAAAAAATTCAATAAATAATAAAATATCTAAAATAGCATTTTAAGAATAACTATTCAAACTAAATTTTCATTTTAAGTTTTTATCAAAAGTTTCTTTGTAAAATTTATTTACACAAAATTAAGTTACATTATAAAAATCACTTAAAAAATAAAAACAAACGGGCCTTAATTTAGTATCATCTTCCACCTTTCCCTAGTTAGCAAATGCCGAAGACCTAAAACAAAACTCTCCTTACTCAATAAAAAGATTTTGTAAGGTGTGTAAAGAAAGAATATAATACAACAAATATGCATAAAATTGAAAATTTCCAAAACAATGATTTCTATGTTTCCCTTCGCTTAATATTCATTTCTTGCAATTCTCTAAGTTTGGCTTCCCTTATGTCAAGTATACTAACACGCACTGGTTTTTTATGGCCATGCAACTGTACAAGACGAACAATGTCTTCTTTGGTTAAGTTTTTCTTCTCAACAAGTTCATTCACCATAGCATCAATGAGAATTTTATTTTGCTGTATGATCTGAAATGCAGAAAAAAGTGGTCACTTTTTACTCAATAATAATCATTCATGTGAAACAATGAATGTTGTGAGAGTGTGAATTCAATCAAAGATTCATTATCAAGTTCTTTAATCCTTCAATGAATTATATAATATACATACCTCTTTTGCACGTTCATAGCACAAATTTAGAATCCTCAGTGCTTCTAAATCAATTTCCTGACAATACCACGGAATGAAAAATTGCCCACATATTATTATCAGTGCCATATATAAGTATTGGTATAGGAGAAATGACTTTTGTACTATAGTTTTTTAAGTGGTTAACGCAGTTTAAATAGGAAGTTAGATTGCACTTAGTAGATGATTAATGGATATGGCCCTTGTTGAAACTCATTAACCACAAATTTGGACAGGGTTAACCATAATTTTCAGGTGTTTAACAAGAAACAGATTGAAAAAACAAAGGTTGAGACAGAGCACGTACATTCATTCGGTCTGTAACCCAGAAATTGGATACCCCATGATATTTATCAGAAAGCCCACCAAGCAAATACATTCTTGCTGCAGACCTAGCATTGTCTGCAGTTTCTGCCCATATCGTACTAAACTGAAATATTGCAAATAAAGTTAAAAAATATTTCAACATAACCATAAACTAGATTTAAAATCAAAGATATGACAAAGAGAATACAGAAACTAGCATACGGCACTAGTAACATGTGTGCACAATGATATTGAAATATAAATTCTAATTTACCACAGTAAGAAATTGCGATAAAATCGTAATAAAAAATTCAATGAACAACTTAGAAAAAACCGTCTCTCTAGCAAGTCCATCATTATGCTGTATTTTCATTTTTTTTAAACAGATTATTCAGACATGTAATTAAATCCCAGTCATAGAAATACAAAATAACCCTAAAAAGATGGTATTCTTGCTGTTCACCGAAGCTAGTTAACAAATAACTTAAAACACGTACAATGTTAAAATTGAGTTTTGTTCACTGCATTACTTGTATGTTCTGCAATTGTATTAACCTCTAGCTTTAAAATTACAAATAAAAACTAGAGTCGGGAATTTATAGTTAGATAGTAGAAAGAATATCTTACCTGATCTTTCCCAAACCAGATTTCATCGGCTGCACGTGGTGCTAGTTGAACAGTAATATAATCAAAGAGGGATAGTCGACTGCAGGATATTAGTAGTTACAAGTTACAAGAAAATAATAAGGGAGGAACTAAACACAATTTATAATGCTATATAATCAAGCAGTAATATAAAGTAAAATGAATGTGAAGGTGACATAGAGCCTTGGCAAACATTATCTTCGACTAATGCTAGAAATAAACAGACAAACACTTCATTCAGAGGGGCATTCACAAATCACAACAGATAATATTTACTTAAAAAATAAAGGTGTCAAAGTTTAATTAAAGAATCCATACGTGAGCATTGAGTTGCTAAACTTGACAGAATCCAGCATCATTCGAACATAACCCAATTCCCTGCCAGCTCTAGGTGCAATTGTGATCTACAAAAAAGCAATAAAAAACGTAAACCTTTTAGTTCCTTGTCATTAGCAGTCGGATGATGAATATTAATAGGTAAAAATAAAGAAAACTAAACTCTTAACAATTTATTTCAAATGCATGTAATGTCCATACATATTCAATATCGTCAAAATTAGGCAAGTTCATAGCCGCAACAGCCATTGCAGATTCATTTATTGCTACTTGTTCCCATTTCTCTTTGCTTCTCTCTTTTCTATCTAGCATTCCTCTCTCTTCCATTTGAGCAGCTTGTAATAAGTCATCAGTGGTAATCTGCAACAGTAAAAACAGGAAATGAAGAACTGCCAGCCACCATGTTTCTTAAACTAGTAAAGCCTTTTCTTGTTACTTCCTCCTTTGACCTCTTTCCCTTTTTCTATATATACATTCAACCTTCCCCATGCAAAGTAAAATGAATAATTTATGCAAGAAAGGATTGGATGTGACATGCCATACTAGATATATCATAGCAATTATCTGTTACCTATAAGAAAATATAATGAACAATAACTATCTGGCAAATACAGTATCATGGATTTATTACCTCAGTCCTTGATTCTCGCATCATATTGATAGCAGCAACCTCAACTATGTTGGCTAGCTCTGCACCAACCATTCCATCAGTCATACTAGCAACAATTTCATAGTCTACATCTTCAGCTATTGGCTTTTTACGAGCGTGGACCTATCAGAGTCATCAGGGAAAAATGAATATACATACTACATTTGGAGCCGTTTGTCACAAATCCACATCTCATAACAGTTTCTGGGTCACAAAACAAAACTAAATATTAAGGCTAACATTTAAGTAAGAAAAACGATAGAATGCTACCTTTATAATTTCCATGCGCCCAATAAAACCGGGTTTTGGGATAAATATTTTCCGATCAAACCGACCAGGTCTTACAAGTGCTGGATCCAGAATGTCTGGACGATTTGTGGATGCAATAGTGATCACATCTCCTCTTCCTTCAAATCCATCTAAGCACACCAGGAGCTGGAGCATTCAGCCCACAAAAAACATCAACCAAAATATACACAATTTTACTTATAGAAGAAAGCAATTGGAAAGTTCAGTAGTGCCATGCCTAACCTGATTAAGAGTAGCATCACGTTCCTGTCCACCTGAACCTTTAATCAAGCCACGCCTCCTTCCAACAGCATCCAGCTCATCAATGAAGACAACAGATGGAGCCTGAAAGTATAATAGAAAATCTTTGCTAATTAGATACAAACATGAAGCTTGAGAAGTAGGTTAATTCCAAGTGATGATAGTATACATAATGTGATAAAAAAGATAGGGTGCCGATCAGCTTGAAACAAATAAAATGAGTAATAACATAATGTGACAGGTGTGGATGATAACTGAAAAAAGAAAGTAATTAGTGGAAATAGGTTGCAAGAACCAAACTCTTGTAATTTGATTTTAAGAAAATAATAAAAATGTGAGGGTGTAAAGGAAAAGCTAAAGATATACACACATTGTCCCTGGCTTCTTGGTAAAGTGATCGAACACGAGAAGCCCCAACACCAACGTATATTTCCACAAATTGTGAAGCAGAAATAGAGAAGAAATTAACCCCTGCCTCACCAGCTACGGCTTTTGCCAGCAATGTCTTTCCCACTCCAGGAGGGCCACAAAGAAGTATGCCACCTGATTAAGTGACCAATTTAACCTTCATTCAGTCAAGTTCAAAGCACTCTCTCAATATTGAGTGTTTTGATCTTATTTCCATTACATAAATGAAAAATTTTGTAACTACAAATAACAGATCAAATATTTCTGCAAGCACAAAATTGTCAAAATGCAAGCAATAGTAAACTAAAATTCTCCTATAAAGTTTGACAAAAATAAGTTTCCCCTGATGCTAAAGCAGTTCAAATCACTCTGTTAAATGGTTAACAAAGAGTTAAGGTAAATGAGACCTGGGATTTGCACTCCTCTCCTTCGGTACATCTCTCCATGAGTGAAGAACTTGACAATCTCCTCAAGTTCAAGCCGTATTTTACCAAGACCAGCAACTTCAGTAAACTTCACATCGACGCCTCTCTCAAGATACTGAGGAAGCCTTCTATTCTGCGCTTTTCGAACTTTTGCCCCCGATTTCATAAACTGCTTTGTCATTTTCAAATATTGATTCTCCTTTACTTCCCCTGGCTCACCTTCAACATCATTAGCACCAGCTTCACTCCACCCCATTTCGGCTTCCACCTCCTTCATCTTCTTCCTCTCCTCAGCATCAGCTTTCTGAATCTTAACCCTGTCCTCATAATCTTTCTTCTGTTTTTTATAGCTATACACCACAGTCCTATAAAAAATTAATAAAAAAAGGACTCCAATTCCATTAACCGCACCTTTATCCTTTGCCATTCGATACCAAAAATTGGTATCCGTAATCGAAATGTTCTTAACTTCAACCATTTTTTGCCCATACTCTATCTTCCTTTTCTCTCTCGTTGCTCTCTCCTTCTCTCTCTTCTCCTTTCTCGCATTCTTCTCTATCATCTTTATCTCCTCCTCCTTCCTCTTCACTTCCGCTTTCTTCCTCCTCTGCAACTCCATCCTAGCTTCTCTCAACTCCAATTCCTTCTTTGATTTCTTCCTCGGCTTAAGAAACCTATTTACAAACGAAACCAAAGGCTTATGAAATGGAAGAGCAATCCAAATCCTAAACAACACAGGAAGAGGCACCTCCGGAGTCTTAAGAGGTGGCGAATACGCATTCACACATATAGAATCAACCTTCAAGTCCTCCCATAAACCCCAAAAATTTTCATCACTTTCAATTGATGGCAACACTGTTCTCAAAACTCTAGAATCCTCCAAAACAACAAAAACCGCCACAGCATGTTCCCTCAATTCCGCAGTAGAAGGTTTCACTATGTGTTTCAGCTTACCAGTGTTCTTCAATTCAGCAATTTCTGTATAAGGAATGCGTTCTGAAACATCTGGAAGACCTTCCGTCCATAATTTGAGCTCCTCCGCAGTTAAAGCTTTGCCTTTCTTGGTAGAACGTTTATTTCCCTTTACCGCAACGGCGACAGCAGCGGCGGAAGGTTGGGGGAGTGAAGCGGAGATAACAGTGAGAGTTATGGAAAGGTTGAGCAAATTGAGATGGTTGTTGGTAGGGGTTTTGTCCTTTTCGTCATTTTCGGATTCAGGTGTTTGAATTCGTGAAGAGATTGAACGTAATTTGTAGGGTTTTGAAAATCTCTTGAGCTTAGGGTTTAAGAATTGTGTTGATTGTGAATATGAAGGTGGAAAATGAATGAGGCAATGGGAAGACATGGAAATGGAAAATTGAAAATTGTGACAAAAAAAAAAGTTAATATTATAGAGTCATGTTATGAGTGTGAGATAGGCCATTGCCATTGATAACGATGAAGATGAAGAATAGAGGGAATTTGAGGAAGATGAAGATGAAGAACAAAACTAGTTCAGAGTTGAAAAGGAAGAGTGCATTTTCTGTGGATAATAACTGTTTTTCTTTTTTCTTTCTATTTAGTTTGTTAAGTTAATATTATTGACTTATCCTCCCTCTATAAGTCACTTTGTTAAAATGAATTATTCGAGATTATACGTAGTTATACATTTTCAATATAATATTAATGAAAGTTTCTCTTATATATCCTCAAATTTTTTATTTTTGGCATAAGTTGAAATCATGTGTCAAGCAATTTACTTCGACACTTTGACAATTAATACTACTCAACATATATTACAAGTTTCGACACATCCTTGCTTCTCTCGAGCGCTACCTACTTTAACACAAAGAATTACAATTCAACACATCACCTAATCCATTATGTCTAAGCTATCTACATTCATCATAGATCTTAGTTTCTTGAATGCTTCGACCTGCACTCTTTTCATCATGATATCTACAATCTGATTCTCACTTCTACAGTGTTCCAAATTCATCTTTTCATTTGCTACCTGCTCTCAAAGATAATAGAACCTCATTTCGATATGCTTGCTTCATCCATGCGCTATCAGATTCTTTGTCAGATAATAGCGGACATGTTGTCGATCTTCATAGTAATTGCTCCATGATTCTTCCTTGTAATCTCTTCGACCAAATTCACCATCAATGTTGTTTGACATGCACAGAGAGAAGCAGTTATGTACTCTACTTCACATGATGATAGTGCGACTATCGATTCCTTTCTTGAACTTCAAGCAACTGGTGCACCACCTAACATAAACACAAAACTAGTTGTGGATTTTCGATCCTCAACTGTAACACGGTGGGAGAACTGACTTTGTCGTTTTTGTTTTCACAAAAACTATATTGCAGATAGCAAGAGTCGCCACCGAATTTTATTTTATCCAATAAAGAAAGGCATAAAAGAACAGAAAGAACTTTGGAAAAGATTTGAGTTCGGGGTAAATTATACAAAGGGAAAGTGTTAGCACCCTTTGTATCCATGGTTATCCATGGGCTCTTAACTGCTTAGTTCACTTTACTTTGTTTGAAAAATGGTGTAATGTGTGATTAGAAAATATTTTCATAAAGACTTTAACTTTGTAATGATTTTCGTATGAATGTATACAAAGTGTTTACTTTGAAAGTATTTGAAAATGTGAGGTGTAAAGAGTATTTTGAAAATTTGTGAGCAAACACTTAAGAACTACTTACCCTAAATTGTAGGGTCTTTCTTGTTATTTTGTTTCTTTAGGGATAGAAATGTCCTTACTATTAGTTAGTAAGTAGTCTTATCCTTGGATTTGAAGAGACGAGCGTAGGGTCATCGTATGATCATAGAAGGCAACAGATAAGGGTATCTTAACAATTCGAAGGGACTATTATCATTTTTCGTAGGGTCATCGAGGGACAAGATCATTTATTCGAAGGCAACTTGAATGGACAACGAGGGACTATGATCTTTATATCGTAGGCAACCTTGCTAAGATACCCCTATATTCGAGGGACTTGATCATTTTATAAGGCAACAAGAGGAGAAACCTTATGGGTGTATGTGTGAGAAATGTGTTAATTACAGTTATTTTATCTTTTAAAATTAGGGTTATCTAACCCCGTTTTTTTTATTCACATGCATTCTTTTTCACACCCTACATTTACTAACCACGCAGTTTAATATTTTACGAAAATTAAAAGCGGAAAATAAACCTAGACTATTAAGCTATTACAAACCAAGAACAGTTACATAATTAAAAAAATGCGAGACAATAAACCTAAGCTATTACATTAATCGTATATCCTATACAATTTTCTAGAGAATAATAATAAAATTAAAGAAGAGATTATGACAGTAAAATCTAAATTAATAAAGAAATTAACTAATTAATTAAAATTTTATTAAGAAAGTAAATTTAAGTCAAAAATATTAATTATTTATATTAGATAAATTAGGATTAGAAAACAAAAATTAAAATTAAGATTGATTAAACCCTAATTATTAAGTTAATAACAAATTAATTAATGAAATAACCTAAAAAACTAATTTTTTTATGTAAAATAAATTTATTAGTCAAAAGAAATAAATAGGTTAATTAGAATTTTTTTATGAATTTGTTTATATATTAAAAGAATTAAAGTGGTTAATTGGTTAATTAATTAAAATTAGAAAAAGAAAAAAAAATAAAATAAAATTAAGAAAAAAAGAAAGAAAATAAGTAAAAATATAAGGGTTGGAGGTCTGGATCGAACCCATGACCTCCCCCTTCCCACACGCGTGCGTTTCCACTAGGTCAGCTGTGCCTGCAATGTTATCAATTGGAAATAAAAATATATATTATAAAACAAAAATTCAAAAACCAGACGCGCGCCAAACTCCTTCTTACTCCTTCGTCCGTCCCTTAAACCTGTACCTACGGTTTTTCCATAAGTATAACCTATAGTGACGGTTTTGTACGTCACTATAGCACCTACGTTTTTTAAAATCATCACATATACAATATAAATTAGTTTTAAAGATGTAAATCGATTAAATGTTGTCTTATGAGTTCAATGATCTCATCAATTTGGCTTGAAGTCGTCTCTAGCCATGGTTCTCAAATTCGAACCTGAAAACCCTAGCCATGGCATATCTTTGCCAAGAAAAACGAATTCAGTTTGATCTAATTATGATGGTTTTGATGATGATGATGATGATGGATAAACGTTCTAAAGACCCTCATGAGTGGATTGAGACCTTCAAAACCTTTTGGAAGTGGCTAAAAGGGGCAAACATAATTTTGACTTTTCTCTTGAATTTTTGAAATTTGATAAGGGTTCTCTTGCTCAAAATTTTGTTCCTTTGCATCTGACCTTGTTGTTTGTTTATAAAAGAGTGAATTAGGTTAAAAAGTTTGGACTTTTGTGTTGGATTTGAGATTGCTTGGAAGTAAAGAAAGGAGGTTTCTATTTTGGTCAAAATTTGATTTTAAGACATTCTCTATTGGTTTGCACGAAATTGGGATCCAAATTATGATCATAAACATCAAAATCTAATCCCAAAATAAACATAAGATCAAATATTTGATTTTTCAATATTTAATTAAAATTGATTTTAAATAAATTAAATTAAATCCAATATAATATAAAATAAATATAAAAAATCAGATATTATGACTTATGGGTCGTGAATTATCTTATGATCAAGTTTGGGTTAGAAAAATATGGGCCCATTTGGAAAAAACTTGAGTTTTGATCATTACTTGCTTTATACACCTCCTTAAATTCACTCAACTTCAACAATGCATAACTCTCTCAATTTTTATCCCATGGATGTGTTCTTGGACTTTTTAGAAAGCTTAGAGTGTTCTTTAACTACTCCTTTTATTCCCATATCCATTTGATCTTACATTTTCAAGTTACGAGCTTTTGAAAAAGTTGACTTTTTAAAGGACTTGTAATGTCTTGGCTCATATCTCTCAAATGAAGCATTTTTGGCCTTGACTTGTAAGACACAAAGTCGTAGAGAATTGAATTTCCTTCAAAATGCGCTTTGGATGAGAATTTTTGATGAAGCATGTGAAAGTTATGGTTGGTCAAAGTAAATTTGACTTTTCCTACAAAACCATAATTTAGTAACTTCTGGTTGTTGATGAATTTGAAGTTTCCTTGATGAATCATGATCAAACCTTGATCAAATGATGAATTTCACCTTATAATCTTGATTTTGACCAAAAATCTTGAAGTTTGACTATTTATTGACCACAATTGACTTTTTGACCAAGTTAACTGATTTTTGATCATTTGGGCATCTGACTGACCAAACTTGTAGGGCAAGCCTTGAAACGTG
Source organism: Lathyrus aphaca (assembly GCA_963966055.1). NCBI lineage: Eukaryota > Viridiplantae > Streptophyta > Magnoliopsida > Fabales > Fabaceae > Lathyrus > Lathyrus aphaca. The sequence goes on along the minus strand of OZ014519.1, from coordinate 732,263,933 downwards.
AAATGAGGATTCCATGAAGTATGTGGGACACCATGAAGTCCATTTAAGGCTTTATAATTCTAATTTACCTTGGGAAACTCAAAACCCTAATTTAAGATCCATTGCTTAGGATAAGGCTTTGTCTGATGAAACCTTGAATCCCTTTGAACAACTGAGAATCTTGTAACTATTAGGAGTCCTCTTGAGGTATATTGTCTTGAAGATGTGAGGGAAAATTTTGGGGTACAACATCAACATTATTACACCAACTTGAGACGGTGTGTCCCACTAACTTGCATTATTTTCCTTCATCAGTTATAGGAAATAAAATGTCATAGTTGATAGTTCCTCTCTGATACCTTTGTATCTTCTTCGTAGCTGCTAGGTGTGATTCCTTTGGCTTATGCATGAATATACTCACCATACCTACATTGTATTCTAGATCAGGCCTTATGTGACAAAGGTATCAAAGTGGTCTAATGAGTCTTCTGTATTGGGTTTGACCGACATCATTTGCATTCGTGTGTATTTCGACAGTTGCATTCTGGGATCAGTTGGAGTCGAAGTTATATCTTGAGTATTTTGCTTGCATAAATTCTTAAGTGCATAGTCAAACCTCTACCACTCTTGTAGAACTTGATACCAAGGAAATATGAGATATTTCTCAAGTCTGACATTTCAAACTCCTCACTTAGGTCATGTTTAAAATATTTGATTTCCTTCTTGCAAATTCTTGTTATCAACGAGTCATCGACATAGAAACATAGTATAAGCAACCCATTATTACTTATTCTTACATATACTTCATGCTTAGTTGTGCACTTTACAAATTCCTTCTCCCTTAGAAATTTGTATATCTTCTTATTTCATGATCTTGGAGATTGCTTAAGTCGATTACAAGGATTAATGCAACATGTATACCTTGCTTTCTTCGTCTTGTACAACATAAACTTCTTCATCTAAGGGGTCATTCAGGAATGCACATTTCACATCCATCTGACACATCTTCCAATTGTTCATGTTTGATAAACCAACAACCAACCTAATTATTTTGATCCTAGCAACAGGTGTAAAAACCTCGTCAAAATTGATTCCTTCTTTCTGAAGAAATCCTTTCTCCACAAGTCTTGCCTTGTGTCAAGTTACTTCTCCTTTGGAATTCAACTTCACCTTGTATACCCACTTCACATTGATTGCTTTCTTACTTTGTGGTCATTCGACAAGTGATTGTTGACTTTGATTGACTTCAATTCCTCATTCATTTCTTTCACCCACTTCGAATCTTTCTATGCCTCAGTTGCATTGACGGGCTTGAAATCTACATAAAAAGCATAATACCGTCTCACCTTCATCATCGACCACGTCATCTTATGTAAACTTACATTATTGCAACCTTGCAGACATATGTCTTGTTCGTTGACCTCTGACTTCTTCCTGTCGAACTTCTCTTTCGAATTCACTTGTAGTTATTCACATAAGATTATTATTGAATCCTTTTTATCATTTTCAGTCCAATCACATTCCTTAATTAAGCTCATCTATGATCACGTCCCTACTGATCACTACTTGCTTGTTCACTGGATCGAACAACTTGTATCCTCCAGTTGAATGATATCCTATTAGGATCATTTTACTCAACTGATCATCATGTTTTCTTATCAACTGATCAGGTACATGTTTATGTACAATCGATCCAAATACCTTTAGATGACTCAAGCTATGCTTGACACCAGACCATCACTCTTTTGGAGTGATTCCTTCAAACCTTTTCGTCGGACATCTGTTCAAAATACATGTTGCAGTTGACTCAACTTAGCCTCGTAATTCTTTAGGTAGATGCTTACCTTTCAACATACTTATCATCATATTCATGATGGTTCTATTCTTCCTTTCTTCATTTCCATTCTGTTGTGGAGTGTAGAGTGGCACCACCACATGCACAATCCCTTCTTTTTCACATAATTTTTCGAAGTCTTTCAAAACATATTCTCCATCACCAATAGTCCTCAAAATCTTGAGCATTCGACCACTTTCTCTTTCGGCCATAAATTTAAACTTGGAAAATACTTTAATCAAATCATTTTTCTTCTTGATCCGATAAATTCACAATTTTCGACTAAAATCATTTATGAATGTGAAAAAGTATTTATTACCTCCAATTGAATCCACCTGGATAGGTTCCCACACATGTCCGAGTACATGGCTTCAAGAGCTGCCTTCGACATGCTTCATGCATCCTTGTTAAAGTTGCTCTTGTGTTTTTTTGCTTGCACACATTCTTCACACACTTCATTTGGAATGTCGATTTATGGTAATCCTGAAACCATATTTTTTATCTTCAAATCTCTGATGTCTTTGAAGTTGAGATGGCCAAGTCTACAATGTCACATTCATTCATCTCTGTTGGTTGCAGTTACCAGGAACTTATACTCCATCACATTTAGTTCAATCCTGAAGGTTCTATTTTGAGACATAGAAGCATTCAAGATTAACCTTCCTTCTGAGTCAATAACTATCATCATCTTGTCTTTGATCGACACCTTGTAGCTCTTTTCGACCAATTGCCCTATACTAAGCAAATTACTCTTCATGACTGGTATGTACAATACATTTGAGATCAGTGACATTTTTCCATCTTTCATCATAATCAGAAGATCACCAATACCTTCAACTGATAGAGTATTGTCATTTGCAAATTTCACCATGTTTTTCACCGAGGGCTTTATGTTGACAGACCAATCTTTCCTTCCAGACTTGTGTGATGAACATCCTGAATCCAAGTACCATTGATCCTTGAATCTTTCTTCATCTCTCGTTGTAACCATTAGCAACATCTCTTATTCTTCATGTTTCTCCAGCTTTGCATCGGTTTCTTGATTCTTCTGCTTTTCAGGATAATCAGTAGAATAGTAACCATAATTATGACAATTGTAACACAGAATGTGACTTTTTTCAAGTTTTTGACCACCACCTACCAGCAGCACCACCTCTTTGGTTTCCTTGATTCCAGGGTTTTCTTTAATTTGACCAGTTTCCTTCTAGCTGATTTCGACCATTAGAATTGTTGTAGCCTCCTCTGCCTTTGTTGTCATTCCAACTTCCTTTGCATTTCTTTTCTTTTGCTGACTGCGACTGCAAAGCCACATCACTCTTCGAATTTCCTACATATCTTTCAAGCATTATTTGTTCATGATATTCAAGTGTCCCTTTAAGCTTTTCCTTTGTCAATTTTAACAAGTCTTTCGACGCTTCTATGGCTACTACCACATAGTCGAACTTTGGAGTCAACGACCTTAATATCTTTATAACAATTGATCTAAATGTCAACATGTTTCTATATACCTTGATTTGATTCACCAATTTTGTAACCCTGGTGAAAAAAATTTGTTATGCTTTCATTTTGTTCCATCTGGAGCAATTTATATGTTCTCTTGTGAGTTTGTAACCTCATCTTTTTCACCTTTTTCGCGCTTCCAAACAATTTCTCCAAGAGTTTCCATGCTTCTTTCGCTGATTCTACTTTACTAACCTTTTTGAAGTTGTCTATATCAAAACATTAATGAATCATAAAGATAGCTTTATGATCTTTCTTCTTCAATTCTTTGTATGCAACATTTTCTTCATCTGTCACATTTTCTGCAAGCGGTGTTACTCCTTCCTTCACAGAAAACAACCTTCATTTGCTTGCACCAATTCTCATAATTATTGTTCTTAATAATCATAAGAGTCACCAAAAAATGCATGTTTGGATGATTCGGCGTCATAGCATTTTGCTTCCACGAATCACAATCGAAGCTCTGATACCATATATTGGAATTAAACTTGAACTAGGAGAATTTCAAAACAATCTAGATGAACAAGATTTAATCAACCAATCGAATTCATCTTTTGTTCTTTACTATTCACTTGAGTGAATCAATCACACCTTTATTGTAAGAATGATTATGCGCAACAATTATTAATGGAAGAAGAAAGAAATACTTAATTGGGAAGAAGAGGGAATTAAGGTTTGAAACAAATATGGAAGAAGATAATTTCTGCAGAGTTTCTCTCTGCTATTCAAAATTGAATATCATTATTTGCAACTATAAAATTACAAGACCCTTCTTATTATTATAAAAATAGAGGTTACTCTCTATATTTATATTTGAGCTAGCTTGCTCCCTAAGTTAAAGCCCAAAAATTACAAAAGCCTAAAATTTCTATTTTTGGCATAAGTCGAAATCCTGTGTCAAGAAACCTACTTCGACACTTCGACATCTAATATTATTCGACACACACTACAAGTTTCGTTACATCCTTACTTCTGTCGAGTACTACCTACTTCAACACATGGAATTACAATTCAACATTAAAGTGATTAATTATGTTTACTAACATATGTTTCAAGTGGTTAATGAACTACGTTGTAAATTATTCCGAAGATTTTGAATTGAAATATTAAATTGAACAACCTTATGAATTAAAATAAATTGATATCTAAAAGTAATTAAAGTGTCCATCAAAATAAATGGACATGGAAGTTTAGATTAATCAATTGTTTCTTAGTTAATAGCAAATTATACAAGTATAATTACTTAAGGATACGAGTGGACCAATTTTTTTTCAAGTTTTACTAGAATCTAGCATGGTCGCTAAAATTCCATACTCAACCAAAATATAGTAGGCTTCACAATCTTAGGAATTTCATGTACCAACTTATTAGAACTTAGATGCCCTGAGCTTCTGAAGTTCAGATGCCCAAATCTCTTATGCCACAACTCATTGTTACCTTCACTACCTTCAACACTAAGACATTTAGTTTCAGTTGTTTCCACATTCACTTTGAATATTTTGTTGTTTCCCTGTTCAGACTGCATAATCAGAATCATATAACTTCAATATATTGTCCTTCATAGTAACTGAGAAACCTTTCTCAATTAGCTAACCTACACTCATCAGACTGCTCTTCATGCCAGAAACATATCAAATATCCTTGATAAGAACAGCTTTGCCATTCTTAACTCTGACCCTGACATTTCTCATTCCTTCAGCATTTGGATACTTATCATCAACACATATGATCTTTATCTTCTTTCTAAAGTCAAAACCTATCAACCATTGTTTGTTTCTAGTTAGGTTATTTGAGTATCCAATGTTCGTATACCACCAATATACCAAATATCCACTATCAGATTCAGAAGTCATTAATAGCACAAGTTCATCATCAGACTCTCCCTAGGCTATGTTTGCTTCTTATAATTTACTTTATTTGTTTGACCAACAATCAACAACAAAGTGACCAAACTTCTTACAACAGTAACATTGAACCTTCTTCTTGCCATACTTCTCTTTTCTCTTATGATGTTTCTTCTCATCAGAGTTGCATGATTCTGACTTCTCATAACCACCACCATGTCTCTTCTTGATTTCTAACCAATACTACTTATGATTATCCTTACTAGAAGACGCCTTCAGATCTTGCTCTACCTCTCTTTAAGAGGTTCTCACAATCAGACGCAACTTTTGTGCCTCTAGACTACTTTGCAGCTCTTCAATTTTCATGGTGCTCAGATCCTTAGAATGTTCAATTGCTACAACAATATAATCAAACTGAGAAGTAAGAGATCTCAATACATTTTCAATGATTACTTGTTCAGAAAGAGTCTTTCCATAAGATTTCATCGCATTTGTGATCAGAATCACTCTGAAGATGTAATATGGTACCTTCTCATTGTTCTCCGTGTTGACATTCTCATACTAATTACGTAGAGACTGGAGTTTCACCTTCTTCAATGATGTGTTACTGTTGTAGCATCGTGCCAATATGTCCTACACAGCCTTCGTCGTCGTTGAATCAATGATTTTTCTCAAACACAATTGCATTCACACACTGATGGATGTAGAACAACGCCTTTTGATTTTTCTTTCTTGTATCTGTAGAAGCATACTTCAAGTTCTTTGTTTTGATGACGTCAACATTATTCAAGCTCATTCCAGATTGCAAAAAGTCGAGATGACAAGAAACGATCAAGACCATGGCTATGCATCATCAATGGAATGTTTCCGATCGATTCAAGAGTTTGTGCTACACTTTTAAGACTTGTCTAAAGGCTTAGGTATATCAATAATTAACTCTTAAATATGATATACAAGTGTTCAACATAATCTTCATAATTTTATTGCATGTGCATAGTTTTTGAAAATGAAATTGGAACTGGTTTAACACTTTTAACAGAAATATTTTTCTGAATTTTAACAGTGTTAACCGGTTAACCATATGGGTTAACCGGTTAACGGCAGCAATTTTCAAATTTTGTGGTAACGTTCATAGGCGTTAACCGATTAACCTATGTGGTTAACCGGTTAACACTGAATAAAGTTTGAAAAATTGTTTCTTTTTAAATTCAAATATTTTGTTAAAGTTACACCTCTTCATGATTTTGTTTCATAAGATTTAATACCTTTTCAAAAGAATTTGTTTTCAAATTTTCATACCTTTTTGAATAGGTGTTTCATCTATTATAAATTCTAACTTTTTCAAATTCAAAAATAACCTCCTAGAAAAATTTCAAATATTTTCATACAATCAAATTCACTTTATTCAAATTATCTTCATCTTTCAAAAGTGTTCATAAGTTCATAATTTTCATATTTTGTCTTGAACACTTGTGTGAAATATTTATAGTGAATTCTTGATTATAGGAGAAGATCAATTTTATTGATATCATTTCATTGTACTCTCACTCAAACAATATTATATAAAGTGTCTTGTGTGACTTGTGTTCCAAGGATTGTTTGGACATAAGGGTAAGTGTGGCAAGAGGATTGTTCTTGCACACTTGTTTGTATAGTTTTGTTAGAAAGTAGGCCTCACCATTGAAGGTGTGATAGGTTGTACTGTTCTAAAGAAAACTAGTGGAAATCTCTTTCGGTTTGGAAAGGGGACTGGATGTACCTTCGGATTGTGAAGGGAACCAGGATAAACCTCCGTGTGTTCTTTACTTTTCTGCTTTACAGTTTTTGTTCTTTAACCATTAAAGCAAAATCCATCCATCTAAGAAAAGGAATCGAGAAAATTTTGATAACACCTAATTCACCCCCCCTCTTAGGCGCATTCTGATTCTACAATTGGCATCAGAGTAGGTTTAGGTAACCTGTTCCTACAATATCCTATGGCTTCCGCAAACTCGAATCCCATTTTCAAAGATGGTGGAAGTAGCAACAAGCTTCCACTCTTCTCCGGCGAATACTTCGATTTCTGGAAAATCAGAATGAGGGCACATCTTGAAGCCCAAGGAGAAGGCATATGGGAAGCAATCGAAGAAGGTCCGTATAATCCCGTCAATGTAATCAACGGTGTTGGAACGGCGAAGTTGAAGAATATGTATGATGAAGATGATAAAAGAAAGATCCTAAATGAGAAGAAAGAAATCAACATACTTCAAAGTGCTCTTAGCATGGACAAATTTTTTCGTGTATCACAATGCAAATCGGCGAAGGAGATTTGGGATACTTTGGTAGAAACACATGAAGGAACAACAGAAGTTAAAAGATCAAGGCTTAACACGTTAAGTCAAGAATACGAAATGTTCCGCATGCAGCCCGAAGAATCTATTGTGGCGTTACAAAAAAGATTTGTTCATCTAACCAACCATTTGATTGCACTCGGAAAGACCTTCACCAACGACGATCTTAACTTGAAAGTTCTAAGGTCTTTGACAAGGGAATGGCAACCGAAGGTAACCGCAATTTCGGAGAAGAAGAGTCTCTCAACAATGACATCCGCATCTCTATTCGGCAAACTTCAAGAGCACGAATTGGAACTTGGAAGGCTCGAGAAGCATGAAAGTCAAGAGAAAAAGTCCAAAGGAATTGCTTTGAAGATTGACACGAAGGATGACAAAGATGACGAGATCTCCGAAGATGAGAACTTCATGCTTCTTGTTAAGAAGCTTGGTAAGTTTTTTAACAAAAATAATAATTCTTCTTTTCCTAAAAAGAATAAACATTTCAGGAAGAAGGATGCATCCACATCGAATCAAGAAGTTACATGCTATGAATGTGGAAAGCAAGGTCACATAAAACCGGATTGTCCAAGACTTGCGAAGAAAGGAGGATTCAAAGACAAGAAGGACTTCAAGAATAAAAAGGCTTATGTCGCGTGGGATGACAATGAAGGTAGTTCCTCATCGGAATCGGAAAGCGACGAATGTGCAAATATGGCGTTAATGGCGTCACATCACTCCGATGAAGAAAATGATGAGGTTAGTAGTAACTTTTCTATTTATGAAAATGATGCACAAGAAGTCATAGATGAACTTCTTAAGGAATGTAAGACTTTGTACAAAAATATTTCATCTCAAAAGAAGAAAATATTATCCTTAGAAGAACAAAATAAATCTTTTGAAAAATACATTGAAGATGAAAAACAAAAGATAAAGGATGAAAAACAAAGCCTTACATGTAAAAATTGTGAGTCATTGTCCTTTCAAATTGTTCAACTAAAAAGAGTTTTAGAAAGATATGAAAAAGGTCAAATTGGCTTGGAGGAAATTCTTAGGCACCAAAGATATCCAAATGATAAAAGTGGCCTAGGATATTCTAAGTTTTCCAAACCAAGCACAAGTGAAACCATTTTCGTAAAAGCTAGTGAACAAATTGCTAAGGAAAATATTAACAATGTAAAAACTATGAATCAAATTCATAAAAAGAAAAGGATTATTAAGAAACAAAAATATGTTCCTAAATTCAAAAGTCAATTTCAACCTATTTGCTTTTATTGTGGAATCAAAGGCCATACACCTAATGCTTGCTATGTGCGCAACATTGGTGTTGCTAAAGGGCATTATGTGTGGGTTGAAAAGGGTACTAACTATCAAGGACCCAAAGCAATTTGAGTACCTAACAAAACTTGACTTTGTTTTGTAGGTATGCTTGAAAACAACTTCTACGCAATGGTATCTCGATAGCGGTTGTTCAAAGCATATGACGGGCGACATCAACAAATTTTCAAGTCTAACACTTAAGGCCAAAGGATATGTTACCTACGGTGATGATAATAAAGGAAGAATTCTTGGAGTTGGAACCATTGGTGCATCTCCTCATACAATCATCGAAGACGTCCTTTATGTGGAAGACCTTAAACACAACCTCTTTAGCATAAGTCAATTGTGTGACAAAGGGTTCCGAATCAACTTCACAAAGGAGGAATGTTTGATAGAACACGAAGTCACTCATGAACTCTTGCTAAAAGGTAAACGATTTAATAACATTTTTATGATTTCTTTTGATGACTCTCTCTTGAAGGTGAAGTGCTTAATGGCAAACAACAACGATGCATGGCTTTGGCATAAGAGGATTGCTCACATTCACATGGAGCACTTGAATAAATTATTAAAGCATGATCTAGTTGTTGGTCTTCCAAAGATGAAGTTTATCAAGGATAAGCTTTGTGACGCATGTCAAAAAGGGAAGCAAACCAAAACATCCTTCAAGACCAAGAAAGTGATATCTACTACAAGACCACTCCAATTGTTACATATGGATCTTTTCGGTCCATCTAGAACAAAAAGCTTCGGAGGTAATGTTTTTGCATTAGTTATTGTTGATGATTTCTCTAGATATACTTGGACTTTGTTTTTAGTGCAGAAAAGTGATGCCTTTAAAGCATTCAAGAAGTATGCCAAGCAAATTCAAAATGAGAAGTCACTCTCAATTGTTTCCATAAGAAGCGACCATGGTAGAGAGTTTCAAAATTCATCATTTGAAGATTTTTGTGAAGAGCATGGAATCTCTCACAACTTTTCCGCACCTAGGACTCCTCAACAAAACAGTGTCGTAGAAAGGAAGAATATGGCACTAATGGAACTTGCAAGGACAATGCTTAGTGACTCGAATCTTCCTAAATATTTTTGGGCAGATGCGGTTAGCACGGCTTGTTTTGTAAGTAACCGTGTCAATATTCGACCTATTCTCAAGAAGACCCCTTATGAGTTGTTCAAGGGAAGGAAACCCAACATATCTTTCTTCCACATTTTCGGATGCAAATGCTTCGTTCTCAACAAAGGTAAGGACAACCTTGGTAAGTTTGATGAGAAATCTGATGAAGGTATTTTTCTTGGATATTCTCTATCAAGTAAAGCTTTTAGAATTTTCAATAAACGTACTCTTACCATTGAAGAATCCATACATGTTTTGTTTGATGAGACTAACCCCTCGAAAGAGGATAATATTATTGTGGATGATGATGATGATGATGATGTAGATCTATCACAACAACAAAGGGAGATATCAAAAGAACAAGCAATATCACAAGAAGAGAAGTCACCAACCATTGAAGAACATCAAGATCTTCCAAAAGAATGGAGAACTCATAGAGATCACCCGATAGATAAAGTGATTGGTGATATTAGCCAAGGCGTTGCAACTCGACTCAATCTCAAGGATGCTTGCCTCAACATGGCGTTCGTGTCTCAAATTGAACCAACAAAAATCGATGAAGCCTTAGGCGACGATCAATGGATAATAGTTATGCAAGAAGAACTCAACCAATTCGAAAGGAACCAAGTTTGGACTCTTGTACCAAGACCGGACAACAAGCATGCGTTGCACTTAGCACGGCCGAAGCGGAGTACATTGCAGCAGGAAGTTGTTGTGCTCAAATCTTGTGGCTTAAACAACAACTTCTCGATTTCAGTATAGATCTCGGTTGTATCCCTCTCCGGTGTGATAACACAAGTGCCATCAATATCACGAAGAACCCGGTCATGCATTTAAGAACAAAGCACATTGATATCTGGCACCACTTCCTTCGAGATCATGTCTTAAACGGAGATGTCGATGTTACATTCGTGGATACACACAATCAACTCGCTGACATATTCACAAAACCATTGGCTAAAGAGCAATTTTACAAGATTCGACGAGAACTTGGTATTCTCAATGAAGGTGACTTCTAACCTTTACTTTAAAATTTCTTATTGTATGTCTTTATTGCTTTTTATGTATGTTTGTTCTCTTTTTTGTCATAAAAGGCTAGCACTCCCATTTCGCCGTTTTTCGTTTTTCTCACTTTCGTCTACCCGAAAATAATCGGTTTCAAAAACTTTTTTGATCAAAAGTTGCGTTTTGATGGGTGCTAACACTTTATGAAATTTTTTTTTGTGAAAAAGGTATTATTTTTAGGCTAAAACATGCTGCTGGATTTTTCAAAAAATTCAAATTTTTTAACCGTTAACCAGTTAACCTATTACGTTAACCGGTTAACACATCCAAAACTTGGATTTCCAGCGCAGGTTTCAGCTTCTGTTTGTTTTATTGTTTTTGTTTTATTTGTTTTACTATGTTTTTATTATATTATTCTAGTACACATTTTACATGTTTGGTTCATTCACTTCCACATGTGTTAAACTTTTAAACTCTTTGACTACCAAAAACACTATTTATCATCCTCTTCCAACCTTCAAAAAATTAAACCCTCATTTAAAACCCACTATCTCTACATCTTTATAACACTCTTCAAACTACCTTAAACTCACCAAATATCATCTCCTCCGTAAACCCTAACTCCATCATTGTTCATGGCACCCCAACGGAAAGGAAAGGAACCGGCTTCTGTGTCAGAAGAAGCTCCAGCTGTAGAAACAATGGAGTCTACCAAGAAGAGGAGGCTGGATTTCAAAGTCAGAGTCAGACCACTGCTTAAGGGTAAATATGTTCTTCTGAAATCCTTCAAACCTCCAACATTTAAATTTCCTTCATTGCTAGAATTTCAAGGGATGCTTGATTTTGTTGCTGACAATGGGAAAATTTACCCGGATTTGGTCCAATCCTTTATGCACAATTTTTCTCTCAACATGGATAGGCATGGTAAACATAAGTTGCATACTCTTGTTCGGAATTGTGAAATTAAGGAAGATTTAGGTGCTTTGGCTGCATCCTTGAACATTCCATTTTCCGGTGTGTTTCTCCGCAAAGGTGTGAATCACATTGATGACATTTGGTCCGGCTACAACAAAATGGAGTATTATTACTCAATCTGCCGTTTTCCAAAGGATGTTGTGACATCGGGACAGCGCACTACAAGAACTTTATGATATGCGAAGAATTTGACCGTTGATGATCGGTTGTTACACTATATCATTTGCTATGTGCTGCTGCCCAAGGATTCAAACCACTCTCAAATCAATGACTTGGAGATGCAAGTTCTATTTACTATCAAGAAAATGGTGAAGATAAAATGGATGCTTACTATGATGTATCACTTGAAGCAACAACTCTCTTTGAAGACAAGACTTTCGTATGCTAGGCTCATTTCTCGGATCATTGAGCAAACCGACTTGGTTATTGGTAGGGAACCTTTTATCGCCATGAAGGCTATGGCAAATGAAATCAATGAGATTACTATTGTGAAGAATACCGGAATTGTGTTACGCAACGATGGTTCTTATGAATATGCTGATGGTTCTTCCGCTCCATCCTTTCCTATTCCCGAAGGTGGCATAACCAATGACTTCCTTTACACCACCATCATGACTCACCACCGAGAAGCTCAACAAAACCACCGTGAAACCCAACGCACTCTCAAAAGTCTTCGGAAATTGATTATCGGTTCTCGCAACCAACCCGAAGAGGAAGATGAAAGTGAAGCCGGTAGTGAAGATGATGAAGATGGTGAAGATGAAAGTAATGATATGTCGGAAGAGGAATGAACATGCATGTCTTGTTGTTTTTATTATTTTCGTTTAAAAAATTCTGTTATAAGTCCTACGTTTGTTAGGCAATTTTGATTTCGGTTCGCTTATGTTTTCGTACTCTTATCCGTTTCAATCCAATTATGTTTTGCTATGTGTATGTGTTCATATATGCTTTCATACTACATTGCATCATGTTGAATTTTATGCTGTATTTTTTCATATTTATGCTTGATCCTCTCTTACTTTTTGCTAATGACAAAGGGGGAGAAGAGCTTTGGTTTCTAATATCTCTCTGTGTAGAATTTTGCCTCTGTTTTAGATAGGGGGGTTACTGAACATAGGGGGGGAAGCAAGTCTAGAACATGATTGATCTATCAAAGCTTGTACGCAAATTCGCTCGGTTGTCATCATCAAAAAGGGGGAGAATGTAGAAGCATACTTCAAGTTCTTTGTTTTGATGACGTCAACATTATTCAAGCTCATTCCAAATTGCAAAAAGTCGAGATGACAACAAACGATCAAGACCATGGCTATGCATCATTAATGGAATGTTTCCGATCGATTCAAGAGTTTGTGCTACACTTTCAAGACTTGTCTCAAGGCTTAGGTATATCAATAATTAACTCTTAAATATGATATACAAGTGTTCAACATAATCTTCATAATTTTATTGCATGTGCATAGTTTTTGAAAATGAAATTGGAACTGGTTTAACACTTTTAACAGAAATATTTTTCTGAATTTTAACAGTGTTAACCGGTTAACCATATGGGTTAACCGGTTAACGGCAACAATTTTCAAATTCTGTGGTAACGTTCATAGGCGTTAACCGATTAACCTATGTGGTTAACCGGTTAACACTGAAGAAAGTTTGAAAAATTGTTTCTTTTTAAATTCAAATATTTTGTTAAAGTTACACCTCTTCATGATTTTGTTTCATAAGATTTAATACCTTTTCAAAAGAATTTGTTTTCAAATTTTCATACCTTTTTGAATAGGTGTTTCATCTATTATAAATTCTAACTTTTTCAAATTCAAAAATAAACTCCTAGAAAAATTTCAAATATTTTCATACAATCAAATTCACTTTATTCAAATTATCTTCATCTTTCAAAAGTGTTCATAAGTTCATAATTTTCATATTTTGTCTTGAACACTTGTGTGGAATATTTATAGTGAATTCTTGATTATAGGAGAAGATCAATTTTATTGATATCATTTCATTGTACTCTCACTCAAACAATATTATAGAAAGTGTCTTTCTATTGTGTGACTTGTGTTCCAAGGATTGTTTGGACATAAGGGTAAGTGTGGCAAGAGGATTGTTCTTGCACACTTGTTTGTATAGTTTTGTTAGAAAGTAGGCCTCACCATTGAAGGTGTGATAGGTTGTACTGTTCTAAAGAAAACTAGTGGAAATCTCTTTCGGTTTGGAAAGGGGACTGGATGTACCTTCGGATTGTGAAGGGAGCCAGGATAAACCTCCGTGTGTTCTTTACTTTTCTGCTTTACAGTTTTTGTTCTTTAACCATTAAAGCAAAATCCATCCATCTAAGAAAAAGAATCGAGAAAATTTTGATAACACCTAATTCACCCCCCCCCCCCTCTTAGGCGCATTCTGATTCTACAGTATCTCTTTGCGCATTTCTCTGTTCCTCCGTCACGTCGACTGCAATTGGATTGTAATCGTCAGTGATAAGATCAAGAACGTCTTGAGCACCAAATAACACATGCATATGAATCATCCACCGATTATAATTCTTTCCATCAAACACTAGAAGCTTTGTCTTCAAGCTATTTTCGCCGTTCATCTTCGTTCTTGTCCACTAACACCCATTCAGATCTCATCAAACAATTGTGTTTTCCAATCTCGCAGAATCGAGAAATACAATTATGTTACGATTTCGATCGTAAATTTAACGTGAATTCAAGAAACAAAATCAATCACACACGCCTACACACGTAGTTATATATGTGAATCGAACTGAAAATCTTAATACCAATTGTTTGAACACAAAGTTGAAGATTAAAATGTGTGAGAGAGAGAGAGATATTATAACAAACTTTGATCAAAAGAGAAAAAAAATCTCAATTACTACATCATAAAAAAACTAGTTACAAAGTTATTTAAATACACAAACTTCAAATGCCAATAAGCAAAACTAACTATACTAATAGAATTCAAAACATGCAACTTCTTAACTATGCTTAGCAAGGTTGTGAAGGATATAACTTTTGAACAGGACAATTTCCGAAACAATAACTTCTAAACATAAATTACTTCTAACAAAAATCACACCTTATAATATAACAACTATTCTCGTCATCTACTTATCATTCTTAGGATTTTGAGAGAAATAATAAAAGTGTAAACCCTTTCAACATACACTGCATTAACATCTTAGTTTGTTTGGACTTTAACTTTAACGTACATTACATTCACAATTGCCAACCCAGCAGTTTGACTGGCACCGAACAATTGCAGTGCTTTTACCGTATTATCATTTGTGATTTTTTATGTTTTTAGAAAATAATGTGTGTTTGGGATTTTTGATAATTTTCAGAATTTTTATCTGATTTAAAGAGTTTCATGTTTTTATCATATTTTTTATGGATCTACGAGTTTATATAGGATTTTTAGAAGATCATGTGAGATTTTATCTGATTTTTCAAAATTTTCAGAATTTAAAATAAAGATTAATTATTATGTATTGTATGTAAAAAAATTTACACCATCAATCTATCACAACCTTTCATAATTATTACTTTAAATTTAATTAAAATAAAATTAAAATATAATTTTGGATCTAACGGTTACCATTCACTGATGCATTCCAATTAAATTCTTTAAAATATCAGACTTTTCAAAGGATTTAATTGAAATGCACTGACAGTGTAAAGAAATTTTGCACTGCCAGTGAATCATAGTCGTTGAATGTTAGAACATGTTTGATTTTTATTTTAAAAATTTATAAAGTAATACAAACGGATGATGACAATGAATTGACCGTGTAAAAATTTTTACACTATGCATAGCAATTAATCTCTTTTTTAAAAATAACCTAGTTTTATAAAAAAAATTCCAAAATAACATAGGTTTCAAAAAAAATATCAAAGTGACATAGTTTGTACACATGGTCGCCACAGTGATTGGCGAACATGTAGAAATGTTGAATCAATTCGCCAAATGCATTGACTAATGTAAGAAATTTTATACAAATTCACCAAACCATTTGGCGAACAAGTGAAAATATGAAAGTAATTCGCCAATCCATCTGGCGAACACGTGCAATAAGAATATTTGAATATTTGGCAGGTATATATATATATATATATATATATATATATATATAAACTTTTATAATTTTTTTTACTTAATAATGATGAGTTAATAAATTTAATTAAAAGAATTCGACAACGAAACATTTAATAGAAAATTATTATTGATAATTAAACAGTGGTATTACAAAAGATTATTTTCCCGTCCGATCTAAATGTCCCCCAGTCCCACATCCACGGGGATGACCCCGCCTTCGAACTCTACCACGAGGTGGTTGAGGTGCCTCATGTCTTTTGTGTTTGGTGGAGGCGGTTGTTGTTGAGCCGATGATTCTGTTATGTTTGCAACCGTTTGTCCCCAATAACCAGAAGGGTTGCTGCCAAAGGCGCTGCCGTAACTCAGTTGAGTGCCCATGTTTTCAAAGTTGGGTCGTATTGGTTGGGATGGGTTCGATTGGGTTTGGTGAGGACGATACACTTGACCGAATGGGGATATTGCCTCGTTTTGAGAACGAAACAAAGGTGGGGGCTATGGTAGGCTGGTGTGGGGTTGAAGGAGTTATCAGGGGTATATTGGAATGGGTTAGGCTCTTGTTGTGCTTGGGTTTGTGGCATGAATGGGTTACGGGTTTGGAAGAAGGGTCTATGGGTGGGTAAGTCATTGTGTGTGGTAGGTGGTTGGGTGTATCTTGCGGCCTGCGATCGGGGGTCAATCAAGTATGGGTTATCAGACACCTACTGTTGCGTAGTAACTGACCTAAACCAAACTAAATATTCTCTAGTTGGTCTAACATTTTGCAGGACTGGACACCTTAGGACATGTTGGCGGCGATCTCTCCATTGTTGACGCAGCTCCCTAGCAAAGTCCCTCCAATCATCCATATTCCACATGTCACTTACTCTTCTCAAATGCCATTCTCCCAAACATGTCGGAGGACCCGAAATATCTTGTTGCATTCCGAACTGCATTTTCACCCGATCTGTCTGGTGCATTTCAATTGTGGTGAACCGGATGATTGGTGTTTTCGCTGTCCAAACTTCAACATCTTCGGGCTTAGGTTCGTGGTCCAGGCCTAAATATGATCGCCATATAAACTGCATTAAAAAGAAAATAATATTTTTAGAAGAGAATTTTTTAAGTAGAGAATTTTTTGGGTACATAAATTGCATTAAAAAGAAAATGAATATTTTTTAGAAGAAAATGAATATTTTTAGAAGAGAATTTTTTAAGTAGAATATTTAAAATACCTGGTCAACACCTGCGTGCTCTAACAAATTGCGATAGAGAACTATGGAACTTCTAGGATTTCTACTGTTATCCATCCCAAGATCGGACCAACTAAACATAAAATATTTAAAATAAATTATTTACAATAATCGTATAAAATTTAAGTAGAATAATCAGAGAAAATTTAATATTTAAAGAAAAGAATTATAATAGCAGACTTACTGGTTGGCGTAGGGGAACAGACATGGATTCATATTGCGTGGGGCGAGCATCGGCAGTCGTGAATACCCCCATGCTTGTAACAGAAAAGCACAACCAAAAAATGTACAAGTATCCTTTGCGGCATTTTTACAAAGACTACTATACAAATGGGCCAAAACAGTCGAACCCCAACTATATGTGTTTACCTTGTTGATGTCTCGTAACAACGGTAAATACATCATATTTATTGTGTTACCGGTACCGTCAGAAAATAAAAAATGACCAAATAAAAGCATAATATAACACCTCGTCTTAATAATTTTTTCTAACTTAGTTGATTGATCGTTTAAAATTAAACTAGCATAATGGGCTCTAAGGACTCCTAAATTAATCAATGAACCCATGCTACGAGTATTTGTTGGCTGCTCCTCGTCAATGAGAGGGGCACCTAACAAATCCTTTACTATATGTATTTCATGGTTGACCTTACCAAAAACAACTTTACTAGATACACGTAAACCCAAAAGCATGTAGAGACCTTCGAGTGTTATCGTGCATTCACCAAATGGCAG
The DNA here is from genome assembly GCA_963966055.1 of Lathyrus aphaca. NCBI lineage: Eukaryota > Viridiplantae > Streptophyta > Magnoliopsida > Fabales > Fabaceae > Lathyrus > Lathyrus aphaca. The sequence continues at coordinate 732,245,997 of OZ014519.1, read as the reverse complement.
GTGAAAAGTGTGTGTCTCCGGTCTCCACCTCTCTTGTAGTGTCTAAATAAATATTGTGTCTATCGAATTGTTGTGCACCTTAATGACATCACCAAATCTGCATGAACGTAGATACGGTTCTATGATCGGATCATACGCTATGTAATCATGCACCCGACAACTGAATCTTTTTACATTCTGTAGACAAACATGATATAAGTTAAAATTATATATAATCGAGATAAGTAAAAATTTAAATAAAATTGACATAAGTTAAAACATGTAAAAATAATTATAGAAAGAATGAAACATACAAAATTAGCAATATTTTCAGGTGTTCCTCTATGTTGATCACCCATAGTTAATAGAGCCATTGAATATTGATTTGTTAGAGTGTTTATAAAGCTAGAGTGTTTAGTGTGTGGTTAAAACATGTTATTGGAGGGTTGATTTATAGAGAGAAAAATTAGTACACGCATAAGCCAAATGAAATGGCGAACGTGTGTAGGGTGTATGTGAATTCGCCAAACCGATTGGCGAATTGGTTCAAAAATTTGCAGTCCTCCAACATTCTGATTAGTGCAACGCAATTTGTGAGGATCATGCACCCCATTCTCCACTCTGATTGGCGAGCAACGTGCAAACGAGGATCATGCATTGAATATGTTGTTGAACTTTGTCACATGCATTCAATGAAGTTGTTGACCACATTTAATAGATGCATGCAGGTGACAAGAAATGACATGTAGGGCAGGCAAGAAAGCAGCACACAAGAATCTTTGTGGCGCAGCATGCATGCAGGGAGCAAGAATCTTTAGCTTTATTAACCTTACACATATTCTCCACCTTGATTGGCGCATCCTTGAAAATCCCTAAACTAATTCGCCACGTTGATTGGTGAATCCATACAATGTCCTACCTTAATTCACCACCTTGATTGGCGAACGTGTTATAGTATGTTTTTGGATATTTTAATGCACGAAAATATTGTATGTATTATAATATGTTTTTATTGTATGAATGAAGTAGCATGTTACTTGTTTATAATAAATATAAGGTTTCAAAATAATTGTATAAGATAAGCCTACCAAAATAATTGTATAAGATAAGCCTATCAAAATAATTGTATAGGTAAACTGTAGACTGTATAAGATAAGCCTACGAAATTAATTGAGTAGGAAAACTGTATAAGATAAGCCTACCAAATAATTCCACAACTTGTGTAAAATAATCTCACAACTTGTGCACAACTTTAATGATGAAAAGAAAATATATTTTAAAGTAATTGTTCACAATTCTATTTATAGACATGAAACGTTGTTTCAATATACCAAAAACCTGTAAAACATTAAACATCTCTAAAAGTTTCTTTGTATTTGATCTATGGCTCAATCACCCCCAGTACATGATCAACGCCCATATAAATGGTGAAATATTCGATTGTAACCTATCTGGGTTCAATTTTCGTAACACCGAATTTACGCGGTTCTCAATCACCCGACGGTCCAATTTTGCTCATCTGAAACAGAGGTTGGAAAAGAAATTACAGCGTGGTCCAGTAGACGTCATCATTTACAAAAATCCAGTCTTTTATAAGGATAACCAGGTCATGTTTTTCCAATTAACTATATGTGATGACGAAAGTGTCTGTACTATGTTTCTCAGCCATGAGTATTCTGGTTTCAATAATATTGAGCTTTATGTTACGCTACACCAACAACAGATGTCTCAAACCATTGATCATTCGCAAGTGTTTTGCAAATCTAACAATAATTTAACTGAAGTCGATGTTGTTGATGAGGACGAGGAAGAAGAGGAGGCAATTGTTGATGAAATGGTCAATGAACCTGAGGTCCCGGCCATTCATGTATATCATCCTCCTTAACACATGACAAGCCTGAACTTGGGAGGTGATGACCCGTCTTCTGATATATTTTACGATCCGTATCCTCAAAGACAAGGTGCATTAAAGAAGGGCGACCATTTTCGAACAAAAGAAGACTGCGTCCGAGCGATCAAATATTACCACATGTATTTATCAGTTGATTATAAGGTCGACCGAACGAACCCGACACTGTATAAGATATACTGTCGTGACGTGATGTGTCCGTTCGATTGACAACATCATACAGAAAGAGAAGTGAGGATTGGAAGGTTGCGTCTATGGGTCCAGAGCATACCTGTGTGATAACTAATTCATTGCAGGATCATCGACAACTGAGCTTTCTGCTAATATGCAATGATATCTTATCAATCCTTGGCTACGACCCTTCGGTAAAGGTCAGCACGATAATTAAGCACATAGTTCGTAAACACAAGTATACTCTGTCGTACAGGAAAGCATGGATAGCTAGAACGAAGGTTGTTGCCGTTGTATTTGGAAATTGGGAGGACTCGTACAAAGAACTCCCAAAGTTTTTGTTGGCACCAAAGCAATACGCTCCAGGGACTGTTGTCATTCTTGAGACCTTGTCGGCGTATACCCCAGAAAGTCATTGTGTTAGTGGAAATGGCATATTCCACCGACTCTTTTGGGCATTTGACCCATGTATAAAGGGTTTTTCCTTCTTCAAGCCTATAATCCAAATTGATGGAACATGGCTCTACGGAAAATACAAAGGAACTTTATTGATGGCAGTGGCCCAAGACGGAAATAACAACATCTTCCCAATTACATTCGCTATAGTCGAGAGAGAGACTGCTGAGGGATGGAGTTTTTTCCTGAAAAATCTCCGACTTCACGTGCCTCCCCAATCTAACTTATGTTTGATTTCGGACAGACATGCATCAATTGAAAGTGCATGGAAGAATGTTGATAACGGCTGGCAAGATCCTCCTTCAACACATGTCTATTGCATTAGACACGTCGCTCAAAATTTCATGAGAGAGATCAAGGACAAGGCATTGCGGAAGAAGGTCGTGAATGCAGGGTATTCATTAACCGAACCGTCATTCAAACATTATCGTGACGAAATCAGACTGACAAATGAAGATGCATTCAGATGGATCAACCAAATTCCATTGGATAAGTGGACTAGGGCCTACGACAAAGGACAACGATGAGGTCACATTACCACAAATCTCGTGGAATCAATGAACTCTGTTTTTAAAGGCATTCGTAACCTACCGATAACCTCTTTGGTAAGGTCAACCTACTTTAGGCTCGGGGAACTTTTTGACTCCAGGCGTTCAAAATGGAGTTATATCCTACAGTCTGGTCAAGTGTTCAACGATAGTTCAATGACATTCATTAAATATGAAGCTTCCAAATCTAACACACATGTGGTCACAGTGTTTAACCGCAATAAAGGACATTTCAATGTTGCTGAGATAATGGATCACCACGAAGGAAGACCGAGGGGATCCTATCGAGTAGAACTTGATAACAATTGGTGCGACTGTGGTAAATTTCAAGCCTTTTGTATGCCTTGCTCCCATGTTATAGCGGCATGTTCAAAGGTTCGACTGGACCCTTCAAGCTTAATGTCCCTTGTTTACCAAGTGCACAATCTTTGCAACGTCTACAACAAAAGCTTTCCGGTTGTTGCAAATGAGGACTACTGGCCCACATACAATGGGGAAATAGTCTGGCACAATGAAAACATGCGAAGAAAGAAAAAGGGGCGTCCCAATGTTGGACCAAGCACAACGACATAATTTAAACCATTGTAACCATATCTATTTATAATAGAAGTCTCATTCGTTTCATTCATACCAATAAAATCTTACAACCACATACAAGAACATACATAAATAAAACAAGGAAATACATAATTTAAAACATGACCATACATAAATAAAACAAGAAAATACATAATTTAAAACATGACCATACATAAATAAAACAACTAGAACATTCAACATATATAGCCTATTAGAACCATCAGGACAACTTCATCTCGACCTAACATCATCGAAATAACACCTGCATCATTGACCACTTTTCTCCATTTCATCACACCAGACTCCACAACCAGCTTCTCAATTTTAATCATCTTTTCTTTAGGCCTGATTTCTCCTTCTAACCAGTGGTTTAATTCTCTATGCAAGTGTTCCAAAGTTTGCGGGTTCCATAGCAACATCTTCATATGAGGCTTTGTTGGTGAGAAAAACACCAAAGCATTTTTCTTCAAAATATCAAATTTTGGAAGCGGTTCTTCTGATGTTGAGGATGATTGTGTCAATGCAAAAGTATATGGACGAGGAGAAGCCACGTTGTGAGAGGGAGAGATTGAAAGGAATGAAAGAGAGAGGGGTTGAAAGGTTGGTGTAGAGATGTGAGATAACTTGTTTACGGAGAGCATCTATTTATAGGGAAAAAAAATCACATTTATACACTTTGCCAAACCAAGTGGCGAATTGCCTAAACCTAAAGCACACATTCGCCAAATGGTTTGGTGAATTTGTGTAAAATTCCTTGCATTAGCTAAAGCATTTGGCGAATTGGTTAAAGCTTTCTATATGTTCGCCAAATGGTATGGCGACCATGTGTGCAAACTAAGTCACTTTGGTATTTGTTTTGAAACATATGTTATTTTGGAAATATTTTTATAAAACTATGTTATTTAAAAAAAAAATCTCAAATATGCTATCGAATTTTTCAAAATTCTATGAATATTTATCATATTTTTCAAATACACTATCGATTTTTTCAAAAATCTATTAGTTTTTATCCGATATATATATATATATATATATATATATATATATATATATATATATATATATATATATATATATATATATATATATATATATATATATATATATATATATATATATATATATATATATATATATATATATATAAGTTTTTATCGGGTTTTCAAAAATCTAAGTTTTTACAAGATTTTTTTAAAATTCCAATGCTTTATACAGGATTTTTCAAAAAACCGAAAAATTAAAAAACATATTAGATTTATCAAAAAAGTACATAAGTGTTAAATTCATTTATTTTAAATTGATGGAAATGCATACCGGACTTCTAATTGCAATGCCTGATTTTTCTATTCATAATAGATTTAATTTTAACAAGGGTATTTTTACCATTATTATGAAAATATTAGAGGGTGTTAGGTCAAATTTAGAGGTGGCAGCATAAAATCTCAGCTTCAAACCTTCTCCAGACAGGGCCCAGACTCAAATTTAACCCAGTCTTGAACAAGGCCTTCAAGAGAAGTATTCTATCAAAAATATCGCAGTCATCAAATAAATTTACATCAAGAACGCGTAGGATTATATATTGTTTCAAATAACATATCATTTTGCCATTGTAATTAGTAAGTAATCAGTTAATAATTTCCAAACTCAAATAACTGTTTGTCAAAACTTTGAAGTTTTTCTGATGTGAGATGAACATCAATATCTCAAGTGCATAGACAAAAACAAAAATCAAAGTGAGATCCACGAATCAAACAAATCGATATTACATTCATTTCTGTCCATAATCTGAAGTGAGATCCACGAATCAACCTGTACCAATAAATTATGAACCTTTCTCAAAACATTTGGCAACCAGTAACCATTCATAAGATCACAATGCTAAGATGCCATAAAATTCAATTAAATGAGCAATATTCCAACTCAAATCCAACAAACATAACACGCCGAACCTCTTTAGAGGGTGTGAATAACCGAGTAAAATATTGCTTATAACAAAACAGGATGATAAAGTTTGATTAACCAGAACAGCTGATCTAGACTCCAAACATCAAGTCAATGATCTTGGATGCCAATGATTTTGTTGGGGAAGCAATGGTACCTCCGGTCTGCCTTGTAGTTGTGTTGCCGTTCTGCAGATAATATGGCCGAGAAAGAGCTTTTGATGTGCTTGCTTCAGAGTTTCTGGCAGAGGGTAGAGGTAAGGGTATAAATCCTTGATTGTTCAGTCTTTCATTTAAAGCTTGTCGTTGCATGGGATCTAAGGGTTTCACACCAACAATTAGGACTCCGTTAATTTGCATTCCATCCTTGTTAAGAGCTTTTTGTGCACCCGATCGATTCTGCATCACCAAGAAATGTATTTAGTAGTGCATAAGAATGAAAGGAAAAAAACACGGTCAAAATATATATAAAAAAATCTGGAGAGAAATATATTTTAAAAGGAAAAAGCATTGGGAATATGGATAAAAAGACTATGACAGCAATGTCTATATAACTGTATGGATGGTCTTGGATTGGCATACAACATACGGCCTTTGTTTTATAAAGAAAAGTTTAATCAGTGTTCAAGCAAAAGGAAGACTACAAACCTGATACAAAATGTGCATCCAGTTAGCCTCTCTGGGACCAGAAACATGTTTCAAAATTTCACCACATTTTTCAAACTCCCTTAAGACCAAATTAGTATCATATGGCGAAAATCTGCACAGAAAGAGCATTTTTAGAAGCATGTTCACTGGTATATATAATATAATCATAAAAACTCTTGATGGACAATAATTTACTGGATTGGTGAGGAGTCTCTTAGCACAATCAATTACTTATATAAGTAAGGTTTACAGATAGTACATGTCATTCTATTAAATTGACATATCATTGCACCAATCCAAGCTTATCCTTAGGTATTGTTGACCCCCTTATTATTAGGAAACTCAAAAGCTCTGCTTTTTTAATTTTCAACATAATTGCAAAAAATAAACATATTGATATGTACTGTTTTTCCTATTGCACGAAACCCCATACAGAAACAGAAAATTAGGTGTTAAGTTCCTCCCTGCCAAAAGGCCCTGATTAATCTTTATTTTGTCTATCCTCTTCATCATTCTATGAAACAAAACTCAAAATTTCCTCACTCTCCCCTGAAACATGGGAACTACTATAGAAAATCTCCTTTTAGCCACCATACTGTCCACATTATGGTCTGGAAGCTGTGACCTTCCCTCCTAACTTTGCCAATAACTCACTGATTATCACTTAATTCTTAATTCACCGGTGACAATTCTCAAAACTTCAACGATAAGCATAGGGCCTCTACTCAAATCAAGTGTTTTGATGCAACAGTGATAGTGGTAAGAATTAAATCAAAACGAAAGGATCCAGATTTCCACACTAGATAGTTTTTCTCTACCAAGATGTGCAATTTTGTGCGAAATATCATTCTTACTAAGACATAGCTGCACACTTGTTCTCTCTTCCTTGCAATTTTTTATTAGTAGTCTTTTCAATTTGGAATGTTTTTTCAGTAGGCTATAGAAAACATGGGTCTGATCCCATTAATTTAGGGGATAGGAAGATGAATTTTATGGCATTTTAATCAAACTTTATGTTTTTCTGTTACTGCAGTAAAATGTACCATATTTCTAGGACAAACGCTTATATATAGTTCTAAAGTGGAATGCATTACTATCATTACTCAGCAATAAACCAAATAAAAGCAGAGTTTAGGCATTACCCATATACTGTTACCCATTCTTCCTCATTGAGATTCCCCGCAGGCAAGGAATTTCTCTGAACCTCAGGCCTTGCTACTTCTGGTGGTGGAGGAAGAGTAATCAAAACACCAGGCTGAACCACCCCCTCCACTGGAGAACTCCTTCCTTTCTCATCTTGATCACCACCACTCTTTGCAGTTGCAGGTGACCACCAATTCAAACCTGGCGAGCCCTGTTGGTTTTGCTGCACCCCTCTTAAAGCATAAGACGTGCTGGCCTCGGATTTGCCTTTGGCTGGAGTCGAAAATTCCCTATTTAAATTCTGCACAGGAGTTTTGTTCTCCGATTTAGTCTCAGGAGATACTTGGTAATCCAGTATGCCTGATTCAGGAGAAAAGTCCGATCTGTCATCCAAGGTGAAAACAGGAGGCGGAGGCAGGTCTGAATTACCAAAATTTTCACGCCATAGAGAAGAAGAAGCGCCTGACTGGCTAGGACTAGAAAACTTTCCCCGACGCCCAGAAAGAGGTGAGGCTAAATCCTGGAAAAACAATGACTGTCTGCCAGACCTTGGAGTTCTTTGCACAGTGGTGCTCATGTTATTATATTATATATTTCTGAGAGTAGAGTTAATATCTGCAAACCAAACAAATAAGCAAATACATTAAAACCAAATTCACCGAAGAAGTATAGCTAACATTTGAACTTTTCTCCACCATGAGAGATTGGTAACATAGATAAATCACCATTTTGGTCTTCGGAAGTGTAACTCACTGTCAAATCGGTACCTGAATGTATCCAAATTACAAACACAGCCACAATTGAGGCAATAGAATTGTGTTTTCAATTTCTGACACTTTCACAGCCAAAATAGCTTATTTGCCCGATAAACTATGCAATAAGCAAATACTAGAACTAATTGGTCAACAAACGCCAATTTCCAACAGCAATGAAAGCTAAAACGCGTATTAGAAAATCCGCAAATTAAGATCTAAAAGCGAGTTAGTCAGTTAATCATGTTGCTCCAGCAAAACAAACATTGAGAAAATAGAGATGTGAAAAATTATAACAAAAAATTACAGAAAACATGACCCTAGCAAAAAGTTGAAGACGAAGAATAAATAAGCTTACAAGCATCGATATCAACATTCAATGGTTATAATGGAAATCTCTAAACAAACGATTTGTGAGAATTTTCAGAGCAAACAAAGGATTTTGAATTCATACAAACGTGGTTCGGTGATATTCAAACGATACAGACTAGAAAGAGGGAGAGAAGCACCTGGTGGCGATGCTGGCGATTTTGAATTTTGAATGTGGATCTCAATGAGTTGAAATTCGGATTTAAGGTTTTAGAATTATGATTTTCCCTCGTAGAGGAAAACCCTAATAATACTCCTTTTACACCCCTTCGTTTTTTCGTTTTTCAATTCCAGTGAGAGCGTTGTGTTCTCTTCTCTCAGTATGATTGTTTTGCATCGGTGAAAAATATATCTTAAAGTGTCTAAATGATGCGAATTCAACAAAAGTAAAATGGTGTAAAAATAAAATAAAGGACAATTTATTTATACACCATAAAAGTTGGGTAATGTATATTCCTTCAATCAAATAATATTATATCATTTTATTGTATTTATTTATTTATTTAATAATTTAAATTTTTTAGATTTTCAAAGCAATTATAATGCAAATTACATTATAGGTAACACTACTCAACTTTTTGAGGCCGATAGATAAGAATTCATCAAAAAATAATTAAAAAATGGTGTAAAAAAGTATTTTAAGAAAATAGTTTGAGAGAAATGGGATAGCATTAGCGTAAATTAATCTATAATATGAGAACTTTCTATGTTCTGGAAAATCAAATTTTAACTCATCTCATTAACCTTCAATGTCACAAATTTGGGGGTATTTAGTGTCTAATTTCAACTATTTTCAACCAAATTATGGGTTAATTGAATCCTAACTACACTAATTACAATACTTATACCTATTTGTGAGCAAATATAACTGAAATAATGCATTTGCAACCAGTTTGCCCCTTTTCGTACATCTTTTACTTGCTTTTGGGAAACACTTTTCGATGCACACAAAACATTGATCAGAGAGTTTCCACTTTCCTACTTCTCAGTCTCATTTCCCTTTTCAAATTTCATGTGGTTTGAAACAAGAAATTTTTTGCATCTCACTCCCATTTCCTGCATTGAGGTCCTATATTGCTCCATCATGTCTTTCTCTTTCTCCTCTCTTTTCTTATGAATATGAAGATGTACAAAATTATGGTTTCGAAAAAGCATTGGTATCAATTGTTTTAAGTTTCTACATTACAGATAATTTATTTTTGTTTTGATTTTTGATTTTAGATGATTCATGTGTTTTCATTGACCGCATATTTAATGTAGTTTTCGTTGATTCATGTGTTTTCGTTGATTCATTGTTAGGTTAAATGTTCGTCGTCGAGTGTACACTCCATGGTATATTTTGATTCTTCTATTTTTTGAAGTTAATGTTGGACTCGTCATTTTTTTCCTGATATGTTGTATTTGAAGGAGAAGTTGTTTTCACTGCAAGCATTATGTTATAGGTCTGGCAGGAAATGAGATTACTGAGTTGAAATTCCCACCTGAGGTAAGTAATAGTTATTATCCTTTATGGTTTTCGTTAAGGAAAGTATTATTAACATGGTTATGAAATGGATTATGAGACAAGATACAACATATGTGAAGAAAAACAAGATTGGAGTGGGGCTTGGGAAGAAGATAACAGGTGAATATGAGCATTTTTTAAAATTAGATACGAAAAATATTGCATTAGGTTTTGATTCATATATTAGAGACTTATATTGAATTGTGTTTCAATTTTCTTACTTTATCTGGATGTATTTTTATTTGTGCTTTAGTCGTTCAGTTTTCACTTGAAAGTCCAAGTTGAAACAATCGTTACAGGATTTGTTTGGTGATTTTTGTATTTTGTTAAGTTTCATAAATCTTTTGAGTATGAAGAAGATGTATAAAATTATGGTTTCGAAAAAGCATCGACATCAACTGTTTTAAGTTTTTGCATTGCAGGTAATCCATTTTCGTTTTGATTTTTGATTTTAGTTGATTCATGTGTTTTCATTGACCACATATTTAATGTAGTTTATATTTCCTTCAATTTTTCAAAGTTTTGAATTCAACATGGGAACTACAATTATGGAGTTGTTAGAGAAGCTATGAATAATTCAGTTACCATTTCCAGGTTCGAATTGATTCAGTTAGTTTGTAAACTTTGAAGTTAGTTATGATGACGGGCATTGCAGCTCATTATAGTTAGGGGTGCTGATATCACTGAATAGTCATTATGCTTTCGTACCATCATGCAACAGATATATCACAAAGCAATAAATAACTTTATGATATATTTGGATAATACTAAGTAAATCATTCTAAGTGTCTCATAACTCTCTATCTATGCTTCCAGACCCATCCTGGTGGACATCTATTTACAAAGTTTGGGAGGAGGGGCGAAGAACGTCCAAGGATTACAATAATAACACATTTAGTTGTTGAAGGCAATTATGTATGCTCTTTGAAAAGGTTGTATGGTTTTATGGCTTACTTTATGCACATTTTAATTTTTTGGTTGTTTTGCTTGGTTGCAGTTTATAAATCGGAGAATAGTGAAAATGAAGTTGTTTGTGAGTGACTAACAGAGCGTTCAGGTTCTAATAATCAATATATTTTCTGGTACAAATGCCTTTGAATGTGTTTCAAGATAAATATGGATTGCCAACTTGTGTTGACTGATCCAAATGGTTATTCATCTGAGGTTAGTTTGTTTCCCTCTTGATTATGGATGCAATAATGGTGTTTGATGTAAAAGACTAAACAAATTGAAAAAGAGAATAATGAATTTTTGTAGCATGAAATTGTATGTTGTATGGTCATTGTCAATGTTTCTGACTATTTTTTAAATCAAGGTTAATAATCAATTCATCAATTGGGATCAACTTTATTATCACTCTCTCTCAGTCTATATCATCCTTTCTATTCTTCTTGCTTCTTCCATCTTCCTCTTCTCACAATGACAGATCCAATACCTTACTCACTCTCCTTTCATGTTCTCACTTCTTTTTCTTCTTCTTCTTCTACTATATATGTTTTGTGATTACCGACTTTAATTATCTTTTCGTAAATTTTAGACTTTTCATGGTGTTTTGATGGTTTTCAGGGTTTTCGACATGGTGGTTTACATAGTTTTCGCTCAACATGAAGAACAGAGGTAACTGAATAATTTGCTTTGAGCTTATATCAGTAACGGTTTGTTTTTAAGCTTTCTCTTTTTTTAGTTAGGGTTCCATTGTGTTTGCACTGATATGTATTTTTTACACTGCTACAACATTTTGATACAAACTTTGTTTGTTGCAAATTTTGAGCCTGAAGAGTTTCATACTATTACCGGAAGAAAAAGGGTATTAGGTTTTACGTTCTCATTTGTTATTACTTGCAATGTTTGTTGTAATTGGCTTCATTGAACTCCATTTTTTATGTGTTCTTTATAAATCATAAGGGACATTTGTAGCGGTGGCCATATTGGGAAAACTTAATAAGTTATTAACACCAAAAGGACCCTCGATCATAATTGCACCATTATGAGTTGTTTCAGCACTCTTATTTGCCTCACCTTCAACCCTTTCTACACGGGTACGTTTATTACTACTATCTCAGTTTGAACCCCATTAATACCAAATAGGCGGTTTCATACCTTTATTTGTGCTTTGTTTAATGAGAATCACAAACCTGGTCATATTGTTGAATGTATTTGGGGAGTCTTACATACATAATTTATTATGCTTTTTAACTGTTGAATCTGGTTTACAATAACACAATATTGGACAACTCTTCATTGTTGGCTTTGGATCATCAATGTTGTTTGGAACAATTGTGGGATTTGTAATCTTCATATATGTGTCATAACTCATTCTCTTTTGCATCACTGATTATTTTCATGTTTGATTTAATTCTCAAAAATTTGTGTTGTTTGAATGGATGCATATGGTAATGATTCTGACTGATCATGCAGACTTATCCTAAGCCATTACAAGATAATCCTTCTTATTATGTTGTCAAGTATGTGATCATTTTCATTCAAATACATGTGATTACCATTTATGTGATTACTATTAATATTAGTATTTCAGTGATGATTTAATTGAAACACATGTGCATAACCTGAAGAGTTTCATCCTATTACCGGAATAAAAAAGGTATTAGGTTTTACGTTCTCATTGTTATTACTTGCACTTGCAATATTTGTTGTAACTGGCTTCATTGAACTCAATTTTTGACGTGTTCTTTAAAAATCATCAGGGGCATTTGTAGCGGTGGCCATATAGGGAAAACATAATCAGTTATTGACACCAAAAGGATTCTCTATCACAGTTGCACCATTAGGAGCAGTTTCAACACTCTTATTTGCCTCACCTTCAGCCCCTTCTACACGAGTACGCCTATTACTACTATCTCAGTTTGGACCCCTTCAATTCCAAATAGGCGGTTTCATAGTTGTATTTCTTATTTGTTTAATGAGAATCACAAACCAAGTCCTATTGTTTAACGTATTTGGGGAGTCTTACATCCAGATTTTATTATGCTTTTTAATTGTTGAATCTGGTTTACAATAAAGGGATATTGGACAACTCTTCATTGTTGGCCTTGGATCATCAATGTTGTTTGGAACAATTGTGGGATCTGTTATATTCATGTATGTGTTATAACTCATTCTCTTTTGCATCACTTATTATTTTCATGTTTGATTTAATTCTATAAAAAAAATTGTTTGAATGGATGCATATGTTAATGACTTTTTCTGCTCCTGACTGATCATGCAGACTTATCCTAAGCCATTACAAGATAATCCTTCTTATTAGGTTGTCAAGTATGTGATCATTTTCATTCAAATACATGTGATTACTATTAATATTAGTATTTTAGTGATGATTTAATCGAAACACATGTGCATAACTTGGTTTCAAGTGATTTCACAATTATTTGATTAATTGGATTTGAGGTTTAAGCTTTATTAGTTAAAAATTGAGTTGCTCAGTATTTTGTTAATGACATGGGTTATATGTGGTTCACGTTTAAGTCACGTTCCTTTCGAGAGGAAACGCATCCGAAGCAACAAGAGAAGTGAGTAAAAGATCTGCACATTTTCAACCCTCGACTAAGGATGGTTCTACTGCTGCACACTGTTAAACGTTAACTAATGGTGGTTCTATAATACTCCTTCTTCTTCACATGTAAGTCTGAAATGAGAACATCTATCAAAGCATTGATGATGGAAAATATTATAGTAGTATGGTATGGTCCAATATAATTTATTTATATTATATGTTGCTTATCTTACTTCCATATAGTGTTATTTGCCTATTCAAATTCATGCATTAGGCAATCATTACTTATGGTCTATACTTAATGATTACCTTGACCATCTAAATTCTGTTTTATGGTTTCAATAGTAACAATTGCATTTATTATCACATTTACATTTACAAGGTGGGAAAGTAGATTAAGAATCATACACTTACACTTATAAATCAATGTATTTTTCTCACCATGTATCAACCTAAATTCGGCATACTCTTATATTTTGTATGACGTCCATCCATGATCTAAGTTTCATGAATGAGAATGGTCTGCAACAAGTCGACCCTCAACGTCATGAACAGGTTCAGTATTTCGTTAACTATTTGTTATTTATATGTATATTAACATGCCGAGGTTCATAATTCTTCTTTTCAACCATTTTTTTGCTCATCAACAACCACACGAACCCATCAAACCTCTTGTGCTGGACCAAACACCACCTGAGGTCCATCCAACTGAGGAGGTAAAATATTTTATAAAGTAGTAGTTTTGTTCAATGAATTTTTCTTTTAATATTTCTTTATTTTCTTTCTTTCCAGACACAAGAACCAATGGGTGCAAAGGATTTAGAATTGCAGACCCAGACTGAGAAGGAGAAGCATGCAACTGAGATACAACCACACGAAACTGAAATACAGCCCCGCAAACCCATCGTTCATCCTATGCATCTCCAAACACCACCCGAAGCCCAACCACTTGCGGAGGTCCCACTCTAAACTCTGTATTTTACATCAAACATATAAGTTACATGTTTTTCTTGACATAATTCATGGTATCATTTGGTTCCACATGTGCAGCTGCTGCAACAACTTCCAGAAGATCCAGTCCCGGTCCATGCACCGCTTGCTGTGCCACAACAAAGGACCAGGAGGAGGAGGAGGAATTCATCAAAAAAGCGGCGAAGATTGGAGAGGTATGATTCGGATGTTGAAAAAGGAGAGGTACAAATCTTTGAATCCAACGATGACGATGAAGTGGACCACAATTGGGGAAATTTTTTCTCTGGTCTACGATTTTGATTTCTTGATTGAAACATGAAAGTGTATTTATACTTATCATTTTGTTTGGTATCCTTGGTTGTTCTATTTCTGCTTTTTATATTTGGGAATGTGATATTTGGGCATTGTAATGCACCCGTTGTTTGATACTTTAGTGCTTTAATGTTAAAAACAGTTTGAAAGTTTCCCGGAATTCAAACTATCATATTGTTAAATATACATTTGCTTTTATCCGATAGATATTTCTTGATTGTTACTATCTTTTAACTGCAAATATAATTTTTAAATATGATCTGTTTTATTATAAGACTCTTAAGATGATGATATTTACATTTATATATAGTTACAGAAGAATATAAAAGAAAATACATTTTGATATTGATGAATTTGTTTTTATAATAATGACAATTAGTTTACTATTGATTATAATATTTTTGTAAATATCTCATAAAAATATTAATTTATTATGTCTTTTAACTATTATATTTTAGATAATTTTGATTATCATTTTTTTAAAACTATTTTTTTAAAATAATTCTTTACATAATTCAAATATTTATATACGGGAATAACTATAGTTTTAATTCAAATTTTTTAATACATGAAAAACATTACTATTCATTGACATGTTTTTATAAATATTACTAAAATAAATATTACTATTCCTTGACATGTTTAATCTCAATTATTATTTTTTCAATCTTTCCTATTTTTATTTTCTCTCTTTTTAATATCATCTCCACTCATTATTATAATTACTACTATATATAAAATAACTTTATATTTATATGGTTTTTAGCACTGTTTTTTTTTGGTGTCTTACCAGACTAAATCTTTCCTATTTTTTTTTCTCAATACGCATTTCAAACGACTATCCGTGCATCGCATGGGTTTCTCCACTAGTTTTACATCAATCATATATTTCATCAAATTAGATTTAAAAAATAATAATTTTTTATCAGGGTGTTTCCGGATTGGGTTGGATCAAATTTGATAAAATTTAATAACTGATCCAATCAATAATCAATGGGTTGGGTTGAGTGTTCAACTCATACTTCTAAAACTAAACTCAAACTAAATTAACCCGCTCATCAATAGATTGGTTGGGTTGATTTTATGGATCACCCGTTGATTTTTTAAAAATCATTATAAATAAAAAATTAATTCAACTAACTAATTATTTTACATAAGCAATAAAACAACATAAAAATTTATTATTTAATTTTAGTAAGATGAATCATTTAATATCTAACCATTCTTTTACGATCTAAGATATATTACTCTTTCAATAAAGAAATTCGGTCTCTCAAACTTGATTTTGGCTTAAATTTTTACAACTAACTAGTAGGATACTCGTGTCTTCGCACGGGTATCCGTCGGTGACGCACATTTGGTATAAAAATGTATATTTATAAAATAAAAAATAAATAATTTTTTTAATAAAATTAATATATTTAATAAATTTAAATATTTATAACATAACCCAAAAACAAATAGGTTTACATTTTAATATATTTCTAATTAGATAAATAAAAAATACAATAAATAGGTTTATATTTTAAACTCATATAAAAAATATAAAATATAAAATATAAAAATATATAATAAAAAAATTAATAATAAAAAACTTTTAAAATTTTAAAATAGAAAAAATATTGTTTTTTTTTAAATAATGGGGACAATTTTCAGTTTCAACTAATTAAATATAAAAAATAAGATTTTAATATAGTACAACATTTATTCAAATAGAAAAGTTAATAAAATATTAAGTAATGTTAATAATAAAAAAGTTTTCAATTTTTTTAGTAGAAATAATAAATAAAATGATTGTATTGAAATTAAAAAAAAGGATAAAATATAAAAATAAATAAAATGATTTTTTTGAAACTAAAAATAAATAGAAAAAATATACAAAGTTTTTTCTGAAATAAAATAAAAAGATAATAAAAATAATAAAATAAATAAATTTTATGTAAATGAGAATATAATTAATAATAAAATAAAATAAGAAATAAAATAATTTTCTTGAAATTAAAAATTCAAATTAAACAATATTCAACGTCATTTTAGAAATTGATCTTACCTGATCAGAAGGGCCTTCCAACAATGGGGTGCAACAGCAAGTGGATGGAGAGGAGGGGGTGTACCTGCAAGGCGCTCCAATGCCAAAGTTAATAGAGGTACAACAAATAGGTAAGTTAGAAGAATGAATTCAGAATACCTGACCCTTTAGTGAAAAAGGGTATTTATAGAGAGCCCTCAGCGCTGAGCCAAGGTCCTTCCTTGGGCTGGATCAGCTAGGCCCAAGGAAGAACTGCCAAGGAACGCGTGAGAAGCGTGAATACCTAGCTAAGTGGTCAGGTCCTTGGTTCAACTGCCCCTATCTTTCAGGAGATAATGGGGGACAGTTGGGTGATGTAGCCAGTGAACTGGCTGACATGTTCTCTGCCCATTCTAAATGCGTACCCGACATCTAGGATATGTGCTCGACCGTTAAGCGCCCTTGCCCGTCTCTCAGACGTACCTGCCCGAGCACATGGGCCTCTGCTCGACATATTAGGTCGTAGCCCAATACAGTTCGGAGGCCCAGTCCGGAACAGGAGCCCCCCAAGTCGAGTCTCCGAGTCGGAGCGATGAATTAGAACATAGATGGATGTAGGGGTACTGAAGAAGGTGACGGGCATGTACTTGCATGTGATGTTGAGCCTGTCGGGCATGTGGTTTTTCACAGAGTTGAGGGCGCTCCTTATAGTCGAGGAGATTTGCAGTTGCTCGACGTCGTTTAGGATTCTTGTGGACTGACGTGTCTCAGCATTAATGGTGTGTCGCCTCATTTGGGTGGCAGATTTCAAAGCCCAGCCATAGACTGGCCAAAGTCCATCATCGGGTGGCAGATTTCAAATTCCAGCCACAGACTGGCCAAAGTCCATCTTCGGGTGGCAAGTTTCAAAAGTCTCCCACAGTGGGCAAAAGTCTCCCACAGCGAGCAAAAGTCCCCCACAGTGGGCAAAAGTCTCCCACAACGAGCAAAAGTATCCCACAGTGAGCAAAAGTCCAGCCACAGACTGGCCAAAGTCCATCTTCGGGTGGCAAGTTTCAAAAGTCCCCCACAGTGGGCAAAAGTCTCCCACAGTGAGCAAAAGTCCAGCCACAGACTGGCCAAAGTCCATCTTCGAGTGGCAAGTTTCAAAAGTCCCCCACAGTGGGCAAAGGTCCCCCACAGTGGGCAAAAGTCTCCCACAGCGAGCAAAAGTCCAGCCACAAACTAGCCAAAGTCCATCTTCGGGTGGCAAGTTTCAAAGGTCTCCCACAGTGAGCAAAAGTTCAGCCACAGACTGGCCAAAGTCCATCTTCGGGTGGCAAATTTCAAAAGTCTCCCGCAGTGAGCAGAAGTCCACCCACAGTGTGGCAAATTTCCAAAGTCCACCGCAGTGTGGCAAATTTCTAAAGTCCACCCGCAGCGTGGCAACTTA
Source organism: Lathyrus aphaca (assembly GCA_963966055.1). NCBI lineage: Eukaryota > Viridiplantae > Streptophyta > Magnoliopsida > Fabales > Fabaceae > Lathyrus > Lathyrus aphaca. The sequence continues at coordinate 732,227,764 of OZ014519.1, read as the reverse complement.
TCCCAAGTCCACCGGCAGCGTGGCAAATTCTTAAAGTCCAGCCGCAGACTGGCCAAAGTCCATCCTCCGGGTGGTGAATTCTCAAAGTCTCCCATAGCGAGCAGCAGCCCCCGTAGTGTGGCCAATTACCAAAGCCCCCGTAGTGTGGCAAGAAATTGAAGTCTCCCGTAGTGAGCAAAAGTCTCTCGTAGTGAGCAGAAGTCTCTCGTAGTGAGCAGCAGCCCCCGTAGTGTGGCAAGAAATTGAAGTCCCCCTTAGTGCGACAAAAGTCTCCCGTAGCGACCAAAAGTCTCCCTTAGTGAGCAGAAGTCTCCCGTAGTGAGCAACAGCCCCCGTAGTGTGGCAAGAAATTGAAGTCCACCCACAGTGTGGCAAATTATCCAGGGACCACCCGCAGTGTGGCAAAGTATCAAAAGTCCAACCGCATATTGGCAAAAGTCCATCCTCCGGGTGGCCAGGTATCTTAAAATTCGATTGCAAAGTATCTTAAAGTCCAGCCACAGACTGGCCAAAGTCCATCTTCGGGTGACAAGTTTCAGAAGTCCACCCACAGTGTGGCAAAATTCTAAAGTCCACCCGCAGTGTGACAAGTCGTTAATCGTCTAACTCCATCCGATAATACACCAGTAAGGCATTGTTGCAGCCTATCAAAGTCCACCCACAGTGTGGCAAGTCAGTAGCCATCTGACATCATTCAAAAGGCATCCCATGTTTACTATTCTTCCCATCATAATTATATCCACGCAGAGTTCATTCGGTTGAGTTTATTTCCCTGTTCTTCTGCCACAAAGTGCAAATTTTCTGGTTGTTTCTAAGTATTCAATCCCTGCATACTTCAAATGTCTGAAAGCAACTGCTATCATCCATTTACGTCTACAGTGATTGAATAGGGGAAGTTGTAACACCCCAAAATTTGCCCTCTTATTTTATTACCACTAATTGGCTTACACTTCACATTCATCGGCATTCTCCCAGTGGGTCATAACATTGAATTATGCAGTGCTTTGGCTTCTAAGTCATGGGATCAACGCCATAGGAAATTAGGGTTTTATATCATATCATTCAGGTGGATTCAGAGTTCTGGTTATGTGGCTATTAACAACATCAGTTCTTTATGCACTTGCTATTCGATTAGGGTTTTATTCCCTGGTTAGGTGATCTCAAAGGAACTCCTTCATAAAGGTTGTCCATTGGCGCAACAGGCTTATTATCAAGTTGAATTAGGGTTTTTGGAGTTGGAGAGCATTCCAACAACTGAGATCCTTTATCTTGAAGTTTGATTGGGATTTGTTTGATGGAGATGTTCATTCGTGTGTATTAGTTTCAAGTGAAGCAAGGAGATGATTCGAGTTATTGGTTTTAGGGATTTTATCAGGGCATAAAAGTTCGGGTCCAAGAATTTGGTTCGAATCGAGGATGGAAAAGGTGAACAATCATGATCTATTTGGAAGACGTCATTCGAATTCAAATACAATTCATTTCTAATTCTACTTTTGTAAATCCAATTTCGCTTTATTCATTTCCACATCTAATTTTCAGTTTCATTCTCTTAAAGAATCTCATTTTTCCCAAGTCAAGCTCACATATTAGATCTAAATTCATTCCAAGTTCAACCTTAAGTCAATCAAAATTCATGGTTCATGTGTAAGGGGCCATTGGTTTTTGTTTATTTTATATTATAATAAAATTTGAAATTATGGAAGAAAATAATTGCCTTGGAATTATTGGGGAATGCTGAGGGGCCATTGATTTTTGTTTATTTTATATTATAATAAAATATGAAATTATGGAAGAAAATAATTTGGAATTATTGAGAAATGCTGAACGATTTTTTTTATGAAAATGAGTGCAAGGTTGGTCATGTTGGAAAGGATAGTAATAATGGCCAAAGTGAGAAAATACCCTAGAATGGTACAGGTTCAAGCTCCTTAAAGTTCGGCTTCGAAGTGCGATGTTTCAATTGCATATCGAAATTTGAAGGTCGAGTATTGCATAAATCCAAAAATTCAAGAGAATAGAAAATCAATATCAGAATCGGAAAGGATCTCTCTCAAAATTCTCATTCAAATTTCCATAACATACACAATGAAAGAAGCTTCCTCACATACATAAGAACAAAACGAAAAATCGCAGAAAAGAGAGGGAAAATTCAGCATATCAGTTACAAAAGTTAGAATAATTTGAATACCAAAACAAAAATTCTTCAAGCTTAGAAGAAGCTCTTCAATTAAAAACCAAAGGATTACAAGAGAAGAAGGAAATCAAAAATCAAGTTACAAATGATAAGTACCAAAATAGAATCCCTAACAGAATCTCAACTGAACCTAACTGATTTTTATGGTGAAATCTCTTGATTACCCTCGAATCTCCTTCTATAAAGGCCCGTTTGATCTTCATCTTCAGGGGCTGACCTTTTTTTCGATCTCTTATTTCTTCATCATCTTCTTCTCCCAAATTCAATAAACAGAATTCATTTTCTTCATTCACCACCATTTTTTTCCTGAACTCTTCAACCTCTTCATCTCCAATCCTCCAAATGCTCCTAAAATTTATATTAGTCACAGCTCAAAAGAGATGATAGCAAAAATCGCCGTCCTATCTGAATCTTCTTCCAGCTTCACAATCATATTCTGCAAAATCAAGAACAAACTGTGAATCCAACTGGGCAATTAAGTTCATCAAATATGCGAATGCGACAACAAGGCAAACAGAGGAGATTTAAGAACTTCGTCAACTGCATGTGTGGTCATGATTCGAGATTACATAACAAAAGCCGCAACAACAATGTGAAGCAGATCTTGAAGCAGCATGTATCGATTCTTGCATTGTGATTAATCCAGATCTTCCATCAGTGTGACAACAACAACTTGAGTGATCCGAAGAATCACCGACACACCTTCAGACAGTAACTTCTTCAGCGAATCATCAATACCACCAAGTTTCATCAAAACCTGCAAGAATCAATATCAACCAACTCAGAATTGCATCACAAGAGATCAAGAACAAACGACCTGCAATCTGAACCTTCGAATCTCCAACTCTGTTCATACCATTATCAATCGGGGATCACCTTCGGAGCTCTAACAACAGCGAACTACATCATCTTGAATCGGCATCGCCATTTTGCATCCGGATTCACCTTCAGGTTTCAATCGAGGATCAACAACGGGATCACCAAAGAACATTCATCGTTGCGTCATCATTGTCATCAATCTACACAAAAAACTCCTATCCAGCTCTTCTTCAATCTGCAACATCACAGACCCACGTTCCACAATGTCGATTCATACACAATAGCAAGATTCATGGCCAGGAAAATGGGGAGAACATAATCGCGATTCAAGATTCGTATCACTACAAAGATCGTACCTGTGTACCTCGGTGGATCATCATCTTCAGAAATGAATCAACATTCAAGTAAGTAAGTCACAGATTTACGACGTGATGAGGTGGTTGTCATGGTTTCGCAACCACCATCGGAAAGCATGATGCATCGGCGTCTTCTTTCTTCGCTGGGGAAGTGAAGCAATTTTAAACCACCCACCGATCAAGGACGAAGATTGAAGAGGACGTATTGACGGAGAAAATGGAGTTGTGGCAAAGGAGTCTTTGTCCGGCGGCGCGATGTTATGAAGAGGGAAGGCAAGGAGCGGCGGCGGCTAGGGTTTTGTAAAAGGGGAAGAAGACGAAGAACGCAAGGTTGGATTTCTTCTTTTTTATGAATTTTGATATCAGAGTTTTTTAAGTTAAGGGATTTAAAAGTCTCAGATTCTTTAATTAAATGGATTTAAATTCATTAAACAGGTTTAATGCAACATTTAGTATTTTGTTCAGAATCATAAAAATTCTCTAAATTCCTATTAACGTTGTCGGTTGTGTTGTTCCAAGAGGATAAGATTTTCTTTGGGTGGTCCACTCCGGCGGTGACACTTGTCACCGTACGGTTGGACCACCGAATCTCAATCACACGCGCCCCTACCCACCATAAGCTCAATACACCCTCAGGCTTGCCTGAGTTTGGGCCTAGGATCAAAATGCTATTCGCACCCTCTTTTGCAAGCCCATCAGTTTGTTTTAACTATAAACATTTCTACTGCATCCCCCTTCTTATTCTTTATATTTTTATTTTTTCTGTTTTATACTTGTTCAATTTAAATCCATTAAAAATATTAAAAGGCATAATAGAATTCTATAAAAATTATGGTATAATATTAACTCATTTTAGAACCTTTCCCAATTTATACTTTCTGAATTTCGTCATTTTCCAATTTAATTTCGTTTTTTCATTTAATTGACTTTCTATTGAATTCTCATATGAACACATAAATTTGTATATTTTATTTCTGCCACTTCCTATAACATTTTTGATCCATTATTTTTTATATGATTAGAGGACAAATGATAGAATCTAGAATATTTTTGATGTATTTTTTAGGGCCTTTTATCTACTGTTTTGGTAGTGTGATTTGTATAAATTTAGGATTGAACCTTAGGTAGATTTAGGTGAGAATTTGACATAGTTAGACTTTGAATTTTTAGGAGCGTTTTTAACACAATGTTATAATCAGGTTAGAGACCCTAGGGAATTAATTTCACATTTTTCCATGACTTTTGATATTTTTGTCATTTTAATTCATTTCCATCATATTATGCATATTCATGTTCATTTCATTTACTAACAATTTCCTTTTTGTGCAAGGTATTTTCCGAGGATTTGCTTATGGACATGGATTATGTTTATTATGCCTCGATTATGATTTGTACTTTATAATGTAATAGCTTAGAACTTGTATGCTTGTATAGTTTCTATAATTATGATAGAAAAGATAAAACGAATCGATAGAAAACCAAAATCTCAAAAATAAATAAAGACTCGATCCAACGTCGAGTAAATTTTTAAATAAATAAAACTGCATGTGACTTTAGGATTCCTCGATTACCATCGTTCCACTCCATTACACCAAAAGCAAGCCTTGTATGTTGCACACCATAAGTCGTGCGTCTTAGCACCACGCAATCGACCCACCCGATCCATCGTTTCATCCCATTTACGTTTCATTCACGTTTTTACGCACCATGACTTAGGAGGACCATATTGTTCATTATGCTTCTTGTACTTGCATCTTCTAGTTTAATATCTCTTAGGTATATTTAATCTTTCAAACCTTACTAACCATAGGTCATCCTTAAACTCAACTAACTTAGGGTAAGTCTAGTTTTCCTTTTATAACTTGAGTCTCACTTCTCATATTTAAGAAAAATCAAAACACTTAATAAAGGAAAAGGTGTACAATGCGCCACGAGCCTTAAGCTATACGGGAAATGATTAGTTGAGGTCTCCTTCACTCTTCTAGGATGCTTTACAAACGTTCCATTGGGGGCGATCTTGGAAAGTATTCGCTCCTGTGTCATAGTCTTTAGTGTTGTACATACGAAAAATACAAACTCAAAACACTTCTTCTAAAAGACAACAACCCAAGAAGTCACGTCTTCTCATCTCATCTCATACTCTTTGCGGACGAACATGACTTGTCTCGACAGTTCGAACAGCGATACGATAAACACCCTCGAGTCAGAGCTGGTAACACCTGAGCTAGAACTATGGCAACGTCATCCTAAAAAACACAAACAAGTTTCAGCCTTAGTTAGACGAACTACGGCGACTCTGATCCTCATTTATCCTGATAAGGTACGTAGGCAGTGGGGTAGGGGCCATTCGAGCACAATCTTTATTTTCCCTACATTTCCCCCTTCGTTCCATTTTTTCAATTCCATTTCTTTTCTCATTTTCATTCCATTCCAAATAGCCATTCTTTTATTCAAACAACATATTATTTCTCACCCTTTGAAAACAGATTTATAAGCGTGGATCCCGTCGGGTACGGCGGACGGATTGGGGTGCTAATAACCTCCCAATTTGTAACCGACTTCCGGACCCAGATCTTTGGTTCGCAAGGCCTCGTCCTTTTCCTTCTTCCTTAGGTTTGTGCAACATTACCTTTCCCATTCCTTCGGGATAAAAATGTCTGGTTGGCGACTCAAACTTTTCTGCGCCACTTTCGCGTTTGTACTAGGATGAAAATCCCGGGAGCGACAAAAGGCAAACGGAAAAAACACGCAAAATTTCAGAAGCTTCATACATGCTTGTTTTCAACTCATTTTCAAAACCAAATAGATCATGATGATCAGAAAAGCATACAGAACATTTCTATAACCTAAAATCACATTTCTGGAAAATTTGTTCTTGAGGTTACCTGAAGTGAAGCTTTCTCAAACTAAGCTATCTGGCCTCCTTTTTGGTTCCAAACGACTCCAATGATCCTCCTGGTGAAGCTTTGATGCTTGGAAGAAGTTTGTTATGGCTGGTTTGAGAGCTTTCACTCTTGCTGGTCAGAAATCGTGTTTTGGCTATGGGTGCTTTGAGGCTTGTTTGATGGTTGGTTTATGCTCTATGGATCATTTCTGAATGAATGGTGAAGTTTGTTTTGGAGTTTGATGGTTGGACAGAAAGTTTTGAATGCTTTTTCTCTTGTGGTGATTTTTGAGAGCTTGATGATTCTGAAGTGTTAGGCTGGCTTGTGTTGTGTTATGGCTTGTGTTTGATCCACATAACAAGCTGTGATAGGCCAGAGAAGTGGTTGTGGCCTATGGTGATTGGTATGGGCTCTCTTGCAAAAAGTCAACAAAACTTGTACTTGAGGTATGGGCTCTCTTACAGCTGGCTTTTTGGCTTGTCTTGGTTCAGCAGAGATCAAGGAGAGCCATGGAATTGGTTTTGTGGTGATTCAGCAAGTGGAAGTAAGGTTATGTATCATTTTGCAATTTCCATGAAGTTTGGCCCCTTTTGGATTTCTTGATGTGCAAGACATGAAATAGCATGGTTCTTTGGGAAATTCTGATTTTTAGGCAATATACCATGTTTGTATGATGCATAGAAGTGTATTAGAAGTCACAAAATGGCTTGGTATGTGAATTTGCACAAAATCCTCTTTGGCATGAAAGTGAAAATTATGTGATTTTTGCCAACTTTGCCAAGCCATAAATTGAGTTCCATAATGAATTAGAACTTGTTTTTGTACTTTTTGAAAAGGGAATGATCCAATCTACAACTTTCATGACCAACAATTTTTCATTTGAATCATTTTTGGTTGAGAAAGAGGAGGTTGAAATACTTTCCCAAAATGGAAAGTTTCCATTACAAGTCATTTCCATTTTTGGCAACTTTTGGTTTAGCTCACTTTTCTTCAATTTTGTGAACTTCCAAGCACTTCAATGATCAAATAAAGATCATATAACTTCAATTTGATGAAAAACCCACTTTGGTTCCATTGTTGGGGGCCTCAGATGCCCTGATTTTGCTCTGACTTGCTCAAGAAGTTACCCAGTGAACAGACGGCTTCCACAATGAATTTCTTCATCAAACTTGGTACACATGATCCTTATAACATGTTGAGACCATTCGAAACAAGAATGACCAAAAAATTTGGAGTTATGGCCTCTGAAACCAAAACCCTAATTTCAGGTCATCTGTGTAGTGAAACCCTAGCTCTGCTTCCATGCTTTGCCAGTTCTTGTGATTTTTTTACTTCCTTGATCTTTGAGGGATATGATATGATGATAGAACATACATGGACCCTCTTGGAATGATTGGAGACCTTTGGAGTGGCTCAGATGAATCTTTGGATTGCTCAGATCACAAACCCTAGATGCAGATGAACTCGAACTAATGTAGTGAAACAAAAATGCAATATGAGATGGTATGTTTAAACTAATGCAAATATGAAAGATCACAAGCCATGGTGTGAACTTAGTGAGGGAAAATTTGGGGTGTTTACAGCTGCCCCTATTCAAACATGAGTTAGTTGTGCAGGATGTAAGCGTCTGGCTTAACAGACAAACAAGATAACTTGTGGTTGAATACCAAAGACAGTCCGAAATTTGCACTCACTGGGGAGAAGAAGAAAATTGATATAAGTTGTAAAAGGGAATATAGTATGATTATCAAAATGCGGGCGACGGAGGACGACCATCGAGCAGAGGACGACTGTTGGGGATAAAGCAATGACGGGGACGACCGACATGCTGGGGAAATAAGAAGACCATGATGGGGACGCCCATCAAGTAAAGAAACAAGATTATCTGGGGATTAAAGTAAAGGAAATGATGGGGACGACCATCAGATTTGCAAGGTAAAGATAAACAACGATGGGGATGGCCATCGGTTCAAAGAATAAGTGAAATAATGATGAGGGACGGTCATCAAAGGTGAAGGACGATCACCTAGCAGGGGACGACTGCTCTTTATCGTGACATAGGACGAATGCCAGATAGGAAAAAAAAGTCGACGATGGGGACGGCCATCGGATAAGCATGATGAAGGACGATCATCAAGAGGTGAAGGACGATCACCTAGTAGGGTACGACTGCTCTCGGGGTTTATCATGACATAGGACGAATGTCAGATAACAAGATCAACGATGGGGACGCCCATCGGATAAAACGATGAGGGACGATCATCTAAAAGGTGAAGGACGATCACCTAGAAGGGGACGGCTGCTAAATATCACGACATAGGATGAATGTCGGATAGAAAGGGGTTCCAATAATGGAGACTCCGCTGGGGAAAGGATGAGGGACGGTCATCCATAGGTGAAGGACGATCACCTGGCAGGGTACGGTTGCCGAAAGTATCACGACATAGGACGAATGTCGGATAAGAGAAAGATGTTCTGTTGGGGACTTACTGGGGAATAGTAAACACGGACGAGTGTTTACATCCAAGAAATAAAGGGTATAAGTGTTTGACGCTGTGTATAGATTAAAGATGCAGACGAGCATCCTTGATACCATGATACGGACGAGTATCGGTAGAAACAAACGTTGATGCGTGTTCTGAGATGATGATACAGACGAGTACCAACTGGTTAACAAAGAACACAGACGAGTGTCGAATCTGTGGGGAATAAGTGTATATAAGAGATACGAACGAGTATCTGTATAAGTATGAATAAGTATTATCGGTGTATGAGAAAGACACGAACGAGTGTTCAACTTGCTGGGAGAAGCTTGACACGGACGGGTGTCAGAAGAGAAAGTGTATAAGTTATGAACTTATGGGTGTAAAAGTTATTTTGGCGACCTGCAGGGATAGGATGACACGGACGGGTGTCAATGAGAGTGTATTATAAACAAGTGTTTGGTTTGCAATAAGTATTTTGGCAATCATGCTGGATAGCGGTGACACGGACGGGTGTCAAAAGAGTGTATATAGGTTTCTGTATTCAAAGAGGATGTTTGTGGCTTATCTGTAGGGGGAATGATATGACACGGACGAGTGTCGAAAGGGTACGTATCTTTTGGCAAGTGCAAAGGGGATGCCTTGGCTTATATCTGTATGGGATATGAGCTTTTATATATATATATATATATATATATATATATTGCTGATGAGATACTGTTGGTATTTGCAGGTGACTGGTTCGAACCTGACTTGTGATCATGCAAATGTTTGATTTTTGCCGTAATGCTCCGTATTAGACGGAATGCTACGCTCTGCGGGGGGAAATGACGTGAATGCTATAATTATGCAAAGGAAACGATCCGGGATTTGGATCTTGCTGTTGGAGATCTCTGGCTGATCTGCTTGGAAGGATATCCCAGCTGGGGATGAGATCATTGGTAGATCTGATAAAACGTATGGTTCTGCTTGGGGGACTAGATCACTGATAGATCTATCTGGTAAGGAGATATCCCAGCTGGGGATGAAGAAGCTTCCGTCACTTTGTTGTGTGAGAATTTCAGGCATTGCTCTTCTGGGGGAAGGTCGGAACTCTGTGGGGAGATGATTCCCTTGTCTTTGGGAGATCTGGCACTCTGTTTGGGAGAGGAAAGATCACTGAAAGATCTTCCTAGAAACTTCTGTGGGGGTCCCGGCTGGGGATGAGGGGGCTTCGACAACTCTGTTGGGAAAAAGCCTTTCAGATGTTGCTTGGAGAAGATGTGTTGGGGAAATGATGCTTGGCATGCCCCATGCTACATATTTGAATACCTGCAATCCTGTTAAGACAAATAACTCACAACTATCCCGAGGTATCCCTTACCGGATTCCGTCATAGGAGTTAGATATTCCAGAGAGTAAATACATTTCCTGCAAGCATTTATTAATAATGGCTCATTTGTTTTAGGAAAATATTATATCATGTATATTAGACATTTTCCAAACGAAACAAAAATGTACGAGACGAGGTGTGACTGAAAATTCTGATTTTATTAATCTGGGTTCCCTGAATTGGCAGATACAGTCAAAGAAACAGATCCCCTGGAATGAGGAGATTGTTACAAATTGAGAAAAGTAAAAGTGTTGGCAATGTTGACGATGCTCCGGTGAGCTTCCCTTGCCATGACCCGTATGACCTTGACGTTCTTCTCATCTTGCTTTCTGAAGAAGGTTAATTCTGACCGATGCTTTATCCTTTCGAAGCTTGCCATGTTGTAAGTGATACAGACAAATTCAGAATGCAGTTGTTCGCTTATTCCCTTATTTTGTGTGGATCGCCCTTTCAGGTTTTCAATCCACCGGGATACCCATTTTTTCCTGAGCTGTCCAATGCGGATTTTCAACTTAGCGGGCGTACATTTTTTTCAATTTTCCCTTATTTTTGTCCGAGTCTTTTATTCTGTTTTTGACTCGCCGGGATGCCCTATTTTTGCCTGGACTTACATTCTGTTTTTATGTCCAGCGGGTCATTTTATGCGAAGTAGTTTTTAACTGCATCTGAATTCACAGGGGATAAGAAATCTTCACCATCCATAGTAGTGAGCATCAGTGCTCCACCGGAGAAAACCTTCTTTACTATGAATGGACCATCGTAATTCGGAGTCCATTTGCCTCTTTTTAGCACAAGATCTCCTACTTAGTATTCCCGAAGCCTGACTTTCTGATCGAAGGCCTTCTTCATCCTTTTCTGATATAACTGCCCATGACAGATTGCAGCTAATCTCTTTTCTTCGATCAGATTCAGTTGATTGTACCGAGAATGGACCCATTCTGCTTCATTCAGCTTGACATCCATCAGTACCCGTAAGGAGGGTAATTCAACTTCAACAGGTAGGACAGCCTCCATACCATACACAAGTTGATAAGGCGTTGCCCCAATAGACGTTCTGATCGAGGTACGGTACCCATGCAAGGAAAATGGTAGCATTTCATGCTAGTCTTTATAAGTAACCACCATCTTCTGCACAATCTTCTTGATGTTCTTATTAGCTGTCTCAACAGCGCCATTCATCTTTGGCCTGTAAGGAGAAGAGTTGTGATGTTGGATTTTGAAGTCCCGGCACAGTTTTGCCATAATTTTGTTGTTCAGATTGGAACCATTATCAGTAATGATTCGTTCGGGTACTCCATATCGACATATGATGTCTCTTTTCAGGAATCTGGCTACCACTTGTCTGGTGACGTTTGCATACGAAGCTGCTTCAACCCATTTGGTGAAGTAATCAATGGCTACCAAGATGAATTATGACCATTTGAAGCAGTCGGTTCAATCTTTCCAATCATGTCAATGCTCCACATGGAAAATGGCCAGGGGGAAGACATTACGTTCAAGGGATTCGGAGGCACATGCACTTTGTCTGCATAAATCTGGCATTTGTGGCATTTCCTGGCATAGGCACAACAGTCTGCATCCATTGTGATCCAGTAGTAACCTGATCTCAACAATTTCTTAGCCATTGCATGTCCTCCAGCATGGGTACCGAAGGATCCTTCATGCACCTCGTGCATCAGCAAGTCTGCTTCTTTCTTGTCAACACATCTGAGAAGAACCATGTCGAAGTTTCACTTGTATAATGAACCATTAACATTAAGGAAGAAACTACCGGTCAGCCTTCACAATGTCTTCTTATCATTGGATGATGCCCCAGGTGGGTATGTCTGATCCTCTAAAAAGCATTTGATGTCATGGAACCAAGGCTTGTCATCTTTAGCAATGTCCACGGAGAATACGTATGCTGGTCTATCAAGTCTGGATACCGAAATCCGTGGCACATAATTGGCAGTCTGAACCTTGATCATGGAGGAAATGGTAGCAAACGCATCTGCGAACTGATTCTCGTCCCGAAGGATGTACTTAAGTTTGACTGTTGTGAAGAAAGTCAATAATCTCCTCGTATAGTCACGGTATGGAATCAGATGCTCTTGGTGAGTGTACCATTTGTCGTTGGTCTGATTGATTACCAAAGCCGAATCCCCGAATACAGTTAAAGTGTTGATCCTGAGGTTAATGGCTTCCTCAAGACCCATGATACAAGCTTCATATTCAGCTTCGTTGTTAGTGCATGCAAAGGTGAGTTATTCCGAGAAAGGCATGTGAACTCCTTTAGGTGTAATAAGCACTGCACCAACTCCACGACCATTCATGTTAACAACCCCATCAAACATCATTGTCCACTCTTCTTCTGGGTTAGGCCCTTCAGTGTGAACATGCTCTTCATGATCTTTTGCTTTCAGGAATATGATATCTTCATCAGGGAAGTCAAATCTCATTGGTTGGTAATCATCAATGGGTTGCTCAGCTAGATAGTCAGACAGTACACTGCCTTTGATGGCCTTTTGAGATGTGTACTGAATGTCATACTCTGTCATAATCATTTGCCATCTTGCAACCCTTCCGGTAAGTGCTGGCTTCTCAAATATGTACTTGACTGGATCCATCTTTGAGATCAATAAAGTAGTGCGAGTCAACATATACTGTCTTAGTCGGCGAGCAGCCCACGCTAAAGCACAACATGTTTTCTCGAGCAGTGAATAACGTTGTTCACAGTCGGTAAACTTTTTGCTTAGGTGGTATATTGCATACTCTTTTCGACCAGACTCGTCATGCTGGCCCAACACACACCCCATTGATCCTTCTAATATTTTCAGGTACATTATTAGAGGTCTTCCTTCAACTGGAGGCATAAGGATTGGAGATTCTTGTAGGTACTCCTTGATCTTGTCAAAAGCCTTCTAACAATCTTCGTTCCACCTGACCGTTTGTTCTTTTCTTAACAATTTGAACAAGGGCTCACAGGTTGCAGTAAGATGAGATATGAACCTTGATATGTAGTTCAATCTACCTAGGAACCCCCGAACTTCTTTTTTCAGTCCTAGGTGCAGGCATCTCTTGAATGGCTTTGACTTTGTCAGGATCAACTTCAATTCCTTTTTCACTTACAATGAATCCCAACAGTTTATCGGAACGTACCCCGAATGTGCATTTGTTGGGGTTTAGCTTCAGCTGATACTTCCTCAGACGCTTGAACAACTTCAACAAATTTACCAGATAATCTTCTTCAGTGAGGGACTTGGCAATCATATCATCCACGTAGCATTCAATTTCTTTGTGGATCATATTGTGGAATAATGTTACCATAGCTCGTTGATAAGTAGTGTTGCACCCCAAAATTTGCCCTCCACAAGAAAAGTCATTGTGTACTAAGAGGCTCACAAGGTTCACAAGGTTCACAAGACATCTCATGAGGTTCATAAGATTCACAAGGTTCACAATTAGTCAGAAGATTTGACAAGTCCCTCAGACAATGCATTCTCCTAAGCAATGCATCCTAAATTAGGGTTTTGACTTTCATCAGGCTAAATGAACTTCCAAGACTTCAAGTGAGCTTCATAACATCCTATATGTGTTTAAGAATCCCCATGTCAAGTTTCAAGACTTTCCCAAAAGATTTGCTCAGTCAGATGATTAGATAGGTTAAAATCAGTCAAAGTAGTTAAAAAGTCAAACTGAGGTCAACTGTGGTCAAACCAAAGTCAAACTTCATGATTTTTTGCCAACATCAATTATATGAAGTAAAATTCATCATTTGATCAAGGGTTGATCATGATTCATCAAGGAGATTTCAGATCATCAAGAATCAGGAGTTTCTAAATTAGGGTTTTCATAGGAAAAGTCAACTGAACTTTGACCAGCCATAACTTTCACATGCTTCATCAAAAATTTTCCATCCAAAGCTTATTTTGAAGGAAATTTAATTCTCTACAACTTTGTGTCTCACAAGCCAAGCCCAAAAATGCTTCATTTGGAAGGTATGAGCTAAGACATTATAGGTCCTTTTAAAAGTCAACAAAAAGTCAACAACTTCCAAAGAGCATAACTTGAGAATGGTAAAAGATATGGACATGAGACCAAAGAGGTTGGTTATAGGACTCTTTAAGTTTTCCAAAATGTCCAAGAACACCTTCATAGCATTAAAATTGAAGGATTTGTGCCCTTGCAAAGTTGGGAAATTTTTGAGAGGTTTATGAAGTAAATGGGGTCTTAAAACCATAATTCTTCAAATGGGCTGACTTTTTTGTGATCCAATTGGTTCCATGACATCATGCACAAAATTAACTTAATATTTTCATAATTTTATTCATTTTATTTTTATTTATTATGATTTTTTATATTAAAAATCATTTTAAATTCAAATAAAATATAAAATAGTGAAGATTTAAAATGATTTGTCTTCTAGAATGTCATAAAGTTTATTTGGACTTGATTGATACAAGAGTTATGAAGATCATCCTAAAATAGCAAGCTTATATCAAGAATATTCAAAATTTAAAGGCTAATATTTTTCAATCTCAAACTATCCAAATATCCAAAGTGTGATGCAATTTTCTGACCTAATTCAATTATATCATATATATACAACCTTTAGCAAGTAAGAGAACACGAATTGGCAGCCTCCAAAGTCATCTTCAAACTTCACAAAATTCATCAAAATTCAATTTTTGGTTTCTTCATTACAAAAGGTTTTAAGGTATTTTAAACAACAAGAAGGATCCTTGGACTTCACTGAGTCGAAACCAACTTTCAAACACATCCAATTCATGCTCATATGATCAACCCGAATGCATATTGTTCATGTTTTGATTTTTTTCGATTTGAGTTATTTATGCAATAATAATGAAAACTAACTATGGATTTGTGTTTGTTATGAAGTTTAGAAGCTTTCTGGATGGTTTAATTTGATTCTTATGGACTGTATCAAAATCCATCATTATTAGGGTTTGAAGTTCAAATTCGGGAACTTAGCATTTAGGGCATCTAAATGAATTCTAAGAACGTGGCTGTGACCTATAAGCTTCATATAATTGATCTGAATTATTAATTTCTATTAATGTTGTGGTTTGCTTAATGATTGAAAAACATAGGTTTCTGGTTCAAGAACTTGCAGGAAAATTCGCAGGAATTTTTGAAGAAGAATTCGCAGGTAATTCAAACGGGGAAGATGAATTTTGGCGCGCAGGAAATATTTGAAATTGCAAGAGGTCTTAAAACGAATGTGTTCCATGCATATAACAACTAAAGCGTTTGGCTCAGTTGGTGTGTGCGTCTGGCTGGCAAATGAATGGTCCTGGGATCAAAACCACCCCAGGCCATTTTGTTTTTTTGTTATTTTCATTGATTTTTGCAGGTTAAAAATAAAAAGAATACAACCTATTTTGCTATCACCAGCGCGCAGCTGGTCCAGTGGTTAGCTTGTTGGTCCAAGGAGAATGAGGCCTAGGTTGTGGGTTCGATCCCTGCCCCAGGTGAGTTTCAGTTTTTCTTTTTTTTGATTTGTTTTATTTAATTGTTTTGTTTAACTATTTTATTATTAAGTAAATATAATCATATATATATATATATATATATATATATATATATATATATATATATATATATATAATATATATATATATATATATATATATATATATATAAATAATGTAAATATCTTATATGTTCTAAAATTCTAAAAAAAATATTTTTCTAAATTCTAAAACTAATTTTTATTTATTTGAATTAAAATATGTATATATTATTTAATAATTAAATTAATATTGTATATTAAATTAAAAAACCCTAATATTTATATATATATATAACCCTAGTTATTTTTAAACCCTAATTTATTTTCTAATAACTCAAAACCTAATTTTCTTTTACAATTTTAATTTCTCATTTTTTATTATTCTTGTTTAATTATACTTAAATAAATATTTCTAATATATATATATAATTAAATTATTAATCATGTTTATGTTTGTAAATAAATTAATATATAATTGTTATTATTATTTTCTCATCTCAAAATTCTTTAAAAAAAATTTGTTTATTTAAATTTAAAAACATCTAATTAATTTCTATATTGTATATTATTGTGCTAACCTCTTTTCTCTTATATTTATTTTTATTACTAATTTTTTTTATTTATTTATTCATATGCTTATTATTTAAATTGTTCTTATTATAATGTAATTGTACAAGCCATGTAATAGTTGTAGTATTTTTTATTGTTTATTTATTTATAAATTGCTATGGTTAGTAAATTAGGGAGTGAAAACATGTTTGTGTTTAAAAATCAATTTAGATCACTAATTTTAAGATAAATATATGAACTTGTACACGCACACACGTAAGTCGATCTTTGATCGCCATCTCACTTTCTTAAGGATATCTCTCATGTTGCCTAAACAAAAAGGTCAAGTAAGGTGTATAAAGCAAAGTCCCTTCTCTTATTAATATCATCTTGTCCCTTTAAAGATTATAAGATCAAGTCCCTTCATGGTTGCCTTCGTAAATGATCTTGTCCCTTTCGAATAAAAGATGATAAGTCCCTTCGAATTGCTAAGTACACCTTACAGTTGCCTAATCACAGATGACCCTTCATATGTCTCATACAACATCCAAGGTAATGACTACCTATTCCTTAATAATAGGGATAGTCTTACCATTAAAAGGACATTTAAGAACATAAAAGATTCAAATTAGGGTAGGTTCCTCTTAAGTACTTGCTCACTCATTCAAAAACATTTCAAAAACACTTCACATTTTCAAACAATTTTCAAAACAAAGTCTTTATATATATCCGTACATGGATCATTATAAAGTACTTAAGAAAATTTTTAATCACACACTACACTTCTCAAAATAATTTAAAGTGAGCTAAGTAACTAAGAGCCCATGGATAACCATGGATGTAAAGGGTGCTAACACCTTCCCTTTACATAACCTACCCCCGAACCCAAAAATCTTTTAGGGTATGTTTGGATTGGTGGGATGTGATGGAATGGAGTGGTAACTAATGTGATTCCATTGTTCGGATTTGCAAATAATTGATGGAATGGAATGGAACATGATGGAATCTATTCCATCACATTCCATCCAAATCCTCATTTTTTGTTCCATCCAATTTGGGGTGTATGTGATGGAATGTGATATTTTTAATAAGATATCCAAACAATGGAGTGGGATCTATATTCCATTCCACTCCGCTCCATTCCGCTTCACTATGTTCCACTCCGCTCCACTCTGTTACGTTCCATTAATCCAAACATAGCCTTAAGGTCTTTCCTGTTCTTTTATGCC
The DNA here is from genome assembly GCA_963966055.1 of Lathyrus aphaca. Taxonomy (NCBI): domain Eukaryota; kingdom Viridiplantae; phylum Streptophyta; class Magnoliopsida; order Fabales; family Fabaceae; genus Lathyrus; species Lathyrus aphaca. The sequence continues at coordinate 732,210,365 of OZ014519.1, read as the reverse complement.
CTTTCCTTTGGATAAAATAAAAGTCGGTGGCGACTCTTGCTATCCGCAACATTTAACTAAAGTCAGTTATCTCACCGTGTTACAAGTAGCACCGACATTCTTCAGTCCAAAATGCATTACCTTATAACAGAATGTGCCCCAAGGTGTAATGAAGGTAGTCTTCTCCATGTCTTCGGGTGACATCCTAATCTGATTATACCCGGTAAATCCATCCATGAAGGAAAATACAGAGAACTGAGTTGTATTGTCGACCAATACATCAATGTGAGGTAAAGGGAAGTCATCCTTCGGGCTAGCTCTGTTCAGATCCCGGTAATCCACACACATCAGTACTTTTCCATCTTTCTTAGGCACTGGTACAATATTAGCGACCCACGGCGGGTAACTAGTCACAGCAAGGAAACCGGCATCCCACTGTTTTTGTACTTCTTCTTTAATCTTCATGGCCATATCTGGACGAGTACGACGTAGCTTTTGTTTCACTGGAGGACAATCTTCCTTCAAAGGCAGCTTGTGCATAACAATATCTGTATCCAGACACGACATATCTTGATATGACCAAGCAAAGACGTCAACGTATTCTCGAAGCATATCAATAAGTTGTTCCTTCACTGAATCTTGCAGACTGGCCCCAATCTTCACTTCTTTCAAGTCTTCTTCGGTACCAAGATTAACTGTTTCAACTTCCTCCTGATGAGGAGCGATCACTTTCTCTTCTTGCCTCAACAACCTGGCTAACTCTTCCGGTAACTCATAGTCTTCTTCAACCCCTTCATCAGCTTGATTAATCAGATTGTCGAAGTCATACAAGGTCATAGCAGTGTTGTTGTCGGTGAAATCTGGAGGATTATCTCTGCAAGGGTTGAGATTAGTTCGTTTTAGTGATCAGTTTTAATCTTGTTTAGAAAAAAGTGAAAATGAAGTTATTTATTTTGAAAACATTGCCATTTTATTGTTTTGTACAAAAGTGAAAAATGAAAAGACAGTGAGCGAAAAAAGAGACTCGTTTGCAAAAGATGTCCGATATTCATTAATTAATCATTTGCACAAAATTACAATATGGCCCTATTATAAAATGAGTCCTGACACCTTGGGCAAGATGCAGGACTTGATGCATGCTTAAAAAGACAGGAAATAATAATTACTCTGCAGGAGTAACCCTTATAATTTCCTGGGAAGACCAATTAAGGACTTGGTTCCCCGGGATCCTTGGACGTAGCTAGTTCAACAGGTTGCGGTCGCTTTCCTCCTCGTCTTCCAGATTATTCACAGCATCTGGGGTGAGCACCCCCTACTGACAAATTTGGGCTCCTTGGCAATCTTGTCGGATTGGTCTGTAACCCAACCCGAATCTATATTCCTTCTTTTCCACTAGCAGCAGCTTGCCCCAGCCTTGAGCAGTACCTTTTTCAACAACCTTTCGGGCTTGCTGATAAGAGATGATTGAAGTACCCATCTTGTCCTCCTGGGATGCAGCCAATACTCCAGTAGCCTCAATGACATTCAGGGCCTCAAACCCTTGGCTCATTGTCTCATGGATTTCTCCATCCATCTTAATATATTTGTAAGTAGCCAGCTGGCTAACACATATGTCTTCCTCACCACAGATGGTGATAACCTGTCCTTCCCATTCATACTTTAGTTTCTGGTGAAGGGTCGACGTTATTGCGCCTGCGGCGTGAATCCAGGGTCGACCTAGCAAACAGCTGTATGCCGGCTGTATGTCCATCACATAGAAAATGGTCTTGAAGACTTGTGGACCAATTATCACTGGCAACTCCACCTCTCCCAGAACAGATCTTTTAGAGCCATCAAAAGCCCTAACCACAAGGTTACTTGGCCGGAGTGCTATCCCATCATACTCTAGCTTGACAAGGGCTTTCTTGGGTAGGACATTGAGTGAGGACCCAGTGTCTACAAGCACATGAGATAAGACAACTCTTTTGCACTCCAAGGTTATATGCAAAGCTTTGTTGTGGAGACGTCCTTTTGAAGTTAAATCAACATCAGTGAACCCTAGCCCATGGCTAGTATTGACATTTGATACCACTGTTTCCAGCTGATTCACAGTGATCTCTTCTGGCACGTAGGCAGCGTGCAGAACTTTGAGAAGTGCATCCCAATGGGCTTCGGAACACAGCAACATTGATAGGATTGAGATCTTTGAAGGAGTCTGGTGGAGTTGGTCCACAACTTTATAGTCACTTCTTTTGATGATTCTCATAAACTCATCCACATCTTGATCGAAGGATGATCTATGAGTTTCCTTTGACACAGATTCTTCTGGTATCACACTCTTCCCTTTGGCTCTGGCAACAACCTCTGCCTCAGTGTTGGTTCTAGGGACTTGTGATGCAAAGAGACGTCCGCTTCGGGTGAAGCCTCCGCCTCCCCCAACATTATCCACTTGGGGAGTGAGAACTGGAGAATCAAGAAGGACTTTCTCTCCATTGCAGTATAGATCAACACCATAATTCCATGGTATAACACTGTCTTTGTCGTATGGGATTGGCCTGGGCACTGTGATAGTGACTGGGCTTACTGCTGCAGTTGTTGGGACTACAATGGTCTGTGGATCATAAAAAATTGTTACAGGACCTCTAGTGGAGGTAGGTGAAGGTGAATTGAAGCTTTGTTGTGACTGTTGTTGATGTTGTTGAAAGTTGTTAGAACTCGGGACCGTTGCCGGGTCATAATAGATTGTGACAGTGGAAACATCATTGTTGGTTGTTGAAGTTGTAGTAGCCGGTGCAAATGAATTGTTGGGTGTTGAAGTGACAGATGGAATAATTGATGAAGTTGTAGTTGAATCAGTTGGAACAATGGTTGTTGCAGATGTAGAAGAAACACTTGGACAGATGGTTGTTGCATTTGTAGAAGAATCAGCAGAAAAGATGGTTGTTGCATTTGTAGATGATTCACTTGTTGTTTACAAAAGGGTTGTTGGTGTTGTAGAAGTTGTGGTTGTAATTTGCAGAATGCCTTCCTTAATCAAATCATTGATGCCTTTCCTCAAGCTGGCACACCCATTCTCAGAAAGTTTGCATGATTCACAGCAGGCCTCACAACCTGGAAACACTTTTCACTTTAAAAGCTGGGCTTTAACCTCGGCCAGAGGTGTTTGAATGCATGCAATGTCTTCTATTAAACTCATGGGTGAACCATCCTCTATAGCATTAATCTTTGGCCCACTGTGGCTTGGCATATGATTCTTCATCACATTTGGAGGAGGTGCAAAGTTCAGGGCTTTTGAATCTACCAGATCCTGAACCTTCATATGCAGGGCTCTGCACTTTTCCGTAGAGTGACCAGGTGAGTTGGAATGAAAAGCACACCTAGCATTGACATCATAGTTCCTTGGAAGGTTTTGAGGATCAGGTGGAGCCAATGTCCTCAACTCAACCAGATTGAGCTTTAGGAGTTGTGGCAGCAGTGTATCATACGGCATAGGAATGGGGTCAATCACCCGGTTGACCTGAGATGGTCGTTGTTGAAATGGGCGTTGTTGTTGATTGTTGTTGTTATTGTTGTATGATCTTTGTTGCGGAAACTGTTGTTGTTGCGGAAAATGTTGTGGTTGTTGAGCATACTGAGGAGGTGGAGCAGGGATAGTAACAACAACAACTGTTATGGGCATGTATTGGGGTCTCCCTCTTCCCATGTGCACAGAGTTGGTCTCACCAAATCTACAGGGCCCAGCAAATGGTTTTCTTGTACTGCTTGAACTGGTACCATTATCAGAGATCTTTCCCATCTTCAATAGGCTCTCTATTCTTTCCCCGGCTATCACTACATCAGCAAAGCTGGTAGAAGAGAATGCAGCCAATTTGTCAATGTATGTTCCTTGAAGAGTATTCATGAACATGTCGGCCATTTCCCTTTCAGACATGGGGGGTTGAACTGCCGCAGCAAGTTGCCTACACCTTTGGGCATATTCCCTGAAGCTTTCACGGGAAGATTGAGACATTCCCATCAAGAGAGTCCTGTTTGGAGCCATGTCCAAGTTGTATTGATACTGACGGATAAAAGCTTCAGCTAAGTATTTCCAGTTTCTTACTGTGGCTCTGGTCAGGTGGGAGTACCATTCTCGGGATGCCCCTGTTAGACTATCCTCGAAGTAAAACATTCACAGCTTTTCGTCCATGGTGTATGTTTTTAACCTTCCCAAGAATGATTGAAGGTGGGTGCGTGGGCAGGATGTGCCATTATACCTTTCAAAACACGGGGGTTTGAACTTGTGAGGAATTCTTACCCCTTCCATCAGTCCCATGTCCATTACATCAAATCCTAGGGAATTTTGGGATTCAAGAGACCTCAGCGTCTCTGCAATCTCATCCAACCTACGGTCGTAAACTTCATCCCTAGCCCCAACAACTATAAACTGCTCTTCTTGAGGATCCTCTTGCAAGATCCTACCTCCAGCAGTGTTACCCTGAGTATTCCTTATGACATTAACTTCTGGGTTTATATGAGGCCCAAACTCTGGTGGATCAGTGTGAGGCTGCCCGTGATCGTTGTTACTGGTACCTCCTGTACCTGGATGGTGTTCTTCAGGAGTCTACCTTTCAACCAACTCCCTTAGTCTTTCCTGGCTCTGAGCTAAGCCAGTCATTACAATCATGAATTGGGTCATCTGATTCCTCATCTCAACCCTCTCATTAGCCATTTGAGTCCTCACTTCATTCAAGTCTTGTTGTACTTGATCCATCTGAAGTCCCAAAAGGTTGTTTCTGGTCGGGTACCAGTGTATTCTGTTGACAGGGAACACTCTTCTACGAGCAATGTTTCCTGAAACCACAACAAAGTGAGAAACAACAATAAAACAAAAACCTACAAAACAGAGAAGATGTTAGTATGCAATGCAATATGCTTATTTGTCTTCCAAGGGTATCCAATTTGGTTCTTTGGTTTTGACCTTTCCAGACCTCGAGGAAATGCTGATGATGTTGACAGATAAAGCCCACCAATAAATGACACAAACTGATATATTACAAAGGATAAAAATACATAGTTTTATTACAACATATTCCCATGGTGGGTCAAAATACATCAACAAAAGAAAAAAGTACAACAAAAGAAAGAAGTACAAGCAAAAGGATTAGACATCCAATCCAAAGTCATCCTCCCTGACTTCCTTCAGGAGGGCCTCAGTCACTGGCCCTACTGGGTGTTCTGTAATAGTCCTGATGAGGAGGTTCCTGGTAGCAATGGTACTGGTCAACCTCTTATGCTTATCCTGATCTTATGACTTCTTTAACCTCGCCCAGAGTTTCAATTCAAATATCTTTCTCTAAGCTGCCAACAAAGCCTCCTGGTGCTTCTTCTCACTAGCCTCCAACTGCTCTATCTTAGCCTGAGCCCTTTGATCTTCCTGTGCACGGGCTTCAGTGATCCTGATCCACCTAGCCTGGCTCTCCTCCAGATAGTGCTCTGCCCTAGCCTTCTGAGTCTTTGCCTCCTTGCAAGCATTCTTCAGTACTAACTCCCCTGCTCTTGCCTTTCTGATGTAGTCATCTGTCTTCTCAATCTTGGTCAAGTGCTCAATCCTGAGCCTTTCCAATCTCTCATTATCCAGACGGCTGTCATTTCTCTCCAAAAGAGTCTTCTTCAAGGCTTCAGCTAGCTGAGTGTTCCTCTCTTTCAGCTTTTCAAACTCTTCCATACTGACAGTAGCTGCAGGTTGCACTGTAGAAGGTCCAGGTGTGTCTTCTAAGGTAAATGGCATCCGGGTGATCTAAGCTCTAGTACGGGACCAATCAGAATACTGTGCTGAAGCAATGTTGTTGCACTTGCCAAGGATGGTTGTCCCTTTAGCCTGTATGTTGTCCTAGGCCTAAGCAGCTTGTCTGACAACAACAGAGTTGGGCTGGATTTCACAATAAAGAGTTTCAGCCAAATCATGCCCTTTTGGAGGATGCACCAAAGCATATCCTAATTGTCTTTTAAACAGTAAAGGGTTGTAGTTGATGCAACCTTTTACTCCTATCAATGGCACATTAGGATACTTCCCACAGCTAGTAATGATGTCATTACCCTTGGTGCTCTGAGTGCACCACCTAAGGTCATCTGATGTCAAGGAAATAAATCCCTTAGCCCAGTTCTTCTGCTGATGAGGGTTCAAAAAGGCATCTGATTTTGGCAAGTATCTTAGCAGCCAAGAGTAGTGTGGCTCCCACCAAATGACACCTGGTCAGAAGGGGTACAGACGCGAACGGTCGGCGAAAGGAGAGAACATGAAGATGAACTGAAAAGAGTCGCCAGCTAGGCATTTTTATCCCGAAGGAAAGGTAATGTTGCATAAACCTGGAAAGATATGGACAAGACAGTCGTGAACCAGAGAAACTGAGAAAGGGGGTTGGTTACAACCTGGGAAGGTATTAGCACCCAGATTGTCCGTCGTACTCGACAGGATCCACGCTTGAAAGTCTGTGTTTAAAGGGGGTAGTGTCTATGCTATTTGTGTGCAAAAACTGGAAAAGAGTATACAAGTGTCAGTGCAAGAAAGTGAAGTGAAAATGCTCAGGAATGAGGCTTTAAAAGAAGAATGCTGAAAGAGGGGGAAGACACAAAGACTTTTGTTCGATAACAGTTAATTTATGCCTACGTATCCTCTCGTGCAATGAGGAAGTCAGAACACCGTAGTTAGACTCAAAGAGACTGAAAGATAAATTAACTTGTGAACTGCTTACTTGTCTATGCTCAAGTGTATGTCCTGTCTGGCTCAGGTGCAAACTGTCTTGCATCAGACGAAAGAAGCGAGTTCTCGTTTATGAGTGAATGAGGTGAGAAAAGAATCCCGGAGGAGACGATTATTGTTTGTTTTTAGTGTTTTCAATCTTTTATTGCCTTTGTGTTTGTCATAAGAAAATGAGCTTAAGCCTAAACCAAGGGTTAGTAAACTCATCACATCTTCCCTCTGATTAGGGGTAATGAGAATACCTTAAGTATGAAGTAAACACCTTACACTTAATCACCATAATGTAAGATTAAGATCATTAACCTACTTGCAATTATTTAGATGTTTTTGGAGTTTTTGTTTAGTGTTAAGTAATGAGTTTAAGCCATAATCAAGGATTTAATGGACCCATTACACCATCCTAATAGAAGGATAATAGATGGGAACATTTAAGCTGAGGAAGATACCTCAACTTAATCCATGATTAGGGATTAGCCTCATGACAAAACAAAGCCTTTATTGAAGTGGATTTTAGTTAATGATAAGATTAAGAAGTGAATTTTAGGGTTTGTAATACAACTTGAGGAGGACTTGTCCATTAACACTAGGGTTAGTCCTTCTTAACCAATTAAGGAAGAATTAGAACCCTAATGCAAGGCCCAAGTTACAAGCTTATTGTCTTAGTGATTATTAGATGGATTGATTAAGAGATTTAAACACATTAAGGGTTTAACACTTAGGATTAAAGTTATACACTCCATCCTAAGAGAAGGATGCAGGCATAATCTTAATCACAAAGCCTTAAAACCTTGAAGGTTTAGTCCCTGATTATGAGATGAGAAGAGAAGACACAAAAGATGAAACAAAGGTAAAACTAATGGGGAACTAATCAAACCCTAATTGTGATCATGCTTGGGTATTCCTAGGGTTTATGAGGCTTGCAAGAGATCCTCAAGAAGAGCCACCAAGGAAGAAGCAGATGAAAGGAGGAGAAGTAGAAGAATAAGTTAACTTACTTCACTGAAGAAGATAAGTTACTTGAAGAAAGAAAGTGAAGAGGGAACATGAATGAGCAAGCTCACTCTAATACAAATACAAAATGCAGCAATGAATGCATAAGAGAGGTGAGAAGAGGTTGTGAGAAGTGAAGGCAAATTCACTTCTCAAAGTAACTTACCACCTGAAAAGTTAGTAAAAGGAAATGAAATGAAATGAAAATGAAATGAATGCAAGGATGCAAACCAAAACCAGAAGCATGTTCATGATGCAAATGATGCTAGGAGATGATGCAAATGTATGTCAAAAGATGTGAATGATCATACAAGGGATGAGGATGCAAATGAAGCATGAAAGGAGGCATGAAAGTTCATGAATGTTTATGGGATGAAATGAAAGCATAACATGGAAAATGGATGATGCAATGATCAAACATGATTCTAATGTGTCCTAAGATGTCTTAGAAGTCATGCGGATTCAAGGAATGTCATGTCAAGTTCTTATATGAATGCTTATGCAAGATGTATGCAAAGGAAGATGAGAAATTAGGGTTTTCATGCAACATGAGATGCAAAACTCAAAAACAGAAGCAAATGACAAGATAAAAAATTGAAAATGCAAAAGAGAACCCTAACCCCATATGATTTCATACCCCAAAGGAGGAGACCTAACTCTTAACCCTAAGGGACTTATGATTTTTTAAAGTTTTCTAGGGTTTTAAGGTACCTAAAGGGAAAAAATGCCAATCAATTCAAAAAGGAAGAAGAAATCCATGACAAAATTATGTTAGAAACTAAATTCCAAATGAAGATTAATGCAAAAAGAACCATGGTCATCCATTCTTGGTTAGGCGGAAAATAATTATTGAAGTTAGGGTTCAAAAATGGGATTTTATGAACCCTAAATTCAAAGAAAAAATGTCAAAATGATTCAAAACCAAAAAGAAATTTGTGTGTATGGTATGACAATGTCTCTAAATGTTTAAAGATGCAACATGAATTTTTTGGGATTTTTTAGAAACCTAAATGATATTTTAATTAATTAATTTTCATTAATTAATTAAAATAAACAGTTAAATGTCTAAAAAATGATTTTTTAATGCAAAAAAATAAAAATAAAAATATTTTTGGGTTAAGAAAATTATTTGGAATTAAAATGCTGAATAAAAATATTTTTGGCATTTTTTAACTATTTTAAATAATTCGTACAAAATAAATAAGAAAAATGAATTAAAAACAAAATAAATGAGAAGTATGCTGAATGGAGGGCCTGGATTGAAACTGGGGGGGGGGGGTCTGGGTTGACTGACGCCACATCCAATGGCCCATATTCAAACTTAACTAATCTTATTTAATTAATTAAATAATTTAGATTAATAACTAATGACAAGATCTGGTCCACACAAACACGCGCGGGAAGAGAGATCCAAATGCCCAGATTCAAAGTTTGTCCTAACCCTAATTAAGTCACTAATTACTCTCAGGTGGTCGGAGAAGACCTCCGGTCATCCTCTCCGGCCAGCTCCTCACCTGAAAATTCTCAACTTCTTCCCTAGGTATTTTCTGGAGCTCTAAAGCTCCAGATTCACTCCTTTCACTTCCCTAAGATCAAATCCACCCTAAAAAATAATTTCTTTTCACTTAATCTCAAGATTCGAAGCAAAGATCAAAAATGGTGAAACTTTCAAAAGCTTAGCAAATATTCATTTCTCCACCATTTTCAAAAATACAAAGTTCAGGATCATCAGTGAATCATGCTTTTTCTTAATGGAACATAAAATAGAGGTTCTGGAAAAAATTAATTCGAATGGCTACCTGAGATGGAGCTTCTTACTTTGGAGCTTTCTGACTCCTTCTTCTGTGCAAGATGACTCATATGACCTCCCTGAAGAAGCTTTGAAGCTTGGAAGACCTTGAGAGTGGTTGGTTTGTGAGTTTGTACTCCACTGGTCAGAAAATCATGTTTTGCTTGTGGTGTGTTCTTGGCTGTTTTGGTGGTTGGTTTGTGATCAGTGATTGATTTGAAAATGAATGGTGGTGTTTGTTTGAAGATTGAGCAAGTGTGTTGTGTGTTTCAGAGGAAAATGTAAGAGGGATGATTTTTGTGAACTTTAGAATGCTGAGGTTTCAGGTTGTGTTCTTGTGTATTATGGCTTGGGTTTGATCCACATATCAACTTGTGATAGGTCTGTGGAGTGGTTGTACCCTATTGTGATTGGTATGGCTGTAACACGGTGGGAGAACTGACTTTAGTTATGTTTCGGATAGCAAGAGTCGCCACTGACTTTTATTTTATCCAAAGGAAAGGGCATAAAAGAACAGGAAAGACCTTAAAAGATTTTTGGGTTCGGGGGGTAGGTTATGTAAAGGGAAGGTGTTAGCACCCTTTACACCCATGGTTATCCATGGGCTCTTAGTTACGTAGCTCACTTTAAAATGTTTTTGAGAAGTGTAGTGTGTGTTTAGAAATTCTCTTAAGTACTTTATAATGATCCATGTACGGATATATATGAAGCCTTTGTTTTGAGAATTGTTTGAAAATGTGAAGTGTTTTTGAAATGTTTTGAAAAGTGAGCAAGTACATAAGAGGAACCTACCCTAAGTTAAGTCTTTTCTGTTCTTAAATATTCTTTAAATGGTAAGACTATCCCTATTATTAAGGAATAGGTAGTCATTACCTTGGATGTTTTAAGGGACATGTGAAGGGTCATCTGTTAGTAGGCAATTGTAAGGTGTATAAGCAATTCGAAGGGACTTATCATCTTTTATTCGAAAGGGACAAGATCATTTACGAAGGCAACCGTGAAGGGACTTGATCTTATAATTTTTTAAAGGACTAGATGATATGAGAGAAGGGACTTTGCTTTACACCTTACTTGACCTTTTTCTTTAGGCAACATGAGAGGTATCCTTAAGAATGTGAGATGGCGATCCAGGATCGACTTACGTGTATGCGTGTACAAATTCATATATTTATCTTGAGATTAATGATCTAAATTCAATTTTAAATACAAACATGTTTTACACTCCCTATTTTACTAACCATGGCATTTAAAAATAAATAATAAGAATAATACTATAACTATTACATAAACTGCACAATTACATAATAATAATAATAAAATTAATTAAATAAATAATCGCATAATAAATAAAGGGGTTAGTAATAATAAACAAAATAAATAAGCATAAGATGAAGAAATTAGCATAATAATAAATAATAAATTAAAAGTTCAATTTTAAATAAATAATTATTTTTTTAAGATTTTTAATAAGAGAAATAAATAAATAATAAATAGTATATACTAATAAAATCTGATTAATAGTCTAATTATTTAATTTTATATACATATTATAAAAATATCTAATTATAATTAAATAAGCATATAAAAAATAATAAACTAAATTCATAAAATGAAATTAGGGTTTTTTTTTATATAAAAATTAGGTTTTTTACATATAAATTAGGGTTAATTAATTAATTAAATTATTTACATATAAAAAAAACTATATACAAGTTATAAAATAAATATACATGATTAAAATTTACAAATAAATAAATTAAGAGTTAAAATATAATTAGGAATTATAAAAACAAATTAAATTTTTTAGAACTAAAACAAAAATTATTGTTATAGTTTAATTATCAATTAAAATTAATTATAATTTGAAAACAATAATAATAATAAACAAAACAAAAATAAAAATAGAAGAAAGAAAAAAGGGGGAGGCCTGGTTTTGACCCCAGGACCTCCCCAATACCTGAAGAGAACCCCAGCCACTGAGCCAACGTGCGCGTTGGTGATAGCAACATACTCCAGGTTGTTTTGTTGTTATCCTGTAAAACAAAAATAAATCAAGCAAAAAATTACCTTGGCTGGTTTCGAACCCAAGCCCTTCAGTATATCATACGCGCACCAAAACCAGCTGAGCTATATGCTCATTGTGAAATATATACGAAACAAATAAATAATAAAATAAACACAAAATTTGAAATTCAAATTCACGCCATTCAGATCATCTTCTTCCTTGGAATGTCGCAGATTTTCCTGCGAAATTTGCTGGGAAATTTCCTGCGAATCTTCATGCGTTTTAAACCTGCGTTTTTCAAACCCTACACAACCAGTACAATTACATCAAATTAAAGACATCCTTAGACTCCTTGTGACCTGTACAATTCAATTATGTCATCAAAATTCATTTATATTATGTGAATCGAAGAACCCTAATTTGAAGCTTTAAACCCTAAGTATGGTGTTTTCATGATTCGGCCATGGTTCTTCACAAAAACAATCCAGAAAACATCTATGAACAACAACAAACATTAATACATAGCCAAAATTCATTATAAACAAGCAAATTCAATGAATCGAAGAAAAATATATCAAGAACATATATGCTTCGGGTTATGCATTATGACATAATTCAAAGGCATGTGAGGATCGGTTTCGATTCAGGGAAGCTTAAGGAAGCTTGTGGTGTTCTTAAAATACCTTGAAACCTCTTCTAATATGGAAACCGAAAAATTGAATTTTGGTGATTTTTGTGAAGTTTGAAATATGTCTTAGAGGCTGCAAATTCGTGTCCTTGTGTTTGGATCAATTACTTGTATATATATGAATGATATTAGGTCAAAATATTGTAGGTTTATTTGGACTTTTTGGATAATTGAGATTGAAAAAGATCATGCTTTAAAACTTGAATATCCTTTGATATATCATTGCTATTTTATGACAATCACCATAATTTTCATATCAATCTGATCCAAGCAATGTTTATGACTTTCTAGAAGCACTATCTCATCCAAATATTTGATTCATATATTTTATTTTGATTTAATTTGCTTTTTAATGAATAAAATTCAAATAAATACTAAATAAAAAATCTAAAAATGCTTGGATTGGGTCGTGTGGGATGATATCACAAGGATTGGGTTGCACAATGGTAGGCCCATTTGGAAAAAATTGATTCTAAAACCCCTTTTGTTCAATATTCTTCTAAAAAATTTCCCAACTTTGCAAGGACACAAATCCCTCAATTTTAAGGCTATGAGGGTGTTCTTGGACATTTTGGAAAGCTTAAAGAGTCATCTAACCAACCCCATTGGTTTCATGTCCATATCGTTTACCATTCTCAAGTTATGCTCTTTTGAAGTTGTTGACTTTTTGTTGACTTTCAAAAGGACCTATAATGTCTTAGCTCATACCTTCCAAATGAAGCATTTTTGGGCTTGGCTTGTGAGACACAAAGTTGTAGAGAATTCAATTTCCTTAAAAATTAGATTTGGATGGGAAAAATTTGATGAAGCATGTGAAAGTTATGGCTGGTCAAAGTTCAGTTGACTTTTCCTAAGGAAACCCTAATTTAGAAACTCCTGATTCTTGATGATCTGAAATCTCCTTGATGAATCATGATCAACCCTTGATCAAATTATGAACTTTACTTCATATACTTGATGTTGGAAAAAAATCATGAAGTTTGACTTTGGTTTGACCACAGTTGACCTCAATTTGACTTTTTAAGTGCATTGACTGATTTTGACCTATCTGATCATCTGACTGAGCAAACCTTTGGGAAAAGTCTTGAAACTTGTCATGGGGATTCTTAAACACATGTAAGATGTTATGAAGCTCACTTGAAGCCTTGAAGTCCATTTAGCCTGATTAAAGTCAAAACCCTAGTTTAGGATGCATTGCTTAGGAGGATGCATTGTCTGAGGGAATTGTCGCATCTTCTGACTAATTGTGAACTTTGTGAACCTCATGAGATGTCTTGTGAACCTTGTGAGCCTCTTAGTACACAAAGTCTTGTCTTGTGAGGGCAAATTTTGGGGTGCAACAGCTGCCCCTGTTCAATTTTCTGAAACCTGAGGGGTTAGATTGGTATATGTGCCAGTCGTGACCTGGAAGGTTGAAGGGGATTGAACACAAAAGCCCAAAAATTTGCACTCACCGGTGCGTAGAGTAATACTGATGATTAGTTGTATATGCTTGAGTGGGCTTAAAGATGCCACTTGGAAGAACTGGAGATGGGCTTAGAGATGCCATCAGGATGAACTGGAGATGGGCTTAAAGATGCCATCTAGAGTATTAGAATATGATGATGTCTTTATGTTGATATTGGATATCAGTACTAGGTCTTTGTATAAGCCGTCTCTGAATCATTTATGCAACATGAGTTAAGTTGTTGAATGGACCAGTAGGAATAAATCTTATGATGATTATCCCTTCTGGAAATATTTTGGATTATAGATTGTTTGCCTATTCTCCAATGTCAAAAGAATGTCAGGATTAGTCCTTCTGAAAAAGTCTTGAACAAGGGGCCAAAAGAGCGTCAGGATTTTCTCTTAAGGGTCAAAAGAACGTCAGGATTTGTTCTTCTGAAAAAGTCTTGAACAAGGGGCCAAAAGAGCGTCAGGATTTGCTCTTAAGGGTCAAAAGAACGTCAGGATTTGTTCTTCTGAAAAAGTCTTGAACAATGGGCCAAAAGAGCGTCAGGATTTGCTCTTAAGGGTCAAAAGAACGTCAGGATTTGTTCTTCTGAAAAAGTCTTGAACAAGAGGTCAAAAGAGCGTCAGGATTTGCTCTTAAGGGTCAAAAGAACGTCAGGATTTGTCCTTCTGAAAAATGTCTTGAACCAGGGAATGGATCTTTTTACAGACCATTTGCCTGCTATTCAAGGGGCCGAAAGAACGTCAGGATTTGTTCTTAAGGGTCAAAAGAACGTCAGGATTTGTTCTTCTGAAAAATGTCTTGAACCAGGTAATGGATCTTTTTACAGACCGTTTGCCTGCTATTCAAGGGGCCGAAAGAACGTCAGGATTTTTTCTTAAGGGTCAAAAGAATGTCAGGATTTGTTCTTCTGAAAAATTCTTGAACAAGAGGCCAAAAGAACGTCAGGATTTGTTCTTAAGGGTCAAAAGAACGTCAGGATTTGTTCTTCTGAAAAAGTATTGAACAAGGGGCCAAAAGAGCGTCAGGATTTGCTCTTAAGGGTCAAAAGAACGTCAGGATTAATTCTTCTGAAAAAGTCTTGAACAAGGGGCCAAAAGAGCGTCAGGATTTGCTCTTAAGGGTCAAAAGAACGTCAAGATTAGTTCTTCTGAAAAAGTCTTGAACAAGGGGCCAAAAGAGCGTCAGGATTTGCTCTTAAGGGTCAAAAGAACGTCAGGATTAGTTCTTCTGAAAAATGTCTTGAACCAGGGAATGGATCTTTTTACAGACCGTTTGCCTGCTATTCGAGGACATCTTGAGTAGTGTATGGATCATTTCTGACTCGTTGTAAGTTGTTGATATTGTTTTACCTGCATATAACTATCCTGCAAGGGAAATATTAGTTTGTGTGTTATGTATGCATGCATAGTATGATGCACTTGGGTAAATGTATTATGTACTTATGGATATGTATGTTATGGTATGATGTAAATGATGTATGTATGCATCATGCAGCCTGAAGCGTCTGGGTATCTTCGTATAATAACTGATGGCCAGGGAAAATAAATCCCGACTTGTTGCTGAAGGATATGAGGAACTCGTTCCCGTCTTGTTTGATAACATAGTATTCATAACCTCCCGTCTTCGTTCGATAGTATGGTATCCATAACCTCTCATGATAATATGGTATCCATAACCTCCCGTCTTCGTTCGATAGTATGGTATCCACAACCTCCCATCTTCGTTCGATAGTAAGGTATCCATAACCTCTCGTGATAATAAGGTATCCATAACCTCCCGTCTTCGTTCGATAGTATGGTATCCACAACCTCCCGTCTTCGTTCGTTGTACTCCTATTGAAAGAATAAATTCCCGACTATCCGTCTGAGGATAAAAGAGATGGATATAAATGCCAGGGGAGATGTGACTCGAAGTTTTTATGAAGATGGATATGCCCTACTGGGGATTTGTAGCTATCTTGTGGGATGAACCGACGAGGCTTCGTTGAATTCCTTCCCTCGTTCGTCCTTAGTAAATACTATTACTGCATTTTCATGCATTTCTGGTAAACATCAATCATATTAAGCATCTATGCATTTCTGGTAAACATCAATCATATTCAAAAGCATACATACATTCAAACACAACCAATGGACGTTTCGCTTATGTAAATAGGGTAAAAGTAAATCTGGATTCAAAGATGGAATTTTATTTATATCACAAAGTGGCCCATACATATGCAAGTTGGTACAAGGAGACAGAAATCCTAGTAAGAGGAATTCGTCATAAAAAATTTTACAAAACAAAATCAGCTATGTCGGAAATAATCCTATTGAATTTCAATTCTACTATTACCATTATCTTCAAGTATCTCATCTTCTGCTGTCGAGACAGAAACGATTGGATTGATCTTTATCTGTTCGAGCTTGAACTGGCTGTAGTTTCATGGATGATCCAAACGAGACATAGTCATACGCTTTAATCCCTAACTTTTTCCTGGATTGCCCTTTCAGGTTTTCAATCCACCGGGATACCCTTTTTTGCCCAAGCCGCCTTTTCAGGTTTTCGACTTGCCGGGTGTACATTTTTTATATATATCCCTAATTTTTTCCCGAACCCTTTTGGTTCGCCGGGATGCCCTTATTTTTGCCTAGGCCAGTCAACCTAGCGGGTCTCTTTTTATGCATAGTATTTTTTAACTATGTCTGCGTTTACAGGCTGTGGGAAGTCTTCACCATCCATAGTAGTAAGTATCATAGCACCTCCTGAGAATACCGTTTTGACTACAAATGGTCCTTCATATGTAGGAGTCCACTTGCCCCTAGGATCACCCTGTGGTAATATGATACGCTTGATTACCAAATCACCAGCCTGATATACCTTTGGCTTAACCTTCTTATTAAAAGCTTTGATCATCCGTTTCTGGTACATCTGGCCATGACAAATTGCTGCTAACCTCTTCTCATCAATCAAATTTATCTGGTCAAGTCGGGTCTGAATCCACTCATCTTCATCCAAGCCTGCATCCTTCATAATTCTTAAGGAGGGAATTTGAACTTCAATGGGCAGAAATGCTTCCATACCATATACTAAGGAGAATGGGGTTGCCCCTGTTGAAGTACGTATTGTAGTATGATAACCATGAAGAGCAAATGGTAACATCTCATGCCAATACTTATAAGTAACAGTCATCTTCTGTAGAATCTTCTTGATATTCTTGTTGGCAGCTTCAACTGCCCCATTCATCTTTGGACGATACGGAGAAGAATTGTGATGCTTAATCTTGAACTGCATGCAAAGATCAGTAATCATAGTGTTGTTCAGATTAGAGCCATTGTCGGTAATAATCCTTTCAGGGATGCCATACCTACATATGAGATTATTCTTAATGAATCGAGCCACAACATTCTTGGTCACAAATGCAAATGAAGCTGCCTCCACCAACTTAGTAAAGTAATCAATAGCAACCAGGATGAAACGATGCCCATTAGAAGCAGTAGGCTTGATCTCACCAATCATATCAATGCCCCACATGGCAAAAGGCCAAGGAGCAGTAAACACATTCAATGGTGATGGAGGTATATGTATTTTATCAGCATAGATTTGACACTTGTGACACGTTCTAGAATGTTGATAGCAGTCAGCTTCCATGGTTGACCAATAGTAACCTGCCCTCAATATCTTCTTTGCCATAGTATGGCCACTAGAATGAGTGCCAAAGATCCCATCATGCATATCTTCCATAATCTCTGTTGCTTCCTTCTTATCCACACAACGAAGCAAAGTTGAATCATGATTGCGCTTGTACAAAATTCCATTACTCAAAAAGAACTTGGCAGAAAACCTCCTCAGAAACTTCCTATCTTTGACAGATGCCCCTTCAGGGAACTCCTGGTCTTCAAGATATCTTTTCACTTCATAGAACCAAGGTTTCTCCTCTGCTTCTTCAGTGTCAATCTCATTGCAGTATGCAGGCTTCTCAAATCTATCAATAGTAATCTTTGGAGCTTCATCATCCCAGCTGATCTCAAACATGGATGCCATGGTGGCTAATGCATCTCCCAACTGATTCTCTCTTCGTAGAATATGTCCAAAGGTAATCTCTTCAAAATATGGGATCAAAGACAACACATGCTCTCTGTAAGGAATGAGATTATCATGTTTGGTATCCCAATCTCCTTTGATCTGACTTACTACCAGGGCTGAATCTCCATACACGTCTAGGAACTGAATCTTCATATCAATGGCAGCTTTAATACCCAGGATACATGCCTCATACTCAGACATGTTATTGGTACAATAGAAACAAAGTCTGGCAGTAATCGGGGTATGATAACCTTTAGGGGAACTGATCACAACACCAACACCATTACCAAGTGCATTAGAAGCTCCATCAAAAACCATAGTCCATCGGGATCCTTGTTCAGGTCCGTCATATTGTCCAGGTTCTTTGGTAATAATCATAATATCTTCATCAGGGAATTCAAAACTTATTGACTAGTAATCATCCACTGCTTGATGAGCCAAATGATCAGCTACAACACTTCCTTTAATGGCCTTCTGAGTAGTATACTGTATGTCATATTCTGTCAAGATCATTTGCCATCTTGCTATTCTTCCGGAGAGAGCAGGTTTCTCAAATATGTACTTGATTGGATCCATCTTTGAAATCAATAAGGTAATATGAGTCAACATATACTATCTTAATCGGCGAGCAGCCCATGCCAAAGCGCAACAAGTTTTCTCGAGCAGTGAGTATCTTGTTTCACAGTCGGTAAACTTTTTGCTAAGGTAGTATATTGCCTGCTCTTTTCGACCAGACTCGTCATGTTTCCCCAACACACACCCCATTGAGTTGTCTAACACTGTTAAGTACATGATCAAGGGTCTTCCATCAACTGGTGGCATCAAAATTGGAGGTTCTAGCAGATATTTCTTGATTTCATCAAATGCAGCCTGGCATTCATCATTCCATTCCATCACCTGAACTTTCTTGAACAACTTGAAGATTGGCTCACAGGTAGCAGTCAATTGGGAAATAAATCTTGCAATGTAATTCAATCGTCCCAAGAAACCTCTAACTTCCTTCTAAGTGCGGGGAGCTGGCATCTCTTGTATAGCTTTCACTTTTGCAGGATCCACTTCAATACCTTTTCCACTGACAATGAAACCCAGGAGTTTACCAGATCTAACTCCAAAAGTACACTTGTTTGGGTTCAATCTCAACTTGTATTTCTTCAACCTCTCAAACAACTTACGCAGATGATCAAGATGTTGCTCTTCATTCTGGGACCTGGCTATCATATCATCCACATACACCTCTATCTCATGATGAATCATATCATGAAACAAAGCCACCATAGCACGCTGATATGTTGCCCCGGCATTCTTCAAACCAAATGGCATCACTTTATAACAAAAAGTCCCCCACTGTGTAACAAATGTTGTCTTCTCCATATCTTCAGATGCCATCTTGATCTGATTGTAACCAGAGAAACCATCCATGAAAGAGAATACTTTATGCTGAGCAGTGTTGTCTACCAGAACATCAATATGAGGAAGTGGAAAGTCATCTTTGGGGCTGGCCTTATTCAAATCCCTGTAGTCTACACACATACGTACCTTACCATCTTTCTTAGGTACCGGTACCACATTTGCAACCCATTGAGGATAAGAAGTCACATCTAAGAACCCTGCATCAAACTGTTTCATCACCTCTGCTTTAATCTTCTCTGACATCTCAGGACGCATGCGACGAACCTTCTGCTTCTTTGGACGACAATCTTCTTTCACTGGTAAACGGTGAACCACAATGTCTGTATCCAACCCTGGCATATCTTCATAGGACCAAGCAAAGATCTCCATATAATCATGTAACATTTGAATCAACCTGCTCTTAACACCATCCTCTAATTCAGCCCCTATCTTGACTTCTTTCCTGTTTTCTTCAGTTCCCAAATTCACAACTTCGACTGGCTCTTCATGTGGTTGTATAGCTTTCTCTTCTTGTTTTAACAACCTAGCAAGCTCTACAGGTACTTCACAATCGTCCTCCTTTCCATCTTCAACTTGATAGATTGGACTCTCGAAATTATAATTGGCAATAGTAGAACTGTTATCAACAGGATCCAGAGTGGATGAGGATCTGCATTTTAGTGATGTGGGTGTGTGTAAGAACACATAGCTGACAAAACAAAAATAAAAGAAAGACAAGGAACACAATATTTACGAAAACGAAACGTCCACTGATTTTTATTGAATGAAGTATGCAAATGAAATGACATCCCGAAACAAGCATACCATTATGCCCCGGGTAAGGCACAAGGCTTAAGAGTTTAATTGTTCAAAAATTACAAACTTAAAAGTAACAACACAGTAATAGTATTTACTCCTGACTAAAGGAGATAGGAATAACATCTTCAGCTTTCCAATTATTGAGCCCAGCACCCACAGTAGGAAAAATCCAAGCATCCAAGTTGTAGTCTTCATCATAGTCACCCACAGCATTGATCTGATCTTTCATAATCCCCTGATTGGTGATACGAATAGCACGAGCACGAAGAACAGCCTTCTGGGACTCTGCAGTGAAACCCAAACCAAATTTGTCAGACTTGTAAGGGATGTCAGGAAGTTGACCCCAAATAGTACAACCACCTTCATCCACCACAACTCTAGCATCCTTGAGGGAGGCCATTGTAGGAGGTACTCTGGTGAACACAAGAACTTTCTTGACAACAGGAGGAGCTTCATAATTATTAACAACCCAAGGAACCACTTCAAACGTCTGGCACGGAGTTTCAACATATTCACCTTCCACTTCAAGATATTTAAAGGTGTTCACATGGCTAACTATATATCCTTCCTCTCCGTAAACAGTGACAACTCTTCCTTCTACTGGATATCTCAGCTTCTGATGTAAGGTAGAAGTTACAGCACCTGCCCCATGGATCCAGGGACGCCCAAGCAAACAAGAATACGAAGGACGGATATCCATTACATAAAAAGTAGCATTGAAGACTTGAGAACCTACTTTTATTGGGAGATCAATTTCTCCATGCACTACTCTTCTCGAGCCATCAAAAGCCTTTACCACTATATTACTGGGCTTCAACACAGCATCTTCAGGGCTAAGCTTATTCATAACTTCTTTGGGCAACACATTCAGCGAGGAACCATTGTCTATTAACACATGTGACAGGGTAGTGCCCCTACATTCAAAAGAGATATGTAGAGCCCTGTTATGATCCCTCTTGGCAGGAGTCAAATCAGCATCGGAGAAACCTAACCCATTATCATAGGTCAAGTGCGCAACACAATTTTCAAACTGGTCTACAGATATCTCATTTGGTACGTGAGCAGTCTTCAAAAATTTAATCAAGGCTTTGGCATGAGCCTCAGAACACAACAATAAAGACAACATGGAAATCTTGGAGGGAGTATGCCCTAATTGATCAACAATATCATAATCACTCTTGCGAATGATTTTCAGTACTTCTTCCATTTGCTTAGAAAGATCATCAGCAGTTGGTACATTAGTTTGCCCAGATTCAATAACAGGACCCTTGCCCCGAGCCTCAGTAGTAGAGGTAGTAACTAGAGTAACTGTATTCTTGGAGGCAGCCGGAGGAGAGAAAACTCTTCCACTTCGTGTGATCTTACTAGATCCAACAATATTGTCAACATCAAGGTTTTCATCAGCAATAGGTGTCTCGGCTAAAGGTTCCTGCTTAACACCATGAATATAAACATCGGAGCCATAATGCCAAGGCACTGCCTTATCAGAAGTATATGGAATAGGACCCGGAGTGGTAATGATCATAGGAGCCACTCGAGCTTCAGCAACAATCTTCACAGGGCCTTCAGCAGTAATCTTAACTGGACCCTTACGAGTGATTTTTACAGGTCCCTTGGAAGTAATCCTTACCGGCACTTTATCAACCATATCCACCTCTTCAACCTTCGCACCTTTAGTTATATGTTCAACCATGCTCTCCACGGAAGGTGGGGTCCTCTCAAACAATATTGTGTAATTGTCCATGAGGCGTTGAATTCCGTCCTTCAATCTCCAGCAACTATCCGGCTTATAAGCACAATAGAAACAATCTTCACGACAACCTGGAAAGAACCCAGCTTGTACCAACTTCTTCTTAATAACGGACAATGGTGTAGTTAAATCTGCAACTGAGGAAATATGTGAAACTTCATCAATGGCATTGCCAGTCTTCTCATGATTTGGCATGGGAGCAGTAATCACATTTGGAGTACCCGGAGGGTCAAACTCAATTTCTCCCGCATCAATCATATCCTGAATCTTATTCTTCAATATCCAGCAACTATTGGTATCATGTCCCTGACAATTTGAATGATATGCACATCGTGCATTAGGATTATAACTGGGAGAGGTAACATTGGGATTCTGAGGAGGGTCCCTCAAAGTGATAAGTTCACCCTTCAACAAGTGTTGCAAGGCTTGGGCTAGTGACATATTGAGCTTAGTGAACTGCCTTCTAGGCCTCTGTTGATTTCCATGTGGTGGCTCTGGTGTTGCAGGAGTAGGGTTAGAGATATGAACTGCACTCACAGATTGGTGCCTCCTATTATGATCAGGTTGACCATAAACAGCATTCGACTCTTTCTTCTAACTAGGGGGCTTCTTTGTAGTACTGGATGAAGAAGCACCCACTTGGATCTTGCCACTCCTTATACCACTTTCTACGCGCTCTCCTGTCATTATCAACTCAGTGAAGCCAGATGATGAGCTTCCAATAAGATGACTGTAAAAAGGACCATTCAACGTACATATGAACATATCCACTAACTCCCGGTCAGTTAGAGGGGGTTGTACTCTACCAGCCAAATCTCTCCACTTTTGGGCAAACTCCTTGAAATTTTCTTTAGCACCTATAGACATGCTTTGTAGTTGCATGCAAGTAGGGGCTAGATCAGCATTGTATTTATATTGCTTGTAAAAGGCTTCAGCAAGATCATTCCAATCACGGATGTTGACACTCTCCAACTGATAGTACCATTCCAATTGAGCTCCAGATAAGCTCTCTTGGAAGAAATGGATCCACAACTTCTTATCAGCAGTATGGGGTTGGATTCTCCGGACATAAGACCTCAGATGCAGCTTGGGACAAGAAACACCATCATACACTACAAAAGTAGGGACCTTGAAACCAATGGGTATAACCACCCCAGATATCAAACTCAGGTCTTCAAAATCCAGCCCAGAAGACTTTTTCAACTCCATAGCATCCATTCTATCCACCAACATTTTGAACTTATCTTCATTAGGATCATGATAGTAGTTAGCTTCAGAATCAGAGTCCCCCATTGTATTATGGAGACTGCCTCCCTCTTTCTCAGACTCTTCAGACTCATAATCTTCAACCTGTTCTTTGGTCTTGACAGGACCTCTGAACCTTCTTCCCATGTTGATTAGGCCTCCTGACCTTCTAGTCTTCTTAGTCTTCTTGGCCAGCAGTGTCTTCAATTCATCCTGCCCCTTAGACAAGTTCAGGATCAGCTCTTGGAACTGTGCATTTTGTGCCTGGAGATCTTTAACTGTTTGTTCGAGAGCCATTGCTGAAATAAACAACGAGAAGATAAGAAACCTGTACACAAGAAACCTGTGTTACAATGATATGGTGTATAAATGCGTATGCAATGTTTTCAAGGACCGCAGGATTTAAATTTGTGTAAACAATCAAGAAAGTAAACTTTTATTAGTAATAAATTTGTTTGCCCCTTGGGCTTACAATAAAAATGAAATAAATACAAGAAATGGGGTTTTAAGTCTCCCATGGACGTTTCCTCTTTGTGTTGAGGTATGAGTTGAGATTCCTCTCCTCGTGAAGTTGCTTTGTTAGCTCCAAGATTCTTTCTTGACTTGCTTTGTAATGAGTCTCAAAAGTATCCCTTTGATCTTTCAACTGGATCCAGGACCTCTGTAACTCTTCCATGTCAGTGGGCATGTCTGGATGAAGATGGTATAAAAAGTATCCCCTCCAGCAACAGGCTCCATAGTAACTGGCAGGATGGCAGGATATGGCATCATAAGAGTCTGAGCACGAGATCGCACCCATCTGAGGTAAGCTTCCATAGTAATAGTGTACTTGGGCTCCAGAGTCTTGCTGTCAACCTTGTTCACTTTACCCCATGCTCGTATGAACCTTTGACGGTAACTTTGAAGATCGTCGTCGTAGTCAAACACAATACCCCGAATCAACATGTCATGAGGACCATCACTCCGAGCGTAACCAAACTGTCGTAGAGCTAAAGAAGGGTTGTAAGTAATGCCTCCTCTTATGCCTAGAAGTGGCACATTAGGAAACTCCCCACAACGGTCAATGATAGTAACATTCTCCATAGACCTGGAGCACCAATGAATATCTGAATGAGAGAGTGACATAATCCTCTTGGACCACCTGAACCCTTGCTCATTCTTCATCACTGATCAGGGAAGGTGAGAAATGAACCACCTAGATAGCAAAGGTATGCAACACATCAAAGTTCCTCTTGCCCTTGTAGTACGAGTATGAAGAGAATGTAGGATGTCTCCAAGCAATGTAGGCACTGGATTGTGACTCAGGAATATGTTGATGGCATGAACGTCTATGAACTGATCAGGATTGGGGAACAACACTAAGCCATAAATCAACAAGGCTAAGATCTCCTCGAAAGCATCATAGCTCATAGCTTTCAAGAACACTTGAGCCTTCTCTATCAACACCTTAGCAAGAATACCCTTAACTCCACTTCTCATTTCTAGAACAATGTCTGACTTCTTCAGATGTAGAGCTGCAGCAATAACCTCAGGTTTAGGCTCTTTTTCCAAGCCTGTGAATGGTTTCTGATCAAGTACAGGTATACCCAGAAGTTTGGAGAACTCTTCCATTGTAGGAACTAGTTGATAATCGGGGAATGTGAAGCAATGGTGCTTAGGATCAAAGAACTGAAACAGAACACTCATCATGTCTTCATTGAACCCTGAAGTGACTAGATCCAGTAGGTGACCATGTCTTTTGATGAATTGGGAGTTTTCAGACACTTGAGAAACCAACTCCTTAAGCTTAGGAGGTATGCCTACAAAGTTGATCCTGATAGTATTTCTACGAGCAGAAGCCATGACCTGCAACAAAGAACAAAGATAAATCCTTTGGTCCTTGAAATGGTTAGTGAAAATGCTATTCTTATGATGCATGATGATGCTATGATGTTATGCTCAATCACAAACATGTGGCACACACAAACAAGTCACACAATAGCCCTAGATTTGAAGGCTTGCATGAGGTTTAAAGGTAAGTACCCTCCCCTAAAGTTAGATGGTTCATCTTGTCCTACAAAAGTAACCAGGTTCTAAGGGATCTCAATATCATTGATCCTTCACAAGGGTGGTTGTTCAGTAGGCAACTTACTTGCCAACCAAAACCCTCCAAGTTTAGAATCTCAATGAGTGTAGCATCGAGTATCAACCAACTTCAGTCTTCACCAAAGCCAGTTATCTCACTACTTTTCTAAAGGCCAAGATGGGATAACTAGGGTTCTAACAGTCAGTTAGTGTATTGACAACATATGGCAGCCCCATATTATCCTCAACTTGACTTAAGGAACATAAGCACCAACCAAGAAGTCACACTAACTATGGCCACCAGATCAACCATATCGGTATACGCCGTACAGTTTCCTTGGTCTATTAACATTTACCTAAGGTACACTAGATCCGGGTTAGGATCTTTCACACATAAGAGCACCCAATAAGTAAAGTAAAGCAAACAAAGCAAACAAGTTTAAAGTGATCTAATTCCTAAGGGTACCCCTCTTTTATTAAGTCCCCAGCAGAGTCTCCAGTTCTGTAACACGCTGGGAGAACTGACTTTAGTTATGTTGCAGATAGCAAGAGTCGCCACCGACTTTTATTTTATCCAAAGGAAAGGGCATAAAAGAACAGGAAAGACCTTAAAAGATTTTTGGGTTCGGGGGGTAGGTTATGTAAAGGGAGGGTGTTAGCACCCTTTACATCCATGGTTATCCATGGGCTCTTAGTTACTTAGCTCACTTTAAAATGTTTTTGAGAAGTGTAGTGTGTGTTTAGAAATTCTCTTAAGTACTTTATAATGATCCATGTACGGATATATATGAAGCCTTTGTTTTGAGAATTGTTTGAAAATGTGAAGTGTTTTTGAAATGTTTTGAAAAGTGAGCAAGTACATAAGAGGAACCTACCCTAAGTTAAGTCTTTTTTGTTCTTAAATATCCTTTAAATGGTAAGACTATCCCTATTATTAAGGAATAGGTAGTCATTACCTTGGATGTTTTAAGGGACATGTGAAGGGTCATCTGTTAGTAGGCAATTGTAAGGTGTATAAGCAATTCGAAGGGACTTATCATCTTTTATTCGAAAGGGACAAGATCATTTACGAAGGCAACCGTGAAGGGACTTGATCTTATAATTTTTTAAAGGACTAGATGATATGAGAGAAGGGACTTTGCTTTACACCTTACTTGACCTTTTTCTTTAGGCAACATGAGAGGTATCCTTAAGAATGTGAGATGGCGATCCAGGATCGACTTACGTGTATGCGTGTACAAATTCATATATTTATCTTGAGATTAATGATCTAAATTCAATTTTAATTACAAACATGTTTTACACTCCCTATTTTACTAACCATGGCATTTAAAAATAAATAATAAGAATAATACTACAACTATTACATAAACTGCACAATTACATAATAATAATAATAAAATAAATTAAATAAATAATCGCATAATAAATAAATAAATAAAGGGGTTAGTAATAATAAACAAAATAAATAAGCATAAGATGAAGAAATTAGGATAATAATAAATAATATATTCAAAGTTCAATTTTAAATAAATAATTATTTTTTTAAGATTTTTAATAAGAAAAATAAATAAATAATAAATAGTATATACTAATAAAATATGATTAATAGTCTAATTATTTAATTTTATATACATATTATAAAAATATCTAATTATAATTAAATAAGCATATAAAAAATAATAAACTAAATTCATAAAATGAAATTAGGTTTTTTTTTATAAAAATTAGGTTTTTTACATATAAATTAGGGTTAATTAATTAATTAAATTATTTACATATAAAAAAAACTATATACAAGTTATAAAATAAATATACATGATTAAAATTTACAAATAAATAAATTAAGAGTTAAAATATAATTAGGATTTATAAAAATAAATTAAATTTTTTAGAACTAAAACAAAAATTAGGGTTATAGTTTAATTATCAATTAAAATTAATTATAATTTGAAAACAATAATAATAATAAACAAAACAAAAATAAAAATAGAAGAAAGAAAAAAGGGGGAGGTCTGGTTTTGACCCCAAGACCTCCCCAATACCTGAAGAGAACCCCAGCCACTGGGCCAACGTGCGCGTTGGTGATAGCAACATACTCCAGGTTGTTTTGTTATTATCCTGTAAAACAAAAATAAATCAAGCAAAAAATTACCTTGGCTGGTTTCGAACCCAAGCCCTTCAGTATATCATACGCGCACCAAAACCAGCTGAGCTACATGCTCATTGTGAAATATATACGAAACAAATAAATAATAAAATAAACACAAAATTTGAAATTCAAATTCGCGCCATTCAGATCATCTTCTTCCTTGGAATTTCGCAGGTTTTCCTGCGAAATTTGCTGGGAAATTTCCTGCGAATCTTCATGCGTTTTAAACCTGCGTTTTTCAAACCCTACACAACCAGTACAATTACATCAAATTAAAGACATCCTTAGACTCCTTGTGACCTGTACAATTCAATTATGTCATCAAAAGTCATTTATATTATGTGAATCGAAGAACCCTAATTTGAAGCTTTAAACCCTAAGTATGGTGTTTTCATGATTCGGCCATGGTTCTTCACAAAAACAATCCAGAAAACATCTATGAACAACAACAAACATTAATACATAGCCAAAATTCATTATAAACAAGCAAATTCAATGAATCGAAGAAAAATATATCAAGAACATATATGCTTCGGGTTATGCATTATGACATGATTCAAAGGCATGTGAGGATCGGTTTCGATTCAGGGAAGCTTAAGGAAGCTTGTGGTGTTCTTAAAATACCTTGAAACCTCTTCTAATATGGAAACCGAAAAATTGAATTTTGGTGATTTTTGTGAAGTTTGAAATATGTCTTAGAGGCTGCAAATTCGTGTCCTTGTGTTTGGATCAATTACTTGTATATATATGAATGATATTAGGTCAAAATATTGTAGGTTTATTTGGACTTTTTGGATAATTGAGATTGAAAAAGATCATGCTTTAAAACTTGAATATCCTTTGATATATCATTGCTATTTTAGGACAATCACCATAATTTTCATATCAATCTGATCCAAGCAATGT
This sequence comes from Lathyrus aphaca, assembly GCA_963966055.1. Lineage (NCBI taxonomy): Eukaryota > Viridiplantae > Streptophyta > Magnoliopsida > Fabales > Fabaceae > Lathyrus > Lathyrus aphaca. Next base: position 732,182,350 of record OZ014519.1, on the reverse strand, counting down.
TTATGACTTTCTAGAAGCACTATCTCATCCAAATATTTGATTCATATATTTTATTTTGATTTAATTTGCTTTTTAATGAATAAAATTCAAATAAATACTAAATAAAAAATAAAAAATCTGAAAATGCTTGGATTGGGTCGTGTGGGATGATATCACAAGGATAGGGTTGCACAATGGTAGGCCCATTTGGAAAAAATTGATTCTAAGACCCCTTTTGTTCAATATTCTTCTAAAAAATTTCCCAACTTTGCAAGGACACAAATCCCTCAATTTTAAGGCTATGAGGGTGTTCTTGGACATTTTGGAAAGCTTAAAGAGTCCTCTAACCAACTCCATTGGTTTCATGTCCATATCTTTTACCATTCTCAAGTTATGCTCTTTTGAAGTTGTTGACTTTTTGTTGACTTTCAAAAGGACCTATATTGTCTAGCTCATACCTTCCAAATGAAGCATTTTTGGGCTTGGCTTGTGAGACACAAATTTGTAGAGAATTCAATTTCCTTCAAAATGAGCTTTGGATGGGAAAAATTTGATGAAGCATGTGAAAGTTATGGCTGGTCAAAGTTCAGTTGACTTTTCCTAAGGAAACCCTAATTTAGAAACTCCTGATTCTTGATGATCTGAAATATTCTTGATGAATCATGATCAACCCTTGATCAAATGATGAGCTTTACTTCATATACTTGATGTTGGCAAAAAATCATGAATTTTGACTTTGGTTTGACCACAGTTGACCTCAGTTTGACTTTTTAACTGCATTGACTGATTTTGACCTATCTGATCATCTGACTGAGCAAACCTTTGGGAAAAGTCTTGAAACTTGTCATGGGGATTCTTAAACACATATAAGATGTTATGAAGCTCACTTGAAGCCTTGTAAGTCCATTTAGCCTGATTAAAGTCAAAACCCTAGTTTAGGATGCATTGCTTAGGAGGATGCATTGTCTGAGGGAATTGTCACATCTTCTGACTAATTGTGAACTTTGAGAACCTCATGATATGTCTTGTGAACCTTGTGAGCCTCTTAGTACACAAAGTCTTGTCTTGTGAGGGCAAATTTTGGGGTGCAACAATGGCCTTCTTGCAAAAAAGTCAAAAGTTCTTGTCCTTGAGGTATGGGCTGGTTCAGAGGTGGTACAGTGGGGTGTCTGGTTCAGCAAGGATCAAGGAGGTCCATGGAATTCACTTTGAGGCAATTCAGCATGTGGGAAATAAGTTATGGGGTGTTTTGCAATTTTGACAAAGTTTGGCCGTTTTGAGATTTCTTCATGGGCAAGGCATGAAAACTTGAGATTCTTTGGGCAATTCTGAGTTTTAGACATTGCACAATATTTGTATGATGCTTAGAAGTGTGTTTGAAGTCACAAAATAGCTTGGCAAGAGGTTTTGCAAAAATTCCTCTTTGGTGCATTCTTGAAAATTATGTGATTTTTGCCAACTTTGACAAGCCATAACTTGAGTTCCAAACTGAATTAGATCTTGTTCTTGTACTTTTTGAAAATGGAATGATCCAATCTACAACTTTCATGACCAATAATTTTTCATTTGAAGCATTTTTGGTTGAGAAAGAGGAGGTTGAAAAACTTTCCCAAAATGGAAAGTTTACATTACAAGTCATTTCCATTTTTGGCAACTTTTGGTTTTAGCTCACTTTTCTTCAATTTTGTGAACTTCTAAACACTTCAATGATCAAATAAAGACCATATAACTTCAATTTGATGAAAAATCCACTTTGGTTCCATGGATGGGGGCCTCAGATGCCCTGATTTTGCTCTGACTTGCTCAGGAAGTTACCCAGTGATCAGATGACTTCCACAATGAATTTCTTCATCAAACTTGGTATGCATGATCCTTATAACATATTGAGGCCAATATAAACAAGAATGACCAAAAAATTTAGAGTTATGGCCTTTGAAACCAAAACCCTAATTTTAGGTCATCTGTGCAGTTAAACCCTAGCTCTGCTTCCATGCTTTGCCAGTTCTTGTGATTCTTTGGCTTCCTTCATCTTTGGTGGATATAATATGGTGATTGAACATACATGAACCCTTTTGAAATGATTGATGGCCTTTGGAGTGGCTCAGATGGATCTTGGATGGCTCAAGTCACAAACCCTAGATGCAGATGAACTTGAACTAATGCAGTGAAGCAAAATGCAATATGAAATGGTATGATTAAACTTATGTAAATATGAAAGATCAACAATCCATGGTGTGAACTTAGTTAGGGTAAATTTGGGGTGTTTACAGCTGCCCCTATTCAAACATGAGTTGGCTGTGCAGGATGTAAGCGACGGGCTTACCAGACAAACAAGATAACTTGTGGTTGAATACCAAAGACAGTCCAAAATTTGCACTCACTGGGGAGAAGAAGAAAAGGGATATAGATTGTAAAATAAAGTATAGTATGATTATAAAGTGCGAGCGATGGAGGACGACCATCGAGCAGAAGTCGACTGCTGGGGATAAAGCAATGACGGGGATGGCCGACATACTGGGGAAATAAAGGGATCATGATGGGGATGTGCATCAAGTACAGAAACAAGGTTTTATGGGGATTATAGTAAAGGCAATGATGGGGACGACCATCAGGTTTGCAAAGTAAGGTAAGCAACGATGGGGACGGCTATCGGTTCAAAGAATAAATGGAATATTGATGAGGGACGGTCATCAAAAGGTGAAGGACGATCATCTAGCAGGGGACAGCTGCTCTTTACCACGACATATGACGAATGTCAGATAGAAAAAGTCAACGATGGGGACGGCCATCGGATAAGCAGTATGAAGGACGATCATCAAGAGGTGAAGGACGATCACCTAGCAGGGTACGGCTGCTCTCGGGGTTTATCATGACATAGGACGAATGTCAGATAACAAGATCAACGATGGGGACGACCATCGGATAAAATGATGAAGGACGATCATCAAGAAGGTGAAGGACGATCACCTAGCAGGGGACGGCTGCTAAATATCACGACATAGGACGAATGTCGGACATAAAAGGGTTCCAATTATGGAGACTCCGCTGGGGAAAGGATGAGGTACAGTCATCTAAAGGTGAATGACGATCACCTGGCAGGGTACGGCTGCCGAAAGTATCATGACATAGAACGAATGTCAGATAGAAAAGAAGTTTTGCTTTTTACTGGGGAATGGTAAACATGGACGAGTGCTTACATCCAAGAAACAAAAGGTATAAGTGTTTGGCACTGTGTATGGATTAAAGATGCGGACGAGCATCCTTAAGATTACGATACAGACGAGTATCAGTAGAAACAACGCTGACATATGTTCAGAGATGATGATACAGACGAGTATCAACTGGTTAACAAAGAACATGGACGAGTGTCGACTCTGAGGGGAAATAAGTGTATATACAAGATACAGGCGAGTATCTTGTATGAGTAAAAATAAACACGAGTGAGACACAGACGAGTGTTCAACTTGCTGGGAAGAGTATGACACGGACGGGTGTCATAAGAGGAAACGTATAAGTTATGAACTTATAAGTGAAAAAGGTGTTCTGGCAACTTATGGGGATAGGATGACACGGGCGGGTGTCAATGAGAGTGTATTATAATAAGTGTTTGGGTAACCGTGCTGGGGAATGGTGACACGGACGGATGTCAGAAGAGTATATATAGGTATTTGTATTTGCAGAGGATGTTTGCGGCTTATGTCTGCAGGGGGACGATATGACACGGACGAGTGTCGAAAGAGTATATATAAACATGTACTTGTTGGAGAGTGCAAAGGGGACGCTTTGGCTTTCTGTGGGGAAATTGAGATGACACGGACGAGTGTCGGGACAAACATGTTATGTATAAGTATTTGTTTGTAGAGATTGTTCTGGCGACTTTACTGGGGGAAAGATGACACGGAGGAGTGTCAAAAGGAGCATGTATATGTATTTGAGAGTACAACGGGGACGCTTTTGGCTTTTATGTGCAAGGGAAGTATTTTGTATATTGCTGAAGAGATATTGTTGGCATTTCCAGGTGACTGGTTCGAACCTGACTTGTGATTATGCAATATGTTTGATTTTTGCCGTAATGCTCAGTATTAGACGGAATGCTACGCTCTGGGGGAAAATGATGTGAATGTTATGGTTATGCAAAAGACCGATCCGGGACTCGGATCCTGCTGCTTGTGGAAATCTCTGACTGATCTGCTTGATAGGATATCCCAGCTGGGGATGAGATCATTGGTGGATCTGATAAAGTATACGACTCTGCTTGGGGAAATAGGTCACTGATAGACCTATCTTGGTAATGAGGAGTCCAGCTGGGGATATAGAAGCTTTCATCACTTTGTTGTGTGGGGAATTCAGACATTACTCTTCTGGGAAGGATGGAGCTCTGTGGGGATCCTACTGAGGATGAGGAAATTTGACAAATCAGCTGGGGAAATGAGCATTTTCTGATGCTGCTTGAAGATGTGCTGGAGAGGTGATGCCTGGCAACTCTGATGGGGAGAAAGCACTTCCGGTGCTGTTTGGAGGACGTGCTGAGGAAATAATGATTTGGAAACTTTGCTGGGGAAAACCCTTCCTGCCCCATGTTGCGCTCTAAATACCTGCAATCCTGTTATGACAAAGAAACACACAAGTACCCCGAGGTATCCCTTACTGGATTCCATCACAGGAGTTTAGACACTCCTGGGAGTAAGTAATATATTTCCTGCAAGCATGTGGTTAGAAAGGCACCTCTGTTTTTTATGCAAACATTATATCAAAGATATCAGACTTTTTTTTTGCAAGTGAAATAAAATGTACAAGACGGAGTGTGACTGAAAATCTGATTTTATTAATTCGGGTGCCCTGAACTAGCAAATACAGTCAAAGAAACAGATCCCCTGAAATGAGGAGATTGTTACAGAATTGAGAAACAAAAAGGTGTTGGCAATGTTGACGACGCTTTAGCGAGCTTCCCTTTGCTATGACCCGTATGATCTTGACGTTCTTCTCATCCTGCTTTCTGAAAAAGGTTGATTCTGACCGATGCTTTAACCTTTCGAAGCTTGCCATGTTGTGAGTGATACAGACGAATTCAGAATACAGTTGTTAGCTTATTCCCTTATTTTGCGTGGATCGCCCTTTCAGGTTTTCAATCCACCGGGATACCCATTTTTGCCTGAGTTGTCCAATGCGGCTTTTCAACTCAGCGGGTGTACATTTTTTCTTTATTTTCCCTTATTTTTGCCCGAGTCTATTATTCTATTTTTGACTCGTCGGGATGCCCTATTTTTTCCTGGACTTACATTCTGTTTTTATGTCCAGCGGGTCATTTTATGCGAAGTATTTTTTAACTGCGTCTGAATTCACAGGGGATAAGAAATCTTCACCATCCATAGTAGTGAGCATCAGTGCTCCACCAGAGAAAACCTTCTTTACTATGAATGGACCATCGTAGTTCGGAGTCCACTTGCCCCTGTGGTCTGTATGAGGAGGGAGGAGTCTTTTCAGCACAAGATCTCCCACTCGGTATTCCCGAAGCCTGACTTTCTGAATCAAGGCTTTCTTCATTCTTTTCTGATATAAATGCCTATGACAGATTGCAGCTAATCTCTTTTCTTTTTCGATCAGATTCAGTTGATCGCACCGAGAACGGACCCATTCTGCTTCATTCAGCTTGACATCCATCAGTACCCGCAAGGAGGGTAATTCAACTTCAACAAGTAAGACTGCCTCCATACCATACATAAGATGATACGGTGTTGCCCCAGTGGATGTTCTGATTGAGGTACGGTACCCATGCAAGGCAAATGGTAGCATTTCATGCCAGTCTTTGTATGTGATCACCATCTTTTGCACAATCTTCTTGATATTCTTGTTAGCTGCCTCAACAACGCCATTCATCTTTGGCCTGTAAGGAGAAGAGTTGTGATGTTGAATCTTGAAGTCCCGACACAGTTCTGCCATCATTTTACTGTTCAAATTGGAACCATTATCAGTAATGATTCGCTCGGGTACTCCATACCGACAAATGATGTCTCTTTTCAAAAATCGGGCTACCACTTGTCTGGTGACGTTCGCATACGAAGCTGCTTCAACCCACTTGGTAAAATAGTCAATGGCTACCAGGATGAATCTGTGGCCATTTGAAGCAGTCGGCTCGATCTTTCCAATCATATCAATGCCCCACATGGCAAAGGGACAAGGTGAAGACATTACATTCAAAGGATTCGGAGGCACATGCATTTTATCTGCATAAATCTGGCATTTGTGGCACTTTCTGGCATAAGCACAACAATATGCATCCATTGTGATCCAGTAGTAACCTGATCGTAATAATTTTTTAGCCATTGCATGCCCTCCAGCATGGGTAGCAAAAGATCCTTCATGCACCTCGTGCATCAGCAAGTCTGCCTCTTTCTTATCAACACATCTGAGAAGCACCATGTCAAAGTTTCTCTTGTACAAGGAGCCATCAGCATTCAGGAAGAAACTACCAACCAGCCTTCTTAGTGTCTTCTTATCATTGGATGATGCCCCAGGTGGGTATGTTTGATCATCTAAGAAGCATTTGATGTCATGGAACAAAGGCTTGTCATCTTTAGCAATGTCCATGGAGAATATGTATGCCGGTCTGTCAAGTCTGGATACTAAAATCCGAGGCACAAAGTTGGCAGCTTGAACTTTGAGCATTGAGGAAATGGTAGCCAGAGCTTCTGCAAATTGATTTTCATCTCGAGGGATATACTCAAGTTTTACTGTGGTGAAGAAAGTCAGTAATCTCCTCGTATAATCCCGGTATGGGATCAGATGCTCCTGGTGAGTGTACCATTTGCCGTTGGTTTGATTGATTACCAGAGCTGAATCTCTGAATACAGTTAAAGTCTTGATCCTGAGGTCAATGGCTTCCTCAAGACCCATGATACAGGCTTCGTATTCAGCTTCGTTGTTAGTGCAGTTAAAGGTGAGTTTTGCCGAGAAAGGCATGTGAACTCCCTTAGGTGTAATGAGTACTGCACCAACTCCACGACCATTCATATTAACAGCCCCATCAAACATCATTGTCCATTCTTCTTCCGGGTCAGGCCCTTCAGTGTGAACAGGCTCTTCATGATCTTTTACTTTCAGGAACATGATGTCCTCATCAGGGAAGTCAAATCTCATAGGCTGGTAATCATCAATGGGTTGCTCAGCCAGATAGTTAGACAGCACACCGCCCTTGATGGCCTTTTGAGATGTGTACTGAATGTCATATTCTGTGAGAATCATTTGCCATATTGCAACCCGTCCGGTTAGTGCTGGCTTCTCAAATATGTACTTGATTGGGTCCATCTTTGAAATCAACAAGGTAGTGTGAGTCAACATATACTGTCTTAGTCGGCGAGCAGCCCACGCTAAAGCACAACAAGTTTTCTCGAGCAGTGAATAACGCTGTTCACAGTCGGTAAACTTTTTGCTTAGGTAGTATATTGCATACTCTTTTCGACCAGACTTGTCATGCTGCCCCAGCACACACCCCATTGACTCTTCTAATACTGTCAAGTACATTATTAGAGGTCTTCCTTCGACGGGAGGCATAAGGATTGGAGGTTCTTGTAAGTATTCCTTGATTTTGTCAAAAGCCCTCTGGCAGTCTTCATTCCACCTGACCGTTTGCTCTTTTCTTAATAACTTGAACAAGGGTTCACAGGTTGCAGTAAGATGAGATATGAACCGTGATATGTAGTTCAATCTACCTAGGAACTCCCGAACCTCTCTTTCAGTCTTTGGTGCAGGCATCTCTTGAATGGCTTTGACTTTGTCAGGGTTAACTTCAATTCCCTTTTCACTTACAATGAACCCCAACAGCTTACCGGAACGCACCCCAAATGTGCACTTGTTGGGGTTTAGCTTCAGCTGATACTTCCTCAGGCGCTTGCACAGCTTTAACAGATTTATCAGTTGGTCTTCTTCTGTGAGGGACTTGGCAATCATGTCATCCACATAACATTCAATTTCTTTGTGGATCATATCGTGGAATAATGTTACCATAGCCCGTTAATAAGTGGCACCAGCATTATTTAGTCCGAATGGCATTACCTTATAACAGAATATGCCCCAGGGTGTGATGAAAGTTGTCTTCTGTTGCACCCCAAAATTTGCCCTCACAATACAAGGCTTTGTGTGCTAAGAGGTTCACAAGGTTCACAAGATTCACAAGACACCTTATGAGGTTCACAAGACCTCTCATGAGGTTCATGAAGTTTACAAGACATCTTATGAGGTTCACAAGGATCACAAGACATCTTATGAGGTTCACAAAATTCACAATGGGTCAGAAGATTTGACAATTCCCTCAGACAATGCATCCTCCTAAGCAGTGCATCCAAAACTAGGGTTTTGACTTTAATCAGACTAAATGGACTTCCAAGACTTCAAGTGAGCTTCATAACATCTTACATGTGCTTAAGAATCCCCATGACAAATTTCAGAACTTTTCTCAAAGATTTGCTCAGTCAAATGATCAGATAAGTTAAAATCAGTCAAAGCAGTTAAAAGTCAAACTGAGGTCAATTGAGTCAAACCAAAGTCAAACTCCATGATTTTTTTCCAACATCAAGTATGTGAATTAAAATTCATCATTTGATCAAGGGTTGATCATGATTCATCAAGGATATTTCAGATCATCAAGAATCAGAGGTTTCTAAATTAGGGTTTCCTTAGGAAAAGTCAACTGAACTTTGACCAGTCATAACTTTCACATGCTTCATCACATTTTTTCCATCCAAAGCTCATTTTGAAGAAAATTTAATTCTCTACAACTTTGTGTCTCACAAGCCAATCCCAAAAATGCTTCATTTGGAAGGTATGAGCTAAGACATTATAGGTCCTTTTGAAAGTCAACAAAAAGTCAACAACTTCAAAAGGGCATAACTTGAGAATGGTAAATGATATGGACATGAAACCAATGGGGTTGGTTAGAGGACTCTTCAAGCTTTCCAAAATGTCCAAGAACACCCTCATAGCATTAAAAGTGAAGGATGTGTGCCCTTGCAAAGTTGGGAAATTTTTGGTTGGTGTATGAAGAAAATAGGGTCTTAAAACCAAATTTTTCTAAATGGGCTGAACTTTTTGTGACCCAAAGTGTTCCATGACATCATGCACGAAAATTATTTGATATTTTCATAATTTTATTTTATTTATTTTATTTATTATGATTTTTTATGTTAAAAATCATTTTAAATTTAAATAAAATATCAAAAATGAAAATTCAAAATATATTTTTGTGCTAGAAAGTCATTAACATAAATTGGATTGAATTGATACACAATTGATGATGATTGGCTTGAAATAGAAAGGTCTTATTCAAAAATATATGAAATTTAAGATCTAATCTTTTTCAATCTCCAAAATCAAAAAAAATCCATACAATGATCCAATCTTTCTGACCTAATTCATTCACTATAAGTATATGAAGAGAACACAATGCATAGGGACGAATTTCACAGCCTCAAGAGTAAGTTTGCACATTCAAAAAAATTCATCAAAACTCAAATTCGGATTCCCTCATTCAAGCCCTTTCAAGACAATTTGAAGGTTGCAACTTGTTCCTGGATGTTCATAGAGTAATTTTGGATCATAACATTGTTCATTCATGCCCTAAATCGCACAAACCGAATGCATCCCTTTCACATTTTGAAATTTTTAGATTTGATTGATTCATGTATTAATATTGAAAACTAATCATATATTTGTGTTTGTTGTGATGTTTAGAAGCTTTTTGCATAGATTAATTGAATTATTGTGGACTGTATTGAAGATTGCCATTGTTAGGGTTTGGAGCTTCAAAACGGGAACCCTAAATTTAGGACTTTAAAATCAATTCTAAAACCATGGCTGTGATGTATGGACCTTGTCCAATTGATCTGGGTTACTAATTTTGGTTGATACGGTGGTTTGCATGATGTTTCGAAAAACACAGGTTTAGGGTTTTGAAAAATTCGCAGGAAATTGCCCAGGAATATTCGCAGGAAAAAACGCAGGTCTGGAGGAGGAAGAAGACCCCTGGCGCGAATTTCAGAATTCAAATATTTGTTGTTTTTTTATTATTTATGTTTGATTTATATTCCACAGCGTGCGCGTTGGCTTGATGGTTGGAAGCTTGTCCCTATGAGGGTTAGGTCCTTGGTTCGAATCCTGGATGCAGCAACTTTTTCTTATTTTTCCATTTAAACACAAGACTTAATATATAATTGATTGTGGTGGTTATACTATCAGTTGCGCCCTCCCGGCTGGATGGTAAGTGTGCTTGCGTATTGTGTGAAGGTCCTGGGTTCGAATCCCTCCCCAGGCCTTTTTGTGTTATTTGTTTTGTTTTGTCATGATTTTTCCAGGTTAACAACAAAACCAAATGGGGTGTTCTCCCTATCACCTGCGCGCGCATGGCCCAGTGGCTGGTGTATTGGTCTTGAGGGTTGAAAGCTTAGGGACTGGGTTCAAATTCCAGCCCAGGTAAGTTTTGTTTTTTTCATTCTTTTTCTGTTTTTCTTATTTAATTAATTTATATTATAGTTAAATAAATTTAAATAATAGAAAAAAGTAGAATGTTTATATTATTATTTTCTTATTACAATTTAGAATTTTTTTTTTTTATTAAATCTTATTAGAAAAATTATTTATTTTTTGTAAATTGTTAATTTTGTATAATTTTATATAGTTATTAATTAATTCTAATTTATTATTCTAAAAAAACATATAAACCCTAATTTTCTAAAACCCTAAAACATTCTTTACAACCTAATTATTTTTTATAAACCCTAATTGTAAATATTAATTTATTTGTTAATTTTATTTTTTAATAAACTTTAATTATATGTATATATTTTATAATTTGTTTATAATTATTATTTAATTCTTGTATGTAAATAATTTTCAGATTATGCTTAAAGTAATTAAAACTCTTAATTTAATTTTGTAAATATAATTTATTTTCATAATATGTTTATAATTAACCTTATTTTTATAATGTGTATATAATTTAAAAAAACTTTATAATAATTAGTATATTATTGTTTATGTTTTCTTCTTAATCTTAAAAAATAATTGTTTATAAAAAAAATTGAATTTTTAATTATTATGCTAATATTCTTGTTTATTTTATTAATTCTATTTATTCTCATATGATATTTATTTTATTGTTACTAACCCCATTTTTATATATATATTTTGATTTATTATTATTATTGTTACTAACCCAATTATTTATTATTACTTATTTTGCTTGTTTATTTAATCTGTTTTAATTATCATTATCATGTAATTGTCTCCTTTATGTAATATTTTAGTAGTAATGCTTAATATTTATTTTTTGGTTAGTAAAATAGGGAGTGAAACATGTTTGTATTTTAAAAAATTAATTTAGATCATTAACTTAAAAGATAAATATTTGAAATTGTACACTCACACACGTAAGTCGATCTTTGATCGCCATCTCACTTCCTTAAGGATACCTCTCATGTTGCCTAAACAAAAGGTCAAGTAGGGTGTATAAAGCAAAGTCCCTCATTTCACATCATCTAGTCCCTAAACAGATAAAAAGATCAAGTCCCTTCGAATGTTGCCTTCGTAATGATCTTGACCCTTTCGAATAAAGATGATAAGTCCCTTCGAATTGCTTATACACCCCACAGTTGCCTAAATAACAGATGTCCCTTCATTTGTCCCTCACATCCAAGGTAATGACTACCTATTCCTTAATAATAGGGATAGTCTTACCATTTAAAGGATTCAAGAACAGAAAAGACTTAAACTTAGGGTAGGTTCCTCTTAGATACTTGCCTACTCTTCAAAATATTTCAAACACTTCATACATTTCAAACAATTTTCAAAACAAAGGTTTTATATACATCCGTACATGGATCATTATAAAATACTTAAGAAAATTTCTATTCACACACTTCACATTTCAAAAACATTTTAAAGTGAGCTAAGTAACTAAGAGCCCATGGATAACCATGGATGTAAAGTGTGCTAACACCTTCCCTTTACATAACCTACCCCCCGGACCCAAAAAATCTTTTAAAAGGTCTTTCTTGTTCTTTTATGCCTTTCCTTTGGATAAAATAAAAGTCGGTGGCGACTCTTGCTATCCGCAACATAACTAAAGTCAGTTCTCCCACCGTGTTACAGAACTGGCGACTCTGCTGGGGATTTGTTAAAGAGGGGTACCCTTAGGAATTAGATCACTCTAAAATTGTTTGCCTTGTTTGCTTTATACTTATCTTGTTGGGTGCTCTTATGTGTGAAAGATCCTAACCCGGATCTAGTGTACCTTAGGTAAATGGCAATAGACCAAGGAAACTGTACGGCGTATACCGATATGGTTGATCTGGTGGCCATAGTTAGTGTGACTTCTTTGTTGGTGCTTATGTTCCTTAAGTCAAGTTGAGGATAATATGAGGCTGCCATATGTTGTCAATACACTAACTAACTTTTAGAACCCTAGTTATCCCATCTTGGCCTTTAGAAAAGTAGTGAGATAACCGGCTTTGGTGAAGACTGAAGTTGGTTGATACTCGATACTACGCTCATTGAGATCTTAAACTTGGAGGGTTTTGGTTGGCAAGTAAGTTGCCTACTGAATAACCACCCTTGTGAAGGATCAATGATATTGAGATCCCTTAGAACCTGGTTACTTTTGTAGGACAGGATGAACCATCTAAACTTCAGGGGAGGGTACTTACCTTTGAACCTCATGCAAGCCTTTAAACCTAGGGCTATTGTGTGACTTGTTTGTGTGTGCCACATGTTTGTGATTGAGCATAACATCATAGCATCATCATGCATCATAAGCATAGCATTTTCACTAACCATTTCAAGGACCAAAGGATTTATCTTTGTTTTTTGTTGCAGGTCATGGCTTCTGCTCGTAGAAACACTATCAGGATCAACTTTGTAGGCATACCTCCTAAGCTTAAAGAGTTGATTTCTCAAGTGTCTGAACACTCCCAGTTCATCAAGAGACATGGTCACCTACTGGATCTAGTCACTTCAGGGTTCAATGAAGACATGATGAGTGTTCTGTTTCAGTTCTTTGATCCTAAGCACCATTGTTTCACATTCCCCGACTACCAGCTGGTTCCTACAATGGAAGAGTTCTCTAAACTTCTGGGTATACCTGTACTTGATCAGAAACCATTCACAGGTTTGGAAAAAGAACCTAAACCTGAGGTTATTGCTGCAGCTTTACATCTGAAGAAGGCTGACATTGTTCTAGAAACGAGAAGCGGAGTTAAGGGTATTCTTGCTAAAGTGTTGATAGAAAAGGCTCAAGTGTTCTTGAAAGCTATGAGCTATGATGCTTTTGAGGAGATCTTAGCCTTGTTGATTTATGGCTTAGTGTTGTTCCCCAATCCTGATCAGTTCATAGACGTTCATGCCATCAATATATTCCTGAGTCACAATCCAATTCCTACATTGCTTGGAGACATCCTGCATTCTCTTCATACTCGTACTACGAAGGCACGAGGAACTCTGATGTGCTGCATACCTTTGCTATCTAGGTGGTTTATTTCTCACCTTCCTCGCTCAGTAATGAAGAATGAAAAAGGGTTCAGGTGGTCCAAAAGGATCATGTCACTCTCGCATTCAGATATTCATTGGTGCTCCAGATCTATGGAGAATGTCACTATCATTGACCGTTGTGGGGAGTTTCCTAATGTGCCACTTCTAGGCATAAGAGGAGGAATTACTTACAACCCTTCCTTAGCTTTACGACAGTTTGGTTACGCCCGGAGTGATGGTCCTCATGACATGTTGATTCAGGGTATTGTGTTTGATTACGACAACGACCTGCAAGGTTACCGTCAGAGGTTCATACGAGCATGGGGAAAAGTGAACAAGGTTGACAGCAAGACTCTGGAGCCTAAGTACACTATTCCTATGGAGGCTTATCTCAGATGGGTGCGATCTCGTGCTCAGACTCTCATGATGCCATATCCTGCTATCATGCCAGTTACCATGGAACTTGTTGCTGAAGGAGATACTTCTTATACCATCCTTCACCCAGACATGCCTACTGACATGGAAGATTTACAGAGTTCCTGGATCCAGTTGAAGGAGCAAAGGGATACCTTCGAGGCTCATTACAAAACAAGCCAAGAAAGAATCCTGGAACTAACAAAGCAACTTCACGAGGAGCGGAATCTCAACTCATACCTCAACACAAAGAGGAAGCGTCCATGGGAGACTTAAAACCCCATTTCTTGTATTTATTACATTTCATTTTCTGTAAGCCCAAGAGGCAAAACCAATTCATTACTAATAAAAGTTTACTTTCTTGATTGTTTAAGCAAATTTAAATCCTGCGGTCCTTGAAAACATTGCATACGCATTCACATATCATATCATTGCATCACAGGTTTATTGTGCACAGGTTTCTCATCTTCTCGCTGTTTATTTCAGCAATGGCTCTTGAACAAACAGTTAAGGATCTCCAGGCACAAAATGCACAGTTCCAAGAGCTGATCCTGAACTTGTCCAAGGGGCAGGATGAATTGAAGACACTGCTGGCCAAGAAGACTAAGAAGACTAGGAGGTCAGGTGGACTGATCAACATGGGAAGAAGGTTCAGAGGTTCTGTCAAGACCAAAGAACAGGTTGAAGACTATGAGTCTGAAGAGTCTGAGAAAGAGGGAGGCAGTCTCCACAATACCATGGGGGACTCTGATTCTGAAGCTAACTACTATCATGAGCCCAATGAAGATAAGTTTAAAATGCTGGTGGATAGAATGGATGCTATGGAATTACAAAAGTCTTCTGGGCTGGATTTTGAAGACCTGAGTTTTATATCTGGGGTGGTTATACCCATTGGTTTCAAGGTTCCTACTTTTGTTGTTTATGATGGTGTCTCTTGTCCCAAGCTGCATCTGAGGTCTTATGTCCGGAGGATCCAACCCCATACTGCTGATAAGAAGTTGTGGATCCATTTCTTCCAAGAGAGCTTATCTGGAGCTCAATTGGAATGGTACTATCAGCTGGAGAGTGTCAACATCCGTGATTGGAATGATCTTGCTGAAGCCTTCTATAAGCAATATCAATACAATGCTGATTTAGCCCCTACTCGCATGCAACTACAGAGCATGTCTATGGGTGCTAAAGAGAGCTTCAAGGAATATGCTCAGAAGTGGAGAGACTTGGCTGGAAGAGTGCAACCACCTCTAACTGACAGAGAATTAGTTGATATGTTCATGTGTACGTTGAATGGTCCCTTTTACAGTCATCTCATTGGAAGCTCATCATCTGGCTTCACTGAGTTGATAATGACAGGAGAGCGCGTAGAAAGTGGTATAAGGAGTGGCAAGATTCAAGTGGGTGTTTCTTCATCAGGTACTGCAAAGAAGCCTCCCAGTGGGAAGAAAGAGTCAAATGCTGTTTATGGTCAACCTGATCGTAATAGAAGGCATCAGTCTGTGAGTGCAGTTCATATCTCCAATCAAACTCCTGCAACACCAGAGCAGCCACAGAGAAATCAACAGAGGGCTAGAAGGCAGTTCACTAAGATCAACATGTCAATGGCCCAAGCCTTGCAACACTTGTTGAAGGCTGAACTTATCACCCTGAAAGATCCTCCTCAGAATCCTAATGTTACCTCTCCCAGGTATAATCCTAATGCACGATGTGCATATCATTCGAATTGTCAGGGACATGATACCAATAGTTGCTGGGTATTGAAGAACAAAATTCAAGATATGATTGATGCTGGAGAGATTGAGTTTGACCCTCCGGGTACTCCAAATGTGATTACTGCTCCCATGCCAAATCATGAGAAGACTGTCAATGCCATTGATGAGGATTCACATATTTCCTCAGTTGCAGATTTGACTACACCATTGTCTGTTATAAAGAAGAAGTTGGTACAAGCTGGGTTCTTTCCAGGTTGTCATGAAGATTGTTTATATTGTACCTATAAGCCGGATAGCTACTGGAGATTGAGGGATGGAATTCAACGTCTCATGAATAACTATACCATAGTGTTTGAGAGAACTCCACCTTCTGTAGAGAGTATGGTTGATCATATAACTAAGCGTGCGAAGGTTGAAGAGGTGGATATGGTTGATAAGCTGCCGGTGAGGATTACTTCCAAGGGTCCTGTCAAAATTACTCATAAGGGTCCAATTAGATTACTGCTGAAGGTCCTGTGAAGATTGTTGTCGAAGCTAGAGTGGCTCCTATGATTATTACCACTCCTGGTCCTATTCCGTATACTTCTGATAAAGCTGTGCCTTGGCATTATGGGTCTGATGTTTATATCCATGGTGTTAAGCAGGAACCCTTAGCTGATATGCCTGTTGATGTTGATAACATTGTTGGATCTAGTAAGATCACACGAAGTGGAAGAGTTTTCTCTCCTCCAATTACCTCCAAGAATGCAGTTACTCCAGCTGCTACCCCCACCACTGATGCTCGGGGCAAAGGTCCTGTTATTGAACCTATACCAACTGATGTGCCAACTGCTGATGATCTTTCTAAGCAGATGGAAGAAGTATTGAAAATCATTCGCAAGAGTGATTATGACATTGTTGATCAGTTGGGGCATACTCCCTCCAAGATTTCTATGTTGTCTTTACTATTGTGTTCTGAGGCGCATGCCAAGGCCTTGATTAAATTTCTGAAAACTGCTCATGTACCAAATGAAATATCTATTGATCAGTTTGAAAATTGTGTTGCACACTTGACCTATGATAATGGGTTAGGTTTCTCCGATGCTGATTTGACTCCGGCCAAGAGGGATCATAACAGGGCTCTACATATCTCAATTGAATGCAGGGGCACTACCCTGTCACATGTATTGATAGACAATGGTTCCTCTCTGAACGTGTTGCCCAAAGAAGTCCTAAATAAGCTTAGTCCTGAAGATGTTGTGTTGAAGCCCAGTAATATAGTGGTGAAAGCTTTTGATGGCTCAAGAAGAGTGGTGCATGGAGAAATTGATCTCCCAATCAAAGTTGGTTCTCAGGTCTTCAATACTACCTTTTATGTCATGGATATTCGTCCGTCGTATTCTTGTTTGCTTGGGCGTCCTTGGATCTATGGGGCAGGTGCTGTGACCTCCACCTTACATCAAAAGCTGAGGTATCCAGTAGAGGGGAAGGTTGTCACTGTCTATGGAGAGGAAGGGTATATGATTAGCCATGTGAACACCTTTAAATATCTTGAAGTGGAGGGTGAATACGTTGAAACACCGTGTCAGACATTTGAAGTGGTTCCTTGGATTGTTAATGATCATGAAGCTCCTCCTGTTGTAAAGAAAGTTCTTGTGGTCACCAGAGTACCTCCAACAATGGCCTCCCTTAAAGATGCTAGAGCTGTGATGGATGAAGGTGGTTGTACTATTTGGGGTCAGCTTCCTGATATTCCGTACAAGTCTGACAAATTTGGTTTGGGTTTCACTGCAGAGTCCTAGAAGGCTATTCGTCGTGCTCGTGTTGTTCGTATCACCAATCAGGGAATTATGAAATATCAGATTAATGCTGTGGATGACTATGATGAAGACCACAACTTGGATGCTTGGATTTTTCCTACTGTGGGTGCTGGGCTCAATAACTGGAAGGCTGAGGATATTATTCCTATCTCCTTTAGTCAGGAGTAAATATTATTACTGTGTTGTTACTTTTAACTTTTTGTAATTTCTTGAACAAGTGAACTCTTAAGCCTTGTGCCTTACCCGGGGCACAATGGTGTGCTTGTTACGGGATGTCATTTCATTTGCATACTTCATTCAATAAAAATCAGTGGACGTTTCGTTTTCGTAAATATTGTGTTCCTTGTCTTTCTTGTCTTTTATTTTTGTTTTATCAGCTATGTGTTCTTACACACACCCACATCACTAAAATGCAGATCCTCATCCACTCTGGATCCTGTTGATAACAGTTCTACTATTGCCAATTATGATTTCGAGAATCCGATCTATCAAGCTAAAGACGGAAATGAGGACAATTGTGAAGTACCTGTAGAGCTTGCTAGGTTGTTACAACAAGAAGAGAAAGCTATACAGCCACATGAAGAGCTAGTCGAAGTTGTGAATCTGGGAACTGAAGAAAACAGGAAAGAGGTCAAGATAGGGGCTGAATTAGAGGATAGTGTCAAGAGCAGATTGATTCAGATGTTGCGTGACTATGTGGAGATCTTTGCTTGGTCTTACGAAGATATGCCAGGGTTGGATACAAACATTGTGGTTCACCATTTACCAGTGAAAGAAGATTGTCGTCCAAAGAAGCAGAAGGTTCGTCGAATGCGTCCTGAAATGTCAGAGAAGATTAAGGCAGAGGTAATGAAACAGTTTGATGCAGGGTTCTTAGCAGTGACTTCTTATCCTCAGTGGGTTGCAAATGTGGTTCCGGTACCTAAGAAGGATGTTAAGGTACGTATGTGTGTGGACTACAGGGATTTGAACAAGGCCAGCCCCAAAGATGACTTTCCACTTCCTCATATTGATGTTCTGGTAGACAACACTGCTCAGCATAAGGTATTCTCGTTTATGGATGGTTTCTCTGGTTACAATCAAATCAAGATGGCACCTGAAGATATGGAGAAGACAACATTTGTTACACAGTGGGGCACCTTTTGCTACAGGGTGATGCCATTTGGTTTGAAGAATGCAGGGGCAACATATCAGCATGCTATGGTGGCTTTGATTCATGATATGATACATCATGAGATAGAGGTATATGTGGATGATATGATAGCCAGGTCCCAGAATGAAGAACAACATCTTGATCATTTGCATAAGTTGTTTGAAAGGTTGAAGAAATACAAGTTGAGATTGAACCCAAACAAGTGTACTTTTGGAGTTAGGTCTGGTAAACTCCTGGGTTTCATTGTTAGTGGAAAAGGTATTGAAGTGGATCCTGCAAAGGTGAAAGCTATACAGGAGATGCCAGCTCCCCGTACTGAGAAGGAAGTTAGAGGTTTCTTGGGACGATTGAATTACATTGCAAGATTTATTTCCCAATTAACTGCTACCTGTGAGCCAATCTTCAAGTTGTTGAAGAAAGATCAGGTAATGGAGTGGAATGATGAGTGTCAGAATGCCTTTGATGAAATCAAGAAATATCTGCTAGAGCCTCCAATTTTGATGCCACCAGTTGATGGAAGACCCTTGATCATGTACTTAACAGTGTTAGACAACTCAATGGGGTGTGTATTGGGGCAACATGACGAGTCTGGTCGAAAAGAGCAGGCAATATACTACCTTAGCAAAAAGTTTACCGACTGTGAAACAAGATACTCACTGCTCGAGAAAACTTGCTACGCTTTGGCATGGGCTGCTCGCCGACTAAGACAGTATATGTTGACCCATACTACCTTGTTGATTTCGAAGATGGATCCAATCAAGTACATATTCGAGAAACCTGCTCTCTCCGGAAGAATAGCGAGATGGCAAATGATCTTGACAGAATATGATATACAGTATACTACTCAGAAGGCCGTTAAAGGAAGTGTTGTGGCTGATCATTTGGCTCATCAAGCAGTGGATGATTACCAGTCAATGAGTTTTGAGTTCCCTGATGAAGACATTATGATTATTACCAAAGAACCTGGACAATATGACGGACCTGAACAAGGATCCCGATGGACCATGGTTTTTGATGGAGCTTCTAACGCACTTGGTAATGGTGTTGGTGTTGTGATCAGTTCCCCTGAAGGTTGTCATACCCCTATTACTGCCAGACTTTGTTTCTATTGTACCAATAACATGGCTGAGTATGAGGCATGTATCCTGGGTATTAAAGCTGCTATTGATATGAAGATTCAGTTCCTTGATGTGTATGGAGATTCAGCCCTGGTAGTAAGTCAGATTAAAGGAGATTGGGATACTAAACATGATAATCTCATTCCTTACAGAGAGCATGTGTTGTCTTTGACCCCACATTTCAAAGAGATTACCTTTGGACATATTCCACGAAGAGAGAATCAGTTAGCAGATGCCTTAGCCACCATGGCATCCATGTTTGAGATCAGCTGGGATGATGAAGCTCCCAAGATTACTATTGATAGATTTGAGAAACCTGCATACTGCAATGAGATTGGCACTGAAGAAACAGAGGAGAAACCTTGGTTCTATGAAGTGAAAAGATATCTTGAAACTCAGGAGTTCCCTGAAGGAGCATCTGTCAAAGATAGGAAGTTCTTGAGAAGGTTTTCTGCTAAGTTCTTTTTGAGTAATGGCATTTTGTACAAGCGCAATCATGATTCAACTATGCTTCGTTGTGTGGATAAGAAGGAAGCAACAGAGATTATGGAAGACATGCATGATGGGATCTTTGGCACTCATTCTAGTGGTCATACCATGGCAAAGAAGATATTGAGAGCAGGTTACTATTGGTCTACCATGGAAGTTGACTGCTACCAACACTCCAGAACGTGTCACAAGTGTCAAATTTATACTGACAAAGTACATATACCTCCATCACCATTGAATGTGTTGACTGCTCCTTGGCCTTTTGCCATGTGGGGCATTGATATGATTGGTGAGATCAAACCTACTGCTTCTAATGGGCATCGTTTCATCTTGGTTGCTATTGATTACTTCACGAAGTGGGTGGAGGCAGCTTCATTTGCATCTGTTACCAAGAATGTTGTGGCTCGATTCATTAAGAATAATCTTATATGTAGATATGGCATCCCTGAAAGGATTATTACTGACAATGGCTCTAATCTGAATAACGCTATGATTAGTGATCTCTGCACGCAGTTCAAGATTAAGCATCACAACTCTTCTCCGTATCGTCCGAAGATGAATGGGGCAGTTGAAGCTGCTAATAAGAATATTAATAAGATTATACAGAAGATGACTGTGACTTACAAGGATTGGCATGAGATGTTACCATTTGCTCTTCATGGTTATCGTACTACAATACGTACTTCAACAGGGGCAACCCCATTCTCCTTAGTCTATGGTATGGAAGCAGTTTTGCCCATTGAAGTTCAGATCCCCTCCTTAAGAATTATGAAGGATGCAGGCTTGGATGAAGATGAGTGGATTCAGACCCGACTTGACCAGATAAATTTGATTGATGAGAAGAGGTTAACAGCAGTTTGTCATGGCCAGATGTACCAGAAACGAATGATCAAGGCTTTCAACAAGAAGGTTAAGCCAAAGGTATATCAGGCTGGTGACTTGGTAATCAAGCGTATCATATTACCGCAGGGTGATCCTAGGGGCAAGTGGACTCCTACATATGAAGGACCATTTGTGGTCAAAACAGTATTCTCAGGAGGTGCCATGATGCTTACTACTATGGATGGTGAAGACTTCCCACAGCCTGTAAACGCAGACATAGTTAAAAAATACTACGCATAGAAAGAGACCCGCTAGGTTGACTGGCCTAGGCAAAAATAAGGGCATCCCGACGAACCAAAAGGGTTCGGGGAAAAATTAGGGATATATATAAAAAAAATGTACACCCGGCAAGTCGAAAACCTGAAAAGGCGGCTTGGGCAAAAAAGGGTATCCCGGTGGATTGAAAACCTGAAAGGGCAATCCAGGCAAAAGTTAGGGATTAAAGCGTATGACTATGTCTCACCCATGAAACTACAACCAGTTGTGCTACTTAATCAAGCTCGAACAGATAAAGCTCAATCCAATCGTTTCCGTCTCAAAAGCAGAAGATGAGATACTTGAAGATGATGGCAATAGTAGAATTGAAACTCAATAGGATTAGTTCCCACATAGCTGATTTTCTTGTTTTGTAAAATTTTATGACGAATTCCTCTTACTAGGATTTCTGTCTCCTTGTACAAACTTACCTATGTATAGGTCACTTTGTGATATAAATAAAATTCCATCTTTGAATCCAGATTTACTTTTACCCTATTTACATAAGCAAAACGTCCATTGGTTGTGTTTGAATGTATGTATGCTTTTGAATATGATTGATGTTTACCAGAAATGCATAAAATGCTCAATATGATTGATGTTTACCAGAAATGCAGTAATTGTATTTACTAAGGACGAACGAGGGAAGGAATTCAACGTAGCTTCGCCAGTTCATCCCCACAAGGTAGCTACAAGTCCCCCAGTAGGACAAATCCATCTTCATAAATACTTCGGGTCACATCTCCCCTGGAATTTATATCCATCTCTTTTATCCTCAGAAGGATAATCGGGAATTTATTCTTTCAATAGGAGTACGACGAACGAAGACAGGAGGTTATGTATACTATATTATCAAACAAGACGGGAACGAGTTCCTCATATTCTTCAGCTACAAATCGGGATTTATTTTCCCTGGCCAGCAGTTGTTATACGAAGATATCCAGGCGCTTCAAGCTGCATGATGCATACATATATCATTTACGTCATACCATTACATACATATACATAAATACATAATACATTACTTAAGTGCATCATGCTATACATGCATACATAATGCATAAACTAATATTATCATACAGAATGTTATAATCTTGTTTTTCAGATTAATTCTCCAGCAGACAAACTTTATCAACAACTTGTTACCTCAGGACGTTGTTTATCCTCCTGAAAGCTATCATTCCTCAGGATGTTGTTTATCCTCCTGAAAGCTATCATTTCTTTGGGCCGTTGTTTATCCTCCCAAAGATTATGTTTTTACCTCAGGACGTTGTTTATCCTCCTGAAAGCTCATTATACCTCAGGACGTTGATTATCTTCCTGAAAGCTATCATTACTGTTGGGCCGTTGTTTATCCTCCCAAAAGTTATCATCATACCTCAGGACGTTGTTTATCCTCCTGAAAGCTATCATGACGATTGGGCCGTTGTTTATCCTCCCGAAAGTTATACTTATACCTCAGGACGTTGTTTATCCTCCTGAAAGCTATCATTATACCTCAGGACGTTGTTTATCCTCCTGAAAGCTATCATTCCTTTGGGCCGTTGTTTATCTTCCCAAAAAGCTAAATCTTCATACTTTGGACTGCTTTATCCTCCAAGAGATATATTTGAAGAACTTTTCTCCAAGTGGCATCTTTAAGCCCACTCAAAGCATATACAACAAGTCATCAGTATCACTCTACGCACCGGTGAGTGCAAATTTTTGGGCTTTTGTGTTCAATCCCCTTCAACCATCCAGGTCACGACTGGAAAATATACCAATCTAACCCCTCAGGTTTCAGAAAATTGAACAGGGGCAGCTGTTGCACCCCAAAATTTGCCCTCACAATACAAGGCTTTGTGTGCTAAGAGGTTCACAAGGTTCACAAGATTCACAAGACACCTTATGAGGTTAACAAGGTTCACAAGACCTCTCATGAGGTTCATGAAGTTTACAAGACATATTATGAGGTTCACAAGGATCACAAGACATCTTATGAGGTTCACAAAATTCACAATGGGTCAGAAGATTTGACAATTCCCTCAGACAATGCATCCTCCTAAGTAGTGCATCAAAAACTAGGGTTTTGACTTTAATCAGACTAAATGGACTTCCAAGACTTCAAGTGAGCTTCATAACATCTTACATGTTCTTAAGAATCCCCATGACAAATTTCAGAACTTTTCTCAAAGATTTGCTCAGTCAAATGATCAGATAAGTTAAAATCAGTCAAAGCAGTTAAAAAGTCAAACTGAGGTCAATTGAGTCAAACCAAAGTCAAACTCCATGATTTTTTGCCAACATCAAGTATGTGAATTAAAATTCATCATTTTATCAAGGGTTGATCATGATTCATCAAGGATATTTCAGATCATCAAGAATCAGAGGTTTCTAAATTAGGGTTTCCTCAGGAAAAGTCAACTGAACTTTGACCAGTCATAACTTTCACATGCTTTATCACATTTTTTCCATCCAAAGCTCATTTTGAAGGAAATTGAATTCTCTACAACTTTGTGTCTCACAAGCCAAGCCCAAAAATGCTTCATTTGGAAGGTATGAGCTAAGACATTATAGGTCCTTTTGAAAGTCAACAAAAAGTCAACAACTTCAAAAGGGCATAACTTGAGAATGGTAAATGATATGGACATGAAACCAATGGGGTTGGTTAGAGTACTCTTCAAGCTTTCCAAAATGTCCAAGAACACCCTCATAGCATTAAAAGTGAAGGATGTGTGCCCTTGCAAAGTTGGGAAATTTTTGGTTGGTGTATGAAGAAAATAGGGTCTTAAAACCAAATTTTTCTAAATGGGCTGAACTTTTTGTGACCCAAAGTGTTCCATGACATCATGCACGAAAATTATTTGATATTTTCATAATTTTATTTTATTTATTTTATTTATTATGATTTTTTATGTTAAAAATCATTTTAAATTTAAATAAAATATCAAAAATGAAAATTCAAAATATATTTTTGTGCTAGAAAGTCATTAACATAAATTGGATTGAATTGATACACAATTGATGATGATTGGCTTGAAATAGAAAGGTCTTATTCAAAAATATATGAAATTTAAGATCTAATCTTTTTCAATCTCCAAAATCAAAAAAATCCATACAATGATCCAATCTTTCTGACCTAATTCATTCACTATAAGTATATGAAGAGAACACAATGCATAGGGACGAATTTCACAGCCTCAAGAGTAAGTTTGCACATTCAAAAAAATTCATCAAAACTCAAATTCGGATTCCCTCATTCAAGCCCTTTCAAGACAATTTGAAGGTTGCAACTTGTTCCTGGATGTTCATAGAGTAATTTTGGATCATAACATTGTTCATTCATGCCCTAAATCGCACAAACCGAATGCATCCCTTTCACATTTTGAAATTTTTCGATTTGATTGATTCATGTATTAATATTGAAAACTAATCATATATTTGTGTTTGTTGTGATGTTTAGAAGCTTTTTGCATAGATTAATTGAATTATTGTGGACTGTATTGAAGATTGCCATTGTTAGGGTTTGGAACTTCAAAACGGGAACCCTAAATTTAGGACTTTAAAATCAATTCTAAAACCATGATTGTGATGTATGGACCTTGTCCAATTGATCTGGGTTACTAATTTTGGTTGATACGATGGTTTGCATGATGTTTCGAAAAACACAGGTTTAGGGTTTTGAAAAATTCGCAGGAAATTGCCCAGGAATATTCGCAGGAAAAAACGCAGGTCTGGAGGAGGAAGAAGACCCCTGGCGCGAATTCCAGAATTCAAATATTTGTTGTTTTTTTTATTATTTATGTTTGATTTATATTCCACAGCGTGCACGTTGGCTTGATGGTTGGAAGCTTGTCCCTATGAGGGTTAGGTCCTTGGTTCGAATCCTGGATGCAGCAACTTTTTCTTATTTTTCCATTTAAACACAGGACTTAATATATAATTGATTGTGGTGGTTATACTATCAGTTGCGCCCTCCCGGCTGGATGGTAAGTGTGCTTGCGTATTGTGTGAAGGTCCTGGGTTCGAATCCCTCCCCAGGCCTTTTTGTGTTATTTGTTTTGTTTTGTCATGATTTTTCCAGGTTAACAACAAAACCAAATGGGGTGTTCTCCCTATCACCTGCGCGCGCATGGCCCAGTGGCTGGTGTATTGGTCTTGAGGGTTGAAAGCTTAGGGACTGGGTTCAAATCCCAACCCAGGTAAGTTTTGTTTTTTTCATTCTTTTTCTGTTTTTCTTATTTAATTAATTTATATTATAGTTAAATAAATTTAAATAATAGAAAAAAGTAGAATGTTTATATTATTATTTTCTTATTACAATTTAGAATTCATTTTTTTTTATTAAATCTTATTAGAAAAATTATATATTTTTTGTAAATTGTTAATATTGTATAATTTTATATAGTTATTAATTAATTCTAATTTATTATTCTAAAAAAACATATAAACCCTAATTTTCTAAAACCCTAAAACATTCTTTACAACCTAATTATTTTTTATAAACCCTAATTGTAAATATTAATTTATTTGTTAATTTTAATTTTTAATAAACTTTAATTATATGTATATATTTTATAATTTGTTTATAATTATTATTTAATTCTTGTATGTAAATAATTTTCAGATTATGCTTAAAGTAATTAAAACTCTTAATTTAATTTTGTAAATATAATTTATTTTCATAATATGTTTATAATTAACCTTATTTTTATAATGTGTATATAATTTAAAAAAACTTTATAATAATTAGTATATAATTGTTTATGTTTTCTTCTTAATCTTAAAAAATAATTGTTTATAAAAAAAATTGAATTTTTAATTATTATGCTAATATTCTTGTTTATTTTATTAATTCTATTTATTCTCATATGATATTTATTTTATTGTTACTAACCCCATTTATATATATATTATGATTTATTATTATCATTGTTACTAACCCAATTATTTATTATTACTTATTTTGCTTGTTTATTTAATCTGTTTTAATTATCATTATCATGTAATTGTCTCCTTTATGTAATATTTTAGTAGTAATGCTTAATATTTATTTTTTGGTTAGTAAAATAGGGAGTGAAACATGTTTGTATTTTAAAAAATTAATTTAGATCATTAACTTAAAAGATAAATATTTGAAATTGTACACTCACACACGTAAGTCGATCTTTGATCGCCATCTCACTTCCTTAAGGATACCTCTCATGTTGCCTAAACAAAAGGTCAAGTAGGGTGTATAAAGCAAAGTCCCTCATTTCACATCATCTAGTCCCTAAACAGATAAAAAGATCAAGTCCCTTCGAATGTTGCCTTCGTAATGATCTTGACCCTTTCGAATAAAGATGATAAGTCCCTTCGAATTGCTTATACACCCCATAGTTGCCTAAATAACAGATGTCCCTTCATTTGTCCCTCACATCCAAGGTAATGACTACCTATTCCTTAATAATAGGGATAGTCTTACCATTTAAAGGATTCAAGAACAGAAAAGACTTAAACTTAGGGTAGGTTCCTCTTAGATACTTGCTCACTCTTCAAAATATTTCAAACACTTCATACATTTCAAACAATTTTCAAAACAAAGGTTTTATATACATCCGTACATGGATCATTACAAAATACTTAAGAAAATTTCTATTCACACACTTCACATTTCAAAAACATTTTAAAGTGAGCTAAGTAACTAAGAGCCCATGGATAACCATGGATGTAAAGTGTGCTAACACCTTCCCTTTACATAACCTACCCCCCGGACCCAAAAAATCTTTTAAAAGGTCTTTCCTGTTCTTTTATGCCTTTCCTTTGGATAAAATAAAAGTCGGTGGCGACTCTTGCTATCCGCAACATAACTAAAGTCAGTTCTCCCACCGTGTTACATCTTCTCCATGTCTTCAAGTGAAATCTTGATCTGATTATATCCTGAAAATCCATCCATGAAGGAGAACACCGAGAACTGAGCTGTGTTGTCGACCAATACATCAATGTGAGGTAATTGGAAGTCATCTTTCGGGCTAGCTCTGTTCAGATCCCAGTAATCCACACACATCCGCACTTTGCCATCCTTCTTAGGCACAGGTACAATGTTAGCAACCCACGGCGGGTAACTAGTTATCGCAAGGAAACCGGCTTCCCACTGTTTTTGTACCTCTTCTTTTATCTTCATGGCCATATCCGGACGAGTACGGCGCAACTTCTGTTTTACTGGAGGACAGTCTTCTTTTAGAGGTAGTTTGTGCATAACAATGTCGGTATCCAGACCTGGCATATCTTGATAAGACCAAGCAAAGACATCAACGTACTCTCGCAACATGTCAATAAGTTGTTGAAGGTGCGTAAAACACAAGGAAGGGGGGTTGGAATTGGGTTTTCTTAACAACTTAAAATTAATTCTATGACAAGTTGATTTATCCTGGTTCGTTTGAACTCAAACTACGTCCAGTCCACCCGCCAAGGTGATTTTGCCTCTATCACTGAGGTCTTAATCCACTATTCAATAATTGAATACACACATTGACCTACAGTCAATGTCCTCTTGAGTCTTCTGACTGAAACTAGTCACTCAAGGGATTTAACTTAACTTTTACAATAATAATAATATAATAACTATTTTGCTTCTAATAAAGCTATAATCACTAAGTGAATTGTTACAATAGTTTAGCACAAATGAATAAGTCTTTTCTCGTGGAAGCTGTATGTCAAATCTTGAATTTGATTCCTTTATATACTGCTTGAATATTGTAGCCGTTGGAGACATCTTGAGCTAATTTAGGATATAAGTTAATACCATAAACTCCTTCCATAACAAGAGATACTTGTCTTCACCATTAATTAATATATTCTTTAATTAATGCCTTTATTATGAGGATCATCATCTTCTAGACGTAAATCAGAGATAATAAAGTCTTGATACGCAACTATTAAATCATGTCTTTAAATGATGGATTCTTCAATAAGTGTATCTTCTATATATGGCTCAATGTATCTTCTAATAAAGCACGTCTTCTTTAAATAACTTCTTCTTCTACACATATAATAAAGAGAGTCATTAGAACTTCTATTCTTGCATAATAATAATTGTTATCATCAAAACTCTTAGAGGTTTAGAACCATAATTGTTCTAACAATCTCCCCCTTTTTGATGATGACAAACATTTATTTAGGTTTTAAGATTAGAGTTTAATAGGATTAGAAGAACTCCCTTTGATTAAATTAAATCAGATATTTCTATTAGAGGTTCCTTCAGAAGTTTTATCCTTTAGAAGTTTTATCAGCCTTAGCTCCCCCTGAGTTGATTACTTGACCTGTTTCTATTTTAGAATCACAACTCAAACAGTTTTATTAGAATGTAGATGTTAGAGGTAAATCTTTATAACTGCTATAGATCAAGATCTTCTACGTTTCTCCCCCTTTTTGTCATAATCAAAAAGTAAAAAATGCAGAAAAAATGCAAGAGTGAAGAAGCAAAATAAGTTTTCATTAAACAGAATCAAAGCCAACAAGAAAACAACCAGTAGAACTTAAACAGTCATGATAAACAGAAGATAAAATAGAAAATCAGGGATTCATCTTAGTAACTAATGCTTCCAGAAGAGACTTGATCTCAGAAGAAGATTCCATTTGCTTTCCAATCATAGTCTTCAATTCAGCATTAGTTTCATCCTGCTTATCCAGCCTTTGCTTGACCATCTCATTTTCCTTTTTCAATTCTTCCAAGGTCTTCAGTACAAGGGTGGTTGGCAGAGGTTCTTCAGCTTCTGGAGCAGCTTGATTTTCAGAATATTCTTTAGTTGCTGGTGGTTGAGCAGAATCAACATCCTGAGCTTCATCAGAAGGAACTAAAACCATATGAAGTCCAGAGTTTGATTCCAGAGGTTCTGATTCTGTCCAGGGTTTGTTGTCCAGAAGAAATGGTTTATTCTTTTCAATGTTTGAAACAACTGCTTTGAGATACTCACAGAAGTTCTGATGAGCAATGTCATAACAGATGTCCTTCAGCTTTTTGGTTTCAACATTGAACCATTTTCTGAATGTGGCACAAAGAAAGTCAGAAGCTGCTGGATCTGGAAGCTCTGAGCAAGCAGCCTTCAGATCCTCTATCCTGATTTTCATTTCTGTTTCAAAAGCAATCAGCAGTGCAGCAATGTCTATTTTTGTGGGTTTTGGTTTTGGTGCTGGTATGGCAGTTTTATTTGAGACAGATGATAGTTTATGGAGAGCTTCTATATTGATAGAAGTTCTAAGGGGATTTTCTGGTTCAGCGTCTTCTGGAGGTGTGTCAGGGATGGTGATGAATGTTGGTGAGTTAGCTGGGGTAGATTCATAGGAAGACATGGAGCTTTCTCTTATTGGTGAAAGGTTAAAAACTAGGCCATCAGTATTTAGTGGGTGGAAACTGCTAGGTGGGTTTGTTTCAAAATTTTGAGAAGATGGAATTTGCTGGGATTCAGGGGGTTTGAAATCATCAATATCAGAAAGAACATGTTGAAAGGCAGTGTGTGTTTCAGCGGATGGGGAACGGTCTATATCAGATAGAGGTGTTGTATCAATGGGAATGTCAAAGTCTGATAGGGTTTGTGGTTGATGGGGTTCATTTTCTGGTGGATATAGTGAATATAATATGGAGGAGACAACAAAAATTGTAGGTATGACAGAGGGAATACGGTCAGAAGGTGGAATGGGTTCAGAAGCTGGGGTTGGTTCAGAGGGAGTTGGGTCAGAAGGAATTGTATCAGAAGGTATTGGGTCAGAAGGTGCTGGGTCAGAAGGTGCTTCAGACATTTCTACTGTTACTACTTCTACCACAAAAATGAACTCAGAGGTAGAAGAAGAAGTGTTACCTGTCTTTCTGGTAGTTTTTGGAGCCTTCTGAGAAGTTCCTTCTCCAGCTTTCCTTTTCTTGCTCCTTGCTGATGCAACATCTGGAGTTTGTTGAGTAAGTTTTGTTGCTTTGAACATTGGATCCACACCATCTTACTTGCAGGAGTCCAAGTATCTGACCACAACCTCTGGAGGTGTGTCAGCAGAAAATAGTGGGAAGTTCTGCAGAGGAATCTTCATTGTGGTTATAACCTCTCTGGAGTAGAGGATAGGGTCTTTCTTGATAGAAGTTATGAACTTCATCTTCTTCAGATTCTTAGCATTTAGAGGCTTACCAACATCTGGTTCTAGAAGCTCTATCTGCTTGGCTTCAATCAGATAGTTCACCAATTTATTCTCATTGAGGATATCAGAGATTAAACGCCCTAGAGGTATCCAATCCCTCTTTGTTTTCTCTCCTTCTCTTGTTCCTTTCACACTATTTTTCAGATGATTATATAAAGAGTGGGATAGGTTAACCTTCTTCTGCTTAGCAATGAAGTAAAGCAAGAACTGCTGATCCATGTTGATGTAATCAGGAGAGTTGGTTGCTTTTCTATGGAAGATTGCTTCCAAGAATGATCTTGGCCCATATTCTAAGATGAATCTTCAGATCCTTGATCTTGTTAGAAGGTTGCCCATTAGTGAAGATTTCTTTAGCTATCAGTTTTGTATCTGATAGTTTGTCCATTTCACTGCATTTGATCCCATTACCATCAGATTCAATGAGCCTAACAATGTGGTCTTCTGAAATTATGATTCTCTTCCTCAACACATATGAAGTAACATGAGTGTTGGAAGCGCTTCCAAACACCCAAAACTCCTTAACCAATTTGGGGAAAACCGGTCCCATGAGACGATCAAAATATTTCTCCCAGCCTTGAGCTTTGACGGCGGGAAGCAGGTCAAACCCATTGTCTTTCAAGCTATCAAAATCCACAAATAGCTCACATAGAACTTCAAGTTTGTTAGTTGGTGTGAGAAGAGTCTTTACAGGTGAAACAAAGAGCACATCTGTTGAGTCTTGTTGTTGTTGTGAGGAGGAAGACATTGTTACTAAGATGAGTTTTTTGGGTTTAGGGTTTTAAGAAAATTCAGAGAAGACGAAAATATAAAAGTGAAAAGTTTGACAGTAAAAAGACAATGAAGGTAAAAGAGAAAAGTGAAGGTAAAAAGTTGTTTATATAGAAAAAAATTTCATTGAATAATACGAGAAATTTGTGGGAAAAAATTAATTGAAAAACATAATGATGGAATGTAATAAATGCAGCAGACATAGGGGAAGGCGTAAAGATCTTGGAACAGTTACCAAAAAGATATCTGCCTTTATTGTGTCAAGTCAGCCGTTTCAGTTTCCCAGAATTTTAACAGATGTCCTTTTGTAGAGGACAGTTGTCCAATTGCAAGTTCTGTCACTCTTCAGAATTTGGACACTTGTTCTGATTCTGATAGGATTCCTTAGAACTTTGTTGACACGTGTTGATGTAAAAATCTGCATGTTATTCTTTTGAACAGAAGTTCTCATAATTAAACAGTTAGAAAAAAATATCTTCTGAAAGAATAAAACAGAGGATTAGTTCAGAACTTCTGAGAGTTAAAGACATACAATTAAAGCATTTTCATTCTGGACATAATTTCATACTAAGGTTGGTTAGAATGAAATTAAATCTATCTTCAGGAAGGGGTTTTGTAAAAATATCAGCCCATTGGTGATTTGTGTCTATGAATTTTAACATTAAGATTCCCTTCTAAGTATAGTCCCTAATGAAATGATGTTTAACTTCTATGTGTTTAGCTCTAGAATGTAAAATTGGATTTTTAGAGAGACAAATAGCAAAAGTATTATCACAGAGGATGGGAATGTTACTCTCATAAATATTGAAATCCTCAAGCTGATTTTTCATCCAGAGCATCTGAGTACTGCATTCAGCTGCTGCAATGTATTCAGCTTCTGCAGTTGATAATGCTATGGTTGACTGCCTTTTGCTAGACCAAGAAATTAGATTATCTCCCAGAAATTGACAACTTCCAGAAGTACTTTTTCTTTCTGTTCTGTCTCCAGCAAAATCAGCATCACAGTATCCTACAAGTATGTAATCTTTGGATCTTCTGTAGTATAAACCAAGATTAGTAGTACCTTTCAGATACCTAAAAATTCTCTTAACTGTTGTTAAGTGAGTTTCTCTAGGATCTGATTGGAATCTAGCACATAAACATACACTGTATAGAATATCTGGTCTAGAAGAAGTTAGATAGAGGAGAAAGCCAATCATACCTCTGTAGATTTTCTGATCTACTTTCTTACTTACCTCTTCTTTCTCCAGAATACATGTAGGATGCATAGGAGTTTTAGAGATGGTACTTTCTGATAAATCAAATTTCTTCAGAAGTTCTTTGACATATTTGCTTTGATGAATATATGTTCCTTCTGATGTTTGATTTATTTGGATTCCCAGAAAGAACTTTAATTCTCCCATCATGCTCATTTCTAATTCTGCCTGCATAGACTTAGCAAACTCCTTTCCCAAAGCACTTTTAGTAGAACCAAATATTATATCGTCTACATAAATTTGGCATATCAGAATGTCATTTTTAATGTTTTTACTGAAGAGTGTTGTATCCACTTTCCCTCTGATGAAATCATTTTCCAGAAGAAAAGTGCTTAGTCTTTCATACCAAGCTCTGGGAGCTTGCTTCAGACCATATAAATATTTTTTGAGTTTGAAAACATGTTCTGGAAATTTTGTATTTTCAAAACCAGGGGGTTGGTGTACATACACTTCTTCATCAATATAACCATTTAAAAATGCACTCTTGACATCCATTTGATATAGAATGATATCATGGTTTACAGCAAATGAAATTAGAAGTCTAATAGATTCTAACCTGGCGACTGGGGCATAGGTTTCTGTGTAATCAATTCCTTCCTGTTGACTATAACCTTGTGCAACCAGTCTTGCTTTGTTTCTGACAACTTCTCCTTGCTTATTTAGCTTGTTTCTGAATACCCACTTAGTGTCAATGATGTTGAATCCTCTAGGCCTAGGAACTAGATCCCATACATCATTTCTGGTGAATTGATTAAGTTCATCTTGCATAGCCAGAATCCAATCATTTTCTGAGAGAGCTTCTTCTACAGAAGTTGGTTCAATCAGGGAAACTAGTCCCATTAGAGATTCTTTAGAGTTTCTGAATGATGATCTTGTTCTGATTGGTTCATCCTTCTTTCCCAAGATTTTGTCTTCTGGATGATCCAGCTTGCTTCTGGATAGTTTCTTCTGAGTGGGTTCTTCAAAGCTTGTTGGAGTGATTGTCTTGTTTTGTTTTGTAGGTGATTGTTCTTCAGATGTTCTGTTTGTGGAAATTTCAACTTCTATATCTGCAAGAGATTCATTCTGCTTTGGTTTTTTCAGAACCAAGCTTATCATCAAATTTGACATAAATAGACTCTATGACTATTGTAACACGGTGGGAGAACTGACTTTAGTTATGTTGCGGATAGCAAGAGTCGCCACCGACTTTTATTTTATCCAAAGGAAATGGCATAAAAGAACAGGAAAGACCTTAAAAGATTTTTGAGTTCGGGGGTAGGTTATGTAAAGGGAAGGTGTTAGCACCCTTTACATCCATGGTTATCTATGGACTCTTAGTTACTTAGCTCACTTTAAACTGTTTTGAGAAGTGTAGTGTGTGATTAGAAATTTTCTTAAGCACTTTATAATGATCCTTGTATGGATATATATAAAGACTTTGTTTTGAAAATTTGTTTGAAAATGTGAAGTGTAATGAAGTATTTTGAAAAAAAGTAAGCAAGTACTTAAGAGGAACCTACCCTATGTTAAATCTTTACTGTTCTTAAATGTTCTTTCAATGGTAAGACTATCCCTATTATTAAGGAATAGGTAGTCATTATCTTGGATGTTATAAGGGACATGTGAAGGGTCATCTGTGTTTAGGCAACTGTAAGGTGTCTTGGCAATACGAAGGGACTTATCATCTTTTATTCGAAAGGGACACGATCATTTACGTAGGCAACATCGAAGGGACTTGATCTTATAATCTTAAAGGGACTTGATGATATTTCATGAGAAGGGACTTTGCTTTTTAGACACCTTACTTGACCTTTTGATTTAGGCAACATGAGGGATAACCTTAGGAAGTGAGATGGCGATCAAAGATCGACTTACGTGTGTGAGTGTTTATTTTCAAATATTTATCTTTTTTAAATTAGTTATCTAAATTAAATTAATTACAATTATGTTTGCACTCCCTATTTACTAACCACACAATTAAATATTTACAAAGAAAATAAAGACGGAAAAATAAATTTATAAGTTATTACAAGGCTTTGGCAGATACATAATAGTAGGATAAAAATAAATTATAAAGCAAGAATAATAGATATAATAAAACAATAAATAAGCAATAATAATAATAATAATGAAGCAAAAGCAATAATAACAATAAAACAACAATAATAATAATAATAATAAAGTAATTATAATAATAATAAAGTTAAAATAAATTAAAGAAATAACAATTAATCATTTAATTAAAAAGAAAAAGTTTAGGTTAGACAAGTTAGATTTTTTAGAAGTTATTAGAATTAATGAAAAAAAGTAATTAAGTTTAGAGAAAAACAATTAAAGATTATTGAGAAAAACTTTTAATTATTTACACTATATGATTATTACTATTATAATAAAATACTATTAATATATAAAATATTATTGACAAAATGTTATTCAAAAAATTTTTAGAGAAAAAAAATAATAATTTAATATGTACAAAATAATAAAAGAGTTAGTATTTACAAAATAAAGGTTTATTGTTATAGATAAGTAGTAAAATAAGTTTATAAAAATAATTAACATTTATTTACAAAAAATATAAAGATTATAGAAAAATATTAAATAAGTAATTTAGTAGATTTTCACGCCCTACATTACTAAACCACGCAGTTAATATAGGATCAATGGCAGGAATTTAAATGACAGAAAAATAAAATGGCAGAAAAATAAAATGACAGAAAATAAATGGCTAACTATGACATCGCTTTGGGGCAGTTACATCATTGTAAGACGAAAAATAAAAGTAAACCAAAAAATATTACAGATGAGAAATAATCACATAAAAATAAAGCGCAGATGAATAACATAAAAAATTAGTGAAAATAAGAAATAATAACAGGTTTGTTAAGGTTTGAGAAAAGGTTTATGATTTAGAGAAAATAACACGGTTAAAGTTTATAAGAAATTTTTAAGGTTTACATGAAAAATTAAAGTTTATGAAAATATATATAAAAAAAAAGTTTTGTTGTTAAAAAAAACTATTTTGAATCATTAATTTAATAAAATAAATAATTAATTAACATTATGAATGAATTATAAAGATAAGTAATTAAAAAAAAAGTTAAGAGTTTTTTTTAGAAAATAAACAAATAAAATTAATCTAAATATTTAAGGTTAGTTAATTTAAGAAATTAGAGAATTAAAAACAATAGAGGAAATTAGGAGAAATTAGGAAAGAGAAGATAAACTCATGTTTCTTTGTCAAAATGCCCTCAAAATTACTAGTCTTGCCTTCTTGACACTAAGACACGCGTGCACATGCGCGCACATGTGAATGTACCTGGAAAATAGTTATTATATAATAAAACAAAACGTATATAAAAAAAATGGTTGAGGCAAAATCGTCAAGGTTTAGGAAAAAATCAGCGTAATTAGTTATGAAAAATGTGCAGATATAAATTTATCAAGAATAAAACAAAAGATTAAAAAATAATGTTGCTAACGCAAAATTGCGATCATCGCACCTAGACTGGATCAACACAAATGTCACGCCTCATGCACATAAATATGCGAACAGCGTATCGACACGATCCAATCCAAACAAAGTAATTAAAAAAATAAGAATCGACAATATCAAAGCAAAACTATAAAAATAAAACAATATATATATATATATATATATATATATATATATATATATATATATATATATATATAAGCGAAAGAAGAAGAAAACCTGTAGAAAGAAAAAAAAAGGTATGGTTAGGCCCTTCATGTAGAAAGAAGAATAAAAAATGTAACGTGTAGTTCATATAGTACACAAGAAGAAAAAAGAGAGAGTATATATTAACAAAACAAAAGAAGAATATATTTTGGCACATGTATGATCTGCCTTTTAGTGTTCTTATTTTTTTCGGTTTTGTTTCTCCCTGAGGCAAGAATTTTTTCGTATTGTGGTTGAGAGAGGAGTGATAAAATGAGAAATGAGAGGGGCCTCTTATGTGTAAAACAACATGTATTTATAGATTAAGAAAATTAGGTTAAAAAGTTTCAAAGGAAATAAAATTAGTCTTAATCCCTATTGATTAAAAAAGATTTGAACAAAATTATATGATTTTTACTTGATCACCCAAGTAGACCAGTTAGAAAATAAGTATGACACAAAAATGACATAAACTGACAAATAGAAAACGAGTATACAAGAAAAGAAATGTTTTTGGTATTTATTATGATTTTTTTTGAATTTTTTTTCATAAAATAATGATTTTAATGAAAAAATTATATTTTTAAAAATGCATTAAATGCAAATACGAAAATTAAAAATTAAATAATTAAAAAATGCTATTTTTGTGATTTTTTCATAAAAAACTTAAAATAGGAAAAGTTATTAGTAAAAGAAAAAATAAAAAAAAATTAAAAAGAGCGGAAGGTGAGATTTGAACTCACAACCTCTCACAATTATATCCCTTATACCCATCTTTCTACCAATTGTGCTATTTTATTTATTCGAAATAAAAAAGCACCATAAAGCATATGAAGCGGGTCAAAATTTGGGGTACGACAAGTGTAAGGAAACCTTGTGAATCAATTTGTCTTAAATATGTGAGGGCAAATTTTGGGGTGCAACAGCTGCCTCTGTTCAATTTTCTGAAACCTGAGGGCTTAGATTGATATATGTGTCATTCGTGACCTGGAAGGTTGAAGGGGATTGAACACAAAAGCCCAAAAATTTGCACTCGCCGGTGCGTAAAGTAACACTGATGATTAGTTGCTTATGCTTGAGTGGGTATGAAGATGCCACTTGGAGGAATTGGAGATGGGCTTAGAGATGCCATCTAAAATATCAGGATGTGATAATGTCTTTATGTTGATACTGGATATCAGTACTAGGTCTTTGTATAGGCCGTCTCTGAATCGTTTATGCAACATAGTTTGAATTGTTGAATGGACCAGTAGAAATAAATCTTCGTGACGATTATCTCTTCTGGAAATATCTTGGATTAGGGAATGGATCTTTGTATAGACCGTTTGCCTACTCTCCAAGGTCAAAAGAACATTAGAATTAGTTCTTCTAAAAAATATCTTGAACCAGGGAATGGATCTTTGTACGGACCGTTTGCCTACTCTCCAAGGTCAAAAGAACGTCAGGATTAGTTCTTCTGAAAAATATCTTGAACCAGGGAATGGATCTTTGTACAGACCGTTTGCCTGCTATTCAAGGGCCAAAAGAACGTCAGGATTAGTTCTTCTGAAAAATATCTTGAACCAGGGAATGGATCTTTGTATAGACCGTTTGCCTACTCTCCAAGGTCAAAAGAACGTCAGGATTAGTTCTTCTGAAAAATATCTTGAACCAGGGAATGGATCTTTGTACATACCGTTTGCCTGCTATTCAAGGGCCAAAAGAACGTCAGGATTAGTTCTTCTGAAAAATATCTTGAACCAGGGAATGGATCTTTGTATAGACCGTTTGCATGCTATTCAAGGGCCAAAAGAACGTCAGGATTAGTTCTTCTGAAAAATATCTTGAACCAGGGAATGGATCTTTGTATAGACCGTTTGCCTGCTATTCAAGGGCCAAAAGAACGTCAGGATTAGTTCTTCTGAAAAATATCTTGAACCAGGGAATGGATCTTTGTATAGACCGTTTGCCTGTTATTCAAGGGCCAAAAGAACGTTAGGATTAGTTCTTCTGAAAAATATCTTGAACCAGGGAATGGATCTTTGTACATACCGTTTGCCTGCTATTCAAGGTCAAAAGAACGTCAGGATTAGTTCTTCTGAAAAATATCTTGAACCAGGGAATGGATCTTTGTACATACCGTTTGCCTGCTATTCAAGGTCAAAAGAACGTCAGGATTAGTTCTTCTGAAAAATATCTTGAACCAGGGAATGGATCTTTGTACAGATCGTTTGCCTGCTATTCAAGGGCCAATAGATTAAATCTTCTGAAAATATCTTGAACCAGGGAATGGATCTTTGTACAGACCGTTTTCCTGCTATTCAAGGCCAGATAGATGAAATCTTCTGGAAGTATCCTGGATTAGGGAATGAATCTTTGTACAGACCGTTTGCCTACTCTCCGTGACCAGATAGATGAAATCTTCTGGAAATATCCTGGATTAGAGAATGGATCTTCTTACAGACCGTTTGCCTACTCTCCGAGGACTAAAAAGTGTCAGGATTAACTCCTGAAAATATCCTGGATTAGGGAATGGATCTTCTTACAGACCGTTTGCCTACTCTCCGAGGAAATAGATTAAATCTTCTGAAAATATCTTGAACCAGGGAATGGATCTTTGTACAGACCGTTTGCCTGCTATTCAAGACCAGATAGATGAAATCTTCTGGAAATATCCTGGATTAGGGAATGGATCTTCTTACAGACCGTTTGCCTACTCTCCGAGGACATCTTGAGTAATGTATGGATCATTTTTGACCTGTTGTGAATTGTTGATGCTGTTTTATCTGCATATAACTATCCTGCAAGGAGAATGTTAGTTTATGTAATATGTATGCATGCATAGTATGATGCATCTAAATAAATGTATTATGTATTTATGGATATGTTACGGTATGATGTAAATGATGTATGTATGAATCATGCAGCCTGAAGCGTCTGGATATCTTTGTATAACAACTGCTGGCTAGGGAAAATAAATCCCGATTCGTTGCTGAAGAATATGAGAAACTCGTTCCCGTCTTGTTCGTCGTACTTCTATTGAAGGAATAAGTTCCTGAGTATCCCGACTGAGGATAAAAGAGATGGACATAAATTCAAGGGGAGATGTAACTCGAAGTATTTATGAAGATGGATTTGCCCTACTGGGGGTTCGTAGTTGTCTTGTGGGGATGAACCGGCGAAGCTTCGTTGAACTACTACCCTCGTTCGTCCTTAGTAAATACTATTACTGCATTTTATTCATTTCTGGTAAGCATCAATCATATTCAAAGCATATATACATTCAAACATAACCAACAAACGTTTTTCGCTTTGGTAAAAGAGGAAAAGTAATCCTGAATACATAGGGAAAAGTAAAGCTGAACTCGAAAATAGAATCGTTTCAACTTTGAAAGTGTATAACCAATTAGATTTAGAGCTCATGAGATTCTTAACTTTCCTGAATACCTTCCCAGAAATCCTCATAGCTGGATCAGAAGACATGATACTAACACCATCTGATACTATTGGCGTAGACAATTAATTTCCATAATGGCTTCTTCTGAGAATCCAATATCAAGGTAATACAATGAGAGGAACGTGTCTTCAAATTGTGATGGACCATATACGCTCCGGGTATTAGATTTGAAAAGAAAACATTGCCCCTTGGTTGAAGATGAATTGTCCCATAATGGAAGTATCTGAATGTAGTTACCTCAAGAGAAATAAGCAGAATGCCCCACAATAATATGCCCCTGATATCATGAACTTTGTAATGTTACCCTTGGTAATTCAAATACATGAGGAAAGCTGCCCCTGGCTATTAAGCACTATTGAATCTGGACCTGATTGCCCCAAATGAGTTAGGCAGTATCATGGCCTGTCCCCTTGATTGGGAGATAATGAATATGCCCCTTTGTATACATGGACTTTGATCCAGGAAGCAACTTTGTTTATCGGAAGGACTTTGGTTTATTGAACATTCATTTTGTAAGTTTCTCTGTTTATCAAACACTCAAATATATGCAAACAAATATATTCAAAAATGCAATGCTTATGTCTGTCTTGAAGTTTTGAAAAAGAGTTATTTTAGAAAAACAATTTTTGTGAAAATTGTGATATTAACTCAAGTTTTATAATAATCCCTAAAGGAGTCAGGATACCTTTTTGTAGCAGTACGCTTTCGAACTAACCATGCTTCAGTTAGGACTTTTAAAGGGTTGTAATGTGGCCTGGTTCACGGTTTAAGAAACAAAGGATAAAGGCTCAAATTTTATTTGTACCCAACCCAATCTCCATGATGTTCTTCAGTCCTATGCTCAGTTAACTTATGCATTAAGGCTCAAAGGAGTTTGGAATTGTAACACTGACATTTGTGATGGTTCAGAAACCAAAATTTATTTGAACATTCAGTCATCTTTCTTTGTTGAGGATTCATAGTGACCTTTTTTTTCTTTTTCTTTTTTTTTTGCTTTATTATCCCTTCCTTTTTCCTGAACTGTTTGTTTTAAGATTACAGTCAGCGGGATATCTCAATTTTTATTAAGTCTCCTTCATAGGTTTTGACTTAGCAAGCTTTTTATTTTGATAGATATTGATTGTCAAATTTAATGATTACAGAGAACCATCATTAGTTGTGTACAACACAGATAATTGGCATATTTGAGTTAACCGAGTAACTACCCTGCCCCAGGTTATGAATAAGGGTTTTAAGTTGCGTGAGAAAGAAAACTCCTACTTCATAGGCTCAAAAGGGTTGACTAGGGATTAACTTCCTTATATCTCCACTGTTTAGGAATTGAAACAATGCTTGTACATCGTCAACATAGTCTATTCAAAAGCATACTGCCTAAGATTATGGTATGGTTTTCGTCATCCTCCCTCTACAGGCTTATAGCTTTATCAGGAGTTAAATATCACAAAATAGAAATATGAATCATAATTCAAAATATAGTGAAACGAATGGATTAATTCAAGACAAACATATGCAATGCATTAATGAAAACAAGAGTTTAACATAATAGTAAGTGTTTAAACAAAACAAAATAAATTACAAATAAAAGTTCAAATGTCATCCCATCCAGTTGGCTGAATGTCTACAATTGCAATCTGTGAACTTTGAGGAGCAGTATACTTCACCATGAAATCAAATTTGCCACTTGGATGTCCCAAGGTGCCCCATATCTCAACAGGAACATGTAGGCTTTCTTTCTTGTAACCTTGGGCAACTTGTCTTGCAGCTTTAGTGTTTGATGGGTGATAGTAGAATTCAACTTGGCCTTCTGGTGTAACCTCGAGGATTCCTTCGTCAATCAGGCCTTGAATCTTTTTCTTCAATGTCCAACAATTATTAGTGTCGTGTCCGGGACTGTCGGAGTGATACTCACACCTTGCCTTGGGATTACAGTGAGGAGAGGAAGTATTAGGATTTTGAGGAGGATTTTTCAAGGAAATTAGCTTCATCTCCAACAAGCATTGCAGAACTTGTGACATTGGAGTGCTGAATTTGATAAACTGCCTTCTACATTCCTTGTGTTGAGGTGGATTAACCTTATCAGGTCTTTTTTCTTCAACTAAAGAACAATCAGTGGCAACCTGTCTCTAACCTTCTTTTATCCTCCTCTTCCTTTCAACCAAGTCAGCTTGTTTTAACGGAGGTTGACTGACAATTAGATTCCTGACTCCACTACTTTGAAGTTTGTGAACAAAGGTTCTTAGCTCTTCTTGCCCCTGAGCTAAACTTTGAATAAGAGCCACCTGGTCATTCATCTGGATCCTCATTTTTGTCATCTCAGCTTGTAATTGTTTCAGATAATCATCCTTGTTGTCCTCAGGATTCTTCTTCTTAGCCAACAGTGTCTTCAACTCATCTTGTCCCTTGGACAAGTTCAGAATCAACTCTTGGAATTGTGCATTCTGAGCCTGGAGATCTTTGACAGTCTATTCAAGAGCCAATTCTGCTGAAATAAACAGCGAGAAGATAAGATACCTGTACCTAAGAAACCTGTGATGCAATGATATGGTGTATAAATGCGTATGAAATGTTTTCAAGGACCGCAGGATTTAAATTTGTTTAAACAACCAAAAAGTAAACTTTTATTAGTAATAAATTTGTTTGCCCCTTGGGCTTACAATAAAAATGAAATGAATACAAAAGATGGGGTTTTAAGTCTCCCATGGACATTTCCTCTTTGTGTTGAGGTATGAGTTGAGATTCCGCTCCTCGTGAAGTTGTTTTGTTAGCTCCAGGATTCTTTCTTGACTTGCTTTGTAATGAGTCTCAAAAGTATCCCTTTGCTCTTTCAACTGGATCCAGGACCTCTGTAACTCTTCCATGTCAGTGGGCATGTCTGGATGAAGGATGGTATAAAAAGTATCCCCTTCAGCAACAGGCTCCATAGTAACTGGCAGGATGGCAGGATATGGCATCATAAGAGTCTGAGCACGAGCTCGTACCCATCTGAGATAAGGTTCCATAGGAATAGTGTACTTGGGTTCCAGAGTCTTGCTGTCAACCTTGTTCACTTTACCCCATGCTCGTATGAACCTTTGACGGTAACCTTGAAGATCGTTGTCGTAGTCGAACACAATGCCTTGAATCAACATGTCATGAGGACCATCACTCCGAGCGTAACCAAACTGACGTAGAGCTAAAGAAGGATTGTAGGTAATGCCCCCTCTTATGCCAAGGAGTGGCACATTGGGGAATTCTCCATAACGGTCAATGATAGTAATATTCTCCATAGATCTAGAACACCAATGAATATCTGAATGAGAAAGTGACATAATCCTCTTGGACCATCTTAACCCTTGTTCATTCTTCATCACTAATCGAGGAAGGTGAGAAATAAACCACCTAGACAATAGAGGTATACAACACATCAGAGTTCCTCGTGACTTCGTAGTACGGGTATGAAGAGAGTGTAAGATGTCTCCAAGTAATGTAGGCACTGGATTGCGAGTCAGAAATATGTTGATGGCGTATACGTCTATGCACTGGTATGGATTAGAGAACAAAACTAAGCCATAGATTAATAGGGCTAAGATCTCCTCAAAAACATCATAACTCATAGCCTTCAGGAACACTTGAGCTTTCTCCATCAATACCTTAGCAAGGATACCATTAACTCCACTCCTTGTCTCTAAAACAATGTCTGATTTCTTCAGATGTAGGGCTGCAACAATGACTTCAGGTTTAGGCTCTTTTTCCAAGCCTGTGAAAGGTCTCTGATCAAGGATAGGTATACCCAGTAGCTTGGAGAACTCTTCCATTGTAGGAACCAGCTGATAATCGGGGAATGTGAAACAGTGATGTTTAGGATCAAAGAACTGAAACAGAACACTCATCATGTCTTCATTGAACCTTGAAGTGACTAGATCTAATAGGTGACCATGCCTCTTGATGAACTGGGAGTTTTCAGAAACTTGAGAGACCAATTCTTTAAGCTTAGGAGGTATTCCTACAAAGTTGATCCTGATAGTATTCCTACGAGTAGAAGCCATGACCTGCAACAAAGAAAAAAGATAAATCCTTTGGTCCTTGAAATGGTTAGTGAAAATGCTATGCTTATGATGCATGATGATGTTATGATGTTATGCTCAATCACAAACATGTGGCACACACAAACAAGTCACACAATAGCCCTAGGCTTGAAGGCTTGCATGAGGTTTAAAGGTAAGTACCCTCCCCTGAAGTTTAGATGGTTCATCCTGTCCTACAAAAGTAACCAGGTTCTAAGGGATCTCAATATCATTGATCCTTCACAAGGGTGGTTGTTCAGTAGGCAACTTACTTACCAACCAAAACCCTCCAAGTTTAGAATCTCAATGAGTGTAGCATCGAGTATCAACCAACTTCAGTCTTCACCAAAGTCGGTTATCTCACTACTTTTCTAAAGGCCAAGATGGGATAACTGGGGTTCTAAAAGTTAGTTAGTGTATTGACAACGTATGGCAGCCTCATATTATCCTCAACTTGACTTAAGGAACATAAGCACCAACCAAGAAGTCACACTAACTATGGCCACCAGATCAACCATATCGGTATACACCGTACAGTTTCCTTGGTCTATTGCCATTTACTTAAGGTACACTAGATCCGGGTTAGGATCTTTCACACATAAGAGCACCCAACAGATAAGTATAAAGCAAACAAGGCAAACAATTTAAAGTGATCTAATTCCTAAGGGTACCCCTCTTTTATTAAATCCCCAGCAGAGTCGCCAGTTCTGTAACACGGTGGGAGAACTGACTTTAGTTATGTTGCGGATAGCAAGAGTCGCCACCGACTTTTATTTTATCCAAAGGAAAGGGCATAAAAGAACAGGAAATACCTTAAAAAAATTTGAGTTCGGGGGTAGGTTATGTAAAGGGAAGGTGTTAGCACCCTTTACATCCATGGTTATCCATGGGCTCTTAGTTACTTAGCTCACTTTAAACTGTTTTGAGAAGTGTAGTGTGTGATTAGAAATTTTCTTAAGCACTTTATAATGATCCTTGTATGGATATATATAAAGACTTTGTTTTGAAAATTTGTTTGAAAATGTGAAGTGTAATGAAGTATTTTGAAGAAAAGTGAGCAAGTACTTAAGAGGAACCTACCCTATGTTAAATCTTTATTGTTCTTAAATGTTCTTTCAATGGTAAGACTATCCCTATTATTAAGGAATAGGTAGTCATTACCTTGGATGTTATAAGGGACATGTGAAGGGTCATCTGTGTTTAGGCAACTGTAAGGTGTCTTAGCAATACG
Organism: Lathyrus aphaca; assembly: GCA_963966055.1. Taxonomy (NCBI): domain Eukaryota; kingdom Viridiplantae; phylum Streptophyta; class Magnoliopsida; order Fabales; family Fabaceae; genus Lathyrus; species Lathyrus aphaca. Next base: position 732,137,501 of record OZ014519.1, on the reverse strand, counting down.
AAGGGACTTATCATCTTTTATTCGAAAGGGACACGATCATTTACGTAGGCAACATCGAAGGGACTTGATCTTATAATCTTAAAGGGACTTGATGATATTTCATGAGAAGGGACTTTGCTTTTTAGACACTTTACTTGACCTTTTGATTTAGGCAACATGAGAGATAACCTTAGGAAGTGAGATGGCGATCAAAGATCGACTTACGTGTGTGAGTGTTTATTTTCAAATATTTATCTTTTTTAAATTAGTTATCTAAATTAAATTAATTACAATTATGTTTGCACTCCCTATTTACTAACCACACAATTAAATATTTACAAAGAAAATAAAGACGGAAAAATAAATCTATAAGTTATTACAAGACTTTGACAGATACATAATAGTAGGATAAAAATAAATTATAAAGCAAGAATAATAGATATAATAAAACAATAAATAAGCAATAATAATAATAATAATGAAGCAAAAGCAATAATAACAATAAAGCAATAATAATAATAATAATAATAATAATAATAATAAAGTAATTATAATAATAATAAAGTTAAAATAAATTAAAGAAATAACAATTAATTATTTAATTAAAAAGAAAAAATTTAGGTTAGACAAGTTAGATTTTTTAGAAGTTATTAGAATTAATGAAAAAAAGTAATTAAGTTTAGAGAAAAACAATTAAAGATTATTGAGAAAAACTTTTAATTATTTACACTATATGATTATTACTATTATAATAAAATACTATTAATATATAAAATATTATTGACAAAATGTTATTAAAAAAAATTTTAGAGAAAAAAAATAATAATTTAATATGTACAAAATAATAAAAGAGTTAGTATTTACAAAATAAAGGTTTATTGTTATAGATAAGTAGTAAAATATGTTTATAAAAATAATTAACATTTATTTACAAAAAATATAAAGATTATAGAAAATTATTAAATAAGTAATTTAGTAGGTTTTCACGCCCTACATTACTAAACCACGCAGTTAATATAGGATCAATGGCAGAAATTTAAATGACAGAAAAATAAAATGGCAGAAAAATAAAATGGCAGAAAATAAATGGCTAACTATTACATCGCTTTGGGGCATTTTACATCATTGTAAGGCGAAAAATAAATGTAAACAAAAAAATATTACAGATGAGAAATAATCACATAAAAATAAAGCGCAGATGAATAACATAAAAAATTAGTGAAAATAAGAAATAATAACAGGTTTGTTAAGGTTTGAGAAAAGGTTTATGATTTAGAGAAAATAACACGGTTAAAGTTTATAAGAAATTTTTAAGGTTTACATGAAAAATTAAAGTTTATGAAAATATATTAAAAAAATGCTTTGTTGTTAAAAAAAAACTATTTTGAATCATTAATTTAATAAAATAAATAATTAATTAACATTATGAATGAATTATGAAGATAAGTAATTAAAAAAAAAGTTAAGAGTTTTTTTTAGAAAATAAACAAATAAAATTAATCTAAATATTTAAGGTTAGTTAATTTAAGAAATTAGAGAATTAAAAACAATAGAGGAAATTAGGAGAAATTAGGAAAGAGAAGATAAACCCATGTTTCTTTGTCAAAATGCCCTCAAAATTACCAGTCTTGCCTTCTTGACACTAAGACACGCGCTCACATGCGCGCACATGTGAATGTACCTGGAAAATAGTTATTATATAATAAAACAAAACGTATATATAAAAAAATGGTTGAGGCAAAATCGTCAAGGTTTAGGAAAAAATCAGGGTAGTTAGTTATGAAAAATGTGCAGATATAAATTTATCAAGAATAAAACAAAAGATTAAAAAATAATGTTGCTAACGCAAAATTGCGATCATCGCAACTAGACTGGATCAACACAAATGTCATGCCTCATGCACATAAATATGCGAACAGCGTATCGACACGATCCAATCCAAACAAAGTAATTAAAAAAACAAGAATCGACAATATCAAAGCAAAACTATAAAAATAAAACAATATATATATATATATATATATATATATATATATATATATATATATATATATATATATATATATATATATATATATATATATATATATATATATATATATATATATAAGCGAAAGAAGAAAAAAACCTGTAGAAAGAAAAAAAAAGTATGGTTAGGCACTTCATGTAGAAAGAAGAATAAAAAATGTAACGTGTAGTTCATATAGTACACAAGAAGAAAAAAGAGAGTATATATTAACAAAACAAAAGAAGAATATATTTTGGCACATGTATGATCCGCCTTTTAGTGTTTTTATTTTTTTCGATTTTGTTTCTCCCTGAGGCAAGAATTTTTTCGTATTGTGGTTGAGAGAGGAGTGATAAAATGAGAAATGAGAGGGACCTCTTATGTGTAAAACAACATGTATTTATAGATTAAGAAAATTAGGTTAAAAAGTTTAAAAGGAAATAAAATTAGTCTTAATCCCTATTGATTAAAAAATATTTGAACAAAATTATATGATTTTTACTTGGTCACCAAGTAGACCCGTTAGAAACTAAGTATGACACAAAAATGACATAAACTGACCAATAGAAAACGAGTATACAAGAAAAGAAATGTTTTTGGTATTTATTATGATTTTTTTTGAATTTTTTTTCATAAAATAATGATTTTAATGAAAAAATCATATTTTTAAAAATGCATTAAATGCAAATACGAAAATTAAAAATTAAATAATTAAAAAATGCTATTTTTGTGATTTTTTCATAAAAAAAAATAAAAATCGGAAAAGTTATTAGTAAAGGAAAAAATTAAAAAAAATTAAAAAGAGCGGAAGATGGGATTTGAACTCACAACCTCTCACAATTATATCCCTTATACCCATCTTTCTACCAATTGTGCTATTTTATTTATTCGAAATAAAAAAGCACCATAAAGCATATGAAGCGGGTCAAAATTTGGGGTACGACAAGTGTAAGGAAACCTTGTGAATCAATTTGTCTCAAATATGCGAGGGCAAATTTTGGGGTGTAACAACTATACGTGTTTCTGTGTTGTATACTCTGTATCCCTTTGAATGTTCAGAGTATCCTAACATATAACACTTTTGTGCCTTAAAGTCAAATTTATTCAGAGGATCATTAGTATTCAGAATAAAACATTTGCACCCAAAAGGATGAAAATAAGAAATGTTGGGCTTTCTGTTCTTCCACAATTCATAAGGAGTCTTTTCAAGAATAAGTCTTATAGAGATTCTATTCTGAATATAGCATGCTGTATTTACTGCTTCTGCCCAAAAATGTTTAGCCATGTTAGTCTCATTGATCATGGTTCTGGCCATCTCTTGCAATGTTCTATTCTTACGTTCTACAACCCCATTTTGTTGTGGAGTTCTAGGACAAGAAAAATCATGAGAGATGCCATTTTCATTAAAAAATTATTCTAATTTTTTGTTTTCAAATTCTCCACCATGATCACTTCTGACTTTAATAATTTTTAAATTCTTTTTCATTTTGAACTTGTTTGTAGAAGTTAGAAAATACAGCAATTGACTCATCCTTGTGTCTAAGGAACTTTACCCATGTCCATCTGCTGAAGTCATATACGATCACCAATCCATACTTCTTGCCACTGACTGAAGCAGTTTTCACTGGTCCAAACAAGTCAATGTGCAGAAGTTCTAGTGGTCTGGAGGAAGATACAACATTTTTAGCTTTAAAGGCAGGTTTTGAAAATTTGCCTTTCTGACATGCTTCACACAGAGCTTCTGAGTTGAACTTCAAGTTTGGATGTCCTCTGACCAGATTGAGTTTGTTAAGTTGAGATAATCTTCTCATATTAACATGTCCCAATCTTCTGTGTCAGACCCATTGCTCAGTTTCCACAGACATTAGACATTTTACATTCTGATTTTTTAATTCAGAAAGTTTTATTTTATATATGTTGTTCTTTCTCTTTCCACTGAAGAGGATTGTTCCATCTCTCTGACTAACAGCTTTACAGAACTTTTGATTAAAGATTATGTCATAGCCATTATCACTTAATTGACTTATGGATAATAGATTATGCATTAATCCTTCTACCAATAGAACATTAGAAATAGAGGGAAGATTTCCATTACCAATAGTTCCAGAGCCAATTATTTTTCCTTTTTGGTTGCCTCCAAAACCTACGTGGCCTCCATCTTTTAATTCAAGACTTTGGAACATATGCTTTCTTCCCGTCATGTGTCGTGAGCATCCAGAGTCCAGGTACCATGATTGGTGTTTCAGTTTTGCTATTAAAGACATCTGCAACATACACAATTTTATCTTTGGGTACCCATATTTTTCTGGGTCCTTGTTTGTTAGTTTTCACAAACTTCTGATTTATTTTAGGTTTCAAATCAGAACTTGTGGAACAAGATGACTCACTAGTATATATTAAGTCATGGTTATGACCATAGGTAAAATGAGAACTTAGAGGAGTATTAGTTTTTATGACAACGTCATCAATCTTTTTGAACTTCAGAGTTTCTTTAGTTTTCACATAGCCTATGCCTCTTCTATCATTTCTGCTAACTCCATAGATCATAGATGCAATTTTGCTTCTATCTATGCTTTTAGCTAGAAATTTTTGAAAACCATAGTCATATTGTTTTATGATACTATCAGAATTGATTAGATCTTCTAATTCAGATTCCTTCTGAGCTTTAAGTTTTTCAAGAGAGTTTTGCATTCAAAAATATTTTCTTTCAGCTCAGAGTTTTCTGTTTTTAGTTTTCTAACTTCTTCTAATTCAGATACCAGACTTTGTTTCATGTCTTTGTATTTGAAGTGAAGCTTCTGATATTTTTAAAGAATTTCTGAGAGGCTAGCTTCTAATTGAGATCTAGAAAGTTTAGAGAATACCTCTTCTGTATCTAAGTCTGATTCTGATTCTGATGAGTGATCATCTTCTGGTATTTTTGCCATTAGTGCAATGTTAGCATGTTCATCTTCTGAATCTGACTCTGCTTCAGATGATTCAGAATCATCCCATGTTGCCATGAGACTCTTTTTCTTTTCTTTGTTGAATTTGTTTCTGGGTTTCTCTTTCTGGAGTTTTGGACATTCACTCTTGTAGTGTCCTGGTTCTTTGCATTCATAGCACACAACTTCTTTGCTTTTGGGTTTCTTGTGACCAGATGTTGCTTCAGAGTGATTGCTTGTTCTTCTGGTATTTCTGAACTTCTTCTGACGATGCTTCCAGAGTTGTTGGACTCTTCTGGATAGAAGAGATAATTCATCTTCTTCTTACGAGCATCCAGAACTTTCTTCTTCTTCTGCCTGTAAAGCTTTAGAAACAAATTTGTTATATTTAAGAGCTACAGACTTACCTTTCTTCTGGGGTTCATCTTTTTCTAGTTCTATCTCATGACTTCTCAGGGATCTGATCAGTTCTTCTAAAGATATTTCATTCAGATTTTTTGATAGCTTTAGAGCAGTAACCATGGGCCTCCAAGCCTTTGGCAAGCTTCTGATGATCTTCTTTACATGATCTGCTGTTGAATAGCCTTTGTCCAAAACTTTCAGTCCAGCTACCAGAATTTGGAACCTTGAGAACATTTTTTCAATTGTCTCATCTTCTTCCATTTTGAATGCTTCATGCTTTTGGATGAGGGCTAGAGCTTTATTCTCCTTGACTTGAGTGTTGCCTTCGTGTGTCATCCTCAGGGAATCAAACATGTGTTTGACTGAGTCTCTATTTGTAATTTTCTCATATTCTGTCTATGAGATAGCACTCAGAAGTATGGTTCTAGCTTTGTGATGATTTCTGAATTCCTTCTTCTATTGAGCTGTCATATTTTTTCTTTCAATCTTCTGACCATCTGCTCCAACAGAATGAGTGTATCCGTCTGTCACCATGTCCCAAAGATCTCCATCCAGAGCTAGAAAGAAACTTTCCAGAACATCCTTCCAGTAGTCAAAGTTGTCACCATTGAACACTGGAGGTTTTGCGTTGATCTTGTCATTTTGGTAGTCATTGTTGTTATTGCCAGCGTCTGCCATGTGTTTTAACTTCTGGATCTTTTACTGACACGGTTAAGTGTATTTCTCAGAACCTAGCACTCTAATTCCAATTGAAGGTGCGTAAAACACAAGGAAGGGGGTTTGGAATTGGGTTTTCTTAACAACTTAAAATTAACTTCTATGACAAGTTGATTTATCCTGGTTCGTTTGAACTCAAACTACGTCCAGTCCACCCGCCAAGGTGATTTTGCCTCTATCACTGAGGTCTTAATCCACTATTCAATAATTGAATACACACATTGACCTACAGTCAATGTCCTCTTGAGTCTTCTGACTGAAACTAGTCACTCAAGGGATTTAACTTAACTTTTACAATAATAATAATATAATAACTATTTTGCTTCTAATAAAGCTATAATCACTAAGTGAATTGTTACAAGAGTTTAGCACAAATGAATAAGTCTTTTCTCGTGGAAGCTGTATGTCAAATCTTGAATTTGATTCCTTTATATACTGCTTGAATATTGTAGCCGTTGGAGACATCTTGAGCTAATTTAGGATATAAGTTAATACCATAAACTCCTTCCATAACAAGAGATACTTGTCTTCACCATTAATTAATATATTCTTTAATTAATGCCTTTATTATGAGGATCATCATCTTCTAGACGTAAATCAGAGATAATAAAGTCTTGATACGCAACTATTAAATCATGTCTTTAAATGATGGATTCTTCAATAAGTGTATCTTCTATATATGGCTCAATGTATCTTCTAATAAAGCACATCTTCTTTAAATAACATCCTCTTCTACACATATAATAAAGAGAGTCATTAGAACTTCTATTCTTGCATAATAATAATTGTTATCATCAAAACTCTTAGAGGTTTAGAACCATAATTGTTCTAACAGTTGTTCCTTCACTGAATCTTGCAGCCGGGCCCCGATCTTCACTTCTTTCAAGTCTTCTTCGGTACCAAGATTAACTGTCTCAACTTCCTCCTGATGAGGAGTGATAACCTTCTCCTCTTGTCTTAACAATCTGGCTAGCTCTTCAGGTAGCTCATAATATTCTTCAACCCCTTCATCGGCTTGATTAATCGGATTGTCAAAGTCATACGAAGTCATAGTAGTGTCGTTGTCGGTGCAGTCTGGAGGGCACTCTCTGCAAGGGTTGAGATTGGTTCATTTTAGTGATCAATTTTATCTTGCTTAGAAAAAAGTGAAAATGAAGTTATTATTTTGAAAAACATTACCATTTTATTTTTGTACAAAAAATGAAAAATGAAAAACAGTGAGCAGGAAAAAAGAGACTCATTTGCAAAAGATGTCCTGATATTCATTAATTGATCGTTTGCACAAAATACAAGATGGCCTGATTACAAAAATGAGTCCTGACACTTTGGGCAAGATGTAGGACTTGATGCATGCTTAAAGACAGGAAATAATAATTACTCTGCAGGAGTAACTCTTATAATTTCCTGGGAAGACCAGTTTGAGACTTGGTTCCCCGGGATCTTTGGACGTATCCAGTTTTCCAGGTTGCGTTCGTCTTCTTCCTCGTCTTCCAGACTGTTCACAGCATCCGGGGTAAGCAATCCCCCGTTGACAAATTTGGGCTCCATTGCAGCCTCTAGTTGATCTTGTCGAGTAGTTCTGTAACCCAACCTGAATCTGTCTTCTTTCTTTTCAACTGGCAGCAGCTTGCCCCAGCCTTGAGCGGTACCCTCCTCAACAACCTTATGGGCCTGTTGATATGAAATGATGGAAGTTCCAGATACAGCAGTTGCTTCATTGATGTTAAGGGCCTCAAATCCCTGACTCATAGTCTCATGGATCTCCCCATCCATCTCTATATACACTTAAGTAGCCAGCTGGCTAACGAAAATATCTTCCTCCCCGCAGATTGTGATGATCTGGCCTTCCCACTCAAATTTTAACTTCTGGTGAAGGGTAGATGTAACGGCGCCAGCGGCGTGAATCCAGGGTCTACCCAATAAACAGCTGTAGGCCGGTTGTATGTCCATCACGAAGAAGGTAGTTTTAAAGGTCTGTGGGCCAATCAACACAGGTAAATCAATCTCTCCAAGCACTGATCTCTTAGAGCCATCAAATGCTCTCACCACCAAGTTACTTGGACGTAATGCCAAACCATCATACTCCAGCTTCACCAAGGCTTTCTTTGGGAGGACATTGAGCGAAGACCCAGTGTCTACCAGTACATGAGAAAGAACAGGACCTTTGCATTCTAAGGTGATATGTAAAGCCTTGTTATGATTGCGTCCATCCGTCATTAAATCAGCATTTGTTAAGCCCAGTCCATGACTGGTGTTTACATTTGCAACCACTGTTTCCAGCTGATTAACCATAATCTCTTCCGGCACATATGCTGCGTGCAGGACCTTCAACAATGCATTCCTGTGGGCTTCGGAACACATTAGCAATGATAATATAGAGATTTTGGAGGGTGTCTGATGAAGCTGGTCCACCACTTTGTAATCACTCTTTTTGATTATTCTCATGAACTCGTCCACTTCTTGTTCAAAAGACGTCTTCGGAGTTTCTTTGACGGTTGGCTCTTCAAGTACCACATTCTTCCCTTTTGCTTTAGCAGCAGCTTCTGCTTCAGCATTGGGTCTTGGTGTTTGTGAGGCAAAAAGGCGTCCGCTTCTGGTGAAGCCTCCTCCTCCCCCAACATTGTCAACTTGTGGTGAAGGGGTTGATGAATCTAGAGTGATTTTCTTCCCGTCGCAGTAGAGATCAGAGTCATAGTGCCAAGGTATGGCATTATTGCTTTCATAAGGAACAGGTCCAGGCACCGTAATGGTAACCGGACTGACTGCTGCAGCGGAAGGAACTGTGATGGTATGCAGGTCGTAATAGATTGTGACTGGAGATCTGATAAGAGGTGTTGCAGTTTGTTGTTCGAAATTGTTGTTGGGATGAACATTTGCCGGGTCATAATAGATCGTGACCGTTGAGACATCTTCATTAGTGTTTGCTGGTGTTGTAGGCGATTCCTTTGATAAGATGGGTGTTGATGTTGTAGAAGTAAATGTTGCTGAACTCTGATCTGTTGAAATAATGGATGGAGTGATTGCTGGAGTTATGGATGAATCAGTGGGAATGATAGTTGTTGCTGTTATAGGAGGATCTATTGTTGCTGAAGATATGATTGTTGATGTTGTAGGAGGATCCGTTGTTGCTGAAGGAAGAGTTGTTGAAGGAGCCGTTGTGGTAATCTGCAAACTTCCATCTCTGATGAGGCCATCTATGACAAACCTTAGCTTCTCACAACCATTAATAGCAGTTTTGCACGATTCGCAGCAGGCCCCACAGCCCTGGAATACTTGGCATCTTAAGAGTTGAGTTTTGACTTCTGCCAACATTGTCAATCAGTGCAGATGGTTGATCCTCTTCTATGGAATTAATCTTGGGCCCATCATGATTAGGCATAAGATTTCTGTTAACATTCGGAGGAGGTGCGAAATTGAGAGCTTTGGAACCGACCAAATCCTGAACCTTCATTTGCAAGGCTCTACACTTCTCAGTATTGTGACCAGGTGTGTTAGAGTGAAAGGCTCACCTGGCATTAGCATCATAATTCTTCGGGAGATTGAGAGGATCTGGTGGAGCCAACATCCTTAACTCAACTAGGTTAAGTTTCAGGAGTTATGGCAGTAGAGCAGTATAAGGCATAGGGATGGGGTCAATCACCCTATTTTCCTGAGATGGTCTATGTTGAAAGGGGCGCTGCTGTTGGTTGTTGTTGTTATTGATGTACGTTCTTTGTTGCGGGAAATGAGATTGTTGCTGATAGTGATGTTGTTGTTGTTGAGGAAAAAGTGGTTGTTGTGGAACTGGAGCCGGGATGGTTACGGTTGCTACTGATCTGTGAGAATATTGGGGTCTGCCCCTGCTTGCATGGATAACATTCGTCTCACCCGCCCTACGGGGTCCTGCAAAAGGTTTTCTGGGGTTGTTGGAGGAGCTTGCACCATTGTCAGAGATTTTGCCCATTTTCAAAAGACTCTCAATTCTCTCACCAGCTATAACTACATCGGCAAAACTGGTGGAAGAGAAAGCAGCAAGCCTGTCAATATAAGTTCCTTGCAACGTGTTCATAAACATGTCGGCCATCTCTCTTTCAGACATGGGTGGCTGGACAGCAGCAACAAGCTGTCTCCACCTCTGAGCATAATCCCGAAAGCTTTCCCTTGAAGACTGAGACATGCCCATTAGAAGAGTTCTATTAGGGGCCATGTCTAGGTTGTACTGGTATTGCCGGATGAAGGCTTCGGCCAAGTCTTTCCAACATCTTATAGTGGCCCTTGTCAGATGCGAATACATTTCTCTGACGCTCCAGTCAGGCTGTCCTCAAAATAGAACATCCATAACTTCTCATCCATGGTATAAGCCTTGAGTCTCCCTAAGAAGGATTGCAGATGAGTACGCGGGCATGAGGTACCGTTATATTTCTCGAAGCAAGGGGGTTTGAATTTGTGGGGAATCCTCACCCCATATCCATTACGTCAAAGCCTAAGGAGTTCTGAGATTCCAAAGACCTTATCTTTTCAGCAATCTCATCCAACCTTTTGTCATACACTTCATCCCCAACCCCAATAACTGTGAACTGTTCTTCTTGGGGATACTCTTGCAGGATTCTGCCCCCAGCAGTATTACCTTGAACATTCCTTGTGCCATTAACACCCGGATTCAAATGAGGCCCAAACTCTGGTGGGTCGATACGAGGCTGCCCTCGTTCATTATTGCTGGTTCCTCCTGTTCCAAGGTGGGGTTCCTCAGGTGTCTGCCTTTCTACCAGCTCTCTCAGCCTCTCTTGGCTCTGAGATAAGCCAGTCATCACAGCCATAAACTGGGTCATTTGGTTTCTCATTTCGACCCTTTCGTTTGCCATCTGATTTCTCACTTCATTCAGGTCTTGCTGTACCTGATCCATCTGAATGCCTGGAAGGTTGTTACGCGTTGGGTACCGGTGTGTGCGGTTGACAGGGAACACTCTGCGACGAGCAATGTTTCCTGAGATCACAACAAAGTGAGAAACAAATAAAACAAAAACCTACAAAAACAAAGAAAGAGTTAGTATGCAATGTGGTATACTTATTTGTTTTCCAGGGTATCCGGTTTGGTTCATTGTTTTGACCTTTCCAGACCTCGAGGAGATGCTTGATGATGTTGAGAGAAAGTCACCAAAATGAAACAAACTAATATATTACAAATAATGAAAATACATAGTCTGTTTACAACACATGCCCATGGTGGGTCAAAAATACAACAATTTAAAAGAAAAAGTACATCAAAAGAAAAGAAATACAAGCAAAGAAGAATCAGACATCCAGTCCATAGTCATCTTCCCTGACTTCCTTCAGGAGTGCCTCAGTCACCGGACCGGCTGGGTGCTCTGTAATGGTCCTAATAAGGAGGTTCCTGGTAGCAATGGCATTAGTCAGCTTCTTATGCATGTCCTGATCCTTTGATCTCTTTAACCCTTCCCGGAGTTTTAACTCTGATATCTCCTTCTGAGCTGCCAACAAAATCTCCTGTTGCTTCTTCTCATTGGCTTCCAGCTGCTCAATCTCGGCCTGAGTCCTCTGGTCTTCTTGTGCACGAGCTTCGGTGATCCTGATCCACCTTGCCTGGCTTTCCTCCAGGTAATGCTCAGCCCTAGCCTTCTGAATCTTGGCCTCCTTGCAGGCATTCTTCAATATCTGTTCCCCGACTCTTGCTTTCCTTATGTAGTCATCTGCCCTTTCAATCTTGGTAAGATGCCCAGTCTTGAGTCTTTCCAATCTTTCAATGTCTAGACGACCGTCATTTCTTTCCCAAAGAGTCTTCTTCATGGTCTTAGATAGCTGATTATTCCTCTCTTTCAGCTTTTCAAATTCCTCCAGGCTAACAGTTGTTGCAGGCTGTACTGTAGAAGGTCCAGGTGTGTCCTCAAAGGTGAAAGGCATCCTGGTGATCTGAGCTCTAGTACGGGACCAATCAGAGTATTGAGTTGAAGCAACATTGTTGCACCTTCCAAGGATGGATGTCACTTTGGTCTGGATGTTGTCCCAAGCCCAGACAGCTTGCCTGACAACAACTGAATTAGGTTGTACTTCACAATATAGGGTCTCAGCTAAATCCTGTCCTCTGGGAGGGTGAACCAAGGCATATCCCAATTGTCTCTTAAATAGCAAAGGGTTGTAGTTGATGCAACCTTTTACTCCTATCAGAGGCACATTAGGGTACTGTCGCTCCCGACAAATGGGAAATGGCCCAGATGAAGGTACAGACGCGAACGGTCGGCGAAAGGGACAATGAGAACACACAGGAGTGAACTCACTGGAGATGAAAAGAGTCGCCAGCTAGGCATTTTTATCCCGGAGGAAAGGCAATGCTGCATAGACCTAGAAAAAGATGGATAAGACGGTTGCGAACCAGAGAGACTGAGAAAGGGGGTTGGTTACAACCTGGGAAGGTATTAGCACCCAGATTGTCCGCCGTACTCGACGGGATCCACGCTTAAAAGATTTGTGTTTTAAAGGGGTAGTGTCAGTGCAATTTGTGTATAAAAGAGCTGGAAAAGGATGTACAGGTGTCAGTGTAAGAGAAGTGTGAAGTGTATAAATATATAGTGTCAGTGTAAGGACAGGAGTGAAATGTTCATGATCATGAGGCTTAAAGGATAGCTGGAAAGAGGGGGAATATGCAGAGACTTTTGTTCGATAACAGTTAAGTTATGCCTACGTATCCTCTTGTGCAATGAGGAAGTCAGAACACCGTAGTTCGACCCAAAGAGACTGAAAGAATGAATTGACTTGTGAACTGCTTGCTTGTCTATGCTCAAGTGTATGATCTGTCTGGCACAGATGCTAACTGTCTTGCATTAGACGGGAAAAGCAAGTTCTCGTTCATGAGTGAGTGTGATGAGAAAAGAATCCCGGAGGAGACGATTATTGTTTGTTTTTGAGTTTTCAGTCTTTTATTGCTTTTTGAAGTTTGTCATAAATTAATGAGCTTAAGCCTAAACCAATGGATTTAGTAAACTCATCACATCTTCCCTCTGATTAGGGGTAATGAGAATACTTTAAGTGCGAAGTCAGCTTCTCACACTTAATCACCTTTGATGCAGGATTAAGATCATTAACCTACTTGTGATTATTTAGATTTTTTTGTTGTTTTTGTTTAGTGTTGAGTAATGAGATTAAGCCATAATCAAGGATTAAACAGACTCATTACACCATCCTAATAGAAGGATAATAGATGAGAATGTTTAAGCTGAGGAAAGCTCCTCAACTTAATCCATGATTAGGGATTAAACCCATGACAAAACAAAACCTTTATTAAGTGGATTTTATTTAATGATAAGATGATGAAGTGAATTTTATGGTTTGTAAGACAGCTTGAGGGGGACTTGTCCATTAACACTAGGGTTAGTCCTTCTTAACCAATTAAGGAAGAATTAGAACCCTAATGCAAGGCCCAAGTTACAAGTGTGATGTCTTGATAATTATTAAGTGAATTGATTAAGAGATTTAAACACATTAAGGGTTTAACACTTAGGATTAAAGTTATACACTCCATCCTAATAGAAGGATGCAGGCATAAGCTTAATCACAAAGCCTTAAAACCTTTAGGGTTTAGTCCCTGATTATGAGATGAGAAGAGAAGACTCAATGAGACACAAAGGTAAAAGCTAAGTGGGGGACTAATCAAAACCCTAATCATTATCATGCTTGGTTGTTCCTAAGGTTTGTGAGGTTTACAAGAGAAGTCTTCAATGGAACCACCAGGAAGCAGATGAAAGGATCAAGAAAGGCAAAGTGATTTGCTTCATTCAAGAAGTCAAGTCACTTGAAGAAAGAAAGTAAGAAAAAGAAGAATGAGCAAGCTCAATCTCAAACACATATAACAAATGCAGCAAGGATGCAAAAAAAGAGATGAAGAGAAGTTATGAGAAGTGAAGGCAAATTCACTTCTCAAGATAACTTACCACCTGAAAAGTTAGAAAAGAAATGCAATGCAATGCAAAATGAGATGAGATGACATGATGAGAAACAAAACCAGAAGCAAACATGAGATGATAATGATGCTATGAGATGCTACAAACATGAAACAAGGCATGGAGATGATCATACAAACTTATGGATGCAAATGAAACAAGTTAAGAACCATGAACACACATGAAAAGTTATGAAATGCAAATGGCATACAACATGGCAAATGCAAGATGCAGTGATCAAACATGCTTTCAATATGTCTTAAGATGTCAAATGAATCAAATGGATGCACAAGATGTCATGGCAAGTCATGTTATGCAAGCAAATGCAAGATGGATGCATATGGAAGCCCAAATTAGGGTTTATGAACAAAGCATCAAACAAAAACCAAAATCAGAAGCAAACAACATTATAAAAAATTGAAAATGCACTCAAAGGATCCCTAATCCTATACTAACTCAATTCCCAAAGGAGAGGTTTCAACTCTTAACCAAATCCAAGTTATGAATTTCCTAAGTTTTCTAGGGTTTTAGGGTTCCTAAACAAGAAAATTATCAAACAAATGGAAAATGAAAGATCAAATCATGGCCATTTAATATCACAAACTACATGCTAAACACAATGCAATGCAAAAAGAATCAATGTCCAACTCTTCATGATTAGGCAGAAATGATTTTTTTGAAGTTTGGATCAAAATAATGCATAAAAATGATTTTAATTCAATGAACAATTCTCAAAATGCATCAAGATCAAAAAATAAATTTGGTTTGAAGGTTGGACAATATTTCTAAATGTCTTAAAACATTTCATGAATTTTTTGGTGATTTTTAAATACCTAAAAGTATTTTTAATAAATTAATTTTCATTAATCAATTAAAAATAAACTTTTAAATAATTAAAAATACTTTTTTAATGTTAAAAATGAAAACAAAAATATTTTTGTGTCTTAAAAATTAATGCAACTCTTGACAAAAAGTTTCATAATTTTTAAAACATTTTTGCTATTTTTAATAAATCATGGAAGTTAAATGAAAGAAAAATGAAATAAAAATAAAAAAAAGACTGAAGTATGCAGGATGGAAGGCCAGGATTCACTCTGGGTTTGAAACTGTTGACTGCGCGCGTTTTTAAAGGGCCAGGATTGCATCTGATTTTAATTAAGTTTATAAATTAATTAAATGGATTAATTAGACTTAATGGTGATTAGGGCACAGTGGACCCATCTGAACCACTCACTCACGCGCGAAGTCAATGCAAGTCAGCTGATCCAACGCTCAAGATTTAAACCTCATTTAATTACAGGATTAGGGTTAAACAAATTCAGGTGACCGGAGGGAAGCTCCGGTCATCTTCTCCGGCAACATCAAAACCCTAGATCCTGATTTAGGCTTCTAAACATCAAATTAAACACAGCCAAGTGATCCTCTAACATCCTAGGACATGAATCCACTCTCAAACATCATTTAAACATCAAGAAACAAGTGAATCAAAGTGAACAAATTTCACGGGTGAAATTTCAGAGTAACAACACAAACTCATTTCTTACTCATTTTCGATTCTAAGAACATCCCCATGACCAGCAAGACATAAGCAATCAATTTATAACTTAAAATGTAAGCTCTGAGAAAAAAGAATCCATGGTCATACCTGAGCTGGAGAGCTTCAATATTGAGCTTTCAGTGCTTCCTTTGTGTGCAAATGAACCTTCTTGACTCCCTTGAACACAATGAGATGCTTCAAAGTCCTTGGGGAAGGCTGGTTTGAGGAGAAGTGTTCTGGTGCAGCAGGTTTTACAGTCAGAATTTGTGGAGTTTCAGGCTACTCCAATGGTGGATTCTTGCTCCTTTGGGTGTGTTTGACTTGTTGGTGAAGAGAAATGGGGTGTTTGATGGCTGGAAAGTGAGATTCGAAAGTTCTGGCTTTGAGGATGAAAAATGGTGAAGCTCAGTTCTTGCTTGGTTCAGGCCTAGGTTTTGCTGGTTTTGGCTCAGTGAAGCAAGGTGAGTTGATCAGTGGAATTGGTTCTTGTGTTTGTGAGTTGTGTGGAGAGATTCGAAGGGTTTTGCTTGAGGGAGGGAGTTTGTGAATGTGATGATCTTGTGTGTTTCAGCCTTGCTTGATGTATCAAAATGGCTAGCATTTTGCTTGCATAAAATAATCTCATTGGTCAGATGATGTGACCTGGCCTGCTGTGATAGGTAAGTTGCCTTTTGCAAAATGTCAACTTTGGTGTAAGGAAAGCATGGGTTGAGCCCTAGGCTAGTACAAGTACATGGGCTGGCGCAACATGGTGTGTGAGAGATGCTAGAATGGTTCAGCAGCCAAGGCAACTAGTGGGTGAGGTGTGATGATGGTTTTTGCAAGTTGTTCACTTTTGAAACTTCATGAAAATTTCTTGCTTGGTAAACCATGAACATGAGAAATTTTGGTTCAAATCTGATTTTTAGGTCACATGTGATGTTTGTGTAATGGTTAGACATGAATTAGAAGTCACAAATGCCTTGGTACAAAGTTTTTGCAAGTTTCTCATTTGAGGCATATCTTGAAAATTAGTGATTTTTGCCAACTTTGACACACCATAACTTTTGATCCAAAATGAATTAGATCATGTTATTGTACTTTTTGAAAAGGGAAAGATCTAATCTACAACTTTCATGACCAAAGTTTTTCCATTTGAAGCATTTTTGGATCAAAAAGTAAGGTTTGAAAAGTGGCATAAAATGACATATTCTTCAAAAGTCAACCATGCCCTAAAAAGTCAACTTTGCAAAAACTTGTAATTCTTGAATTTTGTGAACTTCAACCTTCTCCCATGATCAAATAAAGATCATATACACTCAAAATGATGAAGATCACCCCTTGGTTGGGTCATTGGGGGCCTCAGATGCCCTGATTTTGCACTGACTTGTCTGAAAAGTCAACTCTTGATCAGATGACTTCCCCATGGAATTTCTTCATGAAAATTGATATGCATACTCCCTACACCATATAGAGACCAATAGAAACAAGAATGACCAAAAAATTTGGAGTTATGGCCTCTGAAACCAAAACCCTAATTTTAGGTCATCTGTGCAGTTAAACCTGGCTCTGCTTCCATACAAACCCCAGTTCTTGTGATTCTTTGGCATTTTCGACTTTGAGAGGATATAATATGATATAAGAACACACATGGACCCCTTTGAAGTGATTGATGGCCTTTGGAGTGGCTCAAGAAGCTCTTGGATTGCTCAGATCACAAACCCTAGATGCAGATGACCTTGAATCTATGCAGTGAATCAAAAATGGGATATGAGATGGTATGATTGTGTTTATGCATATGAAATGATCACAAGCCAAGAGGTGAGTGGGTGAGGGCAAATTTGGGGTGTTTACAGCTGCCCCTATTCAAGCATGAGTTAGCTGTGCAGGATGTAAACGACGGTTTATCAGGCAAACAAGATAACTTGTGGTTGAATACCAAAGACAGTCCAAAATTTGCACTCACAGAATGAAGAAGAAAAGGGATATAGATTGTAAAGGAAAATAAAGTATATTGTAAAGTATGGGCGACGGAGGACGACCGCCGAGCAGAGGACGACTGCTGGGTAAAGAGCAATGACGGGGACGGCCGACATGCTGGGAAAAGTGCGGAAAATAAAGCAATGACGGGGACGGCCGACATGCTGGGGATAAAAGGTAAAGCAAAGACGGGGACGGCCGACTAGCTGGGAAAAATAAGATATTATGATGGGGACGGCCATCAAGTAAAGCTGTAAAATTCTCTGGAGATCAAATGAAACATGACGGGGACGGCCATCAAGTTCATAAAGTAAAGTAACCAACGATGGGGACGGCCATCGGGCTAAAAAGAAAAGGGACCACAACGGGGACAGCCATCGGGTTAAAGAATAAATGAAATAAACAGATGATGAGGTACGGTCATCAAAGGTGAAGGACGATCACCTAGCAGGGGACGGCTGCTCTGTTGGGGTTAAGATGAGGGACGGTCATCTAAGGTGGAGGACGACCACCTGGCAGGGTACGGCTGCCGAAAATATCGCGACATAGGACGAATGCCGGATAAAAGGTCAACGATGGGGACGGCCATCGGATGAGCATGATGGAGGACGACCATCAAGAGGTGGAGGACGACCACCTAACAGGGGACGGCTGCTCTCAAGGTTTGTCATGACATAGGACGAATGTCAGATAACCAAAATCAACAATGGGGACGGCCATTGGATAAAGTGATGAAGGACGATCATCAAGAGGTGGAGGACGACCACCTAGCAGGGGACGGCTGCTAAATATCAACGATGGGGACGGCCATCGGATGAGCATGATGGAGGACGACCATCAAGAGGTGGAGGACGACCACCTAGCAGGGTACGGCTGCTCTCAAGGTTTATCATGACACAGGACGAGTGTCAGATAAAAAGAAAATTTGCTTTAGTATCGATCTACTGGGGAATAGTAAACACGGACGAGTGTTTACATCCAAGAAACAAAAGGTATGGGTGTTTAGATATTGTGTATAGATTAAAGATGCGGACGAGCATCCTTAAGACTACGATACAGGCGAGTATCGAGTAGAAACAAATACTGACACATGTTCAGAGATGATGATACAGACGAGTATCAACTGGTTAACAAGGAACACGGACGAGTGTTGAATCTGAGAGGACTCTTCTGGGGGAACAGTAGACACAGGCGAGTATCTATATTCAAGAAGACAAAAGTGTTTGACACAGTGTATAGATTAAAAATGCGGACGAGCATCCTTAAGACTATGATACGGACGAGTATCATGTAGAAACAAACTCTTGACGCATGTTCTAAGATGATGGCACGGACGAGCACCAACGAGTTAACAAAGAACAAGGACTAGTGTCGAATCTGAGGGGATTTGAGTGGCGTATAGAAGATACGGACGAGTATCTGTATAAGTATGAGTGATGTATAGATAAGTGTTTAACTGTTGGGGAGAGTGACACGGACGGGTGTCAAAAGGAGAAGAGTGTAATATAAACAAGTATCTGATATACAAAGTGTAGATGACTGTGCTGGGGATATGACACTGACGGGTGTCAAAGGATTATATATGTAAGTATATGTGAGTGCAAAGAGGACGTCTTTGGCTTTCTGCTGGGGTTATGACACAGACGGGTGTCAAAAAGTATCTGTAATACGATTGGTATTGTTTGCACAGGGTATTCGGGTGACTTTATTGGGGAGTGATGACACGGACAGGTGTCAAAGGGAGTATATGTACTGGTGTTTGTGAATGTGAGGCAACTGATTTTGCTGGGGAATCTCCGCTGGGGACTCTGGGGGAGTTTTCTGTATGTTGATGAACTGTTTTTATTCACAAGTGTTGATTCAAGACATGGCTTATGATTATGCTATATGCTTGATTTTTGCCGTAATGCTCCGTATTAAACGGAATGCTACGCTTTGTGGGTGAATATGATGCGAATGCTATGATTATGCAAAGATACCAATCTGGGACTCGGATCCCGTTGCTGTGAAGATCTCCGGTCGATCTGTTTGAAGGGGCCATCCCAGCTGGGATTTGAGATCATTGAGATGGTATTTGCTTGGGGATGTAGGTCACTGATAGACCCATCCTTGTGCTGGGGACCCAGCTGGGGTTTGTAGCAGCTTTCTCTACTCTGTTGTGATCCTTCATGCGTTGCTCTTCTGGATAGAGGCTGAAGCTCTGTGGGGAGATGGTTCCCTGACTCTCGTACTCGATTGAAGATGAAATGGCAACTCGGCTGGGGAGAAAAAGAAATCACTGAAAGATCTCCCTAAGAATTCCGTTGAGGATGATTCTTGACTCAGCCGGGGATAGGGGTGCCTTCTGGTACTGCCCTGTTGGAGAGGTGATCCCTGGTAAGGAAAGCAACAAGTGGCAACTCAGCTGGGGAGAGTTATCGGTGGCAACTCAGCTGGGGAGGAAGCACCTCTGGTGCCAAGGGTGAGTGTTGATTTGCCAGCTTGCTAGGATGAAGCCTACATGCCCCACGCTGCGTTTTGAGTGCCTGCAATCCTGTAAAGATAGAAACGTACAAGTGATCCTGAGGTATCCCTTACCGGATTCCGTCATAGGAGTTTAGACACTTCCGAGAGTAATCATATTTCCTGCAAGCACGTGTTTTTATTTTGAAGATAAGCACCTGTACTTTATGCAATCGGTTTTTTAGAGACATCAGACATTTTTTACAAATAAAAGTAAGTTGTACGAGACGAGACGTGACTGAAAATCTGATTTTATTAATTCATGTGCCCTGAATTGGCAAGATACAGCCAAAGAAACAAATCTCCTAGAATGAAGAGACTGTTACAAATTGAGAAACAAAGTGCTGGCGATGTTGACGACGCTTTCAAGGAGCTTCCTCTTTTGCTATGACTCGTATGACTTTTGACGTTCTTCTCGTCTTGCTTTCTGAAGAAGGCTGATTCTGATAGAGGCTTGATCCGTTCGAGGTTTACCAAGTTGTAAGTGATACGGACGAATTCAGCATGCAGTTATTCGCTTATTCCCTTATTTTGCATGGATCGCCCTTTCGGGTTTTCAATCCATCGGGATACCCCTTTTTGCCTGAGTTGTCCAATGCGGCTTTTCAACTCAGCGGGTGTACACATTTTTTTTATTTATTTTCCCTTACTTTTGCCCGAGTCTTTTATTCTGTTTTTGACTCGCCGGGATGCCCTATTCTTGCCTGGACTTACATTCTGTTTTTATGTCCAGCGGGTCATTTTATGCAAAGTATTTTTTAACTGCATCCGAATTCACAGGGGACGGGAAATCTTCACCATCCATGGTGCTGAGCATCAGTGCTCCACCAGAGAAAACTCTCTTTACTACGAATGGCCCTTCATAATTTGGAGTCCATTTGCCCCTGTGGTCTGTATGAGGAGGGAGGATTCTTTTCAGCACAAGATCTCCCACTTGGTACTCTCGGTGCCTGACTTTCTGATCGAAGGCTTTCTTCATTCTCTTCTGATACAACTGTCCATGACAGATTGCAGCCAATCTTTTCTCTTCAATCAGACTCAGTTGTTCGTATCGGGCCCGAACCCATTCTGCTTCGTTTAGCTTAACATCCATCAATACCCGTAGAGAGGGTAATACAAGCTGATACGGTGTTGCCCCAGTGGATGTTCTGATTGACGTGCGGTATCCATGCAAGGCAAATGGTAGCATTTCATGCCAGTCTTTGTAGGTAACTACCATCTTCTGCACAATCTTCTTGATATTCTTATTTGCTGCCTCAACAGCGCCATTCATCTTTGGCCTGTAAGGGGAAGAATTGTGGTGTTGGATCTTGAAGTCCCGGCACAGTTCTGCCATCATTTTGTTATTTAAGTTGGAACCATTATCAGTAATGATTCGCTCGGGCACTCCATATCGACAGATGATATCTCTCTTCAGAAATCTGGCTACCACTTGCCTTGTAACATTTGCATAAGAGGCTGCTTCGACCCACTTGGTGAAATAATCGATAGCGACCAGGATGAATCTGTGGCCATTTGAAGCAGCCGGTTCAATCTTGCCGATCATGTCAATGCCCCACATAGCAAAGGGCCAGGGTGAAGACATTATATTCAAAGGATTGGGAGGCACATGCACTTTATCTGCGTAAATCTGGCATTTATGGCATTTTCTGGCGTAGGCACAACAGTCTGCATCCATTGTGATCCAGTAATAGCCTGATCTTAGCAACTTTTTGGCCATGGCATGTCCTCCTGCATGGGTACCAAAGGATCCTTCGTGAACTTCATGCATTAACAGGTCTGCTTCTGTTCTATCAACGCATCTGAGGAGTACCATATCAAAGTTTCTCTTGTACAAGGAGCCATCAGTGTTCAGAAAGAAACTACCAGCAAGCCTTCTCAAAGTCTTCTTATCATTGGAAGATGCCCCAGGTGGGTATGTTTGATCCTCCAAGAAGCACTTAATGTCATGGAACCAAGGCTTATCATCTTTGACAATATCTGCTGCAAATACATAAGCTGGTCTGTCAAGTCTGGACACTGAAATCTGCGGTACAAAGTTGGCAGCTTGAACTTTGATCATGGACGAAATGGTAGCCAGGGCGTCTGCAAATTGATTCTCGTCCCGAGGGATATACTCAAGCTTGACTGTTGTGAAGAAGGTCAGTAACCTTCTTGTATAATCCCTGTAAGGTATCAGATGGTCCTGGTGAGTGTACCATTTGCCATTGGTTTGATTAACTACCAGAGCTGAATCTCCGAATACGGTCAATGTCTTGATCCTGAGGTCAATGGCTTCCTCAAGACCCATAATGCAAGCTTTGTATTCAGCTTCGTTGTTAGTGCAGTTAAAGGTGAGTTTTTCCGAGAAAGGCATGTGAACTCCCTTAGGTGTAATGAGTACTGCACCAACACCACGACCATTCATATTAACAGCCCCATCAAACATCATGGTCCATTCTTCTTCTGGGTCCGGCCCTTCAGCGTGAATAGGCTCTTCATGATCTTTTGCTTTAATGAACATGATGTCTTCATCAGGGAAGTCAAATCTCATAGGTTGGTAGTCATCAATGGGTTGCTCAGCAAGATATTCAGACAATACACTGCCTTTGATGGCCTTCTGAGACGTGTACTGGATGTCATATTCTGTGAGAATCATTTGCCATCTTGCAACCCGTCCGGTAAGTGCTGGCTTCTCGAATATGTACTTAACTGGGTCCATCTTTGAGATCAATAAAGTAGTGTGGGTCAACATATACTGTCTCAGTCGGTGAGCAGCCCACGCTAAAGCACAACAAGTTTTCTCGAGCAGTGAATAACGTTGTTCACAGTCGGTAAACTTTTTGCTTAGGTAGTATATTGCATACTCTTTTCGACCAGACTCGTCATGCTGGCCCAGCACACACCCCATTGACTCTTCTAATACTGTCAAGTACATTATCAGAGGTCTTCCTTCAACTGGGGGCATAAGGATTGGAGGTTCTTGTAAGTATTCTTTGACCTTGTCAAAAGCCTTCTGGCAATCTTCATTCCACCTGACCGTCTGTTCTTTTCTTAACAGTTTGAACAAGGGTTCACAGGTTGCTGTGAGGTGAGATATGAACCGTGAAATGTAGTTCAATCTACCTAGAAACCCTCGAACTTCTTTCTCAATTTTCGGTGCAGGCATCTCTTGAATGGCTTTGACTTTATCAGGGTCCACTTCAATCCCTTTCTCGCTTACAATAAAGCCCAGCAGCTTACCAGATCGCACCCCGAATGTGCATTTGTTGGGGTTCAGCTTCAATTGGTACTTCCTCAGACGCTTAAATAGCTTCAGCAGATTTACCAGGTGGTCTTCCTCTGTAAGGGACTTAGCAATTATGTCATCCACATAACACTCGATTTCCTTATGGATCATATCGTGGAATAGTGTTACCATAGCCCGTTGATATGTTGCACCAGCATTCTTCAATCCGAATGGCATCACCTTGTAACAGAACGTGCCCCAGGGGGTGATGAAGGTTGTCTTCTCCATGTCTTCAGGTGACATCTTGATCTGATTGTATCCTGAAAATCCGTCCATGAAGGAGAATACCGAGAACTGAGCCGTGTTATCCACCAATACATCAATGTGAGGTAAAGGGAAGTCATCTTTCGGGCTAGCTCTGTTCAGATCCCGGTAGTCAACACACATTCTCACTTTGCCGTCTTTCTTAGGCACAGGTACTATATTAGCAACCCACGGTGGATAGCTAGTCACAGCAAGGAACCCGACGTCCCATTGCTTTTGTACCTCTTCCTTGATCTTCATTGCCATGTCTGGGTGAGTACGGCGCAGCTTCTGTTTAACCGGTGGGCATCCTTCTCTTAAAGGCAACTTGTGCATAACAATGTCGGTGTCCAACCCTGGCATATCTTGATAAGACCAAGCAAACACGTCCACATACTCTTGAAGCAGGTCAATCAGCTGTTTCTTCACTGAGTCTTGTAAACCGGCCCCGATTTTAACTTCTTTCACATCTTCACCTGTACCAAGATTAATCGTTTCCACCTCCTCCTGATGAGGAGTGATAACCTTCTCCTCTTGTCTTAACAATCTGGCTAGCTCTTCAGGAAGCTCATACTCTTCTTCAACCCCTTCATCAGCTTGATTGATCGAATTGTCAAAGTCATACGAAGTCATAGCCGTGTTGTTGTCGGTGCGGTCTGGAAGGCACTCTCTGCAAGGGTCCAGTTTGTTCATTTTAGTGATTGATTTTAATCTTGTTTAGAAAAGTGAAATAAAAGTTGTCATTTTGAAAACATCGCCATTTATTTTTTGTACAAAAAGAAAAATGGAAAAACAGTGAGCGAAAAAAGAAAAAGACTCGTTTGCAAAAGATGTCTGATATTTCATTGATTAATCTTGTTGCACAAAAATTACAGATGACCCGGTTACAAAATGAGTCTTGTCATCTTGGGCAAGATGCAAGACTTGATGCATGCTTAAAATATACAGGAAATAATAATTACTCTGCAGGAGTAACCCTTATAATTTCCTGGGAAGACCAGTTTGAGATACTGCTCCCCGGGATCTTTGGATGAATCCAGCTTTCCAGGTCGCGTTCATCTTCCGACTCATCTTCCAAGTTGTTGACAGCATCAGGGGTGAGCATCCCCCCACTAACAAAGTTGGGCTTCTGAGCAGCCTCTGCTTGATCTTGTTGAGTTGGTTTGTAACCCAACCCAAATCTATCTTCTTTCTTCTTCACAGGCAACAATTTGCCCCAGCCTTGAGCGTTTCCTTCTTCCACCACCTTCCGGGCTTGTTGGTAGGATGTCATAGAGGTCCCAAGCACAGCAGAGGTTTCATTAACATTCAGGGCCTCAAACCCTTGACTCATGGTCTCGTGGATCTCCCCATCCATCTCAATGTATTTGTAAGTAGCCAGATGGCTAACAAAAATATCCTCTTCTCCACAAATAGTAACAACTTGGCCCTCCCACTCGAATTTTAACTTCTGGTGAAAGGTTGAGGTCACGGCGCCAGCAGCGTGTATCCATGGTCTACCCAACAAACAGCTGTAGGCAGGCTGAATGTCCATCACGTAGAAGGTCGTTTTGAAAGTTTGTGGGCCAATTGTTACAGGCAACTCAATTTCTCCCAGAACTGATCTCTTAGAGCCGTCAAAAGCTCTTACTACCAAGTTACTGGGTCGCAATGCCAATCCTTCATATTCCAGCTTCACAAGGGCCTTTTTAGGCAAGACATTGAGGGATGACCCTGTGTCTACCAGTACATGTGAAAGAATTGCACCCTTACATTCCATGGTAATGTGCAAGGCCTTGTTATGATTACGGCCTTCTGAAGTCAAATCAGTGTTGGTGAATCCTAATCCATTACTAGCATTAACATTCCCAACCACAACTTCCAACTGATTGACGGTGATCTCCTCTGGCACATAAGCTGCGTGCAAGACTTTGAGTAGTGCGTTCCGATGAGCTTCGGAGCACATAAGCAATGATAGAATGGAGATCTTGGAAGGCGTCTGGTGAAGCTGGTCCACTATTTTGTAATCACTTTTCTTGATGATTTTCATGAATTCATCAACTTCTTGATCAAAAGGTGTTTTCAAAGCTTCTCTAACAACCTGCTCTTCTTGCACCATGCTCTTCCCTTTTGCCTTTGCAGCAGCTTCTGCTTTGGCAGTGGGTCCTTGAATTTGTGGGGCAAAGAGACGTCCGCTTCGAGTGAAGCCTCCGCCTCCTCCCACATTGTCTATTTGTGGTGCAGAAGTTGATGATTCGAAAGTGATTTTCTGTCCTTCGCAGTATAGATCAGAGCCGTAATGCCAGGGGATAGCACTACTGCTTTCATAAGGTACTGGCCCAGGCACTGTGACAGTGACTGGACTGATGGCAGCTGCAGAAGGGACTGTGATAGTCTGTGGATCATAATATATTGTGACTGGTGCTCTGATGGGAGTAGCACTTTGTGAGTTGTAGGCAGAGTCATTTTCAGGATCATAATAAATCGTAACTGTGGAGATATTTGCTGCTGAAGTTGTAGGAGACATTGTTGGAAGGATGGGTGTTGTTGTTGTAGGAGGCTCTGAATAAAGAGGTGCTGAAGTTGTAGAAGGGATGTTTGTTGATACCTGGTCAGTTGAAATGACAGATGAAAAATTTGTTGATGAAGCCGAAGAGTTGTCTGGAACAATGGTTGTTGCAGTTGTAGGAGGTTCTGGAGCTGTTGTTAAGGAGATTGCTGGATTGGTAGGAATTGATGTTGTAATCTGAAGCAGGCCACTCTGAATGAGACCATCTATGCCATCCCTCAAGTTATCACAACCATTCACTGAAATGTTGCAGTAAGCACACCCTAACTCACACCCCGGGAACATTTGACATTCGAGGAGTTGAGCCTTAATTTCTACCAACGGTGTCCGAATCTGACCCACACTGGTTATTAAATAAGACGGCTTGTCTTATTCAATAGCATTGATTCGGGGACCACCATGGTGTGGCATAGGGTTCTTGTTGACATTTGGTGGTGGTGCAAAGTTTAAAGCCTTGGAATCCACTAGGTCCTGCACTTTCATGTGCAAAGCTATGCACTTTTCTGTACTATGGCCAGGTGCATTTGAGTGAAAGGCACATCTGGCGCTGGCGTCGTAATTCCTGGGTAGACTGTTGGGATCTGGAGGTGCCAACGTCCTTAGCTCAACTAGGTTGAGTTTCAGGAGTTGTGGCAGCAATGTAGCATAGGGCATCGGGATCGGATCAATCACCCTATTGGCCTGAGAGGGCCTTTGTGGGAATGGTCTCTGCTGACTATTGTTGTTGTTGCTGCTGTTGTTGTAATTTCTCGGAGGATACTGAGTTTGTTGCTGGTACTGAGGTTGTTGCTGATAATTTTGTTGCGGTGGTTGATAAGCTGGTTGTGGATGAGCTGGAGCGGGAATGGTGACTGCTGCCACAGACCTATGAACATACTGGGGCCTGCCCCTATTAGCATGGATAGCATTGGTTTCACCAGTTCTTCTTGGGCCTGCAAAAGGCTTTCTTGCATTACTGGATGAACTTGCACCGTTGTCTGAGATCTTACCCATCTTCAATAGGCTTTCGATTCTCTCCCCGGCTATCACTACATCTGCAAAGCTGGTAGAGGAGAAAACAGCTAGCCTATCAATGTAAGTCCCCTGAAGGGTGTTCATGAACATATCAGCCATCTCCCTTTCTGACATAGGTGGCTGGACAGCAGCTGCAAGCTGTCTCCATCTTTGAGCGTATTCTCGGAAGCTCTCCCTGGACGACTGTGACATTCCCATTAGGAGGGTCCTGTTGGGTGCCATATCCAGGTTGTATTGATACTGTCTGATAAAGGCCTCTGCCAGGTCCTTCCAGCATCTAATAGTTGCTCTTGTCAGATGGGAGTACCATTCCCTCGAAGCTCCAGTCAAGCTATCCTCAAAATAAAACATCCATAGCTTTTCGTCCATGGTATAGGCCTTCAGCCTCCCCAGAAAAGATTGTAGATGGGTCCGGGGACAGGAAGTCCCATTATACTTCTCAAAGCATGGTGGTTTAAATTTGTGGGGAATCCTGACCCCGTCTACCAAACCCATATCCATAACATCAAAACCCAAAGAGTTTTGAGACTCCAAGGATCTTAATTTCTCAGCGATCTCATCCAGCCTTCTGTCGTAGGCTTCCTCCCCAGCTCCCATCACTGTGAACTGATCTTCCTGGGGGTCTTCCTGCAGTACTCTTCCTGCTGTAGCAGTCCCTGGCACATTAGCAGGGATATTGATCTCTGGATGTAGGTGGGGTCCAAAGACTGGGGGATTGACATGAGGTTGGACTCTCTCATTGTTGCTTGTCCCAGCAGTCCCTGGATGATGGTCTTCCTGGTTCTTTCCTTCTACCAGTGCTCTTAACCTCTCCTGGCTTTGAGCCATGTTATTCATCACTTCCATAAACTGAGTCATTTGAGTCCTCATTTCCAACCTCTCGTTGGCCATTTGAGTCCTGACCTCTGTAAGGTCCTGCTGTACTTGGTCCATTTGTATGCCCGGAAGGTTGCTGCGGGTGGGGTATCTGTGTGGACGGTTGAGTGGAAACCCTCGACGTCGAGCAATAGTTCCTGATGTCACAACAGAGTTAGTAACAACAAAACAAAACCTACAAAACAAAACAAAAGGTTAGTATGCAATGCAGTGTGTCTATTTGTTTCCAAGGTATCCGGCTTGGTACTTGGTTTTGACCTTTCCAGACCTCTGAAGAAGATGCCGGTGATGTCGCTTGGAAGAAACTCAGATAAGACCAAACCAACACATATATTACAAAAATCAAATGATATATAGTTTGTTTTCTTACAATACATGCCCTCTGAGGGGTCAAAAATACAACATAAAGAAAAAGTACATAAAATGAAAGCAACAACAAGCAAAAGTCAAACACCAAGGCCAAATTCATCCTCCTGAACTTCCTTGAGGAGTGCTTCAGTCACAGGATCAGCTGGATGCTCTGTAAGGTTCCTGATAAGGAGATTCCTTGTAGCAACAGCTGCTGTTAGCTTCTTGTGCTGACTCTGGTCCTTGGACCTCTTCACACCAGCTCTGATCTTCAACTCTGAGACCTCCCTCTGGGCTGCTGCCAGGGCTTCCTGTTGTTCTTTTGCACTAGCTTCCATCTGTTCAATCTTATCCTGAGTCCTTTTGTCCTCCTGAGTACGGGCTTCGGTGATCCTGACCCACCTTGCCTGACTCTCCTTCAGATACAAATCAGTCCTAGCCTTCTGGAACTGAGCTTCCTTGCAGGCATTCTTCAAGATCTGCTCTCCAGCCCTAGACTTCTTAATGTAATCCTCAGACTTCTCAATTCTAGCCAAATGCTCCACTTTCAGTTTTTCCAACCTTTCAATATCCAATCTACCATCACTCCTCTCCCAGAGGGTCTTCTGTAGAGCCTGAGTCAACTTCTCATTTCTCTCTTTCAATTTCTCAAACTCCTCTAAACTGACAGTTGCTGGAGGCGGTGTTGTGGAAGGTCCAGGCATATCTTCAATAGTGAAGGGCATTCCAGAAATTTGAGCCCTGGCATGAGACCACTCATAGTACTGGGCAGAGGCTACATTATTGCATCTTCCAAGAATGGTTACTCCCTTTGTCTGCACATTGTCCCAGGCCCAGGATGCCTGCCTGACACTAGCCAGATTAGGCTTGATTTCAACATAAAGGGTCTCAGTCAGGTCTTGTGCCCTAGGGGGATGGACCAGTGCATAACCCAGTTGTCTTTTGAACAGCAGAGGGTTGTAATTGATACATCCCTTCACTCCAATTAGAGGCACATTGGGAAATTGCCCACAGCTTGTAATGATGTCTCTGCCCTTAGTACTCTGAGTACACCATCTGATATCATCTGAGGTTAGAGCAACAAGCCTCTTAGCCCAGTTTTTCTGCTGATGAGGGTTCAGGAATGCATCAGTCTTTGGTAGATGCTTGAGCAGCCAAGTATGGAATAAAGGAGCACAACATCTCACTAATCTCCCCCTTTGCTTTTCATTCCTTTGATGAACTGAGTAGTAAAGATCTCCCAGTAAGGTGGGCACTGGGTTTCTCAAGATGAAAAGATGGATTGCACTCTTGCTAACAAACCTAGGCTCATCTGCAAAAAGTATGATCCCATATATGCTGAGGGCCAACAGGGCACAGACTGCCTTCCACTCCCCTAGGGAGGCCTTCAAACTAGCTTGAGAGGTCAAGAAATCCAGCTGAAAACCAGAGATTCCAGCTTTAGATGTCAAATTCTGCCCAATCAAAACTGGTTCCAAATATAATGCCTTTGCTATCTCCTCATTACTTGGGAAAGCCATCTCAGGGTTGAAAGGGATTCCACCCCTGATGGGTACACCAACCAATGATGAATACTCCTCCAGCAAAGGTCCCAACTGGAAGTTCTGAAATGTGAAGCACCTCAGAGGGGGATCATAGAACTGCAGGCAAGTATGTATCAGGCTCCTCTGTGAAGGGTCCAAATCCATAACCATGTCAAGAATTCCTCCATAATGTTCTCTGAAATATGGTATATGGTCTGGAGTAATCAGGGTCTGAATCCTCCTGATGCTGGCTAGCTCAGGCTCAAAGAAGTGGTAGGAGATGTTACTCTTCTTAGGTGCCATGTTGCTGAAGAATAGATGCTGATGACAACACTGAAGATAGGCCTCTGACAGGCTGAGACTGAGGATGCAAGTGACTGAAGCAAGTGACTGATAGCTGAAGCAAGTGCTGGTGAAGACAGGTCTAAGCTGAAGAAGGGGTCAAAACCAAGCCAAAATGATAGGATGGATACCCTGAGAAACAAATAAACACATGTTAGAATGATGCAATGAGGATGTATGCAAATGATATGCAAGGGTTTGTGACTGAGCTGGATCTGATCAAGTGCTCTGATATAAGTCCAAGGTATGTTCAAGAAATCCAGATGGAGGTTTATAAGTCCAGTAACCAAGGTGGGGGGCTCAAATAAAGAGCCACATGTCCAGGGTTTAGAATCACAAGAACTGTTCCAAAATGGAGTACTCTTAATCAAACAAAGTAACAGGGTATGCTGAGGTCAAGGGTACCTGCAAACCTGTAAACAGCCCAACCCCCTCACAGGTGGTGTTCTAAAACAAGGATCCTCAGACTTGGATCAGTTATGAGAAGTGTAAACACTTCTAACCCGGAGGTACAGTGTTTACAATAACCATAAAAGATCCTCCTCTAATTCACCTCAGTTTCTGAAGGTCAATACTAAAAGGTCATCCAGACTTAGCAGGCTTCCCAGATAGCCCTAGCATTGCAGGAAATCTGCAACACAGAGTTCTCAAGAAGAAACCCATATCTGAACCGTGTTTCATATTCCCGCACCAGACCGAGATGGAATGGGAAAGAATATGAACCACTCTAGCCTAGGTGTCACTCAGGTCCCAGGTATAAGACCTTGACTCTCAATGGAACACCCACCCACCAAAGCAAACAAACAGATCCAGCCAGCAGTACAGTACGACAGTATGATATAATGTAAAGCTATAAAGAAAGCAGTAAACCAACTGTACATAAAGCAATAAATAAAACAAATACAAGCACAAATAGCACATAACACCCCAGTAAACACAAATCAATCAAGCGCTAGGAGGAACCCACAAAAAAGAACCAGAAGCCCTGGTTGCAGTATAAGGGTCCCCAGCAGAGTCGCCAAGCTGTCGCTCCCGACAAATGGGAAATGGCCCAGATGAAGGTACAGACGCGAACGGTCGGCGAAAGGGACAATGAGAACACACAGGAGTGAACTCACTGGAGATGAAAAGAGTCGCCAGCTAGGCATTTTTATCCCGGAGGAAAGGCAATGCTGCATAGACCTAGAAAAAGATGGATAAGACGGTTGCGAACCAGAGAGACTGAGAAAGGGGGTTGGTTACAACCTGGGAAGGTATTAGCACCCAGATTGTCCGCCGTACTCGACGGGATCCTCGCTTAAAAGATTTGTGTTTTAAAGGGGTAGTGTCAGTGCAATTTGTGTATAAAAGAGCTGGAAAAGGATGTACAGGTGTCAGTGTAAGAGAAGTGTGAAGTGTATAAATATATAGTGTCAGTGTAAGGACAGGAGTGAAATGTTCATGATCATGAGGCTTAAAGGATAGCTGGAAAGAGGGGGAATATGCAGAGACTTTTGTTCGATAACAGTTAAGTTATGCCTACGTATCCTCTTGTGCAATGAGAAAGTCAGAACACCGTAGTTCGACCCAAAGAGACTGAAAGAATGAATTGACTTGTGAACTGCTTGCTTGTCTATGCTCAAGTGTATGATCTGTCTGGCACAGATGCTAACTGTCTTGCATTAGACGGGAAAAGCAAGTTCTCGTTCATGAGTGAGTGTGATGAGAAAAGAATCCCGGAGGAGACGATTATTGTTTGTTTTTGAGTTTTCAGTCTTTTATTGCTTTTTGAAGTTTGTCATAAATTAATGAGCTTAAGCCTAAACCAATGGATTTAGTAAACTCATCACATCTTCCCTCTGATTAGGGGTAATGAGAATACTTTAAGTGCGAAGTCAGCTTCTCACACTTAATCACCTTTGATGCAGGATTAAGATCATTAACCTACTTGTGATTATTTAGATGTTTTTGTTGTTTTTGTTTAGTGTTGAGTAATGAGATTAAGCCATAATCAAGGATTAAACAGACTCATTACACCATCCTAATAGAAGGATAATAGATGAGAATGTTTAAGCTGAGGAAAGCTCCTCAACTTAATCCATGATTAGGGATTAAACCCATGACAAAACAAAACCTTTATTAAGTGGATTTTATTTAATGATAAGATGATGAAGTGAATTTTATGGTTTGTAAGACAGCTTGAGGGGGACTTGTCCATTAACACTAGGGTTAGTCCTTCTTAACCAATTAAGGAAGAATTAGAACCCTAATGCAAGGCCCAAGTTACAAGTGTGATGTCTTGATAATTATTAAGTGAATTGATTAAGAGATTTAAACACATTAAGGGT
Organism: Lathyrus aphaca; assembly: GCA_963966055.1. Classification (NCBI taxonomy): domain Eukaryota; kingdom Viridiplantae; phylum Streptophyta; class Magnoliopsida; order Fabales; family Fabaceae; genus Lathyrus; species Lathyrus aphaca. The sequence continues at coordinate 732,105,053 of OZ014519.1, read as the reverse complement.
TTAACACTTAGGATTAAAGTTATACACTCCATCCTAATAGAAGGATGCAGGCATAAGCTTAATCACAAAGCCTTAAAACCTTTAGGGTTTAGTCCCTGATTATGAGATGAGAAGAGAAGACTCAATGAGACACAAAGGTAAAAGCTAAGTGGGGGACTAATCAAAACCCTAATCATTATCATGCTTGGTTGTTCCTAAGGTTTGTGAGGTTTACAAGAGAAGTCTTCAATGGAACCACCAGGAAGCAGATGAAAGGATCAAGAAAGGCAAAGTGATTTGCTTCATTCAAGAAGTCAAGTCACTTGAAGAAAGAAAGTAAGAAAAAGAAGAATGAGCAAGCTCAATCTCAAACACATATAACAAATGCAGCAAGGATGCAAAAAAAGAGATGAAGAGAAGTTATGAGAAGTGAAGGCAAATTCACTTCTCAAGATAACTTACCACCTGAAAAGTTAGAAAAGAAATGCAATGCAATGCAAAATGAGATGAGATGACATGATGAGAAACAAAACCAGAAGGAAACATGAGATGATAATGATGCTATGAGATGCTACAAACATGAAACAAGGCATGGAGATGATCATACAAACTTATGGATGCAAATGAAACAAGTTAAGAACCATGAACACACATGAAAAGTTATGAAATGCAAATGGCATACAACATGGAAAATGCAAGATGCAGTGATCAAACATGCTTTCAATATGTCTTAAGATGTCAAATGAATCAAATGGATGCACAAGATGTCATGGCAAGTCATGTTATGCAAGCAAATGCAAGATGGATGCATATGGAAGCCCAAATTAGGGTTTATGAACAAAGCATCAAACAAAAACCAAAATCAGAAGCAAACAACATTATAAAAAATTGAAAATGCACTCAAAGGATACCTAATCCTATACTAACTCAATGCCCAAAGGAGAGGTTTCAACTCTTAACCAAATCCAAGTTATGAATTTCCTAAGTTTTCTAGGGTTTTAGGGTTCCTAAACAAGAAAATTATCAAACAAATGGAAAATGAATGATCAAATCATGGCCATTTAATCTCACAAACTACATGCTAAACACAATGCAATGCAAAAAGAATCAATGTCCAACTCTTCATGATTAGGCAGAAATGATTTTTTTGAAGTTTGGATCAAAATAATGCATAAAAATGATTTTAATTCAATGAACAATTCTCAAAATGCATCAAGATCAAAAAATAAATTTGGTTTGAAGGTTGGACAATGTTTCTAAATGTCTTAGAACATTTCATGAATTTTTTGGTGATTTTTAAATACCTAAAAGTATTTTTAATAAATTAATTTTCATTAATCAATTAAAAATAAACTTTTAAATAATTAAAAATACCTTTTTAATGCTAAAAATGAAAACAAAAATATTTTTGTGTCTTAAAAATTAATGCAACTCTTGACAAAAAGTTTCATAATTTTTAAAACATTTTTGCTATTTTTAATAAATCATGGAAGTTAAATGAAAGAAAAATGAAATAAAAATAAAAAAAGACTGAAGTATGCAGGATGGAAGGCCAGGATTCACTCTGGGTTTGAAACTGTTGACTGCGCGCGTTTTTAAAGGGCCAGGATTGCATCTGATTTTAATTAAGTTTATAAATTAATTAAATGGATTAATTAGACTTAATGGTGATTAGGGCACAGTGGACCCATCTGAACCACTCACTCACGCGCGAAGTCAATGCAAGTCAGCTGATCCAACGCTCAAGATTTAAACCTCATTTAATTACAGGATTAGGGTTAAACAAATTCAGGTGACCGGAGGGAAGCTCCGGTCATCTTCTCCGGCAACATCAAAACCCTAGATCCTGATTTAGGCTTCTAAACATCAAATTAAACACAGCCAAGTGATCCTCTAACATCCTAGGACATGAATCCACTCTCAAACATCATTTAAACATCAAGAAACAAGTGAATCAAAGTGAACAAATTTCACGGGTGAAATTTCAGAGTAACAATACAAACTCATTTCTTACTCATTTTCGATTCTAAGAACATCCCCATGACCAGCAAGAGATAAGCAATCAATTTATAACTTAAAATGTAAGCTCTGAGAAAAAAGAATCCATGGTCATACCTGAGCTGGAGAGCTTCAATATTGAGCTTTCAGTGCTTCCTTTGTGTGCAAATGAACCTTCTTGACTCCCTTGAACACAATGAGATGCTTCAAAGTCCTTGGGGAAGGCTGGTTTGAGGAGAAGTGTTCTGGTGCAGCAGGTTTTACAGTCAGGATTTGTGGAGTTTCAGGCTACTCCAATGGTGGATTCTTGCTCCTTTGGGTGTGTTTGACTTGTTGGTGAAGAGAAATGGGGTGTTTGATGGCTGGAAAGTGAGATTCGAAAGTTCTGGCTTTGAGGATGAAAAATGGTGAAGCTCAGTTCTTGCTTGGTTCAGGCCTAGGTTTTGCTGGTTTTGGCTCAGTGAAGCAAGGTGAGTTGATCAGTGGAATTGGTTCTTGTGTTTGTGAGTTGTGTGGAGAGATTCGAAGGGTTTTGCTTGAGGGAGTGAGTTTGTGAATGTGATGATCTTGTGTGTTTCAGCCTTGCTTGATGTATCAAAATGGCTAGCATTTTGCTTGCATAAAATAATCTCATTGGTCAGATGATGTGACCTGGCCTGCTGTGATAGGTAAGTTGCCTTTTGCAAAATGTCAACTTTGGTGTAAGGAAAGCATGGGTTGAGCCCTAGGCTAGTACAAGTACATGGGCTGGCGCAACATGGTGTGTGAGAGATGCTAGAATGGTTCAGCAGCCAAGGCAACTAGTGGGTGAGGTGTGATGATGGTTTTTGCAAGTTGTTCACTTTTGAAACTTCATGAAAATTTCTTGCTTGGTAAACCATGAACATGAGAAATTTTGGTTCAAATCTGATTTTTAGGTCACATGTGATGTTTGTGTAATGGTTAGACATGAATTAGAAGTCACAAATGCCTTGGTACAAAGTTTTTGCAAGTTTCTCATTTGAGGCATATCTTGAAAATTAGTGATTTTTGCCAACTTTGACACACCATAACTTTTGATCCAAAATGAATTAGATCATGTTCTTGTACTTTTTGAAAAGGGAAAGATCTAATCTACAACTTTCATGACCAAAGTTTTTCCATTTGAAGCATTTTTGGATCAAAAAGTAAGGTTTGAAAAGTGGCATAAAATGACATATTCTTCAAAAGTCAACCATGCCCTAAAAAGTCAACTTTGCAAAAACTTGTAATTCTTGAATTTTGTGAACTTCAACCTTCTCCCATGATCAAATAAAGATCATATACACTCAAAATGATGAAGATCACCCCTTGGTTGGGTCATTGGGGGCCTCAGATGCCCTGATTTTGCACTGACTTGTCTGAAAAGTCAACTCTTGATCAGATGACTTCCCCATGGAATTTCTTCATGAAAATTGATATGCATACTCCCTACACCATATAGAGACCAATAGAAACAAGAATGACCAAAAAATTTGGAGTTATGGCCTCTGAAACCAAAACCCTAATTTTAGGTCATCTGTGCAGTTAAACCTAGCTCTGCTTCCATACAAACCCCAGTTCTTGTGATTTTTTGGCATTTTCGACTTTGAGAGGATATAATATGATATAATAACACACATGGACCCCTTTGAAGTGATTGATGGCCTTTGGAGTGGCTCAAGAAGCTCTTGGATTGCTCAGATCACAAACCCTAGATGTAGATGACCTTGAATCTATGCAGTGAATCAAAAATGGGATATGAGATGGTATGATTGTGTTTATGCATATGAAATGATCACAAGCCAAGAGGTGAGTGGGTGAGGGCAAATTTGGGGTGTTTACAGGTACTGCCCACAGCTGGTAACAATCTCCTTGCCTTTGGTGCTTTGGGTGCACCATCTGATATCATATGATGTTAAGGCAATGAACCTCTTGGCCCAATTCTTCTGCTGGTGGGGGTTCAAGAAGGCATCTGATTTAGGCAGGTGCCTGAGTAGCCAAGAGTAGAACAAGGGAGCACAACATCTAACTAGCTTCCCCCTTTGCTTTTCATTTCTCTGATGGATGAAGTAGTAAAAATCTCCTAGCAATGTAGGCACTGGGTTCCTCAGCAGAAATAAGTGGATGGCATTCTTACTCACAAATTTAGGCTCATCTGCAAACAATATAGCCCCATATATGTTGAGGGCTAAAAGTGCACATACTGCCCTCCATTCTCCCAATGTAGCCTTCAGGATGGCCTGAGAAATCAAGAAGTCCAGATGTAAACCAGGAATCCCAACTTTTGTTGTCATATTTTGCTCAATAAGGGCAGGCTCCAAGTGCAATGCCCTTGCTATCTCTTCACTTTTGGGAGCAGTCATCTTTGGGTTGAAGGGGATCCCTCCTCGGATAGGCCCTTCAATCAACAAGGAAAACTCTTCCAACAGAGGCCCCATCTGAAAATCTGGAAAGGTGAAGCATCTGAGTGGGGGGTCATAAAACTGCAAACATGTGTGGATCATGCTTCTCTGAGAAGAATTAAGATCCATGACCATATCTAAAATACCCCCATAGTGCTCTCTAAACAGTGGGATGTGGTCAGGTGTGATAGGAGACTGGACCTGCCTGATACCAGTCAATATGGGCTCAAAGAAGTGATAAGATATGTTTCTTTTCCTTGGAATATCCATGAGTGCTGATGAAGAAGCTGAAGTCAAAATGTTGATGAAGATCACAGACTGAGAAGCTGGAGGTAAGTCTCTGACAGACTGATGCAGGTGCTGAAGGAGATAACTGAAGCAGAGGTCTAAGCAACAGAAGGGGTCAAAACCAAACCAAATGTGATATGATGGATACCCTGAAAAACAAATAAACAAATGTTAAATGATGCAATGATGATATATGCAAATGATATGCAAGGGTTTGTGATCAAGAGCTGGATCCGATTATCTGTCTTGGTATAAGATCCATGTATGTTCAAATGTTCGGATGGAGGCTCAGAAATCCAGTAACCAAGGTGGGGGACTCAAATAAAGAGTCACATATCCAGGGTTAATCACAAGAACTGTCCAAAGTGAAGTGTTCTTTAAACAATACAGTAACAGGGTATGATGTGGCCAAGGGTTCCTGCAAACCTGTAAACAACCCAACCCCCTCACATGTAATGTTCTAGAACAAAGATCCTCAGACTTGGATCAGTTATGAGAAGTGTAAACACTTCTAACCCGGAGGTACAGTGTTTACAATAACCATAAAGGATCCTCCTCTAATTCACCCCAGATTCTGAAGGTCAAAATAAAGGTCATCCAAACTTAGCAGGCTTCCCAGATAGCCCTAGCACTACAGGAAATCTGTAGCACAGAGTTCTCAAGAAGAAACCCACATCTGAACCGTGTTTCATATTCCCGCACCATACCGAAATGGAATGGGAAAGAACATGAACCACTCTAGCCTAGGTGTCACTCAGGTCCCAGGTATAGGACCTTAATCACTCAGTGGAACCCCACCCACCAAAACAGAAACCAGATCCATCAATGAAAATGCCAATATGATGTATAAAAAACTGTAAGGAAAGCAGTAAATAAAACTGTACATAAAGCAATAAATAAAGCAAATAAATAAACACAATTAGCATATAACACCCCAGTAAACAAAAATCAAACAAGCGCTAGGAGGAACCCACAAAAAGAACCAAAAGCCCTGGTTGCAGTATAAGGTTCCCCAGCAGAGTCGCCAAGTTGTCGCTCCCACCAAATGACACCTGGTCAGAAGGGGTACAGACGCGAACGATCGGTGAAAGGAGAGAAAATGAAGATGAACTGAAAAGAGTCGCCAGCTAGGCATTTTTATCCCGAAGGAAAGGTAATGCTGCATAAACCTGGAAAGATATGGACAAGACATTCGCGAACCAGAGAAAGTGAGAAAGGGGGTTGGTTACAACCTGGGAAGGTATTAGCACCCAGATTGTCCGCCGTACTCGACGGGATCCACGCTTGAAAGTTTGTGTTTAAAGGGGGTAGTGTCTGTGCTATCTGTGTGCAAAAACTGGAAAAGAGTATACAAGTGTCAGTGCAAGAAAGTGAAGTGAAAATGCTCAGGAATGAGGCTTTAAAAGAAGAATGCTGAAAGAGGGGGAAGACACAGAGACTTTTGTTCGATAACTGTTAAGTTATGCCTACGTATCCTCTCGTGCAATGAGGAAGTCAGAACACCGTAGTTCGACTCAAAGAGACTGAAAGATAAATTGACTTGTGAACTGCTTACTTGTCTATGCTCAAGTGTATGTCCTGTCTGGCTCAGGTACAAACTGTCTTGCATCAGACGGAAGAAGCGAGTTCTCGTTTATGAGTGAATGAGGTGAGAAAAGAATCCCGGAGGAGACGATTATTGTTTGTTTTTGGTGTTTTCAATCTTTTATTGCCTTTGTGTTTGTCATAAGAAAATGAGCTTAAGCCTAAACCAAGGGTTAGTAAACTCATCACATCTTCCCTCTGATTAGGGGTAATGAGAATACCTTAAGTATGAAGTAAACACCTCACACTTAATCACCATGATGTAAGATTAAGATCATTAACCTACTTGCAATTATTTAGATGTTTTTGGAGTTTTTGTTTAAGGTTAAGTAATGAGTTTAAGCCATAATCAAGGATTTAATGGACCCATTACACCATCCTAATAGAAAGATAATAGATGGGAACATTTAAGCTGAGGAAGATACCTCAACTTAATCCATGATTAGGGATTAGCCTCATGACAAAACAAAGCCTTTATTGAAGTGGATTTTAGTTAATGATAAGATTAAGAAGTGAATTTTAGGGTTTGTAAGACAACTTGAGGAGGACTTGTCCATTAACACTAGGGTTAGTCCTTCTTAACCAATAAAGGAAGAATTAGAACCCTAATGCAAGGCCCAAGTTACAAGCTTATTGTCTTAGTGATTATTAGATGGATTGATTAAGAGATTTAAACACATTAAGGGTTTAACACTTAGGATTAAATTTATACACTCCATCCTAAGAGAAGGATGCAGGTATAATCTTAATCACAAAGCCTTAAAACCTTGAAGGTTTAGTCCCTGATTATGAGATGAGAAGAGAAGACACAAAAGATGACACAGAGGTAAAAATAATGGGGAACTAATCAAACCCTAATTGTGATCATGCTTGGGTATTCCTAGGGTTTATGAGGCTTGCAAGATATCCTCAAGAAGAGCCACCAAGGAAGAAGCAGATGAAAGGAGGAGAAGCAGAAGAATAAGTTAACTTACTTCACTGAAGAAGATAAGTTACTTGAAGAAAGAAAGTGAAGAGGGAACACGAATGAGCAAGCTCACTCTAATACAAATACAAAATGCAGCAATGAATGCATAAGAGAGGTGAGAAGAGGTTATGAGAAGTGAAGGCAAATTCACTTCTCAAAGTAACTTACCACCAGAAAAGTTAGTAAAGGGAAATGAAATGAAAATGAAAATGAAATGAATGCAAGGATGCAAAACAAAACCAGAAGCATGTTCATGATGCAAATGATGCTAGGAGATGATGCAAATGTATGTCAAAATATGTGAATGATCATACAAGGGATGAGGATGCAAATGAAGCATGAAAGGAGGCATGAAAGTTCATGAATGTTTGTGGGATGAAATGAAAGCATAACATGGCAAATGGATGAAGAAATGATCAAACATGATTCTAATGTGTCCTAAGATGTCTTAGAAGTCATGTGGATGCAAGGAATGTCATGTCAAGTTCTTATATGAATGCCTATGCAAGATGTATGCAAAGGAAGATGAGAAATTAGGGTTTTCATGCAACATGAGATGCAAAACTCAAAAACAGAAGCAAATGACAAGATAAAAAATTGAAAATGCAATCAAGAGAACCCTAACCCCATATGATTTCATACCCCAAAGGAGGAGACCTAACTCTTAACCCTAAGGGACTTATGATTTTTCTAAGTTTTCTAGGGTTTTAAGGTACCTAAAGGGAAAAAATGCCAATCAATTCAAAAAGGCAGAAGAAATCCATGACAAAATTATGTTAGAAACTACATTTCAAATGAAGATTAATTCAAAAAGAACCATGGTCATACCATTCTTGGTTAGGCATAAAATAATTCTTGAAGTTAGGGTTCAAAAATGGGATTTTATGAACCCTAAATTCAAAGAAAAAATGTCAAAATGATTCAAAACCAAAAATAAATTTATTTGTATGGTATGAAAATGTCTCTAAATGTTTAAATATGCAACATGAATTTTTTGGGATTTTTTAGAAACCTAAATGATATTTTAATTAATTAATTTTCATTAATTAATTAAAATAAACAATTAAATGTCTAAAAATTGATTTTTTTAATGCAAAAAATAAAAATAAAAATATTTTTGGGTTAAGAAAATTATTTGGAATTAAAATGTTGAATAAATATATTTTTGGCATTTTTTAACTATTTTAAATAATTCGTACAAAATAAATAAGAAAAATGAATTAAAAACAAAATAAATGAGAAGTATGCTGAATGGAGGGCCTAGATTGAAACTGGGGGGGGGGGGTCTGGGTTGACTGGCGCCACATCCAATGGCCCATATTCAAACTTAACTAATCTTATTTAATTAATTAAATAATTCAGATTAATAACTAATGACAAGATCTGGTCCACACAAACACGCGCGGGAAGAGAGATCCAAGGGCCCAGATTCAAAGTTTGCCCTAACCCTAATTAAGTCACTAATTACTCTCAGGTGGCCGGAGAAGACCTCCGGTCATCTTCTCCGGCCAACTCCTCACCTGAAAATTCTCAACTTCTTCCCTAGGTATTTTCTGGAGCTCTAAAGCTCCAGATTCACTCCTTTCACTTCCCTAAGATCAAATCCACCCTAAAAACAATTTCTTTTCACTTAATCTCAAGATTCGAAGCAAAGATAAAAAATGGTGAAACTTTCAGAAGCTTAGCAAATATTCATTTCTCCACCATTTTCAAAAATACAAAGTTCTGGATCATCAGTGAATCATGTTTTTTCTTAATGGAACATAAAATAGAGGTTCTGGAAAAATTAATTCGAATGGCTACCTAAGATGAAGCTTCTTACTTTGGAGCTTTCTGACTGCTTCTTCTGTGCAAGGTGACTCCTATGACCTCCCTGAAGAAGCTTTGAAGCTTGGAAGACCTTGAGAGTGGCTGGTTTGTGAGTTTGTACTCCACTGGTCAGAAAATCATGTTTTGCTTGTGGTGTGTTCTTGGCTGTTTTGGTGGTTGGTTTGTGATCAGTGATTGATTTGAAAATGAATGATGGTGTTTGTTTGAAGATTGAGCAAGTGTGTTGTGTGTTTCGAAGGAAAATGCAAGAGGGATGATTTTTGTGAACTTTAGAATGCTGAGGTTTCAGGCTGTGTTCTTGTGTGTTATGGCTTGGGTTTGATCCACATATCAACTTGTGATAGGTCTGTGGAGTGGTTGTGCCCTATTGTGATTGGTATGACCTTCTTGCAAAAAAGTCAAAAGTTCTTGTCCTTGAGGTATGGGCTGGTTCAGAGGTGGTACAATGGGGTGTCTGGTTTAGCAAGGATCAAGGAGGTCCATGGAATTCACTTTGAGGCAATTCAGCATGTGAGAAATAAGTTATGGGGTGTTTTGCAATTTTGACAAAGTTTGACCCTTTTAAGATTTCTTCATGGGCAAGGCATGAAAACTTGAGATTCTTTGGATAATTCTGAGTTTTAGACATTGCACAATGTTTGTAGGATGCTTAGAAGTGTGTTTGAAGTCACAAAATAGCTTGGCAAGAGGTTTTGCAAAAATCCCTTTGGTGCATTCTTGAAAATTATGTGATTTTTGCCAACTTTTACAAGCCATAACTTGAGTTCCAAAATGAATTAGATATTGTTCTTGTACTTTTTGTAAAGGGAATGATCCAATCTACAACTTTCATGACCAATAATTTTTCATTTGAAGCATTTTTGGTTGAGAAAGAGGAGGTTGAAAAACTTTCCCAAAATGGAAAGTTTACATTACAAGTCATTTCCATTTTTGGCAACTTTTGGTTTTAGCTCACTTTTCTTCAATTTTGTGAACTTCTAAACACTTCAATGATCAAATAAAGACCATATAACTTCAATTTGATGAAAAATCCATTTTGGTTCCATGGATGGGGGCCTCAGATGCCCTGATTTTGCTCTGACTTGCTCAGGAAGTTACATAGTGATCAGATGACGTCCACAATGAATTTCTTCATCAAACTTGGTATTCATGATCCTTATAACATATTGAGGCCAATAGAAACAATAATGACCAAAAAATTTAGAGTTATGGCCTCTGAAACCAAAACCCTAATTTTAGGTCATCTGTGTAGTTAAACCCTAGCTCTGCTTCCATGCTTTGCCAGTTCTTGTGATTCTTTGGCTTCCTTGATCTTTGGTGGATATAATATGGTGATTGAACATACATGAACCCTTTTGAAATGATTGATGGCCTTTGGAGTGGCTCAGATGGATCTTGGATGGCTCAAGTCACAAACCCTAGATGCAGATGAACTTGAACTAATGCAGTGAAGCAAAATGCAATATGAAATGGTATGATTAAACTTATGTAAATATGAAAGATCAACAAGCCATGGTGTGAACTTAGTGAGGGCAAATTTGGGGTGTTTACAAGTAGTAAAGAGGAGCACAGCATCTGACCAGTCTTCCTCTTTGCTTCTCACTCCTCTGGTGTACTGAGTAGTAGAAGTCTCCCAGTAAGGTGGGAACTGGATTCCTCAATAAGAACAGGTGAATGGCATTCTTGCTCACAAACTTGGGCTCATCTACAAACAAGATAACCCCATATATACTGAGGAATAAAAGTGCACAAACAACCTTCCATTCTCCTAATGCAGCATGCAGGGTAGCCTGGGAAATCAAGAAGTCTAGGTGGAGGCCTGGAACCCCAGCCTTGGTTGTCATGTTCTGATCAATGAGGGCAGGCTCCAAATGCAATGCCCTGGCTATGTCTTCATTTCTGGGAGCAGTCATCTCTGGGTTGAAAGGGATCCCTCTCCTGATAGGAACTCCCAACAACAAGGACAACTCTTCTAGCAAAGGTCCCATCTGGAAATCAGGGAATGTGAAGCATCTGAGTGGAGGATCATAGAACTGCAAGCAAGTATGGATCATGCTCCTCTGAGATTCATCTAGATCCATGACCATGTCCAATATGCCTCCATAATGCTCTCTGAATAGTGGGATATGGTCAGGTGTAATGAGGGACTGGATCTGCCTGATGCCAGTCATGGTAGGCTCAAAGAAATGGTATGTGATGTTGCTCTTTATTGAAGTGTCCATGGATGCCGGTGAAGAAGCTGAGAACAACTGCTGATGAAGATCACTGAGGGAGATGCTGGAGGTAAGGCTCTGACAAACTGATGAAGGTGCTGGAGAAGATAACTGAAGTAGTCTGAGCAGCAAAAGGGGTCAAAACCAAACCAAGTATAACAAGATGGATACCCTGTAAAACAAATAAGCAAATGTTAAATGATGCGAAAATGATGTATGCAAATGATATGCAAAGGGTTTGTGATCAAGTGCTAGATCTGTTTATCTGCCTTGGTAAAAGTCCATGTATGTTCAAAAGTTCGGATGGAGGCTTAGAAATCCAGTAACCAGGTGGGGGACCCAAATAAAGAGTCACAAGTCCAGGGTAATCACAAGAACTGTCCAAATAATACAAACTTAACAAATCTAGTAACAATGTATGATGAGGCTAAAGGTTCCTGCAAACCTGCAAACATCCCAACCCCTCACATGTAATGTTCTATAACAAGGATCCTCAGACTTGGATCAGTTATGAGAAGTGTAAACACTTCTAACCCGGAGGTACAGTGTTTACAATAACCATAAAAGATCCTCCTCTAATTCACCTCAGATGTTGAAGGTCATAAAAAGGTCATCCAGACTTAGCAGGCTTCCCAGATAGCCCTAGTACTACAGGAAATCTGTAGCACAGAGTTCTCAAGAAGAAACCCATGTCTGAACCGTGTTTTATATTCCCGCACAAGACCGAAATGGAATGGGAAAGAATATGAAGCCACTCTAGCTTATGTGTCACTCAGATCCCAAGTATAAGACCTTAATCACTCAATGAACCCCACCCACCAAAATAGACAAGAGATCTAGCACAATGATAATGACAGTATGAAATATAAAAAGTGTAAATGAAAGCAATAAATAAAGTTGTACATAAAGCAATAAATAAAGCAAATAAACAAGCACAAGTAGTACATAACACCCCCGTAAACACAAATCAAACAAGCGCTATGAGGACTCCACAAAAAGAACCAGAAGCCCTGGTTGCAATATAAGGGTCCCCAGCAGAGTCGCCAAGCTGTCGCTCCCACTAAAAGACACCCGGGTCAGATAGGGTACAGACGCGAACGGTCGGCGAGAGGAGATATGAAGTGAACTGAAATAGAGTCGCCAGCTAGGCATTTTTATCCCGAAGGAAAGGTAATGTTGCATAAACCTAGAAAGATATGGATAAGACGGTCGCGAACCAGAGAGACTGAGAAAGGGGGTTGGTTACAACCTGGGAAGGTATTAGCACCCAGATTGTCCGTCGTACTCGACGGGATCCACGCTTGAAAGTTTGTGTTTAAAGGGGTAGTGTTTGTGCTATCTGTATGCAAAAGTTGGAAAAGAATGCACAAGTGTCATTGCAAGAAAAGTGAGGTGAAACGCTCAGGACTGAGGCTTAGAAGAATAATGATGGAAGAGGGGGGAAGAGACAGAGACTTTTGTTCGATAACAGTTAAGTTATGCCTACGTATCCTCTCGTGCAAAGAGGAAGTCAGAACACCGTAGTTCGACTCAAAGAGACTGAAAATGAATTGACTAATGAATTGCTTGCTTGTCTATGCTCAAGTGTATGACTCGTCTGGCTCGAGTGCTAACTGTCTTGCATTAGACGGAAGAAGCGAGTTCTCGTTTGTGAGTGAAGATGATGAGAAAAGAATATCGGAGGAGACGATTATTGTTTGTTTTTTGTATTCCATCTTTTATTGCTCTTTGTATTTGTCATAAGTTAATGAGCTTAATCCTAAACCAAGGGTTAGTAAACTCATCATATCCTCCCTTTGATTAGGGATAATGAGAATACCTTAAGTATGAGATAAACACCTCAAACTTAATTACCATGATGTATGATTAAGATCATTAACCTACTTATGATTATTTAGATGTTTTTGGGTTTTTGTTTAGTGTTAAGTTATGAGTTTAAGCCATAATTAAGGATTTAGTGGACTCATTACACCATCCTAATAGAAGGATAATAGATGAAAACACTTAAGCTGAGGAAGATACCTCAACTTAATCCATGATTAATGATTAACCTCATGACAAAACAAGCCTTTATTAAAGTGGATTTTAATTAAATATAAGATTAAGAAGTGAGTTTTATGGTTTGTAAGACAACTTGAGGAGGACTTGTCCATTAACACTAGGGTTAGTCCTTCTTAACCAATAAAGGAAGAATTAGAACCCTAATGCAAGGCCCAAGTTACGAGTTAATGTATTAGTGATTATTAAGATGGATTGATTAAGAGGTTAAAACAAATTAAGGGTTTAACACTTAGGATTAAAGTTATACACTCCATCCTAAGAGAAGGATGCAGGCATAACCCTAATCTCAAAGCCTTAAAACCTTAAAGGTTTAGTCTCTAATTATGAGATGAGGAGAGAGACACAAAGAAGACACAAAGGTAAAATCTAAAGGGGGACTAATCAAAACCCTAATTATTGTCATGCTTGGGCGTTCCTATGGTTTATGAGGCTTGCAAGAGATCTTCAGAGAAGCCACCAATGGAAGAAGCAGATGAAAGGAAGACAAGCAGAAGAAGCAAGTTACTTACTTCACTGAAGAAGATAAGTAACTTGGAGAAAGAAAGTGAATGATGAACATGAATGAGCAAGCTCACTCTAAAGCAAAGGAAAGTGAAGCAATGATGCATAAGAGGAATGAGAAGAGAAATGAGAAGTGAAGGCAAATTCACTTCTCAAATTACTTACCACCTGAAAATGTTAGCATAAAGAAAAGAAAGGAATGAAAATGAAATGTATGCAAAGATGCAAACCAAAACCAGAAGCATATTCATGATGAAAATGATGCTATGAGATGATTCAAATACATGTCAAGTGTTATGAATGTTCATGCAAGAGATGGAATGCAAATGATGCATGTTTTGAAGTATGAAAGTTCATGAAAGTTTATGAAATGGAATGAATGCACGTCATGGCAAATGGATGAAGAAATGATCAAACATGGTTCTAATGTATCCTATTATGTCTAAGATGACATGTGAATGCATGAAATGTCATGGCAAGTTCATTTATAGATGCATATGCAAGATGTATGCAAATGAACATGAGAAATTAGGGTTTTAATGCAACATGAGATGCAAAAGTCAAAAACAGAAGCAAAACATAAGATAAAAAATTGCAAATGAACTCAAAGGAACCCTAACCCCACATGATATCATACCCCAAAGGAGAAGTTCTAACTCTTAACCTAAAGAGAGTTGTGATTTTTCTAAGTTATATAGGGTTTTAAGGTACCTAAAGGGGAAAAATGCAAATCAAATAAAAAATGCAAGATAAATTTGTGACAAAAATATGCTAGATACTACATGCTATATGAAGATCAATGCAAAAAGAACCAATGTCAAACCCTTCATGGTTAGGCAGAAAAGAATTCTTGAAGTTAGGGTTCAAAAATGGGATTTTTATGAACCCTAAATTCAAGAAAAATGTCAAAGTTGAATCAAAACCAAAAAGAAATTTGTATGAATGGTTTGAAAATGTTTCTAAATGTCCTAAAATGCAATTTGAAATTTTTTGGGATTTTTAGAAACTTAAATGATATTTTAATTAATTAATTTCCATTAATTAATTAAACTAAACATTTAAATATTTTAAAAATGGTTTTTTAATGCAAAAAATAAAAATAAAAATGTTTTTGGGTGAAGAAAAATATTTGAATTAAAAATGCAGAAGGAAAATATTTTTGGAAATTTTTAAGTATTTTAAATCAATTATGCAAAACAAATGATAAAAAATGAAATAAAAATAAAAATAAATGAAAGTAGGATGATCTGATGGACATGATTCAAACTGGAGAAGGAAGTGTTGACCAACGCGCAAATGAGTGGCTGGGATTCACTCTGAGTTAATTTTATTTAATTAATTCTAATTAACTAATTAAATGTGAATTAGGGTTTAATGAGACAATCTGAGCCATCCAAACACGCGGGTAACAAAGATCCAATGGCTGATATTTAAACTAACCCTAAACCCTAATTAAACTCTTAATGACTTTCAGGTGGTCGGAGAAGACCTCCGGTCATCTTCTCCGCCCAGCTCCTCACCCTAACTTCCACCCTAGACCATCCCAGACCCCCTAACTCTCCAGAAACACTCAACTAACAACTCTAAACACGAATCCAGTAACAAAATCCATTTATTTTCACTCAAGATCATGAATCAAAGGCAAACGGGAAAAACACGCAAAATTTCAGAAGCTTCATACATGCTTGTTTTCAACTCATTTTCAAAACCAAATAGATCATGATGATCAGCAAAGCATACAAAACATTTCTATAACCTAAAATCACATTTCTGGAAAATTTGTTCTTGAGGTTACCTGAAGTGAAGCTTTCTCAAACTGAGCTATCTGGCCTCCTCTTTGGTTCCAAACGACTCCAATGATCCTCCGGGTGAAGCTTTGATGCTTGGAAGAAGTTTGTTATGGCTGGTTTGAGAGCTTTCACTCTTGCTGGTCAGAAATCGTGTTTTGGCTATGGGTGCTTTGAGGCTTGTTTCATGGTTGGTTTATGCTCTATGGATCATTTCTGAATGAATGGTGAAGTTTGTTTTGGAGTTTGATGGCTGGACAGAAAGTTTCGAATGCTTTTGCTCTTGTGGTGATTTTTGAGAGCTTGATGATTCTGAAGTGTTAGGCTAGCTTGTGTTGTGTTATGGCTTGTGTTTGATCCACATAACAAGATGTGATAGGTCAGAGAAGTGGTTGTGGCCTATGGTGATTGGTATGGGCTCTCTTGCAAAATGTCAACAAAACTTGTACTTGAGGTATGGGCTCTCTTGCAGCTGGCTTTTTGGCTTGTCTTGGTTCAGCAGAGATCAAGGAGAGCCATGGAATTGGTTTTGTGGTGATTCAGCAAGTGGAAGTAAGGTTATGTATCATTTTGTAATTTCCATGAAGTTTGACCCCTTTTGGATTTCTTGATGTGCAAGACATGAAATAACATGGTTCTTTGGGCAATTCTGATTTTTAGGCAATGTACCATGTTTTTATGATGCATAGAAGTGTATTAGAAGTCACAAAATGGCTTGGTATGTGAATTTGCACAAAATCCTCTTTGGCATGAAAGTGAAAATTATGTGATTTTTGCCAACTTTGCCAAGCCATAACTTGAGTTCCATAATGAATTAGAACTTGATATTATACTTTTTGAAAAGGGAATGATCCAATCTACAACTTTCATGACCAACAATTTTTCATTTGAAGCATTTTTGGTTGAGAAATAGGAGGTTGAAATACTTTCCCAAAATGGAAAGTTTCCATTACAAGTCATTTCCATTTTTGGCAACTTTTGGTTTAGCTCACTTTTCTTCAATTTTGTGAACTTCCAAGCACTTAAATGATCAAATAAAGATCATATAACTTCAATTTGATGAAAAACCCACTTTGGTTCCATTGTTGGGGGCCTCAGATGCCCTGATTTTACTCTGACTTGCTCAAGAAGTTACCCAGTGAACAAATGGCTTCCACAATGAATTTCTTCATAAAACTTGGTACACATGATCCTTGTAACATGTTGATACCATTAGAAACAAGAATGACCAAGAAATTTGGAGTTATGGCCTCTGAAACCAAAACCCTAATTTCAGGTCATCTGTGCAGTGAAACCCTAGCTCTGCTTCCATGCTTTGCCAGTTCTTGTGATTTTTTGACTTCCTTGATCTTTGAGGGATATGATATGATGATAGAACATACATGGACCCTCTTGGAATGATTGGAGACCTTTGGAGTGGCTCAGATGAATCTTTGGATTGCTCAGATCACAAACCCTAGATGCAGATGAACTCGAACTAATGCAGTGAAACAAAAATGCAATATGAGATGGTATGTTTAAACTAATGCAAATATGAAAGATCACAAGCCATGGTGTGAACTTAGTGAGGACAAATTTTGGGTGTTTACAGCAAGCCCTATTAAGATCGGTAAAATCAACACACATGCGTCATTTTCCATTATTTTTCTTAACGAGGACTACATTAGAGAGCCAGGTTGTGTACTGGGCTTCAGAAATAAAATTTTCCTCTAGGAGGTCTTTTACAGCTCGCTCGGCAGCCTCCGCTTTCTCGGGGGACTGCTTGCGCCTACGTTGTGCTACGGGCTTGATCGCCCGGTCTAAAGCTAATTGGTGACAGGCGACTTCAGGGTCTAGGTTGGGCATCTATGTGGTGTTCCATGCGAAGAGGTCAGAGTTCTCCCTGAGGCATATCGCGAGTTACTTCCTTGTTTCCTCGGACAGGCCCGTGCCTATCTTCACTGCCCTGTCGGGGTCATCGCCCAGCGGGACGAGCTCGAACTCTCCGTCTGGGATTGGGCGGAATGGGTGAGTGAGAGCTTGCCCCTCGACGGGTCTCTGTTCTTTAGCTTCGTCCTTGCCGATTCGGAAATCGAGGTCGATGGCGTTGATTCCCTGGGGGGAGGCTCTTCGACCCTGGGCTTCTTGTTGTTTTTTGTGTTGATTGTGGCATGTCCTTTTACTGCGACATCGTAACACCTTCGGGCGGCCTCGATGTCGCCGTGGATTGTGACCACGTGGCCCAGTTTGGTGTAGTACTTCATCTTCAGGTGAACGGTGGATGAGACCGCTGTCAGCTCAGCTAGTGTCGGGCGACCGAGGATGCAGTTATAAAGGGAGGGGAATTCTATGACCAGGAACTGAATCTTGATTTCTCTAGCCGTCTCTTGCTCTCCGAAGGTGACGAGGAGCTCGACGTAACCCCACGGCTTTGTCGTGGCCCCGTTGAACCCTTTGAGGTCGGATCCGACATTGGGAGATAGGTTGGTCTTGTCCAGCTTTAGGGTTTTGAATAGGTGGACGTACATGATGTCCACCGAGCTTCCTTGGTTGACCAGGATGCGTCGGACGTCGAAGTGAGCCATCTCGGCTCTGATCAGCAGCGGGATGCTCGAGTTGAGGGAACCGCCTGGAAGCTCCTCTAGGAAAAAGGATATCGGATTGGACTTGCCTCGGTATTTTGTCAATGTTGCCTTTTGCTCGGGAACAGTCAACAGAAGTTCGTCGAACTTGCGTTTTACTGAAAGGGCAACGTTTTCGCCGTTCATCCCTCCCCCTGATATGTCAAGGGTGGTTGGGAAGTCATCCTAGGGGCTGAGAGCAGTGATCCACCCTTCTGGTGGCGAATCGGGGAAGATGAAGTCCTCTGGTCATGATATGCATAGGGCCACTTGATAAGAAGAGTCGTTGGGGGGAGTGTCCTCGCGGGGTCTCTTCTTTTCTTGCTCTTCGTGTTTGAAAGCTTCGTTCTTCCTGGTGTATTGTTTGAGATGGCCCTCTTGGATCAAAATTTATATTGCGTCCTTCAAGTGGACACAGTCTTCAGTCACGTGCCCATGGCTTCTGTGGAACCTGCAGTACTTGGATTTGTCAGTGTGGGGCTTGGGTGCAGAAGGTTTGGGGAACCTCACCCTGCCCTGCTTGAAATTTTAGTTGATGCATTCGGCGAGGATGCGCTCGCGGGGAGCTGTCAGCAATGTGTATTCGCCGTATCGGCCCACGGTTCCTCTTCCTTCATGAGCCTCGCGAGGTTTCTCTTCCCTTCGCCTGTCCCCGTTGCGACGGGGAATGTTCGGGTCCTCGCGCTTGGGATGGTTGATTTCCCCGGTGTTACGACTGCTGCGAGCGTTGTGGGTGACCTGTTTTTCTTCATATCTAATGTAAGCCTGGACTTTATGCAGGAGGTCATTCAGGGTGCGGGGAGGCTCTATCCCGACTGCCCTGCTAAGTTCACTTTCAGGCAAGATTCCTATCTCGAGGAGGTATTTCTTCATGTGTTCCATGGTGTCCACCTCGACAGCCTCTTGGTTGAATCGCTCGATATACGAGCGCAGTGTTTCATTATTCCTTTGCACTATGGCTTCGAGGGTCGCCTCGGTCTTGGGATGGCGTCGGGAGGCTGTAAAATGCCTCGTGAACATGGATCTTATGACTCTCCAGGATGTGATGGATTTTGGGGCTAAGCTTTTGTACCAGGCCATGTCTCCCTTTTTGAGAGTTGTCGAGAACAACCTGCATTTAAGGTGCCCGATGTCGTTGCGATAGTTGAACATCACATTAACGTTGTCGACCTGATCGTCGGGGTCAGTGGTCCCGTCGTAGATGGCCAAATTTGGGGGTTTCTCCATAACCTTGGGGAGTGGGGCCTCCATTATCTCCCGCGAGAAGGGGCAATGCGGGTCTTCTTCGTCACTCCTTGGTGGGGAGAGTTCATTATTATCAGGGCTCCGGTTGCACCTTGGCGAGGTCCCTGATCTGCTGGAATCACGGCGCGCTCGTGACCTACTCTTGTTGGGTTCTGGGGAGCGTTGTCCCCGCTTCTTCGCTACTTCTGAACGTTGCTGCGTCCTTCTTTCTTGTTGAGGTCGGCTCTCCTGTCGGTCAGCCTCCAGGGCCATGATTCTTTTGTGCTGCTGGTAGAGCATGGAGCTGGCCTGATTAAGGGCGTTCACCATAGCAATCATGGTGGCATCCCCCTCGACGGGCACGGGGATGGGTTGGAATGTGCTGATCGTTTGGTCTTGAATCTGAGGTTGGTTCCCATTGTCCTCGGGTTCAGGGGACGGGGTGGAAGGGCGCCCATCTCGGGCGTCAGATTCATGGTAGTTCAAATTGTCCTCCATCGTGTAGTCGACGAGGGGACGGTTGCGGTCGTTGGGCTGTTCTCCGGACATGCTGAATGGATGAAGTAGTTGAGCTTTGATCTTTTGTTGTGGAAGAAGGGGAAGCTAGTTTCCCACAGACGGCGCCACTGATCTTACCTGATCAGGAGGGCCTTCCAGCAATGGGGTGCAACAGCAAGTTGATGGAGAGGAGGGGGGTGTACCTGCAAGGCGC
This sequence comes from Lathyrus aphaca, assembly GCA_963966055.1. Taxonomy (NCBI): domain Eukaryota; kingdom Viridiplantae; phylum Streptophyta; class Magnoliopsida; order Fabales; family Fabaceae; genus Lathyrus; species Lathyrus aphaca. The sequence continues at coordinate 732,084,907 of OZ014519.1, read as the reverse complement.
TCCGATGCCAAAGTTAATAGAGGTACAACAAATAGGTAAGTTAAAAGAATGTATTCAGAATACCTGACCCTTTAGTGAAAAAGGGTATTTATAGAGAGCCCCCAACGTCGGGTCAAGGTCATTCCTTGGGTTGGATCAGCTAGGCCCAAGGAAGAACTGCCAAGGAACGCGTGAGAAGCGTGAAGACCTAGCTAAGTGGTCAGGTCCTTGGTTCAACTGCCCCTATCTTTCAGGAGATAATGGGGGATAGGTCGGTGATGTGGCTGGTGAACTGGCTGACATGTTCTCTGTCCGTTCTAAATGCGTGCCCGACATCTAGGATATGTGCCCGACCGTTAAGCGCCCTTGCGCGTCTCTCAGACGTACCTGCCCGAGCACATGGGCCTCTGCTCGACATATTGGGCCGTAGCCCAATACATTCCGGAGGCCCAGTCCGGAACAGAAATAAAAAATATATATAAAAAGAATAAATAAAATAAAATTTATGTTCAAGAGAATATAATTAAAAAGAAAATATGGAGTTTAGAATATATCAAGAGATGTGCATGCACCCAAAATAAAATATTGAACAAACTAAAAGTTAAGAAGTTAATGTTTTCAGTTTCAAATAGGTAAACCAACTTTAATGTATCCAAAGCAGAAAGAAGCGGAGAAGATATGAACATCCAAGAAGTTCGAATGGTGAATCGTGGAAGTGAATGAGTTAAGGATAACGACAAGATGATCGTCTGTCAGGTTACATAAAGTGATGAAATCCTGCGTGCATGGACAAAGAAGTTTGAGACGGGGCAACGTTCTTCAAGAATTTCTAGGATACTCGTGCATTTCGCACGGGTACCATTGTGGACCGTAGAACTGTCATCAGTTTGTTATAGAAATTAAAACAAATAAAATAATATCAAAATATTAATGAAAAAAAATAAAAATAAAAAATGAAATGAAAGATAATTGTATAATTATATAAAACAACTATTGTTAAGATAATTGTATCTTGAATTAGATAAATCAATCATTTTGATTTTTTTTACAAATATGATAATTATTTTATAAGAGAGAATAAAATTTTAAACTATATTCTCAATCCTTTTAAAGCTCCCTTAATTTTTTCACATATTTGAAAAAAAGTATCGACAAATTTCTATTAAATATTTGAATTAATATTTAAGATATTCTCATTTATATCAATAGTATTTTTTTCACTATATAAAAATATTTGAAAATCAACAATGTATATTTTCTTATATAGAAATATTATTTTTGTTTTGACGTTATTTAAAAACTATTTGAATAAATAGTAAATTTATTCCCGTATATAAAAATATTTGACTCAACAATGTATTTTTTATTGTATATAAATATTATTTTTGTTTTAATAATATTTATAAAAATATTTAAAAAAATAGTAAACGTATTCACATATATAATAATATTTGAATCAATAGTGTATTTTTTTCCTGTGTATAAATATTATTTTTGTTTTGACAATTTGAATCAATAGTAAATTTGTTTTCGTATATAAAAAAAATGTAATCAACAATGTATTTTTTCGTTGTATAAGTATTATTTTCATTTTGACAAAATTATAAAAATATTTGAATTAATAGTAAATTTGTTCCCGTATATAAAAATATATGAATTTACAATGTATTTTTCCCGTATATGAATATTATTTTTAAAAAAAAAATATTTATAAAATTATTTGAATCAATAGTAAATTTATTTCCGGATATAAAATATTTTGAATCAATAATGTATTTTTTCCCATATAAAAGTATTATTTTTATTTTGACAAAATTTATAAAAATATTTAAATCAGTAGTAAAGTTGTACCTGTATATAAAAATATATGAATCAACCCTATATATTATTTTTGTTTTGATAAAATTTATAAAAATATTTGAATTCATAGTTTTATTGTTCTTATATATGAAAAACAAATTGTATGACATATATTGTCTTAAGTATATTTATCATATATTCTCATTTAAAATAAAATTTTAATTTTCATAAATATTTAGTTAAAAATCTATCATAGATAATACTATTATAATATTTATAATATATTCTTATAGTTTAATTCATTATAAGCAAAAAGTATTTTAAAAAGTTCGAAAGTTCATTTATGGCATGGGCCAAGTAAAAGGGAATGTAAAAGAGAGAAGACTTTACCCCACACCCTTACAATTAATCTTATATCCCTACACCCATTTTTTTTTACTAAAATGCCCTTGTATAAATAGTTAAAAAATCAGACTTTCTTTCCATTTTTATCTTTCATCCAAAGTTACAGCGCGGGAAAAAAAATTTCACATCCAGACGAGTTTACCGGAAGACTTAAAGTAAGTCTTCCGATTTGATTTTTGCGTTCCGGAAGAGTTTTTCCATGTCTTCCGGTTTAATGTGGTTTTTAAAAAAGACTTCCGGAAGACTTTGAGGAAGTCTTCCGGAATGATACGTGAGTGAATAGTCTTCCGGATGACTTTTATAAAGTCTTCCGGTATGGTTTTGCACAAAGTTGTGTACCGGAAATCTTTATGAAAGTCTTCCGGAATTTTTTTTTATTAAATATTTTTTTAATTGTTTTTTTTCTTCAGTGGTGCGTTCACGAGGCAGAGATGGGAGGATATCGGTTCGATCGATGGGACAGGGCGATACGTCTAGTAGGACACACATAGATGATGTTGGTACATCTGCAGCTACAGCAGATCCCGTTGGATATCCTGGAGGTCCGTACGATACCAGTGTTTTGGTTTCGTACGAGCATCATGTGGCCAGACGGATATGGTTTGGCGAGGTAAGGAAATTATAATTTTTTTACTACTGAAAAAAAATTAAAATTAAAATTATTTAGTATTGAATAAAAACTGAAATTATAAGTAGCTATTGTATAATTTGTTTAATTTTATTTGATTTCAGGAGAGAGGTGCAAAGAAGGAGTTGAAGGTGGCAGGACATGGATTGAAGTTGACCCAAATGGTTCCACAACAGCTTCCACCGGAGATTGAGGCTTTCATATCTAGGTCCGGTTTAGCTTCCCTACAGAGATCCAGTTTGAAGAAGATCGATGCAAACTTGGTTTCTGCATTTGTTGAGAGGTGGCATCTAGAGACATCTTCATTTCACATGTCGTCCGGTGAAATGACGATTACTCTGGATGATGTGGCATGTTTGCTTCACTTGCCTATCAGGGGGTATTCTGGAACCCTCAACCCATCAGTGAAGACCTAGCTGTTGAGTGGGCCGTTGACTACCTTGGAGTGTCAGCGAGAGTGGCACTATACCAGGTCTGTGAGTGCAGAGGTTCGTACTACAAGATTGAGTGGTTACATTATCGATTCGTAAAGCATCGAGCTGCTTCATCGTGGGCATATGTGACCAGATGTTATTTGATGATGTTAGTGGGTTGCACGATCATTGCGGATAAGTCGTTTACACTTGTGGAGGCACGATACCTGGTAATATTTAGGGACTTGGATGAGTTGTCGAACTATAGTTGGGCAGCAACTGCATTGGTGACCTTGTATAGGTATCTTGGAGATGCGTCCATGTTCAGTTGTAAACAACTCGGTGGTTATCCGACTTTCTTACAAGTATATATTTAAATTCAATTTATTGATTTTTTTTAAGTCTAATGTTAATTTTATTATGTTCATTATGTTATATTTAATTATTATGTTATTGTTTTTTTAACAGTGCTGGATTCATGAATATTTTCCTACACTTGGGAAAAAAGGAGATAATTGGATACCAGCTCAGAATTGTGGTCTCCCGCGAGCGATGAGGTGGACATACAAACAAGGCGCGTTAAAGGTGGATGAGTTGCGACCTATTATGGATGAGCTGACACCGACCGATGTCATATGGCAGCCATTCGAGGATCATAGAGTTCATCATCTTTTTTATGAGATTTCTCTATATAAGGGTTGTTTGAGGTGGGGCGATACTATTGTTCCATACATGCCTGACAGGTGTCTTCGACAGTTTGGATACCGTCAGTATATTCCACCTGCACCTATTGATCTTAGGATGGCTGGTGATATTGATGTTGAGTGGATTAATTACATCCAGAGTGTTGGGCAGGTGATTTGTTCGGCTGCACTGGCGACTATCCCATTTGAGGTAGAGGATGGATATCTTGAGTGGTATTATCGTGTTTCGCATCCTCAATTGGTACCGCCTAGCCATGATGAGCCGAGAGTTGCATCTATTCCTGAGTACGATGCGGGACCATCTGATCCTGCCTGGGGTTGTGTGTCTACATTGATTCATCGCTACCTTCAGTAGAATGCAGCTGAAGAGGATGATCCACATTTTGCTGATCTGTTTGCAGCTTTACGTATTGCTCGTTCACAGTGATCTATAGTTATGTTTATGTTATATTTTATTGATATTTTTTATACTTGGTTTCTGAATATCTTGACATTTGAACTTATATGTACGATCTTATTTATGTTATATGTTATTGATAGTTTTTAGACTTAAAAATTGAAATTAAAATTTAATTCCATAGATTATAATTCATAAAGTGTAGCAAACATATAATATAATTTATGAATAAAAATGAATAACATAGTTTATAATTCATAATTTGTTCGTAATATAGGTGTAAGTTGTTGCCAATGTTGTAGACGTGATGCAAATCCTACCATCCACGATGTTGCTGTTGGATAACGAAAGTTCTTTCAATCTGTTGTCACTGGTGGCAATGGAAATCCTTATTTCATGTTAACCTGTATACAAAATTAAACAAAACATTATTTAACATTACTCAAAACATTTACTAATAATATCAAATTATAACAATGTTTACCTGAATCCAATGATTTGAGTTTACAAATCCAATGCAATAAAATGAGACATTCGGTGAGAATGTAGTTGTCATAGGGAAGAAAGTCAAACATTCGACTCCTAAACAGACAAGTACCACATTATACCGATTCGCAATCACGTAACCCATGTCTGGTAGAGTCAACCATTTATTTAGTGGTTGAGAACCACTTCCCTCTATCTTCAAAGAATCTCTCACTTCAGCTAACCGATCAACAAATAAATTGGCATATAAAGCTGATCTTTCATTATATATAATTTCCAACTCTAAGTCCCGACGAACCATTGGCCAACCATCTTCAGCATAACCCCGCAATGAAGCAATCACTCTAAATCCACAATTACCATCTGACAATATGTTGACTACGTCATCAATAAATGACCTAATATGATAAGGAAATTGAAGGATGAACCGTTTAGATGATTGTGCAGTTTGTGATAATTTCAACTTCTTTTTCACAGGTTGTGATGGTTGAGATTTCTTTTTTGAATTTTGTGATGGTTGAGATTGTCATTGTGAAGATTGAGATGCTTGATCAACATACTCATGATACGAAGGATCCCTGTAAACATCATACCCTACAGGTTTTTTGTCTTTTTTCTTGACTCCACCTTTTGTTTTTATTTTTTCAGGTGGTGCTAACAAAGAAGTCTTTGTGGGAAATGCAAGTTCATAAACCCTATTATGTAATGCCCTTCTTCCAACAACATCTTGTGACCTATACCTTTTCCATAACTCATCCATTTCAGATTTCATACCCACATCTGATTCCTCATCTAAGTCTTCTTCCAACTTAATTTCCATACTTAGTTTCCTCCAATGTACATGCACAACGTCAATTGGTATCAGAATACCACTGATTATATACCCTGCCAACTCACACGCGCAAGGTAATCCATAGGTTGTTCTAAGAGTACATCGACATTTGTCCTTGTTAGTTCCAATATAATCAATTCTAGTTAACTCTTCAGCAACGCGCCTCAATGCAGCTCGCGACACTGAAGTACGTAAATATGTGTAAAATGGACTTGAATAGACATGTGCAACTTCATACACACTCTTTTGAAAAGAAGCTCGAATATTGCTAATTTGTATCTTTAAGTTGTCATTCATGGCCTCCCAACATTTGACCATGTCACCTATACTGTTACCCAACATCTGCTTTAACTTCCAATGAGCAGATTCAACCCTATAATAATACATATTTAAATTAAGTAAGAAAAATACAAAATTCACAAAAAGTATATTTTGGGATCTAAATCAAAACATACCGATTAGTCGTCGTGTTACCCATATGTAGGACTCGATTAATCCATGCGCAAACAAACCTTTGTCTATGTGGTGTCAACCATGTGTCGTTCACGTACTCAAAAAATTTAGGACAATCAACACACTCTTGCTCAAGTTCTTTTAAATGTTGAGCATACTCAACCTCATCACTAGCCCATACAACATCCATCCATAATTTGCCAATTGACTCTTGCATATCAGGAGCCACCAATAGTTTCCTTTTTGCACCAACATTTTTGTTAATGTGAAACTGATATAGCAAATTATTTGTCCTTGGAAACACAGTCTCAACGGCTTTCATCAAAGCAAGATCTCTATCTGTCATCATCACTTGTGGAAATAAATCTTTCTTCACAAACAATTTTTTAAGCTTATCTAACACCCAACAAAAAGTCTCAGTCTGCTTAGACTCAATATACGCAAATGCGACAACAAAAGTCAACTCGGTTGATGTCATGCCAACAATTTCAAACAAAGGTTGCCTGTATTTGTTTGTCTTACAAGTGTTATCCATAACTAACACAATAGGAAAAATATTCAACAACTTAACTGAATCTGGATGTGCCCAAAATATATCTTTAATAACTTCAGAGTCGTCTCTTTTTCTACTCCAATAAACATAACCTGCAGCCTCGATAAGCTTAAACAAATGTTGTATCTCACTTCTAGGACCTCTTATCTCTTTTTCCATCATACTCTTCTGCTTGTATATTTGCGTGATCCGAGTGACACAATCTGGATCTCGCTCGTGCAAGGAGTGCAATATATTTCTAGGTGCAACCTTTCTCTTTGTTAAATCAGCAACATGTTGCTTCTGATCCGATGTCAACCTACCAACAAATGAGTGACCTTCTAATCTATTAGGTAAATCATGGTTATGAACGCCGCATTTTACATCAATCTTCCATCCAGATCCATCTTTTGTCGGAGTCGACCTGATCTTAAATGGACATCCGCATTTTTTCGTCGCACTTTCGATTCCACTACGAATATCCTTGTATTTCCCACCGTTATCACAACCAAATATTATTTTGTTACTTCTTCCTCTCTTGCCTGTTTGTGTATCTGAACGAGTGATGATGATCGTCACTTTATTTCGTAATCCGGTGTCTTTAACCCATCTTATCACCTCATCTCGTGTACCAAATCTCTCTGACGTTGTAAATACATCTGACGTATTCACACATATCGGTTCTTTTTCGTATATAGGTATTGCACCTACACAATAAAAATATTTTTTAATAAAAAATATAAAAAAAAATATAAAAATTTTTTTTACACACCGGAAGACTATATGTAAGTCTTCCGGTATTATACGGGATACAAACCGGAACACTTACATAAAGTGTTCCGGTACACATAGATAGGGCTACCAGAAGACTTAATAAAAGTGTTCCGTACCGGAACACTTCTATTAAGTCTTCCGGTGAACAAAAATAACAAAACCGGAAGACTTTCCCAAAGTCTTCCGGTATGATAATTAACGTACCGGAACTCATATTTTAAGTCTTCCAGAACGTGTTTTTTTGGATCACTTTTTCTAGAATCTGACGGTCTGACATAAATGGTAAAAAAAAAAAAAAAAATATAATAAGGTTATAATAGGCATTTTGAAAAAAATTGTAGGGGTAAAAATATAGATGTGGGGGTATAAGGTAAAGCCTTCTAAAAGAGAATGCAGTAAGGGTGAGAACTTATCCAACTCATAAATAACAGATTTAGATTTCAATGTAGTTATTGTGATATATGTATATTTATTTTGGTGTGTTCTTCCTTATATTTTATAGTCGTTCTGTTTTCAAAATGCACTCTTAGGCTTTCTACTCAAGAAGATATATTGGTCTCTATTTTGTAAAAAGAATCAGTCCTGATGTGTGCCATTATTAAGGTATATTGTCCTTGATGGATCGAAGTTGAAATGATTGAAACTATATATATCAAAATCAAAATACGGACAGAAATACTAAAGAGACTAATTGTTGATTTCAGCTTAAATAATCAGCAACTATTTGTATTTTTATTGTATTCTAGTCATTGTCCCTATTACCTCTGGTTTTACAATTTGATTTCTCATTCATTTTGATGATTGTTATTGTATGTAGTTGACATGTTCGTTTTACTAAAGGCAGTAAGAAAAGAATCAGCGTTTCATTCGAGTATGAAATACTGAAATGGGTGCACAGGATATTCTTAGGTTTTAGTCTTTGAAATTTTTGTACCGATTTTAGACCTGAAACATATGCAACCCTATTAAGCTGATCTTCCTTGAGGTAAAGGGTGATCGTAGTACCCCTGCCAAGAACCTCACCGGATGTATCCCTGCTAATAGTGAAGGACCCATCAACTTGAGATCATTGTGCTTGGTAGTGACAATCACCTTCTCAGCAACAAAATATGCAAAGCAAAAACCAACACCAAACTTTCCAATCATGCTAACATCAGCTTCCATGAATTCCTTAGTACCAGACCTTGTAATGGTACCCAAGTTGTTCACCAAATCTGTAACAATTAAAAAAGCAGCACGGTGGTATTAGAATCAATTATTTTATAATGAAAAAACATTGTCATTTTACCATCTTTGGTCATTCCAATACCACTATCGATAATGGTCGGTGAGTTATTTGTCTTATCAGGAATGATATGGATAAACAACTCATCGAGCTTGCTCTTGTCAGTCAAAATATCAAAATGGATCTTTTCCAAAGCCTACATCGTTACATACACCATATTTGGATAATAAAAAATCATCATTCACTCGCACAAAACCTGTTTCCACAAACACGTACAAATCAATCATTACTTTCCATTCATAACAAAGATCACTATTGTTGTGCAAAATCAACTTAGTAATGTATAAAGAGATGATCAATGTGTCAGCAAGCAAGAGAAAAAAGACCTCGTTCTTAGACTTACTGCTCTCACATTGAAAATTCAGTAATCCAATTCACATACCCCCATTTTGTTCCCGCTCATCACAAAATCAAGGAAAGTCGTCACAACTCTGATAGCATTTTTGTTCAGTTGCTGAGTCACGCGGGCCCTTTTAACCTCTGTATAATAGTCCTTGATGCAGTTGTCAGCAGACTTATCATTGAGAATTTAATGAACCTACATGGTGAAAACCAATTACTGTTTCATAAAAAAATCCAACTTATTGAAATTCAAAATTAAGAATAATTTATTTGATCCAAAATTTTCTTTAAGAATATTTATATACAATCAAATTATTTAAATGTTAAATTGTTTGTCCAAAAGACAAGTGCTATTGCCAAAGATGATTTCCACCTTTTCATAGGTTAATCACATAGTTAAATGCCAAGAAACAACAGGTGCTAGACTTAAGTAAGACACAACAAAGTTCAATAGAGTAAGTATCAATGCCATCAAAAGTTTCAAGATCAATGACATGTTCAATGTTACTTGATCAAGGTATGCCCCTGTTTCTTGTCGATGAAGTTGCTTGATCACAATACAAACTTACATTTCCAATGTAAGTGTCAAAAATTCTCCTGCTCTTTCCTATTTCTCTCCACCATTGGTACTACCTATAACATTGTAGTTTTGACACTTACTAATGTTATAACATTGGTCTAAAATAACATTGATACTATCTATAACAATGTAAGTGTCAAAAATTGGTACCATCTATTAGTAAGTGTCAAAAATATATTTGAGTTGTTTGATTTATCTACAAAAATACTATTTAAAAAATCCCTCAAATGATATAAAATGAGGCCAATCTTGCAATTTAGATATCAGAGGCCACTTGCTTATCCTTCAGACCTTTAGCGTACTCTTGAAAGAACTTAGTGGAGCTAATAGTGTCCTGCTCTTAATCAACAACTCAAATTAAAATTGCAGAAGTTTACAGTTAAAGAGAATAGAACAAACCAGATATGCTTTACCGAGGACTAGTATAGTAGCCATAAAAGTATTTGTATCTACATTGAAGAACTCGTCATATCATTTACGATTCTACAGACACATTATTGTATTTACGTATGTGCATGGATATGTGAGAGCGTATATATTGTGTATGACTAAAAAAACCAAATTTAACAATAACGTACTTTATGGGAGGAATATTCCCATTTTCAATCAGGCAATTGCCATTGAGCAGTGCCTTCCTTATGTGAATTATGAAATGCTCAATGGGTGATAAAGAAGAAACATTGAATATGAAATCACCTTATAGACAACAAAAAGTTCAGTATAAATATATTTAAACTGTCCTTGATTTCTATTACTACTACCACCCATTTGGAAAGGTAAATAACATAGAAAAAGGTACTTACCATTGGAAATGGTTGTATAAGACTTAGAATCAAAACCAATCGATCACATGGCACAAAATTCCCCAACATAAACAAATCTCCCTGTAATACTCCAGCCACCAAAAAAATGATGCCAACAGAAAAACCAATGTGACAAAACTCATCTAACGAAACAATCCTCATGGCAGTGCCGGAATATCCAAGAACAAAAGTACTATTGACTCCATTGGTGAGCACAAACGCCACTTGCAACCATGAATCCGATAAGACAGAACAATCCAAAACAAAATTACAAAATGGAAGCGAGGAAAGGAACGAAATTAAAACACATTATACATAATACCAGATTTAAAATGGAAGTGACAAAAAAATAAGGGCTAACAAAAAGAATTGAAAAACACAAACATATAAGAGGTTGCTTACTTGAAATGTTGACACAGTGTAGACAAAATGAAACCAAGTCTTGTAGGATTCATCACATGTAATGGTCTAAAAATGTCATCAGAATCCCACCTATTTTACATAGATAAAGAAAAGTATTAAAATGATGAGAAATAAAAATAGTTACTTCTTAAGATGAGAAGAAATCATGCACCTAAAATTCATTATTAATGTGATTTGTCAAATGTCTCGAACCCATACTTTCAACAATATGATTACCATTATCTGCATGGTTTTCTAGCCTAGAAGTTATCTCTCTGTTTCTATCATGTCCAAAAGAGTAATCACCGATTTTTAGCAATAATCAATCAACCATTAACTTCAATAATGACTTATCAAGTTACCAATTAAGACTCAATAAACTTCCTTCTTCTATTAACTTCTTCAACTGTAAGAAAATAACATATCCATTATCACGAAAAAAACCAAAACTACAGAAAACCCAAAACATTGATTGTTACAATCACAAAAATAAAGAATACCCAAAACATGGAAATGCTCTGAATACTCGAATCTTTAATCTTCTCCAATTCTTGAAATCCTTTTTTGCAGAAAAACAACAACGATTCAAAAAAATTGAAACAAATTTAGGTCAAATGGAGAAAAATTGAAACAAATTTAATCTTTCCTGCATTGATCGCTACAATGAATGCCTTCCATCTCTCCTTGGAAGCGGTTCCTGCTTTCTACATTAAAAAAAATCAATAAATTAAAACAATTAAGTCCGTTTACCATTAGAAAACACATATTAGGGCACAAATTTGTGGCTTTTTGATGTGAGATGAACATCCACAATAATTCTTCAAAAAGAAAAGTCAGTTCGAGATAGTAAGTGAGAGATGAATGTATTCAATCATACAATTCTATTGAAATAAAATGATTAGAGAAAGAGAGAAACGAAATATATGTAAATCGAGATAAAAATTGAAGATGAAGTGGTTGATGTGATTTCATTTAAACAAAAAATGAATAAGTGGATCAACAACCGAGCTCTTGCGGTCTGTGTTGGATGTGGTGGTGGGAGAGGTTTTGAGAGATTTGTGTGAAGAGTGAGTTTTGCGCGTCCAATTAAACTGCACAACAACGGTTGGTATTTTATGAATTTTTGTGTTTAATAAATAAATAATTGTATTTAATAATTAAATTGAAGTTAATTTGCCAAGTGGCAAATGGTTAGAGTGACTAATTTGCCAAGTGACACACTTAATTAACCAAAAGGGTAATCAGGACTTTTGATAAACACATTCCTTTCTTATATGATAGATAAAAACTAAGATTATACTAAACATACTTGATTTTGACTTAAATTTTTACAACTAATAAAAACTACAATTATATTTAAAAAAATTATATATACATAGTAGAGATTTTACTTGATCGTTTACAAAAGAAATAACATAAAAATAACATGGCATATTAATGAGTTGGGTTCGCAGATTCATATTTTTAAATACGTTACACATATCAAATATTAATTGGTTTAAATGAATTGGTTTGAATGGCACCCGTACATGATTGAATTGAGTTAACATAAAAATTGGATTGGATTGGGTGAATAGATCCGCGGGTTGACCACTACTCATGAACATCCCTAATTTATATGATATAACATAATAATATATTTTAATGAAGGGTTAATAGTCATTTATCACCCTGCAATGTATGCGTATTTTGATTTACCCCCTTTTAAAAATAAATTTTAGATTACCCCTCTAAAATTTTAAAACTATAAGTCTTTTGTCCCCTAGGTGGAAAAATTACCCCCCGTAAAATATTTTTTTCCGATTTACCCCCCTGGTTTTTATACGCTTAGGGGAGTGCCTAAAAATTTTATGGGGCTAAATTTATTTTTTAAAGGGGTGTAAATCAAAATTCGCTTATATTATAGGGGGTAAATTACTATAAACCCTTTAATGAATAATGATATACAACATTTTTTAATTATTGATGCATCTCTATTAAATAAAGTGTTGGTGCATCTTCACTAAATTCATAGTTTAATAAATACTACGTAGCAAAGAAAACAGATAAACAAACTATTTAAAAGTATTACTATTATAAATCAAATTACAAACATAAAATATGATGTTTATGTTAAATTTAAAATTAAAACATTAATAAATATAGGCTTAATATCGCTTTTGATCCCTTAATTTTAATCATTGCTTCGTATTGGTCCCTCAAATAAAAAACATTACAAAAAAAATACACTAACTTGTATTCTGTTACACAATTTAGTCCCTTCTGTTAGTTTGTGTTGATAAAACGTTAAATATTTTCATAGGTGGACATTTCAGTGCTGACATGGAAAATAGACTGTTTAAGAATTGATGAGGTGGACATTATTGTTTTATTAGGTGGAATTATTTATTTGATTTAATTCAAAGATTAACACAATGATACGTTGGGTTTCATTTGTAACACTTTTGGCTCCATCATTTGAGAGAAACTACATATAGAATAAGAGAAATCATTCTTCATTGAAGAAGGTGAAACGTTCTCAAGCATCGTGTGAAGAAGAAAAGTAACTGAAAGTGGTTCGTTCATCTTTACCCTAAGTTACATTACTAAAAGTATTTTCTTTTATCTTTACTGTAAGTTATTCATTTGTGAAATGTTCATCTTCTTTCTTCTGCTATCGTAGGTATTATTAGGTTATGGAAAGTAAGTTAAGCGTGTTGTTCACCATTCTGGTGAGTTTTCTAGGGAGTTTGCAAATTTTACTAAGTCGGGTTATGTAGGGTTAGAGGAAATCTGGGATGTTGATCCTGATTAATGGAGCTACTTTGAAATACTTGATAGGTTAAATGAGTTAAGTTATCCTACTATAGACAAGTTATGGTATTATGATGACATGTGTGTTGATGACATATTAATGTTAGAAAATGACAAAGGGTACTGGTAGAATGAAAACAATAGCAATACTAACTGGGGAATGTCATCTTTATGTTACACATCATGTATCTGAACCAAATGTTATTGATGAGCCAATATTATCACTACTTGAACCTGAAGTTGTGGAAACTAATAACTGTGGGACCATAATAGATGAAGATGTGGCGGGTGAAGGGGACGATAATGGGTTTGAATTGGATAATAAAGAGGTTGGAATGTCGGTATTAACAAGACATTGGCTTATAAAGCAAAGACACTAGCAATTGATATTGTGGATGGTTCTTTTAGAGAGCAATATATAAGAATCCATGATTATGTCCATGAACCCTTGAGGGCCAACCCAGGCTCAACAATCAAGATAACAAGTCAACCAGTCCAAATGTCTAATTCTGATAATCCTAATGAAAGGGAGATCATTGACATGAATCCTCACTTCCAAAGGATGTATGTATGTCTGAAAGCTTGGAAGTAATTTTTTTTAAGTGCATACCTATTATAGGATTAGATGGCTGCTTTCTAAAGGGATATTATGGTGGACAAATTCTGGCTGCTATTGGGAGGTACCTGTCACACCCTAAATTTTGACCAGAATTTTGAAATGTGTCTGATCGACACGCTTCATAGCATTATCAATAGCTAGTTCATTTTTTGCATTTTTTAGTCCATTAGTCAATCATCGTGCACTTTCTATTCATTTTTGTCAATGATCGTCTTCGTTTTTATCTATTTTATATTTTGCTTTGAGATTTATTTTAATGATCATATCTGTAAAGTCACTTTTTTTATTTAGCTAGATATCTAATATTTTTTTTAACTTTAATTAGGTCTTTATGTTAATATAAGTTACTTTTTAATCTCAATTTCAATTCATTTTGATTTCAATTTTAATTTGCATAATTTATTTTTAACTAGCATTTTCATCATTTTATATATATATATATATATATATATATATATATATATATATATATATATATATATATATATATATATATATATATATATATATATATATATATATATCCTAAATACCAAAATATGCATTTTATTTGTTTCATCTCAATATAATTCGGAAAAAAGTGATAAAATATATTTGATTATTGTTTATTGTCTTTCTAAATGTTTAAGTAATTAATAATAATGTAATTTTCTTTCTTTATTTTTTTTTTCTCTCTTATATTTTTAGTAGCAACGTGATTTTAGTTTTTTTAAGTTAGTTCTAATTTAAGGTAACTTAGATAATTTTTTATTATTTTATTATTATTTATTATTATTATTTTTTTATTTAATTAATTAATTATTATTATCATTACTATCATTATCTTTTAGAGTCAGTTATTGGTTTTCTTTAAACAAAAAAAATGGTAAATTCTTAGGTACCTATGATAAGTAGTTGGTACCGGTACCTTTAGTGAAAATTGATTAAAAATATAAATTTATTTTTAAATAAAATATAAATAAAAAATGACATGACATTGAATGTGATTCTTTCATTGGATGAGGGTACCGGTACCCAACTAAATCTCAAGGTATCAGAGTGTTCACCAAAAAATGTGAACACTCCGGTACCCTTGAATTTAGTTGGGTACCGGTACCTTTAACCAGTCAAAAGTTATGATTCAATGTCATGTGATTTTATTGTATTATTTTATTTTAAAATAAATTAAAATATTCTCACAATTTGCACTAAAGGTACCGGTACCCAATTACTTATCATGGGTACCTAAGAATTTACCATTATATATTTTGTTTGCAAGCATTCGCCAAATGAATTGGTTAACATGTGTTGGTTTGATTTTTTATTTTATTTTATAAAGCATTCGCCAATTGATATGGCGAAAGAGTTTGAATTTTTTTAAAGCATTCGCCAAATGATATGGCAAAAAAGTTAGAATTTTTTTATATTTTTTAAAGCTTTCGCCAATTGAATTGGCGAATATATACAATTTTTTTTTATAAAAATTATGCACTTTCGCCAATTCAATTGGCGAATCTTTGTATTTAAAAAAAAAAGAATTACACACATTAGCCATACCAATTGGCGAATGCGTGTGATTTTTTAAAGAAATTTTTCATCCATTCGCCATTTCAATTGACGAATGCAATTCAAACTACGTCAGTTTCGTAATTATTTCAAAAACTATGTTATTTCAGTATTATTTTTAATAAATTATATTATTTAAAAAAAAAAATCCCCATAGAATATGTATACAAATATAAATATTGATGTCCATACGAATATGTCAATACGAGGATTTTATTTAAACTACAGATATAGAAACATATACTATATAGTACCTTACTTATTACCATCCATAACTTACACCCACTTATTAAAAAAAGTGTTATTAATAACATAATTTTAAAGTATATTTAACTATTTATTTTTTTAATTATGGTTTGCAATATTCCTAAAAATTAAATGGTTCTATCTTAGTAAAACTCATATATAATATGTTTATTTATTATTAATTTAATCTTTTTTATAAAATTTAAATCAATGTCATTTAATTTATTTTATGACCTATAATTAATACTATTTAAAATAAATAAAATATCAAAATAAAATAATTAAAATGCTAAAGTATTTGGTATTGTAATACGACGGAGCAACATAGAACTAATAGAAATGAAGGACTAAACTAAAATTTATATATAATTAAGAGTTTAAATAAATAATGTTAAATAGATTTTTATAAAATAGATTTTTCATTAAAAATAATCAATCGAGAGTTCTTAAGAAAATACAGAACATTGTTATTTGTTGAAAACATAATAAAAGCCTTATCAAAATAGTCTTTAGTTTTATAACTTTTGAGAACTAAAATACATGCAGAGACGTAGTAGAAGAAGTATAGTGAAGTAAAGGGGCCGACATCTCCAACGAAACTGTATATAGCTGCCATCCTATCCCATCCAATGTTACACGTCTCGTCAGTCAAACTCATACATCAATGACCTATCCGTATAATAATCTCAAACTATGTCATGTCATATACACCTATATATACCATGTGAATTATCACATTTGTAATAATCATTCCTAGGATGTTCGTGATACGCCTTTATTAATGTTTCTAGTACGGTTTGGAGAGATTTTTTTTATTCGATTGTGGTTGGATTTTGAAATATGTTTATAAAAATTCGACCTGATTCAATTTAATACATTTTAATTTGAATCGGTTTTAGATATTAAATTAAAAATTATAATTTTATTAATATTACAAAAAATACTGACAAATTATATATATATATATATATATATATATATATATATATATATATATATATTAAAAATTAATATTATAAAATAAGAATGAGATAAATGAAATAATAAAAATAAATAAAATATTGATCAAACTAATAAATAATATTACAAAATTAATTATAATTAATGTATTAATAAATAATAAATTAATATAAATATATATATATATATATATATATATATATATATATATATATATATATATATATATATATATATATATATATATATATATATAAATCTATTCGAATTGGATAAATTTTAAAAAATCACTGTGAAATTCGATCTGAATTAAACAATTTTTTTAAAATATATCCAAATGCATTAATAAACTTTAGTTTTTGCGGCTTTCAATTTCTTTAAATTAATTTATGATTTTTATTTAAATCGATTTAAATTTAAATACTCTAATCGTTATGTATTGTTAATGTACATTTTTTTACATAATCAATCCATAACTTCTATTTATAATAATTATTTTACCAATCGTTAGTTGGTCCAGTGGTGATTGACACTGAACTTGATAGGAAGGATCTCAGTTTCCGGAACTACGATCGGAAGGAGGTTGAAACCACTTGATGCCAGAACTGATCCCGAACTAGATTAAACTGGTGATAAAAATCGAAAAAAAATTATTTTAAATATATTTAAAAGAAAAAGTAAATGTAATTTAAAATTCGACGGTTATCATTGATAATATTTATTGTGATTGGATTTGAATTAAATTCTTAATAAATAAATTATAAGTAATTTTTTTTCTATCAAAAGCAATACTACTACTGTAAATAATTGCTAAAAATATATAAAGAAAAAAGACAAATATTAAAAAAAACAAAGACGCATGGAAAAAGGTCATGATGGTCTGTCCTGTATGACCCACTCCAACCCAAACCTCTTCCTCCTCTTCCCATGCTTTTGTGTATTTTAAGACTCTCATTCACCACATTAATTTCCCATTCTACCCTTCGCCATTGCTTCTTCCTTTTTGCTATTTTGCCATTTGTATCCACTCTTGTCACCATCCTCCATTTACACAGGTAATTATGAAGAGGGGTAATCATGACATTACGTAGGTAATGATACATAGAGCGGCGGGACCCGTACGTAATGTCAGAACTCAGAAGAGCAGCCATGCCGCGAGAAGAGGGTTACTTTGGTCTTTTTCAACACGTATTCCACTTCATTTTTTAAAAAATAATAAAAAATTTAAAAACAGAGAAGTGTGCTCCATTTTTGAACCGAAAGCGAAAGAACCAATCAGAATGAAAACAAAAACAAAAACTCTCTCTTTTTGAACTCTGAGAAGAAGAAGAAAAAAACATGAGGAACCAACAACAACTACTACTACAACAACACTACAACCTTAACTTCATCTTTCTCTTTCAACTATGGTTCCCTTTCTTTTTCTTTCTTTAATTTTTCCTTTAATTTCCTAAAAAATACTATAAAAGAAAAGAATAAAAATAACTTTTTTCGTTCTGTCTCTTCAAATATTTCTTCAAAGCTTAGTATAGTTCAGAAAGACGAAGATCGGTGAAACGGTGTCGTTTCAGTGAATACTCTGTTTTGAGAAAATCGAAAATTGAAGGAACTAGATCGTTGTTCTTATCAAGATGAAGATGTTCCCAGGGCTCTGATCTCGAACGATTTACCGTGTTTTTCTTGTGTTCTTCGTTGTCTTCTGTGGAGGAAACACGTTTGTTACGTTTTTTACTTCCAATGCATGGTTTCGCGTTAGAAAAGCACTTAAAATTGAAATCTAGATAGAAGAAAGTGAAGTGATTTTGGTTGTTTAGGGTTTAGGAAAATAGCAATGTCTTGCAAGGATAAAGGTGGATTAGATAATGGAAAATATGTTCGTTATACACCTGAACAAGTTGAAGCTCTTGAGAGGCTTTATCATGATTGTCCTAAACCTAGTAGCATTCGTCGCCAGCAGCTTATTCGTGAGTGTCCTATTCTCTCTCATATTGAGCCTAAACAGATCAAAGTTTGGTTTCAAAATAGAAGGTACATATTTTTTTTAGATTTATGTGGAAACTATTGTTTTAGTTTTGGTAATGGTTATGAATGATGATATTAATGGTAGATTTTTGTTTTTGTTGTTGATTTAGATGTAGGGAGAAGCAGAGAAAAGAGGCTTCACGTTTGCAAGCTGTTAATAGGAAGTTGAGTGCTATGAATAAGCTGCTTATGGAAGAGAATGATAGGTTGCAGAAACAAGTGTCTCATTTGGTGTATGAAAATGGCTACTTTCGCCAACATACCCAAAATGTATGCTTTTTGCTTGCTTATAATTAGAATTATTAAGTTTTTTTAATCATTAATTATATCCTCATTTTCCACTTATTAGTAGTTACTAGTTTTGAATTGCTTATAGTTTTTTTCTTACTAGTTTAGAATTGAGTTAGAATGGTGCTTTTTGTGCAGACTACACTTGCAACCAAAGACACGAGCTGTGAATCGGCGGTGACTAGTGGTCAACGCAGTTTGACAGCCCAGCATCCCCCAAGGGATGCAAGTCCTGCAGGGTTAGTGGGAGTATGACTATTATTGCCATTGGGCCCCGTTTTGTTTTTTCCTTGTCTTGGATGTGTCTGTTTGGATTTATGAAATCATGTGGCATTTTTCTCTCTTTAGGCTTTTGTCCATTGCAGAGGAAACTTTAGCAGAGTTTCTTTCAAAGGCTACTGGAACTGCTGTTGAGTGGGTCCAAATGCCTGGAATGAAGGTAATATAATCGCTCTAAATATTTTTCCCCCTAAAGGTTTCACTTCTATTTGATGTGTGCTTGTTTGAACAAACATTTTAGACATTAATTTTTGCTTTTTTGTGCAGCCTGGTCCGGAATCTATTGGAATCGTTGCCATTTCTCATGGTTGCCCTGGTGTGGCAGCTAGAGCATGTGGCCTAGTGGGTTTAGAACCTACAAGGGTTAGTGCTCCCTCTGAATTTATTTTTCTTTATGATAATTGTTTACCGATGTTCATTGACGGGACAACCAACCATACTCTTTACAGGTTGCAGAAATCCTTAAAGATCGGCCCTCGTGGTATCGTGATTGCCGAGCTGTGGATATTCTGAATGTGCTCCCCACAGCAAATGGTGGAACCATTGAGCTGCTTTACATGCAGGTAAAGTAACTCAGACCCAGTGTGTATGTATGAATGGCCACTCTTCAACATAACAGATTGAATTTCTTATTTGCATATTTTTTTTGATGATCAGCTATATGCGCCAACCACATTGGCTCCTGCGCGGGACTTATGGTTGTTGCGCTACACATCTGTTTTAGAAGATGGAAGCCTAGTGGTAAGTCAATGTAAATAACCCTTAATATTTCTATTTAATTCGGTGGTGTAGTTTAAAACAGACATCTCTTATGTGCAATGCCTCGCCCTATTATTTTTGTAAACAATGTCCTAATTCGGAAGTATGAGCACATTTAAATCAATTCTTTAATGCTTTCTTTTTTTCAGATATGTGAGAGGTCTCTTAAAAACACACAGAATGGTCCAAGCATGCCTCCTGTGCAGCATTTTGTTAGAGCTGAGATGCTGCCTAGTGGGTACCTGATAAGACCTTGCGAAGGAGGTGGTTCCATCATCCACATTGTTGATCATATGGATTTGGAGGTACTAGAATTCAACTTTGTTGCATTGGTATTTTCATCCAACGTAACGTAACTTTAGTGTGTTTGTGTTATTGTTAGCCATGGAGTGTTCCCGAAGTACTTCGTCCACTGTATGAATCATCAACGATGCTGGCTCAGAAGACAACAATGGTGGTATGGTTTTTTGTACTTCATTATTAATGGTGATTTTGTTTTTATTTAAACTGAAGTTTCAGCTCTACAATTTGAAAGTACTTATCATGTTAAAGAGCGGGACACATAGAATTAGTGCTCAACCAAAAGCTCTGTTTTCTTTACATGTTTCTCCATTTCATTCAGGCCCTACGTCACCTAAGGCAGATTTCACATGAAGTTTCCCAGTCTAATGTCACTGGGTGGGGCAGACGGCCAGCCGCACTCCGAGCACTTGGCCAAAGACTTAGCCGGTTGGTTATATATATTTAACTGAGACATGGTTTTTTTGTAGAAATTTATTTTATCTAAATTTGAG
This sequence comes from Lathyrus aphaca, assembly GCA_963966055.1. Lineage (NCBI taxonomy): Eukaryota > Viridiplantae > Streptophyta > Magnoliopsida > Fabales > Fabaceae > Lathyrus > Lathyrus aphaca. Next base: position 732,063,787 of record OZ014519.1, on the reverse strand, counting down.
TTCTCACTTATATTACCTGGCAGGGGTTTCAATGAGGCACTCAATGGGTTTACAGATGAGGGATGGTCAATGATTGGCAATGATGGTGTTGATGATGTTTCGATTCTTGTGAATTCATCACCTGACAAATTAATGGGTCTGAATCTTTCATTTGCCAATGGATTTCCATCTGTCAGTAATGCAGTCTTATGTGCCAAAGCTTCAATGCTATTACAAGTAAGCTTGGTTGTTAAATTTCACAGAATTACGATTAAATTAGTGAATTATGTATCAAACAAAAATTGTGTTTTAGATATATGATTTTAGACAAAGATAAAGGTCAAACACATATTATATTGTAAACATATATTTCAGTATCCATTGCATATTCTTGGTTTTTGCATGATTTATTAGGCTCATGTTTAATTGAAAAGCCAATATTAACGGCTACCAATGGCGTATTTAATAAACTGTTCATATCCAATGGGACTATGTTACAGAAAATATAAGAACTTATTTGATCACAGATTGATATTCTAATATCCAATTACTGAACATGCCTAATTTGTTTTTTGAATAATTATTATAATTATTTTTGTCTTATTCCAGTCTCGCTGTCCTCCATAACAAAAGCACACCCTAGAGGTGGTGCAAATTTTTAGTTTTGACTATATATTTGTTATTGTCATGTGTTATTTTGGTGCTCAGAATGTACCCCCGGCCATTCTACTGAGGTTTTTGCGGGAACATAGATCAGAATGGGCAGACAACAACATGGATGCTTACTCAGCTGCTGCCATCAAAGTTGGTCCTTGTAGTTTCTCAGGATCTCGAGTTGGAAATTATGGGGGCCAAGTAATTCTTCCACTAGCACACACTATTGAGCACGAGGAGGTAAAATTTCCCCAAACACTAAAAAACTATCATAAGTTTAGCAATGTGTTGGTTAACTTTTTGCTTACGTATTGTAGTTTCTGGAAGTTATTAAATTGGAAGGAATGGCTCATTCTCCCGAAGACACATTAATGCCTAGAGAAGTGTTTCTTTTACAAGTAAGGTTTTTTCCCTTATGTTGCTTGCTTAATGTTTCTCACATCTCACTGTCTGAGAAGGTGTACTAACTTGATATGCCTATTATGCTTGATGTGATTCTGATTAGTTGAAATATAATTGCTTGCTTAGATTCATGTATCTCACCAATGAGAACTTCTGCTTATACAGTTTGAGTTGCTTAAGGTTTTTCAGATATCTCACTTATATGTAGCATGCTTGTGCTGTGTTGCGTTGAATTTTTAGGTTTGCAATGTTAGGCAGTTAAACACATATCATATATAAAAAGCAAATAAAAAATGAGTAGTCCTCTATGCTTACATGCCCATGATGTGGAAAAATCATTCTTATCCATCTTGAATTTTTTATAGAAAAAATGACTTGCTAGTTCAGCTCAGGTATTTTGTCAAAAAGAAGAGAAGTTTAGGTCGACTATTATTTGCACTTCTATGTCTCTGCCAAAATGAGGCAGCTTTTTGTTCTTTTACAATTACCTTCACTATGGTTTCTATCATACCATTGCTCTACTCTTATTTGACAAAGAAGAAAACAAGCAAGAAAATGTGTTAAGCAGAGCTCCATTAAATGGAGCTCTACTTACTATACACATTGAATCACCAACAGAGATTGGTGTTGCCCTACTTACTATATTTACACGATTATGTGCGTAACTACTGTATTGACATGTTAGAATAGTTTTTTTTTTTGCATAACATCTCAACTGTTAGAGATAGATGAACTCACAAGTAGTCAATATCTTGGCTTGGTTTATAGTTTCTGCGCTTGACCTTGCAACATCATTATGTTTTTGCATTAAGAGGAGATAAGGCTGTCCCTGATGAATATATACAATCCCAAACCCTCAAGTGATCTCATTTGTAGGAGAATCTGTCCAGTTAGCATCTGGATATCCCACAACCAGGGCACGACCTCTTGCTTCATAGGCAGGTTTTTGTCAAGCTTCTTTAATGTTCTTCAAGATGCGAATTATGGTATCCTAATAGTAATGTCTTTAACCAGGGCACGACCTCTTGCCACATAGATAGGGCCTTTTTGTGAAGCTGCTTTAATGTTCTTCAAGATGCGAATTATGGTATCCTAATAGTAATGTCTTTAACCTGTTCAATTTTGTAATTGGCTGATCACACCTAACGACTGAGGAGAAAATTTGGGTGGTAGCTAGATACCTTAGTTTGCTTTCTAGTCTATTGTATCTCTCAAGATTGGAAGTGGCTTCCCCTGTTTTGATAGAAGCTTGGCATTAGGATCTACAAGAGTACCAGCATCCTTGAGTTGTTCTATCTACAACATTTATCGTCTTGGATGTTCATTCTATACTTGATAAAGTTAAAATACTATCCTTGAGTTTTTCCATCTCAAATCTCATCCCCTATAAAATATTGATGCATGTCAAAATCTTCCTCAATGAATGGTGCGAGGATGGTGTTTATCTGAGGAATGCCATGATGACCATTGCAAGCATTGACATTGTCATCGATGTATACAACCTAGTAAATACATCAAGTGTTTGAATGACAATAGAAGACGAGGGCGGTCTATGCCACTATGTGTCAATACCAAATTACCAAACATCATTGATAAATTTACGTAACTAATATCCAGGAGACTGTTTGAGGTCATGTAGAGATTTGGAATAATGATAGAGTAGCTCTAAAGACTCATGGGAATGTGTCTCCATGTGCGACAATCAACGAGGACACTGTTTGGTTGTGTGCAAGAAAGAAAGAACAAATACTTGTGTGTAAGCTTGAGCTCAGACTAGGCTGAAACTTTGAGGATGAGCTGGTCTTACGTTTGTGACCTAATTCTAGTGGTTGCTGGTCAGAAGTTATGACCATTGGCAAAATTACCGGAGATAGTGATCAGGAAGAGAAACACTGCAAAGGAAGGAGGGTGCACCCACGGATAGTTAGCCTATTAGTTATTCAGAAACCCTCTTACTACATGTGTAATTGTTGTCATAACTGTAAATAATTCTCTAGTCATGATCAAATAATAATTCTTGTAGACATAAAGTCACCATTCAAGCGATGAATATTATCATAATGATTATATACAATAAAAGATAGGCTAGACACTCAGTTATAAAATCTTAAGATCGTTACATACTCAGTAATAAGTAAATTATGTGTTATATTGAAGTTACTCAACAGAACATCAAATAATTTTTAAAATTTTTCAAAAGTTAGTAATTTTATCTACTTTATAAGAACTGGATTGAAACAATTTAGTTTAGGCAGATTCTTGAGCTATACAACAATACCCATCTATTTATGTTATTTTAAACGCTTTCTTATAGTTCATTTGATCTGTTTTAATAGCTCTGCAGTGGAATGGATGAGAATGCCGTCGGTACCTGTGCTGAACTTATATTTGCTCCAATTGATGCATCTTTTGCTGATGATGCCCCACTTCTGCCATCTGGATTTCGTATCATTCCTCTTGATTCTGGAAAGGTCAGCCTTGGTCATTATTGAAGCTCCATATTTTGTTTGATTTAGTAGCCGCCTTTCTATAACTTTTTTTTCATTTAATTATTGTGATGTAAAATTTTGCAGGAGGTTGCGAACCCCAATCGCACCCTTGACCTGGCATCTGCCCTTGACATTGGTCCTGCTGGAAACAAAGCTTCAAATGATTATTCTGGAAATTCTGGCTGTATGAGATCAGTGATGACAATAGCATTTGAATTTGCTTTTGAAAGTCATATGCAAGAGCATGTAGCATCTATGGCACGGCAATATGTTCGCAGCATTATATCATCTGTCCAAAGGGTTGCATTAGCACTTTCACCTTCTCATTTGAGTTCACAAGCTGGGCTCAGGACACCACTGGGTACTCCTGAAGCTCAAACACTTGCTCGATGGATCTCCAACAGTTATAGGTGTGTAAGCTCCTTTTACTTTTCTTGCCATTTGCCTTCACCTTACTTAGACTGACGCCAGTGTTGTGTTATGAATTTAGCCATGAATCATAGGGTTCTTGTTGACATCCTGCGTATGTTCGTTTGGCATGTTGAACTCTTTCTCGTCAAAGTTGTGTTAAGGATATGAAATCAATTTGATATTATCTCAATCGATGGATTGTAAATTATACCCACTTCTAGTGGCATTTCTGTTTTCTTCTTGATAGTCGGGTCTTATCCTCAATGCTCCCACCTACTTGTTATGTACCTATTGGAGAAACAAATTTCCTGCTGAACCTACCAGCTTAGATACTAAATTATGTATAAAAACTTGTGTAACCAATGCTTGATATTCTATTGTAGTTAAGTTTTAACTGCTGATGACTATTCCAAAACTCTTGCTAGTCCATGTATCTATGTTCTATTCTGTTATCAGGTATTTCTAGAAAGATTGTGATACTTCCACGGCTGTTTTTTTTACTGCCTTTATTTTACAGGTGCTTCTTGGGCGCTGAGCTACTTAAATCTAATAATGAGGGAAGCGAATCTTTGCTCAAGTCCTTGTGGCATCACTCTGATGCAATACTGTGCTGCACACTAAAGGTATACTCAAATTTATTTCAATTTCATGGTATTTGTGCATATATTCTAATAATCAGGTACTTTCTCTGTATTCAGTTCAACTCAGGCTTCTGTTGTAAAATAATTATGAAAATGTATACTTCAAATACAAGTGCCTGATGTTTTCTAATGGTTGGAATCAAATGATATTCAGCATTATCTGCACTGTATTGAGTTGTCTAGATTTTGTTATATCTTACTGCCTACTGTTTAAATTCATTTCTACTCAGTGCTCTATTTATATTGTCTGGATTACAAGTCAACTAGTTTTACTTCTCATTATTACACTGCTCTATACTTGCTTGAAAACACCTACTTGGTACTGTTTTTGCAGGTGTTGCCCGTGTTTACTTTTGCAAACCAGGCAGGGCTTGACATGCTTGAGACTACCTTAGTTGCTCTACAGGATATAACACTGGAAAAAATATTTGATGATCATGGCCGAAAGATTCTGTGCTCGGAATTTCCTCAAATTATTCAACAGGTCTGTCAATTTTATTTGAGCTGATTCATCCCCTAGTCCAGAGTGTGCTGAAAAATTTAGCCAGCATTATTTTCAAGATTTATTGTACTTTCTATTGATTTCTCTTCATTCTTTTTTTTGGCAGGGTTTTGGATGCCTTCAAGGTGGTCTATGTCTCTCAAGCATGGGGAGACCTATTTCATATGAAAGAGTAGTAGCATGGAAGGTGCTGAATGAAGAAGAGAATGCTCATTGTATTTGCTTTATGTTTGTTAACTGGTCTTTTGTTTGACATTGTTATTAGAGAATAGGATTTTAAGTGTTAAAAGAGGAAGCACTCTTGTTAAGACATCTTTTGTTGCTTGATGTTTTGCTATATATCTGCAAAAACTTGGATTGCATGTAAAAACTATTATATTAGCCTATGTTACTTTTTTTCCTTATATTCCAGTGCCATGTTTATTTTGGGCCATTCTTACCAAGTTTTGCACCTGGTAATGTTGGAAGAATTCTCGTTGCCGCGAATTTGGGCTATACACAGTTTACAGTAATTTGCAAACTCAGTTCTTAAAAGTAACACGGTAACTTCTTCTACAAGTTTCATGTTATTTTACAAAATGGTAGGGAATTTTGTTTCTGTGGGTGTATTTGCCACTGCTGTCAGTGTCACATTTTGGGCTATACACAGTTTACAGTAATATGCAAACTCAGTTCTTAAAACTAATACAGTAACTTCTTCTACAAGTTTCATGTTATTTTACAAAATGGTAGGGAATTTTGTTTCTGTGGGTGTATTTGCCACTGCTGTCAGTGTCACATTTCATCCAAGAATGTGGCAAAGGAGGTATTCATTGCCAATATATGCTTAAGTATCGTGTTTTCATTATTAATGGTGTAAAACAAAACAATATTTAATATTGTTGGTTTAGTTTGAATTTTTCAAATGACATTTATTATGTTGGTCACACCAACAAATTTTTGAATGATGTCTCAGTATGATATAGTGTAAGCCACGTATATGTTGCGCACTTCTGTTGTAACACTTTCTCACCTAGCAATTTTCTTGGTTGCATTTGAAAGAGTAAGAAGAGGTTAGAATAAGTGGATGACAAGTTTTCTTTACTACTATGATTTATTTAATTGATTATATTTTTTATAAAATGTCTATTTAAAAAGTCTTAAGCAAGTAGTAAGTCAAGTAGGGGTGTGAATAGACTATACTGGTCTATAGAGGTCTTTAGTTCAGTCTATATAAGGTTAGATCAGACCAGATTTAAAAAAAAAATTTAAGTCTGACCTTTTAATTAAAAAAGTCTGGTCTGACCTGACCTTATGTAGGCTGGACTATAGACCTCTATAGACCAATATAGCCTATTCATACCCCTATTTGTGACTTACTATTTAGAACAAAGACTAAATAGGCCGGTCTATATATAAATATATAGGTCGGCCTATATATGTATATATAGGTCAACCTATATATGCATATATAGGTAAACCTATCAAGCCTTTTAAGTAATATGAAATAATTGAGAATCTTGATGAAAAAAAACTTGTAAATAGGCTTTCGGGGCAAATCAAATTTTTTAAAAGGTCAGGCCAAACCAAAAAATAGAGCCTATAATAGACTATATGTCAGACTTAAGCCTTTTAAATTTATCGTAGGCCAGACTCAGGCCTTATAAAGTCTAACCTATTTTCACCCGTAAGTCACAACCAGTTATATGTTTGACTTTAGAAAAAAAATTTAAAATTAAATTCTTCAATAATTTATATAAGTTTGGATTCTTTTCATATTGTTTTTTTTTTTCCTTTTTTCAATCTAATGTATAACTTGTTTAATCTTTTATATAAGTTTGGATACTTTGCTGCTGATTGTTGATCAAATAAGGAAAGAAAATCATAAGAAGCAAGCATAGTCATATGAGATTCTGATGATGAACTTGTGCTATTGACGACTTCTGAATCTGATGATGGATATTTGATAGACTGGTGGTATATGGACACTTACTGCTCAAATCACCTAACTGGAAACAAAAAAATGACTGATTGATTTTGACTTTAGAAAGATGACAAAGATCAAATGTGCTGATGATAACTACCTTAATGCTGAAGGAATACTAAATGCCAAAGTGAAAAATGGAAAACATTTTGATCAAGGATGTTTGGTATGTTCCTGACATGAAGAGCAATATGTAAATGTAGGTTATTTAATTGAGAAGGTTTCTCAGTTACTATGAAGGATAATTTCTTGAAGTTGAATGATTATGATCAGAAGTTGATTATGCAATTTGGACATGGAAGCAATAAAACATTCAAAATGAATGTGGAAACATCTGAACTTAGTGTAAAAAGTGATAATGAGTTGTGTCACAAGAGATTATTGCATATGAACTTCAGAAGCTTAAGGCATCTGAGTTATAAGAAGCTGGTAAATGATATTTCCAAGATTATGAAACATGGGAAGTCATGTGAGATATGCATGAAAGACAAGGAATTTGGATTTCCATTTGCATCAGAAGTCACTCCAAGAGCAAAATATGCTTTAGTAGTAGTGAATTATAATGTATGTGGACCATTTGAAGTACCTTCACTTGGAGGAAACAAGTACTTTGTGTCATCAATTATAAGCATGAGGTGTTTGCCGAGTTTCAAAAGTTCAAGGTGAATGTGGAAAAACAAACTAGTTAGAAGGTGAAAGTTCTCAAAACTGATGGTGGAGGTGAGTACAACTCATTAGAGTTCAGAAGGGTATATAAATATAATGGAGTTGAACATGAGGTGAGTGCTCCATATACTCCACAACATAATGGTATTGCTGAAAGAAGAAACATGACTTTGCTTAATATTACAAGAAGCACGCTGAAGAAGAAGAAGCCCTCCATACCTTGTGGGGAGAAGCTGTTGCCACTACAACATATCTGCTTAACATGTGTCCAGCCAAGAAGCTGAAGGAAACTATTCCTTTTGAGAAGTGGACTTGAGATAATAAAAGTGTGAGTCATTTTAGAGTATTTGGTTATGTTTGTTACAAACACCTTTCAGGTGCTACTAGAAAGAAACTTGATGATAGAAGTAAAGTAATGTTATTGATTGGATATCATAATACACATGCTTATAAGCTTTATTGTCCAGTCACTAACAAGGTGGAAGTCAACAAAGATATCATTATGAAGGAAACATAAGCATGTGATTGGAACAAGTCTCAATCCAATTTGGTGCAGTGTTAACACATGAGTTAACTTCTGAAGATATTTCAGACTTTGAAGGAGAACCTGCCTTTGAAGGAGATTCTTCCTCTGAAGATGAATCTGAAGAAGACTCTGAAGGTGAATCTGATTCTGATTTAGATTTTGATGATGATCCATACTCTGGTGTTAATCATGCCTCTAAAGATGGTCAAACCTTTGAAGGTAATCCAATATCTAATAATGTTCCAACATTTGAAGAAGATTCTGAACAAATTCAGAGGTCACAAAGAATCACACAAATACCAAGAAGATTTATAGAGTTTGACATGTTGCAAGACACTGATATAGACTCTAAAGGGTAAGTAATTCAGTGTGCCATGTTGGTAGACTATTAACTAGTTAATACTGAAGAAGATATCAAGAAGAAAGTGTAGCTAAAGGCCACAAAAGAAGAACTTGAGGCTATAGAAAGAAACAAGACTTAGGAGTTGACTAGGCTTCCAAAGAACAAGAAAACCATTGGCGTGAGATGAGTTTACAAGTTAAAATTGAAGCTAGATGGATCAATTGGAAAACACAAAACAAGGTTAGTTGTTAGAGGATTTCTACGAATATTTGGATTATATTACTTTGAGGTGTTTGCGCCTGTAGCTAGGTCTGGAAAAATCAGATTGATAATTACTCTAACTGCTAATAGAAATTGACTTGTGATACGTTTAGACATGACATCCGCATTTCTGAATGATCCTTTACAAGAGAAAATTTATGTGTCACAACCTCCTGAATTTGTGAAAAAGAATAAGGAATGAATGGTGTACAAGTTGCATAAAACCTTGTATGAACTGAAACAAACTACTAGAGCATGAGATCTAAAAATTGAATAATATTTCAAGCTTTAAGGATTCAGAAAATGTGAGATGGAGTGTGGTGTTTATGTTCAACATACATCTAATGACAATATGATTTTAGTGGTTCTCTATGTTTCAGACATATTGTTAACAAGGAGTTGTTCAGATGAGATAGTCAAGTTTAAGAAGATGCTGATGAATGAGTTTGAGATGAATGATATAGGAAATATGATATATTTTATAGGGATGAAGATTTTGTACTATGATAAGGGTATAATTTTGCATCAGCTGAAGTATGAACTTGAGCTTTTAAAGAGATTTGAGCTAATAAATTATAAGTCTGCAATCACACCTGCTGAAACAAATCACAACTTGAGTTTTGATGTTGAGGGCGATGATGTATATGCTACAACTTTTAAACACATGGTGGGCTCATTGAGATATCTTTACAACACTAAACCTGACATCTGCTACGCAATTGAAATGATGAGTAAGTTTATGAACAAATCAAAATGGCCACATTCCCAAACTATTGTCAGTATACTAAGGTATATTAAGGGACTATGAGGTATGAAATTTTGTTACATTCTGATGCTAAACCTGATTCAAAGCTGATATGTTATTCAGACTCTGATTGATATGGAGACAACGTTGACAAGAAAATTACTCTGATTGCATTGTCATAATTGCAGGTGCTTTATCTGTGTGTCAAGCTGTTTGGATTGTGAACTTATTAAAGAATTTGAAGATCAAGGTGAGCAAGCTTGTGAGGTTGATGATTGGCAACAAATCAAATATAAGCCTTGCTAAGAATACAATGTTGCAAGGAAGGAGCAAGCAGATTGACACAGTTCCATTTTGTGCGCAATCAGGTTCAGAATGAAGTGTTTGAAGTTGTTCAATGTAGCGTGCATAAGCAACTTGTAGATGTGCTGATTAAAACTATCAATATTTGAACACTTTATTCATTTTGAGGGATGAAATTGATGCTGTTGATTTTAGTCATGAATGTGGATTAAGAGATGATATTCAAGTGTAATCCAAATTCACAATTAAGCTAGCATTTCATGTTAAGTTGCATTTAAAGTTAATTTGACTTTCATTTAGTTGTTCTAATGATATTAATACTGAACTCAAATTTCAGTTGTAACTAATTCATTATTGTAACCAATTTCAATTATAAATAAAAGTTAGTTATAATTCTCTCTCTTCCATCTTCATCTTTTTCATTCTTATGCAATACGACTAACTTTAAAATCACAGGTATATTAAGTAACACTTTAATTATATTTTAGATTTTACAATTTTTTAAAATTAATTATTCAATGTTATCGCCTTTGAAAAAGAGCGTATTCGTGTCCATATCGATGCCAATCACGTATAACTAACATTTATAATTATATTTAATTAATTAATTTTTTAAATTATTATTGATATCATGGTGAGGGAGTTGTATTTGGGTATCCATGTTTCATACATTCATATACAAACTCACGGTACATGTATGATGCACGATGCATTAGTAGCTATCTACTACTTAACTTTTATGTTTCAGCTTTTGAGCACCCTACCCTAGCCCAATTCATAGTAAGTATCTTTGATACTTATCTTTTACAGTTACTTTAACTTTATGTAGTTGATATTGAAAGTACTAACTTCAATGTTTGCTTTTCGAACTCCTCGTGAAATTAAAAGTTAAGGCTCGTGTGAGAGTGTAGTCTTTTTTCTTCTTTCTTTCTTCATGTAATCAAGTTAACTCAAAAGCAGAAAGTTATGGCAAATATGTATATGGTTTTACCATGCCACCACGTGAATACCCCACAATCACTTTGTATTGGACAACAACCAATCAATTTGCTTAAAGCTTCAACTTTATATTAATGCTACCCAACTTTCTTATAGTAGTATTTATTGTTATTTTAACCATTATTCTATTAAGGATAGTTTTTATTTATTTTTTCTATTCATAAAAAAGCATAGTACTAGATAAAGCTAGTCTTGTAAGGGCATATAGTTTTTACTTTTTACATGCATGCACATCTTTAAAAGATTTGGCACCGATTAAAATAGTATAGCATATCAATGAAATCCTTGTTCAAATTAAATATCTTTTTTTTAATCAATTAAAGAAAAGAGATGGTTATATTTATAATTGATATTGAAGAGTATAGTTTATATTAGAATCAACATGCCAAGCTGGCAAAAGAGAATGCTTAGTTGTTTTTAGGCCAAGAAAAGGTGACAAATTGGATAAATTATGGACATTTAGAATTGTGGCTCTGATTATTTAGTCAATCAAATTCACACTTCATTTTGGCAATCCAGTCCAATTAAATTGACTTGACTAATATAGTGGCTTAAAACGAGGGATTGTGAATTTTGTTTTGTAGAAATATAAAGTAATTTATGAAAATTCAAAATTTGAAGAAGTTTCTGTTAACCTCAAATCTATGCTATTATAACTATAAGAAATTGTCTATCATAAGTGTGAAAACACTCACGGGTTTGTCTTTTTTTTATTTATTTAAAAAGTGCATCAATACGTATGAGTGTTGTATATAAACTATTCTTAGTGTTGATTCTCAAGTAATGCGAGTATTTGGCTATCGTAGAATATTCCCCCTAGTAGAGGCTAAGGGGTACCATACAAACTTTTAGTTCTCACAAATGGGGTCAATGTTCCGGCCGACCTCAAATCTACGCCATTACAACTATGAGTTATTGTTCGTTTTAGGTGTTAGAACTTTCACGACATTGTTCTTTAGAAAAAATGTCTCGTTAAAGTAAGATGTATGAGTGTTGTATATAAACCACTCTTAGCCTCAATTTCAAAGTAATGTCAGTCCAAAATAATTTTTTTTCCAGATTCCCATAATTTTTCTTCCAATAAACAATATTTGTGTAAGAAAATTGAAAACAGAAAAAAGCATGTAAATAAAAAATAATATTTTGATTTTCTTATAATGTAAATTAATCATAATCGTTATATTATTTGTTTTGGACAATTCACCAAGAACATTGAGAAAGGCCCAATAATAAACATCACACTAAAGAGACACGCGAAACACAAAGTCGAGGACAAGTGATTCCGCTCTCCTACGCAATCCCACATTATATCTAATAAGACAATTTTAAGTTCTCGCACTTTATAAAATCTAACACGCGCTATTTCAGATATTCACTCATTCATACATTCATACTACTTTCTCACTCATTTCAGATATTCACTCATTCATACACTCATACTACTTTCTCTCATTCACTGACTTGAGCGTCAGTGTGCTATCTTTACAGATCTACCTTTGCTATGCCGTATCAGAATCACTCCACCACACTAGAACTATGTTCTATTCAATCTCTAAATAACAACCGTGATTTCACTGGAAAGAAAATGATGATTTCATATCCAATTACTGAAGTTATCACTGATATATTAACTCCATGATAACCCCTACCTTGACGTCTATCTGATCGATACTGGATCACTGGGAAAGAGAGATGGGAATGAAAAGCATAATACGCAAAACTCTTCAAGACCTCCGATGGTAACCGAATGGTAGGAAGGATACAAACTCGTTATAGGGTTTTAAAGTTGCGAGAAAGTGGATGGAGCTCCAAACAAGATGCTCCCACTTGTCATAAATGCTATAGTAACAAATCACTCAGTGTCAAATATCCTTATCGACAATGGGAGTTCTTGCAATGTTATATGCATCAATATCTTCAAGAGGTTAGGGTTACGTAATCGAGATCTCATGACCAACAAAGGCAGATATCTCTTAGTGTTTAATGACTCCTCTAGTGATCAGTGTAGGGCCATGGAATTACCAGTTTCTGTCAAAGAAGGAAAAAGCGATAGAATCTTGGACAAATGTTTCTTAATTCTATGTAAAATTGTGTACAATATTATCTTAGGGAGACCATTCCTCACAACTCTAGATGGATTGGCCTCCACAATCCCCCTGGAGATGATATATCACAATGATTGGGGTGAACCAGTTGTCATTTCGGATGATCTACGCAGAGCTCTCATGATACACCAAACCATACTAAATATCCCCTTAGTAATCACCATCACGCCAAGATCAAAGTAAGAACACTTATGGGACTACCGCTAACACGGTCGACCTTGACGTATAAGAAGATGAAACACCATAGGATGATGTGCTTGAATCTCAACTAGGGGCCAATGATAAAGCCTTGAGATCAGTTCTAGATGGCAATTTTAAGATGTAACAACTCAATGATAATTCTATAAGGTTGATCTATATAGGAGATGACTTTCCATATGTTGTGAAGGAATGGTTCATCAAGTGCCTTAAATCAAATGCCATCTCTTTGTAGTCCCCCCTTATGGAAATGTCAGACATAAACTCTAAAGTGGCTTGTCACCAATGGAATATTGACCCCTTCACCAATTATGTAGACCAATAAAGAAGTTGGCAATCCCCTAAGAAAGATAAAGCAACCAGGAGTACGATTCGAGGTTTACTTAATGCCAAATTTATTTATGTAGCAAGATACGCTGAAAGACTATAGAATGTGGTATTATTTAAGAAATCATTTGGGAATCGAAGATTGTGCATGTAATAAACCATCCTGAATCGAGTCTGGAAGAAAGATTCATATTCACTTCCAAAATATATACATGCTAATGGTCAACTCAACTGACTATAAACTGTTATCATTCATGGACCTGTATTTTGGATATAACCATAAACCAATGTTTAAGGCAGACATGAACAAGACGACCTTCATGATCGAGTGAGCTAATTATCGATACAATGTCATGGCCGATGGATAGGGACCACATGATAAACCCTTGGAGAGTGTGTTCCAATGGGTTGAATAATACAACATAAGACTTAACCTAGAAAAATTCACCTTCGAAGTAAAAGCTTACAAATTCTTAGGCTTATACTTAACAGAGAAATGCATAGAAGAAAACTCAGATAAATACAAAGCAGTTATCAAGAGGAGGGCACCAACAAAAAATAAATAAGTAATGGAATTAATGGGGTTCTCATGGCCTTACACAAATTTGTCTCGAGGTACGATCATCACATTTCCTCTTTACTTAGTCGTATTTAGAGAATCCGTTAACGCCATCCTCATTCGAGAAGAAAATTGGCAAAAACATTGATGTACTTCTTATATAAGGATCTAACCAAACTTGAAACTTGTTACTAAAAGATAGAGAAAACATCATTAACATTAGTGATTGCATCCATGAAACCGCGAAGTTATTTCTTGGCACATGCTCTAGTTGTCCGCACTAATCTACATCTGAAATAAGTTCTCCATAGGCCATATCTAGCCGGACGTCCAACTAAATGGTTTGTATAAATGATCGATTTTGACATCTCTTTTGAGTCTAAGAAAGAGCTGAAGGCCAAATTATTCCCAAACTTCATAGCCAAAATGACTCGGGGGCACACATGTATTAATTTGTACTTGGACAATAATCACAAACAAATCACTCAACAATAAAGGGTACGAGGTCGACCTCATATTAGAAAATAAATATGGTTTGATGATTAAAGTAAGACCACATTTTGAGTTCCCCACTACCGATATCCAAATTGGGTATGAAGCTTTCATCATATGTCTCACTTTAACAACTAATATGGGGGTGGAAAATATTAAGTTGGGAACAAATTTGTAACTATCACAAGTAAAAAGAGAGGTTTACATTAAATACCCATTATTGCTGCAATATTTGAACATGACTAGAGAAAGACCAACAAATTTCAAATCTCCTGAGATCTTGCTTGTCCCTAGAGAGTACAACACTAAGGAGGACGCCCTGTCTAAATTCACCAACACCAGAACCGTTAGTGTCAACCACTCACTCATTAATGAAAACTTGAGAAAACCTAGCATTGAAACACCCAACATGGAAATGGAAATTTTGGGATACATATGGATCTTGCCCATTATGAAGTATATCAAACACAATATGCTACCTACTGACCTAATTGAAGCCACCCTGGTGAAAAATAGAGAAAGTTATTACACCATGATAAAAGATTATTTTGTACAAAAGAGGGCTATCAACCCCCTCTACCAAAGTTCCTCTAAGGGAAAAAAATCCATATATTCCTTCTCCAAAGCACACAAATGGATTTTCCAGACAACACATTGGCACCGAGGCTTTGGCTAAGAAAGTTCTTTGATAAGGTATTTGAAATTCTGGTTATGTAGATACTCCAATGTCATATCTTAATGTTAAGACAATGATTCTTGCACTTTAGTAAACAAGAGAATAACACAACTTTTCTTTTGAAGTAGTGCAATACAAATACCAACTGATGTCAAAACAACATGTTGGGACATCTCAGTCAAGAACATACATACAGAAACCTATAATTTGCATAATATAAAGAACACATAAATTGTTGACCTAGTTTGTAACACCCCAATTCTACCCGATAATTATTAACGAAATCAGAGTATAAAACATCAACTAAAAAAATTGAGATGATACATTTAAACTTTTTAAAACACATTCAACACTTGATAAGTCCTTAAAACAACTACTTTAATATTACACAACGAATTCAACAAAAACAACTTAATTTGTATTCAACATCAAAACAAATTAAGGAAACAACAATTCTTTAATTAAATAACTCAAAATTCAGCAATTATGACAATTTTCAACATCAACCTAAAACCAGCGTTATCCCCCCGAGTGCTACGTATCAGAGTGACCACACCGACTCGAATCTACTAAGGAACTTCGTCCTACTCTGGATTACATGCACGTTACCAATAGAGGGAAACATTCAAACAAAAGGGGTGAGATATCTAAAAATATATTCAAGCACATGATAAATAACATATCAAATTAGATTACGCATATCACCACTTCGCAACTTCACAAACAACTTAAAAACCAGCACAAGATACGGCAGGACAACTTAATATGCAACTTGAAATACAACTTAGACAAATGCATTGCATATGGTACCAACAAAGCAAGACTCCCAACTTATAATCATGCCAATTAATAGAGGCGTAAACACAAGGCACAATCCTTCAACTTTATATAGCCAAATCCTGACCAACTTACCGAGCAATCAACTCCAACTTGAATATGATATGTTATGCGACTCGACATGATTATCAACCAACGACAACTATAACAATATAACAACATAACAACATAACAACATAACAATATAACAACATAACAACATTCAACTTTGGCCAAAGGCCTACAGCTCATAATCTTTGCCACTTATAAGGAACTGCAACATTAACAACAAACAACAACTTTACAACTTATAACAAAGCAACACAACAAAAACAACCAAATCTACTACATTCTTATCCACCCAAGTTCTGACTAAACCGATTAGTTAGACTAATTAATGTTCTATATTATTAATCCTTATTATTAAGTTATTAACATGCTTCTGTTAACTCCGCACAACAACCAATACACCAACCTGCTACTAATCTCATACCACTGTTAACTAATTTTCTTCTACTAATTTATTTTTGTATTACCTATTAATTCTTTGTTAATTAATTACTAGAGCATATGATACTTCAAATAATATTTTCCAACTTAATTATGCCATTGGAATTGATTCATGATCAAACAACATTATTGAAACAGGAAACAAAACCTAAAACAACCAAATCCTCCCAGACCCCGTGTGACCATCGTCAAACCCCGTGTGTCCCTCGTCAATAATGGCTTGTGATGATCGTCCTAGGGTTGTGAAGGACTTCACAAATCCCATACAATCATCTGGCTTAAGGGACGGTCATCCCAAAACCCAAAACTGCTACGCTCTCTGTGTCTCTTGCTTCGTCTCGTCTCTGTAGCTTCTTCACGATTTCTTCTCAGACCATTTCCCAATTAACTCAGTACACCAGTTCAACAACAACCCAACATAATCATACATAATCATTGAATAATCCATTTACGACTATTTCATCAACACAATTTAACATTCATAATCAATTAAAACAACTTATACACCAAAATAACTTATTTACAAACAACTCATTAATTCACACAAACAACAATTGACAACAACAATTATGTACCCAATCCCATACAAATTCATCATATATTCCCGATTATAAGGTTAGAACCCCACCCTTACCTTTGGATTGAAGGCGACTCTAACACTTTCCGATCAGAACCCTAGCTTTTGCCTCTCCTATGCACTTCACGTAACTACCTTTTTTCCAACTTTTGTTCTTCTTACTGTTAACCTATTTCCACTAATTCCACTTAATTTATGGTTTTATTTTAATTAGTCTTAATAATTCTATTGGGCCTAAACAACACACACCACTATTACTACTTCTAATTACCAACAAGCTCATTAATCAAGCTACCACAATTCCACTAATAACCCACAACTTAATTAATTCAACTTAGTCCAAATAACGATAATGCAAATCTTAAATCAACTTAAATCGACTTATTCAACTTAATTAAATTAATTCAACCACAACTTAGATACTCAACGTAAAACGACACCAACATGCGACGATATTTAATTAAATAAATAATTAAATAATCTGGGCGTTACAAATCCCCCTACTTAGAATATTTTCGTCCTCGAAAATCTTACCTTTTTCAAACAACTCGGGATAAGATTCCCGCATCTTGCTTTCTAACTCCCACGTCATACTTTCTTTGGCTGCTCCCAACCAGACTACTTTCACCAATACTATCTCCTTGCCTCTTAGAGTCTTCATTTCACTATCCGTGATTCGTATAGGCATTGTCTCAACAATAAGATTATCCTGTACTTGCACATCATCCATACTAATCATATGAGATGGATCTGAGTTGTACTTCCAAAGTTGCGACATGTGAAACACATCATGCAAATTCTACATATTAGGCAGTAAATCCACTCTATAAGCAACCTTCCTAACTTTTTCCGAGATCTGATACGGACCAATAAAACAAGGAGTAAGCTTCTTAGACTTCAACGCACGACCAACACCGGTTACAAGTGTAACTCTAAAAAACACATGATCACCAGCTTGGAATTCCAAATCCTTCCTTCGCTTGTCATGATAACTCTTTTGTCGACTTTGAGAAGTTTTCATCTTTTCTCGAATCAACTTCACTTTCTCCAGATTCATGCCAAAACAAAGGAGTTCTACATATCCGACCATACACATCTTCAAAAGGTACCATTCCAATACTAGAATGGTAACTGTTATTATAAGTGAATTCTATCAACGGAAGATAAGTATCCCACAAACCTCCTTGTTCAAGAACACACACTCTCAACAAATCCTCTAACGACTGAATAATTCTCTCTGTCTGACCATCTGTCTGAGGATGATACGCTGAACTTAACCTCAACTTAGAACCCAACGACACTTGCAAACTCTTCCAAAACTCAGAAGTAAACCTCATATCTCTATCTGCTACAATACACAAAGGCACACCATGCAACTTAACAATCACGCGAGTATAAATTTCTGCCAACTTAGATATTGGAAAACTAATTTTAATAGGAATAAAATGAGCCGACTTAGTAAGCCTATCAACAATCCCCCAAATCGAATCATGTCCTCATGGAGTATTAGGCAATCCTGTCATAAAATCCATTGAAATGCTATCCCATTTCCATTCTGGAACTTCTAACAGTTGCATCAACCCTGCAAGCTTCCGATGTTCAATTTTTGACTTCTAATAAGTTAAACATGCATACACAAAACGCGCTACATCATTCTTTAACCCAGGACACTAGAACAAATTCTTCAAATCTTGATACATCTTTGTAGCACCTGGATGAATACTCAACTTAATTCTATGACTCTCTTCAAGAATCATTCTCTTTATCTCCACATCATTCAGAATACAAATTCAATCATGGAACCTCAACACACCTTACACATCCAACTTGAAATCACTATTCTCAGACTGATCGATTCCCACCATCGAATCTACTAATTCACATATAACTTCCGAGCCTCTCTGATACTGTCTAGAAAATCATTGTTATTCTTCAACATTCCCAACATAACACTATTCGGTGTTACTTCGCAAACTAGACTCATATCTCTGAACTTTTCAATTAGTTCCAACTCTTTAACCATCATAGCCGACATATGCAATGTTTTCCGACTTAAAGCATAAACTACAACATTATCTTTACCTAGATGATAGTTCAAACCAAAATCATAATCCTTTAATAACTCCAACCACCTTCGCTGCCTCATATTCAACTCCTTATGATAAAAAAATACTTTAAACTCTTATGGTCACTAAACTCTTCAAATCTAGAACCATAGAGATAATGCCTCCAAATCTTCAGCACAAAAACAACTGCATCAAGTTCTAAATCATGCGTAGGATAATTCTTCTCATGAGTTCTCAACTGCTCGACGCATAAGCAACCACCTTATTATTCCGCATAAGCACACCTCCAAAACCGATCATAGACGTATCACAATATACTACAAATGATTCTCCTGCATTAGGTAATGTCAAAACCGGGGCCGACGTCAACCTTTTCTTAAATTCGGTAAAACTTTGTTTGCATTGAACGTCCCACACAAAATCCTTACTCTTACAAGTCAACTTAGTCAATGAAAGTGCCAACTTAGAAAAACCTTTGATAAACCTCCTATAATAACCAACTAGTCCCAAAAAGCTTCTAATCTCAGTAACCGACTTTGGAGTCTCACACTGCAACATAACATCAACTTTAGATGGATCCACAACAATTGCATTTCTTGAAATGAGATGCCCAAGGAAACTAACTTCCTTCAACCAAAAATCACACTTAGATAACTTCACACACAACTTCTTCTCTTTCAAAACTTGCAATACTAGCTTCAATCGTTCTGCATGCACTTCTTCCGACTTAGAGTAAACTAAGATGTCATCAATGAACACCACCACGAAACGATCCAAATAGGTATGAAAGATAGGATTCATGTATTCCATAAATACTCCCGGTGCATTAGTAACACTGAAAGGCATCACCAAATACTCGTAATGTCCGTAACGTGTTCTAAACGTCGTCTTCTGAATATCCTCATCTTTCACCTTAATATGATGATAGCCCGATCTCAAATCAATATTTCTAAACACATAAGCACCTACCAACTGATCCATCAAATCATCTATCCTCGAAAGCGGATAACTGCTCTTAATCATCACCTTATTCAACTGCATAATCAACACAACTTCTCATACTTCCATCTTTCTTCTTCACTAACAACAATGGAGCTCCCCACAGTGATACACTAGGTTTCACAAAATTCTTTTCAAGTAGCTCCTCTAACTGTTTCTTCAATTCCGACAATTCAGATGCAGATATCCTGTACGGTGCCTCATAGACACAGGTCTAGTACCAGGTACAAGATTAACCGTAAATTCAACTTCTCTCTTTGGAGGTACATCAGGAATTTCATTAGGGAAAACTTCAGGAAATTCTCACACCACTTGCAACTATTCAATCTTGGCTTTGCTCTCAATAGACAACATCTCCATTAACGAAAACATCTAAGCTTCTTCTTTCATCAACTGCTGCAATTATCTAAAAGACAACAAACCAACTCCTTCCTCTTTAGGAGTAGAAAACCTCACCGACTTACTATAACAATTGATATGAACATAGTTATACTCTAACCAGTTCATCCCCAAAATCACGTCCATTCCGGTTAACAACAAACACACCAAATCAACAACAAAGTTTCTATCAAAGATAGACAACAAACACCTTAGACACACAAGAGAAGTAGTCACCGATCCCTTAGCCGAAATCTCGACGACTAGTTCTCCATTCATAATAGACAACTTAAGACCCAATCTTTCAACATAATCGACAATAATAAAACAATTCGTTGCACCAATATCAATAATAGTAATTAAAGGAGTACTATTAATGAAACATGTACCTCAAATGAGTCTGTCCTTATTAGCTGTCTGAGTCCCAGCCAACACGAACACCTTTCCAGTTTGCGCCTTCTTTGGCTTCTCACATTGACTACCAATGTGTCCTTCTTCACCACAGTTGAAGCAGACCATCTTCTTACGCTTGCATTCAGATATTGCATACCCAGTCTTACCACAATGAAAACACCTCTTAGCCTCAACAGTACACGCATTACTCTTGTGACCAGGTTTTCCATGTTTGAAACAAACAATACCAGCAGGAGTATCCCCCACTAGTTATCTTACCATGAGCCACTTTTTGTTTACCTTTCCCAACTGGAGCATCATAAGGCTTTCCACGACTCTGATGGTGCTTCCCTTTCCTCTCATTAATGCTCTTATAATAAGCATTATTATCTTCTTCATAGATCCTACAACTATCAACTAAATAGGAAAAGACACGAATCTTTTGGTATCCAACAACCTTCTTAATCTCAGGACGTAACCCATTCTCAAACTTGATGCACTTCAAAAATTCAGCATACACCTCATTGTAGTGCGGGTAAAACTTAGCCAACTCAACAAACGTCGCAGCATAGTCAGTAACTAACATGTTACATTGCTTCAGCTTGATAAATCGAATCTCCTTCTTTCCACAGACATCCTCCGGGTAATACTTCCTCAGAAATTCCCTAAGGAGCACAATCCAAGTGATCTCTTCACCTGCAACATCTTATCTCTGACGAGTCTCTAATCATCAGTCATCAGCCTCGACTTCTAACATATGAGTCCCATACCGAACCTTCTGAGCTGGAATGCAATCTATCACACAAAATATTCTCTCAATCTCTTTCAACATAGCCAATGCTACATCAGGATCATACTTACCCTTGAAGGTAGGCGAATTCTCTCTCTGAAAAGTCGCCAGACTACGAGATCCATCATCCTTACTAGCATTCGACAAATTCCGCAAAGCCTGAGCCATTGCTTGCAAAGCAGCAGCCATCGCAACATTGTTCCTTCCAGCCATCTGTAGCGGTAAAATCATGAGTGTAAGCTATTGATTAACTTAACTCAAGGTAAACAGAGTCGCCACCGCGCTTTTATTTTATTCCAAATGGAAAAGGGAAAAAGAGCGAATAAAACCTAATGAATCTAAAAGCTAAAAAAGCTAAAAGAATCGAACAGAGAACGGGTAAGGGGATAGGTTACAAATTGGGAAGGTTTTACGCACCCAAAATGTCCGTGGTACTCCACGGGAGCCCTTTGAACTATTTACTGCTTTTTTGGTTTGAAATGGTTTGCTTGAAAAAAAGATTGAAGAGATGAGAAGAGGAATGTTTTTTTAAGATTTTTGTGTTTGAAGAGACGAACGTCTCATGCCTACGTACCCACAAAGTGCAATGCGAGATCAAAACCTCGTAGTTCGTGGTACAAAATTTGAAAAGAAACAATGAGTTAAATTGATTTTAAAATGTAGAGATAAGTCGTCATTCTTTAGCGAATAATTTCGCTAGAAAGAATGAATCATACCTAAACATAAAAAAGGTTAAAAGAAACGTGCACGAGGGCACATAAACAATTGAATGAGGTTTGAATATTTTTTAAGTTTTTGAGAAGAAAGTTTCGATATGCTTATGTGGTTTAGCATTTATTAAGAAATAAAATGAAAAGGTAAAACCGCATGACCTAAGTCAAGGTTTGATTGTGAAAATGTTTGAAGTTTGAAAACAAAGAATATTTTGAAAATAGGAAGAAGATTTGAAAATTTAAGAAGTGGGAAGAGATGAAGGGACTATCCTAAAACTTGAATGTAAAAGTTAAAGGAAGAACGATCAAACCGTATGGTGAACATTCTTTGAGAACAATGAGATTTCCATCTTCATAAACAAATGAATTCAATCGGAGCCAAAGTCTTCAATCCATAACAACTCAAGCAAAGGGATAGATCCTAAAATCTAAGTCCGAAACTCCAAGTCCAATGCTAAGGATAGTAACCATAGTCCGAAATTAAAGTCACAAATCTTTTTAGATGTTTATCCTTTATTAATGTTTTTGTGTCCAAATGGACAAAGGAAAAATCACAATCATAACAATATAAACATAAACAATATGATGAATGATATAAAAGCATAATAAGAGAGATAAGGAGCGAGAGATTGAAATAAAGAGGATAAGGTGTGAGAGATTGAATTAAAATGGTTAGTATATTAATAGTATTATAATATTTACATAGAAATGGTATGATGAACTTAATCAAACACAACCACAAAAAGATAACCAAAATCGAGAGGCAACCGGGTCCAAATGGATCTTATTCCGAATTCGGGACAAGTTTAGGTCTATGTTAAGCAATCGCCGAGTAATTTATGAAGTAATTACCCTACAAATGAGGCCGGCCACCACCAATTAAGGTGGAAAATATTTGTGCTAATACATGTTAGAGAAATGATATAATGAACCATTCTCCGAAAACATGTCGCACAAAAAGAAAAGGTAATGGTCTAATCTTAATCGAGATTTCACATTGGATTATCGAAGGCAACCTATCACGATCCCAAAGTATGGAGAATGATCCAAATGATCATTCATCCATAGATTTGAAATAATGAAGATTAAACCTCTTCGAAAACCAATAATCTACGAATCCGAGATCTCATCGACCCAAAAATAAAAATAAGAGATGAAATAAGAAAAATGGATCTTAATATAAGAATTCATTAAAAAAAATCAATATAAAAATATTTTTAAATATTTTCCAAACATTCTTTCAAACCTATTTTTCACCTTTAAAAAAAAACAAAATCTATATAAAAACTATTAAAACAAATTTTATGAAAACAAATAAAAAAATAAAAAAATAAAAAAAGGGGATAGGACCGCAGCAAGCAAGAGGTGGTGATAGTGATCCAAAAAAAACTCACAGGCCCAAACCATAAATCCCTTTTTGAAAAGAAAAAAAAATATTATATGAAAAATGAGAAAAACGAAAACTGAAGAGGATTTCCTTGTCTCCCATCGAGCTGCCGCTACCTTCTCTCAAAATGCTCTGTTTACGATTTCAGTTCACAAGCCAAATCATTCTTCTTCTTCACAAACACGCAGCGAGCTTATTCTTCTCCATCAAAATTTTGCGTCCTCACTTCCTCCTTCAACATCCGTTTTTCGCCGTCGGTATTCTTCTTACATTATCAGTTTTCCCTTCTTCACAAATCACGTGTTATTGTTGCTGAAAGTCAGAGTGATTCGTTGATATATAGTTGCTTCAAATTCAATTGAAGCGTTATGGTTATGCGTGAACAGTAGCTGCGAGAGTTATTGCAAGATCGTGGAAGGGTTTAATTGATTTGGAAGTAGATCTGGAAATTGAAAATGCAGGTCAGTCGAAATTGATTGAAGGAGATGATGGATGGTTTTGTGGTGACTGAAAAAGAAGATTGGTGGAGTTTGTTAAATGAGGTTTGATGAATTTTGAAGCTTGGTGATGAGGTTTTTGCAGCACTTTGAGGAGCTGTCCAAGCTTGTCAAATGAGAGAGTGAAGGGTTCAATTTATAGAAGATGAGGTAAGGAAATTGCTGCCGTTTCGTTGAGTCCTATTGCGTTTTGAGGGTCACGAAATTGGCGTGAGGTGTTCTTGCTGCTGCGTTTTGCTGAAGTGAGTCACGTGAGGCTTGAGTTTTGTTTGTCTTGCAGCTGCATTTTGATGTTGATATTCTCGTATATGCAGCGTGCGATTTGCGGGTTCAATGTGCGTTTTGTTGTTTGGCAGCAACGTTTTGATGTGTTTTGTTCGCTGAGTTTTCAATTTGCTTGGGCCTGGAATTGTTCGTGTTTGGAGGCTGACTGTGTGGGTGTTAGCTGCGTGCGTTTTATGCCTTGCTGTGTTGCGTGTTGAAGCTGTGGCTTTGAAAAGAGGCTTGAAGTGGTGATACGGCTGGGTACGACATGGCTTGCGTTGTAGCTGATGAACGTGATGTCTTGAGTCACGTGTTGAAGGATTGAAAATTGGCTTGAGAAAAAGTGAAGAAAAGCCTGAGTTTCTCACGTCATGGAAGGGTGATAGAAGTTTCACCAATTTTTATTTTTCAGCTCAATTATTTTTGTATAAATCAAGAAATGGGCCTCTTTTATTTTGTTTGGATTATGAGAAACAAAAAGATAAAATGGGGTATATGAAAAAAAGAAAAGAGAATGGGCTTTATGGAATTTATAAAAAAAATGTATATATTGATTAGAAAAAATAAAATTTGGAATGGATAAAAATAGAAAAATAGGAATGAATATAAAATTGGATATAGGAAATTGGAATTTGGTAAAATAAAGGATGAAATAGTGAATTTTTTTTGTGAAATGAATAAGAATCGAAAAGAATAGGAATTTTGAAAAGGTGAATTCAATATGGAAATAAAAATGAATAATCGGTAAGAATTAGGAAATGAATTGAAAAATAAAAAAAAAGATATGATTTAATCAGAAAATGGATGATGGATATGAATTAATTTTTATTTAGCCCAGAACCAAATCTTAATATTTTTCTCACAAGCCACTGATTAAAATGAACACAACCATCACTGAAACCACTGAACAATTCGCAACTCAAGCTACAACCATTGTCTGAAAAATTGCCTTGATTATTCGAATCCACACTGAGGAAAATAAATCCACAGACGAACAACTGATGAACTGATAAACTAGCGAACTTGAAGATTCAAACCAAACTTCGCACAAAACACTGTCTGATAACTGATGACTTTCACACACAACACGGCTTGAACTCTTGATATACGCACTGGTCTGAGGAATAAACCACTGGCACACACAACTTGCAGTTGAAATAATCTTCTGATAGTTTGACCAATATTAGGTCAAACGTCCATTTGAATCGAATTGTGACTGAACAAACGCATCTGAATCGAAATCACTGTCCTGTCTTTTAAATCCTGCAACACAGAGAAGAAGAAGAAGCAAACTGCTACATATTTGGTATTTTGGTTAGAAGTTAGTAAGTATAAACAAATAAAAGCAAGTAAAAACAACGGTGATCCCCTGCGAAGCATAGACCTGCACCTGAGAAGGATAAACGAACCAGTGCGTGATCTTGTTTGTATG
Organism: Lathyrus aphaca; assembly: GCA_963966055.1. Taxonomy (NCBI): domain Eukaryota; kingdom Viridiplantae; phylum Streptophyta; class Magnoliopsida; order Fabales; family Fabaceae; genus Lathyrus; species Lathyrus aphaca. The sequence continues at coordinate 732,037,724 of OZ014519.1, read as the reverse complement.
CAAATGCAGATGAGATGCGAAAAATCTTAGGGTAAAAAATTAGGGTATGACAGATGCCCCTATTTAAGTTTCTTCAATCCAAAGATAATGAAGATTGAAATCTTCGTTTCGACAAGATGGAAGATACTTAAATATCAAAAAACCCAATTTTTGATCCTAAGATGCCAAAAACTGGAATGAAATGAAACGAAACGAACAATATGATATGGAAATGATACGAAAATGATATGAAAATGATATGGAAATCAAATAAAAAATGTTATGAAAGCATATGAAATGTTATGAGAATATTATGAGATGATATGAAATGTATATGAAAACATATGAAATGCATAGAAAATCCATGAGGGACAAGACGATACATGAAAAAGAAATAAATGCTGGGGATAAAGAGCATTAAACTCCAACGGGGAAAAACAACATGCTAGAGACTAACTCATGGCTCAACTGAGACGAAAATGTCCAAGAATGGCAATTGGACAGAAAGGATCACAACATCCAGGAATTGCACTGAATGAAGTGAGAAAAGTCCCGAAAAAGTACATCAGAAGCATCCAAGGATGACATTACTGACTTTACTAGGGATATCCGAGAATAGCAATCGGAAAAGGGTAATCACAACATCTGAGAATAGCAATCAGATAAGAAGTGAATCACAACATCCAGGAACAGAACTGAATGAAATGGGAAAAATTCGGGAAAGTACATCAACTCAATGATGACTCCAACATGGAAATCAGAGAATGGCAACCGGACGGAAAGTGATCACAACATCCAAGAATAGCAATCGGATAAAATGTGAATCACAACATTCAGGAACAAAACTGAATGAGATGGGAAAAAGTCCGGGACAGTACATCAAATCAATGATGACTTCACTATGGACATCCAAGAATGGCAATCGGAAGGAAAGTGATCACAACATCCAAGAATAGCAATCGGATAAAATGTGAATCACAACATTCAGGAACAGAACTGAATGAGATGGAAAAAAGTCCAGGACAGTACATCAAATCAATGATGACTTCACTATGGACATCCGAGAATATCAATCAGATAAAAGGGTGTAATATATGAGAATACACAACAAGTAGGTGAAGAAAAAATTCTGGAGAGACAGACAAATGCCAAGTAAGTTGGACTTTGACTAAAAAGTAAAAAGTTGAAAACAAACAAGACCTCGAGAAATTCATATGAGGACTAAAACACTCAGTATGCAGACATTTACGAAAATGGGGACTAAACCACCCAAGAACACGCATAATGAGGACTAAAACACTCAAATATGCAAACGTAAACGAGAATGGGGAATAACACACCCAAGAAAACGCATAATGAGGACTAAAACACTCAAATATGCAAACGTAAACCAGACTGGGGAATAACACACCCAAGGAGATAATATGAGAGAAAATCCTGACAACCAGTTTAGACTCTTAGAGGAGTGGAAAAGATGGAAGACTGATTCCTCAACACGGAGATCACTGCCATTCTGCTCGGAGATTAGAGATGCTACTGCTGAACCAATCTCTGTCACACCAATAAACTGTACCAAGTTGAAAATCTTTTGAGAGAAGCCATGCAAAGCTGCTTGGAGATTCTTGAAGAAGATTTCCCCAAGTTCAATGACTGATGAAGGTAAACTGATAATGGATTCAGTTCATGACTACTGCTGGAGAAAATAATCAGATCTTTGAGGTAACTGTTGAGAGGAATAAACTGATCATGGCTTCAGTTCTTGAAATGAATGCTGAGAAAATACCACCCAATATGAAACTTGCAGAGAATCTTCTGACTAACCAAATCTGATAATAACTTGCACTGAGCAACAACTCTTGAACCATAGGACCCGAGAAGAACTTGCCCCTGATAAGATCACTGACCAAGTTTCCTAACTGTTTGAAAATTCCTTGATGAGGAAAGTTTATTTGCGAATAAAAAAGTGTTTGTACAAACCTGGTAATTTTAATGCAAAGTTCAATGCAAAGTTTGAAATCAAGAATCCTTTTTGGAATGAAATTTATTGATGTAAAGTAAATGAAAACTTGTCACAACACGGCGGTTGAGACAACATGAAAGATAAAGCAAAGGTAAGAAAACAAATGATTGGTAACGAACTTGGGAGTCAGTTTACGCAACCTTGTTGTAGTATGCTTTTCAAGAGAAACCTGGATTCAATTAGGACTTTTGAAGGTTGTAACGTGGTCTGGTTCACGGTTTATGAAACAAAGGATATAGGCTCAAAGTTTATTTGTACCCAACCCAACTTCGTGATGAACTCCAGTCCTACATTCAGTTAATTCAGCCTATGCATTCAAGTTCCAAGACTTTTGGGATTGCACAAATAAAGATAGTTCGTAAGCCAAAGGATTTTGAGATAGCAGTCACATCTTCCTTTTAATGAGGACTTTGGTCAACTCAACTTATTTTTGCTGAGGATTTTGATGGCCTCTTGACAAAAATTTCTTTTTATTGTCCCTAACTTTTACCTGAACTGTATCATTTGATCTTACAGTCAGCGGAATGCCCCAGTTTTTGCCTAAGTCTCCTTTATAGGTTTTGACTTAGCGGGCTTTGATTTTTTTTTTTAATAATTTTTTTTTTAATATCATCATTTTTTTTGAAAGATAATGACTGCATGGCTTAATGATTACGATGAACCATCATTGCCTTTTGAATTGAGAAACATCTTCAACACTTCTTTGATGTGTGTGAAGAAAAACTTGAGATTGCAAACTTTATTGAAAGGTGTCTTGAATGATTCTCTTGTACTTGAATGTACATTCGAATTAATTGAGAAACTACCCATCCCCGGGTTAAAATGCGGGTTTTTTTCGAATAGAAAGAAGCTTCAACTTCAAGGCTCAAAGGGGTTGACAAAGGATTAACTTCCTTATTTCTCCAGTGTTTGGGATTTGAAACAATGCATGTATATCATCAGCCAAGTCTCAATTGAAAGCATACTAACAATAATTATGGGTATCTCATTTTCATCATCCTCCCTCCAATCATTGTAAAAGCTTGAGAAAAGATAAATGAACTTGAGATGTAAAGCATAAAGATGCAAATAATAAATGAAATTGAATCAAAACAAAGCAATGCTCATTTCATTAAAACCATCATGAAAGTACAAACAAAGTTTATAAGCAAACAACTTAATACGATTGAAGAAAATTGCAAACATAAAGAAACAATGGCCTAGTGATCCATCAACAACAAGGATGAGCTGTCCCGTCTGATATTCTGGCCTTGAAGAAAAATTAACCGTTGAATTCCTCTAGAAGATTCACTTCCCAAGCTTCGGCAAAGGATTGTTGACAACATTAGGATTTGTATCATTAAAGTAAAGGATGTTATTCCTGATAAGTTCTTGCACTTTTGCCTTCAGTGCAAAGCAATGTTCCAGGTCATGACCAGTTCCACCTTGATGAAACTCGCAGCGAAGATCCGATCTATAACCAACCGGAAGAGGATTTGGAACAGGAGGAGGAGGTCTAGTAGTAATTAAACCACTCTTAATCAAGGAAGGAAACAAATCAGTGTAAGGCATCGGGATAGGATCAAAGTTTGGCCTATTACGATACTGATTTTGTCCAGCAGCAGGATGAGGAGCCTGAGCTTGAGCTCGAATTTGAACTTGAGTTTGAGCTGGTTGAGCTTGACCTTGAACTTGAGTTTGAGCTGGTTGAGTTTTAACAACAGGAGCAATTGCAGCTACATATGGTTGAACATATCGTTGTTGCGGGTGATAAGGCCTCCTCTCAGTTGAAACAACATAAGCATCACCATCTTTTCTCTTGTGAAAGTTTCCAAAAGACTTTCTTGCAGCATTAGGAGATTCAGAATTGGTAATCTTACCCTTCTTGATACCTTCCTCTAGTCTTTCTCCAATAGTGACTAGATCAGAAAAACCAGATGAAACACTTCCTACCATTTTCTCCCAAAAGAACGGTTGAAGAGTGTCCATGAACAAACCAGTTAATTCCTTTTCGGGCAAAGGTGGTTCCACTTGAGCAGCTAGCTCTCTCCATCACTGAGCATACTCTTTGAACGATTCTTTCTCTTTCTGTGACATGTTTTGAAGTTAACGACGGTCAGGCGCCATGTCCAGATTGTACTTATACTGCCTTACAAAAGCATCAGACAAATCCTTCCAACTTCAAATGTGACTCTTCTCAAGTCCAACATACCATTTCATAGAAGCACCACTCAGACTATCTTGAAAACAGTGAATAAGCAGCTTGTCATCCTTGGCATGCGCAACCATTTTGCGACAACACATCAGCAAATGAATCTTTGGACAAGTATGACCATTGTATTTCTCGAATACAGGAACCTTGAACTTATCAGGAAGAACCAAGTCGGAAACTAAACACATGTCTATCGCAGCAAAACCAAAGACATCTTTTCCTTCTAGACCTCTTACCCTCTTCTCAAGAGTCTAACATTGCTCTCTAACTTCATCCATATATCCAAGTTCACCCTGACTTTCAGCTTGTGGACCAGCAGCTTGGTACAAGAAAGGAGAATTCTGATAAGTAGTATGAGCAGTAGTGTGCACAACAGGTTGAGGTTCAACAAAAGTCGGAGATGAAAAGACTGACACAACAGATGGACCACCCATTTGAGCAGTAGCAGAGACTGGCACATAATCCGGAGGGAACCCATATTCTGGCTAAGTAGAAACTGGTTGCTGAATAACAGGAGGATCAACAACAGCAGTAAAAACTTCAAAGATAACAGTCCTTTGAGGTGGTTCACCTCGAGCAATCAGAACTTGCATCATTTCAGTGAGCCTGGTCATACCGGCCTTCAACTTATCAATCTCCATCCGGATTTCCATGTTATGCTGTTCTTGGTGTTCCATTCTCAATCTGATAGCTCTCAATCTGTTAGCAGCTCTAGTACCGTATCTGTGATGAGGAGTCAGCTTGACGGATCAACAGACAACTGAAGAAAGAAACAACCGGGATGAGTTCCCCCACAACTCGGATGAACGCAAGAATATGCGAGGATGCAATGATATGCAATGTTCACTTCCATTTTCAGAAAAACAAATCGATTATTGCAAACATGGTCAACATCAAGAATACTGTCATGAAAAATCTTGACAAAAAAGAATATTTACTTTTTTCAAACATTTGCAATAATCGGAATTGTTTTCCTTGAGAAATGGTTGTGATAATGATCATGATGAATATGTAGATGCAACAACCACAAACAAGATCACGCAAAACACACAGGTTCAAAGGTTCGAATCACGAGCATGGATTCAAGGTATAAGAACCAACAACCCACAAAGGCATGTACTAAGGTTTGTTTTCATTGTACCTGCAAAAAACCAAAAGGGTGCTAACAGAGGTTCCCAGAGTTAACAGCCATCTTTAGAATATCATCGGTACGTTGGATTACTCCCCAACCGATAACATTCTTAAAATAGACCTCGTCCGAGTGTAGTATCGCGTGACAACCACCTTAAGTTTACACTCAGATAGTTTCCGCACTATGTTCCTAAATTGGCTTAGATTGGTTAAGGGTTCTACGGTCCTCAGTATGATCAGCTCAAGGTCGGAAAATAATGCCACGTACAATTACTCGTCATGACATTGATAATCCAAGAGAGCCTAACCGAGTGGAGATTATCAAATTGATATCGCTTTGGACTACTCCATCGCGTATCGCTTCGAATATCGCCGTCCTATCATAAGTTCCACTCAGATCCGAGTTAGAATCTATCTCACAGAGGATCACCAAAACCGAAACAGAACAACCAAGTAACAAACAAATCAAACTAAAGCAGTAAACAAATCAAAGTAGGCCGAATCCACTTAGAGATTGACTCCCCAGCAGAGTCGCCACTTTTCTGTAGCGGTAAAATCATGAGTGTAAGCTATTGATTAACTTAACTCAAGGTAAATAGAGTCGCCACCGCGCTTTTATTTTATTCCAAATGGAAAAGGGAAACAGAGCGAATAAAACCTAATGAATCTAAAATCTAAAAAGCTAAAAGAATCAAACAGAGAACGGGTAAGGGGATAGGTTACAAATTGGGAAGGTTTTACGCACCCAAAATGTCCGTGGTACTCCACGGGAGCCCTTTGAACTATTTACTGCTTTTTTGGTTTGAAATGGTTTGCTTAAAAAAAATATTGAAGAGATGAGAAGAGGAATGTTTTTTAAGATTTTTGTGTTTGAAGAGATGAACGTCTCATGCCTACGTACCCACAAAGTGCAATGCGAGATCAAAACCTCGTAGTTCGTGGTACAAAATTTGAAAAGAAACAATGAGTGGAATTGATTTTAAAATGTAGAGATAAGTCGTCATTCTTTAGCGAATAATTCCGCTAGAAAGAATGAATCATATCTAAACATAAAAAGGTTAAAATAAACGTGCACGAGGGCACAAAAACAATTGAATGAGGTTTGAATATTTTTTTAGTTTTTGAGAAGAAAGTTTCGATATGCTTATGTGGTTTAGCATTTATTAAGAAATAAAATGAAAAGGTAAAACCGCATGACCTAAGTCAAGGTTTGATTGTGAAAATGTTTGAAGTTTGAAAACAAAGAATATTTTGAAAATAGGAAGAAGATTTGAAAATTTAAGAAGTGGGAAGAGATGAAGGGACTATCCTAAAACTTGAATGTAAAAGTTAAAGGAAGAACGATCAAACCGTATGGTGAACATTCTTTGAGAACAATGAGATTTCCATCTTCATAAACAAATGAATTCAATCGGAGCCAAAGTCTTCAATCCATAACAACTCAAGTAAAGGGATAGATCCTAAAATCTAAGTCCGAAACTCCAAGTCCAATGCTAAGGATAGTAACCATAGTCCGAAATTAAAGTCACAAATCTTTTTAGATGTTTATCCTTTATTAATGTTTTTGTGTCCAAATGGACAAAGGAAAAATCACAATCATAACAATATAAACATAAACAATATGATGAATGATATAAAAACATAATAAGATAGATAAGGAGCGAGAGATTGAAATAAAAAGGATAAGGTGCGAGATATTGAATTAAAATGGTTAGTATATTAATAGTATTATAATATTTACATAGAAATGGTATGATGAACTTAATCAAACACAACCACAAAAAGATAACCAAAATCGAGAGGCAACCGAATCCAAATGGATCTTATTCCGAATTCGGGACAAGTTTAGGTCTATGTTAAGCAATCGCCGAGTAATTTACGAAGTAATTACCCTACAAATGAGGCCGGCCACCACCAATTAAGGTGGAAAATATTTGTGCTAATACATGTTAGAGAAATGATATAATGAACCATTCTCCGAAAACATGTCGCACAAAAAGAAAAGGTAATGGTCTAATCTTAATCGAGATTTCACATTGGATTATCGAAGGCAACCTATCACGATCCCAAAGTATGGAGAATGATCCAAATGATCATTCATCCATAGATTTGAAATAATGAAAATTAAACCTCTTCGAAAACCAATAATCTACGAATCCGAGATCTCATCGACCCAAAAATAAAAATAAGAGATGAAATAAGAAAAATGGATCTTAATATAAGAATTCATTAAAAAAAATCAATATAAAAATATTTTTAAATCTTTTCCCAACATTCTTTCAAACCTATTTTTCACCTTTTAAAAAAAACAAAATCTATATAAAAACTATTAAAACAAATTTTATGAAAACAAATAAAAAATAAAAAAAAGGGATAGGACCGCAGCAAGCAAGAGGTGGTGATAGTGATCCAAAAAAAACTCACAGGCCCAAACCATAAATCCCTTTTTGAAAAGAAAAAAAACAATATTATATGAAAAATGAGAAAAACGAAAACTGAAGAGGATTTCCTTGTCTCCCATAGAGCTGCCGCTACCTTCTCTCAAAATGCTCTGTTTACGATTTCAGTTCACAAGCCAAATCAATCTTATTCTTCACAAACACGCAGCGAGCTTATTCTTCTCCATCAAAATTTTGCGTCGTCACTTCCTCCTTCAACATCCGTTTTTCGCCGTCGGTATTCTTCTTACATTATCAGTTTTCCCTTCTTCACAAATCACGTGTTATTGTTGCTGAAAGTCAGAGTGATTCGTTGATGTAGAGTTGCTTCAAATTCAATTGAAGCGTTATGGTTATGCGTGAACAGTAGCTGCGAGAGTTATTGCAAGATCGTGGAAGGGTTTAATTGATTTGGAAGTAGATCTGGAAATTGAAAATGCAGGTCAGTCGAAATTGATTGAAGGAGATGATGGATGGTTTTGTGGTGAGTGAAGAAGAAGATTGGTGGAGTTTGTTAAAGGAGGTTTGATGAATTTTGAAGCTTGGTGATGAGGTTTTTGCAACACTTTGAGGAGCTGTCCAAGCTTGTCAAATGAGAGAGTGAAGGGTTCAATTTATAGAAGATGAGGTGAGGAAATTGCTGCCGTTTCGTTGAGTCCTATTGCGTTTTGAGGGTCACGAAATTGGCGTGAGGTGTTCTTGCTGCTGCGTTTTGCTGAAGTGAGTCACGTGAGGCTTAAGTTTTGTTTGTCTTGCAGCTGCATTTTGATGTTGATATTCTCATATATGCAGCGTGCGATTTGCGGGTTCAATGTGCGTTTTGTTGTTTGGCAGCAGCGTTTTGATGTGTTTTGTTCGCTGAGTTTTCAATTTGCTTGGGCCTGGAATTGTTCGTGTTTGGAGGCTGACTGTGTGGGTGTTAGCTGCATGCGTTTTATGCCTTGCTGTGTTGCGTGTTGAAGCTGTGGCTTTGAAAAGAGGCTTGAAGTGGTGATACGGCTGGGTACGGCATGGCTTGCGTTGTAGCTGATGAACGTGATGTCTTGAGTCACGTGTTGAAGGATTGAAAATTGGCTTGAGAAAAAGTGAAGAAAAACCTGAGTTTCTCACGTGATGGAAGGGTGATAGAAGTTTCACCAATTTTTATTTTTCAGCTCAATTATTTTTGTATAAATCAAGAAATGGGCCTCTTTTATTTTGTTTGGATTATGAGAAACAAATAGATAAAATGGGGTATATGAAAAAAAGAAAAGAGAATGGGCTTTATGGAATTTATAAAAAAAAAATGTATATATTGATTAGAAAAAATAAAATTTGGAATGGATAAAAATAGAAAAATAGGAATGAATATAAAATTGGATATAGGAAATTGGAATTTGGTAAAAAAAAGGATGAAATAGTGATTTTTTTGTGTGAAATGAATAAGAATCGAAAAGAATAGGAATTTTGAAAAGGTGAATTCAATATGGAAATAAAAATGAATAATCAGTAAGAATTAGGAAATGAATTGAAAAATAAAAAAAAGATATGATTTAATCAGAAAATGGATGATGGATATGAATTAATTTTTATTTAGCCCAGAACCAAATCTTAATATTTTTCTCACAAGCCACTGATTAAAATGAACACAACCATCACTGAAACCACTGAACAATTCGCAACTCAAGCCACAACCATTGTCTGAAAAATTGCCTTGATTATTCGAATCCACACTGAGGAAAATAAATCCACAGACGAACAACTGATGAACTGATAAACTAGCGAACTTGAAGATTCAAACCAAACTTCGCACAAAACACTGTCTGATAACTGATGACTTTCACACACAACACAGCTTGAACTCTTGATATACGCACTGGTCTGAGGAATAAACCACTAGCACACAGAACTTGCAGTTGAAACAATCTTCTGATAGTTTGACCAATATTAGGTCAAACGTCCATTTGAATCGAATTGTGACTGAACAAACGCATCTGAATCGAAATCATTGTCCTGTCTTTTAAATCCTGCAACACAGAGAAGAAGAAGAAGCAAACTGCTACATATTTGGTATTTTGGTTAGAAGTTAGTAAGTATAAACAAATAAAAGCAAGTAAAAACAACGGTGATCCCCTGCGAAGCATAGACCTGCACCTGAGAAGGATAAACGAACCAATGCGTGATCTTGTTTGTATGCAAATGCAGATGAGATGCGAAAAATCTTAGGGTCAAAAATTAGGGTATGACACCATCTCAACTTAATCACTTCAACACAACAAAAGTTAGAACTAGCTAAAAATACTCGATTGTTAAATGACTACGACTCGACAACTTGGCCGGGCAGGCCGACCTACTCTGATACCACTAATGTAACACACCCCAATTCTACCCGATAATTATTAACGAAATCAGAATATAAAACTTTAACTAAACAAATTAAGATGATACATTTCAACTTTTAAAATATCATTCAACACTTGATAAGTCCTTAAAACAACTCTTTATCATTATGCAACAAATTAAAAAAAACAACTTAATTTATATTCAACATCAAAATAACTTAAGGAAACAACAATTCTTTAGTTAAACAACTCAAAATTCAGAAATTATGAGAATTGTCAACATCAACCTAAAACCCACGTTATCCCCCCGAGTGCAACGTATCAGAGCGACAACACCGACTCAAATCTACTAAGGTACTCCGTCCTACTCTGGATTAGCCGTGCGTTACCAACAGAGGGCAACATTAAAAAAGAATGGGTGAGATATCTAAAAATATAATCAAGCATATGATAAATAACATATCGAATTAGATTAAACATATCACCACTTCGCAACTTCACAAACACCTTAAAAACCAACACAAGATACAACAAGAAAACTTAATATGCAACTTGATATGCAACTTAGACAAATACGATGCATGTGGTACCAACAGAGCAAAAATCCAAACTTATAATCATGCCAATTAATAGAGGCGTAAATATAAGGCATAAGCCTTCAACTTTATATTGCCAAATCCAGGCCAACTTACCGAGCAATCAACTCCAACCTCAATATGATATGTTATGCAAGTCGACATAATTATCAACCAACAACAGTTATAACAACATAATGACATAACAACATTCAACTTTGGCCAAAGGTCTTCGACTCATAATCTTTGCCACTTATAAGGCACTACAACATGAACAACAACCAACAACTTTACAACTTATAAGAAAGCAACACAACAAAAACAACCAAATCTACTACATTCCTATCCACCCAAGTTCCGACTAAACCGATTAATAAAACTAATTAATATGCTTTATTATTACTACTTATTATTAAGTTATTAACATGCTTCTGTTAACTCTGTCACAACAACCAATACACCAACTTGCTACTAATCTCATACCACTATTAACTATTTTTCTTCTACTAATTCCTTTATGTATCACCTATTAATTCTCTATTAATTAATTATTAGAACATATGATACTTCAAATAATATTTCCCAACTTAATTATGCCACTGGAAGTGATTCATGATCAAACAACATTACTGAAACAGGAAACAAAACCCAAAACAACCAAATCCTCCCAGACCCCGTGTGACCATCGTCACACTCTGTGTGACCCTCATCAGAAATGGCTTGTGATAACGTCCTAGGGATCTGACGGGCGTCACAAATCCCAGACGGTTGTCTGGTTTAAGGAACAGTCGTCCCACAACCCAAAACTGATACACTCTCTATTTCTCTTGCTTCGTCCCGTCTCTGTAACTTCTTCATGATTTCATCTCAAACCAATTTCCCAATTAAATCAGTACACCAATTCAACAACAACCCAACATACTCATACATAATCATCAAATAATCCATTTACGGCTATTTCATCAACACAATTTAACATCTTAATCAATTAAAACAACTTATACACCAAAACAACTTATTTACAAACAACACATTAATTCACTGATCTGCGTGTCGTGCACGGATAAAAAACGAGTATTTTAGAAAACGTAGTATAGCGACAACAACTCTAGTATCGTATCGCAAAGATTCTTATATTGTTATTAATCGATTACAAAAGCAGTTTATGAGGGGTTTTGATTTTCGATTTCAAGAAAAAGTAATTAAAACAAAAAGTGATTAAAAATCAAGTGATTATAAAATAAGTTAATCTGTTGATTCGATTCCTACCTATCATCGATTATTATAACTTCACTGCCCTAAGCGAATATTATTCATGTTCGAACACAACAACGTTCAACAAGCGAGAACAATATTATAAGAATTATGTTTCTTGTTTACCGAATTAAACAAACAGTTAAGGATAAACGAATTAACGGATTAAGCAAACGGTAATTCGCGAATAAATTTGGGAAACATAAATCAATCGAACCAAACAAAACTACTCTATGTTAAATCATATTAAGCAGATGATGAACACATAATAGAATTGAAAAGAATATGAATTAAATTGCAAAGTTATAATAATCTCAAGTATCAGAACCTGAATACAACAGATCAACAAGGGTGATTAGTTCTCCATGATCGTACAAAGTGTCCCAATATTTTGTTGTAATTCGTGAATAATGCGTAGTGTGAACAGTGCCGCGGCTGCTAGGTTATATGGTAAAACAAAAAAAAACCCGCTTACAACCCAACTGGGTCAAATACTTAACCCAAACCCAATTCTAAATGACCCGAAACTGAATAAAACTAATGCAGCAGCTTCAAACGAAATTATGGAAAATATGACTCCGAATCTGACTTTGACTCCAACACGAAAGTTGTAGCTCTCTCTCTTATCTTTCTGTCGACTGGTAGAATGCCTTAATCAGATTCCTGGAACTCCGGTTATGATAATTTCCGTAAAAACTGTTAAAGCTGAAAATTAAGTACGAAAATCAAATTAAGCCAAAAATAAAATAAATTAGAAAAACAAATTAAAATATAAAAATAAACAAAGAAAACTAAAGAAATGCCTAAGTGCAAACATGTAGGAATGTGCACAATAATGCACTGATCAAATTTTCCCACACTTGAACTTTTGCACTCCGAGCAAAAATAAATTCAAGACTCAAGAAACACAACATCATTCAGATACTCTTTCTAGGCTACAAACTCTTTTTTGATTAAGATAGCATCGATAGGCACGAATCTTACACACTAAGGATATCGTAAGAACACAAATCCGCAATTGTGCGGTCATAAGCCTCCATCATATACAAACCATTTCGAATCATGTTATTATGCCTAAGTCTAACTTACTCATCCTCCCTTTTGCTCTCTTTCATTCTAGTGCAATCACATTAAGCTCGTTATCTATTCATACACATGGTAAATAAGCCTATTAGTGATTATGATTCATACTTGACAATATTTTAAAGTTACTTTAGTAACAACAAATTCTTTTTTTCCCTTAAGGTTTCACATCCTTTAGGCTAAATGACCGGGCGAGGGTCACCTAACTTAAAAGGCGTATTCCTATTCAAATTTTTTTATATATATATTTTTTTAATATTTTTTTTAGTGCAAGATCATTCACTTATTTGCATCAACTTAATTACTTAGTGTGTGATTTCTAGATGGTGCTGACTGCTAGATAAACTACTTAAGAGATATTAAAGGATGAGAACTCAAGGCTATGACATAAAAACTATTCAAAAAGATTTCCATATTCAGGAGATTTAAGGTGTTAAAATGATACCGGTCTTGTGAACTTTTCTCAAGTCTCCACAATCTAACCTCAAACTAGTCTATAGCCAAAGAAAAATTCAACAATTGCATGTGTTTCTAAGTCTAAATTTATTATTATTATTATTATTATTATTATTATTATTATTATTATTATTTTTATTGAAAAAGAAACAAACAAAATGAAACAAAAACAAAATGAAAACAAACAAGCAAAAGGTTCCCTCCCCCACACTTAAAATGGACATTGTCCACATTGAAAAGAACATAATTATAAAGTAAGAGTGAGAGAAAGGAAAAGGTGCTCTCTGATCAAGTTGCAATGTAGTTGGGCACTTCCAAAGAATGTTCTTCTATGGTTGCCTCTTCAGATACAACACTTTCATGGAATAACTTCAGGCGTTGCCCATTTACCTTGAAAACTTTATTAGTACCAGCACTTTTAATTTCAACTGCACCATGAGGGAAAATATTAGTAACAACAAAGGGGCCAATCCATTTGGATTGCAGTTTCCCATCCATAAGCTTAAGGCGGGAGTTAAACAGTAAAACCTGTTGGCCCATAGAGAATTCCTTCCTAGAAATCATTTTACCATGTAAGTGCCTAGTTTTCTCTTTATAAATCCTAGAGCTTTCATAAACCTCCAGCCTAAGCTCTTTAAGCTGTTGTAATTGGAGTTTTCTTTCAATACCTGTTTGTTGCATCTCCAAATTATAACTTTTCCCCGCCCAATAAGCACGGTGTTCTATCTCTACAGGAAGGTAACAGGCCTTACCAAAAACAAGTTAATAAGGAGACATCCCAATGGGTGTCTTGAAAGCTGTTCTTTGAGCCCAAAGTGCGTCTTCTAGACGACGGCTCCAATCCTTCCTATTTGGCTGCACCATTTTCTTTAGAACCTGTTTGATCTCCCTGTTTGAGATCTCAGCTTGCCCATTAGTTTGTGGGTGGTATGCAGTAGAAACTCTGTGTACAACTCCATACTTTCGGAGCAAAGATTCCATGGTGTGATTATAAAAATGAGTGCCTTGGTCACTGATGATAGCTCGCGGTATTCTAAACTTGCAAAAGATATTAGACTTGATAAAATCGACAACAACTCTAGAATCATTAGTCCTAGTGGGGATAACTTCCACCCACATTGAAACATAATCAACTGCAAGCAAAATATATAGAAAGCCAAATGATACAGGAAAGGGACCCATGAAGTCGATTCCCCATACATCAAATACCTCACAAAAAAGCATAGGTTGCTGAGGCATTTCACTCTTATGAGTGATGACTGTACCTGCTAACTGGCACTCCTTACAAGTGCGGTAAGTCTCATAAGCATCCTTAAAAACAGTGGGCCAATAGAAACCCGAGTCAAGGACTTTTCTTGCAGTCCTTTACGGACCAAAGTGCCCCCTACTTGAGAGGCATGAGAAAAATTCAAAATAGATTCAATCTCATAGTCGGGAACACATCTTCTAATCACCTGATCACTTCCAAACTTCCAAAGATATGGATCATCCTAAACATAATATTTGGCATCACTCTTGAGTTTATGAGTTTGTGATCTAGAAGCACCTACAGGAAAAACACCAGAAACAAGATAATTAACAATATCAACAAACCAAGGAGTAATGCCATGCACAAGTAAAAGTTGTTCATCATGGATGCCATCCTGAATCGGAAAAGGATTTTCATCTCTCTCTATCCTACTCAAGTGATCAGCCACCAAGTTCTCAGCTCCACTCTTATCTTTAATTTCAACATTAAACTCTTGGAGCAACAACATCGACCGAATTAGTCTTAGTTTTGCTTCTAGTTTCTTCAATAAGTACCTTAAAGCTGCATGGTCAGTAAAAACAACAACTTTGGAACCTAGCAAATATTGTCTAAACTTATCAAGAGTAAAAACAATCACTAAAAGTTCCTTTTCAGTGGTGGTGTAATTAGACTGTGCAGAATCCAAAGTCCTAGAAGCATAATAAATAACATGGGCAGCCTTATCAACTCTTTGTGCAAGGACCGCTCCAACCGCATAGTTAGAAGCATCACACATAATCTCAAAAGGAAGGGTCCAGTCAGGGGGCTGGATGATGGGAGCAGAGGTCAATGCTTTCTTCAAGAAGTCAAATGCCTGTTTGAAATTGTCATTAAAGTTGAAAGTGACATTATTCTTCAACAAATTTGACAGCGGAATAACTATCTTGCTGAAATCCTGTATGAAGCGCCTGTAAAAACCTGCATGACCAAGAAAAGAACGAATCTCGCGAATGCAAGATGGGTAAGGTAATGTAGAAATCACATCAATCTTAGCAGGGTCTACAAAAATTCCCTTTTCAGAAATAATGTGGCCCAAAACAATTCCCTGATAAACCATAAAATGGCATTTTTTATAATTTAAAACAAGATCAGTTTCGATGCATCTCTCTAAAACCATATTCAAACTATTCAGACATGCATCAAAAGAAGAACCATAAACAGTGAAATCATCCATAAACACTTCCATGCAATTTTCGATAAAATCAGAAAAAAAATACTAAGCATACATCGCTAAAAAGTGCCAGGAGCATTGCAAAGACCAAAATGCATCCTCCTGTAAGCAAATTTACCGAAGGGGCACGTGAAAGTGGTCTTCTCTTGATCCTCAGGTGCAATATGAATCTGAAAGTAACCTGAAAAACCATCAAGAAAATAATAATGTGATTTACCTGCGAGGCGTTCGAGCATTTGATCAATGAATGACAAAGGAAAGTGATCCTTTCTAGTCTCCTGGTTCAGTCTCCTGTAGTCAATACAAACTCTCCAGCTATTCTAAACTCTAGTGGGAACAAGTTCGTTCTTTTCATTTTTCACCACTGTGAGTCTTGATTTCTTAGGTACAACCTACAATGGGCTTACCCATTTACTGTCAGAGATAGGATAAATTATACCTGCTTGTAAGAGTTTGGTTACTTCTTTTTTCACTACATCTAGGATCAAAGGATTAAGCCTCCTTTGGGGCTGCCTTACTGGTTTCGCACCATTCTCACGTAAAATCCCGTGCATACACATGGAAGGACTAATTCCTGGGATGTCAGCTAATTTCCATCCAATCATCTTCTTGTGCTTCTTCAAAACCTGCAAAAGCTTATTTTCTTGATCTAAATCAAGGTTAGAAGAAATAATAACAGGGAGTTTTTCATTACTCTCCAAATAAGCATATTTCAGACTATCCGGAAGTTGTTTCAATTCTTAGGACGGGGGCTGCTCGATGGATGGAGTGTTCGGGGCAGCCGGGATGTCGAGAGTATCATCTGCATAATCAACATCCTCGTCATGAACTTCACCTGTAGGAATCATGTCCTCCTGCAAGGAAGCATCAATCTCAGCACATACAACACAAAGGTTAGTGTCAATAAATCAGTGCATGAGTAAACATCATCATATCCAGATAAAGAAGGAAAATCAAGTGAAAGAAATTCAGCACAAGTGTCATCAGTCAATTTAGATATCAATTCAATATGAAAAACGAAATGCTCATCCATGGGATGTTTCATGGCATCGAAAACGTTAAATTTCACGACAATGTCACAAAATTCCATGGACATGGTTCCATCGTCATCGTCATTCTTTGTTTTCGCCGTTTTCATGAACGGTCGGCCTAAAATGATGAGAATTTTGCTTGACATAGTTTCTCCTTCCATGTCCATAATGTAAAAATCTGCAAGAAAAACTAGATCGTTAACTTGAACAAGGACATCTTCCACTATTCCCCTGGGGCGGGTGTTGCTTCTGTTCGCCAGCTGAATGATTAAACCTGTATGCTGCAAAGGAACAAGACAAAGGTTATTATAAACAGAAGTAGGCATAACATTAATGCCCGCTCCTAATCAAGCATGCAATTCTCAAATCTACTATCCCCGATGGTACAAGGAATAGAAAAAATTCCTGGATCTTTCTGCTTTTGTGGCAAGACCTGGGTGAGAGCTGAAATATATTGCTTGGGCTGAATAAAAGCAGAAGTGTTTCTTCCTAACTTAATTCTCTCTTTCCCCTTGTTTCGCCTCTTGTGTGTACACAAATCCTTCAGAAACTTTGCGTACTTTGTAATCAGCTTGATTACATCAAGAAGTGGAATGTTCACTGCCACCTTTTTGAACACATCCAAAATCTCTCTCTCTCTCTCTCTCTCTCTCTTTGTCTTCTTCAGGAACACTCTTATTTTTCTGCACTCTATGTGGGAAAGGGATTGGTGGTACATATTCTTTTTCGGGCTCAACAACAGCAGTAGCAGGTTCAGGTTCAGGTACCTCCTTATCTTTTTCTGGGGTAGAATCTGCAACCTTTCCAGATCTCAATGAAATTGCACTAACATTAGGATTAAGACCTTTTGGATTTGCAACTGTTTGGGCAGGAAGTTGGTTCGAACCTTGGGCTTGCTGCAATGCATTTATAGAAGTTGCTAACTGTCCAATCTGTGTCTGCATGGCTTGGATACTAGAATCTGTCCGTTGTTGGAATTGGAGATTACTGGTGGCTAATTGCTTAACAATATCCTCTAATGAAGGACCAGAAGAAGATGTGGCAGAAGTGATCACCGTTTGTAGAGGATTTTGTGGTGGAGGCAAGGGTAACATCAATTGTTGTTGGTTGGAAGGATGATTTCCATATCGGAAGTTTGGAAGGTTCCTCCAATTTGGATGGTACCTATTAGTGGACAGGTGATGCGTGTTTTTCACAAGTGTACGAACACGTCAGAGTAATATAAAAAATTGTCGAATCCACAGAGACCAAGTGTCAATCTATCGTATCTGTTGTTATGGTGTGTATCTAAGGCAATTGAAAATAATGGTTTTAAAGAGTGCACAATGATAAATAAAATAATAATTTAAAATGATTAATAAAGACAGGTTCAAATGCAATTCACATAATCAATTGATAATCAAGTACTTGTAAATAGAACTACTTATGGGCAATGTTTTCTACTTTGAAAATAACTAATTTAACGAGAACGGTCACTTTCGTGTATTCAGAACCGAGTTACTCTCTAATCAACCCCTCATATTGTCACGGATAAAAAGGTGAGTACTGCGTTAGAGTAGTAAACTTATTTTTAAGAAATATAGTATCTTAACTAAGTTGAAAAGTATTTTGACCTGGATTTCTTAGCAAAAAAAGGTTCTCATGAACCAGACTCTAAACTTCTTAACGCGTCCGAAAATAGTTTTAAAATCTCCTTTCGTTTTAATCTTAAAACTCCTAATGAACTAGACAAAGCGCTTTTGGCTATTTTTGAAATAGTTAAAAATCAATTAAGTTAAATAGGCGTTGGGCCACTTTCGATCTTACCCAACGGGACTTTAAATAACATGAACTTATATTGAAAGTTAAAATAGCCCTTAAGCGTTTCTACGAACAGTTGTACGGATTACCGGTTCAATTATGATCCTTACATTCTAACCTTTGTAAATTTAGTTAGACATGGTAAAGTAAAAGTTCATTTTATTATTTTTCATAAAAGTATTTAGTGCGAGTGCGGAAAGTAAATAAAAGTAGTGCGAGTGCGGGAAAGTAAATAAAAGTAGTGCGAGTGCGGATAATAAAGAAAGTAAAGCGAGTGCGAGAAATAAACGAAAGTAGTGCGAGTGCGAGAAATAAATAAAGTAAAGCGAGTGAGGGAAATAAATAGAGTAAAGCAATGCGGAAAGTAAATAAAATAAAGCGAGTGCGGAAAAATAAAATACGAACTGGAATTAAAATGGCGGCAGAATTAACTTCCTCCCAAAGTGCTCCAAAACTCGATCACACAGACGTATACAGACTCGATCACTCGATTATAGTAACACCCCGATGTGAAGTGATTACTACTTTAAAACTGATATATGCCTAAGAGATTCTAATTTTGGATGATAAAAACGAAATTCTAAAGTCCTATTTATAGACAAACATTTAATGGGAAAAAACTAGGATGCCCCCTCCACTAAAAAGTGGAGGGAAACCACTTTTTCCTTGTGGCGCCCGCCACAGGCTCATGGCGCCCGCCATGGGTGTAATAAGGTGAAGAAAGTGGGGATCATGGGCATATGGCAGTTGTGGAGTGGTGTTGAGACGTGGCCACGTCATGGCTGACCCCATGGCGCCAGCCACAATAGGTGTCGCAAGTGCAAAATGCTGCATTTCTTGATTTTTATTCTTTTCAGCTCCTTTTTCACTCCTTTTCTTGACTGAGGCCCCGATTACATTAAAAACCTGAAAATAAAGAAAAACAAAGTAATAACATAACAAAACAGCAATAAAAACTTAGAATGCATGCGAAATCGGAGTTAGAAATACGGTGAAATTTAGTGTTATCAAATCCTCCCACACTTAGACCGTCGCTTGTCCTCAAGCAAACATTTAAAGCTCAACGAAGAAAACTGGTGTCAACACGTGATTTGGGCTAAAATGGCTTCAAAGTTCAAGTCAGGATGCAGTGACAGGTACTAACTAAGCGAATCAAGGGTATCATAATGACACAGACATAAACTTAAATCCTATATTAACCAACCCATATCATCCCACAATACCTAGGCCTATCTTTTTCATTTCTTTTTGGGTCCCTTTCATTCAGGCGCAATCACATTAAGCCCGTTATCCGTACATGCTTCATAGTAGAGTGACTAGTTAGTGATTCTGATCCAAAACATAGGGTTTCTGGCACATAAGCATGTGTAAACCCTTTTTATTTGACCTAAATGTAGTTGCGGGGGATCGGATCGTAATCTGCCCTACCAAGTTCAGTGCCAGATACCTCTGAACCAACTAACAATAGGTGTCTGCAATTTTTTTTCTTTTTGTGGCAAGATTTGTTTTTCTCTTTTTGGTTTAAATGACTTTGTGAGGGTCACCTATCCCAGAGTTTGCCTTCTTCTCTTTTTTTATTAGCACTGGATCATCCACTTATGTTCATCGGTCCCCTACGTATAGCGTGCTTAGGCCGGAGTTGACTGCTAGAATAAACTACTTAGGACAATTTTTGAATGATAATAAAGGCCATGGTATGCAGGGTTTAGGAGTGATTCCTATATTCAAGAAGTCTATGGTGCTGGAACGATACTGATGTTTCAAAGAGTTCACCTAAGTCACCACATCCTAATCCAAACCTGTCTTAAAGCCCAAAAAACATGTGAAACAACATTGTTTTCTTTTGAAATTTTTTGGTAAGGCTAAGGAAATGGGGAAAATGAGGGTGTACTAAAGATACACTATAATGGTGACTCGTCAGACTCATGCATTATCTAAAAACGTTAAACTCAATAACTAACTGAAAAGGAAAATAACAGAAAGCAAATAAATAACTAAAAAGGGAAATAACAGAAAGCAATAAAATCTCCTCCCACACTTAAATCGAACATTGTCCCCAATGTTTCGAAATAAGATAAGGAGAGTAACCTGGAAAACTACTGCGGAGGAGCACTAGTGCCCTCGCTGTCCTGCTGTGATGGTCTAGAACGACGGGATCTACTGTGTTGCTAGTGCCTCCGGTCTAGTCGTGCTGATAAGGCAGCCTGGGCACTCCGGACCTATCGAAGATTACCTAGGATGGAACCCTGAGTGGTGTCCATAAGCTGGTGGTGCCGTAGGTTGACTTCTCACTGGCGTGCCTGCTCTGCTGTGATATCGGTCAAGGTGCGTCAAACGTTCCCGTAGGCATGATCCGAAACCAATCACGATTGTTCCATATAGCTCATGTTGTCTGCCAGTTATTGTGAAATGGTAGAGAGTAGGCCGTCTCGACTTTCCTCTCTAGCCGTCATATCACGCCACATCTCCTCAGTGATATATAATCCAGGAGTAGCACCTGCAACAGGGTTAGAGGAAGATGGTGCGGTGTGTGACTGTGAAGGATGATGGGGGGACACGTGAGGTACGGGAGAATGCTCTCTCCGATCATATTCTTCATCAGTGTCATGTCCCTCCTCATCAGGAATATTAGGAGGAAGTGGACCCAAAACAGGTGGAGCATTCAAATCATAGTCCAGTTCCTTTCATGACGTACATCAGTACGTCTACTGCAAGGAAAAGGTACAGATGGGACAGCTACACCATGAACCATCAACTCATAACCACCTTCTCTCCTTGTTCGTAATAATTTCATGTCTTTTAGAAATTTTAAGTTAATTGTGTGAGGAGGTAGGGGTTCAACTGTAGCTATCTCATTGTTCAGGTTAAGGGCTCGAGCAATAGACGTAACAAGTCCTCCAATAACAACCGGTCCTGTTTTATTAACAGTTAAAGCCATGTGTGCCAGCATAAACGGGACCATATTGATATGATTATTTGTGAGGCTTCTTTGCAAAAATAGAATCTCTTTAGCGTTCACCTTATTTGGACTCTCCCGGACAAAAATAGTACATGCCAAAAGATATCTGAAAACTCTGATGGCCGGGTTATGGATGGTCGACGCGAGTATTCCTTCAAAAGAATTTATTGAAGTACTTGACAGCCTCTGCCAGAAGGAAAATACTTCGGCCGACCATTCCTAATCCAAAGGGGCCTCACATATAGCACCCTCCCAATGAGGGATTCCTAACAAGCCTGTTAGTTTGTCGGTACTGTATTCGTATTCAATTCCAAACAGTCTAAAATTAATAGTACCGACTGTGCTAGTAGTGTTAGGACCGACAATGTATATTAACGAACTCAAAAATTCAATTGTCAGCCTCTCAAAGGTGGGTTCTTGATTCACAAAAATATTATGCAAGCCTAGAAAATCTAATAAATGAAAAACACTATGATACAAACCCAAAGAATACAGACAATTATCATCTATGTACCTAGTCGAGAGAATTTCTCGACTCTGAAGCCTTTGAATGATCTTCCTTTGCCTATCTCCCGATTTTCCATCGCGAAGAATATATCTGTTGAACTCCATTGTTGTTGCTCTTTGAGAAGTTGAATATGGTGAATAGTGGTTTATGTAGGAAATGGTAAAGATTGGATTTTTATGGTTTGTAGTGAATGAAAATAAAAATGGATTTTGGATGGGTTTTATAGCTGGTGAATGTATGAGAATGGTGGGAGCTTTAATGGGGTTCAATGGGGTTTTTGGAAGATGGAAAAATAGGTTTTGGAAGTTTGAAAGTGTAAAAATGGAGGGGGAGATGAATCTGCCCCGAAACAAGGTGGAACAGCGTGGCGGACGCCATAGGCCTATGGTGGGCGCCATAAGGCCATTTTCCTTATGGGCCAATTTTTTTTAATTCCCCAAGTGGGCTTCGCGTACCTTTTGTCTTCGGGGGGGTCTGGATAGCGTTTTCTTCTTTCTTCTAAGGCATAAAGCTTGCATACCTTGAATAAATATTAAACATAAAGAGAAATATATATTTTTTTGATTATCATTTTTTTGTTTATTAGAGACACATATATAAAATAAATACTCATGCATATAATAAGGCATATATATAAATGATTTGTCAACAAAAATACATGGGAAATGTAGCATATGCGATAAAATAAAATATGTCTAGAGATGCGAGAAATAAAATAAAGCATGAAATGTTAAATACTAGAGTAATAATGTCAGTGTAAAACGATCATATGGTAGGCTTCTCTGCCTGGTCCGATCCACGAATCTCAACAATCTCCCTCCAAAGCTCTCCAATCTCCTGATATAGAGTGTCTGCCTCTGTGGCATGGGTGAGGTCAGATACCTCAATCTGTAATGCTAAGTCCGTTACTTCCTGTTTGAGCCGGGCAGTCTCCCTGCGAAGCACATAAATCTGGGTCTGTAGATCAGGCGGCTGTAAAGACATATTGTTAGACATAACAGTGATTCAGGGAGAAGGAGGTGTAGGAGTGTACTCAGCGACGGGAGGTGATTATGGCTCTTCGACAATCTCCCCATAACCCTCTAAAGCATAACTCCAATTAGCAGGGTCGTGGACACTGGTCATCAGCGGGTCAGGTAATGTGAAATAGTGTATCACTTCGTTGTCAATCAGTAATCTAAACATGTTGGGCTTAAAAGAGGCCCTCCTCATCAATCCTCTGTCAAGGCAAAAGTCAACATCCATGGTGGTGTAGCTGCAGAAGGTCCTGAGATGTAATAATTTGCGGGATAAACCCAATGCAATAGCAATCTGTGTAACAATCCCACCGACATGTATAATGCCTACAGATGACCTGGCGACACTGGCAAGCCCCCTTAACAGAAAGTTTCCACAAGAAACTGGGCGTGACTGAGTTGCACAAAACGGTAGGAAAATCTCCTCCTCACAGAGCAAAGTCTCTGTATCTGTCAAATCGAGGAAAGAGTGTGCTAGAATCATTTGGAAGTACCTTAACGCAGGGATGTGGATGACCTGAGAAAACTGAGTGGAAAAATCCTGGCTCCCTCCACCTGAGATGTTACTCCAAAACTTCTCCACTTCTCTGCTCATAAAGTACCCCATCGGTGTCTCTGGAATAACATCAGGAGTAGTCTTAAAACCTAGTAAATCACCAAACTCTTTGTGAGAGAAAGAGTATTCAGTCCCGAACAACCTGAAAATAACATATCCATCGGGTCCAGCCTAGGGGTCATGATTAAAAGAGCTGAGGAACTCTAGAGTCAAGTTCCTGTAAGTATTGTTCATGTCGTCGAACTGGTCCCACTGGAGTTGGTGGCATAAGAATCTGACGCTTGGCTCTATCCCCGAGGGATCCATGCAATCTTGGTATGGGTATCGTTTGGATGTTATAGGGCATCTCATGTGGACATAGTAACACTCTCTCTGTGCGTCGTCTCTGAAGGCCACGTGTATGTAGTCGGGATTCTGCATTCTGCACAAGGTTAGCAAAAACGGTCCTGAAATCACATAAAACATTCAATCGTTAGTCCTGACAGCATAATAAAGGAAACAACTTAAAATAAAGTAAAATAAATAGTAAGATAAGAAAACCATGGGTTACCTCCCATGTAGCGCTTGTTTAACGTCGTTAGCTCGACGACCGGATTTTACACATCATTCGAAGGATTTGGTGGATCACTTAGAGTATGGCTGGAGTATGTTGTTGGAATATCACCTCATTCGTAGGGCTTCAATCTCTGTCCATTGACGATGAACGCTTTACATGTTTGGTTCTTGATTTCAATAGCTCCAGATCTTAGAATCTTAGATACTTCGAAAGGGCCAGTCCATCTCGAACGAAGCTTCCCTAGAAAAATTCGTAAGCTAAAATCAAACAGAAGAACAGGATCGCCTATTTTGAAGTCTCTTTTTATGATTCTTTTGTCATGCCAAACTTTTGTTCTTTCTTTGTATATAATGGCATTCTCGTAGGCTGATTGTCTGAGCTCTTCTAATTTGTGGATATCAAGGATACGTTTTTCACCAGCAGTTAGGTAATCCAAATTCAAAGTTTTGATGGCCCAATAGGCCTTATGCTATAACTCAAAAGGTAAGTGACACGATTTTCCATAGACTAGTTGATAAGGGGTTGTTCCTATAGGGGTTTTGAAAGCAGTTCTGTAAGCCCATAACGCTTCTTGAAGTTTTTGCGACCAATCTTTTCTAGATATAGAGACAGTCTTCTCAAGAATTTATTTAATCTCCCTATTAGATACTTCCACTTATCCATTAGTCTGTGGGTGGTATGGTGTTGCTACTCTATGCTTAACTCCATACTTGCTTAAAAGTTTATCAAATATTCTCGATATGAAGTGTGATCCTCAATCACTTATGACTAAACGGGGTGTTCCAAATCTGGGAAATATATAAGTTTTATATAATTTGATAACTTCTCTGGTGTCGTTCGTGGGTGCGGCGGTAACTTCAATCCACTTAGACACGTAGTCAACAACTACTAAGATATACTGGTTTCCTAAAGATGGTGGGAACGGTCCCATAAAGTCTATACCCCATACATCGAAGAGTTCTACTTCTTGGATATTTCTTAGAGACATTTCATTACGTCTAAACTATTTCCTGTACGTTGGCATCTGTCACATTTGACAATGAAAGCATGGACATCACGCCACATGGTGGGCCAGAATAGGCCAACTTGAAGAATCTTGGCGTAGGTCTTAGAGGTGCTTGCATGTCCACCATATGGTGCAGAGTGACAATGCTCAATTATATTATGTACCTCCTCTTCTGGGACGCAACGACGAAAAATGCCATCTTTACCTCTCTTGAAAAGAAATGGTTCGTCCCAATAGAAGTTTCTTACATCACTGTAGAACTTCTTCTTCCGGTGGTAATTTAGATCGGGGGGTATGATGTCAGCGGCTAGATAATTAACAAAGTCTGCATACCAAGGTACGTTACTTATAGCTAAGGATTTTTGAGATTGCTCACGAGGATTTGGGTTATCATCTTTAATAGTTTCTAGTTTGGCTATCAGTCTATCATAGGCAAATTCGTCATTTATGGGTACTGAGTCAGGTTTCAGGTATTCTAGCCTAGAAAGGTGATCAGCTACTACATTATATGTGCCTTTCTTATCACGAATATCTAAATCAAATTCTTGCAGTAATAGAATCCATCAAAGTAACATAGGTTTGGCGTCCTTTTTACTTAGTAAGTAACGAATGACAGCATGGTCGGTGTAAACTATAATTTTAGCTCCTACTCGATAAGATCTAAATTTGTCTATGGCGAAAACTACAGCTAGGAGCTCTTTTTCAGTTGTTGCGTAGTTGAGCTGGGCAGCGTCTAGGGTTCTACTGGCATAATAAATTACGTGTAACTTTTTATCTTTTCTCTGACCTAGAATGGCTCAAACAGCATAGTCACTAGCGTTACACATTATCTCAAACGGTTCAGACCAATCAGGGGGTTTCATTATAGGTGCTGAAATCAAAGCTTTCTTCAAGAGGTTAAATGCTTCATTACATTTTTCATCGAAGATGAATTTAGCATCTTTCATTAAAAGGCCAGTTAAGGGCTTTGTTATTTTGGAGAAGTCCTTGATAAAACGTCGGTAGAATCCGGCATGTCCAAGAAAACTTCTTATTTCCCTGATAGTCTTCGGCGGTTTTAGATTCTCTATGACTTCTATTTTAGCTTTGTCTACCTCTATTCCTTTTTCGGAGACTATATGTCCTAAAACAATCCCTTCGGTAACCATGAAATGATATTTTTCCCAATTTAGCACGAGATTTACCTCCGCACATCTTTCCAGGATTTTCTCAAGGTTGATAAGACAATTTTTGAAATCAAATCCACAAACTGAGAAATTGTCCATAATACTTCCATGATTCCATCTAGATAGTCTGCAAAGATAGACATCATGTAGCGTTGGAAAGTGGATGGGGCATTACAGAGTCCAAAAGGCATTCTTCTGTAGGCAAAAGTTCCAACAGGGCATGTAAAGGTAGTTTTTTCTTGATCTTCGGGGTGAATAGGTATTTGGAAGAATCCTGAATATCCATCTAGGTAACAAAAGTAAGAGTGTCTGGCTAGGCGCTCCAACATTTGGTCTATGAAAGGTAAAGGGAAATGGTCCTTCCTAGTTGCTTTATTTAATTTTCTATAGTCTATGCACATACGCCATCCTCCATCAGTTCTTTTTGCTACAGGTTCGCCTTTCTCGTTTTGCACGACTGTGATGCCTCGCTTTTTAGGTACTACATGCACAGGACTTACCCATTTACTGTCCGAGATCTGATATATTATACATGCCTCTAGTAACTTAAGAACTCCAGTCTTAACTACTTCACTCATCATAGGATTTATTCTTCTTTGGTGTTCTCTGGAGGGTTTTGAATCTTCTTCGAGCAAAATCCGATGCATGCATACGGATGGGCTTATTCCTTTTAGATCAGAGATCTTATATCCTAAGGCTGAGGGGTACCTTCGTAAAACATCTAACAATTGGTTTGTTTCCTCTTGGTTCAAGGTAGCACTGACTATAACTGGACGGTCCATTTTTCATCAAGAAGCGCATATCTCAGGTTCTTAGCAAGTTCCTTAAGTTTTACGGTTGGTTTCATAGGGCAAGGCATATGATCTGGGGTAAGAGATAAACATTCGTGAAGGTTATCATCAATGTAGGTTTTTTTTTAACTGTCATCTTCCCAAATAAGAGTTGATGGCAACTTTATTGACTCAGTTTCTTTCTCTTGTTCTAATTCCCTAATGCATTCATCAATGATATCTAAGGCATAACAAGCATCTCCTATTACAGGTGCCATAAGAAATTTCGAGAGTACAAATTCTATCTTCTTGTTACCTACCTTAAAGGTTAGTTTCCCTTTTTTAACATCTATTATGGCTCCAGCGGTTGATAAGAACGGTCTACCTATGAGGATTGGTATGTCGTCATCTTCTTTAATGTCCATGACAACAAAATCAGTAGGTATAAACAGCTGACCTATCCTAACAGAGACGTCTTCAAGTATGCCTATAGGGTATTGTAACACGGTGGGAGAACTGACTTTAATTATGTTGCGGATAGCAAGAGTCGCCACCGACTTTTATTTTATCCAAAGGAAAGGCATAAAAGAACAGGAAAGACCTTTTAAAAGATTTTTGGGTTCGGGGGGTAGGTTATGTAAAGGGAAGGTGTTAGCACCCTTTACATCCATGGTTATCCATGGGCTCTTAGTTACTTAGCTCACTTTAAATGTTTTTGAAAAGTGTAGTGTGTGTTTAGAAATTTTCTTAAGTACTTTATAATGATCCATGTACGGATATATATAAAGCCTTTGTTTTGAAAATTGCTTGAAAAATGTGAAGTGTTTTGAAATGTTTTGAAAAGGTTAGCAAGTACATAAGAGAAACCTACCCTAAGTTAAGTCTTTTCTGTTCTTAAATATCCTTTAAATGGTAAGACTATCCCTATTATTAAGGAATAGGTAGTCATTACCTTGGATGTATTAGGGACAAGTGAAGGGACATCTATGATTAGGCAACTGTAAGGTGTATTTAGCAATTCGAAGGGACTTATCATCTTTATTCGAAAGGGACAAGATCATTTACGAAGGCAACCGTGAAGGGACTTGATCTTATAATCTTTTAAGGGACTAGATGATATGAGAGAAGGGACTTTGCTTTACACCTTACTTGACCTTTTGTTTAGGCAACTTGAGAGGTAACCCTTAAGAACTGAGATGGCGATTCAAAATCGACTTACGTGTGTGAGTGTACCAATTCGAATATTTATCTTTAAGATTAATTATCTAAATTAAAGTTTACATACAAACATGTTTTACACTCCCTATTTTACTAACCACGGCATTTAAAAATAAATAATAAAAAATTACTACTACAACTATTACATATTAGATACAATTACATTATAATTAAAAATAATTAAAATAAATAAGTAAATAAATAATAAATAGTTGGGTTAGTGATAATAATAATATAAATAATCACATAAGAAGTAAATAAATAAATAAAGGGGGTTAGTAGTAATAAAATAAACAAGAATAAGAATAATGATAATCAAAAGTTCAATTGTTAAATGAATAATTATTTTTTAAGGTTTTTGTTTTTATTAATTAATGGAAATAAATGATAAATATTATATATTGACAAAATATGACTAATAATCTAATTTTAATTTTATATGCATATTATAAAAATATTGGTTGATTAAACAAAAATAAATATATTCATAAGATCAAACTAGGATTTTTAATTGTTTTAGAAAAATAAACTAGGGTTTACCATTTAATTAAGTTATTTACATGTGAAAACTATATTCAATAACAATTATAAACAAATTATAAAATAATGTACATAAATAAAATTTACAAATAAATAAATTAAGATTTATAAGATAATTAAAGTTTATATAAAAAAAAATATTAGGATTTAGAAAATATTAGGTTTTATATGAAAATATTAGGGTTAATTAATTAATTAAATTACTAATATATAAAAATTATATACAAGTTATAAAATAAATATACATGAATATAATTTATAAATGAATAATTTTAAGAATTGTAATAAGGATTTATGAAAATAAATTAGGTTTTTTAGAACTAAGAAGATTAGGGTTATAGTTTAATTAAAAGTTAATTATAATTTAAAACAAAATTAATAATAAACAAAACCAAAAGAAAATAGAAGAAAAGAAAAGGGGGAGGCCTGATTTTGATCCCAGGACCTCCCCAATACCTGAAGGAGATTCCAACCACTGGGCTATGTGCGCGCGTGTGATATGAGATGAACACTAATGCTTTTTGTTCTTTCTCCTGTAAAATCATAAAAAATAAAACAATGTAAAACGGCCTGGGGGAGGATTGAACCCAGGACCTTGAACATTACACATACGCGCATCAACCAACTGAGCCAGGCTGTATCAGTTGAAATAATATCAACACTAAATCATAAAATATTATAACAAATTTTTGAACACAAATTTTGGCACGCTGACTTCATCTTCAACCTTGGAATTTCGCAGGTTTTCCTGCGAAATTTACTGTGAAATTTCCTGCGAACTTTCTTGCGTTCTTGAACCTGCGAATTTCATACTTCACCAAACACGCACGATTTTATCAAATTAATTACATAAACATGATCCAAACAGTTCATTGAGTTGATTTATGGTCTCAAAATTCATTTATAGTCATTAGATTGTGAAACCCTAATTCAAGAGGTATGAACCCTAAAATGGTGTTTCACGAATTGGCCATCAAAACATCAATCTAATTGCCCAGAATCCATCACTGCATTCATCTAAACACAAATCCATGGACAAACTTGATTAATAACATGTAAAAATGCAAGAACGAAAAAAATCAAAAAGTGAGAAAAAAATGATTCGGATTTCTCAATATGTTATGTTATGGAGCAGTGTGATGAATGGTTTCGATTCAGGGATGTCCAAGGAACCTCTCTGTGTTCTTAAAATACCTTCTAACTCCTTGCAATGTGAAATCCGAAAATTTATTTTGGAAGGATTTTTTGAAGTTTGAAATTATGGTTTGAGGCTGTGAAATCGTGTCCAATGCTTGTGTTTATGTTGTATATATATCACTTGATGAAATTAGGTCAAGACATGTGATTGTTCTTTGGACTTTTTGGATCCAAGAGATTGAAAAAGATCATGCTTTGAATTTCATATATTCTTGAATGTAACCTTTCTATCTTAAGACAATCACCATAAATTGCATATCAATCTGATCTAATCCATGTTTATGACCTTCTAGAAACAATATCTCCCTCAAATATTTAATTTATATATTTTATTTTAATTTAAAATGGTTTAAAATGAATAAAATAAAAATAAATAAAATAAAAAATAATAAAAATATGAATAAAGGAGGATTGGGTCGTGCATGATGTCATGTTGAAGTTTGGATCACAAATTTGCAAGCCCATTTGGAAGAAATTGGTTTTAAAGCCCTATTTGCTTCATAAACCTCCCACAAATTTCCCAACTTTGCAAGGGCACAAATCCTTCAATTTTAATGCTATGAGGGTGTTCTTGGACATTTTGGAAAGCTTAAGGAGTCCTCTAACTAACCCCATTGGTTTCATGTCCATACCTTTTACCATTCTCCAGTTATGCTCTTTTGAAGTTGTTGACTTTTTGTTGACTTTTAAAAGGACCTATAATGTCTTAGCTCATACCTTCCAAATGAAGCATTTTTGGGCTTGGCTTGTGATACACAAAGTTGTATAGAATTCATTTTCCTTCAAAATGAGCTTTGGATGGGAAAAATTTGATGAAGCATGTGAAAGTTATGGCTGGTCAAAGTTCAGTTGACTTTTCCTGAGGAAACCCTAATTTAGAAACTCCTGATTCTTGATGATCTGAAATCTCCTTGATGAATCATGATCAACCCTTGATAAAATGATGAAATTTACTCCATATTTGCCCTCACCCATTCACACCATGGCTTGTGATCTTTTCATATACATAAACTCAACCATAGCATCTCATACCACATTTTTGATTCACTGCATTGCTTCTAAGTCATCTGCATCTAGGGTTTGTGATCTGAGCAATCCAAGAGCTTCTTGAGCCACTCCAAAGGTTTTCAATCACTTCAAAGGGGTCCATGTATGTTCAAGCATCATATTATATCCTCACAAAGTCAAGAAAATCAAAGAATCACAAGAACTGAGATTGACATGGAAGCAGAGCCAGGTTTAACTGCACAGATGACCTAGAATTAGGGTTTTGGTTTCAAAGGCCATAACCCCAAATTTTTTGGTCATTCTTGTTTCTATTGGTCTCTATATGGTATAGGGATCATGCATATCAATTTTCATGAAGAAATTCCATGGGGAAGGCATCTGATCAAGAGTTGACTTTTTGGGCAAGTCAGTGCAAAATCAGGGCATCTGAGGCCCCCAATGACCCAACCAAAGGGTGTTCTTCATAATTTTGATGGTGTATGATCTTTATTTGATCATAGAAGATGTTGGAATGTCACAAATTTGAAGAATTCCAAGCCATTTGCAAAGTTGACTTTTTGAGAAAATGACTTGTAATGGAAAATTGCCATTTTGGGAAACTTTTTCAACCCTTGCTTTTTGATTCAAAAATGCTTCAAATGGGAAAACTTTGGTCAAGAAAGTTGTAGAATGGATCATTCCCTTTTCAAAAAGTACAAGAACTCATTCTAATTCATTTTGGATCAAAAGTTATGGCTTGTCAAAGTTGGAAAAAATCACATAATTTCAAGTTTTCTACCAAAGAGGCAAAGTTGCAAAACCACTTGCCAAGGCAAATTGAGCTTTCAAATGGACTTCTAAACTTCACACAAACATGAACCAATGTCTAAAAGTCATATTGCATCAAGAGTTTGCTCATATTTATGACTTGTGGATCAAGAAACTTCAAAAGGGCCAAAGATGAACAAAGTTGCAAAACTTCACTCAAACCCTAATCCACTTGCTTGCTGACTTCAGAATTGATCCTAGGGCTCTCCACACTTCTTGCTGCGCAGGACACCCCTCTTGTCCTTGGCTAGCCATGAGCCCATACCTCTCTTACACAAAGCTTGACTTTTTTGCAAAAGACCCATACCAATCACAATAGGGCACACCAACTCCACAGACCTATCCATGAGTGATAAGTGGACCAAAACCAGCTCAACACATAACACAATTCATGCTGAAGCTCTCTCATAACCATAGTTCCAAGTTTATGCTCCATATGCAAAACCTTTCGAAACACACTCCATAGCCTTCAAACACAAAAACAAACTTCACCATTGATCTCAACATGTTCCACTGATCACAAACCAACCATTGAAACAGCCTGAAACTCACTGAAGTCAAAACATGATCCTCACCCCTCACTGAACAGAACTTCTGCAATCTCCCAAATCAGCCATCAACAAAAGTTTTGAAGCATTCCATTGAGCTCAGGGGGACCAGAGGAGTCGGTTTGCATAAGAAAAAGGCTCAGAAAGCTCCAATTCGAAGAACTTCAGTTCAGGTATCCATCAAGAACAAATTTTCCAGAACTTCATTTACTTGTTATAAATTGATTCTACATGTTATCCTGATCATCATGATGTGTTTAAAAATGAAAATAGTGGAGTATTGAGTATGTATGAGTTGTCTGAAAGTTTCTGACCTAAAATTACTTTGCTTCGATTTGCATTGTTGGTGAATAAGAAATGAGTTTTGATTGGGGGTTTTGATTCAGTGATGAATGGGGTTTGATTCTGGGCAGAGAGATTTCATTTTCGTTGCTTGGAGAGAGAGATAAGGTTTTGGACTCGTCGGAGAAGACGACCGGAACACTGTTCCGGCCGTCTGAGAGTCATTAATGATAATTAGGGTTTAGTGGTGAGTTTGAATCTGGAGCGTAGGATGAGGCTTCCCGCGCGTGTTTCAATGGCTCAGATCATGTCATTAGCCCTAATTCCTGATTATTTAGTTTAATTATAATTAATTAGCTCAGGAGAGATCCAGGCCATTCATTAGCGCGCCAGTCAACCATTAACCCTCAGCTTTGAATCTAGAGCATTGGATCTGATTACTTCTTCATTTATTTATTTTTATTTCATTTTATTTGCATTTTATTTATACGAATTTTTAAAAATAGTAAAAAACATCAAAAAATTCTGAAATTTTTTATCCAAGCTTTAATTAATTTTCAGAACACAAAAATATTTTTATTTTTATTTTTTGCATTAAAAATTATTTTTAAATCATTTAAAAGTTTATTCTTAATTAATTAATGAAAATTAATTAATTAAAAATACTTTTGGGTATTTAAAAATCACAAAAAAATTCACGTAGCATTTGGAAGCATTTAGAAACATTGTCCAACTCTCAAACCAAATTTCTTTTTTGATCTTGATGCCTTTTGATAATTTTCTTTGGAATTAATTTCATTTAAAGGCAATATTTTGTTTCAAACTTCAAAAATTCATTTCTGCCTAACCATTGAGAGTTGGACAATGATTCTTTTGGCATTGCATCTTGCATAACATGTAGTTTATAGGATAAAATTGGCATGAATTGATCTTGCATTTTCAATTTGTTTGGAATTTTTCTTGACAAGATACCTCAAAACCCTAGCAATCTTAGGAAATTCATAACTCTCACTAGGTTAAGAGTTGGATCCCCTCCTTTGGGCAGTGAGTTTGTATAGGTTTAGGGTTCCTTTGATTGCATTTTCAAATTTTTATCATGTCATTTGCTTCTGGTTTTAGATTTTTGCTTTGTATGTTGCATATAACCCTAATTTGTGCTTTCCTTTGCATCCATATTTCATTTGCTTGCATTCAATGACTTGCCATGACATTTTGTGCATCCATTTGATTCATAAGACATGTTAGGACATATTAGAATCATGTTTGATCATTGCATCTTTCATTTGCCATGTTATATGTCCATTGCATTTCATAACTTTTCATGAACATCCATGGTTCAAAACATGCTTCTCTTGCATCCATATGTTTGTATGATCATCCTCATGCCTTGTTTCATGTTTGCATCATCTCTTAGCATCATTAACATCATGTATTTGCTTCTGAATTTGTCTTGCATCATGCCATTTCATCTCATTTGCATTGCATTTCATTTCTTTCACTAACTTTTCAGGTGGTAAGTTACTTTGAGAAGTGAATTTGCCTTCACTTCTCATGTTCTCTTTTCATCTCTTTCACTTCCCTTGCTGCATTTTGTATGTGTTTTTGGATTGAGCTTGATCATCCTTGTTCATCTTACTTTCTTCCTTCAAGCAACTTGTCTTCTTAAGAGAAGCAAGTTGTTTTGCTTCTCTTTGCTCCTTTCATCTGTTTCCTTCCTGGTGGTTTCTCTGAAGATTTTCTTGTAAACCTCATTAACCCTAGGAACAACCAAGCATGACAATAATTAGGGTTTGATTAGTCCCCCATTTATCTTTTACCTTTGTGTCATCATTGAGTCTTCTTTTCTCATCTCATAATCAGGGACTAAACCCTAAAGGCTTTAAGGCTTTGTGATTAAGCTTATGCCTGCATCCTTCTATTAGGATGGAGTGTATAACTTTAATCCTAAGTGTTAAACCCTTAATGTGTTTAAATCCTTTAATCAATTCATCTAATAATCATCAAGACATCAAGCTTGTAACTTGGGCCTTGCATTAGGGTTCTAATTCTTCCTTAATTGGTTAAGAAGGACTAACCCTAGTGTTAATGGACAAGTCCCCCTCAAGTTGTCTTACAAACCATAAAAATCATTTCTTCATATTATCATTAACTAAAATCCATCTAATAAAGGCTTTGTTTTGTCATGAGGTTAATCCCTAATCATGGATTAAGTTGAGGAGTCTTCCTCAGCTTAAGCATTCTCATCTATTATCCTTCTATTAGGATGGTGTAATGAGTCTGTTTAATCCCTGATTATGGCTTAGTCTCATTACTTAACACTAAACAAAAACAACAAAAACATCTAAATAATCACAAGTAGGTTAATGATCTTAATCCTACATCAGGGTAATTAAGTGTGAGATGCTGACTTCACACTTAAGGTATTCTCATTACCCCTAATCAGAGGGAAGATGTGATGAGTTTACTAACCCATTGGTTTAGGCTTAAGCTCATTTTCTTATGACAAACTTCAAAGAGCAATAAAAGATTGAAAACTCAAAAAAACAAACAATAATCGTCTCCTCCGGGATTCTTTTCTCACCTCATTCACTCACAAACGAGAACTTGCTTCTTCCGTCTAATGCAAGACAGTTAGCACCTGAGCCAGACAGGTCATACACTTGAGCATAGACAAGTAAGCAGTTCACAAGTCAATTTACCTTTCAGTCTCTTCGAGTCGAACTACGGTGTTCTGACTTCCTCATTGCACGAGAGGATACGTAGGCATAACTTAACAGTTATCAAACAAAAGTCTCTGTATATTCCCCCTCTTTCCAGCATTATTCTTTAAGCCTCATAGTCTTGAGCATTTCATTCTTGTTCTTACACTGGCACTTCTTCTATACACTTCACATTTCTTTTACACTGACACTTGCATTCTTTCCAGCTTTGATACACAAATTGCACTGACACTACCCCTTTAAAACACAAATCTTTTAAGCGTGGATCCCGTCGAGTACGGCGGACAATCTGGGTGCTAATACCTTCCCAGGTTGTAACCAACCCCCTTTCTCAGTCTCTCTGGTTCGCAACCGTCTTATCCATATCTGTCTAGGTCTATGCAGCATTACCTTTCCTTCGGGATAAAAATGCCTATCTGGAGACTCTTTTCTTTTCCTCTTTCGCCAACCGTTCGTGTCTGTACCCCTTCTGACCTTAGGTGTCATTTTGGTGGGAGCGACAACTTGGCGACTCTGCTGGGGACACTTATACTGTAACCAGGGCTTCTGGTTCTTTTTGTGGGTTCCTCCTAGCGCTTGTTTGATTTGTGTTTACTGGGGTGTTATGTGCTATTTGTGTTTGTATATTTGTATTTATTTACTGCTTTATGTACAGTTATTTATTGCTTTCTTTACAAGGTTTATATATCATACTGTCATACTGTTATCTGGCTGGATCTAGTTTTGTTGCTTTGGTGGGTGGGGTTCTATTGAGAGTTTAAGGTCCTATATCTGGGACCTGAGTGACACCTAGGCTAGAGTGGTTCAAGTTTTTTCCCATTCCATTTCGGTCTGGTGCGGGAATATGAAACACGATTCAGATATGGGTTTCTTCTTGAGAACTCTGTGCTACAGATCTCCTGTAGTGCTAGGGCTATCTGGGAAGCCTGCTAAGTCTGGATGACCTTTACTATGACCTTCAGAAACTGAGGTGAATTAGAGGAGGATCTTTTATGGTTATTGTAAACACTGTACCTCCGGGTTAAAAGTGTTTACACTTCTCATAACTGATCCAAGTCTGAGGATCCTTGTTTTAGAACACCACCTGTGAGGGGGTTGGGCTGTTACAGGTTTGCAGGTACCCTTAACCACATCATACCCTGATACTTTGTTTTGATTAAGAGTACTCCATTTTGGGACAGTTCTTGTGATTTAACCCTGGACATGTGGCTCTTTATTTGGGTCCCCCACCTTGGTTACTGGACTTCTGAACCTCCATCTGGACTTCTTAGACATATATGGACTTATATCAAGGCAGTAATCAGATCCAGCTTGATCACAAACCCTTGCATATCATTTGCATACATCATCATTGCATCATTTAACATTTGTTTATTTGTTTTTCAGGGTATCCACATCATATTTGGCTTGGTTTTGACCCCTTCATCTGCATAGACCCCTGTTCATCAGTTATCTGCTTCAGCCATCTTCATCAGTTGCCTGCTTCAGCTACTCTTATCACCAGCCTCAGCCTATCAGTGGCTCATCACCAGTATCAGTCTTCATCATCAGCATTTGTTTCAGCTCTTCATCAGCAGTCATGGCACCCAAGAAGAGCAACATTTCATACCACTTCTTTGAGCCTGTGCTGACTGGCATCAGGCAGGTCCAGGCACTTATCACTCCAGACCACATCCCATTATTCAGAGAGCACTATGGAGGCATCCTTGATATGGTTATGGACTTGGACCCTTCTCAGAGGAGTTTGATTCACACCTGCCTACAGTTTTATGACCCTCCTTTGAGATGTTTCACTTTCCAGAACTTTCAGCTAGGACCTTTGCTGGAGGAGTTCTCATCATTGATTGGAGTACCTGTCAGGGGTGGTATCCCTTTCAACCCAGAGATGGCTTTTCCCAGCAATGAAGAAGTGGCAAAAGCACTACACCTGGAACCTGTTTTGATCAAGCAGAACATGACAACAAAGGTTGGAATCCCTGGCCTACACTTAGACTTTTTGACTTCTCAGGCCATCCTGAAGGCCTCCTTGGGGGAATGGAGGGCAGTTTGTGCATTATTAGCCCTCAGCATTTATGGGGTGATATTATTTGCAGATGAGCCCAAATTTATCAGCAAGAATGCCATTCATCTTTTCCTTCTGAGGAACCCAGTGCCCACATTGCTGGGAGATTTCTATTATTCTGTTCACAAAAGAAATGAGAAGCAAAGAGGGAGGTTGGTGAGATGCTGTGCTCCCCTATTCCATACCTGGCTGCTTAAACACTTGCCCAAAACTGATGCTTTCCTGAATCCTCACCAACAAAAGAATTGGGCTAGGAGACTTATTGCTTTGACCTCAGATGACATCAGGTGGTGCACCCAGAGCACCAAAGGCAGGGACATAATTACTAGCTGTGGACAGTTCCCCAATGTACCTCTGATAGGAGTGAAGGGTTGCATCAACTAAAATCCTTTGCTGTTCAAAAGACAACTGGGCTATGCTTTGGTTCACCCTCCTAGAATGCAAGACTTGGCTGAAACCCTTTATTGTGAGATAAAACCTAATCTAGCTGTTGTCAGACAAGCATCCTGGGCTTGGGACAACATCCAGACCAAAGGGATGGCTATTCTTGGGAGGTGCAATAATGTGGCTTCAGCTCAATACTATGAATGGTCCCATGCCAGAGCTCAGATTTCTGGGATGCCTTTTACCATTGAAGATGCACCTGGACCATCCACAGTACCACCTCCAGCCACTGTCAGCCTGGAAGAATTTGAGAAGCTGAAAGAAAGGAATGAGAATCTGTCTCAAGCTCTGAAGAAGACCCTCTGGGAGAGGAGTGATGGTCATCTAGACATTGAGAGGTTGGAAAAGCTTAAAGTGGAGCATCTGGCCAGGATTGAGAAAGCAGAGGACTACATCAAAAAGTCAAGAGCTGGAGAGAAGATTTTGAAGAATGCTTGTAAAGAGGCCCAGATTCAGAAGGCTAGGACTGATCTCTATCTAAAAGAAAGTCAAGCTAGGTGGGTCAGGATCACTGAAGCTCGTACTCAAGAGGATAAGAGAACCCAGGACAGGATTGAGCAGTTAGAGGCCAATGAAAGGAAGCAACAGGAGGCTCTGCTAGCAGCCCAGAAGGAGATTTCAGAGTTGAAACTTAGGGCTGGTGTGAAGAGGTCAAAGGACCAGGACAGGCACAAGAAGCTGGCCACTGCTATTGCCACTAGGAACCTTCTTATCAGAAATATTACAGAACATCCGGCTGGTCCTGTAACTGAAGCACTTCTGAAGGAGGTTAAGGAGGATTAGTTTAGTCTTGGTATCTGACTTCTTTGCTTGTTGTTGTTTCCATTTCATGTACTTTTCTTTTTATGTTGTATTTTGACCCCTCAGGGGCATGTGTTGTAAAGAACAAACTATGTATGATCCACCATTTGTAATGTATTTGTCAGTTTGTTTCATTTGAGTTTCTTTTCTCAAGCAACATCAAAGCATCTTCCTCAGGGTCTGGAAAGGTCAAAACCAAGAGCCAAGCCGGATACCTTGGAAAATAAATAAGCATACTGCATTGCATACTGACTTTTGTTTGGTTTTGTAGGCTTTGTTTTGTTTGTTACTAACTCTGTTGTGATTCAGGAATTATTGCTCGCCGTCGAGTGTTCCCTCTCAACCGTCCGCACAGGTATCCTACTCGCAACAACCTTCCTGGTATCCAAATGGATCAAGTACAGCAAGATCTGACAGAGGTCAGAACCCAGATGGCTAATGAAAGGCTGGAGATGAGAAACCAAATGACCCAGTTCATGGAGGTAATGAATGGCTTGGCTCAAAGTCAAGAAAGGTTGAGGGCATTGGTAGAAAGACAAACACTGGAAGAACCCCATCTGGGAACTGGAGGAACAAGTAACAATGAGAGGGGTCAGCCTCATGTTAATCCACCAGTATATGGGCCTCATCTTCATCCGGAGATCAACATCCCGACTAATGTGCAAGGGAATACCACTGCAGGCAGAATCTTACAAGAAGACCCCCAGGAAGAACAGTTCACTATGATGGGAGCTGGGGATGAAGTTTATGATAGAAGACTTGATGAAATTGCTGAGAAGTTGAGATCTCTGGAGTCTCAAAATTCCCTGGGTTTTGATGTCATGGATATGGGATTAGTGGATGGGGTAAGGATTCCCCACAAGTTTAAACCCCCGTGCTTCGAGAAGTACAATGGAACTTCCTGTCCACGAACTCACTTGCAATCCTTTCTGGGGAGACTTAAGGCATACACAATGGATGAAAAACTGTGGATGTTTTACTTTGAAGATAGTTTGACTGGGGCTTCAAGGGAGTGGTACTCTCACTTGACCAGAGCTACTATCAGGTGCTGGAAGGACCTAGCTGAGGCTTTCATCAGACAATACCAATACAATCTGGACATGGCTCCTAACAGGACCCTTTTGATGGGAATGTCTCAATCCTCCAGAGAAAGCTTCAGGGAATATGCCCAGAGGTGGAGACAGCTTGCTGCTGCTGTCCAGCCACCCATGTCGGAAAGAGAAATGGCCGACATGTTTATGAACACTTTGCAAGGAACCTATATTGACAAGCTAGATGCCTTTTCTTCCACCAGCTTCGCTGACGTAGTCATAGTCGGAGAAAGAATTGAAAGCCTTCTGAAGATGGGCAAAATTTCTGATAATGGAGCAAGCTCGTCAGGTAATCCCAGAAAGCCTTTTGTGGGATCAAGAAGAACCAGTGAGGCAAATGCTATTCATACCACCAGGGGCAGGCCTCAGTATGTTCATAAGTCAGTGGCAGCTGTCACTATTCCAGCTCCGAGTCCTCAGCAACCAGCATATCAACCACAACAACAACCACACTATCAACAGCAAGTTCAGTATCCGCCACAAAGGACCTACAACAACAACAACAACAATCAGCAACAAAGACCTTTTCAGCAAAGACCATCACAGGCCAATAGGGTGATTGATCCAATCCCTATGCCTTATGCCACTTTATTGCCACAACTCTTGAAACTCAACTTGGTTGAATTAAGGACATTGGCACCACCAGATCCCTCTAGTCTTCCAAGAAACTACGATGTCAACGCCAGATGTGCTTTTCACTCCAATGCACCTGGCCACAGTACGGAAAAATGCAGGGCTTTACAAATGAAGGTACAAGATTTGGTGGATTCTAAAGCTCTAAACTTTGCACCCCCGCCAAATGTCAACAAGAATCCCATGCCCAATCATGGAGGACCAAGAATTAATGCCATTCAGGAAGACAAGCCATCTTTCTTAATCACCAGTGTTGGACAGATTCGGACACCTCTGGTAGAAATTAAAGCTCATCTCCTAGAATGCCAGATGTTCCCCGGGTGTGAGCTCGGTTGTGGTTATTGCAACATTTCGGTCAATGGGTGCGATAACTTGAGAAGCGGCATAGATGGTCTTATCAAAAGTGGTATACTTCAGATCACAACATCAGCACCTACAAATCCAGCAATCCCTTTGGCAACAATTCCTGACTCTTCTACAACTGCAACAACAATCATTCCGACAAATTCATCAATATCATCAACAATGGCTTCATCCATCACTTCAACAAATCAGATGTCAACAACCATTTCTTCTACAACATCAGCATCCATTTATTCAGCGGGACCTTCTACAACACCAACAACAATTAATGAAGATATCTCAGCAGTCACTATTTACTATGATCCGTCAAGTGTTCCTCCAAACAACAACTTTCAGCAACAAACAGTGGCACCTCCTGCCAGATCACCAGTCACCATCTACTATGATCCGCACACCATTTCAGTACCCTCCTCTGCAGCAGTCAGTCCAGTTACCATCACGGTGCCTGGACCCGTTCCATATGAAAACAGTAATGCCATACCTTGGCATTATGGCTCTGACCTCTACTGCAACGGGGAGAAAATCAATTTGGACTCTTCAACTTCTTCTCCACAAATTGATAATGTTGGGGGAGGCGGAGGCTTCACCAGAAGCGGACGCCTTTTTGCCTCACAACTGCAAAGACCTAATGCTGAAGCAGAAGCTGCTGCCAAAGCAAAGGGGAAGAGTGTGATATCTGAAGAACCAATTCTCAAGGAAACTCAGAAGACATCTTTTGAACAAGATGTAGACGAGTTTATGAGGATTATAAAGAGAAGTGATTACAAGGTGGTGGATCAGCTTCACCAAACTCCCTCAAAGATCTCCATATTATCCCTGTTGATGTGTTCTGAAGCTCACAGGAATGCATTATTGAAAGTCTTGCACGCAGCATACGTGCTAGAGGAGATCACTGTTAATCAGCTAGAAACTGTGGTAGCAAATGTCAATACCAGCCATGGATTGGGTTTTACCAATGCTGACTTAACAACTGAGGGACGTAACCACAACAAGGCTTTGCACATCACTCTAGAATGCAAGGGTGCTGTTCTATCCCATGTACTGGTAGACACTGGGTCTTCACTCAATGTTCTACCAAAGAAAGCCTTGGTGAAGCTGGAGTACGATGGCTTGGCATTGCGTCCAAGTAATTTGGTGGTGAGAGCATTTGATGGCTCTAAGAGATCAGTGCTTGGGGAGATTGATCTGCCTGTGATGATTGGCCCGGTAACTTTTAAAGTTACCTTCTATGTGATGGACATTCAGCCGGCCTACAGCTGTTTGTTGGGTAGACCTTGGATCCATGCCGCTGGCGCTGTTACGTCTACCCTTCACCAGAAGCTGAAATTCGAGTGGGAAGGCCAGATCATCACCATCTATGGTG
Source organism: Lathyrus aphaca (assembly GCA_963966055.1). Classification (NCBI taxonomy): domain Eukaryota; kingdom Viridiplantae; phylum Streptophyta; class Magnoliopsida; order Fabales; family Fabaceae; genus Lathyrus; species Lathyrus aphaca. Next base: position 731,995,372 of record OZ014519.1, on the reverse strand, counting down.
AAGAAGATATCTTTGTTAGCCATCTGGCTACGTACAAGTATATTGAGATGGATGGAGAAATCCATGAAACTATGAGCCAGGGATTTGAGGCCCTGAACATAAATGAAGCATCTGCTGTACTTGGAACTTCCATGACGTCTTATCAGCAAGCCAGGAAGGTTGTTGAAGAGGGTACTGCCCAAGGCTGGGGCAAGCTGTTGCCCGTGGAGAAGAAGGAGGACAAATTTGGGTTGGGTTACAAACCAACTCAATAAGATCAATCAGAGGCTGCCAAGAGGCCCAGTTTTATCAGTAGGGGGATGCTCACCCCAGATGCAGTGAACAACTTGGAAGACGAGGATGAAAGCGACCGCAACCTGGAGAGCTGGATACGTCCAAGGATCCCGGGGAGCCAAGTCCTTAACTGGTCTTCCCAGGAAATTATAAGGGTTACTCCCGCAGAGTAATTATTATTTCCTGTATTTTTAAGCATGCATCAAGTCTTGCATCTTGCCCAAGATGTCAAGACTCATTTTGTGATCGGGCCATCTTGTAATTTTGTGCAAACAGATCAATCAATGAATATCAGATATCTTTTACAAATGAGTCTTTTTTCTTTTCCGCTCACTGTTTTTCCATTTTTCTTTTTGTACAAAAATAAAATGGCAATGTTTTCCAAAATGACAACTTTATTTCACTTTTCTAAACAAGATTAAAATCAATCACTAAAATGAACAATCTAAACCCTTGCAGAGAGTGCCTTTCAGACTGCACCGACAACGACACTGCTATGACTTCGTATGACTTTGACAATCCAATCAATCAAGCTGATGAAGGGGTTGAAGAAGATTATGAGCTTCCTGAAGAGCTAGCCAGGTTGTTAAGGCAAGAAGAGAAGGTTATCACTCCTCATCAGGAGGAGGTCGAAACGGTTAATCTTGGTATGGAAGAAGACATGAAAGAGGTTAAGATCGGGGCCTGCTTACAAGACTCAGTGAAAGAACAACTGATTGATATGCTTCGGGAGTATGTGGATGTGTTTGCTTGGTCTTACCAGGATATGCCGGGGTTGGACACCGATATCATCATGCACAAGCTGCCTTTGAAAGAAGACGGCCCTCCAGTGAAACAGAAGCTGCGCCGTACTCGCCCAGATATGGCAATGAAGATAAAGGAAGAGGTGCAAAAGCAATGGGATGCCGGTTTACTTGCTGTAACTAGCTATCCGCCGTGGGTTGCTAATATTGTACCTGTGCCTAAGAAAGACGACAAGGTGAGGATGTGTGCAGATTACCGAGATCTGAACAGAGCCAGCCCGAAAGATGACTTCCCATTACCTCACATTGACGTATTGGTCGATAATACGGCTCAGTTCTCGGTATTCTCCTTCATGGACGGATTTTCAGGATACAATCAGATCAAGATGTCACCTGAAGACATGGAGAAGACAACTTTCATCACACCCTGGGGGACGTTCTGTTATAAGGTGATGCCATTCGGACTGAATAATGTTGGTGCAACCTATCAACGGGCTATGGTAACATTATTCCACGACATGATCCATAAAGAAATCGAATGTTATGTGGATGACATGATTGCCAAGTCCCTCACAGAAGAAGACTACCTGGTAAATCTGTTGAAGTTATTCAAGCGTCTGAGGAAGTACCAATTGAAGTTAAACCCCAACAAATGCACATTCGGGGTGCGATCTGGTAAGCTGCTGGGCTTTATTGTAAGCGAGAAAGAGATTGAAGTTGACCCTGATAAAGTCAAAGCCATTCAAGAAATGCCTGCACCGAAGACAGAAAAAGAAGTTCGGGGGTTTCTAGGTAGATTGAACTACATTTCAAGGTTCATATCTCATCTTACAGCAACCTGTGAACCTTTATTCAAGTTGTTAAGAAAATAACAAACGGTCAGGTGGAACGAAGACTGCAGAGGGCTTTTGACAAGATCAAGGAATACTTACAAGAGCCTCCAATCCTTATGCCTCCAGTGGAAGGAATACCTCTAATAATGTACTTGACAGTGTTAGAAGAGTCAATGGGGTGTGTGCTGGGCCAGCATGACGAGTCTGGTCGAAAAGAGTATGCAATTTACTACCTAAGCAAAAAGTTTACCGACTGTGAACAACGTTATTCACTGCTCGAGAAAACTTGCTGTGCTTTAGCGTGGGCTGCTCGCCGACTAAGGCAGTATATGTTGACCCACACTACTTTATTGATATCAAAGATGGACCCGGTTAAGTACATTTTTGAGAAGCCAGCTCTTACCGGACGGGTTGCAAGATGGCAAATGATCCTCACAGAATATGACATCCAATACACATCTCAAAAAGCCATCAAGGGCAGTGTATTGTCTGATTATCTTGCTGAGCAACCCATTGATGATTACCAGCCTATGAGATTTGACTTTCCTGATGAAGACATCATGTTCATAAAAGCAAAAGATCATGAAGAGCCTGTTCACACTGAAGGGCCTGACCCTGAAGAAGAATGGACTATGAAGTTTGATGGGGCTGTTAACATGAATGGTCGTGGTGTTGGTGCAGTACTCATTACACCTAAGGGAGTTCACATGCCTTTCTCGGCAAAACTCACCTTTAACTACACTAACAACGAGGCTGAATACGAAGCTTGTATTATGGGTCTTGAGGAAGCCATTGACCTCAGGATCAAGACTTTGACTGTGTTCGGAGATTCAGCTCTGGTAATTAATCAAACCAACGGCAAATGGTACATCCACCAGGATCATCTGATACCTTACAGGGACTATACAAGAAGGTTATTGACTTTCTTCACAACGGTCAAGCTTGAGTATATCCCTCGAGACGAGAATCAATTTGCAGATGCTCTGGCTACCATTTCATCCATGATCAAAGTTCAAACTGCCAACTTTGTGCCTCGGATTGCAGTATCCAGACTCAACAGACCAGCATATGTATTTACAGCAGACACTGTCAAAGATGAGAAGCCTTGGTTCCATGACATTAAATGCTTCTTGGAGGATCAAACATACCCACCTGGGGCATCTTCCAATGATAAGAAGACTCTAAGAAGGCTTGCTAGTAGTTTCTTCCTGAATACTGATGGTTCCCTGTACAAGAGAAACTTTGATATGGTACTTCTCCGGTGCGTGGATAGAACAGAAGCAGACTTGCTGATGCACGAAGGATCCTTTGGTACCCATGCAGGAGGGCATGCCATGGCTAAAACGTTGTTAAGATCAGGCTATTACTGGATCACAATGGATGCCGACTGTTGTGCCTATGCCAGAAAATGCCATAAATGCCAGATCTACGCGGATAAAGTGCATGTGCCTCCCAATCCTCTGAATGTGATGTCTTCACCCTGGCCCTTTGCTATGTGGGGCATTGACATGATTGGCAAGATTGAACCGACTGCTTCAAATGGCCATAGATTCATCCTGGTTGCTATTGACTATTTTACCAAGTGGGTCGAAGCAGCTTCCTATGCAAATGTTACAAGGCAAGTGGTAGCCCGATTCCTGAAGAGAGATATCATCTGTCGGTATGGAGTGCCCGAGCGAATCATTACTGATAATGGTTCTAACTTAAACAACAAAATGATGGCAGAGCTATGCCGGGACTTCAAGATCCAACACCACAATTCTTCTCCTTACAGGCCAAAGATGAATGGCGCCGTTGAGGCGGCTAACAAGAATATCAAGAAGATTGTGCAGAAGATGGTAGTCACCTACAAAGACTGGCATGAAATGCTACCATTTGCCTTGCATGGGTACCGCACATCAATCAGAACATCTACTGGGGCAACACCGTATCAGCTTGTTTATGGTATGGAGGTAGTCCTGCCTGTTGAAGTTGAGTTACCCTCCTTGCGGGTACTAATGGATGTTAAGATGAACGAAGCAGAATGGGTCCGATCCCGATACGAATAACTGAGTCTGATTGAAGAGAAAAGATTGGCTGCAATCTGTCATGGGCAGTTATATCAAAAAAGAATGAAGAAAGCCTTCGATCAGAAAGTCAGGCTCCGAGAGTACCAAGTGGGAGATCTTGTACTGAAAAGACTCCTCCCTCCTCATACAGACCACAGGGGCAAGTGGACTCCGAACTATGAAGGACCATTCGTAGTAAAGAAAGTTTTCTCGGGCGGAGCGCTGATGCTCAACACTATGGATGGTGAAGACTTCCCGTCCCCTGTGAATTCAGATGCAGTTAAAAAATACTTCGCATAAAAAAATGACCCGCTGGACATAAAAACAGAATGTAAGTCCAGGCAAAAATAGGGCATCCCGGCGAGTCAAAAACAGAATAAAAGACTCGGGCAAAAATAAGGGAAATAAACAAAAAATGTACACCCGCTGAGTTGAAAAGCCGCATTGGACAACTCAGGCAAAAATGGGTATCCCGATGGATTGAAAACCCGAAAGGGCGATCCATGCAAAATAAGGGAATAAGCAAACAACTGCATTCTGAATTCGTCTGTATCACTTACAACTTGGTAAGCTTCGAAAGGATCAAGCTTCTTTCAGAATCAGCCTTCTTCAGAAAGCAAGACGAGAAGAACGTCAAAAGTCATACGAGTCATAGCAAAAGGGGAAGCTCCTTGAAGCGTCGTCAACATTGCCAACATCTTGTTTCTCAATTTGTAACAATCTCCTCATTTCAGGGGATCTGTTTCCTTGACTGTATCTCGCCAATTCAGGGCACACAAATTAATAAAATCATATTTTCAGTCATGTTTCGTCTCATACACTTTATTTTCATTTGCAAAATGTCCGATGTCCTTAAAATACTGATTGCATAAATACAAATGCTTTTCTTCTAAAAAATACGTGCTTGCAGGAAATATGCTTACTCCCAGGAGTGTCCAAACTCCTATGATGGAATCCAGTAAGGGATACCTCGGGATTACTTGTGCTTTTCCATGTCTTTTCAGGATTGCAGGCACTCAAAGCACGACATGGGGCATGAAAGCTTCACCCCAGCAAGCTGGCAAATCATTATCTACTCAGTCTATCTCCCAATTAGCACCGGAGATGGTTTTCCCCCAGCTGAGTTGTCAAGTATCATCCTCAGCAGGACCCTTACAAAAATCTCCAGGAAGACCTTCTCATGGTCTTTCTTCTTCCCCAGCCGAGTTGCCATCTACTATTCCTCCGCAGCCAAGTGTCAAAGCCGGAGAACCATCTCCCCACGAAGTTTCGGCCTCTATCCAGAAGAGCAACGCCCCGAGGTCTCATAACAGAGTGAAGAAAGCTTCTTCAAACCCCAGCTGAGTCCCTTACTACCAAGGATAGGTCTATCAGTGACCTATTTCCCCAAACAGAGTCATACACCCTATCAGATCTACCAATGATCTTACCCCCAGCTGGGATGTCCATTTCAAGTAGATCGGCCAGAGATCTTCGCAGTAACGGGATCCGAATCCCGGATCGGTATTTTTGCATAATCATAGCATTCGTATCATATTCTCCCCACAGAGCGTAGCATTCCGTCTAATACGGAGCATTACGGTAAAAATCAAACATATTGCATAATCATAAGCCATGTTCTGAATCGAACACTTGTGAATACCGACAATCCGTCAGCGATATACAGAAAGCTCCCCAAAATCCCCACCAGAGAGCCAAAGCATTTGCCTTACACTCATAAATACATACACAATTCCTTGACACCCGTCCGTGTCATCATTCCACAGTAAAGTCGCCCGAGCATTCTTTACAAACAGACCATTTGTATTACAAATACTTCGTGACACCCGCCCGTGTCATACCCCCAGCAAAAAGCCAAAGCGTCTCCTTGCACTCACAGATACATATATACAGATTCCATGACACCCGTCCGTGTCACTTTCCCTAGCATAGTTGCCTGAACACTTTGTAAACCATACACTTGTTTATAATACACTTTTCTCTTTCTTGACACTCGTCCGTGTCACTCTCACCAGCAAGTTAAACACTCATCGGTACACCACTCATACTTGTCACTCATACAGATACTCGTCCGTATCTTGCATACACCACCTATATCCCCTCAGATTCGATACTCGTCCGTGTTCGTTGTTAACCAGTTGATACTCGTCCGCATCATCATCTCAGAACATGCGTCAAGCGTTTGTTTCTACCTGATACTCGTCCGTATTATAGTCTTAAGGATGCTCGTCCGCATCTTTAATCCATACACGTGTCAAACACTTATGTCTTCTTGAATTTAGACACTCGTCTGTGTCTACTATTCCCCAGAAGAGTCCCCGCGGAATCAATACTCGTCCGTGTTCGTTGTTAACCAGTTGATACTCGTCCGTATCATCGTCTCTGAACATGTGTCAATTTTGCTTCTATCTGATACTTGTCCGTATCATAGTCTTAAGGATGCTCGTCCGCATCTTTAGTCTATACACAGTGCCAAAACACTTATACCTTTCATTTTCTTGGATGTAAACACCCGTCTGTGTTTACTATTCCCCAGCAAAGTCTCCAACAAAGCTTGTTGAACTATTTCCTTTTATCTGGCATTCGTCCTATGTCATGATACCCTTTCGGCAGCCGTACCCTGCCAGGTGATCGTCCTTCACCTTTGGATGACCGTCCTTCATCCTTTCCCCAGCGGAGTCTCTATTCATTAGACCCCTTCAATCCGACATTCGTCCTATGTCGTGATTTTTAGCAGCCGTCCCCTACTAGGTGATCGTCCTTCACCTCTTGATGATCGTCCTTCATCATTTTATCCGATGGCCGTCCCCATCGTTGATCTTGTTATCTGACATTCGTCCTATGTCATGATAAACCTCGAGAGCAGCCGTCCCCTGCTAGGTGATCGTCCTTCACCTCTTGATGATCGTCCTTCATCATGCTCATCCGATGGCCGTCCCCATCGTCGACCTTTTATCCGGCATTCGTCCTATGTCGCGATACTTTCGGCAGCCGTACCCTGCCAGGTGATCGTCCTTCACCTTAGATGACCGTCCCTCATCTTATCCCCATCGGAGCAGCCGTCCCCTGCTAGGTGATCGTCCTTCACCTTTGATGACCGTCCCTCATCATTTTTTCATTTATTCTTTAACCCGATGGCCGTCCCCGTCGTGGTCCCTTTCCCTTTTCCTGATGATCGACCTTCATCAGTTTAGCCCGATGGTCGTCCCCATCGTTATTTACATTACTTTATGAACTTGATGACCGTACCTCATCATTTATTTCATTTATTCTTACCTCTAATCCCCAGAGAATCTCATAGCTTTGCTTGATGGCCGTCCCCATCATAGTCTCTTATATCCCCAGCTAGTCGGCCGTCCCCGTCTTTGCTTAATTTCCCGCATCTTCCCCAGCGTGTCGGTCGTCCCCATCATAGTCTCTTATATCCCCAGCTAGTCGGCCGTCCCCGTCTTTGCTTAATTTCCCGCATCTTCCCCAGCGTGTCGGTCGTCTCCGTCATTGCTATATCCCCAGCAGTCGTCCTCTGCTCGACGGTCGTCCTCCGCCGCCCGCACTTTATAATCATACTTTATTTTCTTTACAATCTATATCCCTTTTCTTCTTCATTCTGTGAGTGCAAATTTTGGACTGTCTTTGGTATTCAACCACAAGTTATCTTGACAGCCTGTTAAGCCGTTGCTTACGTCCTGCACAGCTAACTCATGCTTGAATAGGGGCAGCTGTAAACACCCCAAATTTGCCCTCACCCATTCACACCATGGCTTGTGATCTTTTCATATACATAAACTCAACCATAGCATCTCATACCACATTTTTGATTCACTGCATTGCTTCTAAGTCATCTGCATCTAGGGTTTGTGATCTGAGCAATCCAAGAGCTTCTTGAGCCACTCCAAAGGTTTTCAATCACTTCAAAGGGGTCCATGTATGTTCAAGCATCATATTATATCCTCACAAAGTCAAGAAAATCAAAGAATCACAAGAACTGAGATTGGCATGGAAGCAGAGCCAGGTTTAACTGCACAGATGACCTAGAATTAGGGTTTTGGTTTCAAAGGCCATAACCCCAAATTTTTTGGTCATTCTTGTTTCTATTGGTCTCTATATGGTATAGGGATCATGCATATCAATTTTCATGAAGAAATTCCATGGGGAAGGCATCTGATCAAGAGTTGACTTTTTGGGCAAGTCAGTGCAAAATCAGGGCATCTGAGGCCCCCAATGACCCAACCAAAGGGTGTTCTTCATAATTTTGATGGTGTATGATCTTTATTTGATCATAGAAGATGTTGGAAGGTCACAAATTTGAAGAATTCCAAGCCATTTGCAAAGTTGACTTTTTGAGAAAATGACTTGTAATGGAAAATTGCCATTTTGGGAAACTTTTTCAACCCTTGCTTTTTGATTCAAAAATGCTTCAAATGGGAAAACTTTGGTCATGGAAGTTGTAGAATGGATCATTCCCTTTTCAAAAAGTACAAGAACTCATTCTAATTCATTTTGGATCAAAAGTTATGGCTTGTCAAAGTTGGGAAAAATCACATAATTTCAAGTTTTCTACCAAAGAGGCAAAGTTGCAAAACCACTTGCCAAGGCAAATTGAGCTTTCAAATGGACTTCTAAACTTCACACAAACATGAACCAATGTCTAAAAGTCAGATTGCATCAAGAGTTTGCTCATTTTTATGACTTGTGGATCAAGAAACTTCAAAAGGGCCAAAGATGAACAAAGTTGCAAAACTTCACTCAAACCCTAATCCACTTGCTTGCTGACTTCAGAATTGATCCTAGGGCTCTCCACACTTCTTGCTGCGCAGGACACCCCTCTTGTCCTTGGCTAGCCATGAGCCCATACCTCTCTTACACAAAGCTTGACTTTTTTGCAAAAGACCCATACCAATCACAATAGGGCACACCAACTCCACAGACCTATCCATGAGTGATAAGTGGACCAAAACCAGCTCAACACATAACACAATTCATGCTGAAGCTCTCTCATAACCATAGTTCCAAGTTTATGCTCCATATGCAAAACCTTTCGAAACACACTCCATAGCCTTCAAACACAAAAACAAACTTCACCATTGATCTCAACATGTTCCACTGATCACAAACCAACCATTGAAACAGCCTGAAACTCACTGAAGTCAAAACATGATCCTCACCCCTCACTGAACAGAACTTCTGCAATCTCCCAAATCACCCATCAACAAAAGTTTTGAAGCATTCCATTGAGCTCAGGGGGACCAGAGGAGTCGGTTTGCATAAGAAAAAGGCTCAGAAAGCTCCAATTCGAAGAACTTCAGTTCAGGTATCCATCAAGAACAAATTTTCCAGAACTTCATTTACTTGTTATAAATTGATTCTACATGTTATCCTGATCATCATGATGTGTTTAAAAATGAAAATAGTGGAGTATTGAGTATGTATGAGTTGTCTGAAAGTTTCTGACCTAAAATTACTTTGCTTCGATTTGCATTGTTGGTGAATAAGAAATGAGTTTTGATTGGGGGTTTTGATTCAGTGATGAATGGGGTTTGATTCTGGGCAGAGAGATTTCATTTTCGTTGCTTGGAGAGAGAGATAAGGTATTGGACTCGTCGGAGAAGACGACCGGAACACTGTTCCGGCCGTCTGAGAGTCATTAATGATAATTAGGGTTTAGTGGTGAGTTTGAATCTGGAGCGTAGGATGAGGCTTCCCGCGCGTGTTTCAATGGCTCAGATCATGTCATTAGCCCTAATTCCTGATTATTTAGTTTAATTATAATTAATTAGCTCAGGAGAGATCCAGGCCATTCATTAGCGCGCCAGTCAACCATTAACCCTCAGCTTTGAATCTAGAGCATTGGATCTGATTACTTCTTCATTTATTTATTTTTATTTCATTTTATTTGCATTTTATTTATACGAATTTTTAAAAATAGTAAAAAACATCAAAAAATTCTGAAATTTTTTATCCAAGCTTTAATTAATTTTCAGAACACAAAAATATTTTTATTTTTATTTTTTGCATTAAAAATTATTTTTAAATCATTTAAAAGTTTATTCTTAATTAATTAATGAAAATTAATTAATTAAAAATACTTTTGGGTATTTAAAAATCACAAAAAAATTCACGTAGCATTTGGAAGCATTTAGAAACATTGTCCAACTCTCAAACCAAATTTCTTTTTTGATCTTGATGCCTTTTGATAATTTTCTTTGGAATTAATTTCATTTAAAGGCAATATTTTGTTTCAAACTTCAAAAATTCATTTCTGCCTAACCATTGAGAGTTGGACAATGATTCTTTTGGCATTGCATCTTGCATAACATGTAGTTTATAGGATAAAATTGGCATGAATTGATCTTGCATTTTCAATTTGTTTGGAATTTTTCTTGACAAGATACCTCAAAACCCTAGCAATCTTAGGAAATTCATAACTCTCACTAGGTTAAGAGTTGGATCCCCTCCTTTGGGCAGTGAGTTTGTATAGGTTTAGGGTTCCTTTGATTGCATTTTCAAATTTTTATCATGTCATATGCTTCTGGTTTTAGATTTTTGCTTTGTATGTTGCATATAACCCTAATTTGTGCTTTCCTTTGCATCCATATTTCATTTGCTTGCATTCAATGACTTGCCATGACATTTTGTGCATCCATTTGATTCATAAGACATCTTAGGACATATTAGAATCATGTTTGATCATTGCATCTTTCATTTGCCATGTTATATGTCCATTGCATTTCATAACTTTTCATGAACATCCATGGTTCAAAACATGCTTCTCTTGCATCCATATGTTTGTATGATCATCCTCATGCCTTGTTTCATGTTTGCATCATCTCTTAGCATCATTAACATCATGTATTTGCTTCTGACTTTGTCTTGCATCATGCCATTTCATCTCATTTGCATTGCATTTCATTTCTTTCACTAACTTTTCAGGTGGTAAGTTACTTTGAGAAGTGAATTTGCCTTCACTTCTCATGTTCTCTTTTCATCTCTTTCACTTCCCTTGCTGCATTTTGTATGTGTTTTTGGATTGAGCTTTATCATCCTTGTTCATCTTACTTTCTTCCTTCAAGCAACTTGTCTTCTTAAGAGAAGCAAGTTGTTTTGCTTCTCTTTGCTCCTTTCATCTGTTTCCTTCCTGGTGGTTTCTCTGAAGATCTTCTTGTAAACCTCATTAACCCTAGGAACAACCAAGCATGACAATAATTAGGGTTTGATTAGTCCCCCATTTAGCTTTTACCTTTGTGTCATCATTGAGTCTTCTTTTCTCATCTCATAATCAGGGACTAAACCCTAAAGGCTTTAAGGCTTTGTGATTAAGCTTATGCCTGCATCCTTCTATTAGGATGGAGTGTATAACTTAAATCCTAAGTGTTAAACCCTTAATGTGTTTAAATCCTTTAATCAATTCATCTAATAATCATCAAGACATCAAGCTTGTAACTTGGGCCTTGCATTAGGGTTCTAATTCTTCCTTAATTGGTTAAGAAGGACTAACCCTAGTGTTAATGGACAAGTCCCCCTCAAGTTGTCTTACAAACCATAAAAATCATTTCTTCATCTTATCATTAACTAAAATCCATCTAATAAAGGCTTTGTTTTGTCATGAGGTTAATCCCTAATCATGGATTAAGTTGAGGAGTCTTCCTCAGCTTAAGCATTCTCATCTATTATCCTTCTATTAGGATGGTGTAATGAGTCTGTTTAATCCCTGATTATGGCTTAGTCTCATTACTTAACACTAAACAAAAACAACAAAAACATCTAAATAATCACAAGTAGGTTAATGATCTTAATCCTACATCAGGGTAATTAAGTGTGAGATGCTGACTTCACACTTAAGGTATTCTCATTACCCCTAATCAGAGGGAAGATGTGATGAGTTTACTAACCCATTGGTTTAGGCTTAAGCTCATTTTCTTATGACAAACTTCAAAGAGCAATAAAAGATTGAAAACTCAAAAAAACAAACAATAATCGTCTCCTCCGGGATTCTTTTCTCACCTCATTCACTCACAAACGAGAACTTGCTTCTTCCGTCTAATGCAAGACAGTTAGCACCTGAGCCAGACAGGTCATACACTTGAGCATAGACAAGTAAGCAGTTCACAAGTCAATTTACCTTTCAGTCTCTTCGAGTCGAACTACGGTGTTCTGACTTCCTCATTGCACGAGAGGATACGTAGGCATAACTTAACAGTTATCAAACAAAAGTCTCTGTATATTCCCCCTCTTTCCAGCATTATTCTTTAAGCCTCATAGTCTTGAGCATTTCATTCTTGTTCTTACACTGGCACTTCTTCTATACACTTCACATTTCTTTTACACTGACACTTGCATTCTTTCCAGCTTTGATACACAAATTGCACTGACACTACCCCTTTAAAACACAAATCTTTTAAGCGTGGATCCCGTCGAGTACGGCGGACAATCTGGGTGCTAATACCTTCCCAGGTTGTAACCAACCCCCTTTCTCAGTCTCTCTGGTTCGCAACCGTCTTATCCATATCTGTCTAGGTCTATGCAGCATTACCTTTCCTTCGGGATAAAATGCCTAGCTGGCGACTCTTTTCTTTTCCTCTTTCGCCGACCGTTCGCGTCTGTACCCCTTCTGACCTTAGGTGTCATTTTGGTGGGAGCGACACTCACCAGTCCATAGAGTAATACTGATGATATGTTGTATATGCTTGAGTGGGCTTAAAGATGCCACTTGGAGGAACTGGAGATGGGCTTAGAGATGCCATCTGAATGAACTGGAGATGGGCTTATAGACGCCATTTGGAGAGAGGTTCTTCAAATATACTTCTTGGAGAATAAGGTAGTCCAAAGTATGAAGATATAGCTTTTGGGAAGATAAACAACGTCCCGACATTACCTTTGGGAAGATAAACAACGGCCCAAGGTAAGGTTATGACTTTTGGGAAGATAAACAACGGCCCAAAGTCATGATAGCTTTCAGGAGGATAAACAACGTCCCGAGGTAACAGAATAACTTTTGGGAAGATAAACAACGACCCAAAGTTATGATAGCTTTCAGGAGGATAAACAACGTCCCGAGGTAATGGAATAACTTTTGGGAAGATAAACAACGGCCCAAGGTTATGATAGGGTACTTGGGAAGATAAACAACGGCCCAAGGTGATGATAGCTTTCAGGAGGATAAACAACGTCCCGAGGTATAAGTCTGACTTTTGGGAAGATAAACAACGACCCAAAGTCATGATAGCTTTCAGGAGGATAAACAACGTCCCAAGGTATAAGTCTGACTTTTGGGAAGATAAACAACGACCCAAAGTCATGATATCTTTCAGGAGGATAAACAACGTCCCGAGGTATAAGTTGTTGATGTAGTTTGTCTGCTGGAGAATTAATCTGAAAAACAAGATTAGTTCGATGCAAATATCCTAATGTATATAACATTCTGCAAAATAGTATTAGTTTATGCATTATGTATGCATGTATAGTATGATGCACTGAAGTAATGAATTATGTATTTATGAATATGTATGTTATGGTAGGATGTAAATGATGTATGTATGAATCACGCAGCCTGAAGCGTCTGAAAATCTTCGTATAACAACTGCTGGCCAGGGAAAATAAATCCCAATTTGTTGCTAAAGAATATAAGAAACTCGTTCCCGTCTCGTTTGATAGTACGGTATACATAACCTCCCGTCTTCGTTTGATAGTACGGTATACGTAACCTCCCGTCTTCGTTTGATAGTACGGTATACATAACCTCCCGTCTTCGTTTGATAGTAAGGTATCCATAACCTCCCGTCTTCGTTCGTCGTACTCCTATTGGAAGAATAAATTCCCGACTATCCGTATGAGGATAAAAGAGATGGATATAAATTCCAGGGGAGATGTGACTCGAAGTACTTATGAAGATGGATTTGCCCTACTGGGGGACTTGTAGTTGTCTTGTGGGAATGAACCGGCGAAGCTTCGTTGAAATCCTTCCCTCGTTCGTCCTTAGTAAATACTATTACTGCATTTTCATGCATTTCTGGTAAACATCAATCATATTAAGCATTAATGCATTTCTGGTAAACATCAATCATATTCAAAAGCATACATACATTCAAACACAACCAATGGACGTTTCGCTTATGTAAATAGGGTAAAAGTAAATCTGGATTCAAAGATGGAATTTTATTTATATCACAAAGTGACCCGTACATGGGTAAGTTTGTACAAGGAGACAGAAATCCTAGTAAGAGGAATTCGTCATAACAATTTTTTACAAAACAAGGAAAATCAGCTGTGTGGGAAATAATCCTATTGAGTTTCAATTCTACTATTGCCATTATCTTCAAGTATCTCATCTTCTGCTGTTGAGACGGAACAATTGGATTGAGCTTTAGCTGTTCGAGCTTGAGTAAGTAGCACAACTGGTAGTAGTTACATGGGTGATCCAAACGAGACATAGTCATACACTTTAATCCCTAACTTTTTCCTGGATTGCCCTTTCAGGTTTTCAATCCACCGGGATACCCTTTTTTGCCCAAGCCGCCTTTTCAGGTTTTCGACTTGCCGGGTGTACATTTTTTATATATATCCCTAATTTTTGCCCGAACCCTTTTGGTTCGCCGGGATGCCCTTATTTTTGCCTAGGCCAGTCAACCTAGCGGGTCTCTTTTTATGCGTAGTATTTTTTAACTATGTCTGCGTTTACAGGCTGTGGAAAATCTTCACCATCCATAGTAGTAAGTATCATGGCACCTCCTGAGAATACTGTCTTGACTACAAATGGCCCTTCATATGTAGGAGTCCACTTGCCCCTAGGATCACCCTGTGGTAGTATGATACGCTTGATTACTAAATCACCAACCTGATATACCTTAGGCTTAACCTTCTTGTTGAAAGCCTTGATCATTCGTTTCTGATACATCTGGCCATGACAAACTGCTGCTAACCTCTTCTCATCAATCAAATTTATCTGGTCAAGTCGAGTCTGAATCCACTCATCTTCATCCAAGCCTGCATCCTTCATGATTCTCAAGGAGGGTATCTGAACTTCAATGGGCAGTACTGCTTCCATACCGTAGACTAAGGAGAATGGGGTTGCCCCTGTTGAAGTACGTATTGTAGTACGATAACCATGAAGAGAAAATGGTAACATCTCATGCCAATCCTTATAAGTGACAGTCATCTTCTGTAGAATCTTCTTAATGTTCTTATTAGTAGCTTCTACTGCCCCATTCATTTTCGGACGATACGGAGAAAAGTTGTGATGCTTAATCTTGAACTGCGTGCAGAGATCAGTAATCATAGTGTTGTTCAGATTAGAGCCATTGTCAGTAATAATCCTTTCAGGGATGCCATACCTACATATGAGATTATTCTTAATGAATCGAGCCACCACATTCTTAGTAACAGATGCAAATGAAGCTGCCTCTACCCACTTTGTAAAGTAATCAATAGCAACCAGGATGAAACGATGCCCATTAGAAGCAGTAGGCTTGATCTCACCAATCATATCAATGCCCCACATGGCAAAAGGCCAAGGAGCAGTCAACACATTCAAAGGTGATGGAGGTACATGTACTTTATCAACATAGATTTGACACTTGTGACACGTTCTGGAATGTTGATAGCAGTCAGCGTCCATGGTAGACCAATAGTAACCTGCTCTCAAAATCTTCTTTGCCATAGTATGGCCACTAGAATGAGTGCCAAAGATCCCATCATGCATATCTTCCATAATCTCTGTTGCTTCCTTCTTATCCACACAACGAAGCATAGTTGAATCATGATTGCGTTTGTACAGAATTCCATTACTCAAAAAGAACTTAACATAAAACCTTCTCAGGAACTTCCTATCTTTGACAGATGCCCCTTCAGGAAATTCCTGAGCTTCAAGATATCTTTTCACTTCATAGAACCAAGGCTTCTCTTCTGCTTCTTCAGTGCCAATCTCATTGCAGTATGCAGGCTTCTCAAATCTGTCAATAGTAATCTTGGGAGCTTCATCATCCCAGCTGATCTCAAACATGGATGCCATGGTGGCTAGTGCATCTGCCAACTGATTTTCTCTTCGTGGAATGTGTCCAAAGGTAATCTCTTTAAAATGTGGGATCAAAGACAACACATGCTCTCTGTAAGGAATGAGGTTATCATGCTTGGTATCCCAATCTCCTTTAATCTGACTTACTACCAGGGCTGAATCTCCATACATGTCAAGGAACTGAATCTTCATATCAATGGCAACTCTTATACCCAGGATACATGCCTCATACTCAGCCATGTTATTAGTACAATAGAAACAAAGTCTTGCAGTAATCGGGGTATGAAAACCTTCAGGGGAACTGATCACAACACCAACACCATTACCAAGTGCATTAGAAGCTCCATCAAAAACCATAGTCCATCGGGATCCTTGTTCAGGTCCGTCATATTGTCCAGGTTCTTTGGTAATAATCATAATATCTTCATCAGGGAACTTAAAACTCATTGACTGGTAATCATCCACTGCTTGATGAGCCAAATGATCAGCTACAACACTTCCTTTAATTTCCTTCTGAGTAGTATACTGTATGTCATATTCTGTTAAGATCATTTGCCATCTTGCTATTCGTCCGGAGAGAGCAGGTTTCTCGAATATGTACTTGATTGGATCAATCTTCGAAATCAATAAGGTAGTATGAGTCAACATATACTGTCTTAGTCGGCGAGCAACCCATGCCAAAGCACAACAAGTTTTCTCGAGCAGTGAGTATCTTGTTTCACAGTCGGTAAACTTTTTGCTAAGGTAGTAGATTGCCTGCTCTTTTCGACCAGACTCGTCATGTTGCCCTAACACACACCCCATTGAGTTGTCTAATACTGTTAAGTACATGATCAAGGGTCTTCCATCAACTGGTGGCATCAAAATTGGTGGTTCTAGCAGATACTTCTTGATTTCATCAAAGGCAATCTGGCACTCATCATTCCATTCCATCACCTGATATTTCTTCAACAACTTGAAGATTGGCTCACAGGTGGCAGTTAATTGGGAAATAAATCTTGCAATGTAATTCAATCGTCCCAAGAAACCTCTTACTTCCTTCTCAGTACGGGGAGCTGGCATCTCTTGTATAGCTTTCACTTTCGCAGGATCTACTTCAATACCTTTTCCACTAACAATGAAACCCAGGAGCTTACCAGATCTAACTCCAAAAGTACACTTGTTTGGGTTCAATCTCAACTTGTATTTCTTCAACCTCTCAAACAAATTATGCAAATGATCAAGATGTTGTTCTTCATTCTGGAACCTGGCTATCATATCATCCACATACACCTCTATCTCATGATGAATCATATCATGAAACAAAGCCACCATAGCACGCTGATATGTTGCCCCTGCATTCTTCAAACCAAATGGCATCACTTTATAGCAAAAGGTGCCCCACTATGTAACAAATGTTGTCTTCTCCATATCTTCAGGTGCCATCTTGATTTGATTGTAACCAGAGAAACCATCCATAAAAGAGAATACCTTATGCTAAGCAGTGTTGTCTACCAGAACATCAATATGAGGAAGTGGAAAGTCATCTTTGGGGCTGACCTTGTTCAAATCCCTGTAGTCTACACACATACGTACCTTACCATCTTTCTTAGGTACCGACACCACATTTGCAACCCACTGAGGATAAGAAGTCACAGCTAAGAACCTTGCATCAAACTGTTTCATTACCTCAGCCTTAATCTTCTCTGACATCTCAGGACGCATGCGACGAACCTTCTACTTCTTTGGACGACAATCTTCTTTTACCGGTAAACGGTGAACCACAATGTCTGTATCCAACCCTGGCATATCTTCATAAGACCAAGCAAAGATCTCTACGTAGTCATGTAACATCTGAATCAGCCTGCTCTTGACACCATCCTCTAAGTCAGCCCATATCTTGACTTCTTTCCTGTTTTCTTCAGTTCCCAAGTTCACAACCTCGACTGGCTCTTCATGTGGCTGTATAGCTTTCTCTTCTTGTTGTAACAACCTAGCAAGCTCTACAAGTACTTCACAATCGTCCTCATTTCCGTCTTCAGCTTGATAGATCAGATTCTCGAAATTATAATTGGCAATAGTAGAACTGTTATCAATAGGATCCAGAGTGGATAAGGATATGCATTTTAGTGATGTGGGTGTGTGTAAGAACACATAGCTGATAAAACAAAAATAAAAGAAAAAAAAGACAAGGAACACAATATTTACGAAAACGAAACGTCCACTGATTTTTATTGAATGAAGTATGCAAATGAAATGACATCCCGTAACAAGCACACCATTGTGCCCCGGGTAAGGCACACGGCTTAGGAGTTTAAAATGTTCAAAAATTACAAACTTTAAAACTAACAACACAGTAATAGTATTTACTCCCGACTAAAGGAGATAGGAATAACATCTTCAGCTTTCCAATTATTGAGCCCAACACCCACAGTAGGAAAAATCCAAGCATCCAAGTTGTAGCCTTCATCATAGTCACCCACAACATTGATCTGATTCTTCATAATCCCCTGATTGGTGATACGAACAGCACGAGCACGACGAACAGCCTTCTGGGACTCTGCAGTGAAACCCAAACCAAATTTGTCAGACTTGTAAGGAATGTCAGGAAGCTGACCCCAAATAGTACAACCACCTTCATCCACCACAGCTCTAGCATCCTTGAGGGAGGCCATTGTAGGAGGTACTCTGGTGACCACAGGAACTTTCTTGACAATAGGAGGAGCTTCATAATTATTAACAAACCAAGGAACCACTTCGAACGTCTGGCACAGAGTTTCAACATATTCACCTTCCATTTCAAGATATTTAAAGGTGTTCACATGGCTAACTATATATCCTTCCTCTCTGTAAACAGTGACAATTTTTCCTTCTACCGGATATCTCAGCTTCTGATGTAAGGTGGAGGTTACATCACCTGCCCCATGGATCCAGGGACGCCCAAGCAAACAAGAATACGAAGGACGAATATCCATCACATAAAAAGTAGCATTGAAAACCTGAGAGCCTACTTTTATTGGGAGATCAATCTCTCCATGCACCACTCTTCTCGATCCATCAAAAGCCTTCACTACTATATTACTGGGCTTCAACACAGCATCTTCAGGACTAAGCTTATTCAGAACTTCTTTGGGCAACACATTCAGCGAAGAACCATTGTCTATTAACACATGTGATAGAGTAGTGCCCCTACATTCAATAGAGATATGCAGAGCCCTGTTATGATCCACTTGGACGGAGTCAAATCAGCATCGGAGAAACCTAAACTATTATCATAGGTCAAGTGTGCCACACAATTCTCAAACTGGTCTACAGAAATCTCATTTGGTACGTGAGCAGTCTTCAAAAATTTGATCAAGGCTTTGGCATGAGCCTCAGAACACAATAATAAAGACAACATAGAAATCTTGGAGGGAGTATGCCCTAATTGATCAACAATGTCATAATCACTCTTGTGAATGATCTTTAATACTTCTTCCATCTGCTTAGCAAGATCATCAGCAACTGGCACATTAGCTTGTACTGGTTTAATAACAGGACCTTTGCCCCGAGCATCAGCAGTAGAGGTAGTAGTTGGAGTAACTGTATTCTTGGAAACAACCGGAGAAGAGAAAACTCTTCCACTTCGTGTGATC
This sequence comes from Lathyrus aphaca, assembly GCA_963966055.1. NCBI lineage: Eukaryota > Viridiplantae > Streptophyta > Magnoliopsida > Fabales > Fabaceae > Lathyrus > Lathyrus aphaca. The sequence goes on along the minus strand of OZ014519.1, from coordinate 731,975,854 downwards.
TTACTAGATCCAGCAATATTGTCAACATCAAGGTTTTTATCAGTAACAAGTGTCTCAGTTAAGGGTTCCTGCTTAACACCATGAATATAAACATCGGACCCATAATGCCAAGACACAGCTTTATCAGAAGTATACGAAATAGGACCAGGAGTGGTAATGATCATAGGAGCCACTCTAGCTTCAGCAACAATCTTCACAGGGCCTTCAGCAGTAATCTTAATTAGACCCTTATGAGTGATTTTGATAGGGCCCTTAGAAGTAATTCTTACCGGCACTTTATCAACCATATCCACCACTTCAACCTTTGCACCTTTAGTTATATGATCAACCATACTCTCCACAGAAGGTGGGGTTCTCTCAAATACTATGGTATAATTATTCATGAGGCGTTGAATTCCGTCTTTCAACTTCCAGCAGCTATCCGGCTTATAAGCACAATATAAACAATCTTCACGACAACCTGGAAAGAACCCAGCTTGTACCAACTTCTTCTTAATAACAGACAATGGTGTAGTCAACTCTGCAACTGAGGAAATATGTGAAACTCCATCAATGGCATTGACGGTCTTCTCATGATTTGGCATGGGAGCAGTAATCACATTTGGAGTACCCGGAGGGTCAAACTCAATTTCTCCAGCATCAATCATATCCTGAATCTTATTCTTCAATACCCAGCAACTATTGGTATCATGTCCCTGACAATTTGAATGATATGCACATCGTGCATTAGGATTGTACCTGGGAGAGGTAACATTGGGATTCTGAGGAGGATCCCTCAAAGTGATAAGTTCACCCTTCAACAAGTGTTGCAAGGCTTGGGCCAATGACATGTTGATTTTAGTGAACTGTCTTCGGGCCCTCTGTTGATTTCCCTGTGGTGGCTCTGGTGTTGCAGGAGTTGGATTGGAGATATGAACTGCACTCACAGACTGATGCCTCCTATTACGATCAGGTTGACCATAAACAGCATTTGACTCTTTCTTCCCACTAGGAGGCTTCTTTGCAGTACTTGATGAAGAAACACCCACTTGGATCTTGCCACTCCTTATACCACTTTCTACGCGCTCTCCTGTCATTATCAACTCAGTGAAGCCAGATGATGAGCTTCCAATGAGATGACTGTAAAAAGGACCATTTAACGTACACATGAACATATCAACTAACTCCCTGTCAGTTAGAGGGGGTTGCACTCTTCCAGCCAAATCTCTCCACTTCTGGGCATACTCCTTGAAATTTTCTTTAGCACCCATAGACATGCTCTGTAGTTGCATGCGGGTAGGGGCTAGATCAGCATTGTATTGATATTGCTTATAAAAGGCTTCAACAAGATCATTCCAATCACGGATGTTGAAACTCTCCAACTGATAGTACCATTCCAATTGAGCTCCAGATAAGCTCTCTTGGAAGAAATGGATCCACAACTTCTTATCAGCAGTATGGGGTTGGATTCTCCGGACATAAGACCTCAGATGCAGCTTGGGACAAGAGACACCATCATAAACTACGAAAGTAGGAACCTTGAAACCAATGGGTATGACCACCCCAGATATCAAACTCAGGTCTTCAAAATCCAGCCCAGAAGACTTCTGCAATTCCATAGCATCCATTCTATCTACCAGCATCTTGAACTTATCTTCATTAGGCTCATGATAGTAGTTAGCTTCAGAATCAGAGTCCCCCATTGTATTATGGAGACTGCCTCCCTCTTTCTCAGACTCTTCAGACTCATAATCTTCAACCTGTTCTTTGGTCTTGATAGGACCTCTGAACCTTCTTCCCATGTTGATTAGGCCTCCTGACCTTCTAGTCTTCTTAGTCTTCTTGGCCAGCAGTGTCTTCAATTCATCCTGCCCCTAGGACAAGTTCAGGATCAGCTCTTGGAACTGTGCATTTTGTGCCTAGAGATCTTTAACTGTTTGTTCAAGAGCCATTGCTGAAATAAACAGCGAAAAGATAAGAAACCTGTGCATAAGAAACCTGTGATGCAATGATATGGTGTATAAATGCGTATGCAATGTTTTCAAGGACCGCAGGATTTAAATTTGCTTAAACAATTAAGAAAGTAAACTTTTATTAGTAATAAATTTGTTTGCCCTTTGGGCTTACAAAATGAAATGAAATAAATACAAAAGATGGGGTTTTAAGTCTCCCATGGACGTTTCCTCTTTGTGTTGAGGTATGAGTTGAGATTCCGCTCCTCGTGAAGTTGTTTTGTTAGCTCCAAGATTCTTTCTTGACTTGCTTTGTAATGAGCCTCGAAAGTATCCCTTTGCTCCTTCAACTGGATCCAGGATCTCTGTAAGTCTTCCATGTCAGTGGGCATGTCTGGGTGAAGGATGGTATAAGAAGTATCCCCTTCAGCAACAGGCTCCATAGTAACTGGCAGGATGGCAGGATATGGCATCATGAGAGTCTGAGCACGAGATCGCACCCATCTGAGGTAAGCTTCCATAGGAATAGTGTACTTAGGCTCCAGAGTCTTGCTGTCAACCTTGTTCACTTTTCCCCATGCTCGTATGAATCTTTGACGGTAACCTTGCAGATCGTTGTCGTAGTCAAACACAATACCCTGAATCAACATGTCATGAGGACCATCACTCCGAGCATAACCAAACTGTCGTAAAGCTAAGGAAGGGTTGTAAGTAATGCCTCCTCTTATGCCTAGAAGTGGCACATTAGGAAACTCCCCACAATGCTCAATGATAATGACATTCTCCATAGATCTGGAGCACCAATGAATATCTGAATGAGAGAGTGACATGATCCTTTTAGACCACCTGAACCCTTATTCATTCTTCATCACTGAGCGAGGAAGGTGAGAAATAAACCACCTAGATAGTAGAGGTATGCAGCACATCAAAGTTCCTCGTGCCTTTGTAGTACGAGTAGGAAGAGAGTGCAAGATGTCTCCAAGCAATGTAGGCACTGGATTGTGACTCAGAAATATGTTGATGGCGTGAATGTTTATGAACTGATCTGGATTGGGGAACAACACTAAGCCATAAATCAACAAGGCTAAAATCTCCTCAAAAGCATCATAGCTCATAGCCTTCAAGAACACTTAAGCCTTATCCATTAATACCTTAGCAAGAATACCCTTAACTCCGCTTCTCGTTTCTAGAACAATGTCAGACTTCTTCAGATGTAGAGCTGCAGCAATAACTTCAGATTTAGGCTCTTTTTCCAAGCCTCTGAATGGTTTCTGATCAAGTACAGGTATACCCAGAAGCTTAGAGAATTCCTCCATGGTAGGAACCAGCTGGTAGTCAGGGAATGTGAAGCAATGGTGTTTAGGATCAAAGAACTGAAACAGAACACTCATCATGTCTTCATTGAACCCTGAAGTAACTAGATCCAGTAGATGACCATGTCTCTTGATGAATTGGGAGTTTTCAGACACTTGAGAAACCAAATCTTTAAGCTTAGGAGGTATGCCTACAAAGTTGATCCTGATAGTGTTTCTACGAGCAGAAGCCATGACCTGCAACAAAGAACAAAGATAAATCCTTTGGTCCTTGAAATGGTTAGTGAAAATGCTATGCTTATGATGCATGATGATGTTATGATGTTATGTTCAATCACAAACATGTGGCACACACAAACAAGTCACACAATAGTCCTAGGTTTGAAGGCTTACATGAGGTTTAAAGGTAAATACCCTCCCCTGAAGTTTAGTTGGTTCATCCTGTCCTACAAAAGTAACCAGGTTCTAAGGGATCTCAATATCATTGATCCTTCACAAGGGTGGATGTTCAATAGGCAACTTACTTGCCAACCAAAACCCTCCAAGTTTAGAATCTCAATGAGTGTAGCATCGAGTATCAACCAACTTCAGTCTTCACCAAAGCCGGTTATCTCACTACTTTTCTAAAGGCCAAGATGGGATAACTAGGGTTCTAAAAGTTAGTTAGTGCATTGACAACATATGGCAGCCTCATATTATCCTCAACTTGACTTAAGGAACATAAGCACCAACCAAGAAGTCACACTAACTATGGCCACCAGATCAACCATATCGGTATACGCCGTACAATTTCCTTGGTCTATTGCCATTTACCTAAGGTACACTAGATCCGGGTTAGGATCTTTCACACATAAGAGCACCCAACAAGATAAGTATAAAGCAAACAAAGCAAACAATTTTAAAGTGATCTAATTCCTAAGGGTACCCCTCTTTTCACAAATCCCCAACAGAGTCGCCAGTTCTGTAACACGGTGGGAGAACTGACTTTAATTATGTTGCAGATAGCAAGAGTCGCCACCGAATTTTATTTTATCCAAAGGAAAGGCATAAAAGAACAGGAAAGACCTTTTAAAAGATTTTTGGGTTCGGGGGGTAGGTTATGTAAAGGGAAGGTGTTAGCACCCTTTACATCCATGGTTATCCATGGGCTCTTAGTTACTTAGCTCACTTTAAATGTTTTTGAAAAGTGTAGTGTGTGTTTAGAAATTTTCTTAAGTACTTTATAATGATCCATGTACGGATATATATAAAGCCTTTGTTTTGAAAATTGCTTGAAAAATGTGAAGTGTTTTGAAATGTTTTGAAAAGGTTAGTAAGTACATAAGAGAAACCTACCCTAAGTTAAGTCTTTTCTGTTCTTAAATATCCTTTAAATGGTAAGACTATCCCTATTATTAAGGAATAGGTAGTCATTACCTTGGATGTATTAGGGACAAGTGAAGGGACATCTATGATTAGGCAACTGTAAGGTGTATTTAGCAATTCGAAGGGACTTATAATCTTTATTCGAAAGGGACAAGATCATTTACGAAGGCAACCGTGAAGGGACTTGATCTTATAATCTTTTAAGGGACTAGATGATATGAGAGAAGGGACTTTGCTTTACACCTTACTTGACCTTTTGTTTAGGCAACTTGAGAGGTAACCCTTAAGAAGTGAGATGGCGATTCAAAATCGACTTACGTGTGTGAGTGTACCAATTCGAATATTTATCTTTAAGATTAATGATCTAAATTCAAGTTTACATACAAACATGTTTTACACTCCCTATTTTACTAACCATGGCATTTAAAAATAAATAATAAAAAATTACTACTACAACTATTACATATTAGATACAATTACATTATAATTAAAAATAATTAAAATAAATAAGTAAATAAATAATAAATAGTTGGGTTAGTGATAATAATAATATAAATAATCACATAAGAAGTAAATAAATAAATAAAGGGGGTTAGTAGTAATAAAATAAACAAGAATAAGAATAATGATAATCAAAAGTTCAATTGTTAAATGAATAATTATTTTTTAAGGTTTTTGTTTTTATTAATTAATGGAAATAAATGATAAATATTATATATTGACAAAATATGACTAATAATCTAATTTTAATTTTATATGCATATTATAAAAATATTGGTTGATTAAACAAAAATAAATTATATTCATAAGATCAAACTAGGATTTTTAATTGTTTTAGAAAAATAAACTAGGGTTTACCATTTAATTAAGTTATTTACATGTGAAAACTATATTCAATAACAATTATAAACAAATTATAAAATAATGTACATAATTAAAATTTACAAATAAATAAATTAAGATTTATAAGATAGTTAAAGTTTATATAAAAAAAATATTAGGATTTAGAAAATATTAGGTTTTATATGAAAATATTAGGGTTAATTAATTAATTAAATTACTAATATATAAAAATTATATACAAGTTATAAAATAAATATACATGAATATAATTTATAAATGAATAATTTTAAGAATTGTAATAAGGATTTATGAAAATAAATTAGGTTTTTTAGAACTAAGAAGATTAGGGTTATAGTTTAATTAAAAGTTAATTATAATTTAAAACAAAATTAATAATAAACAAAACCAAAAGAAAATAGAAGAAAAGAAAAGGGGGATGCCTGATTTTGATCCCAGGACCTCCCCAATACCTGAAGGAGATTCCAACCACTGGGCTATGTGCGCGCGTGCGATATGAGATGAACACTAATGCCTTTTGTTCTTTCTCCTGTAAAATCATAAAAAATAAAACAATGTAAAACGGCCTGGGGGAGGATTGAACCCAGGACCTTGAACATTACACATACGCGCATCAACCAACTGAGCCAGGCTGTATCAGTTGAAATAATATCAACACTAAATCATAAAATATTATAACAAATTTTTGAACACAAATTTTGGCGCGCTGACTTCATCTTCAACCTTGGAATTTCGCAGGTTTTCCTGCGAAATTTACTGGGAAATTTCCTGCGAACTTTCTTGCGTTCTTGAACCTGCGAATTTCATACTTCACCAAACACGCACGATTTTATCAAATTAATTATATAGACATGATCCAAACAGTTCATTGAGTTGATTTATGGTCTCAAAATTCATTTATAGTCATTAGATTGTGAAACCCCAATTCAAGAGGTATGAACCCTAAAATGGTGTTTCACGAATTGGCCATCAAAACATCAATCTAATTGCCCAGAATCCATCAATGCATTCATCTAAACACAAATCCATGGACAAACTTGATTAATAACATGTAAAAATGCAAGAACGAAAAAATCAAAAAGTGAGAAAAAAATGATTCGGATTTCTCAATATGTTATGTTATGGAGCAGTGTGATGAATGGTTTCGATTCAGGGATGTCCAAGGAACCTCTCTGTGTTCTTAAAATACCTTCTAACTCCTTGCAATGTGAAACCCGAAAATTTATTTTGGAAGGATTTTTTGAAGTTTGAAATTATGGTTTGAGGCTGTGAAATCGTGTCCAATGCTTGTGTTTATGTTGTATATATATCACTTGATGAAATTAGGTCAAGACATGTGATTGTTCTTTGGACTCTTTGGATCCAAGAGATTGAAAAAGATCATGCTTTGAATTTCATATATTCTTGAATGTAACCTTTCTATCTTAAGACAATCACCATAAATTGCATATCAATCTGATCTAATCCATGTTTATGACCTTCTAGAAACAATATCTCCCTCAAATATTTAATTTATATATTTTATTTTAATTTAAAATGGTTTAAAATGAATAAAATCAAAATAAATAAAATAAAAAATAATACAAATATGAATAAAGGAGGATTGGGTCGTGCATGATGTCATGTTGAAGTTTGGATCACAAATTTGCAAGCCCATTTGGAAGAAATTGGTTTTAAAGCCCTATTTGCTTCATAAACCTCCAACAAATTTCCCAACTTTGCAAGGGCACAAATCCTTCAATTTTAATGCTATGAGGGTGTTCTTGGACATTTTGGAAAGCTTAAGGAGTCCTATAACTAACCCCATTTGTTTCATGTCCATACCTTTTACCATTCTCCAGTTATGCTCTTTTGAAGTTGCTGACTTTTTGTTGACTTTTAAAAGGACCTATAATGTCTTAGCTCATACCTTCCAAATGAAGCATTTTTGGGCTTGTCTTGTGAGACACAAAGTTGTAGAGAATTCAATTTACTTCAAAATGAGCTTTGTATGGGAAAAATTTGATGAAGCATGTGAAAGTTATGGCTGGTCAAAGTTCAGTTGACTTTTCCTAAGGAAACCCTAATTTAGAAACTCCTGATTCTTGATGATCTGAAATCTCCTTGATGAATCATGATCAACCCTTGATAAAATGATGAAATTTACTTCATATACTTGATGTTGGCAAAAAATCATGAAGTTTGACTTTGGTTTGACCAAAGTTGACCTCAGTTTGACTTTTTAACTACTTTGACTGATTTTGACCTATCTGATCATCTGACTGAGCAAACCTTTGGGAAAAGTCTTGAAACTTGTCATGGGGATTCTTAAACACATATAAGATGTTATGAAGCTCACTTGAAGTCTTGGAAGTCCATTTAGCCTGATTAAAGTCAAAACCCTAGTTTAGGATGCATTGCTTAGGAGGATGCATTGTCTGAGGGAAATGTCAAATCTTCTGACTAATTGTGAACCTTGTGAACCTCATGAACCTCATGAGATGTCTTGTGAACCTTGTGAACCTTGTGAACCTCTTAGTACACAAAGTCTTGTCTTGTGAACCTTGTGAACCTTGTGAATCTCTTAGTACACAAAGTCTTGTCTTGTGAACCTCATGAACCTCATGAGTACACAAAGTCTTGTCTTGTGAACCTTGTGAATCTCTTAGTACATAAAGTCTTGTCTTGTGAGGGCAAATTTTGGGGTGCAACAGGTATTTAACGGATCTATCGGCTAACTGAAGTGACATCTTAGTAGGTTGTAATTATCCTAAGTTTAATCTTTCACAAACTGCTAAAGGCATTAAGCTCACACTAGCTCCTAAGTCTAGAAATGCTTTTTCGATGACATGATTCCCCAAAATACAAGGAATGGAAAAATTTCCGGGATCTTTATCTTTCTTTGCTAACTTATTCTCGGAAATAGAATTACATTCCACGGGTTTCGGATCTTCAAGTCTACGTTTGTTTGTAAGTATGTCTTTGAGAAACTTTGCGTAAGAAGGTATTTGGGTGATGACTTCTATAAAAGGGATTTCGACGTGAAGTTTTTCTATAACCTTAACAAATTTTTGATATTGGTTATTGATCTGGGTTTGTTTTAGTCTTTGCGGGTACGATATTGGTGATTTGTATGGCGGTGGTGGTACATAGGTTTTGTTTTTAGGTTCTTTTTCTTCCTCTTGACCTCCCTGGTTTTCAGATTCCTCTGGTTCCTTTTGTTAATTTCTCTCAGAAGTTTCAGGCTCACTCAACCTTGGGTTAGAAGGTTCCTTATAAGAGGTTCCACTTTGTAGAGTAATGACATTTGCTTGCCCTTTCGGGTTCTATTGAGGTTGTCCAGGGAACTGTCCTCCAGGTGTAGTCTGAGGGGCTTGGTTTAAAGCTACCTGAGAGATCTGGGTTTCAAGCATCTTATTGTGAGTAATAATTTGGTCAACCTTGGTCCCTAACTGGGTAACCAGTTCGTTAACATGAAAGTTTTGGTTCATGAACTCTTTGTTTTGTTGTGTTTGAGTAGTGATAAAATTTTCCATAATTTTCTCAAGGCTCGGTTTTGGTGGTACATGTTGCATAGGTTGATTTGTTCTCGGGGCTTGGTAACCTTGTTGTCTCGGAGGTGCGGTATTTTGGATAGGGTTATTATTTTTATAGGAGAAGTTTGGGTGATTCCTCCATCCTGGATTGTAGGTGTTTGAAAATGGGTTCCCTTGGGTGTAGTTCACATGTTCAGAGCTGGCCTCATTTAACAAACTGCATTATGCGGATTGGTGTCCTTGCGTCCCACATATCTCACAATTCGACAAAACTGCAGCTACAATATTCGGGGTTGCATCATGTCTATAGAGCTTAACTCATGTATTCCTCCTTGGGTTTCCTTCTTTTCCACTGTTGCTCTTTCTACTCCCCATGATTGATGGTTTTGGGCCATATCTTCGATAAGGGCACTAGCTTCAGGGTAAGGTTTGTTCATCAGTGCGCCACCAGTGGCAGTGTCGATGGTCATCTTAGTGTTATAGTGAAGTCCATTATAGAAGGTTTGAATGATTAGCCATTCTCTAAACCATGATGTGAGCATGCTCTTAATAGCTCTTTATATCTCTCCCAGGCTTCGAACAACGTTTCTCCTTGGTTTTGGGTAAATCTGGTTATTTGGTTTCGAAGAACAACGGTCTTACTCGGGGTAAAATATCTAGCAAGTAATACTCTTCTAAGGGCTTCCCAAGTTGTTATGGAATTGGGTGGAAGGGAATATAACCATGATATGGCTTTATCTTTGAGGGAAAAAGGAAATAATCTTAAGCGTATCGCCTTAGGAGGAGCTCCATTGGTTTTAAAGGTGTCTGCTAATTGGAGAAAGTTTTTTAAATGTTGATTTGGGTTCTCGCTAGCAAGACCTACGAATTGTCTTAGCTGTACTAATTACAGAAGGGATGGTTTAAGTTCAAAATTATTAGCTGGGATAACGGGGTTTACTATACTGGAACTAGGTTCCTCGTTTGATGGTTGGGCGAAGTCCTTAAGAGGTCTTCGGTTTTGATCTTCGGCCATAGCTCTCCTAATTCTATGAAAAAATAAACGTGCACGAGCGTAACGTTCAGGTTCAGCTAGAGGGTCTACTAAGCTTCCGACACTGCGAGTCTTTCGCATTGACCGACAGGTAACAACCTTAGTCTAAACGGTATAACTACAGGGTATGAAAATTGACGAAATTGGTCCCCGACAATGGCGCCAAAAACTTGATGCGTGTTTTTCGCAAGTGTACGAACACGTCAGAGTAATATAAAAGATTGTCGAATCCACAGAGACCAAGTGTCAATCTATCGTATCTGTTGTTTTGGTGTGTATCTAAGGCAATTGAAAATAATGGTTTTAAAGAGTGCACAATGATAAATAAAATAGTAATTTAAAATGATTAATAAAGACAGGTTCGAATGCAATTCACATAATCAATTGATAATCAAGTACTTGTAAATAGAACTACTCATGGGCAATGTTTTCTACTTTGAAAAGAACTAATTTAACGGGAATTGTCGCTTTCGCGTATTCAGAACTGAGTTGTACTCTCTAATCAACCCCTCCTATTGTCACGAACCAGACTCTAAACTTCTTAACGCGTCCGAAAATAGTTTTAAAATCTCTTTTCTTTTTAATCTAAAAACTCCTAATGAACTAGACAAAGCGCTTTTGGCTGTTTTTGAAATAGTTAAAAAACAATTAAGTTAAATAGGTGTTGGACGGCTTTCGATCTTACCCAACGAGACTTTAAAGAACATGAACTTATATTGAAAGTTAAAATAGCCCTTAAGAGTTTCTACGAACAGTTGTACGGATTACCAGTTCAATTATGATCCTTACATTCTAACCTTTGTAAATTTAGTTAGACATGGTAAAGTAAAAGTTCATTTTATTATTTTTCATAAAAGTATTTAGTGAGAGTGCGGAAAGTAAATAAAAGTAGTGCGAGTGCGGATAATAAAGAAAGTAAATTGAGTGTGAGAAATAAACGAAAGTAGTGCGAGTGCGAGAAATAAATAAAGTAAAGCGAGTGCGGGAAATAAATAAAGTAAAGCAATGTGGAAAGTAAATAAAATAAAGCGAGTGCGGAAAAATAAAATACGAACTGGATTTAAAATGGCGGCAGGATTAACTTCCTCCCAAAGTGCTCCAAAACTCGATCACACAAACGTATACAGACTCAATCACTCGATTGTAGTAACACCCCGATGTGAAGTGATTACTACTTTAAAACTGATATATGCCTAAGAGATTCTAAGTTTGGATGATAAAAATGAAATTCTAAAGTCTTATTTATAGGCAAACATTTAATGGGAAAAGACTAGGATGCCCCCTCCACAAAAAAGTGGAGGGAAACCACTTTTGACTTGTGGCGCCCGCCACAGGCTCATGGCGCCCTCCATGGGTGTAATAAGGTGAAGAAAGTGGGGATCATGGGCATATGGCAGTTGTGGAGTGGTCTTGAGACGTGGCCACGTCATGGCTGACCCCATGGCGCCAACCACAGTGGGTGCCGCAAGTGCAAAATGCTGAATTTCTTGATTTTTATTCTTTTCAACTCCTTTTTCACTCCTTTTCTCGATTGAGGCCCCGATTACATTAAAAACATGAAGAAAAAAAAAGTAATAACATAACAAAATAGCAATAAAAACTTAGAATGCATGCGAAATCGGAGTCAGAAATACGGTGAAATTTAGTGTTATCAACAGGTCAGGAACGTTGTACTGGTTCTGGTTGTTACCTTGATTGTAAAGGGCTACAACATAAGCTTGAGGTAACTCTGGAGGTTTCTCATCTTGCAGAATAGGACATGTATCAGTAGGATGATCAGAAGAAGTACAAATACCACATAATCTTACTATTTGAGCTTGTTGGGCTGCTTGAGCTTTACCTACCACTACCAACTGTTTCACCAAATCGGTCAGCTCACCCATTCTGCTTTCGAAAGCTTTGTCAAAGTGAGAAACATGAGAGGAAACATGCACTTCATTAACACCCTTTATTTGAACAAAATTGTCTCTTGTTGTGAACTGTTGGTAATTAAGCGACATGTTCTCAATCAGAGCCTTGTCAGCGGCTGGAGTCTTATCAACAAGTGCTCCACCACTAGCAGCATCCAAAATATTCCTATCCATTGGTTTTAACCCTTCATAGAAATACTGAATCAGTAATTTTTCGGTGATTTGATGTTGTGGGTAACTCGAAATCAATTGTTTGAACCTCCCCCAATATTCAGCCAATGATTCATTATCCCATTGTCTAATACCACAAATATCGTTTCTTATCGAGGCAGCTCTAGATGAGGGAAAGTATCTCTCTAGGAATACCTTCTTCAAATCGTTCCAAGTAGCAACAAAATTTGGCTCAAGATAGTATAACCAATCCTTGGCTGCACCTTGTAGAGAAAACAGAAAGGCTCTCAGCTTGATGTGATCTTCAGTAATTCCTTATGGCCTGAGTGGTGTAGAACAAACAATCTGAAACTCTTTAAGATGCTTGTGCGGATCCTCACCTGCAAGACCACTAAATCTCGGCAACAAGTGTATTAATCCAGATTTTAATTCAAAAGGAACAACAAGGTCAACATATTCAATACACAAGTTATTATAGTTCACATCAGGGGAAACCGATTGTCTAAAAGTTCTTTGGTCACCCATATTTTCAAAAGCTAATTCAGAATCAGAATCAAACAAATTATGTAAAAAATCAGAATCAGAATCAGAATAAGAAGTGAGTGGTGAACTATCCTGGACTGCTCTACGTCGTGTGTGCAAAGTTCTTTCTACCTCAGGATCAAATGCAAAAAGTTCAGAACATGATGACCTAGTTGCCAGGACTAATGCACAGCAATGCAGCAACAATAGCGAAAATGCAAATAATGTCCCTAAAAGTAAAAAGCAAACACAAAGAAGGAAATCGATCAAAATAAATTCAAAAAATAAACTGACACCAGAATTAATCTAATAAAGCAAAACAAGAATTTTAGAAATTCTCTTGGATTTTTTCGAAACTGCAAAAAAAGTAAAAAATTAATTAAAAATAGAAAAATGCGGAATTTGGCGATTCTGAGGGCGGACTCCTAGTATATGAGGATTAATGATCATATGATTTTTCTACTCCTAGTAGGCAAAACAAATTTTCGATCGGACCCAATTTTTCCAAAAACCAATTTTTTTCCGACACGCGAGAAGGTAAAAAACGTGAGGAACCTAGGGCCTAAACGCAACAACACTAAATCTATGACTCTAATGTCGATTAATAACGACAAGAATCCCCGGCAACGGCGCCAATTTGATCCGCGTGTTGCGCACAGATCAAAAACGAGTATTTTAGAAAACGTAGTATAGCGACAACAACTCGAGTATCGTATCGCGAAGATTCTTATATTATTATTAATCGATTACAAAAGCAGTTTATGGGGGGGGGGGTTTGATTTTCGATTTCAAGAAAAAGTAATTAAAACAAAAAATGATTAAAAATCAAGTGATTATAAAATAAGTTAATCTGTTGATTCGATTCCTACCTATCATCGATTATTATAACTTCACTGCCCTAAGCGGATATTATTCATGTTTGAACACTACAACGTTCAACAAGCGAGAACAATATTATAAGAATTATGTTTCTTGTTTACCGAATTAAGCAAACAGTTAAGGATAAACGAATTAACGAATTAAGCAAACGATAATTCACGAATAAATTTGGGAAACATAAATCAATCGAACCAAACAAAACTACTCTATGTTAAATCATATTAAGCAGATGATGAACACATAATAGAATTGAAAGGAATAGGAATTAAATTGCAAAGTTATAATAATCTCAAGTATCGGAACCTGAATACAACATATCAACAAGGGTGATTAGTTCTCCATGATCGTACAAAGTGTGCCAATCTTTTTTTGTAATTCGTGAATAATGCGTAGTGTGAACAGTGCCACTCTGCTAGGTTATATGGTAAAACAAAAAAAAACCCGCTTACAACCCAACTGGATCAAATACTTAACCCATACCCAATTCTAAATGACCCGAAACTGAATAAAACTAATGCAGCAGCTTCAAACGCAATTCTTGAAAATATGACTCTGAATCTGACTTTGACTCCAACACGAAAGTTGTAGCTCTCTCTCTTAGCTTTCCGTCTACTGGTAGAACGCCTCAATCAGATTCCTGGAACTCCGGTTATGATCATTTCCGTAAAAACTGTTAAAGCTGAAAATTAAGTACTAAAATAAAATTACGTCAAAAATAAAATAAATTAGAAAAACAAATTAAAATATAAAAATAAACAAAGAAAACTAAAGAAATTCCTAAGTGCAAACATGTAGGAATGTGCACCAAAATGCACTGATCATTCACACAAACAAAAATTGACAACAACAATTTTGTACCCAATCCCATACAAATTCATCACATATTCCCGATTATAAGATTAAAACCCCACCCTTACCTTTGTATTGAAGGCTACTCTAACCCTTTTCGATAAAAACCCTAGCTTTTGCCTCTCCAATTCACTTCACGTAACTACCTCTTTTCCAACTTTTGTTCTTCTTACTGTTAACCTATTTCCACTAATTTCACTTAATTTATTGTTTTATTTTAATTAGTTTTAATAATTCTATTGGGCCTAAACCACACACCCCAAATATTACTACTTCTAATTACCAACAAGCTCATTAATCAAGCTACCACAATTCCACTAATAACCCACAACTTAATTAATTCAACTTAGTCCAAATAACGACAATACAAATATTAAATCAACTTAAATCGACTTATTAAACTTAATTAAATTAATTCAACCACAACTTAGAAACTCAACACAAAACGACACCAACATATGAAGATATTTAATTAAATAAATAATTAAATAATCTGGGCGTTACACAGTTCGGTGTTAACAAACCTACATCTGGGTGATACCAATCTAGGACGAAGACTTCACTATATCATAGCATTATCTCAAAGTTAAACTCCCCCGTTTATAACTTTGACTCCTAATCACTACCCTAATGAACATCCTTACCAAAGCTAAACTCTACAGTTTACAACCTTGATATGAGAGACTACTCACATCCTTCACAACCTGCGTTGCACCTGTCTTCTGCCATCATAGAATCTGTCACGGTTTCTTAACCTACAAGTTATCTTGGACATGATTAAAAGCTTCGTACAAGAACAATACAACAACCATTACCTAAAGTATTCTGGTAGTGTAGATGAACCTATGCTGTTGTCTCTCCCATACTGCATATTGGAACTACAACCCTAAGAGACAACGACTCTCAAAACCTAAACCCTTATTCTTACAAAAGAGAACTAGGTTATAGTTGTTACATAAGGCATGGATAACCCTAGGTCTAAGTCTTCATATATAAAGTTATCTGTCTTGGGCTATTATCTTTGTCTTGATCCAGAACTTAATCCTCAACAAATCTCGTACAAATTTGTTTCTAATTTAAATCCTGCAATATAGTCCAGGATGTTGTATCTTGTTGTTAGGACATCTTATTCAACATCTTTATTATGCACATATTCTTTATCTTCAGTCTTCTTATGTTTAGCCAAAATTACGTCAAACCTCAGGAGCTTTCAATCTCCCCCTTTTGACAAATTTTGGCTAAAACATATTCTTTTGTTATCTGTACTCAACAAGACCTCTCTATCTTGAGAATTGATTGGAGCCTGAAGAAATCTACCCCTTAACATATTTATTTTTCCTTCCAAGAAGGATCCAGACAATCTACAGAAGACTCATCCATAAAAGAACCATTAGTTGTAGCCTTCAGCCTTCATAACACATAATACATAGAATCATATAACTCAGGTCACAAGACACAACCTACTTCACAACTCAGGTCACAAGACACAATTATTGTTGCAGTGCTTGGAAACATGTCCAAGGGAGCGACATTTATAACATCATCAAACGAAAGATTCATATATTGAACCCTAGGATGAGACGCAAAGTCAACTTTCTTTGGAGGAGATTTCTTTGAGGGAAACACACCATGCTGTTGAGACATTCTGGACGAGTTTGATGTTGAGGGGGTATGAGCAAGGAGGTTCTTTTGGAGAGAATGGAAGATGAAAGAGTTGTTGGAGAAGAATAAATTTCCAGAGTAACATGTGAGGATGGTACTAAAGGTATCCTAAAATAATTTTACTTGATGTGGGAACTTAATTTGCTGAACAAATATAGGAAAAAAAGGATATTCTCACAAAACATTAATTGACATTTTAAATCTTGAAAACATAACAAGTCTTTAATGATGTTCCCACATGTAGTTAATTGCTATAACTCTTCATGGATATAAATCCCTAGTTTACCCCTCAAATTTTAAAATTTATTAGCATCCAATGCCTTAGTGAAAATGTCAGCCAAGTGCATTTCAGTTGCAATATGCTCCAAGGAAATTTTTTTATCTTCAATAAGTTCCCTTATGAAATGATGACGGATATCAATGTGTTTGGTTCTGTTGTGTTGAATAGGATTCTTGGATATATTTATAGCACCCAGGTTGTCACAATATAATGTCATGACATCTTGTGTGACATTGTATTTAGTCAACATTTGTTTCATCCACACTAGTTGAGAACAACTGATTTCAGCTGCTATGTACTCAGCTTCAGTAGTAGACAAGGAAACACAATATTGCTTCTTGATAAATCATGATATGAGATTGTTCCCCAAAAAGAAGCACCCTCCTGATGTGCTCTTCCTATCATCAACACTTTCAGCACAATCAACATCACAATATCCTGATAACACATAGTTAGATCCATGAGTATACCTCATCCTATAATCACAAGTTCCATTAACATACTTCAAAATCCTTTTCACTTGATTGATATGACTCATCTTAGGTTCAGCTTGGTATCTAGCACAAACACCTACAATAAAGGTAATTCCGGGCTTTCTTGCTGTGAGATATAACATGCTCCCTATCATACTTCTATAGAGACTTTGACCCACATTGACACCCTTTTCATCTTTAGATAACTTCAGATTTTGACTAGCATTCTCCATCCCAAACTTCTTAACTATTTTCTTGGCATATTTACTCTAAGAAAGAAATATAGAATCTTCCATCTATTTGACTTGTAGTCTAAAAAAGTAAGTTAACTCTCCAACAAGGCTCATCTTAGATTCTGACTACATTTGTTTAACAAAATGTTGAACCATCTTATCTGACATCACACCAAACACAATATCCTCCACATAAATATGGGCAATCATGATCTTCCTTCCTTCATCTTTGACAAAAAGAGTCATATTTATACCTTCTTTCATGTATCCATGAACAATAAGGAATTATGTTAATCTTTCATACCAAGCTCTAGGAGCTTACTTCAACCTAAAGTGCTTTCCTCAACTTGTACACATGATTATGAAGGTTTGGATCAATGAACCCTTTAGGTTGTTCCATATACACCTCCTCATTCAAGTATCCATTCAAGAAGGCACTTTTTACATCCATTTGAAACAACTTAAACTTCAAGATGCAGGCAACTCCTAACAATAATCTGATGGATTCCAGATGAGCTACATGAACAAAGGTTTCATTAAAAGAAACCCCTTCAACTTGAGTATATCCTTAATCAACTAACCTTGCTTTATTTCTAGTAACCACACTTTTTTCATCATACTTATTCTTGTACACACATTTTGTTCCAATGACATTTGTTCTTTCAGGTCTTGGAACCAGATCCCATACTTCATTCCTCTTGAATTGGCCTAACTATTCTTGCATAACATTGATACAGAACTTATCAGTTAAAGCTTCTTTAACATTCTTAGGCTCTATATTTGACACAAAGAAAGAACTTGATATGACTTATCTTGATCTAGTAGTGACTCCCTTATTTAGGTCTCCTATGATAAACTCTTTAAGGTGATCCTTCTGAATTCTGATAGAGGGCCCTTTGTTAACTTGATCAACTTGAGTTTCTGCTTTAGTGGACTCAAATTCAGTATTTCTATCTGAGGTTTTAGCTAGGATATCATTCAAGAATGTTCCAACATCTTCTAGGACATCAACATTTATGGATTCCATCATAGCTCTTGTTCTAGAGTTGAAGACTCTATAAGCTATGTTATTGGTAGAATAGCTTAGAATGATTCCTTCTTCAATCTTTAGTTTTAGAATTCCTCTGACAGCTTCTGTAGTGATGATTCTTTTAATCCCATTTATGTGCAATTTTTTTGTGCCATAGTTTCACTTCATCTTCTTTGGCTAAAGCAAATATGGATGAGTAACTAGAATCTTGAGGAACCCACAAGTAACAGTTATCCTTAGACCCGACTCCCTTCATAATCATTTCATCGTATCATTAGTAACCAAGCATTCAAACTTAGTGACGTTGACATTGAGTCCTTGATCACATAGTTGACTAATGCTAATCAGGTTAGCAGTCAATCCTTTAACAAGCAACACATTATCAAGGTTTGGAATCACTGACCAATTTAGCTTTCCAACCCCTTGATTCCACCCTTGGCTCCATCACTAAATGTCACATAGCTGATGGAATAAAACTTGATGTTTGCTAATAGATTTTTAATCTCAGTCATGTGTCTAGAACACCCATTGTCAAAATACTAATCCTCTTTAGCTAAGGCTCTGAAAGAAGTGTGAGATATTAAGATAATATTACATCCTTAGGAATCCATTTTTCTCTCTTAATAATGGTGTTATGATTTATTCTAGGTAGAGAAGTAGGCTTAAGTTATCCATATAGTTTGTAGCAAAAAGGTTTTATATGACCAAAACGCCCACAATAATGACATCTCCACCTTTGAATTTTTTCTCTTGAGTGGTTGAATTGACCTCTGCCATGATGTTGAGACATATGGTGTGACATCTTTGGTTTAGGTTCAGAAGAACTGTCTTTTGAAGAGGGTTTCATTTCTTTATTGTGTCCTATCCCATTCATGTCTCCTGTCATTTTCCCAACCTGAATAATTTCATCTAATATGTCAGAACCATTGTTCAACATTATGACAGATTTAGACATTTGATCAAGTTTATAATTCAATAGGATTACTTCATTCTTCAACTTAGAGATAGTTTTAAGATGTTCTTCTTTTTCAACCTCCAGTTGGATTATGAGTTTCTTCTGCTTCTTTCCTTGTTGACAACCTTCTTTACTTCTAAGACACAACTTTCTGTAGGAATCTGCTAATTCTTCAAAGGACAATTCATCATCAATAGAATCTTCATCAGAGACATATCTCCCTATTAGAGCAGTAACATTTTTAGTAGATTCTTCTTCAAGTTCACTTTCAGAGTCCTCATCAGACCAAGAAACAGTTAGACCCTTCTTTTGCTTCTTGAGGTAAGTGGGACATTCAACTCTAATGTGACCAAATCCTTCAAATTCATGGCATTGAATCCCTTTTCCTTGATTGGATTTTTCTTCAGACATTCTTCTTCTACCAACATCATTAGACCTGTTGATGTCAGAAGAGTTGTTTTTGATATTAGCTTTTGAATTCATGTCTATCCTCTTCATCACTTTGTTAAATTGTCTTCCAAGCAGCACTATAGCATTGGATAGTCCCTCATCTATATCTAGATCACATTCCTCCTCTCAATCTTTAGAATTGGACATAAGGGCTATGCTTTTGGATTTCTTTTCAAATCTGTCACTAATCCCCAATTCAAATGTTTGAAGAGATCCAATAAGTTCATCCACTCTCATCTTGCTGATATCTTGAGCTTCTTCTATGACAATTACTTTAATATCAAACCTCTTGGAAAGATAACTGCGAATTTTTCTAACAAGCTTTCTTCAGACATCTTTTCACCTAGGGAACTTGAGGAATTGGCTATCTCAAGAAAGTAGAAGCATGCTTCAACCTCATGCTTTTGATGAAGATAACAAACTTCGATACATTCCATAATTGCAAAAATTCATAAGCTTTCAATGGTATCAAGCACAAAGACATGTATGATCAAACGCAACGACTCTATATGAATCAAGCTTCATGTACACTTTCATAAAGATTCAAGATATTGGACACACATTTAAGGTATATCAAAACTCACCCTTGAATTAATATATAAGTGTTCGAAAATCATATTTTATGTTAGCATATTGCATATACCAATTGGAATAATTTTTGAACTAGTTTAACACTTTAAAATGAATTATTTTCTGTTTTACTAACAATGTTAACCGGTTAACCAAATGGCTTAACCGGTTAACGGCCCCAATTTTTGAATTGTAAAGTTAATGTTTTAAAGCGTTAACCGGTTAACCCATTTGGTTAACCGGTTAACACTGAACATTTTTGTGAAAATGGGTTACTTTTCATTTGAATTATTTTTTAAATATTATACCTTTTAAAATACTTTTCATAAACATTTTATACCTTTTTGAATGGGTGTCTTAAAGATTATATATTTTGAAAATTTCAAAATGAAAAAACACCTCCTAATATTTTCATAAAAAATTATATTCAATCACTCACATAATTCAAATATTTTTCAAAAGTGTTCATACTTGTTCATATCATTTCCATCTTCATTTGTTGAACACTTGTATAAGATTCTTGAGTGACTTTGATTCAAGGAGAAGATCAATCGAAGATTGATATTACATCTTTCATCTTACTATCAATTTGTACCAAAAACAATTATTTCCATTTGTTGACTTGTGATCCAGGATTATTGGACACAAGGATTTATGTTGTTAAGAGGATTGTTCTTCAACACATGTTTTTGTATAGTTGTTAGAAAGTAGGCTTCACCAGTTTTGGTGTGATAGGCTGTACAATTCTAAAACTATAATAAAATCTCTTAAGAGTTGTAAGAGAACTGGAGTACTCTCGATCTGTGAGGGGAACCAGTATAAATCCTGGTGTCGTTTACTTTTCCGCTTTTACCGTCTTTACAACTTAGAACCATAATCAAGAAAAATTCACTCACCGATAAAATTCCGGAAAATTTTCTAAGAACCTAATTCACCCCCTCTTAGGCTCTTTCTGATCTTACAAAGAATATTCATCTGAAAATCATGTATGCTTTCATCATCTTTCATCCTTAGGTTTTCAAACTTGGTAGTGAGAAATTAAAGTCTTGACATCTTCACTTTAGAAGTACCTTCATGCACAATTTTAAGAGTATCCCAAACATCTTTAGCTATCTCACAAATGTTCACTAATCTGATATATTTCTATCAATTGCATTGGATAAAGCATTCAAAGCTTTGGAATTTCCAAGAACCAATCCATCCTCCTCCTTGGTCCATTCTTCCTCATGTTTCAAATCAGAAGTAACGTTTCCATCTTTCCCAACTATAACAGGATGTTCCCATCCTTTTACAACAACTTTCCAGGCCTTATTATCCAAAGATTTCAAGAAGGCCACCATACAAGCTTTCCAATAATCATAATTAGTAACATCCAGAATATGAGGTCTGTTTACAAATCCTCCTTCCTTGTCCATACTACCAGTAAGTATTGTCCCTAGATCTCACCCAGAACCAGAGCAGGGTGCCTGTTCTGATACAATTAAAATTCTGGTATTAGATATGAGATGTCGAAGGAGATGTCATGACACTAATATCTAAACAATGATTAAAATATGAACAAGATAAATTAAGCAGTGAACAATTGTAAAAGACACACACAATTATTAACCCATTTCGGTGGAATCACACCTACGTCTGGAGGCTACCAAGTCAGGAAGGAAATCCACTAAACAAAATTAGTTCAAAGACTCTCAACAAATAACCTTTAGTTTATAGTCTTCTCAGCAAACCTCTACCCGTGTAATTTCTATCTAAAACACACTTATATAAGAGACTCTACTTCAATCACAGTAGTGATAAAAACACAAATACAAAATAGAGAAGAACACACTTCAATGACACAACTTGATCTTGCTTAAAAGCTTCAATCAAGTACAAAAATACTCGTGCTTAAAAGCTTAGAGTGGACAAATTATAACTCAATAAAACCCAGTCCAAGTCAACCATCAACATGATGATTGATTGGCTCACAATAAACACAAAAGACTAAACCCTAACACAATACACACAACTTCAATATCTTCTCTCTGTCTTCAAAATAGGGTTACTACATCTTTTAAATAGACTACATAATTCATGGGCTTGAGCCATCTCAATCAATCAGAATAAACCTAATTAACATTGATATTCCACAATCGTAGGCACTAAAAAGGTAACAGTTGAACTTCCTTAATAATCAGATCAATCCTGAATAAAAACTCCACCAATAATTGCTCCAACAATCACTCACTAAAGTCACACAAAAAATTGCTTAAAAAGCACAACAGACAAAGCACAATATTCTGAACAGTGTTCAGAAAAAACATGTCATAACATCAGCCTTGACATCATGAGCAAAACCTGCAACATCCAAGAAATACAAATGCAGACTATAAGTCTCACATGTTAAAACATCAAGTACGACATCAATTTGTAGCACCATGTTTTAGCAAAATTGCTGCCAATTAACATAACCTACAATCTACAAATAAAGTCCACAATAAACAAACTTAATGGCGAAGTCCAAAAACACAGTATCCGAGATTTTCACTTAAACGCTTAACTATGACACAACATAATAATCTACCCTTGAGCTTGTCCATGCAAACTGTTATGGGTTGGCCAAAGACCCAAATGACTATGGCCTAATCCATCTAAAATTCACTCCACTAGACCTAATATATAAAAAACCAGTTCACACGCAAAGAGTAAGATACATACTCTGATATCCATTTTTGTTTTTATATTCATGAATATTAAACTGACTTGGGAGTTAGAGTTCTAATCCTGTAGGTCCATTCCGCGCCACCGTAACAAAGATTGACACCACCCTTATGAGATTATTAGTTTTTCAACTACATTCATTTCTGGTTCTTGAACGAAACATAAACTAACACATATTAATCAATTAACCGGTAACACTGACATGCTTACACAACTCTAAGATTTATGGTCATATTAAAATTTGAAAAATGCCAACCACATATATCATAACTAATTACAATAACAAACCCATTATCCACTAATGATATTAGAGACCAACTTAGTAGATAGCAACTACATATGCAATATATTATAGTCCATCCACTTTGTAAATAAAAGACTCACCTCTCAAGAGTATGATCACGCAATCATTTCACCTATTTATTATCTGCATAACATTTCATTTTACTTTGATATCATAGTATCTTTGTGTACACATCTCTATTGAGAAAATCTAAAGTCTATTAGTTACAAATAAAATTTATAAAAAGTTTATATAGTGATGAATTAAACCAAACTCTAGAAATGTAAAATTAAATTTTGATATATTTGATTTCTCTAAATTAAAATATATTTTACATTTAAAATTGATTCTTCCTGAAGTTAAATCTTATAATTGAGCCTAATGGTGATTTTAACACTTAAATTTATCCAAATATAAGTAACTTTTTCTTCAAGTTATTTTAGTGAGAATGATATCTACTTAATCAAATGAGTCAAAATTTATTTTCATCACGGCAGTGCCAAGCAAACACTACTTAATCCATATGTCTATCTAACGTGAAACTTTCAATACACATGTATGTGGTTGCCTTTCAACTAAATTATCAGCCATAGAAAGAAATAATGCATTAGTCACCTTATTCTTGCAGCCACAACTACCAAACGTGGAAGTTAATTCACTTGATCACATAGTAAAAAACATGGATGAGAAAAAAGCACACCTATATATCACACTATATCACATTTAAATTTTCAAAAAGCTAGTATATATCGTATTCACTTCATTAACTCTTCTTGAAAAATCTAGCAATTAAGTTCACGATCATTGATAACTGACTTTTGCATTTCTAACATCCACACATTTTCACATTGTTACAAACACATTATAACTATTATAAATAACATTGTTCTCATCAATAATATTACTATTATAAATAACATTGTTCTCATCAATAATATTTCAACTCAAGTTATTCCATTTCTCTTAGAAACATACATATGGCACCTCATGGAGATTCATTACCTAGCTCATTCTCTAGAACCAACAACATCGTATGCTCCAAACCACCAAAACCTAATTCATCCGATCACAACAACAATATTCAAAGAACAATCTCCGACATATCGTTTGCGTTATCGAAAGAAGACTTTGATTTAACACTTCCACCAATAACCGAAGTTGAAGATGCAAAGTGCGAGTGCTGTGGCATGTCGGAAGAGTGTACACCCGAGTACATAAAACGCATTCGCGACAAATACTTAGGAAAATGGGTTTGTGGTTTGTGTTCTGAGGCAGTGAAGGAAGAGTTGGAGAAAAATGGAGGGAAAAAAGATGAAGCTTTGAGTGAACACATGAATGCATGTGTTAGGTTTAACAAATATGGAAGGACTTTTCCTGTTTTGTTTCAAGCTGAAGCCATGAAAGAGATGCTGAAAAAGAGTAAAATGGAAGGTAGAAGGGCTAAGTCATTCAACCCCAGAGGGAAGGGTGGTGGTGCTGAAAAGAAAGGTGGACTTGCTAGAAGTACAAGTTGCATTCCTGCTATCACAAGAGATATCAATGATTTCAAAATTTCAAGTTAAAAACTTAACTTACAAGTTACTATAACAACTTATTTTATTTTACAGATCAGATAACTTAACTTCCGCGCATGTTTAGGTTGACAGTGATTCTGATAGAATTTCATCGTGTCACCGTGATTTTAATAAAAATAGTAAAAATCATGTGTAATTGTAATTTTGTCAAATTCACTGTCGTTCTGAAAATGCGGTAAGTCTTTTAATTATGTGTTAATTAATTTCTATGATTTGTTGTGTCTCTATTTGTAATGTTGTTAACTTTTTTTCTTCTACTGGCTAGTGGCTACAACTCAGAATCATTGGAGGGTTTCAAGATAACATAACCCTAAAGTTGTTACCTTTTGATGATCTGCAGTTTTTTTAGGTCTCTCTCCCTATCACTATCATGGTTTTAATGGAAAGGAAGTTGATCCGTGTGAGATCTTCTTTGTCTTTCTTTTTGATGGAGAGGGTAATTCTTTGTATTTAGTCAGTGGCTTTTTAATGTATTTTAGGTGTTTCTAATCATATAACAGAAATAAAATTTGTTTCTTGCATTGATATGCTGTTTGAATGGGGTGCTTTTGTCTCAATTCATTGTTACCAAATTCTAGAGAGAAATTCCGTGGCTTAGAGTCCTTAGAGCATTTGGTTGCTTGTGTGGCCTAAAATTGAGACTTTGCATTTTAGTAATATACAAGTAACTTCAACTATTTTTACTCAATACTAATTATAAATAAATAATATATATTTGACTCCGTCAATTTATATTATTTTATTTGTATTATATTAATTAAATTTGAATTGAATTAGTTTAAAAATAATAATATTTAATGTTAAATGATACTTCTTTCGAATTTTATCATAAGTCGTTTTTGACTTTTCATATGTATTAAGAAATGTATTAATTCTAGTATGAAAAAATTAAATTATGAAAGCTTTTACAAAATTGTCCTTTATTAATGGTATTAATTTTTTTTTTTTTCAAAATTGAAAAGAGAGAATAATAAATATTTAAGAATATAATAAAAAAAATAACATTAATGATTTATTGGTATTATAAAATGAACTTATATTGTGATATAATATTTTTTTCTCAAAAAGACTTTTAATAAAAAAACAGTAGTTTCAACAAGCTCCATCCCTTAAGTGATACCATCCCTTAAGTGATAGGATTAAAGAATCACTAATTTTCACTGTCGGAGATACTCTTACTTGTGATATTTTTCAAGAGTTTTTAGGGCACTTCTCTTCTTGCCTTTGGTTTTTTAGTCTCTTATATCTATCTAAGTTTTTTTCTTCTTCTCTATTTATATATATTTTATGAGGATTTCTTAATACACTCCATAGGTTTTTAGCCACCGCACAAAATTATTTTTTTACTTTTTGTTTTCGGATGTGCACATCTGGATGCACAATATTTTTTATTTATAAAAATGTTGATTTGTTCCGGATATGCATATCAGGAATACTTTCGGATGTGCAAATCCGGAACAATTTCTTATAACACTTTGCGCCAGAGCTTATCCCCCTCACTTTTCACATTCCAAACTCTCTCAAACTCTCAATTTCTTATTTCCACAAATCCCGACTTTTTTCACCCGAGTTCGGCGCAGAGCAACTTCGACAATGATCAAAACACTCCAAATCCTCGGTATCTCAATTTAATCAGTAAGTTTTTGAATTTTAGAGTTTCAGAATTATTTACGAGTAAACGATTTAGAGTAGACATTTAGGTGTAAAAATTGTTAGGTAGTATGAATAACATAGGTTAGAGATAATGTAGGTATTGTATGTTGCTTCAAACGGACGATCAAGGCATTAAGATGCCCTTTTCTATGGTATAACAACCATGGTTGCGTTTTTTAAACCTGAAAATATGTACCGGATGTGCAAATAAGGGAAAATCCAATGTTGATTACTTCCTGCTTCCTGATGTGCACATCCGGGAAAAACTCAACGTTGATTGCTTCCTGATGTGCACATCCAAAAGCAACTTGTTTTTTAAATTTGTTTTTGTTTTTTGTATTTTATTTATTATTTTTACAAAGTTCTGATTTATTTATTATGCTTTGCAGATTACATGGATAATAGAGATGATCATATGATACATGACCGACCAGTTCAGCATGCATTTGTCCGACGTGAGCGGACGCAGGCTAGAGTCGAGGCATCCGACGTAGAGGATGTCCCAACAGATGTCCCAACAGATGTCCCAACATCCCCTACAGCAGAGGCAGATCCTATACTACAACCTTCCACATCATAGATTCAGGCTACTCCCACCTCAACCTCCACTTCTACATCTCGAAGGCGTCACCAGGTTACTACTGTTGCTTCATCAGGGGCCCCGCCTGCACGCAGGTTTCGTCGGGAGACTCCTGTTCTATCATCTGCTATTGTTCCATCACCCACACCTCAAGAAGTTATTCGTAATGCACCTACTGAGCCTGTTTGTGATGCACCCACTGAGTGTAATACCCCGTATTTTAATTAAATGCTCTGGATAATATTAATTAAGATTAATAGGATTCCGGTGTGCTCTGAGAGTTTTTAATTAAAATAATTAGAGCAACCAACGAACTTAAATTAATTAATTAGTATTATTTGACTCAGAGGTTTTATTAAATAACTGACTCAGATACATTTTTGGATACTCTCAATTTGGACCCATTAGTTAGTTTTACTAACTAATGATAGTATATCAGTATATTTTATATTGTTGTTTGTTATAAGAAGAAGAAGAAAGTTAGTAAGGAAAATAAAGAAAGAAGAGAAGAAGAGAAAGATGAGAAGAGGAAGAAAACCCTAGAAGAGGAAATGCTTTGATCATCACCATTCTTCATCAATCATCTTCATCTTTACCAAACTCCTTGTCGATTGCAAGGTGAGTTCTAGTTAGACATTTTTCTTTTAGAATTTGGAGTTCAAAGAGTTAGGTTAGAAATTGTGATAAAATGATTAATCGATTAAATTAAGAGTTTGAACGGTTAAATATCGACTAAAATGCATGAGTATGGTTGCAATACGTGTAGGAAACTTTATTGGTAATTGTTCTAATATTTGATGATGTTTTGGATGATTTTTTGGAGAAGCTAGGTATGTGAAAAACGTGTGTTTTCAGCCACTGACTTCTGGTTAACCGGTTAACCCAGGGCGTTAACCGGTTAACGTAGTTGTTATACGTTACAGTGTTTTGAAATATGGCGTGGTTAACCGGTTAACCCTAGGCGTTAACCGGTTAACACTGTAAGTGTTGGAAAATATTATTTTTGATCCAACTTTGAAAATTCACAACTTCTTCATCCTTCATCCGATTTATCCGTTCTTTATATTGATTTGAAGCTAATAATATGTTCTTTCTAATGAGACTGAGAAATATTATTTTGAGCCGACTTTTACCCGACTTTTCTGATTAATCGTAATCATGTTAGTTAGGGAATTGTGGTATTAATCAATTTGTGGAATATATGTTTAATCATGAGGATTGAATGAGAGTAGAGACAATGAGATTATTGTGAGATTAGTTTAATTGTGATAATTAAATTAAAATGTTAGAATTATATGTTTGAAAACTATATAATTAAAGGCATCAAGAATGGAAAAAGAGTGAGGAAACCTTACCATAAACCAATAGAGTGACCTAGTAATGTAACTAGAAATTGTTAGATGGTATGACTTGTGAGATGCTTAGGATTACCCAAGGTTGTTGAGAAACCGTTAACGTGCTATACACTAGGCCTCCGTAATAGTCTGAGTAAGTCTTGAGGTGGGTAGATATGGATCCCACGGGAAGCGTCTGTAAAGGATAGAGGTGTGTATTTCACGAGAGGGCCTCTGTAAGTCTGATGTAAGTCTTGAGGTGGATGGATCTGGGTCCCACAGGAAGTGTCCATAAATATTTGAGGCGTGTATGTACATTATCCTTCCGAGAAGTCTGAGTAAGTCTTGAGGTGGGTAGATCTTGGTCCCACAGGAAGCGTCCGTAAAGGCTTGAGAGAGTACTACACAGGGTAATATGGGAAGTCTTGTGTAAGTCTTGAGGTGGGTGGATCTTGGTCCCACGGGAAGCATCCGTAAAGACTTAAGGTGAGTATCGCATCGAGTCCTCCGTAAAGTCTGGTGTAAGTCTTGAGGTGGATGTATTTTGGTCCCACGAGAAGTGTCCATAAAGGCTTGAGGTAGATGTCATACTCGTATAACACCGATAATGTTATATGGATTTTGTTCCATCTTGCTTTGGTTTCTTGTAAGGTAGTGACCAAAGACTTGAGTTATGTTTAGATTGAACGTTTAGATCCGAGAGAAATCTAAGATAGGGAACCCACTAAGATGATATCTCACCCCACTATATTTGTTGCTTTTCAGGTTTCTTTTGCAGGTTGATTTACAAGTGGAGCTATGCTCGGGATGTTTCAAAAGAAGCATAGTCTTAGATTTCCGCTGTGTATTTTTATATCTTTGTACAATAATGGATATTGTATTTGATCTTAGTATTTTTATTTTAGTATGATTTCCATGTTTTGTACCATTGTTCTATTATGTTTTAGAATTGGTCAAGAATGTGAATTATACTATTAGACACTTATGATGGTGTCAGTACCAAAATAACACTTGTATGATATTATTCTAGATATATATTATATGGGCGTTACAGTTGGTATCAGAGCATGTCGTATCCTCAACCTAGCCTTGAAACATCATAAGTAAATCTTTCCTGCCTCTTAACTGTGTCTTGCCGGCATGGTTCTTAATATCATATTATGTAGTATTGGGCCTGATCAACCTAATGCTATGTATGTGATAGGTAGAATCATGGTTGTGCGACCATGAGGACTCTGAAGTGTTGTCGTAACTTGTGATGTGAGAGTAGGATCAAGCAAAAAGTTAGCAGTGGGAGCTTTGGTCATCTCAGTTGGAGTCTTATTAAGAGTTGTACTTCCCGTAACATGGAGTTGCAGAGTAGTGTGTTGTTCGAGAAATACTTTGGAATGGATAGAGTCCAAAAGGTACATATATCTACAAGATGAGTAGTCAAGGCATCAAGGAATTTGTAAAGTCATTGGTAGATCAGTATTTGGTCGCTAATATGGACAAGAATTTTAAGAAACCTCATTCCACGAAAAGAGAAGATGCTTTGTGGAACATGTGACATAAGGTTTGGGAATGAGTTAATTGTTAGTGTTTCAGTTCTAAGATCACGGTGGCATAATAGATAAATGAGAGTACTTCAAGGAATGTATTAGGATGATACCTCACGGATGGATAAAGGTTACAAGTTAAGAATGTTCAGTTCTTTTGAGAACCTAAAGTTGTGGTGAAGCGTGTAGAGAAACACAAGGATGTGATTACACGTTTCAAGTAAGATGAGTATACCCCGGGCGAAGAGTAGAAGATTAGAGTTGTATATTCGGTTATGACCGAAGAGACCAAGTTTAAAGTAATACATCAAGGTGTTATTTTTAGTAAGGGATCAATTCATAAAGTGTTGAATTACCCAAGGAATAATATAAGGTATAATGTCGGGGAAAGGACAAGCTTTATTTAGTAACATGAGGTGTATTTGGTATGGACCAGAAGAAGTAGTGGTAAGTGATAGAGTAAGCACCTTGGATTTGTGAGAACTCTAGTAAGATGGATTATGTTTGGGTATGAGAGGATTGCCACAGAGCGTGAAGTGAACATTGTATGGAAACGATATTAACAATGCAATATGAGAAAGTGATAATGAAATATATTTTTGGATGAATGTACAATGGAGTTGTTAAGTTGTTGTTGAAACTAAAGTTAAGGAAGTGTAATCAATGATGATCCACCCATTAGGACTCTGGTAGTGTGATTACTATATGTGTGGAATCATCTATTGATTATTATTATAACTTTTGATTGTGATTGGAATGAGTTTGGGAGGTTTAGGTAGCAATGAAAACCCGAATTTTATTTCTGCGTTTGAAGTAATCGGATTACCCTCTAGGTAGTACCCAATTACAAAATTGTGTTTCTAAATCTCTTTTAGCTATTGGAAGTTCAGATTCGCACTGAGTAATCGGTTACCCTACTGGTAGTGATCAGTTACCATTGTTAAGTTTTGAAAACTTATTTTTCTAAGATTCTTAATTTTGATTCGAGTTCCCGATTGAAGCGTTCTTGGTACCGATAAGAAGTTATGGAGACTTCCTATGGGATAACTAGTAAAGGGTAAGGAAACCCAGGTTAATAATAAGTAGAGATATCAAAGGTTCTTTAGAAGGGTTCATTACCTCAGTTTTCAAGTTTAAGGGAAAGCTCCTATAATTTGTGAATGACCAGAATATTTGGAATATACGTCTAGTGGGATTAAGGATGTCGTTGTTTTAATTCTCGCCAAGGAATTAAAGAGAGAAGGACAAAGTTGTATGCTATACCTGAGATGTCCATCAATTTGCTTTATCCGATAAGGATTATGTGTTGGATTTTGTTTATGGACGAACCAAGTGTTAGCTTGTGACTAAAACCCTTTTTGATGTCGTCATTGTCGCTTTCCTACTAACGTCATTGTACAAGTGGAATCTAGCTATCCCGTTGAGTATTCATGGTGTGACCGTAACATAAATGGTAGTTCTACTTCGTCGCTTGTTGTAGTATGTGATCTTCATGTTGTGCCCCGTTCTTTGTTACCTTGAGTTGTGGATGGTGGGAGATTGTTACACATGTTTAGAAACCGCGAATGAGAATCATCTTGCAAGTTAGTGTGGACTAGATTGGTAATTTTAAGTTGGATCGTTTGTTAACAAGAGGAATGAGTTCAGTTGTGTTCGACCGTTTAGCCTTGGATAGGTAATCGATTGACACATGACTTTTGTGGAGGACTTTAGAGAATCACACTTCTGAACTGTAAGTTTGTTTTAGTTTCCGTTCGAAGTGTCGGAAGATAAAGTGTTGGAATTTCTTTTGACACATGATTGGTAGACAATGAATGATCTGAACTTTTGATGTATCGTCGTTGCGACTATTGAGGACCTAAATTGCGAAGTTTTAAGTGACTCATGAAGTGTTAATCTTCCAGGAAACATTTTTGGTATCCGAATTATTGTGTGGATAAGAGATGAACAATTGGTCTATTTTAGTATCGTTAATTCTTAACATCAGTTATGGACTCTGTAGGAGTAATATCAGATGTGTGCAGTTGAGTCGTACTCAGAGATATGAATTTTTAAGTTACCCTTTGTAACACGGTGGGAGAACTGACTTGGTGTTTTTGTTTGACAAAAACATGTGCAGATAGCAAGAGTCGCCACCGACTTTCATTTTATCCAATAGGAAAGGGTATAAAAGAACAGGAAAAACCTTAAAAGATTTTGAGTTCGGGGGGTAGGTTATATAAAGGGAAGGTATTAACACCCTTTGTATCCATGGTTATCCATGGGCTCTTAGTTACTTAGCTCACTTTAACTTGTTTGAAAAAGGTGTAGTGTGTGTTATAAAATTTTCGTAAGTCTTTGTAATGATCCTCGTATGGATGTATACAAAGTCTTGAGTTTGAAAAGATTTTTAAAAGTAAAGTGTGAAAAGAATTTTTGAAAGTGTGAGCAAGTAAGTAAGCGCTACCTACCCTAAGTTGGTATTTCATGTTTCTTTATTTCCTTTCAAGGGTAAGACTGTCCTTACTATTAAGGAGTAAGTAGTAATTACCTTGGATTTATTAAGGGATGGGTGTAGGGTCATCGTATGGTCAGAGAAAGCCACTTGTAGGGGTGTCTTTAGCAATTCGTAGGGATTATCATCATTTTTTCCGTAGGGTCATCGAGGGACAAGATCATTTATTCCGTAGGGACTATCTCATCCAGTGTTTCAGATCCACTGTTCAACATTCTGATTGATTTGGTCATTTGTTCAAGCTGGGAATTCAGTATGATGACTTCATTGTTTAAGTTGGACATTGTTGTTAAATGCTCTTCCTTTTCAGCCTCCAGTTTTACTATGAGTTTCTTCTGTTTCTCTCCTTCTTGAATCACTTGTGCACTTTTGAGACATAACTTTCTATAAGATGCTGCAAGTTCTTCAAAGGTTAACTCATCCTCACTAGAGTCATCATCAGTAATACATGTCCTTGTCAAAATAGTGATATGTTTAGCTGACTCCTCTTCAAAATCACTTTCAGAATCTCCATCAGACCATGAAACTGATAGTCCTTTCTTTTGTTTCTTAAGATAAGTAGGACATTCAGCTCTAATGTGACCAAAACCCTCATAACCATGACATTGAACTCTTTTGCTTTGATTTGGCTTCTCTTCAAGCTTTGTCCTTCTGCTAGAATCATAGGATCTACTAATTTCAGATGAGGTGTTCCTGATATTAGGTCTTGAATTCATATTCATCTTTTTCATAACTTTGTTTAATTGTCTTCCAATCATGGCTAGAGCTTCTGTCAAGCTTTCCTCAGTTTCCATCTCACATTCTTCTGCTTCTTCTTCAGTATTAGAAACAAGGGCTATGCTTTTATTCTTCTTTTATGAGATATCACTGAATCCCATTTCAAATGTTTGAAGAGATCCAATGAGATCTTCAACCTTCACATTGAAGATGTCATGTGCTTCCTCTATAGTAGTAACCTTCATAACAAATCTTTTGGGAATAGATCTGAGAATTTTCCTCACAAGCATTTCATCAGACATTTTTTCTCCTAAAGCTCCTGAAGTGTTAGCAATATTAAGAATATTCATGTGAAAATCATGAATAGTCTTATCTTCTTTCATTCTCAGATTTTCAAATTTTGTAGTGAGCATCTAAAGTCTTGACATATTGACCTTGGAAGTTCCTTCATGAGTGGTTTTGAGAATATCCCAAACCTCCTTGGCCAATTCACAATGGTGCACCAACCAGAATATGTTTCTATCAATTCCATTGAACAAAGCATTTAAGGCTTTAGAATTACCTAGAGCCAACTCATCCTTCTCTTTTCTCCATTCTTCCTCAGGCTTCAAAGTCTTTGATCCATCTTTTCTAATATTGATAGGATGTTCCCATCCTTTGTCTGCATCTTTCCATGCCTTATTGTTTAGAGATTTTAAGAAGGCAACCATACGAGGTTTCAAGTAATCATAATTAGATCCATCCAGAATAGGTGTTCTATTCCCAAATCCTCCATCCTTGTCCATTGTACCAAAACATACTGACCCTAGATCTCACCCAGAAAAACAGGCAGGGTGCATGTTTTGATGCCAATTGAAATTCTGGAAACAGATATGAGATGTCGAATGAGATGTTATGACACTGATATTTGACAGATTAAAATGAACAAGTTAAATAAACAAAAACAATTGTAAAAGACACAAGCAAATTTTAATCCAGTTTGGTGCAAACACACCTACTCTGGGGGCTACCAAGCCATGAAGGAAATCCTCTATCAGTAGTATCAGTTCAGAGTTAAACCACTCAGTTTACCCTCTTCACTTAATCACTACCCAATGCAATTTCTATCTAAGAACTCTTAGATAAGAGACACCTCTCACTCCCCCTCAATCACAACAGTGATAACAAACTAACAACTAAGAATGCGAATACACACTTCAAAGACAATCCTTGACGTTGCTTAAAAGCTTCAGTCAAGTACAAAACACTTTTGCTTAAAAGCTTTGAGTGGACAACATACAACTCAATAAACCTATTCCATTACAATCATCAACATGATAAAACAGAAGCACCTTTAAACTTTCACACCTACAGATTGCTTAAACATTATGTCATAACATCAAGCATGCCATTAGAACACAAAACTTGTTTTACCATAAAATGCTGCCAATCTACAACATCTACAAAAATATTCAAAGCCTATGCCTGACATGTAGCCTATCAAAGGCTTATTTTTTTTCCTGAGTCTGACCTTTTCGAAGGTCAGCCTATTAGCCTACTTAATAAGCCTATATCATTTAAACATATTTAAATAAAAAATTCAACTAATGTTTAAATAGACTAGAGAATCAAAAGTATAATAAGACTAAATATTTGTTTCCATTTACTTATCTGAGCTTACCTAGTAGTATAAATTTTGTGTGATGATTTATTTGAGAGAGCTTATGAAAACACTTTTATAATATTAATCATAGGATTTCTTTCAACTTATTTTCATAAATTCTTAAATATAATTAAGTTTTACTTTTGTATTTTAATAAAATGTACAAAATACAATATAAAAATAATAAATTCATTCATATTTAATAAATAGGCCAGCTTGATAGACTTATAAGGCTTTTTATATGGTCTGTGACCTAGCCTATTTAACTAAATAGACTTTTAAAAAAGCCTAGGTCTTTTCTATTTAAAAAAAAACTTGGTCTGACCTTGACATATGTAGGCTAGGTTGTAGGCCCATGTTAGTTGGTTTGGTCTATTCCCACCCCTAAACATGACCATTTACGAACCATTATATATCAATGATAGCAAACATTGTCATGAAAAGTTGTGGTAATCTAGTGACGTTATCTTATGACCACACACCCAATCACTATAAGGTCTCTTATTTGATTCCAAGTAGTTGCAACTTTTGGCCATATTTGTTAATGATAATTTAACAAATAATTCATAAAATTAATTAAATCATTAATATTTTAGAAATTTATCAAACTCATGAGTCTTCGGTTCGAATAAAGAGACCGACTTACTTATATCAAAATGTTCAAGAAAATGTGTCTCGTTGAAATCGAAATATCCAGAAAGAGATGTATCGAAATATTCATGAAAGAGGTACGATGATACAAATATATGTGGGGAACAAATATTTTCAAATGAGTAGGAGTATTGTGGACTCACACTTGAAAGGAGAATGTTAAAAATAATAAACCAAATATTAGTTGAGTTCCACATTAATTATAAATGTAGAAACTTGAATATTTATAAGTGACAGAATCCACGTACTTATCAACCTAACGTTTTAGATGAATATGTGCCTACAACTTTAGTAGGTGTCACGCCCGGTGGGATGTGACAAATTCCATGTTATATAATTCAAAAATTAAAATTTAAACTTTTTTGAACTATATGATCACTTATGCATTTTAATGTGTACCAGTTACCGTAAGAAATCGGCATCCTTCTACTAGATGCAATCTTACATTAAAACTAATTACAAAAATAAAAGTGATTGTTAAGAGAGAACAAAATTGTGGTGAAGATTAGTTACTCGCCAAACAAATATACATGATTGTTTTGTTAGAAATTCTGACTGAAAAAATTATCCTAACTTAAGGTAATAATTAACACGAATAAAAAACATTCAGTCATATACATTTATCAACTCTGGATTAAATCTCTTGAAAAAAACCAAAAAGGAAATATTGTTATTTAATATTCACAACAAACGTTTACACAATCATTATTAACTAATTGAAAACGTGTATATTGAATTAGTATTAATTAATCACCAATTCTTGTTTCCTCAACTGGCTATAAAACCTTTTTATGAAATCTTCTGCTGCTATTCATTGTTGAAATTTTAAAGAAATTATTGTTTTGTTTGAAATAGTTTGAGGGGGTGATTTTGAGAGAAAGAGAGAGAGGAAGAAATGGATTTGATTTGAGGACAAGAGAGAGAAGTGTGATGAAGATATATATAGTGAGGAAAAGCAAAAGAAAATGAGAAATGAATATTGAATCCAACGTATGGAAATTGAACAACCCATGGGTGCATTCATTTTTTGCATATTACTTTTTACGTTTCTTAATAGTTTTTTTGTTATGTTTTTATCAGAAAATTATTGGAGAAAGGCTATGCTTTTTGGAGAGGACAAAAGGAGTGTTTTACTTAACTTGGTTGAAGTTAAACTTCCATTAAAGCCTTGAGTTTTCAGCCAGCAATGCATTTTTTTTTTGTCTTCTTACTTTTTGCAACTTTAAACTGTTTACTCAACAAGTAAAGAGGTTGTCTCAAAACATATATTGTTGTAATTGTGGTGCCAATAATTCAAACACATGATACAAACTAAATAATTTGCCACGCACACCTACCCTTCTATTTCTTTTTGGCTTTTTAATCACTTTTTTTGGGACTATTATAAGGCTCTATCTGAAATTTGGATAACTATTCTTGATAATTATCCTTACAATCTCCACTTTATAATGCTTTTTGGTTTATAGTACAATAACTATAAAAAAAAAACTTTTTCGATCTAGGATTGAAAGTTAGAGAGAGAAGCTCTCGCCTCCCTCTAATTTTTCGTCCTGTTGGGTTTTCATCTTTCTAAGGTTAAATATGGCAACAAAGTGGACCAAGGTACACAAAAGAAATTTTAGATTTGTACCAAAGGTTAAATGTGATGTATTTATGAAGGGAGGAGAAGGAGCTAGAGGGAGGGAGGATATTCAATCATATTTCTGTTCGGTATTTCCAGAAAGAATCTCAGCTAAGGAGCTTTTTGAAATTTTTGAGGAGTATGGTAAGGTGGTGGAGGTAGTTATCCCACCAAGACGCAACAAATATGGCAAGCGTTTTGGCTTTGCTCGCTTCCTAGAGGTGGAGGATGTCCGAGTTTTAGGGGTAAAGCTAGATAATATTATCATCGATCAACATAAATCTTACGATGATGCAGCCTCTAACTCTTTTCTGCCCAACAGGTTTCAACAAAATAAGGTAGTGCAACTGAAGTTCTTTCCTGAAGAGAAGGAGTTAGTGAGATTGCGGAAGGCGTTTGTAGGTGTTGTTTTAAATGCTGGCAAGTCTTATAACATTCAAACTTTCTTTCAGTCAGAAGGATATTTCTCCATTAAAGTTACCCCTCTAGGGGAAAACTTGTGTCTTCTAGAAGAGAGTGAGAAGGGTGAGGTCAGGGACTTGATTATGGAGGTTGAATCTTGGTGGAGGCAATTCTTCTCTGAGATTAGAGAATGGAGAGAATCCGATGTTGATAAGAAGCGTGTCACCTGGTTGAGATGTTTTGGGATACCCTGTCAAGCTTGGTCCATTGAGTTTTCGAGTTAATTGCAAGAATGGTTGGTAAATTTTTTTGTGAAGATGAAAATACTCTTAAAGGGGATTGTTTGGATATTGCTAGTATCATGGTTTGCACAAGGTGTGGGATGGCGATAAACGAGGTCTTTAATGTTCAAATAAGGGATGAAGTGTTTAACATTAAAGTTTCTGAAGACTTGCATGGATCTTTGCGTTTTCTCCTGATGAAGGTAGGAAAAGATCTGCTATGTCTTTATTCTCTTCTGATTCGGAAAGATCTTGGTGCAAGAGAGAGGTGTCTCAGGAGGAAGGTGATGGAGTCAGAGGGATTGATTTTTTGTTCTAGTGAAGAAGAGGGTTAATACGTTCCAACATCTTTGTGTGGCCTGACGGTGAGTGGAGATAAGGAGTATTCTTTCTTTGGTGTATCTCAATGGAGCAAGGGAGGCAAAGTAGACGAAACTTCTTCAACAAGGGTAGTGGGCACAATCTTTGATAGTGTAGTGGTAGCAGCAAAGGCTGCTAGAGGTGATAGTGACATGTCTTTGGATAAGGAAAAGTTGGAGAATGTGTCTGTTTTGCGTGTTAAGTAGATGGTTTTAGGAGGTGTCAGGTTTAAGGAAAAGCATAAAGAGCCTTTGGAAAGTGGGGAAAAATTAATGACTAAAAAAGTTAAAACCAGAAAGGTTGTAGACATCATTGGGCCTTTTAAAAGGAAGGCAAAAAAGAAGAAAGTCAAACGAGTTTTGGGCTTAGTTTAAGATGTTGGGCCGTAGGTTACTTGGGATTCTATTGAGGAGTTCTCTCAAGATCCTTATTTTTTACCTTTGAAGAGGAACCCCAGAATTTTGTATTCTCTTCCATCTGAGCTTCTTGAGAAGAACTCAAATCCCAAATCGGGCAAATATGTCCATTCTTCTTGTTTTGCAGGTGTCATACCCTAAATTTTGACCAGAAATTTTCAAATTTCGCATTCATCTGACGCATTTTATTGCAGTTTAGATTATCAGTCATTTTCGCATTTTTAGTCCATTAATCATTAACCATTGTATTTTCTATTCATTTTATCATTTGAAATCATATAATTTATTCTTGTTTTAGAATTAATTGTTTCGGTTTAAGAATAAAAAATTTAGATTAATATTAGATATTTTAGAATTAGTTTTATTTTTTACTTTGGTTCAAATTTAGATTTTATTTAGATTTAAGTTTAATTTCAATTTAAGTTTTATTTATTTTTTAAAAAAATGTAATTTAGTTTGATCTTAAAAATAGTTGTTTTGGTTTAACTTTATCAATTAGTTATAAGTAATTTATTTATTTTTAATATTCCATTTAGGTCATTTCCATTATTTATTTAGTCTTATTTTAATTAATTTGTTTCTTATTTAGTCGTATTAGATCTTTTTTCTTTTAATTAGATTAACAGTTATTTAATTTTTTTAATTAGTCCAACTTTCAATTGATATTTTATTTAGTTAACTATTTTAATTAGACTTTTAATCTCAATCAATTATTGTTATTTAACTGTATTTAGTTCACATGGAGGATTTATTTTTAGTTTAGTTACAATTTAATTTTATTAGGAATAATTTGCATTTTTGATTTTTATTAATTTTGACTTAATCCAAATAGTACAAAAAAAATAGAAGTTTGTTTCTCAGTCAACAAAAATTGGAAGTACATCCCTACACAGTCCAGCTACACAGACAGTGACAACTCTCTCCCTCAATCTGCAACACTCCAGCAAAATTTTCACCAATTAAGTCAAACTTATCCCTGCTACACATAGACCACACACAGCTCCAGAATTTCACCAAATTGCATATGTTCAAACCTGCATTAAAAAAGGGGAGAAGGACAAGTCAGAAGAATATCAAATAGAGTTTTTCAAGAAAAGGAAAAACTGTATTAAAAAAGAGAACGCAGGGGAAATCAAGAAAAGGCTTCTTAAAACGAGGAACTTCACAGCACCATGTGAGACACAAAAAAACACCTAATCCTACTACTAAGATCACTACGCACCCTTCAAAATGTTTTCACATTTTCGCTCAACAAAGTGTTCAGTTTTCAACCCAATTGGAACTCAAAAAACTGATTACTAGTTTACCAAATGACAACCAGCCTTTTAAGCCGAAAAACTACCTTCCCTCACGGCCTCAACTCTAAACCACCTTCAAACCTCCGAAACCTTGTCGTGCCGCCACTCCCCACCACTTTAAACCTCTGAAACCTTTCCGCGCCAACCCTCGCCCAAATCCACTCGAAATCGATTCTGAAAAAGCAAAACACCAAATCACATAGAGAGTTTTGAATCACTTCACCACTTAAACATCCTCAAAAACCATCAACATTACCTCCATTAAACCACCACCTGGAAACCTAACGCGATGGCTGAATTGCTCCCTTCATCTTCACTTCCAACCATCACCCCTTAACCGACTCTTTCCTCTTCACCGAACCCACACCCATAAACCGCAAAACCTTTCATCCTCCACCACGGGCATAAAAAAGGGACGCCCAAGAAAAACAGGGCGCTCTTTTCCTCCCTCAACACAACCCATTCACAGCGATTCACTCTGCAATCACCACACCACCTCAAAACCTTCGTTCA
Source organism: Lathyrus aphaca (assembly GCA_963966055.1). NCBI lineage: Eukaryota > Viridiplantae > Streptophyta > Magnoliopsida > Fabales > Fabaceae > Lathyrus > Lathyrus aphaca. The sequence goes on along the minus strand of OZ014519.1, from coordinate 731,935,792 downwards.
CACCAAAGTCCTCCCAACCATCCGAATCGCAAAAAGCCATTAACAAAGCTCAGAAAACATGAAACCTTAATCAGAAACACCGCCGCAAACTACGTTGAAACCACCTCACAACCACCACCATTAACGCACACAAAGTACAAAAGTGAGAGAGTTTTGCGGTGGAGGATTTCCGTCGACGGCTCGCGGTTAAGGATCTTTTGTTTTGTTTTGTTCCTTTTCACAATTTTGGAGAGAGAAGGAAGCAATTTTATCGATCTGAGTTCTAACCTATTTCATTTTTCTTATTTAATTTCATTTTTTCCTCTTTTTTAAATATTAGTATTATGTTTGTTTTTTTTATATACTTGGGCCTTGTTGTTGTTTCCAGACTAAGCCCACTGAGCTGCTACTCTCACCACCTCAGTGCTAGCGAGACACCCCTTTCCTTTTCCTTTATTTTTTTGTTAAATTTCATTATTGTTGGGTTAGGGTGATATTAAAGTTCTTGCTAACTCTTGATTAAATATTGGTAAATTCTGGATTTTAGGTTTAATTAGTTTGGGGATGAATTGTTTTAGCTAGTCATAAGTGTTTTTTTTAGAAATTTGTTTTAGATATTCTCTAATCAATTTGGTTTGTGGTTAATTTGTTCATAAGCTTGTTCAAAGATCTGGTCATTTCTCAGCGTCGGTCAAATTCTACTTCTACTCGTCAGCGACGTCAGAATCAACGGAGGTCTCCAAACAGTCCTGAAAGAGCAAACCATCAGTTTGACCCAATCCTAATGAGTTACAGTCATTTGTGGTCTTATTTTGCTCATAACTCAATAATGACACCCAGAAAGACCAGAGCCGTGAGGTCTCGCCCTCGTTGGTTCAATCCAAATACCAGTTGTGAATTTCATGGTGGAGTACAGGGGCATCCGATTGAAGAATGCAAAGTCTTCCAGGAAAAGGTTCAAGAGATGATCGACTATAGGGTGTTGACCTTCAATGAAGGAAGCCCATTTGTGGACGGAGTGCCTTTGTGCTGATGAAAACTCAAGAGAGTCTTGTCCAAATCAGTTTATTACTGGAGCCTGGAATCAGTTCCTCAATACACGTGATCATTCGATGCTTTGGAGCTATCCTCTCGGATGTTTAGCTCGTTCATTGTTTCTCATATGTATTTTTCTTTGTTTGTTAATGCATTTGTTTTTTGGCATGTAAGAACTTATTTGTTTTGAATGATTAATGCAATGAATATGTTTGTCTTGAAGTAGTCCATTCGTATTCACTCATAATGCTTTTTCAACTTTATAATGCCAACATTATCCCATCTCCTGCTTAGGCAGAGGATTGGAGGGAGGATAACGAAATTAAAACACAAATTCTCTAGTGGAATGCTTTTGATTAAAACCCTACTGACAATGTACATGCATTGTTTCAAATTCCCAAACACTAGAGAAATAAGGAGTTAATCCCTTATCAACCACTTCGAGCCTAGAAGTAGGATTTTCTTCCAGATATTTCAAAACCCTTACGCTTAACTTGGGGCAGGGTAGTGTTCAGTTAATCGGGTTACACATTCGAATCATAAGATGAAACATCCCATCAAGGAATCCATTACAACCAACGACTTGACAGTCACAATTTTCAGCCTTCCAATAATTAAAAAAAAGAAGAAAAAAGAAAAAAGAAAAAAGAAAATCCCGCTAAGTCAAACACCCAAAAGGAGACTTAGGGACCAAATAGAATAAGTCAATTGAAAGAAGTCCTCAAATACATAAGATTTAGTGACCACCATACCAAAATCAAAGGGGTCACTGATATCCATAGGGGACAAATAAGATGACTGTCATTTAAAGCAAACCTTGGATCTTCATCTTCACTACAAAACCATCAAAGACACTGGGGCATTTTACGTCGAGATTTGACGAATCTCTACAAGAGTTTGAAGACACTCTACAAGAGTTTGAAGACACTGGGGCAGTTACGTCGAGATTTGACGAATCTCTACAAGAGTTTGAAGACACTGGGGCATTTTGAATGCCAAGTCTTCTATAAAATCCTCTTGAGGTGACTTCTTCTCATAAAACATTTCGTGGATGCATGTGTAACACGGTGGGAGAACTGACTTTTAGTTATGTTGCGGATAGCAAGAGTCGTCACCGACTTTTATTTTATCCATAGGAAAGGCATAAAAGAACAGGAAAGACCTTTTTAAAAGATTTTTGGGTCCGGGGGGTAGGTTATGTAAAGGGAAGGTGTTAGCACCCTTTACATCCATGGTTATCCATGGGCTCTTAGTTACTTAGCTCACTTTAAAATGTTTTTGAAAATGTGAAGTGTGTGAATAGAAATTTTCATAAGAGTTTGATAATGATCCATGTACGGATGCGTAAAAAACTTGTGTTTGAAAATTGTTTGAAATTGTGAAGTGTTTGAAAAGTTTTTGAATAGTGAGCAAGTAACTATGAGAAACCTACCCTAAAGTTTAAGTCTTTTTGTTCTTGAATCCTTTAAGTGGTAAGACTATCCCTATCATTAAGGAATAGGTAGTCATTACCTTGGATGTGTTAAGGGACAAACGTAGGGTCATCGTATGGTCAATGAAGGCAACTTAAGGGATGTCTTTAGCAATTCGTAGGGACTATCATCATTTATTCGAAGGGACAAGATCATTATTCCGTAGGCAACCTCGAAGGGACTTGATCTTTTAAATTTATAGGGACTTGATGATTTTATAAGTGAAGGGACTTTGCTTAAGACACCCCTATATTCGAGGGACTTGACCATTTTATTTTAAGGCAACCAAGAGGAATACCCTAGGAAGTGCAAGATGGCGATCAAAGATCGACTTGAGTGTTTATTTTCAAATATTTATCTTTTAAAGTTAATTATCTAAATTAATTTTAATTACAAATAGTTTCCACACCCTATTTACTAACCACGCAGTTAATATGAAAAATAAATGGCAGAAATTAAAAGGCAGAAAATAAAATTCCTACACTATTACATGGCTTAGGGGCAGTTACATAATAATAATAATAATGGCGGAAAATAATAAAAACCAATTATTACAAAGGCGAAGCAGTTACATAATCAGGAAAACAGTGAATGAATAACATAAAAATGAGTGAATAAATTAGAAGAAAAAAAGTTTGCAGACTAGGTTAAGAAAACAATTAGGGTTATGGTTTGAGAAAAAATTTAAGGTTTAAAAAACAATTTAAGGTTTAGGAAAAAATTTTAGGGTAAAAATTATGGTGAAATTTGGGTTTTAAGATAAAGATTAAGGCTAAATTTTTAGGGTTTAAAGTTTATGAAAAAAATTAAGATTTAGGTTTAAAATTAAGGTTTAGGGAAAAAAATTAAGGTTTATGAAAAAAATATAAGTTTTAAAAAAAAAGGATTTTGTTTTATCTTTTAGAAATTAGTTTAATAATAATAATAAGGAAATTCAAAGAAAATACATAATTTGATGAAAAAGGGAAAAATAAAGTTAGAGATACCAAAAATATTGGGGGTTTGCCCTTTTTGCTTCATTGAGTTCTTTGCCACTGGGACACCCACGTTTCTTCATCAAAATGCTCCAAACCTCAGTTCCTTGCCACTAGGTTGTGGGCCTTAGGTCTTTGTCACTAGGGCAATCAGCGCATGCCACACACCATCTTTTTCCTCCCACCTGCCTATTTTTGGTATATACTGTTGGAAGAATAAAAAAAGAAATAAACAGGATCAAATAAAATTGCTGCAGATTTTAAAATAATGAAAAATAAGAAAAGCGATTAAAATAAAATCTAAAAAATATTAAAACGATGCTAAAAATCTAATAAAATCAAATAAAGAACGCACAATTTTTTTTAGATTTTTTTGAGAATATGAAAATAGAAAATAAATCAAATAAAATAGAAAAAAGAGGAATTTGCGATTTTGAGGGTCGAAATCTTTTAGAATTCTATTCTAAAAGAGTATTGTTTGTCGATTTTTTTCTGAATTTCTGGAAAAAATTCGGAGCAAATCGAAACAGTAGTACTTACCTGACTTACCTGTCAGCCTGTAATGTTTATCACTACTGCAGCCTTCGAAGTATCGACGAAAACAGATTACAGCAGATTAACCAATAGTTTAGTTCTCCATGGTGCCCTATGATTCCTGCATCGAAACTTAAATCCATCTATCCAAAAACCATCTACACAATCAAACAAACATATTATGTAATCAAAATCAATTAATCATGCGTAAATCATTAAAATTGAAAAAAACCAAAAGAAAGGCAAGAATATGAATTTGGTTTGTATGATTTGGCATGAATTTGATGATGAGGATGATTGGAATAGGTTCAGGAAACCTCAATGTTGTTGTCCAGAAATCATCTCTATAGCCCTCTAACTTAGAAACCGAAATCAAGTTTTTGTATGATTTTTTGAAGTTTTGAGACCAGGTGAGAGGCTGCCAAAATCCTCTCTTTGAAGCTGTTTCATGTTGTATATATAGGAGTGAATGAAATTAGGTTAAGAGCTTTCACAAACTTGTGGATATTTGGACCTTTTAAGATTGAAAAATATTTGGTTTTAAAACTTGAAATATCTTGATCTAGCCTTGCCATTTTGAGATGATTTTCATAACTCTTGTATCAATTAGATCAAAATATCATTTATGACATTCTAGAAGCAAAATAATTTTAAATCTTCACTATTTCATATTTTATTTGAATTTAAAATGATTTTTAATATAAAAAATCATAATAAATAAAAATAAAATAATGAAAATAATGAAAATATTAAGTTAATTTCGTGCATGATGTCTTGGTGTGGATTGGGTCATCATATGGCAAGCCCATTTAGAAGAAATTAGTTTTAGACCTCCATTTTCTTCATAAACCAACCAAAAATTTCCCAACTTTGCAAGGGCACACATCCTTCAATTTTAATGCTATGAGGGTGTTCTTGGACATTTTGGAAAGCTTGAAGAGTCGTCTAACCAACCTCACTGGTTTCACGTCCATATCATTTACCAATCTCAAGTTATGCCCTTTTGAAGTTGTTGACTTTTTGTTGACTTTCAAAATGACCTATAATGTCTTAGCTCATACCCTCCAAATGAAGCATTTTTGGGCTTGGCTTGTGAGACACAAAGTTGTAGAGAATTCAATTTCCTTCAAAATGAGCTTTGTATGGAGACTTGGTGATGAAGCATGTGAAATTTATGGCTGGTCAAAGTTCAGTTGACTTTTCCTAAGGAAACCCTAATTTAGAAACTCCTGATTCTTGATGATCTGAAATCTCCTTGATGAATCATGATCAACCCTTGATCAAATGATGAATTTTACTTCATATACTTGATGTTGGCAAAAAATCATGAAGTTTGACTTTGGTTTGACCACAGTTGACCTCAGTTTGACTTTTTAACTACTTTGATTGATTTTGACTTATCTGATCATCTGACTGAGCAAAACTTTGGGAAAAGTTTTGAAATTTGTCATAAGGATTCTTAAACACATATAAGATGTTATGAAGCCCACTTGAAGCCTTGGAAATTCATTTAGCCTGATTAAAGTCAAAACCCTAGTTTTGGATGCACTGCTTAGGAGGTGCATTGTCTGAGGGAGTTGTCAAATCTTCTGACTATTTGTGGACTTTGTGAACCTTGTGAACCATCATAAGATGTCTTGTGAACCTTATGGGAGGTATTGTGAACCTTGTGAACCTTGTGAACCTCATAAAGTGACTTGTAGACTTCATGAACCTCATGAAAGGTCTTGAAAGCATTGTGAATCTTGTGAACCTCATAAAGTGACTTGTAGACTTCATGAACCTCATGAAAGGTCTTGTAAATGTTGAGAAGCTTGTGAACCTTGTGAACCTTCAGAGAACACAAAGTCTTGTATTGTGAGGGCAAATTTTGGGGTGCAACAGCTGCCCCTGTTCAATTTTCTGAAACTTGAGGGGTTAGATTGGTATATTTGCCAGTCATGACCTGGAAGGTTGAAGGGGATTGAACACAAAAGCCCAAAAATTTGCACTCACCAGTGCATGAAGTGATACAGATGGCTAGTTGAATATGATTGAGTGGGCTTAAAGATGCCACTTGGAAGAACTGGAGATGGGCTTAGAGATGCCATCTAAAGAACTGGATGTGATGATAGCTTTGTGTTGATACTGGATCTCAGTACTAGGTCTTCGTATATGCCGTCTCTGAATCGTTTATAATTTGAATTTGTTGAATAGACCAGTAGAAATAAATCTTCGTGACGATTATCTTTTCTGGAAATATCTTGGATTAGGGAATAGATCTTTTTACAGACCGTTTGCCTACTCTCCAAGGTCAAAAGAACGTCAGGATTTGTTCTTCTGAAAAAAATCTTGAACCAGGGAATGGATCTTTTTGCAGACCGTTTGCCTGCTATTCAAGGGCCAAAAGAACGTCAGGATTTGTTCTTCTGAAAGATATCTTGAACCAGGGAATGGATCTTTGTATAGACCGTTTTCCTGCTATTCAAGGGGCCAAAAGAACGTCAGGATTTGTTCTTAAGGGTCAAAAGAACGTCAGGATTTGTTCTTCTGAAAAAGTATCTTGAACAAGGGGCCAAAAGAGCGTCAGGATTTGCTCTTAAGGGTCAAAAGAACGTCAGGATTTGTTCTTCTGAAAAAGTCTTGAACAAGGGGCCAAAAGAGCATCAGGATTTGCTCTTAAGGGTCAAAAGAACGTCAGGATTTGTTCTTCTGAAAAAGTCTTGAACAAGGGGCCAAAAGAGCGTCAGGATTTGCTCTTAAGGGTCAAAAGAACGTCAGGATTTGTTCTTCTGAAAGATGTCTTGAACCAGGGAATGGATCTTTTTACAGACCGTTTGCCTGCTATTCGAGGACATCTTGAGTAGTGTATGGATCATTTCTGACCTGTTGTAAATTGTTGATGCTGTTTTATCTGCATGTAACTATCCTGCAAGGAGAATGTTAGTTTATGTTATATGTATGCATGCATAGTATGATGCACCTAAGTAAATGTATTATGCATTTATGGATATGTATGTTATGGTATGATGTAAATGATGTATGCATGATATGATGCTGCTGGAAGAGTCTGGATGTCTTCGTATAACAACTGCTGGCCAGGGAAAATAAATCCCGATTCGTTGTTGAGGAATATGAGGATCTTGTTCCCGTCTTGTTTGATAATAAGGTATACATAACCTTCCGTATGCTGGGGATAACAAGGTATATATAACCTTCGTCTTCGTTTGATAGTAGGGTAGATATAACCTCCCGTCTTCGTTTGATAGTAGGATAGATATAACCTCCCGTCTTCGTTCGTCGTACTCTTATTGGAAAGTAAATTCCCGAATATCCGTATGAGGATAAAAGAGATGGATATAAATTCCAAGGGAGACATGACTTTATGAAGATGGATTTGTCCTACTGAGAGTTTTGTAACTGTCTTGTAGAGATGAACCGGCGAAGCTTCGTTGAAATCCTTCCCTCGTTCGTCCTTAGTAAATACTATTACTGCATTTTCATGCATTTCTGGTAAACATCAATCATATTAAGCACACATGCATTCAAGCCCAACTAATGGACGTTTCGCTTATGTAAAATAGGGTAAAAGTAAATCTGGATTCAGAGGGAAAAGTAAAGCTGAACTTGAGAACAGAAACGTTTCAACTTCGAGAGTGTATAACCAATTGGATTTGGAGCTCCTGAAATTTTTAACTTTCCTGAATACCTTCCCCGAAATCCTCATAGCTGGATCTGAAGACATGATACTGACACCATCTGATACTACTGGCGTAGACAATTAATTTCCATCATGGTTTCAGCTGAGAATCCAATATCAAGGTAATACAACGAGAGGAATGTGTCTTCAAATTGTGATGGACCATATGCGCTCCGGGTATTAGATTTGAAGAGAAAGCATTGCCCCTTGGTTGAGGATGAATTGCCTCATAATGGAAGTATCTGAATGTAGTTACCTCAAGAGAAATAAACAGAGTGCTTCACAATAATATGTTTCTGACATCATGAAACTCACATATATGAGGAGAGCTGCCTCTGGCCATTAAGCATTGTTGAATCTGGACCTGATTGCCCTGAATGAATTGAACAGTAACTTGGTATGCCCCCTTGATTAGGAAACAATGACCATGCCCCTGGCATTAGGAATTCTGTAATGTTACCCTTGGCACTTCAGATAGATGAGGAGATCTGCCTCTGGCTGTTTAAACATAGTTGAATCTTGTCCTGATTGCCCCAAATGAGTTAGGCAGTATCATGGCCTGCCCCCTTGATTGGGAGATAATGACTATGCCCCTTTGTATACATGGGCTTTCATCCAGGAAGCAACTTTGTTTATCAGAAAGACTTTGATTTATTGAACATTCATCCTGTAAGTTTCTCTGTTTATCATACACTCAGGTATATGCAAACAAATATACGCAAAAATGCAATGCTTATGTCTGTCTTGAAGTTTTTGAAAAAGAGTTATTTTAGAAAAAACAATTTTTATGAAAACTGTGATATTAACTCAAGTTTTATAATAAGCCCTAAAGGAGTCAGGATACCTTTTTGTAGCAGTACGCTTTCGAACTAACCATGCTTCAGTTAGGGCTTTTAAAGGGTTATAACGTGGCCTGGTTCATGGTTTAAGAAACAAAGGATAAAGGCTCAAATTTTATTTGTACCCAACCCAATCTCCATGATGTTCTTCAGTCCTATACTCAGTTAACTTATGCATTGAGGCTCAAATGAGTTTGGAATTGTAGCACTGACATTTGTGATGGTTCAGGAATCAAATATTTATTTGAATACTCAGTCATCCTTCTTTGTTGAGGATTCATAATGACCTCTTTTTTTCTTTTGACTTTGTTATCCCTTCTTTTTGCCTGAACTGTTTATTTCAAAGTTACAGTCAGCGGTATGTCTTAATTTTTTTACTAAGTATCCTTCATAGGTTTTGACTTAGTGGGTTTTTCTTTTTGCTGGATATTGACTGTCAGGTTTCATAATTACGGAGAACCATCATTAGTTGTGTACAACACATATAATTGGCATATTTGAGTTAACTGATTAACTACCCTGCCCCAGGTTATGAATAAGGGTTTTAATTTGTGCAAGAATAAAAACTCCTACTTCATAGGCTCAAAAGGGTTGACTAGGGATTAACTTCCTTATATCTCCACTGTTTAGGAATTGAAACAATGTCTGTACATCGTCAGCATAGTCTGTTCAAAAGCATACTGCCTAATATTATGGTATTGTTTTCGTCATCCTCCCTCTACAGGTTTATAGCTTTATCAGGAGTTAAATATCACAAGATAGAAATAAGAAGCATAATTCAAAATATAGTGGAACGAATGGATTAATTCAAGACAAACATATGCAATGCATTAATGAAAACAAAAGTTTAACATAATAGTGAGTGTTCAAACAAATAAAAGAAGTTACAAATGAAAATTCAAATGTTCTCAAAGTCTCTTCCTCTAAACTTGTCACTCCAGTTATCTGGAAACTTTGATGCTTGATGGACGATAGAAGAACTCAACTTGGCCTTCTGGCGTAACCTCGAGTATTCCTTCGTCAATTAGGTCTTGAATCTTATTCTTCAATGCCCAACAGTTATTAGTGTCATGTCCAGGACAATTGTAGTGGTACATACACCTTGCTTTGGGATTATAGCGAGGAGAAAAGGTATTAGGTTTTTTAGGAGAATTTTCCAAGGAAATCAGCTTCATCTCCAACAGGCATTGCAAAACTTGTGACATTGGAGTGCTGATCTTGATAAACTACCTTCTACATTTCTGGTATTGAGGTGGATTAACCTTATCAGGTCTTTCTTCTTCAATTGAAGAATAATCAATGGCAACCTGTCTCTTACCCTCTTTTATCCTCATCCTTCTTTCAACTAAATCAGCTTGTCTTAATGGAGGTTGACTGACAATTAGATCCCTGACTCTATCACTTTGAAGTTTGTGGACAAAGGTTCTTAGCTCTTCTTGCCCCTGAGCTAATCTGTGAATAAGAGCCACCTGGCCATTCATCTGGATCCTCATTCCTGTCATCTCAGCTTGTAGTTGTTTCAGCTGATCATCCTTGTTGTCCTCAGGATTCTTCTTCTTGGCCAGCAGTGTCTTCAATTCATCCTGCCCCTTGGACAAGTTCAGGATCAGCTCTTGGAACTGGGCATTCTGAGCCTGGAGATCTTTGACTGTTTGTTCAAGAGCCATTGCTGAAATAAACAGCGAGAAGATAATAAACCTGTGCACAATAAACCTGTGATGCAATGATATGGAATGCGTATGCAATGTTTTCAAGGACTACAGGATTTAAATCTGTTTAAACAACCAAAAAGTAAACTTTTATTAGTGATAAATTTGTTTTGCCTCTTGGGCTTACAAAGTGAAGTGCAATAAATACAAGAGATGGGGTTTTAAGTCTCCCATGGACGTTTCCTCTTCGTGTTGAGGTATGAGTTGAGATTCCGTTCCTCGTGAAGTTGCTTTGTTAGTTCTAGGATTCTTTCTTGGCTTGCTTTGTAATGAGCCTCGAAAGTATCCCTTTGCTCCTTCAACTGGATCCAAGATCTCTGTAAGTCTTCCATGTCAGTAGGCATGTCTGGGTGAAGGATGGTATAAGCAGTGTCTCCTTCAGCAACAGGTTCCATGGTAACTGGCAGGATAGCAGGATATGGCATCATGAGAGTCTGAGCACGAGATCGCACCCATCTGTGATAAGCTTCCATAGGAATAGTATACTTAGGCTCTAGAGTCTTGCTGTCAACCTTGTTCACTTTTCCCCATGCTCGTATGAACCTCTGACGGTAACCTTGAAGATCGTTGTCGTAATCAAACACAATACCCTGAATCAACATGTCATGTGGACCATCACTCCGAGCGTAACCAAACTGTCGTAAAGCTAAGGACGGGTTGTAAGTAATGCCTCCTCTTATGCCTAGAAGTGGCACATTAGGAAACTCCCCACAACGATCAATGATAGTAACATTCTCCATAGATCTGGAGCACCAATGGATATTTGAATGAGAGAGTGACATAATCCTTTTGGACCACCTGAACCCTTGCTCATTCTTCATTACTGAGCGAGGAAGGTGAGAAATAAACCACCTAGATAGCAAAGGTATGCAGCACATCAGAGTTCCTCGTGCCTTTGTAGTACGGGTATGAAGAGAGTGCAGGATGTCCCCAAGTAATGTAGGCACTGGATTGTGACTCAGAAATATGTTGATGGCATGAACGTCTATGAACTGATCTGGATTGGGGAACAACACTAAGCCATAAATCAGCAAGGCTAAGATATCCTCAAAAGCATCATAGCTCATAGCCTTCAAGAACACTTGAGCCTTCTCTACCAACACCTTAGCAAGAATACCCTTGACTCCACTTCTCGTTTCTAGAACAATGTCAGACTTTTTCAGATGTAGAGCTGCAACAATAACCTCAGGTTTAGGCTCTCTTTCCAAGCCTGTGAATGGTCTTTGATCAAGAACAGGTATACCCAGAAGTTTAGAGAACTCCTCCATGGTTGGAACCAGCTGGTAGTCGGGGAATGTGAAGCAATGGTGCTTAGGATCAAAGAACTGAAACAAAACACTCATCATGTCTTCATTGAATCCTGAAGTGACTAGATCCATTAGGTGACCATGTCTCTTGATGAACTGAGAGTTATCAGACACTTGAGAAACTAACTCTTTAAGCTTAGCAGGTATCCCCATAAAGTTGATCCTGATGGTGTTTCTACGAGCAGAAGCCATGACCTGCAACAAAGAACAAAGATAAATCCTTTGGTCCTTGAAATGGTTAGGGAAAATGCTATGCTTATGATACATGATGATGTCATGATGTTATGCTCAATCACAAACATGTGGCACCCACAAACAAGTCACACAATAGCCCTAGGTTTAAAGGCTTGCATGAGGTTCAAAGGTAAGTACCCTCCCCTGAAGTTAGATGGTTCATCTTGTCCTACAAAAGTAACCAGGTTCTAAGGGATCTTAATATCATTGATCCTTCACAAGGGTGGTTGATCAGAAGGCAACTTACTTGCCAACACAAACCCTCCAAGTTTAAGATCTCAATGAGTGTAGTATCGAGTGTCAACCAACTTCAGTCTGCACCAAAGCCGGTTACCTCACTACTTTCTAAAGGCCAAGATGAGTTAACTAGGGTTCTAAAAGTTAGTTAGTGCATTGACAATATATGGCAGCCTCATATTATCCTCAACTTGACTTAAGGAACATAAGCACCAACCAAGAAGTCACACTAACTATGGCCACCAGATCAACCGTATCGATATACGTCGTACAGTTTCCTTGGTCTATTGCCATTTACCTAAGGTACACTAGATCCGGGTTAGGACCTTTCTCACATAAGAGCACCCCAACAAGATAATATAAAGCAAACAAGGCAAACAATTTAAAGTGATCTAATTCCTAAGGGTACCCCTCTTTTATTAAATCCCCAGCAGAGTCGCCAGTTCTGTAACACGGTGGGAGAACTGACTTTTAGTTATGTTGCGGATAGCAAGAGTCGCCACCGACTTTTATTTTATCCATAGGAAAGGCATAAAAGAACAGGAAAGGCCTTTTTAAAAGATTTTTGGGTCCGGGGGGTAGGTTATGTAAAGGGAAGGTGTTAGCACCCTTTACATCCATGGTTATCCATGGGCTCTTAGTTACTTAGCTCACTTTAAAATGTTTTTGAAAATGTGAAGTGTGTGAATAGAAATTTTCATAAGAGTTTGATAATGATCCATGTACGGATGCGTAAAAAACTTGTGTTTGAAAATTGTTTGAAATTGTGAAGTGTTTGAAAAGTTTTTGAATAGTGAGCAAGTAACTATGAGAAACCTACCCTAAAGTTTAAGTCTTTTTGTTCTTGAATCCTTTAAGTGGTAAGACTATCCCTATTATTAAGGAATAGGTAGTCATTACCTTGGATGTGTTAAGGGACAAACGTAGGGTCATCGTATGGTCAATGAAGGCAACTTAAGGGATGTCTTTAGCAATTCGTAGGGACTATCATCATTTATTCGAAGGGACAAGATCATTATTCCGTAGGCAACCTCGAAGGGACTTGATCTTTTAAATTTATAGGGACTTGATGATTTTATAAGTGAAGGGACTTTGCTTAAGACACCCCTATATTCGAGGGACTTGACCATTTTATTTTAAGGCAACCAAGAGGAATACCCTAGGAAGTGCAAGATGGCGATCAAAGATCGACTTACGTGTGTGAGTGTTTATTTTCAAATATTTATCTTTTAAAGTTAATTATCTAAATTAATTTTAATTACAAATAGTTTCCACACCCTATTTACTAACCACGCAGTTAATATGAAAAATAAATGGCAGAAATTAAAAGGCAGAAAATAAAATTCCTACACTATTACATGGCTTAGGGGCAGTTACATAATAATAATAATAATGGCGGAAAATAATAAAAACCAATTATTACAAAGGCGAAGCAGTTACATAATCAGGAAAACAGTGAATGAATAACATAAAAATGAGTGAATAAATTAGAAGAAAAAAAGTTTGCAGACTAGGTTAAGAAAACAATTAGGGTTATGGTTTGAGAAAAAATTTAAGGTTTAAAAAACAATTTAAGGTTTAGGAAAAAATTTTAGGGTAAAAATTATGGCGAAATTTGGGTTTTAAGATAAAGATTAAGGCTAAATTTTTAGGGTTTAAAGTTTATGAAAAAAATTAAGATTTAGGTTTAAAATTAAGGTTTAGGGAAAAAATTAAGGTTTATGAAAAAAATATAAGTTTTAAAAAAAAAAGGATTTTGTTTTATCTTTTAGAAATTAGTTTAATAATAATAATAAGGAAATTCAAAGAAAATACATAATTTGATGAAAAAGGGAAAAATAAAGTTAGAGATACCAAAAATATTGGGGGTTTGCCCTTTTTGCTTCATTGAGTTCTTTGCCACTGGGACACCCACGTTTCTTCATCAAAATGCTCCAAACCTCAGTTCCTTGCCACTAGGTTGTGGGCCTTAGGTCTTTGTCACTAGGGCAATCAGCGCATGCCACACACAATCTTTTTCCTCCCACCTGCCTATTTTTGGTATATACTGTTGGAAGAATAAAAAAAGAAATAAACAGGATCAAATAAAATTGCTGTAGATTTTAAAATAATGAAAAATAAGAAAAGCGATTAAAATAAAATCTAAAAAATATTAAAACGATGCTAAAAATCTAATAAAATCAAATAAAGAACGCACAATTTTTTTTAGATTTTTTTGAGAATATGAAAATAGAAAATAAATCAAATAAAATAGAAAAAAGAGGAATTTGCGATTTTGAGGGTCGTAATCTTTTAGAAATCTATTCTAAAAGAGTATTGTTTGTCGATTTTTTTCTGAATTTCTGGAAAAAATTCGGAGCAAATCGAAACAGTAGTACTTACCTGACTTACCTGTCAGCCTGTAATGTTTATCACTACTGCAGCCTTCGAAGTATCGACGAAAACAGATTACAGCAGATTAACCAATAGTTTAGTTCTCCATGGTGCCCTATGATTCCTGCATCGAAACTTAAATCCAACTATCCAAAAACCATCTACACAATCAAACAAACATATTATGTAATCAAAATCAATTAATCATGCGTAAATCATTAAAATTGAAAAAAACCAAAAGAAAGGCAAGAATATGAATTTGGTTTGTATGATTTGGCATGAATTTGATGATGAGGATGATTGGAATAGGTTCAGGAAACCTCAATGTTGTTGTCCAGAAATCATCTCTATAGCCCTCTAACTTAGAAACCGAAATCAAGTTTTTGTATGATTTTTTGAAGTTTTGAGACCAGGTGAGAGGCTGCCAAAATCCTCTCTTTGAAGCTGTTTCATGTTGTATATATAGGAGTGAATGAAATTAGGTTAAGAGCTTTCACAAACTTGTGGATATTTGGACCTTTTAAGATTGAAAAATATTTGGTTTTAAAACTTGAAATATCTTGATCTAGCCTTGCCATTTTGGGATGATTTTCATAACTCTTGTATCAATTAGATCAAAATATCATTTATGACATTCTAGAAGCAAAATAATTTTAAATCTTCACTATTTCATATTTTATTTGAATTTAAAATGATTTTTAATATAAAAAATCATAATAAATAAAAATAAAATAATGAAAATAATGAAAATATTAAGTTAATTTCGTGCATGATGTCTTGGTGTGGATTGGGTCATCATATGGCAAGCCCATTTAGAAGAAATTAGTTTTAGACCTCCATTTTCTTCATAAACCAACCAAAAATTTCCCAACTTTGCAAGGGCACACATCCTTCAATTTTAATGCTATGAGGGTGTTCTTGGACATTTTGGAAAGCTTGAAGAGTCCTCTAACCAACCTCACTGGTTTCACGTCCATATCATTTACCAATCTCAAGTTATGCCCTTTTGAAGTTGTTGACTTTTTGTTGACTTTCAAAAGGACCTATAATGTCTTAGCTCATACCCTCCAAATGAAGCATTTTTGGGCTTGGCTTGTGAGACACAAAGTTGTAGAGAATTCAATTTCCTTCAAAATGAGCTTTGGATGGAGACTTGGTGATGAAGCATGTGAAAGTTATGGTTGGTCAAAGTTCAGTTGACTTTTCCTAAGGAAACCCTAATTTAGAAACTCCTGATTCTTGATGATCTGAAATCTCCTTGATGAATCATGATCAACCCTTGATCAAATGATGAATTTTACTTCATATAATTGATGTTGGCAAAAAATCATGAAGTTTGACTTTGGTTTGACCACAGTTGACCTCAGTTTGACTTTTTAACTGCTTTGATTGATTTTGACTTATCTGATCATCTGACTGAGCAAAACTTTGGGAAAAGTTTTGAAATTTGTCATAAGGATTCTTAAACACATATAAGATGTTATGAAGCCCACTTGAAGCCTTGGAAATTCATTTAGCCTGATTAAAGTGAAAACCCTAGTTTTGGATGCACTGCTTAGGAGGTGCATTGTCTGAGGGAGTTGTCAAATCTTCTGACTATTTGTGGACTTTGTGAACCTTGTGAACCATCATAAGATGTCTTGTGAACCTTATGGGAGGTATTGTGAACCTTGTGAACCTCATAAAGTGACTTGTAGACTTCATGAACCTCATGAAAGGTCTTGAAAGCATTGTGAATCTTGTGAACCTTGTGAACCTCATAAAGTGACTTGTAGACTTCATGAACCTCATGAAAGGTCTTGTAAATGTTGAGAAGCTTGTGAACCTTGTGAACCTTCAGAGAACACAAAGTCTTGTATTGTGAGGGCAAATTTTGGGGTGCAACAGCATGAACGCGTGTTTCCCTAAGCAAGACGCTCTTGTGATCTATCTTGCAAGTATCTCCAGATGACGGGGTCCTTACGCCAAGTTGCTATGAGTGTGTCAGGGGCATGACTCAATATTTTCTAGTGGATTTGTTTTACTACTTAGTGCTTCCAGTGAGATACTAAGTCTATTATCCCCAATTGAGCCTCGATTCAAGCTTCTCCACCTGAATGTGACTTTCTCCCCCAACGGAGTACAAATTTACTTCATCCTAAGCAAACATAGTTTGTATGTTTGTTTCCTTCTGATGGACATTGAAGTTAGAAGATTTGCTTGGGTCTGTTTCCCGATTGAAGTATTTTTCTCTCCTCAAGGAGATTTGAGCCTTGTATAAATACTTGTTCCATGGATGGCTCTTTACCCTATCCTCAACGATGTTTCCACTTTGACGAGATTGGTCGAGTATCTATTTGTTGTGATGTTTATTTCGTCACCAGTTTTTCTCTTGTGTCTGTTTTGTCTGTCTGTCAGCATAAACATAACGCGTATCATACATGTACATCATAAATGATTTCATATTCATATTCATGTTGCATTCATTGATGCATACTACCTTCACCTTGGTCGTGCTTATCCCCAAGTGATGTGTCTCTCTCAAAATAGAGTTTTCAGCCTTAGGCAGAAAATGTACATTCTTTCTAATTCCCCACTGAGTTTTTACCTTCGTGGAAGATTTTTGCTTTAGTTCTCCTTTCCACACTTGGATAAGATAAATCCCCGGTTGAGTTCATTCCTCATGGGTTAGTGTCTTGCTTGATAGTTTCTTTCCAGCTCGTTCCTGGATTGAATTTGGTCTTTGACAATTTTGATAACTGGATCTCCAGATGGAAAATGCATTTATTTTTCACCTTTGATTACTTTGTCTCCCAGAAGGAATTTATTGAATATTTCCCCATTAAAGAAAAATTTTGTTCTCCAGTAGTGTGACTACAACATTCTCTTGGAGTACTTATACCTGACAACAAGTGACAGTCTCTTTATTGGAGAAGCTTGTTCTTATCCCTGGACCTCTAAGTGAATCAACAGATGACAGTATCTTTTCTAGCAGTTTGTTCATCCCCAGCAAGGTTATTGTTCTATCAAATGGCATATCCCCTGTTCGGCGGAGAAGTTTAGTATGAACTTATATTTTTCCAACAAATGGCTATCTCTTCCAGACAAGTTGAGAAGTTTGTTGTGAATTTTCCAATTTCCGTCAAATGGCTATCTCTTCCAGACAAGTTGAGAAGTTTGAGCGTGAAGATTGTTCTCCATCATATGGCTGTCTCTTTCAGAAGAAGGGAAGTATGATGAGGGTTATATCAAATGACATCTCTCCAACACACGTTGAGAAGTTTGATATGAATCTCTTATATTTTTCCAACAAATGGCATCTCATCCAGATAAGGTGAGAAGTTTGTTGTGAATCTCCAATTTCCGTCAAATGGATATCTCTTCCAGACAAGTTGAGAAGTTTGAGCGTGAAGTTATTTTTCCGTCAAATGGCATCTCTTCCAGACAAGTTGAGAAGTTTGAGCGTGAAGTTGTTCTCCATCATAAGACGTCTCTTTCAGAAGAAGGGAAGTATGGTGAGAATTCTATCCAATGGCATCCTTAGTTAAATCTCGGCAGAAGATTTAGCAACAGGTGATTCCTTTTATTTCTGGCAAGTCTCGACAGAAGATTTCCAGTCTACCTCGGCAGAAGGTATTTACTTTTTATGATCTCGAGAATGGAATCCTTAGTTAAATCTCGGCAGAAGATTTGGCGACAGGTGTATCCTCAGTTAATCCTCGGCAGTAGGAATTTCATTTTGATACCTCGGCAGAAGGTATTTCTTTCTTAGATTCTCTGTTAATCTCGGCAGTAGACTTCCAGTAGATTTCGACAGAATTTGTTTTTCTTTCCAAGATCTCGGAATTAGATTTTTGGTGTATTTTGATACCTCGGAAGAAGGTATTTCTTTCTTAGATTCTCTGGTAATCTCGGCAGTAGATCTCCATCAGACTTCAACAAAATTTGTTTCTTTCCAAGATCTCGGCAGTAGAGTTTTGGTTTATTTTGATACCTCGGCATAAGGTATTTCTTTCTTAGATTCTCTGGTAATCTCGGTAGTAGATCTCCAGTAGACTTCAGCAGAAGATGTTTTCTTTCTAGATTCTCGGCAGTAGATTCTTCAAAGTGAAATTTTGTTCAAAGATTTCGAGTCATCTTAGGACCTGTAGACAGTTGTCGTCTGGCATAGCTCAAGATAAATTCCCCGTGTGGATTGTATTCCAGTCATGTGCGTCTAATCCCCAATAGGGTCGACTTTTTTCCCCCAACGGTGTTATAGCTTTTGTCTTGCACTTTTGCATTGCATATCATATCATTCCATCCGCATTTTCAGTCAAAATTTTAGGTATTCTGATATTTAATCCTCTTCCACCTTGAATGTCCAAAAAAATATTTGTTACTCGTACATTCAGGATCAGAATGATTAAATAGGGGTAGCTGTCATACCCTAAATTTTGACCAGAAATTTTCAAATTTCGCATTCATCTGACGCATTTTATTGCAGTTTAGATTATCAGTCATTTTCGCATTTTTAGTCCATTAATTATTAACCATTGTATTTTCTATTCATTTTATCATTTCAAATCATATAATTTATTCTTGTTTTAGAATTAATTGTTTCGGTTTAAGAATAAAAAATTTAGATTAATATTAGATATTTTAGAATTAGTTTTATTTTTTACTTTGGTTCAAATTTAGATTTTATTTAGATTTAAGTTTAATTTCAATTTAAGTTTAATTTTAAAAAAAAATGTAATTTAGTTTGATCTTAAAAATAGTTGTTTTGGTTTAACTTTATCAATTAGTTCTAAGTAATTTATTTATTTTTAATATTCCATTTAGGTCATTTCCATTATTTATTTAGTCTTATTTTAATTAATTTGTTTCTTATTTAGTCTTATTAGATTTTTTTTCTTTTAATTAGATTAACAGTTATTTAATTTTTTTAATTAGTCCAACTTTCAATTGGTATTTTATTTAGTTAACTATTTTAATTAGACTTTTAATCTCAATCAATTATTGTTATTTAACTGTATTTAGTTCACATGGAGGATTTATTTTTAGTTTAGTTACAATTTAATTTTATTAGGAATAATTTGCATTTTTTGATTTTTATTAATTTTGACTTAATCCAAATAGTACAAAAAAAATAGAAGTTTGTTTTTCAGTCAACAAAAATTGGAAGTACATCCCTACACAGTCCAGCCACACAGACAGTGACAACTCTCTCCCTCAATCTGCAACACTCCAGCAGAATTTTCACCAATTAAGTCAAGCCTATCCCTGCTACACATAGACCACACTCAGCTCCAGAATTTCACCAAATTGCATATGTTCAAACCTGCATTAAAAAAGGGGAGAAGGACAAGTCAGAAGAATAACAAATAGAGTTTTTCAAGAAAAGGAAAAAACTGTATTAAAAAAGAGAACGCAGGGGAAATCAAGAAAAAAATTCTTAAAACGAGGAACTTCACGGCACCATGTGGGACACCAAAAAAACACCTAATCCTACTACTAAGATCACTACTCACCCTTCAAAAATTTTTCTCATTTTCGCTCAACAAAGTGTTCAGTTTTCAACCCAATTGGAACTCAAAAAACCGATTACAAGTTTACCAAATGACAACTAGCCTTTTAAGCCGAAAAAATACCTTCCCTCACGACCTCAACTCTAAACCACCTTCAAACCTCCGAAATCTTGTCGTGCCGCCACTCCCCACCACTTTAAACCTCCGAAACCTTTCCGCGCCATCCCTCGCCCAAATCCACTCGAAATCGATTCTGAAAAGGCAAAACTCGAAATCACATAGAGAGTTTTGAATCACTTCACCACTTAAACATCCTCCAAAACCATCAACATTACCTCCATTAAACCACCACCTGGAAACCTAACGCGACGACTGAATCACTCCCTTCATCTTCACTTCCAACCATCACCCCTTAACCGACTCTTTCCTCTTCACCGAACCCACACCCATAAACCGCAAAACCTTTCATCCTCCACCACGGGCATAAAAAAGGGACGCCCAAGAAAAACAAGGAGCTCTTTTCCTCCCTCAACACAACCCATTCACAGCGATTCACTCCGCAATCACCACACCACCTCAAAACCTTCGTTCACACCAAAGTACTCCCAACCATCTGAATCACAAAACGCCATTAACAAAGCTTAGAAGACATGAAACCTTAATCAGAAACACCGCCGCGAACTACGTCGAAACCACCTCACGACCACCACCATTAACGCACACAAAGTGCAGAAGTGAGAGAGATTTGCACTGGAGGATTTTCGTCGACGACTCGCGGTTAAGGATCTTTTTTTTGTTTCGTTCCTTTTCACGATTTTGGAGAGAGGAGGAAGCAATTTTATCGATCTGAGTTCTAACCTATTTAATTTTTCTTATTTAATTTTATTTTTTTTCTCTTTTTTAAATATTAGTTGTCGCTCCCGACAAATGACAACGGGTCAGATGAAGGTACAGACGCGAACGGTCGGCGAGGGGAACAGTGAGAACACACAGCCGTGAACTCACTGGAGGATGAATAGAGTCGCCAGCTAGGCATTTTTATCCCGGAGGAAAGGCAATGCTGCATAGACCTAGAAAAAGAATGGATAAGACGGTTGCGAACCAGAGAGACTGAGAAAGGGGGTTGGTTACAACCTGGGAAGGTATTAGCACCCAGATTGTCCGCCGTACTCGACGGGATCCACGCTTAAAAGATTTGTGTTTCAAAGGGGTAGTGTCAGTGCATTTTTGTGTATAATAGCTGGAAAAGGATGTACAGGTGTCAGTGTAAAGAAATGTGATGTGTATAAATGATGTGTCAGTGTAAGGAAAAGAGTATGCTCAAGATCATGAGGCTTAAGAGAATAATGCTGGAAGGAGGGGGAATGGACAGAGACTTTTGTTCGATAACTGTTAAGTTATGCCTACGTATCCTCTCGTGCAATGAGGAAGTCAGAACACCGTAGTTCGACCCAAAGAGACTGAAAGGAATTGACTTGTGAACTGCTTGCTTGTCAATACTCAAGTGTATGACCTGTCTGGCTCAGGTGCAAACTGTCTTGCATTAGACGGAAGAAGCGAGTTCTCGATTGTGAATGAAGGTGATGAGAAAAGAATCCCGGAGGAGACGATTATTGTTTGTTTTTGCATTTTCAGTCTTTTATTGCTTTTGAAAGTTTGTCATAAGATAATGAGCTTAAGCCTAAACCAATGGGTTAGTAAACTCATCACATCTTCCCTCTGATTAGGGGTAATGAGAATACCTTAAGTGTGAAGTCAGATTCTCACACTTAATCACCTTTGGTGTAGGATTAAGATCATTAACCTATTTGTGATTATTTAGATGTTTTTGTGGTTTTGTTTAGTGTTAAGTAATGAGGTTAAGCCATAATCAGGGATTTAACAGGCTCATTACACTATCCTAAAAGAAGGATAATAGATGAGGGTGTTTAAGCTGAGGAAGGATCCTCAGCTTAATCCATGATTAGGGATTAAACCCATGACAAAACAAACCTTTAGTTAAGTGGATTTTATTAATGGCATGATGATGAAGTGTTTTTTATGATTTGGAAGACAACTTGAGGGGGACTTGTCCATTAACTTTAGGGTTAGTCCTTCTTAACCAATTAAGGAAGAATTAGAACCCTAATGCAAGGCCCAAGTTACAAGTGTAATGTCTTGATGATTATTAGATGGATTAATTAAGAGATTTCAACACCTTAAGGGTCCAAGACTTAGGATTAAAGTTATACACTCCATCCTAAAAGAAGGATGCAGGCATGATCTTAATCACAAAGTCTTAAAGCCTTGAGGGTTTAGTCCCTGATTATGAGATGAGAAGAGATGACTCAAGGAGAGACACAAAGGTAAAAACTATGGGGGAGACTAATCAAAACCCTAATTCATTATCATGCTTGGTTGGTCCTAATGTTTGTGAGGTTTTCAAGAACAATCTTCAGATGAACCACCAGGAAGCAGATGAACAAGATCAAGAGAAGCAAAGTGACTTGCTTCATTCAAGAAGTCAAGTCACTTGAAGAAAGAAAGTGGGAGGAGGAAGAATGAGCAAGCTCAAACTCAAACACACATAAAAAATGCAGCAAGGTATGCAAGAGAGATGAGAATAGAGGTTATGAGAAGTGAAGGCAAATTCACTTCTCAAGTTACTTACCACCTGCAATGTTAGAAACAAATGCAATGCAATGCTAAATGAAATGAAATGACATGATGCTAGGCCAAACCAGAAGCATGCACATGATGATTATGATGTTATGAAGTGCTGCAAACATGAGACAAGGCATAGGGATGTTCATACAAAGTCATGGATGCAAATGATGCAAGTTAAGGAACATGAATAAACATGAAATGTCATGAAGCATACAAGACAAATGGCATGGCAAAGATGTAATGCAATGATCAATGATGCTTCATACATGTCTTAAGATGTCAAATGAATCATAAGAATGCACAAAATGCAATGGCAAGTCAAATTATGCAAGAGAATGCAAGGAGGATGCAAGAGGAATCCCAAATTAGGGTTCATGGATCAAACATCAAACACAAACCAAAAACAGAAGTAAACCCTAACATGAAAAATGGAAAATGGTACCTAAAGAAACCCTAGACCTATAATGAACCACTGCCCAAAGGGGAGCTCTCAACTCTCAACCAAACTCAAGTTATGAATTTTACAAGTTATTAGGGTTTTTTAGGGTTTGTAACAAAAGAAATGCCAATCAATTGGAAAATGCAAGATCAAATCTTGGCCTTTTTATCCTTGAAAGTACATGTCAAATGGAAAACAATGCAAAAAGAATCAATGTCTCAACCTTTACCAAAAGACAGAAATGAATTTTCAAACATATGATCAAAATAATGCATCCAAAATGATTTAATTCAATGAAAAATTCTTATAATGCATCAAGATCAAAAAAGAAATTTGGTTTGAAGGTTGGACAATGTTTCTAAATGTCTTAGAACACTTCATGAATTTTTTTGTAATTTTTAAATACCTAAAAGTATTTTTAATTAATTAATTCTCATTAATCAATTAAAAATAATCTTTTAAATATTTAAAAATACTTTTTTAATGATAAAAAATAAAATAAAAATGTTTTTGTGTCATAAAAATTAAATAAACCTTAAAGAAAAAGTTTCATAATTTTTATGATTTTTTAGCTATTTTAAATAAATTGTACAAATAAAATGAAATAAGATGAATTAAAAATCAAATAAAAAGAGAAGTAATCAGATTGGATGGATGAGATGCAATCTGGGGAGAAAGCCATTGACTTGGCGCGCAATCGTGTGGCTCACATTCAAACTCCTAAAATACAATTAATTAAATCTAATTAATCCTGATTAGGGCTAATGGTGAATCTGGGCCATCAAAAAGGGTGGGAAGTCAATGGGTCAACGCACATCAACGGACCAAATTCAAACTAACATAATTAATGACAATTAGGGCAAACTAAACTCAGGTGGCCGGAGAAGACTTCCGGTCGTCTTCTCCGGCCAGAGGGTCACCTGAAAAATCTCAAAACCTCTCAAAACGTAATGTAAATGAAAACTAAGACATGGGAAATGATCCCCAACACCTCACGAACTAAACCCCTCTCTCAAAACAAATTTATCTAACCTAAATCATCTGAATCGAAGGAAAGAAAAACTAGGGTTCGTAAGCTTCAAACAGCAATTAAATTCTCAAAACACATCCATTTCAAAAACTAAAAGCATCAGCATGATCAGGAGAACATAAGGAACAAGTTTGTAACTAAAAAAGAGATTTCTGGAAAAAATTATTTGGAGCTACCTGAGATTTGCAACCTCTGATTTAGGAACTTTCAGGCCCTTTCTTTAAGTGCAAGCTGCTCCTCTTGGCCCCCCAAAGATGTCTGGATGCTCAAATGGAGTTTAGACTTGCTGGATGATGAGTTTCGAAGAGAACTGCTTCAGTTCAGCCAACAATGGCAGTTGAGATTTTGGCACTTTCAGGCTATGAGAGATGGTTGTTTGTGATCTATGAAGTGTGTGGAGAAGTTTGGCAAAGTTTGTTTTGATGTTTGTGGGCTATAGAGAGAGTTGCAAGTGAAACTGCAAACTGAGGTGAGAGATGGCAGTGAAGTGTTTTGGTTGTTTCAAGCTCTGGTTCTTGATGCTTTGTGTTCTATGGATCAAGGTGAGATGAATGGAGGAAAAAGATTTTGTGTTTGCAGGCTGTGTAATGAGATTCGATAGAACTTGCAAGTTGGGAGGTTTTTGTGTAAGTTATGAGTGAGTTGGTTTCAGCCCTTGTTCTTGTTATGTTCAACTTGCAAAATGAAATGATAAACAATTCTGATTGGTTGGCTGATGTGACTTGTGCAGCTGTGATAGGTAGTTCACTTTTTGCTCAAAAACCACTTTATGTGTAAGAGAGGCATGGTGTTTGGACTAGGCAAGGACAAAGGTGGTTCTGGTGCAGCATGGGTGAGGGAGAGGCCTAGCTTGGCTCAGCACTCAATGCAGCAAGTTGGCATAATGTTATGAGTGGTTTTGCAAGTAGGTTGGCTTATGGTTCACATGTGACTTTTTAGCCTAACCAAGCATGAAACCATGACAAACCTAGTCCAATTCTGATTTTTAGGACTTAGAGGATGTTCACATGCTGGTTTGTCATGAATTTGAGGCAGCAATCATGCATTGATTCAAGACTTAGCAAAATTTCCACTTGGTGCATAACTTGAAAAACAATGATTTTTGGCAACTTTGCATGGCCATAACTTTTGATCCATGAAGAGTTAGATCATGTTCTTGTACTTTTTGAAAAGGGAAAGATGAGATCTACAACTTTCATGACCAAAGTTTTTCCATTTGAAGCCTTTTTGGATCATGAATCAAGGCTTGAAAATTGACCTAAAATGGTGCATTCTTGAAAAGTCAACAAAACCCAAAAAGTCAACTTTTGCAAAAACCCTAAATTCTTGATTTCCATGAACTTCAAACTTCTTCCATGATCAAATAAAGATCATATACACTCAAAATGATGAAGACCACCCATTGGTTGGGTCATTGGGGGCCTCAGATGCCCTGATTTTACACTGACTTGTCTGAAAAGTCAACTCTTGATCAGATGACTTCCCCATGGAACTTCTTCATGAAAATTGATATGCATACTCCCTATACCATATAGAGACCAATGGAAACAAGAATGACCAAAAAATTTGGAGTTATGGCCTCTGAAACCAAAACCCTAATTTTCAGTCAACTGTGCAGTTCATCCTGGCTCTGCATCCACTCAAACCCTAATTCTTGTGATTCCTCTGCATTTTTGACTTTGTGAGGATGGAATATGACATAAGAACACACATGGACCACTTTGAGTTGATTAGTGGTTTTTGGAATGGCTCAAGATGCTTTTGGATTGCTCAGATCACAAACCCTAGGTGCAGATGACCTAGAAACTATCCAGTGAAACCAAATGAGACATGAGATGATGTGATTGTGTTTATGCATATGAGATGATCACAAGTCATGGTGTGAATGGGTGAGGGCAAATTTGGGGTGTTTACAGCTGCCCCTATTCAAACATGAGTTAGCTGTGCAGGGTGTAAGCGACGGCTTAACAGGCAAACAAGATAACTTGTGGTTGAATACCAAAGACAGTCCAAAATTTGCACTCACAGAATGAAGAAGAAAAGGGATATAGATTGTAGAAGTAAAATAAAGTATATTGTAAAGTATGGGCGACGGAGGACGACCGTCGAGCAGAGGACGACTGCTGGGTAAATAGCGATGACGGGGACGGCCGACATGCTGGGAAAAGTGTGTAAAGTAGAGCGATGACGGGGACGGCCGACATGCTGGGGATTAAAGCTAAGACGGGGACGGCCGACTAGCTGGGGAAAATAAAATCATGATGGGGGCGGCCATCAAGATAAAGTAGGGTTCTCTGGGAATTAATGAAACATGACGGGGACGGCCATCAAGTTCATAAAGGTAAAGTAACCAACGATGGGGACGGCCATCGGGCTAAAAGGAAAAGGGACCACGACGGGGACGGCCATCGGGTTAAAGAATAAATGAAATAAACAGATGATGGGGTACGGCCATCAAAGATGAAGGACGATCACCTAGCAGGGGACGGCTGCTCTGTTGGGCACAAAAGAAATATGATGGGGACGGCCATCAAAGGTGGAGGACGACCACCTGGCAGGGTACGGCTGCCGAAAATATCGACGATGGGGACGGCCATCGGATAAAAAGAGTCAACGATGGGGACGGCCATCGGACGAGCATGATGGAGGACGACCATCAAGAAGTGGAGGACGACCACTCAGCAGGGTACGGCTGCTCTCAAGGTTTGTCATGACATAGGACGAATGTCAGATAACCAAAAATCAACAATGGGGACGGCCATTGGATAAAGTGATGAAGGACGATCATCAAGAGGTGGAGGACGACCACCTAGCAGGGGACGGCTGCTAAAATCAACGATGGGGACGGCCATCGGATGAGCATGATGGAGGACGACCATCAAGAAGTGGAGGACGACCACTCAGCAGGGTACGGCTGCTCTCAGGGTTATCATAACACAGGACGAGTGTTGGATAAAAAGAAAATCTGTTGGTGATCTACTGGGGATGTGGTAAACACGGACGAGTGTTTACATCCAAGAAACAAAAGGTATAAGTGTTTGGTATTGTGTATAGATTAAAGATGCGGACGAGCATCCTTAAGACTATGATACGGACGAGTATCATGTAGAAACAAACTGACACGTGCTCAGAGCTGATGATACGGACGAGTATCAACTGGTTAACAAGGAACACGGACGAGTGTTGCATCTGAAAGTATCCTCCTGGGGAATAGTAGACACAGACGAGCATCTATATTCACGAAGACATAAGTGTTTGACACGGTGTATGGATTAAAGATGCGGACGAGCATCCTTGAGGCTATGATACGGACGAGTATCATGTAGAAACAAACATTAGACGCAATGTTCTGAGATGATGGTACGGACGAGTACCAACTGGTTAACAAAGAACAAGGACTACTTGTCGAATCTGCGGGGATATACATGGTGTATATAAGATACAGACGAGTATCTGAGTAGGTGTACCAATGAGTAGTGAGTATATAATGTATAGGTGAGTGTTTATCTGCTGGGGATATGACACGGACGGGTGTCAGGAAAGTGTATATACAAGTATAGGCGACCACGCTGGGGATATGACACGGACGGGTGTCAAGAAAGTGTATAGGTATATGTAAGTGCAAAGAGGGTGTCTTTTGGCTTTCTGCTGGTGACACGACACGGACGAGTGTCAGGATGTATCTGCAATACTGGTGATCTTGGTTTGTAAAGTGTATTCAGGCAACCTGCTGGGAAATGATGATACGGACGGGTATCAAAAAGGAGATATGCACTGGTGTTTGTGATATGGGGCAACTGCTTTTGCTGGGACTCTGATGGGGATGTATTCTGTATGCCGACAGATTGTCAATATTTACAAGTGTTCAAATCACAACATGACTTATGATTATGCTATGCATTTGATTTTTTGCCGTAATGCTCCGTATTAGACGGAATGCTACGCTCTGGGGGTGAATATGATGCGAATGCTATGATTATGCAAAGAGGCACCGATCCGGGATTCGGATCCCGTTGCTGCAAAGATCTCTGATCGATCTGCTTGAAGTGAACATCCCAGCTGGGGATGAGATCATTGATAGATCTGTAGTTGTATCTGCTTGGGGATATACGTCATCGATTGACATATTCTTATAATACGGGACCCAGCTGGGGTTTGTAGAAGCTTTCTCTCTCTCTGTTGTGACTTCTTCGTGCACTGCTCTTCTGAATAGAGGCCTGGAGTTCTGTGGGGAGATGATTCCTCGATTCTCACATCCTGCTGAGGAATAATGGCTACTCGGCTGGGGAATTATGAGAGGCAACTCAACTGGGGGTAGCAACAAGAAGCAAACTCAGCTGGGGATAGAGTGTCTCCGATGCTGTACGTTGATTTGGCAACTTTGCTGGGGAAGTGGGCACCTCCCAGTGCCAGGTGAGTTGATAATGATTTGCCAGTTGCTGAGACGTAACTTGCATGCCCCAGGTCGCGTTCTGGATACCTGCAATCCTGCAAAGATAAGGAAACGTACAAAAGGTCCCGAGGTATCCTTTACCGGATTCCGTCATAGGAGCTAAGTACTCTCAAGAGTAATCACATTCCCCGTAAGCATGTGTTTTATTTTTAAAGACAGGCATCTGTACTTATGCAGTTGTGTTTTTGGAGATATCAGACAACTCTTTTGCAAAACTTAAATGTAAAAAACGAGACATGACTGAAAATCTGATTATATTAATTCGTGTGCCCTGAATTGGCAAGATACAGTCAGAGAAACATATCTCCTGAAATGAGGAGATTGTTACAAATTGAGAAATAAAGTGCTGGCGGTGCTGGCGATGCTTTCAAGGAGCTTCCTCTCCTGCTATGACTCGTATGACAAGGACGTTCTTCTCGTCTTGCTTTCTGGAGAGAGTTGATTCTGATTGCAGCTTGATCCCTTGGAGCTTACCAAGTTGTAGGTGATACAGACGAATTCAGAATGCAGTTGTTCGCTTATTCCCTTATTTTGCATAGATCGCCCTTTCGGGTTTTCAATCCATCGGGATACCCATTTTTGCCTGAGCTGTCCAATGCGGCTTTTCAACTCAGCGGGTGTACATTTTTATTTACTTCCCTTATTTTTGCCCGAGTCTTTTATTCTGTTTTTGACTCGCCGGGATGCCCTATTTTTGCCTGGACTTACATTCTGTTTTTATGTCCAGCGGGTCATTTTATGCGAAGTATTTTTTAACCGCATCTGAATTCACAGGGGATGGAAAATCTTCACCATCCATGGTGCTGAGCATCAGTGCTCCACCAGAGAAAACTTTCTTGACGACGAATGGTCCTTCATAATTCGGAGTCCATTTGCCCCTGTGGTCTGTATGAGGAGGGAGGATTCTTTTTAGCACAAGATCTCCCACTTGGTATTCTCGATGCCTGACTTTCTGATCGAAGGCTCTCTTCATTCTCTTCTGATATAACTGCCCATGACAGATTGCAGCCAATCTCTTCTCTTCGATCAGACTCAGTTGCTCGTATCGGGACCTAACCCATTCTGCTTCACTCAGTTTGACATCCATCAATACCCGTAGCGAGGGTAATTCAACTTCAACTGGTAGGACTGCTTCCATACCATATACAAGTTGATACGGTGTTGCCCCAGTGGATGTCCTGATTGATGTGCGATACCCATGCAAGGCAAATGGTAGCATTTCATGCCAGTCTCTGTAGGTGACTACCATCTTCTGCACAATCTTCTTGATATTCTTATTTGCCGCCTCAACAGCGCCGTTCATCTTTGGCCTGTAAGGAGAAGAATTGTGATGTTGGATCTTGAAGTCCCGGCATAATTCAGCCATCATTTTGTTGTTTAGATTTGAACCATTATCAGTAATGATTCGCTCGGGCACTCCATATCTACAGATGATATCTCTTTTCAGAAATCGCGCTACCACTTGCCTTGTGACATTTGCATATGAGGCTGCTTCAACCCACTTTGTAAAATAGTCGATGGCGACTAGGATGAATCTGTGGCCGTTCGAAGCAGTTGGCTCAATCTTGCCAATCATATCAATGCCCCACATGGCGAAGGGCCATGGTGAAGACATGATGTTCAAAGGGTTGGGAGGTACATGCACTTTATCTGCGTAGATCTGGCATTTGTGACATTTCCTGGCATAGGCACAACAGTCTGCATCCATTGTGATCCAGTAATAGCCTGATCTTAACAACTTCTTAGCCATTGCATGTCCTCCAGCATGGGTACCAAAAGAGCCTTCATGCACTTCATGCATCAGTAAATCTGCTTCCGTCTTGTCGACACATCTGAGGAGTACCATGTCAAAGTTCCTCTTGTATAGAGAACCATCAGTGTTCAGAAAGAAACTTCCAGCGAGCCTTCTCAAAGTCTTCTTATCATTGGGGGATGCCCCAGATGGGTATGTTTGATCCTCCAAGAAACACTTGATGTCATGAAACCAAGGCTTGTCATCCTTGACAACGTCTGTTGCAAATACATATGCTGGTCTGTCAAGTCTCGATACTGAAATCTGAGGTACAAAGTTGGCAGTTTGAACTTTGATCATGGACGAAATGGTAGCCAAGGCATCTGCAAACTGATTTTCGTCCCGAGGGATATACTCAAGTTTGACTGTTGTGAAGAAAGTCAGTAACCTTCTCGTATAATCCCTATAAGGTATCAGATGATCTTGGTGCGTGTACCATTTTCCGTTGGTCTGATTGATTACCAAAGCTGAATCTCCGAATACGGTCAAAGTCTTAATCCTGAGGTCAATGGCTTCCTCAAGACCCATAATGCAAGCTTCGTATTCAGCTTCGTTGTTGGTGCAGTTGAAAGTGAGTTTTGCCGAGAAAGGCATGTGAACTCCTTTGGGTGTAATGAGTACTGCACCAACACCACGGCCATTCATATTAACAGCCCCGTCGAACATCATAGTCCATTCTTCTTCTGGGTCAGGCCCTTCGGTGTGAATAGGCTCTTCGTGATCTTTTGATTTAATGAACATGATGTCTTCATCCGGGAAGTCAAACCTCATTGGCTGGTAATCATCAATGGGTTGCTCAGCAAGATATTCAGATAGTACACTGCCCTTGATGGCTTTCTGAGATGTGTACTGTATGTCGTATTCTGTGAGAATCATCTGCCATCTTGCAACCCGTCCGGTAAGAGCTGGCTTCTCGAATATGTACTTGACCGGATCCATTTTTGAGATTAACAAGGTAGTGTGGGTCAACATATACTGTCTTAGTCGGCGAGCAGCCCACGCTAAAGCACAGCAAGTTTTCTCGAGCAGTGAATAACGTTGTTCACAGTCGGTAAACTTTTTGCTTAGGTAGTATATTGCATACTCTTTTCGACCAGACTCGTCATGCTGGCCCAGCACACACCCCATTGATTCTTCTAATACTGTCAAATACATAATCAGAGGTCTTCCTTCAACTGGCGGCATAAGGATTGGAGGTTCTTGCAAATATTCTTTAATCTTGTCAAAAGCCCTTTGGCAATCTTCGTTCCACCTGACCGTTTGTTCCTTTCTTAGCAGTTTGAACAAGGGTTCACAGGTTGCTGTGAGGTGAGATATGAACCTTGAAATGTAGTTCAATCTACCCAAGAACCCTCGAACTTCTTTCTCAGTTTTCGGTGCAGGCATATCTTGGATGGCTTTGACTTTATCAGGGTCAACCTCAATCCCTTTCTCGCTTACAATAAAGCCCAGCAACTTACCGGATCGCACCCCGAATGTGCATTTGTTGGGGTTCAACTTCAGTTGATACTTCCTCAGACGCTTGAACAACTTGAGCAGATTCACCAGATGGTCTTCCTCTGTAAGGGACTTGGCAATCATGTCATCCACATAACACTCGATTTCCTTATGGATCATATCGTGGAATAATGTTACCATAGCCCGTTGATACGTCGCACCGGCATTCTTGAGCCCAAATGGCATTACCTTGTAGCAGAACGTGCCCCAGGGTGTAATGAATGTTGTCTTCTCCATGTCTTCAGGTGACATTTTGATCTGGTTATATCCTGAAAATCCATCCATGAAGGAGAATACCGAGAACTGAGCCGTGTTATCAACCAATACGTCAATGTGAGGTAAAGGGAAATCATCTTTCGGGCTGGCTCTGTTCAGATCCCGGTAATCAACACACATCCTTACCTTACCGTCTTTCTTAGGCACTGGTACTATGTTAGCAACCCACGGCGGGTAGCTAGTCACAGCAAGGAACCCGGCGTCCCATTGCTTTTGTACCTCCTCCTTGATTTTCATAGCCATATCCGGACGAGTACGGCGTAGTTTCTGTTTGACTGGAGGACACTCCTCTCTCAAAGGCAGCTTGTGCACAACTATATCGGTATCTAACCCTGGCATGTCCTGATATGACCAGGCAAACACATCAACATACTCTCGAAGCAGATCTATCAGTTGCTTCTTCACTGAGCCTTGCAGGCAGGCCCCTATCTTGACTTCTTTCACATTTTCCTCTGTACCAAGATTAATCACTTCAACCTCCTCCTGATGAGGAGTAATGACCTTTTCCTCTTGTCTTAACAACCTGGCTAGCTCTTCAGGAAGCTCATATTCTTCGTCAACCCCTTCATCAGCTTGATTGATCGGATTGTCAAAGTCATACGATGTCATAGCCGTGCTGTTGTCGGTGCTGTCAGGAAGGCACTCTCTGCAAGGGTTTAATTGGTTTGTTTTAGTGATTGATTTTAATCTTGCTTTAGAAAAAAGTGAAATGAAGTTATCATTTTGAAAACACCGCCATTTATTTTTGTACAAAAAGAAAAATGGAAAAACAGTGAGCAGAAAAGAAAAAGACTCGTTTGCAAAAAGATTGTCTGATATTTCATTAATTTAATCTTGTTTGCACAAAAGTACAGATGGCCCTGATTACAAAATGAGTCTTGTCATCTCGGGCAGGATGCAAGACTTTGATGCATGCTTATAAAAAATACAGGAAATAATAATTACTCTGCTCGAGTAACACTTATAATTTCCTGGGAAGACCAGTTCGAGATACTGCTCCCCGGGATCTTCGGACGAATCCAAATCTCTAGGTTGCGCTCCTCTTCCAGCTCGTCTTCCAGACAGTTGATAGCATCGGGGGTAAGCATTCCCCCACTGACAAAACCAGGCTCTCCAGCAGCCTTTGCTTGATGTTGAGTTGGTCTGTAACCCAACCCAAACTTGTCCTTCTTCTCCTCCACAGCTAAAACCTTGCCCCAGCCTAGGGCAGTTCCTTCCTCAACAACCTTCCGGGCTTGTTGATATGACGACATGGAGATTCCTGAAACAGCAGATGCTTCATTGACATTCAAGGCTTCAAAACCTTGGCTCATCGTTTCATGGATTTCTCCATCCATCTCAATGTACTTGTAGGTAGCCAGGTGGCTAACAAAGATGTCCTCTTCTCCACAGATTGTGACAATTTGACCTTCCCACTCAAATTTTAACTTTTGGTGAAGGGTAGACGTTATTGCGCCGGCGGCGTGAATCCAGGGTCTACCCAACAAACAGCTGTAGGCGGGCTGAATGTCCATCACATAAAAGATAGTTTTAAAGGTCTGTGGGCCAATTGTCACAGGCAGCTCAATCTCTCCCAGAACCGATCTCTTAGAACCATCAAAGGCTCTTACTACCAGGTTGCTGGGTCTCAATGCCAATCCATCATATTCAAGCTTCACCAGAGCCTTCTTTGGTAAGACATTCAGGGAAGAACCTGTGTCCACCAGCACATGAGAAAGGACAGCTCCTTTGCATTCCACGGTTATGTGCAAGGCTTTGTTGTGATTGCGGCCATCCGCTGTCAAGTCAGAATTGGTAAACCCTAGCCCATTGCTAGCAGTAACATTCCCAACCACCGTTTCCAACTGGTTGACAGTAATCTCCTCTGGCACGTAAGCTGCGTGCAGGACTTTCAGTAGTGCATTCCGATGGGCTTCGGAGCACATGAGCAGTGAGAGGATGGAGATTTTGGATGGAGTTTGGTGAAGTTGATCCACAACTTTATAATCACTCTTCTTGATGATCCGCATAAACTCATCAACTTCCTGATCGAATGGGGTCTTCAGGGCTTCTTTGGCAACTGGATCTTCCTGCACCGGGCTTTTTCCTTTTGCCTTGGCAGCAGCTTCTGCTTCGGCAGTAGGTCTTTGGACTTGTGAAGCAAAGAGACGTCCGCTTCGGGTGAAGCCTCCGCCTCCGCCCACATTATCAATTTGTGGTGCAGGTGTTGATGTTTCCAGAGTGATTCTTTTCCCTTCACAGTACAAGTCAGAGCCATAGTGCCAAGGGATGGCCCTATTGCTTTCATATGGTACAGGTCCAGGTACCGTGACGGTGACTGGACTGATTGCTGCTGCTGAGGGGACTGTTATTGTCTGTGGATCATAAAAGATTGTAACTGGTGCTCTAGTGGGAGCAGCACCTTCTGAATGATAAGCGGAATTGTTTTCTGGATCGTAGAATATGGTAACAGTGGAGACATCTTCGTGATTGTTTGCTGGTGTTGTAGAAGGTTCTGTTGGAAGAACTGTTGTTGTTGTTGATGGGGAGTCGAAGTGGACTGAAGCTGAAGTTGTAGCAGGAGAAACTGTTGAAAACTGATCATTGGGTAGAACAGATGAAGTACTTGCTGATGTTGCTGATGAATTGTTGGGAACAATTGTTGCTGTATTTGTAGGAGGATCTGAAACCATTGCTGATGAAGTCGTCGGGTTTGCCGGGAATGATGTAGTGATCTGCAGTAAGCCACTCTGAATAAGGCTGTCAATGCCATTCCTCAAGTCTTCACACCCATTCCAAGAGATATTGCAGTAGGGGCACCCCAGTTCACATCCCGGAAATATATCATTTTCACGGAGCTGAGCCTTGATTTCCACCAATGGCGTCCTGATCTGATCCACACTAGTTATCAAATAAACCTGTTGGTCTTCTTCAATGGCATTAATTCGGGGACCACCATGGTGTGGCATTGGGTTTTTATTGACATTGGGTGGAGGTGCAAAGTTCAGAGCCTTGGAGTCTACCAAGTCTTGTACCTTCATATGCAGAGCTCTGCATTTTTCTGTACTGTGACCAGGTGCGTTCGAATGAAAAGCACACCTAGCATTGGAATCATAGTTTCTTGGTAGACTGTTGGGATCCGGCGGTGCCAACGTTCTTAGCTCAACCAGGTTGAGTTTCAGAAGCTGTGGCAGCAAAGCAGCATATGGCATTGGGATCGGATCTATCACTCGGTTAGCTTGAGACGGCCTCTGTTGGAATGGCCTCTGTTGATTGTTGTTGTTGGAGTTGTTATTAAAGTTTCTTGGGGGATACTGATTCTGATGATACTGAGGTTGTTGTTGGAAGTTTTGTTGAGGAGGTTGATAGACTGGCAGAGGATGTGCTGGAGCAGGGATAGTGACTGCTGCTATGGACCTTTGAACATATTGGGGCCTACCCCTGTTGGTATGAATGGCATTGGTCTCGCCAGCTCTTCTAGGGCCTGCAAAAGGCTTCCTTGTACTGCTGGACGAACTGGCGCCATTATCGGAAATTTTACCCATTTTTAACAGGCTTTCAATTCTCTCCCCGGCTATAACAACATCTGCGAAGCTGGTGGAAGAGAAAGCAGCTAGCCTATCAATATAGGTTCCCTGAAGGGTATTCATGAACATATCAGCCATCTCTCTTTCAGACATAGGTGGCTGGACAGCAGCAGCAAGCTGTCTCCATCTTTGAGCATATTCTCTGAAGCTCTCTCTTGATGACTGCGACATTCCCATTAGGAGAGTCCTGTTGGGTGCCATGTCTAAATTGTATTGATACTGTCGGATGAAGGCCTCTGCCAGGTCCTTCCAGCATCTCACAGTTGCCCTTGTCAAATGGGAATACCATTCCCTTGATGCTCCAGTCAAGCTATCTTCGAAGTAGAACATCCAAAGTTTCTCATCCATTGTATAGGCCTTCAGCCTTCCCAGAAATGATTGCAGATGAGTCCGGGGGCACGAAGTCCCATTATACTTTTCGAAACAAGGAGGCTTGAACTTATGAGGGATCCTGACCCCATCAACCAAACCCATGTCCATGACATCGAACCCCAAAGAATTTTGGGATTCCAAAGACCTCAACTTCTCAGCCAACTCATCCAATCTCCTATCATAGGTTTCCTCTCCAGCACCCATGACTGTAAACTGATCCTCCTGAGGATCCTCTTGAAGTACTCTGGCTGCAGTGGCTGTTCCTTGAACGTTTGCAGGAATATGAATCTCAGGATGTAGGTGTGGACCAAATATAGGGGGGTTAACATGTGGTTGCACCCTTTCATTGTTACTGGTGCCAGCAGTTCCCACATGGGGGTCATCTTGAGTTCTCCCCTCTACCAGAACTCTAAGCCTCTCCTGGCTTTGAGCTAAATTATTCATCACTTCCATGAACTGAGTTATTTGGGTTCTCATCTCCACCCTTTCATTAGCCATCTGGGTTCTGGCCTCATTGAGGTCTTGCTGCAACTGGTCCATCTGGATGCCCGGAAGGTTGTTTCTTGTAGGGTACCTGTGTGGCCTGTTGAGAGGGAATAGCCTGCGGCGAGCAATAATTCCTGAATGTCACAACAGAGGTTAGAAACAATAAAACAAAACCTACAAAACAAACAAAAGGGTTAGTATGCAATGCAGTATGCTTATTTGCTATCAAGGTATCCGGCTTGGTCTTCAGTTTTGACCCGTCCAGACCCTTGAAGATGATGCTGTTGAAGTTGCTTTTGAAGTGAACCCAGATGGAAACAAACACACATATATTACAAAGGTAAAATAATACAAATTGTTCATTTTACAACACAAACCCTCAAAGGGGCCAAAATACATCACAAAAGCAAGAGTACAAGGAAAAGGAACAACAACAAGCAAATGATCAAACTCCAAGGCCAAACTCATCCTCACGAACTTCCTTGAGAAGTGCTTCGGTCACAGGATCAGCCGGACGCTCCGTGAGACCTCTGATGAGAAGGTTTCTTGTTGTAACAGCTGCAGTCAATTTCTTGCTCTGACTTTGGTCCTTAGACCTCTTCAATCCTGCTTTGATTTTCAGCTCTGATATTTCCTCCTGGGCTGCTGCCAGGGCTTTTTCCATCTGTTCCATCTTATTTTGAACTCTCTTGTCTTCTAGAGTACGGGCTTCAGTGATCCGGACCCACCTGGCCTGACTCTCTTTCAAGTACAAGTCTGTCCTTGCTCTTTGGAACTGGGCTTCTTTACAAGCATTTTTCAGAATCTGCTCACCAGCTTTAGACTTGTTGATATAGTCTCCAGACTTCTCAATCTTAGTCAAGTGTTCCACTCTCAGCTTCTCCAATCTTTCAATCTCCCTTACACCTTCACTCCTCTCCCTGAGGGTCTTCTGCAGGGCTTGGGATAGCTTCTCATTTCTTTCTTTCAAGCCTTCAAACTCTTCCAAACTGACAGTAGCAGGGGGTGGTGCTGATGATGACTCAGGCACGTCTTTGATGGTGAAGGGCAATCCTGAGATTTGGGCCCTAGCATAGGACCACTCATGATATTGGGCTGATGCCACATTATTGCACTTCCCCAGAATGGTGATTCCCTTGGTTTGAACATGATCCCAGGCCCAGGCAGCCTGCCTAACAACAGTCAAACTGATCTTGTTCTCACAGTAGAGGGTCTCAACCAGGTCCTGTTCCCTAGGAGCATGAACCAGTGCATAGCCTAATTGCCTCTTGAACAGCAGGGGGTTGTAGTTGATACTTCCCTTAACTCCTACCAAAGGTACATTGGGAAAGTGCCCACAGCTTGTGATCATATCTCTGCCCTTGGTGCCTTGGGTGCACCATCTGATGTCTGCTGCAGTGAGAGTAGTGAGCCTCTTAGCCCAGTTGCTTTGCTGATGAGGATTCAGGAATGCATCTGTCCTGGGTAGATGCTTGAGAAGCCAAGCATGGAATAGTGGAGCACAACACCTCACTAGCTTACCCCTCTGTTTCTCATTCCTCTGATGTACTGAATAATAGAGGTCACCCAACAAGGTTGGCACTGGGTTCTTCAGGATGAACAGGTGGATGGCATTCTTGCTGATGAATCTGGGCTCATCTGCAAACAACACAATTCCATATACACTCAAGGCCAACAATGCACAAACAGCTTTCCAATCCCCCAGGGAGGCCTTCAAACTAGCTTGAGAAATCAGGAAGTCCAGATGAAAACCAGGGATCCCAGCTTTAGAGGTCATATGCTGCTCAATCAAAGCAGGTTCCAGGTGCAAAGCTCTTGCTATCTCTCCATTGCTGGGAAAGACCATTTCAGGGTTAAAAGGAATTTCTCTCTTGATAGGCAAACCAACCAAAGATGCATATTCTTCTAAGAGAGGTCCCAACTGAAAGTCTTGAAAGGTGAAACACCTCAATGGGGGGTCATAGAACTGGATGCAGGTATGGATCAGGCTCCTCTGAGATGGGTCCATGTCTATAACCAAGTCAAGTATATCCCCATAATGCTCCTTGAACAGAGGTATGTGATCTGGGGTCATCAGGGTTTGGACCCTCCTGATGTCTGACAAGTCTGGTTGGAAGAAATGATAGGTGATATTGCTTTTCTTTGGTGCCATGATACTGAAGACTGGGTAGAGTGCTGATGACAATGCTGAAGTAGAGAAAACCACTGACTGGCTGGTGCTGAAGCAGACAGCTAAACTGAAGCAGATGCTGGTGAAGATGGGTCAAAGCTGCAGATGGGGTCAAAACCAAAACCTGATGAAAATGGATACCCTGAAAAACAAATAAGCACATGTTAATATGATGCAAATGAGGATGTATGCAAATGATATGCAAAGGGTTTGTGACTGAGCTGGATCTGGATAAACTGCCTTGGTATAGATCCATGTGTGTTCAAGAATTCCGGATGGAGGTCTATAAATCCAGTAACCAAGGTGGGGGACTCAAATAAAGAGCCACATGTCCAGGGTTTTAGAATCACAAGAACTATCCAACATGGAGCATTCTTAACAAAGTCAAAGTAACAGGGTATTCTGAGGTCAAGGTACCTGCAAACCTGTAAACAGCCCAACCCCCTCACAGGTAGTGATCTAGAACAAGGATCCTCAGACTTGGATCAGTTATGAGAAGTGTAAACACTTCTAACCCGGAGGTACAGTGTTTACAATAACCATAACAATTCCTCCTCTAATTCACCTCAATTTCTGAAGGTCAATACTAAAAGGTCATCCAGACTTAGCAGGCTTCCCAGATCCCCCTAGCACTACAGGAAATCCGTAGCACAGAGTTCTCAAGAAGAAACCCATATCTGAACCGTGTTTCATATTCCCGCACCAGACCGAAATGGAATGGGAAAGAATATGATTCACTCTATCCTAGGTGTCACTCAGGTCCCAGGTATAGGACCTTGGCTCTCAATAGAACCCCACCCACTAAAACAAAACCAGATCCAGCACAGACAGCATGACAGTATGATATATATAAATGCAATAAAGAAAGCAGTAAAGTAACTGTACATAAAGCAGTAAACAAATAAATACAAACACAAATAAGCACATAACACCCCAGTAAACACAAATCAATCAAGCGCTAGGAGGAACCCACAAAAAGAACCAGAAGCCCTGGTTGCAGTATCACTATTCCCCAGCAGAGTCGCCAAGCTGTCGCTCCCGACAAATGACAACGGGTCAGATGAAGGTACAGACGCGAACGGTCGGCGAGGGGAACAGTGAGAACACACAGCCGTGAACTCACTGGAGGATGAATAGAGTCGCCAGCTAGGCATTTTTATCCCGGAGGAAAGGCAATGCTGCATAGACCTAGAAAAAGAATGGATAAGACGGTTGCGAACCAGAGAGACTGAGAAAGGGGGTTGGTTACAACCTGGGAAGGTATTAGCACCCAGATTGTCCGCCGTACTCGACGGGATCCACGCTTAAAAGATTTGTGTTTCAAAGGGGTAGTGTCAGTGCATTTTTGTGTATAATAGCTGGAAAAGGATGTACAGGTGTCAGTGTAAAGAAATGTGATGTGTATAAATGATGTGTCAGTGTAAGGAAAAGAGTATGCTCAAGATCATGAGGCTTAAGAGAATAATGCTGGAAGGAGGGGGAATGGACAGAGACTTTTGTTCGATAACTGTTAAGTTATGCCTACGTATCCTCTCGTGCAATGAGGAAGTCAGAACACCGTAGTTCGACCCAAAGAGACTGAAAGGAATTGACTTGTGAACTGCTTGCTTGTCAATACTCAAGTGTATGACCTGTCTGGCTCAGGTGCAAACTGTCTTGCATTAGACGGAAGAAGCGAGTTCTCGATTGTGAATGAAGGTGATGAGAAAAGAATCCCGGAGGAGACGATTATTGTTTGTTTTTGCATTTTCAGTCTTTTATTGCTTTTGAAAGTTTGTCATAAGATAATGAGCTTAAGCCTAAACCAATGGGTTAGTAAACTCATCACATCTTCCCTCTGATTAGGGGTAATGAGAATACCTTAAGTGTGAAGTCAGATTCTCACACTTAATCACCTTTGGTGTAGGATTAAGATCATTAACCTATTTGTGATTATTTAGATGTTTTTGTGGTTTTGTTTAGTGTTAAGTAATGAGGTTAAGCCATAATCAGGGATTTAACAGGCTCATTACACTATCCTAAAAGAAGGATAATAGATGAGGGTGTTTAAGCTGAGGAAGGATCCTCAGCTTAATCCATGATTAGGGATTAAACCCATGACAAAACAAACCTTTAGTTAAGTGGATTTTATTAATGGCATGATGATGAAGTGTTTTTTATGATTTGGAAGACAACTTGAGGGGGACTTGTCCATTAACTTTAGGGTTAGTCCTTCTTAACCAATTAAGGAAGAATTAGAACCCTAATGCAAGGCCCAAGTTACAAGTGTAATGTCTTGATGATTATTAGATGGATTAATTAAGAGATTTCAACACCTTAAGGGTCCAAGACTTAGGATTAAAGTTATACACTCCATCCTAAAAGAAGGATGCAGGCATGATCTTAATCACAAAGTCTTAAAGCCTTGAGGGTTTAGTCCCTGATTATGAGATGAGAAGAGATGACTCAAGGAGAGACACAAAGGTAAAAACTATGGGGGAGACTAATCAAAACCCTAATTCATTATCATGCTTGGTTGGTCCTAATGTTTGTGAGGTTTTCAAGAACAATCTTCAGATGAACCACCAGGAAGCAGATGAACAAGATCAAGAGAAGCAAAGTGACTTGCTTCATTCAAGAAGTCAAGTCACTTGAAGAAAGAAAGTGGGAGGAGGAAGAATGAGCAAGCTCAAACTCAAACACACATAAAAAATGCAGCAAGGTATGCAAGAGAGATGAGAATAGAGGTTATGAGAAGTGAAGGCAAATTCACTTCTCAAGTTACTTACCACCTGCAATGTTAGAAACAAATGCAATGCAATGCTAAATGAAATGAAATGACATGATGCTAGGCCAAACCAGAAGCATGCACATGATGATTATGATGTTATGAAGTGCTGCAAACATGAGACAAGGCATAGGGATGTTCATACAAAGTCATGGATGCAAATGATGCAAGTTAAGGAACATGAATAAACATGAAATGTCATGAAGCATACAAGACAAATGGCATGGCAAAGATGTAATGCAATGATCAATGATGCTTCATACATGTCTTAAGATGTCAAATGAATCATAAGAATGCACAAAATGCAATGGCAAGTCAAATTATGCAAGAGAATGCAAGGAGGATGCAAGAGGAATCCCAAATTAGGGTTCATGGATCAAACATCAAACACAAACCAAAAACAGAAGTAAACCCTAACATGAAAAATGGAAAATGGTACCTAAAGAAACCCTAGACCTATAATGAACCACTGCCCAAAGGGGAGCTCTCAACTCTCAACCAAACTCAAGTTATGAATTTTACAAGTTATTAGGGTTTTTTAGGGTTTGTAACAAAAGAAATGCCAATCAATTGGAAAATGCAAGATCAAATCTTGGCCTTTTTATCCTTGAAAGTACATGTCAAATGGAAAACAATGCAAAAAGAATCAATGTCTCAACCTTTACCAAAAGACAGAAATGAATTTTCAAACATATGATCAAAATAATGCATCCAAAATGATTTAATTCAATGAAAAATTCTTATAATGCATCAAGATCAAAAAAGAAATTTGGTTTGAAGGTTGGACAATGTTTCTAAATGTCTTAGAACACTTCATGAATTTTTTTGTAATTTTTAAATACCTAAAAGTATTTTTAATTAATTAATTCTCATTAATCAATTAAAAATAATCTTTTAAATATTTAAAAATACTTTTTTAATGATAAAAAATAAAATAAAAATGTTTTTGTGTCATAAAAATTAAATAAACCTTAAAGAAAAAGTTTCATAATTTTTATGATTTTTTAGCTATTTTAAATAAATTGTACAAATAAAATGAAATAAGATGAATTAAAAATCAAATAAAAAGAGAAGTAATCAGATTGGATGGATGAGATGCAATCTGGGGAGAAAGCCATTGACTTGGCGCGCAATCGTGTGGCTCACATTCAAACTCCTAAAATACAATTAATTAAATCTAATTAATCCTGATTAGGGCTAATGGTGAATCTGGGCCATCAAAAAGGGTGGGAAGTCAATGGGTCAACGCACATCAACGGACCAAATTCAAACTAACATAATTAATGACAATTAGGGCAAACTAAACTCAGGTGGCCGGAGAAGACTTCCGGTCGTCTTCTCCGGCCAGAGGGTCACCTGAAAAATCTCAAAACCTCTCAAAACGTAATGTAAATGAAAACTAAGACATGGGAAATGATCCCCAACACCTCACGAACTAAACCCCTCTCTCAAAACAAATTTATCTAACCTAAATCATCTGAATCGAAGGAAAGAAAAACTAGGGTTCGTAAGCTTCAAACAGCAATTAAATTCTCAAAACACATCCATTTCAAAAACTAAAAGCATCAGCATGATCAGGAGAACATAAGGAACAAGTTTGTAACTAAAAAAGAGATTTCTGGAAAAAATTATTTGGAGCTACCTGAGATTTGCAACCTCTGATTTAGGAACTTTCAGGCCCTTTCTTTAAGTGCAAGCTGCTCCTCTTGGCCCCCCAAAGATGTCTGGATGCTCAAATGGAGTTTAGACTTGCTGGATGATGAGTTTCGAAGAGAACTGCTTCAGTTCAGCCAACAATGGCAGTTGAGATTTTGGCACTTTCAGGCTATGAGAGATGGTTGTTTGTGATCTATGAAGTGTGTGGAGAAGTTTGGCAAAGTTTGTTTTGATGTTTGTGGGCTATAGAGAGAGTTGCAAGTGAAACTGCAAACTGAGGTGAGAGATGGCAGTGAAGTGTTTTGGTTGTTTCAAGCTCTGGTTCTTGATGCTTTGTGTTCTATGGATCAAGGTGAGATGAATGGAGGAAAAAGATTTTGTGTTTGCAGGCTGTGTAATGAGATTCGATAGAACTTGCAAGTTGGGAGGTTTTTGTGTAAGTTATGAGTGAGTTGGTTTCAGCCCTTGTTCTTGTTATGTTCAACTTGCAAAATGAAATGATAAACAATTCTGATTGGTTGGCTGATGTGACTTGTGCAGCTGTGATAGGTAGTTCACTTTTTGCTCAAAAACCACTTTATGTGTAAGAGAGGCATGGTGTTTGGACTAGGCAAGGACAAAGGTGGTTCTGGTGCAGCATGGGTGAGGGAGAGGCCTAGCTTGGCTCAGCACTCAATGCAGCAAGTTGGCATAATGTTATGAGTGGTTTTGCAAGTAGGTTGGCTTATGGTTCACATGTGACTTTTTAGCCTAACCAAGCATGAAACCATGACAAACCTAGTCCAATTCTGATTTTTAGGACTTAGAGGATGTTCACATGCTGGTTTGTCATGAATTTGAGGCAGCAATCATGCATTGATTCAAGACTTAGCAAAATTTCCACTTGGTGCATAACTTGAAAAACAATGATTTTTGGCAACTTTGCATGGCCATAACTTTTGATCCATGAAGAGTTAGATCATGTTCTTGTACTTTTTGAAAAGGGAAAGATGAGATCTACAACTTTCATGACCAAAGTTTTTCCATTTGAAGCCTTTTTGGATCATGAATCAAGGCTTGAAAATTGACCTAAAATGGTGCATTCTTGAAAAGTCAACAAAACCCAAAAAGTCAACTTTTGCAAAAACCCTAAATTCTTGATTTCCATGAACTTCAAACTTCTTCCATGATCAAATAAAGATCATATACACTCAAAATGATGAAGACCACCCATTGGTTGGGTCATTGGGGGCCTCAGATGCCCTGATTTTACACTGACTTGTCTGAAAAGTCAACTCTTGATC
Source organism: Lathyrus aphaca (assembly GCA_963966055.1). Lineage (NCBI taxonomy): Eukaryota > Viridiplantae > Streptophyta > Magnoliopsida > Fabales > Fabaceae > Lathyrus > Lathyrus aphaca. The sequence goes on along the minus strand of OZ014519.1, from coordinate 731,891,498 downwards.
AGATGACTTCCCCATGGAACTTCTTCATGAAAATTGATATGCATACTCCCTATACCATATAGAGACCAATGGAAACAAGAATGACCAAAAAATTTGGAGTTATGGCCTCTGAAACCAAAACCCTAATTTTCAGTCAACTGTGCAGTTCATCCTGGCTCTGCATCCACTCAAACCCTAATTCTTGTGATTCCTCTGCATTTTTGACTTTGTGAGGATGGAATATGACATAAGAACACACATGGACCACTTTGAGTTGATTAGTGGTTTTTGGAATGGCTCAAGATGCTTTTGGATTGCTCAGATCACAAACCCTAGGTGCAGATGACCTAGAAACTATCCAGTGAAACCAAATGAGACATGAGATGATGTGATTGTGTTTATGCATATGAGATGATCACAAGTCATGGTGTGAATGGGTGAGGGCAAATTTGGGGTGTTTACATTAGTATTATGTTTTTTTTTATATACTTGGGCCTTGTTGTTGTTTCCAAATAAAGCCCACTGAGCTGCTACTCTCACCACCTCAGTTCTAGCGAGACACCCCTTTCCTTTTCCTTTGTTTTTTTTAAATTTCATTATTGTTGGGTTAGGGTGATATTAAAGTTCTTTCTAACTCTTGATTAAATATTGGTAAATTCTGGATTTTAGGTTTAATTAGTTTGGGGATGAATTGTTTTAGCTAGTCATAAGTGTTTTTTTTAGAAATTTGTTTTAGATATTCTCTAATCAATTTGGTTTGCGGTTAATTTGTTCATAAGCTTGTTGACTTATTTGTGCGATCATTGATACAAGTTGTGACATTGGTGGATTAGTTCTTGGGTTTGAAGTCTTATCTTGACAAATCTTCTTGTTGATCGAATTCTTGATACACACCTCAAGTTTGGCATTTTTGACAGTTTTCTTTAACTTTTGGTTCGTATTGAAGAGGCAACGGGTCTTCTCTGTTAGGTATAACTAAAACTTGACTTTACCTCTTTTATGTCTTATTATAATTTTGATGCCACATTTGCGTTTGTCTGATTACTCGTACCTCACTACCGATTCTAAATCCTAAATATCTTAGAACAAATGCAATTTTCACCAAAACTTTCAAACTAATTAATTTGCGAAAGAACTGAGCTCCGGAGTCTAGCACTCCGCACGTTCTTGAGTGAATCACTCCTGGGCTAGCCCCACGCGTTGTGGTTCTTTTTCCCTTTCGTATTTAAAACACTCGATTCACGAAATCAATTAAACAATAATTCATCGCGCTTACATTTGCACACACGTAAGCCGGTCACTATGTGATCGCCGTCTGCACGACCTGACGCGTCTAATTAATTAACGTAAGAACTAAACTCAGGAATCCCGCATTCCTCGTGTTTTTGAATTGAATTACTATTGGGGCTAGCCTCTGATTTGTAATTCATTTGCTCTTTCGTTTTCAAAACGTAAATCTTAAATCGCGTCTTAATTCACAAATCAAATAACAAAAGAACTGAGCTTCGGAGTCTAGCACTCTGCACGTTCTTGATTTAAATCACTCCTGGGCTAGCCCCACGTAACGTGGTTTATTCACCCTCTCGTTCCTAAAAACACGGAAAATTTTAAATAAACTATACGAAGAACTGAACTCGGGAATCTAGCATTCCTCGGGTGCTTGAACTGAATTACTGTTGGAGCTAGCCCCCGATTTGTAATTCATTCACTCTTTTGTATTCAAAATAATTCAACAACCTTAAAGGATTAGACATGGTTCATCTCCATAGGAAAGATGTTCCTCCTATCAACCACAAACACAAATCAAATCCTACAAACAATCATTCTCAAATGAAGAATGTGGCATTGCTTGTCGATCCTCTTATCCAAGTTTAAAGCTTCTTCCGATTTTATTTATTCTCAAAGAAAGAATGTGGCATTGCTTGTCGATCCTCGTATCCAAGTTTAAAGCTTCTTTCGATTTCTCTTCCTCAAATGTTTGTGGTAGAATAGGCGGAATATCTCCCCTTAAAGATGACGACTTGTCTCTTTCTTTTTCAAATACAATTTAAAACTTACCAACCAACACAAACTATTTTCCATAATTAATCAGCGAGTAACTGAACTCCGGAGTCTAGCACTCCGCACGTTCTTAAATGCAATCACTCCTGGGCTAGCCCCACGCGTTGTGGTTCATTCGCCCTCTCGTTTTAAAACACCCTTAACCAAAAGTCAAACACTTTTCTAAAAGACGAACATTGTTTAAATCTTTCTATCTCGCAAACTAGCTAGCGCTTCAGCCTCCTATCGCGAGCAGATAAGCCAACGCTTAGCAAATTAGAAAGATTTTTCAAACAATCGCTCAATAAAAAACACAAACCGTAGTTGCACAAACTACGAAGCTCTGACTTTCCCATCGCACAAGGGAATACGTAGGCACGGGGATTTTAATCCTTCGCGAGCATAATAATAAAAAATCCAATCTTTTCTCCGTCATAAAGCACGATGATAAAAAAAACTTAACCTTTCCCCATAATAAATAATAATTTTATTTTCCCTTTAATAAGAAATCTCAACAAAAAGAAGACAATAAAATAAGTTAACATTTAAGCGCAAATTAGACTAAGAGGTTCCCGTTGAGTACAACGGACGTGAGGGGTGTTTAATACCTTCCCTTTGCGTAACTGACTCCCGAACTTAGATTAGTGGTTTCGTTGACAATTTCTTATCCCATTTAGGTTGTGTATATATCTTCCTTTTCTTTAGTTAGAATAAATAGAATTAGGTGGCGACTCTGTTGTTCGTTTTAGGATCGTATTTTTTCGAGGTACGACAGCAGGCGCGATGCTATGAGCTCACTTTTGACTCCGACGTCAGAAATTGCAACACTGTTTTCTGGGGTTACATGGAATCATACATGGGAGGAAAATTATGGAGAGCAATAAATAAGTTGGGAGTAGTGGCAAAAGATCCTGCTTCAAATTTTGCCGAGAAGTTAGTTAGTTTGGAGAAGTTAGATAAGATTAAGGAAGGGAGTAGGAAGGGAAAAACAAAGAGATTTCAATGATTATTGGGTCTTTAAACATCAGAGGGGGTAGAAACCGTTCAAAGCGTAACAGAGGCAAGGATATTATTGCTCAAGAGGAAGCATAAGTATTCTTTATTCAGGAATCCAAATTGCCTAAGGTGGATGATCTTATCATTAATAGCTTATGGAGAAATGGAGAAGTGGGGTGGTCTTTTAGTAAGCCTTCATGTTATTCTGGTAGTTTGATTTCATTGTGGAACACTGACAAAATAACGGCTTTATCTTCTCTTAGAGGGGAGGGATTCTTAGGTAACAAATTCCTTTGGCAAAGTGAAGTGTTTTATTTGGTGAATGTTTATTCGGGGTGTGATCTTCTGTCTAAAAGGAGATTATGGAAAGATCTAGTGAGGTTGAGGAATCTTCATATAGATAGGATGTGGATTATTGGAGGCAATTTTAACGCAATTTCGCATGCTTCGGAAATGAGGGGTTCAGATTCAACAGATAGATATCTCGAAATTAGGGAGTTTCAGGGTTTCATTAATGATATAGCTTTGATTAATCTCCCAATGTCGGGTAATTTTTATACTTGGTTCAGTGGAAATGGCTTATCTATGAGCAGGCTTGACATATTTTTAGTAGATGATGATATTGTCAACAAGTGGTGTTTGATGGGGCAATTGGTTGGAAAACGTGATATATCTAATTATTGCCCTGTTTGGGTGAAGCTGAAAGTTCAAAACTGGGGAGCCAAACCTTTTAAATCTAACGATGTATGGTTTTCCAATCTTGTTTTCATCAAGTTTATAGAGTTTGAGTGGAACGTCATGGAAGTTAAAGGAAGGAGTGATTTTGTTGTTAAAGAAAAATTTATATTGTTGAAGGAGAATATAAAGGTTTGGAGCAAAGAAGTTTTCGGGTGGAGAGATCTAGTTGTCAACAGGATGTAAAAGGATATCAATGAGTTAGATTTCAAGTTGGCTTTATACAATGTAGAAGTTGTTCCAGACCTTGTTGCTAAAAGATCTGAAACGTGTCGTGACTTATGGAGGAACATGTATATTAAAGATAATATGCTTATTCAAAAAGCTAGAGCGAAGTGGAATAAAGATGGGGATTCTAATTCTAAATATTTTCACAATCTGATCATGGGCAGATGCAAGATTCGTTTCATTGGTTCGATTCGTACAGAATAGGGGGAGGTGGATTCTGTGAATGATGTTAAGGAGGCAGTCAGAGGTTTCTTCAAAGACAAATAAACTGAATCTGATTTCAGCAGGCCTGTGTTGGATGGTATTGCTTTCAAAACATTTTTCGGCATCAGATGTTTCTATGTTAGAAGCGCATTTTTCTAAAGACGAAATTAAAGGAGCCATGTGGAATTGCGATGGATCTAAAAGCCATGGTCCCGACGATTTCAATTTCACATTTATTAAGAACTGTTAGAGGATTATTAAAGGGAATATTGTTTGTTTTCTGCAGGATTTCACTCTAAAGCCTTCCTGCCTAAAGCTGTTTCTTCTTCCTTTATAATGCTTATTCCTAAGGTCCATAACCCTTCTCATTTAGGTGAATATAGGCCAATCAGTTTGGTGTCCAACCTTTATAAAATTATGGCTAAACTGTTGGCATACAGGTTAAAGAAAGTGCTGGGAAGCTTGGTCTTGCATTGTCATCTGCATTTGTGCCAGGGAGAAGTTTGACGGATGGGTGGTTATAGCTTACAAGGTAGTGGACTTCGCTATCAGGGAACAAAAGGATTGTTTGTTATTTAAGATAGACTTCGAGAAAGCGTATGACTGCGTAAGTGGGAATTACCTTCGAATCATGTTGGACTACATGGGTTTTGGGAGTAGGTGAAAATCTGGATGGAAGCATGTGGCTTTAGAGCCACATTTCTGTTTTGGTCAACGGAAGAACGACGACTGATTTTGAATCAGGAATGGGGCTTCGTCAAGGAGATCAATTATCTCCTTTTCTTTTTGTTTTGATAATAGAGGCCCTTGCTATATTGATGAAGAGGGCAGTGGAGTCTAGAGTTTTACAGGTTTTGAAGTGGATGAGAACGTAATGACGGATCTTATACAATTTGCAGATGATACTCTTATTATCGGAGAAGGTGGATGGCAGAACTTGTGGGGTTTAAAATCCATTCCGAGGGGTTTTGATCTTATATCAAGGCTTAAGGAGAATTTCATCAAGAGTTGTCTAATGGGGATTAATGTTAGTGATCATTTCATGTTGGCGGCTTCAAACTTTCTATTGTGTAAAATAGACAATCCGGAGTTCACTTTCTTGGGGATTCCGATTGGGTGCAATCCGAGAAGATTCGGGACGTGGGATTCTTTGGCGGGAAAGATCAAACGGAAGTTAGCCTCTTGGAAAGGGAGATCTCTGTCTATGGTAGGCAGGTTGGTCCTTCTGAATGCAGTCCTTTCTAGCTTAACGGTTTTTTGATTGTAATTTTATAGAATGCCTGCAACGGTGGTGGATGAGATGGACAAAGCGCGTAACAACTTTTTGTGGGAACGTTGTAGCGATAAAGCAAAGATTCATTGGATTAATTGGAATGTCGAGATAAGAATAAAAGGGGCATGGGCGTAATAAGTTTGAGAGAGTTTAATATTTCCCTCCTATTGTAGCACCCTAATTTTGTCCCTAAGTTTTCTTCGCATTTAATTTGCATCTTGTATACAAACAAGATCGCACTTTTTGCTCGGTTCTTCTCGGGTGTAGGTTTATATCTCATAGGGGATCACTGTTGCCTTTATTTGCTTTATTTGCTTATGCTTATTGACTATTATTTAAAATCCAAAAAAAATATTGTTTTCTTTCACTAGCTTTTTCAGGAAAGAGGAACCAATTGAAAATGCCAAAAATAGTAGTCCTGCCGTTCGAGCAAAATTTCACAGACAAAATTCGAAGTTGATCCGCAATTAATTCAAACTTATTTGATCAAGGAATTCCAAGGTTCATGTGTTTATTTCCATGCCTTCTTCGACGTACAAAAGAATCAATCCTAACCAACCAAGCAATCATGTTTGAATAAAAAATTCAAATTTTAGCTTGGTTAACCGGTTAACCATATGCGTTAACCGGTTAACCGTTGCAAAATTTGAATTTTTTATTCAAATTCAGCACCCTTGGATCATTAATCTCATTGGAATATTCTAGATCCATTGCCCTCTGATTTCTCTACATCACTTTGATCATTTTCTACCATAAACCCTCATTAATCACCACTCTTTTCCATTTCCCACCAAATTTGCAATTACCAACCTAATTTTAATTACCAAAGCAAGATCCATTCCACCAAATTCCCATACCTAAGGCCTTTAAATATGACCATAATTTTATTCATTCCGCAAGCGTTTGAGAGCCAACAAATCTCTTGCAAAATACTCCCCCAAAAACCAAATCTCACTAAAGCTCTCTTTCTTTCTTTTGAAGTTATCAAGAATTCACATTGAATTCTTGATCAACTTGAGCTAAACCTTCATCCTATTCTTCTCTTGTTCATCCATTACATTAGATCTAGCTTGATTTGGTCCAATTTGAAGAAGTGCTTTTGGTAATTCATTATTTCCGTAAACCCATATTCACCATCAACATTCAAGATGTAGATCTTTGGTGCCTTTGATTCTAGATCCTTTGGATCTCCAATTGTTGTTTGATTGCAGGGATTTCACTATATTTTGGTTTTAAAATTTGTGCTAATTCAGATCATGATCATCAAATGTTTGTAAAAAGGTTTTGAAAATGGATCATGCTAAATTTTTGCAATTTTTCTACTACTGGTTCAACGTTAACCGGTCAACCATTTACGGTGTAAATTGGTTAACCGATTAACCAGTTTTAAAACTGCACAGGATTTGCTTACGTTAACCGATTAACCAAATTGGTTAACCGGTTAACACAAGTCAGAATTGACTTTTTTGCTTGTTTTAAGATTCTTTTTCGTTCCTCTTTCTTCTCCTTCTTCCTCCTTTTTATTTTTACCTTGGGAAACACTTTTGGAAGTAATTTCTCTTTAATCTCAATGAACTTTGGATGTTGATTAGAGTAGTTAATGTTCATTAATTCAAAACTATCTTTAAGTGGATTATTTAATCCATTTAAGGTATTTTGCATTAGTGATACATTTTCATGCTTGAATCCGCCGAGATGAGTGATTGAACTTAAAGATGGAAGAATACTATAAGTGTGACTCAATTTGGTATTCATCTTTAGTTTTGTATGGTATTGCGTCCGGATAGCGATTTACATATCGTTTTATCTCACATGTATTAGCACTAACATTGTTCACCTTAATTGGTGGTGGCCAACCTCATTTGTAGGGTAATTACTTTGTAAATTACTCGGAGATTGCTTAATATAGACCTAAATGCGTCCCGAATTCGGAATAAAAATCTAATTAGATACTTTCACTTTCGTGGACCGGACCTCTTGTTGGCCGCGTAATCCCAAAGTGATTGATCATTTTGCATTTAGAATCAAGACTTATGAATATTTGATGCGTAGGTGCTTTGGGTCTCCCAATCGCCTTTCAAATTTCATTGAATTTGATTCGGTTTTCCTTGATTAATCGCTATAGTATAAGATACTAAGCGGATCCGGTTGCCTCTCGATTTTGGTTACTCTTTTGGTTATGGTTGATTAAGTTCACCATACCATTATTATGTAAATATTATTATACTATTACTATTACTAATATTTTAGATTCTTGCACTTTAATTTCTTTTGCTACTAACATTTTATTTCTTGCACTTTTATTGCTTTTATTTTATTATGCTTTATCCATCCATTCTCATGTTTATGTTTCTTGCTTTTATTATTGTCTTTGTTGATTTTCCTTTTGTCCATTTGGACACAAAAATATTAATAAAGGATTAAATCTCTAAAAAACTTGTGACTTTAACTTTTGTACTATTGGTTACTATCCTTGGCATTGGAGTGGAGACTTTGGACTTAGATTTTAGACCACCTTTCCCTTTGCTTTGATCTTCATGAAGTTGATACTTGCCTTTATTTGACCATTTGCTAGCTTATAAGGATGGAGAACTCTTATGCTCATAATTGGAAGTGTCATCAAGTTTGGTTAGATATTTCCTCCTTTACTTCTTTATTTTCTTTTTTAGGACAGTCCCATCATCTCCTCCCATTCTTAAATTTTCAAAACTTCTCCCGTTTTTTCAAAACCTTCTTTGTTTTCAAATCTTAACCACTTTCATAAACAAAACCTTGGCCTTTGTCAAGTGAACTTCACTCTTTTCTTTTCTTTCAAAAACCAATGAATCTAATCATCTTGACTTTAATTCAAAAAAATAAAAAGAATCAAACTCACTCAAATCTTTTGTGCCTTTGTGCACTCTCCTTTTACATTTTAAAATCAATCCAACACACTAACTTTTCACTATTTATACCACGAACTACGGGGTTTTGATCTTGCATTGCACTTTGTGGGTACGTAGGCATGAGGTGGTAAACCTCTCCAAACACAAAAATATTAAAAAATAATTATTTTCTCTCATTTAGCAAACCTTTTTCAAACCAAAAGCAGTAAATTTTTCAAAGGGCTCCCGTGGAGTACCACATACATTTTGGATGGGTAAAACCTTCCCATTGTGTAACCTATCCCCTTACCCATTCTCTGTTGTGTTTCTTTTAGCTCTTTTTTCTGCTCTTAGATTCATTAGGATTTATTCACTCTTTTTTCCTTTTCCTCTTGGAATAAAATAAAAGTGTGACGACGACTCTGTTTACTTTGAGTTAAGTTAACTAATAGCTTACACTCATGTTTTTACCGCTACACCTATCAAAGTGGAAGTAGAAGCTTTTGTGTGATAATAAGGCTTTGTGGAAGGATGTTCTTAGAGCTAGATATGGGGCGGTTGAAAGTCTCGTGCTTTGCAAGGACTTTAAATCGTTTGGAGCTGCTTCATATTGGTGGAAGGACCTATTAAAAAGTGGTTTTCTTTTGCAGATAATACGAAACACACAATTGGTGATGACAAAAATACCTCTTTTTGGAGAGCAAATTAGATTTCAACGGTTCCGATAAAATTATCATATGCATACCTGTTTCAGGAGAGCTCTAGCAAAGATTGTTCTATTTTTGATATGGGCAATTGGGCGATGCAATATGATGTTGGGGAGACCTTGGAATTTCGGTTGCTTATCAGTTATCGAATGCAGCCATGTTTGAAGACCTGCGTGATTTGCTTCTGCATAAATCTCCATCAGAAGGTGCTATTGATACAGTTAGGTGGGGGCTTGGATAAGGAGTATATTTTTCAGTCAAATTTGTTTACCGAGGATTGCAGAATGGTAGATTCAGCCCGTTCATTCAGGTGGATCAGTCGCTGGTTTTTGAAAAGTTGTGGAAACTCTCTTTGCTGGGGAAAATAAATATGTTCGGGTGGAAGTTATTTTGGGTGAGATTAGCTACGAAAGACGTATTAATTCATAGAGGTATTCTTATTGATAATTCTGCTTGTTGCTTTTGTTCTGCTCTGTTGGAATCGTTGCTTCACTCCTTTTTTTAGTGTTCTTTGGCTCGAGATGTGTGGATATTGGTAGCCAATTGGTGAGGTAGCAGAGTTCTTTTTGCGGGATGTTTTTGGAGTTTATTTTGGATTGGTGCGGATTCGGTTCTATCATTAATAGGAGACGCAAGTCTATATGGATGGCTAGAAACGATCTCTTATTAGGAATATCAATTGTTGTTTTAATGATATTGTTTGGAATATAAAGTTTTTTGTTTGGAAGTGGGCATGTGTAGGAGAAATTCCTTATTCCAACTTAAATTTTTTAACTTTTTGTATGAACTCTTTAGGGTGTTAGCTTAGGTTGAGTTGGTTGGGAATTCCTTTGGTAGGCTTTTGTAAGGGTAGAATACCCCTAATAATCTTCTTTTAATCCAATTGCTTTTCCAAAAAAAAAGTACAATAACTATCCATAGTGATGAACACACAAACCAACTTTCGACAAAAGAGTGTATAACATACATTGCATCTATAATGTGGTCCATTTTTTTGGCATCTTTTATATATATTTGGTACAATGTATTTTGAAGTTTATGATATAATTTTTAAATGAGGTCCTTTTAGATATTGTTGTGAATAGGATACCTTAGAAACAAAGTATAATAGGTTTCTCAAGAAACCCACAAGGGTTAGGGTTTAGGGTTACCAAAGATAACAACAAAGATTAGTTATAAAATGTTATTCTTTTCTTTCTCTTAAAACAAGATTACAAGTATACAAGAATAACAAATAACCTCTCTCACTTTTGAATTAGGGTTTTATCTTCCTATATTCCCTTATTCAAAATATGAGAGACTAGTGTGCTATTTATAATAAAACTGAAATTCTGTGATCAGGTACGAGATGTCGAATGAGATGTTTAAACACTTGAAGACTTGAACAAAACTTAAAGTGCAGGAAAATTAAACAACACAGGAAATTGTTAACCCAGTTCAGTGTATAACCACACTTACATCTGGGGGCTACCAAGCCAAGAAGGAAATCCAATATAAGTAATATTAATTCTAGACTTAAACCACTCAGTTTAATCTTTCACTTAATATCTACCCAAGGCAATTTCTACCTAAGACACAACTTAGATATGAGTACCAACTCACTCCCCCTCAATCACACAGTGATTTTACAAGTTTAATAAAATTGAAGTCATACTTCAAACAAAAACAGCTTGATTTTACTTCACAGTTTCGATCAAGACACAAATACACTTTTGCTTAAAAGCTCATAAAGTGATACACATATACAACCTGCTATTAAAACACAAACACCCTATTTAGTCTTCTTAATTTCGTACTCTATTCTGAGAGTTTCTGTTGCTTAAATAGATGTTTGGATTTTGGGATTTCTGTAGAATATCCAGTCCTGATGCGCATGCTGTCATCACCTTGAATTAGGGTTTGTTACTTCCTTGATTCTAGGTGAGTCAGTTATTCTGTTTATACTGAAATCATATAACCAATCTCCCTACAGATTCGCCTTCTTCTGTTTTATCCATTCATAATTAATTCCAGATAACTTCCCTGAATTTACTCAGTTCTGTTAGTCATTAATTAATTCTGGTAGCAGGTTTGAGATGTCACAACATCTGGTGTGACATCCTGAAAACTGAACTTACTTCATTAACTGATACAATGTCACAACATTTGGTGTGACATCCTGAACTTAACATCCTGAATTAAGTTCATTTACTTATACTCTATTTGATAATGTCACAACATCTGATGTGACATCCTGAACTAAGTTCAACACTTCTCGTTGGTCAAAAATTCTGCCAAATCTAAACATCTACAAACTCCCCCTTTGGCTAATTTTTGGCTAACATAATCTTCTGGTTTATCAGAGTGCAACAAAGTTTCTTTTATCAGAGTACATCAGTTCTTTTCTGTTGAGTCATGTGTGAGTTTACTCCCCCTCAAACTTATATGTGTTCTGACTTGTTTCAACAGAAATTTTTCATTAAAAACACAGCTTTAGTTCAGAAGCAAACAAAAGTCATTTTTCATTAATCAGTAAGCTGCAGCATACATTGTTGTTGTTGTTCAGTTCTCTTCTCCCCCTTGTTAGACATAAAATGGGGCCAAATTTTACACAGACAGAGAGAATTACAAATTCAAATTCAAAATACAATGCTGAAGCAGACATTACATATTCCTCACATACATTTTTCACTCAGAATCTTCATATTCAGTGTCTTCCTCTTCTTCAGTTTCCTCATCAGAATCAGCAGCCTTCTGAGCACTCTCTTCAATTTCCAGCCTTTGGATAATCTCCTCAAGCTTCTGCTTCCTGGCATCCAGTTCTTTGCATGTGTTCTTCAGCTCAGCAATCAAAGCAGCTTTGGATATTGGAAACTTTGCCTTTGAAGGTCCAGCAGATGTCCCAGAGGGAGCTTCAACATCAACTGCATGATGACTTAAGAACATCTTGTAGTGAAAGGCCAGAGGACTCTCTCTTTTGCAGATTGAATCCTTCTCAGTGAGGATACCTGGATACTGGCTAAGGATTATTCCACACAGCAAAGAAGGGAAGGCAATAGGCAGCTTTGTTGCAGATGTCCCAGCATGCTTCAATGTCTGATAAAAAATATAAGCCCCAAAGTCCAACTTTGTTTGGGTGCCCACATCATAAATGAATCTGCCCAATGTAGTTGCTATTGAAGAGGTATGGTTGGTAGGGACCCAGTTTGCAGTGCCAATCCTATGCAGCATTGCATACTTCCTTGTTAGCAAGCTAATAGAAAGTTTTCCCTTGACTGGCCAAGCTTTGACTTGATTAGCAGTGATGACCTTTCACACCTGGTTATCTATCTTTCCCAGCTCATTAGGTCCATCAGATTCTCTCCCTAGATAATGGTTGATAATCCTAGGAGAGAATTCCACACATCTCCCTCTTACATATACCTTTCTGAATTCATCTGACTTACCATCAGCACAGTCTTCTTGAAGGTTGACAATGAACTCCTTAACAAGCAGCTCATAGTAGGGTGAAAAGTTTGACACTGTTTTGAATAATCCAGCAGAAGAAATTAGGTCAATTACCTCAGTGCACTCAAGTTCATTGCTTCCTAGCTCTCTTTCAAGTGCTACCCTTCTTTGGTATACAAACTTCCATCTGCTCCCACTTGACACATGATGGAATGAAATATTGTCCAGAGGAGCTTCTGGAACAGCAGAGGTGGACCTTGAAGGTGCTGGTTTCTTCTTTGGTTGGGATGTTGGGACATCCTCTTCAACATCTGAATTTGGAGGAGTGACAGCTTTCCTCTTTTGTGTATTCACCTTGCTCCATTGTTTGGTAGGACCAAAAGTAACTTTAGCTTTGTCCTTCTTTGGGGTAGGCTGCTTCTTTTCAGGAGTTGCATGTCCTGCAGTCTTCTTTTCCTTCCTTGTTCTGAGCCTTTTGGCTATGCTAGGGTTCACAGAGGCAATGATTTCTGTGTCAGAATCATGCTCTATGTCAACAACAGGAGGAGGTTGAGTAGTCTCCTCTTCAGCAAGTGGATCAACAGAGGCTTGATCATCAGTGGAGGCCTTGTGATGGTCCTCAGATGTTTCATCATCATCATCAGTGGATGCCTTGTGTTGTTCCTCAGATGTTTCAACATCTATTGGAACATCCTGTTGGACAGGAGTGTCTTCTTCAGCTTGATCATTCTATTATTCTTGTGGAGCTGGCATGGTGTTCAGAGGAATAGATATGCCACTCACAACTCTTTGCTCAGACAGAATCTTGTTCACAAGATCATTAATGGAAGCATCCACATATTCAGAGGCTTTGGGAGTAGTGTTTGAGGATGAAGGCATCCCTTTGGCTTTGCTGAATACAGGTTCCTTTGCTCTTCTCATTGTTGGAGTTCTAGGCTTTTGAGCAAGAGGAACACTTCCTCTGATTTCGTCCATGGGAGTTGAATCCATAGGTACCACAGAAATAGGGGTTGCATGCACCACATCCTCTTGGTTGAGGATTTCATCAGAGAGGTTAAGGTTTTGATGTTGAGACATTTTCGAAAGAGGTGGATGAAGAGTTTAGGTTTGAATGATTTTGATTAGCTCTGAAAATCAGTTAGAGTATGCAATTCGTTTTGAGAGGATGATGAGAAGATGAATAGCTGAGAGCAAGCTGAAACTTTTATAATAGCCGTTACTTGGAGAATTTTAAGGAGTGGAATACACAAAGTTCTTGACCAGACTGGTGTTGCCATCTGGTGATCATGCCACACGATGTCATAGGGCATGTTGGCACTTCTCCATAACTACTATATTTCACATAAGCAGATTCCCAATTTGCCCCTTAGTTTTTCAAATTGGGTAGCATCCAAAGCTTTTGTAAATATATCAGCCAATTGCAGATTTGTAGCTACATGTTCCAATGAGATCACTTTCTCTTCCACAAGATCTCTGATGAAATGATGCCTAATATCAATATGCTTGGTCCTGCTATGTTGGATATGATTCTTTGATATGTTAATAGCACTTAAGTTGTCACAGTACAATGTCATGACATCTTGTGGGACATTGTACTCTGTGAGCATTTGCTTCATCCAAACCAACTGTGAACAACTGCTTTCAGCTGCAATATATTTAGCTTCAGCAGTAGATAAGGATACACAATTTTGTTTCTTACTGAACCAAGAAATCAAATTGTTTCCTAGAAAGAAGCATCCTTCTGATGTGCTCTTTCTATCATCAGCACTTCCAGCCCAATCAGCATCACAGAAGCCAGTGAGAATTGGTTTACATCCATGGGAATACATTATGCCATAGTCACAAGTACCATTGACATATTTCAGAATTCTCTTAACCTGGTTTAGATGACTTATTTTTGGCTCAGCTTGATATCTTGCACATACACCTACTGCAAAGGCTATATCTGGTCTGCTAGCAGTCAAATATAATAAGCTTCCAATCATACTTCTGTATAGGCTTTGGTCTACATTCTCACCCTTGTCATCATTTGTCAGCTTTAAATGAGTGGGGGCAGGAGTTCTTTTGTGAGTAGCATTGTCCATCCCAAATTTCTTGACAATGTTCTTAGCATACTTGCTTTGGGAAATGAACATTGAGTCTTCCATTTGCTTTATTTGCAGTCCAAGAAAGTAGGTTAGTTCTCCTACTAGACTCATCTCAAATTCAGATTCCATTTGAGTGACAAAATGTTTAACCATCCTGTCTGACATCCCACCAAAGACAATGTCATCAGCATATATTTGAGCAATCATGACATTTCCTTCTTCATCCTTCACAAACAAGGTTTTGTCTATTCCACCTTTTCTGTATCCTTGTTTTGTGAGAAAAGTAGTCAGCCTTTCATACCATGCTCTTGGGGCTTGCTTCAGTCCATAAAGAGCCTTCCTTAGTTTGTACACATGATTTGGACAGCTTGGATCAGCAAATCCTTTAGGCTGCTCCACATATACCTCCTCATTAAGATATCCATTTAGAAAGGCACTCTTCACATCCATTTGAAACAGCTTGAACTTCAGGATACAAGCAATTTCTAAAAGTAGTCTGATTGATTCAAGCCTTGCTACTGGTGCAAAGGTTTCATCAAAGTCTACTCCTTCAATTTGTGTGTATCCTTGAGCTACAAGTCTAGCCTTGTTCTTTGTAACAACTCCCTGCTCATTTGACTTGTTCTTATACACCCATTTTGTGCCAATCACATTTATGTCATCAGGTCTAGGAACAAGATCCCACACTTCATTCCTTGTGAACTGACCTAATTCTTCTTGCATAGCACAAATAGTATTCATCATTAAGAGCTTCCTTGATGTTTTTAGGTTCTATTTTTGAAACAAAACATGAATCTGAAATCACCTCTCTTGATCTAGTGCTTACACCTCTATTGGGATCACCAATTATTAGATCTTTGGGATGATCCTTTTGGATTCTGATGGAGGGAGGTTTGCTGGATTGTTCTATCCTTGCTTTAGTTTGAGTGAAGTCAGGATGATCACTCTTTATTTCAGCTTCAGTCTGACTGTCAGCAGATGTTCCAACATCTTATGTAACATCTGCAGGGGCATCATCAATTATCACATTTATGGATTCCATGATAACCTTGGTTCTAGAGTTAAATACTCTATAGGCTCTGCTATTTATAGAGTATCCAAGGAAAATACCTTCATCACTTTTAGGATCCATTTTTCTTCTTTGCTCCCTATCAGCCAGAATATAACAATTACTTCCAAACACATGGAAGTACTTAACTGTGGGTTTTCTGCCCTTCCAGACTTCATAGATTGTGGACAAGGTTCCTTTCCTTAGAGTGACTCTATTATGAATGTAACAAGCTGTGTTCATAGCTTCAACCCAAAAGTACAAAGGTAACGTTTTAGCATGGATCATAGCTCTTGCTGATTCTTGGATAGTTTTGTTCTTCCTCTCAACAATCCCATTCTGTTGAGGGGTGATAGGTGAAGAGTATTCATGATTGATTCCTTCTGAAGAACAGAAATCTGAGAATTTTTTATTCTCAAACTCCTTTCCATGGTCACTTCTTATTCTAACCACACAACTTGCTTTTTCTCTTTGTATTCTTTGACATAAATCTTTGAATACATCAAATACATCAGACTTTTCTTTGATAAAATTTATCCATGTATACCTTGAAAAGTCATCAACCACCACATAGGAATACCTCTTACTGTTGCACCCCAAAATTTGCCCTCACAATACAAGACTTTGTGTGCTAAGAAGGTTCACAAGGTTCACAAGACCTTTCATGAGGTTCATGAAGTATACAAGACACTTTATGAGGTTCACAAGATTCACAATACTTACAAGACCTTTCATGAGGTTCATGAAGTCTACAAGACACTTTATGAGGTTCACAAGGTTCACAAGACCTTCCATGAGGTTCACAAGGTTCACAAGACATCTTATGATGGTTCACAAGGTTCACAAAGTTCACAAATAGTCAGAAGAGTTGACAATTCCCTCAGACAATGCACCTCCTAAGCAGTGCATCCAAAACTAGGGTTTTGACTTTAATCAGGCTAAATAGACTTCCAATACTTCAAGTGAGCTTCATAACATCTTATATGTGTGTAAGAACCCCCATGACAAGTTTCAAGACTTTTCTCAAAAGTTTGCTCAGTCAGATGATCAGATAAGTCAAAATTAGTCAAAGTAGTTAAAAAGTCAAACTGAGGTCAACTGTGGTCAAACCAAAGTCAAACTTCATGATTTTTTGCCAACGTCCAGTATATGAAGTAAAATTCATCATTTGATCAAGGGTTGATCATGATTCATCAAGGAGATTTCAGATCATCAAGAATCAGGGGTTTCTAAATTAGGGTTTCCTCAGTAAAAGTCAACTAAACTTTGACCAGCCATAACTTTGACATGCTTCATCACCAATTCTCCATCCAAAGCTCATTTTGAAGGAAATTGAATTCTCTACAACTTTGTGTCTCACAAGCCAAGCCCAAAAATTCTTCATTTGAAAGGTATGAGCTAAGACATTATAGGTCCTTTTGAAAGTCAACAAAAAGTCAACAACTTCAAAAGGTCATAACTTGAGAATGGTAAATAATATGGACATGAAACCAGTGGGGTTGGTTAGAGGACTCTTCAAGATTTCCAAAATGTCCAAGAACACCCTCATAGCATTAAAATTGAAGGATGTGTGCCCTTGCAAAGTTGGGAAATTTTAGGGAAGTTTATAAGGCAAATGGAGGTTTAAAACCAAATTTTGCTAAGTGGGCTGAACTTTTAATGACCCAAAGCAATCCATGACATCATGTACGAAAATTATTTGATATTTTCATAATGTTTATTTTATTTAATTTATTTATTATGATTTTTTATATTAAAAATCATTTTAAATTTAAATAAAATATCAAGTGTGAAGATTTAAAATTATTTTTTGTTCTAGAAGGTCATGAATTCAATATGGATTAGAATGATACAAAAATAATGGTGATTGGCTTGAAATAGAAAGTGTTTATGCAAAAATATTTGAATTTCAAAGCTTATCTTTCTCAATCTTTTTGGATCAAATCTTTCACACAAACATCAAGTTTTCTGACCTAAATTCATCACACTATAAGTACATAACACAACCCTACTCACTATGGACGAATTTCAGCCTCCCAAGAGTAAGTTCAAATTTTCAAAATCCATCAAAAATCCAATTTTCGGTTTCTTCATTGCAAGGCATTTGAAGGTATTTTAAAGACATAGCAATGATCCCTGGACTTCACTGATCATGTACCAATGCTCATATGCATCCATAACCTCATAAACATCTCAAACCGAATCAAAACATTGACCTCTTTATGATTTTTTCGTTTTCATATATACATGTAATATAAATTGAATTTGATTGTGGATTTGTGTTTGTGACAAGCTTGTGAATGTTTCTGGGCAATTCAATTTGGTTTTCGATGCAGGAATAAAGAACCACCATTGTTAGGGTTTCGGCCATGGATTTGGGGTTTTGTCTTAAACCTAATATAAATAAGTTCTAAGAACATAGAACAGTTCCATGGACCTTGGGGATTATGAAACACTGGTTATTGTTGAGAAATTTCACTGTCTTGATGCTTTTCCAATTTCGTAGGTTCTTGTGTTTTGAAATTCGCAGGAAACATTGCAGCAAAATTCGTATGAAATTTCGTAGGTAATTTGGAGAAGAAGACCTGCGCGCGTTTTTCTGATTTTGAATTGTTATGATATATTATAATGTTTTGTTTCTGTTTTGTATCACAAGCGTTGTGCTTGTCCCAGTGGTGAAGGGTGCGCGTATGATGCTTATAAGCCTGGGTTCGAATCCTGGCTTCCCAATTTTTTCTTGTTTTTTTCAGTTTAATTATTAGGCATAATATATTATGTATTATTGCTGTTATACTAACAGGCGCGCTCTCCCAGCTGGAATGGTTAATGTGTTTGTGTGATGTTTGAAGGTCCTGGGTTCGATCCCCCCAGGCCTTTTGTTTTGTTTTATTTTTCTTTGATTTTCAGGAACAAGGCATAAAACCAATTTCTCTCCTTTCCTTGGCATCAGGCGCGCGTTGGCCTAGTGGTTGTTGTTGCTGGCTGGAGTTCTTGGAGGCAAAGGGGCTGGGTTCAATCCCCAGCCCAGGTAAGTTTTTTTTTAAAATTCTGTTTTATTTATTTTGTTAATTGTTTATTATTGAATATTATTTATATGATTAATATGTAAATAGATTTAGATTAATATATGTTCTAAAAAAAAATTTCTAAAAAAATAATAATAATATTTTCTAAAACTAATTTCTTTTATTAATATGTATATATTATTATTATATATAATTTATTTGTATAATTGAGTTAATATTTAATATTTAACATTTTGGCATATAAAACCTAATTTATTTTTTTATAAACCCTAAAAAACATATTTTTCTCAAACCCTAATCTTTCTTCTTCTATTTGCTTAATATTATTATTTGTATATATTATATTCATGACTTAATTAAAATTCGTAATTTAATTTTTATTAATGTATAAATTGTTTATAATTTAAATTTTTGTATGTAAATATGTTTAAAAATTAAAATTCTTAATATGATAATATGACATAATTTGTTTATAATTTAATTTTGCATAATTTTTATTATATGTTTAAAAATTGCTAATTTAACTTTTGTAATTATAATCTATTTTCATAATACGTTCATAATTAATTTAATTTTATATTTTACATATAACTTCAAATTTTATAATAATTAGTATAATTGCTCATATTTTCTTATTAATCTTAAATAATTGTTTATATAAAAAACTGATTTTTTAATTATTATAATATTCTTGCTTATTTCATTATTATTATTATTAATTATGTTTATTACTAACCCCATTTAATTTTATTATTATTATTTTCACTAACCCAATTATAATTATTTATTTATTTTGCTTATTATATTTAATTTTGCTTAATTATTATTATGTAATTGTTCCTTGGTGTAATATTTAATAGTAATGTCTAAATTATTTATTTTAGGTTATGGTTAGTAAATAGGGAGTGTAAATATGTTTGTATATTTAAAATTAATTTAGATCATTCAAATTTAAAGATAAATATTAAAATTGTACACTCACACACGTAAGTCGATCTTTGATCGCCATCTCACTTCCTTAGGGATACCTCTCATGTTGCCTAATCAAAAAGGTCAAGTAGGGTGTATAAAGCAAAAGTCCCTCAAAATAAAATCATCTAGTTCCTTAACAGATAAAAGATCAAGTCCCTTTTCGAATGTTGCCTTCGTAATGATCTTGTACCTTTCAAATAAAGATGATAGTCCCTTCAAAATTGCTTATATACCCCACAGTTGCCTAATAAACAGATGACCATTCACTTGTCCCTTACATCCAAGGTAATGACTACCTATTCCTTAATAATAGGGATAGTCTTACCATTTAAAGGATTCAAGAACAGAAAAGACTTAAAACTTAGGGTAGGTTCCTCTTAGATACTTGCTCACTATTCAAAAATATTTCAAACACTTCACACATTTCAAACAATTTTCAAAACAAAAGTTTTTTACGCATCCGTACATGGATCATTATCAAACTCTTAAGAAAATTTCTATTCACACACTTCACATTTCAAAAACATTTTAAAGTGAGCTAAGTAACTAAGAGCCCATGGATAACCATGGATGTAAAGGGTGCTAACACCTTCCCTTTACATAACCTACCCCCCGGACCCAAAAATCTTTTAAAAGGTCTTTCCTGTTCTTTTATGCCTTTCCTTTGGATAAAATAAAAGTCGGTGGCGACTCTTGCTATCCGCAACATAACTAAAGTCAGTTCTCCCACCGTGTTACAGAACTGGCGACTCTGCTGGGGACTTAATAAAAGAGGGGTACCCTTAGGAATTAGATCACTTTAAAATTATTTGCCTTGTTTGCTTTATACTTACTTGTTGGGTGCTCTTATGTGTGAAAGATCCTAACCCGGATCTAGTGTACCTTAGGTAAATGGCAATAGACCAAGGAAACTGTACGGCGTATACCGATATGGTTGATCTGGTG
Source organism: Lathyrus aphaca (assembly GCA_963966055.1). Lineage (NCBI taxonomy): Eukaryota > Viridiplantae > Streptophyta > Magnoliopsida > Fabales > Fabaceae > Lathyrus > Lathyrus aphaca. Next base: position 731,870,968 of record OZ014519.1, on the reverse strand, counting down.
GCCATAGTTAGTGTGACTTCTTGGTTGGTGCTTATGTTCCTTAAGTCAAGTTGAGGATAATATGAGGCTGCCATACGTTGTCAGTGCACTAACTAACTTTTAGAACCCTAGTCATCCCATCTTGGCCTTTAGAAAGTAGTGAGATAACCGGCTTTGGTGAAGACTGAAGTTGGTTGATACTCGATACTACACTCATTGAGATCTTAAACTTGGAGGGTTTTGGTTGGCAAGTAAGTTGCCTACTGAACAACCACCCCTGTGAAGGATCAATGATATTGAGAACCCTTAGAACATGGTTACTTTTGTAGGACAGGATGAACCATCTAACTTCAGGGGAGGGTACTTACCTTTAAACCTCATGCAAGCCTTCAAACCTAGGGCTATTGTGTGACTTGCTTGTGTGTGCCACATGTTTGTGATTGAACATAACATCATGACATCATCATGCATCATAAGCATAGCATTTTCACTAACCATTTCAAGGACCAAAGGATTTATCTTTGTTCTTTGTTGCAGGTCATGGCTATTGCTCGTAGAAACACTATCAGGATCAACTTTGTAGGCATACCTCCTAAGCTTAAAGAGTTGGTTTCTCAAGTATATGATCATTCCCAGTTTATCAAGAGACATGGTCACCTATTGGATCTAGTCACCTCAGGGTTCAATGAAGACATGATGAGTGTTCTGTTTCAGTTCTTTGACCCTAAACACCATTGCTTCACATTCCCCGACTACCAGCTGGTTCCTACAATGGAAGAGTTCTCTAAACTTCTGGGTATACCTTTTCTTGATCAGAAACCATTCACAGGCTTGGAAAAAGAGCCTAAACCTGAGGTTATTGCTGCAGCTCTACATTTGAAGAAGTCTGACATTGTTCTAGAAACGAGAAGCGGAGTTAAGGGTATTCTTGCCAAAGTGTTGATAGAGAAGGCTCAAGTGTTCTTGAAGGCTATGAGCTATGATGCTTTTGAGGAGATCTTAGCCTTGCTGATTTATGGCTTAGTATTGTTCCCCAATCCAGATCAGTTCATAGACGTTCATGCCATCAACATATTCATGAGTCACAATCCAGTGCCTACATTGCTGGGAGACATCCTACATTCTCTTCACACCCGTACTACAAGGGCAAGAGGAACGTTGATGTGTTGCATACCTTTGCTTTCTAGGTGGTTTATTTCTCACCTTCCTCGCTCAGTAATGAAGAATGAACAAGGGTTCAGGTGGTCCAAAAGGATCATGTCACTCTCGCATTCAGACATTCATTGGTGCTCCAGATCTATGGAGAATGTCACTATCATTGACCGTTGTGGGGAGTTTCCTAATGTGCCACTTCTAGGAATAAGAGGAGGCATTACTTACAACCCTTCCTTAGCTTTACGACAGTTTGGTTACGCTCGGAGTGATGGTCCACATGACATGTTGATTCAGGGCATTGTATTTGACTACGACAACGATCTGCAAGGTTACCGTCAGAGATTCATACGAGCATGGGGGAAAGTGAACAAGGTTGACAGCAAGACTCTGGAGCCTAAGTACACTATTCCGATGGAGGCTTATCTCAGATGGGTGCGATCTCGTGCTCAGACTCTCATGATGCCATATCCTGCTATCCTGCCAGTTACCATGGAACCTGTTGCTGAAGGAGATACTGCTTATACCATCCTTCACCCAGACATGCCTACTGACATGGAAGACTTACAGAGATCTTGGATCCAACTGAAGGAGCAAAGGGATACTTTCGAGGCTCATTACAAAGCAAGCCAAGAAAGAATCCTGGAACTAACAAAGCAACTTCACGAGAGCGGGATCTCAACTCATACCTCAACACAAAGAGGAAACGTCCATGGGAGACTTAAAACCCCATCTCTTGTATTTATTGCATTTCATTTTCTGTAAGCCCAAGAGGCAAAACAAGTTTATTACTAATAAAAGTTTACCTTCTTGTTTGTTTAAGCAAATTTAAATCTTGCGGTCCTTGAAAACATTGCATATGCATTCACATATCATATCATTGCATCACAGGTTTATAATTGTGCACAGGTTTCTTATCTTCTCGCTGTTTATTTCAGTAATGGCTCTTGAACAAACAGTTAAGGATCTCCAGGCACAAAATGCACAGTTCCAAGAGCTGATCCTGAACCTGTCCAAGGGGCAGGATGAATTGAAGACACTGCTGGCCAAGAAGACTAAGAAGACTAGAAGGTCAGGTGGCCTGATCAACATGGGAAGAAGGTTCAGAGGTCCTGTCAAGACCAAAGAACAGGTTGAAGACTATGAATCTGAAGAGTCTGAGAAAGAGGGAGGCAGTCTCCACAACACTATGGGGGACTCTGATTCTGAGGCTAACTACTATCATGAGCCTAATGAGGATAAATTCAAGATGCTGGTGGATAGAATGGATGCTATGGAGTTGCAGAAGTCTTCTGGGCTGGATTTTGAAGATTTGAGTATGATATCTGGGGTAGTCATACCCATTGGTTTCAAGGTTCCTACTTTTGTTGTTTATGATGGGGTCTCTTGTCCCAAGCTGCATCTAAGGTCTTATGTCAGAAGAATCCAACCTCATACTGCTGATAAGAAGTTGTGGATCCATTTCTTCCAAGAGAGCTTATCTGGAGCTCAATTGGAATGGTACTATCAGTTGGAGAGTGTCAACATCCGGGATTGGAATGATCTTGCTGAAGCCTTCTATAAGCAGTATCAATACAATGCTGATTTAGCTCCCACTCGCATGCAGCTGCAAAGCATGTCCATGGGTGCCAAAGAAAGTTTTAAGGAGTATGCTCAGAAGTGGAGAGATTTAGCTGGAAGAGTGCAACCACCTCTAACTGACAGGGAGTTAGTTGATATGTTCATGTGTACGTTGAATGGTCCATTTTACAGTCATCTCATTGGAAGCTCATCATTTGGCTTCACTGAGTTGATAATGACAGGAGAACGTGTAGAAAGTGGCATCAGGAGTGGCAAGATTCAAGTGGGTGATTCTTCATCAGGTGCTGCAAAGAAGCCTCCCACTGGGAAGAAAGAGTCAAATGCTGTTTATGGTCAACCTGATCGTAATAGAAGGCATCAGTCTGTGAGTGCAGTTCATATTTCAAATCCAACTCCTACAACACCAGAGCAGCCACAGGGCAATCAACAGAGGGCTAGAAGGCAGTTCACTAAGATCAACATGTCAATGGCTCAGGCATTGCAACACTTGTTGAAGGCTGAACTTATCACTCTGAAAGATGCTCCTCAGAATCCTAATGTTACCTCTCCCAGGTACAATCCTAATGCACGATGTGCATATCATTCAAACTGCCAGGGACATGATACCAATAGTTGCTGGGTGTTGAAGAACAAAATTTAAGATATGATTGAGGCTGGAGAAATTGAGTTTGACCCTCCGGGTACTCCAAATGTGATTACTGCTCCCATGCCAAATCATGAGAAGACTGTCAATGCAATTGATGAAGATTCACATATTTATTCAGTTGCAGAGTTGACCACACCATTGTCTGTCATTAAGAAGAAGCTAGTCCAAGCTGGGTTCTTTCCAGGATGTCGTGAAGATTGTTTGTATTGTACCTATAAGCCGGATAGTTGCTGAAGATTGAGAGATGGAATTCAACGTCTCATGGATAAATATACCATAGTGTTTGAGAGGACTCCATCTTCTGTAGAAAGTATGGTGGATCATATTACTAAAGGTAGGAAGATTGAAGAGGTGGATATGGTTGATAAAGTGCCGGTAAGGATTACTTCCAAGGGACCTGTCAAAATCACTCATAAGGGTCCAATTAAGATTACTGCTAAAGGCCCTGTGAAGATTGTTGCTGAAGCTAGAGTGGCTCCTATGGTCATTATCATTCCTGGTCCTATTCCGTATACTTCCGATAAAGCTGTGCCTTGGCATTATGGGTCTGATGTTTATATCCATGGTGTTAAGAAGGAACCCTTAGCTGATATGCCTGTTGATGTTGATAATATTGCTGGATCTAGTAAGATCACACGAAGCGGAAGAGTCTTCTCCCCTCCAGTTACCTCCAAGAATGCAGTTACTCCAGATACTACCTCCACTACTGATGCTCGGGGCAAAGGTCCTGTTATTGAACCTGTACCAAATGATGTGCCAGCTGCTGAAGATCTTGCTAAGCAGATGGAAGAAGTATTGAAGATCATTCGTAAGAGTGATTATGACATTGTTGATCAGTTGGGGCACACTCCCTCCAAGATTTCCATGCTGTCTTTGTTGTTATGTTCTGAAGCTCATGCCAAAGCTTTGATTAAGTTTCTGAAGACTGCTCATGTACCCAATGCAATTTCTGTTGACCAGTTTGAGAATTGTGTTGCCCACCTGACATATGATAATGGGTTAGGTTTCTCTGATGCTGATTTGACTCCTGCCAAGAGGGATCATAACAGGGCTCTGCATATCTCAATTGAATGCAGGGGCACTACCCTGTCACATGTATTGATAGACAATGGTTCCTCTCTGAATGTATTGCCCAAAGAAGTCCTGAATAAGCTTAGTCCAGAAGATGCTGTGTTGAAACCCAGCAACATAGTGGTGAAGGCTTTTGATGGTTCTAGAAGAGTGGTGCATGGAGAAATTGATCTCCTAATCAAAGTTGGTTCTCAGGTTTTCAATGCTACTTTTTATGTCATGGATATTCGTCCGTCGTATTCTTGTTTGCTGGGACGTCCCTGGATCCATGGGGCAGGTGCTGTAACCTCTACATTACATCAAAAGCTAAGATATCCGGTGGAAGGAAAAGTTGTTACTGTCTATGGAGAGGAAGAATATTGTGTTAGCCATGTGAACACCTTCAAGTATCTGGAAGTGGAAGGTGAATATGTTGAAACTCCGTGTCAGACATTTGAAGTGGTTCCTTGGGTTGTTAATGATTATGAAGCTCCTCCTGTTGTCAAGAAAATTCATGTGGTCACCAGAGTACCTCCAACAATGGCCTCCCTTAAAGATGCTAGAGCTGTGGTGGATGAAGAGTCCCAGAAGGCTGTTCGTCGTGCTCGTGCTGTTCGTATCACCAATCAGGGGGTTATAAAGAACCAGATCAATGCTGTGGGTGACTATGATGAAGACTACAACCTGGATGCTTGGATTTTTCCTACTATGGGTGTTGGGCTAAACAACTGGAAAGCTGAAGATGTTATTCCTATCTCCTTTAGTCAGGAGTAAATACTATTACTGTGTTGTTGCTTTTTAAGTTTGTAATTTCTTGAACAATAAAACTTTCAAGCCTTGTGCCTTACCCGGGGCACAATGGTGTGTTTGTTACGGGATGTCATTTCATTTGCATACTTCATTCAATAAAAATCAGTGGACGTTTCGTTTTCGTAAATATTGTGTTCCTTGTCTTTCTTTTCTTTTATTTTTGTTTTATCAGCTATGTGTTCTTACACACACCCACAAAAATGCAGATCCTCATCCACTCTGGATCCTGTTGATAACAGTTCTACTATTGCCAATTATAATTTCGAGAATCCGATCTATCAAACTGAAGACGGAAATGAGGACGATTGTGAAGTACCTGTAGAGCTTGCTAGGTTGTTACAACAAGAAGAGAAAGCCATACAGCCACATGAAGAGCCAATCGAAGTTGTGAATTTGGGAACTGAAGAAAACAGGAAAGAAGTCAAGATAGGGGCTGAATTAGAGGATAGTGTCAAGAACAGGTTGATTCAGATGCTACGTGACTATGTAGAGATCTTTGCTTGGTCCTACGAAGATATGCCAGGGTTGGATACAGACATTGTGGTTCACCGTTTACCAGTGAAAGAAGATTGTCGTCCAAAGAAGCAGAAGGTTCGTCGTATGCGTCCTGAAATGTCAGAGAAGATTAAGGCAGAGGTAATGAAACAGTTTGATGCAGGGTTCTTAGCTGTGACTTCTTATCCTCAGTGGGTTACAAATGTGGTACCGGTACCTAAGAAAGATGGTAAGATACGTATGTGTGTAGACTACAGGGATTTGAACAAGGCTAGCCCCAAAGATGACTTTCCACTTCCTCATATTGATGTTCTGGTTGACAACACTGCTCAGCATAAGGTATTCTCTTTTATGGATGGTTTTTCTGGTTACAATCAGATCAAGATGGCACCTGAAGATATGGAGAAGACAACCTTTGTTACACAGTGGGGGACCTTTTGCTATAAGGTGATGCCATTTGGTTTGAAGAATGCAGGGGCAACATATCAGCGTTCTATGGTGGCTTTGTTTCATGATATGATTCATCATGAGATAGAGGTATATGTGGATGATATGATAGCCAGGTCCCAGAATGAAGAGCAACATCTTGATCATTTGCACAAATTGTTTGAGAGGTTGAAGAAATACAAGTTGAGATTGAACCCAAACAAGTGTACTTTTGGAGTTAGATCTGGAAAGCTCCTAGGTTTCATAGTCAGTGGAAAAGGTATTGAAGTGGATCCTGCAAAGGTGAAAGCTATACGAGAGATGCCAGCTCCCCGTACTGAGAAGGAAGTTAGAGGTTTCTTGGGACGACTGAATTACATTGCAAGATTTATTTCCCAATTAACTGCCATCTGTGAGCCAATCTTCAAGTTATTGAAGAAAGATCAGGTGATGGAATGGAATGATGAGTGCCAGACTGCCTTTGATGAAATCAAGAGATATCTGCTGGAACCTCCAATTTTGATGCCACCAGTTGATGGAAGACCCTTGATTATGTACTTAACAGTGTTAGACAACTCAATGGGGTGTGTGTTGGGGCAACATGACGAGTCTGGCCGAAAAGAGCAGGCAATATACTACCTTAGCAAAAAGTTTACCGACTGTGAAACAAGATACTCACTGCTCGAGAAAACTTGCTGCGCTTTGGCATGGGCTGCTCGCCGACTAAGACAGTATATGTTGACCCATACCACTTTGTTGATTTCGAAGATGGATCCAATCAAGTACATATTTGAGAAACCTGCTCTCTCCGGAAGAATTGCAAGATGGAAAATGATCTTGACAGAATATGATATACAGTATACCACTCAGAAGGCCATTAAAGGAAGTGTTGTTGCTGATCATTTGGCTCATCAAGCAGTAGATGATTATCAATCAATGAGTTTTGAGTTCCCTGATGAAGATATTATGATTATTACCAAAGAACCTGGACAATATGACGGACCTGAACAAGGATCTCGATGGACTATGGTTTTTGATGGTGCCTCTAATGCACTTGGTAATGGTGTTGGTGTTGTGATCAGTTCCCCTGAAGGTTGTCATACCCCGATTACTGCCAGACTTTGTTTCTATTGCACTAATAACATGGCTGAGTATGAGGCATGTATCCTGGGTATCAAAGCTGCCATTGATATGAAGATTCAGTTCCTTGACGTGTATGGAGATTCAGCCCTGGTAGTAAGTCAGATCAAAGGAGATTGGGATACCAAGCATGATAATCTCATTCCTTACAGAGAGCATGTGTTGTCTTTAATCCCACATTTCAAAGAGATTACCTTTGGACATATTCCACGAAGAGAGAATCAGTTGGCAGATGCATTAGCCACCATGGCATCCATGTTTGAGATCAGTTGGGATGATGAAGCTCCCAAAATTACTATTGATAGATTTGAGAAGCCTGCATATTGCAATGAGATTGACACTGAAGGGGCAGAGGAGAAGCCTTGGTTCTATGAAGTAAAAAGATATCTTGAAGCTCAGGAATTCCCTGAAGGGGCATCTGTCAAAGATAGGAAGTTTCTGAGAAGGTTTTCTGCTAAGTTCTTTTTGAGTAATGGGATTTTGTACAAACGTAATCATGATTCAACTATGCTTCGTTGTGTGGATAAGAAGGAAGCAACAGAGATTATGGAAGATATGCATGATGGGATCTTTGGCACTTATTCTAGTGGTCATACTATGGCAAAGAAGATATTGAGAGCAGGTTACTATTGGTCTACCATGGAAGCTGATTGCTATCAACACTCCAGAACATGTCACAAGTGTCAAATCTATGCTGATAAAGTCCATATACCTCCATCACCATTGAATGTGTTGACTGCTCCTTGGCCCTTTGCCATGTGGGGCATTGATATGATTGGTGAGATCAAACCTACTGCTTCTAATGGACATCGTTTCATCTTGGTTGCTATTGATTACTTCACGAAGTGGGTGGAGGCAGCTTCATTTGCATCTGTTACCAAGAATGTTGTGGCTCGATTCATTAATAATAATCTCATATGTAGGTACGGCATCCCTGAAAGGATTATTACTGACAATGGCTCTAATCTGAACAACATTATGATTACTGATCTCTGCACGCAGTTCAAGATTAAGCATCACAACTCTTCTCCGTATCGTCCAAAGATGAATGGGGAAGTTGAAGCTGCTAATAAGAACATTAAGAAGATTGTACAGAAGATGACTGTTACTTACAAGGATTGGCATGAGATGTTACCATTTGCTCTTCATGGTTATCGTACTACAATACGTACTTCAACAGGGGCAACCCCATTCTCCTTAGTCTATGGTATGAAAGCAGTTCTGCCCATTGAAGTTCAGATTCCCTCTTTAAGAATTATGAAGGATGCAGGCTTGGATGAAGATGAATGGATTCAGACTCGACTTGACCAGATAAATTTGATTGATGAGAAGAGGTTAGCAGCAGTTTGTCATGGCCAGATGTACCAGAAACGAATGATCAAAGCTTTTAACAAGAAAGTTAAGCCAAAGGTATATCAGGCTGGTGACTTGGTAATCAAGCGTATCATATTACCACAGGGTGATCCTAGGGGCAAGTGGACTCCTACGTATGAAGGACCATTTGTAGTCAAGACAGTATACTCAGGAGGTGCCATGATACTCACTACTATGGATGGTGAAGACTTCCCACAGCCTGTAAACGCAGACATAGTTAAAAAATACTACGCATGAAAAGAGACCCGCTAGGTTGACTGGCCTAGGAAAAAATAAGGGCATCCCGGCAAACCAAAAGGGTTTGGGCAAAAATTAGGGATATATATATAAAAAGATGTACACCCGACAAGTCGAAAACCTGAAAAGGCGGCTTGGGCAAAAAAGGGTATCCCGGTGGATTGAAAACCTGAAAGGGCAATCCAGGCAAAAGCTAGGGATTAAAGCGTATGACTATGTCTCGTTTGGATCACCCATGAAACTGCAACCAGTTGTACTACTTACTCAAGTTTGAACAGATAAAGCTCAATCCAATTGTTTCCGTCTCGACAGCAGAAGATGAGATACTTGAAGATAATAGCAATAGTAGAATTGGAACTCAATAGGATTATTTCCCACATAGCTGATTTTCCTTGTTTTGTAAAATTTTATGACAAAATCCTCTTACTAGGGTTTCTGTTTCCTTGTACAAACTTACCCATGTATGGGTCACTTTTTGATATAAATAAAATTCCATCTTTGAATCCAGATTTACTTTTACCCTATTTACATAAGCGAAACGTCCATTGGTTGTGTTTGAATGTATGTATGCTTTTGAATATGATTGATGTTTACCAGAAATGCATAAATGCTTAATATGATTGATGTTTACCAGAAATGCATGAAAATGCAGTAATAGTATTTACTAAGGACGAACGAGGGAAGGATTCCAACGAAGCTTCACCAGGTTCACCCCTACAAGAAAATTACAAATCCCCAGTAGGACAAATCCATCCTCATAAATACTTCAAGTCACATCTCCCCTGGAATTTATATCCATCTCTTTTATCCTCATACGGATACTCGGGAATTTATTTTTCCAATAGGAGTACGACAAACGAAGACGGGAGGTTATGAATACCCTACTATCGAACGAAGATGGGAGGTTATGTATACCTTGCTATCCCCAGCAGACGGGAGGTTATGTATACCCTACTATCAAACGAAGACGGAAGGTTATGTATAATATATTATCAAACAAGACGGAAACGAGTTCCTCATATTCTTCAGCAACGAATTGGGATTTATTTTCCCTGGCCAGCAGTTGTTATACGAAGATATCCAGACGCTTCAGGCAGCATCATATCATACATACATCATTTACATCATACCATAACATACATATCCATAAATGCATAATACATTACTTAGGTGCATCATATCATACAAACATACATAATGCATAAATTAATATTACTATACAAAATGCTACCTTGTTTTCAGGTTAATTCTCCAGCAGACAAGACTTCATCAACAACTTGTGACCATTGGGCCGTTGTTTATCTTCCCAAAGGTTATATCATTACCTTGGGCCGTTGTTTATCTTCCCAAAGGTTATATCAATCCCTCAGGACTTTGTTTATCCTCCTGAAAGCATATCATGACCTTGGGCCGTTGTTTATCTTCCCAAAGGTTACATCACTATACCTCAGGACGTTGTTTATCCTCCTGAAAGCATATCATTTCCTCAGAACGTTGTTTATCCTTCTGAAAGCATATTATTTCCTCGGGACGTTGTTTATCTTCCTGAAAGCTATCATGACTTTGGGCCGTTGTTTATCTTCCCAAAGGTCACCATTTCCTCAGGACGTTGTTTATCCTCCTGAAAGCATATCATTTCCTCAGAACGTTGTTTATCCTTCTGAAAGCATATTATTTCCTCGGGACGTTGTTTATCTTCCTGAAATCTATCATGACTTTGGGCCGTTGTTTATCTTCCCAAAGGTCACCATTTCCTCAGGACGTTGTTATCCTCCTGAAAGCATATTATTACTTTGGGCCGTTGTTTATCTTCCCAAAGGTTACCATTTCCTCAGGACGTTGTTTATCCTCCTAAAAGCATATTATCTCCTCGGGACGTTGTTTATCTTCCTGAAAGCTATCATCACTTCCTCAGGACGTTGTTTATCCTCCTGAAAGCATATCATGACCTTGGGCTGTTGTTCATCTTCCCAAAGGTTACCACTTCCTCAGGATGTTGTTTATCCTCCTGAAAGCATATCATTACCTCAGGACGTTGTTATCCTCCTGAAAGCTATCAATCCCTCAGGACGTTGTTTATCCTCCTGAAAGCATATTATTCCCTCAGAATGTTGTTTATCCTTTTGAAAGCAAACTATTACCTCGGGACGTTGTTTATCTTCCTGAAAGCTATCACCATATCTTCATATTTTGGACTGCTTTATCCTCCAAAAGAAGTATATCTGAAGAACTGTTCTCCAAGTGGCATCTTTAAGCCCACTCAAGCATATACAACCAGTCATCAATACTACTCTACGCATCGGTGAGTGCAAATTTTTGGGCTTTTGTGTTCAATCCCCTTCAACCTTCCAGGTCACGACTGGCACATATACCAATCTAACCCCTCAGGTTTCAGAAAATTGAACAGGGGCAGCTGTTGCACCCCAAAATTTGCCCTCACAATACAAGACTTTGTGTGCTAAGAAGGTTCACAAGGTTCACAAGACCTTTCATGAGGTTCATGAAGTCTACAAGACACTTTATGAGGTTCACAAGATTCACAATACTTACAAGACCTTTCATGAGGTTCATGAAGTCTACAAGACACTTTATGAGGTTCACAAGGTTCACAAGACCTTCCATGAGGTTCACAAGGTTCACAAGACATCTTATGATGGTTCACAAGGTTCACAAAGTTCACAAATAGTCAAAAGAGTTGACAATTCCCTCAGACAATGCACCTCCTAAGCAGTGCATCCAAAACTAGGGTTTTGACTTTAATCAGGCTAAATAGACTTCCAAGACTTCAAGTGAGATTCATAACATCTTATATGTGTGTAAGAACCCCCATGACAAGTTTCAAGACTTTTCTCAAAAGTTTGCTCAGTCAGATGATCAGATAAGTCAAAATCAGTCAAAGCAGTTAAAAAGTCAAACTGAGGTCAACTGTGGTCAAACCAAAGTCAAACTTCATGATTTTTTGCCAACGTCAAGTATATGAAGTAAAATTCATCATTTGATCAAGGGTTGATCATGATTCATCAAGGAGATTTCAGATCATCAAGAATCAGGGGTTTCTAAATTAGGGTTTCCTTAGTAAAAGTCAACTGAACTTTGACCAGCCATAACTTTCACATGCTTCATCACCAATTCTCCATCCAAAGCTCATTTTGAAGGAAATTGAATTCTCTACAACTTTGTGTCTCACTAGCCAAGCCCAAAAATGCTTCATTTGAAAGGTATGAGCTAAGACATTATAGGTCCTTTTGAAAGTCAACAAAAAGTCAACAACTTCAAAAGGGCATAACTTGAGAATGGTAAATGATATGGACATGAAACCAGTGGGGTTGGTTAGAGGACTCTTCAAGCTTTCCAAAATGTCCAAGAACACCCTCATAGCATTAAAATTGAAGGATGTGTGCCCTTGCAAAGTTGGGAAATTTTAGGGAAGTTTATAAGGCAAATGGAGGTTTAAAACCAAATTTTGCTAAGTGGGCTGAACTTTTAATGACCCAAAGCAATCCATGATATCATGCACGAAAATTATTTGATATTTTCATAATTTTTATTTTATTTAATTTATTTATTATGATTTTTTATATTAAAAATCATTTTAAATTTAAATAAAATATCAAGTGTGAAGATTTAAAATTATTTTTTGTTCTAGAAGGTCATGAATTCAATATGGATTAGAATGATACAAAAATAATGGTGATTGGCTTGAAATAGAAAGTGTTTATGCAAAAATATTTGAATTTCAAAGCTTATCTTTCTCAATCTTTTTGGATCAAATCTTTCACACAAACATCAAGTTTTCTGACCTAAATTCATCACACTATAAGTACATAACACAACCCTACTCACTATGGACGAATTTCAGCCTCCCAAGAGTAAGTTCAAATTTTCAAAATCCATCAAAAATCCAATTTTCGGTTTCTTCATTGCAAGGAATTTGAAGGTATTTTAAAGACATAGCAATGATCCCTGGACTTCACTAATCATGTACCAATGCTCATATGCATCCATAACCTCATAAACATCTCAAACCGAATCAAAACATTGACCTCTTTATGATTTTTTCGTTTTCATATATACATGTAATATAAATTGAATTTGATTGTGGATTTGTGTTTGTGACAAGCTTGTGAATGTTTCTGGGCAATTCAATTTGGTTTTCGATGCAGGAATAAAGAACCATCATTGTTAGGGTTTCGGCCATGGATTTGGGGTTTTGTCTTAAACCTAATATAAATAAGTTCTAAGAACATAGAACAGTTCCATGGACCTTGGGAATTATGAAACACTGGTTATTGTTGAGAAATTTCACTGTCTTGATGCTTTTCCAATTTCGTAGGTTCTTGTGTTTTGAAATTCGCAGGAAACATTGCAGCAAAATTCGTATGAAATTTCGTAGGTAATTTGGAGAAGAAGACCTGCGCGCATTTTTCTGATTTTGAATTGTTATGATATATTATAATGTTTTGTTTCTGTTTTGTATCACAAGCGTTGTGCTTGTCCCAGTGGTGAAGGGTGCGCGTATGATGCTTATAAGCCTGGGTTCGAATCCTGGCTTCCCAATTTTTTCTTGTTTTTTTCAGTTTAATTATTAGGCATAATATATTATGTATTATTGCTGTTATACTAACAGGCGCGCTCTCCCAGCTGGAATGGTTAATGTGTTTGTGTGATGTTTGAAGGTCCTGGGTTCGATCCCCCCAGGCCTTTTGTTTTGTTTTATTTTTCTTTGATTTTCAGGAACAAGGCATAAAACCAATTTCTCTCATTTCCTTGGCATCAGGCGCGCGTTGGCCTAGTGGTTGTTGTTGCTGGCTGGAGTTCTTGGAGGCAAAGGGGCTGGGTTCAATCCCCAGCCCAGGTAAGTTTTTTTTTAAAATTCTGTTTTATTTATTTTGTTAATTGTTTATTATTGAATATTATTTATATGATTAATATGTAAATAGATTTAGATTAATATATGTTCTAAAAAAAAATTTCTAAAAAAATAATAATAATATTTTCTAAAACTAATTTCTTTTATTAATATGTATATATTATTATTATATATAATTTATTTGTATAATTGAGTTAATATTTAATATTTAACATTTTGGCATATAAAACCTAATTTATTTTTTTATAAACCCTAAAAAACATATTTTTCTCAAACCCTAATCTTTCTTCTTCTATTTGCTTAATATTATTATTTGTATATATTATATTCATGACTTAATTAAAATTCGTAATTTAATTTTTATTAATGTATAAATTGTTTATAATTTAAATTTTTGTATGTAAATATGTTTAAAAATTAAAATTCTTAATATGATAATATGACATAATTTGTTTATAATTTAATTTTGCATAATTTTTATTATATGTTTAAAAATTGCTAATTTAACTTTTGTAATTATAATCTATTTTCATAATACGTTCATAATTAATTTAATTTTATATTTTACATATAACTTCAAATTTTATAATAATTAGTATAATTGCTCATATTTTCTTATTAATCTTAAATAATTGTTTATATAAAAAACTGATTTTTTAATTATTATAATATTCTTGCTTATTTCATTATTATTATTATTAATTATGTTTATTACTAACCCCATTTAATTTTATTATTATTATTTTCACTAACCCAATTATAATTATTTATTTATTTTGCTTATTATATTTAATTTTGCTTAATTATTATTATGTAATTGTTCCTTGGTGTAATATTTAATAGTAATGTCTAAATTATTTATTTTAGGTTATGGTTAGTAAATAGGGAGTGTAAATATGTTTGTATATTTAAAATTAATTTAGATCATTCAAATTTAAAGATAAATATTAAAATTGTACACTCACACACGTAAGTCGATCTTTGATCGCCATCTCACTTCCTTAGGGATACCTCTCATGTTGCCTAATCAAAAAGGTCAAGTAGGCTGTATAAAGCAAAAGTCCCTCAAAATAAAATCATCTAGTTCCTTAACAGATAAAAGATCAAGTCCCTTTTCGAATGTTGCCTTCGTAATGATCTTGTCCCTTTCAAATAAAGATGATAGTCCCTTCAAAATTGCTTATACACCCCACAGTTGCCTAATAAACAGATGACCCTTCACTTGTCCCTTACATCCAAGGTAATGACTACCTATTCCTTAATAATAGGGATAGTCTTACCATTTAAAGGATTCAAGAACAGAAAAGACTTAAAACTTAGGGTAGGTTCCTCTTAGATACTTGCTCACTATTCAAAAATATTTCAAACACTTCACACATTTCAAACAATTTTCAAAACAAAAGTTTTTTACGCATCCGTACATGGATCATTATCAAACTCTTAAGAAAATTTCTATTCACACACTTCACATTTCAAAAACATTTTAAAGTGAGCTAAGTAACTAAGAGCCCATGGATAACCATGGATGTAAAGGGTGCTAACACCTTCCCTTTACATAACCTACCCCCCGGACCCAAAAATCTTTTAAAAGGTCTTTCCTGTTCTTTTATGCCTTTCCTTTGGATAAAATAAAAGTCGGTGGCGACTCTTGCTATCCGCAACATAACTAAAGTCAGTTCTCCCACCGTGTTACACTTACCACCAAGGCTCTCAACCTGCATAGGTCCCATAAGATCCATATGCAATAATTCCAAAACTTTGGAAGTTGTCAGATGTTGGAGCTTTGGATGGGACATCTTGGTTTGCTTGCCGATTTGACATTCACCACATATTTTACCATCATCAATCTTTAGTTTAGGAATACCTCTCACAGCTTCCATAGATATGATTTTCTTTATACCTCTGAAATGAAGATGACCCAGTCTTTGGTGCCATAGTTTCACTTCTTCTTCTTTGGCTAAAAAGCAAGTTGAAGTGAGACTGAAATCTTGAGGTTCCCACATATAACATTTGTCTTTAGATCTGGCTCCTCTCATGACAACCTTCTGTTCTTGATTAGACACTATGCATTCAGTTTTGGTAAAGTTTACACTGTAACCTTGATCACATAATTGACTTATGCTGATCAAGTTAGCAGTCAATCCTTTTACCAGCAACACATCATCTAGTCTTGGTACATCTGGACAGTCCAAGGTCCCAACTCCCTTGATTTCTCCTTTAGCTCCATCTCCAAAGGTTACATATCTGGATGAATATGACTTTAAGTCTACTAGCAGATTCTTCAATCCAGTCATGTGCCTTGAACATCCACTGTCAAAGTACCAGTCTTCTTTAGCTGATACTCTTAGAGATGTATGAGCTATATATGCAACACCCTTCTTTGACCATTTGTATTGAGGTTTCCTTTGATGCCTCTGCCCTGTGTAGTGTCCATTTGTAGAGCTCCAAGGTTGTTTGTTGAACTTGTTCTTGGGCATGTAGCTTTGATCAGCATGAAGACTAGCTTTAGGTACCCATACTTTATTGATGACTTCTGTCTTCTGCTTAGGGGGTTGCTGATATCTTTGATGTTGATGTCTATGCAACACTTTCTTGGTAACCTCTATCTTCTGCTTAGGGGGTTGCTGATACATCTGATTTGGATATCCATGCAACTTGTAGCAATGAGGTTTGATGTGTCCAAACCTTCCACAATGATGACATCTCCATCTTTGATACTTCTTCTTCATTATGTTCTTTTCATGATGTTGAGACATCTGTTGGAACATTATGTTTGACTTTGTGTTCTTTTCATTATGTTGAAGCATCTGTTGGGACATCTTGTTTGACTTTATGGAATTTGAAGTAGTTTTGCTGGTGCTAGCCTCAACCTTATGAACTTTGTTAAATCCCAGACCAGTTCTATCCCCTGAATGCTTATTGTTGTTGAGAATAACATCCAGTTTGTTTGAGCTACTGTTCAACATTCTAACAGATTTGGACATATGCTTCAACTTGGAGTTGAGAAGGCTTACTTCACTTTTCAAAGTGTCAATGATCTCTAGATCACTTGTTTTTTCATCCTTTAGTGCCTCAATCTGCTTCTTCTTCTTTATGCTCTCCATGCATATTTCAGTGCTCCTTTTAACCAGTTCTCTGTATGATTGTTCAAGCTCTTCAAAAGTAAGCTCCTCATCACTGGATCCACTTTCAGATTCACATAATCCAGCTAGAGCAGTGATATGCTTTGCCGATTCTTCTTCTGAATCACATCCCGAGTCTTCATCAGACTAGGTTACAGAGAAACCTTTCCTCTGCCTTTTTAAATAGGTAGGACATTCATTTCTGATGTGTCCATATCCTTCACATCCATGACATTTAATCCCTTTTTCTTGATTGGTCTTTTCATCATAATTTGACCTTCTATTAGCATCATAAGGTCTTTTATTCTCAGAAGAGTTTGAATATCTTCCACTTGGTCTGGACTTGTCATCTATCTTTTTGAGAATCTTTTTGAATTGCCTTCCAAGCATAGCAATGGTTTCTGATAAATTTTCTTCAGGTTCTGCTTCATTATTTTCTTCTTCTTTATCAGTATTTGACACCAAGGCTATGCTTTTGTTCTTCTTTACAATTGTGTCATTCATTCTCATCTCAAATGTTTGAAGGGAACCAATGAGCTCTTCAACCTTCATTGTGCATATGTCTTGAGCTTCTTCTATTGCTGTGACCTTCATGTCAAATCTTTTTGGCAAAGATCTGAGAATCTTTCTTACAAGCTTTTCATCAGTCATCTTTTCTCCCAAAACACCAGAAGTATTGGCTATTTCTAAGATGTTCATGTAGAACTCATGAATTGTATCATCTTCCTTCATTCTCAAGTTTTCAAACTTGGTGGTGAGAAGTTGAAGTCTTGACATCTTCACCTTTGATGTTCCTTCATGAGTTGTTTTGAGAGTGTCCCAAACATCTTTGGCCAGCTCACAGTGATGCACAAGTCTGAAGATGTTCCTATCAATGCCATTGAATAAAGCATTTAAGGCCTTGGAATTGCCAAGTGCTGAATCTTCTTCCTCCTTACTCCATTCTTCTTCAGGTTTCAACACTTTTGCTCCATCTTTGTTGTCTTGGATAGGGTGCTCCCATCCTTTATTGACTGCTTTCCAAGCCCTATTGTCAAGTGATCTTAAGAATGCTACCATTCTTGGCTTCCAGTAGTCATAATTAGATCCATCCAATATAGGTGGTCTATTTACAGATCCTACATCTTTGTCCATGTTTCCAGAATTTGCAGTCCCTAGATCTCACCCAGTTAAACAGGCAGGGTGCCTACTCTGATGCCAATTGAAATTCTGTGATCAGGTACGAGATGTCGAATGAGATGTTTAAACACTTGAAGACTTGAACAAAACTTAAATTGCAGGAAAATTAAACAACACAGGAAATTGTTAACCCAATTCAGTGTATAACCACACTTACATCTGGGGGCTACCAAGCCAGGAAGGAAATCCAATATAAGTAATATTAATTCTAGACTTAAACCACTCAGTTTAATCTTTCACTTAATATCTACCCAAGGCAATTTCTACCTAAGACACAACTTAGATATGAGTACCAACTCACTCCCCCTCAATCACACAGTGATATGTTTACAAGTTTAATAAAATTGAAGTCATACTTCAAACAAAAACAGCTTGATCTTACTTCACAGTTTCGATCAAGACACAAATACACTTTTGCTTAAAAGCTCATAAAGTGATACACATATACAACCTGCTATTAAAACACAAACACCCTATTTAGTCTTCTTAATTTCGTACTCTATTCTGAGAGTTTCTGTTGCTTAAATAGATGTTTGGATTTTGGGCTTTCTGTAGAATATCCAGTCCTGATGCGCATGCTGTCATCACCTTGAATTAGGGTTTGTTACTTCCTTGATTCTAGGTGAGTCAGTTATTCTGTTTATACTGAAATCATATAACCAATCTCCCTACAGATTCACCTTCTTCTGTTTTATCCATTCATAATTAATTCCAGATAACTTCCCTGAATTTACTCAGTTCTGTTAGTCATTAATTAATTCTGGTAGCAGGTTTGAGATGTCACAACATCTGGTGTGACATCCTGAAAACTGAACTTACTTCATTAACTGATACAATGTCACAACATCTGGTGTGACATCCTGAACTTAACATCCTGAATTAAGTTCATTTACTTATACTCTGTTTGATAATGTCACAACATCTGATGTGACATCCTGAACTAAGTTCAACACTTCTTGTTGGTCAAAAATTCTGCCAATTCTAAACATCTACAAAAATTATGACTCTATTCAGAGACCCATTTATGTACCTTTAAATCCAATTCAATGCTTGCCAATGAGCCTTTCCAGGATTCGACATGTACCTTCTTACAAGACTTACTGCATATATTATGTCGGGTCTATCGCTCCCCGGACTTTTGTCCCGGTGCAAACGTGAACCGTCGGCGATGTTGGAAGTTGAGGTTGAATAGAGTCGCCAGCTAGGCATTTTTATCCCGAAGGAAAGGTAATGATGCATAAACCTGGAAAGATATGGATAAGATGGCTGCGAACCAAAGAAACTGAGAAAGGGGGTTGGTTACAACCTGGGAAGGTATTAGCACCCAGATCGTCCGTCGTACTCGACGGGATCCACACTTACTTGATTGTGTTTTAAAAGGGGGGTAGGGTATGTGCTAAACTGTGTATAAAAGCTAAGGGAAAAAGATGTACAAAGTGTCAGTGCAAAAGGGAAGTGAGTGCTCAAATACTGAGGCTAAGGAAAAAGACCTGGAAAGAGGAGAGGGGGGAAGACAAAGTGACTTTTGTTCAATAACTGTTAAGTTATACCTACGTATCCTCTCGTGTAATGAGGAAGTCAGAACACCGTAGTTCGACTCAAAGAGACTGGGATGATTTTTTTGTGAACTGCTTGCTTGTATATGCTCAAGTGTATGACTCGTCTGGCTCGAGTGCTAACTGTCTTGCATTAGACGGAAGAAGCGAGTTCTTGGTTTTAGAGTGAGTGTGATGAGAAAAGAATCCCAGAGGGGACGTTTATTGTTTGTTTTTGTGCTTTCAGTTTTTTATTGCTTTTGGTGTTTTGCATAGGATAATGAGCTTAAGCCTTAATCAAGGGTTTGTAAACTCATTATATCACCCCTGATTAGGGATAATGAGTCCACTTAAGTATGAGATGAAGGTCTCATCGTAATTACCCTAATGATGCAGGATTAAGATCATTAACCCACTTGTGATTATTAAGTATTTTTGGATTTTTGTTTAGTGTTAAGTAATGAGTTTAATCTCCAATCAAAGATTAGTGAACTCATTACACCATCCTAAGAGAAGGATGATAGATGAGAACACTTAAGTTGAGGAAGATACCTCAACTTAATCCATGGTCAGGGATTAAATTCATTATATAACAAGCCTTTATTAAGTGGATTTTAATTAAAGATGAGATGAAGAAATGTTTTTTATGTTTGCAAGACTTTAGCATGATGGGGACTTGTCCATTGAACACTAGGGTTAGTCCCTATGAACCACCAGGCAGAGATGTAACCCTAATATAAGGCCCAAGTTACAAGCTTAAGTCTTTAATGATTATTAGGTGTTTTTTGATTGAAGGTGAAAACAACTTAAAGGTTTAGCACTAAGGATCAAAGTTATACACTCCATTCTAAGATAAGGATACAAGCATAACCCTAATTTAGAGTCCCATAACTTTAACTGTTTAGCCTTGATTATAAGATGAGAGAGAGAGAGACTCAAGGAGACTCAAAAGGTAAAAACAAGGGGGGACTATGTACAACCCTAAATTTATCATGCTTGGTTGTTCCTATGGTTTATGAGGCATCAAAATAAATCTTCAAGTTGGCTACCAAAGGAAGAGAAGTAGATGAAAAGAGAGAGAGAGAGAGAGAGAGAGAGAGAGAGAGAGAGAGAGAGAGAGAGAAGGATTAGGTTACTTACTTCATGAAGAAGTTAAGTAACCCAGGAACAAGAGAGAACATAAGTGAATGAGATTCACTTCAAACACAAACAAAGTGCATAAAAATAAAGAGAGAAAGAGAGGTTGGATGTGGATGCACATCCACATCCTGATTAACTTACCAAATACACCTGAAATGGTTAGTTTGAAAGCAAGATATGTACAAATTCAAAAGCATAAACAAATCAAGAGATAAAAAATTGAAAATGCATCCAAGTGGACCCTAAGCACTCATGAAATCACCATCCAAAGGGGGAGGTCTAAAGGTTTACCAAGTTCAAGTTATGGTCATCCTAAAATTTGTTAGGGTTTTGGATACTCCTCAATGAAAAATGCCCAACAAATTGAAAGTGCAAGATAAAAATGAGACAAAAATATTTTTAGAAACTAAAGGTCGTTTGTGAAAGATTGCAAAAAGAATAAATGCAAACTCATCTTGTTTTGAAAGTTATGAATTTTTGAAGTTAGGGTTGAAAAATAAGAAATTTAGAAACCCTAATTCAAAGAAAATTGGCAAAGTTTGATCAAAACCAAAAAGAAATTTGTGGGATGAGTTTGTAAATATTTCTAAATGTTAAAGAAACCTCTCTGATTTCTTTGGTGATTTTTAAATACTTTACAATATTTTTAATTAATTAAATGGACTTAATTAATTAAAATATACAATTAAAATATTTAAAAATGAATTTTTTGATGAAAAAATAAAAATAAAAATGTTTTTGGGTTCTGAAAATTAATTAAAGTGATGATAAAAAATTTCAGAATTTTTAAATGATTTTTGCTATTTTTTGTAATTTTTAGAAAAGAAAACAAAATAAAATGAAATAAAAATTAAATAAAAGGGAAAGTAATTCAAATGGGTGGTTGTGATTGAAAGGGGGGGATCAACGCGCCAGATTCAAAGTCTTGTTGACTTGGGGTATGCAGATCCTATAGCCCTAATTCAAATGAAAAACACGCGCATGATTTAGTGGCTAGGATTTGATCTGAGAATTAAAATGTTTTATAATTTAATTAAGTGGATTAATGCTAATGTACGCAATCTGAGCCATCCAGACCTAACCCTAATCAGGATCCAAGGGTTACAGATCAAACTGGGGATTTAAACATGGATTAGCCCTAAACATTTTCAGGCGACCGGAGGGAAGCTCCGGTCGTCTTCTCCGGTGAACCAAAATGCCAACTTCCTATTTAAGTCACTAAACTCCAATTTTTCTGGCCAGAAACACTCTCCTAACATCATACATTACTAATCAACAAACAAAATTCATTTAACATGCATCAAAAGGCTGAATCGAAGCAATCAAAATTACTAGGTCAAACTTTCAGATCATCATGAAATACTCATTTCTAGCCTATTCTCAATTCTAAACATATCAGCATGATCAGGGAAGCATGTATAATCATTCTATAACATAAAAACACGTTTCTGGAAAAAATGTTCTTGAAGGTTACCTGAGATGAAGAACTTCAAAATGCAACTTTCTGGGCCCTCCTTTTGTGCAATCCACCTCCCTTTGACCTCCCGGGTCTATTGTGATGCTTGAAAGGAACTTATATTGGCTGGTTTGAGTGTTTCAATTCTGAAGTTGCATAAATCGTGTTTCTTGTATGATGAGTTTTTGGCTATGGTGATGGGTGGGAATTGATCCTGGGGTTATATGGAGTTGATTGGTGGATGAATTTGGGGTTTTTGCTGGCTGGATTGTGTGTTTCGAAGAGATAAAGTTTTGGAGCAATTTCTTGATTCTCAGCTTTGTCCTATTTCAGGCCTTGAAGGGTGTTCATTTATAGTGCTTAGGGTTTGCATAAGCCATACCATTGGTTAGTAGAGTGGGTGTGGCATTGTGTGATTGGTATGGGAGAAAAATGCAAAAAGTCAAGTTTATGTGTACTTGAGGTATGGGATTGTGTAGCAAGGATTTCTGAGCATAGATTTCCTCATCTAGCTTCAAGGAAGGCCATTGGATGAAGTTTATGTAGCTGGATGGCCTTGATCAAGTGTTCTCATGGTTTATGCAATTTGGCATCTTTGAAGTTTCTTAAGAATCAAGTCATCAAAACCCTAGGTCCAAAGGCCAATTCTGATCTTTAGAAGTTGCTTAACATGTTATGATACATTTGAGTGCATTAGAGGTCACTTAGAAGCTTGAAATGCCAATATGCAAAAATCCCTCTTTGACATGAACATGAAATTTATGTGATTTTTGCCAACTTTGCAAAGCCATAACTTGAGTTCTATGATGAATTAGAATGAGTTCTTGTACTTTTTGAAAATGGGAGGATCCAATCTACAACTTTCATGTTTGAAGAAATTTCATTTGAAACCATTTTGATCAAGAAAGAGGAGGTTGAAAATCTTTCCCAAAATAGAAAGTTTACATTACAAGTCATTTCCATTTTTGGAAAGTTTTGGCTTTGTTCATTTTTCTTCAACTTTGTGAACTTCCAAGAATTCCAATGATCAAATAAAGATCATAGGACCTCAATTTGATGATGATGACCCTTTGGAATCCTTGTTGGGGGCCTCAGATGCCCTGATTTTGACATTTCTTGCATAACAAGTTACCACTTGATCAGATGACTTCCACAAGGAATTTTTCCATGAAATTTGATACATAAGCTCCTTATAACATATATGGACCAATAGCAACAAGAATGACCAAATTGTTTGGGTGTAAGGCCTTTGAAACCAAAACCCTAATTTCAGGTCATCTGTGTAGGAATCCTCACCTTAGCTTCATTACTTCTGCAATGCTTTGACATTTCTTGATTTCAATGGAACCATGGGGGCATAAGGTGATCATAAACCACTCAAGGACTCTCTTGGAATGCTTCATGACCTTTGAGATTGCTCAGATTATTCTTGGATTGCTCAGATCACAAACCCTGGATGCAGCTATGCAGATGAAATGTTTAAAGGGTGATTATGCATTGTGAAATGTGTTGATAGGCTATGCAATAATGATAATCATAAGTCAAGATGATAAAAGAGAGAGGGAAAATTTGGGGTGTTTATAGCTGCCCCTATTCAAGCATGAGTTAGTTGTGTAGGATGTAAGCGCCAGGCTTAACAGAAGAACAAGATAACTTGTGGTTGAATACCAAGACAGTCCAAAATTTGCACTCTCTGGGGAAAAGAAGAAAAGAGATATAAATTGTATTGTACAAAATGATGTTAAATAATAGCGATGGAGGACAACCATCGAGCAGGGGACGACTGCTAGGGATAAAAACGGTGAGAAATGCACTGAGGGGGACGACCATCATGCTGGGGAGTAAAGAGTCCGCGACGGGGACGACCATCGGGTAAAGAAAGGTGACTTTACTGGGGATTAAAAGCACTAATGGGGATGACCGTCAGACTGAAGAATAAAGAAAACCGCGACAGGGACGGCCATCGGGCGAAGAATAAATAACTTAGTGATGAGGGACGGTCATCAAGAGGTGAAAGACGATCACCTAGTAGGGTACGGCTGCTGAGAGTTATCGCGACATAGGACGAATGTCGGATAAAAAGATTAACGATGGGGGCGGCCATCGAATGAATGATGAGGTACGGTCATCAATAGGTGAAGGATGATCAACTAGCAGGGGACGACTGCTAAAAAGATCACGACATAGGACAAATGTCGGATAGAAAGATCAACGACGGGGACGGCCATCGGGTAACATGATGAGGGACGGTCATCAAAAGGTGAAGGACGATCACCTAGCAGGGGACGACTGCTCTGTTGGGGATTATCTCGACATAGGATGAATGTCGGATAAAAAGATCGACGATGGGGACGGCCATCGAATAACATGATGAGGTACGGTCATCAATAGGTGAAGGACGATCACCAAAAAGATATCACAACATAGGATGAATGTCTGATAGAAAGTTGTTTTGTTGGTGACTTCTGGGGAGAAATAAACACGGACGAGTGTTTAAGTCTTAAAAATAAGATGGTATAAGTGTTTTGACAGTGTTTATAGATTAAAGATACGGATGAGTATCCTTAGAACCACGATACGGACGAGCATCGATAGAAACAAACGCCGACGCGTGTTTAAGGAGTGATGATACGGACGAGTATCAACTGCTTGAACAAGGAACACGAACGAGTGTTGATCTGCTGGGGAGATGCACAAGATACATACAAGTATCAAATAATTATGTATAAGTAGGATACGAACGAGTATCAGAAGAATTGTGTATAAGCATGTACAAGTATTTGTATTGAGAGTGCAAAAGGATATTTTGGCTTTTATCTGCAGGGGATAAGTTTTTGCGTATTACTAGAGGAGTGATTTTGGTATTTGCAGGTGATTGGCTCAAACCTGGCTTATGATCATGCAAATGTTTGATTTTTGTCATAATGCTCCGTATTAGACGGAATGCTACGCTCTGTTTGGGGAGATATGATGTGAATGCTATGATTTATGCAAATGAGAGAAACGAGATCCGAGATCTGAAATCTGTGGGGAGAAAGGATCACTGCACGATCTTTCTGGAGAATTCTGGGGAAAGAAATTTGTGGGGATCCAATGCTGGGGATGAGAAGATCTGGAAACTCGCTGGGGAGAAGTGATTTTGGCCTTGCTTTGGAGATCCTGCTTGGGGAGGAGAGAACTACTGGGAAGCAATCTGCCGGAGGATCAGCTTTATGGGGGACACTCTAAGGGGATAAAAAGATCCGTAGGGCACTACTTTCGTCAAGTAGTTCTTCTAATGATGTGAATGCCAGCTTGGCTGGGGATATAGTGCCTGATATGCCCCCATGCTGTGAAAGGTTGTCCTCCTTGAGTACCTGCAACCTGTCAATCAAAGGAAACGCACAAGTGCCCTGAGGTATCCTCAACCGGATTTCGCCATAGGAGTTAGGTTCGCTTAAGAGCACATATTTCCTACGAGCATTTATTGAAAATGGCTTATATGTTTTCATGCAAATGTTGTATTACGAACTTTGGAAATTTTGCAAACAAAAAAAAAAGGTACAAAACAAAATGTGAATGAATATTTGAATTTATTGATTTGTGTGCCCTGAATAGGCGAGTACAGTGAGGAAGCTAATCCCTGAAATGAGGAGATTGCTACAAAATTGAGAAAATAAAAGTCCTATTTGGCAATGTTGAAGTTGATGCTTCAATCTTCATTTGCTATGTTGAGTGATACAGACGAATTCAATATGCAGTTGTTCGTTTTTTCCCTGATTTTGTGTGGATCGCCCTTTCGGGTTTTCAATCCACCAGGATACCCTTTTTTGCCTGAGTTGTCCGATGTGGCTTTTCAACTCAGCGGGTGTACATTTTTCAATTTTTCCCTTATTTTTTCCCGAGTCTTTTATTTTGTTTTTGACTCGCCGGGATGCCCTATTTTTTCCTGGACTTATATTTTGTTTTTATGTCCAGCAGGTCATTTATGCGAAGTATTTTTTAACTGCATCTGAATTCACATGAGACGGGAAGTCTTCACCATCCATGGTTGCGAACATCAGTGCTCCACCTGAAAAGACTTTAGTTATCACATAGGGAGCTTCATAGTTTGGTGTCCACTTGCCCCTGTGGTCTGTATGAGGAGGAAGGATTCTTTTTAGTACAAGCTCTCCCACTTGATATTCCCGAGGTCTGACTTTTTGATTGAAGGCTTTCTTCATCCGTTTCTGATATAACTGACCATGACAGATAGCTGCTAATCTCTTTTCTTCAATCAGGCTCAGTTGGTTATAACGAGATCGGACCCTTTCTGCTTCGTCCAGTTTAACATCCATCATTACACGCAAGGAGGGTAATTCAACTTCAACAGGTAGGACTGCTTCCATACCATACACAACCTGATAAGGTGTTGCCCCGGTAGATATTCTGATGGAGGTTCGGTACCCATTCAAGGCGAATGGTAATATTTCATGCCAGTCTTTGTATTTGACTACCATCTTTTGCACAATCTTCTTAATGTTCTTGTTAGCTGCCTCAACAACACCATTCATCTTTGGCCTGTAATGAGAAGAGTTCTGATGTTGAATTTTGAAATCCCGACATAGTTCTGCTATCATCTTGTTGTTAAGGTTTGAACCATTATAAGTAATGATTAGTCGGGAACTCCATATCGAAAAACGATATCCCTTTTCAAAAATCGGGCTACCACTTGCTTGGTGACATTTGCATACGAAGCTGCTTCAACCCATTTGGTGAAGTAATCAATGGCTACCAGTATAAATCTATGACCATTTGAAGTAGTTGGCTCGATCTTTCCAATCATATCAATGCCCCACATGGCAAAGGGTCAGGGTGAAGACAATATATTCAAAGGATTGGGAGGCACATGCACTTTTTCTGCGTATATCTGGCATTTATGGCACTTTCTGGCATAGGCACAACAGTTTGCATCCATTTTGATCCAATAGTAACCTTATCTCAACAATTTCTTCGCTATTGCGTGTCCTCCGACATGGGTACCGAAAGAACCTTCATGTACTTCGTGCATTAGTAGGTCTGCTTCCTTATTGTCAACACATCTGAGCAAGACCATGTCGAAGTTTCGCTTGTATAAGGAGCCATCAGTATTGAGGAAGAAACTTCCGGCTAGCCTTCTCAACATCTTCTTATCATTAGACGATGCCCCAAGTGGGTATGTCTGAGTCTCCAAGAAGCATTTGATGTCGTGTGTCGCTCCCCGGATTTCCATCCTGGTACAAACGCGAAAGTGGCGCGGAAAAAGAATAGAGTCGCCAGCCAGGCATTTTTATCCCGAAGAAAGGGAATGGTAATGCTGCACAAACCAGAAGAAAGAAGAGGAAGGACACAGGTCCTGCGAACCGAAGAAAGGGAATGGTAATGCAAGATCACTACATTAACATTACCATTTAAAACAAAAATGCTTAAAAGACAAGTAGCTGCTAACAGGAAAGAAACTACAATGCAAATGACAAAAGGATACAATGATCACCAGCTCTGATGACATCTCTTGCTCGGACCACTGAAAACAGGAGACGCTCCTTCTAAGTCTTTGAACTCAATCAGGTGAGAGGTTGACGTGCACAACCAAGCTTCCTTCTGGAAAGGATATATAGCCCTTGTCGATCAACTGTTGTACTTTAGCTTGAAAAGCTTTGCAATCTTCAGTTGAATGCCCTATTGATCTACCATGATACCCACACTGCTCATGAGGATTGTATTCTGGAGGGTACGGCTCTGGCAACGGCTTGAGAGGCTTAGGAACCACCAAAGAGCTCTGAATTAGATATGGCAGAATTTCACTGTATGCCAAGGGGACTGTATGAAGAGGAGCGTTCCTTCTTTCCAGATTGTTGCGAGGCCTATGCTGGCTCTGAAGTTGATTCTGAGGTCTTCGACCATGAGCTTGCAGATTTGGACGAGGAGGAGTCCAGGACTTTTGATACGGTGCTCTGAGCATTGCCGAATGCCCATAAGAGTAAGCAGACCTAGGAAAAGATGATCTCTAAGAAGATGATGGTCTAGAATATTCAATATTTTCCATGACTGCACTGATGTCATACCCTTCTTCCCCTTGGGAGCTAACAACAGACCAATCTTCACTAGCTGGGATATTCGAAGAGTACTGGATCTTCCCACTTTTGAGCAGGCTCTCGATGCGTACTCCAACTTTTATCAAATCAGAGAAGCTTGATGTCCAAATGCTACTCATTCTTTCCAAGTATGGACCTTGCAACGTGCCCACGAACAAGTCCACTAATTCTCTGTCTGAAAGTGGTGGCTGCACTTGGGCTGCCAATTCTCTCCACCGTTGTGCATATTCTCTGAAAGATTCACCAGTTCTCTGAGATAGGCTTTGCAAATGCATGCGACTGGGCGCCATGTTCACATTGTACTGGTATTGCTTTACGAAAGCTCTGGATAAATCATTCCAAGATCGGATATGACTGCTTTCCAAATCCATATACCAACTTAAGGATGCACCACTTAAACTGTCCTGAAAACAGTGAATCATCAGCTTATCGTTGCGTGCATGAGAAGTCATTTTTCTGCAGAACATCACCAAATGACGCTTCGGGCAACTGACAGCAGTGTATTTTTCAAACTTCGGAGTCTTGAAATCTGGAGGAATGACAAGACCAGGCACCAAACACAGGTTTATAGCATCAAAACCAAAGGCATCAGGATCTGTTAAGGCTTTGATTTGCTCATCCAACACACGAAACCTTTCAGCAGGATCAAAAGCTTGTGGATCCTTGGTTTTCACAAGAGGATTGCCCCTTGGAAGTTCGGCATAGGGAAAGCAAAACTCTGATAATCTGTAGAATCAGAAGAAGATGAAGGTCCACCTCGGACAACAGATGGTTCAGGTACACTCTGATTCATGATAGGGGTCTGTGCAGGCTGAGCTTGAGTAAGGTTGTTCACTTGTGGAAGATCCTCATCAGGAGATAGACCATACAAAGGATTGGTCATCGAAGTGAAACCAGGCGGAAACTCAACACTCTGACGGTTGTTCTCTGACATAGCTACTGACATCTTCCAATCTGACCTTTTTTCTCTTCCAATAGTTACCACTTGTTCAAACTGAGTACCGGGAAATCAGCTGGCTGGTAATGGACAAAAGAGGAAGGATAAGCTCTCTGGAAAAAGGATATGCAATGCTGATGCAAATGCAAAATGCAATATGATGATGCAAAGATGCAAAGACATGGGATCATAGTTGGAAACTGCCTGGAATCTGGAATACTGAACCAAGAATCGAGTGTCTATAACCACAAGATCTCTGCATAATAACCCAAAAAGTAACCGAGAACCAAAGGTCAAGAACTTCAGGATCATAGTGACCGGATCAAACACAAGATTGCACTGGTAATGAGGGTATGTTGCGGTCATGGGTTCCTGCAAACCTGTAATCCCATCCCCAATCTCACAGGTGTGCTTCGGGTCAAACATCACGGACTCTCAAAGCCGAATAGCAATAATACTTTCACCATTTCCGAGAAATGGCTCATGACCAAATCAGGGAATCGGTTTGGCATTATATACTACGCAGGGAGGCCTCAGCTGAGTCCGGGAAAAACAAGCATCCCTTATAAGTTCCCAGCTTCAAGCGCTGAAATCGAGAAACAATAGTACATTCAGCCTGTAGGATACAGTACTAATGTCATACGACCAGATGCTTTGACTGAGTTCCTATAAGAGAACCAGGCCATCCTATGCGAGTCCCCAGTGGACCCTCGGGTGCGAATGGGTTTGCCACAAAATGTGGTCTGCCACTGTCACCACTGGAGAGGGTTGTTTCTACAAAGGTTCTCAATGATCGGTCCCCAGATGCACATAACTATCAAGGTCCTATCTCGAAGTGGAGGAAATCCCCACACAAGATATTTCCAAGACGGTCGCAATCTGGGCGTGAAACACATCGCCACTCATCATGTCACATGCGAGTACAATATGTCCACTCTAATCCTAGGGTGCACTCAAGCCGGGTACTTGGCTTATCTCTCAGAAATAGTATCACCCAAGCCCACCAAATAGAAAACCAGTCCAGACAGTCCAGTATGATATATATGATGCGGAAAATAAATACTGAAAACTGTAAATAAAGCTGTAAATATACAACAATAAAATACAACAGGCCACAACAAACAAACATCACCCAATGAAACAGAAACACACAAGCACTAGGAGAGACTCACAGGGGAACCAGAGATTCGGGGTTCGGTCCCCAGTGAAGTCGCTAGCTGTCGCTCCCCGGATTTCCATCCTGGTACAAACGCGAAAGTGGCGCGGAAAAAGAATAGAGTCGCCAGCCAGGCATTTTTATCCCGAAGAAAGAGAATGGTAATGCTGCACAAACCAGAAGAAAGAAGAGGAAGGACACAGGTCCTGCGAACCAAAGAGACTGAGTTCGGGAGTCGGTTACGACCTGGGAAGGTATTAGCACCCAGATCGTCCGCCGTACCCGACGGGATCCACGCTTGCAAAGAATACTGTTTCAAAGGGTGAGGGTATGAAAACTGCAGCAAAAGAAATGAAAATGAAAAGAAACTGGAACTGGAAAAGAAATGAAATAAGAAACAAAGAGAAAAATGTAGGGAAAATAAAGATTGTGCTCGAACGGGCCCTACCCCGCTGCCTACGTACCTCATCAGGACAATGAGGATCAGAGACGCCGTAGTTCCCCTAACTAGGGGTACTAAAAGGAAATTGCTTGTGAATTAAGGCTTGAACTGCCTATGTCATTGCTCAGGTGTTGCAGACTCGGACGACGAGTGCGTAACCGTCTTGCAAGATGACAAGTAGAAGCAAGTTCGCGTACAGAGCGAATGAGGTGAGAAAAGAATTCCCGAAGGAAAGACGCTTATTGTTTGTTTGTGTTTTTTTTAGAAGCTTTTATGAGTGAAAGTTTGCATAGGTAAGTGTACCTAAGTCTTACTCAATGGGATGTGTACATCTCACATCATCCCGAAATGGAATGCGCAAGAGGCACACCTATCTATGGAGGAAATCCCCAAAGCTGGTCCCATAAGTGAAGGCTTAAGCACACTGACCTATTACCATTATTAAGTATTTTTGTGATTTTTTGGTTAAGAAG
The DNA here is from genome assembly GCA_963966055.1 of Lathyrus aphaca. Taxonomy (NCBI): domain Eukaryota; kingdom Viridiplantae; phylum Streptophyta; class Magnoliopsida; order Fabales; family Fabaceae; genus Lathyrus; species Lathyrus aphaca. The sequence goes on along the minus strand of OZ014519.1, from coordinate 731,839,676 downwards.
TGTTTTTTTAGCTTTTCTTTGTGAGGTACTCATGCTAAGACCTATCCACCACGAGTGATGACTCACACCTCGCCCCGAAACGGAACGCGTGCAAGTATCTCATAGCAAAGTCCCATGTCACATGAAAGTATTCAACCTTTATTAAGTGAATTAGAATTAAGTTTGAAGATGAGAAGAGAAAAGAAACCAAGAAGGATCACAAAAGGTGAAAAGCTAACGGGAAAAGTCAAATCCTAATATTCACATGCTCGGATGGTCCTAGGTTAGTGAGGCTTACTATCCTAAAGAAGAAAGAAAGAAAAAGAGAAAGATGAAAGGAGAAGCTCCACGGTGGCCTAAGCACACCTCAAGCTAAGAAAGAGATAGAGAAAAATGAGGAAGAAGAAATAAGATGAAGAAGAAGTAAGATAAGGAGATGAGAATGCAGTATGGAGATGAATAAGAATGAAGAGATGAGAATGAAGATTAATAAGAATGAAGAGATGAGAATGGGATATGAAGATGAATAAGAATGAAGAGATGAAAATGAGATATGAAGAAGATGAACAATGCACAAACAGAGCCTACACCAGTAGGACTTCCAGATGCAACAACATGCAACAATTAAAATCGGTCCTCAGTGGTACCTAACGGAGAAGGTCCGTTGCCTCTTCAATTCGTGCAAAAGAAATCCAGAATAAGTATCAAGCCCAGAGCAGATTTACAAGTCGAGCACAATTGTCAATTATCCGGGATATCAGACAAAGGTCAAAATACACTTCCAGCATCCAAGCCAACCAAAAAAGAGTGTTTATCAGGACAAGTCTTCAAGTCCAAAGAATAATCCATCATAAGGCTATCGCCGAAGTCAAACAATAAGCCTACAAAACATTGAGCACAAACTAGAACAGAAATTAAATACAATTACATTTAATTAAACAAAGCTAAAATGAATGATCCAATTCTAATCAAATTCTTAACTAAAAAAACTTAATGTCAATTAAGAACTAATTAGCTATTAATAAAAATTCTAACTAAAATTCTAGCACAAAAAAAACTATTAATAAAATTCTAACTCAATTTTTTTTAAATAAATACTAAATAATAATTAGAATTAAATAACAATTGTTTAAAAAATATTAAAAAGAAGTTAAGAGAAATAAAAGAAATAAAAAAAAGGTAAAGAGAGAGGGGGGAGGCCGCAGGCTTCTGAAGAGGGTGCAAGAAGAAGAACAACTGATGGGCCTGGTTTGATTCGGTCCAATAGCCACAAAACCATGAAGCTTCTCACAAAAATAAAAACAATAATAAAAAAATATTAGTAAAATAAAATAACAGAAAAAGAAAATGTTATAAAATTTAATAAGAAAGGATGGACATAAATGGAAAACAAAACACAAATCAATCAGCAAACTCTTCTCAATTCCTATGCCCTGTTTCGAAACCCTCCTTCTTCAAAGAACACTTGCCGCCGCCGACGGATCCAAAAGAACTCCGTCGCGATTCCTGGCCAAAATACATCATGGTTATCTCTCTCAACGAGCTTGCACCGGTCTTCTTCGTTTTCTTTCCCACGCGGTGTCATCGGCGTCTTCACCCCATCCACGAAACTCATCGGAAACAAAGATGGTGCCGCCGCAAATCATTCACTCATCTCGATCTGTCTCTGCGGTTCCATTTGTCTGCGAATCTCTCTCAACGGCTTGTTCCTCTCTTCGAATCAAATGTCACGATTAGAGAATCCGTGACGACGAGAAAGAGAACGACGAGAAATCCCTCCTACTCATCGCGAATGGTGGCTTGCTTCGGCTCTTCTTCTTATTCGATTTCATCTTCTTCTTCTGTTTCTTTTTCTTGTTGTATGTTCTGTTAGTTCTGTATGATTCCCAGTTCTGTTCCTCATTGTTGTTTTTGCTTGGTTCAAAGTCGTGATGTGGTTGTTGAAGGTTGAGTGTTGGGTGAAGGAAAATGCGGTGATGAGTGAAGGTTGGTTTGAAAATAGTTTAGGTGCAGTGAAGGATGAAGGTTGAGGTGATGGTGGTTTGGTTGGGAAGAACCGTGGTTGAAGAAGAGAGGTGAGGTATGGTGGTGCGCTTTGGGTGTGAGTTTGAAGGAAGAAGGTTGAAGGTTGGAGTGTTGTTCTGTGTGTGTGGTTAAGAAGGTATGGTGTGATGAGTAAAGGTTTGTGTTTGCGGATTGTGTTATCAGAAATTGAAGAAGAAGCTGGTTTGGGTGAGCTTTTTTTTGTGCTTTTGTTTACGTGTTTGGCGAATGATTTGGATGAAAAAGGTTTAATGATTATGGAAATTGTTATATGAGGTAGCAGTAGGTTTAATGGTTATGGAAGTTGTTGTATGAGGTAGCAGTGAATTCAAAGAGAGTGAAGGTTGTTGCTGGGAATTTCAGTTAAGATGATGAACAAATGATGAATACCACACGAAAAATGAGATTCAGAGACCCCTCATGACAAAGGCGCCGTTTACATCTTTATTGTCTGCAAAATTTCCTTTTTTTTCTTGACCTAGGGATCAATTCCAATTGCCTTTTATATGTTAGGTCAACTCTCCTTCCTATGACTATTTTTGAAACATAGGCCTCTAACATGGTGGACTTTGCAATACTATGTGCACCTTCCAATTTACTTAGACTATAATCTTTTTTAACGAAAGGGACTTGGTTTGTATCAAACAAAATGTATGAATGGACTTTGTAATTAATGGCAAAAGAATTTGGTTATGGATAATAAAGCGTGATTTGGTGGATGAGCAAGTGACTAATTGGATAACCAAAAAAAATAAAATAATAAATAAATAAATGGTGAAATGGATATAAAAATGGAAATTGGATAATGGTTTAGAAAAAAAAGGAAATAAATGAGAAAAGATATATGGTTTAGAAATAATAAAGAAATGGGGTTAATGGATTTGAAATGAAATGGAGTTAAAATATGATGAATGATGGGGATATGGAAATTAAATCGGGTATTGGAAATCGGCTATGAAAAATGTGGTTATTGAATAGAAAGAAAGAATGGATTTAAGAAGAATAAAACTAATTAGTGGAAAATTGTGTAATGGTTCAATGGAAAGAAATCAGTTTAGGTTATAAATGAATAAGGGAAATGTGGTAATGGATTAATACAATTCGGGTAAGGGAAACGTAAAATGGATTATGAAGTGAATCTCGACTAAAAAAAAGAATTGGCTCTCACCCACACCCACACAACCATAACCCACAATTTCAATTCAAAATCAACTTGCCCATTTCTCCACACACCTCCGATAAAAGCAATGAAGCAAATTGACAACTGAACAATTCGTAACCGAAGCAAACAACTATCTGAATCCGTGGCCCAAATAAGTCTTGAATCACCTTAAATCTGTCAGAATCAACCTTTTGGAAAATAAAATCCATAGACGGACCACTGATGAACAAACGAAAAGACAAGCTGGCCCAAAACTTCTCGTAAACCACAACTTGATGACCTGACAAAATCATCACACCACAACTTGACTTTGAGCACTCACTGCCTGAGAAAAAGCCCTGATGAAGCAGAAATCCATGGTGACGAGCCAAATGAATCGGTGAACAATTTTCAGACTTGAAATCCCTATCAGGGAAATAAACCCTAATTCCTCAGAAGATACGATCCCATGTCTCGAGAGCATATGCAGATGATATGACCTAATGTATGATCTAATGGAAAATGCGAATGATATGCAAAATGAAAAGCTAGAAAACCAGAGGGCAAATTTAGGGTGTCTACATCGTGGAACCAAGGTTTGTTGTCAGTAACAGTGTCCACAGAGAAGACATATGTCGGTCGGTCCAGTCTGGATACTAAAATCCGAGGCACATGGTTGGCGGTTTGTACTTTGATCATAGATGAAATAATGGCCAAGGTGTCTGCAAACTGATTCTCATCTCGAGGGATATGTTCAAGCTTGACTATTGTGAATAAAGTCAGCAATCTCCTCGTATAGTCACGGTAGGGAACCAGATGCTCTTGATGAGTATACCACTCGCCATTAGTTTGGTTGATCACCAAAGCTGAATCTCCAAATACATTCAAGGTTTTGATCCTGAGGTCAATGGCTTCCTTAAGACCCATGATACAAGCTTCGTATTCTGCTTCATTGTTAGTGCATTGCACCAACCCCACGACCGTTATAGTTAATTGCCCCATCGAACATCATAGCCAATGCTTCTTCTGGATCAGGCCCTTCAATGTGAATAGGCTCTTCACAATATTTTGATTTTAAGAACATGATGTCTTCATCAGGGAAATCAAATCTCATAAGCTAGTAGTCATCAATGGGTTGCTCATCCAGATAGTCAGACAATACACTGCCCTTGATACCTTTTTGAGAGGTGTATTGAATGTCATATTCTGTTAGGATCATTTGCCACCTTGCAACCCTTCCGGTAAGTGTTGGCTTCTCAAATATGTACTTGACGGGGTCCATCTTTGAGATCAACAAGATAGTATGAGCCAACATATACTGTCTTAGTCGGCGAGCAGCCCATGCTAAAGCACAACAAGTTTTCTCGAGCAGTGAATAATGTTGTTCACAGTCGGTAAACATTTTGCTTAGGTAGTATATTGCATACTCTTTTCTACCAGACTCGTCATGTTGTCCCAACACACACCCCATTGATTCATCCAATACTGTCAAGTACATTATTAGAGGTCTTCCTTCAACTGGAGGCATGAGAATTGGAGGTTCTTGCAGATACTCTTTGATCTTGTCAAAAGCTCTTTGACAATCATCATTCCACCTGACCGTCTGTTCTTTTCTTAGCAGTTTGAACAAGGGCTCGCAGGTTGCAGCGAGATGAGATATGAACCTTGAAATGTAGTTCAATCTACCCAAGAACCCTCAAACTTCTTTCTCGGTCTTAGGTGAAGGCATTTCCTGAATTGCTTTGACTTTTTCGGGATCAACCTCAATTGCTTTCCCGCTTACAATAAAACCCAGCAGCTTACCAGAACGTACTCTGAATGTGCACTTGTTGGGGTTCGACCTTAACTGATACTTCTTCAGACACTCGAATAGTTTCAATAGGTTCACCAAATGCTCTTCCTCTATTTGGGACTTGGAAATCATGTCATCCACGTAACACTCAATTTCTTTATGGATCATATCGTGGAATAATGTTACCATAGCCCATTGATATGTTGCACCAGTGTTCTTCAAACCAAATGGCATTACTTTGTAGCAGAACGTGTCCCAAGGTGTGATGAAGTTTGTTTTCTCCATGTCTTCAGGTGACATCTTGATCTGGTTGTATCCATAAAATCCGTCCATAAAAGAAAATACCGAGAATTGAGTTGTGTTATCCACCAATACATTAATGTGAGGTAATGGAAAGTCATCTTTCGGGCTTGCTCTATTCATATCCGGTAATCAACACAGATACGCTCCTTGCCATCCTTCTTAGGTACGGGTACAATGTTAGCAACCCACGGCGGGTAACTAGTTACAACAAGAAAATCGGCGTCCCACTACTTTTGTACTTCTTCTTTGATTTTCATGGACATGTCTGGACGAGTACGGCGCAACTTCTGTTTAACTGGCGGACAATCCTCTTTCAATGGTAGCTTGTGTGTGACAATATATGTGTCCAAACCCGACATATCAAGATAGGACCAAGCGAATACATCGACATATTCTCGTAGCATACTGATAAGTTGTTCTTTTACTGGAGCTTGCAGACTGGCCCCAATCTTCACCTCTTTCACATCTTCCTCGGTACCAAGATTGATAGTCTCAACCTCCTCCTGATGAGGAGCAATCACCTTTTCCTCTTGCCTCAATAACCTGGCTAGCTCTTCAGGTAAATCGTAGTCTTCTTCAACCCCTTCCTTTGTTTGATTAATCGGATTGTCGAAGTCATACGAGGTCATAGCAGTGGCATTGTCGGTGCAATCTGGAGGGCTATCTCTGCAAGGGTTGAGATTTGGTTCATTTTAGTGATTGATTTTATCTTAATTAGAAAAAAGTGAATGAAATTATTATTGAGAAAAACATTGCCATTTACTGTTTTGTGCGAAAATAACAAAAATGAAAAGACAGTGAGCGAAAAAGATTGTTTGCAAAATGATGTCCATTGTCCATTAATATTCAATTTGCATAAAATACATATGGCCCTATTACAAAATGAGTCCCGACATCTTGGGCAAGATGAAGGACTTTGATGCATGCTTAAAACAGGAAATAATAATTACTCTGTAGCAGTAACCCTTATAATTTCCTGGGAAGACCAGTTGATTACATGTTGGCCCGGGACTCTTGGACGAATCCAGCTTTCCAGGTTGTAGTCGCTCTCAACCTCGTCTTCAAAAGTGTTGACAGCATCCGGGGTCAGCATTCCCCCACTTATGAACTTGGGAGTTTCAGCAACCTCCTCTGGAACTTGTCGGGATGGTCTATAATCCAAACCGAATTTGTCTTCTTTCATCTCTACCTTCATTAGCTTGCCACAACCTTGGGCATTCCCTTCTTCCACAACCTTTCGAGCTTGTTTATAGGAAGCAATTGAGGTGCCCATCCTTTCCTCTTGGGATGTAGAAAACACCTTAGTTGTAGCTTCGTTGATATTCAAAGCCTGACTTATGGTTTCATGGATCTCTTCATCCATCTCTATGTAATTGTATGTAGCCAGGTGACTGACAAAGATGTCTTCTTCTCCATAGATAATGATATTTTGGCCTTCCCACTCGTATTTTAATTTCTGGTGAAGGGTCGATGTTACTGTGCCAGCGGCATGAATCCAGGGTCGACCCAACAAATAGCTATAGGCAGGTTGTATGTCCATCACGTAGAAGGTAGTTTTGAAAACTTGTGGGCCAATTACCACAGGCAGCTGAATCTCTCCGAGAACCAATCTCTTAGAACCATCAAAATCTCTGACAACTAGGTTGCTCGGACGAATTTCAAGACCATCATATTCCAGCTTGACTAAAGCTTTCTTCGGCAACATATTGAGTGATGATCCGGTATCAACAAGGACATGAGAAAGTACAACACCTTTACATTTCAAAATGATATGCAAAGCCTTGTTGTGATTACGCCCCTCCGTAGTCAAGTCAGCATTGGTGAAACCTAGTCCATGACTAGTATTGATATTTACGACCACCATTTCTAACTGATTGATAGTGATCTCTTCAGGCACATAAGCTGCATGCAGGACCTTGAGTAGTGCATTCCGGTGAGCTTCGGAACACATGAGCAGTGATAGTATAGAGATCTTGGAGGGTGTTTGGTGGAGCTGATCTACCATTTTGTAGTCACTTCTTTTGATAATCCTCATAAACTCGTCTACATCCTGATCAAAGGGTGTCTTCTGAGTTTCCTTTGCAGCAAGTTCTTCTGGAACCACATTTTTGCCTTTTGCTTTGGCAGCAACTTCTACTTCAGCATTGACTCTTGGAAACTGTGAAGCAAAGAGACGTCCGCTTCGAGTGAAGCCTCCGCCTCCCCCGACATTGTCAACTTGTGGTGCAGATGTTGAGGAGTCAAGAGTGATCTTCTTTCCATGGAAGTAAATATCCGAACCATAATGCCAAGGAACAACATTGTTATTATCATAAGGAACTGGTTCAGGCACCGTGATGGTCACCAGACTAATTGCAGCAAAAGAAGGAGTTGTGATAGTTTGTGGATCATAGTAGATGGTGACAGGAGGTCTGATTGAAGATGGTGCAGGTGAAGGAAGTTGGTGATGTTGATGAGGGTGTTGTTGAAAGTTGTTGTTGAGAGATTCCAGAACATGGATGGTTGCTGGATCATAATAGATGATAACCGTTGAGATGTCATCACTGGTGTTTGCTATTGTTGTAGTCGATTCTGTTGGAATAATGTTTGCTGGTGTTGTAGGAGAGATTTTTGTTGCAGTTGTAGAAGCTTGAACTGTTGACGTGATTTGCAGGGTGCCTTCTCTGATAAGACTGCTAATACCCTTCTTTAAATTTGCACAACCGTTGGTAGAAATTTTGCATGCTTCACAACAGGCCTCACATCCTAGAAACACTTTGCACTTCAATAGCTGAGTTTTTACTTCGGCTAGTGGTGTTTGAATGTTTGCAATGTCATCAATCAGAGTTGTTGGTTGATCCTTCTCTATATCATTAATCCTCGACCCACCGTGATTTGGTATTGGATTCTTTGTGACATTTGGTGGAGGTGAAAAATTCAAAGGTTTGGAGTCAATCAGATCTTGGAATTTCATGTGCAGGACCCTACACTTCTCTGTTGAGTGACCAGGTGCATTGGAGGGAAAATCACATCTGGCGTTGATATCATAATTCCTTGGAAGATTCAGAGGATCTGGTGGAGCCAAAGTCCTCAGTTCAGTTAGATTAAGTTTCAGTAGCTGCAGGAGTAAGACTGCATAAGGCATCGAGATGGGATCGATCACCCTATTAATCTGAGAAGGCCTTTGTTGGAAAGGACGTTGTTGTTGGTTGTTGTTGTTGTAAGATATTTGTTGCTGTGGAGGATACTGTTGCCGAGGTGCTGGAGTGGGAATGGTAACTGCAACCACCGGTCTTTGCAAGTACTGGGGTCTTCCTCTATTAACATGTACTGCATTGATCTCCCATGTCCTTCGAGGTCATGAGAAGGGTTTCTTTGCATTTCTGGAGCTAGCACCATTGTCCGAAATCTTACCCATCTTCAGCAAACTTTCAATTCTCTCTCCCGCTATGACCACGTCAGCAAAGCTAGTGGAAGAGAAAGTAGCAAGTCTATCAATGTAAGTTCCTTGCAAGGTATTCATGAACATATCAGCCATCTCCCTTTCAGACATAGGTGGCTGGACAGTGGCAGCAAGTTGTCTCCACCTTTGAGCGTACTCACAGAAACTTTCCCTCGAAGACTGAGTCATACCCATCAAGAGGGTCCTATTCGGTGTCATATCCAGGTTGTACTGATACTGGCGTATAAAGGCCTCAACTAGATCTTTCCAGTTCCTGATGGTAGCCCTTGACAAATGTGAATACCATTCTCTGGATGCCCCGGTTAAACTGTCTTCAAAGTAAAACATCCACAGTTTCTCATCCATGGTATATGCTTTCAATATTCCCAGAAAAGATTGCAAATGGGTACGAGGACAGGAGGTACCTTTATACTTTTCAAAGCATGGAGGTTTGAACTTGTGGGGAATCCTTACCCCTTCCACTAATCCCATATCCATCACATAAAATCCCAAAGAGTTTTGGGATTCCAGGGATCTCAACTTCTTAGATATCTCGTCCAGACGACGGTCATAAGCTTCATCTGCCCCAGCACCCAACACTGTAAACTGCTCATCTTGAGGATCTTCCTGCAAAATACGATCTCCAGTGTTCCTTTTCCCATCCCCAAGGATGTTAACTTCAGGATTTTTGTGAGGTCCAAACACCACAAGAGTTGTTCGCGGTTAATCGCGCGCATTGTTACTTGTACCCTCAGTGCCTGCATGGTTATCTTCTAGAGTTTGCCGCTCGACTAACTCCCTCAATCTTTCTTGGGTCTGTGTCAGCCCAGTCATCACAACCATGAATTGATTCATCTGAGTCCTCACTTATGTCTTCACATCAGTCATCTGAGTCCTCACATATGTCAGTTCCTGCTGTAGCTGATCCATTTGTAGACTCGGAAGGTTGTGTCGAGTTGGATATCTGTGGATGCGATTGACGGGAAAGACCCTCCTGCGAGCAATATTTCCTGAAACAATCAACAAAGTGAGAAAACAAACAACAAAACACCTACAAAACAAAGGATATGAAGTTAGCATGCAATGCAATATGTCTATTTGTCTTCAGAGGGTATCCGGTTTGGTACTTGGTTTTGACCTTCCAGACCTCTGGGAGGAGATAAAGATGTTGAAATAAACGAAGTCCATAAGAAAATCCAATTCATAACCATACAAAATACAAATAGTTCATGAATTATAAACACACTCTCACGGTGAATCAAAATACAATCAATTCAAGAATACAACAAACAAAATCACCATGGTGAGCTAAAATACAAAAACTAGTACAAAGAAAAAATCAAACATCTAATCCATATGCATCCTCCCTAACTTTCTTCAGGAAAGCATCAGTTACTGGTCCAACTGGGTGTTATGTAATGGTCCTGATGAGAAAGCTTCAGGTTGCAATGGCATTTGTCATCTTCTAATACTTGTCTTGTTCTTTGGATCTCTTTAACCTCGCCCGAAGCTTCAACTCTGAGATCTCCTTCTGAGCTCCTAGCAGTGCTTCTTGGCTTCTTTTCTCACTAGCCTCTAACTGCTCTATCTTGGCTTGCATTTTCTGGTCTTCTATCATACGAGCCTCAGTTATCCTGACCCACCCATCTTGGCTCTCTTCCAGATAATGCTCAACTATTGCCTTTTGAATCTTTGCTTCCTTGCATGCATTCTTCAACACAAGTTCCCCTGCTCGGGCCTTCCTGATGTAGTCTTCAGTCTTCTCAATCTTGGTTACATGCTCGATGTGTAGCTTCTCTAACCTATCAATGTCTAGACGACCATCATTCCTTTCCCAAAGGGTATTCTTCAAAGCTTCAGCTAACTGGGCATTTCTCTACTTCATCTTCTCAAATTCTTCCAGACTGACTGTGGCTATGGGCTCAACTACTGATGGCCCTGGCACATCTTCCAGGGTGAATGACATACGAGTATTTTGTCCTCTGATATGTGATCATTCAGTGTACTGAGCAGAGGCTATGTTGTTTCACTTCCCCAAAATAGCAGTTCCTTTAGTCTGTATATGGTCCCAAGCCCAGGCTGCTTGTCGGGTAATGGCATGATTGTTCTGAAAAGCACAGTAAAGAGACTCTGCTAAGTCCTGCCCCCTAGGTGGATGTATCAATGCATATCCCAACTGTCTTTTGAAAAGTAAAGGATTGCAGTTGATGCAACCCTTCACTCCAATAAGTGGCACATTTGGGTACTGACCATAGCTTGTTATTATGTCTCGACCCTTGGTGTTATGAGTACACCACCTGATATCTTCTGAAGTAAGGGCAATCATCCTCTTATCCCAATTCCTTGACTGATGTGGGTTTAGGAAAGCTTCTGTCTTCAGCATATGTTTCATCAACCAACTGTAGAAAAGAGGTGCACAACATCTTACCTGTCTTCCTCTCTGTTTCTCATTTCTCTGATGAACTGAGTAGTAGAAATCTCCCAATAAGGTAGGAACTCGGTTCTTGAGCATGTAGATGTGAATGGAATTCTTTCTTAAAAACTTAGGCTCGTCTGCAAACAAGATGATACCATAAATGATGAGGGCTAGGAGAGCACACACAGTTTCCCAGTTCCCTACTGCAGCATGCTTCATAGCCTGAGTGATCAAGAAATACAGATGAATGCCTGGGATTCCAGCCTTGGAAGTCATGTGCTCATCAATGATAGTTGCTTTCTGTCGCTCCCCGGATTTCCATCCTGGTACAAACGCGAAAGTGGCGCGGAAAAAAGAATAGATTCGCCAGCCAGGCATTTTTATCCCGAAGAAAGGGAATGGTAATGCTGCACAAACCAGAAGAAAAGAAGAGGAAGGACACAGGTCCTGCGAACCAAAGAGACTGAGTTCGGGAGTCGGTTACGACCTGGGAAGGTATTAGCACCCCAAATCGTCCGCCGTACCCGACGGGATCCACGCTTGCAAAGAAACTATTTCAAAGGGTGAGGGTATGAAAGCTGCAGCAAAAGAAAAGAAATGAACTGGAAAAAGAAACCTGAGAAAAGGACTGAATAAGAAATGAAAGGAAAAATGTAGGGAAAATAAAGATTGTGCACGAACGGGCCCTACCCGCTGCCTACGTACCTCATCAGGATAATGAGGATCAGAGACGCCGTAGTTCCCCTAACTAGGGGTACTAAAAGGAAATTGCTTGTGAATTAAGGCTTGAACTGCCTATGCCATTGCTTAGGTGTTGCAGACTCGGACGACGAGTGCGTAACCGTCTTGCAAAATGACAAGTAGGAGCAAGTTCGCGTACGAAGCGAAAGAGATGAGAAAAGAATTCCCGAAGGAAAGACGCTTATTGTTTGTTTGTGTTTTTTATGAATCTTCTAGGAGTGTGTCACAAGGAAGTGAACTCAAGATCTTTTCCATGGAATGTGCACTTGTCACTACATTCCAAGATGGAATAATAGAACAAGCACACTCAAGTAAGGAGAAAATCCCCAAAACATGAAACCAAAGATTAGGGCCTAAGCTCACTAACTTGTTGAATTATTAAGTGTTTTTGGTTATTTACAGATGAAGAAGTGTTTTTTATGCTTTTCTTGATGAAGAAGATACCTTGATCAGACTTGTACATCACAAGGTAAACTTGTACTATCCCAAGATGGGAAGACTACAAGCATACCTCATGGGATAAGGCTATGGACCAAGACATAACTTCAAACATTATTAAGATGTTTTTTTAAGAGTTATGAGATGAGAAGAGAAGAAGAACCAAAAAGATCACAAAGGTAAAAGTCTAAAGGGGGACTAAATAATCCTAAGTGTTAACATGCATGGATGTCCTAAGGGTTAGTGAGGTTTCTATCCTAATGAAGAAGGAAAGAAGAAGAGAAGAAGAAGAGATGAGAAAGGCCTAAGCCCAACAAGCAGATGGTTAGCACAAATAAACATAAGAAGAGGAGATGAGAATTGGAGATGTGGAACTCAATTCCCACACCTCAAACTTACCATAGCCCCTGCAAGGTTAGTAAAACATACAAATGAAACACAATGAGTAAGATAACATGCTAACATCACACAATCAGAAGTGAAATGATATGACTAAGTGCACAATGCAAATGCAACTCAAAGGGATGAGGAGTGAAGCTTACAAGCAAAAGATGCATCATGAAACACAAATGAAAACAAATGCACACTTAAGGAAAATACAAAGCAAATATGCATACACATGGATACAATGCACACAACCAGAACCAAAACAAGATGAAGAAGGGCTTAAGAAGCCAACAAGATGAAGAGAAAAGAGGTACAAGACCAAACAAATTCCAAATGGGAGTGAAAGAAGCAATGAGATGAAGTAAAAGCACTTAAGGAAATAAATGACTCAAAAGGAAGCAAGACACAAACATTCCTAAGACTCAAACCCTAAGCTAAGACCAGGGAGGTACCCACACCCCAAGAGAACCTCAAATGAGAAGAAGAAGTTGGCACAAGTGCCCTTCTTGGCTTATATGAGAGCTAAAGGTTCAAAGGAAGCAAAATGGGACAAGGTTCAAAGTAAAATTCAAAACAAATCAACCAAGCATCTAAAAATTCCACAATTGAAACCAAAATATCTTCAAACATGATATAACAATGAGCCAAAAGGATTTGAAAAGATTCAGAATAAAATTAGGTCAAATGGAGGCAAGAACACAAGCTAGGGTTACAAACTTCCATCACAAGTCACAGGATCAAAACTCAAAAAATAAGCTTTTAAAAATAAATAGAAAAATCACATTATAAGTACAAAGTCTTAAGAATCCAGAGCAAAAAGAATGGGATCAAAACTCAAAATATTGAAGTTTATGGAAAATGGACAAGGCAGTGTGGTCAAAAGATTATTCAAAAGAAGTCAATGGAAACAATGATTTAATTTGGACACGTGGAAATGGGAAAAAAAATAAAATAAAAATATGGGAAAATAAAAGAGACTCAAAATAATGTTCATGATTTTTTTGGGATTTTTTGGATGAAGGAAACTATTATTAATAAATTGAAACCTAAACTGAATAAAAGAAAAATAAAATGGAAAAAGAAAATAAAAGAAATTGGTGAGGAGGTGTTGATAGCAAGGATTCATGTGGAAATGAATTGGGCCAAGGGGATGTGGGGGTGCGCATAGCAAGGCTGAGGGCCCAATGCTGCGCAGGTTTATGTTTCTTTAGTGTGGAATTTAGTGAAAATAAATGGAAAAAAGGAGAGATGCATGATCAATCTGACGCATGTGCTTGGGGGTTCATTAATTGAGCTGGCAATTTGGTTGGATGTGAGGTGCTGGCGTATGTTTGTTAAAGTGGGCTGAGAAACACGTTAGATTAAATGAAATAAAAAGAAAACATATGAGACGGGAGATGCCCTAGGGCTACGTGTCTCAATTCTGGACGCTGGATGGAAGGATCTGAGGGCCATGAGTTCGTCTTCTCCACACAAACCCTAACATGAACGGAAGCAGCTTCCGGTGACCGGAGCTAGGGCTCCGGCACCGGAACTCATGACAGCATCACAAACCAACAAATAAATGGAAAAAAATAACCCAGATCAACTAAATCAACTCCCCTGAATTCAAAAATGGACTCAAAAACACCTAAAACTCAATGAATCTAAGGGATCGAAGCAAAACATAAACGACCATCAAAACTGAAATGCATATAACTCTCACTATGATGCACCAAATACAAATCTACAAAGTGCAGCATGATCAGTAAACATCAAGGATTGCAAAACACCACATTAATTCCATTTCCAGATCACAAAGTTTCAAGGTATACCTGAGATGAAGATCTTGGTTCAATGAGCTATAAGACCAAAGAATAGATGCAATGCACTCCCCTTACTCCCTAGATGCAAAATAAATGCATATAAGGTCTTGAAACAATTTGGATCTGAGTTTTCAAAGCAAGTTGCCCTGAAATGGCAATGTCACTAAACTTGAGAATAAGCTTCAATGAGGGAGTGTTTAATGATCCTGAGCTTGCCTAGATTACAGATCCACAATTTGTTTTGAGTTTGCTTGCTTGTGTGAAGAGAAATAAGAGAAAATGAAAAGTTACATGAAGTTTGTGAATGAGAGAATGAGAGAGAGATCTGGCTTTCTAAAACCCTAATTGCTCTTTGTGACCTCACAAGCCTTTGCTGAAAAAATGAAATGAAATGCACGAGTGAGTCATGAGTAAAGTGTGATTTTGCATAATTGGAAACATGTGAGATAAGAATGCTTTGCTCATGCTTCCTTGGGCCTCTCAGCACATGTGCAATACATTTACCACCCTTGATTCAAATCCAATCAATCCTGGCCTTTAGATCAAGCCCTCACACTTATTTCATGACTTTTGCAAAATATCCTCTTTGTAAGCAACTTTCTTATTGTGAACGAAAATGTGATTTTCTTTGGAGAAATTTGGTTCAAATATGATGTATTTTAAGTTTGAAACAAGTTTGAACCCATACCAAGTCTCACAATTAAGCTTTGGAGCATTTTGCATTTGGTGGCATACTTGAAAAGTGAATTTTGCCCTTAAAACATCCAATTTTCGAAGGACTTATAGGGAGATCCACAAATCCTATGAAAATGTACTTGTACTTTTTGAAAATGGGAGCCCTTACTCTTATACTTTCATGTTTGACGTTGGTCCATTTGAATAATTTTTGATCATGTTAAGGCCATTTGAAAATTAGGGCAAAAGTTGCCAAATTTGGAAATTCCTTAAAACCAACTTTGTACCATTTTTGCAAAACCCTTCAAATCTCCATGATTCTTGAACTTTGATCATTCCAAACCTCTTATAACATTGTAAGGACCCCTCTTGGTCAAAAAATTTGGGTTAGACCCCTTGAAATTGTACAGTTGACTTTTTAAGGGCACCGTTGACTTTTTGCTTCATCTGCAAGCAACTGAGGCATTGTCTGACTTCCACATGGAATTTTCTCATGAAAATTGACACCTAGGATCCTCTTAACATATAGAAGACTTTGCCCAAATGAAATGGCCAAAGTTGTGAGAGCTTGGTGCTTGAATCACAAACCCTAATTTGGGTGCCTTGTATAGGAGCTTTGCCTTGTCCTGAGACTTCTGATGATCATGCAATCTTCTGAGCTTTTTCCAATGGACTTGATCTTGTAAATGGAGTGTAGACTCACCAGAAGACTTGTATACAACCATTGGGACCCTTGTCATGGCTTGAAATGCTTCAAGGACCTCCACAGATGACCATATGCTTGATGCTAGGACATGAGGGATGTTATGCCTCATCTTTCCATGATATGATGCTAAGAAAATGATATGAATATGATGAATATGATGTGATATGATGCTTGAAGAGGGAAAATTTGGGGTGCTATAGCTGCCCCTATTCAATCATCAGTTAATCTAAAAAGGACGATAGTACGAGCTATCGACCATTCAAGATAAACTGTGGTTGAATACCAAGAAGACCAGAAATTTGCACTCTGACGAGGAATACAGAACTGGGAAATAAACCCAACCAGATGAAGCTCTGGGGATAAGAAGGAGAGAAAGAGCAAACGAGCTTCTTCCAAGTTGAAACTGATATCTGGAATAAGAATGCGTTGACAGACGAGTCTTCTAACAATCCTATGACGCCAGGAGCTGGACATACGAGTCCTTAAACACTGCAAAACATAAAACTTGAGACAAACGAGTCTCCTTCGGATTTACCTGTTACTCCAGGACCGGTAATGCACTAAAGTCTGTGGGATAGACATGCAATCAAGGTAGACGAACCTTCTTCATATATTATCCGTGGATATATGGTATAAGACAGACGAGTCTTCTTTGAGCAAACCTGTTACGCCAGGTGCAGCAACCATAATTGGTGCCTGAGACAGACGAGCCTCCTTCGGATTTACCTGTTACGCCAGGACCGGTAACCATTTTGACATTAGTTCCCACTGTCAGGATTTGAAACCTCTTCAATATAGACGAGTATTGGATGATCATCAAGATAACACGGACGAGTGCCACAAGTCAATGATACAGACGAGTATCAGACGATGATCTAAGAAACACAGACGAGCGCTTCCGGCAATGATATAGACAAGTATCAGCAACTGGTATAGACGAATACCAGAAATTCAAACACAGACGAGCATTTGAAGTAGCAACAGAAGAGTATCAGGATAAACAACAAATCTTCACATATAGATATAAACTAACACAGACGAGTGCTAGGGATGATACAGACGAGTATCCAAACAAAGCAGACGAGCTTCCACAGGTAATCGACATAGACGAGTGCAGCAAAGGATCAAATACCAAACACAGACGAGTGTTGGAAGGTTGCAGACGAACAACAACATAGAAGACATCACAACACAGACGAGCGTTGAGAATTGCAGACGAGCAACAACAAAGATTATATACCAAACACAGACGAGTGTTGGGAAGTTGCAGACGAGCAACAACATATGATATACCACAACACAGACGAGTGTTGGAACTTACAGACGAGCAATAAACAAAGCAAAAGCAAAGACGAGTGCTGGAGATTGCAGACGAGCAAACATCAGAGATTACATGCCAAACACAGACGAGTGTTGGAACCTGCAGACGAGCAATAATAGAGTAATCATGGACCACTACTGGGGAGAGTAAACGAGCAATACCGAAGTGATAACACAAACGAGTGTTGAGAAATGTGAACGAAAAGCAATAAAGCAATAAAGCAATAATATATCACTGCTGGGGAAAACTCTGCTTAGGGATAACACAGACGAGTGTTGAAAAACACAGACGAGCGGTAGACAAATGCCTGATTGGCCACAAGAGTTACAACTCTGCAGGGGAAGACAAGTCAAGAGGTCTGGACACCTCACTCTGACTGAGGT
The DNA here is from genome assembly GCA_963966055.1 of Lathyrus aphaca. Taxonomy (NCBI): domain Eukaryota; kingdom Viridiplantae; phylum Streptophyta; class Magnoliopsida; order Fabales; family Fabaceae; genus Lathyrus; species Lathyrus aphaca. The sequence goes on along the minus strand of OZ014519.1, from coordinate 731,822,125 downwards.
GATGAATACCTGACTGTATAATCAAATTACCCGAAAGTATGGCAACTTCGCTGGGGAATATTTCACTAACGGAAGTGAAGATCAAATATGAACTCTGTGGGGACAGGATCATCTTCAGACTTGGCTGGAAAGATGCATCAACAATAATCTAGCTGGGGAGAGACTCTTGTTGAGGATAGAATTCTGATAATTCCAACTCTGGTGATGTCAGGCTTTCAGATACCTGCTAGGCATACTCCACTGTGGAAGAATGGACTGTTACTTCACTGGGGAAGAAGAAATTGCTTGGGCTGCTGCCAAGGCTTAGCTGGAGAAAAACTCTGTTGGAGATGCCAGGATTTCAGATACCTGCTGGGGGAAGAAATCTCTGCTTGGGGAAATACTCTACTGGGGAAGAGTAAAATGCTTGGGAGAATGTGACAACATCCTGCAACCTGCAACAACAGAAAACACAAGTGTGCCCCGGGGATTTGCATGGTATGATCTGTTCATCCATCATCACCTGACACTCAAAGAGGGTTACAGTTTCCCTGCATGTCATTTTCTTTCAAAATTATCACCATGTTTAAATGTAATGCTATTTTTGCCGAAAATTCAGGACATTTTGCAAGAAAATATAAACACACACAGCTTTTTGACTGAATATTCTTTTTATTGAATGGCCTCTGAATAGGCAAAGATTTTACATTAGGAAGCAACCACCTGGAAAGAGGTAGCTACCAAAAAATGAGAAAAAAAACTATCCTAATGGCAATGTACACGACATTCCAAGGAGTTCCATTTCTGCTATGACCAGCATGTCTTCGAGACTCTCCATTCTGCTTTGGCTTTCTGAGGATGAGGGGACTGTTTCCCATCTTTCTGATATTGTCAAGTTGTACGAAATGATGACGTGGTTCAGATAACTCGGATCACAGTTGTTCGCTTATTCCCTTGTTTTGCGTTGATCGTCCTTTCGGGTTTTCAATCCACCGGGATACCCTTTTTTGCCTGAGCTGCCAATGTGGCTTTTCAACTCAGCGGGTGTACATCTTTTTTTATTTATTTCCCTATCTTTTGCCCGAGCTTTTTATTCTGTTTTTAGCTTGCCGGGATGCCCCTTTTTTGCCTGAACTATAATTTTGTTTTTGTGTCCAGCGGGTCTCTTTATGCAAAGTATTTTTTAACTGCGTCCGAGTTAATAGGGGACTGGAAGTCATCTCCATCCATAGTGGTGAGCATCAATGCTCCTCCTGAAAAGACTTTCTTCACTATGAATGGTCCTTCGTAGTTCAGGGTCCACTTTCCCCTGTGATCTGAACCTGGAGGAACGATCCTCTTTAACACAAGCTCTCCCACTTGATACTCCCGAGTACGTACTCGTTGGTCGAATGCACGCTTCATTCTCCTCTGATAAAGCTGACCATGACAGATAGCCGCTAATCTATTTTCCTCAATTAGACATAGCTGATTGTAACGAGCACGCACCCATTCAGCCTCATCAAGCTTCACATCCATCATCACACGCAATGAAGGAATCTCTACTTCAACCGGCAGGACTACTTCCATACCATATACCAGAGAGAAGGGAGTTTCCCCTGTTGACGTCCTGATTGACGTTCGGTACCCATGCAACGCAAATGGTAACATCTCATGCCAATCTTTGTAAGTGACAACCATTTTTTGTACAATCTTCTTGATATTCTTGTTTGCTGCCTCTACCGCACCATTCTTTGGTCGGTAAGGAGAATAATTGTGATGCTGAATCTTGAAGTCCCGACACAAGTCTGCCATCATCTTGTTGTTGAGATTAGAACCATTGTCAGTAATGATTCTTTCGGGCACTCTGTATCTGCATATGATATCCCTTTTCAGAAATCTTGCCACCACTTGACGAGTGACATTGGCAAAAGATGCTGCTTCCAACCATTTGGTGAAGTAATCAATCGCGACCAAGATGAAGCGATGACCATTTGAAGCAGTAGGCTCTATCTTCCCAATCATGTCAATGCCCCACATAGAAAAGGGCCAAGGAGATGACATGACGTTGAGCGGTCTTGGAGGAACATGCACTTTGTCTGCATATATTTGGCACTTGTGGCACTTACGAGCAAATGAACAACAGTCTTCATCCATTGTCATCCAGTAATATCCTGATCTCAACAATTTCTTTGTCATAGCATGCCCTCCCGCATGGGTACCGAAAGATCCTTCGTGGACTTCCTGCATTAACAGGCTTGCTTCGTGTCTATCCACGCATCTGAGCAAGACCATGTCAAAGTTTCTCTTGTACAAAACCCCGTCTGTGTTCAAGAAGAAACTAGCAGCAAGTCGCCTCAAGGTCTTCTTGTCATTGGAAGATGTCCCAGTTGGGTATTCTTGCTTTTCCAGGAATAGCTTGATATCAAAATACCAAGGTTTCTCGTCAGACACGGTGTCTACAGAGAAGGCATGAGCTGGAGCGTCAAGCCTGGATATGTCAATTCTGGGCACATAATTCCAACACAAGACTTTGATTGACGAAGAAAGAGTGGCCAATGCGTCAGAAAACTGATTTTCATCACGTGGTATGTGTTGAAGTTTAACTGTCGTGAATAACGTCAACAGTTTTCTAGCATAATCCCTGTATGGAATTAGATGCTCTTGATGCGTATACCACTTGCCGGTAACTTGGTTAATGAAGAGGGCTAAATCTCTGAATATATCGAGGTTCTTAATCCTAAGATTAATAGCCTCCTCTATTCCCATTATGCATGCCTCGTATTCCGCTTCATTGTTGGTGCAGCCAAAAGTGATTCTGGTAGCGAAGGGTAAGTGAACACCTTTAGGAGTAATGAGTACAACACCAACTCCACGTCCATTGATATTGACGGCCCCATCAAACATCAACTTCCATTTGGATTCAGGGTCAGGCCCCTCCTCCGGAAGTGGTTCCTCATAATCGTTTTCTTTGAGGTACATGATCTCCTCATCAGGGAAAACAAACTTCATTGGCTGATAATCATCTTCAAGAGGTTGTTGTGCAAGGTAATCCGACAATACACTTCCCTTGATGGCCTTCTGAGAAGTATATTGGATGTCATATTCAGTTAAAATCATCTGCCACCTAGCAACCCTTCCGGGTAACGCTGGTTTCTCAAAGATGTACTTGACAGGATCCATTTTGGAAATGAGAAGTGTGGTATGAGTCAACATGTACTGCCTCAGTCGGCGAGCATCCCATACCAAAGCGCAGCAAGTTTTCTCGAGCAGTGAGTAACGGGATTCACAGTCGATAAACTTTTTGCTAAGGTAATAAATGGCGTACTCTTTTTGACCAGACTCGTCATGTTGGCCTAGCACACACCCCATTGACCCTTCTAGCACGGTCAAGTTCATGATTAAAGTTCTACCTTCAACCGGAGGCATTAGAATTGGAGGCTCCAGCAAATATTCTTTTATTTTGTCGAAAGCTCTTTGGCAGTCGTCTTTCCACTTGACCGTTTGCTCTTTTCTTAGCAACTTGAATATTGGTTCGCACGTGGCAGTTAGATGAGATATGAACCGAGAAATGTAGTTCAACCTCCCTAAAAACCCACGCACTTCTTTTTCTGTTCTCGGTGCAGGCATATCTTGAATAGCTTTTACCTTAGCAGGATCTACCTCAATTCCTCTTTGACTAACAATGAAACCCAGCAGTTTCCCGGAACGCACTCCGAAAGTGCACTTGTTTGGATTCAACCTCAGCTTGTACTTGATCAGCCTATCAAACAGCTTCTTCAGGTTGACCAGATGCTCTTCTTCGTCTCGGGACTTAGCAATCATATCGTCCACATAACACTCAATCTCCTTGTGTATCATGTCATGGAACAATGTGACCATCGCCCGTTGATAAGTTGCCCCGACGTTCTTCAAACCAAAGGGCATGACCTTATAGCAGAATGTACCCCACGGGGTAATGAACATTGTCTTCTCCATGTCTTCCGGCGCCATCTTAATCTGGTTATATCCGGAGAAGCCATCCATGAAGGAAAATACCGAGAATTGAGCAGTATTGTCTACCAGCACGTCAATGTGTGGTAATGGAAAGTCATCTTTTGGGCTTGCTCTATTCAAATCCCGATAGTCAACGCACATCCGGACCTTTCCGTCCTTCTTTGGTACAGGTATAATGTTAGCTACCCAAGGTGGGTAACTAGTCACAACAAGGAAACCGGCATCCCATTGCTTTTGAACCTCCTCTTTGATCTTCATCGCCATGTCAGGACGAGTTCTTCTCAATTTCTGTTTCACAGGAGGACAATCTTCTCTCAGAGGTAGCTTATGCACAACGATGTCGATATCCAACCCTGACATATCTTGATATGACCAAGCAAAGATATCCATATACTCTTTTAGCATACTGATCAGCTCTTTCTTGATGTCGGCCTGCAGACTGGCCCCAATCTTGATCTCTTTCTTCACATTTTCACTTCCAATGTTGATGATCTCAATTTCTTCTTGATGAGGCTGAATAACTCGTTCCTCTTGTTTCAACAATCTGACCAATTCTTCAGGGAGGTCACAGTCTTCCTCAACCCCTTCGTCAGCTTGGTAGACTGGATTGTCAAAGTCATGCGTAGTTATAGCAGGAACGTTATCAATGGAATCCGGATGGTCAACACTGCACAGATGATGTGCTTATTCAGAATCTGCTTATTTTGAAAAAGAGACGCCAACACAAAAACAAAAAGGAAAACACATTGCCATTTTTATATTTTTTGTGAAAAGTTTTAAAAACAAAGAAAGAGAACACAATTTGTCTGAAAATGTCCTTTTATTTCATAGCAAAATAGGATGCAATACAAAACATGGTGGCCCAATACAATGGATCCTAGCATCTTGGGCAGAATGCTAGATTTGACGATGTAGTATGCTAATAAAAGAAAACAAAATAATTACTCTGAGTGCCATGTGACTTGTATGATGTCTTCACCAGACCAATTTGTTAGCTCCTTGCCAGGTGCACACGGATGAATCCAATTGTCCCAGTCACCTTCATTGTCCCCATCTTGGCTTGTTGCACAAATCTGACTGCGGTCGAGAAGCCCAACACTTGTAAAGGTGATGGCTTTACCACTTGGAGTAGATCCACCAGGCTGATACCCTAAGCCAAACTTGTCATCTTTCTTTTCTAGCTCCAACAGCTTGCCCCAGCCTTGGGCACTGCCTGACTGAACAACCTCTTTTGCTTCTTTGTAGGAATGGATGGATGTGCCTTCTTTCTCACTGCTCTTCTCCACAGGAGTCAAGATGCTGACGTTAACTGCTTCGAAGGCTTGGCATAAAGTCTCATGGATCTCTCCATCCATCTCTACATACTTGAACGTTGACAAGTGGCTTATGAAGATGTCCTCCTCTCCACAGACTGTGATGACCTGGCCGTCAACCACATATTTGAGCTTCTGATGCAGGGTTGAAGTAACAGCTCCAGCAGCATGTATCCATGGGCGTCCCAATAAGAAGCTATACACAGGCTGGATGTCCATGACGTAGAAGACACTTTTGAAGACTTGAGAACCTATCTTGACGGGCAACTCAACTTCTCCAAAAATTGATCTTCTCGAACCATCAAAAGCTTTGACAATCAGATCACTTGGTCTCAGGACTATCCCATCAACATTGAGCTTCATTAATTCCTTCTTTGGAAGCACATTAAGGGAAGAGCCCGTGTCTACAAGAACGTGTGACAACACAGCACCCTTGCACTCCATAGTGATATGTAGTGCTTTGTTGTGGTTTCTGCCCTCTGACGTGAGGTCTCTGTCTGTAAAGCCTAGGCCATGGCTTGCATTAACACTGCCTACAACAACTTCAAGTTGGTTGACAGTGATTTCTTGAGGAACATAGGCCATCTGCAGCACTTTCAGTAAGGCCTCTCTGTGTGCGGGAGAACACATCAGCAGTGATAAGATGGATATCTTGGAAGGTGTTTGGTTCAGCTGATCGACCACCTTATAGTCACTCTTTTTGATAATCCTCATGAATTCCTCGACCTCTTTTTCAAATGTACCCAGCCCAGCCACAGGAGTAGTTGTCTCATCAGTCACAACTTGCTTTCCTTTGGCTTTGGATGAAGCCTCAGCCTCAGGATCCCCTCTCAGCACAGGGGGAGCAAATAAACGACCACTTCTGGTGAAACCCCCAACTCCTCCGACATTCTCTACAGTCGGGTCCACAACAACAGCAGACTTTCTCTCAATCTTCTGTCCAGCTACATATATATCTGAGCCATAATGCCATGGAATGGCTTTATCGTCTGTGTATGGAACAGGCCCAGGCACGGTAATAGTCACGGGACTAATTTCAGGAGCATAGATTGTAACAGGCTCTCTTCTGACAGGCATGTCAGCTTCATCATAGAATATGGTAATTGTTGACACATCATCAGCTATTTCATTACCCACTTTGTTGAACTGCAAGGATCCCTCATCAATCAAACTCTGCAAACCTCTCTTCAGATTCTCACAGCCGTTCACAACATTTAGACACTCTTCACAATTAAAACAGCAACCAGGAAACACTTGACCATTCATCAGTCTCTCTTTCACTACCCTCAAAGGGGTCTTCACTTCTTCAATACTCAGCACAAGACTCAACTTTTCACCACCCTCAACAGCATTGATTCTTGCCCCTCCGTGATTCGGGATAGGGTTCGAAGTAACATTCGGCGGTGGTGCAAAGTTGATTGCTTTGGAGTCTATAAGATCTTGAACCTTGTGATGCAAAGCCCTGCACTTCTCAGTCGAGTGCCCGGGTGCTCCAGAGTGGAAAGCGCATCGTGCATTGACATCATAACCCACTGGAAGCTCTCCAGGAGGTGGTGGTGCCAGAGTTCTCAGTTGAATAAGGTTCAAATCCAGCAGTCTTGGAAGCAAAGCAGCATAAGTCATAGGGACAACCTCAATCACCCTATTTTCCGGGCGAGTTTGCCTTGGCTGATACGGTCTCTGCTGATAGTTGTTACGGGGTTGTTGTTGTTGATGTTGTTGTTGTGGAGGAGGTTGCATCTGTTGCACTGGAGCAGAAGGAATTGTGACTGCTGCCACATGCTCATACGGTCTTCTGTAACCACGGCCCCGGCCTCGGCCAATTACAACATTTGTCTCACCCTCTCGTCTCCTAGGAGGTCCACTGAAAGCTTTCCTCGCTCCATTCGAGTTGCTAGCGCTTGGATCTTGGATCTTCCCCATCTTCAACAAGGTCTCAACCCTCTCTCCAGCAATAACAATATCATTGAATTTAGTGGCAGAACTGGACGCCAGTCTTTCAAGAAACACACCCTGCAAAGTCCCCATAAACATGTCAGCTATTTCATTCTCTAGCAGCAGGGGTTGCACTCTGGCAGCGAGCTGACGCCACCTCTGAGCATATTCTATGAAACCCTCTTTAGCAGTCTGAGCCATGTGCTGCAATTGCGTACGGTTTGGAGCCATGTCCAAATTATATTGATATTGTCTCACAAAGGCTTCTGCTAGGTCTTTCCAACTCTTGATATTGACTCTGCTAAGCTTCATATACCATTCCAGAGAAGCTCCAACCAAGCTATCTTGGAAATAGTACATCCAAAGTTTTTCATCATCCGTATGAGCAGCGATCCTTCCTACGAAGGATTGAAGATGGGTCTTCGGGAATGCAGTGCCATTGTACTTCTCAAAGGTTGGAACTTTGAACTTGTATGGGATCCTGACCCCAGGAACCAAGCCCAAATCTGTTATGTCAAATCCCAAAGAGCTCTGGGACTGAATAGCTTTGATTTGTTCTGCCATTTCCTCAAACCTCTTGTTCATCTCAGCCCCCTGACCTTCAGCTTCGTCAAGCAGAGTGAACTGTTCGTCCTGATTATCCATTTGAACATTATTCAACCCATCATTGATTATAGTCACCCCTTGATGTGTAACAGGGATTTCCACTTGTCGTGCGCCCGCACCATTACGATTATCAGCAGCAGCAGCAGTGTTGTTCCTGGTCTGATTCTCAATCATCTCCCGCAGACGCTCTTGGTTCTGACCCATGCCTGCCATCAAAGTCATAAAGTTATCCATTCTCAGTCTCAGATCTGCCAAGTCAGCTTGCATCTGGTCCATGACTCGCTTTCTGTTAATCTTTGTTGGATATCTGTGTGCGACTGGTTGTTCCCGAACTTTCCGGGGAGCTATAGTGCCTGAAAAACAAAACACGTTAGCAACTGAGACACTACTTGCAAAGCAAACAAACAGGTTATATGCAATGCAATGTAACTGTTCATGTTCCCAAGTTTTAAGCATTTGCATGCCCCAGTTCTGGCATCTAATCTCAGACAGTCACTTTGAATTTTTAACTTTCAAGCTTTCTCTTTGACAAGTGTTCAGACATTAGCAGTATCAGACAAACGAGTCTTGCATATTCAAAATGATAACTTGCACATTAATACTGTATATGGACAAACCACTACCGGCTAAAAGTCAGAATACAAACAGAAACATTCCCCGAAGGGTTACAAGCCAGTACATGAATAAAAGACAAAGCAAAATAAAAGCAAGAATCTTGACTAAGGACCCAGGCTCTGCCACCTCTGCTCTGCTCTTCTTGACACCCGCTCTCAGCTTGAGCTCTTCAATCTCTCTCCTTGCTTCCTCTAGAGCTAACTGACTTTGTGCTAACTATTGGGTCTTTTCCCTCCGGATGGTGTGGACTTGCTCCACCTCCTCTTTCTTAAAGGCCATCTGAACTTCACAGAACTCTTCTTTCTCTATGAACTTCTTCTGCTCTTCCTCCCTTTGGCCTTGCAACCAAACAATGGATTGACGAGCATCCTTGAGAGTCTTTAAAGTCTTCTTGCGTTCAACTTCTCTTTTGGCTTCCATTAGACCCAACCTGTGGAAATGAGCTTCTCTGCCAGCAAAGTCCTTCTCTTTTGCTTCTAGAGAGGCTTGGAGCTTCTGCAGCTTGTCTTCAGCTTCATTCTTGGCCCTGTTGGCATGATGGTACAAGCTTACCATCTCAGCATTCTCCATTCTAACTTCATGCAGCTGAGCCTCTAGCTTCTTGTACTCTTCAAGGGAGACAATACTACTCTGATTAGGCACTTCTTTGGGATAAAGTGGAGCCTCAACTGAAAAAGGAATGAGAACTGCTTCTACATGTCTTTGCAACCATGCAGCATATGGTGGATACGTCTTGGGATCAACTCTGCCGAAGTCTCTCTTACCCTTCCTTATCCTGTGAGCCCAAGCTTGGACTGCTTGTTGAACTAACTCTTTGTTCCCTTCAGCAGGAAAGTACAAAGATTCAGCAAACTCTTCCATCTGTGGAGGATCTTTCAAAGGATAGCCAAACTGTTTCCTGGCTAATGTTGGATAGTAACTGATGACACCTTTCCTTCCCAGCAAAGGTACTCCACCAAATCTTCCGTAACTGACCAGCAACTCCTTACCTAGAAGATCTCTGTCATATCCCCAGGCAATATCTTCTGTAGTCAAGCCCATCAGTCTTCTGGACCATCTCCATTCATCCCTCATCTCCTTGAAGGCACCTGACTTTGGCAGTTGTCTGGCAAACCATTCAGCAAACAAAGGAGCACATCAGACTACTGGACCACCCCTACCCTTCTCATTTCTGTAATGAACACTGTAGTAGAAGTCACCCAAGAGAGTAGGCACTGGATTGCCTTTTGCAAATATTGAGATCACCTCTAAGCTGACAAATTCTTTCTCTCCTGGGAATAGGCTGGACCCATACACCATCAATGCAAGCAAAGCACCAAAGTCATTCCAATTAGCCTCTGTAACATATCTCTCTGCCTCTGGGATGATCACACTCCAAGGTAGCCCTTTGCCTTCACTCTCTTGCAGAGCATTCCTGACTGTAGCAGCTGGAAGACGACAAACCTTAGCTATGTCTTCATCTCTAAGCACAACCTCAGAACCATAGAATGGTAAGGTCTCTCTGACTGGAACATTCAACATGCTGGAGATCTCTTCCAATGTAGGAGCTAAGATGTAACCTGGAAAAACAAAGCAACACAGCAGAGGATCATAAAATTGCAACAAGGTATGCAAACTGTCCTTCTGGTTTGCAGTGGGTTTGTCCACAAACTTCAGTATCTGGCCATATCTTTTCTTGAAATTGCCCAAGACTTGGTCATTCATCAGACCTGCTAACCTCTGAACACTTCTAACTTCAGGCTGAAGAAAGGTATAATGCACATTCTTTTTCCTTGGGACTCTTCTGATTTCTGCCATGGAGATAAGATTACCAGAACTGGGAGCAGATTAAGAACAATGACCTGAAAAATGGGAAACATAAACAGTTAATGCAAAGAATGATGCAAATGCAATGCAATGCAGGCATATGATCAACTGGGACCATCTGAACTGGATCACTGACAAGGGCCCCTCTGATCACTGACAAACCAAAAGTCCTCTGAGTCACACTCTCTGATAATCACAACTCTCTGAAGAAGATCTCAGAACAACAACATCAAGAATACCAGAACAAGAAAACCAGAACTCCAGAACCATAGGGCCATAGAACCAAAGATCATAACCATTGGACCACAGATCATAACAAGGACCACTGAATAATGAGTGTATGTTGAGGCCAAGGGTTCCTTCACACCTGTAAACCCCTCCCAATCTCACTGGTAATAGGCTCCGGGCCAGACATCACGGACTCTCAAAGCCGAATAACAATAATACGTTCACCATCTCCGAGAAATGGCTCATGACCAAATCAGGGAATCGGTTTGGCATTATATACTACGCAGGGAGGCCTCAGCTGAGTCCGGGAAACAAGGTCATCCTATGTGATCCCCAGGTGGGCCCTCGGATGCGAATGGGTTTGCCACAAAATGTGGGCTACCACTGTCATCACTAAAGAGGGATGTTTCCACGAGGTTCTCAATGATCGGTCCCCAGCTGCACATAACTGTCAAGGTTATGTAATGAGAGAGGAAGATCCCCAAATCAAGACATTTCTAAGACAATCGCAACCTGGGTGTGGAACTCACTACTACCCCCATGACAAAATCTCATGAGGCCAAAGTGGAACCACTCTAAGTCCTAAGGTGCAGACAGTCCATTATATATACATGATGCAGAAAATAAATACTGAAAACTGTAAATAAAGATGTAAATAAAGCTGTAAATAAACAACAATAAAATACAACAAGCCACAACAAACAAACATCACCCAATGAAACAGAAACAAACAAGCGCTAGGAGAGACTCACAGGGGAACCAGAGATTCTGGGTTCATCCCCAGCAGAGTCGCCAGCTGTCGCTCCCCGGATTTCCATCCTGGTACAAACGCGAAAGTGGCGCGGAAAAAAGAATAGAGTCGCCAGCCAGGCATTTTTATCCCGAAGAAAGGGAATGGTAATGATGCACAAACCAGAAGAAAAGAAGAGGAAGGACACAGGTCCTGCGAACCAAAGAGACTGAGTTCGGGAGTCGGTTACGACTTGGGAAGGTATTAGCACCCCAGATCGTCCGCCGTACCCGACGGGATCCACGCTTGCAAAGAAACTATTTCAAAGGGTGAGGGTATGAAAGCTGCAGTAAAAGAAAAGAAATAAACTGGAAAAAGAAACCTGAGAAAAGGACTGAATAAGAAATGAAAGGAAAAATGTAGGGAAAATAAAGATTGTGCTCGAACGGGCCCTACCCCGCTGCCTACGTACCTCATCAGGATAATGAGGATCAGAGATGCCGTAGTTCCCCTAACTAGAGGTACTAAAAGGAAATTGTTTGTGAATTAAGGCTTGAACTGCCTATGCCATTGCTCAGGTGTTGCAGACTCGGACGACGAGTGCGTAACCGTCTTGCAAAATGACAAGTAGGAGAAAGTTCGCGTACGGAGCGAAAGAGATGAGAAAAGAATTCCCGAAGGAAAGACGCTTATTGTTTGTTTGTGTTTTTTATGAAGCTTTTAGGAGTGTGTCACAAGGAAGTGAACTCAAGCTCTTTTCCATGGAATGTGCACTTGTCACTACATTCCAAGATGAAATAATAGAACAAGTACACTCAAGTAAGGAGAAAATCCCCAAAACTTGAAACCAAAGATTAGGGCCTAAGCTCACTAACTTGTTGAATTATTAAGTGTTTTTGGTTATTTACAGATGAAGAAGTGTTTTTTATGCTTTTCTTGATGAAGAAGATACCTTGATCAGACTTGTACATCACAAGGTAAACTTGTACTATCCCAAGATGGGAAGACTACAAGCATACCTCATGGGATAAGGCTATGGAACAAGAAATTACTTCAAACATTATTAAGATGTTTTTTTAAGAGTTATGAGATGAGAAGAGAAGAAGAACCAAAAAGATCACAAAGGTAAAAGTCTAAAGGGGGACTAAATAATCCTAAGTGTTAACATGCATGGATGTCCTAAGGGTTAGTGAGGTTTCTATCCTAATGAAGAAGGAAAGAAGAAGAGAAGAAGAAGAGATGAGAAATGCCTAAGCCCAACAAGCATATGGTTAGCACAAATAAACATAAGAAGAGGAGATGAGAATTGGAGATGTGGAACTCAATTCCCACACCTCAAACTTATCATAGCCTTTGCAAGGTTAGTAAAGCATACAAATGAAACACAATGAGTAAGATAACATGCTAACATCACACAATCAGAAGTGAAATGATATGACTAAGTGCACAATGAAAATGCAACTCAAAGGGATGAGGAGTGAAGCTTACAAGCAAAAGATGCATCATGAAACACAAATGAAAACAAATGCACACTTAAGGAAAATACAAAGCAAATATGCATACACATGGATACAATGCACACAACCAGAACCAAAACAAGATGAATAAGGGCTTAAGAATCCAACAAGATTAAGAGAAAAGAGGTACAAGACCAAACAAATTCCAAATGGGAGTGAAAGAAGCAATGAGATGAAGTAAAAGCACTTAAGGAAATAAATGACTCAAAAGGAAGCAAGACACAAAAATTCCTAAGACTCAAACCCTAAGCTAAGACCAGGAAGGTACCCACACCCCCAAGAGAACCCAAAATGAGAAGAAGAAGTTGGCACAAGTTCCCTTCTTGGCTTATATGAGAGCTAAAGGTTCAAAGGAAGCAAAATGGGACAAGGTTCAAAGTAAAATTCAAAACAAATCAACCAAGCATCTAAAAATTCCACAATTGAAACCAAAAGATCTTCAAACATGATGTAACAATGAGCCAAAAGGATTTGAAAAGATTCAGAAGAAAATTAGGTCAAATGGAGGCAAGAACACAAGCTAGGGTTACAAACTTCCATCACAAGTCACAGGATCAAAACTCAAGAAATAAGCTTCTACAAATCAAGAGAAAAATCACATGAAAAAATAAAAGTCTTAAGAATCCAGAGCAAAAAGAATGGGATCAAAACTCAAAATATTGAAGTGTATGGAAAATGGACAAGGCAGTGTGGTCAAATGAGGATTCAAAAGAAGTCAATGGAAACAATGATTTAATTTGTACACGTGGAAATGGTAAAAAAATAAAATAAAAATATAGGAAAATAAAAGAGACTCAAAATAATGTTCATGATTTTTTTGGGATTTTTTGGATGAAGGAAACTATTTTTAATAAATTGAAATCTAAACTGAATAAAAGAAAAATAAAATGGAAAAAGAAAATAAAAGAAATTGGTGAGGAGGTGCTGATAGCAAGGATTCATGTGGAAATGAATTGGGCCAAGGGGATGTGGGGGTGCGCATAGCAAGGCTGAGGGCCCAATGCTGCGCATGTTTATGTTTCTTTAGTGTGGACATTAGTGAAAATAAATGGAAAAAAGGAGAGACGCATGATCAATCTGACGCATGTGCTTAGGGGTTCATTAATTGAGCTGGCAATTTGGTTGGATGTGAGGTGCTGACGTATGTTTGTTAAAGTGGGATGAGAAACACGTTAGATTAAATGAAATAAAAAGAAAACGTATGAAACGGGAGATGCCCTAGGGCTACGTGTCTCAATTATGGACGCTGGATGGAAGGATCTGAGGGCCATGAGTTCGTCTTCTCCACACAAACCCTATCATGAACGGAAGCAGCTTCCGGTGACCGGAGCTAGGGCTCCGGCACCAGAACTCATGATAACATCACAAACCAACAAATAAATGGAAAAAAATAACCCAGATCAACTAAATCAACTCCCCTGAATTAAAAAATGGCCTCAAAAACACCTAAAACTCATTGAATCTAAGGGATCGAAGCAAAACATAAACGACCATCAAAACTGAAATGCATATAACTCTCACTATGATGCACCAAATTCAAATCTACAAAGTGCATCATGATCAGTAAACATCAAGGATTGCAAAACACCACATTAATTCCATTTCCAGATCACAAAGTTTCAAGGTATACCTGAGATGAAGATCTTGGTTCAATGAGCTATAAGACCAAAGAATAGATGCAATGCACTCCCCTTACTCCCTAGATGCAAAATAAATGCATCTAAGGTCTTGAAACAATCTGGATCTGAGGTTTCAAAGCAAGTTTCCCTGAAATGGCAATGTCACTAAACTTGAGAATAAGCTTCAATGAGGGAGTGTTTAATGATCCTGAGCTTACCTAGATTACAGATCCACAATTTGTTTTGAGTTTGCTTGCTTGTGTGGAGAGAAATAAGAGAAAATGCAAAGTTTCATGAAGTTTGTGAATGAGAGAATGAGAGAGAGATTTGGCTTTCTAAAACCCTAATTGCTCTTTGTGACCTCACAGGCCTTTGCTGAAAGAATGAAATGAAATGCACGAGTGAGTCATGAGTAAAGTGTGATTTTGCATAATTGGCAACATGTGAGATAAGCATGCTATGCTCATGCTTCCTTGGGCCTCTCAGAACATGTGCAATACATTTACCACCCTTGATTCAAATCCAATCAATCATGGCCTTTAGATCAAGCCCTCACACTTATTTCATGACTTTTGCAAAATATCCTCTTTGTAAGCAACTTTCTTATTGTGCACGAAAATGTGATTTTATTTGGATAAAATTGGTTCAAATATTATGTATTTTAAGTTTGAAACAAGTTTGAACCCATACCACGTCTCACAATTAAGCTTTGGAGCATTTTGCATTTGGTGGCATACTTGAAAAGTGAATTTTGCCCTAAGAACAGCCAATTTTCGAAGGACTTATAGGGAGATCCACAAATCCTATGAAAATGTACTTGTACTTTTTGAAAATGGAAGCCCTTACTCTTCAACTTTCATGTTTGACTTTGGTCCATTTGAAGAATTTTTGATCATGTTAAGGCCATTTGAAAATTAGGGCAAAAGTTGCCAAATTTGGAAATTCCTTAAAACCAACTTTGTACCATTTTTGCAAAACCCTTCAAATCTCCATGATTCTTGAACTTTGATCATTCCAAACCTCTTATAACATTGTAAGGACCCCTCTTGGCCAAAAAATTTGGGTTAGACCCCTTGAAATTGCACAGTTGACTTTTTAAGGGCACAATTGACTTTTTGCTTCATCTGCAAGCAACTGAGGCATTGTCTGACTTCCACATGGAATTTTCTCATGAAAATTGACACCTAGGATCCTCTTAACATATAGAAGACTTTTCCCAAATGAAATGGCCAAAGTTGTGAGATCTTGGTGCTTGAATCACAAACCCTAATTTGGGTGCCTTGTATAGGAGCTTTGCCTTGTCCTGAGACTTCTGATGATCATGCAATCTTTTGAGCTTTTGCCAATGGACTTGATCTTGTAAATGGAGTGTAGACTTACCATAAGACTTGTATACAACCATTGGGACCCTTGTCATGGCTTGAAATGCTTCAAGGACCTCCACAGATGACCATATGCTTGATGCTAGGACATGAGGGATGTTATGCCTCATCTTTCCATGATATGATGCTAAGAAAATGATATGAATATGATGAATATGATGTGATATGATGCTTAAAATGAAGAGGGAAAATTTGGGGTGTTACACTTTTAGATGTAATGCTTTGGCTATGTCTTCATTCTTTGGAGGAGTCATTTCAGGGTTGAAAGGAATTCCTCTTCTGATAGGAACACCCAACAACATAGAGTATTCTTCCAGCAAAGGACCTATCTGAAAATCCGGGAAAGTGAAACAGCATAGAGAAGGGTGATAGAACTGAAGACATGTGTGAATCATGCTCCTCTGTGATGCATCTAAGTCCATAATCAAGTCCAGGATTCCACCATAATGCTCTCTGAATAAGGTTACATGATCAGGGGTGATAAGGGCCTGTATTTGCCTGATACCTGCTAGAGGATACTCAAAGAAGTGGTAGGTGATGCTGCTTTTCCTGGTTGAATCCATGTTGAAGAAATGTGTGCTGAAGGAGACAACTTAAAGAAGATAGCTGAAGAAGATGGTTGAAGAAGACAGCTGAAGAAGTGTTGAAGGAGTGTTGAAGCAAATAAGCTGAGCAGAAGAACGGTCAAAACCAAACCAAATGAAGATGGATACCCTGTAAAACAAATAGACAAATGTTAAATGATGAAATATGATGTATGATAATGATATGCAAGGGTTTGTGATTATATGTTGGATAATCAGTTGCCTTTGGTAGGATCCATGAGTGTTCAGAGTTTCAGATGAAAGTTTGAGAACCAGTAACCGGGTGGGGGACTCAAATAAAGATTCAAAAGTCCAGGGTTTCAAATAATTAATCCAATAATAGTATAACCTTAAAAACACATTCCAGTAGCAAGGTATGATGAGGTCAAGGGTTCCTGCAAACCTGTAAACAACCCAACCGACTCACAAGTATTGTCCTAGAACAAGGATCTTCAGATTCAAATTTATTATGAGAAGCGTAAACACTTCTAACCCGGAGGTACAGTGTTTACCATAATCATAAAGGATCCTCCTCTAATTCACCTCAGATGCTGAAGGTCATCTAAAAAGGTCATCCAGACTTAGCAGGCTTCCCAGATAGCCCTAGTACTACAGGAAATCTGTAGCACAGAGTTCTCAAGAAGAAACCCATGTCTGAACCGTGTTTTCATATTCCCGCACCAAACCGAAATGGAATGGGAAAGAATACAAAACCACTCTAATCCTAGGTGTCACTCACACCTTTGTGTTGAGCCTTTCTCACTGGAATACCCCACCCACCAAGGTAACAACAATCCAGCACAGTGATGTAATAATAATAATGAAATGCAGAAAGCAATAAATGAAAGCGATAAAGTAAATGCAATAAATAAAGTTGTACGGGAAGCAGTAAATAAAGAAAAACAATATAAACACAAATAACACATAACACCCCCAATAAACACAAATAAACAAGCTCTAGGAGAAACCCACAAGAGAACCAGAAGCCCTGGTTGCAAAGGTCCCCAGCAGAGTCGCCAAGCTGTCGCTCCCCGGAATTTCGTCCCGGTGCAAACGCAAATCGTCGGCGATGTTGGAGGTTGAGGTTAAATAGTGTCGCCAGCTAGGCATTTTTATCCCGAAGGAAAGGTAATGCTGCATAAACCTGGAAAGATATGGATAAGATGGTTGCGAACCAAAGAAACTGAGAAAAGGGGTTGGTTACGACCTGTGAAGGTATTAGCACCCAGATCGTCCGTCGTACTCGACGGGATCCACACTTACTTGATTGTGTTTTAAAAGGGGGTAGGGTATGTGCTAAACTGTGTATAAAAGCTAAGGGAAAAAGATGTACAAAGTGTCAGTGCAAAAGGGAAGTGAGTGCTCAAATACTGAGGCTAAGGAAAGAGAGCTGGAAAGAGGAGAGGGGGGGAAGACAAAGAGAATTTTGTTCGATAATGGTTAAGTTATGCCTACGTATCCTCTCATGCAATGAGGAACTCAGAACACCGTGGTTCGACTCAAAGAGTCTGGGATGATTTTGTTGTGAACTGCTTGCTTGTCTATGCTCAAGTGTATGACTCGTCTAGCTCGAGTGCTAACTGTCTTGCATTAGACGGAAGAAGCGAGTTCTCATTTATAGAGTGAGTGCGATGAGAAAAGAATCCCGGAGGAGACATTTATTGTTTGTTTTTGTGCTTTCAGTTTTTTTTATTGTTTTTGGTGTTTTGCATAGGATAATGAGCTTAAGCCTTAATCAAGGGTTTGTAAACTCATTATATCACCTCTGATTAGGGATAATGAGTCCACTTAAGTATGAGATGAATGTCTCAACTTAATTACCCTAATGATGCAGGATTAAGATCATTAACCCACTTGTGATTATTAAGTATTTTTGGATTTTTGTTTAGTGTTAAGTAATGAGTTTAATCTCTAATCAAAGATTAGTAAACTCATTACACCATCCTAAGAGAAGGATGATAGATGAGAACACTTAAGCTGAGGAAGATACCTCAACTTAATCCATGGTCAGGGATTAAATTCATTATATAACAAGCCTTTATTAAGTGGATTTTAATTAAAGATGAGATGAAGAAGTGTTTTTTATGTTTGCAAGACTTTAGCATGAGGGGTACTTGTCCATTGAACACTAGGGTTAGTCCCTCTGAACCACCAGGCAGAGATGTAACCCTAATATAAGGCCCAAGTTACAAGCTTAAGTCTTTAATGATTATTAGGTTTTTTTTATTGAAGGTGAAAACAACTTAAAGGTTTAGCACTAAGGATCAAAGTACTCCATCCTAAGATAAAGATACAGGCATAACCCTAATTCAGAGTCCCATAACTTTAACTGTTTAGCCTTGATTATGAGATGAGAGAGAGAGAGAGAGAGAGACTCAAGGAGACTCAAAAGGTAAAAACTAGGGGGGACTATGTACAACCCTAAAGTTATCATGCTTGGATGTTCCTATGGTTTGTGAGGCATCAAGAGAAGTCTTCACGTTGGCCACCAAAGGAAGAGAAGTGGATGAAAAAAGAGAGAGAGAGAGAGAGAGAGAGAGAGAGAGAGAGAGAGAGAATGATTAGGTTACTTACTTCATGAAGAAGTTAAGTAACCCAGGAAAAAGAGAGAACAAAAGTGAATGAGATTCACTTCAAACACAAACAAAGTGCATAAAAATAAAGAGAGAAAGAGAGGTTGGATGTGGATGCACATCCACATCCTGAGTAACTTACCAAATGCACCTGAAATGGTTAGTTTGAAAGCAAGATGTGTACAAATTCAAAAGCATAAACAAATCAAGAGATAAAAAATTGAAAATGCATCCATGTGGACCCTAAGCACTCTTGAAACCACCATCCAAAGAGGGAGGTCTAAAGGTTTACCAAGTTCAAGTTATGGTCATCCTAAAATTCGCTAGGGTTTTGGATACTCCTCAATGAAAAATGCCAAACAAATTGAAAGTGCAAGATAAAAATGAGACAAAAATAGTTTTAGAAACTAGAGGTCATTTGTGAAAGATTTCAAAAAAAATCAAATGCAAACTCATCTTGGTTTGAAAGTTATGAATTTTTGAAGTTAGGGTTGAAAAATAAGAAATTTAGAAACCCTAATTCAAAGAAAATTGGCAAAGTTTGATCAAAACCAAAACGAAATTTGTGGGATCAGTTTGTAAATGTTTCTAAATGTTAAAGAAACCTCTATGATTTTTAAATACTTTAAAGTATTTTTAATTAATTAAATGGACTTAATTAATTAAAATATATAATTAAAATATTTAGAAATGCATTTTTTGATGAAAAAATAAAAATAAAAATGTTTTTGGGTTCTGAAAATTAATTAAAGTGATGATAAAAATTTCAGAATTTTTAAATGATTTTTGCTATTTTTTGTGATTTTTAGAAAAGAAACAAAATAAAATGCAATAAAAATTAAATAAAAGGGAAAGTAATTCAAATGGGTGGCTGTGATTGAAAGGGGGATGGATCAACGCGCCAGATTCAAAGTCTTGTTGACTTGGGGTATGTAGATCCTATGGCCCTAATTCAAATGAAAAACGTGTGCAGGATCTAGTGGCTAGGATTTGATCTGAGAATTAAAATGTTTTATAATTTAATTAAGTGGATTAATGCTAATGTGCGCAATCTGAGCCATCCAGACCTAACCCTAATCAGGATCCAAGGGTTACAAATCAAACTGGGGATTTAAACATGGATTAGCCCTAAACATTTTCAGGCGACCGGAGGGAAGCTCCGGTCGTCTTCTCCGGTGAACCAAAATGCCAACTTCCTATTTAAGTGACTAAACTCCAATTTTTCTGCCCAGAAACTCTCTCCTAACATCATACATTACTAATCAATAAACAAAATTCATTTAACATGCATCAAAAGGCTTAATCGAAGCAATCAAAATTTCTAGGTCAAACTTTCAGATCTTCATGAAATACTCATTTCTAGCCTATTCTCAATTCTAAACATATCATCATGATTAGGGAAGCATGTAGAATCATTCTATAACATAAAAACACGTTTCTGGAAAAAATGTTCTTGAAGGTTACCTGAGATGAAGAACTTCAAAATGCAACTTTCTGGGCCCTCCTTTTGTGCAATCCACCTCCCTTTGACCTCCTGAGTCTATTGTGATGCTTGAAAGGAGCTTAGAATGGCTGGTTTGAGTGTTTCAATTCTGAAGTTAAAGAAATCGTGTTTCTTGTATGATGTGTTTTTGGATATGGTGATGGGTGGGAATTGATCCTGGGGTTATATGGAGTTGATTGGTGGAAGAATTTATGGTTTTTGCTGGCTGGATTGTGTGTTTTGAAGAGATAAAGTTTTGGAGCAATTTATTGATTCTTAGCTTGTGTCCTGTTTCAGGCCATGAAGGGTGTTCATTTATAGTGCTTAGGGTTTGCATAAGCCATACCATTGGTCAGTATAGTGGGTGTGGCACTATGTGATTGGTGTGGGAGCAAAATGCAAAAAGTCAAGTTTATGTGTACTTTAGGTATGGGCTTGTGCAATAAGGATTTCTGAGCATAGATTGCCTCAGCTAGCTTCAAGGAAGGCCATTGGATGATGTTTATGCAGCTGGATGGCCTTGATCAAGTGTTCTCATGGTTTATGCAATTTGGCATCTTTGAAGTTTCTTAAGAATTAAGTCATCAAAACCCTAGGTCCAAAGGCCAATTCTGATCTTTAGAAGTTGCTTGAACATGTTATGATACATTTGAGTGCATTAGAGGTCACTTAGAAGCTTGAAATGCCAATATGCAAAAATCCCTCTTTGACATGAACATGAAATTTATGTGATTTTTGCCAACTTTGCAAAGCCATAACTTGAGTTCTAGGATGAATTAGAATGAGTTCTTGTACTTTTTGAAAATGGGAGGATCCAATCTACAGCTTTCATGTTTGAAGAAATTTCATTTGAAACCTTTTTGATCAAGAAAGAGGAGGTTGAAAATCTTTCCCAAAATAGAAAGTTTACATTACAAGTCATTTCCAATTTTGGCAAGTTTTGGCTTTGTTCATTTTTCTTCAACTTTGTGAACTTCCAAGCATTCCAATGATCAAATAAAGATCATAGGACCTCAAATTGATGATGATGACCCTTTGGAACCCTTGTTGGGGGCCTCAGATGCCCTGATTCTGACTTTTCTTGCACAACAAGTTACCACTTGATCAGATGACTTCCACAATGAATTTTTCCATGAAATTTGATACACAAGCTCCTTATAACATAGGTGGACCAATAACAACAAGAATGACCAAAATTTTTGGGTGTAAGGCCTCTCAAACCAAAACCCTAATTTCAGGTCATCTGTGTAGGAATCCTCAGCTTAGCTTCAATACTTCTGAAATGCTTTGACATTTCTTGATTTCAATGGACCCATGGGGGCATAATATGATCATATACCACTCAAGGACTCTATTGGAATGCTTCATGACCTTTGAGATTGCTCAGATTACTTCTTGGATTGCTCAGATCACAAACCCTAGATGCAACTATGCAGATGAAATGTTTAAAGGGTGATTATGCATTGTGAAATGTGTTGATAGGCTTTGAAATGATGATAATCATAAGTCAAGATGATAAAAGAGAGAGGGAAAATTTGGGGTGTTTACATGGTCTAGTACAGACCTTAGCATACATCAAAGAACCTACTATATTAACATATTGAATGTTATTCATATAAGCTCTTTCGACATCAGTACTGGGACACTGATCTATACTTAGCTTCAATTTAGCTAAAAGACATGCGTTTAACGAAACATCACATACACACAAAATCAATTAAATCTAAGCATGCCAATCAGTTACAGATGATGTTAGGAGTCTAAATATCCCATCAAATTGTCTTGAAATCGCCTCTACCGAAAGCCCATAATCTCAAGCTCTAAACCCTAGCCATGGTGTTCTTCGATTCCTGCAATGAAACTTCAAACAAATGGTCCAGAAAGTCTCCAAACTTTAAAACAAACATGAATACATTGTCAAATGCAGTTTATAACATGTATATGTGAGAAATCGAAATTCACAAAAAAAATAAGAAAATATTGAATTAGCTATGGCATTTTGTCATGTTTTTAATGAAGGTGAGGATTGGAGCATGTTTAGAATGCTTTAAAGATTTGATTTCAACTTTCAAAACGCTTGGAGAATGACTGGATCAAGGAAACCAATTTTTATATTTTTTGTGAAACTTTGAAGTGTGAAAGTGGTCCTCTTTCCTTCTGAAATTCGTCCTTGTTTTGTGATCATGTTATGCTTATATAATAGTGTAATTTAGGTAAAAACTTTGGGCCTAGATGAGTTATTTTTGGATTTCTTGGATATGAAGAAACCATGTTTCCAAATTTGTCAAAAATCACATATAATCATACTTTTTTAGTCTTGCACGAATTTGGACATGATTAATCAACTTAACCATCAAATATTTGATCCCAAAATAATTTTGGCATCAAAGATTTGATTTTTTATGATTTATTTCAATTAAAATTGAATTTAAATGATTAAAATTCAATATAGTATAAAATAAATAATAAAAATCAGAAAATATGATAAATGGGTTGTAAAGGTCTCATATTTGAGTTTGGGTTGAAATATTATGGCCCCATT
Organism: Lathyrus aphaca; assembly: GCA_963966055.1. NCBI lineage: Eukaryota > Viridiplantae > Streptophyta > Magnoliopsida > Fabales > Fabaceae > Lathyrus > Lathyrus aphaca. The sequence continues at coordinate 731,799,238 of OZ014519.1, read as the reverse complement.
TGAAGAAAACTTGAGTTTTGGCCTTTTTTGCTTCATACACCTCCTCAAAATTGCCTAACTTCAACAATGCATAACTCTCTCAATTCTTATCCCATGTATATGTTCTAGGACTTTTTGGAAAGCTTAGAGTGTACTATAACTACTCCTTTTGGTCCCATGTCCATTTGATCTTCCATTTTTAAGTTATGAGATTTTGAAAAAGTTGACTTTTTGTTGACTTTTAAAATGACCTGTAATGTCTTGGCTCATACCTCTTAAATGAAGCATTTTTTGCCTTTGCTTGTGAGACACAAAGTTGTAGAGAATTGATTTTCCATCAAAATGATATTTGGATGGGAAATTTTTGATGAAGCATGTGAAAGTTATGGCTGGTCAAAGTACAATTGACTTTTCCTACACAAAACCCTAATTTAGTAACTCTTGATTCTTGATGATTCTGAGGTTTCCTTGATGAATCATGATAAAAACTTGATAAAATGATGAATTTCACCTCATAATCTTGATGTTGACCAAAATCTTGAAGTTTGACTTTGTGTTGACCAAGTTAACTGATTTTGGATTATTTAAGCATCTGACTGACCACACTTGTAGGGAAAGCCTTGAAACTTGACATGAGGATTCATTGAAGTTTATGGGATACCATGAAGTCTACTTTAGGCTTTAGAAGTCCAATTTACTTTGAGAAACTTCAAAACCCTACTTTAAGATCCATTGCTTAGGATGAGGCTTTGTCTGATGAAACCTTGAATCCTTTTGAGCAATTGTGAATCTTGTGACTATTAGGAGACCTCTTGAGACACATTATCTTGAATATGTGAGGGCATATTTTGGGGTACAACAACTGCCCTTTTTCAATTTTCTAAAAACTGAGGATTTAGATTGACATGTACGCCATTCGTGACTTGAAGGTGGAAGAGGATTGAACACTTAAGCCCAAAAATTTGCACTCACCAGTGCATAAAGTAATACTGTTGGTTGATTGTATTGCTTGAATGGGCTTAAAGATTCCATTCAGAGTGATTGGAGATGGGCTTGTGGATTCCATCCAAAGTATCTGTTGATAAGAGTGTCAGAATGTGTCTATGTTTGACTCTATCTGAATGTTGTTACTGCACTAAGTATCAGAATTAGATCTTCGTCTTGACCATCTCTGAACTGTCTCTATAACATATCCCGAGCTAAGTATTAGAACTAGATCTTCGTGTAGATCGTCTCTAAACTATCTCTGGAGGGAAAAGATACCATGCACTAAGTATCAACACTAGATTTTCATCTCGATCGTCTCTGAACTGTCTCTGGGAAAATATCTTGAGTTAAGTATCAGAAATAAATCTTCGTTTTGATTATCTCTGAACTGCTTCTGGAAAGTATCATGCACTAAGTATCAACACTAGATCTTCGTTTAGATCGTCTCTGAACTGTCTCAAGGACAATATTTTGAATTAAGCATCAGAACTAAATCTTCGCTTCGATTATCTCTGAATTACTTCTGAAAATATCATGCATTAAGTATCAGCACTATATCTTTGTTTAGATCGTCTCTGAACTATCTATAGGAGTTGGTATTATTGATCTGACTACGAACTATCCTGAAAAGGAAAGGTTAGTTTATGCAAGATTATTTGATGTATGCATGTATGGCATAACGTTCTTAATGTAAATGAGAATTTCATATGCGTTATGGATGTGTATGCCATGATATGATGTAAATGATGTATGTATGCAGCTGAAGCGCATGAATAGCTTCGTGTAACAACTACTAGCCAGGGAAAATAAATCATGATTCGTTGTTGAGGAATATGAAGACGTCGTTCCCGTCTTGTTTCAAAATATTGTACTTAGGATCTTCTGTTTTCCGTTTGTCGCACTTCTTATTGAAAGATTAAATTCCTAAATACCATGACTGGGGATAAAAGAGACAGACATTTCCCCGAGAAACTTATTTAGTCAAGTGTCAATTCTTCGGAGGATATCAGGCTTGAGAGAAATCTGCTTGGGGATCTCGTAGAGTTGGAAGTACAAGAGGCTACTTGGAATAAACCTGTAAATATTACTCTGGGGGGATGAACCTTTGAAGATTCGTTGGATATGAACTTTGCTGGGGATTTCTACCTCCGAGAGTCCTTAGTAAATGCTATTATTATTTTATATGCATTTTTGGTAAACATCAATCATATTTGAAAGTATATATTCATTCAAAGTAACCAATGGATTCAAAACTTTTGATATTCTCGACTTCCCTGAGTAATTTTCTAGGAATTATCATGACTGAATCCGAAGACATGATACTGACACCATTTGATACTATTGGCAAAAAAAATTAATTTCCACAATGGCTTCTGCTGAAACCCAATATCAAGGCAATGTAACGAGAGGAATGTGTTTTAGACTGCGGTGGATCGTGTACGCCCTGGGTAATGGTTAAGGATCTTGCAACTGACTTTGATCTGGTTAGATTTGAAAAGAGGGTGTTGCCCCTAACTGAGGATGATTTTTCCCATAATGGAAGTATTTGAAAATGGCTACCTCAATAGAAATAAACAAAATGCCCCACAATAATATGCCCCTGGCATCGTGAACTTGGTAATGTTACTTATGGGAATTCAGATGAGGAGACCTGCCCTAAATGGCATGCCCCATTGAGTGGAAGACAGTGACCGTGCCCCTTGTATACATTGGCTTTGATCCAACTGAGTCAGGCCCAGGAAGAAACTTTGTCTGTCGGGAGGACTTTGGTTTATTGAATGTTCATCAGGTAAGTGTAACACCCCAAAATTTGCCCTCTTACTTATAATCGTCTAGATGGCTTTATGTCCCGCATTCATTCGCATTTCTCGTTATGTTACATGACACATCATGTATCATTATCATAGGCTTTTCACTGGGACCATAGGTTTCAAAGAAATATGATTTATCCATTATGTTTGTGTCCATAAGGTAGATTTTCAAGATATGGGTATGTAATGGACACGGGTCTCCTCTAGGCTCATCATCATAAGCTATTAGGGTTTATTTCTCTAATCATTTGACTTCCAAGAAGGACTTGGATCATGACACAGTTGAGATATTAGTATGAGAGGATTGGGCATCTAGTCATGTAAGGTTGACTCATTAGTGGCATGGTCAAGGGCTGCGTCATTTCTATATAAGGTTCAATTTCAATTCAGAAACCGCTCCCAGTGATTTTAGAATTGTTGAGGCATTGTCGTATCAAAATGGTCAGATTTGTAGCTAATAGAATTTATTTTTTCTTTTAACCATAAATCTAGTTATTATTAATTCTTTCCTTGTGAATTTCAGACTTTATCCATTTCAAAAGTATATTCTTCATGTCCAAGATTTAATTATGGTCCGTTTATGTGACATAATTCCAAACTTCAACCCATGTTCAAAGCCCATCACTATAAAGCCCATTTTTTTACAAAGTCATTTCATAAAGTTATCTTCATTTCATGTCCACTTCTAACCATTCTTCAACCATTTCTAAAATCCATGTCTAGATAAGACAATATCTATCTTAGAATTATGAAATTTTTCTTCTCTTTTTCCAAACCCATTAGCAATTGATTCATTAAGCCTTATTACAAAAAAAAATCAATTACCATTTTTTTTAAGGTCCAAATTGCCAAATTATATTAATTAATGCTAGAATTATTTCATTTTTGCACTAAAGCAAGAAATGATGCAGAAAGAGGCTGTAAATAACTGATATGACAGAAAATAGTAAAAAAAAAAAAAAGAATTGGCAACAAAAGTTGAATCTAAAATATACAGGATACTCATAATAGTTGGTTGTGACAAAACTCATGATATCTAGAAGAAGATTACAACAAAAATTATGGAAATTTTGAATGCCTTGGCTCTTCTCGATTGTTCCTCGTTTTTTATCATAACAGAAGGCTCATACAAAAGATTGAGTAGAAAAAGATAAATGGCAGAAGAAATCATAAGAAAGCGATACAAAAAATCGGTTACAACTTAAATGTGATTCAGTTACAGTCACAACAAGATAACAGTAACGAAAACTTATGGAAAACATCCATAAAATCTCAATTTTCTTCGTCAATCACTGCCGACAAAAAACTTCTCATAACCGGAACTTTCAGTGAACTTCACTACCATACGTATCACTCTTCAACATGTTCTTCATCGACAACTTCAAATAAAACTTTCTTCCATCTCCAATTGTAACACCACAAAATTTGCTCACTTATTTTATTACCACTAATTAGCTTACACTTCACATTCATCGGCATTCTCCCATTAGGTCATAACATTGAATCATGCAGTGCTTTGGCTTCGAAGTCATGGGATCAACGCCATAGGAAATTAGGGTTTCATATCATATCATTCAGGTGGATTCAGAGTTCTGGTTATGTGGCTATTAACAAAATCAGTTCTTTATGCACTTGCTACTCAATTAAGGTTTATTTCCCTGGTTAGGTGATCTTAAAGGAACTCCTTCATAAAGGTTGTCCATTGGCGCAACAGGCTTATTATAAAGTTGAATTAGGGTTTTTGGAGTTTGAGAGCATTCCAACAACTGAGATCCTTTATCTTAAAGTTCGATTGGGATTTGTTTGATGGAGATGTTCATTCGTGTGTATTAGTTTCAAGTGAAGCAAGGAGATGATTCGAGCTATTGGTTTTAGGGATTTTATCATGGCATAAAAGTTCGGGTCCAAGAATTTGGTTCGAATTGAGGATGGAAAAGGTGAACAATCATGATCTAATTGGAAGACGTCATTCGAATTCAAATACAATTCATTTCTAACCACTTATCTTAAACCAAAAACATTACCTTTTTATCCAATGACCAAAATATGTTAATTCAAGAAGCATCCAATTTGAATATTCATTTCTTAATAATCATTCAATTCGTGCAACATTCGTTTCAAATCTCAAGTCATTACCTAAGAATCGTGTTTGAACTCGTTGGTTTACCCGGTTATCCAATTATCCATTTGTCCATATATAAATCCATACTTTCTAATCTTGCTTATGCATTCTTCTAAGGCCCAATTTTCGTTGTAGTCATTAAAGCCCAAAAACATATCCAACTTTCAAACTCATTCATGGCTAGTCCTTCTTTTTTTAATTAATTATGTTTCTATACTTATCCATATTTAATACCCAATATTCATTTTCTAGGCCTATACCCATAAAATCATTTTCAAGTCCATCTTGTATAGGTCCATTTTAACCATACTTGTTTTTAAATCAATTTTTCATTCATTTTTCCCCTTAATATTCATTTAATTCTGAATTTTCCTCTTAGTTTTCCCATAAACCCTTTTTCTAGCCATCAAATAAACAAATGATACAATGTTCTTTTTAGACCCATATCATATTACATCACATTCACCAATATTTCTAATAAGATATCACGTTAAAAAGGAAAAAAAAGTTGTTTAGAGGGGACCAATTCACAGAGGGAGAGGGATTTGGATAATGATTTGCAAGTCATAAGTTTTACCTGATTTATTAAGTTCTAAAAAAAACAATATAAAGGTGAAATTAATAGAAAAATTTCAAGGGAAAGAGGGAATAGGATATACACCAAAATATGCAATTACAAAAGAGGGGAATTCGGTTACTATCTCAAATAACAGAATTTGGAATAAATCAGTTACAATGGTAACTGATTTAACTGAATTTAACAAAAAGGAATCACTCTTCTCACTTTTTTTCAGCCTTCTAAGAGGTTCACTTGTTGCACCCCAAAATTTTCCCTCACAAGACAAGAATTTGTGTATTAAGAGGTTCACAAGGTTCACAAGACATTTCATGAAGTTCACAAGGTTCACAAAGTTCACAAATAGTCAGAAGATTTGACATTTTCCTCAGACAATGCATCCTCCTAAGCAATGCATCCTAAACTAGGGTTTTGACTTTAATCAGGCTAAATGGACTTCCAAGACTTCAAGTGAGCTTCATAACATCTTATATGTGTTTAATAATCCCCATGACAAGTTTCAAGACTTTTCCCAAAGGTTTGCTCAGTCAGATGATCAGATAGGTCAAAATCAGTCAAAGTAGTTAAAAAGTCAAACTGAGGTCAACTGTGGTCAAACCAAAGTCAAACTTCATGATTTTTTTTCCAACATCAAGTATATGAAGTAAAATTCATCATTTGATCAAGGGTTGATCATGATTCATCAAGGAGATTTCAGATCATCAAGAATCAGGAGTTTCTAAATTAATGTTTCCTCAGGAAAAGTCAACTGAACTTTGACCAGCCATAACTTTCACATGCTTCATCAAAGTTTTCCTATCCAAAGCTCATTTTGAAGGAAATTTAATTCTCTACAACTTTGTGTCTCACAAGCCAAGCCCAAAAATGCTTCATTTGGAAGGTATGAGCTAAGACATTATAGGTCCTTTTAAAAGTCAATAAAAAGTCAACAACTTCAAAAGAGCATAACTTGAGAATGGTAAAAGATATGGACATGAAACCAATGGGGTTGGTTAAATGACACATTAAGCTTTCCAAAATGTCCAAGAACACCCTCATAGCATTAAAATTGAAGGATTTGTGCCCTTGCAAAGTTGGGAAATATTTGGGAGGTTTATGAAGCAAATAGGGCTTTAAAACCAATTTCTTCCAAATGGGCATGCAATTTTGTGATCCAAACTTTAACATGACATCATGCACGACCCAATCCTCATTTATTCAGATTTTATTATTTTTTATTTTATTTATTTTGATTTTATTCATTTAAAACCATTTTAAATCAAAATAAAATATATAAATCAAATATTTGAGTGAGATATTGCTTCTAGAAAGTCATAAATATGGATTGGATCAGATTGATATACAAATTATGGTGATTGTCTTAAGATAGAAAGGTTGTATTCAAGAATATTTGAAATTTAAAGCATGATCATTTTCAATCTTCCATGACCAAAATATCCAAAGAATAACCACATATTTTGACCTAATTTCATCAAGTGGTATATATACAACATGAACACAAGCATTGGACATGAATTGGCTGCCTCAAGAGTAAGTTTCAAGCTTTCAAAAATTCACCAAAAAAAACTCAATTCGGATTCTTACATAGAGGCCGTATCAAGAGATTTTGAAGGTTGCAATAACTTCCTAGATGATCATTGAACCTATTTGAACCATTTGTAGCATCCAAATCATTGCATATTGCTTAAACCGAATCGGATTTGTTCTTGGTTTTGAAATTTTCGATTCACATTACTTATGCATTACAAACTAATTTTGTTTATTGATTCATGATTAGTTGAAGCTTGTGATGGATTCTGGGCAAAAATCTTGGAGAAACAGTGGATAAATCGATAGATGCCATCTTAGGGTTCATACCTTATGATTTAGGGTTTTCTAATTTAATGGATATTAATTCATTTTGAAACCATAGATCGATTTAGTGAAGTGTATGGATCATGTTTGTGCTAACAATTTGATAAAATCATCTGTATTTGGCCGTGTATGAAATTCGCAGGTTCAAGAACGCAAGAAGATTCGCAGAAAATTTCCCAGTAAATTTCGCAGGAAAACCTGCGAAATTCCAAGGTTGAAGATGAAGTCAGCGCGCCAAAATTTGTTATAATATTTTATGATTTAGTGTTGATATTATTTCAATTGATATAGCCTGGCTCAGATGGTTGATGCGCGTATGTGTGATGTTCAAGGTCCTGGGTTCGAATCCTCCAGGCCCTTTTGCTTGTTTGTTTTTTTTATTTCATTTTCCCAGGATACAAACAAAAACATGTGAAGACGTTTTGTTGACACCAAGAGCACGTTGGCCCAGTGGTTGGAGTCTTCTTCAGGTATTGGGGAGGTCCTGGGATCAAAACCAGGCCTCCCCTTTTTCCTTTCTTCTACTTTATTTCTTTTTGTTTTGTTTATTATTATTTCTGTTTTAAATTGATTTTAATTGATAATTAAAACTATAACCCTAATTTTTAGTTCTAAACATTTTAAATTTTTTTTTTTATAAATCCTAATTATATTTTTAATTCTTAATTTATTTATTTTAATCATATGCATTTATTTTATAATTTGTATATAATTCTTATATGTAAAATAATTTAATTAATTAATTAACCCTAATATTTTCATATAAAACCTAATTTTGTTTATAAACCCTAATTATTTTGTAAATGATCAATTTGTTTATACTTTTCTAATTTAGATAATTTAATTAAACCCTAATTTTATTGTATGAATATAATTTATCATTTTGTATGCTTATAATCTAATATTTTATAATATGTGTATAAAATTAAATCATTAGAATAATTAATCATATTTTGTTAATATATAATATTTATCATTTGTTTCTATTATTAATTAAAAAACCTTAAAAATAATTATTCATTTAAAATTGAACTTTTAATTTATTATTTATTATTATTCTTATTCTTATTTATTTTATTACTACTAACCCCCTTTATTTATTTATTTATCTATTATGTGATTGTTTTTTTTTTTATTATTATTACTAACCCAATTATTTATTAATTCACTTATTTATTTTGATTATTTTAATTATTATAATGTAATTGTATCCCTTATGTAATAGTTGTAGTAATTTTTATTATTTATTTTTAATGCTATGGTTAGTAAAATAGGGAGTGTAAAACATGTTTGTATGTAAAAGTAAATTTAGATCATTAACCTCAAAGATAAATATTTGAATTGGTACACTCACACACGTAAGTCGATCTTGGATCGCCATCTCACTTCTTAAGGGTTACCTCTCATGTTGCCTAAATAAAAGGTCAAGTAAAGTGTAAAGAAAAAGTCCCTCATCTCACATCATCTAGTCCCTTAACAGATAAAAAGATTAAGTCCCTTAATGGTTGCCTTCGTAATGATCTTGTCCCTTTCGAATAAAGATGATAAGTCCCTTCGAATTGCTTATACACTTTACAGTTGCCTAAATAATAGATGTCCCTTCACTTGTCCCTCATACATCCAAGGTAATGACTACCTATTCCTTAATAATAGGGATAGTCTTACCATTCAAAGGATATTTAAGAACAGAAAAGACTTAATTTAGGGTAGGTTCCTCTTATGTACTTGCTCACTCTTCAAAAACATTTCAAATACTTCACATTTTTCAAGCAATTTTCAAAACAAAGGCTGTATATATATCCGTACATGGATCATTATAAAGTACTTGAGAAAATTTCTATTCACACACTACACATTTCAAAAACATTTTAAAGTGAGCTAAGTAACTGAGAGCCCATGGATAACCATGGATGTAAAGGGTGCTAACACCTTCCCTTTACATAACCTACCCCCCGAACCCAAAAATCTTTTTAAGGTCTTTCCTGTTCTTTTATGCCTTTCCTTTGGATAAAATAAAAGTCGGTGGCGACTCTTGCTATCCGCAACATAACTAAAGTCAGTTCTCCCACCGTGTTACAGAACTGGTGACTCTGCTGGGGATTTAATAAAAGAGGGGTACCCTTAGGAATTAGATCACTTTAAATTGTTTGCCTTGTTTGCTTTATACTTATCTGTTGGGTGCTCTTATGTGTGAATGATCCTAACCCGGATCTAGTGTACCTTAGGTAAATGGCAATAGACCAAGGAAACTGTACGGCGTATACCGATATGGTTGATCTGGTGGCCATAGTTAGTGTGACTTCTTGGTTGGTGCTTATGTTCCTTAAGTCAAGTTGAGGATAATATGAGGCTGCCATATGTTGTCTATGCACTAACTAACTTTTAAGTTATCCCATCTTGGCCTTTAGAAAAGTAGTGAGATAACCGGCTTTGGTGCAGACTGAAGTTGGTTGATATTCGATGCTACACTCATTGAGATTCTAAACTTGGAGGGTTTTGGTTGGCAAGTAAGTTGCCTACTGAACAACCACCCTTGTGAAGGATCAATGATATTGAGATCCCTTAGAACCTGGTTACTTTTGTAGGACAGGATGAACCATCTAAACTTCAGGGGAGGGTACTTACCTTTAAACCTCATGCAAGCCTCTAAACATAGGGCTATTGTGTGACTTGTTTGTGTGTGCCACATGTTTGTGATTGAACATAACATCATAACATCATCATGCATCATAAGCATAGCATTTTCACTAACCGTTTCAAGGACCAAAGGATTTATCTTTGTTCTTTGTTGTAGGTCATAGCTTCTGCTCGTAGGAATACTATCAGGACCAACTTTTGAGACTCATTACAAAGCAAGTCAAGAAAGAATCCTGGAGCTAACAAAGCAACTTCACGAGGAACGGAATCTCAACTCATACCTCAACACAAAGAGGAAACGTCCATAGGAGACTTAAAACCCCATCTTTTGTACTTAATTCATATCATTTTGTAAGCCCAAAGGGCAAACAAATTTATTACTAATAAAAGTTTACTTTTTTGATTGTTTAAGCAAATTTAAATCCCGCGGTCCTTGAAAACATTGCATACGCATTTACATACTATATCATTGCATCACAGGTTTCTTGTGCACAGGTTTCTTATATTCTCGCTGTTTATTTCAGCAATGGCTCTTGAACAAATAGTTAAAGATCTCCAGGCACAAAATGCATAGTTCCAAGAGCTGATCCTGAACTTGTCCAAGGGGCAGGATGAATTGAAGACACTGCTGGCCAAGAAGACTAAGAAGACTAGAAGGTCAGGAGGCCTCATCAACATGGGAAGAAGGTTCAGAGGTCCTGTCAAGACCAAAGAACAGGTTGAAGATTATGAGTCTGAAGAATCTGAGAAAGAGGGAGGCAGTCTCCATAACACTATGGGGGACTCTGATTCTGAAGCTAACTACTATCATGAGCCTAATGAAGACAAGTTCAAGATGCTGGTGGATAGAATGGATGCTATGGAATTGCAAAAGTCTTCTGGGCTGGATTTTGAAGACCTGAGTTTGATATCTGGGGTGGTCATACCCATTGGTTTCAAGGTTCCTACTTTCGTAGTTTATGATGGTGTCTCTTGTCCCAAGCTGCATCTGAGGTCCTATGTCCGAAGAATCCAACCCCATACTGCTGATAAGAAGTTGTGGATCCATTTCTTCCAAGAGAGCTTATCTTGAGCTCAATTGGAGTGGTACTATCAGTTGGAGAGTGTCAACATCCGTGATTGGAATGATCTTGCTGAGGCCTTTTATAAGCAATATCAATACAATGCTGATCTAGCCCCTAATCGCATGCAACTACAGAGCATGTCTATGGGTGCCAAAGAAAATTTCAAGGAGTATGCCCAGAAGTGGAGAGATTTGGCTGGAAGAGTACAACCTCCTCTAACTGACAGGGAGTTAGTTGATATGTTCATATGTACGTTGAATGGTCCTTTTTACAGTCATCTCATTGGAAGTTCATCATCTGGCTTCACTGAGTTGATAATGACAGGAGAGCGCGTAGAAAGTGGTATAAGGAGTGGCAAGATCCAGGTGGGTGCTTCTTCATCAAGTACTACAAAGAAGCCCCTTAGTGGGAAGAAAGAGTCAAATGTTGTTTATGGTCAATTTGATCGTAGTAGGAGGCATCAGTCTGTGAGTGCAGTTCATATCTCCAATCCAACTCCTACAACACCAGAGCCACCACAGGGAAATCAACAGAGGCCTAGAAGACAGTTCACTAAGCTCAACATGTCACTGGCCCAGGCCTTGCAACACTTGTTGAAGGGTGAACTCATCACTTTAAGGGACCCTCCTCAGAATCCCAATGTTACCTCTCCCAGGTACAATCCCAATGCATGATGTGCATATCATTCAAATTGTCAGGGACATGATACCAATAGTTGCTGGGTATTGAAGAATAAAATTCAGGATATGATTGATGCGGGAGAGATTGAGTTTGACCCTACGGGTACTCTAAATGTGATTACTGCTCCCATGCCAAATCATGAAAAGGCTGTCAATGCCATTGATGAAGATTCACATATTTCATCAGTTGCAGATTTAACTACACCATTGTCTGTTATTAAGAAGAAGTTGGTACAAGCTGGGTTCTTTCCAGGTTGTCGTGAAGATTGTTTATATTGTGCCTATAAGCCAGATAGCTGCTGGAGGTTGAAGGACGGAATTCAACGCCTCATGAATAATTACACCATAGTGTTTGAGAAGATACCACCTTCTGTGGAAAGTATGGTTGATCATATAACTAAAGGTGCGAAGGTTGAAGAGGTGGAAATGGTTGATAAAGTGCCGGTGAGAATTACTTCCAAGGGTCCTGTCAAAATCACTCATAAGGGTCCAATTAAGATTACTGCTGAAGGCCCTGTAAGGATTGTTGCTGAAGCTAGAGTGGCTCCTATGATCATTACCACTCCTGGTCCTATTCCATATACTTCTGATAAAGCGGTGCCTTGGCATTATGGCTCTGATGTTTATATTCATGGTGTTAAGCAGGAACCTTTAGCTGATACACCTGTTGCTGATGAAAACCTTGATGTTGACAATATTGCTGGATCTAGTAAGATCAAACGAAGTGGAAGTGTTTTCTCTCCTCCAGTTACTTCCAAGGATACAGTTACTCCAGTTACTACCTCCACTGCTGATGCTCGGGGCAAAGGTCCTGTTATTGAACCTATACAAACTGATGTGCCAGCTGCTGATGATCTTGCTAAGCAGATGGAAGAAGTATTGAAAATCATTCGCAAGAGTGATTATGACATTGTGGATCAATTGGGGCATACTCCCTCCAAGATTTCTATGTTGTCTTTATTGTTGTGTTTTGAGGCTCATGCCAAAGCCTTGATCAAGTTTTTGAAGACTGCTCACGTACCAAATGAGATCTCTGTAGACCAGTTTGAAAATTGTGTTGCACACTTGACCTATGATAATGGGTTAGGTTTCTCCGATGCTGATTTGACTCCGGCCAAAAGAGACCATAACAGGGCTCTACATATCTCTATTGAATGTAGGGGCACTACCCTGTCTCATGTGCTAATAGACAATGGTTCCTCGTTGAATGTGTTGCCTAAAGAAGTTCTGAATAAGCTTAGTCCTGAAGATGCTGTGTTGAAGCCCAGTAATATAATGGTGAAGGCTTTTGATGGCTCGAGAAGAGTGGTGCATGGAGAAATTGATCTCCCAATCAAAGTAGGTTCTCAGGTCTTCAATGCTACCTTTTATGTCATGGATATTCGTCCGTCGTATTCTTGTTTGCTTGGGCGTCCCTGGATCCATGGGGCAGGTGCTGTAACCTCCACCTTACATCAGAAGCTGAGATATCCCGTAGAAGGAAAAGTTGTCACTGTGTATGGAGAGGAAGGATATATAGTTAGCCATGTGAACACCTTTAAGTATCTTGAAGTAGAAGGTGAATATGTTGAAACTCCGTGCCAGACATTCGAAGTGGTTCCTTGGGTTGTTAATAATTATGAGGCCCCTCCCGTTGTCAAGAAAGTTCATGTGGTCACCAGAGTACCTCCTACAATGGCTTCCCTCAAAGATGCTAGAGCTATGGTGGATGAAGGTGGTTGTACTATTTGGGGTCAGCTTCCTGACATCCCTTACAAATCTAACAAATTTGGTTTGGGTTTCACTGCAGAGTCCCAGAAGGCTGTTCGTCGTGCTCGTGCTGTTCGTATCACCAATCAGGGGATTATGAAGAATCAGATCAATGATGTGGGTGACTATGATGAAGACTACAACTTGGATGCTTGGATTTTTCCTACTGTGGGTGCTGGGCTCAATAATTGGAAGGCTGAAGATGTTATTCCTATCTCCTTTAGTCAGGAGTAAATACTATTACTGTGTTGTTACTTTTAAGTTTGTAATTTCTTGAACAATTAAACTCTTAAGCCTTGTGCCTTACCTGGGGCACAATGGTGTGCTTGTTACGGGATGTCATTTCATTTGCATACTTCATTCAATAAAAATCAGTGGACGTTTCGTTTTCGTAAATATTAGGTTCCTTGTCTTTCTTTTAGTTTATTTTTACCTATATCAGCTATGTGTTCTTACACACACCCACATCACTAAAATGCAGATCCTTATCCACTCTGGATCCTGTTGATAACGGTTCTACTATCGCCAATTATAATTTCGAGAATTCGATCTATCAAGCTGAAGATGGAAATGAGGACGATTGTGAAGTACCTGTAGAGCTTGCTAGGTTGTTACAACAAGAAGAGAAAGCTATACAGCCACATGAAGAGCCAGTCGAAGTTGTGAATCTGGGAACTGAAGAAAACAGGAAAGAGGTCAAGATAGGGGCTGAATTAGAGGATAGTGTCAAGAGCAGGTTGATTCAGATGTTACATGACTATGTGGAGATCTTTGCTTGGTCCTACGAAGATATGCCAGGGTTGGATACAGACATTGTGGTTCATTGTTTACCAGTAAAAGAAGATTGTCGTCCAAAGAAGCAGAAGGTTCGTCGCATGCGTCCTGAGATGTCAGAGAAGATTAAGGCGGAGGTAATGAAACAGTTTGATGCAGGGTTCTTAGCTGTGACTTCTTATCCTCAATGGGTTGCAAATGTTGTGCCGGTACCTAGAAAGATGGTAAGGTACGTATGTGTGTAGACTACAGGGATTTGAACAAGGCCAGCCCCAAAGATGACTTTCCACTTCCTCATATTAATGTTCTGGTAGACAACACTGCTCAGCATAAGGTATTCTCTTTTATGGATGGTTTTTCTGGTTACAATCAGATCAAGATGACACCTGAAGATATGGAGAAGACTACATTTGTTACACAGTGGGGCACTTTTTGTTATAAGGTGATGCCATTTGGTTTGAAGAATGCAGGGGCAACATATCAGCGTGCTATGGTGGCTTTGTTTCTAGATATGATTCATCATGAGATAGAAGTATATGTGGATGATATGATAGCCAGGTCCCAGAATGAAGAACAACATCTTGATCATCTGCATAAATTGTTTGAGAGGTTGAAGAAATACAAGTTGAGATTAAACCCAAACAAGTGCACATTTGGAGTTAGATCTGGTAAGCTCCTGGGTTTCATTGTCAGTGGAAAAGGTATTGAAGTGGATCCTACGAAAGTAAAAGCTATACGAGAGATGCCAGCTCCCCGTACTGAGAAGGAAGTTAGAGGTTTCTTGGGACGATTGAATTATATTGCAAGATTTATTTCCCAATTAACCACCATCTGTGAGCCAATCTTCAAGTTGTTGAAGAAAGATCAGGTGATGGAATGGAATGATGAGTGCCAGACAGCCTTTGATGAAATCAAGAAATATCTTCTAGAACCTCCCATTTTGATGCCACCAGTTGATGGAAGACCCTTGATTATGTACTTAACAGTGTTAGACAACTCAATGGGGTGTGTATTGGGGCAACATGACGAGTCTGGTCGAAAAGAGCAGGCAATATACTACCTTAGCAAAAAGTTTACCGACTGTGAAACAAGATACTCACTGCTCGAGAAAACTTGCTGCGCTTTGGCATGGGCTGCTCGCCGACTAAGACAGTATATGTTGACTCATACTACCTTATTGATTTCGAAGATGGATCCAATCAAGTATATATTTGAGAAACCTGCTCTCTCCGGAAGAATTGCAAGATGGCAAATGATCTTGACAGAATATGACATACAGTATACTACTCAGAAGGCCATTAAAGGAAGTGTTGTAGCTGATCATTTGGCTCATCAAGCAGTGGATGATTATCAGTCAATGAGTTTTGAGTTCCCTGATGAAGACATTATGATTATTACCAAAGAACCTGGACAATATGACGGACCTGAACAAGGATCCCGATGGACTATGGTTTTTGATGGAGCTTCTAATGCACATGGTAATGGTGTTGGTGTTGTGATCAGTTCCCCTGAAGGTTGTCATACCCCCATTACTGCCGGACTTTATTTCTATATTACCAATAACATGGCTGAGTATGAGGCATGTATCATGGGTATTAAAGCTGCCATTGATATGAAGATTCAGTTCCTAGACGTATATGGAGATTCAGCCCTGGTAGTAAGTCAGATCAAAGGAGATTGGGATACCAAGCATGATAACCTCATTCCTTATAGAGAGCATGTGTTGTCTTTGATCCCACATTTCAAAGAGATTACTTTTGGAAATATTCCACGAAGAGAGAATCAGTTGGCAGATGCATTAGCCACCATGGCATCCATGTTTGAGATCAGCTGGGATGATGAAGCTCCCAAGATTACTATTGATAGATTCGAGAAGCATGCATACTGCAATGAGATTGACACTGAAGAAACAGAGGAGAAGCCTTGGTTCTATGAAGTAAAAAGATATCTTGAAACTCAGGAATTCCCTGAAGGGGCATTTGTCAAAGATAGGAAGTTTCTGAGAAGGTTTTCTGCTAAGTTCTTTTTGAGTAATGGCATTTTTTACAAGCGCAATCATGATTCAACTTTGCTTCGTTGTGTGGATAAAAAGGAAGCAACAAAGATTATGGAAGATATGCATGATGGGATCTTTGGCACTCATTCTAGTGGTCATACCATGGCAAAGAAGATATTGAGAGCAAGTTACTATTGGTCTACCATGGAAGCTGACTGCTATCAACATTCTAGAACGTGTCACAAGTGTCAAATCTATGCTGATAAAGTACATATACCTCCATCACCATTGAATGTGTTGACTGCTCCTTGGCCTTTTGCCATGTGGGGCATTGATATGATTGGTGAGATCAAGCCTACTGCTTCTAATGGGCATCGTTTCATCCTGGTCGCTATTGATTACTTCACGAAGTGGGTGGAGGCAGCTTCATTTGCATCTGTTACCAAGAATGTTGTGGCTCGATTCATTAAGAATAATCTCATATGTAGGTATGGCATCCCTGAAAGGATTATTACTGACAATGGCTCTAATCTGAACAACACTATGATTACTGATCTTTGCACGCAGTTCAAGATTAAGCATCACAACTCTTCTCCGTATCGTCCAAAGATGAATGGGGCAGTAGAAGCTGCTAATAAGAACATTAAGAAGATTATACAGAAGATGACTGTTACTTACAAAGATTGGCATGAGATGTTACCATTTGCTCTTCATGGTTATCACACTACAATACGTACTTCAACAGGGGCAACCCCATTCTCCTTAGTTTATGGTATGGAAGCAGTTCTGCCCATTGAAGTTCAGATTCCCTCCTTAAGAATTATGAAGGATGCAGGCTTGGATGAAGATGAGTGGATTCAGACTCGACTTGACCAGATAAATTTGATTGATGAGAAGAGGTTAGCAGCAATTTGTCATGGCCAGATGTACCAAAAACGGATGATCAAAGCTTTTAATAAGAAGGTTAAGCCAAAGGTATATCAGGCTGGTGATTTGGTAATCAAGCGTATCATATTACCACAGGGTGATCCTAGGGGCAAGTGGACTCCAACATATGAAGGACCATTTGTGGTCAAAACAGTATTCTCAGAAGGTGCCATGATACTTACTACTATGGATGGTGAAGACTTCCCACAGCCTGTAAACGCAGACATAGTTAAAAAATACTATGCATAAAAAGAGACACGCTAGGTTGACTGGCCTAGGCAAAAATAAGGGCATCCCGACGAACCAAAAGGGTTCGGGCAAAAATTAGGGATATATATAAAAAATGTACACCCGGCAAGTCAAAAACCTGAAAAGGCGGCTTGGGCAAAAAAGGGTATCCCGGTGGATTGAAAACCTGAAAAGGCAATCCAGGCAAAAGTTAGGTATTAAAGCGTATGACTATGTCTCGTTTGGATCACTCATAAAACTACAACCAGTTGTGCTACATACTCAAGCTCGAACAGATAAAGCTCAATCCAATCATTTCCGTCTCAACAGCAGAAGATGAGATACTTGAAGGTAATGGCAATAGTAGAATTGAAACTCAATAGGATTATTTCCCACATAGCTGATTTTCTTTGTAAAAACTTTATGACAAATTCCTCTTATTAGGATTTTTGTCTCCTTGTACAAACTTGCCTATGTATGGGTCACTTTCTGATATAAATAAAATTTCATCTTTGAATCCAGATTTACTTTTACCCTATTTACATAAGCGAAACATCCATTGGTTGTGTTTGAATGTATGTATGCTTTTGAATATGATTGATGTTTACCAGAAATGCATAAAATGCTTAATATGATTTATGTTTACCAGAAATGCATAAAAATGCAGTAATAGTATTTACTAAGGACGAACGAGGGAAGGAATTCAACGAAGCTTCGCCGGTTCATCCCCACCAGACAGCTACAAGTCCCCCAGTAGGGAAAATCCATCTTCATAAAAAACTTCGAGTCACATCTCCCCTGGAATTTATATCCATCTCTTTTATCCTCAGAAGGATAATCGGGAATTTATTCTTTCAATAGGAGTACGACGAACGAAGACGAGAGGTTATGAATATTATGTTATCAAACGAGACGGGAACGAGTTCCTCATATTCTTCACTGTATTATCAAACAAGACGAGTTCCTCATATTCTTCAGCAACAAATCGGGATTTATTTTCCCTGGCCAGCAGTTGTTATACGAAGATTTTCAGACGCTTCAGGCTGCATGATTCATACATACATCATTTACATCATACCATAACATACATATCCATAAATACATAATGCATTACTTCAGCACATCATACTATACATGCATACATAATGCATAAACTAATATTATCTTGCAGAATGTTATATACATCGAACTAATCTTGTTTTTCAAATTAATTCTCCAGCAGACAAACTACATCAACAACTTATACCTCAGGATGTTGTTTATCCTCCTGAAAGCTATCACGACTTTGGGCCGTTGTTTATCTTCCCAAAAGTTATACTTATACCTCGGGATGTTGTTTATCCTCCTGAAAGCTATCATGACTTTGGGCCGTTGTTTATCTTCCCAAAAGTCATATCATTACCTCGGGACGTTGTTTATCCTCCTGAAAGCTATCATAACCTTGGGCCGTTGTTTATCTTCCCAAATACCCTATCATAACTTTGGGCCGTTGTTTATCTTCCCAAAAGTTATACCATTACCTTGGGCCGTTGTTTATCTTCCCAAGTAACCTATCATGACTTTGGGCCGTTGTTTATCTTCCCAAAAGTTATATCCTTACCTTGGGCCGTTGTTTATCTTCCCAAGTACCCTATCATGACTTTGGGCCGTTGTTTATCTTCCCAAAATTTATATCCTTACCTTGGGCCGTTGTTTATCTTCCCAAGTACTCTATTATCACTTTGGGCCGTTGTTTATCTTCCCAAAAGCTATATCTTCATACTTTGGACTACTTTATTCTCCAAGAAGTATATTTGAAGAACTTTTCCCAAGTGGCATCTTTAAGCCCACTCAAGCATACACAGCTAATCATCAGTGTTACTCTACGCACCGGTGAGTGCAAATTTTTGGGCTTTTGTGTTCAATCCCCTTCAACCTTCCAGGTCACGAATGGCACATATACCCATCTAACCCCTCAGGTTTCAGAAAATTGAACAGGGGCAGCTGTTGCACCCCAAAATTTGCCCTCACAAGACAAGACTTTGTGTATTAAGAGGTTCACAAGGTTCACAAGGTTCACAAGACATTTCATTAAGTTCACAAGGTTCACAAAGTTCACAAATAGTCAGAAGATTTGACATTTTCCTCAGACAATGCATCCTCCTAAGCAATGCATCCTAAACTAGGGTTTTGACTTTAATCAGGCTAAATGGACTTCCAAGACTTCAAGTGAGCTTCATAACATCTTATATGTGTTTAAGAATCCCCATGACAAGTTTCAAGACTTTTCCCAAAGGTTTGCTCAGTCAGATGATCAGATAGGTCAAAATCAGTCAAAGTAGTTAAAAAGTCAAACTAGGGTCAACTGTGGTCAAACCAAAGTCAAACTTCATGATTTTTTTGCCAAAATCAAGTATATGAAGTAAAATTCATCATTTGATCAAGGGTTGATCATGATTCATCAAGGAGATTTCAGATCATCAAGAATCAGGAGTTTCTAAATTAGGGTTTCCTTAGGAAAAGTCAACTGAACTTTGACCAGCCATAACTTTCACATGCTTCATCAAATTTTTCCCATCCAAATCTCATTTTGAAGGAAATTGAATTCTCTACAACTTTGTGTCTCACAAGCCAAGCCCAAAAATGCTTCATTTGGAAGGTATGAGCTAAGACATTATAGGTCCTTTTAAAAGTCAACAAAAAGTCAACAACTTCAAAAGAGCATAACTTGAGAATGGTAAAAGATATGGACATGAAACCAATGGGGTTGGTTAAAGGACTCTTTAAGCTTTCCAAAATGTCCAAGAACACCCTCATAGCATTAAAATCTAAGTATTTGTGCCCTTGCAAAGTTGGGAAATATTTGGGAGGTTTATGAAGCAAATAGGGCTTTAAAACCAATTTCTTCCAAATGGGCTTGCAATTTTGTGATCCAAACTTTAACATGACATCATGCACGACCCAATCCTCATTTATTCAGATTTTATTATTTTTTATTTTATTTATTTTGATTTTATTCATTTAAAACCATTTTAAATCAAAATAAAATATATAAATCAAATATTTGAGTGAGATATTGCTTCTAGAAAGTCATAAATATGGATTGGATCAGATTGATATACAAATTATGGTGATTGTCTTAAGATATAAAGGTTGTATTCAAGAATATTTGAAATTTAAAGCATGATCTTTTTCAATCTTCCATGACCAAAATATCCAAAGAATAACCACATGTTTTGACCTAATTTCATCAAGTGGTATATATACAACATGAACACAAGCATTGGACATGAATTGGCTGCCTCAAGAGTAAGTTTCAAGCTTTCAAAAATTCACCAAAAAAACCTCAATTCGGATTCTTACATAGAGGCCGTATCAAGAGATTTTGAAGGTTGCAATAACTTCCTAGATGATCATTGAACCTATTTGAACCATTTGCAGCATCCAAATCATTGCATATTGCTTAAACCGAATCGGATTTGTTCTTGGTTTTGAAATTTTTGATTCACATTATTTATGCATTACAAACTAATTTTGTTTATTGATTCATGATTAGTTGAAGCTTGTGATGGATTCTGGGCAAAAATCTTGGAGAAACAGTGGATAAATCGATAGATGCCATCTTAGGGTTCATACCTTATGATTTAGGGTTTTCAAATTTAATGGATATTAATTCATTTTGAAACCATAGATCGATTCAGTGAAGTTTATGGATCATGTTTGTG
Source organism: Lathyrus aphaca (assembly GCA_963966055.1). NCBI lineage: Eukaryota > Viridiplantae > Streptophyta > Magnoliopsida > Fabales > Fabaceae > Lathyrus > Lathyrus aphaca. The sequence goes on along the minus strand of OZ014519.1, from coordinate 731,778,149 downwards.
CTAACAATTTGATAAAATCATGTGTATTTGGCCGTGTATGAAATTCGCAAGTTCAAGAACGCAAGAAGATTCACAGGAAATTTCCCAGTAAATTTCGCAGGAAAACCTGCGAAATTCTAAGGTTGAAGATGAAGACAGCGCGCCAAAATTTGTATTAAAAAATTTGTTATAATATTTTATGATTTAGTGTTGATATTATTTCAATTGATATAGCCTGGCTCAGTTGGTTGATGCGCGTATGTGTGATGTTCAAGGTCCTGGGTTCGAATCCCCCAGGCCCTTTTGCTTGTTTGTTTTTTTTATTTCATTTTCCCAGGATACAAACAAAAACATGTGAAGACGTTTTGTTGACACCAAGAGCACGTTGGCCCAATGGTTGGAGTCTTCTTCAGGTATTGGGGAGGTCCTGGGATCAAAACTAGGCCTCCCCCTTTTCCTTTCTTCTACTTTATTTCTTTTTGTTTTGTTTATTATTATTTTTGTTTTAAATTAATTTTAATTGATAATTAAAACTATAACCCTAATTTTTAGTTCTAAACATTTTAAATTATTTTTTTATAAATCCTAATTATATTTTTAATTCTTAATTTATTTATTTTAATCATATGCATTTATTTTATAATTTGTATATAATTCTTATATGTAAAATAATTTAATTAATTAATTAACCCTAATATTTTCATATAAAACCTAATTTTGTTTATAAACCCTAATTATTTTGTAAATGATCAATTTGTTTATACTTTTCTAATTTAGATAATTTAATTAAACCCTAATTTTATTGTATGAATATAATTTATCATTTTGTATGCTTATAATCTAATATTTTATAATATGTGTATAAAATTAAATCATTAGAATAATTAATCATATTTTGTTAATATATAATATTTATCATTTGTTTCTATTATTAATTAAAAAACCTTAAAAATAATTATTCATTTAAAATTGAACTTTTAATTTATTATTTATTATTATTCTTATTCTTATTCTTATTTATTTTATTACTACTAACCCCCTTTATTTATTTATTTATCTATTATGTGATTGTTTTTTTATTATTATTATTATTACTAACCCAATTATTTATTTATTCACTTATTTATTTTGATTATTTTAATTATTATAATGTAATTGTATCCCTTATGTAATAGTTGTAGTAATTTTTATTATTTATTTTTAATGCTATGGTTAGTAAAATAGGGAGTGTAAAACATGTTTGTATGTAAAAGTAAATTTTGATCATTAACCTCAAAGATAAATATTTGAATTGGTACACTCACACACGTAAGTCGATCTTGGATCGCCATCTCACTTCTTAAGGGTTACCTCTCGTGTTGCCTAAATAAAAGGTCAAGTAAAGTGTAAAGAAAAAGTCCCTCATCTCACATCATCTAGTCCCTTAACAGATAAAAAGATCAAGTCCCTTAATGGTTGCCTTCGTAATGATCTTGTCCCTTTCGAATAAAGATGATAAGTCCCTTCGAATTGCTTATACACTTTACAGTTGCCTAAATAATAGATGTCCCTTCACTTGTCCCTCATACATCCAAGGTAATGACTACCTATTCCTTAATAATAGGGATAGTCTTACCATTCAAAGGATATTTAAGAACAGAAAAGACTTAATTTAGGGTAGGTTACTCTTATGTACTTGCTCACTCTTCAAAAACATTTCAAATACTTCACATTTTTCAAGCAATTTTCAAAACAAAGGCTGTATATATATCCGTACATGGATCATTATAAAGTACTTAAGAAAATTTCTATTCACACACTACACATTTCAAAAACATTTTAAAGTGAGCTAAGTAACTAAGAGCCCATGGATAACCATGGATGTAAAGGGTGCTAACACCTTCCCTTTACATAACCTACCCCCCGAACCCAAAAATCTTTTTAAGGTCTTTCCTGTTCTTTTATGCCTTTCCTTTGGATAAAATAAAAGTCGGTGGCGACTCTTGCTATCCGCAACATAACTAAAGTCAGTTCTCCCACCGTGTTACACATATCAAGAAGCAAACTTGAAAATCAGTTCAATAACACACAGTAATTTGCATCAAGTCAAAATCATTACCTCCAACAACACTTCAACAATCTGCGGATTTGTACTGCAATATTGATTCCGCGACTCTGCAACGACTCCGCAGCTATACATACCAATCTTCTGCAACTACGATCTTCAACTCTTCACGATTTTCGGCTACCATTCTTCATAACTTTGAATTAACTCCACAAATCTTCTTCCTCCTTCTCAAACCTTCTCTCATTCTGCAACAAAATCAAAAGAAAAGACTCAGAAGAAAAGGGCTCAGAAAATTCAGAAACAGGGAGAGAGTTTAGAAGCTCGAACCTTTTCTGTCATCTTAAGGCTCAAACCTTTTCCGTCATCTTCAATCTCCAACTCTCATCACCGTTCAACAAAGGACCCGTTTCTTCATCATCTTCATTAACCTACAAGTTCAAAAAATCCACGAATTCAGGATCGATTCACACGCAAGAATCACAGCGAATCAACAAGAACAACAGTAAAGAGGATCGAATCGTAACAATCGCTGTACCTAAATAATTCACGTGTTCCACCGCACGTGTTCCTCTCTGTAAAAGTCACCTTGGTTCATCGTCCTTGCTCGCGTTCATCTTCATCGACGTCTTCACAACATGTTTAACAAACTCAGGTGAAGGTGTGAATCTTGCTGTATTTTATTTCAAGTTCTTTGAAGTTACGAAGCATGTTGATCTATTAGATTTAAGACGAATTTAGGTTATTATGTTTAAGGATTTGAAGAGAGGATGAGATAAGGAGGCGTTTGTGTGGGAAGGTTGCGCCGCCGGAGGTTTTAGGTTACTTTGTTTAGGGTGGTTCTTAGGCGATGACCATTGAGGAAGATAGAGGTGACGGCGAATGGTGAAAGAAGAGGTGACGGCGGATGGTGAAAGAAGAGGCGCCGCAGTTGGGAAGTGCGAAGGCTAGGGTTTTGTCTTCTGATACCAGTTTATTTTATTTCATTTTGTTATAAGTATTGTTGTTAATGTTAAGAGATTAATAATAATATTAATGGGAATATTAAGAGAGCATTAAGGCTAGTTAAGAAGAGTATTAAAGATAATTGAAGATGATTAAGTCCACCGATTGGATTTTCCAGAAGATGAGGATAAGATTTTTGAATTCCAACCATACCGGAGGTGACACTTGTCACCGTCCGGTAGGTCCCTCCCCCTGGCTGATCTTGTGCGCGCCAGTAAATGGTAGTCATCATACACCTTCATTCCTAATCCGTATGATGTGAATACCCAGGGAAGAAGGTTGATCCAATGGCCCAGATGGAGTCAACATTTGTTGACTATAGCTCCACCATACACCCTCATGGACCTGAGTATTTGGGCCTAAGGGATTGCTTTTCGCGCCCCCCTTGTCAAGCCCATTGTGTTTTTTTAATTACAAGAGTTTATATTCTCACCTCCCTCTACTTTCCTTCTTTTTCTATTTTTATGTTTTAACACCATTTCGATTTAATTCATAAAAAATATTAAAAAGATCAATAAAATTCCACAAATATTACAATAGATTACTAACTCAATTTAGAACTTCTCTACATTTTTACTTTCTGAATTTTGTCATTTTTCAATTTAATTTCGATTTTTCATTTAATTGCTTTTATAGTGAATTCTTTCATGAACAAATAATTTTGTACATTTTTTTCTTCCACTTCCTGTAACATTTATGGCTCATTATTTTTTCTATGATTAGAGGAAAAAAAATAGAACCTAGAATATTTTTGGTATATTTTTTAGGCCATTTTTTCCACTGTTTTGGTAGTGTGATTTGTGTAAAATTATGATTGAACCCTAGATAAGTTTAAGTGATCATTTGACATAGTTAGACTTTGAATTTTTAGGAGATTTTTTAACAAAATATTATAGTCAGGTTAGAGACCCTAGGGAATTAATTTCATATTTTTTCCAAGACTTTTGATATTTTTGTTATTTTAATTCATTCTCATCATATTGTTGCATATGCACTTTCATTTCATTTTACTAACAATTTTCCTTTTGTGCAAGGTATTTTCCGAGGATTTGCTTATGGACTTGGATTATGTTTGTTATGCCTCGATTATTGTGTCTTGTAATTGGTGATGTAACACTTGTATAGTTCCTATAATTAGGCTAGAAAAGATAAAACGAATCGATAGAAAACCAAAATCTCAAAAATAAATAAAGACTCGATCCAACATCGAGTAAATTTTCAAATAAATAAATAAAGTTTCATGTGACTTTAGGATTCCTCGATTACCATCGTTCCACTCCATTACACCCAAAAGCAAGCCTTGTATGTTGCACACCATAAGTCGTGCGTCTCAGCACCACGCAATCGACCCACCCGATTCATCGTTTCATCCCATTTACGTTTCATACACGTTTTTACCCACCATGACTTAGGAGGACCATATTTTTCATTATTACTTTTTGTACTTGCATTTCTAGTCTTATATCCTTAGGTAGATTTAATCTTTCAAACCTCACTAACCATAGGCCATCCTTAAACTCAACTAACTTAGGGTAAGTCTAGTTTCCCTTAGAGTTTTCCTTTTACAACTTGAGTCTCACTTCTCATCTTAAAAGAAAATCCAAAACACTTAATAAAGGAAAAGGTGTACAATACGCCACGAGCCTTAAGCCATACGGGAAATGACTAGTGGAGGTCTCCTCCATTCTTCTATGATGCTTTACAAACTTTCCATTGGGGGCGATCTTGGAAAGTATCTGCTCCTGTATCATAGTCTTTAGTGTTGTTCATACAATAAACACAAATTCAAAACACTTCTTCTAAAAGATAACAAACCAAGACACCACGTCTTCTCTTATCATCTCATACTCTTTGCGGATGAACATGACTTGTCTCGATAGTTCAAACAGCGATATGGTAAACACCCTCGAGTCAGAGTCAGTAACACCTGAGCTAGAGCTATGGCAACGTCATCCTAAAAATCAAAAACAAGTTTCCGCCTTAGTTTGACGAACTATGGCGACTCTGATCCTCATTTTCCCGATGAGATACGTAGGCAGTGGGGTAGGGTTCATTCGAGCACAATCATTATTTTTCCCTACATTTTTCCCTTTTCTTTCCATTTCTCAATTCCATTTCTTTTCTCATTTCCATTCCATTCCAGATAGCCATTCTTTCATTCAAACATCATATTATTTCTCACCCTTTGAAACAGACTTACAAGCGTGGATCCCGTCGGGTATGGCGGATGGATTGGGGTGTTAATACCTTCTCAATTCGTAGCCGACTTCCGGACCCAGATCTTTGGTTCGCAAGGCCTCGTCCTTTTCCTTCTTCCTTAGGTTTGTGCAACATTACCTTTCCCATTCCTTCGGGATAAAAATGTCTGGATGGCGACTCTAACTTTTCCGCGCCACTTTCGCGTTTGTACTAGGATGAAAATCCCGGGAGCGACAGCTGGCGACTATGCTGGGGATCGAACCCAGAATCTCTGGTTTCCCCTTTAAGAGTCAATCCTAGCGCTTGTCTGTTTCTGTTTTTGTTGGGTGTTTATTCATTCGTTGTTGGGCTTTAGTTTAGCTTTACTGTTTTGTTTACAGTTTATCACTTTACTTTACTACTTTATTTACTGCTTTCTGAACTTTACTTTATTGTTGCATATACTGGCATATACTGTACTGGATGTTCTGGTTTTCCTTGGCGGGATGGGATTATTGTGAGATAAGCCAAATACCCGGCTTGAGTATACACATAGGATTTAGAGTGGGCAGTCGTGTGGCTTGCGTGGTTTTGAGCACGTGTAGTTTTCACGAGTCCCACACCCAGATCAGGCTCTCTTGGGATATGTTTTGTACTGCCTTGGCAGACCATAGAATGTTCCCACCTGAGCTGCTAACACTGGGAACCGATCATCGAGGACCTTATTGGAAATAACCCTCTCTAGTGGTGACAGTGGCAGACCACATTTTGTGGCAAACCCATTCGCACCCGAGGGCCCACTAGGAAATCGCATAGGATGACCTTGTTCTCTCATAGGAACCTAGTTAAAGCAATTGGTCGTATGACGGTAGTATTGTACCCTTCGGGATGAATGTACTATTGTTTCTCGACTTTAGTGCTTGAATCCGGGAACTTATGAGGGATGCTTGTTTTTCCAGACTCAGCTGATGCCTCCCTGAGTAGTACATAATGCCAAACTGATTCCCTGATTTGGTCATGAGCCATTTTTCGGAAATGGTGAACGTATTATTGCTACTCGGCTTTGAGAGTCCGTGATGTTAACCCGTAGTAGCATACCGGTGATGGAAGGGGTTTACAGGTTTGCAGGAAAATTGACCTTCAACCTACCTTATTCTTGATACTTGGGTTTTCTTTCGACACATGCTTATGATCTGGTATTCTTGACAGTCGGTATTCAGGAAAATCAGAAGGCAATACAATAATGCTCAGTATATGCAACAGTGATCATATGCCATTGCATTGCATCACATCATCAACATACTTGCATTCCTAACGCATGTTTATTCATTTGCAGGGCTGCATATCACATCCTTGATTCCAGTTGTGGGTATTGTTCTATGAGCATGGAGTCCAAGAAAAAGACCAAGTGTATTATCTCCTACAAGGTTCATCAGCCTGTTGTGAAGGAAATTCTCAAAGTGAAAGCCTTAGCTCCTCTAGAAGTTCTCAATGTCTTCAAGCAGGATTACGGGTGGATTTTGTATTTCATAGAGCCCATTAGTGACTATGCTTTTAGAGGGATGCACACCTTGCTACAGTTTTATGATCCACAACTTAGATGTTTCGTACTTTCTGATTTCGTATTGGCGCCTACATTAGAGGAGTACTCGGGCATCCTGAGAGTTTCCGTGAAGGACCGTGCACCATTCTTTGGGTCCAAGATTGACCCCGACTTCAAAGATGTAGCAACTGCTCTTTATTTGAGCAAGTCATTATTGGAAGACCAAATTGATAGCAAAGGAGGCTTCTGAGGATATCATTTGAGTTTCTTGTTAGATGAGGCTACTAAAGCAGCTGAGGAAAAAAGTTGGAGTACCTTCAATGCGTTCCTAGCTTTGTGTGTCTATGGAATCACCTTGTTCCCGAACATGCCGAACTTCGTGGATGTCGATGCTATTTGCATTTTCATAGCAAGGAATCCTGTTCCTACTCTCTTAGGTGATCTCTACCACTCTGTGCATTATAAGAACGAGAAGCGAAGGGGTGGAATGTTGAATTGTTGCGCGACTGTATTCTACAAGTGGTTCACACGCTTTCTTCCACAATCAGGGGCTTTTGAGAGGACAAAGAACACACTTGAATGGTCGGAACGACTGATGGGCTTGCAAGCAAAGGACATTGTCTGGGTTAATCAGGGATTGCGGTGCATTGACATTCTTCATAGTTGCGGAGGATTCCCTAATGTTCCATTGACCGGGAGGAAATGGGGAATCAATTATAACCCTTCCCTCACGGTTAGAGAGTTCGGGTACGCCTTAAAGGAACCACTAGCCGCTGTGGACATTACAGAGTCCTTGTACTTCCAATCAACAGACGGATTCGAGATTGCTCAGAAAGCTTCTAATGCTTGGCATAGTCGAAAGACAAGAGGGAAGAATACTTTGGGAGTAGGGGATTGTCGAATGTATCCACCGTTTGCAAAATGGCTAAGAGAAAGGGTTGAAGTGTTACTGTTACCATTTGGGCCTACGCCTCTTCTATATCCCACGGTCATTGAACAATCTACCACAGTTAGCATTGAAGAGTTCAACAAGGTGAAGACGAAAAGAGACAACTTGTTAAAAGAGAATGCATAGTTGAGTCAAGAGATTGCTAAAGCTAATTACGCCAGACTTGAGATTGAGTGGAAAGCTCAAGAAGATGCTGAGAAGCATGCTATTACAAGGAAACAGTGTGAAGTCGAGTTAGCTCGGTATGCGAGGTTCGAGTTTGCTACTAGGAGTTCTTCCAAGGAACACATTGACACTAGAAGGCAACTGGATCAAAAGACCTTGATGTTCGAGAACATGAAAAAGAGGCATGTTACTTACAAGATCAAAAGAGAGGAATAGGAGAAAGTTCAAGTTGGAGAGATCGTGAGTAAGCTAAAGGAGAAAGATGAAGATATGGCCGGTAAGTTGAGAGAAAAGGATGCAGAACTTGCTAAAGCCCGAGAGGAAGCTGCTTATTACAAGCGGATGATGATCTGCTATCAGAAGAAGCTGAAGAGGGTTGAAGACAACCAGGCGCAGACGAAGGAATTGGTAGAAGTTCCAAAGACAGGACCGATCATTGACTCCAACCTAGATAGAGGATTGCATTGACAAAGACATTTTTATGTTTGCTTGTATGTTGTGGGATTACCATCAGGACTGTTGATGGAATCTTTTTTATTGCACTTCTGTTTGAATCCATGATTTGGGTGTTCTGACTATATCAACAAGTTCTTATCATAAAAAGATCTCTTTACTATCATTCTGTGTGCTCTCGCTTTGTGATCACTAACACATATGACACGTTTACAAAACACGTTGGTCTTCATATTCTTGGAATTGTTTGACACGTCTGCTACACACACACACACCTTATTTTATCAACACTGCTTGTTATTTCGCAATAAAAGGAGCTTCTGTCTTCATCAAACCCACATAACTGGAGTTAGGGGATGGAATGCCCTAAAAATGAATCGACATGCCATAAGCATTCATTTCCTGTATATCATATTCTTGTGTTTTTTGCAGGTTACCCAGAGTTTCTAACTTATTCAACTGCAGGCAATATAGCTGGTCAACGCGTTCACCGATATCCGACTAAAAGAAATCGAGTAAGGATGGTTGAGAGAATGCAGACATATCTCAACGAGCTCCGTTAGAGGATGGATTAGTTCATGGAAATGATGACTGGCATGGCCCAGAACCAGGAGCGTCTCAGGATGATGGTTGAGCAACCCCATGGGAATGTTAATACTGGAATACCGACTGAGAATGTGGATTCTAACGCTGCCCGTAACGGAGAGTCTAATCCAAATAGGACCGCAACACGTAATGCAGGTTTAAAAGACAATCAAGAGGACCAGTTCACTCTACTGGATGCTGATGTGGGTAACATGAATGAGATCAACGATCATAGGTATGAAGAGCTGGCAGAGAAGATCAAAGCCATGGAATGTCAGAATTCCTTGGGCATCGATGTAACTAGTCTTGGGTTAGTACCAGGAGTCAGAATCCCTCCTAAGTTCAAGGCACCATAGTTTGACAAGTACAACGACAGCACGTGCCCTAGTACTCACATTCACGCATACTTTGGAAGAATCTCGGCTCACACTAATGACGAGAAACTTTGGATGCACTTCTTCCAAGATAGTTTATCTGGAGCTTCGTTGAGCTGGTACATGAAGCTGAGCAGGGTCTCTATTCGAAGTTGAAAAGATTTAGCTAAAGATTTTCTCAAGCAGTATCAATATACCATTGATATGGCTCCGAATCGCACTCAGTTGCAGAACTTATCTCAAGGACCTAAAGAAAGTAATAAGCAGTATGCCCAGAGGTGGCGTGAACTGGCCGCACAGGTTCAACCTCCATTGCTCGATCGGGAAATGGCCGACATGTTTATGGGCACCTTGCAAGGTGTTTACTTGGATTGTCTGGCTGCCTGCCCGTCCATTGGTTTCTCTGATATCGTCATTGCTGGAGAAAGAATAGAGAATTTTCTAAAATTGGGAAAGATTTAGGATGCAAGCAGTGCTAGTTCTTCTGGTGTGAGAAAGCCTTTTGGCAACGGCCAAAGAAGAAGAGAATGCGAGACAAATGATGTGTATAGAGGCCGAGACAGAAGTTATTCTCAAGGTTACTACCAAGCAGCTGCAGTGACTATTACTCCACATGTTCAACAACGACCATAGGGTCAGCAATAACAGGTACAAAGACCGTTTCAGCAAAGAGTGAGAGCAAGGGACCGTAAGATTGATCCAGTCCCATGTCCATATGTTGTATTACTACCAGAGCTGCTAAAGTTGAACATGGTCGAGCTTTGTACCATGAGACCTCCTCCTCCGGACAATCTACCTCCGAATTTTGATGCTAACGCCAGGTGGGAATTCCATTCGGGTGCCCAGGGGCACAATATTGAGAAATGTTGGGCTTTTCAGAACAAGGTACAGGACCTAGTTGACTCCAAGGCGATCAATTTCGCTCCTCTCCCAAATGTACTCCAGAATCCAATGCCTAGTCACAATGGAATCGGTGTCACGGTTGTTCTACCAGATGGTCCACGTTAAGCTGAAGTCTTCGAGTTAATCACCTAGGACGCCAGGGTATCCATGAAGCAAATAAAGCCAGCAGTATCCAAGTACTCTTAGTGATGGCATTTGTGTGTTTGCCTTTCCTTATTGTTCATTTTCATACCTATTGAGGGGAACTACGTCGCTCTGATTCTTCATTGGTCATCAGTCAATGGAGATACGTAGGTAGACGATCGACAGGTCTTTCCGAGCAACCTTATGGGGCAACTTTACTCCCCAGCTTTACTTTTTCCTTCAGACGTCTCGTGTCAGAGTCAGAATAACTAAAAGAAGAAGTAGACTGCCATGGTTGGGCATACAACTGCAAATTGAAGATTACAAGTCTGTGAAAGAGCTATCGATCACTGAAAGTATCCAAGACTGACAGGTCCAGACGAAGTCAAGCCTCCTCAACTACGGCAATATTCAGTTTCTTTACTGCATTTCCATTTGTAGTTTCTTTTATATGCTAAACATTTGTCTACATGTATGAAATTTGTTTGCTTTTGAATGTTAGCAATAATAAAACTCACATGTTTTTCTTGAAGTAATTCATTTGCATTCCCTTATAATTTTGCATGTGTAATCGCAATACCAATTATCGTGCTTAAATTCTATGAAGGAGAATGACGAAACAAAAACGCAAAATCTCTAATTGTGTGCTCTCGAGTAAGGCCCTGTTGACGATGTACAGGCTTTGTTTCAAATCCCTAAACACTGGAGATATAAGGAAGATAGACCACTTTGAGCCTTGAAGTAGTAGTTTCTTTTCACATGAAAAATCCTCACATGTAACCCAGGGGCAGGGTAGATGTCAGCTAGTCGGACCAAGCGTTCAGGCTTTCATAAAGGAGTGTACTTAAGGATCCATTACATTCCACTATGCTAATCAAGAGGTCAAAAGACCAGAGACCACAATGGTTATCCAAATCAAGAGGTCCAAAGATTGAAAACCACAATGGTTATCCTTCGTATACCAAAGAATGAGGCAGTCATAACCCTCGCAAAGCAATCAAGACAAATAGTGTCACACGACTCGTTCAAAAAAAAGAAATGAAAAAGCCCGCTAAGTCGAAACTTGAAAACAAACGACTTAGGCAAAAGTTAGGGCATCCCGCTGGACTTCACAATCAAAGATTCACAAGAATCATTCCAGGAAAAAGTTAGGTATAAGCAAAATGGCACAAAAGCAAAAGACGAAAAGGATTACACAAGAAAGATCCTCAAAAGAGAACAAAGTCTTGTGGCATAGACACGAAAGATAGAGTAGTGATTGACTCTCAACAATAACCTGATTTGTGCTTGAACCGATAACAACAATGGTTCCTCAATCAACACGAAACCCTTATGAAAGGTGAATGCTTGTGAAAACTAGTTGAACGTAGGAATGGAGAACATTACGAAGAGTGGGTGGGCACAAATAAACTTTGAGCCTATATCTTTTATTTCTGTAACCGTGAACCAGGCCACGATACAACCCTCAAAAGTCCTAACTAAAACAAGGTTAATTTGAGAGCGTACTACTACGAGATAGTGTTCCTGACTCCTATGACTTGTGCTTAAAGATCCTTGTTGGTATTGCATGTACATACTTTCATTCAAAAGTAATGTCGTATCTTAACTAGTGATTCGCTCGCAGAGGTTTGCGACACCCTTTCTTAATAAAGACTTCAAGATTAACATGTGTGTTGCATTAGAATTTTCATTCTAAGAATAAACATTTTTTGCTTGCATACATTTGCTTGGCATCATAAGTGGTTCACATGCGGAAATTCAATCCAGAAGCTTAAGCTTGCCAAGTTGAGAAGCCCAAAACTTCTGAAAGACAATCACGTCGAGGTGTACTTTTCCGAGAAAAGCTCCATGGAGTAAAGACTTTCCCAACTAGTCATGATAAGAGCTAGCCAATCCGGGGCAGTTATGTCGAGCAATCTCTTCAAAACTAAAGATCTAGCCAATCTGGGGCAGTTACGTCGAGCGATCTCTTCAAATATAAGCCAAACTGGGGCAATCACTTCGAGATTCAAATCTCTCCAAGAGCAAATATTAGTCAGTCAAGTGCAAAACTATTCAAATACTCGTATTGGGGCAGGCCACTCCAATAGCACGGGATTTTATTCTTTCCCGAAGGCAGACAATCGGAAGCACCTATCTGAAGTTCAGAGTACCAGTACATCTACACTCTCAAAGAGTTTCTATGGCACCTTCTTGTCATAACTCTTACTAATTGAGTCCATTACCCATCTAGCGGTCGCTCGTCAAGCCAATTATCTCGTTCAGTACTTCTGACAGCTATAAATTCATCTGCATTGGCAATGGTTACCTCCCCTGCAAGGTTATCACGCTTATTCATGCAGTCGTTACGATACCTAAGAGTTTAAAGACACCAAGTCTTTTGTAAAATCCTCTTGAGGTAAAATCCATACAGAAACAAATGATCCCCAACACGAGACAACTTGAATTCTTTTCCTCCCCAGCGGGACGTGTCTTGGTTTTGTCATCCCCAACAGACAAATGGAAGTTATCCCTGGTAAAGTCACCAAGTTTTTCCTTCTGCTGATTTCCTTGATCTCGGTTCCTCAACAGATCTAAGGTAACTCCTATTCTCCTAGAAGATTTCAGATAAATCATTCTCCTCCCCAGCAGATCCATAAGAGTGGATAATCCCCAATAGTCGAGGTATCCCCTAGCACGGTCCTCAATTCTAAAGTCCAATTTATTTTTGGCAAAGGTGATAATTCGGGACAGATGAATTATTCACGCTCTTTTCCAACATAAATGTTATCCCCACAGGGCTTCTTGAGATCGAATCCGCGATCATTGTGTTTCCCCACAAAGTCAGCAAGGACTTATTATTTCCGCATCAGGAACTCCCTTTGCAGTTACGCTATTTCATTGAAATGTTCGAAACCTAACATCCCCAGTGTCATGGGGCATCATGCCATGTAATTCAACATATGCGTACCCCGCGTAATCGAAGTTTGATATCTTGAAAAGCCCAGCAATAGACTAGCCAAAGTCCATCTTCGGGTGGCAAATTGCAAAAGTCTCCCACAACGAGCAAAAGTTCAACCACAGACTGGCCAAAGTCCATCTTCGGGTGGCAAGTTTCAAAAGTCTCCCACAGTGAGCAAAAGTCCAGCCACAGACTGGCTAAAGTCCATCTTTGGATGGCAAATTTCAAAAGTCTCCCGCAGTGAGCAGAAGTCCACCCGCAGTGTGGCAAGTTCTTAAAGTCCCCCGCAGTGGGTAAAAGTCTCCCGCAGTGAGCAGAAGTCCACCCGCAGTGTGGCAAATCTCTAAAGTCCCCCGCAGTGGGTCGAAGTCTCCAGCAGTGAGCAGAAGTCCACCCGCAGTGTGGCAAATCTCTAAAGTACAGAAGTCCCCCGCAGTGGGCAAAAGTCTCCCGCAGTGAGCAGAAGTCCACCCGCAGTGTGGCAAATTCTTAAAGTCCACCCGCAGTGTGGCAAATTTTCAAAGTCCACCCGCAGTGGGGCAACATATCTTGAAGTCCAACCGCAGATTGGCAAGAGTCCATCCTCAGGGTGGCAAAGTATCTTAAAAATTCGATTGATGAAGGTCCACCCATAGTGTGGCAAGCCAGTAGTCCTCTGACATCATTCAAAAGGCATCCCTTGTTTACTATTCTTACCATCATAATTATCTCCAAGCAGAGTTCATTCGGTTGAGTTTATTTCCCTGTTCTTCTGCTGTAGAGTGCAAATTTTCTGGTTGTTTCTGGTATTCAATCCCTGCATACCTCAAATGTCTGAAAGAAACTCCTATCATCCATTCAGGTCTACAGTTATTGAATAGGGGCAGCTGTAACACCCCAAAATTTGCCCTATTATTTTATTACCACTAATTGGCTTACATTTCACATTCATCGACATTCTCCCATTAGGTCATAACATTGAATCATGCAGTGCTTTGGCTTCTAAGTCATGGGATCAATGCCATAGGAAATTAGGGTTTCATATCATATCATTCAGGTGGATTCAGAGTTCTGGTTATGTGGCTATTAATAACATCAATTCTTTATGCATTTGCTACTCGATTAGGGTTTATTTCCCTGGTTAGGTGATCTTAAAGGAACTCCTTCATAAAGGTTGTCCATTGGCGTAACAGGCTTATTATCAAGTTGAATTAGGGCTTTTGGAGTTTGAGAGCATTCCAACAACTGAGATCCTTTATCTTAAAGTTCGATTAGGATTTGTTTGATGGAGATGTTCATTCGTGTGTATTAGTTTCAAGTTAAGCAAGGAGATGATTCGAACTATTGGTTTTAGGGATTTTATCATGGCATAAAAGTTCGGGTCCAAGAATTTGGTTCGAATCGAGGATGGAAAAGGTGAACAATCATGATCTATTTGGAAGACGTCATTCGAATTCAAATATAATTCATTTCTAACCACTTATCTTAAACCAAAAACATTACCTTTTTATCCAATGAACAAAATATGTTAATTCAAGAACCATCCAATTCGAATATTCATTTCTTAATAATCATTCAATTCGTGCTACATTCGTTTCAAATCTCAAGTCATTACCTAAGAATCGTGTTTGAACTCGTTGGTTTACCCGGTTATCCAATTATCCATTTGTCCATATATACATCCATACTTTCTAATCTTGCTTATGCATTCTTCTAAGGCCCAATTTTCGTTGTAGTCATTAAAGCCCAAAAACATATCCAACTTTCAAACTCATTCATGGCTAGGCCTTCTTTTTTTTAATTAATTATGTTTCTATACTTATCCATATTTAATACCCAATATTCATTTTCTAGGCCTATACCCATAAAATCATTTTCAAGTCCATCTTGTATAGGTCCATTTTAACCATACTTGTTTTTAAATCAATTTTTCATTCATTTTTCCCCTTAATATTCATTTAATTTTGAACTTTCCTCTTAGTTTTCCCAATAACCCTTTTTCTAGCCATCAAATAAACAAATGATACAATGTTCTTTTTAGTTTTCCCATAAACTCTTTTTCTAGCCATCAAATAAACAAATGATACAATGTTCTTTTTAGACCCATATCATATTATATCACATTCACCAATATTTCTAATAAGATATCACATTAAAAAGGAAAAAAAAGCTGTTTAGAGGGGACCAATTCACAGAGGGAGAGGGATTTGGATAATGATTTGCAAGTCATAAGTTTTACCTGATTTATTAAGTTCTAAAAAAAACAATATAAAGGTGAAATTAACAGTAAAATTTCAAGGGAAAGAGGGAATAGGATATACACCAAAATATGCAATTACAAAAGAGGGGAATTTGGTTACTATCTCAAATAACAGAATTTGGAATAAATCAGTTACAATGGTAACTGATTTAACTGAATTTAACAAAAAGGAATCACTCTTCTCACTTTTTTTCCAGCCTTCTAACCTCATTCTTCAACCTGATCTTTTTGAAGCTTTACTCCTCCTCATTCACTGATTTTTTCTTCTACAATCCACCCTCAACAACCATCACTCATCCTCATCATCATCTTCACACCTTCATCTCTCAATCCAACTCCTCACACCTTGGCCTATCCACCCGAATTTCTTTGTCACCTTCAAATCAATTGAGAACCTGCAGAACCACAGTGCAATAATAAGAATCATCATGGCTAAAAAACAATGGTTCATATCAAGAAGCAAACTTGCAAATCAGTTCAATAACACACAGTGATTTGCATCAAGTCAAAATAATTACCTCCAACAACACTTCAACAATCTGCGGATTTGTACTGCAATATTGATTATGTGACTCTGCAACGACTCCGCAGCTATACATACCAATCTTCTGCAACTACGATCTTCAACTCTTCACGATTTTCGGCTACCATTCTTCATAACCTTGAATTAACTCCACGAATCTTCTTCCTCCTTCTCAAACCTTCTCTCATTCTGCAACAAACTCAAAAGAAAAAGACTCAGAAGAAAAGGGCTCAGAAAATTCAGAAACAGGGAGAGAGTTTAGAAGCTCGAACTTTTTCCGTCATCTTCAAGCTCGAACCTTTTCCGTCATCTTCAATCTCCAACTCTCATCACCGTTCAACAAAGGACCCATTTCTTCATCATCTTCATTAATCTACAAGTCCAAAAAATCCATGAAGTCAGGATCGATTCACACGCAAGAATCACAGCGAATCAACAAGAACAACAGTAAAGAGGATCGAATCGTAACAATCACTGTACCTGAACAATTCGCGTGTTCCTCTCCGTAAAAGTCACCTTGGTTCATCGTCCTTGCTCGCGTTCATCTTCATCGGCATCTTCACAACATCTTTAACAAACTCAGATGAAGGTGTGAATCTTGCTGTATTTTATTTCAAGTTCTTTGAAGATACGAAGCATGTCGATCTATTAGATTTAGGACGAATTTAGGTTATTGTGTTTAAGGATTTGAAGAGAGGATGAGATAAGGAGGCGTTTGTGTGGGAAGGTTGCGCCGCCGGAGGTTTTAGGTTACTTTGTTTAGTGTGGTTCTTAGGCGATGACCATTGAGGAGGATAGAGGTGACGGCGGATGGTGAAAGAAGAGATGACGGCGGATGGTGAAAGAAGAGGCGTCGCGGTTGGGAAGTGGGAAGGCTAGGGTTTTGTCTTCTGATACCAGTTTATTTTATTTCATTTTGTTATAAGTATTATTGTTAATGTTAAGAGATTAATAATAATATTAATGGGAATATTAAGAAGAGCATTAAGGCTAATTAAGAAGAGCATTAAAGATAATTGCAGATGATTAAGTCCACCGATTGGATTTTCCAGAAGATGAGGATAAGATTTTCGAATTCCAACCATACCGGCGGTGACACTTGTCACCGTCCGGTAGGTCCCTGAAATTCTGGGATCAGATATGTGATGTCGAACCAGATGTTTAGACACTGAAATCCTAAACAAAAATTAATGAGCTAGTAAATTAAATAACACAGGAAATTGTTAACCCAGTTCAGTGTATCTCCACACTTACATCTGGGGGCTACCAAGCCAGGAAGGAAATCCAATATAAGTAATATTAATTATGGAGTTAAACCAATCAGTTTAATCCTTCACTTAATATCTACCCAAGGCAATTTCTATCTAAGACTCTACTTAGATATGAGTACCTACTCACTCACCCTCAATCACAAAGTGATCTTTACAATGATTAATAAGTTTGAAGTCACACTTCAGACACACCAACTTGATCTTACTTAATAGTTTCAATCAAGACACAATTCACTTTTTGCTTAAAAGCTTATAAAGTGACTAACAATTAAAACCTGCTTAAAAAATAACTAGCTTCACTAACACCCTTGACAGTCTTCTTAAATTCATGAGATTTTCTTGAGTGTTTCAGTTTCTTAAATAGATGCTTGGTTTGTGGGCTTTTTGCAAATTATCCAGACTTTGATAAATCCCACAGTCATCTCCTTGAATTAAGGTGAGTTAGTTTGTTATCTCCTTGAATCAAGGTGAGTTAGTTTTTCTGTTTCCTTTACACTGGAACCAGATAACTAAGCTTCCTAAAGAGGCGCCTTGGTGTGCTTATCCTGTTACAATTAATTCCAGATATTTACTCCTTATTTTAAGCACTTCTGTCACGCATCATTTAAGTCAGATAGCAGGTTTGCGATGTCACAACATCTGGTGTGACATCCTGATGTATTGAACTAAGTTCATCACTTATACTTTGTTTGTCAAAAATTCTGCCAATTTCTAACATCTACAAACTCCCCCTTTGGCTAATTTTTGGCTAACATATTCTTCTGGTTTTGTCAGAGAGCAGCGGAGTTCCTTTCTGTTGGATCATGTGAGAGCTAATAATTTTCTCCCCCTCAAACATGTATGTATATGTAAACACCCCAAATTTGCCCTCACCCATTCACACCATGGCTTGTGATCATCTTCATATGCATAAATACAATCATATCATCTCACATCTCATTTTTTGATTCACTGCATAGCTTCTAAGGCATCTGCACCTAGGGTTTGTGATCTGAGCAATCCCAAAGCATCTTGAGCTATTCCAAAGACCACCAATCAACTCAAAGGGGTCCATGTGTGTTCTTACATCATATTCCATCTCCTCAAAGTCAAAAATGCAGAGGAATCACAAGAACTAGGGTTTGAGTGGATGCAGAGCCAGGTTGAACTACACAGTTGACTGAAAATTAGGGTTTTGGTTTCAGAGGCCATAACCCCAAATTTTTTGGTCATTCTTGTTTCCATTGGTCTCTATGTGGTATAGGG
The DNA here is from genome assembly GCA_963966055.1 of Lathyrus aphaca. NCBI lineage: Eukaryota > Viridiplantae > Streptophyta > Magnoliopsida > Fabales > Fabaceae > Lathyrus > Lathyrus aphaca. The sequence continues at coordinate 731,759,629 of OZ014519.1, read as the reverse complement.
AGTATGCATATCAATTTTCATGAAGAAATTCCATGGGGAAGTCATCTGATCAAAAGTTGACTTTTCAGACAAGTCAGTGTAAAATCAGGGCATCTGAGGCCCCCAATGACCCAACCAATGGTTGATCTTCATCATTTTGAGTGTATATGATCTTTATTTGATCATGGAAGAAGGTTGAAGTTCATAGAAATCAAGAATTTAGGGTTTTTTGCAAATGTTGACTTTTTGGGCATAGTTGACTTTTCAAGAATGCATCATTTTAGGTCATTTTTCAAGCCTTGATTCATGATCCAAAAATGCTTCAAATGGAAAAACTTTGGTCATGAAAGTTGTAGATCTCATCTTTCCCTTTCCAAAAAGTACAAGAACATGATCTAATTCATCTTGGATCAAAAGTTATGGCAATGCAAAGTTGGCAAAAATCATTGTTTTTCAAGTTAGGCACCAAAGGGAAATCTTGCAAAGTCTTGAACCAAAGCCAAATGCAGCCTCTAATCCACTTCAAACCAGCATGTGAACATTCTCTAAGTTACAAAAATCAGAATTTGATCTAGTTTGCCTATGGTTTCATGTTTGGTTATGCAAAAGATCACATGTGAAACATAAGCTAACCAAGTTGCAAAAACTCATGATCACCTCTCACCAACTTGATGCATTGGCTGCTGAGCTTTGCTAGGCCTCTCCCTCACCTTTGCTGCGCCAGCCATGCCCTGTACTTGCCTAGACCTTGCCCATGCCCTATCTTACACAAAGTTGACCTTTTATGCAAAAGCAAACTTACCTATCATAGCAGGCCATGTCACATCACAAAACCAATCAGATTTGTTTATGTGTACAACTTGCAAGCTAAAGATATCACAAGCCAAGACTGAAACACACACATTCATCACATTGACAAAAACACTCCCAACTGCATAAGCTTTCGATTTCCTTCACACAGCAAGCAAACACTAAAACTCTCTTCACCATTCATCTCAACTCACTTCATAGACAAGAAACCATCCAGAGCACAAGCCTGAAACAGCCTGAAAACTCCATTACCATTCTTCACTCTCATTCTGCAGATTCATTCGAATCTCCTTCCATAAGCCACAAACAACCAAACAAACCTTGCAAAGCTTCTCTACACATCCTCTGGACCTCAAACCATCATCCACCATGGCCTGAATCCTCCAGAATCACCATAGCCATTGTTGACTGAGCTTGAAGCAGTTCCATTCGAATCTCCTTCTCCAGCCAACACAAACTCATTTTGAGCATTCAAGCATCTTTGGGGGATCGAGTGGAGTGGTTTGCACAAAGAAAGGTGGCCAGAAAGTCCTCAAGTGGAAAGCTTCAAATCTCAGGTAGCCTGAAATTTATTTTTCCAGAAATGATTTTTCTTGTTACAAACTTGTTCTATTTGTTTCACTGATCATTCTGGTACCATTGGTTTTGAAAATGGTTGTGATTTGAACATGTAATTGATCTCTGAAACTTGCGTGCCCTAAAATTTGTTTGTTTCGATTCATGCTTCTGGGGAAAAATAAATGTTGTTTATGATGGGGTTTTGATTCAGGGGATCATGGGGTTCATTTTGGTGTGTTTAGTTTTCATTTTTGATGCGTTTTGAGGAGGTTTGAAGATTTTCAGGTGGACAACCCACCGGAGAAGACGACCGGAGGTCTTCTCCGGCCGCCTGAAAATGTTTAGGGCATAATCCCTGTAATTAGTGCAGTTTGAATCTGGAGCGTAGGATCCTTTGACTCTGTTGACTACGCGCGCGTGTGGATGGCCCAGATTCACCATTAAACCCTAATCTTAATTAATTAGGTTAATTAATTCAATTAGTCAGGTTTGAATTATGACCACTGGATTTGGCGCGCGGTCAATGGTCCCTTCCCCAGCTTCAATCTCAGCCTTCCATTCTGTTGACTTCTTCATTTATTCAATTTTAATTCATTTTCTTTTTAAATAACTTGCATAATTTATTAAAAATAGCAAAAATGACTTAAAAATTATGAAACTTTTTTCTTTAAAGTTTTAATAATTTTTAAGACCCAAAAATATTTTCATTTTATTTTTATCATTAAAAAAGCATTTTTAAATATTTAAAAGATTATTTTTAATTGATTAATGGGAATTAATTAATTAAAAATACTTTTAGGTATTTAAAAATTACCAAAAAATTCATGAAATGTTCTAAGACATTTAGAAACATTGTCCAACCTTCAAACCAAATTTCTTTTTTGATCTTGATGCATTTTGAGAATTTTTCATTGAATTAAATCATTTTTTATGCATTATTTTGATCATGGATTCAAAAATTCATTTCTGCCTATTGGTGAAGGTTGAGACATTGATTCTTTTTGCTTTGTCTTGTGTTTAGCATGTATTTTCAAAGATAAAAAGGCCATGAATTGTTCTTGCATTTTCAAATTGTTTGGCATTTGTTTTGTTAAGAACCCTAAAAAACCCTAATAACTTAGAAAAAACATAACTTGAGTTTGGTTGAGAGTTGAGAGCTCCCCTTTGGGCAGTGGTTTATCATAAGTCTAGGGTTTCCTTGGGTACCATTTTCCATTTTTACTTTAGGGTTTTGCTTCTGTTTTTTGGTTTGTATTTGATGTTTGATCCATAAACCCTAATTTGGGCTTTCATTTGCATCCTTCTTGCATTCTCTTGCATAACATGACTTGTCTTTGCATTTTGTGCATTCTTGTGATTCATTTAACATCTTAAGACATGTATAAAGCATCTTTGATCATTGCATTACATATTTGTCATGTCATTTGTCTTGTATGATTCATAATTTTTCATGCTTGTTCATGCTCCTTAGCTTGCATCATTTGCATTCATAAGCTTGTATGAGCATCCCCATTGCTTTGCCTCATGTTTGCAGCACCTCATAACATCATAATCATCATCAACATGCTTCTGGTTTTGCTAAGCATCATACCATTTCATCTCACCTTGCTTTGCATTACATTTCTTGCTAACATTGCAGGTGGTAAGTAAACTTGAGAAGTGGATTTGCCTTCACTTCTCATAACTTTTCTTTCCATCTCTCTTGCATCCATTGCTGCATTCTTATTTGTGTTTGAGTTTGAGCTTGCTCATTCTTCTTCTTCCCACTTTCTTTCTTCAAGTGACTTGACTTCTTGAATGAAGCAAGTCACTTTGCTTCTCTTGATCCTGTTCATTTGCTTCCTGGTGGTTCTCTTTGAAGATTATTCTTGAAAACCTCACAAGCCTTAGGATCAACCAAGCATGATAATGAATTAGGGCTTTGATTAGTCTCCCCTCATAGTTTTCACCTTTGTGTCATCCTTTGTGTCTCACTCCTCATCTCATAATCAGGGACTAAACCCTAAAGGCTTTAAGACTTTGTGATTAAGCTTATGCCTGCATCCTTCTCTTAGGATGGAGTGTATAACTTTAATCCTAAGTATTAAACCCTTAAGGTGTTTAAATCTCTTAATCAATTCACTTAATAAATACCAAGACATCACACTTGTAACTTGGGCCTTGCATTAGGGTTCTAATTCTTCCTTAAGTGGTTAAGAAGGACTAACCCTAGTGTTAATGGACAAGTCCCCCTCAAGTTGTTTTACAAACCATAAAAAACACTTCATCATCATACCATTAAATAAAATCCACTTAATCAAAGGCTTGTTTTGTCATGGGTTTAATCCCTAATCATGGATTAAGTTGAGGAGTTTTTTTCTCAACTTAAACATTCTCATCTATTATCCTTCTTTTAGGATGGTGTAATGAGTCTGTTTAATCCTTGATTATGGCTTAACCTCATTACTCAACACTAAACAAAAACACCAAAAACATCTAAATAATCACAAGTAGGTTAATGATCTTAATCCTACACCGAAGGTGATTAAGTGTGAGAATCTGACTTCACACTTAAGGTATTCTCATTACCCCTAATCAGAGGGAAGATGTGATGAGTTTACTAACCCATTGGTTTAGGTTTAAGCTCATCATCTTATGGCAAACTCCAAAAAGAAATAAAAGACTGAAAATTCAAAAACAAACAATAACCGTCTCCTCCGGGATTCTTTTCTCATCATCTTCACTCACAATCGAGAACTTGCTTCTTCCGTCTAATGCAAGACAGTCAGCACCTGAGCCAGACAGGTCATACACTTGAGCATAGGCAAGTAAGCAGTTCACAAGTCAATTCACCTTTCAGTCTCTTTGGGTCGAACTACGGTGTTCTGACTTCCTCATTGCACGAGAGGATACGTAGGCATAACTTAACAGTTATCGAACAAAAGTCTCTGTATATCCCCCTCCTTCCAGCTTTATTCTTTAGCCTCATTATCTTGAGCAATTCATTCTCATTCTTTCACTGACACATCATTTATACATGTTACACTTCACACTCTTTTACACTGACACCTGTACATTTTCTTCCAGCCTCCTTATACACAGATTGCACTGACACTACCCCTTTATAGCACAAATCTTTAAGCGTGGATCCCGTCGAGTACGGCGGACAATCTGGGTGCTAATACCTTCCCAGGTTGTAACCAACCCCCTTTCTCAATCTCTCTGGTTCGCAAACCGTCTTATCCGTCTTTTTCTAGGCTTATGCAGCATTGCCTTTCCTCCGGGATAAAAATGCCTAGCTGGCGACTCTTTTCTTTTCCAGTGAGTTCACGGCTGTGTGTTCTCATTGTCCCTCTCGCCGACCGTTCGCGTCTGTACCTTCATCTGACCCGGTGTCACTTGTCGGGAGCGACAGCTTGGCGACTCTGCTGGGGATGTGATAGGCAACCAGGGCTTTTGGTTCTTTTTGTGGGTTCCTCCTAGCGCTTGTTTGATTTGTGTTTACTGGGGTGTTATGTGCTTATTTGTGTTTGTATATTTGTATTTTGTTTATTGCTTTATGTACAGTTGATTTACTGCTTTCTTTACTGCTTTTATATATCATACTGTCATACTGTGCTGGCTGGATCTGGTTTTTCTTTGGTGGGTGGGTGTTCCATTGAGAGTTAAGGTCCTATACCTGGGACCTGAGTGACACTTAGGCTAGAGTGAATCATATTCTTTCCCATTCCATTTCGGTCTGGTGCGGGAATATGAAACACGGTTCAGATATGGGTTTCTTCTTGAGAACTCTGTGTTGCAGATTTCCTGCAATGCTAGGGCTATCTGGGGAGCCTGCTAAGTCTGGATGACCTTTTAATACTGACCTTCAGAAACTGAGGTGAATTAGAGGAGGAATTGTTATGGTTATTGTAAACACTGTACCTCCGGGTTAGAAGTGTTTACACTTCTCATAACTGATCCAAGTCTGAGGATCCTTGTTCTAGATCACCACCTGTGAGGGGGTTGGGCTGTTTACAGGTTTGCAGGTACCTTGACCTCAGAATACCCTGTTACTTTGACTTTGTTAAGAATGCTCCATGTTGGATAGTTCTTGTGATTTTAAAACCCTGGACATGTGGCTCTTTATTTGAGTCCCCCACCCTGGTTACTGGATTTATAGACCTCCATCTGGAATTCTTGAACACACATGGATCTATACTAAGGCAGTTAATCAGATCCAGCTCAGTCACAAACCCTTGCATTTCATTTGCATACATACTCATTGCATCATATTAACATTTGCTTATTTGTGTTTCAGGGTATCCACCCCCATCTGGTTTTGGTTTTGACCCCGTCTGCAGTTTTGACCTATCTCCACCAGCACTTGCTTCAGCTTGTCAGCCATATACTTCAGTTGCTTGCACCAGCCAATCAGTGGCTCATTCTTTCAGCATCTTCATCAGCACTCTACTCAGTCTTCAGCATCATGGCTCCAAAGAAAAGCAACATCACCTATCATTTCTTCCAACCAGACTTGTCAGACATCAGGAGGATCCAAACCCTGATCACTCCAGATCACATACCCTTGTTCAAGGAGAGTTATGGAGATATACTGGACATGGTTATGGATATGGATCCATCTCAGAGGAGCCTCATCCACACCTGCATTCAGTTCTATGATCCCCCATTGAGATGTTTCACCTTTCAAGACTTTCAGTTGGGTCCTCTTTTGGAAGAATACTCATATTTGGTTGGTTTGCCTATCAAGAGGGAAATCCCTTTCAACCCTGAAATGGTCTTTCCCAGCAATGGAGAGATAGCAAAAGCTTTGCACCTGGAACCTGTATTGATTGAACAACACTTGACCTCTAAAGCTGGGATCCTTGGATTTCACCTGGACTTCCTGATTTCTCAAGCTAGTTTGAAGGCCTCCCTGGGAGAGTGGAAAACTGTTTGTGCTCTGTTGGCCTTAAGTGTGTATGGAATTGTGCTGTTTGCAGATGAGCCTCGATTCATCAGCAAGAATGCAATCCACTTGTTCATCCTGAAGAACCCTGTGCCAACTTTACTGGGTGATCTCTATTACTCAGTCCATCAGAGGAATGAGAAGCAGAGGGGGAGGTTAGTGAGGATTTGTGCTCCATTATTCCATGCTTGGCTCCTCAGGCATCTACCCAGGATAGATGCATTTCTCAATCCTCATCAGCAAAGCAACTGGGCTAAGAGGCTCACTACTCTCACTTCAGCAGATATCAGATGGTGTACTCAGAGCACCAAGGGCAGAGACATGATCACCAGCTGTGGGCACTTTCCCAATGTGCCTTTGATAGGAGTTAAGGGAAGTATCAACTACAACCCTCTGCTGTTCAGGAGACAATTGGGCTATGCACTGGTTCATACTCCTAGGGAACAAGATTTGGTGGAGACCCTCTACTGTGAGAACAAGATTAGTTTGACTGTTGTTAGGCAGGCTGCCTGGGCCTGGGATCATGTTCAAACCAAGGGAATCACCATTTTGGGGAAGTGCAATAATGTGGCATCAGTCCAATATTATGAGTGGTCCCATGTTAGGGCCCAATTCTCTGGGATGCCCTTTACCATAGAAGACATGCCTGAGTCATCTTCAGCACCACCCCCTACCACTATCAGTTTGGAGGAGTTTGAGAGTTTGAAGGAAAGGAATGAGAAGTTAACCCAAGCCTTGCAGAAGACCCTCAGAGAGAGGAGTGAAGGTGTGAGGGAGATTGAGAGATTGGAGAAGTTGAGAGTGGAACACTTGACTAAAATTGAGAAGTCTGGGGAGTATATCAACAAGTCTAAAGCTGGTGAGCAGATTCTGAAGAATGCCTGTAAAGAAGCCCAGTTCCAGAGAGCAAGAACAGACTTGTATTTAAAGGAGAGTCAGGCCAGATGGGTCCGGATCGCCGAGGCCCGTACTCTAGAAGACAAGAGAGCTCAAGACAAGATGGAGCAGATGGAAAAAGCCCTGGCAGCAGCCCAGGAGGAAATATCAGAGCTGAAAATCAAAGCAGGATTGAAGAGGTCTAAGGACCAAGGTCAGAGCAGGAAATTGGCTACAGCAGTTGCAACAAGAAACCTTCTCATCAGAAGTCTCACGGAGCATCCGGCTGATCCTGTGACCGAAGCACTTCTTAAGGAAGTTCGTGAGGATGAGTTTGGCCTTGGAGTGTGATCATTTGCTTGTTGTTGTTCCTTTTCCATGTACTTTTGCTTTTTGTGATGTATTTTGGCCCCTTTGAGGGTTTGTGTTGTAAAATGAACAAATTGTATTATTTCACCTTTGTAATATAGTTGTGTTGGGGTTCACATCAAAAGCAACTTCAACAGCGTCATCTTCAAGGGTCTGGAAGGGTCAAAACTGAAGGCCAAACCGGATACCTTGATAGCAAATAAGCATAACTGCATTGCATGCTAACCCTTTTGTTTGTTTTGTAGGTTTTTTGTTTTTGCTAACCTCTGTTGTGAATCTCAGGAATTATTGCTCGCCGCCGGGTATTTCCTCTCAACAGGCCTCACAGGTACCCAACTAGAAACAACCTTCCGGGAATTCAGATGGATCAGATGCAACAAGACCTTACAGAGGTCATAAACCAGATGGCAAACGAAAGGTTAGAGATGAGAACGCAGATGACGCAGTTCATGGAAGTTATGAACAACATGGCTCAGAGCCAGGAGAGACTGAGGGCCATGGTGGAGAGGCAAAATCAAGAGGAGCCTCATGTAGGAACTGCAGGCACCAGTAATAATGAAAGGGTGCAACCACATGTTACCCCCCCTGTGTTTGGTCCACATCTACATCCTGAGGTTAACATCCCTGCAAATGTTCAAGGGACAGCCACTGCGGCCAGAGTACTTCAAGAAGATCCTCAGGAGGACCAGTATACAGTAATGGGTGCCGGAGAGGAAACATATGATAGACGATTGGAAGAGATAGCTGAGAAGTTGAGATCACTGGAGTCTCAAAATTCTTTGGGTTTCGACGTCATGGACATGGGTTTGGTAGAAGGGGTCAGGATTCCCCACAAGTTCAAGCCTCCTTGTTTCGAAAGGTATAATGGGACTTCATGCCCCCGGACTCATTTGCAATCATTTCTGGGAAGGCTGAAGGCCTACACAATGGATGAGAAATTGTGGATGTTCTATTTTGAAGATAGCTTGACTGGAGCATCAAGGGAGTGGTATTCCCATCTGACAAGGGCAACTGTGAGATGCTGGAAGGACCTGGCAGAAGCCTTCATCAGACAGTATCAGTATAATCTAGACATGGCACCCAACAGGACCCTCCTAATGGGAATGTCACAGTCTTCGAGGGAAAGTTTCCGAGAGTATGCCCAAAGGTGGAGGCAACTGGCTGCTGCTGTTCAACCACCAATGTCTGAGAGAGAAATGGCAGACATGTTTATGAACACTCTTCAGGGAACGTATATTGACAGGTTGGCTGCTTTCTCATCTACTAGCTTCGCAGATGTTGTCATAGCTGGGGAGAGAATTGAAAGCCTGTTAAAAATGGGAAAGATCTCAGACAACGGTGCAAGCTCGTCCAGTAGTACAAGAAAGCCTTTTGCAGGCCCGAGAAGAACTGGCGAGACCAATGCCATCCACACCAACAGGGGTAGGCCCCAATATGCTCAGAGGTCAATAGCAGCAGTCACTATCCCTGCTCCAGCTCATCCACAGCCAGTCTATCAACCTCCTCAACAAAACTTCCAACAACAACCTCAGTATCAGCAGAATCAGTATCCTCCAAGGAACTACAACAACAACAACACCAACAACAACAATCAACAGAGGCCATTCCAACAAAGGCCATCCCAAGCTAACCGAGTGATCGACCCGATCCCAATGCCGTATGCTGCCTTGCTGCCACAACTTCTGAAACTCAACCTAGTTGAGCTAAGAACGTTGGCACCTCCGGATCCCAACAGTCTACCAAGGAACTATGACTCCAATGCTAGGTGTGCTTTCCACTCGAACGCACCTGGTCACAGTACAGAAAAATGCAGAGCTCTGCATATGAAGGTACAAGATTTGGTAGACTCCAAGGCTCTGAACTTTGCACCTCCGCCCAATGTCAATAAAAACCCTATGCCAAACCATGGTGGTCCTCGAATTAATGCTATTGAAGAAGACCAACCGTCTTATTTAATCACAAGTGTGGATCAGATCAGGACACCATTGGTGGAAATCAAAGCTCAACTCCGTGAAAACAATATATTTCCAGGGTGTGAACTAGGGTGTCCATACTGCAATATTTCATGGAATGGGTGTGAAGATTTAAGGAATGGCATTGACAGCCTTATTCAGAATGGCCTGCTACAGATCACTACATCATTTCCGACAAATCCGGCAACTTCATCAACGGTTTCAGACACTCCTACAAATACAGCAACTATTGTTCCCGACAATTCATCAGCACCATCAACAGGTACTTCATCAGTTCTTCCAAATGATCAGTTTACAACAGTTTCTCCTGCTACAACTTCAGCTTCATTCCATTTCGACTCTCCATCAGCAACAACAACAGTCCTTCCAACAGTACCTCCTACAACACCAGCAATCAATCATGAAGATGTTTCCACTATTACCATATTCTACGATCCTGAAAATAATTCCGCTTACCATTCAGAAGGTGCTGCTCCCGCCAGAGCACCAGTTACAATCTTTTATGATCCACAAACAATTACAGTCCCTTCAGCAGCAGCAATCAGTCCAGTCACTGTCACGGTGCCTGGACCAGTACCATATGAAAGCAATAGGGCCATCCCTTGGCACTATGGCTCTGACATATACTGCGAAGGAAAAAGAATCACTCTTGAAACATCAACACCTGCACCACAAGTAGATAATGTGGGGGGAGGCGGAGGCTTCACCCGAAGCGGACGTCTCTTCGCTCCACCAATTCAAAGACCTACTGCCGAAGCAGAAGCTGCTGCCAAGGCAAAAGGAAAGAGCCCGGTGCAGGAAGATCCAGCTGCCAAAGAAGCCCTGAAGACTCCATTTGATCAGGAAGTTGATGAGTTTATGCGGATCATCAAAAAGAGTGATTACAAAATTGTGGATCAACTTCACCAGACGCCATCCAAAATCTCCATCCTCTCACTGCTTATGTGCTCCGAAGCCCATCGGAATGCACTACTTAAAGTCCTGCACGCAGCTTACGTGCCTGAGGAGATTACTGTCAACCAATTGGAAACCGTGGTTGGAAATGTTACTGCTAGCAATGGGCTAGGGTTTACCAATTCTGACTTGACAGCGGATGGCCGCAACCACAACAAAGCCTTGCACATAACCATGGAATGCAAAGGAGCTGTCCTTTCTCATGTGCTGGTGGACACAGGTTCTTCCCTGAATGTCTTACCGAAGAAGGCTCTGGTGAAGCTTGAATATGATGGATTGGCATTGAGACCCAGCAACCTGGTAGTAAGAGCCTTTGATGGTTCTAAGAGATCGGTGCTGGGAGAGATTGAGCTGCCCGTGACAATTGGCCCGCAGACCTTTAAAACTATCTTTTATGTGATGGACATTCAGCCCGCCTACAGCTGTTTGTTGGGTAGACCCTGGATTCACGCCGCCGGCGCAATAACGTCTACCCTTCACCAAAAGTTAAAATTTGAGTGGGAAGGTCAAGTTGTCACAATCTGTGGGGAAGAGGATATTTTCGTTAGCCATCTGGCTACCTACAAGTACATTGAGATGGATGGGGAGATCCATGAGACAATGAGCCAAGGTTTTGAAGCCTTGAATGTCAATGAAGCATCTGCTGTATCTGGTACTCCAATGTCATCTTACCAACAAGCCCGGAAGGTTGTTGAAGAAGGAACTGCCCTAGGCTGGGGCAAGGTCTTAGCTATGGAGGAGAAGAAGGACAAGTTTGGGTTGGGTTACAAACCAACTCAACATCAAGCAAGGGCTGCTGCAGAGCCTGGTTTTGTCAGTGGGGGGATGCTTACCCCTGATGCTATCAACTGTCTGGAAGACGAGCTGGAAGAGGAGCGCAATCTGGAGAATTGGATTCGTCCGAAGATCCCGGGGAGCAGTGTCTCGAACTGGTCTTCCCAGGAAATTATAAGTGTTACTCGAGCAGAGTAATTATTATTTCCTGTATTTTTATATAGCATGCATCCAAGTCTTGCATCTTGCCCAAGATGACAAGACTCATTTTGTAACCAGGGCCATCTGTACTTTTGTGCAAACAAGATTAAATTAATGAAATATCAGACATCTTTTTGCAAACGAGTCCTTTTCTTTTATGCTCACTGTTTTTCCATTTTTCTTTTTGTACAAAAATAAATGGCGGTGTTTTCAAAATGATAACTTCATTTCACTTTTTTCTAAAGCAAGATTAAAATCAATCACTAAAATGAACAACTTAACCCTTGCAGAGAGTGCCTTCCAGACAGCACCGACAACAGCACGGCTATGACATCGTATGACTTTGACAATCCAATCAATCAAGCTGATGAAGGGGTTGAAGAAGAATATGAGCTTCCTGAAGAGCTAGCCAGGTTGTTAAGACAGGAGGAAAAGGTTATTACTCCTCACCAGGAGGAGATTGAAGTGATCAATCTTGGTACGGAAGAAAATGTGAAAGAAGTTAAAATCGGGGCCTGCCTACAAGACTCAGTGAAGAGACAACTGATAGATCTGCTTCAAGAGTATGTTGATGTGTTTGCTTGGTCGTATCAAGATATGCCAGGGTTGGATACCGATATTGTTGTGCACAAGCTGCCTTTGAGGGAAGAATGCCCACCAGTTAAACAGAAACTGCGCCGAACTCGCCCAGACATGGCTATGAAAATCAAGGAAGAGGTACAAAAGCAATGGGACGCCGGGTTCCTTGCTGTGACTAGCTATCCGCCGTGGGTTGCTAACATAGTACCTGTGCCTAAGAAAGACGGCAAAGTAAGAATGTGTGTTGATTACCGGGATCTGAACAGAGCCAGCCCGAAGGATGACTTCCCATTACCTCACATTGATGTATTGGTGGATAACACGGCTCAATTCTCGGTATTCTCCTTCATGGATGGATTTTCAGGATATAATCAGATCAAGATGTCACCTGAAGACATGGAGAAGACAACATTCATTACACCTTGGGGCACTTTCTGTTACAAAGTGATGCCATTCGGACTAAAGAACGCTGGTGCAACATATCAACGGGCTATGGTGACATTATTCCACGATATGATCCATAAGGAAATCGAGTGTTATGTGGATGATATGATCGCCAAGTCCCTTACAGAGGAAGATCACCTGGTGAATCTGCTCAAATTATTCAAGCGTCTGAGGAAATACCAACTGAAGTTGAACCCCAACAAATGCACATTTGGGGTGCGGTCTGGTAAGCTGCTGGGCTTTATTGTAAGCGGAAAAGGGATTGAGGTTGACCCTGATAAAGTCAAAGCTATTCAAGAAATGCCTGCACCGAAAACTGAGAAAGAAGTTCGAGGGTTCTTAGGTCGATTGAACTACATCTCCCGGTTCATATCTCACCTCACAGCAACCTATGAACCTTTGTTTAAGTTGTTAAGAAAAGAACAAACGGTCAGGTGGAACGACGATTGCCAGAAGGCTTTTGACAAGATCAAAGAATACTTACAAGAACCTCCGATCCTTATGCCGCCAGTTGAAGGAAGACCTCTGATTATGTACTTGACAGTGTTAGAAGAGTCAATGGGGTGTGTGCTGGGCCAACATGACGAGTCTGGTCGAAAAGAGTATGCAATATACTACCTAAGCAAAAAGTTTACCGACTGTGAACAGCGTTATTCACTGCTCGAGAAAACTTGCTGTGCTTTAGCGTGGGCTGCTCGCCGACTGAGACAGTATATGCTGACCCACACTACCTTATTAATCTCAAAAATGGATCCAGTTAAGTACATTTTCGAGAAGCCAGCTCTTACCGGACGGGTTGCAAGATGGCAGATGATTCTCACAGAATATGACATACAGTACACATCTCAGAAAGCCATCAAGGGCAGTGTACTATCTGAATATCTTGCTGAGCAACCCATTGATGACTACCAGCCTATGAGGTTTGACTTCCCTGATGAAGACATCATGTTCATTAAAGCAAAAGATCACGAAGAGCCTATTCACACTGAAGGGCCCGACCCGGAGGAAGAATGGACTATGATGTTTGACGGGGCTGTTAACATGAATGGCCGTGGTGTTGGTGCAGTACTCGTTACACCTAAAGGAGTTCACATGCCTTTCTCGGCAAAACTCACTTTCAACTGCACTAACAACGAAGCTGAATACGAAGCTTGCATTATGGGTCTTGAGGAAGCCATTGACCTCAGGATCAAGACATTGACCGTATTCGGAGATTCAGCTTTGGTAGTCAATCAAACCAACGGAAAATGGTACACCCACCAAGATCATCTGATACCTTACAGGGATTATACGAGAAGGTTGCTGACTTTCTTCACAACAGTCAAGCTTGAGTATATCCCTCGAGACGAGAATCAGTTTGCGGATGCTCTTGCTACCATTTCATCCATGATCAAAGTTCAAGCTGCTAACTTTGTACCTCAGATTTCAGTGTCTAGACTTGATAGACCAGCATATGTATTTGCAGCGGATGTTGCAAAAGATGATAAGCCTTGGTTCCACGACATTAAGTGCTTCTTGGAGGATCAAACATACCCACCTGGGGCATCTTCCAATGATAAGAAGACTTTGAGAAGGCTCGCTGGTAGTTTCTTCCTGAATGCTGATGGGTCTTTATACAAGAGGAACTTTGACATGGTACTCCTCAGATGTGTTGACAAGACGGAAGCAGATTTGCTGATGCATGAAGTGCACGAAGGATCTTTTGGTACCCATGCAGGAGGGCATGCCATGGCTAAGAAATTGCTAAGATCAGGCTATTACTGGATCACAATGGATGCAGACTGTTGTGCTTATGCCAGAAAATGCCACAAATGCCAGATCTATGCAGATAAGGTGCATGTGCCTCCCAATCCTCTGAACATAATGTCTTCACCGTGGCCCTTTGCCATGTGGGGCATTGATATGATTGGCAAGATTGAGCCAACTGCTTCAAATGGTCACAGATTTATCCTGGTCGCCATCGACTATTTCACCAAGTGGGTTGAAGCAGCCTCATATGCAAACGTTACAAGACAAGTGGTAGCCCGATTCCTGAAGAGAGACATCATCTGTCGGTATGGAGTGCCCGAGCGGATCATTACTGATAATGGTTCCAATTTAAACAACAAAATGATGGCAGAGCTGTGCCGGGACTTCAAGATCCAACATCACAATTCTTCTCCTTACAGGCCAAAGATGAACGGCGCTGTTGAGGCAGCAAATAAGAATATCAAGAAGATTGTGCAAAAGATGGTAATCACCTACAAAGACTGGCACGAAATGCTACCATTTGCCTTGCATGGGTACCGCACATCAATCAGAACATCCACTGGGGCAACACCGTATCAGCTTGTATATGGTATGGAAGCAGTCCTGCCTGTTGAAGTTGAATTACCCTCCTTACGGGTATTGATGGATGTTAAACTGGGTGAAGCAGAATGGGTTCGGTCCCGATTCGAACAACTGAGTCTGATTGAAGAGAAAAGATTGGCTGCAATCTGTCATGGGCAGTTATATCAGAAAAGAATGAAGAAAGCCTTCGATCAGAAAGTCAGGCACCGAGAGTATCAAGTAGGAAATCTTGTGCTGAAAAGAATCCTCCCTCCTCATACAGACCACAGGGGCAAATGGACTCCGAACTACGAAGGACCATTTGTAGTAAAGAAAGTTTTCTCTGGTGGAGCACTGATGCTCAGCACCATGGATGGTGAAGATTTCCCGTCCCCTGTGAATTCAGATGCAGTTAAAAAATACTTCGCATAAAAATGACCCGCTGGACATAAAAACAGAATGTAAGTCCAGGCAAAAATAAGGCATCCCGGCGAGTCAAAAACAGAATAAAAGACTCGGGCAAAAGTAAGGGAAAATAAATGAAAAATGTACACCCGCTGAGTTGAAAAGCCGCATTGGACAGCTCAGGCAAAAATGGGTATCCCGATGGATTGAAAACCCGAAAGGGAGATCCATGCAAAATAAGGGAATAAGCGAACAACTGCATTCTGAATTCGTCTGTATCACCTACGACTTGTAAGTTCCAAAGGATCAAGCTTCAATCAGAATCAACTCTCTCCAGAAAGCAAGACGAGAAGAACGTCATTGTCATACGAGTCATAGCAGGAGAGGAAGCTCCTCAAAGCGTCGTCAACACCGCCAGCACTTTATTTCTCAATTTGTAACAATCTCCTCATTTCAGGAGATTCGTTTTCCTGACTGTATCTTGCCAATTCAGGGCACATGAATTAATAAAATCAGATTTTCGGTCATGTTTCGTTTTTACATTTACGTTTTGCAAAGAGTTGCCTGATATCTCTAAAAATACAATTGCATAAGTACAGATGCCTTTCTCTAAAAATAAAAACACATGTTTACAGGGAATATACTTACTCTCGAAAGTACTTATCTCCTATGACGGAATCCAGTAAGGGATACCTCGGGACCTTTTGTACGTTTCCTTACCTTTGCAGGATTGCAGGTATCCAGAACGCAACCTGGAGCATGCAGGTTACGTCTCAGCAAGTAGGCGAATCATTATCAACTCGGTCTGTCTTCAACATACAGCATCGAAGGTGCCCATATCCCCAGCGGAGCTGCCAAATCAGCAAACACTCAATCTCAGCATCCGAGATGCTCTATCCCCAGCTGAGTTGCTCCCCATTGCTCTCCCCAGCTGGGTTGCCTCTCACGCTTCCCCAGCCGAGTTGCCATTCTTCCTCAGCAGAATACAGAAATCAGGGAATCATCTCCCCATAGAGCTTCAAGCCTTTATTCAGAAGAGCAGCGCATGAAGAGATCACAACAGAGTACAGAAGCTTCTACAAACCCCAGCTGGGTCCCGTATTATAAGGATATGTCAATCGGTGGCATATATCCCCAAGCAGATACCTCATTAGATCTACCAGTGATCTCATCCCCAGCTGGGATGTCCATTTCAAGCAGATCGACCAGAGATCTTCGCGGCATTGGGATTCGAATCCCGGATCTGTGCCCCTTTGCATAGTCATGGCATCCGCATCATATTCACCCCCCAGAGCGTAGCATTCCGTCTAATACGGAGCATTACGGCAAAAAAAATCAAATACATAGCATAATCATAAGTCATGTTGTGAATTGAACGCTTGTGATTAGTAACCATTTATCAGGATACAGATTACTTTCCCCAAGAGTCCCCGTCAGAGCCCCAGCAAAAGCAGTTGCCCCACAATCACAAACACCAGTATATACACCTTTTGGCACCCGTCCGTGTCATCACTTCCCCGGTAAAGTCGCCTGAACACCCTTTACAAACAAACCACCCTCATTACAGATACGTCCTGACACCCGTCCGTGTCATATCACCAGCAGAAAGCCAAAGACATCCTCTTTGCACTCACATATACCTATACATACACTTTCTTGACACCCGTCCGTGTCATATCCCCATCGCAGTCGCTTACACCTTCATCACCCATATACTTGTTAATATTACACTTTTCTCTTTTGACACTCGTCCGTGTCACTCTCCCCGGCAGTTTAAACACTCATCTATATGTACTCACTACTCACGATACACTTATACAGATACTCGTCTGTATCTTGTATACACCATCACTTATCTCCCCACAGATTCGACAGTAGTCCTTGTTCTTTGTTAACCAGTTGGTACTCGTCCGTATCATCATCTCAGAACATTGCGTCTAATGTTTGTTTCTACATGATACTCGTCCGTATCATAGTCTTAAGGATGCTCGTCCGCATCTTTAATCCATACACCGTGTCAAACACTTGTGTCTTCTTGAATATAGATGCTCGTCCGTGTCTATTACTCCCCAGAAGAATCCTTTCAGATGCACCACTTGTCCGTGTTCTTAGTTAACCAGTTGATACTCGTCCGTATCATCATCTCTGAGCATGTGTTAGTTTGTTTCTACATGATACCCGTCCGTATCATAGTCTTAAGGATGCTCGTCCGCATCTTTAATCTATACACAATACCAAACACTTATACCTTTTGTTTCTTGGATGTAAACGCTCGTCCGTGTTTACTATCTCCCCAGTAGATTGCCAACAAATTTTCCTTTTTATCTAATACTCGTCCTGTGTTATGATAAACCTCGAGAGTAGCCGTCCCCTGCTGAGTGGTCGTCCTCCACTTCTTGATGGTCGTCCTCCATCATGCTCATCCGATGGCCGTCCCCATCGTTGATTTTAGCAGCCGTCCCCTGCTAGGTGGTCGTCCTCCACCTCTTGATGATCGTCCTTCATCACTTTATCCAATGGCCGTCCCCATTGTTGATTTTGGTTATCTGGCATTCGTCCTATGTCATGAGAAACCTCGAGAGCAGCCGTCCCCTGCTGAGTGGTCGTCCTCCACTTCTTGATGGTCGTCCTCCATCTTGCTCGTCCGATGGCCGTCCCCATCGTTGACCTCATCTATCCGATGGCCGTCCCCATCGTTGATATTTTCGGCAGCCATACCCTGCCAGGTGGTCGTCCTCCACCTTTGATGGCCGTCCCCATCATTTTTATACCCAACAGAGCAGCCGTCCCCTGCTAGGTGATCGTCCTTCACCTTTGATGGCCGTACCCCATCATCTGTTTATTTCATTTATTCTTTAACCCGATGGCCGTCCCCGTCGTGGTCCCTTTTTCCTTTTTAGCCCGATGGCCGTCCCCATCGTTGGTTACTTTACCTTTATGAACTTGATGGCCGTCCCCGTCATGTTTCGTTAATCCTCAGAAAGTTTTCAGTTTATCATGATGGCCGTCCCCATCATGATTTTATTTTCCCCAGCTAGTCGGCCGTCCCCGTCTTAGCTTTACTTGTTTTTCCCCAGCTAGTCGGCCGTCCCCGTCTTAGTTTTACCTTTTATCCCCAGCATGTCGGCCGTCCCCGTCATTGCTTTCCCAGCATGTCGGTCGTCCCCGTCATCGCTCTTTACCCAGCAGTTGTCCTCTGCTCGACGGTCGTCCTCCGTCGCCCACACTTTACAATATATTTTGTTTTGCTTTACAATCTATATCCCTTTTCTTCTTCATTCTGTGAGTGCAAATTTTGGACTGTCTTTGGTATTCAACCACAAGTTATCTTGTTCGCCTGTTAAGCCGTCGCTTACAACCTGCACAGCTAACTCATGTTTGAATAGGGGCAGCTGTAAACACCCCAAATTTGCCCTCACCCATTCACACCATGGCTTGTGATCATCTTCATATGCATAAATACAATCATATCATCTCACATCTCATTTTTTGATTCACTGCATAGCTTCTAAGGCATCTGCACCTAGGGTTTGTGATCTGAGCAATCCCAAAGCATCTTGAGCTATTCCAAAGACCACCAATCAACTCAAAGGGGTCCATGTGTGTTCTTACATCATATTCCATCTCCTCAAAGTCAAAAATGCAGAGGAATCACAAGAACTAGGGTTTGAGTGGATGCAGAGCCAGGTTGAACTACACAGTTGACTGAAAATTAGGGTTTTGGTTTCAGAGGCCATAACCCCAAATTTTTTGGTCATTCTTGTTTCCATTGGTCTCTATGTGGTATAGGGAGTATGCATATCAATTTTCATGAAGAAATTCCATGGGGAAGTCATCTGATCAAAAGTTGACTTTTCAGACAAGTCAGTGTAAAATCAGGGCATCTGAGGCCCCCAATGACCCAACCAATGGTTGATCTTCATCATTTTGAGTGTATATGATCTTTATTTGATCATGGAAGAAGGTTGAAGTTCATAGAAATCAAGAATTTAGGGTTTTTTGCAAATGTTGACTTTTTGGGCATAGTTGACTTTTCAAGAATGCATCATTTTAGGTCATTTTTCAAGCCTTGATTCATGATCCAAAAATGCTTCAAATGGAAAAACTTTGGTCATGAAAGTTGTAGATCTCATCTTTCCCTTTCCAAAAAGTACAAGAACATGATCTAATTCATCTTGGATCAAAAGTTATGGCAATGCAAAGTTGGCAAAAATCATTGTTTTTCAAGTTAGGCACCAAAGGGAAATCTTGCAAAGTCTTGAACCAAAGCCAAATGCAGCCTCTAATCCACTTCAAACCAGCATGTGAACATTCTCTAAGTTACAAAAATCAGAATTTGATCTAGTTTGCCTATGGTTTCATGTTTGGTTATGCAAAAGATCACATGTGAAACATAAGCTAACCAAGTTGCAAAAACTCATGATCACCTCTCACCAACTTGATGCATTGGCTGCTGAGCTTTGCTAGGCCTCTCCCTCACCTTTGCTGCGCCAGCCATGCCCTGTACTTGCCTAGACCTTGCCCATGCCCTATCTTACACAAAGTTGACCTTTTATGCAAAAGCAAACTTACCTATCATAGCAGGCCATGTCACATCACAAAACCAATCAGATTTGTTTATGTGTACAACTTGCAAGCTAAAGATATCACAAGCCAAGACTGAAACACACACATTCATCACATTGACAAAAACACTCCCAACTGCATAAGCTTTCGATTTCCTTCACACAGCAAGCAAACACTAAAACTCTCTTCACCATTCATCTCAACTCACTTCATAGACAAGAAACCATCCAGAGCACAAGCCTGAAACAGCCTGAAAACTCCATTACCATTCTTCACTCTCATTCTGCAGATTCATTCGAATCTCCTTCCATAAGCCACAAACAACCAAACAAACCTTGCAAAGCTTCTCTACACATCCTCTGGACCTCAAACCATCATCCACCATGGCCTGAATCCTCCAGAATCACCATAGCCATTGTTGACTGAGCTTGAAGCAGTTCCATTCGAATCTCCTTCTCCAGCCAACACAAACTCATTTTGAGCATTCAAGCATCTTTGGGGGATCGAGTGGAGTGGTTTGCACAAAGAAAGGTGGCCAGAAAGTCCTCAAGTGGAAAGCTTCAAATCTCAGGTAGCCTGAAATTTATTTTTCCAGAAATGATTTTTCTTGTTACAAACTTGTTCTATTTGTTTCACTGATCATTCTGGTACCATTGGTTTTGAAAATGGTTGTGATTTGAACATGTAATTGATCTCTGAAACTTGCGTGCCCTAAAATTTGTTTGTTTCGATTCATGCTTCTGGGGAAAAATAAATGTTGTTTATGATGGGGTTTTGATTCAGGGGATCATGGGGTTCATTTTGGTGTGTTTAGTTTTCATTTTTGATGCGTTTTGAGGAGGTTTGAAGATTTTCAGGTGGACAACCCACCGGAGAAGACGACCGGAGGTCTTCTCCGGCCGCCTGAAAATGTTTAGGGCATAATCCCTGTAATTAGTGCAGTTTGAATCTGGAGCGTAGGATCCTTTGACTCTGTTGACTACGCGCGCGTGTGGATGGCCCAGATTCACCATTAAACCCTAATCTTAATTAATTAGGTTAATTAATTCAATTAGTCAGGTTTGAATTATGACCACTGGATTTGGCGCGCGGTCAATGGTCCCTTCCCCAGCTTCAATCTCAGCCTTCCATTCTGTTGACTTCTTCATTTATTCAATTTTAATTCATTTTCTTTTTAAATAACTTGCATAATTTATTAAAAATAGCAAAAATGACTTAAAAATTATGAAACTTTTTTCTTTAAAGTTTTAATAATTTTTAAGACCCAAAAATATTTTCATTTTATTTTTATCATTAAAAAAGCATTTTTAAATATTTAAAAGATTATTTTTAATTGATTAATGGGAATTAATTAATTAAAAATACTTTTAGGTATTTAAAAATTACCAAAAAATTCATGAAATGTTCTAAGACATTTAGAAACATTGTCCAACCTTCAAACCAAATTTCTTTTTTGATCTTGATGCATTTTGAGAATTTTTCATTGAATTAAATCATTTTTTATGCATTATTTTGATCATGGATTCAAAAATTCATTTCTGCCTATTGGTGAAGGTTGAGACATTGATTCTTTTTGCTTTGTCTTGTGTTTAGCATGTATTTTCAAAGATAAAAAGGCCATGAATTGTTCTTGCATTTTCAAATTGTTTGGCATTTGTTTTGTTAAGAACCCTAAAAAACCCTAATAACTTAGAAAAAACATAACTTGAGTTTGGTTGAGAGTTGAGAGCTCCCCTTTGGGCAGTGGTTTATCATAAGTCTAGGGTTTCCTTGGGTACCATTTTCCATTTTTACTTTAGGGTTTTGCTTCTGTTTTTTGGTTTGTATTTGATGTTTGATCCATAAACCCTAATTTGGGCTTTCATTTGCATCCTTCTTGCATTCTCTTGCATAACATGACTTGTCTTTGCATTTTGTGCATTCTTGTGATTCATTTAACATCTTAAGACATGTATAAAGCATCTTTGATCATTGCATTACATATTTGTCATGTCATTTGTCTTGTATGATTCATAATTTTTCATGCTTGTTCATGCTCCTTAGCTTGCATCATTTGCATTCATAAGCTTGTATGAGCATCCCCATTGCTTTGCCTCATGTTTGCAGCACCTCATAACATCATAATCATCATCAACATGCTTCTGGTTTTGCTAAGCATCATACCATTTCATCTCACCTTGCTTTGCATTACATTTCTTGCTAACATTGCAGGTGGTAAGTAAACTTGAGAAGTGGATTTGCCTTCACTTCTCATAACTTTTCTTTCCATCTCTCTTGCATCCATTGCTGCATTCTTATTTGTGTTTGAGTTTGAGCTTGCTCATTCTTCTTCTTCCCACTTTCTTTCTTCAAGTGACTTGACTTCTTGAATGAAGCAAGTCACTTTGCTTCTCTTGATCCTGTTCATTTGCTTCCTGGTGGTTCTCTTTGAAGATTATTCTTGAAAACCTCACAAGCCTTAGGATCAACCAAGCATGATAATGAATTAGGGCTTTGATTAGTCTCCCCTCATAGTTTTCACCTTTGTGTCATCCTTTGTGTCTCACTCCTCATCTCATAATCAGGGACTAAACCCTAAAGGCTTTAAGACTTTGTGATTAAGCTTATGCCTGCATCCTTCTCTTAGGATGGAGTGTATAACTTTAATCCTAAGTATTAAACCCTTAAGGTGTTTAAATCTCTTAATCAATTCACTTAATAAATACCAAGACATCACACTTGTAACTTGGGCCTTGCATTAGGGTTCTAATTCTTCCTTAAGTGGTTAAGAAGGACTAACCCTAGTGTTAATGGACAAGTCCCCCTCAAGTTGTTTTACAAACCATAAAAAACACTTCATCATCATACCATTAAATAAAATCCACTTAATCAAAGGCTTGTTTTGTCATGGGTTTAATCCCTAATCATGGATTAAGTTGAGGAGTTTTTTTCTCAACTTAAACATTCTCATCTATTATCCTTCTTTTAGGATGGTGTAATGAGTCTGTTTAATCCTTGATTATGGCTTAACCTCATTACTCAACACTAAACAAAAACACCAAAAACATCTAAATAATCACAAGTAGGTTAATGATCTTAATCCTACACCGAAGGTGATTAAGTGTGAGAATCTGACTTCACACTTAAGGTATTCTCATTACCCCTAATCAGAGGGAAGATGTGATGAGTTTACTAACCCATTGGTTTAGGTTTAAGCTCATCATCTTATGGCAAACTCCAAAAAGAAATAAAAGACTGAAAATTCAAAAACAAACAATAACCGTCTCCTCCGGGATTCTTTTCTCATCATCTTCACTCACAATCGAGAACTTGCTTCTTCCGTCTAATGCAAGACAGTCAGCACCTGAGCCAGACAGGTCATACACTTGAGCATAGGCAAGTAAGCAGTTCACAAGTCAATTCACCTTTCAGTCTCTTTGGGTCGAACTACGGTGTTCTGACTTCCTCATTGCACGAGAGGATACGTAGGCATAACTTAACAGTTATCGAACAAAAGTCTCTGTATATCCCCCCTCCTTCCAGCTTTATTCTTTAGCCTCATTATCTTGAGCAATTCATTCTCATTCTTTCACTGACACATCATTTATACATGTTACACTTCACACTCTTTTACACTGACACCTGTACATTTTCTTCCAGCCTCCTTATACACAGATTGCACTGACACTACCCCTTTATAGCACAAATCTTTAAGCGTGGATCCCGTCGAGTACGGCGGACAATCTGGGTGCTAATACCTTCCCAGGTTGTAACCAACCCCCTTTCTCAGTCTCTCTGGTTCGCAAACCGTCTTATCCGTCTTTTTCTAGGCTTATGCAGCATTGCCTTTCCTCCGGGATAAAAATGCCTAGCTGGCGACTCTTTTCATCTCCAGTGAGTTCACGGCTGTGTGTTCTCACTGTTCCCTTCGCCGACCGTCCGCGTCTGTACCTTCAGATGACCCTGTGTCACTCGTCGGGAGCGACAGTATACTGCCATGACTTGGCACAGCAGAATTTGATAATTATTCATTTCACCTAGTGATACTTTGATATACCATTGGAACTTCAAATTCAACTTAGTTCAGCAGTCAGAAATTAACATCATTGTTCAATACACTTCTCCCCCTTGTTAGACATAAAATTTTGGGGCCAAACATTACAGAAACAGAAAAAAACATTCAGAATTACAATGCAGAACAGTCAATACATTTCCACCACAAACAGCTTCACTCAGACTCAGTATCCTCTGTATCCTCAGAATCAGCATCAGATGCATCAACATTCTCAGCAACCTCTTCCAACTCCAGTCTTTGAATTATGTCCTCAAGCTTCTTCTTCCTTTCATCCAGCTCTTTGCAAGTTGTCCTGAGCTCTGCAATCAGGGCTGCCTTTGATATAGGTGTCTTGACAGCAGATGTCCCAGCAGATGTGCCACCTGGTGCTTCAACATTTGCAGCATGATGACCTAGAAACAGTTTGTAATGAAAGGACAGTGGACTCTCCCTTTTACAGACAGAATCCTTGTCAGTAAGGATGCCTGGATATTGGTTGAGAATCACCCCACAAAGTAGTGATGGGAAGGCTATTGGAAGCTTGATGGCTGAGGTTCCTGCATGCTTTAGAGTCTGGTCAAACATATATGCCCCATAATCCAGCTTGGTTTGGGTGCCTACAACACAGATAAACCTCCCAAGCCCAGTAGCTATAGATGAGGTGTGGTTGGTTGGAACCCAATTGACTGTTCCAATTCTGTGCAGCATTGCATACTTCCTGGTTAACAAGCTGACTGAAAGTTTCCCTTTGACTGGCCATGTCTTGACTTGGTTAGCTGTGATTATTTTGCATACTTGATTGTCAGTCTTGCCAAGCTCATTTGGCCCATCTGTTTCTCTCCCCAGGTACTGATTTATCACCCTAGGAGAAAAATCTACACATCTTCCCCTGACATACACTTTCCTGAAATCCTCAGATTTCCCATCAGCACACCCTTCTTGTAAGTTAACTATGAATTCTTTTACCAGCAGTTCATAACAAGGAGAAAATTTGGAGACAGTCTTGAACAGTCCAGCATTGGAGATTAAATCAATTACCTCAGTGCATTCCAAGGCATTGCTACCTAGCTCTCGTTCCAGAGCCACCCTTCTCTGATAGACATATTTCCATTTGCTTACACTGGAGACATGGTGGAAGGACACATTATCCAGGGGTGCCTCAGGGACAGCAGTGGCAGTCCTAGGAGGTGCTGGCCTCTTTCTGGGTTGAGATGTTAGGACATCCTCCTCAACATCAGAATCAGATGGAGTTGTGGCCTTCCTCTTCTGTGTGCTGACCTTACTCCATTGCTTTGTAGGTCCAAAAGCAGTTTTGACCTTGTCCTTCTTGGGAGTTAATTGTCTTTTCTCAGGAGTTGCATAAGCAGCTGGCTTCTTATCCTTCCTAGCCCTAAGCCTCTTAGCTATGCTAGGATCAACAGATGCTATGATCTCTGTGTCAGAATCATCATCCACGTTTTCAACTGGTGAAGGTTGAGAAGCCTCATTCTCAGCAGCTTGATCATCAGTAGCTTGATCATTATCATTTGGGGCTTTGTCCTGGCCCTCAGTTGTTTCAACATTGCTTGGGACATCCTGTGGAGCAGGTATGTCTTCTTCAGCTTGATTGCTTGGGACATCTTGTGGAGTAGGCATACTGTTCAGGGGAACTGACACCCCAGGCACAACCCTTTGTTTTGCCAGGATCCTGGTTACAAGCTTTTTGATTGATGCGTCCACGTAAGCAGAAGCTTTGGGGGTACTGGAAGATGAAGGGGTTCCCTTACTTTTGCTGAAGACTGGCTCCTTGGGTCTTCTTGCATGGGGAGTCCTGGGCTTTTGAGCAATGGGAATGCTTCCTATGATCACATTTATAGGTGTAGCATCCATTGGTACTACAGATAATGGAGTGGCTTTCACTACGTCTTCTTGAATGAGACCCTCATCAATGGAGTTAGGGTTCTGATGTTGAGACATTTTTTCGATTGTAGTGGAAATGTGTAAAGGTTTGATAGATTTGGATGAGTTTAGAGTTTCAGTTGTAGCATGCAAAAGGTTCAGTGTTGCTAATGAGAATGTGAGAAGCTGAAAGCACGTTTGTACATATATAGAACCCGTTGCTATTGGAATTTTTAAAATTGGAATACAAACAGTTATTGGCCAGACTGGTGCTGCCATCTGGTGATCATGCCATACGATGTCATGAGACATGCTGGCACTTCTCCATAATTGCTATATGTCACATATGTAGATTCCCAATTTACCCCTTAGGTTTTCAAATTGGGTAGCATCCAAAGCCTTTGTAAATATGTCAGCTAATTGCAGCTCTGTGGCTACATGCTCCAATGTGATCACCTTCTACTCCACAAGGTCTCTGATGAAGTGATGTCTGATATCTATGTGCTTAGTCCTGCTGTGTTGGATAGGATTTTTGGAGATATTAATAGCACTTAAATTTTCACAGTACAATGTCATGACATCTTGTGTGACATTGTATTCTGTGAGCATTTGTTTCATCCATGCCAGCTGTGAACAACTGCTACCAGCTGCAATATATTCAGCTTCAGCAGTGGATAAGGACACACAATTCTGTTTCTTACTGAACCAAGAAATTAAATTGTTCCCTAGAAAGAAGCATCCTCCTGATGTACTCTTTCTATCATCAACACTTCCAGCCCATTCAGCATCACAAAACCCAGTGAGGATTGGTTCACAACCATGAGAGTACATTATGCCATAGTCACAAGTACCATTTACATATTTCAAGATCCTCTTAACCTGGTTTAGATGGCTCACTTTTGGTTCAGCTTGATACCTTGCACACACACCTACTGCAAAAGTTATATCTGGTCTGCTAGCTATAAGATATAGTAGACTTCCAATCATGCTTCTGTACAAGCTTTGGTCCACACTCTCACCTTTGTCATCCTTTTTCAGTTTTAAATGAGTGGGGGCAGGTGTTCTCTTGTGACTTGCATTATCCATCCCAAACTTCTTGACAGTGTTCTTTGCATACTTGCTTTGGGATATGAACATGGAGTCCTCCATCTGTTTGATTTGCAGTCCAAGGAAGTAAGTTAGTTCTCCCACTAGGCTCATTTCAAACTCAAACTCCATTTGAGTCACAAAATGTTTAACCATCCTGTCTGACATCCCACCAAACACTATGTCATCCACATATATCTGAGCAATCATAACCTTTCCCTCTTCATCCTTCACAAATAGGGTTTTGTCTATTCCTTCTTTCCTGTATCCATGTTTAATGAGAAAGGTGGTCAGTCTTTCATACCATGCTCTGGGAGCTTTCTTTAGACCATACAGAGCCTTCCTCAGCTTATATACATGGTCTGGACAGCTTGGATCAACAAATCCCTTTGGTTGCTCCACATATACTTCCTCATTAAGGTACCCATTTAGGAAGGCACTTTTAACATCCATCTAAAATAGTTTGAACTTTAGGATGCAAGCAATTCCTAGGAGTAGTCTGATGGATTCAAGTCTTGCTACTGGTGCAAAAGTTTCATCAAAATCTACCCCCTCAATTTGTGCATATCCTTGAGCCAGAAGCCTAGCCTTGTTTTTTGTAACTACTCCCTGCTCATTAGACTTGTTTTTGTACACCCACTTAGTGCCAATCACATTAATGTCATCAGGCCTAGGAACAAGATCCCATACTTCATTCCTTGTAAACTGGCCTAATTCTTCCTGCATAGCAGAGATTCAGTACTCATCATTCAGAGCTTCCTTGATGTTCTTAGGTTCTATCTTTGAAACAAAGCAGGAGCCCGAGATCATCTCTCTTGATCTAGTGATGACACCACTGTTGAGATCACCAATTATCAGTTCTTTAGGATGATCTTTCTGGATTCTGATGGAGGGAGGTTTGTTGGATTGCTCTGACCTTGCCTCAGTTAAAGTGAAGTCAAGATTATCACTTTCTATTTCAACTTCAGTTTAATTGTCAGCAGATGTTCCAACATCATCAGCAACATCTGTCTTTGCATAGGTATCATCAATAATCACATTTATTGACTCCATTATAACCTTGGTTCTGGAGTTAAATACTCTGTAAGCTCTGCTATTTATGGAGTATCCAAGAAATATCCCTTCATCACTCTTAGGGTCCATCTTCCTTCTTTGATCCCTATCAGCCAGAATGTAGCACTTACTTCCAAATACATGAAAGTACTTGACTGTAGGTTTTCTACCCTTCCAGACTTCATAGATGGTGGATAGAGTTCCCTTTCTTAGTGTGACTCTATTGTGGATGTAGCATGATGTGTTCATAGCTTCAGCCCAAAAATACAGGGGTAACTTCTTGGCATGAATCATAGCTCTAGCTGACTCCTGAATAGTTCTGTTTTTCCTTTCTACAATCCCATTCTGTTGAGGGGTGATGGGAGAAGAATACTCATGGTTGATCTCTTCTGAAGAACAGAAGTCTGAGAATTTTTGATTCTCAAACTCCTTTCCATGATCACTTCTTATTCTGACCACACAACTTGCTTTTTCTCTTTGGATCCTATGGCACAGATCTTTAAATACCTCAAACACATCAGACTTTTCTTTGATGAAGCTTATCCAGGTATATCTTGAGAAGTCATCAACAACCACATAGGTATATCTTTTTCCACCAAGACTCTCTACCTGCATTGGTCCCATAAGGTCCATGTGCAATAATTCCAAGACTTTGGAGGTTGTCAGATGTTGAAGCTTTGGGTGTGACATCTTGGTTTGCTTACCTATTTAAGTCTTGGGATCCCTCTTACAGCCTTCATAGATATGATCTTCTTTATTACTCTGAGATGGAGATGACCCAGTCTTTGATGCCACAGCTTCACTTCTTCTTCTTTGGCTAAGGAACAAGTAGATGTGAGGCTGAAATCTTGGGGTTCCCACATATAGCAGTTATCTTTTGATCTGGCTCCTCTCATGACCACTTTCTGCTCTTTATCAGAAACTATGCACTCAGCTTTGGTGAAGTTGACACTGTAACCTTGGTCACATAACTGACTTATGCTGATCAAGTTAGCAGTTAATCCTTTTACCAACAGCACACCATCTAGACTTGGTACACCTGAGCAGTCCAGGGTCCCAACTCCCTTGATTTCCCCCTTTGCTCCATCTCCAAAGGTTACATAGCTGGATGAGTGTGACTTTAAGTCTACCAGCAGATTCTTCAGTCCAGTCATGTGCCTTGAGCAGCCACTGTCAAAATACCAGTCTTCCTTAGCAGATACTCTGAGAGATGTGTGTGCTATAGAGGCAACAACCTGCTTGGACCATTTGTGCCTGTTGTGAGGTTTCCTTTGATGCATCTGCCCTGGGTAGTGTCCATCTCTAGAGTTCCAAGGTTGCATGGTGAACTTGTTCTTCTGCTTAGGCATGTACTGGTAGCTTTGATCAGTATAAAGTCTAGCTTTAGGTATCCAAATTTTCCTGGTGACCTCTGTCTTCTGCTTAGGAAGGTGCTGGGAACTCTGATTGGGGTATCCATGCAGTTTGTAGCAAAAAGGTTTGATATGACCAAACCTTCCACAGTGATGGCATCTCCATCTTTGATATTTCTTTTTCATCATGTTTTTCTCATGATGTCGAGACATCTGCTTGAACATCTTGTTTGACTTCATGGGATCTGGAGTTGTTTGGCTGGTGCTAGTCTCAGAGTTTTGAGCTTTATTAAATCTCAGCCCAGTCCTATCCCCTGAGTGCTTGTTGTTGTTGAGAATGGCATCCAGTGTGTTTGAGCCACTGTTCAGCATTCTGATATATTTTGACATATGCTCCATTTTGGAGTTGAGTAGGCTGACATCATTTTTCAAAGTGTCAATGATCTCTAGATG
The DNA here is from genome assembly GCA_963966055.1 of Lathyrus aphaca. Lineage (NCBI taxonomy): Eukaryota > Viridiplantae > Streptophyta > Magnoliopsida > Fabales > Fabaceae > Lathyrus > Lathyrus aphaca. Next base: position 731,730,049 of record OZ014519.1, on the reverse strand, counting down.
ACTTTCCTTTTCAGCCTTTAATTCCTCAATCTGCTTCTTCTGCTGTTTACTTTCCATACATACTTCAGTGCTCCTTTCACACAACATCCTATAAGATGTTTCAAGCTCTTCAAATGTCAGATCCTCATCACTGGATCCCCCTTCAGTTTCACATACTCCAGCTAGAGCAGTGATGTGCTTTGCAGACTCTTCTTCTGACTCACTACCTGAGTCTTCATCTGACCAGGACACAGAAAGACCTTTCTTTTGCTTCTTTAGATAGGTTGGGCATTCACTTCTAATGTGTCAATAACCTTCACATCCATGACATTGGATCCCTTTTCCTTGGTTAGCCTTCTCATCATAGTTTGACCTTCTATTAGAGTCATAAGATCTTTTATTCTCAGAGGTTGAGTTTCTTCCACTTGGTCTGGGCCTGTTGTCCATTCTTTTGAGAATTTTGTTAAATTGTCTCCCAAGCATAGCAATTGAATCTGATAAGTTGTCCTCAGAGCCTGCTTCATGACTTTCTTCTTCCTTATCAGTGTTTGAGACCAGGGCTATGCTTTTGTTTTTCTTCACAATAGTATCATTCATTCCCATCTCAAAGGTTTGAAGGGAACCAATGAGCTCCTCAACTTTCATTGTGTAGATGTCCTGAGCTTCTTCTATGGCAGTGACCTTCATGTCAAACCTCTTTGGCAGTGATCTGAGAATCTTCCTTACCAACTTTTCATCACTCATCTTCTCTCCCAAGGCACCAGAAGTATTAGAAATCTCCAGGATGTTCATGTAAAACTCATGAATGGTCTCATCTTCCTTCATCTTCAAGTTCTCAAACTTGGTGGTGAGAAGTTGAAGTCTTGACATCTTCACCTTTGATGTTCCTTCATGAGTAGTTTTGAGGGTGTCCCAAACATCCTTGGCTAGCTTATAGTGATGCACAAGCCTAAATATGTTCCTGTCAATGCCATTGAACAAGGCATTTAAGGCTTTGGAATTTCCAAGTGCTGACTCTTCTTCCTCCTTGCTCCACTCTTCTTCAGGCTTCATCACTTTTGCCCCATCCTTATTGTCTTTGACAGGGAGCTCCCATCCTTTGTTAACTGCTTTCCAAGCCCTGCTATCAAGAGATTTCAAGAATGCTACCATTCTTGGCTTCCAGTAATCATAGTTGGATCCATCCAAGATAGGTGGTCGATTCACAGATCCTACATCTCTGTCCATGTTCCCAAAATTTGCAGTCCCTAGATCTCACCCAGTTATACAGGCAGGGTGCCTGCTCTGATGCCAATTGAAATTCTGGGATCAGATATGTGATGTCGAACCAGATGTTTAGACACTGAAATCCTAAACAAAAATTAATGAGCTAGTAAATTAAATAACACAGGAAATTGTTAACCCAGTTCAGTGTATCTCCACACTTACATCTGGGGGCTACCAAGCCAGGAAGGAAATCCAATATAAGTAATATTAATTATGGAGTTAAACCAATCAGTTTAATCCTTCACTTAATATCTACCCAAGGCAATTTCTATCTAAGACTCTACTTAGATATGAGTACCTAATCACTCCCCCTCAATCACACAGTGATCTTTACAATGATTAATAAGTTTGAAGTCACACTTCAGACACACCATCTTGATCTTACTTAATAGTTTCAATCAAGACACAATTCACTTTTTGCTTAAAAGCTTATAAAGTGACTAACAATTAAAACCTGCTTAAAAAATAACTAGCTTCACTAACACCCTTGACAGTCTTCTTAAATTCGTGAGATTTTCTTGAGTGTTTCAGTTTCTTAAATAGATGCTTGGTTTGTGGGCTTTTTGCAAATTATCCAGACTTTGATAAATCCCACAGTCATCTCCTTGAATTAAGGTGAGTTAGTTTGTTATCTCCTTGAATCAAGGTGAGTTAGTTTTTCTGTTTCCTTTACACTGGAACCAGATAACTAAGCTTCCTAAAGAGGTGCCTTGGTGTGCTTATCCTTTTACAATTAATTCCAGATATTTACTCCTTATTTTAAGCACTTCTGTCACGCATCATTTAAGTCAGATAGCAGGTTTGCGATGTCACAACATCTGGTGTGACATCCTGATGTATTGAACTAAGTTCATCACTTATACTTTGTTTGTCAAAAATTCTGCCAATTTCTAACATCTACAGTCCCTCCCCTTGGCTGATCTTGTGCGCGCCAGTACATGGTAGTCATCATACACCTTCATTCCTAATCCGTATGATGTGAATACCCAGGGAAGAAGGTTGATCCAATGGCCCAGGTGGAGTCAACATTTGTTGACTATAGCTCCACCATACACCCTCTTGGACCTGCGTATTTGGGCCCAACCGATTGCTTTCCGCGCCCCCTTGTCAAGCCCATTGTGTTTTTTTAATTACAAGAGTTTATATTCTCACCTCCCTCTATTTTCCTTCTTTTTCTATTTTTATGTTTTAACACCATTTTGATTTAATTCATAAAAAATATTAAAAAGCTCAATAAAATTCCACAAAAATTACAATAGATTCCTAACTCAATTTAGAACTTCTCTACATTTTTACTTTCTGAATTTTGTCATTTTTCAATTTAATTTCGATTTTTCATTTAATTGCTTTTATAGTGAATTCTTTCATGAACACATAATTTTGTACATTTTATTTCTTCCACCTCCTATAACATTTTTGGCTCATTCGCTTTGCTATGATTAGAGGAAAAATAATAGAACCTAGAATATTTTTGGTATATTTTTTAGGTCATTTTATCCACTGTTTTGGTACTGTGATTTGTGTAAAATTATGATTGAACCCTAGATAAGTTTAAGTGACCATTTGACATAGTTAGACTTTGAATTTTTAGGAGCTTTTTTAACAAAATATTATAGTCAGGTTAGAGACCCTAGGGAATTAATTTCATATTTTTTCCAAGACTTTTGATATTTTTGTTATTTTAATTCATTCTCATCATATTGTTGCATATGCATTTTCATTTCATTTTACTAACAATTTTCCTTTTATGCAAGGTATTTTCCGAGGATTTTCTTATAGACTTGGATTATGTTTGTTATGCCTCGATTATTATGTCTTGTACTTGGTGATGTAACACTTGTATAGTTCCTATAATTAGGCTAGAAAAGATAAAACGAATCGATAGAAAACCAAAATCTCAAAAATAAATAAAGACTCGATCCAACGTCGAGTAAATTTTCAAATAAATAAATAAAGTTTCATGTGACTTTAGGATTCCTCGATTACCATCGTTCCACTCCATTACACCCAAAAGCAAGCCTTGTATGTTGCACACCATAAGTCGTGCGTCTCAGCACCACGCAATCGACCCACCCGATTCATCGTTTTATCCCATTTACGTTTCATACACGTTTTTACCCACCATGACTTAGGAGGACCATATTGTTCATTATTACTTTTTGTACTTGCATTTCTAGTATTATATCCTTAGGTAGATTTAATCTTTCAAACCTCACTAACCATAGGCCATCCTTAAACTCAACTAACTTAGGGTAAGTCTAGTTTCCCTTAGAGTTTTCCTTTTACAACTTGAGTCTCACTTCTCATCTTAAAAGAAAATCCAAAACACTTAATAAAGGAAAAGGTGTACAATACGCCACAAGCCTTAACCCATACGGGAAATGACTAGTGGAGGTCTCCTCCATTCTTCTAGGATGCTTTACAAACGTTCCATTGGGGGTGATCTTGGAAAGTATTCGCTCCTGTATCATAGTCTTTAGTGTTGTACATACAATAAACACAAATTCAAAACACTTCTTCTAAAAGATACAAACCAAGACACCACGTCTTCTCTTCTCATCTCATACTCTTTGCGGACGAACATGACTTGTCTCGACAGTTCAAACAGCGATACGGTAAACACCCTCGAGTCAGAGCCGGTAACACCTGAGCTAGAGCTATGGCAACGTCATCCTAAAAATCACAAACAAGTTCCCGCCTTAGTTAGACGAACTACGGCGACTCTGATCCTCATTTTCCCGATGAGGTACGTAGGCAGTGGGGTAGGGCCCATTCGAGCACAATCATTCTTTTTCCCTACATTTTCCGTTTTCTTTCCATTTCTCAATTCCATTTCTTTTCTCATTTCCATTCCATTCCAGATAGCCATTCTTTCATTCAAACATCATATTATTTCTCACCCTTTGAAACAGACTTACAAGCATGGATCCCGTCGGGTACGGCGGACGGATTGGGGTGCTAATACCCTCTCAATTCGTAACCGACTTCCGGACCCAAATCTTTGGTTCGCAAGGCCTCGTCCTTTTCCTTCTTCCTTAGGTTTGTGCAACATTACCTATCCCATTCCTTCGGGATAAAAATGTCTGGCTGGCGACTCTAACTTTTCTGCGCCACTTTCGCGTTTGTACTAGGATGAAAATCCTGGGAGCGACACCAATAAACCGAGAATTAAAATCCAAGATCACCTCTCGTCAACTGGAATCAGTGAGAGAATAAACAGAATCAGTTCAAAAAAAAATCTTCAGAAGCTTCATCACTCAGCATAAATCCAAAACTTCTAACTAAATCTTAACAACCTATAACTAACAGAATTAAATTGACTCAAAAATAAATCAGTAACAAATAAAAAACAAACTCTTTCAACGGATTTCTTCTAGAATCTTCACCTGAAGTTGTGCACAAGAGTTCCTCTGGTCTTGTATAAGAGGGGGCCCTCACTCTTCTGCGGTTTTTTTGAAAGGAGGATCTTCCATAAAGCTCATACAGCTTCATCGCAAACCATTTTCACCAATATTCTTATTCACCATCAGTTCATCAAAAACAAGTTTCCAAATTTCTTCATCTTCAAGACCAAAAATCATCACAAATCTTCATGGATTTTTCGGATTAAATTCATCACCTTCATTAATCGAAACAAAGTTCTGTGAATCTTCATCATGCATCCAAATCCCTCTCCCACTCTCCATCCTTCACTTTCATCAGAGTTAGAAATTACAGAAAGAATTCAAGGAAGAAGCAGGAAGTGAAGCTCAAACGAGAAATCGTGATTGTTGTGTAGATCGATTTCGTCCTGGGTGCTACATCCGCAAACAATTGTTGAAATCAGGTTTACAAATTCTAATATTAGGGCGTCAACCAAACAAGTTCGTCGTTAATATCGCAGCATCGGCAAAAGAACAGAAGCGTTCTCATCCTTTCGACGTCCTCCACACGACTTTGATTCACCAGGTATGCATCCGAATTCTCCTATAGACATAAGCGCTTGCTGTGTGAGATGTTTCTTCGTTCTTGATAGCGATTGCCGAATCCTTTCTTTCATCCTTTCGTTTGGATTTATTTGTTTTCGGAGTGGATCATTGAGGTAGGGCTAGGTTGTGGTTACTGTGAAGGAAGATTAGGGACGTCGGTTAGGTTAGGTTTCGTTGATGTTGCGGAAAGAGAGGAAGTCTCGTGGTGGCGCGGTCGTTTCCGTGGTGGTGCACGGCGGTAATTTCAGGAAGAAGAAGAAGTAGGCGACGAATTATGGTGAGGAAGGGAGAGAGGTGACAGCGGATGGGAGAAGAGGAGGCGCCGCGGTGAAGAAAGGAACCTAGGGTTCTTTTTTTTTCTTTTTTTCTGATGGCCTTTATTTGATTTGTTTTTTAACTCTAGTATTAATAATAATTGAAACGTTTAATGGAAATTCAAAAGATGTTATGGAGAGTAATGAGTTATTAAGAAGAGTATTATTGGAAATAAAACTCCACCATTATGCATATTAATCCCGTTTCTGATTTCCAAAGAATAAGATAGGATTAGGTTGTTTTTTGGAGTTCCAGCCATACCGGCGGTGACATGTGTCACTTTCTGGTAGGCTCTTCCCATGGCTGATCGGGTGCATGTCATCCATCGTAGTCACCGTGTTCTTGCGCTTAGGGTCCACCTGATGAGAATACCTTAGTAAGTCAACATGATCGAACGCTCCAGATTGAGTCAAGAGAGTTGACCAGACCTCACCGTATGCACCTTCATGAACCATGCGCTGATGGGCCTTGGGTGTTGTTATTCGCACCCCAATTTCCTAGGCCCATTTGGATTTTCAACTAATAATTACTGCTTTTTCACCCCACTCTTCCATTTCTTTTTTTTTTAATTTTTTTGTTTTCATACCTTTTAAATATTAATCCATAAAAAATATTAAAAAACATGATAAAATTCTTTAAGAATTATAGGAGCTTTCTAACTTATTTTAGAAATTTTCTTTGTTTTTTACTTTCTGATTTTAGTCATTTTTCGATTTTATTTCGATTTTCCATTTAATTGCTTTTCTATTGAATTCTCACATGAACACATAATTTTGTACATTTTATTTCTCCTACTTTCTGTAAGATTTTTGTCTCATTGTTTTTTCTATGGTTAGAGGACTAATAGTAGAACCTGGAATAATTTTTAGTTTATTATTTAGGTCATTTTATCCACTGTTTTGGTAGTGTTGTTGGTGCAAAATTGTGAATAGATCTTAGGTAGATTTAAGTGACCATTTGACATAGTTAGACTTTGAATTTTTAAGAGATTTTTTAACACAATATTATAGTCAGATTAGGGACCCTAAGGAATTAATTTCATATTTTTTCCAGGACTTTTACTATTTTTTTAGTGCATAGACTTTAGTCATTTTTTCATTGTAAATCCATCTAGTTTAGCTTAGGATTTTATGGTGCATTAGGACTTAGATTAATTAAGCTTGATCTTAGGATATTAGTAGGAATTAATATGGTTTAGCTACTGATTTTAGAATGTGGATATTAAGTAAGTCCCTTTATTTTTAGGACTTAGGCATAGAGATTGTGCAAGTTATGCTTACATGAGGTGTTTAACTTTATTTTTGTTTTATGCTTTAATATGCATTTTGAATTAATATTTCTTCATTTCATTTTTGTTTGTTGCTTTAACATTTGTATTCCACTTGTATAGGCTTCCCTTTTTTTAGAACCAACTTAACTTCCTTAGGAAGTAAGTTGAGTTCTAGTTCTTTTTATATTTCCTTTCTTCCTTAGGAATAGAAAAAAAAAACCTCACAAACCATTAGGATCCTTTTTTAATATAACTAAATTAGGATTGAGTCTTAGTCCCCTTAGTTTGCCCTATTTCCATTTTGAGTCTTTCTTTCTTATCTCATAAAGAAAATAATAAAATACTTAATAAAGGTTGAATGTTATCATACGACATGAGACGTTGTTGCGGAGTACTTATGCACGTCTCATTTCTGGGCGAGGTGTAGGTTATCTACCACGATGGATAAGTCTTAGTATGAGAATGTTCACAAATAATAAACTCAAAAACACTTCTCATAAAAGACATTAAACCAAGAAAACACGTCTTCTCTTCTCATCTCCCTACTCTTTACGGACGAATGCGACTTGCCTCGACAGTTCAAATAGCGATACGGTAAACACCCTCGAGTCAGAGCCGGTAACACCTGAGCTAGAGCTATGGCAACGTCATCCTAAAAAACATAAACAAATTTCCGCCTTAGTTAGACGAACTACGGCGACTCTGATCCTCATTTTCCCGATGAGGTACGTAGGCAGCGGGGTAGGGCCCGTTCGAGCACATTCTTTATTTTCCCATTCTTTCTTTTCGTTCTCTTTTTCCACTTCCATTTCTCATTTCAGTGCTAGTTAGCGGTTCTTTTATTCAGCAGCATCTTATTTCTCACCCTTTGAAACCGACTAACAAGCGTGGATCCCATCGGGTACGGCAGACGGATTGGGGTGCTAAGACCTTCCCAATTCGTAACCGACCTCCGGACCCAGATCTTTGGTTCGCAAGGCCTCGTCCTTTCCTTTTTCCTTAGGTTTGTGCAACATTACCTTTCCCATTCATTCGGGATAAAAATGTCTAGCTGGCGACTCTAACTTTTCCGCGCCACTTTCGCGTTTGTACTAGGATGAAAATCCCGGGAGCAACAACTGGCGACTCTGCTGGGGATCGAACCCAGAATCTATGGTTTCCCTTGTAGAGTCAATCCTAGCGCTTGTTTGTTTTATTTCTTTGGGTGTTTATTTGTTATTGTGTGCTTTAGTTTAGCTTTACTGTTTTCATTTACAGTTTTACTTTACAGCTTTACTTTACAACATTTATTTACCGCTTTTAGTATTTATTTTCCATGCATCATATTATACTGGACTGTCTGGCTGTGCTGGTTTTCATTTTTTCTGTGGGATGGGAGTTACTGTGAGATAAGCCAAACACCCGGCTTGAGTATACACCTAGGACTAGCGTGGTTTGGTATTGCTCCGCATGCTATTTCAGTATGATGTTGTGATATGAAACCACACCCAGATTGCGACCGTCTTGGGAATATTCTGTATGGGGATTTCCTCCATTTCAGGATAGGACCTCGATAGTTATGTGCATCTGGGGACCGATCATTGAGGACCTTAGTGGAAACATCCCTCTCCAGTGATGACAGTGGCAGACCACATTTGTTGGCAAAACTGTTTGTATGATGATAGCATTGTATCCCAAGGGCCGAATGTGCTATTGTTTCTCGATTCAGTGCTTGAAGTTGGGGACCTATGAGGGATGCTTGTTTTCCCAGACTCAGCGGAGGCCTCCCTGGTTAGTACATAATGCCAAACCGATTCCCTGATTTGGTTATGAGCCATTCCTCGGAAATGGTGAAAGTATTATTGCTCTTCGGCTTTGAGAGTTCGTGATGTTGACCCGGAGTAGCACACCCGTGAGATTGGAAGGGGTTTACAGGTTTCCAGGAACCTTAAAAACTTCCAACATACTCGCTTTGCCAGTTATCCAACATTTATGATCTGGTTCTATGGTTCTTTGGTTCTAAGATCCGGGGTTTCTATTCAGAGAGATTGTTATTGTGATTTCCATTGTGACTTTGTTATTACGAATGTTATTATGACACTCCACAAACACCCAGATCATTGCTCAATGGCCGCACCAGACACACACCATTGATCACCTGCCATGCATTCATAAGCATCATTCATAAAATTGCATTCTAACTCGCATGTCTATTCATTTGCAGGGACCTCGTCTCTCTACCTTGATTCCGTGGCCAGACTTACTTATTACAGATATGAAGCCTATCCAGAAGAACAATGTCTCTTATCATTTCTTAGATCCAAAGATTGACGTGATACATGGTAGGATTGCCTTGATCACTCCGAATCGAGTGGGAGAATTCAGAAAAGAGTATGGTTGTATTTTTAAGATGGTTCACAGGCTTTCCGATTCAGACCGAAGCGCTATCCATACTCTACTTCAGTTTTATGATCCTCCTTTGAGATGTTTTACATTTCCAGACTACCAGTTGGGGCCGACATTAGAAGAATTATCTCTTATTCTAGGAACACCCATCAAGGATCAGATTCCTTTCTACTCTGCCATGATAGAACCAGATGAACTCGAGATCTCTAAAGCTTATTTGAGTCGGGCTGTAGTGCAGAAGGGACTTGCCACAAAGGGAAAGTTGACCGGTTTTCACTTGAATTTTCTAGCGACCGTGGCTGAAGAGTATGCAACTGGTAACAAGTGGGAGACCGTTTATGCTATCATCGCCTTGAGTGTCTATGGTATCATCTTGTTTCCTAATGAAGATAAATTTATGGAAATCAACGCTATCCGTGTTTTCATGCAGCAGAATCCTGTACCTACCTTGTTGGGCGATTTTTATCACTCGGTCCACTACAAAAACGAGAAGAAACGAGGGGGCTTAGTACGATGTTGTTCTCAGATGGTGCACAATTGGTTTATGAGACGGTTGCCTACTACTGGTGCTTTTGTGACTATCGCATCTTCTGTGAACTAGGCTAAGAGGTTGATGGGGTTGAGAGTCAAAGACATAGTATGGATAAATCGCAGTTTACTGAAGAAAGACTTCATCTACAGTTATGGAAGCTATCCTAATGTGCCTCTCATCGGAGTAAGGGGATGCATCAACTACAATCCCGTTCTCCTTAAAAGACAATTGGGATACGCACTAGAGGACCCACCAATGGAGAGGGAAGTCAATGAATCCTTTTACTTTCTGGTGGAAAACAACACACTACTGGTAGAACAAGCTGCTGCTGCTTGGAGAAATATTTAGAAGCGAGGATTTGGTATTCTAGGACGAAGTAACAACCGGTTGTTTCCTCATTATGATGAATGGTTAAAGCGCAGGGTCGAGATCACTCTTCTTCCTTTTTCTCTAGAAGAACCATGGTATCCCGTGGTGGATGAACCAAGGACATCTATCAGCATCGAAGAGTTCGATAAGATGAAAGCAGAAAGAGACGAGTTGCTGAAACAGAATGACCAACTAAGCCGGGATCTTGCCAGGGCTGAGCATGCCAAGCTTAGGATTGAATGGAAAGCCAAGGAAGATGTTGAGAAGTATGCCGCTGCAGAAAAAAGGTTTGACGCCGATTCAGCTCAGTTTGCCAGGTTTGAAGTTGCTAACCGGAACTCTTCTAAAGAGCACATTAACACAAGGAGGTTACTTAATGAAAGGACTCAAATGCTGGAAGACATGAAGACAAGGCATGATGCCTATAAGGCCAGAAGAGAAGATCAAGATAAATTGCAAGTCGAAGACGGTGTTGATAAGTTGAGAAAGAAATATGAAGAGGTGGCCAGTACGTTGAAAGAGAAAGATGCAGAACTTGCTAAAGCACTGAAAGATGTTGACTACTACAAGCGTAAGATGATCTGCTTTCAGAAGAAACTGAAGTGGTTTGAAAATGAACCAATACCACTGAATGCATTGGTTGTAATGCCAGAGCATGAGTCAGATGTCAGTCCGGGCGATCAGAGGGAAGTCTGAAGATTGTAGTTTCCTTTAGTAGTTGTAAGACTATCATCAGGATTGTTGATGAAGTCTTTTTGATTGATTGTATTTCAATTATGTTTTCTGCTTCATGTACTCCAACAATGTTAGCCCATGATTAATGTTTTATTAATGCAATGGGGTCTCTCATCTATCAATTTGGATTAATTCAGTTTTACGGTCTCAACTATGTATCTTACACATCTGCAACACTCACACACCGACTATTATATTCTCAGCTCTGTATGGCACGTCTGTTGCACACACGCACCCTGTATCATCAGCACTGTTTATTTGTTTTGAAGCTAAGTCAGAGCGTTGTTTTCTATTTCAACTTTATAAAGTCGGAATCAAGGGAGGGGTTGCCTTAACAATAAATAGACATGCCATAAGCATTCATTTCATGCATATAATATTCTTGTGTTTTTGCAGGTTGTTCGGAGTTTCTAACTTATTCAACTGCAGGAAATATAGCTGGTCAACGCGTTCATCGATATCCGACTAAAAGAAACTGAGTAAGGATGGCTGAACGAATGCAGACTGATCTCAATGAGATCCGACAGAGGATGGATCAGTTCATGGAAATGATGACTGATAACGAGAAAATGTATCGATTATATTGCTAAGTTTCATTACCGTTTTATCGCATAATCATCGTTTTAACACCCGATTCCTCGAGTTTTTCTTACCATTTTGCAGGTACATCATATATGGAGCTAAATCATGAATTAAGAGCAAAAGGAACAAAAACAACCATAAAAAGATGAAGAAATGAAGAAACATGCAAAACCTGCATAATTTGTTGCACTCACGGTCGTCACCTAGGTGTCACGACCGTGACACCCCAAAAGAAGCAATCACGACCGTGATGACATTGTCACGACCGTGACACTTAAAATGCAAGGGACACGGACGTGAAGACCTTGTCACGACCGTGACAAGGGAAAAAGTAGGTTATTTGACTGAGACCACGTCAAAACATTACGTGAAGAAGGTCTGCCTATTTTTTAGCCACGTTCCTATATTTTCTCAGCTGCTTCAACAAGGCCCAATGCAACAAGTCCAAATTTCAGCCCATTAATTGTTCTATAAATAGCATAATTCAGTTGAACAATTTACAGAGCATTTTTTCTATCAATTTCCTGCGGAAGCTCTGCCGATTTATTTTACAACCCTTTTATTTCAGCATTATTTTCAGTATTCTATTTTCATTGTATCCAAACCCAACCTATAACAATTTCCAACATCAGGAAATTGTTATAAAAATTACTTGTTTCTAAACCTTCAGAATTTTATTTTATTTTCGATTTCCGCCAATTACTCCGAGCTTTCCGGTCTGTGGAAGAAGGAGTCTGCCATTTTATTGTTAACCAGGTTTTTATTATTTGCAATTCAATATTTATGTTGTTTATTTATTTTTCTGCCATGAATATTTTGTTTATTGTTTCTCTGCCTCTGTCTGGTTCAACAAAAATGAGTAGCTAATTACCTTAGGGCGGTATGTAGTTAAAACAAACTTAATCGGTAAAAATTAACCATAGGCTAAAAATAATTAATAACTTAACATCCTGGCTAATACTTTTTATTTAAAATCGACCTTTTCGTTACGAGAGTAAGGAAAGAGTATTAGGTTAGGTCAAGACCACGAGAGTGTGAGATTTTAACCAGATAGCTAAAGTTAGGCATTTAAATTAAACACAGCGAGAGCGCTTTAAAATAAATTAGAATTACTAAGTTTCCAAAAATTATCTCTAAACACTTATGGGCTAGCGAGAGCAGGCATAGGGCTTTAGGGGTAAGATCTGAGATAAGACCACGAGAGTGTGAGTTGAGGGTATTTAAACTGGTAACCTCTACAGAATAGTTTAAGTGAACACCTTTATAAGTCTAGGGTAGATTGACCCGCCTAAGTTAGTATAATTACATACCGACCGCCTTAGTATTATTTTATTAAAACTTAAATTTAATTTCGCCTTTAATCTTTAAAAACAACAAAAACATCGTGACAACCCTCCACCTTAGCTAAACTAGAAGTTCATCTAGCACTAAGTAACCATAGAGTCCCTGTGGATCGATAATCTTAAATATTACTTCGATAGGCTGTGCACTTGCAGTTAAGATACCGCTAGACACATAATTAGACACGTCTTTAGCCCATCAAATTTTTGGCGCCGTTGCCGGGGACCTTAATTTAGTTACTAGTGCACTTTAGGTAGCATTGTCTAGACTAAGGTATCAACTATTTAATTTATTTAATTTAATTTCCGAGTGTATGCCAAGTACTTGCTCTAAAGGCGAAGACTTGCAACCTCTAATCCCAAAATCGGAACGCTTCTTACACGTAAGAAGACGGATATTCGATTACGAACAAAATTTCAATATTCCAGATCTTCAATTAGATCCACCTAAACCAGTCGTAACATCAAAGGATGCAGAGATGGCTGAAGAACAGAATCACCCACTCAAGTATTACGCTAGTCCTTCGCAAGCTGAACCGCATTCAAGCATTGCCGCACCGGCTATCAACCGAAACGATTTCTAACTAAAACCTTCGTTGATATCAGCCGTGCAATAAAATCAATTCTCCGGAAATCCTACCGAGGATCCGAACCTTCATCTTTCGATCTTTGTGCAATACGCAGATACCGTAAAAGCCAATGGAGTTACCCAAGAAGCTATTAGACTACGTTTGTTTCCTTTTTCACTTCGAGACAGAGCAAGAGCTTGGCTTCAATCTCTTCCTTCGAACTCAGTAACTACGTGGGAGGAACTAAAGAGAGTTTTCTTGACCAGATATTTTCCACCTAGTAAGACAGCTATGCTGAGAGCTCAGATCAACGAATTTAAGCAAAGGGAAAACGAATCACTATTCGAAGCTTGGGAACGCTATAAGGATTTGCTGAGACTTTGTCCACATCACGGATTAGTAGAATGGATGGTCATCCATACCTTCTATAATGGACTCTTGTACAATACAAGAATGACAATTGACGCTGCCGCAGGCGGTGCATTGATGGACAAAGAATATAATGATGCTTATGCACTTATCGAAAGTATGGCTCAAAACCATTACCAATAGGGAAGCGAGAGAGTCGCAATTGAGAAACCAACAAAAGGAGGTATGTACGAAGTGAGTAGTATGGACCAAGTCAATGCAAAGTTTGACCAACTAAGCCAAAAGATCGACAACTTGGCCATAACACCAACAGCCACCGTGGCTGCAGTAACACCTAACTGTGAGTTATGTGGAGTTCCGGGACACGAAGTTTCTGATTGTCAACTATTGACAGGAATTCCCACAGATCAAGTGAATTATGCTCAAGGAAACCCATACTCAAACACATACAACCCAGGTTGGAAGAATCATCCGAACTTCTCCTATAAGAATAACAATGCTTTATACGCACCAGGTCAAGCACCAGCTACACCACCAGGATATCAAAAGACTGCTCCTAATGTCCCTAGAAAATCGAACCTTGAGTTGATGATGGAGAACTTTATAGCTAACCAATCTCAAACAAACAAGGACTTCTTAAACCAAAACATTCACACTAGTGAGCAGATTAAGCAATTAGTGAGCAAAGTAGATGCATTAGCTACACATAACAAAATGCTTGAAACTCAGATTTCACAAGTAGCTCAACAACAAGCACCTACCGCTGCACCAGCTGGAGTATTCCCTGGACAACCTCAACCTAATCCGAAAGGACATGCCAATGCCGTAATATTAAGAAGTGGCAAGGAACTTGACGGACCTACCGATCCAAGACTTAACAATCCAGCCATGTACCAAAAACCGGATAAACCGACTGAAGTGGTGAACGATCCAGAAGAAAAGGAAGATGATAATCGAGAGGCAGTGGAGAAAGAAAAGCCTTATGTGCCTCCACCAGCCTATAAACCACCAATTCCGTACCCTCAGAGATTAACCAATTCCAAGACGACGGGTCAATTTAAGAAATTTGTAGAACTTCTGAAACAGTTGAATATTACCATTCCGTTTACAGAAGCAATCACTCAAATACCCTCGTATGCTAAGTTTTTAAAAGAAATCTTATCTAATAAGAAAAAGATAGAGGATAACGGAACAGTTACACTTACTGCTGAGTGTAGCGCCATAATTCAGAATAATATGCCTCCTAAGCTAAAAGATCCAGGAAGTTTCTCTATACCCTGTGTAATAGGAAAATTCGTCATTGACAAAGATCTATGCGATTTAGGAGCCAGTATCAGTGTTATGCCCCTAACGATTTGCAAAAGGCTAGACATGGGAGACCTAAGACCAACTAAAATGTGTGTTCAACTAGCCGATCGCTCAGTTAAATATCCTGTAGGCATACTAGAAAACGTCCCAGTACGTATAGGACAATTCTACATCCCTACTGATTTTATAATCATGGACATCTCTGAAGACTCCACTACACCTATCATACTAGGAAGACCATTCTTAGCTACCTCCGGAGATATAATAGACGTAAAAAGAGGAAAGCTAACCTTTGAAGTAGGTGAAGAGAAAGTTGAATTTATTTTAACACAATTCTTACAATCACCAGCTATAGAGGATACCTGCTATCTATTGGACGTAATTGACGAATGTGTAAGAGAAATGGAACTGAAAGAAACTACCTATTCTGAAATAATGAAAATTCAAATCCCTCCGATTTTCGAAGACGATAATTGGCGTGCACCGTATCAAGACGATAGTCTAAGAGAAAGTTTAGCACTTACACCGGATCCCATGCCAAGTAAAGATAAACCTACATTAGGATTAAAAACATTACCTAATAACCTAAGGTACGAATTCTTAGACATTGAATGTAAAAGACCAGTTATAATAAATTCCAGTTTAGGCACTATAGAAACAAAGAAACTTTTAGATGTCTTGAAGAAATATCCAACTGCATTAGGATATAACATATCTGATCTCAAAGGAATATGCCCTTCAATCTGTATGCATCGTATTCTGCTAGAAGAAGATTGCAAACCCTCCAGAGAATCTCAAAGAAGAATTAACCCAATCCTTAGCACTGTTGTGAAAGAAGAAGTTAAGAAACTACTAGATGCCGGAATAATATATCCAATCTCTGATAGTAAATGGGTTAGTCTAGTACATGTAGTGCCAAAGAAAGGAGGTATCACTGTTGTGAAAAACGCTCAAGGCGAATCGATATCGCAAAGAGTAGTGACGAGACATAGAGTGTGCATAGATTATCGTAAACTAAACAAAGCCACTCGAAAAGATCATTTCCCACTACCTTTTATAGATCAAATGTTAGAACGATTAGCCAAGCATTCATACTTCTGTTATCTTGACGGTTACTCGGGATTTTTCCAAATTCCTATCCATCCAGATGATCAAGAGAAGACTACATTCACATGCCCATATGGAACGTTCGCTTATAGACGAATGCCCTTTGGATTATGCAACGCTCCTGCAACCTTTCAAAGATGTATGATGTCAATCTTCGCAGATTTTATAGACAACATCATGGAAGTGTTCATGGACGACTTCTCTGTATGCGGGAAAAGTTTTGAAGGATGCCTATCAAACTTAGAAATGGTGTTAGAAAGATGTGTAAAAGTAAACCTCGTGCTTAACTGGGAAAAATGTCATTTTATGGTCAGAGAAGGAATCGTATTAGGTCACGTTATATCCGACAAGGGAATTGAAGTAGATAAAGCTAAGATAGAAGTCATAAAAGATCTTCAACCCCCTAAAACCATTCGAGAAATACGAAGCTTTTTAGGACACGCCGGTTTTTACCGACGATTCATCAAAGATTTCTCGAAAATCACTAAACCTCTTACTGGTTTATTAATGAAAGATGCTGAGTTCATATTCAATGAAGATTGTCTTAAAGCATTCGAAACTCTAAAAACAGCCCTCATCACCGCACCAATCATGCAACCCCCTGACTGGAGATTACCTTTCGAAATCATGTGCGATGCGAGTGACTATGCTGTAGGCGCAGTTCTAGGCCAGAGGAAGGAAAAGAAACTTCATGCGATTTACTATGCCAGTAGAACCTTAGATTCTGCTCAGATGAACTACGCCACTACTGAAAAAGAATTGTTAGCAGTCGTCTTTGCGCTTGACAAATTCCGTTCTTACCTAGTATGAGCGAAAATAATCGTTTACACAGACCATGCTGCTATCCGATATCTATTAACTAAGAAAGATGCTAAATCGAGACTTTTGAGATGGATTTTACTTTTACAAGAATTTGATCTCGAAATAAAAGATAAGAAAGGTACTGAAAACGTCGTAGCGGACCATTTATCTAGAATAGAAGGTATTAAACCTGAACAAGTGCCGATTAACGATGATTTTCCGTATGAACATCTGATAGCACAAATAGGAAGCGACCCAGTTCAGTTAGACTTAAATGAACCAGAACCCATGGAAACAATCCAGACAACAGTAGGACTGCCATGGTACGCTGACATTGTCAACTACCTAGCTGTAGGAGCTCTTCCACCTGATTTAACCTATCAGCAGAAAAAGAAATTCTTTCACAATCTAAAACATTACTATTGGGATGAACCATTATTGTTCAAAAGAGGACCCGATGGAATCTTTCGTCGATGTATTCCCGAAGAAGAAATAGAAGATGTCATTGCTCAATGTCATTCATCTCCTTATGGTGGACATGCAAGCACTTCCAAGACTTGTGCAAAAATCTTGCAAGCCGGCCTATTCTGGCCTAATCTATGGAAAGATGTCCACATCGCTGTTATAAATTGCGATCGGTGTCAACGCACCGACAATATTTCAAGAAGAGATGAAATGCCTCAAAAAGGAATTTTAGAAGTAGAAATCTTTGACGTCTGGGGAATAGATTTCATGGGACCATTCCCATCATCTTTCGGTAACAATTACATACTCGTAGTTGTTGATTATGTTTCGAAATGGATTGAAGCTATAGCTTCTCCTACAAACGATACACGAGTAGTAATAAAGCTTTTCAAAAATATAATCTTTCCCAGATTTGGTGTGCCTAGACTCGTCATAAGTGACGGTGGCTCGCACTTCATTTCAAAAATCTTTGACAAATTACTATCTAAGTATGGAGTAAGACACCGTGTGGCAACACCATATCACCCACAAACAAGTGGACAAGTCGAAGTCTCAAACAGAGAAATCAAACAAATCTTAGAAAAGACTGTCGCCATATCTCGGAAAGATTGGTCATCTAAACTTAATGAAGCTTTATGGGCTTATAGGACCGCTTACAAGACACCCATAGGTACTACACCTTTCAAATTAGTTTATGGAAAATCTTGTCACCTCCCGGTAGAACTAGAACACAAAGCCTATTGGGCGATCAAAACTCTCAATATAAACTATAATGCTGCAGGAGAAAAGCGAATCCTAGACATTAACGAATTAGAAGAATTAAGGCTAGATGCTTATGAGAATGCTAAGATATATAAAGAAAGAACTAAGCGATGGCATGATAAACGCCTATCTAGGAAAGAATTTAGTGTGGGAGACGTTGTACTCCTTTTTAACTCAAGACTTAGGCTCTTTCCTGGAAAATTAAAATCTAGATGGTCAGGACCCTTTGAAATAACTAGTGTTCCCGAGTGGAGCAATAGAAATTAAGGGTAGGAATAGTGAACCATTCATAGTAAATGGACAACGTTTAAAACATTATCATAAAGTTGAAAATAGAGATTATGCAAATAATCTAAGGCTTTTAGAGTTGTCCACTAATTCCCCTGATTAATCTAAACCTAAGCATTACGTCAGGCTTTTGACGATAAAAACAGCGCTTAGTGGGAGGCAACTCATTTACTCATTTAATTATTTAAATCATTCTCTTTATCATTCTATTATTTTTGTTATTTATCATTTTACTATTTATTTATTTATTTTGTCATTTTATAGCTTTATTTCATTATTACTATTATTGCCTTTAAATTATGCATTTCATTTCCTTATTTTTCTTTATTTTAATCTTAAATCACTTTTACAGATTTTCTAAAAGTCTTTTCCACTTTCCTTCTCCCCCTGATTTGTTTCCTCCATATTTGCACTAACCATGGCTAACCAAACGATAAACCTTATGGAAACCAAATTTAGAGGTAGGAACCAAAGAATGAAATTTGAAGAGTTATCACAGAGGCAAATGGATTTGACCCTGTATCCGGATGATCTGACTATGGAAACCCTAGGTATACATGATAGCATCCTGTACTTGTTTAACCGACTTGGATGGGAGAATGCACTGATTCAACATAAGTTTGTGACTTACCGCGAGCTCACCCTTGAGTTCCTTAGCTCCTTAGTTTACCTACCTGAGCGCGGTTTTGGATTCAGGAAAGGATTTATCAGTTTCCGCCTATTTGGAATAGAATATGACTTTAACCATAAAGAACTAGCTGACTTATTAGGATTCCCTAGTGGACCCTTTGCTTTTACTACCACACAGGTAGAATTGATGGACATTGAGCTAGATTTCTTTTGGGGAACTTTAACCGGAAACTACCACCCTGAACCAAATAGCATGAACAATGATGAAATCCATAACCCAGCTCTCCGTTACTTCCATAAGATCCTTGCCCACACCTTCTTTGGAAAAGAAGAAAACATTACCGGAGTTTCTAAAGATGAGATATTCATTATGTCATGTTTCACTAATGGACAACCTGTTAATGGTGTACCTTTCATGATGCAAACCTTCACCCGAATCCAAGAAGAACCTGAATTACCTATATTAGTAGGAGGTCTTGTAACCATGATTGCTGATGCCTTAGGACTTAGATACCAATTGCACAGGTGCAACCGTTTAGGTACCATCCGTCCTATGAATCTTAACTTTTGCTTTAATCGCCATATCATAAGGAATTTAGGACATCCACCTTTCGAGTACCTAATCCGGAATGAGGTAGTAACCCTGTTCACACTGCCAAACCATGCTAGAGTAAGTGTTCACAATAAGGATAACTGGCTTTATGAGTTAACCCCACCTGATTATCCATCTACTCCTGAAACACCTCATGCTTACAAGATAAAAGATGATATAATGACCGATGTCAAAACTGACCCTGAGACACCTCCTGGTTACCATGACATTGACCACACTGACGAAGTTATTGAACCCCCTGAAGTGAATCAAGGAGATTATGCTAACAACTTACAGAATATCATGAACACTCTTGAAGCTTACCAAACTGATATAAATTCATTCAAGGATGAAATTAAGAGCATACGATTGGACATTATAGGTTTGACTGACATAACCTGTGAACAATTCTATCACTTGAACTCCGCAATCGAAGATTTGAAGAAACACTTTTGAAAATGCTATAAGTGATCTAGTTTATTTTTCTCATTGTTTTCGTTTCTAGTTAGATTTACTTTTCGCAAACAATTTCATACCGTATTTTCATTTATGTAATTTCATTTCAATTACCATATGCAATGCACTTCTAGTTTGCAAATTTTTCCATTTTAATCAATTTATATATTTTCATTCTATGTACTGTTATGCTTGAATTTATTCATATTCTATAAAAATCTCTCGTGCAGTGCAAATATACAAGTGCTATATTGAAAATATTTATTATATGGTGTTTAAATGTAATATTGAGTGAGAAGTGAAAAGAATAAATTATTATAAAGTATATGAAGCGTAAGAGATAGTGTTTTCTGGAAATTATTCAACGAAACAAACTCTCACGGTCGTCACTCCCTCCTAACGATCGTGACGTGCTAATTTAGCGTGTCACGACCGTCATCTCCCTGTCACGACCGTGACAACCCTAAATATAGGATTCGTGAGAAACAGAACTGTTTCTTTTCGAAACCTCTTCTTCTTCTCCCTCCATAACTTCCAAAAACCACCCATTTTCTCAACCAACTTCCGTAACCTCCCATTACCAAATTAAAACTCATTAACCTCCCCATTATCACCACACCTATCACATTCTCACCTTCCATTATTTATCCGAACCATTATTTCTCTCATTTTATCACTTTTTCACAAAAATCCAAAATCCTCTTCTCTCACTATAGTTCTTGCATGCAATGGATGCTATTCAATTCAGAGAGGGTGATGCTGGAGAAACCCAGAGAGAAAGATTTATCCGATTCCAGAACCGTGGTGTGCAACCTACGCGTTATATCGACACTGAATGTTTGAGAGAGCTCGGAATGCTCAACAGTGTCAAGAACCTGCTTAAGAAGGTTAATCTGTGGGTTCTATGCAGTCAGCCTCAACCCACATTCGAGTTGCTGACACTGGAGTTCCTAAGCTCGTTCTGTTACATCACCGGTACCGGTTCTCAGAGTCATCTTACCGGCGTTGCTAAATTCAGATTGTTTGGCCGGGAGTTTGAACTTTCGCAAACAAGGATAGCCGAGTGTCGCTCCCACCAGATGAAGCCGGGTCAAATGGGGTACAGACGCGAACGGTCGGCGAAAGAAATGAGATGTGAGAACACACAGGAGTGAACTCAGAAAGACAAGAGTCGCCAGCTAGGCATTTTTATCCCGGAGGAAAGGTAATGCTGCATAGACCTAGAAAGAGATGGATAAGACGGTTGCGGACCAGAGAGACTGAGAAAGGGGGTTGGTTACAACCTGGGAAGGTATTAGCACCCAGATTGTCCGTCGTACTCGACGGGATCCACGCTTAAAAGATTTGTGTTTTAAAGGGGTAGTGTCAGTGCAATTTGTGTATAAAATAGCTGGAAAAGGATGTACAAGTGTCAATGTAAAAGAAGTGAAGTGTGATATATACAGTGTCAGTGTAAGAACTGGAATATGATGCTCAAGATCATGAGGCTAAAAGAATAAAGCTGGAAGAGGGGGAATATACAAAGACTTTTGTTCGATAACTGTTAAGTTATGCCTACGTATCCTCTCGTGCAATGAGGAAGTCAGAACACCGTAGTTCGACCCAAAGAGACTGAAAGATGAATTGACTTGTGAACTGCTTACTTGCCTATGCTCAAGTGTATGACCTGTCTGGCTCAGGTGCAAACTGTCTTGCATTAGACGGAAGAAGCAAATTCTCGTTTATGAGTGAATGAGATGAGGAAAGAATCCCGAAGGAGACGATTATTGTTTGTTTTTGTGTTTTCAGTCTTTTATTGCTTTTGAAGGTTTGTCATAAGTTAATGAGCTTAAGCCTAAACCAATGGGTTAGTAAACTCATCACATCCTCCCTCTGATTAGGGGTAATGAGAATACCTTAAGTGTGAAGTCAGCATCTCACACTTAACCACCCTGATGTAGGATTAAGATCATTAACCTACTTGTGATTATTAAGATGTTTTTTGTTGTTTTTGTTTAGTGTTAAGTAATGAGATTAAGCCATAATCAGGGATTAAACAGACTCATTACACCATCCTAATAGAAGGATAATAGATGAGAATGTTTAAGCTGAGGAAAGCTCCTCAACTTAATCCATGATTAGGGATTAAACCCATGACAAAACAAGCCTTTGATTAAGTGGATTTTATTTAATGATAAGATGATGAAGTGATTTTTAGGGTTTGTAAGACAACTTGAGGGGGACTTGTCCATTAACACTAGGGTTAGTCCTTCTTAACCAATTAAGGAAGAATTAGAACCCTAATGCAAGGCCCAAGTTACAAGCTTGATGTCTTGATGATTATTAGATGAATTGATTAAAGGATTTAAACACATTAAGGTTTTAACACTTAGGATTAAAGTTATACACTCCATCCTAATAGAAGGATGCAGGCATAAGCTTAATCACAAAGCCTTAAAACCTTTAGGGTTTAGTCCCTGATTATAAGGTGAGAAGAGAAGACTCAAGGAGACACAAAGGTAAAAACTAAGTGGGGAGACTAATCAAAACCCTAATCATTGTCATGCTTGGTTGTTCCTAAGGTTTGTGAGGTTACAAGAGAAATCTTCAATGGAACCACCAGGAAGCAGATGAAAGGATCAGGAGAAGCAAAGTAACTTGCTTCATTGAAGAAGACAAGTCACTTGAGGAAAGTGTAAGAAGAAGAAGAATGAGCAAGCCCAATCTCAAACACAAACAAAAATGCAGCAAGGGTGCATGAAAGAGATGAAAAGATATTATGAGAAGTGAAGGCAAATTCACTTCTCAAACAACTTACCACCTGAAATGTTAGTGAAAGAAAAGAAATACAATGCAAAATGAGATGAAATGGCATGATGAAAATCAAAACCAGAAGCACATTCATGATGATAATGATGCTATGAGATGATGCAAACATGAAACAAAACATGGGGATGATCATATAAGCTCATGGATGCAAATGAAGCAAGTTAAGACACATGAACATACATGAAAAGTTATGAAATGCAAATGGCATACAACATGGCAAATGCAAGATGCAATGATCAAACATGCTTTCAATATGTCTTAAGATGTCAAATGAATCAAATGGATGCACAAAATGTCATGGCAAGTCAAAGTATGAATGCAAATGCAAGATGGATGCATATGGAAGCCTAAATTAGGGTTTATGATCAAAGCACCAAACAAAAACCAAAATCAGAAGCAAACATCAAGATAAAAAATTGAAAATGCACTCAAAGGATCCCTAATCCTATACTAACTCACTGCCCAAAGGAGAAGTTCCAACTCTTAACCTAATTCAAGTTATGATTTTCCTAAGTTTTCTAGGGTTTTAGGGTTCCTTAACAAGAAAAATGCCAAACAAATGGAAAATGTAAGATCAATTCATGCCAAATTAATCTCACTTACTACATGCTAAACACAATGCAATGCAAAAAGAATCAAGGTCCAACTCTCAATGGTTAGGCAGAAATGATTTTTGGAAGTTTGGATCAAAATAATGCATTAAAATGATTTTAATTCCATGAAAAATTCTCAAAAGACATCAAGATCAAAAACGAAATTTGGTTTGAGGGTTGGACAATGTTTCTAAATGTTTTTAAAGGTTTCATGAATTTTTTGGTGATTTTTAAATACCTAAAAGTATTTTTAATTAATTAATTCTCATTAATTGATTAAAAATAAACTTTTAAATATTTAAAAATATTTTTTGTATGCTAAAAATAAAAATAAAAATATTTTTGGTTTCTGAAATTAAATAAAAGTTTGTACAAAAATTTTCAGAATTTTTAAATTGATTTTGCTATTTTAAATAAAATGAAGAAAGAAATACAAAATAAATGAAATAAAAATTAAAGAAAATGAAAAGTAATTACAATGGACGGATCAGATTGAAACTGGGGAGAGGGCTGTTGACTGCGCGCGCAATCCAAAGGCCCACATTCAAACTTCCTAATTTCTGATTTAAATTAATTAAAATGAATTAATTAAGTTAATTAAAGGTTAGGGTTTCTAATGACAAATCTCAGCCCTCCAAACACGCGCCAGTCTTCCCTAGTCAACGCATCCAACGCTCAGCATTCAAACTACACTAAACACAGGGATTAAACCCTAATTATTTTCAGGTGGCCGGAGGAGACCTCCGGTCATCTTCTCCGGTGGGAACCCCACCTGAAAATCCCTAAAATCCTCAAAACCTTACTAAAATGAAATCTAAAAGAACAGAAATCATGCCCACATCCTCCTGAATCAAAACCCTAACACAAAACTCATTTATTCTTCCTCAATCAACTGAATCGAAACAAAACAATTTTTAGGGTAAAAGTTTCAGAAACAAATTAAACTCTCATTTCTTCACCATTTTCAAAACTAAGAACATCAGAGTGATCAGTGAATCATGAAGAACATCTTAGGAATTTAAAAATCCATTTCTGGAAAAAATGTTCATGAAGCTACCTGAGTTTGAAGCTTTTCAGTCTGGCACTTTCTGACCTCCTCTCTTGTGCAAACCCACTCCTGTGACCTCCCTGATGAAGCCTTGATGCTTAGAAAGAGTTTGTGTTGGCTGGTTTGGAAGTTTGAACAAGTTCT
This sequence comes from Lathyrus aphaca, assembly GCA_963966055.1. Taxonomy (NCBI): domain Eukaryota; kingdom Viridiplantae; phylum Streptophyta; class Magnoliopsida; order Fabales; family Fabaceae; genus Lathyrus; species Lathyrus aphaca. Next base: position 731,705,368 of record OZ014519.1, on the reverse strand, counting down.
GTTCAAGCTCAGGTGAGAATCGTGTTTGTGATTCTTTGAGTTTCAGGTTGCTTTGAAGGGTGCTTTGTGATCAGGGAGAGGTGTTGAGAAGGTTTATGAAGTTTGTTTATGAGTTTGTGGGCTGTGTTGTGTGTTTCGAATGCTTTTGCTCAATGGAGTGAAAATGAGAATATGGTGTGATGGCTGGTTTCAGGCTGGCCTCTTGTGTGGTTTGGCTTGCAATTGATTTGTATAAACAATGCTCATTGGTCAGAAGATGTGACATGTCCTTTTGTGATAGGTATGGTTGCTTTTGCAAATTGTCAACTTTTGTGTAAGAGAAGCATGGGTCAATCTCTAGCCAAGTACAAGGTGGGTGTGCTGCGCAGCATGGTGAGGGAAAAGGCTAGGGTTGATCAACAAAGTAGCTAGCAAGTGGATGAGAAGTTATCATGTGTTTTGCAACTTGGTTCACTTTTGGTTCCTTTGAGATTTCATGAATTTCAATGCATCAAAATGTCAAGTTCCTTAGGCCAATTCTGATCTTTGAATGTTGTGTGATGTTTGTGCAAAGGTTTGACATCAATTAGAAGTCACAAATTGCCTTGGTACAAGAATTTGCAAGTTTTCCCATTTGGTGCATAACTTGAAATTTAGTGATTTTTGCCAACTTTGATGAGCCATAACTTTTGATCCAAAATGAATTAGGTCATGTTCTTGTACTTTTTGAAAAGGGAAAGATCTATTCTACAACTTTCATGACCAAAGTTTTTCCATTTGAAGCTTTCTTGAATCAAAAAGTGAGGGTTGAAAAAGTTGCATAAAATGACATTTTCATTAAAAGTCAAATTTGCCCAAAAAGTCAACTTTGCAAAAGACTTGAAATTCTTCAATTTTGTGAACTTACAACTTCTTCCATGATCAAATAAAGATCATATACAATCAAAATGATGAAGAATGCCCTTTGGTTGGGTCATTGGGAGCCTCAGATGCCCTGATTTTACACTGACTTGTTCAGAAAGTCAACTCTTGATCAGATGACTTCCCCATGGAATTGCTTCATGAAAATTGATATGCATACTCCCTATACCATATAGAGCCCAATAGAAACAAGAATGACCAAAAAATTTGGAGTTATGGTGTCTGAAACCAAAACCCTAATTTTAGGTCAACTGTGCAGTCAAACCTGGCTCTGCTTCCACACCAATCCCAGTTCTTGTGATTCTTTGGCATTCTTGACAATGAGAGGATATAATATGATGTTTGAACACACATGGACCCCTTTGAAGTGATTGGTGGCCTTTGGAGTGGCTCAAGAAGCTCTTGGATTGCTCAAATCACAAACCCTAGATGCAGATGACTTTGAGTCTATGCAGTGAATCAAAAAATGGGATATGAGATGGTATGATTGAGTTTATGCATATGAAAAGATCACAAGCCATGGTGTGAATGGGTGAGGGCAAATTTGGGGTGCTTACAGCTGCCCCTATTCAAACATGAGTTAGCTGTGCAGGATGTAAGCAGCGGCTTATCAGGCCAACAAGATAACTTGTGGTTGAATACCAAAGACAGTCCAAAATTTGCACTCACAGAATGAAGAAGAAAAGGGATATAGATTGCAAAGGGAAATAAAGTATATTGTAAAGTATAGGCGATGGAGGACGACCGTCGAGCAGAGGATGACTGCTGCGTAAAGAGCAATGACGGGGACGACCTACATGCTGGGAAAAGTGCGGGAAGTAAAGCAATGACGGGGATGGCCGACATGCTGGGGATAAAAGGAATTATGATGGGGACGGCCATCAAGTAAAGCTACAAGATTCTCTGGCGATTAATGAAAAATGATGGGGACGGCCATCAAGTTCATAAAGCAAAGTAACCAACGATGGGGACGGCCATCGGGCTAAAAAGAAAAGGGACCACGACGGGGACGGCCATCGGGTTAAAGAATAAATGAAATAAACAGATGATGAGGTACGGTCATCAAAGGTGAAGGACGATCACCTAGCAGGGGACGGCTGCTCTGTAAGGGTTAAGATGAGGGACGGTCATCTAAGGTGGAGGACGACCACCAGGCAGGGTACGGCTGCCGAAAATATCGCGACATAGGACGAATGCCGGATAAAAGGTCAACGATGGGGACGGCCATCGGATGAGCATGATGGAGGACGACCATCAAGAGGTGGAGGACGACCACCTAGCAGGGGACGGCTGCTCTCAAGGTTTATCATGACGTAGGACGAACGTCAGATAACCAAAATCAACAATGGGGACGGCCATTGGATAAAATGATGAAGGACGATCATCAAGAGGTGGAGGACTGTCGCTCCCGGGATTTTCATCCTAGTACAAACGCGAAAGTGGCGCGGAAAGGTTAGAGTCGCCAGCCAGACATTTTTATCCCGAAAGAATGGGAAAGGTAATGTTGCACAAACCTAAGGAAGAAGGAAAAGGACGAGGCCTTGCGAACCAAAGATCGGGGTTCGGGAGTCGGTTACGACCTGGGAAGGTATTAGCACCCCAGATCGTCCGTCGTACCCGACGGGATCCACGCTTGCTTGCTTTATTCAATGGGTGAGAAAATATAACTGCTGCTGAATAAACCCGCTAACTGGAAACTGGAAAATGAAATAAGAAAGGGAACTGGAAAAAAGAGAATGAGAATAAAAGGGGAAATGTAGGGAAAATAAAGATTGTGCTCGAACGGGCCCTACCCCGCTGCCTACGTACCTCATCGGGATAATGAGGATCAGAGTCGACGTAGTTCGCCTAACCTAGGCGGGAACTATTTGTTTGTGTTTTTTACAGCTGGAACTGCGTATGTCTATGCTCAGGTGTTGCAGGCTCGTCTGGTACGAGTGCGTTAACCGTCTTGCATGTGTGACAAGTCGTCGCGAGTTCGCGTTGTGAGTGAATGAGATGAGAAAAAGAAGTTCCCGCAGGATAGTCGGTTATTGTTTGTTTTTGTCTTTTATGAGTTTTGTATGAATTTGGCACAAGGAAGTGAATTCAAACTCGTTTCCATGGAATGTACACTTGACTCTACATTCCAAGATGGAATAATAGAACAAGCATACCCAGCAAGGAGAATTTATCCAAGACTGGTTTCCTAGGATTAGGGTTTAAGTTCACTGGCTTGTTGAACTTTATTAAGTGTTTTTGTTGCTTTTGTGAAGAAGTGTCTTTTAAGTTTTTCTTTGTGAACAACTCCTTGATGAGACTTGTGCATCATGATAGTCAAGCTTACACCACTCCAAGATGGAATGAATGCAAGTGCTTCATGGAATAAGGCTATACACAAGGAATCATTTCATTTATTTGTTAAGTGTTTTTGGATTTTGTTTGAGATGAGAAAGAGAATGACTCAAATTGCAAAAGGGACAAAAACTAAGGGGGACTAAGACACAACCCTAAGTTATTTATATTTACAAAGGGAGATCCTAATGGTTAGTGAGGTATTCTAATCCTAAAGATAAAAAGGCAAAGAAAGAAAGAAAAAGGATGCAACTTACTTCCTAAGGAAGATAAGTTGGTCCTAACAAAAGGGAATCCTACCAAACACAAATATGGAAGGGAAAATGAGTAGAATGCATAAAAGAAATGCATAAAAAATAAAGGATAAAGTGAAGTAAACTTACCTCAATCTTCCCCACTACAAAACAAATGGTTAGTGTGCATTTTATATTAAAAAGAATAAAGCAAACACACATTGATTAAATCCTAATTAAACTTGGACCTAAACTAGACCCTATTCTACTCCTAAAGGACCTAAAGCTAATGCAATGCAAAATCCAGCAACTATTTACAGCACTCAAATACACAATCAGCTATGAAATGCAATATACAATGCAACAGCTTTTTACAGTGCCTATACGTATGCAAAAACAGGTGTTAAAAGTCATAAACAGCATGAATTTACAACAAACAGCATGCATTTTACAGCCCCTATGCAAAACAACAGCTATGAAAAGCAAAATCCAGAATTGATTATTTTCATTTTTTAATGCACAAACTCAATTAAAGATACACTAAACACATCACAAGCATGCATTTAACATGGATCAACATATACCAATGCAAGAACATGAACATTATGGAATGATTATACAAGCATGCATCATGTGGATTATGCAACAAGTAATGCAAAAATGAATCACCTAAACATGACATTTGAACATGGTGATTATTGATTATGAACATACAATATAATGCTTCAACAAACACACTATACTTCATACAAAATTCAGAATTGAATTGATGCAATGCTATGATAAAGTATGCAACAAAATGCAACCAAATGCACATACATACATGATTATGCCAAATGCAACATACATCAAGAATGAAATGCAAAATGATTTAATGCAATGCAAACATGTAAAAACAAAATGCAACATGATTATTATGTGTCAAATAATGTACAAACATGGTAACAACATGCAAGAATATCAAGGCATGCACAAAGAACACAAAAACCGCATAAAACGCAACATAAACGGAATCGTGTCGAAACGACTCGAAATGGAGGAACTAGCTACTGGAAATGGATCCAAAAATTCCCTAAAATCACTACCTAAACAAGTATGAACATTAAAGGCACTAGGACTTAGGGCTAAGCAATCAAAGAAACCAAAAACACAAAAATCCACAGCGTTAACCGGTTAACCATATAGGTTAACCGGTTAACAGACCCAAAACAGAAGCAATTTGGCCAAAACACGCACACGTTAACCGGTTAACCACATGCGTTAACCGGTTAACCCTGAACAGAATTGAAAAAAGCTTTTAAAAAAAGTGCTTTTGGCCACAAACTCACTTCTTGACAATCCTAACAAACCTAGGAACATGCTAACACTAATTTCGACTTATTCGGAGCTTATTTACACATGCTAACACCTACATCTATTAACACCTTAATTTCTAAATCAACAAAAATCACAAAAATGCAAACAACACATAATCGAACGGAATTAATTCAAGCAAAGCGAAAAGCACTTAAAGAATGCCGAAACGGCGAGATGAAGAGAATAACTTAAAGAAGAAGTGATTAAGATCACCAACCTACGAAGCGGAGGATTGCTTCGGTAATTGTTGCAATAATCGAAGCTTGAATCGAAGAGAAAACCGAAAACCGAAAACCGCAAAATAAATGCGTTCTTGAGCTTGAATCTTCGTGTGCTTCCGATAAGTCGATAATCTTCACAAAATTCAGTAGCTTCTTCTTCTATGATCCACAATTAATGGAGGTTGAGGCTTAAGCTTCAAGATCTTCAAGTTTCAATGTGAAACTTGAAGAGCTTATGTGAAAAAGCTATGGTGAACGGGAGAGGAAAAGTGAAAGAGAAAAAGTGCTTCTCAAAGAGTGAAAAATTGGAAAATGGTGTCCCCTTTTGGTTTGGATGAAAATGGCTTAAATAGAGACTAGGCTAGGAGCTAGGTTTGGGTTTGGGGCCCAAAAATTAGGCTTGGGATCCAAAATTAGGTTTGGTAGTTAGTTAGGGTTAGGGTTGGAAAAGAGAATATTCCTTGGAATATTCCTTGGAATATTCCTTGGAATATTCCTTGGAATACTCTAGAAGATGGTGGAAGGTGGTGGAAGTTTCCAAGGGAAATGGAGTGGAATTGGAGTGGAAAAATGAGGTGGAAAGAATGAAAGGAAGTGTGGAAAGAAAATGGAAGGAAAAGTGGAGGGAAATGCAAAACCAACTAACTTTTCAAATGATTTTTCTTTGATTTTTTTCATGATTCCTCCATCGTTTCTTGATCAAATTTGAACCATAGGATAATTGTAACCCTAATTTCACGATCTCGATCTTAAAAGTCCGGAGTCGACCCTTTTTACCTAGCCCGATTGCCTTTTCTCCAATTTCTCGATTTTCTGTCGTCCGGCCAATCGAACCCCTTCCAAAAATGAATTTGTGGACGAGATTTGAACCCTAGGCACTTGACATCATATATAAGTCAAAGAAATCCACTTCAACTCAAAAATTTATGTAGAAGCCCTGTAGAAATGAAACCCTAATTCGGCTCTTTTCCCTCAAGAAGTATTGCACTGCTTGCCTCCTTCAATCAAACCAAAACTTTCCATGACTTGTGGCTTCAAGTGAAGACTTGTGGGATATTGTGAACCCTTTGCACAAGGTTGAGAAGCTTTGTGGCCCTTCGGTAGCCTCTTCATAACTTTCGGTTGCTCCGATCATTGATCACATACCCACGCCTCGGCTATGCTATATATGATGCAATGTTTTTGGTTATTTTTATGAATCCATATATGCAAAATGCTATGCCAAATGTTGGGGAAATGAGAGGGCAAATTTTGAGGTATTACAGCTGCCCCTATTCAATCATCTGCAGGCCTGAACGAATAATTGCGAGGGCTTTTAGACGTTCAAGGTATGGAGTGATTGAATACTCGAATAAAACCTGAAAATTTGCACCCCGAGGGTAATGGAAATGCCATCTGCCCATTTATTTATTTATGATTTTTCTGATTTGTTTTGACCTCTGAATAGGTAGCGGAGATAAAACCAGGTGGAATAGAATCAATGCAATCACTGCAACTGCTGAATGAACCGAAACCACAAGGAGGGTGCTTGTTGGCGAAACAAGACTTAACGCAACATCAACCGATTTGCGACTCAAATAAGATCAACCGATCTAACATGGAAATGGTATCAACCGATCCATAACCAAGAAAAACGAGAATGTAATATCATCCGATTTACAACTCGAAGAGAAATGATATCAACCGATTCATGACTCAGATAAGATCAACCGATCTAACATGGAGATGGTATCAACCGATCCATAACCAAGAAAAACGAGAATGTAATATCATCCGATTTACAACTCGAAGAGAAATGACATCAACCGATTCATGACTCAAATAAGATCAACCGATCTAACATGGAGATGGTATCAACCGATCCATAACCAAGAAAAACGAGAATGTAATATCATCCGATTTACAACTCGAAGAGACATGACATCAACCGATTCATAACTCAAATAAGATCAACCGATCTAACATGGAGATGGTATCAACCGATCCATAACCAAGAAAAACGAGAATGTAATATCATCCGATTTACAACTCGAAGAGAAATGACATCAACCGATTCATGACTCAAATAAGATCAACCGACCTAACATGGAGATGGTATCAACCGATCCATAACCAAGAAAAACGAGAATGTAATATCATCCGATTTACAACTCGAAGAGAAATGACATCAACCGATTCATGACTCAAATAAGATCAACCGACCTAACATGGAGATGGTATCGACCGATCCATAACCAAGAAAAACGAGAATGTAATATCATCCGATTTACAACTCAAAGAGAAATGATATCAACCGATTCATGACTCAAATAAGATCAACCGACCTAACATGGAGATGGTATCAACCGATCCATAACCAAGAAAAACGAGAATGTAATATCATCCGATTTACAACTCAAAGAGAAATGATATCAACCGATTCATGACTCAAATAAGATCAACCGACCTAACATGGAGATGGTATCAACCGATCCATAACCAAGAAAAACGAGAATGTAATATCATCCGATTTACAACTCAAAGAGAAATGATATCAACCGATTCATGACTCAAATAAGATCAACCGACCTAACATGGAGATGGTATCAACCGATCCATAACCAAGAAAAACGAGAATGTAATATCATCCGATTTACAACTCAAAGAGAAATGATATCAACCGATTCATGACTCAAATAAGATCAACCGATCTAACAGAAATGGTATCAACCGATCCATTATCTTTGCACTGAGACGAGACCATTGTACTTAAATGGAGACTCGAAAGAAACGGGATCGTTGTACTTAAACGAGAGCCCAAGACGCGACCGTTGTACTGAAACGGAGACGCAAAAAAATGAGACTGTTGTACTGAAACAAGACTCAAAGACGAGGCCATTGTACTTAAATGGAGACTCGAAAGGAACGGGATCGTTGTACTTAAACGAGAGCCCAAGACGCGACCATTGTACTGAAACGGAGACGCAAAAAAAATGAGACTGTTGTACTGAAACAAGACTCAATAACGAGACCATTGTACTTAAATGGAGACTCGAAAGGAACGGGATCGTTGTACTTAAACGAGAGCCCAAGACGCGACCATTGTACTGAAACGGAGACGCGAAAAAAATGAGACTGTTGTACTGAAACAAGACTCAATAACGAGACCATTGTACTTAAATGGAGACTCGAAAGGAACGGGATCGTTGTACTTAAACGAGAGCCCAAGACGCGACCATTGTACTGAAACGGAGACGCGAAAAAATGGGATTGTTATACTGAAACAAGACTCAACTGGGGATAACAACAAGACTTGGTAGAAGCATCCATCCTGGGAAATGAAGTTGAATTCCGCGGAGAACATATCAATCTGATGGGAGATATAACAGGTCTCATGTAATATACCTCAAAACTGGCCCATGCTGGTATGCATATGTTTGGATTTATGGCGTAATGCTCCATGATGATGGAGATGCTACGCTTTGGAGGATGCAAATGTAATGATGATTATGCGTATGCAAATGCAAAGAGATCTCCTGATAATGAGACTGCAGGCATCCCAGATGGTTTGACCGGGAGGAACATATGATCACTGCATTGATCTGGTTGATCCTTGTGAGGAGGAAACAACTCTGCGGGGAAAGTTATTAATAATACACTGGCTCCGAACAGCCGCCACTGCCAAAAATAAATTGGACTTTGAGATTGGAGTGCCAAGACCCTGCTGGAGGTGGACCATTTTGAACTCTGGTGGGGAACCAAAGGCATGATACTGCTGAGGAAGCAACTGCTGGGGAGGCAAAACACTCCTTATACTACTGAGAATTGCCCCTGTCTGAAGGGAAACTTCTGCTTGGGGACGACACCCACTCTCTGCTATCTTGCTGGGTGAAATTTCACTTTCCACATGGCTGGGGATGACGGGTGATATCAATGATAAAGCTTCCTGCTGAAGATAAAAGCTCAAGCTGCCACTTGCTGGGGATAAGAGATAAATCCTCTCATGTTGGGAATGAGAGATGTAAGGCGTTTCATGCTGAGAGACGATGATCCTTCTTCTCAAGAAGTAACTTTCCATGAGACTTGCTAAGGAACCTTGATCCGCAGATGAAACAACTCTTGCAGTACTGTGCCGACGCTGGCCTTGCCCCTAGCCCTGGGTTGATAGGTTGTCAACTAATCATGAATGAACAATGGTTCTTTGCAATTTTTAACTCACCTCAGAATAAGGTCCATCGGAAGAAAATGTCTCAAGAGGATTTTACAGAAAACATGACATATAAAATGCCTCAATGTCTTCAAACTCTTGGAGAGATTCGTCGGATCTCGAAATAACTGCCCCAGATTGCATGGTTTGTGCGAGAATTGGCCTCGCAAGGATTCATGAAAAGCCTCATATCACTGTGAGATATTCTGCCCCAGTATATTGAACTCCGGATAGGTGCTTTTGATAAACCGTCTTCGGGAGAGAGTAACTTCTAGTGTTCTTGGGGTGGCCTGCCCCAGTACGAGCCTGGAAGTGATCACCTCTGAATGACTGCTTTGAAGAAAACACCTAGATCAACTGTTCTTTGAGAGATTGGATCTCGAAGTAATTGCCCCGGTTTGGCTAAAATTTGAATGCATGCATCAGACTAATGGCTCTTTGAGAGATCTGAATCTCGAAGTGATTGCCCCAGCTTGGCTGAATTTTGAAGAGATTGCTCGACATGATTGCCCCAGATTAGTTGGCTCTTACCAGGAATGTTGGGAAAGTCCCTACTCGATGGAGTTTTCTTAAAAAGTGAACCTCGACAGATTGTCCTTCGGAAGTTTCAGACTTCTCAACTTGGCAAGATTAAGCTTCTGGACTGAGATTTCATATGTAAACTTTTATGATGCCAAACAAATGTATGTAAGCAGAAAATGTTTATTCTAAGAATGAAAATTCTAATGCAACACACGTGTTAATCTTGAAGTTTTATTGTAAAAAGATGTCACCAACCTTTGTGAGTGAATCACTAGTTAAGATACGACATTAAAATTTTTTTTTTAATAGAAAGCATGCACATGCAACACCAACAAAGATCTTTCAACACCACTCATAGGAGTCAGGAACGCGGTCTCATGGTAGTACGCTATCAAAAATAACCCTGTTTCAGTTAGGACTTTTGAGGGTTGTATCGTGGCCTGGTTCACGGTTATAGAAACAAAGGATATAGGCTCGAAGTTTATTTGTGCCCACCCATCTTCGTGATGTTCTCCATTCCTATTTTCAGCTAACTTTCACAAGCGTTCACCTCTCAAAAAGGGTTTTGTGATGGTTAAAGAACCAATTACACTAACGGTTTAAGCACCAATCAAGTTGTTGTTTGGAGTCAGTCACCCCTTTGTCTTCCGTGTCTGTATCACACGACTTTGTTCTTGTTCAAGGATCTTTCTTGTGTAATCCTTTTCGTCTTTCGCTTTTGCATTATTTTTCTTATCCCTAACTTTTGCCTGGACTGATTCTTGTGAATCTTTGATTGTGAAGTCCAGCGGGATGCCCTAATTTTTGCCTAAGTCGCTTGTTTTCAAGTTTTGACTTAGCGGGCTTTCTCATTCATTTTTTTTCCAATTCTTTTTTTTTTGAACAAATCGTGTGACACTGTTTGTCTTGATTGCTTTGAAAGGGTCGTGACTGTCTCACTTCTTGGTTGATGAGGGATAACCATTGTGGTTTCCGGTCTTTGGACCTCTTGATTGGGATAGCCATTGTGGTTTCTGGTCATTGGACCTCTTGATTTGGTACAACGAAAGGTAATGGATCCTCAGATTCGCACTCCTTTTTGAAATTTGAATGCTCGGTCAAACTAACTGATGCCTACCCTGCCCCTGGGTTAAGTGCGAGGGTTTTTTCATGTGAAAAGAAACTCCTACTTCAAGGCTCAAATGGGTTGGCGAGGGTCTATCTCCCTTATATCTCCAGTGTTTAGGATTTGAAACAATGCCTGTACATCGTCAACAGGGTCTTTCTCAAAAGCACACAATTAGAGTTTTTGCGTTTTCAATTCGTCATCCTCCCTGATAGAGTTTAAGCTCAACAGTTGGTATTGCAATGCACATACACAAAATCATGAATGAATACGAATGGATTACTTCAAGAAAAACATGTGCATTTTATTATGGTTATCATTCAAAACAAATAAGTTTCATGCAAGTAAACAAATGTTTAGCATATAAGAGAAACTACAAATGGAAATGCAGTAAAGAAACTGAATATAGCAGTAGTTGAGGAGGCTTGGCTCCGTCTGGACCCATCAGTCTTGGGTACTTTCAGCGATCAACAACTCTTTCACGGACTTGACAATCATACCCCTTCTTCTAGTTGGTCTGACTCCGACACGAGACATCTGAAGAGAGAAGTGAAAAAGTTTCCCATAAGGTTGCTCGGAAAGACCTGACGATCTTCTGCCTACGTATCTCCATTGACCCAAGACCAATGAAGAATCAGAGCGACGTAGTTCCCCTCAACAGGGATGAAACTGCACTGCAAAGACGCACCATTACCAAAACAAGAGTATCCGGATTACTTCTGGCTCCAAAGCTTCGAATCAAAGAAAGCGTCATCTCTCTTATATGTTTGGTGCGAAGTTGATAGCTTTCGAATCGATTAAGTCCTGCACTGTGTGGTGAAAAGCTTTACATCCATCAATATGATGCCCTGGTGCCCCAGAATGAAAATCACAGTTGACATTGGCATCCCATCCTTCCGGTAGTGGAAAAGGAGGTGGAGACAGCTTACGAAGCCCAACCAACTTTAGTTGAAGCAAATGCTGGAGAAGATCAGTGTAAGACATTGGCAAAGGGTCAAAAAATCTTTCTCTCCTTTGCTGCCGACCCTGTTGAGGATTATGCTGACGACGATTTTGCTGTTGTGAACGTGTGGCACTTTGGATGATCATGGATGCTGTTTGATAACGCGAACCTTGATTTCTCTTCTTTCGCTGGACACAAACTGCCCCTGCTTCTTCGTACTGCTTCTTTTGCTCATTGGACAACAACTTTTTAGTCCCAGAAGTGGAGGCACCGTTGACTTGAATCTTTCCTTGCTTCATCCAATTTTCAATTCTTTCACCAGTCAAGACGATATCAGAAAAACCATTAGCTGAACAGCTTGCCAAACGTTCAATGAAGTGCCCCGGGAGGGTATCCATGAATAGGTCTACCATTTCTCTCTCCTGCAATGATGGTTGTACCCTGGCTGCTACCTCGCGCCACCTCTGCGCGTACTCCATAAAGCTCTCAGATTTCTTTTGTGACATGCTCTGAAGCTGGGTTCGGTTGGGAGCCATGTCAATATTATACTGGTACTGCTTGAGAAAGGCTTCCCCAAGTTCTTCCAATTGCGGACATAGTTCTTTTCCAGCTTTATGTACCATTCTAACGAACCTCCGGAAAGGCTGTCTTGGAAGTGGTACATCCAAAGCTTCTCATCTTTCGTATGTGCAGCGATTTTGCGATGGAAGGCCTGCAAGTGCATCTTCGGGCAAGATCTACCATTGTACTTGTCGAAAACGGGAGGTCTGAACTTTGGAGGGATCACCAACCCTGAAACCAGCCCCATATCAGCAACATCAATGCCAAGAGTGTCTTTGCATTCTAAAGCCTTTACCTTCTCGGTTAGCATCTGAAAGTCCTGGTTATTGGCCCCAGAACCAAATCCCACATCCTCATTGAGAAAAGTAAATTGATCCTCCTGTCGGTCTGCTACACGAACAGGAATTGGACCAATGCCTTCAGGGATAGGAGGTCTATTATCCGTAGATGGGATGACTGTGTTGATCGGATTGCCTTCGGCGTCCAAGGTAACCATTGGAGGATCAAGCTGTGGACGATTAAACCTCAGCATGGCGGTTCTCATCTCTTGTTGCCCCTGCACTATACTCTGCATTGCTACCATGAACTCCCCCATCTGAGTGCGAAAATTGTTCAACTCGGTTTGTATTGTATCCATGATTTGACTCAGGTAGCGTACTGGTACAGCTGATACTTCTCCTGAAATGGTCAAATAAATTAGGAAATCCAGATAACTCGTTAGTATGCAAGAATGATATGCGTGAAAATGCCATGTCACTGATCCCACTTCATTCAGATCAGGGGACAGATACCCACGGAATGCCACATCATAAGTTAAACTCTGTGAGCGTGCAGGGGGAAAGTGTTGTGTATCGGGAATTCAAAATAAAATTGCCAGGATAGAAAAGTTGCAACAATGGTACCGACACACTTCCATAAAGCAAAGAATACACCAACATGCGAAACCTTATACAATTATTTGCCAACAATACTGAAATACAGGAAAATGTCGTAATCCACAACAGAAAAACAAAAGATTCCTTCAACAGCTCTGAAGGTAATCTAGAAACACAATAAAGCAAAACACATGCATCAAAGGAATCTACATCTCCTGATTTGAGCTTTGTGCAGTCTGCATGGCCAGCTGGATCAAAGGCTTCAGCTCCTGAGGTACCCTTCTGGTGTAATGATCCCTGAATCAATTAGATATTGGACATTTTGCTTGAAGGCTTTGCACTCGTCAATGGTATGTCCAAATGTTCCAGAGTGGAATTCACACCTGACATCCATATTGTAATCTGGGGGAATGGGGTAGGGTATTGGCAAGGCATTCCCTGGCTGAATCAAAGAGTTCTCGAGCAAACGGGCAAACACTTGACCAGGAGTAAACACTTCTTCAACCTGCTTGAACTTGAGTCTCCCCTGTTGTTGATAATTCTGATGATGAAATGAATTCGAACACCTAGAGTTCTTCTGCACTTTCTTCTTTATGTCGGATCGGTGAATGGATAAAGGTTCCTGGCACGATGTCTTCAAAACCCAGATCGGAGGCACACACCCCTGATTGGGGATAATTCTTGTGGTAAGGAAAGGAGAAGTTCCTCCTAGTGATATGAAATCTTTTGACACATCCCCGCTGATCGGTGCGAACTCGATTATTTTGGCATCAATGAGCTCTTGAACTTGATGCTTAAGCCTTTTGCAATTTTCCACATGGTGACCAGGTGCTCCAGAATGGAAAACACAGCTGGCATTGGCATCAAAATCTGGGGGAAGCTTTTTGGGTGTGGTTGTTACGGTGACAAGTTCAACCAAATTAAGCTCGAGCAAACAAACAAGCAACTGTGCATATGATACCGGGATCAAATCAAACTTGGCTTCAGACGTCTTTGGCATTTGTCCGCAGCTTTTGCCTTTACCTTCCCTTTGATGAACTGGAAGAGTCTGCAAATTGTGAGGATTAAGATCCCAAAGTTGAGGAGAATTCTCGCGAAACGCTTCCTGATCTTGGAACAAAATCACTGAACTAGGATGACCAACAACTTCTGCAGTAATAAAGGGGAGGTGGTGCCCTTCTTGGAGCTTTGGGACTTCCCTGATCTGGTTCTCCTGTTTCTTCAGTTGGTAAACCTTCTCCATCAATAGCGTGTGGTCATGGCACAAAGTCTGCATGTCTTCCGAAAATTGATCCATTCGGACTTTCATTTCAGCTATTTCTGCTCGGCATTGTTCCATGCCCACCTCTTGATGACTGTGATTCAAATTGGCCATTCTGAAGAGTAAACGAATCAGGATGAGAATCTGTCCCCCAACACCTGTAATGAGAGTAAGGATGCATGCAAATGCCATGTTCGATTATTTCCAAGGGATCCATCTGCTTTTGTTCTAATAACGACATGGTTCAAACATAGGATCTTTGGAAATAGCCGAACATGTATGATAGAATGCTATGATGTTATGTATGCAACAGGCATGTGATCAGTGAAGTGTCTGCGATATTCCAATCATATAATCAGGTGTCGGTGCAAGGTCTCAGAATCCATATATCACAATAATCATCCCTCTGATCCGGGATCCATAACTTAAGAACAGAAATCCAGATCACAAAACTGAACCAAAGGCAAAGTGGGTATGCTGAAGGTACCAGGGTTCCTGCAAACCTGTAAACCCCTCCCAATCTCACGGGTGTGCTACTCGGGTCAACATCACGGACTCTCAAAGCCGAATAGCAATAATACGTTCACCATTTCCGAGAAACGGCTCATGACCAAATCAGGGAATCGGTTTGGCATTATGTACTACTCAGGGAGGTCTCAGTTGAGTCCGGAAAAACAAGCATCCCTCACAAGTTTCCAGCTTCAAGCACTGAATCGAGAAACAATAGTACATTCATCCCGAAGGGTACAATACTACCGTCATACGAACAGTTTGCTTTAACTGAATTCCTATGAGAGAACCAGGCCATCCTATGCGAGTTTCCAATGGACCCTCGGATGCGAGTGGGTTTGCCAACAAATGTGGTCTGCCACTGTCATCACTGGAGAGGGTTGTTTCCATTAAGGTTCTCAATGATCGGTCCCCAGCTGCACATAACTATCAAGGTTGTACCCTGAAGTGGGGAAGAACCCCCACACAGAATAGTCCCAAGACAGTCGCAACCTGGGTGTGGAACACATCACCACTCATCATGTAACCATGCGAGCACAACATGTCCACGCTAATCCTATGGTGCACTCAAGCCGGGTATTTGGCTTATCTCACAGTAACTCCCAACCCACAGAAAAAATGAAAACCAGCACAGCCAGACAGTCCAGTATAATATGATGCATGGAAAATAAAATACTGAAAGCGGTAAATAAATGCGATAAAGTAAAGCTGTAAATAAAACTGTAAATAAAACAGTAAAGCTAAACTAAAGCACTCAGCAACAAACACATATACACCCAAAGAACAAAACCAAACAGGCGCTAGGATTGACTCTACAAGGGAAACCGGAAAAAGCAGGTTAATCCCCAGCAGAGTCGCCAGCTGTCGCTCCCGGGATTTTCATCCTAGTACAAACGCGAAAGTGGCGCGGAAAGGTTAGAGTCGCCAGCCAGACATTTTTATCCCGAAAGAATGGGAAAGGTAATGTTGCACAAACCTAAGGAAGAAGGAAAAGGACGAGGCCTTGCGAACCAAAGATCGGGGTTCGGGAGTCGGTTACGACCTGGGAAGGTATTAGCACCCCAGATCGTCCGTCGTACCCGACGGGATCCACGCTTGCTTGCTTTATTCAATGGGTGAGAAAATATAACTGCTGCTGAATAAACCCGCTAACTGGAAACTGGAAAATGAAATAAGAAAGGGAACTGGAAAAAAGAGAATGAGAATAAAAGGGGAAATGTAGGGAAAATAAAGATTGTGCTCGAACGGGCCCTACCCCGCTGCCTACGTACCTCATCGGGATAATGAGGATCAGAGTCGACGTAGTTCGCCTAACCTAGGCGGGAACTATTTGTTTGTGTTTTTTACAGCTGGAACTGCGTATGTCTATGCTCAGGTGTTGCAGGCTCGTCTGGTACGAGTGCGTTAACCGTCTTGCATGTGTGACAAGTCGTCGCGAGTTCGCGTTGTGAGTGAATGAGATGAGAAAAAGAAGTTCCCGCAGGATAGTCGGTTATTGTTTGTTTTTGTCTTTTATGAGTTTTGTATGAATTTGGCACAAGGAAGTGAATTCAAACTCGTTTCCATGGAATGTACACTTGACTCTACATTCCAAGATGGAATAATAGAACAAGCATACCCAGCAAGGAGAATTTATCCAAGACTGGTTTCCTAGGATTAGGGTTTAAGTTCACTGGCTTGTTGAACTTTATTAAGTGTTTTTGTTGCTTTTGTGAAGAAGTGTCTTTTAAGTTTTTCTTTGTGAACAACTCCTTGATGAGACTTGTGCATCATGATAGTCAAGCTTACACCACTCCAAGATGGAATGAATGCAAGTGCTTCATGGAATAAGGCTATACACAAGGAATCATTTCATTTATTTGTTAAGTGTTTTTGGATTTTGTTTGAGATGAGAAAGAGAATGACTCAAATTGCAAAAGGGACAAAAACTAAGGGGGACTAAGACACAACCCTAAGTTATTTATATTTACAAAGGGAGATCCTAATGGTTAGTGAGGTATTCTAATCCTAAAGATAAAAAGGCAAAGAAAGAAAGAAAAAGGATGCAACTTACTTCCTAAGGAAGATAAGTTGGTCCTAACAAAAGGGAATCCTACCAAACACAAATATGGAAGGGAAAATGAGTAGAATGCATAAAAGAAATGCATAAAAAATAAAGGATAAAGTGAAGTAAACTTACCTCAATCTTCCCCACTACAAAACAAATGGTTAGTGTGCATTTTATATTAAAAAGAATAAAGCAAACACACATTGATTAAATCCTAATTAAACTTGGACCTAAACTAGACCCTATTCTACTCCTAAAGGACCTAAAGCTAATGCAATGCAAAATCCAGCAACTATTTACAGCACTCAAATACACAATCAGCTATGAAATGCAATATACAATGCAACAGCTTTTTACAGTGCCTATACGTATGCAAAAACAGGTGTTAAAAGTCATAAACAGCATGAATTTACAACAAACAGCATGCATTTTACAGCCCCTATGCAAAACAACAGCTATGAAAAGCAAAATCCAGAATTGATTATTTTCATTTTTTAATGCACAAACTCAATTAAAGATACACTAAACACATCACAAGCATGCATTTAACATGGATCAACATATACCAATGCAAGAACATGAACATTATGGAATGATTATACAAGCATGCATCATGTGGATTATGCAACAAGTAATGCAAAAATGAATCACCTAAACATGACATTTGAACATGGTGATTATTGATTATGAACATACAATATAATGCTTCAACAAACACACTATACTTCATACAAAATTCAGAATTGAATTGATGCAATGCTATGATAAAGTATGCAACAAAATGCAACCAAATGCACATACATACATGATTATGCCAAATGCAACATACATCAAGAATGAAATGCAAAATGATTTAATGCAATGCAAACATGTAAAAACAAAATGCAACATGATTATTATGTGTCAAATAATGTACAAACATGGTAACAACATGCAAGAATATCAAGGCATGCACAAAGAACACAAAAACCGCATAAAACGCAACATAAACGGAATCGTGTCGAAACGACTCGAAATGGAGGAACTAGCTACTGGAAATGGATCCAAAAATTCCCTAAAATCACTACCTAAACAAGTATGAACATTAAAGGCACTAGGACTTAGGGCTAAGCAATCAAAGAAACCAAAAACACAAAAATCCACAGCGTTAACCGGTTAACCATATAGGTTAACCGGTTAACAGACCCAAAACAGAAGCAATTTGGCCAAAACACGCACACGTTAACCGGTTAACCACATGCGTTAACCGGTTAACCCTGAACAGAATTGAAAAAAGCTTTTAAAAAAAGTGCTTTTGGCCACAAACTCACTTCTTGACAATCCTAACAAACCTAGGAACATGCTAACACTAATTTCGACTTATTCGGAGCTTATTTACACATGCTAACACCTACATCTATTAACACCTTAATTTCTAAATCAACAAAAATCACAAAAATGCAAACAACACATAATCGAACGGAATTAATTCAAGCAAAGCGAAAAGCACTTAAAGAATGCCGAAACGGCGAGATGAAGAGAATAACTTAAAGAAGAAGTGATTAAGATCACCAACCTACGAAGCGGAGGATTGCTTCGGTAATTGTTGCAATAATCGAAGCTTGAATCGAAGAGAAAACCGAAAACCGAAAACCGCAAAATAAATGCGTTCTTGAGCTTGAATCTTCGTGTGCTTCCGATAAGTCGATAATCTTCACAAAATTCAGTAGCTTCTTCTTCTATGATCCACAATTAATGGAGGTTGAGGCTTAAGCTTCAAGATCTTCAAGTTTCAATGTGAAACTTGAAGAGCTTATGTGAAAAAGCTATGGTGAACGGGAGAGGAAAAGTGAAAGAGAAAAAGTGCTTCTCAAAGAGTGAAAAATTGGAAAATGGTGTCCCCTTTTGGTTTGGATGAAAATGGCTTAAATAGAGACTAGGCTAGGAGCTAGGTTTGGGTTTGGGGCCCAAAAATTAGGCTTGGGATCCAAAATTAGGTTTGGTAGTTAGTTAGGGTTAGGGTTGGAAAAGAGAATATTCCTTGGAATATTCCTTGGAATATTCCTTGGAATATTCCTTGGAATACTCTAGAAGATGGTGGAAGGTGGTGGAAGTTTCCAAGGGAAATGGAGTGGAATTGGAGTGGAAAAATGAGGTGGAAAGAATGAAAGGAAGTGTGGAAAGAAAATGGAAGGAAAAGTGGAGGGAAATGCAAAACCAACTAACTTTTCAAATGATTTTTCTTTGATTTTTTTCATGATTCCTCCATCGTTTCTTGATCAAATTTGAACCATAGGATAATTGTAACCCTAATTTCACGATCTCGATCTTAAAAGTCCGGAGTCGACCCTTTTTACCTAGCCCGATTGCCTTTTCTCCAATTTCTCGATTTTCTGTCGTCCGGCCAATCGAACCCCTTCCAAAAATGAATTTGTGGACGAGATTTGAACCCTAGGCACTTGACATCATATATAAGTCAAAGAAATCCACTTCAACTCAAAAATTTATGTAGAAGCCCTGTAGAAATGAAACCCTAATTCGGCTCTTTTCCCTCAAGAAGTATTGCACTGCTTGCCTCCTTCAATCAAACCAAAACTTTCCATGACTTGTGGCTTCAAGTGAAGACTTGTGGGATATTGTGAACCCTTTGCACAAGGTTGAGAAGCTTTGTGGCCCTTCGGTAGCCTCTTCATAACTTTCGGTTGCTCCGATCATTGATCACATACCCACGCCTCGGCTATGCTATATATGATGCAATGTTTTTGGTTATTTTTATGAATCCATATATGCAAAATGCTATGCCAAATGTTGGGGAAATGAGAGGGCAAATTTTGAGGTATTACAAGGACGACCACCTAGCAGGGGATGGCTGCTAAATATCACGACATAGGACGAATGTCGGATAGAAGTCAATGATGGGGACGGCCATCGGATGAGCATGATGGAGGACGACCATCAAGAGGTGGAGGACGACCACCTAGCAAGGGACGGCTGCTCTCAGGGTTTATCATGACATAGGATGAATGTCAGATAAAAAGAAATTGCTTTACTGGGGAAAAGTAAACACGGACGAGTGTTTACATCCAAGAAATAAAAGGTATAGGTATTGTGTATAGATTAAAGATGCGGACGAGCATCCTTAAGACTATGATACGGACGAGTATCAGGTAGAAACAAGTACTGACACATGTTCAGAGATGATGATACGGACGAGTATCAACTGGTTAACAGAGAACACGGACGAGTGTTGTATATGAAAGAATTCTTCTGGGGAATAGTAGACACAGACAAGTATCTATATTCAAGAAGACACAAGTGTTTGACGCAGTGTATGGATTAAAGATGCGGACGAGCATACTTAAGACTATGATACGGACGAGTATCATGTAGAAACAAACGCTTGACGCATGTTCTGAGATGACGATACAGGCGAGTATCAGGTAGAAACAAATACTGACGCGTGTTCAGAGATGACGATACGGACGAGTACCAACGAGTTAACAAAGAACACGGACGAGTGTCGAATCTGCGGGGATATAAATGGTGTATACAAGATACGGACGAGTATCTGTATAAGTATGAGTAGAAAGTATGAGTGATGTATAGATAAGTGTTCAATCTGCTGGGGAGAATGACACAGGCGAGTGCCAAAAAGAGAAAGGTATAGTATAAACAAATATCTGGTATACAAAGTGTTTATGTTACTGTGCTGGGAAAATGACATGGACGGATGTCAAGAAAGTTATATATATACAAGTATTTGTGAGTGCAAAGGGGACGTCTTTGGCTTTCTGCTGGGGATATGACACGGACGAGTGCCACAAGGAGTATGTATTTGCATTGGTGAATGTGAGGCAACTGCTTTTGCTGGGGAATCAGGGATGGATTCTGCATATTGTTGATGAGTTGATAATATTCACAAGTGTTTGATTCAGATCATGACTTATGATTATGCTGTATGTTTGATTTTTGCCGTAATGCTCTGTATTAAGACAGAATGCTACGCTTTGTTTGGTGAATATGATGCGAATGCTATGATTATGCAAAAGGATACCAAACCGGGATTCGGATCCCATTGCCGTGAAGATCTCTGGTCGATCTCGCTTGAAGTGAACATCCCAGCTGGGGATGAGATCATTGGTAGATCTGATGAGATGATTCTGCTTGGGGAAATAGGTTACTGACAGACCTATTCTTGGTAATGAGGGACCCAGCTGGGGTTTGTAGAAGCTTTCGTCACTCTGTTGTGATTCCTTCATGCGTTGCTCTTCTGAATAGAGGCTGAGGCTCTGTGGGGAGATGGTTCCCTGGCTTTTGTATTTGGATGAGGAGGAGTAACGGATGGCAACTCAGCTGGGGAGAAAACACTTTGAGTGCTAAGACTGAGTGTTGATCTGCCAGCTTGCTGGGATGAAGCTTGCATGCCCCGAGTTGCGTTTTGGATAACTGCAATCCTGCAAAGGTAGGGAAACGCGCAAGTGATCCCGAGGTATCCCTTACCGGATTCCGTCATAGGAATTAGACACTTCTGAGAGTAAGTATATTTCCTGCAAGCATGTAGTTTTTATTTTTGAAGATAAACATCTGTATTCATGCGATCAGTTTTCTTTAAGACATCAGACATTTTTGCAAATAAAATATACGAGACATTGTGTGACTGAAAAATCTGTTTTTATTAATTCATATGCCTTGAATCGGCGAGATACAGTCAAAGAAACATATCTCCTGAAATGAGGAGATTGTTATAAATTGAGAAACAAAATGCTGGCAATGTTGATGACGCTTTCAAGGAGCTTCCCTCTTGCTATGACTCGTATGACTTTTGACGTTCTTCTCGTCTTGCTTTCTGAAGAAGGCTGATTCTGACAGAAGCTTGATCCTTTCGAGGTTTACCAAGTCGCAGGTGATACAGACGAATTCAGAATGCAGTTGTTCGCTTATTCCCTTGTTTTGCATGGATCGCCCTTTCGGGTTTTCAATCCATCGGGATACCCATTTTTGCCTGAGCTGTCCAATGCGGCTTTTCAACTCAGCGGGTGTACATTTCTTTTTGTTTATTTTCCCTTATTTTTGCCCGAG
The DNA here is from genome assembly GCA_963966055.1 of Lathyrus aphaca. NCBI lineage: Eukaryota > Viridiplantae > Streptophyta > Magnoliopsida > Fabales > Fabaceae > Lathyrus > Lathyrus aphaca. The sequence continues at coordinate 731,683,256 of OZ014519.1, read as the reverse complement.
TCTTTTATTCTGTTTTTGACTCGCCGGGATGCCCTATTTTTGCCTGGACTTACATTCTGTTTTTGTGTCCAGCGGGTCATTTTTATGCGAAGTATTTTTTAACTGCATCTGAATTCACAGGGGACGGGAAATCTTCACCATCCATGGTGCTGAGCATCAGTGCTCCACCAGAGAAAACTTTCTTTACTACGAATGGTCCTTCATAGTTTGGAGTCCATTTGCCCCTGTGGTCTGTATGCGGAGGGAGGATTCTTTTCAGCACAAGATCTCCTACTTGGTACTCTCGGTGCCTGACTTTCTGATCAAAGGCCCTCTTCATTCTTTTCTGATATAACTGCCCATGACAGATTGCAGCCAATCTTTTCTCTTCAATCAGACTCAGTTGTTCGTATCGGGATCGGACCCACTCTGCTTCGTTCAGCTTAACATCCATCAATACCCGTAGAGAGGGTAATTCGACTTCAACAGGTAGGACTGCCTCCATACCATACACAAGCTGATACGGTGTTGCCCCAGTGGATGTCCTGATTGACGTGCGGTACCCATGCAAGGCAAATGGCAACATCTCATGCCAGTCTTTGTACGTGACTACCATCTTCTGCACAATCTTCTTGATATTCTTATTAGCTGCCTCGACAGCGCCGTTCATTTTTGGCCTGTAAGGAGAAGAATTGTGGTGTTGGATCTTGAAGTCCCGGCATAGCTCAGCCATCATCTTGTTGTTTAAGTTGGAACCATTGTCAGTAATGATTCGTTCGGGAACTCCGTATCGACATATGATATCTCTCTTCAGAAATCTAGCTACCACCTGCCTTGTAACATTTGCATATGAGGCTGCTTCAACCCACTTGGTAAAATAATCAATGGCTACCAGGATGAATCTGTGGCCATTTGAAGCAGTAGGTTCAATCTTGCCAATCATGTCAATGCCCCACATGGCAAAGGGCCAAGGTGAAGACATTATATTCAAAGGATTGGGAGGCACATGCACCTTATCCGCATAGATCTGGCATTTATGGCATTTTCTGGCATAGGCACAACAGTCAGCATCCATTGTGATCCAGTAATATCCTGATCTTAGCAACTTCTTGGCCATGGCATGCCCTCCAGCATGGGTACCAAAGGATCCTTCGTGCACTTCATGCATTAACAAATCTGCTTCTGTTCTATCAATGCATCTGAGGAGTACCATATCAAAGTTTCTCTTGTACAGGGAACCATCAGTGTTCAGAAAGAAACTACCAGCAAGCCTTCTCAAAGTCTTCTTATCATTGGAAGATGCCCCAGATGGGTATGTTTGATCCTCCAAGAAGCTCTTAATGTCATGGAACCAAGGCTTATCATCTTTGACAATATCTGCTGCAAATACATAAGCTGGTCTGTCAAGTCTGGACACTGAAATCTGCGATACAAAGTTGGCAGCTTGAACTTTGATCATGGATGAAATGGTAGCCAGAGCATCTGCAAACTGATTCTCGTCCCGAGGGATATACTCAAGCTTGACCGTTGTGAAGAACGTCAATAGCCTCCTTGTATAATCCCTATAAGGTATTAGATGATCCTGGTGGGTGTACCATTTGCCGTTGGTTTGATTAACTACCAGAGCTGAATCTCCGAATACAGTCAATGTCTTGATCCTGAGGTCAATGGCTTCCTCAAGACCCATAATGCAATCTTCGTATTCAGCTTCGTTGTTAGTGCAGTTGAAGGTGAGTTTTGCCGAGAAAGGCATGTGGACTCCCTTAGGTGTAATGAGCACTGCACCAACACCACGACCATTCATATTAACAGCCCCATCAAACATCATAGTCCATTCTTCTTCTGGGTCAGGCCCTTCAGTGTGAATAGGCTCTTCATGATCTTTTGCTTTTATGAACATGATGTCTTCATCAGGGAAGTCAAATCTCATAGGCTGGTAATCATCAATAGGTTGCTCAGCAAGATATTCAGATAGTACACTGCCCTTGATGGCTTTCTGAGAGGTGTACTGGATGTCATATTCTGTGAGAATCATCTGCCATCTTGCAACCCGTCCGGTAAGAGCTGGCTTCTCGAAAATGTACTTGACTGGGTCTATCTTCGAGATCAATAAAGTAGTGTGGGTCAACATATACTGTCTCAGTCGGCGAGCAGCCCACACTAAAGCACAACAAGTTTTCTCGAGCAGTGAATAACGTTGTTCACAGTCAGTAAACTTTTTGCTTAGGTAGTAAATTGCGTACTCTTTTCGACCAGACTCATCATGCTGGCCCAGCACACACCCCATTGACTCTTCTAATACTGTTAAGTACATTATCAGAGGTCTTCCTTCAACTGGAGGCATAAGGATTGGTGGTTCTTGCAGGTATTCCTTGATCTTGTCAAAAGCTCTTTGGCAGTCTTCATTCCACCTGACCGTCTGTTCTTTTCTTAACAGCTTGAACAAGGGTTCACAGGTTGCTGTAAGGTGAGATATGAACCTTGAAATGTAGTTCAATCTACCTAGAAAACCTCGAACCTCTTTCTCAGTTTTCGGTGCAGGCATTTCTTGAATAGCTTTGACTTTATCAGGGTCCACTTCAATCCCTTTCTCACTTACGATAAAACCCAGCAGCTTACCAGATCGCACCCCGAATGTGCATTTGTTGGGGTTCAGCTTCAGTTGGTACTTCCTCAGACGCTTGAATAGCTTCAGCAGATTTACCAGGTGGTCTTCTTCTGTGAGGGACTTGACAATCATGTCATCCACATAACACTCGATTTCCTTATGGATCATATCGTGGAATAATGTTACCATAGCCCGTTGATATGTTGCACCAGCATTCTTCAATCCGAATGGCATCACCTTGTAACAGAACGTGCCCCAGGGTGTGATGAATGTTGTCTTCTCCATGTCTTCAGGTGACATCTTAATCTGATTGTATCCTGAAAATCCGTCCATGAAGGAGAATACCGAGAACTGAGCCGTATTATCAACCAATACGTCAATGTGAGGTAATGGGAAATCATCTTTCGGGCTGGCTCTGTTCAGGTCCCGGTAGTCAACACACATCCTTACTTTGCCGTCTTTCTTAGGCACAGGTACTATATTAGCAACCCACGGCGGATAGCTAGTTACAGCCAGGAATCCGGCGTCCCACTGCTTTTGTACCTCTTCTTTGATTTTCATTGCCATGTCTGGGCGAGTCCGACGTAGTTTCTGTTTGACCGGTGGGCATTCTTCTCTTAAAGGCAGCTTGTGCGTAACGATATCGGTGTCCAACCCTGGAATATCTTGATAAGACCAAGCAAACACATCCACATATTCCTGAAGCAGGTCAATCAGCTGTTTCTTCACTGAGTCTTGTAAACAGGCCCCGATTTTAACCTCTTTCACATCTTCATCTGTACCAAGATTAATCGTTTCGACCTCCTCCTGATGAGGAGTGATAACCTTCTCCTCTTGTCTCAACAATCTGGCTAGCTCTTCAGGAAGCTCATAATCTTCTTCAACCCCTTCATCAGCTTGATTGATCGGATTGTCAGAGTCATACGAAGTCATAGCCGTGCTGTTGTCGGTGCTGTCTGGAAGGTACTCTCTGCAAGGGTTCAGTTTGTTCATTTTAGTGATTGATTTTAATCTTGTTTAGAAAAGTGAAATAAAGTTGTCATTTTGGAAACATTGCCATTTATTTTTTGTACAAAAAGAAAAATGGAAAAACAGTGAGCGGAAAAGAAAAAGACTTGTTTGCAAAAGATGTCTGATATTTCATTGATTAATCTTGTTGCACAAAAATTACAGATGGCCCGATTACAAAATGAGTCTTGTCATCTTGGGCAAGATGCAAGACTTGATGCATGCTTAAAATATACAGGAAATAATAATTACTCTGCAGGAGTAACCCTTATAATTTCCTGGGAAGACCAGTTTGAGATACTGCTCCCTGGGATCTTTGGACGAATCCAGCTTTCCAGGTTGCGTTCATCTTCCGACTCATCTTCCAAGTTGTTGACAGCATCGGGGGTGAGCATCCCCCCACTAACAAAGTTGGGCCTCTTGGCAGCCTCTGCTTGATCTTCTTGAGTTGGTTTGTAACCCAACCCAAATCTATCTTCTTTCTTCTCCACAGGCAACAATTTGCCCCAGCCTTGAGCGTTTCCTTCTTCCACCACCTTCCGGGCCTGCTGGTAGGATGTCATGGAAGTCCCAAGTACAGCAGAGGTTTCATTAATATTCAGGGCCTCAAATCCTTGGCTCATGGTCTCGTGGATCTCCCCATCCATCTCAATATATTTGTATGTAGCCAGATGGCTAACAAAAATATCCTCCTCTCCACAAATAGTAACGACTTGGCTCTCCCACTCAAATTTTAACTTCTGGTGAAGGGTAGACGCAACTGCGCCAGCGGCATGAATCCATGGTCTACCCAACAAACAGCTGTAGGCAGGCTGAATGTCCATCACGTAGAAGGTCGTTTTGAAAGTTTGTGGACCAATCGTTACAGGCAACTCAATTTCTCCCAGAACTGATCTCTTAGAGCCGTCAAAAGCTCTCACTACCAAGTTACTGGGTCGCAATGCCAATACTTCACATTCCAGCTTCACAAGGGCTTTTTTAGGTAAGACATTGAGGGATGATCCTGTGTCTACCAGCACATGGGAAAGAACTGCACCCTTACATTCCATGGTAATGTGCAAAGCCTTGTTATGATTGCGGCCTTCCGTAGTCAAATCAGTGTTGGTGAATCCTAGTCCATTACTAGCATTAACGTTACCAACCACAGCTTCCAACTGATTGACGGTGATCTCTTCTGGCACATAAGCTGCGTGCAAGACTTTGAGTAGTGCGTTCCGATGAGCCTCGGAGCACATAAGCAACGATAGAATGGAGATCTTGGAAGGCGTCTGGTGAAGCTGGTCCACTATTTTGTAATCACTTTTCTTGATGATTCTCATGAATTCATCAACTTCTTGATCAAAAGGTGTTTTCAAAGCTTCTTTAACAACTTGCTCTTCTTGCACCATGCTCTTCCCTTTTGCCTTGGCAGCAGCTTCTGCTTCAGCAGTGGGTCTTTGAATTTGCGGGGCAAAGAGACGTCCGCTTCGAGTGAAGCCTCCGCCTCCTCCCACATTGTCTATTTGTGGTGAAGAAGTTGATGATTCGAAAGTGATTTTCTGTCCTTCGCAGTATAGATCGGAGCCGTAATGCCAAGGGATGGCATTACTGCTTTCATAAGGTACTGGCCCAGGCACTGTGACAGTGACTGGACTGGTGGCAGCTGCGGAAGGAACCATGATAGTCTGTGGATCATAATATATTGTAACTGGTGCTCTGGTAGGAGTGGCATTTTGTGAATTGTAGGCAGAATCATTCGCAGGATCATAATAAATTGTAACTGTTGAGACATTTGCATTGTTTGCTGCTGATGTTGTAGGAGACATTGTTGGAAGGATGGGTGTTGTTGTTGTAGGAGACTCTGAATGAAGGGGTGCTGAAGTTGTAGAAGGGATGTTTGCTGATATTTGGTCCGTTGAAGTAATATATGAAGCATTTGTTGATGAAACTGAAAAGTTGTTTGGAACAATGGTTGTTGCAGTTGTAGCAGATTCTGAAACTGTGGTTAAGGAGATTGCTGGATTGGTAGGTACTGATGTTGTGATTTGGAGCAGACCACTCTGGATGAGACCATCTATGCCATCCCTCAAGTTATCACAACCATTCATTGAAATTTTGCAATAAGCGCACCCTAGCTCGCATCCCGGGAACATTTGACATTCAAGGAGTTGAGCTTTAATCTCCACCAAGGGTGTCCGAATCTGACCCACACTGGTTATCAAGTAAGACGGCTTGTTTTCTTCAATAGCATTGATTCGGGGACCACCATGGTGTGGCATAGGGTTCTTGTTAACATTTGGTGGTGGTGCAAAGTTCAGAGCTTTGGAGTCTACCAAGTCTTGTACCTTCATGTGCAAGGCTCTGCACTTCTTTGTACTGTAGCCAGGTGCATTTGAGTGAAAAGCACATCTGGCGCTGGCGTCATAATTTCTGGGTAGACTGGCAGGATCTGGAGGTTCCAATTTCCTTAGCTCAACCAGGTTGAGTTTCAGGAGTTGTGGCAGTAATGTGGCATAGGGCATAGGGATCGGATCGATCACCCTATTGGCCTGAGAAGGTCTCTGTTGAAATGGTCTTTGCTGATTGTTGTTGCTAGTGTTGTTGTAATTTCTCTGAGGAGGATAAGGAGTTTGTTGCTGGTAATTTTGTTGTGGTGGTTGATAAGCTGGCTGTGGATGAATTGGAGCGGGAATGGTGACTGCTGCCACAGACCTATGAACATACTGGGGCCTGCCCCTGCTAGTATGGATAGCATTGGTTTCACCAGTTCTTCTTGGGCCTACAAAAGGCTTTCTTGAGTTGCTGGATGAGCTGGCACCGTTGTCAGAAATCTTACCCATCTTTAATAGGCTTTCAATCCTTTCCCCGGCTATGACTACATCAGCAAAGCTAGTGGAGGAAAAGGCAGCCAACCTGTCAATGTATGTTCCTTGGAGGGTGTTCATAAACATATCAGCCATCTCCCTCTCTGACATAGGTGGCTGGACAGCAGCAGCAAGCTGTCTCCACCTTTGAGCGTACTCTCGGAAACTTTCCCTGGATGATTGAGACATCCCCATCAGGAGGGTCCTGTTGGGAGCCATATCCAAGTTGTACTGATACTGTCTGATAAAGGCCTCTGCCAGGTCCTTCCAGCATCTAATGGTTGCTCTGGTCAGATGAGAGTACCATTCCCTTGAAGCTCCAGTTAAGCTATCCTCAAAATAAAACATCCATAGCTTTTCGTCCATGGTATAGGCCTTCAGCCTCCCTAGAAAGGATTGTAAATGGGTCCGCGGGCAGGAAGTCCCGTTATACTTCTCAAAGCATGGTGGTTTAAATTTGTGGGGAATCCTGACCCCGTCCACTAGACCCATGTCCATAACATCAAAGCCCAAAGAATTCTGGGACTCTAGGGACCTCAGTTTCTCAGCAATCTCTTCTAGCCTTCTGTCATAGGCTTCCTCCCCAGCTCCCATCACTGTGAACTGATCTTCCTGGGGGTCTTCTTGCAGCACTCTACCTGCAGTGGCAGTCCCTTGCACATTAGCAGGGATGTTGATCTCTGGATGCAGGTGGGGTCCAAAGACTGGGGGATTAACATGAGGCTGGACTCTCTCATTGTTGCTTGTCCCAACAGTCCCTGGATGATGGTCTTCCTGATTCCTCCCCTCTACCAGTGCTCTTAACCTCTCTTGGCTTTGAGCCATATTATTCATCACTTCCATAAACTGTGTCATCTGATTCCTCATTTCTAGCCTTTCATTGGCCATTTGAGTCCTGACCTCTGTAAGGTCCTGCTGTACTTGGTCTATTTGTATGCCCGGAAGATTGTTGCGGGTGGGATATCTGTGTGGACGGTTGAGTGGAAACCCTCGACGTCGAGCAATAGTTCCTGAAGTCACAAAAGAGTTAGTAACAATAAAACAAAAACCTACAAAACAAAACAAAGGGTTAGCATGCAATGCAGTATGTCTATTTGTTTCCAAGGTATCCGGCTTGGCATTTGGTTTTGACCTTTCCAGACCCTTGAAGAAGATGCTTGTGATGTTGCTTTGGAAGAATTCAGATAAACAAATCCACACATATATTACAATAAGTAAATGATACATAGTTTGTTTTTTACAATACATGCCCTCTGAGGGGTCAAAAATACAACATGAAGAAAAGTACATAAAATGAAAGCAACAACAAGCAAAAGTCAAACACCAAGACCAAACTCATCCTCCTGAACTTCCTTGAGAAGTGCTTCAGTCACAGGATCAGCTGGACGCTCTGTAAGATTCCTGATGAGAAGATTCCTGGTAGTAACAGTTGTGGTTAGCTTCTTGTGTCGACTCTGGTCCTTTGACCTCTTCACACCAGCTCTGATCTTCAACTCTGAGATCTCCCTCTGGGCTGCTGCCAGGGCTTCCTGTTGTTCTTTTGCACTAGCTTCCATCTGTTCAATCTTATCCTGAGTCCTTTTGTCCTCCTGAGTACGGGCTTCGGTGATCCTGACCCACCTAGCCTGACTCTCCTTCAGATACAAATCAGTCCTAGCTCTCTGGAATTGGGCCTCTTTGCATGCATTCTTCAAGATCTGTTCTCCAGCCCTAGACTTCTTAATGTAATCCTCCGACTTCTCAATTTTGGCTAGATGCTCCACCTTTAGCTTTTCTAGCTTTTCAATGTCCAAGCGACCATCACTCCTCTCCCAGAGGGTCTTCTGTAAAGCCTGAGTCAGATTCTCATTTCTCTCTTTCAATTTCTCAAACTCCTCTAAGCTGACAGTTGCTGGAGGTGGTGCTGTGGAAGGTCCAGGCACATCTTCAATAGTGAAAGGCATTCCAGTAATTTGAGCTCTGGCATGAGAGCACTCATAGTACTGAGCTGAGGCTACATTATTGCATCTCTCAAGAATGGTTACCCCCTTAGTCTGCACATTGTCCCAGGCCCAGGATGCCTGCCTGACAACAGCCAGATTAGGCATGATTTCACAATAAAGGGTCTCAGTCAGATCCTGTGCCCTAGGAGGGTGGACTAATGCATAGCCCAGTTGTCTTTTGAATAGCAGAGGGTTGTAGTTGATGCAACCCTTTACTCCGATCAGAGGTACATTGGGAAACTGCCCACAACTAGTAATGATGTCTCTGCCCTTGGTGCTCTGAGTGCACCACCTGATGTCATCTGAGGCTAGAGCAACAAGTCTCCTAGCCCAGTTCCTTTGCTGGTGAGGGTTCAGGGATGCATCAGTCTTTGGCAAATGCTTGTGCAGCCAAGTATGGAACAAAGGAGCACAGCATCTCACTAATCTTCCCCTTTGCTTTTCATTCCTTTGATGAACAGAGTAGTAAAGATCTCCCAGTAAGGTGGGTACTGGGTTTCTCAGGATGAAAAGATGGATTGCATTCTTGCTAACAAACCTAGGCTCGTCTGCAAAAAGTATGACCCCATATATGCTAAGGGCCAACAGAGCACAGACTGCCTTCCACTCCCCCAAGGAGGCCTTCAGAATAGCCTGAGAAGTCAAGAAATCCAGATGAAAACCAGAGACTCCAGCTTTAGCTGTCAAATTCTGCCCAATCAGAACTGGTTCCAGATATAATGCTTTTGCTATCTCCTCATTACTAGGGAAAGCCATCTCAGGGCTGAAGGGAATTCCACCCCTGATAGGCACACCAACCAATGATGAATATTCTTCCAACAAGGGTCCCAACTGAAAATTCTGGAAGGTGAAGCACCTCAGAGGGGGATCATAGAACTGCAGGCAAGTATGTATCAAGCTCCTCTGTGAAGGGTCCAAATCCATAACCACATCAAGGATTCCTCCATAATGTTCTCTGAAAAGTGGTATATGGTCTGGAGTAATCAGGGTCTGAATCTTCCTGATGCTAGCCAACTCAGGCTCAAAGAAATGATAGGAGATGTTACTCTTCTTAGGTGCCATGCTGCTGAAAGAGAACTGAGACAGGTGCTGAGAATAACACTGAAGATAGGCCTCTGACAGGCTGAGACTGGTGATGCAGGTGACTGAAGCAGGTAGCTGATAGCTGAAGTAAGCACTGATGAAGACAGGTCTATGCTGAAGAAGGGGTCAAAACCAAGCCAAAACGTAGAATGGATACCCTGAAAAACAAATAAACACATGTTAAAATGATGCAATGAGGATGTATGCAAATGATATGCAAGGGTTTGTGACTGAGCTGGATCTGATTAATTGCTCTGATATGAGTCCATGTATGTTCAAGAAATCCAGATGGAGGTTCAAAAAGTCCAGTAACCAAGGTGGGGGACTCAAATAAAGAGTCACATGTCCAGGGTTAAAATCACAAGAACTGTTCCAAAATGGAGTACTCTTAATCAATACAAAGTAACAGGGTATGCTGAGGTCAAGGGTACCTGCAAACCTGTAAACAGCCCAACCCCCTCACGGGTGATGTTCTAAAACAAGGATCCTCAGACTTGGATCAGTTATGAGAAGTGTAAACACTTCTAACCCGGAGGTACAGTGTTTACAATAACCATAAAAGATCCTCCTCTAATTCACCTCAGTTTCTGAAGGTCACTACTAAATGTCATCCAGACTTAGCAGGCTTCCCAGATAGCCCTAGTACTACAGGAAATCTGCAGCACAGAGTTCTCAAGAAGAAACCCATATCTGAACCGTGTTTCATATTCCCGCACCAGACCGAAATGGAATGGGAAAGAACATGAACCACTCTGGCCTAGGTGTCACTCAGGTCCCAGGTATAGGACCTCAACTCTCAATGGAACACCCACCCACCAAAGCAACAAAACAGATCCAGCCAGCACAGTATGACAGTATGATATATGTAAAGCTATAAAGAAAGCAATAAAACAAACTATATATAAAGCAAAAATAAATACAAGTACAAACACAAGTAGCACATAACATCCCAGTAAACACAAATCAATCAAGCGCTAGGAGGAACCCACAAAAAGAACCAGAAGCCCTGGTTACAGTATAAGGGTCCCCAGCAGAGTCGCCAAGCTGTCGCTCCCACCAGATGAAGCCGGATCAAATGGGGTACAGACGCGAACGGTCGGCGAAAGAAATGAGATGTGAGAACACACAGGAGTGAACTCAGAAAGACAAGAGTCGCCAGCTAGGCATTTTTATCCCGGAGGAAAGGTAATGCTGCATAGACCTAGAAAGAGATGGATAAGACGGTTGCGGACCAGAGAGACTGAGAAAGGGGGTTGGTTACAACCTGGGAAGGTATTAGCACCCAGATTGTCCGTCGTACTCGACGGGATCCACGCTTAAAAGATTTGTGTTTTAAAGGGGTAGTGTCAGTGCAATTTGTGTATAAAATAGCTGGAAAAGGATGTACAAGTGTCAATGTAAAAGAAGTGAAGTGTGATATATACAGTGTCAGTGTAAGAACTGGAATATGATGCTCAAGATCATGAGGCTAAAAGAATAAAGCTGGAAGAGGGGGAATATACAGAGACTTTTGTTCGATAACTGTTAAGTTATGCCTACGTATCCTCTCGTGCAATGAGGAAGTCAGAACACCGTAGTTCGACCCAAAGAGACTGAAAGATGAATTGACTTGTGAACTGCTTACTTGCCTATGCTCAAGTGTATGACCTGTCTGGCTCAGGTGCAAACTGTCTTGCATTAGACGGAAGAAGCAAATTCTCGTTTATGAGTGAATGAGATGAGGAAAGAATCCCGAAGGAGACGATTATTGTTTGTTTTTGTGTTTTCAGTCTTTTATTGCTTTTGAAGGTTTGTCATAAGTTAATGAGCTTAAGCCTAAACCAATGGGTTAGTAAACTCATCACATCCTCCCTCTGATTAGGGGTAATGAGAATACCTTAAGTGTGAAGTCAGCATCTCACACTTAACCACCTTGATGTAGGATTAAGATCATTAACCTACTTGTGATTATTAAGATGTTTTTTGTTGTTTTTGTTTAGTGTTAAGTAATGAGATTAAGCCATAATCAGGGATTAAACAGACTCATTACACCATCCTAATAGAAGGATAATAGATGAGAATGTTTAAGCTGAGGAAAGCTCCTCAACTTAATCCATGATTAGGGATTAAACCCATGACAAAACAAGCCTTTGATTAAGTGGATTTTATTTAATGATAAGATGATGAAGTGATTTTTAGGGTTTGTAAGACAACTTGAGGGGGACTTGTCCATTAACACTAGGGTTAGTCCTTCTTAACCAATTAAGGAAGAATTAGAACCCTAATGCAAGGCCCAAGTTACAAGCTTGATGTCTTGATGATTATTAGATGAATTGATTAAAGGATTTAAACACATTAAGGGTTTAACACTTAGGATTAAAGTTATACACTCCATCCTAATAGAAGGATGCAGGCATAAGCTTAATCACAAAGCCTTAAAACCTTTAGGGTTTAGTCCCTGATTATAAGGTGAGAAGAGAAGACTCAAGGAGACACAAAGGTAAAAACTAAGTGGGGAGACTAATCAAAACCCTAATCATTGTCATGCTTGGTTGTTCCTAAGGTTTGTGAGGTTACAAGAGAAATCTTCAATGGAACCACCAGGAAGCAGATGAAAGGATCAGGAGAAGCAAAGTAACTTGCTTCATTGAAGAAGACAAGTCACTTGAGGAAAGTGTAAGAAGAAGAAGAATGAGCAAGCCCAATCTCAAACACAAACAAAAATGCAGCAAGGGTGCATGAAAGAGATGAAAAGATATTATGAGAAGTGAAGGCAAATTCACTTCTCAAACAACTTACCACCTGAAATGTTAGTGAAAGAAAAGAAATACAATGCAAAATGAGATGAAATGGCATGATGAAAATCAAAACCAGAAGCACATTCATGATGATAATGATGCTATGAGATGATGCAAACATGAAACAAAACATGGGGATGATCATATAAGCTCATGGATGCAAATGAAGCAAGTTAAGACACATGAACATACATGAAAAGTTATGAAATGCAAATGGCATACAACATGGCAAATGCAAGATGCAATGATCAAACATGCTTTCAATATGTCTTAAGATGTCAAATGAATCAAATGGATGCACAAAATGTCATGGCAAGTCAAAGTATGAATGCAAATGCAAGATGGATGCATATGGAAGCCTAAATTAGGGTTTATGATCAAAGCACCAAACAAAAACCAAAATCAGAAGCAAACATCAAGATAAAAAATTGAAAATGCACTCAAAGGATCCCTAATCCTATACTAACTCACTGCCCAAAGGAGAAGTTCCAACTCTTAACCTAATTCAAGTTATGATTTTCCTAAGTTTTCTAGGGTTTTAGGGTTCCTTAACAAGAAAAATGCCAAACAAATGGAAAATGTAAGATCAATTCATGCCAAATTAATCTCACTTACTACATGCTAAACACAATGCAATGCAAAAAGAATCAAGGTCCAACTCTCAATGGTTAGGCAGAAATGATTTTTGGAAGTTTGGATCAAAATAATGCATTAAAATGATTTTAATTCCATGAAAAATTCTCAAAAGACATCAAGATCAAAAAAGAAATTTGGTTTGAGGGTTGGACAATGTTTCTAAATGTTTTTAAAGGTTTCATGAATTTTTTGGTGATTTTTAAATACCTAAAAGTATTTTTAATTAATTAATTCTCATTAATTGATTAAAAATAAACTTTTAAATATTTAAAAATATTTTTTGTATGCTAAAAATAAAAATAAAAATATTTTTGGTTTCTGAAATTAAATAAAAGTTTGTACAAAAATTTTCAGAATTTTTAAATTGATTTTGCTATTTTAAATAAAATGAAGAAAGAAATACAAAATAAATGAAATAAAAATTAAAGAAAATGAAAAGTAATTACAATGGACGGATCAGATTGAAACTGGGGAGAGGGCTGTTGACTGCGCGCGCAATCCAAAGGCCCACATTCAAACTTCCTAATTTCTGATTTAAATTAATTAAAATGAATTAATTAAGTTAATTAAAGGTTAGGGTTTCTAATGACAAATCTCAGCCCTCCAAACACGCGCCAGTCTTCCCTAGTCAACGCATCCAACGCTCAGCATTCAAACTACACTAAACACAGGGATTAAACCCTAATTATTTTCAGGTGGCCGGAGGAGACCTCCGGTCATCTTCTCCGGTGGGAACCCCACCTGAAAATCCCTAAAATCCTCAAAACCTTACTAAAATGAAATCTAAAAGAACAGAAATCATGCCCACATCCTCCTGAATCAAAACCCTAACACAAAACTCATTTATTCTTCCTCAATCAACTGAATCGAAACAAAACAATTTTTAGGGTAAAAGTTTCAGAAACAGATTAAACTCTCATTTCTTCACCATTTTCAAAACTAAGAACATCAGAGTGATCAGTGAATCATGAAGAACATCTTAGGAACTTAAAAATCCATTTCTGGAAAAAATGTTCATGAAGCTACCTGAGTTTGAAGCTTTTCAGTCTGGCACTTTCTGACCTCCTCTCTTGTGCAAACCCACTCCTGTGACCTCCCTGATGAAGCCTTGATGCTTAGAAAGAGTTTGTGTTGGCTGGTTTGGAAGTTTGAACAAGTTCTGTTCAAGCTCAGGTGAGAATCGTGTTTGTGATTCTTTGAGTTTCAGGTTGCTTTGAAGGGTGCTTTGTGATCAGGGAGAGGTGTTGAGAAGGTTTATGAAGTTTGTTTATGAGTTTGTGGGCTGTGTTGTGTGTTTCGAATGCTTTTGCTCAATGGAGTGAAAATGAGAATGTGGTGCTATGGCTGGTTTCAGGCTGGCCTCTTGTGTGGTTTGGCTTGCAATTGATTTGTATAAACAATGCTCATTGGTCAGAAGATGTGACATGTCCTTTTGTGATAGGTATGGTTGCTTTTGCAAATTGTCAACTTTTGTGTAAGAGAAGCATGGGTAAATCTCTAGCCAAGTACAAGGTGGGTGTGCTGCGCAGCATGGTGAGGGAAAAGGCTAGGGTTGATCAGCAAAGTAGCTAGCAAGTGGATGAGAAGTTATCATGTGTTTTGCAACTTGGTTCACTTTTGGTTCCTTTGAGATTTCATGAATTTCAATGCATCAAAATGTCAAGTTCCTTGGGCCAATTCTGATCTTTGAATGTTGTGTGATGTTTGTGAAAAGGTTTGACATCAATTAGAAGTCACAAATTGCCTTGGTACAAGAATTTGCAAGTTTTCCCATTTGGTGCATAACTTGAAATTTAGTGATTTTTGCCAACTTTGATGAGCCATAACTTTTGATCCAAAATGAATTAGGTCATGTTCTTGTACTTTTTGAAAAGGGAAAGATCTATTCTACAACTTTCATGACCAAAGTTTTTCCATTTGAAGCTTTCTTGAATCAAAAAGTGAGGGTTGAAAAAGTTGCATAAAATGACATTTTCATTAAAAGTCAAACTTGCCCAAAAAGTCAACTTTGCAAAAGACTTGAAATTCTTCAATTTTGTGAACTTCCAACTTCTTCCATGATAAAATAAAGATCATATACAATCAAAATGATGAAGAATGCCCTTTGGTTGGGTCATTGGGAGCCTCAGATGCCCTGATTTTACACTGACTTGTTCAGAAAGTCAACTCTTGATCAGATGAATTCCCCATGGAATTTCTTCATGAAAATTTATATGCATACTCCCTATACCATATAGAGACCAATAGAAACAAGAATGACCAAAAAATTTGGAGTTATGGTGTCTGAAACCAAAACCCTAATTTTAGGTCAACTGTGCAGTCAAGCCTGGCTCTGCTTCCACACCAATCCCAGTTCTTGTGATTCTTTGGCATTCTTGACTTTGAGAGGATATAATATGATGTTTGAACACACATGGACCCCTTTGAAGTGATTGGTGGCCTTTGGAGTGGCTCAAGAAGCTCTTGGATTGCTCAAATCACAAACCCTAGATGCAGATGACTTTGAGTCTATGCAGTGAATCAAAAAATGGGATATGAGATGGTATGATTGAGTTTATGCATATGAAAAGATCACAAGCCATGGTGTGAATGGGTGAGGGCAAATTTGGGGTGCTTACACCGAGTTGCTAGGCTTCGCTCACGGGAATGAAGCTCACCTCCGCGTGCCGGATAATTTTAGTGAAACCGCTTTCACTTTATGGCACGACATAACCAATACCCGTGCCTCAGCCTTCCAAAGCCTCAATGCTACACACATCCACAACCCGGCAATCCGATATTTCCACCGAGTCATATGCAACACCATTTTTTCACGAGAGAGTAACCATAAGCTCAACTCCAAGGAGCTTCTGTTCTTGCACTGCGCTCTAAATGACGAGCCGATCAACGCTGCCCCGTTCATGCTTTCTCACATCCAGGCCATTGCGCAAAGAGGTTCCACCCCATTTTTCATAGGCGGCATTGTCACCACCCTCGCCTTTCAGTTAGGGCTCAGTGACTTGCTCGACAATTTTCCTGGCATAGCCGCATAATTCCTAACCAAGAGCTATTGCAGGTCCGCTCACCTGATTGCGCAGCGAGAGGATGGCAGGTATAGCCCTGTTATCCATGGCACCGTTTATCACCATATCATTCTGCCGTCCCGTGACCGCATCGACCCATCCAGCCGAGCCAACTGGCTCTTTGTTTTACCAGATGCTGCCGGCCATGCCCCCATTCATGATGATCAGGCCGATCCTCCAGCGGATGAGATGCAAGACGCTATGGATGCAGCTGAGCCTGTCCAGGACATTCCAGAGACATCTACCCGACAGCCTCCTGCACAGGAATTCACTCTTGAGGACGTCCTCCGTGCGATTCATCAGCAGAACCAGATGAACGCCGCATTGGAGCGAAGGCAGAAGGAGCAGTATGATGCTTTACTCCGCACTATTGCAACAAACCAGGAAGCTACTAATGAGAAGTTTGGAGAAATTTTCAGCGAGCTAGAGGCCTTACGCATTGACATCTCTGCTGTTACCGGTACCGGTTCTGATCCTGAAGCGACTCCTACCAGACGCTCCCGCACCAGAAGCCGAGCCCGCGGCCCTCAGCAGCCTTAGTTTTCGTTTTGCTTATGTTTGTTTTTCGTTTTTGTAGTATGTACTGTACTTTTACCGCTATTATATCACAACATTAAGGACAATGTCTGATATAGTGTGGGAGAGGTACCTTTCATTTCCGCATTTTTCCTTTTCGCATTTTTCCATTCCATTGTATTTCTTTTCGCAAGTTAATGAAACGAGCAAATCTTTGTGATATTTTCTTTAGCTTCGAACTTTCCCCGTTTATTTAGCCATACCAAAAAAAAAATCTTTAATTATTCGCATTACCCGACTTACCTACGGAATCGTAATTAGGAAGCTGAGAACGATTCAACAAGACCAATACAATCTTGACACCTTTGACTTCCCACTTAAGCGATTCCATTCCGATTATCATTACGAGTACACCTTAAGTTTCAGTTCAAAAGTAACCCCTAGTAGTTTATACTAGCAGTCAGCACCGTCTGAACACAAACCACGTGGGGAGCCGATGAATATAAGCGTTTGATGCCTAATCAATAATGATCCTTCATATCTCGATGCAAATGAAAAGAAATTGCACCAAAGTACACGGTCGTATATAAGAAACGAGAAAAATGAGAAGGAGTCCATTGCGGGTTGGTTCAGAGGTACTGGTTCTGAACTTGGTAGGGCGTGCTACGGCTCGATCCCCCACAACCTCCAAATCGGATAATATATGTAGGGTTACCGCACTCGTGTACCAGACCCCGTGCTTAAAAAGGATCAAAGTCGCTAACCGGCTACTCCACTACGTGCGTGCAAAGGGAAAGGGCTTAATGTGATTGCGCTAGAATGAAACCGGGCGAAATAAGATCGAAAAACTCTAGATGAAATCGTAAAGCGATTGCCGATTGTTTCGTTTAACGGGAAGTCGACGACATAGCTTGTTGCTTGTGTCATTAGTGTATCGTTAGTGTTTTATCAAAGTACCGGTTTATCCGACAAAACGATCCCTCGTACGGTTTGTTATGTGTATGCGTCAATAAAAACTTGTCCGACGATTTTCAACCGACTATTTGCTTGAGGACAAGCAAAGGTTTAAGTTTGGGGAAGTTTGATAACGAGAAAATGTATCGATTATATTGCTAAGTTTCATTACCGTTTTATCGCATAATCATCGTTTTAACACCCGATTCCTCGAGTTTTTCTTACCATTTTGCAGGTACATCATATATGGAGCTAAATCTTGAATTAAGAGCAAAAGGAACAAAAACAACCATAAAAACATGAAGAAATGAAGAAACATGCAAAACCTGCATAATTTGTTGCACTCACGGTCGTCACCTAGGTGTCACGACCGTGACACCCCAAAAGAAGCAATCACGACCGTGATGACATTGTCACGACCGTGACACTTAAAATGCAAGGGACACGGACGTGAAGACCTTGTCACGACCGTGACAAGGGAAAAAGTAGGTTATTTGACTGAGACCACGTCAAAACATTACGTGAAGAAGGTCTGCCTATTTTTTAGCCACGTTCCTATATTTTCTCAGCTGCTTCAACAAGGCCCAATGCAACAAGTCCAAATTTCAGCCCATTAATTGTTCTATAAATAGCATAATTCAGTTGAACAATTTACAGAGCATTTTTTCTATCAATTTCCTGCGGAAGCTCTGCCGATTTATTTTACAACCCTTTTATTTCAGCATTATTTTCAGTATTCTATTTTCATTGTATTCAAACCCAACCTATAACAATTTCCAACATCAGGAAATTGTTATAAAAATTACTTGTTTCTAAACCTTCAGAATTTTATTTTATTTTCGATTTCCGCCAATTACTCCGAGCTTTCCGGTCTGTGGAAGAAGGAGTCTGCCATTTTATTGTTAACCAGGTTTTTATTATTTGCAATTTAATATTTATGTTGTTTATTTATTTTTCTGCCATGAATATTTTGTTTATTGTTTCTCTGCCTCTGTCTGGTTCAACAAAAATGAGTAGCTAATTACCTTAGGGCGGTATGTAGTTAAAACAAACTTAATCGGTAAAAATTAACCATAGGCTAAAAATAATTAATAACTTAACATCCTGGCTAATACTTTTTATTTAAAATCGACCTTTTCGTTAAGAGAGTAAGGAAAGAGTATTAGGTTAGGTCAAGACCACGAGAGTGTGAGATTTTAACCAGATAGCTAAAGTTAGGCATTTAAATTAAACACAGCGAGAGCGCTTTAAAATAAATTAGAATTACTAAGTTTCCAAAAATTATCTCTAAACACTTATGGGCTAGCGAGAGCAGGCATAGTTCTTTAGGGGTAAGATCTGAGATAAGACCACGAGAGTGTGAGTTGAGGGTATTTAAACTGGTAACCTCTGCAGAATAGTTTAAGTGAACACCTTTATAAGCCTAGGTTAGATTGACCCGCCTAAGTTAGTATAATTACATACCGACCGCCTTAGTATTATTTTATTAAAACTTAAATTTAATTCCACCTTTAATCTTTAAAAACAACAAAAAAATCGTGACAACCCTCCACCTTAGCTAAACTAGAAGTTCATCTAGCACTAAGTAACCATAGAGTCCCTGTGGATCGATAATCTTAAATATTACTTCGATAGGCTGTGCACTTGTAGTTAAGATACCGCTAGACACATAATTAGACACGTCTTTAGCCCATCAATGACTGGCATGGCCCAGAACCAGGAGCGTCTCAGGCTGATGGTTGAGCAACCCCAGGGGAATGCTAATACTGGAATACCAACTGAGAATGTGGATCCTAACGCTACCCGTCACGGAGAGCCTAATCCAAATAGGACCACAACACGTAATGCGGGTTTAGAAGACAATCAAGAGGACCATTTCACTCTACTGGATGTTGATATGGGCAATATGAATGAGATCAACGACCGCAGGTATGAAGAGCTGGCAGAGAAGATTAAGGCCATGGAATGTCAGAATTCCCTGGGCATCGATGTAACCAGTCTCAGGTTAGTACCAGGAGTCAGAATCCCTCCTAAGTTCAAGGCGCCATCATTTGACAAGTACAACGGCAGAACGTGCCCTAGAACTCACATTCACGCACTTTGGAAGAATCTCGACTCACACTGATGACGAGAAACTTTGGATGCATTTCTTCTAAGATAATTTATCTGGAGCTTCGTTGAGCTGGTACATGAAGCTAAGCAGGGTCTCTATTCGAAGCTGGAAAGATTTAGCTGAAGCTTTTCTCAAGCAGTATCAATATAATATTGATATGGCTCCGAACCGCACTCAGTTGCAGAACTTGTCTCAAGGACCTAAGGAAAGTTTTAAGCAGTATGCCCAGAGGTGGCGTGAGCTGGCCGCACAGGTTCAACCTCCATTGCTCGATCAGGAAATGGCCGACATGTTTATGGGCACCTTGCAAGGTGTTTACTTGGATCGTCTGGTCGCCTGCCCGTCCATTGGTTTTTCTGATATTGTCATTGCTGGAGAAAGGATAGAAAACTTTATGAAATTGGGAAAGATTCAGGATGCAAGCAGTGCTAGTTCTTCTAGTGTGAAAAAGCCTTTTGGCAATGGCTAAAGAAGAAGAGAAGGCGAGACAAATGTTGTGTATAGGGGCCGAGACAGAGGTCATTCTCAAGATTACTACCAAGCGGCTGCAGTGAGTATTACTCCACAGGTTCAACAACGACCACAGGGTCAGTAACAACAGGCACAAAGACCGTTTCAGCAAAGAGTAAGAGCGAGGGACCGTAGGATTGATCTTTTCCCATGTCCATATGCTGTATTACTTCCAGAGCTGCTAAAGTTGAACATGGTCGAGCTTCGTACCATGAGACCTCCTCCTCCTGACAATCTACCTCTGGAAGCGTTGTGTTAGAGCAGCTCTTGAATTCACACAACGCTTCCAGAGCTGCCATGTGTGAATTCCATTCGGGTGCCCAGTATTGAGAAATGTTGGGCTTTTCAGGACAAGGTACATGACCTGGTTGACTCCAAGGCGATCAACTTCGCTCCTCACCCAAATGTACTCCAGAATCCAATGCCTAGTCACGGCGGAACCGGTATCACGATAGTTCTACCAGATGGTCTAGGTTAAGCTGAAATCTTCGAGTTAATCACCCAGGACACCAAGGTATTCATGAAGCAAATAAAGCCAGAAGTATTCAGATACTCTCAGTGTTGGCATGTTTGTGTTTGTCTTTTTTCATTGTTCATTTTCATCCCTATTGAGGGGAACTACGTCGCTTTGATTCTTCATTGATCATTGGTCTATGGAGATACGTAGGCAGAAGATCGCCAGGTCTTTCCGAGCAACCTTATGGGGGAACTTTACTCCCCAACTTTACTCTTTCCTTCAGACGTCTCGTGTCAGAGTCAAAATAACTAGAAGAAGAGGTATGATTGCCATGGTTGGGTATACGACTGCAACTTGAAGATTACAAGTCCGTGAGAAAGCTATTGATCACTGAAAGTATCCAAGACTGACAGGTCCAGACGAAGTCAAGCTTCCTTAACAACAACAATATTAAGCTTTTTTACTGCATTTTCATTTGTAGTTTCTGTTATTTGCAAAACATTTGTATACATGTATGAAGTTGTTTACTTTTGAATGATAATCATAATAAAATTCTTGTGTTTTCTTGAAGTACTTTTATTTGTATTCATTTTAATTTTGTATGTGTACATCGCAAAACCAACTGTCGTGCTTAAACTCTTAAGGGAGAATGACGAAACAAAAACGCAAGGATCTCTAATCGTGTGATCTTGAATAAGACCATGTTGCCGATGTACAGGCTTTGTTTCAAATCCCTAAACATTGGAGATATAAGGGAGATAGACCCTCGCTAACCCCTTTGAGCCTTGAAGTAGGAGTTTCTTTCGCATAAAAAAACCTTTACGTTTAACCCAGGGGCAGGGTAGATGTCAGCTAATTGGACCGAGCGTTTAGGCTTTCATAAAGGAGTGTATTTGAGGATCCATTACATTCCACTATGCTAATCAAGAGGTCCAAAGACCGAAAACCACGATGGTTATCCAAATCAAGAGGTCCAAAGATTGGAAACTACAATGGTTATCCTTCATCAACCAAAGAATGAGGCAGTCACAAAACCACGCGAAGCAATCAAGACAAACAGTGTCACACGACTTGTTCAAAAAGAATATATAAAAAAGAGAGAAATGAAAAAGCTCATTAAGTCGAAACTTGAAAACAAGCGACTTAGGCAAAATTTAGGGCATCCCGCTGGGCTTCACAATCAAAGATTCACAAGAATCAGTCCAGGAAAAAGTTAGGGATAAGCAAAAGAACTAAAGGCGAAAAATTCAAAAAGGATTACACAAGAAATATCCTTAAGCAAGAACAAAGTCGTGTTGTACAGACACGAAAGACCAAAGAATGACTGACTCCAAATAATAACCTGATTGGTGCTTGAACCGATAGCGGTAATGGTTCCTCAACCAGCACGAAACCTTATGAAAGGTGAGTGCTTGTGAAAATTAGCTGAACATAGGAATGGAGAACATCACGAAGAGTGGGTGGGCACAAATAAACATTCGAGCCTATATCCTTTGTTTCTATAACCGTGAACCAGGCCACGATACAACCCTTAAAAGTCCTAACTGAAACAGGGTTATTTTGAGAGCATACTACTACGAGACCGCGTTCCTGACTCCTTTGAGTTGTGCTAAAAGATCCTTGATGGTATTGCATGTACATACTTTCATTAAAACAAATAATGTCGTATCTTAACCAGTGAGTCGCTTACAAAGGTTGGCGACGCCTTTTCAATAAAGACTTCAGGATTAACATGTGTGTTGCATTAGAATTTTCATTTTAAAAATGAATATTTTTTGCTTGCATACATTTGTTTGGCATCATAAATGGTTCACATGTGGAAATTCAGTCCATAAGCTTAAACTTGCCAAGTTGAGAAGCCTAAAACTTCTGAAAGACAGTCACGTAGAGGTGCACTCTTCCGCAAAAGCTCCATTGAGTAAAGACTTTCCCAACCAGTCATGGTAATAGCTAGCCAATCTGGGGTAGTTACATCGAGCAAACCCTTCAAAATTCAGCTGAACTGTGACAATCACCTTGAGATCCAAATCTCTCCAAGAGTAAAGATTAGTCAGTCAATTGCAAAACTATTCAAATACTCGTACTGGGGCAGGCCACCCCAATAGCACGAGAATTCATTCTTTCCCGAAGACAGACAATCAGAAGCATTTACCCGGAGATTAGAGTACCAGGACAGTTATACTCTCAAAGAGTTTCTATGTCACCCTTTGCATAACTCTTGTTGATTGAGTTCATCACTCATCTAGCATTCTCTCGTCAAGCCAGTTATCTCGTTCAAGGCTTCCGACATCTCCAAGCTCATATGCGTTGACAATGGTTACCTCCTCAGCAAGGTTATTATGCCAATTCAGGCAATCACTACGATACCTAAAGAGTTTAAAGACACCAAGTCTTTTGTAAAATCCTCTAAAGGTAAAGTCCCACAGAAGTAAATGATCCACATCACGAGACGACTTGGAATCTTTCCTCCCCAGCAGGACGTGTCGGTTTTTGTTATCCCCAGTAGACAGATGGAAGTTATCCCCAATAAAGTCGCCAGACATTTTCTCCAACAAAGATGTTATCCCCGTAGGGCTTCGTGAGATCGAATTCGCGATCATTGCATGCTTAGCAGAATCAGCAGGGACCTGTTATTTCCGCATCAGGAACTCCCTTTGCACTTATGTCATTTCATCGACATGTTCAAAACCTAGTATTCCCAGTGTCATGGGGCATCATGGCGTGCAGTTCAACACATGCATACCCAGTATAATCCAAGTTTGATATCTTGCAAAGTCCAGCCACAGACTGGCCAAAATCCATCTTCGGGTGGCAAATTTCTAAAGTCCCCCGCAGTGGGCAAAAGTCTCCCGCAGTGAGCAAAAGTCCAGCCATAGACTGGCCAAAGTCCATCTTCGGGTGGAAAATTTCAAAAGTCTCCCGCAGTGAGCAAAAGTCCGCCGCAGACTGGCCAAAGTCCATCTTCGGGTGGAAAATTTCTAAAGTCCCCCGCAGTGGGCAAAAGTCTCCCACAGTGAGTAAAAGTCCAGCCACAGACTGGCCAAAGTCCATCTTCGGGTGGCGAATTTCCAAAAGTCTCCCACAGTGAGCAAAAGTCCAGCCACGGACTGACCAAAGTCCATCTTCGGGTGGCAAATTTCAGGAGTCCAACCACAGATTGGCAAAAGTCTGTCCTTCGGGTGGCAAAGCATTCTTAAGTCCAACTGTAGATTGGCGAAAGTTCGTCCTCAGGGTGGCCAAGTATCCGAAGTCCGACCGTAAATTGGTGAAAGTCCACCTGTAGTGTGGCGAGTCGTTAGTCGTCTGACTCCATCCGAAAGACATTGTTAAGGCATTGTTGAAGCCTATCAAAGTCCACATACAACATGGCAAGTGAGTAGACATCTGACATCACTCAAAAGGCATCCCCTGTTCACTGTTCTTCCCATTATAATTATATCCAAGCAGAGTTCATTCAGTTGAGTTTATTTTCCTGTTCTTCTGCCATAGAGTGCAAATTTTGTGGTTGTTTCTTGTATTCAATCCCTGCATACCTCAAATGTCTGAAAGTAACTGTTATCATCCATTCACGTCCACAGTGATTGAATAGGGGCAGCTGTAACACCCAAAAATTTTCCCTCTTACTTATAATCGTCTAGCTGGCTTCATGTCCCGCATTCATTCGCATTTCTTGTTATGTTACATGACACATAATGTATCATTATCATAGGCTTTTCACTGGGACCAGAGGTTTCAAAGAAATATGATTTATCCATTATGTTTGTGTCCATAAGGTAGATTTTCAAGATCTGGGTATGTAATGGACACGGGTCTCCTTTAGGCTCATCATCATCAGCTATTAGGGTTTATTTCTCTAATCATTTGGCTTCCAAGAAGGACTTGGATCATGACACAGTTGAGATATTATCATGAAAGGATTGGGCATCTAGTAATGTAGGGTTGACTCATTGCTGGCATGGTCAAGGGGTGCGTCATTTCTATATAAGGTTCAGTTTCAATTCAGAAACCGCTCCCAGTGATTTTGGAATTGTTGAGGGATTGTCGTATCAAAATGGTCAGATTTGTAGCTAATAGAATTTATTTTTTCTTTTAACCATAAATCTAGTTATTATTAATTCTTTCCTTGTTAATTTCAGACTTTATCCATTTCAAAAGTATATTCTTCATGTCCAAGATTTAGTTATGGTCCGTTTATGTGACATAATTCCAAACTTCAACCCATGTTCAAATCCCATCACTATAAAGCCCATTTTTTTTACAAAGTCATTTCATAAAGTTATCTTCATTTCATGCCACTTCTAACCATTCTTCAACCATTTCTAAAATCCATGTCTAGATAAGACAATGTCTATCTTAGAATTATGAAATTTTTCTTCTCTTTTTCCAAACCCATTAGCAATTTATTCATTAAGCCTTATTACAAACAAAAAAAAATCTATTACCATTTTTTTTAAGGTCCAAATTGCCAAAGTATATTAATTAATGCTAGACTTATTTCATTTTTGCACTAAACCTTGAAATGATGCAGAAAGAGGCTGCAAATAACTGATATGACAGAAAATAATAAAAAAAAAGAATTGGCAACAAAAGTTGAATCTAAAATATACAGGATACTCGTAATAGTTGGTATTGACAAAACTCATGATATCTAGAAGAAGATTACAACAAAAATTCTAGAAATTTTGAATGCCTTGGCTCTTCTCGATTGTTCCTCGTTTTTTATCATAACAGAGGGCTCATACAAAAGATTAAGAAGAAAAAGATCAATGGCAGAAGAAATCATAAGAGAGCAATACAAAAAATCGGTTACAACTTAAATGTGATTCAGTTACAGTCACAACAAGATAACAGTGACGAAAACTTATGGAAAAACATCCAGAAAATCTAAATTTTCTTCGTCAATCACTGCCGACAAAAAACTTCTCATAACCGGAACTTTCAGTGAACTTCACTACCAATTGTATCACTCTTCAACATGTTCTTCATCGACAACTTCAAATAAAACTTTCTTCCATCTCCAATAAACCGAGAATTAAAATCCAAGATCACCTCTCGTCAACTGGAATTATTGAGAGAATAAACAGAATCAATTCAAAAAAAATCTTCAGAAGCTTCATCACTAAGCATAAATCCAAAACTTCTAACCAAATATTAACAACCTATAACTAACATAATTAAACTGACTCAAAAATAAATCCATAACAAAAAAAAAAACTCTTTCAACAAATTTCTTCTAGAATATTCACCTGAAGTTGTGCACAAGAGTTCCTCTGATCTTGTATAAGAGGGGGCACTCACTCTTCTGCGGTTTTTTTCGAAAGGAGGATCTTCCATAAAGCTCATACAGCTTCATCGCAAACCATCTTCACCAATATTCATCTTCACCAAGTTTCCAAATTTCTTCATCTTCAAGACCAAAAATCATCACAAATCTTCATGGATTTTTCGGAGTGAATTCATCACCTTCATCAATCGAAACAGAGTTCTGTGAATCTTCATCATGCATCCAGATCCCTCTCCCACTCTCCATCCTTCACTTTCATCAACCAAGACTCTGAAAACGTTCGTCATCGCGTCTTTGACGAATCCGCAAAAGTCTCAATGAATATGTCTTCATCACTCTGCAATAAATCAAGAACGTACCACAGAGTCATATTAACTTAAATCAATATAATTCAGAGTTAGAAATTACAAAAAGAATTCAAAGAAGAATCAGGAAGTGAAGCTCAAACGAGAAATCATGATTGTTGTGTAGATTGATTATGTCATGTGCGCTACATCCGAAAACAATTGTTGAAATCAAGTTTACGAATTCCAATATTAGGGCGTCAACCGAACAAGTTCATCGTCAATATCGCAGCGTCGGCGAAAGAACATAAGTATTCTCATCCTTCCGACGTCCTCCACACGACTTTGATTTTCCAGGTACACATCTGAATTCTCCTATAGACATAAGCGTTTGTTGTGTGAGATGATTCTTCATTCTTGATAGCGATTGCCGGATTCTTTCTTTCATCCTTTCGTTTGGATTTATTTGTTTTCAGAGTGGATCATTGAGGTAGGGTTAGGTTGTGGTTACTGTGAAGGAAGATTAGGGACGGCGATTAGGTTAGGTTTCGTTGATGTCGCGGAAAGAGAGGAAGTCTCGTGGTGGCGCGGTCGTTTCCGTGGCGGTGCACGGCGGTAATTTCAGGAAGAAGAAGAAGTAGGCGACGGATTATGGTGAGGAAGGGAGAGAGGTGACGGCGGATGGGAGAAGAGGAGGCGCCATGGTGAAGAAAGGAACCTAGGGTTCTTTTGTTTTTTTTTTTCTGATGGCCTTTATTTGATTTGTTTTTTAACTCTAGTATTAATAATAATTGAAACGTTTAATGGAAATTCAAAAGATGTTACGGAGAGTAATGAGTTATTAAGAAGAGTATTATTGGAAATAAAACTCCACCATTATGCCTATTAATCCCGTTTCTGATTTCCAAAGAATAAGATAGGATTAGGTTGTTTTTTTGGAGTTCCAGCCATACCGGCGGTGACATGTGTCACTGTCCGGTAGGCTCTTCCTATGGCTGATCGGGTGCATGTCATCCACCGTAGTCACCGTGTTCTTGCCCTTAGGGTCCACCTGATGAGAATACCTTTGTAAGTCAACATGATCGAACGCTCCAGATTGAGTCAAGAAAGTTGACCAGACCTCACAGTATGCACCTTCATGAACCCTGCACTGATGGGCCTTGGGTGTTACTATTTGCACCCCAATTTCCTAGGCCCATTTGGATTTTCAACTAATAATTACTGCTTTTTCACCCCCCATCTTCCATTTCTTTTTTATTTAATTTTTTTGTTTTCATACCTTTTCAATATTAATCCATAAAAAATATTAAAACACTTGATAAAATTCCATAAAAATTATAGGAGCTTTCTAACTCATTTTTGAAATTTTTTATGTTTTTACTTTCTGATTTTAGTCATTTTTCGATTTTATTTTGATTTTCCATTTAATTGCTTTTCTATTGAATTCTCACATGAACACATAATTTTGTACATTTTATTTCTCCTACTTCCTGTAAGATTTTTGTCTCATTCTTTTTGCTATGGTTAAAGGACTAATAGTAGAACCTGGAATAATATTTAGTTTATTTTTTAGGTCATTTTATCCACTGTTTTGGTAGTGTTGGTGCAAAATTGAGAATAGATCTTAGGTAGATTTAAGTGACCATTTGACATAGTTTGGCTTTGAATTTTTAGGATTTTTTTTAACACAATATTATAGTCAGATTAGGGACCCTAAGGAATTAATTTCATATTTTTTCCAGGACATTTACTATTTTTTTAGTGCATAGACTTTAGTCATTTTTTCATTGTAAATCCATCTAGTTTAGCTTAGGATTTTATGGTGCATTAGGACTTAGATTAATTAAGCTTGATCTTAGGATATTAAAAGGCATTAATATGGTTTAGCTACTGATTTTAGAATGTGGATATTAAGTAAGTCCCCTTATATTTAGGACTTAGGCATAGAGATTGTGCAAGTTATGCTTACATGAGATGTTTAGCTTTATTTTCGTTTTATCCTTTAATATGCATTTTGAATTAATATTTCTTCATTTCATTTTTGTTTGTTGCTTTAACATTTGTATTCCACTTGTATAGGCTTCCCTTTTTTTAGAACCAACTTAACTTCCTTAGGAAGTAAGTTGAGTTCTAGTTCTTTTCATATTTCCTTTCTTCCTTAGGAATAGAAAAAAAACCTCACAAACCATTAGGATCCTTTTTGAATATAACTAAATTAGGGTTGAGTCTTAGTCCCCTTAGGTTGCCCTTTTTCCATTTTGAGTCTTTCTTTCTCATCTCATAAAGAAAATAATAAAATACTTAATAAAGGTTGAATGTTATCATACGACATGAGACTTTGTTGCGGAATACTTATGCACGTCCCATTTCGGGGTGAGGTGTAGGTTATCCAGCACGATGGATAAGTCTTAGTATGATAATATTCACAAATAATAAACTCAAAAACACTTCTCATAAAAGACAATAAACCAAGACAATGCGTCTTATCTTCTCATCTTCCTACTCTTTGCGGACGAATGCAACTTGCCTCGACAGTTCAAACAGCGATACGGTAAACACCCTCGTGTCAGAGCCGGTAACACCTGGGCTAGAGCTATGGCAAAGTCATCCTGTCGCTCCCGGGATTTTCATCCTTGTACAAACGCGAAAGTGGCGCGGAAAAGTAGAGTCGCCAGCCATGCATTTTTATCCCGAAGAAACGGGAAAGGTAATGCTGCACAAACCTGAGGAAGAAGGAAAGAACAAGGTCCTGCGAACCAAATATCTGGGTTCGGGAGTCAGTTACGACCTGAGAAGGTATTAGCACCCAGATCGTCCGTCGTACCCGACGGGATCCACGCTTGCTTGTTTTGTTTCAAAGGGTGAGAAATAAGGTGCTGCTGAACAAATGAACTGCTAACTGGAACTGGAATAAAATGAGAAAGGGAACTGGAGAAAAGGAAGAGGGAAATGTAGGGAAAATAAAGAATACGCTCGAAAGGACCCTACCCTGCTGCCTACGTACCTCATCGGGATAATGAGGATCAGAGTCGACGTAGTTCGCCTAACCAGGCGGGAACTTTGTTTATGTTTTTTATGGTCCTAACAAAGGGAATCCTACCAATCAAAAATATGGAAGGAAAAAGTGAATTAAATGCATAAAGAAAATCCATAAAATAAAAGGATAAGGTGTAAAGAAACATACATTTCCCTCCCTACAAAACAAAGATTAGTGTGCATTTTTTATTTAAAATAATAAAGCAAACATACACTAATTTAATCCTAATGGCTCTAGGACTCTATCTAAATTCTATTTTAATTCTAGAGAACTAAAAAAATTGCTAGGACCAAAATTCAGCACCTATTACAGCCCCTAATACACAAACATCTATGAAAACAATGCATAACACAAAGCAACTTTTTACAGCCAACATGCAGCATGAAAAGGTAGGTGTAAAAAGTCAAATACAACATGCAACCATGACAAACAACATGTATTTTACAACACCTATATGCAAAGTCAGCTACGAAATGTAAAATACAGATTTGATTATTTTCATTTTTTATGCACAAACTCAATGAAACATGTACTAAATTCCACATGAACATGCATTTGAACATAGATCAACATACACAAATGAAATAACATGAACATTTTTGGGAGGATTATGCAAGAATGCATCACATGGTTGATTATGCAACAAGTATGCAAAATATGGCACATGAATATGGCATATGAATGCAATGAGCATTGATTATGAATATGCAATATGATAGATCAACAATAATGTCAAACTTAATGCAAAATTCAGAATTGAATTGATGTGAATAAAGTGATCAAGCATGCAACCAAATGCAACAAAATGCACATACATACATGATTATGTGAAATGCAACATACATCTTGATACAATAAAATGTGAAATGATTTAATGCAATGCGAAAGATGTAAAACAGAATGCAACATGATTATTCACATGCTAAATGATGCATAAACATGGCAACAAAATGCAAGAAATCAAACCATACACAAAGGAACACAAAAACGCATAATATGCAATATGAACGGAAACGCGTCGAAACGACTCGAAATGGGGAATGAGATGTCGAAACCAACCTAAAAAATCCCCTAAAATCAATACCTAAACATGTATGAACATTAGAGGCACTGGACATCAAGACTAAGTTATCAAATAAGCAAAGATTCCAAAAATTAACAGCGTTAACCGGTTAACCAAATGGTTAACCGGTTAACGGACCTAAAACTGCCCTAATTTGTGGCTAAAATGCACGCATTAACCGGTTAACCAAATGGTTAACCGGTTAACACTGAACCAAAATGTGAAAAAAGTTTAGAAATAAGTGCTTTTGGCCACAAACTCACTTCTAATGATCCCTAACCTACACATGGACATGCTAACACGAATTTCTACTCAATTAGGGCTTATTTACACATGCTAGAGCCTATGATTATCTACACCTTAACTTCTAATCCGCTAAAAATCACAAATCGTAAGCAACACATAACAAAAACGTAATCGGTCACAAGCAAATCGAAAAGCAATTAAAGAATGCCGAAATGGCGAGATGAAGAGAATAAATTAAAGAAGAAGTGATTTAGATCACCAACCTACGAAGCGGAGAAGTGCTTCGGTATTTGTTGCAAGAATCGGAGCTTGATCGAAGAGAAAACCAAGAAAACCGCGAATCCGCAAAATAAATGCGTTCTTGATGCTTGAACCTTCGTGCACTTCCGATAAGCCGAAATCCTCACAAAAATCAGTAGCTTCTTCTTCCACAATCAACAAATCAATGGAGGTTGGAGGCTAAGCTTCAAGATCTTCAAGTTTCAAAGTGAAACTTGAAGAGCTTCTTCAAAAAGCTTTGGGTCAAAAGGGAAAATGGAGGAAAAAAGTGAGAGAGAGAAAAAGTAATTGTGAGAGAGTGAAAAATTTGGAAACTTGTCGGGAACGAAAATTGTGTGTGTCAGTCCTTTTGGTTTGGATGAAAATAGATTAAATATGGTTTAGGTTTGGGGCCCAAAAATTAGGCTTGGGATCCAAAATTATGGTTTGGTAGTTAGTTAGGGTCAGGGTTGGAGAAGGAATATTCCTTGGACTATTCCTTGAAATATTCCTTGGAACACTCTAGAAGATGGTAAAACATGGTAGAAGTTTCCAAGGGAAATGGAGTTGAATTGAAATGGAAAAACAAGAGGGAAAGAATGAAAGGAAGTGTGGAAGGAAAGTGGAAGGAAAAGTGGAGGGAAATGGTGAAATCAACCACTTTTCAAATGATTTCTTTTTTTCTTGATTTTGTTTTATGATTCCTCCATTATTTCTTGACCAAACTTGAACCATAGGATCATTGTAACCCTATTTTCATGATTTTGATCTTAAAAGTCAAGAGTCGACCCTTTTTACCAAGCTCGGTTGCCTTTTCCCCGATTCCTCGATTTTCAATCATCTGGCCAATTGAACCTCTTCCAAAATGATTTTGTGGACGGGATTTGAACCACAGGCACTTGACCTCATATATAAGACAATGGAATCCTCTTTGAATCATAACTTCATGCAGAAGCCTCGTAGAAGTAAAACCCTAATTTGGCCCTTTTCATCAGGAAATGTTGCACTGCTTGCCTCCTTTGATTAACGCAAATATTTCCATGGCTTGTGGCTTCAATTGAAGATTTGTGGGATATTGTGAACCCTCTGCACAAGGTTAAGAAGCTTTGTGGCCCCTTTGATTGCCTTTGTAATGCCTTCAGTTGCTCCAATCATTGATCACATACCCATGCCTCAGCTATGCTATACATGATGCAATGTTTTTTATTATTTTATGAACTTATGTATGCAAGATGCTATGCCAAATGTTGAGGATATGAGAGGGCAAATTTTGAGGTATTACAACTGCCCCTATTCAATCATCTGCAGACCTGGACGAATAATTGCGAGAGCTTTTAGACGTTCAAGGTATGGAGTGATTGAATACTTGAATAAAACCTGGAAATTTGAAGTTGATGGATAGTAGAAATGCCATATGCTCTTTATTTATTTTTGTTTTGACCTCTGAATAGGTAGCGGAAATAGAACTAGGTGGACTAGAACCAATGCCAAAAATCTGCACTATGAATGCTGAGCGAAACAAACCATAACGAGGCCGTTAGCGAAACAGAACTCGACAATGTGACTGCTGGGCAGGACCAAGCCATAAAGAAAACACGCGACTGTTGGGCAGGACCAAGCCACGGAAGGTGCCTGTTGGCGAAAAAAGACTTAACGAGACCATTAACGGAATGGAACTCAATAATATGACTGCTGGGCAGGACCAAGCCATAAAGAAAACACGCGACTGCTGGGCAGGACCAAGCCATAAAGAAAACACGCGACTGCTGGGCAGGACCAAGCCACAGAAGGTGCCTATTGGCGAAACAGGACTTAACGAGACCATTAGCGGAATGGAACTCGACAATATGACTGCTGGGCAGGACCAAGCCATAAAGAAAACACGCGACTGCTGGGCAGGACCAAGCCACAAAAGGTGCATGTTGGCGAAACAGGACTTAACGAGACCATTAGCGGAATGGAACTCAACAATATGACTACTGGGCAGGACCAAGCCATAAAGAAAACACGCGACTGCTAGGTAGGACCAAGCCACAGAAGGTGCCTGTTGGCGAAACAGGACTTAACGAGACCATTAGCGGAATGGAACTCAACCAATATGACTACTGGGCAGGACCCAGCCATAAAGAAAAACACGCGACTGCTGGGTAGGACCAAGCCATGAAAGGTGCCTGTTGGCGAAACAGGACTTAATGAGACCATTAGCGAAATGAAACTCAATCAATATGACTGTTGGGCAGAACCAAGCCATAAAGAAAAATACGCGACTGCTAGGCAGGACCAAGCCACAAAAGGTGCCTGTTGGTGAAACAGGACTTAATGAGACCATTAGCGGAATGGAACTCAATCAATATGACTGTTGGGCAGGACCAAGCCATAAAGAAAAACACGCGACTGCTGGGCAGGACCAAGCCACGGAAGGTGCCTGTTGGAGAAACAGGACTTAACGAGACCATTAGCGGAATGGAACTCAATCAATATGACTGCTGGGCATGACCAAGCCATAATGAAAACAACATTGACTTGGAAAGACCAAGATGTCTGGAAAATGGTATAAGTATCTTCTGCGGGGAATACTTCAGATTGAAAAGATGTTTTAGGTTGTATGTAACACCTCAAAACTGGCCCATGCTGGCATGCACATGTTTGGATTTATGGCGTAATGCTCCATGAGGATGGAAATGCTACGCCTTGGAGGATGCAAATTCAATGATGATTATGAGTATGAAAATGCAAAGAGATCTCCTAATAAGGGGATTGCAAGTATCCCAAGTGGCTTGGCTGGAGAGGAACTGATTATCACTGCACTGATCTGATCCATCCTGATGAGGAGGAGACAACTCTGCGGGGAAAGCTATCAAAGATACACCGGCTCTAAACTGCCACCATTGCCAAAAATAAATTGGACTTTGAGATGGGAGAGCCAAGACCCTGTTGGAGATGGACCCTTCTTGCACTCTGGTGGGGAAGTGGAGACCTCCTGACTTGGCTGGGAACCAGAGGCATGACATTGTTGAGGAAGCACCTTGCTGGGAAGGAAAGACACTCCTTGTACTGCTGGGAATTGCCCCTGTACCGAAGGGAAACTTCTTCTTGGGGAGGACACCCACACTCTACTTCCTGGCTGGGATTCCAACTTCCAACTCTACCGGGGATGACTGGAGCCACCCTGGAAGACACATGTTCTTGTTCAAGCGTAAAGAAATGCTCCTCCTAGAAGTCCGCTTTTAGCTCTGTTAGCAACACCTGCACCTGTACCTGCATAAACATAATCAATAGTGCCTGCAACACGGAGAGTTAGTTTGGGACCTGCATGCCCCAGGCTCATATCATGAATTATTATCTGGGCATCTCGACACCCTTTCAGAGTTGCATTAAACGTTTATGTCCTCCTGCATGAGTTAGAAAGCATTCAAATGTTCACAACATAATATAAATCACAATTTGCTGGACGTTTTCGCAATCAATCAATGCTAGATGAAAAACAAAAACGAGAAGCAGATAGTCATAAGTCGACTGAAGTTGAATTTTCATTGATTCGGAAAAATGGCCATGAATAGGCATTACAAAAGAAGCAGTTCCATGGAAAGAGGAAACAGCCAAAAAGGAAAACAAATTATCCTATTAGCAATGTGAGAAGTGGATCTCATCAAGTTTCAACCCGATTATGACTCGTATATCTTCGAGACGATCCGCTCGCTCTGCCCCTTGAGAAAGGTAATTGAACTGAATTTCAACCCTTAGAATAACCTCAGTTACAGATAGGTTACGGATTTCGCAGACTGCAATCGTTCGTGTTAGTCCCTCTTTTGTGTGGATCGCCCTTTCAGGTTTTCAATCCACAAGGATACCCTTTTTTCCTGAGCTGTCCGATGTGGATTTTCAACTCAGCGGGTGTACATTTTTTTCAAGATTTCCCTAATTTTTGCCTGAGCCTTTTATTCTGTTTTTGGCTTGCCGGGATGCCCATTTTTTCCAGGATCTTTATTCTGTTTTTATCCAGCGGGTCCTTTTTACACGAAGTATTTTCTTATTGCGTCTGCGTTGACAGGGGATTGGAAGTCTTCTCCGTCCATGGTTGTCAGCATCAAGGCTCCATCTGAGAAAACCTTTTTAACCACGAACGATACTTCATAGTTAGGTGTCCATTTGCCCATGTGATCGTTAAGAGGAGGAAGAATCCTTTTCAGCACCAAGTCGCCTGGTATGTACCTTTGTGGTCGTAGATTTTTGTCAAAAGCCTGCTTCATCCGTCGCTGATACAATTGTCCATGACATACAGCTGCTAGACGTTTTTCTTCGATGAGACTCAATTGATTATATCTGGATCGGAGCCACTCAGCTTCATCTAGCTTAATATCCATCATTAACCTCAACGAGGGGATTTCCACTTCAATTGGTAGGACTGCCTCCATACCATACACCAGTGAGAATGGGGTTTCCCCTGTTGAAGTACGCACTGACGTTCTGTACCCATGCAACGCAAATGGTAGCATCTCATGCCAGTATTTAACCATCTTCTGCATGATCTTCTTGATGTTCTTGTTGGCCGCCTTGACGGCGCCATTCATCTTCGGGCGATATGGAGAAGAGTTGTGATGTTCTATTTTGAAATCCCGACACAAGTCAGCCATCATCTTGTTGTTGAGATTAGAACCATTATCAGTAATGATTCTTTCAGGAATTCCGTACCGGCAAATGATGTCTCTTTTGATAAATCGGGCTACCACTTGTTTAGTAACATTGGCGTAAGATGCCGCTTCGACCCACTTTGTGAAGTAGTCTATAGCCACCAGGATGAAGTGTTGATCGTTGGAAGCTGTCGGCTCGATCTTGCCAATTATATCAATGCCCCACATGGGGAACGACCATGGTGAAGACATGACACTCAATGGATTCGGAGGCACATGGACCTTATCGGCATAAATCTGACACTTGTGACATTTACGGGAGTATTTACAGCAATCGGATTCCATGGTGATCCAATAATATCCTGATCTCAACAATTTCTTGGCCATAACATGTCCTCAAGCATGGGTACCAAAGGAGCCTTCATGAACCTCTTGCATCAACATGTTTGCTTCGTGTCTATCCACGCATCTGAACAGAACCATGTCGAAGTTTCTCTTGTATATCACACCATCTTGATTCAAGAAGAAACCACCTTCCAGTCTTCTGAGGGTCTTCTTGTCCTTACTGGATGCCCCAGCCGAGTATTCTTGAGCCTTCAAGAAATGCTTGATATCATGATACCAAGGTTTGTTATCTTCACCATTGTCAACTGCAAAGACATAAGCAGGTCCTTCAAGACGCAAAACCATGACTCTAGGCACGAAATTCTCTTGACAAACTTTAATCATAGACGACAAAGTTGATAGAGCATCGGCGAACTAGTTTTCATCTCGAGGAATATAATTCAACTTGACTTTGGTGAAGAAAGTTAACAGCCTCCTGACATAATCTCTGTAAGGAACCAAGTGAGGTTGATGAACTAACCATTTTCCATTGACTTGGTTCACCACCAAAGCAGAATCTCCGAAGATCTTGAGGTTCTTGACCCGCATGTTGATTGCCTCTTCGACCCCCGTGATGCAAGCTTCATACTCTGCTGAGATGATAACAACAACTACTCCACTTCCATTCATGTTTACAACTCCGTTAAACATCAACTTCCATTTGGATTCAGGGTCTGGCCCCTCCTCCAGAAGTGGTTCTTCACAGTCTTTTAACTTGAGGAACATGATGTCCTCATCCAGAAACTCGAACTTCATGGGTTGATAATCATCGATTGGCTGCTGAGCCAAGTATTCTGACAATACACTTCCTTTGATTACCTTTTACAAAGTGTAATGTATATCATACTCTGTTAGTATCATCTGCCATCGGGCTACCCTTCCTGTCAGAGCCGGCTTCTCGAAAATGTATTTCACAGGTTCCATCTTGGAAATTAAGAGAGTGGTGTGAGTCAGCATGTACTGTCTTAATCAGCGAGCATCCCATGCCAAAGCACAACAAGTTTTCTCGAGTAGTGAGTAACGTGTCTCACAATCGGTAAACATTTTGCTAAGGTAATAAATGGCATGCTCTTTTCGACCAGAGACGTCCTGCTGACCCAGCACACATCCCATCGATCCTTCCAGCACGGTAAGATACATGATCAAAGGTCTCCCTGGTACCAGAGGCATGAGAATTGGAGGTTCTAGAAGGTATTCTTTGATTCGGTCAAAGGCTTGCTGGTAGTCTTCATTCCATTTAATGGCCTGATTCTTCCTCAGAAGCTTAAGGATGGGCTCACACGTGGCCGTTAGGTGAGAGATAAACCGTACAATGTAGTTTAGTCTCCCTAAGAAACCCCACACTTGTTTTTCAGTCTTTGGCTCAGGCATCTCTTGGATGGCTTTTACTTTGGCTGGCTCAACCATAATTCCTCGCTCACTAACAATGAAGCCAAGTAGCATGCCGGAACGGACCCCGAAGGTGCATTTATTCGGATTCAACCTCAATCTGAACTTTCGGAGTCTGTCAAACAACTTGGCTAGATTGACCAAGTGCTCTTCTTCTGTTTGGGATTTTGCTATCATATCATCAACATAAACCTCAATTTCATGATGAATCATGTCGTGAAATAGCGTCACCATCTCCCGTTGGTAAGTGGCCCCAGCATTCTTCAGACCAAACGGCATGACCTTGTAACAGAAAGTGCCCCAAGGCGTGATGAAGGTTGTCTTTTCCATATTATCGAGAGACATCTTGATCTGGTTATAACCTGAAAACCCGTCCATGAAAGAGAATACAGAAAACTGAGCAGTATTATCAACGAGAACATCTATGTGAGGCAGAGGGAAGTCATCTTTGGGGCTGGCCCTGTTTAAATCCCTATAATCTACACACATCCTGACCTTACCGTCTTTCTTAGGGACCGGCACAATGTTAGCAACCCACAGAGGGTAACTGGTCACGACCAAGAAACCAGCATCAAATTTCTTTTGTACTTCCTCTTTTATCTTGATTGCCATATCAGGATATGTGCGCCTCAACTTCTGCTTAACTGGAGGGCAGTCTTCTCTCAGAGGTAACTTGTGCACCACAATGTCAGTGTCTAAACCAGGCATATCTTGGTAGGACCATGCGAAGACATCAACATACTCTCGAAGCATAGCAATTAGGCGAGTCTTGATAGATTCTTCTAATGCGGCCCCGATCTTGACTTCTTTCTTGTCTTCTTCGGTACCCAGGTTTATCACTTCGACGGCTTCTTCATGCGGCTGAATCATCTTCTCCTCCTGTTTAAGCAGTCTGGCCAATTCTTCAGGTAGTTCGCAATCCTCTTCACCCTCCTCATCGGCTTGATAAATTGGATTTTCAAAGTCATACTCAGCCATAACAGGGTTGTTATTGATAAGATCCGGTGACGAGCACCTGCATGAATGGTGATTCATGCAAGGCTTTAGAAAAGGCTTTAGAAAATGAGAAACATTGCCAGTTTAAAAATTTTCTTTCTTTTTGAAAACAAAAGTAAAAAAATGAAAGACAAGGGACAACATGAATGAATGTGAAACGTCAGCTTTATTTATGATTATGAATTGTGTTAGGAACAAAAGAACCCTTACAAAAAGCTACTATGCCCCGGGCAAGACATAGTGCTTGAATACAGAAAAAACAGAAACAAAAATTATTACTATTCGAAAGAGGTGACTGAGATAAGTCTTTCTGATGTCTAATTGCTAAGTTGAGTCTCTGGAACAGCAAGCCTGATCCACTCATCTAAGTCACAGTCACTACCAACTGCGTCATCCTGCACAGAACTGACGCTTCCATAATCCACCACTCCCGCACTCGTGAAAGTAATTGGGCCTTGACGGCCTCTAGCACTTGGTCCAGATGATGACTGCCCAGGATGGTAGCCAATTCCGATCATATCTTTCTTTTTTGGTACTTCTACTGGACTGCCCCAGCTTTCTCGCACCCCTGACTCTACCAACTCAAGAGCTTGCTTATAAGAGGCCACATAAACCCCCTTCTTTGGTTCTTCAAGAGAAGCTGCCACTGCAGACGCTTGTTTAGTTTTCAGGGGCTCAAAAGCCTGACATGGAGTCTCAACTATTTCGCCATCCATCTCCACATACTTGAATGAAGCCAGATGACTAACAAAAATGTCTTCTTCCCCACTGACAGTTACAATTTGACCCTCCCAGACGAACTTTAGCTTTTGATGAAGTGTGGACGATACTGCTCCTGCTGAATGTATCCAAGGTCTTCCCAGCAAATAGTTGTATGCAGACTGTATATCCATTATGTAGAACGTGGTATTGAAGACTTCTGGACCTACTTTAATTGGTAAATCCACCTCCCCGAACACTGATCTCCTCGACCCATCAAATGCTCTAACCACCAGGTCACTAGGCTTTAAAACCACTCCATCATAATCCAATTTCATCAATGCCTTCTTGGGCAAAAAATTCAACGATGATCCGGTATCTATCAACATGTGAGAAAGTACTGCACCCTTACATTCTAAGGAGATATGCAGTGCCCGATTATGAGCACGCCTTTCAGATGTTAGATCCATGTCTGTAAAGCCCAATCCGTGACTAGCATTGACACTAGATACCACCGCTTCCAACTGATTTACTGAAATATCCTGAGGCACATACGCCTTGTTCAGAATATTCAAGAGAGCCTTCCTGTGGGAGTCAGAACACATCAGCAAGGACAAGATGGAAATCTTCGACGGAGTCTACTGCAGATGGTCCATAATCTTGTAGTCGCTCTTTTTGATAATTCTCAGAAATTCTTCAGCTTCTTTATCAAAGGTGATGTTTGGATCAGTCACTGGTGTGGGCTCGTTGACAACTACTGGCTGCTTCCCTCTTGCTTTAGCCTGGGCTTCTGCGGTGTCTCTGGGTGGTATTACACTATTTCTTAGTGTTTCCGGCGCAAATAACCTTCCACTTCTAGTAAAGCCCCCTACTCCAACGTTTTCTACTTGAGTTGGGGCCGTACTAGACGTGGCCAACTCTTGTTTCTAGCCGTTACAGTATACCTCGCCACCATAATTCCAGGGAATGGCTCTATCGCTCTGATACATTACTGGTCCTGTAGTGGTGATGGTTATTGGTGCTGCTTTGGCCCGTGGAGGAACTTGAGATGGATCGTAGAAGATGGTTACTGTAGAGACTTCGCTTTCTTTTACAACTTTGTCAAACTGCAACACTCCTTCATCAATCATACGCTGGATCCCTGCTTTCAACTGCTCACAACCATTTGTAGCTTCAGCACATCCTGGAATTTCAATTTCACACCCAGGAAAAACACCCTTTTGTGACAAGCAAACTTTAACAACACTCAATGGAGTCTGCAAGTTGTCGACGTCACGCACCAAGTTTAGGTTCTCCCCTTCATCAACTGCCCCAACCGTACCTCCGTGAGGAGGCATGGGGTTCTGAATTACATTAGGAGTAGGGGCAAAGTTGATTGCTTTGGAATCTACCAGGTCTTGGACTACATACTTCAAAGCTCTGCAGTTTTTCGTGGTATGTCCGGGGGCTCCGGAATGAAATTCACATCTAGCATTTGTATCGTAACCTTCAGGAAGTTGCCCCGGCTTCGGGGGTTGCAAAGTTTTGAGCTGAACCAACTGGAGTTGTAGGAGATTCTTCAAAAGCTGCGAATAGGACATCGGTGGAGTTTCGAAATGTATCTCTCTGGTCTTCTGGGGGTAATATGGACGAGGAGCCCTTTGTTGATACCCTTGTTGGTGTTGTTGTTGTGGTTGTTGGACTTGCTGTTGAACAGGTTGAGCTGAGATAGTGACAGGGGCCACTTGCTAATAAAAACCTCTGTTACTTCCTCCCCTCTGTGCGTACACTTCCCCGGTCTCTCCTTCTCTCCTCTTCACAAAGGGATTCTTGACACCAGAATTCGAAGCGCCCCCATTCTGAATCTTCCCTTGCTTGATCCAACTTTCTATTATCTCGCCAGTCAAGATGATATCTGAGAATCCACTTGAAGAACATCCAGCTAGCCTTTCCATGAAATGCCCAGGGAAGGTATCCAGGAACAGGTCTACCATTTCTCTCTCCAACAAAGTCGGTTGCACTCTAGCAGCCACTTCACGCCACCTTTGTGCGTAATCTTTGAAGCTCTCAGAGTTCTTCTGAGTCAGACTTTGAAGTTGAGTGCGACTGGGCGCCATGTCGATATTATACTGATATTTCTTGAGGAATGCCTCTCCCAATTCCTTCCAGTTTCTTATAGAGCTTCTCTCTAGCTTCATATACCATTCCAAGGACCCTCCGGAGAGACTATCCTGGAAGTAGTACATCCAGAGTTTTTTATCCCTAGTATGGGCATCAATTTTCCGGTAGAATGCCTGCAAGTGAGTTTTCGGGCAGGAACTACCGTTATACTTGTCAAAAATTGGTGGCCTGAATTTGTGAGGAATAACCACCCCGGGGACTAGGCCTATGTCAGACACATCTATCCCCAAAGTGTCTCTACACTCGAGGGCTTTGACTTTCTCAGCAAGCATAAAAAAGTCTTGAAGATTTCCTTCTCCATCGAACCCCATGTCGTTGTTAAAAGGAGAGAACTGATCCTCCTGCCTGTCTTGTACTGGAATGAAAGTTGTTGTGACTTGTTCTGGAACTTGAGGTCCACCTGGGCCATTGTTGGTGTTGGGAGGAGTCACTTGCACGTCAGGAGTGGTTACAGGAGGATTAGTCTGAGGAGGGTTGAGCCCTTGAATTGCATTTCTTAACTCTTGCTGTCCCTGAGCCATCCCTTGCATCATGACCATGAACTCTCCCATTCTGGTGCGAAACTCATTGAGCTCAGTTTGCATAGCGTCCATGACTGTTCTCTGGTTGTTACGAGTTGCGTAGCGATGCGGGATATTCTGTCGGAGATGCCGGGTCTTGGCGGCCCTCGCAATCTTTGCCTGAAATGTAAATAAGTTAAGCATCCTGTAGAAAACCTGCAAAACAAGGAAAAAAAATGCAAATGATGTGTATGCAATGCAATGTGTTCCTTTTATTCCCAAGGCTTCATTTGCCTTCCCATTCTGGTGTTGAGAAAATATCCCTTGCAAGAAAATCTTGTGTGACATTCAAATTCGAAGTGGTGGCATTTATTTTGTGTCCGTGCAACAGATATAAC
The DNA here is from genome assembly GCA_963966055.1 of Lathyrus aphaca. NCBI lineage: Eukaryota > Viridiplantae > Streptophyta > Magnoliopsida > Fabales > Fabaceae > Lathyrus > Lathyrus aphaca. The sequence goes on along the minus strand of OZ014519.1, from coordinate 731,641,399 downwards.
CAGAGACTTCAGGTAAATCGGAAGACAATTGGAATAACAAAGATCCTTACAAGGTACAAATTCAGTATGCCAAGAAAGAAAAAGTACATCCAGAAAGAAGGGATTCCCATAACAAGCCTGTGGGTAATCCAAGTCATATGAATATAAGACTAAAGCTTAGGAAAATCTACATCCTATAATCTCCAACTAAGGCGCTTGACATTTTGCAACATCTGAGCTATACCCGGATGCGTAGGTTCCTGTACAAGCTTCTGAATTAGGATATCCCTAAGGTCAAAGGAGGCATGCAATTCCTCGATTTGTTGTAGGAACACCTTTTCACTTTCTTGGCTTGTAATAGAATTGACCTTGGCTCTCTTCACATCAACTTTCAATTTCAAATCTTCTATTTCTTTCTGGGCTTCCTTTACTGCTTGTTGGCTTTCTGCTAGACTTTTGAGATGACTCTTCTCTTGATGATAAGCCTTCTGAAGGAGCTCTCTCTGTCCATCCAAAGAATCCTGAAGACTCTTGATTTCCAGCTTATTCTTGACTTCCAGCTCTTTCTGCTTCCTAAAATTGTCTTCCCACCTCTCTTGCCATAAGGTGACAGCTTCATTGGCTTCATTCAAATCCTTCCTCTCCTTCCGGCGCTGGGCCACCTTGCGAGTTTCAGCTAATCCCCTTTTCTTGAAGTAGAGCTCTCTCTCCTGAAAGTCTTGCTGATTGAGCCTAACCATCTCTTCAGCTTTGTGAGCTCTTTCCTCCAACTTTTGATTTTGCATCTTCAGTTTCTGGCATGAATTGTAAGCTTCTTGATTTTCTAACCTGAGCCGTTGAACCAAGGCTTCCAACTTTTGATATTCCTGAAGAGGCACTGAAGTTGTGCGTGCTGCCTCCTTGGGGTAGAGAGGTGTTTCTCTAGAAAACGGGAGCAACATGGTCTCCACATGATCCTTCAACCAGCTGGCAAAAGGATCATAAGTGTTGGGATCCACTCTCCCAAAGTCTTTCTTCCCTTTTATCACTCTAACCTCCCAAGCTTGGGATATCAGCATGCTCTTCTTGAGATTTCCTTCAGCTGGAAAATACAAAGATTCATTTGCCTCTTCAATCAAAGGCACAACTCTTAGTGGATAACCAAACTGCTTCCTGGACAAGATAGGATTGTAACTGATCCCACCTTTCCTTCCTATCAGAGGAACACTTGGGAAACTACCACAACTGACCAACAATTCTTTGCCCACAAGATCTCTGTTGCATCCCCATGCAATGTCAGCTGAGGGTAAGCCCATTAATCTTTTGGACCACTTCCAAGATTGTTTCAAATCCTGAAAAGGTCCTGATTTAGGGAGTTGCCTTACAAACCAATCAGCAAATAGGGGAGCACAACAATTTACATGTCCTTTCCTCTTTTCATTTCTATGGTGAATCCCGTAGTAAAAGTCACCTAGCAAAGTGGGTATTGGATTTCTTCTGGCAAATATAGTGATAGCTTCCATGTTAATTAAACCCTTCTCTCCTGCAAAAAAAACTAGTCCCATACACTATCAAAGCAAGCAGGGTGCTGAACTTAGCCCACTTGTTCTCAGAGGCCAGGTCCTGAGCTTACTTGATAAGAAAATCTAAGAAAAGTACTTTACCTTTGGTGGCATCCACTTCTCTGCTAACTTTGAATAAATCTAGAAGAAAAGACTCAACTATATCTTTGGATGAAGGCGTATTCTCTAAGCCATAGTAAGGAACACCATTTTTGATGGGGATTTTGAGGATGCTGGATATCTCCTCTAATGTGGGAGCCAAGATATAGTCAGGGAAAACAAAAACCCTCAGCTGTGGATCATAGAACTGCAGTAGAGAATGCAAGATATCCCTCTGATCAGTGGTTGGCTTATTCACATAGTCTAAGAATTTTCCAAACTCTTTTCTGAAATCATCAAGAACTTTGTCCCCCATCAAGCCAATTAACTTCTGATACCATCTATCTCTGGATACGGGAACGTATAATGGACATTTTTCTTCCTTGGAATCTCCATGTTGAAGCAGCAAATATAACCAGAATAGGAGGTAATAAACCATGAGAACAAAAAGAACACAAAATGATTAATGATGTTATGATGTCATGCAAGGAAAGGCATGTGATCAGTGATGTGTCTGTGTAGTGAATCAGATAATCAAGTGTCTGTGCAAGGCCACAACATCATCACAAGTATCTCTGATCAGGAGTTAATGACTTCAGAATCCATAATTAATAGAACAAGATCATATCACTGAAGTGTACTAGAATACAAGGGTATGTTGAAGTTATGGGTTCCTGCAAACCTGTAAACCCCTCCCAATCTCACGGGTGTGCTACTCGGGTCAACATCACGGACTCTCAAAGCTGAATAGCAATAATACGTTCACCATCTCCGAGAAATGGCTCATGACCAAATCAGGGAATCGGTTTGGCATTATGTACTACTCAGGGAGGTCTCAGCTGAGTCCAAGGAAACAAGCATCCCTCATAAGTCCTCAACTTCAAGCACTGAATCAAGAAACAATAGTACATTCATCCCGAAGGGTACAATACTATCGTCATACAAATAGTTTGCCTTAACTGGATTCCTATGAGAGAACCAGGCCATCCTATGCGAGTTACCAGTGGGCCCTCGGATGCGAGTGGGCTTGCCAACAAATGTGGTCTGCCACTGTCATCACCGAAGAGGGATGTTTCCACAAAGGTTCTTAATGATCAGTCCATTGACTGCACATAACTATCAAGGTAGTGTATTAACCAAGAAAGATTCCGGTATCAATACATTCCCGAGAAGGTCACAAGTCAAGGCGTAGAACTCATAAATACAAACATAGCAAGATGCCATGAAGCCAAAGTGGAGCCACTCTAAGTCCTAGGGTGCACTCGAGCCCCGGTTACGAGCTCATCTCACAGTAACCCCATCCCACAGAAAAAATGAAAACCAGCACAGCCAGACAGTCCAGTATAATATGATGCATTGAAAATAAATACTGAAAGCAGTAAATAAAGCTGTAAAGTAAACTGTAAACGAAAACAGTAAATAAATACAGCAGCACACATATATAAACACCCAAAGAAACAGAAACAATCAGGCGTTAGGATTGACTCTACAAGGGAAACCAGAGATTCTGGGTTCGATCCCCAGCAGAGTCTCCAGTTGTCGCTCCCGGGATTTTCATCCTAGTACAAACGCGAAAGTGGCGTGGAAAAGGTAGAGTCGTCAGCCATGCATTTTTATCCTGAAGGAACGGGAAAGGTAATGCTGCACAAACTTGAGGAAGAAGGAAAGGACAAGGTCCTGCGAACCAAAGATCTGGGTTCGGGAGTCGGTTATGACCTGGGAAGGTATTAGCACCCAGATCGTCCGCCGTACCCGACGGGATCCACGCTTGCTTATTTTGTTTCAAAGGGTGAGAAATAAGGTGTTGCTGAACAAAGGAACTGCTAACTGGAACTGGAATGAAATGAGAAAGGGAACTGGAGAAAAGGAAGAGGGAAATGTAGGGAAAATAAAGAATGTGCTCAAACGGGCCCTACCCCGCTGCCTACGTACCTCATCAGGATAATGAGGATCAGATTCGACGTAGTTCGCCTAACCAGGCGGGAACTTTATTTGTGTATTTTATGGATTGAACTGCGTATGTCTATGCTCAGGTGTTGCAGGCTCGTCTGGTACGAGTGCGTTTACCTTATTGCATGTGAGATAAGTCGTTGCGAGTTCTCGTCGAGAGTGAGTGAGATGAGAAAAGAAGTTCCCGCAGGAAAGTCGCTTATTGTTTATTGTTTGCTTTTTAAGAGTTTTGTATGAATTTGGAACAAGGAAGTGAATTCAAACTCTTTTACATGGAATGTGTACTTGCTACTACATTCCAAGATGGAATAATAGAACAAGCACACCCAGAAGTAGAATTTATCCAAGACTTGTTTCCATGAATTAGGGATCTAAGTTCACTAGCTTATTGAACTTTATTAAGTGTTTTTGTTGCTTTTGTGAAGAAGTGTTTTTTAGGTTTTTTTTGTGAAAAACCCCTTTGATAAGACTTGTACATCATGCTAGACAAGCCTACACCACTCCAAGATGGAATGAATGCAAGTTCCCCATGGAATAAGGCTATACACAAGAGATCCTTTCATGCATTTATTAAGTCTTTTTTTGAATTTTGTTTGAAGATGAGAAAGAAGACTCAAATGGAGAAAGGGACAAAAAATAAGGGAGACTAAGACACAACCCTAAGTTATTCATTAAAATGGTGGTCCTATGGTGAGTGGGGCTTTTCTATTTCTAAAGAGCAAAAGGAAGAGAGAGAAAAAAAGGATGCAACTTACTTCCTAAAGAAGATAAGTTGGTCCTAACAAAGGGAATCCTACCAGTCACAAATATGGAAGGAAAAAAGTGAATTAAATGCATCAAGAAAATGCATAAAATAAAAGGATAAGGTGTAAGGAAACATACCTTTCTCTCCCTACAAAACAAAGATTAGTGTGCATTTTTTATTTAAAATAATAACGCAAACATACACTAATTTAATCCTAATGGCTCTAGGACTCTATCTAAATTCTATTTTAATTCTAGAGAACTAAAAAAATTGCTAGGACCAAAATTCAACACCTATTACAGCCCCTAATACACAAACAGCTATGAAAACAATGCATAACACAAAGCACCTTTTTACAGCCAGCATGCAGCATGAAAAGGTAGGTGTAAAAAGTCAAATACAACATGCAACCATGACAAACAACATGTATTTTACAGCACCTATATGCAAAGTCAGCTATGAAATGTAAAATACAGATTTGATTATTTTCATTTTTTATGCACAAACTCAATGAAACATGTACTAAATTCCACATGAACATGCATTTGAACATAGATCAACATACACAAATGAAATAACATGAACATTTTTGGGAGGAATATGCAACAAGTATGAAAAATATGGCACATGAATATGGAATATGAATGCAATGAGCATTGATTATGAATATGCAATATGATAGATCAACAATAATGTCAAACTTAATGCAAAATTCAGAATTGAATTGATGTGAATAAAGTGATCAAGCATGCAATCAAATGCACATACATACATGATTATGTGAAATGAAACATACATCTCGATACAATAAAATGTGAAATGATTTAATGCAATGTGAAAGATGTAAAACAGAATGCAACATGATTATTCACATGCTAAATGATGCATAAACATGGCAACAAAATGCAAGAAATCAAACCATACACAAAGGAACACAAAAACGCATAATATGCAATATGAACAGAAACGCGTCGAAACGACTCGAAATGGGGAATGAGATGTCAAAACCAACCTAAAAAATTCCCTAAAATCAATATCTAAACATGTATGAACATTAGAGGCACTAGACATCAAGACTAAGCTATCAAATAAGCAAAGATTCCAAAAATTAACAGCGTTAACCGGTTAACCAATTGGTTAACCGGTTAACGGACCTAAAACTGCCCTAATTTGTGGCTAAAATGCACGCGTTAACCGGTAACCAGTTAACACTGAACCAGAATGTGAAAAAAGTTTAGAAATAAGTGCTTTTAGCCACAAACTCACTTCTAATGATCCCTTACCTACACGTGGACATGCTAACACGAATTTCTACTCAATTAGGGCTTATTTACACATGCTAGAGCCTATGATTATCTACATCTTAACTTCTAATCTGCTAAAATGGCGAGATGGAGAGAATAACTTAAAGAAGAAGTGATTTAGATCACCAACCTATGAAGCAAAGAAGTGCTTCAGTAATTGTTGCAAGAATCGGAGCTTGATCGAAGAGAAAACCAAGAAAACCGTGAATCTGCAAAATAAATGCGTTCTTGATGCTTGAACCTTCGTGCACTTCCGATAAGCCGAAATCCTCACAAAAATCAGTAGCTTCTTCTTCCACAATCCACAAAATCAAGGGAGGTTGGAGGCTAAGCTTCAAGATCTTCAAGTTTCAAAGTGAAACTTGAAGAGCTTCTTCAAAAAGCTTTGGGTGAAAAGGGAAAAATGGAGGAAAAATTGAGAGAGAAAAAGTAATTGTGAGAGAGTGAAAAATTTGGAAACTTGTCGGGAACGAAAATTGTGTGTGTCAGTCCTTTTGGTTTGGATGAAAATGGATTAAATATGGTTTAGGTTTGGGGCCCAAAAATTAGGCTTGGGATCCAAAATTATGGTTTGGTAGTTAGTTAGGTTTAGGGTTGGAGAAGGAATATTCCTTGGAATATTCCTTGGAACACTCTAGAAGATGGTAGAACATGGTAGAAGTTTCCAAGGAAAATGGAGTGGAATTGAAATGGAAAAACAAGAGGGAAAGAATGAAAGGAAGTGTGGAAGGAAAGTGGAAGGAAAAATGGAGGGAAATGGTGAAATCAACCACTTTTCAAATGATTTCTTTTTTTCTTGATTTTTTATTTATGATTCCTCCATCATTTCTTGACCAAACTTGAACCATAGGATCATTGTTACCCTATTTTCATGATTTTGATCTTAAAATTCAGGAGTCGACCCTTTTTACCCAGCTCGGTTGCCTTTTCCCCGATTCCTCGATTTTCAGTCATCTGGCCAATTGAACCTCTTCCAAAATGATTTTGTGGACGAGATTTGAACCACAGGCACTTGAAATCATATATAAGACAATGGAATCCTATTTGAATCATAACTTCATGCAGAAGCCCCGTAGAAGTGAAACCCTAATTTGGCCCTTTTCATTAGGAAATGTTGCACTGCTTGCCTCCTTTGATCAACTCAAATCTTTCCATGGCTTGTGGCTTCAAATGAATACTTGTGTGATATTGTGAACCCTCTGCACAAGGTTGAAAAGCTTTGTGGCCCATTTGATTGCCTTTGTAATGCCTTCAGTTTCTCCAATCATTGATCACATACCCATGCCTCAGCTATGCTATACATGATGCAATGTTTTTTATTATTTTATGAACTTATGTATGCAAGACGCTATGCCAAATGTTGAGGATATGAGAGGGCAAATTTTGAGGTATTACATATCCTAAAAAACATAAACAAATTTCCGCCTTAGTTAGACGAACTACGGCGACTCTGATCCTTATTTTCCCGATGTGGTACGTAGGCAGCAGGGTAGGGCCCATTCGAGCACATTCTTTATTTTCCCTACACTTTCCCCATTCTTTCCTTTTGTTCTCTTTTTCCACTTTCATTTCTCATTTAAGTTCCAGTTAACGGTTCTTTTATTCAGCAACATCTTATTTCTCACCCTTTGAAACAGACTAACAAGCGTGGATCCCGTCGGGTACGGCGGACGGATTGGGGTGCTAATACCTTCCCAATTGGTAACCGACTTCCGGACCCAGATATTTGGTTCGCAAGGCCTCGTCTTTTCCTTTTCCCTTAGATTTGTGCAACATTACCTTTCCCATTCATTCGGGATAAAAATCTCTAGCTGGCGACTCTACCTTTTCCGCGCCACTTTCGCGTTTGTACTAGGATGAAAATCCTGGGAGTGACAGTAAGGTTCTCTATTGTCAAACACTTAGTTATATGCAAACAATGATGTTCAAAATGCAACACTTATATCTGTCTTGATGTTTTGAAAAAGAATTATTTTAGCAAAACAATGTTTGTAAAAACTGTGATATTAACTCCAAATATATAATAAGCCTTAAAGGAGTCAGGATACCTTTTTGTAGCAGTACGCTTTCGAACTAACCATGCTTCAGTTAGGACTTTTACAAGGTTGTAACATGGCCTGGTTCACGGTTTAAGAAACAAAGGATAGAGGCTCAAATTTTATTTGTACCCAACCCATCCTTCGTGATGTTCTTCAGTCCTATGTTCAGTTAACTTATGCATTGAGGCTCCAAATGAGTTTGGAATTGTAACACTGACAGAAGTTTATTTGAAAAGCCAGTTATCTTCTCTCTTTTTTTTAGGATTTATAGTGACCTCTTTTTCTTTTGACTTTGTTATCCCTTCTTTTTACTTGAACTGTTTGTTTCAAGATTACAGTCAGCGGGATGTCTCAATTTTTACTAAGTCTCCTTCATAGGTTTTGACTTAGTGAGATTTTCTTTGATTGTCAGACTTAACAATTATAGGGAACCTTCATTAGTTATGTACAAAAAGGAAAACTGACATAATTGAGTTAACCGAGGAACTACCCTGCCCCAGATTATGATTGAGGGTTTTAATTTGTGTGAGAATGAAAACTCCTACTTCATAGGCTCAAAAAGGTTGACTAGGGATTAACTTCCTTATATCTCCCCTGTTTAAGAATTGAAACAATGCATGCACATCGTCAGCATAGTCTCTTCAAAAGCATACTACATGAAATTATGGTATCGACTTCGTCATCCTCCCTCTACAGGCTTATAGCTTTAACAAGAGTTAAATATCACAAAAGAGAAGTAAGAAGCATAGTTTAAATATAGTGGAACAAATGGATTAATTCAAGAAAAACATACGCAATGCATTAATGTGAAAACAAAGTTCGACATAATAGAAAGTGTTTGAGCAAACAAAAGAAATTACAACTGAAGAAATCAAATGATGTCCCATCCAATTGACTAAATGTCTTCGATTGTAATCTGTGAACTTTCAAGAGTGGTATCTTTTACCATGAAATCAAATATGCCACTTGGTTGTCCTAAGGTATCCCAAACTTTAACAGGGATATGTGGGCTTTCTTTCTTTCTACCTCAGGCGATTTGTCTTACAGCTTCGATGTTTGATGGAAGATAGGAGAATTCAATTTGGTCTTCTGGCGTAACCTCGAGGACTCCTTCGTCAATCAGGTCTTGAATCTTATTCCTCAATTCCCAACAGTTATTAGTGTCATATCCAGGACAGTTGAAGTGATATGCATACCTTGCAATGGGATTATAGCAAGGAGAGGAAGTATTGGGATTCAGAGGAGAGTTTTTCAAGGTGATTAGCTTCATCTCCAACAAGAATTTCAAAGTTTGCTACATTGGCGTGTTGATTTTGATAAACTATCTTTTATATTCCTTGTGTTGAGGCAAATTAACCCTACAATACCTTCCTCCTTTAATTGAAGAACTATCAGTAATATCCTGTCTCTTTCCTTCTCTTATCCTTATCTTCCTTTCAACCAAGTCAGTTTGTTTCATCACAGGTTAACTGATTATTAGATTCCCGACTTCGTTACCTTGAATTTTATTGACAAAGACTCTCATCTCTTCTTGCCCCTGGGCTAAGTTTTGGATAAGAGCCACCTGACCATTCATCTGGATTCTCATCTCTGCCATCTCAGCTTGAAGTCGTTCCAACTGATCATCCTTGCTGTTTTCAGGATTCTTCTTTTTCACTTCCTTAGTGAGGAGGGCTTTCAACTCTTATTTCCCCTTGAACAAATTCAGGATCACTTCTTGAAATTGAGCATTCTGGGTTTGGAGATCTTTGACAGTCTGTTCGAGAGCCATTTCCACTGAAATTAACAGCGAGAAGATAAGAAACCTATTGCGGAAACCTGTTATACAATGGTATGGTATGTAAATGCATATGCAATGTTTTCAAGGACCACATAGGATTTAAATTTGTTAAAGGCAAACAAAAACAAAACTTTTATTAGTAAGTTTAGAACAAATAATTTCCCCTTGGGCTTACAATGAAAGAAAACAGAAAGTTACAAAGGAAATAAGAACATCTGAGACTCAAGTCTTCCATGGACGCATTTTCTTTAGGTTGAGATATGTATTGAGATTACGTTCCTCGTGAAGTTGCCTCGTTAGCTCCAACACTTTCTCTTTGCTAGCTTTGAACTGAGCCTCAAAGGTATCCCTTTGCTCATTCAGTTGGATACAAGACTTCTGTATTTCTTCCAGACCAGTAGGCATATCAGGATGAATAATGGTATAAGGAACATCTCCTTCAACAATAGGCTCAATAGTCATCGGTAGAACATCAGGATATGGCATCATAAGAGTATGAGCATGAGACCGCACCCATCTGAGATAAGGTTCCATAGGGATGAAATGTTTTTGTTCCAAAGTATTGTTGTTGATCTTGTTTACCATGCTCCAAGCTCGTATAAACCTTTGACGGTAACCTTGAAGATCGTTGTCATAATCAAACACAATGCCTTGAATAATCATATCACGAGGACCATTACTTAGAGCATAACCAAACTGACATAGTGCTAAATAAGGATTGTAGGTAATTCCCCCATTATGCCAAGGAGTGGCAAATTAGGGAACTCTCCACAATGGTCAATGATAGTAATATTCTCCATAGATCGGGAACACCAGTGAATATCTGAATGAGAGAGTGACATTATCCTTTTAGACCACCTCAAACCTTGTTCATTCTTCATCACAGATCGAGGAAGGTGTGAAATAAACCACCTAGATAATATTGGTATGCAACACATCAGAGTTCCTCGCGCCTTCGTAGTACGAGTGTTAAGCGAGTATATGATATCTCCAAGCAAGGTAGGCACCAGATTGTGATTCAGAAATATGTTGATGGCGTGTACATCTATGCATTGGTCCGGATTAGGGAATAATACCAAACCATAAATCAGCAAGGCTAATATCTCCTCAAAAGCATCGTAACTCATAGTGTCCAAGAATACTTGAGCCTTCTCCATCAACACTTTAGCAAGAATACCTTTAACTCCACTCCTTGTTTCTAGGACAATGTCTGATTTCTTCAGATGTAATGTTGCTGCAATAATTTCTGGTTTAGGCTCTTTCTCTAAGCCTATGAATGGTTTATGATAAAGAATAGGCACACCAAGTAATTTGGATAATTCTTCCATTGTGGGCACCAACTGATAATCGGGAAATGTGAAGTAGTGATGTTTAGGGTCAAAGAACTAGAACAAAACACTCATCATGTATTCATTAAACCCCTAAGTAACCAAATCAAGTAGATGACCATGCTTCTTGATGAATTGAGAGCTTTCAGAAACTTTAGAAACCAATTCCTTAAGCTTGGAGGGTATCCATACAAAGCTGATCTAGATAGTATTCCTACGAGTGGAAGCCATAACCTGCAATAAAGAACAAAGATAAATCCTTTGGTCCTTGAAATGGTTAGTGAGAATTCTATGCTTATGATGTAATGTTTTTATGATGTTATGTTCATACACAAACAAGTGGAACACATAAACAAATCACACAATAGCCCTAGGTTTGAAGGTCTGCATGAAGTTCATAGGTAAGTACCCTCCCCACTGAAGTTTAGTTGGTTCATCCTGTCCTAGTAAAAATAATTGGGTTCTAAGGGATCTCAATATCACTAATTATTTTCATAGGCTGTTGTTCAGTATGGCAACTGACTTGCCAACCAAAACCTCCCAAGATTAGAATCCCAATGAGTGTAGCATCGAGTATCAACCAACTTAAGACTTTACCGAAGCCGGTTATCTCACTACTTTCTAATGGCCAAGATGGGTTAATTAGGGTTCTAAAGGGTAGTTAGTGTTAATGACAACATATGGCAGCCTCATATTATCCTCAACTTACTTAAGGAACATAAGAACCAACCAAGAAGTCACACTAACTGTAGCCACCAAATCAACCATATCAGTATACACCGTACAATTTCCTTGGTATATTGCTACTTACCTAAGGTACACTAGATCTGGGTTAGGATCTTTCTCATAATAACCCCACAACAAGCCCTTAAAGATAAAGCAAGCAATTCAAACAAGTATAGTGATCTAATCCTAAGATAACCCCTCTTTTACTTAGTACTCCCCAACAGATTCGCTAGTTTTGTAACACGATGGGAGAACTGACTTGGGCGTTTTTGTTTCCAAAAACTATGTTGCGGATAGCAAGAGTCGCCACCGACTTTTATTTTATCCAACAGGAAAAGGAATAAAAGAACAGGAAAGAACTTCTTAAAAATATTTGAGTTCGGGGGGTAGGTTATATAAAGGGAATGTGTTAGCACCCTTTATATCCATGGTTATCCATGGGCTCTTAATTACTTAGGTCATTTTACTTTTGTTTGAAAAAATGTGTAGTGTGCGTTTAGAAAAAATTTTCATAAGTCCTTAAATTTGTAATGATCCTCGTATGGATATATACAAAGTGTTTAGCTTTGAGAAATATTTTGAAAAAAGTGGGGTGTAAAGAGTATTTTGAAAAAGTGAGCAAGTACCTAAGAACTACTTACCCTAAGTTTTGTAAGGTCTTTCTTGTTATTTATTTCCTTTAAGGGTAGGACTGTCTTTACTATTAGTGAGTAATTAGTCTCAACCTTGGATGTTTAAAGGGACGGGCGTAGGGTCATAGAAGGCAACCGGTAAGGGTATCTTAACAATTCGAATGGACTATCATCATTTTTCCGTAGGGTCATCGAGGGAAGAGATCATTTATTCGTAGGAAACTCGAAGGGACAACAAGAGACTATGATCTTTATTTCGAAGGGACTTGATAATTTTTATTCGTAGGCAACTTTGCTAAGACACCCCTATATTCGAGGGACTTGACCATTTTCGTAAGGCAACAAGAGGAGAAACCCTATGGGGTGCAGATAACAATCATATAACGATCAACTTACGTGTGTGAATATCAGTTTCAGTTATTTATCTTGAACTTAGTGGGCTAGGTCTAATTTATTTATCATACAAGTCTTTTCACTCCCTAGGTTACTAACCACGCAGTAATATCTTGCAGAAATTAAAGTCCTACGCTATTACATCAGGGGAGGGGATACATTTGTCTTTTAGGGGGATTGCGGAAATTAAAATACGGAAAATTAAACCTAAACTATTACATAGGAGGAGCAGTTACATAATCGAGAATAAAGCGAGAAATTAAATTACATAAGAGTGCGACCTATACAATTTTCTAAATAAAATAAATAAGACAAATAAAATTAAATTAGAAAAGAAATTGTTTTTATGAAAAATTAGGGTTTAAAAATTAGGGTTTGAGAATTAGGGTTGATTAAAAAAAATCAGGATTTGTTAAATTAGGGTTAATAAAATTAATCTAAATCTAATTAATTAAATTAATTTACAATTTTAATTAAAAAATTATTAAAGTATTATTTTTTATGAAAAATATTATATAAGAAAAATTATTAAGGATTATTTATAAAGTTAATGGTGGTGATTAGTTTAAATTAATTTAAAGTTAATTGTATTTAATTATGGTTAATTAAAATAATTAAGAAAACAAAAGAAAAAACTAAGAAAATAATAGGAAAAAAAACCAGGTTGTAAAAATTGATGTAGGCAGGGTTTGAACCCACACCCTTTGCCACATATACGTATCTCTCCTCCACTGGGCTACCTGCACGCAGGTGTTAGAAATAGAAAACAAATAAATTATAAGAGAAGTTAAATATTCAAATTGTTAAAACGCGCGCGTCCAGGTCGTCTTCCTCATCTGGCTATTTGAAATTTGCTACGAGTTGACTGCATTTTTGCTACGAACTCTTCGTAGCTAAAAGACCCGCGTTTAACGAAACATCACATACACACAAAATCAATTAAATCTAAGCATATGCCAATCAGTTGCAAATGATGTTAGGAGTCTATATATCACATCAAATCGTCTTGAAATCTCCTCTACCGAAAGCCCTTAATCTCAAGCTCTAAACCATAGGCATGGTGTTCTTCGATTCCTGCAATGAAACTTCGAACAAATGGTCCAGAAAGTCTCCAAACTTTAAAACAAACATGAATACATGGTCAAATGCAGTTTATAACATGTATATGTGAGAAATCGAAATTCACAAAAAAAACAAGAAAATATTAAATCGGTTATGGAATTCTGTCATGTTTTTGATGAAGGTGAGGATTGGAGCATATTTAGAATGCTTCAAAGAATTGATTTCAACCTTCAAAATGCTGGGAGAATGACTGGATCAAGGAAACCGATTTTGAGATTTTTTTGTGAAACTTTGAAGTGTGAAAGTGGTCCTCTTGCCTTCTGAAATTTGTCCTTGTATTGTGATCTTGTTATGCTTATATAATAGTGTAATTTAGGTCACAAATTTGGGCCTAGATGAGTTGTTTTTGGATTGCTTGGATGTGAAGAAACCATGTTTCCAAATTTGTCAAAAATCACATATAATCATAATTTTTTAGTCTTGCAAGAATTTGGACATGATCAATCAACTTAACCATCAAATATTTGATCCCAAAATAATTTTAGAATCAAAGATTTGATTTTTTATGATTTATTTCAATTAAAATTGAATTTAAATGATTAAAATTCAATATAATATAAAATAAATAATAAAAATCAGAAAATATGATCAATGGGTTGTGAATGGTTTCATATTTGAGTTTGGTTTGAAATATTTTGGGCCCATTTGAAGAAAACTTGAGTTTTGGCCTTTTTTGCTTCATACACCTCCTCAAAATTGCCCAACTTCAACAATGCATAACTCTCTCAATTTTTATCCCATGTATGTTTTATAATACTTTTTGGAAAGCTTAGAGTGTCCTATAACTACTCCTTTTTATCCCATGTCCATTTGATCTTCCATTTTTAAGTTATGAGCTTTTGAAAAAGTTGACTTTTTGTTGACTTTTAAAATGACCTGTAATGTCTTGGCTTATACCTCTTAAATGAAGCATTTTTTGCCTTGGCTTGTGAGACACAAAGTTGTAGAGAATTGAATTTAATTCAAAATGAGATTTGGATGGAAAATGTTTGATGAGGCATGTGAAAATTATGGCTGGTCAAAGTAAGTTGACTTTTCCTGCACAAAACCCTAATTTAGTAACTCTTGATTCTTGATGATTTTGAGGTTTCCTTGATGAATCATAATCAAACCTTCATCAAATGATGAATTTAACCTCATAATATTGATGTTGACTAAAATCTTGAAGTTTGGCTTTGTGTTGACCACATTTGACTTGTTAACCAAGTTAACTATTTTTGGATTATCTGAGCATCTGACTGACCAAACTTGTAGGGAAAGCCTTGAAACTTGACACGAGGATTCATTGAATGATATTAGATACCATGAAGTCCACTTGAGGCTTTAGAAGTCCAATTTACTTTGAGAAAATTTAAAACCCTAGTTTAAGATCCATTACTTAGGAGGAGGCTTTGTCTGATGTAACCTTGAATCCTTTTGAGCAATTGTGATTCTTGTGACTATTAGGAGACCTCTTAAGACACATTATCTTGAATATGTGAGGGAAAATTTTGGGGTACAACAATACCCATAAATTTCTAAAATAATCATCAACTATAGATAGGAAATACTTTGCACCTGAGTGTGAAGGATTCCTTGGAGGTCCCCAAATATTAGCATGAATGTAATCATAGGACCCATGCGCTATTTGTTTACCTTTGTTAAACTTCACCCTATAGGATTTACGAAATACACAAGGTTCATAAAAATCCATTTTTTTCGACCTTGTCTTCACATAACATATTTTGATTAGACAAATTGACCAAGACTCTTTAATTGACATCGCCAAGTCTCTTGTGTCATAACTCGATCTTTGACACAAGTTTTGTGGATGCCACATCAGCCACTTAGAACCTCAGCCTCAAGGGTATACAGGGCTTGCCTATTGATTCCTCTCAAGACTTCCTTCGACCCCTTCCTTACCCTTAAGATACTTTGCTCTCCTTTGAACACATATCCTGTCTAATTGAATTCACCAAGAGAAATCAAATTCCTCTTAAGTTCAGGTACATACCTAACATTAGTCAATAGCCTTATTGGTTAGTCAAAGAGCTTGAATCGTACATATCCAATACCTGAGATTTTGCACACTTTGTTTTTTCCAAGCAACTCTGATCCACCATCTTGATAATATATTTTCTCAAACTCATCTTTGTTTGAAGTCATGTGCCAAGTGCAACATAAATCCATAATCCACTCATTGGTAGAGTCGTTTCTTGAAACACCAAAACAATAGATGATTCATAACCATATTGCACAATGGTTACATTACCATTATCCTTTCCATCATGATTATTCATACGATCATGGTACACATTTCATGCATGTCCCCCTTCTAACAATGATAACACCTAATTGCATGAGCATTACGATCATAAAATCTTGTAGAACTTTACCCTTCTTATTCTTAAACCTAACACCTTTCTTCATGAATTTTCCTTTAATAAACAAACCTTCACCAACAATAGAATATTTGTTCTCCTTTCTTTCATTCAAATCCTTATATTACAAGGCTGATTGAACTTCTTCAAAGGTCAATGAATCTCTTCCATATAAGAGAGTTTATGTGAAATGAGCATAAGACTTAGGTAAAGCATACAACAATAACAATGCTTGATCTTCATCATCAATCTCAACCTCAATATTTTAAAGATCAAGAATTAACTTGCTGAACATTTTTATCTGCTCAGCCAAGACTCTGTCTTCACTCATCTTGAATAAATACAAGGTCTGATTTAGGTAGAAATGATTGACCTACCAATGCTCAATAAGATGACCATATGGGCTTTTTCGATCATCATTATCTTCTTCTTATTCGTTAGAGCAACATGCATCTTCTCTGATCCCTTCAACGCTTTTAACAAAATCTACTGAACAAGTAGGGCTTGTATCTTCAAGCTCCATAAATCAAAATCATTCACACCTTTGAATTTCTCAATCTCATATTTATTGACATCTTCTCCACGCTCACCGCACCAGTTTTTTGTGAATCAATGTCATCAAGAACAAATCAAAATATGATAAAGATTGAGTTTCTTTAAGAAATACAAGGAACCCTAATAGGTTTTATGAAAGAGAGAGATGAAGCTAGAAGAAGAATCAGGATTGGTTATAATAGTTTTACTATTCACTTTCTCTATTAGGATTCAAAAATTACAAGTGAATATCCGCAAACAAAACTCTCTTTCTCAACAACCTTAGAGAAAATAATATATCTAAAGACTACTAAGTTAACTTAAGCAACAAGCTAACTTAAACAATTTGGGTTGACAGAATGACCAAATTCGATATGCTAGAACAAGCTTCGACTATAGTATACACATCGTCGACACCTGCATGATTGAACATACTTTGACTAAAAACATGCCCAACTTTGTTGAACCATAAAACTATCTATATCGATACTAGAGTTTGATTCAAATTTAAAATAAAAAAAAACTCAAATAATATATTAGCTCAATCCTACCTTAGAATTTAACAATTCAAAATTATATATTATAACTTTGTTTTGACAAAAGTTGTGATTGAAACTTAAAATATATATATATATATATATATATATATATATATATATATATATATATATATATATATATATATATATATATATATATATATATATATATATATATATATATATATAAATAAACGACATTTATGTCTTCTGTCAAATCCAATCTTTAAAATAGACATATATTTAGCTTATATAATGTTTAAAAAAATTAAAAAATCAATTTTATAGAGAGTATTTATTAATTATTATTTATATATTTTAGTTAACATTTTAATATATTAGTTAGTATTTTAATATTTTAGAAGGTTCTTTTTTAGAATCGTGACTCATAAATGACTATGATATATTTAAAATTTCATATATTAAATTCATTTATGATTCTTTGGGCTATACATCGTAAGTTTCTATTAGTTTTGATATAGCTCTCTTTAGCCTATCACAATTTTAATACAAATCATTTTTTAATCAGATTGTGATATTTTGTGAGATATTTTCTAAATAACCTTAAAAAATTGACATCATTATAAGTTTATTTATATATATATATATATATATATATATATATATATATATATATATATATATATAAAAGAAACAATAAAATGGCAACAATGAATTATTGTCAATTTGAAAATTTTGCATTAAAATATAAATATATTAATACTCTTTTATCCTATTAATAAGAAAATATATATTTTAAATCGTTAAAAAATAAATATATTTGATCAATATATTGTCTTAATACATCAATTATTCTATGAATTTAAAAAAAAACAAAAAAAAACTGTTCTTATAAATGGAATTAAAGAGAGTATTTGGTAAAAAGCCAAATCAAATCTTTCTCTTTCAATAAAGTGAAACGGAATCTTCTATTAGATAAGTATTTAAACTTTTTACTGTAAAAGTAATAGATATTGATTAAACAAATTTTCTCGATTTTAAATGCTCTAATTAGTATTTTAATTTTTTACTGTAAAAGTAATAAATATTGATTAAACAAATATTCTCGATTTTAAATGCTCTAATTTCCCTTGTTCTTATCTTTGCATCAATCTTCATTCTCACCTTATAAAGAGTTGTGAAATAATATCGTATGAGGTAACAAAGTTTTCACTTAATTTTCTTGAATAATGTCACATTTTTCATATTTTATCCTTATCTTTTTTTGTCTTTCTTGCTTGATTACTATTTCTCATGCTACAAACAATGGTTTCACTGTTGAACTCATTCATCGTGATTCTCCTAAATCACCTTTCTACAATCCTGCACAGACTGAATTCCAACGGATTTTCAATGCCGTGCGTCGTTCTATCAATCGTGCCAATTTCATCAATAGAGAATTTTCTCAAACTAAAACCAAACTCGAGTCATCTATGATCTATGATGATGGTGAGTATCTAATGAGTTATTCAGTAGGCACCCCTCCACATAAAGTCTATGGTATTTTAGATACTGGTAGTAACTTAATATGGCTTCAATGCAAGCCTTGTAATATTTGTTACAATCAAACCGATCCTATTTTTAATTCTTCCAAATCTTTGACTTACAAAAAAGTTACATGTTCTTCTAAAACATGCAAATCTATGGAAGGTACTTCTTGTTCTCATAACGGAGATGTTTGTGAATATACACTTGAATATGATCCTGGAACAAAGACACAAGGAGATCTTAGTATGGAGACTATTACCTTACATTCCACCTCTGGATCTATTGTCTCATTTCCTAAAATTGTGATAGGTTGTGGACGCACCAATACTTGGTCAACACCGTATAATGGTCCAAATTCTGGTATAATTGGCCTTGGAAAGGGTCCTACATCACTTATAAAACAATTAGAATCTTCATTTCATGGGAAATTCTCATATTGTTTAGCTGCCAATGACTATTATAGAAAGTTTAGTTTATCTAGCAAACTCAATTTTGGAGATTCTTCTATTGTTTCAGGTGATAAAGTTGTTTCAACTCCAATGGTCAAAATGATAGGAAGGGAAAAAGACTATTACCACCTAAATTTGAAAGCATTTAGCGTGGGAAATAAAAGAATAAAATATAGAGGGTTCAAAATAAAAGGTGCAAATGCTTCAACGCATAACATCATAATTGACTCTGGTACAACTGTATCTCTTTTTCCACGTCGTTTTTACTTTAGGTTGGAATCCGCAGTTAAAAAAGTGGTTAAATTAGAGCGCTTTCAAGATGACAGTGATTCATTTAGACTGTGTTATAATACCACATCATCCCAACAACCAAACTTTCCTGAAATTACTGCACATTTTAGTGGCGCTGATATTAAGTTACATCCTAGAGGCGTTTTTGTTTCTATATTGGAGGGGATAAAATGTTTTTCATTTCGTCCACACAGACATGATTTAGGCCTCTTTGGAAACCGTGCACAAACAAATCATTTGGTTGGTTACGATCTCACAAAAAACATTGTCTCGTTCAAACCTACAGATTGTTCTAAATATTAAATGAGTGTAGACATTGGTTACCAAACATACTTGGTAACTTGGATAATAAGATTTGTATTTTGTTAAGAAAATATCTACTTTTGTTTATTTTTTAAAGAATTTAGTTTGAGTTTTATTTTCTTAAAAAATCTCTAATTAGTGATCTTTATAAAGCTATATCAGATTTTTACAATTCACATACTCTGTTTTTCCATTTTAAATTTGTAATAAATTATGCTCTACATTAATAAGACTCATAAGCGAGTCCAGTCGATGATGAATTCTTGTTGATCTTAATTTTCTCCTTTAATTGTTAAGGTTTTGAGGGTAATATTTAGAAGAGTAAGGTTATGGATCTTATTAAATCTAATTCCATAAATTAAATAGAATTCGAAGAAACTATGCTTGATAAGGTTACCTTGTTTCTAGTCCACTCCTTGTGGGGTATCCCGATATATGATTAGAGTTTATTCCCTTATATGGAGATTAATGGTGGTCTTCTTTATTTTCCTTCTTTATTCCAGGTTTCTTGGGTAGTGGTTTTGAGTGGGGTTCTTCCAATTTTGTGGATTTTTGTCTTAAATATGTATTCTAAGAGTAATCTAGTTGAGAAGAAAGTCATGTGGGCTGACTTGAGTTCTAGAAAATCAAGTTTGTGAGGTGTTATTTGTTTGTGAGGTGAGAATCAAATATCAAGCTATTAAGTTAACTTGTATCGCAAGTTATAAAATTCACCGTTGAACTTTAATTTAACCAAGGGAAGGGGAAGAGATCAAAAAATTAAAAATATACTAAGCTAAAAGACGAGGCTAAAAGCTAAGCAATCAGAGATCGAAGGAACGAGGGTTGGTTATACATAGTGAAGGAGCTAGCATCCTAAGTATCCGTAGTACTCTACGGGAACCTTGTTGCATGGTTTTCGTGACCTGTATCACTAAACTCTTATGATATTCAATGTGGTTGCAAATCACTATCAATGGTCAACAGTTTGATTCACTTTATCCTATGAAGCTGATTAAGGAAGGGTAATAGAAGTCTCCAACTAACCATTCTTGCAAACTGAGATTAAATAGACGATTGTTAAGTTTCAGATGCTACGAAGAGATCCAGGTCACCTTTTAGCTTATTAACACTAAGATTAGAAAAATATATATTGTTCTTGATATCGGGTGGTGGGGTCTTGAATTTGGGATTGATAGTGTGTTGAGATGTGGTAAGATAAGTGAGATTGGTGTTTTTGGTGTTTTGAGGATTTTTTGATGTTTTTGAATAGGTCTAAGAACCTAATTGTTATTTTTGTTTGGTGTGCTCACAAAGATCTTACGGCCTTTTCCTACGTACCCCCAAAAAGAGAATTGAGGGATTAGAGCATCGTAGTTCCTCCTAAGGCTAAGGTTAGGAAGATAGTTGATTTGTATCTTGGTTAAAGCACAAGATGATGATGCTCACATGGTTTGTATTTGTGTCTTAATCAAAGCCCAAGATTGAAGCTGAAAAGTTTGTTGTAACTGAGGGTGCTTGAATTGCATAGCTCAAGGCATAAGCAAAATCTGGTATCTTAATTTGCATAGCTCAAGAAAGACTGAATGGGTACCCTGAATTGCATAACTCAAGGAGGACTGAATGGTTGACCTGAATTGCATAGTTCGGGAAAGATGAATTTTGGTGGAGATATGACTTGTGGAAAGTGATCTTAGTTATAGTCCAAGTGTATGACTGAAAAGATTAGCTTAGTTAGAGTCTAAGATTATGACTGTAATTGAGTTTAGCTTTGCTAGAATCCAAGACTATGACTATAATGAATTAGCTTAGTTAGATTTCAAGACTATGATTGTAATTGAGTTTAGCTTAGTTAGAGTCCAAGACTATGATTGTAATTAAGTTAGTTTAGTTAGGTTCCAAGACTATGACTGTGATGTTTTTGATTGACTGGTAAGTGCTTAACTTTCTATGCCTTGATTGAAGTCCAAGGTTGAAGCTAAAAGACTCAGTAGAGAGAATTTGTCATCTTTAATGAGGGAAAAGTTGATTTATATATGCCTTGATTGAAGCCAAAGGTTGAAGCTAAACAAAGAAAATTGACTCTATGGGGAAAGTTTTATTTGTGTCATGATTTGGAAGCCCATGTGTGAAGCTTATTTAGTGAGAGACTGACTCTTGATTTATCTGTATCCTGAATGAAGCCTAGGATGGGAGACTGAATTTTGATGGGAGACTGAATCCTGATGAATAGTGTTTTGTCTGTTTGTTTGAAAAAAGGTTTGAGGTCATCAGACATTACTTTGTCTAGGGAGGTTCAATTTCTTAGAGCCCAAGAGGAGGTTATCTTGGTCATCCATCGGGGAGAGGGTGACTATTGTATCTGTTTGATTCTAAGGATTTGTTCTTATGCTCTTAGGAAGCCTTTTAGGGTCCTTGTGTTTAAGCCCAAAAGGAGGCTATGTTACCTTTAAGAGGCCCATGGGTCCTTAAACAAAGCTCAAGGGGAGGCTGGGAACAATTTACAAAGAAGTATTTCACCGGGAAACTTCTTATCTCTGTAAACTACTCAGGGGGACTTCCTAGATTTTTTTTGTATTTACCTAGTAAAGTTGTAAAGAAAAACCCTAAGTTTGAGTTTGAATGGTGTATCTGTTTGGATGAAGATAACCTAACTACTTATAGATTCTAACAGAGATGCAAATATATATAGATAAAAGATGCCTGCAGACAAATAAATGTTTCAGTGATTGTGTTGAACATTTTTTAGTATGTCATTGCTATGGTTTGAGTATTCTTAAATGATTTATGAGAATGATGTTGGGATTTACACTGGGAAGTAGAGGCCCAAAATCCCGAGGCAGAGAGATTACAAATATATTTTATATTGTATCCTCTTTGATGATTAAGAAGTGTTTTACTATCTTTGTTTTAGTATGAAATAAAGAAAGATAGATTTAAACAGATACCCTAATCTAACAAGCAAACAACAGTTTAAGAAAACAGTGAGAAGTTAGAGGGAGAAGAGATGACCCAAAAGCTAATAATATGGCTTATACATAAGGATGCCTATGAAAGTTTTTGTATTTTATTATCTTGTGATTTCAAATAAAGAAATTCACATATTAAAATACAATGCAGTGAAAAAGGCGATTGCGTCGATTTTTTTTAAAACAGCTCAAATAAACTCTAATGGTTTATATTTTTCAAAAGGGATGGGTCTTACACTCTAATAGAGGCCCAAGAGTATAAGATTTGAAAAAATTAGGGATGATAAGATCAAAAACCCTCATTTTGGCATTTTAACCATTTAAAAATGATTAAGATTTTGAGAAATTTCAAACATAAGTGAAAACAAGTTGAAACCTTGGTTTAGTGTTTGAAAATTTATATTTTATCCATGAGATAACTTGTAATTCATTTGTGTTTGAAAAATCAAGTGAAAGAAGATTTTAAAATGTTTAAAAACATTTAAAAATAAATTCTTTATGAAAAAACAAAATATATATAAAAAAATTGTGATTTTTTGGTGGAATAAGTTATTTAAACATTTTTTAGAATTAATGAAAAAAGAATCATTTAAAAACTCAAGAATCAAAAAGTTATTAATTTTTTGAGCAATTAAAATAACGTAAAAATTCAAATATTCAAATATTTGAAAAATGTGCCAAGAACATATGCATGAACACGTGCGAAGGGCAACTTGCCCAGATTTTCATAAAGCAATCTTATCTCATGGAATAGGCATCCATTTGATATGAAATAAAGACCAAAGTTGTTGGATTTTAACCTACGAACATGATGGTGATGATTAATTTCATTTATTTTAAGTGTGGTGAGAGAAATTAGTGATGAACACTGAAGAATCCTAATTTGGCCTTAGCCTCATGAAATTCTACATAATGATGTTTCTATGCAATTGATTGAGGGAAAACACTTAAAATATGTTTATGCACTCATGGTAAAAAGATAGTGTGAGAAAATATGCATGAATTATGAAATGACCAAGTTTTAGGCTTACTTGAATTTGTAGCAGCAAAAGAAATTTGATCTTTGAGTTGGAGGTGTTACAGAAGAGTTGTGATGATTTGAACAACTTCCCTACACCATATGGAGTGTGTTTGAACACTTGGATTTGATTGCAACTCACTGGAACAAGTTGTGGTGTTCAAGTTGTAGAAAGTAAGCTTTTTTTATAGGTTTTGAAGAGTGATTTTGGGTTAGAGATGCTCCAGAGGTGGGATGAGTGTTTGAACACCTCTAATACAACATATTTGATGTGTTAGAACAATTGGTTTGAGTTTGTTGTGGCTCAACCCAATGGTGTTTGTTCAAAATATTAAGTTTTGAGTCTTTGAGAGTGAAAGAGAGAAAGCTATGAATTATAGAGATTTGAAGTGATTTTATGAGTTAATTGAGGTCTCTATTTATACATAAAAATGTTGAGATTACTTAGCCTACAAGTTTTGAAGAGATAATTTCAGCATTATTGATCATTTTCTTGACAAATATCTCTTACACATGGAATGATAAAATCTCAAATAGCTCAACTATGTGGAAACTAATTTCACATTCTTCAGATATTATAATCTTTGTTTATAAACACATGTTGCTTTTTGATCAAGAGATTCTAGGATTTTCCTTTTTGGTGCACCATGACCCTTGGTATCAAATGCATAGGTGTTGAAATCCATGTATGCCAAAAATGGAAGTTCCTTGAATGCAATCATGAATTTGTAGGTTGCTCAGGTTTGTGATGGTTGCTTAGATGCTCTTGACCAGCTGATCTTATCCCTTGACTCACCAAAATCCAAATCTCAACTTTGGTAAAAATTTGTTTTTGAAAAACAATTGTGACATGGTGTGTTTGACAAGAGATTTCTTCATGCTCAAGCAAGATCTTTCATGCCAATTGGTTCTTTGAATTTTTGGTAACATTTATGACAACATTGGTGGTTTCACAAGGATTTGAATCAACTTGGAACTATGTGAAAAAATCCTCCAAGTTTTGATGTTTTAATTGTTTTTTAACTTAGACTGATTTTGTCTAAGTGTTGAAACATACAACGTTTTCTTGATTTTGACTATTCTTCAACTTAAAATCTATTATGAATTGGAGTTTGATGTATTTGAATATTTTTTAGTTTGTGATAAAATCTTTCATTTGAGCTTTGGTTCCAAAATTTCCAATCTAGGCAGTAGGTAGCTTTTTTGAACCCCTACCATGTGTATGAAATCACAAGATGATAAAATACAAAACAAATTCCATAGGCATCCTTATGTATAAGCCATATTATTGGCTTTTGAGCCATCTCTTCTCTCTTTAACTTCTCGTTGTTTTCTTAATCTTTCGTTTGCTTGTTGGATTAGGGTTTCTGTTTAAATCTATCTTTCTTTATCTCAAGATAAATCAAAGATAATAAAAAAACTTCTTAATCATCAAAGAGGATACAATATAATGTCTATAATATCTCTCCCTCAGGATTTTGGGCCTCTGCTTCCAAGTGTAACTCCCAACATCATTATTAAAAATCATTTAAGAATACTCAAACCATAGCAATGGAATACTAAAAAATGTTCAACACATTCACAAACACATTTATTTGTCTGCATGCATCTTTTATCTGTATATATTTGCATCTCTGTTAGAATCTATAAGTAGTTAGGTTATCTTCATCCAAACAAATACACCATTTAAACTCAAACTTAGGGTTTTTCTTTACAACTTTACTAGGTAAATATAACAAAATCTATGAAGTCCCCCCTGAGTGGTTTATAGAGATAAGAAGTTTCTTGGTGAAATGTTTCTGTGTAAACTATTCCCAACCTCCTCTTGGGCTTTGTTCAAGGACCTATGGGCCTCTTAAAGGTAACCTAGCCTCCTTTTGGAATTAAACACAAGGACCCTCAATTGCTTCCTAAAATCATAGGAACAGATCCTTAGAATCAAACACATTGTAAACACCCAAAATTTTCCCTCACTTTTTCTCACACCATGGCTTGTGATCTTTTCATGTTGCATTGCATAAACATCTCATTACATCTCACTGCATAGTTCATTTTATCTGCATCTAGGGTTTGTGATCTGAGCAATCCAAGAAGTGATCTGAGCCATCCCAATGGTCTTGAAGCATTCCAAGAAGTCACATGAGTGTTCTATGATCATTTTACATCTCCAAGAAGTCTTTGAAGTCACAAAATCACAAAGGATTGCACAGAGGTCCAGGCAGGCGAGGGTTTCCTGCACAGATGACCTAAAATTAGGGTTTTGGTTTCAGAGGCCTTAATCTCAAATTTTTTGGTCATTCTTGTTTCTAATAGTCTCAACTTTTTATAAGGAGCATGTGTACCAAATTGGATGAAGAAATTCATTGTGGAAGTCATCTGATCAACTGGTAACTTATTGTGCAAGAAAAGTCAGAATCAGAGCATCTGAGGCCCCCATCAATGGAACCAAAGGGTCATTTTCATAAATTTGAGGTTCTATGATCTTTTATTTGATCTTAGAAGTGGTTATAAGTTCACAAGATTGAATAATTTCAAGCCATTTGCAAACTTTCTATTTTTGGACATGACTTGTAATGGAAACTTTCCATTTTGGGAAAGATTTTCAACCTCCTCTTTCTTGATAAAAAATGCTTCAAATGAAAAATCCTTAAACATAAAAGTTATATATTGGATCTTCCCATTTTCAAAAAGTACAAGAACTCCTCTTGATTCATCCTAGAACTCAAGATATGATCTTTCAAAGTTGGGAAAAATCCTATAATTTTCAAGTTCATGCCAAAGAGGGATTTTTGCAAAATCAATTTCTAAGCACTTTCATGACCTCTAATTGACCTCTAAGCTTCATTACATGATAATGCAACACATTTAGATCATATTTGATCCTTGAATCACAAGTTTTCATGGCCAACTTCTCAAGAATGTACAAAGTTGTAAATGTGCAAAACCATTGCAATCTCACCACTCATTCACTTCTGATCACTCTAAACCATCCCATGGCCATCCTTGATGCAAGATGAGGCAGGACAAGTCCCCAAGCCATCTCTGACCCATGCCCATACCTCATAATACACAATCTTGACTTTTTGCAAAAACCTGTCATACCAATCAGCCTGTGCCACAATAACTTTCTGATCAATCTCATTGGCTTATACTAACATCATGGACTTCATTTCATAACACACACAAGCCTGAATCAAGCAAGAAGCTCAGTTTCACAAAAAATCCCCAAAACATTCATCTCTTCGAATCTCATCACACAAGCATCAAACCTCAAATCTTCTTCCACCAATCATCTCCACACATCATAAGGATCACAAACCAACCATCAAAATGGCCTGAAACACCCCTAAACAGAAATACGGTTTCTGTCACACCAGAACCAAACACCACAAACTAGTCATTCAAAGCTTGTTTGAAGCTCTCCAGAAGCATCAAGGGATCAAGTGGAGTGGTTTTGCACAAAGGAGGGGGTCAGAAAGCTCCAAACCGAAAAGCTTCAACTCAGGTAATCATCAAGAACAAATTTTCCAGAAGTTGTTTTTTAAGTTACAATATCAATCTACATGCTCCTCTGATCATCATGATGTGTTTAGTTTTGAAAATGGCTGAGTATTAAGCATGTATTGATCTTCTAAAACTTTGCCCGTGAAAAATATTTTTGTTTGATTCCTTTGATTGATGCAATATAAATGAATTTTCTGGCTTGATTCTTGTTTAAAGTTGTTTGGGGGTTGATTCTGGAGATTTTAGGGGCCTGGGGTAGCTTGTAGAGAGACTTAGGGATTTAGTGTTGCCGGAGAAGATGACTGGAGCTTGCTCCGGTCACCTGAAAGTGTTTAGAGTTAGGATTAGGGTTAATCAGCTCAGTTTAAATTTAGGCCCTTGGATCTTGTTTAGTGCATTTTTGGATGGCCGAGATCAGTTCATTAAAACCCCAATTATTAATTAATTAGGTTAATTAGGTTTAATTAAATAATTTGGCAGATTCAATCCTAGCCTCAGGATAGCGCGCACAGTCAACCAACCTTTGATTCTGAGCCAATGATCATGTTGACTTCCCCTTTATTTGATTTTTATTTCATTTCTTTCCACATTTATTTTAAAATAGCAAAATACTTTCAAAAAATCTTAAACTTTTCATTTTCATTTCAAATATCTTTCTTAACCAAAAACATTTTTTATTTTAATTTTTTCATTAAAAAAGTATTTTTAAAACATTTAAGTGTTTTATTTAATTAATTAATTGATTTTAATTAATTAAAAATACATTTAGGTTTCTAAAAATCACCAAAAAATTCATGAAGCATTATTATACATTTAGAAACATTTTTAAACTCACCATACAAATTTCTTTTTAGGTTTGATC
Source organism: Lathyrus aphaca (assembly GCA_963966055.1). Taxonomy (NCBI): domain Eukaryota; kingdom Viridiplantae; phylum Streptophyta; class Magnoliopsida; order Fabales; family Fabaceae; genus Lathyrus; species Lathyrus aphaca. Next base: position 731,613,465 of record OZ014519.1, on the reverse strand, counting down.
ACATTTTCACAATTATCTTTGAATTAGGGTTCTTAAAAATCATATTATTTAACCCTAACTTGAAAAATTCATTTCTGCCTAACCATGATGATTTTGAACTTGATTCTTTTTGAATTGTTTCACATATTGCATCTAGTTTCTAGGATATTTATTTCATAATGTTGCATTTCATTTTCAATTTGATTTTCACTTTTCCCTTAGAAGTATCCAAAAACCCTAGTTAACTTAGGAAATCCATAACTTTCACTAGGTTTAGCTTCTGACCTTCTCCTTTGGTGAGTGATCTTGTATATGTTTAGGGTTTGTTTGAGTCCAATTTCAAATTTTTATCATGATGAATGCTTCTGTTTTGGTCATATGCATCTCATACATTCATAAAACCCTAATTTCTCATGTTCATTTGCATTCATCTTTGCATATCTCAATCATATGAACTTTCCACGAAATTTCAAGCATTTGTATGCCATCTTAGACATCTTAAGATATGCTTAAACATTTCTTGATCATTTCTTCATTCATTTGCTATGTTTTGCATTCATTACATTTCATAAACATCCATGTGTTTTCATGCTTCTAAACATGCTTCCATGACATCTCATCCTTGTATGAACATTCATAAGCATTATGTATGACTTTGCATCATCTCATAACACATTTTCCTTGCATATACACTTCTGTTTTTGACCTTTGCATCTTATTTCATCTCATTTCCTTTTGCTTTATGTCTTATGCATTCATACTAACATTTCAGGGGCTTATGGTAAGTTGTTTGGGATGTGGATTTGCCTTCACATCCCACCTCTTCTCATCTCTTCATATGCATTATTTACTTGTCTTTGAAGTGGATCTAATTCACTTATGCTCTCATTCTTACTTTCTTTCTTTTAGGTTACTTATCTTCTTCAGGAAGTAAGTAACTTATTCTTTCTCTCCTTCTCTTTTTATCTGTTTCTCTTCCTTTGGTGGCTTCCTGAAGATCTTCTCTTAAGCCTCACAAACCATAGGATATCCAAGCATGATAAATTTTTAGGGTTGTATAGAGTTGTCGCTCCCGGGATTTTCATCCTAGTACAAACGCGAAAGTGGCGCGGAAAAGGTAGAGTTGCCAGCCAGGTATTTTTATCCCGAAGGAATGGGAAAGGTAATGCTGCACAAACCTAAGGAAGAAGGAAAGCACAAGGTCCTGCGAACCAAAGATCTGGGTTCGGGAGTCGGTTACGACCTGGGAAGGTATTAGCACCCCAAATCGTCCACCGTACCCGATAGGATCCACGCTTGTTTGTTTGTTTCAAAGGGTGAGAAAATAATTGTTGCTGAACAAATGAACTGCTAACTGGAATGGGAATGGAAATGAGAAATGAATAAGAAAAGAGAATGGAAAGAAAGAGGGAAAATGTAGGGAAAATAAAGGATGTGCTCGAACGGGCCCTACCCCGCTGCCTACGTACCTCATCGGGAAAATGAGGATCAGAGTCGACGTAGTTCGCCTAACCAGGCGGGAACTATTTGTTTGTGTTTTTTATGGCTTGAACTGCGTATGTCTATACTCAGTTGTTGCAGGCTCGTCTGGTATGAGTGCATTTACTGTCTTGCATGCGAGATAAGTCGTCGCAAGTTCGTATTCAGAATGAATGAGATGAGAAAGAGAAGTTCCCGCAGGATAGTTGCTTATTGTTTGTTTTTGCCTTTTAAGAGTTTGTATGAATTTGGCACAAGTAAGTGAATTCAAACTCTTTTCCATGGAATGTGTACTTGCTACTACATTCCAAGATGGAATAATAGAACAAGCATACCAAGCAAGGAGAATTTATCCAAGTCTTGTTTCTAAGGATTAGGGTTTAAGTTCACTAGCTTGTTGAACTTTATTAAGTGTTTTTGTAGCTTTTGTGAAGAAGTGTCTTTTATGTTTTCTTTGTGAAACAACCCCTTGATGAGACTTGTACATCATGCTAGACAAGCTTACACTATTCCAAGATGGAATGAATGTAAGTGCCCCATGGAATAAGGCTATATACAAGGGATCCTTTCATGCATTTATTAAGTCTTTTTTGGATTTTGTTTGAAGATGAGAAAGAAGACTCAAATCGGGAAAGGACAAAACTTAAGGGGAACTAAGACATAACCCTAAGTTATTTATTAAAATGGTGGTCCTAATGGTGAGTGAGGCTTTTCTAATCCTAAAGAGCAAAAGGAAAAGAGAGAAGAAAAAGGATGCAACTTACTTCCTAAGGAAGATAAGTTGGTCCTAACAAAAGGGAAATCCTACCAATCACAAATATGGAAGTAAAACGTGAATTAAATGCATAAAGAAAATGTATAAAAAATTAAAAAGGATAAGGTGTAAGGAAACATACCTTTCCCTCCCTACAAAACAAAGATTAATGTGCATTTTATTCAAAATAATAAAGCAAACATACACCAATTAAATCCTAATAACTTTAGGACTCAATCTAAACTCTATCTTAATTCTAGAGGAAATAAAAAATGCTAAAACAAAAATTCAGCACCTACTATGGCCTCTAATACACAAACAGCTATGGAAACACAAGCAAAACTTAAACAACTTTTTACAGCCAGCATGCAGCATGTAAAGATAGGTGTAAAAAGTCATATACAACATGCAAACATAACAAACCACATGTATTTTACAACACCTATATTAACGAACAACTATGAAAACATGGGGCAGATTTTATCATTTTCATTTATGTGCATAAAGTGAATGATAAACAGCACATCAACATCAATTAACATAGATATACATACACCACAAAATGAATTCAAACATGTAAATTTATTTACATCATTTATTTGATTAAAATGAACAATGATCTACAAGAATAATCACACTTTTCCATATTGCACAAAACAAGCATTTATCATGGCTTTGAACAAGTATCACTACAAGCATCAATTATTTCACATGTATTGCATAAAAATCAGAATTGAACTCATGTTAAGATATGATCAATTAAGCACAAGAAACTTGCATGAACATGTGAAGTACTTAATCACTTTTGAGCAAAAATCAACACATGGCATTTAATCATTTAATCAATCCAACAAGCAAAGATCATGATCATGAAGCACACATCAACTTTAAGTAAACACTTAACATGTGAAACAAATGATTAAAGAGTAGCAATACACATCAAGAATCAATTATAGCACATTTACACATTTAATACAAAACATGGAAAAGTGAACAGAATCATGTCGAAACGACTCGAAACCATGGAATCGGCTACTAGAAATAGACCCAAAAATTCCCAAAAATCAATACCTAAACATACATGAACCTTAGAAGCACTAGGAAGCAAGAACAAGCAAGCACATAAGCTAAAAAACCAAAAACTAAAAGCGTTAACCGGTTAACCAAATTGGTTAATTTGTTAACGGGCAGAAAAATACAGCATTTTGGCCAAAAACACATGCGTTAACCGGTTAACCAAATGCGTTAACCAGTTAACGCTGAACAGAAAGTGAAAAATTGCTTTGAAATAAGTGCTTTTGGCCACAATCTTACTTCTAAACAACCCTAACCCCCAACTAATCATGCTAACACAAATTTCTACTCAATTAGGGCTTATTGACACATGCTAGAACCTATAACAAGCTACAACCTAACTTCTAATCCATCAAAAACCACAAATCGCAAGCAAAACATAACGAAAACATAATCAATCATAAGTAATACGAAAAGCACTTAAAGAATGCCAAAATGGAAAGATGAAGAGAATAACTTAAAGGAAAAGTGATTTAGATCACCAACCTACGAAGCGGAGAAGTGCTTCGGTGGATGTTGCAAGAATCGGAGCTTGATCGAAGAGAAAACCAAGAAAACCGCGAATCCGCAAAATAAATGAGTTCTTGATGCTTAAGCCTTCTTAAACTTCCGATAAGTCGAAATCTTCACAAAAATTAGTAGCATCTTCTTCTACAATCCACAATTCAATGGAGGTTGGATGCTAAGCTTTAAGATCTTCAAGTTTCAATGTGAAACTTGAAGAGCTTCTTTAAAAAAGCTTTAGTGAAAAGGGAAATGGAGGAAAAGTGAGAGAGAAAAAGTGATTCTAGAAATTATGAGAGAGTGAAAAATTGGGAACCTTTTGCATTGAAGTGATTAATGATTATATAGGGGCTATGCTTGGAGATAGGTTTGGGAATGGAGTTAGGTTTGGGAATGGAGTTAGGTTTAGGAATGGAGTTAGGTTTGTAGTTAGTTAGGGTTAGGGTTGGAGAAGGAATATTCCTTGGAATACTCTAGAAGGTGGTAGAACATAGTAGAAGCATCCAAAGGAAATGGAGTGGAATTGACGTGGAAAAACAAGAGGGAAAGAATGAAAGGAAATGTGGAAGGAAAATGGAAGGAAAAGTGGAGGGAAAGGTGAAATCAACCATTTTTCAAATGATTTTTTCCCTTGATTTTTTTATGATTCCTCCATAATTTCTTGACCAAATTTGAACCATAGGATCATTGTAACCCTAATTTCATGATTTTGATCTCAAAAAGTCAGGAGTCGATCTTTTTTACCTAGCTCAGTTGCCTTTTCCCCAATTCTTCGATTTTCAGTCATCTGGCCAATTGAACCTCTTCCAAAATGATTTTGTGGACGAAATTTGAACCCTAGGCACTTGACATCATATATAAGACAAAGAAATCCACTTTGAATAAAAACTTCATGGAGAAGATTGTCGCTCCCGACAAATGGGAAATGGCTCAGATGAAGGTACAGACGCGAACGGTCGGCGAAAGGGACAATGAGAACACACAGGAGTGAACTCACTGGAGATGAAAAGAGTCTCCAGCTAGGCATTTTTATCCCGGAGGAAAGGAAATGCTGCATAGACCTAGAAAAAGATGGATAAGACGGTTACAAACCAGAGAGACTGAGAAAGGGGGTTGGTTACAACCTGGGAAGGTATTAGCACCCAGATTGTCCGCCGTACTCGACGGGATCCACGCTTAAAAGATTTGTGTTTTAAAGGGGTAGTGTCAGTGCAATTTGTGTATAAAAGAGCTGGAAAAGGATGTACAGGTGTCAGTGTAAGAGAAGTGTGAAGTGTATAAATATATAGTGTCAGTGTAAGGACACGAGTGAAATGTTCATGATCATGAGGCTTAAAGGATAGCTGGAAAGAGGGGGAATATGCAGAGACTTTTGTTCGATAAGAGTTAAGTTATGCCTACGTATCCTCTCGTGCAATGAGGAAGTCAGAACACCGTAGTTCGACCCAAAGAGACTGAAAGAATGAATTGACTTGTGAACTGCTTGCTTGTCTATGCTCAAGTGTATGATCTGTCTGGCACAGATGCTAACTGTCTTGCATTAGACGGGAAAAGCAAGTTCTCGTTCATGAGTGAGTGTGATGAGAAAAGAATCCCGGAGGAGACGATTATTGTTTGTTTTTGAGTTTTCAGTCTTTTATTGCTTTTTGAAGTTTGTCATAAATTAATGAGCTTAAGCCTAAACCAATGGATTTAGTAAACTCATCACATCTTCCCTCTGATTAGGGGTAATGAGAATACTTTAAGTGCGAAGTCAGCTTCTCACACTTAATCACCTTTGATGCAGGATTAAGATCATTAACCTACTTGTGATTATTTAGATGTTTTTGTTGTTTTTGTTTAGTGTTGAGTAATGAGATTAAGCCATAATCAAGGATTAAACAGACTCATTACACCATCCTAATAGAAGGATAATAGATGAGAATGTTTAAGCTGAGGAAAGCTCCTCAACTTAATCCATGATTAGGGATTAAACCCATGACAAAACAAAACCTTTATTAAGTGGATTTTATTTAATGATAAGATGATGAAGTGAATTTTATGGTTTGTAAGACAGCTTGAGGGGGACTTGTCCATTAACACTAGGGTTAGTCCTTCTTAACCAATTAAGGAAGAATTAGAACCCTAATGCAAGGCCCAAGTTACAAGTGTGATGTCTTGATAATTATTAAGTGAATTGATTAAGAGATTTAAACACATTAAGGGTTTAACACTTAGGATTAAAGTTATACACTCCATCCTAATAGAAGGATGCAGGCATAAGCTTAATCACAAAGCCTTAAAACCTTTAGGGTTTAGTCCCTGATTATGAGATGAGAAGAGAAGACTCAATGAGACACAAAGGTAAAAGCTAAGTGGGGGACTAATCAAAACCCTAATCATTATCATGCTTGGTTGTTCCTAAGGTTTGTGAGGTTTACAAGAGAAGTCTTCAATGGAACCACCAGGAAGCAGATGAAAGGATCAAGAAAGGCAAAGTGACTTGCTTCATTCAAGAAGTCAAGTCACTTGAAGAAAGAAAGTAAGAAAAAGAAGAATGAGCAAGCTCAATCTCAAACACATATAACAAATGCAGCAAGGATGCACAAAAAGAGATGAAGAGAAGTTATGAGAAGTGAAGGCAAATTCACTTCTCAAGATAACTTACCACCTGAAAAGTTAGAAAAGAAATGCAATGCAATGCAAAATGAGATGAGATGACATGATGAGAAACAAAACCAGAAGCAAACATGAGATGATAATGATGCTATGAGATGCTACAAACATGAAACAAGGCATGGAGATGATCATACAAACTTATGGATGCAAATGAAACAAGTTAAGAACCATGAACACACATGAAAAGTTATGAAATGCAAATGGCATACAACATGGCAAATGCAAGATGCAGTGATCAAACATGCTTTCAATATGTCTTAAGATGTCAAATGAATCAAATGGATGCACAAGATGTCATGGCAAGTCATGTTATGCAAGCAAATGCAAGATGGATGCATATGGAAGCCCAAATTAGGGTTTATGAACAAAGCATCAAACAAAAACCAAAATCAGAAGCAAACAACATTATAAAAAATTGAAAATGCACTCAAAGGATCCCTAATCCTATACTAACTCAATGCCCAAAGGAGAGGTTTTAACTCTTAACCAAATCCAAGTTATGAATTTCCTAAGTTTTCTAGGGTTTTAGGGTTCCTAAACAAGAAAATTATCAAACAAATGGAAAATGAAAGATCAAATCATGGCCATTTAATCTCACAAACTACATGCTAAACACAATGGAATGCAAAAAGAATCAATGTCCAACTCTTCATGATTAGGCAGAAATGATTTTTTTGAAGTTTGGATCAAAATAATGCATAAAAATGATTTTAATTCAATGAACAATTCTCAAAATGCATCAAGATCAAAAAATAAATTTGGTTTGAAGGTTGGACAATGTTTCTAAATGTCTTAGAACATTTCATGAATTTTTTGGTGATTTTTAAATACCTAAAAGTATTTTTAATAAATTAATTTTCATTAATCAATTAAAAATAAACTTTTAAATAATTAAAAATACTTTTTTAATGCTAAAAATGAAAACAAAAATATTTTTGTGTCTTAAAAATTAATGCAACTCTTGACAAAAAGTTTCATAATTTTTAAAACATTTTTGCTATTTTTAATAAATCATGGAAGTTAAATGAAAGAAAAATGAAATAAAAATAAAAAAAGACTGAAGTATGCAGGATGGAAGGCCAGGATTCACTCTGGGTTTGAAACTGTTGACTGCGCGCGTTTTTAAAGGGCCAGGATTGCATCTGATTTTAATTAAGTTTATAAATTAATTAAATGGATTAATTAGACTTAATGGTGATTAGGGCACAGTGGACCCATCTGAACCACTCACTCACGCGCGAAGTCAATGCAAGTCAGCTGATCCAACGCTCAAGATTTAAACCTCATTTAATTACAGGATTAGGGTTAAACAAATTCAGGTGACCGGAGGGAAGCTCCGGTCATCTTCTCCGGCAACATCAAAACCCTAGATCCTGATTTAGGCTTCTAAACATCAAATTAAACACAGCCAAGTGATCCTCTAACATCCTAGGACATGAATCCACTCTCAAACATCATTTAAACATCAAGAAACAAGTGAATCGAAGTGAACAAATTTCACGGGTGAAATTTCAGAGTAACAATACAAACTCATTTCTTACTCATTTTCGATTCTAAGAACATCCCCATGACCAGCAAGACATAAGCAATCAATTTATAACTTAAAATGTAAGCTCTGAGAAAAAAGAATCCATGGTCATACCTGAGCTGGAGAGCTTCAATATTGAGCTTTCAGTGCTTCCTTTGTGTGCAAATGAACCTTCTTGACTCCCTTGAACACAATGAGATGCTTCAAAGTCCTTGGGGAAGGCTGGTTTGAGGAGAAGTGTTCTGGTGCAGCAGGTTTTACAGTCAGGATTTGTGGAGTTTCAGGCTACTCCAATGGTGGATTCTTGCTCCTTTGGGTGTGTTTGACTTGTTGGTGAAGAGAAATGGGGTGTTTGATGGCTGGAAAGTGAGATTCGAAAGTTCTGGCTTTGAGGATGAAAAATGGTGAAGCTCAGTTCTTGCTTGGTTCAGGCCTAGGTTTTGCTGGTTTTGGCTCAGTGAAGCAAGGTGAGTTGATCAGTGGAATTGGTTCTTGTGTTTGTGAGTTGTGTGGAGAGATTCGAAGGGTTTTGCTTGAGGGAGTGAGTTTGTGAATGTGATGATCTTGTGTGTTTCAGCCTTGCTTGATGTATCAAATGGCTAGCATTTTGCTTGCATAAAATAATCTCATTGGTCAGATGATGTGACCTGGCCTGCTGTGATAGGTAAGTTGCCTTTTGCAAAATGTCAACTTTGGTGTAAGGAAAGCATGGGTTGAGCCCTAGGCTAGTACAAGTACATGGGCTGGCGCAGCATGGTGTGTGAGAGATGCTAGAATGGTTCAGCAGCCAAGGCAACTAGTGGGTGAGGTGTGATGATGGTTTTTGCAAGTTGTTCACTTTTGAAACTTCATGAAAATTTCTTGCTTGGTAAACCATGAACATGAGAAATTTTGGTTCAAATCTGATTTTTAGGTCACATGTGATGTTTGTGTAATGGTTAGACATGAATTAGAAGTCACAAATGCCTTGGTACAAAGTTTTTGCAAGTTTCTCATTTGAGGCATATCTTGAAAATTAGTGATTTTTGCCAACTTTGACACACCATAACTTTTGATCCAAAATGAATTAGATCATGTTCTTGTACTTTTTGAAAAGGGAAAGATCTAATCTACAACTTTCATGACCAAAGTTTTTCCATTTGAAGCATGTTTGGATCAAAAAGTAAGGTTTGAAAAGTGGCATAAAATGACATATTCTTCAAAAGTCAACCATGCCCTAAAAAGTCAACTTTGCAAAAACTTGTAATTCTTGAATTTTGTGAACTTAAACCTTCTCCCATGATCAAATAAAGATCATATACACTCAAAATTATGAAGATCACCCCTTGGTTGGGTCATTGGGGGCCTCAGATGCCCTGATTTTGCACTGACTTGTCTGAAAAGTCAACTCTTGATCAGATGACTTCCCCATGGAATTTCTTCATGAAAATTGATATGCATAATCCCTACACCATATAGAGACCAATAGAAACAAGAATGACCAAAAAATTTGGAGTTATGGCCTCTGAAACCAAAACCCTAATTTTAGGTCATCTGTGTAGTTAAACCTGGCTCTGCTTCCATACAAACCCCAGTTCTTGTGATTCTTTGGCATTTTCGACTTTGAGAGGATATAATATGATATAAGAACACACATGGACCCCTTTGAAGTGATTGATGGCCTTTGGAGTGGCTCAAGAAGCTCTTGGATTGCTCAGATCACAAACCCTAGATGCAGATGACCTTGAATCTATGCAGTGAATCAAAAATGGGATATGAGATGGTATGATTGTGTTTATGCATATGAAATGATCACAAGCCAAGAGGTGAGTGGGTGAGGGCAAATTTGGGGTGTTTACAGCTGCCCCTATTCAAACATGAGTTAGCTGTGCAGGATGTAAACGACGGTTTATCAGGCAAACAAGATAACTTGTGGTTGAATACCAAAGACAGTCCAAAATTTGCACTCACAGAATGAAGAAGAAAAGGGATATAGATTGTAAAGGAAAATAAAGTATATTGTAAAGTATGGGCGACGGAGGACGACCGCCGAGCAGAGGACGACTGCTGGGTAAAGAGCAATGACGGGGACGGCCGACATGCTGGGAAAAGTGCGGAAAATAAAGCAATGACGGGGACGGCCGACATGCTGGGGATAAAAGGTAAAGCAAAGACGGGGACGACCGACTAGCTGGGAAAAATAAGATATTATGATGGGGACGACCATCAAGTAAAGCTGTAAAATTCTCTGGAGATCAAATGAAACATGACGGGGACGGCCATCAAGTTCATAAAGTAAAGTAACCAACGATGGGGACGGCCATCGGGCTAAAAAGAAAAGGGACCACGACGGGGACAGCCATCGGGTTAAAGAATAAATGAAATAAACAGATGATGAGGTACGGTCATCAAAGGTGAAGGACGATCACCTAGCAGGGGACGGCTGCTCTGTTGGGGTTAAGATGAGGGACGGTCATCTAAGGTGGAGGACGACCACCTGGCAGGGTACGGCTGCCGAAAATATCGCGACATAGGACGAATGCCGGATAAAAGGTCAACGATGGGGACGGCCATCGGATGAGCATGATGGAGGACGACCATCAAGAGGTGGAGGACGACCACCTAACAGGGGACGGCTGCTCTCAAGGTTTGTCATGACATAGGACGAATGTCAGATAACCAAAATCAACAATGGGGACGACCATTGGATAAAGTGATGAAGGACGATCATCAAGAGGTGGAGGACGACCACCTAGCAGGGGACGACTGCTAAATATCAACGATGGGGACGGCCATCGGATGAGCATGATGGAGGACGACCATCAAGAGGTGGAGGACGACCACCTAGCAGGGTACGGCTGCTCTCAAGGTTTATCATGACACAGGACGAGTGTCAGATAAAAAGAAAATTTGCTTTAGTATCGATCTACTGGGGAATAGTAAACACGGACGAGTGTTTACATCCAAGAAACAAAAGGTATGGGTGTTTAGATATTGTGTATAGATTAAAGATGCGGACGAGCATCCTTAAGACTACGATACAGGCGAGTATCGAGTAGAAACAAATACTGACACATGTTCAGAGATGATGATACAGACGAGTATCAACTGGTTAATAAGGAACACGGACGAGTGTTGAATCTGAGAGGACTCTTCTGGGGGAACAGTAGACACAGGCGAGTATCTATATTCAAGAAGACAAAAGTGTTTGACACAGTGTATAGATTAAAAATGCGGACGAGCATCCTTAAGACTATGATACGGACGAGTATCATGTAGAAACAAACTCTTGACGCATGTTCTGAGATGATGGCACGGACGAGCACCAACGAGTTAACAAAGAACAAGGACTAGTGTCGAATCTGAGGGGATTTGAGTGGCGTATAGAAGATACGGACGAGTATCTGTATAAGTATGAGTGATGTATAGATAAGTGTTTAACTGTTGGGGAGAGTGACACGGACGGGTGTCAAAAGGAGAAGAGTGTAATATAAACAAGTATCTGATATACAAAGTGTAGATGACTGCGCTGGGGATATGACACTGACGGGTGTCAAAGGATTATATATGTAAGTATATGTGAGTGCAAAGAGGACGTCTTTGGCTTTCTGCTGGGGTTATGACACAGACGGGTGTCAAAAAGTATCTGTAATACGATTGGTACTGTTTGCACAGGGTATTCGGGTGACTTTATTGGGGAGTGATGACACGGACATGTGTCAAAGGGAGTATATGTATTGGTGTTTGTGAATGTGAGGCAACTGATTTTGCTGGGGAATCTCCGCTGGGGACTCTGGGGGAGTTTTCTGTATGTTGATGAACTGTTTTTATTCACAAGTGTTGATTCAAGACATGGCTTATGATTATGCTATATGCTTGATTTTTGCCGTAATGCTCCGTATTAAACGGAATGCTACGCTTTGTGGGTGAATATGATGCGAATGCTATGATTATGCAAAGATACCAATCTGGGACTCGGATCCTGTTGCTGTGAAGATCTCCGGTCGATCTGTTTGAAGGGGCCATCCCAGCTGGGGTTTGAGATCATTGAGATGGTATTTGCTTGGGGATGTAGGTCACTGATAGACCCATCCTTGTGCTGGGGACCCAGCTGGGGTTTGTAGCAGCTTTCTCTACTCTGTTGTGATCCTTCATGCGTTGCTCTTCTGGATAGAGGCTGAAGCTCTGTGGGGAGATGGTTCCCTGACTCTCGTACTCGGTTGAAGATGAAATGGCAACTCGGCTGGGGAGAAAAAGAAATCACTGAAAGATCTCCCTAAGAATTTCGTTGAGGATGATTCTTGACTCAGCCGGGGATAGGGGTGCCTTCTGGTACTGCCCTGTTGGAGAGGTGATCCCTGGTGGGGAAAGCAACAAGTGGCAACTCAGCTGGGGAGAGTTATCGGTGGCAACTCAGCTGGGGAGGAAGCACCTCTGGTGCCAAGGGTGAGTGTTGATTTGCCAGCTTGCTAGGATGAAGCCTACATGCCCCACGCTGCGTTTTGAGTGCCTGCAATCCTGTAAAGATAGAAACGTACAAGTGATCCTGAGGTATCCCTTACCGGATTCCGTCATAGGAGTTTAGACACTTCCGAGAGTAATCATATTTCCTGCAAGCACATGTTTTTATTTTGAAGATAAGCACCTGTACTTTATGCAATCGGTTTTTTAGAGACATCAGACATTTTTTACAAATAAAAGTAAGCTGTACGAGACGAGACGTGACTGAAAATCTGATTTTATTAATTCATGTGCCCTGAATTGGCAAGATACAGCCAAAGAAACAAATCTCCTAGAATGAAGAGACTGTTACAAATTGAGAAACAAAGTGCTGGCGATGTTGACGACGCTTTCAAGGAGCTTCCTCTTTTGCTATGACTCGTATGACTTTTGACGTTCTTCTCGTCTTGCTTTCTGAAGAAGGCTGATTCTGATAGAGGCTTGATCCGTTCGAGGTTTACCAAGTTGTAAGTGATACAGACGAATTCAGCATGCAGTTATTCGCTTATTCCCTTATTTTGCATGGATCGCCCTTTCGGGTTTTCAATCCATCGGGATACCCCTTTTTGCCTGAGTTGTCCAATGCGGCTTTTCAACTCAGCGGGTGTACACATTTTTTTTATTTATTTTCCCTTACTTTTGCCCGAGTCTTTTATTCTGTTTTTGACTCGCCGGGATGCCCTATTCTTGCCTGGACTTACATTCTGTTTTTATGTCCAGCGGGTCATTTTATGCGAAGTATTTTTTAACTGCATCCGAATTCACAGGGGACGGGAAATCTTCACCATCCATGGTGTTGAGCATCAGTGCTCCACCAGAGAAAACTTTCTTTACTACGAATGGCCCTTCATAATTTGGAGTCCATTTGCCCCTGTGGTCTGTATGAGGAGGGAGGATTCTTTTCAGCACAAGATCTCCCACTTGGTACTCTCGGTGCCTGACTTTCTGATCGAAGGCTTTCTTCATTCTCTTCTGATACAACTGTCCATGACAGATTGCAGCCAATCTTTTCTCTTCAATCAGACTCAGTTGTTCGTATCGGGCCCGAACCCATTCTGCTTCGTTTAGCTTAACATCCATCAATACCCGTAGAGAGGGTAATTCAACTTCAACAGGTAGGACTGCTTCCATACCGTATACAAGCTGATACGGTGTTGCCCCAGTGGATGTTCTGATTGACGTGCGGTATCCATGCAAGGCAAATGGTAGCATTTCATGCCAGTCTTTGTAGGTAACTACCATCTTCTGCACAATCTTCTTGATATTCTTATTTGCTGCCTCAACAGCGCCATTCATCTTTGGCCTGTAAGGGGAAGAATTGTGGTGTTGGATCTTGAAGTCCCGACACAGTTCTGCCATCATTTTGTTATTTAAGTTGGAACCATTATCAGTAATGATTCGCTCGGGCACTCCATATCGACAGATGATATCTCTCTTCAGAAATCTGGCTACCACTTGCCTTGTAACATTTGCATAAGAGGCTGCTTCGACCCACTTGGTGAAATAATCGATAGCGACCAGGATGAATCTGTGGCCATTTGAAGCAGCCGGTTCAATCTTGCCGATCATGTCAATGCCCCACATAGCAAAGGGCCAGGGTGAAGACATTATATTCAAAGGATTGGGAGGCACATGCACTTTATCTGCGTAAATCTGGCATTTATGGCATTTTCTGGCGTAGGCACAACAGTCTGCATCCATTGTGATCCAGTAATAGCCTGATCTTAGCAACTTTTTGGCCATGGCATGTCCTCCTGCATGGGTACCAAAGGATCCTTCGTGAACTTCATGCATTAACAGGTCTGCTTCTGTTCTATCAACGCATCTGAGGAGTACCATATCAAAGTTTCTCTTGTACAAGGAGCCATCAGTGTTCAGAAAGAAACTACCAGCAAGCCTTCTCAAAGTCTTCTTATCATTGGAAGATGCCCCAGGTGGGTATGTTTGATCCTCCAAGAAGCACTTAATGTCATGGAACCAAGGCTTATCATCTTTGACAATATCTGCTGCAAATACATAAGCTGGTCTGTCAAGTCTGGACACTGAAATCTGCGGTACAAAGTTGGCAGCTTGAACTTTGATCATGGACGAAATGGTAGCCAGGGCGTCTGCAAATTGATTCTCGTCCCGAGGGATATACTCAAGCTTGACTGTTGTGAAGAAGGTCAGTAACCTTCTTGTATAATCCCTGTAAGGTATCAGATGGTCCTGGTGAGTGTACCATTTGCCATTGGTTTGATTAACTACCAGAGCTGAATCTCCGAATACGGTCAATGTCTTGATCCTGAGGTCAATGGCTTCCTCAAGACCCATAATGCAAGCTTCGTATTCAGCTTCGTTGTTAGTGCAGTTAAAGGTGAGTTTTGCCGAGAAAGGCATGTGAACTCCCTTAGGTGTAATGAGTACTGCACCAACACCACGACCATTCATATTAACAGCCCCATCAAACATCATGGTCCATTCTTCTTCTGGGTCCGGCCCTTCAGCGTGAATAGGCTCTTCATGATCTTTTGCTTTAATGAACATGATGTCTTCATCAGGGAAGTCAAATCTCATAGGCTGGTAGTCATCAATGGGTTGCTCAGCAAGATATTCAGACAATACACTGCCTTTGATGGCCTTCTGAGACGTGTACTGGATGTCATATTCTGTGAGAATCATTTGCCATCTTGCAACCCGTCCGGTAAGTGTTGGCTTCTCGAATATGTACTTAACTGGGTCCATCTTTGAGATCAATAAAGTAGTGTGGGTCAACATATACTGTCTCAGTCGGCGAGCAGCCCACGCTAAAGCACAACAAGTTTTCTCGAGCAGTGAATAACGTTGTTCACAGTCGGTAAACTTTTTGCTTAGGTAGTATATTGCATACTCTTTTCGACCAGACTCGTCATGCTGGCCCAGCACACACCCCATTGACTCTTCTAATACTGTCAAGTACATTATCAGAGGTCTTCCTTCAACTGGGGGCATAAGGATTGGAGGTTCTTGTAAGTATTCTTTGACCTTGTCAAAAGCCTTCTGGCAATCTTCGTTCCACCTGACCGTCTGTTCTTTTCTTAACAGTTTGAACAAGGGTTCACAGGTTGCTGTGAGGTGAGATATGAACCGTGAAATGTAGTTCAATCTACCTAGAAACCCTCGAACTTCTTTCTCAGTTTTCGGTGCAGGCATCTCTTGAATGGCTTTGACTTTATCAGGGTCCACTTCAATCCCTTTCTCGCTTACAATAAAGCCCAGCAGCTTACCAGATCGCACCCCGAATGTGCATTTGTTGGGGTTCAGCTTCAATTGGTACTTCCTCAGACGCTTGAATAGCTTCAGCAGATTTACCAGGTGGTCTTCCTCTGTAAGGGACTTGGCAATCATGTCATCCACATAACACTCGATTTCCTTATGGATCATATCGTGGAATAGTGTTACCATAGCCCGTTGATATGTTGCACCAGCATTCTTCAATCCGAATGGCATCACCTTGTAACAGAACGCGCCCCAGGGGGTGATGAAGGTTGTCTTCTCCATGTCTTCAGGTGACATCTTGATCTGATTGTATCCTGAAAATCCGTCCATGAAGGAGAATACCGAGAACTGAGCCGTGTTATCCACCAATACATCAATGTGAGGTAAAGGGAAGTCATCTTTCGGGCTAGCTCTGTTCAGATCCCGGTAGTCAACACACATTCTCACTTTGCCGTCTTTCTTAGGCACAGGTACTATATTAGCAACCCACGGTGGATAGCTAGTCACAGCAAGGAACCCGGCGTCCCATTGCTTTTGTACCTCTTCCTTGATCTTCATTGCCATGTCTGGGTGAGTACGGCGCAACTTCTGTTTAACCGGTGGGCATCCTTCTCTTAAAGGAAACTTGTGCATAACAATGTCGGTGTCCAACCCTGGCATATCTTGATAAGACCAAGCAAACACGTCCACATACTCTTGAAGCAGGTCAATCAGCTGTTTCTTCACTGAGTCTTGTAAACCGGCCCCGATTTTAACTTCTTTCACATCTTCACCTGTACCAAGATTAATCGTTTCCACCTCCTTCTGATGAGGAGTGATAACCTTCTCCTCTTGTCTTAACAATCTGGCTAGCTCTTCAGGAAGCTCATACTCTTCTTCAACCCCTTCATCAGCTTGATTGATCGGATTATCAAAGTCATACGAAGTCATAGCCGTGTTGTTGTCGGTGCGGTCTGGAAGGCACTCTCTGCAAGGGTCCAGTTTGTTCATTTTAGTGATTGATTTTAATCTTGTTTAGAAAAGTGAAATAAAAGTTGTCATTTTGAAAACATCGCCATTTATTTTTTGTACAAAAAGAAAAATGGAAAAACAGTGAGCGAAAAAAGAAAAAGACTCGTTTGCAAAAGATGTCTGATATTTCATTGATTAATCTTGTTGCACAAAAATTACAGATGACCCGGTTACAAAATGAGTCTTGTCATCTTGGGCAAGATGCAAGACTTGATGCATGCTTAAAATATACAGGAAATAATAATTACTCTGCAGGAGTAACCCTTATAATTTCCTGGGAAGACCAGTTTGAGATACTGCTCCCCGGGATCTTTGGATGAATCCAGCTTTCCAGGTCGCGTTCATCTTCCGACTCATCTTCCAAGTTGTTGACAGCATCAGGGGTGAGCATCCCCCCACTAACAAAGTTGGGCTTCTGAGCAGCCTCTGCTTGATCTTGTTGAGTTGGTTTGTAACCCAACCCAAATCTATCTTCTTTCTTCTTCACAGGCAACAATTTGCCCCAGCCTTGAGCGTTTCCTTCTTCCACCACCTTCCGGGCTTGTTGGTAGGATGTCATAGAGGTCCCAAGCACAACAGAGGTTTCATTAACATTCAGGGCCTCAAACCCTTGACTCATGGTCTCGTGGATCTCCCCATCCATCTCAATGTATTTGTAAGTAGCCAGATGGCTAACAAAAATATCCTCTTCTCCACAAATAGTAACAACTTGGCCCTCCCACTCGAATTTTAACTTCTGGTGAAGGGTTGAAGTCACGGCGCCAGCGGCGTGTATCCATGGTCTACCCAACAAACAACTGTAGGCAGGCTGAATGTCCATCACGTGGAAGGTCGTTTTGAAAGTTTGTGGGCCAATTGTTACAGGCAACTCAATTTCTCCCAGAACTGATCTCTTAGAGCCGTCAAAAGCTCTTACTACCAACTTACTGGGTCGCAATGCCAATCCTTCATATTCCAGCTTCACAAGGGCCTTTTTAGGCAAGACATTGAGGGATGACCCTGTGTCTACCAGTACATGTGAAAGAACTGCACCCTTACATTCCATGGTAATGTGCAAGGCCTTGTTATGATTACGGCCTTCCGAAGTCAAATCAGTGTTGGTGAATCCTAATCCATTACTAGCATTAACATTCCCAACCACAGCTTCCAACTGATTGACGGTGATCTCCTCTGGCACATAAGCTGCGTGCAAGACTTTGAGTAGTGCGTTCCGATGAGCTTCGGAGCACATAAGCAATGATAGAATGGAGATCTTGGAAGGCGTCTGGTGAAGCTGGTCCACTATTTTGTAATCACTTTTCTTGATGATTTTCATGAATTCATCAACTTCTTGATCAAAAGGTGTTTTCAAAGCTTCTCTAACAACCTGCTCTTCTTGCACCATGCTCTTCCCTTTTGCCTTTGCAGCAGCTTCTGCTTTGGCAGTGGGTCCTTGAATTTGTGGGGCAAAGAGACGTCCGCTTCGAGTGAAGCCTCCGCCTCCTCCCACATTGTCTATTTGTGGTGCAGAAGTTGATGATTCGAAAGTGATTTTCTGTCCTTCGCAGTATAGATCAGAGCCGTAATGCCAGGGGATGGCACTACTGCTTTCATAAGGTACTGGCCCAGGCACTGTGACAGTGACTGGACTGATGGCAGCTGCAGAAGGGACTGTGATAGTCTGTGGATCATAATATATTGTGACTGGTGCTCTGATGGGAGTAGCACTTTGTGAGTTGTAGGCAGAGTCATTTTCAGGATCATAATAAATCGTAACTGTGGAGATATTTGCTGCTGAAGTTGTAGGAGACATTGTTGGAAGGATGGGTGTTGTTGTTGTAGGAGGCTCTGAATAAAGAGGTGCTGAAGTTGTAGAAGGGATGTTTGTTGATACCTGGTCAGTTGAAATGACAGATGAAAAATTTGTTGATGAAGCCGAAGAGTTGTCTGGAACAATGGTTGTTGCAGTTGTAGGAGGTTCTGGAGCTGTTGTTAAGGAGATTGCTGGATTGGTAGGAATTGATGTTGTAATCTGAAGCAGGCCACTCTGAATGAGACCATCTATGCCATCCC
Source organism: Lathyrus aphaca (assembly GCA_963966055.1). Lineage (NCBI taxonomy): Eukaryota > Viridiplantae > Streptophyta > Magnoliopsida > Fabales > Fabaceae > Lathyrus > Lathyrus aphaca. The sequence goes on along the minus strand of OZ014519.1, from coordinate 731,594,710 downwards.
TCAAGTTATCACAACCATTCACTGAAATGTTGCAGTAAGCACACCCTAACTCACACCCCGGGAACATTTAACATTCGAGGAGTTGAGCCTTAATTTCTACCAACGGTGTCCGAATCTGACCCACACTGGTTATTAAATAAGACGGCTTGTCTTCTTCAATTGCATTGATTCGGGGACCACCATGGTGTGGCATAGGGTTCTTGTTGACATTTGGTGGTGGTGCAAAGTTTAAAGCCTTGGAATCCACTAGGTCCTGCACTTTCATGTGCAAAGCTCTGCACTTTTCTGTACTATGGCCAGGTGCATTTGAGTGAAAGGCACATCTGGCGCTGGCGTCGTAATTCCTGGGTAGACTGTTGGGATCTGGAGGTGCCAACGTCCTTAGCTCAACTAGGTTGAGTTTCAGGAGTTGTGGCAGCAATGTAGCATAGGGCATCGGGATCGGATCAATCACCCTATTGGCCTGAGAGGGCCTTTGTGGGAATGGTCTCTGCTGACTATTGTTGTTGTTGTTGCTGTTGTTGTAATTTCTCGGAGGATACTGAGTTTGTTACTGGTACTGAGGTTGTTGCTGATAATTTTGTTGCGGTGGTTGATAAGCTGGTTGTGGATGAGCTGGAGCGGGAATGGTGACTGCTGCCACAGACCTATGAACATACTGGGGCCTGCCCCTATTAGCATGGATAGCATTGGTTTCACCAGTTCTTCTTGGGCCTGCAAAAGGCTTTCTTGCATTACTGGATGAACTTGCACCGTTGTCTGAGATCTTACCCATCTTCAATAGGCTTTCGATTCTCTCCCCGGCTATCACTACATCTGCAAAGCTGGTAGAGGAGAAAGCAGCTAGCCTATCAATGTAAGTCCCCTGAAGGGTGTTCATGAACATATCAGCCATCTCCCTTTCTGACATAGGTGGCTGGACAGCAGCTGCAAGCTGTCTCCATCTTTGAGCGTATTCTCGAAAGCTCTCCCTGGACGACTGTGACATTCCCATTAGGAGGGTCCTGTTGGGTGCCATGTCCAGGTTGTATTGATACTGTCTGATAAAGGCCTCTGCCAGGTCCTTCCAGCATCTAATAGTTGCTCTTGTCAGATGGGAGTACCATTCCCTCGAAGCTCCAGTCAAGCTATCCTCAAAATAAAACATCCATAGCTTTTCGTCCATGGTATAGGCCTTCAGCCTCCCCAGAAAAGATTGTAGATGGGTTCGGGGACAGGAAGTCCCATTATACTTCTCAAAGCATGGTGGTTTAAATTTGTGGGGAATCCTGACCCCGTCTACCAAGCCCATATCCATAACATCAAAACCCAAAGAGTTTTGAGACTCCAAGGATCTTAATTTCTCAGCGATCTCATCCAGCCTTCTGTCGTAGGCTTCCTCCCCAGCTCCCATCACTGTGAACTGATCTTCCTGGGGGTCTTCCTGCAGTACTCTTCCTGCTGTAGCAGTCCCTGGCACATTAGCAGGGATATTGATCTCTGGATGTAGGTGGGGTCCAAAGACTGGGGGATTGACATGAGGTTGGACTCTCTCATTGTTGCTTGTCCCAGCAGTCCCTGGATGATGGTCTTCCTGGTTCCTTCCTTCTACCAGTGCTCTTAACCTCTCCTGGCTTTGAGCCATGTTATTCATCACTTCCATAAACTGAGTCATTTGAGTCCTCATTTCCAACCTCTCGTTGGCCATTTGAGTCCTGACCTCTGTAAGGTCCTGCTGTACTTGGTCCATTTGTATGCCCGGAAGGTTGCTGCGGGTGGGGTATCTGTGTGGACGGTTGAGTGGAAACCCTCGACGTCGAGCAATAGTTCCTGATGTCACAACAGAGTTAGTAACAACAAAACAAAACCTACAAAACAAAACAAAAGGTTAGTATGCAATGCAGTGTGTCTATTTGTTTCCAAGGTATCCGGCTTGGTACTTGGTTTTGACCTTTCCAGACCTCTGAAGAAGATGCCGGTGATGTCGCTTGGAAGAAACTCAGATAAGAACAAACCAACACATATATTACAAAAATCAAATGATATATAGTTTGTTTTCTTACAATACACGCCCTCTGAGGGGTCAAAAATACAACATAAAGAAAAAGTACATAAAATGAAAGCAACAACAAGCAAAAGTCAAACACCAAGGCCAAATTCATCCTCCTGAACTTCCTTGAGGAGTGCTTCAGTCACAGGATCAGCTGGACGCTCTGTAAGGTTCCTGATAAGGAGATTCCTTGTAGCAACAGCTGCTGTTAGCTTCTTGTGCTGACTCTGGTCCTTGGACCTCTTCACACCAGCTCTGATCTTCAACTCTGAGACCTCCCTCTGGGCTGCTGCCAGGGCTTCCTGTTGTTCTTTTGCACTAGCTTCCATCTGTTCAATCTTATCCTGAGTCCTTTTGTCCTCCTGAGTACGGGCTTCGGTGATCCTGACCCACCTTGCCTGACTCTCCTTCAGATACAAATCAGTCCTAGCCTTCTGGAACTGAGCTTCCTTGCAGGCATTCTTCAAGATCTGCTCTCCAGCCCTAGACTTCTTAATGTAATCCTCAGACTTCTCAATTCTAGCCAAATGCTCCACTTTCAGTTTTTCCAACCTTTCAATATCCAATCTACCATCACTCCTCTCCCAGAGGGTCTTCTGTAGAGCCTGAGTCAACTTCTCATTTCTCTCTTTCAATTTCTCAAACTCCTCTAAACTGACAGTTGCTGGAGGCGGTGTTGTGGAAGGTCCAGGCATATCTTCAATAGTGAAGGGCATTCCAGAAATTTGAGCCCTGGCATGAGACCACTCATAGTACTGGGCAGAGGCTACATTATTGCATCTTCCAAGAATGGTTACTCCCTTTGTCTGCACATTGTCCCAGGCCCAGGATGCCTGCCTGACACTAGCCAGATTAGGCTTGATTTCAACATAAAGGGTCTCAGTCAGGTCTTGTGCCCTAGGGGGATGGACCAGTGCATAACCCAGTTGTCTTTTGAACAGCAGAGGGTTGTAATTGATACATCCCTTCACTCCAATTAGAGGCACATTGGGAAATTGCCCACAGCTTGTAATGATGTCTCTGCCCTTAGTACTCTGAGTACACCATCTGATATCATCTGAGGTTAGAGCAACAAGCCTCTTAGCCCAGTTTTTCTGCTGATGAGGGTTCAGGAATGCATCAGTCTTTGGTAGATGCTTGAGCAGCCAAGTATGGAATAAAGGAGCACAACATCTCACTAATCTCCCCCTTTGCTTTTCATTCCTTTGATGAACTGAGTAGTAAAGATCTCCCAGTAAGGTGGGCACTGGGTTTCTCAGGATGAAAAGATGGATTGCACTCTTGCTAACAAACCTAGGCTCATCTGCAAAAAGTATGATCCCATATATGCTGAGGGCCAACAGGGCACAGACTGCCTTCCACTCCCCTAGGGAGGCCTTCAAACTAGCTTGAGAGGTCAAGAAATCCAGCTGAAAACCAGAGATTCCAGCCTTAGATGTCAAATTCTGCCCAATCAAAACTGGTTCCAAATATAATGCCTTTGCTATCTCCTCATTACTTGGGAAAGCCATCTCAGGGTTGAAAGGGATTCCACCCCTGATGGGTACACCAACCAATGATGAATACTCCTCCAGCAAAGGTCCCAACTGGAAGTTCTGAAATGTGAAGCACCTCAGAGGGGGATCATAGAACTGCAGGCAAGAATTCCTCCATAATGTTCTCTGAAATATGGTATATGGTCTGGAGTAATCAGGGTCTGAATCCTCCTGATGCTGGCTAGCTCAGGCTCAAAGAAGTGGTAGGAGATGTTACTCTTCTTAGGGCCATGTTGCTGAAGAATAGATGCTGATGACAACACTGAAGATAGGCCTCTGACAGGCTGAGACTGAGGATGCAAGTGACTGAAGCAAGTGACTGATAGCTGAAGCAAGTGCTGGTGAAGACAGGTCTAAGCTGAAGAAGGGGTCAAAACCAAGCCAAAATGATAGGATGGATACCCTGAGAAACAAATAAACACATGTTAGAATGATGCAATGAGGATGTATGCAAATGATATGCAAGGGTTTGTGACTGAGCTGGATCTGATCAAGTGCTCTGATATAAGTCCAAGGTATGTTCAAGAAATCCAGATGGAGGTCTATAAGTCCAGTAACCAAGGTGGGGGGCTCAAATAAAGAGCCACATGTCCAGGGTTTAGAATCACAAGAACTGTTCCAAAATGGAGTACTCTTAATCAAACAAAGTAACAGGGTATGCTGAGGTCAAGGGTACCTGCAAACCTGTAAACAGCCCAACCCCCTCACAGGTGGTGTTCTAAAACAAGGATCCTCAGACTTGGATCAGTTATGAGAAGTGTAAACACTTCTAACCCGGAGGTACAGTGTTTACAATAACCATAAAAGATCCTCCTCTAATTCACCTCAGTTTCTGAAGGTCAATACTAAAAGGTCATCCAGACTTAGCAGGCTTCCCAGATAGCCCTAGCATTGCAGGAAATCTGCAACACAGAGTTCTCAAGAAGAAACCCATATCTGAACCGTGTTTCATATTCCCGCACCAGACCGAGATGGAATGGGAAAGAATATGAACCACTCTAGCCTAGGTGTCACTCAGGTCCCAGGTATAGGACCTTGACTCTCAATGGAACACCCACCCACCAAAGCAAACAAACAGATCCAGCCAGCAGTACAGTACGACAGTATGATATAATGTAAAGCTATAAAGAAAGCAGTAAACCAACTGTACATAAAGCAATAAATAAAACAAATACAAGCACAAATAGCACATAACACCCCAGTAAACACAAATCAATCAAGCGCTAGGAGGAACCCACAAAAAAGAACCAGAAGCCCTGGTTGCAATATAAGGGTCCCCAGCAGAGTCGCCAAGCTGTCGCTCCCGACAAATGGGAAATGGCCCAGATGAAGGTACAGACGCGAACGGTCGGCGAAAGGGACAATGAGAACACACAGGAGTGAACTCACTGGAGATGAAAAGAGTCGCCAGCTAGGCATTTTTATCCCGGAGGAAAGGCAATGCTGCATAGACCTAGAAAAAGATGGATAAGACGGTTGCGAACCAGAGAGACTGAGAAAGGGGGTTGGTTACAACCTGGGAAGGTATTAGCACCCAGATTGTCCGCCGTACTCGACGGGATCCACGCTTAAAAGATTTGTGTTTTAAAGGGGTAGTGTCAGTGCAATTTGTGTATAAAAGAGCTGGAAAAGGATGTACAGGTGTCAGTGTAAGAGAAGTGTGAAGTGTATAAATATATAGTGTCAGTGTAAGGACAGGAGTGAAATGTTCATGATCATGAGGCTTAAAGGATAGCTGGAAAGAGGGGGAATATGCAGAGACTTTTGTTCGATAACAGTTAAGTTATGCCTACGTATCCTCTCGTGCAATGAGGAAGTCAGAACACCGTAGTTCGACCCAAAGAGACTGAAAGAATGAATTGACTTGTGAACTGCTTGCTTGTCTATGCTCAAGTGTATGATCTGTCTGGCACAGATGCTAACTGTCTTGCATTAGACGGGAAAAGCAAGTTCTCGTTCATGAGTGAGTGTGATGAGAAAAGAATCCCGGAGGAGACGATTATTGTTTGTTTTTGAGTTTTCAGTCTTTTATTGCTTTTTGAAGTTTGTCATAAATTAATGAGCTTAAGCCTAAACCAATGGATTTAGTAAACTCATCACATCTTCCCTCTGATTAGGGGTAATGAGAATACTTTAAGTGCGAAGTCAGCTTCTCACACTTAATCACCTTTGATGCAGGATTAAGATCATTAACCTACTTGTGATTATTTAGATGTTTTTGTTGTTTTTGTTTAGTGTTGAGTAATGAGATTAAGCCATAATCAAGGATTAAACAGACTCATTACACCATCCTAATAGAAGGATAATAGATGAGAATGTTTAAGCTGAGGAAAGCTCCTCAACTTAATCCATGATTAGGGATTAAACCCATGACAAAACAAAACCTTTATTAAGTGGATTTTATTTAATGATAAGATGATGAAGTGAATTTTATGGTTTGTAAGACAGCTTGAGGGGGACTTGTCCATTAACACTAGGGTTAGTCCTTCTTAACCAATTAAGGAAGAATTAGAACCCTAATGCAAGGCCCAAGTTACAAGTGTGATGTCTTGATAATTATTAAGTGAATTGATTAAGAGATTTAAACACATTAAGGGTTTAACACTTAGGATTAAAGTTATACAATCCATCCTAATAGAAGGATGCAGGCATAAGCTTAATCACAAAGCCTTAAAACCTTTAGGGTTTAGTCCCTGATTATGAGATGAGAAGAGAAGACTCAATGAGACACAAAGGTAAAAGCTAAGTGGGGGACTAATCAAAACCCTAATCATTATCATGCTTGGTTGTTCCTAAGGTTTGTGAGGTTTACAAGAGAAGTCTTCAATGGAACCACCAGGAAGCAGATGAAAGGATCAAGAAAGGCAAAGTGACTTGCTTCATTCAAGAAGTCAAGTCACTTGAAGAAAGAAAGTAAGAAAAAGAATAATGAGCAAGCTCAATCTCAAACACATATAACAAATGCAGCAAGGATGCACAAAAAGAGATGAAGAGAAGTTATGAGAAGTGAAGGCAAATTCACTTCTCAAGATAACTTACCACCTGAAAAGTTAGAAAAGAAATGCAATGCAATGCAAAATGAGATGAGATGACATGATGAGAAACAAAACCAGAAGCAAACATGAGATGATAATGATGCTATGAGATGCTACAAACATGAAACAAGGCATGGAGATGATCATACAAACTTATGGATGCAAATGAAACAAGTTAAGAACCATGAACACACATGAAAAGTTATGAAATGCAAATGGCATACAACATGGCAAATGCAAGATGCAGTGATCAAACATGCTTTCAATATGTCTTAAGATGTCAAATGAATCAAATGGATGCACAAGATGTCATGGAAAGTCATGTTATGCAAGCAAATGCAAGATGGATGCATATGGAAGCCCAAATTAGGGTTTATGAACAAAGCATCAAACAAAAACCAAAATCAGAAGCAAACAACATTATAAAAAATTGAAAATGCACTCAAAGGATCCCTAATCCTATACTAACTCAATGCCCAAAGGAGAGGTTTCAACTCTTAACCAAATCCAAGTTATGAATTTCCTAAGTTTTCTAGGGTTTTAGGGTTCCTAAACAAGAAAATTATCAAACAAATGGAAAATGAAAGATCAAATCATGGCCATTTAATCTCACAAACTACATGCTAAACACAATGCAATGCAAAAAGAATCAATGTCCAACTCTTCATGATTAGGCAGAAATGATTTTTTTGAAGTTTGGATCAAAATAATGCATAAATATGATTTTAATTCAATGAACAATTCTCAAAATGCATCAAGATCAAAAAATAAATTTGGTTTGAAGGTTGGACAATGTTTCTAAATGTCTTAGAACATTTCATGAATTTTTTGGTGATTTTTAAATACCTAAAAGTATTTTTAATAAATTAATTTTCATTAATCAATTAAAAATAAACTTTTAAATAATTAAAAATACTTTTTTAATGCTAAAAATGAAAACAAAAATATTTTTGTGTCTTAAAAATTAATGCAACTCTTGACAAAAAGTTTCATAATTTTTAAAACATTTTTGCTATTTTTAATAAATCATGGAAGTTAAATGAAAGAAAAATGAAATAAAAATAAAAAAAGACTGAAGTATGCAGGATGGAAGGCCAGGATTCACTCTGGGTTTGAAACTGTTGACTGCGCGCGTTTTTAAAGGGCCAGGATTGCATCTGATTTTAATTAAGTTTATAAATTAATTAAATGGATTAATTAGACTTAATGGTGATTAGGGCACAGTGGACCCATCTGAACCACTCACTCACGCGCGAAGTCAATGCAAGTCAGCTGATCCAACGCTCAAGATTTAAACCTCATTTAATTACAGGATTAGGGTTAAACAAATTTAGGTGACCGGAGGGAAGCTCCGGTCATCTTCTCCGGCAACATCAAAACCCTAGATCCTGATTTAGGCTTCTAAACATCAAATTAAACACAGCCAAGTGATCCTCTAACATCCTAGGACATGAATCCACTCTCAAACATCATTTAAACATCAAGAAACAAGTGAATCGAAGTGAACAAATTTCACGGGTGAAATTTCAGAGTAACAATACAAACTCATTTCTTACTCATTTTCGATTCTAAGAACATCCCCATGACCAGCAAGACATAAGCAATCAATTTATAACTTAAAATGTAAGCTCTGAGAAAAAAGAATCCATGGTCATACCTGAGCTGGAGAGCTTCAATATTGAGCTTTCAGTGCTTCCTTTGTGTGCAAATGAACCTTCTTGACTCCCTTGAACACAATGAGATGCTTCAAAGTCCTTGGGGAAGGCTGGTTTGAGGAGAAGTGTTCTGGTGCAGCAGGTTTTACAGTCAGGATTTGTGGAGTTTCAGGCTACTCCAATGGTGGATTCTTGCTCCTTTGGGTGTGTTTGACTTGTTGGTGAAGAGAAATGGGGTGTTTGATGGCTGGAAAGTGAGATTCGAAAGTTCTGGCTTTGAGGATGAAAAATGGTGAAGCTCAGTTCTTGCTTGGTTCAGGCCTAGGTTTTGCTGGTTTTGGCTCAGTGAAGCAAGGTGAGTTGATCAGTGGAATTGGTTCTTGTGTTTGTGAGTTGTGTGGAGAGATTCGAAGGGTTTTGCTTGAGGGAGTGAGTTTGTGAATGTGATGATCTTGTGTGTTTCAGCCTTGCTTGATGTATCAAATGGCTAGCATTTTGCTTGCATAAAATAATCTCATTGGTCAGATGATGTGACCTGGCCTGCTGTGATAGGTAAGTTGCCTTTTGCAAAATGTCAACTTTGGTGTAAGGAAAGCATGGGTTGAGCCCTAGGCTAGTACAAGTACATGGGCTGGCGCAGCATGGTGTGTGAGAGATGCTAGAATGGTTCAGCAGCCAAGGCAACTAGTGGGTGAGGTGTGATGATGGTTTTTGCAAGTTGTTCACTTTTGAAACTTCATGAAAATTTCTTGCTTGGTAAACCATGAACATGAGAAATTTTGGTTCAAATCTGATTTTTAGGTCACATGTGATGTTTGTGTAATGGTTAGACATGAATTAGAAGTCACAAATGCCTTGGTACAAAGTTTTTGCAAGTTTCTCATTTGAGGCATATCTTGAAAATTAGTGATTTTTGCCAACTTTGACACACCATAACTTTTGATCCAAAATGAATTAGATCATGTTCTTGTACTTTTTGAAAAGGGAAAGATCTAATCTACAACTTTCATGACCAAAGTTTTTCCATTTGAAGCATGTTTGGATCAAAAAGTAAGGTTTGAAAAGTGGCATAAAATGACATATTCTTCAAAAGTCAACCATGCCCTAAAAAGTCAACTTTGCAAAAACTTGTAATTCTTGAATTTTGTGAACTTCAACCTTCTCCCATGATCAAATAAAGATCATATACACTCAAAATTATGAAGATCACCCCTTGGTTGGGTCATTGGGGGCCTCAGATGCCCTGATTTTGCACTGACTTGTCTGAAAAGTCAACTCTTGATCAGATGACTTCCCCATGGAATTTCTTCATGAAAATTGATATGCATACTCCCTACACCATATAGAGACCAATAGAAACAAGAATGACCAAAAAATTTGGAGTTATGGCCTCTGAAACCAAAACCCTAATTTTAGGTCATCTGTGCAGTTAAACCTGGCTCTGCTTCCATACAAACCCCAGTTCTTGTGATTCTTTGGCATTTTAGACTTTGAGAGGATATAATATGATATAAGAACACACATGGACCCCTTTGAAGTGATTGATGGCCTTTGGAGTGGCTCAAGAAGCTCTTGGATTGCTCAGATCACAAACCCTAGATGCAGATGACCTTGAATCTATGCAGTGAATCAAAAATGGGATATGAGATGGTATGATTGTGTTTATGCATATGAAATGATCACAAGACAAGAGGTGAGTGGGTGAGGGCAAATTTGGGGTGTTTACAAAGACCAGTAGAAGTGAAACCCTAATTTGGCCTTTTTCATCAGGAGATGTTGCACTGCTTGCCTTCTCTGATTAAACCAAATCTTTCCATGGCTTGTGGCTTCAAATGAAGACTTGTAGGATGTTGTGAACCCTTTGCACAAGGTTGAGAAGCTTTATGGCCCTTTGATTGCCTTTGTAATGCCTTCAGTTGCTCAAATCATTGATCACATACTTATGCCTCAACCATGCTACACATGATGCAATGTTTTTGGTTATTTTATGAATCTATGTATGCAAAATGTTGTGTAAAATGTTGGGGAAATGAGAGGGAAAATTTTGAGGTATTACATCTTCCCCTATTCAATCATATGCAGGTCTTAACGAATAATTGCAAGAGCTTTTAGACGTTCAAGGTATGGAGTGATTGAATACTTGAATAAAACCAGGAAATTTGAACTCGGTGGATAGTAGAAATGCCATCTGCCCTTTATTTGTTTTTTTTGTTTTGTTTTGTTTTTTTTTTGTTTTGACCTCTGAATAGGCAGCGGGAAAAGACCAAGGTGGAATGGGATCATTGTACATAAACGAAGCCCCGACAAACAGGACCTTTGTACAAAACGATAACCTGCGACGTGACTGCTGAGCGAATCAAGCCACAGAAAAGGAAGGGCTTGTTGTACAAAACAGTGCTTTGGAACGAGACCATTGTACAAAACGGAACTCGGAAATGTGACTGCTGAGCGAATCAAGCCACAAAGGGGGCCCGTTGTACAAAATAGGGCTTTGAAAGAGACCATTGTACAAAACGAAACTCGGAAATGTGACTGCTGAGCGAATCAAGCCACAAATGGGGCCTGTTGTACAAAATAGGGCTTTGAACGAGACCATTGTACAAAACGGAACTCAGAAATGTGACTGCTGAGCGAATCAAGCCACAAAGGGGGCCTGTTGTACAAAACAGGGCTTTGAACGAGACCATTGTACAAAATAGAACTCGGAAATGTGACTGCTGAGCGAATCAAGCCACAAAGGGGGCCTGTTGTACAAAATAGGGCTTTGAACGAGACCATTTTACAAAACGGAACTCGGAAATGTGACTGCTGAGCGAATCAAGCCACAAAGGGGGCCTGTTGTACAAATCAGGGCTTTGAACAAGACCATTGTACAAAATGGAACTCGGAAATGTGACTGCTGAGCGAATCAAGCCACAAAGAAAAATGACAACATTGACTTGAAAAGACAAAGATGTTTGGAAAATGGTATAAGTATCTTTTGTGGGGGAGTACTTCAGGTTGAGAAGGTGTTATAGGTCATATGTAATATACCTCAAAACTGGCCCACGATGGAATGTATATGTTTGAATTTATGGCGTAATGCTCCATGATGATGGAAATGCTATGCTTTGGAGGATGCACATGTAATGAGGATTACTAAATGCAAATGCAAAGAGATCTCCTGATAAGGAGACTGCAAGTATCCCAGATGGCTTGACTGGGGAAAACTGGTGATCACTACACCGATATGGTCTATCCTGATAAGGAGGATGCAACTCTGCGGGGAATGTTGTAAATGATGCACCGGCCCTGAACTGCCGCTATTTCCAAAAATAAATTGGACTTTAAGATTGGAGTGCCAAGACCCTGCTAGAGATGGACTCTTCTCGAACTCTGATGGGGAAGTGGAGACCTCCTGACTTGGCTAGGAACCATAGGTATGGCTCTGCTGAGGAAGTAAACTGCTGGGAGAGGAAGGACACTCCTTGCACTGCTGGGGATTGCCCTCGTGTTGAAAGAAAACTTCTTCTTGGGGAGGTCAAACATCTCTTGCCATTAATGTTGGAGAAGAACTTCAACTTCACTTCTACTGGGGATAACTGGAGACACCCGGGAAAACACATGTTCTTGTTCAAGTATAATGAAATGTTCTTCCCGAAAACATGCTTTAGCTCTGTTAGAAACATATGTACCTGTACCTGCATAAACACAATTGATAGTGAATGCAACATGGAGAGTTAGTTTGGACCTGTATGCCCCAGGCTCATAGCATGAATCATTATCTGGGCCTCTTGACACCCTTTTAGAGTTGTATTAAATGTTTCTGTCCTCTTGCATGAGTTAGAAAGCATTCAAATGTTCACAGCATAATATAAATCACAATTTGCTGGACATTTCCGCAATCAATCAATGCTAGATGAAAAACAAAAACAAGAAGCAAATAGTCACAAGTTGACCGAAACTGAATTTTATTGATTTGGAAAATGACCATGAATAGGCATTACAAAGGAAATAATTCCCTGGAAAGAGGAAATAGCCAAAAAGGAAAACAAACTATCCTATTGGCAATGTGAGAAGTGGATCTCATCAAGTTTCAACCCGGTTATGACTAGTACATCTTCAAGACTATCCGCTCACTCTTCCCCTTGAGAAAGGTGATTGAACTGGTCTTCAACCCTTAGAATAACCTCAATTGCAGATGAGTTACGAATTTCGCAGATCGCAGTCATTCATGTTAGTCCCTCTTTTACGTGGATCGCCCTTTCGGGTTTTCAATCCACCGGGATACCCTTTTTTGCCTGAGTTGTCCGATGTGGCTTTTCAACTCAGCGGGTGTACATTCTTTTCAAGATTTCCCTAATTTTTTCCCGAGCCTTTTATTCTGTTTTTGGCTCGTCGGGATGCCCATTTACGCCTGGATCTTTATTCTGTTTTTATCCAGCGGGTCCTTTTTTACACGAAGTATTTTCTTACTGCGTCTGCGTTGACAGGGGACTGGAAGTCTTCTCCATCTATGGTTGTTAGTATCAAGGCTCCACCTAAGAAAACCTTTTTAACCATGAATGGCCCTTCATAATTAGGTGTCAATTTGCTCCTGTGATCGTTAAGAGGAGGAAGAATCATTTTCAGCACCAGGTCACCTGGTATGTACCTTTGTGGTCGTACCTTCTTGTCAAAAGCCTGCTTCATCTGCCGCTGATACAACTGTCCATGGCATACAGCTGTTAGGCGTTTTTCTTCAATGAGGCTCAGTTGATTATATTTGGATCGGAGCCACTCAGCTTCATCTAGCTTAATGTCCATCATTAACCTCAACGAGGGGATTTCCACTTCAATTGGCAAGACTGCCTCCATACCATAAACTAGTGAGAACGGGGTTGCCCCTGTTGAGGTACGCACTGACGTTATGTACCCATGTAAAGCGAATGGTAGAATCTCATGCCAGTCCTTGTATGTCACAACCATCTTCTGCACGATCTTCTTGATATTTTTGTTGACCGCCTCGACGGCGCCATTCATCTTCGGGCGATATGGAGCAGAGTTGGGATGTTCTATTTTGTAATCTCGACACAAGTCAGCCATCATCTTGTTGTTGAGATTAGAACCATTATCAGTAATGATTCTTTCTGGAATTTCGTACCGGAAAATGATGTCTTTTTTAATAAACCGGGCTACCACTTGTTTAGTAATGTTGGCGTAAGACGCCGCTTCGACCCACTTCGTGAAATAGTCTATAGCAACCAGGATGAAGCGGTGACCGTTGGAAGCTGTCGGCTCGATCTTGCTAATCATATCAATGCCCCACATGGATAACAACCATGGTGAAGACATGACACTCAATGGATTCGGAGGCACATGGACCTTATCGGCATAAATCTGACACTTGTGACATTTACGGGAGTATTTACAACAATCGGATTCCATGGTGATCCAATAATATTCCGATCTCAATGGTTTCTTGGCCATAGCATGTCCTCCAGCATGGGTACCAAAGGAGCCTTCATGAACCTCTTGCATCAACATGTCTGCTTCGTGTCTATCCACGCATCTGACCAGAACCATGTCGAAGTTTCGCTTGTATATCACACCATCTTGATTCAAGAAGAAACCACCTGCTAGTCTTCTGAGGGTCTTCTTGTCTATAATGGATGCACAGCCGGGTATTCTTGAGTCTTCAAGAATTTCTTGATATCATGATACCAAGGTTTGTCATCTTCACCACTGTCAACTGCAAAGACATAAGCAGGTCTTTCAAGACGAGAGACCATGATTCGAGGCACGAAATTCTCTTGACAGACTTTAATCATATATGACAAAGTTGCTAGAGCATCAGCAAACTGATTTTCGTCTCGAGGAATATAATTCAACTTGACCTTGGTGAAGAAAGTTAGCAACCTCCTGGTATAATCCTTGTAAGGAACCAAGTGAGGTTGATGAACTAACCATTTTCCATTGACTTGGTTCACCACCAGAGCGGAATCTCCGAAGATCTCGAGGTTCTTGACTCGCAAGTTGATTGCTTTTTCAACCCCCATGATGCGAGCTTCGTACTATGCCTCATTGTTAGTGCATTCGAAAGTCAACCGAGCAGCTAAAGGTGTATGGACCCCTTCTGGTGAGATGATAACAACACCTACTCCGCTTCTGTTCATGTTCACAGCTCCGTCAAACATCAACTTCCATCTGGATTCGGGGTCTGGCCCCTCCTCCGGAAGTAGTTCTTCACAATCTTTCAAATTGAGGAACATGATGTCCTCATCCGGAAACTCTAATTTCATGGGTTGATAATCGTCGATTGGCTGCTGGGCCAAGTATTCTGACAATACACTCCCTTTTATTGCTTTTTGCGAAGTGTAATGGATATCATACTCCGTTAGGATCATCTGCCATCGGGCTACCCTTCCTTTTAGAGTTGGCTTCTCGAAGATATATTCACAAGATCCATCTTAGAATTTAAGAGAGTGGTGTGAGTCAGCATATACTATCTTAGTCGGCGAGCAGCCCATGCCAAAGCGCAACAAGTTTTCTCGAGTAGTGAGTAGCGTGTCTCACAATCGGTAAATGTTTTGCTAAGGTAATAAATGGCATGCTCTTTTCGACCAGACTCGTCTTGCTGACCCAACACACATCCCATTGATCCTTCGAGCATAGTAAGATACATGATCAAGGGTCTCCCTGGCACTAGAGGCATGAGAATTGGAGGTTCTAGCAGGTATTCTCTGATTCGGTCAAAGGCTTGCTGACAGTCTTCAGTCTATTTAATGTCCTGATTCTTCCTCAGAAGCTTGAAGAGGGGCTCACACGTGGCCGTTAGGTGAGAGATAAACCGTGCAATGTAATTTAGTCTCCCTAAGAAACCACGCACTTGCTTTTCAGTCTTTGGCTCAGGCATCTCTTGGATGGCTTTTACTTTGGCTGGATCAACCTCGATCCCTTGCTCATTAACAATGAAGCCAGGTAGCTTGCCGGAACGAACCCCGAAGGTGCACTTGTTCGGATTTAACCTCAATCTGAACATTCGGAGTCTGTCAAACAACTTTGCTAGATTGACCAAGTGCTCTTCTTATGTTTGGGATTTTTCTATCATATCATCAACATAAACCTCAATTTCATGATGAATCATATCGTGAAAGAGCGTCACCATCGCTCGTTGGTAAGTGGCCCCAGCATTCTTCAGACCAAACGACATGACCTTGTAATAGAAGGTGCCCCAAGGGGTGATGAAGGTGATTTTTTTTCATGTCCTCAAGAGACATCTTAATCTGGTTGTAACCTGAAAACCCATCCATGAAAGAGAACACGAAAAATTGAGCAGTATTATCCATAAGCACATCTATGTGAGGCAGAGGGAAGTCATCTTTAGGGCTGGCCCTGTTCAAATCCCTGTAGTCTACACACATCCTGACTTTGCCATCTTTTTTAGGGACCAGCACAATATTAGCAACCCATGGAGGATAACTAGTCACAGCCAAGAAACCGGCATCAAATTGATTTTGTACTTCTTCTTTGATTTTGATTGCCATATCAGGGCGTGTGCACCTCAACTTATGCTTCACTGGAGGGCAGTCTTCTCTCAAAGGCAACTTGTGTACCACAATGTCAGTTTCTAAATCCGGCATATCTTAGTAGGACCATATGAAGACATCAACATGCTCTCGAAGCATAACAATTAGACGGGTCTTGATAGATTCTTCTAATGCGGCCCCGATCTTAACTTCTTTCTTGTCTTCTTTGGTACCCGGGTTTATTGCTTTAATGGCCTCTTCATACGGTTGAATCATCTTTTCCTCCTGTTTAAGCAGTCTAGCTAACTCTTCAGGTAGTTCACAATATTCTTCACCTTCCTCATCGGCTTGATAAATTGGATTGTCAAAGTCATACTTAGCCATAATAGGGTCGTCATTGATAAGATCCGGTGATAAATACTTGCATGAATGGTGATTCATGCAAGGCTTTAGAAAAAGCTTGAGAAAATGAGAAACATTGCCAGTTTAAAACTTTTCTTTCTTTTTGAAAAACAAAAGCAACAATGAAAGGCAAAGAACAACATGGATGAATGTGAAACGTCAACTTTATTTATGATTATGACTTTTGTTAGGAACAAAAGAACCCTTACAAAAAGCTACTATGCCCCGAGCAAGACATAGTGCTTGAGTACAGAAAAGACAGAAACAAAGATTATTACTCTTCGAAGGAAGTGACTGAGATAAGCCCTTCAGACGACCAGTTGCTAAGTTGAGTACCTGGAACAGAAGGCCTGGTTCACTCATCTAAGTCCCAGTCACTATCAACTACGTCGTCCTGCACGGCACTGATGCTTCCGTTATCCACCATTCCCGCACTCGTGAAGGTAATCGGGCTTTGACGACCTCTAGCACTCGGTCCAGATGATGGCTGCCCAAGACGGTAACCAATCCCAAACATATCTTTCTTTTCTGGAACTTCTACTAGACTTCCCCAGCCTTCTCGCATCCCCGACTCTACCACCTCAAGAGCTTGCTTATAATAGGCTATGGAAACCCCCTTCTTTGGTTCTTCAGAAGAAGCTGCCAATGCAGATGCTTGCTCAGTTTTCAGGGGCTCAAAAGCTTGACATGGAGTCTCAACTATCTCGCCATCCATCTCCACGTACTTGAATGAAGCTAGATGACTGACGAAAATGTCTTCTTCCCCACTGACTATCACAATTTGGCCTTCCCAGACGAATTTCAGCTTTTGATGAAGTGTGGATGATATTGCTCCTGCTGAATGTATCCAAGGCCTTCCTAGCAAACAACTGTATGCAGGCTGTATATCCATTACGTAGAATGTGGTATTGAAGATTTGTGGACCTACTTTAATTGGTAAATCCACCTCCCCGAACACTGATCTCCTCGACCCATCAAACGCTCTAACCACCAGGTCGCTGGGCTTTAGAACTACTCCATCATAATCCAACTTCATCAATGCCTTCTTGGGCAGAACATTCAACGATGATCCGGTATCTACCAACACGTGAGAAAATACTGCACCTTTACACTCTAAAGAGATATGCAGCACCCGATTATGAAAACGACCTTCAGATGTTAGATCCATGTCTGTAAAATCCAATCCATGACTGAAATTGACACTAGATACCACCGCTACTAACTGATTTACTGAAATATCCTAAGTCACATACGCCTTGTTCATAATACTCAAGAGAGCTTTCATGTGGGAGTCGGAATACATTAGCAAAGACAAGATGGAAATCTTTGATGGGGTCTGCTGCAAATGGTCCACAATCTTGTAATCGCTCTTTTTGATAATTCTAAAAAATTCTTCAGCTTCTTTATTAAATGTAATGTCTGGATCAGTCATTGGCGTGGGCTCATTGACAACCACTTGCTGCTTCCCTCTTGCTTTAGCCTGGGCTTCTGCGGTGTCTCTGGGTGGTATCACACTATTTCTTAGAGTTTCCGGCGCAAATAACCTTCCAGTTCTAGTAAAGCCCCCTACTCCAACATTTTCTACTTGAGCTGGGGTCGTGCTAGACGTGGCCAAATCTTGCTTCTGGCCGTTACAATATACTTCGCCACCATAATTCCAGGGAATGGCTTTATCACTCTGATACATTACTGGCCCTACAGTGGTAATTGTTATCGGTGCCACTCTGGCTCGTGGAGGAACTTGAGATGGATCGTAGAAAATGGTTACTGTGGAGACTTCGCTTTCCTTTACAACTTTGTCAAACTGCAACACTCCTTCATTAATCATACTTTGGATCTCTGTTTTCAACTGCTCACAATCATTTGGAGTTTCAACACACCCTGGACAATCACTTCCACAACCTGCAAAAACACCCCTCTGGGCCAAACATGCTTTAACAACGCTCAACGGAGTTTGCAGGTCGTTGATATCACACACCAAGTTTAGATTCTCCCGATCGTCAACTGCCCCAACTGTACCCCCGTGAGGAGGCATGGGGTTCTGTATTACATTAGGAGTAGGAGCGAAGTTGATTGCTTTGGAATCTACCAGGTCTTGGACTACATACTTCAAGACTCTGCAGTTTTCCAAGGTATGTTCGGGGGCTCCGGAATGAAATTCGCATCTGGAATTTGTATCGTATCCTTCAGGAAGTTGCCCCGGCTTCAGGGGTTGCAAAGTTCTAAGCTGAACCAGCTGGAGTTGGAGGAGATTTTTCAAAAGTTGTGAATAGGACATAGGCGGAGTTTCAAACTGCCTTTCTCTGGTCCTCTGAGAATAGTATGGACGAGGAGCTCTTTGTTGATACCCTTGTTGGCGATGTTGATGTGGTTGTTGGACTTGCTGTTAAACATGTTGAGCTGAGATAGTGACAGGGGCCACTTGCTTATAAAACCCTCTGTTATTTCCTCCCCTCTGCGCGTACACTGCCCCGGTCTCTCCTTCTCTCCTCTTCATGAAGGGCTTCTTGACACCAGAACTCGAAGCGCCCCCATTATGAATCTTCCCTTGCTTGATCAAGCTCTCTACCCTTTCGCCAGTCAAGATGATATATGAGAACCCACTTGAGGAACATCCCGCTAGCCTTTCCATGAAATGCACAGGGAGGGTATCCAGGAACAGGTCTACCATTTCTCTCTCCAGCAAAGGTGGTTGTACTCTGGCGGCCACTTCACACCACCTTTGTGCATAATCTTTGAAGCTCTCAGATTTCTTCTGAGTCAGACTTTAAAGTTGAGTACGACTGGGCGCCATGTCGATATTATACTGATATTGCTTGAGGAATGCTTCTCCCAATTCCTTCCAGCTCTTCATAGAGCCTCTCTATAGCTTCATATACCATTCCAAGGATCCTCCGGAGAGACTATCCTGGAAGTAGTACATCCAGAGCTTTTCATCCCTAGTATGGGCAACAATTTTCCGGTAGAATGCCTTCAAGTGAGTTTTAGGGCAGGAGCTACCGTTATACTTGTCAAAAGTAGGTGGCCTGAATTTGTGAGGAATAACCACCCCAGGGACTAGGCCCATGTCAGACACATCTATCCCCAAAGTATCTCTACACTCGAGGGCTTTGACTTTCTCGGCAAGCATAAAAAAGTCTTGAAGATTTCCTTCTCCGCCGAACCCCATGTCGTTGTTGAAAGAAGGGAACTGATCCTCCTGTCTGTCTTGTACTGGAATGAAAGTTGATGTGCCCTGTTCTGGAACTTGAGGCCCACCTGGACCATTGTTGGTGTTGGGAGGAGTCACTTGTACTTCAGGAGTGGTTACAGGGATATTATTCTGAGGAGGGTTGAGCCCTTGAATTGCATTTCTTAACTCTTGTTGTCCCTGAGCCATCCCTTGCATCATGACCATGAACTCTCCTATTCTGGTGCGAAACTCATTAAGCTTAGTTTGCATAGAATCCATGATTGTTCTCTGGTTGTTGCGAGTTGCGTAACGATGCGGGATATTCTGTCGGAGATGACGGGTCTTGGAGGCCCTCGCAATCTTTTCCTGAAATGCAAATAAGTTAAGCAATCCATAGAAAACCTGCAAAACAAAGAAGAAATGCAAATGATGTGTATGCAATGTAATGTGTTCCTTTTATTCCCAGGGCTTCAACTACTTTCCCATTCTGGTGTTGAGAAAAAGATTCCTTTGCAAGAAAATCCTGTCTGACATTCAAACTTGAAGTGGTGGCCTTTATTTTGTGTCCGCGCAACAGATATAACCAGAGACTTCAAGTAAACCAGAAGATAATTGAAACAACAGAAACCCTCACAGGGTGAAAATTCATATGTCAAGAGAAAAGTACATTAGGAGAGAGGGGATTCCCACAACAAGCCTGTGGGTAATCCAAGTCATATGAATACAAGACTAAAGCTTAGGAAAATCTACATCTCGTAACCTCCAACTAAGGCGCTTGACACCTTGCAACAACTGAGCTACATTTGGATGTGTAGGTTCATGTACGAGCTTCTGAATTAGGACATCCCTAAGGTCAAAGGAGGCATGCAATTCCTCAATTTGTTGTAGGAACACCTTTTCACTTTCTTGGCTTGTAATGGAATCATTCTTGGCTCTCTTGACACCAGCTTTCAATTTCAAATCTTCTATTTCTTTCTGAGCTTCCTTCACTGCTTGTTGACTTTCTGCTAAACTTTGGAGACGACTCTTCTCTTGATGATAAGCCTTCTGAAGGAGTTCTCTCTGTCCATCCAAAGAATCTTGAAGACTCTTGACTTCTAGCTTGTGCTTGAATTCCAGCTCCTTCTGCTTCCTCAAATTGTCTTCCCATTTTTCTTGCCATAAGGTGACAACCTCATTAGCTTCATTCAAATCTTTCCTCTCCTTCCAATGTTGGGCCTCCTTGTGAGTTTTAGCTAATCCTTTTTTCTTGAAGTAAAGCTCTCTCTCCTGTAAGTCTTGCTGCTTGAGCCTAACCATCTCTTCAGCTTTGTGAGCTCTTTCCTCCAACTTTTGATTTTGCATCTTCAATTTCTTATATGAATTGTAAGCTTCTTGATTTTACAACCTGAGTCGTTGAACCAAGGCTTCCAACTTCTGATACTCTTGAAGAGGCACTGAAGTTGTGGGTACTACCTCCTTAGGGTAGAGAGGTGTTTCTCTAGAAAATGGGAGCAACAGGGTCTTCACACGATCCTCCAACCAGCTAGCAAAAGGATCATAAGTGTTGGGATCTACTCTCCTGTAACACCCCAAATTTTCCCTCTTCTTTTAAGCATCACATCACATCATATTCATCATGAACATATCATACTCTTAGCATCTTAGCATGGAAAGATGAGGCATAACATTTCTCATGACTTAACATTAGGCATATGATCATCTGTGGAGGTTTTTGAAGCATCACAAGCTATGAAAAGGGGCCCAATGGATTTGTGCAAGTCCTATGAGGGGTCTACATTGCATTCATAAGTTCAAGTTCATTTACAAAAGCTCAGAAGGTTGGAAGATCATCAGGGAATCCAGGCTAGGGCAAAGCTCCTACACAATGATCCCAAATTAGGGTTTGAGTTTCAAGCATGAAAACCTTAAGACTTTGGCCATTTCATCTGGGCAAAGTCTTTTACATGTTAATAGGATCCTAGGGATGAAATTTGGTGAGAAAATTCCTTGTGGAAGTCAAGTATTTCTTCAGTTGCTTGTAAATGAAGAAATTGGTCAACTGTGCCTTAGAAAAGTCAACTATGAGATTTCAAGGGGTCCAACCCCATTTTTATAGCCAAGGGATGTTCTTATAATGTTAAAAGAGGTTTGGCATGATTAAAGATCAAGAATCATGAGGTTTTGAGGTGTTTTGCAAAATTGGTGTAAAGTTGGTTATGGAAAATGCCATTTTTAGCAAGTGTTTGCCCTAATTTTCAAGTGAGCATAACTTGGTGAAAAATTCTTCAAATGGACCAAAGTCAAACATGAAAGTTGGAGATTAAAGCCTCCCATTTTCAAAAAGTACAAGTACTTTTTCATAGCCTTCATGGTTAAGAAGATGAGGCCCTCGAAAATTAGGGTAAAACTAGGGCAAGGCTTGATTTTTCATTTGTACACAAAAGCAAAAAGGCTTGAAACTTATTTTGGGGTGTTGGTACATACCAAATGAGGTTACAATGTTACAATTCAATACAAATGGCCCATTTTGTTCCAAGAATTACACCAAATTCGTGCATGATGAGAATTTTATTCCATAAGTGTAATATTTGCATGATCATGAGAATTGTGTGACACTTGCATCCAAAGGTGTAAACACCCCAATTTTGCCCTCACCAATTCACACCATGGCTTGTGATCATTTCATATGCATAAGTTCAATCCTAGCATCTCATATTGCATATTTGCTTCACTGCATTGGTTCAAAGTCATCTGCATCTAGGGTTTGTGATCTGAGCAATCCAAGAGCCACTTGAGCCACTTCAAAGGTCATCAATCACTTCAAAGGGGTCCATGTATGTTCAAGCATCATATTATATCCTCTCAAAGTCAAGAATGTCAAAAAATCACAAGAACTAAGAATGGCATGGAAGCAGAGCCAGGTTTGACTACACAAATGACCTAGAATTAGGGTTTTGGTTTCAAAGGCCATAACTCCAAATTTTTTGGTCATTATTGTTTCTATTGGTCTCTATATGTTATAAGGACCATGCATATCAATTTTCATGAAGAAATTCAATGGGGAAGTCATCTGATCAAGAGTTGACTTTTTGAGCAAGTCAGTGCAAAATCAGGGCATCTGAGGCCCCCAATGGCCCAACCAAAGGGTGTTCTTCATCATTTTGATTATGTATTATCTTTATTTGATCATAGAAGATGTTGGAAGTTCACAAAATTGAAGAATTTCAAGCCATTTGCAAAGTTGACTTTTTGGGAAAATGACTTGTAATGGAAAATTGCCATTTTGGGAAACTTTTTCAACCCTTGCTTTTTGATTCAAAAATGCCTCAAATGGGAAAACTTTGGTCATGAAAGTTGTAGAATGGATCATTCCCTTTTCAAAAAGTAAAAGAACTCATGCTAATTCATTTTGGATCAAAAGTTATGGCTTGTCAAAGTTGGACAAAATCACATAAATTCATGTTTTACACCAAAGAGGCAATTTGCATAATGGTTTGATAAGGCATTATAAGGACTTCAAATGTACACAAACACTTCATAACATGTCAAATGGACCTCTAAGGATCAGAATGGTGCTTTGAATTATTCCATTTCATGCCTTAAACTTGAAGAATTTCCAAAAGGGGGAAAGTTGTGCCAATTTGCAAAATGATCCAAATCCCTTCATCCACTTGCCACAGCTCACAAAATCTGATTTCATGACACTCCTTGATCCTTGCTGCGCATAGCCATGCCCCTATCTCAGCCTGCCACTTGCCCATACCTCCAAGTACAAATTTCATGACTTTTTGCAACTTGAGCCATACCAATCCCACAGTGCCACACCAACTCCTCTGACCTCTCTAGTTGTGATAAGTGGTCCAAATGCAGCCTAACACACCACACAACTCATGCTGAAACACTCTCCAAGCCATAGTTATCAAAAATCCTCACATTTGCAAAAGCCTTCGAATCCCTTGATTCAGCCATCAAACCTTCAAACTTTTTCCACCATTCAACTCCATAAACCTCACTGATCATTTCCCACCCTTCATCTTGCCCTAAAACCTCCACAATCAAAAACACGATTTTCACACTTCATGAACTGAGATTCTGCAAACTCTCTCTAGAGGCCATTTAAACTCCAGCTAAGCATCACAAACACTTCAGGAGGACCATTGGGGGTGATTTGAAGCAAAGAACTGCCCAGAAAGTTACAAACTGAAGCAGCTCAAGCTCAGGTACCTCAAGAACATTTTTTTCCAGAAACCTCTTTTCACGCTATAGAATTGTTGCTTATGCTCTACTGATCACTCTGGTGCTTTTACTTTTTGAAATGGTCAAGAAATAAGCCTGTATCGAAGCTCTGAAACTTTTCCAGTTTTTATGTTTTGATCCATATCTTGAGATGTAGGTTATATGAATTTGTTTTGATGCTTGATTCGTGTTCAGGGTGATTAGGAGATACGATCTGGAGCTCTAGAGCTCTTGATTTTGTCTAGAGAAGAAGATTAGGTTTTGGACTCGTCGGAGAAGACGACCGGAACACTGTTCCGGCCGTCTGAGAGTCATTAATGATAATTAGGGTTTAGGTCCAGGTTTGAATGTG
Organism: Lathyrus aphaca; assembly: GCA_963966055.1. Lineage (NCBI taxonomy): Eukaryota > Viridiplantae > Streptophyta > Magnoliopsida > Fabales > Fabaceae > Lathyrus > Lathyrus aphaca. The sequence continues at coordinate 731,570,825 of OZ014519.1, read as the reverse complement.
GAGTGTTGATCTGGTTGACTAAGTCAACTTCCCGCGTGCGTGTGTGGCCCAGATTTGTCATTTAACCCTAATTCAAATTAATCAGCTTAATTAATTAGGTTTAAATTCAAATTTTCCAGAAGCAATCTCAACCGTCCATGAGCGCGCGCAGTCTTTCCCTCCCCCCTGAGTTTGAATGTTGGCCCTTGATTACGCATACTTTCATTTTATTCTATTTTATTTCATTTAATTTCATTTTCTTTTCCTCATTTATTTTAAAATAGCAAAAAATGTCTAAAAATTCTGAAAATTTTTATCAAACATTTTATTAATTTTCAGAAACCAAAAATATTTTTATTTTTATTTTTTGCATTAAAAATCATTTTTAAAACATTTAAAAGTTAATTTTTAATTAGTTAATGAAAATTAATTAATTAAAAATACTTTTAGGTATTTAAAAATCACAAAAAAATTCATGTAACCTTTAAAAACATTTAGAAGCATTGTCCAACTCTCAAACCAAATTTCTTTTTTGATCTTAATGCCTTTTGATAATTTTCTTTGGAATTAATTTCTTTTCAAGGCAATATTTTGTTCCAAACTTCAAAAATTCATTTCTGCCTAACCATTGAGAGTTGGACAATGATTCTTTTTGCATTGCATCTTGCATAACATTTAGTTTATAGGATAAAATTGCCATGAATTGATCTTGCATTTTCAATTTGTTTGGCATTTTTCTTGACAAGGTACCTTGAAACCCTAGCAATCTTAGGAAATTCATAACTTCCACTAGGTTAAGAGTTGGATCCCCTCCTTTGGGCAGTGAGTTTGTATAGGTCTAGGGATCCTTTGATTGCATTTTCAAATTTTTATCATGTCATTTGCTTCTGGTTTTGGATTTTTGCTTTGTATGTTGCATATAACCCTAACTTGGGCCTTCCTTTGCATCCATTTCTCCTTTGCTTGCATACCATGAATTTCCATGACATTTTGTGCATCCATTTGATTCATAAGACATCTTAGGACATATTAGAATCATGTTTGATCATTGCATCTTTCATTTGCCATGTTGTATGTCATTTGCATTCCATAACTTTTCATGAACATTCATGGTTCAAAGCATGCTTCTCTTGCATCCATATGTTTGTATGATCATCCTCATGCCTTGCCTCATGTTTGCATCATCTCTTAGCATCATTATCATCATGTGTTTTCTTCTGACTTTGTCTTGCATCATGCCATTCCATCTCATTTGCATTGCATTTCATTTCTTTCACTAACTTTTCAGGTGGTAAGTTACTTTGAGAAGTGAATTTGCCTTCCCTTCTCATGATCTCTTTTCATCTCTTTCACATTCCTTTTGCTGCATTTTTGTATGTGTTTGGATTGAGCTTGCTCATTCTTGTTCATCTTACCTTCTTTCTTCAAGCAACTTGACTTCTTGAATGAAGCAAGTTGTTTTGCTTCTCTTTGTTCCTTTCATCTGCTTCCTTCCTGGTGGTTTCTCTGAAGATCTTCTTGCAAACCTCATTAACCCTAGGAATGACCAAGCATGATAATACTTAGGGTTTGATTAGTCCCCCCATTTAGCTTTACCTTTGTGTCTCTTTGAGTCTTCTCTTCTCATCTCATAATCAATGACTAAACCCTAAAGGCTTTAAGGCTTTGTGATAAAGCTTATGCCTGCATCCTTCTATTAGGATGGAGTGTATAACTTTAATCCTAAGTGTTAAACCCTTAATGTGTTTAACTCCTTTAATCAATCCATCTAATAATCATCAAGACATCAAGCTTGTAACTTGGGCCTTGCATTAGGGTTCTAATTCTTCCTTAATTGGTTAAGAAGGACTAACCCTAGTGTTAATGGACAAGTCCCCCTCAAGTTGTCTTACAAACCCTAAAAATCACTTATTCATCTTACCATTAACTAAAATCCATCTAATAAAGGCTTTGTTTTGTCATGAGGTTAATCCCTAATCATGGATTAAGTTGAGGAGTTTTCCTCAGCTTAAACATTCTCATCTATTATCCTTCTATTAGGATGGTGTAATGAGTATGTTTAATCCCTGATTATGGCTTAAGCTCATTACTTAACACTAAACAAAAACAACAAAAACATCTAAATAATCACAAGTAGGTCAATGATCTTAATCCTACATCAGGGTGATTAAGTGTGAGATGCCGACTTCACACTTATGGTATTCTCATTACCCCTAATCAGAGGGAGGATGTGATGAGTTTACAAACCCATTGGTTTAGGCTTAAGCTCATTAACTTATGAAAAACTTTCAAAAGCAATAAAAGACTGAAAACTCAAAAACAAACAATAATCGTCTCCTTCGGGATTCTTTTCTCATCATCTTCACTCACAAACGAGAACTTGCTTCTTCCGTCTAATGCAAGACAGTTTGCACCTGAGCCAGACAGGTCACACACTTGAGCATAGGCAAGTAAGCAGTTCACAAGTCAATTCATCTTTCAGTCTCTTTGGGTCGAACTACGGTGTTCTGACTTCCTCATTGCACGAGAGGATACGTAGGCATAACTTAACAGTTATCGAACAAAAGTCTCTGTATATTCCCCCTCTTTCAGCATCATTCTTCAAGCCTCATAGTCTTGAGCATTTCATTCTTGTCCTTACACTGACACTTCACATATTTCACTTCACTTTTCTTTTGCACTGACACTTGCATTCTTTCCAGCTTTGATACACAAATTGCACTGACACTACCCCTTTAAAGCACAAATCTCTTAAGCGTGGATCCCGTCGAGTACGACGGACAATCTGGGTGCTAATACCTTCCCAGGTTGTAACCAACCCCCTTTCTCAGTCTCTCTGGTTCGCGACCGTCTTATCCATATCTTTCTAGGTTTATGCAGTATTACCTTTCCTTCGGGATAAAAATGCCTAGCTGGCGACTCTTTCTTTCTCTTGAGTTCACTCCTATGTGTTCTCATCTCTCCTTTCGCCGACCGTTCGCGTCTGTGCCCTATTTGACTTAGCCTCATTTAGTGGGAGCGACAGCTTGGCGACTCTGCCGGGGATATCTTATGCTGTAACCAGGGCTTCTGGTTCTTTTTGTGGGTTCCTCCTAGCGCTTGTTTGATTTATGTTTACTGGGGTGTTATGTGCTATTTGTGTTTGTATATTTGCTTTATTTACTGCTTTATGTACAGTTATTTTATTGCTTTCTTTACAACTTTATATACATCATACTGTCATACTGTTATCTTGCTGGATCTGGTTTTGTTGCTTTGGTGGGTGGGGTTCTATTGAGAGTTTAAGGTCCTATACCTGGGACCTGAGTGACACCTAGGCTAGAGTGGTTCATGTTCTTTCCCATTCCATTTCGGTCTGGTGCGGGAATATGAAACACGGTTCAGATATGGGTTTCTTCTTGAGAACTCTGTGCTACAGATCTCCTGTAGTGCTAGGGCTATCTGGGAAGCCTGCTAAGTCTGGATGACCTTTACTATGACCTTCAGAAACTGAGGTGAATTAGAGGAGGATCCTTTATGGTTATTGTAAACACTGTACCTCCGGGTTAGAAGTGTTTACACTTCTCATAACTGATCCAAGTCTGAGGATCCTTGTTTTAGAACACCACCTGTGAGAGGGTTGGGCTGTTTACAGGTTTGCAGGTACCCTTGACCACAGCATACCCTGATACTTTATTTTTTGAATAAGAGTACTCCATTTTGGGACAGTTCTTGTGATTTTAACCCTGGACATGTGACTCTTTATTTGAGTCCCCCACCTTGGTTACTGGACTTTTGAACCTCCATATGGACTTCTTGAACATACATGGACTTTATATCAAGGCAGTAATCAGATCCAGCTTGATCACAAACCCTTGCATATCATTTGCATACATCATCATTGCATCATTTAACATTGGCTTATTTGTTTTTCAGGGTATCCACATTATATCTGGCTTGGTTTTGACCCCTTCATCTGCATAGACCCCTGTTCATCAGTGATCTGCTCCAGCTATCTTCATCAGTTGCCTGCTTCAACTGCCTTCATCACCAGCCTCAGCCTATCAGTGGCTCATCTCCAGTATTGATTTTTGATCTTCATCAGCACCTGTCTTCAGCTCTTCATCAACATTTGTTTCAGCCCTTCATCAGCAGTCATGGCACCCAAGAAGAGCAACATCTCATATCATTTCTTTGAGCCTGTGCTGACTGGCATCAGACAGGTCCAGGCACTTATCACTCCAGACCACATCCCATTGTTCAGAGAGCATTATGGAGGCATTCTTGACATGGTTATGGACTTGGACTCTTCTCAGAGGAGTTTGATTCACACTTGCCTACAGTTTTATGACCCTCCTTTGAGATGTTTCACTTTCCAGAACTTTCAGCTAGGACCTCTGCTGGAGGAGTTCTCATCATTGATTGGAGTACCTGTCAGGGGTGGTATCCCCTTCAACCCTGAGATGGCTTTTCCCAACAATGAAGAAGTGGCAAAAGCACTGTGCCTGGAGCCTATTTTGATTGAGCAGAACATGACAACAAAGGCTGGAATCCCTGGCTTACACTTGGACTTTCTGACTTCTCAGGCGATCCTGAAGGCCTCTCTGGGAGAATGGAGGGCAGTTTGTGCATTGTTAGCCCTCAGTGTTTATGGGGTGATATTATTTGCAGATGAGCCCAAGTTTATCAGCAAGAATGCCATTCATCTTTTCCTTCTGAGAAACCCAGTGCCCACATTGCTGGGAGATTTCTATTATTCTGTTCACCAAAGAAATGAGAAGCAAAGAGGGAGGTTGGTGAGGTGTTATGCTCCATTGTTTCACACCTGGCTGCTTAAACACTTACCCAAGACTGATGCCTTCCTAAATCCCCACCAACAGAAGAATTGGGATAAGAGACTTATTGCTATGACTTCAGATGACATCAGATGGTGCACCCAGAGCACCAAAGGCAGGGACATAATTACTAGCTGTGGGCAGTTCCCCAATGTACCTCTAATAGGAGTGAAGGGTTGCATCAACTACAATCCTTTGTTGTTTAAGAGACAGTTGGGCTATGCTTTGGTTCACCCTCCTAGAGTGCAAGACTTGGCTGAAACCCTGTACTGTGAGATAAAGCCTAATCTAGCTGTTATCAGGCAAGCATCCTGGGCTTGGGACAACATCCAGACCAAAGGGATGGCCATTCTTGGGAGATGCAATAATGTGGCTTTAGCTCAGTATTATGAATGGTCTCATGCTAGGGCTCAGATTTCTGGGATGCCTTTCGCCATTGAGGATGCACCTGGACATCCACAACACCACCTCCAGCCACTATCAGCCTGGAAGAATTTGAGAAACTGAAGGAGAGGAATGAGAATCTGTCTCAAGCTCTAAAGAGGACCCTCTGGGAGAGGAGTGATGGTCGTCTAGACATTGAGAGGTTGGAAAAGCTTAAGGTGGAGCATCTAGCCAGGATTGAAAAAGCAGAGGACTACATCAAGAAATCAAGAGCTGGGGAGCAAATTTTGAAGAATGCCTGTAAAGAGGCCCAGTTTCAGAAGGCTAGGACTGATCTTTATCTGAAAGAAAGTCAAGTTAGGTGGGTCAGGATCACTGAAGCTCGTACTCAAGAAGATAAGAGAACTCAGGACAGGATTGAGCAATTGGAGGCCAATGAAAAGAAACAACAGGAGGCTCTGCTAGCAGCCCAGAAGGAGATTTCAGAATTGAAGATTAGGGCTGGTGTGAAGAGGTCAAAGGACCAAGACAGACACAAGAAGCTGACCACTGCTATTGCCACCAGGAACCTTCTTATCAGAAATATTACGGAGCATCCGACTGGTCCTGTAACTGAAGCACTTCTGAAGGAGGTTAAGGAGGATGAGTTTGGTCTTGGTGTCTGACTTTTTGCTTGTTGTTGCTTTCATTTCATGTACTTTTCTTTGTATGTTGTATTTTGACCCCTCAGGGGCATGTGTTGTAAAAGGCAAACTATGTATGAACTATCATTTGTAATGTATGTGTAAGTTTGTTTCATTGAGTTTTCTTTCTCCCAAGCAACATCAAGGCATCTTCCTCAGGGTCTGGAAAGGTCAAAACCAAATGCCAAGCCGGATACCTTGGAAAACAAATAAGCATACTGCATTGCATACTAACTTTTGTTTTGTTTTGTTTGTTACTAACTCTGTTGTGGTTCAGGAATTATTGCTCGCCGTCGGGTGTTCCCTCTCAACCGTCCGCACAGATATCCTACTCGCAACAATCTTCCTGGTATACAGATGGACCAAGTACAGCAAGACCTGACAGAGGTCAGGACTCAGATGGCTAATGAAAGGCTAGAGATGAGAAACCAAATGACCCAGTTCATGGAAGTAATGAATGGCTTGGCCCAAAGCCAAGAAAGATTGAGGGCATTGGTAGAAAGGCAAACCCAGGAAGAACCCCATATGGGAACTGGAGGAACAAGTAACAATGAAAGGGGTCAGCCCCATGTTAACCCACTAGTATATGGGCCTCATCTTCATCCAGAGATCAATATCCCTACTAATGTGCAAGGGAATACTACTGCAGGCAGAATCTTACAAGAGGACCCCCAAGAGGAGCAATTCACTGTAATGGGAGCTGGGGATGAAGCCTATGATAGAAGGCTTGATGAAATTGCTGAGAAGTTGAGATCTCTGGAATCTCAAAATTCCCTGGGTTTTGATGTCATGGATATGGGGTTAGTGGATGGGGTAAGAATCCCCCATAAGTTTAAACCCCCGTGCTTCGAGAAGTACGACGGAACTTCCTGTCCACGAACTCACTTGCAGTCCTTTCTGGGGAGGCTTAAGGCGTATACAATGGATGAGAAACTGTGGATGTTTTACTTTGAAGATAGTTTGACTGGGGCTTCAAGGGAGTGGTACTCTCACTTAACCAGAGCTACAATCAGATGCTGGAAGGACCTAGCTGAAGCCTTCATCAGACAATACCAATACAATCTGGACATGGCTCCTAACAGGACTCTTTTGATGGGAATGTCTCAGTCCTCCAGAGAGAGCTTCAGGGAATATGCCCAGAGGTGGAGACAGCTTGCTGCTGCTGTCCAGCCACCCATGTCGGAAAGAGAAATGGCCGACATGTTTATGAATACGCTGCAAGGGACATATATTGATAGGCTAGCTGCCTTTTCTTCCACCAGCTTCGCTGACGTAGTCATAGCTGGAGAAAGAATTGAAAGCCTTCTGAAGATGGGTAAGATTTCTGATAATGGTGCAAGCTCGTCCAGTAACCCCAGGAAACCTTTTGTGGGACCTAGAAGGACTGGTGAGACAAATGTCATTCATGCCAACAGGGGCAGACCTCAGTATGTTCATAGGTCAGTAGCAGCTGTCACTATTCCAGCTCCGATTCCTCAGCAACCAGCATATCAACCACAACAACAACCACACTATCAACAGCAAGTTCAGTATCCGCCACAAAGGACCTACAACAACAACAACAATCAGCAGCAAAGACCCTTTCAGCAAAGACCATCACAAGCCAATAGGGTGATTGACCCTATCCCCATGCCTTATGCCGCTTTATTGCCACAACTCCTGAAACTCAACTTGGTTGAATTAAGGACATTGGCGCCACCAGATCCCTCCAATCTTCCAAGAAATTATAATGTCAACGCCAGATGTGCTTTCCACTCCAATGCACCTGGCCACAGTACGGAGAAATGCAGGGCTTTGCAAATGAAAGTCCAAGACCTGGTGGATTCTAAGGCCCTCAATTTTGCACCCCCTCCAAGTGTCACCAAGAATCCCATGCCCAATCATGGAGGGCCAAGAATTAATGCCATTGAGGAAGACAAGCCATCTTTCTTAATCACCAGTGTTGGGCAGATTCGGACACCTCTGGTAGAAATTAAAGCTCAGCTCCTAGAATGCCAGATGTTCCCCGGGTGTGAGCTCCGTTGTGGTTATTGCAACATTTCGGTCAACGGGTGCGATAATTTGAGAAGCGGCATAGATGGTCTTATCAAAAGTGGTATACTTCAGATCACAACATCAGCACCTACGAATCCAGCAATCCCTTTGGCAACAATTCCTGACTCTTCTACAACTGCAACAACAATCATTCCAACTAATTCATCAATTTCATCAACAATGGCTTCATCCATCACTTCAACAAATCAAATGTCAACAACCATTTATTCTACAACGTCAACATCCCTTCATTCTGCAGAATCTTCTACAACACCAACATCCATTTATCCAGCAGGATCTTCTACAACACCAACAGCAATTAACGAAGATATTTCAGCAGTCACTATTTACTATGATCCGTCAAGTGTTCCTCCAAACAACAACTTTCAACAACAAACAGTGGCACCTCCTGCCAGGTCACCAGTCACCATCTACTACGATCCGCACACCATTTCAGTACCCTCCTCTACAGCAGTCGGTCCAGTTACCGTCACGGTGCCTGGACCAGTTCCATATGAAAGCAGTAATGCCATACCTTGGCATTATGGCTCTGACTTTTACTGCAACAGAGAGAAAATCACTTTGGACTCTTCAACCTCTTCTCCACAGATTGATAATGTCGGGGGAGGCGGAGGCTTCACCAGAAGCGGACGCCTTTTTGCCTCACAATTGCAAAGACCTAACGCCGAAGCAGAGGCAGCTGCCAAAGCAAAAGGGAAGAGTGTGGTAGTTGAAGAGACAACTGTCAAGGAAACTCAGAAGACATCCTTTGAGCAAGATGTAGATGAGTTCATGAGAATTATAAAGATAAGTGATTACAAGGTGGTGGATCAGCTTCACCAAACTCCCTCAAAGATCTCCATATTATCCCTGTTGATGTGCTCCAAAGCTCACAGGAATGCATTACTGAAAGTCCTGCACGCAGCATACGTGCCAGAGGAGATCACTGTTAATCAGCTAGAAACTGTGGTGGCAAATGTCAATACCAGTCATGGACTGGGCTTTACCAATGCTGATCTAACAACTGAGGGACGTAACCACAACAAGGCTTTACACATCACTCTAGAATGCAAGGGTGCTGTTCTATCCCATGTACTGGTGGACACTGGGTCTTCACTCAATGTTCTACCAAAGAAAGCCTTGGTGAAGTTGGAGTATGATGGCTTGGCGCTGCGTCCAAGTAATTTGGTGGTGAGAGCATTTGATGGCTCTAAAAGATCAATACTAGGAGAGATTGATCTGCCCGTGATGATTGGCCCGCAGACTTTTAAAATTACCTTCTATGTGATGGACATTCAGCCGGCCTACAGCTGTTTGTTGGGTAGACCTTGGATCCATGCCGCTGGCGCTGTTACGTCTACCCTTCACCAGAAGCTGAAATTCGAGTGGGAAGGCCAGATCATCACCATCTGTGGTGAAGAAGATATCTTTGTTAGCCATCTGGCTACGTATAAGTATATTGAAATGGACGGAGAGATCCATGAAACCATGAGCCAGGGATTTGAGGCCCTGAACATTAATGAAGCATCTGCTGTACTTGGAACCTCCATGACGTCTTATCAGCAAGCCAGGAAGGTTGTTGAAGAGGGGACTGCCCAAGGCTGGGGCAAGCTGTTGCCCGTAGAGAAGAAGGAGGACAGATTTGGGTTGGGTTACAAACCAACTCAACAAGATCAATCAGAGGCTGCCAAGAAGCCCAGTTTTATCAGTGGGGGGATGCTCACCCCAGATTCAGTGAACAACTTGGAAGACGAGGAAGAAAGCGACCGCAACCTGGAGAGCTGGATACGTCCAAGGATCTCGGGGAGCCAAGTCCTTAACTGGTTTTCCCAGGAAATTATAAGGGTTACTCCTGCAGAGTAATTATTATTTCCTGTATTTTTAAGCATGCATCAAGTCTTGCATCTTGCCCAAGATGACAAGACTCATTTTGTAATCGGGCCATCTTGTAATTTTGTGCAAACAGATCAATCAATGAATATCGGACATCTTTTGCAAATGAGTCTTCTTTTCGCTCACTGTTTTTCACTTTTCTTTTTGTACAAAAAAAATAATATGGAAATGTTTTCCAAAATGATAAACTTCATTTCACTTTTTTCTAAAACAAGATTAAAATCAATCACTAAAATGAACAATCTAAACCCTTGCAGAGAGTGCCTTTCAGACTGCACCGACAACAACACAGCTATGGCTTCGTATGACTTTGACAATCCAATCAATCAAGCTGATGAAGGGGTTGAAGAAGATTATGAGCTTCCTGAAGAGCTAGCCAGGTTGTTAAGGCAAGAGGAAAAGGTTATCACTCCTCATCAGGAAGAGGTTGAAACGGTTAATCTTGGTACGGAAGAAGATGTGAAAGAGGTTAAGATCGGGGCCTGCCTACAAGACTCAGTGAAAGGACGACTGATTGATATGCTTCGGGAGTATGTGGATGTCTTTGCTTGGTCTTATCAGGATATGCCAGGGTTGGATACCGATATTGTCATGCACAAGCTACCACTGAAAGACGACTGCCCGCCAGTAAAACAGAAGCTGCGCCGTACTCGCCCAGACATGGCAATGAAAATTAAAGAAGAGGTACAAAAGCAATGGGACGCCGGATTCCTTGCTGTGACTAGCTATCCACTGTGGGTTTCTAATATTGTACCTGTGCCTAAGAAAGACGGCAAGGTGAGAATGTGTATGGACTACCTGGACCTGAACAGAGCCAGTCCGAAGGATGACTTCCCTTTACCTCACATCGATGTATTGGTGGATAATACGGCTCAGTTCTCGGTATTCTCCTTCATGGACGGATTTTCAGGATATAATCAGATCAAGATGTCACCTGAAGACATGGAGAAGACGACTTTCATCACACCCTGGGGCACGTTCTGTTATAAGGTGATGCCATTCGGACTGAAGAATGCTGGTGCAACCTATCAACGGGCTATGGTAACATTATTCCACGACATGATCCATAAAGAAATTGAATGTTATGTGGATGACATGATTGCCAAGTCCCTCATAGAAGAAGACCACCTGGTGAATCTACTGAAGTTATTCAAGCGTTTGAGGAAGTACCAACTGAAGTTAAACCCCAACAAGTGCACATTCGGGGTGCGATCTAGTAAGCTGCTGAGATTTATTGTAAGCGAGAAAGGGATTGAAGTTGACCCTGATAAAGTCAAAGCCATTCAAGAAATGCCTGCACCGAAGACAGAAAAAGAAGTTCGGGGGTTCCTAGGTAGATTGAACTACATTTCAAGGTTCATATCTCACCTTACAGCAACCTGTGAACCTTTGTTCAAGCTGTTAAGAAAGGAACAAACGGTCAGGTGGAAGGAAGACTGCCAAAGGGCTTTTGACAAGATCAAGGAATACTTACAAGAGCCTCCAATCCTTATGCCTCCAGTTGAAGGAAGACCACTAATAATGTACTTGACAGTATTAGAAGAGTCAATGGGGTGTGTGCTGGGCCAGCATGACGAGTCTGGTCGAAAAGAGTATGCAATTTACTACCTGAGCAAAAAGTTTACCGACTGTGAACAACGTTATTCACTGCTCGAGAAAACTTGTTGTGCTTTAGCATGGGCTGCTCGCCGACTGAGACAGTATATGTTGACCCACACTACTTTATTGATATCAAAGATGGACCCGGTTAAGTACATTTTTGAGAAGCCAGCTCTTACCGGACGGGTTGCAAGATGGCAAATGATCCTCACAGAATACGACATCCAGTACACATCTCAGAAAGCCATCAAGGGTAGTGTCTTGTCTGATTATCTTGCTGAGCAACCCATTGATGATTACCAGCCTATGAGATTTGACTTCCCTGATGAAGACATCATGTTCATAAAAGCAAAAGATCATGAGTAGCCTATTCACACTGAAGGGCCTGACCCGGAAGAAGAATGGACTATGATGTTTGACGGGGCTGTTAATATGAATGGTCGTGGTGTTGGTGCAGTACTCATTACACCTAAGGGAGTTCACATGCCTTTCTCGGCAAAACTCACCTTTAACTGCACTAACAACGAAGCTGGATACGAAGCTTGCATTATGGGTCTTGAGGAAGCCATTGACCTCAGGATCAAAACTTTGACTGTATTCGGAGATTCAGCTCTGGTAATTAATCAAACCAATGGCAAATGGTACACCCACCAGGATCATCTGATACCTTACAGGGATTATACAAGAAGGTTATTGACTTTCTTCACAACGGTCAAGCTTGAGTATATCCCTCGGGACGAGAACCAGTTTGCAGATGCCCTGGCAACCATTTCATCCATGATCAAAGTTCAAGCTGCTAACTTTGTGCCTCGGATTTCAGTGTCCAGACTTGACAGACCAGCGTATGTATTTGCAGCAGATGTTGCCAAAGATGATAAGCCTTGGTTCCATGACATTAAATGCTTCTTGGAGGATCAATAATACCCACCTGGGGAATCTTCCAATGATAAGAAGACATTAAGGAGGCTAGCTGGTAGTTTCTTCCTGAATACTGATGATTCCCTGTACAAGAGAAACTTTGATATGGTACTCCTCAGATGCGTTGATAGAACAGAAGCAGACTTGTTGATGCATGAAGTGCACGAAGGATCCTTTGGTACCCATGCAGGAGGGCATGCCATGGCTAAAACGTTGCTAAGATCAGGATATTACTGGATCACAATGGATGCTGACTGTTGTGCCTATGCTAGGAAATGCCATAAATGCCAGATTTATGCGGATAAGGTGCATGTGCCTCCCAATCCTTTGAATGTGATGTCTTCACCCTGGCCCTTTGCCATGTGGGGCATTGATATGATTGGCAAGATTGAACCGACTACTTCGAACGGCCACAAATTCATCCTGGTTGCTATTGACTATTTTACCAAGTGGGTTGAAGCAGCTTCTTATGCAAATGTTACAAGGCAGGTGGTAGCCCGATTTCTGAAGAGAGACATCATCTGTCGGTATGGAGTTCCCGAGCGAATCATTACTGATAATGGTTCCAACCTAAACAACAAAATGATGGCAGAGCTGTGCCGGGATTTCAAGATCCAACACCACAATTCTTCTCCTTACAGGCCAAAGATGAATGGCGCTGTTGAGGCAGCTAATAAGAATATCAAGAAGATTGTGCAGAAGATGGTAGTCACCTACAAAGAATGGCATGAAATGCTACCATTTGCCTTGCATGGGTACCGTACATCAATCAGAACATCTACTGGGGCAACACCGTATCAGCTTGTATATGGGATGGAGGCAGTCCTACCTGTTGAAGTTGAATTACCCTCCCTGCGGGTACTAATGGATGTTAAACTGAATGAGGCTGAATGGGTCCGATCCCGATACGAACAACTGAATCTGATTGAAGAGAAGAGATTGGCTGCAATCTGTCATGGGCAGCTGTATCAGAAAAGAATGAAGAAAGCCTTCGATCAGAAAGTTAGGCTCCGAGAGTACCAAGTAGGAGATCTTGTGCTGAAAAGACTCCTCCGTCCTCATACAGATCACAGGGGCAAGTGGACTCCGAACTATGAGGGACCATTCGTAGTAAAGAAAGTTTTCTCCGGTGGAGCACTAATGCTCAGTACCATGGATGGTGAAGACTTCCCGTCCCCTGTGAATTCAGATGCAGTTAAAAAATACTTCGCATAAAATGACCCGCTGGACATAAAAACAGAATATAAGTCCAGGCAAAAATAGGGTATCCCGGCGAGTCAAAAACAGAATAAAAGACTCGGGAAAAAATAAGGGAAAAAAAACAAAAAATGTACACCCGCTGAGTTGAAAAGCCGCATTGGACAACTCAGGCAAAAATGGGTATCCCGATGGATCGAAAACCCGAAAGGGCGATCCATGCAAAATAAGGGAATAAGCGAACAGCTGCATTCTGAATTCGTCTGCATCACTTACAACTTGGTAAGCTTCGAAAGGATCAAGCCTCTTTCAGAATCAGCCTCCTTCAGAAAGCAAGATGAGAAGAACGTCAAATGTCATACGAGTCATAGCAAAAGGGAAGCTCCTTGAAGCGTCATCAACATTGCCAACATCTTTTGTTTCTCAATTTGTAACAATCTCCTCATTTTAGGGGATTTGTTTCCTTGATTGTATCTTGCCAATTCAGGGCACTCGAATTAATAAAATCAGATTTTCAGTCACATTTCGTCTCGTACATTTTATTCTTGTTTGCAAAGAATGTTCGATGTCTTTAAGATACTGATTGCATAAATACAGATGTTTTTCTTCTAAAAAACGTGCTTGCAGGACATATACTTACTCCCGGGAGTGTCTAAACTCCTATGATGGAATCCAGTAAGGGATACCTCGGGATTATTTGTGCGTTTCTCCGTCTTTTCAGGATTGCAGGTATTCAAAGCACAACATGGGGCATGAAAGCTTCACCCCATCAAGCTGGAAAATCATTATCTACTCAGTCTTAGCACCGGAGGTGTTCTCTCCCCAGCTGAGTTGCCATCCATTATCCCTCCTCAGCCAAGCACAAAATCCAGGGAACCATCTCCCCACACGGTGTCAACCTCTACCCAGAAGAGCAACGCGCGAAGGAATCACAACAGAGTGAAGAAAGCTTCTACAAACCCTCAGCTGGGTATCTCATTACCAGGATATGTCTATTAGTGACCTATTCCCCAAGCAAATACGTCTTATCAGATCTACCAATGATCTCATCCCCAGCTAGGATGTTCACTTCAAGCAGATCATCCAGAGATCTTCGCGGCTACGGGATCCGAATCCCGGATGGTTACCTCTTGCATAAACATAGCATTCGCATCATATTCTCCTCACAGAGCGTAGCATTCCGTTTAATACGGAGCATTACGGCAAAAATCAAACATATTGCATAATCATAAGCCATGTGTCGAACTGAACACTTGTGAATACCGACAACCCGCCAGCGATATACAGAAAACTCCCCAAGATTCCCCGGCAGTGAGTTAAAACATTTGCTTTTCACTCACAAATACAAATGCACACTCCTTTTGGCACCCGTCCGTGTCATCATTCCCCGGTAAAGTCGCCCGAGTTTTCTTTACAAACAAACACTTATACATACCAGATACTTCGTGACACCCGTCCGTGTCATACCCCCAGCAGAAAGCCAAAGCGTCCCCTTTGCACTCACAGATACATATACACACAATTCCTTGATACCCGTCCGTGTCACCTTCCCCAGCATAGTAACCTGAACACTTTGTATATCAGATACTTGTTTATACTAAACTTTTCTCCTTTTGACACTCGTCCGTGTCACGCTCCCCAGCAAGTTGAACACTCATCTATACACCGCTCATACTTATTAATCCTACAGATACTCGTCCATATCTTATATCCCCTCAGATTCGACACTCGTCCGTGTTCTCTGTTAACTAGTTGGTACTCGTCCGTATCATCATCTCAGAACATGCGTCAAGCGTTTGTTTCTACCCGATACTCGTCTGTATCATAGTCTTAAGGATGCTCGTCCGCATCTTTAATCTATACACCGTGTCAAACACTTATGTCTCCTTGAATTTAGACACTCGCATATGTCTACTATTCCCCAGAAGAGTCCCCGCAGAATCAATGCTCATCCGTGTTCTTTGTTAACCAGTTGATACTCGTCCGTATCATCATCTCTGAACATGTGTCAGTTTTTGTTTCTACGTGATACCCGTCCGTATCATAGTCTTAAGGATGCTCGTCCGCATCTTTAATCTACACACAATGTCCAAACACTTATACCTTTCGTTTTCTTGGATATAAACACTCGTCCGTGTTTACTATTCCCCAGTGAAGTCCCCAATAAAGTTTGTTGAAATATTTCCTTTTTATCTGGCATTCGTCCTATGTCATGATACCTTTTCGGCAGCCGTACCCTGCCAGGTGATCGTCCTTCACCTTCGGATGACCGTCCCTCATCCTTTCCCCAGCGGAGTCTCTATTTCATTAGAACCCTTTTCTATCCGACATTCGTCCTATGTCGTGATTTTTAGCAGCCGTCCCCTACTAGGTGATCGTCATTCACCTCTTGATGATCGTCCTTCATCATTTTATCTGATGGCCGTCCCCATCATTGATCTTGTTATCTGACATTCGTCCTATGTCATGACAAACCCTGAGAGCAGCCGTAACCTGCTAGGTGATCGTCCTTCACCTCTTGATGATCGTCCTTCATCATGCTTATCCGATGGCCGTCCCCATCGTCGACCTTTTTATCCGACATTCGTCCTATGTCGTGATACCTTTCGGCAACCGTACCTTGCCCGGTGATCGTCCTTCACCTTAGATGACCGTCCCTCATCTTATCCCCATCAGAGCAGCCGTCCCCTGCTAGGTGATCGTCCTTCACCTTTGATGACCGTACCTCATCATTTTTATTTCGTTTACCTATAATCCCCAGAGAATCTTATAGCTTTACTTGATGGCCGTCCCCATCATAATCTCTTATATCCCCAGCATGTCGGTCGTCCCCGTCATTGCTCTTTCCCCAGCAGTCGTCCTCTGCTCGACGGTCGTCCTCCATCACCCGCACTTTATAATTATACTTTATTTTTCTTTTACAATCTATATCCCTTTCTTCTTCATTCTGTGAGTGCAAATTTTGGACTGTCTTTGGTATTCAACCACAAGTTATCTTGCTTGCCTGCTAAGCCGTTGCTTACATCCTGCACAGCTAACTCATGCTTGAATAGGGGCAGCTGTAAACACCCCAATTTTTCCCTCACCCATTCACACCATGGCTTGTGATCATTTCATATGCATAAGTTCAATCCTAGCATCTCATATTGCATATTTGCTTCACTGCATTGGTTCAAAGTCATCTGCATCTAGGGTTTGTGATCTGAGCAATCCAAGAGCCACTTGAGCCACTTCAAAGGTCATCAATCACTTCAAAGGGGTCCATGTATGTTCAAGCATCATATTATATCCTCTCAAAGTCAAGAATGTCAAAAAATCACAAGAACTGAGAATGGCATGGAAGCAGAGCCAGGTTTGACTGCACAGATGACCTAGAATTAGGGTTTTGGTTTCAAAGGCCATAACTCCAAAATTTTTGGTCATTCTTGTTTCTATTGGTCTCTATATGTTATAAGGACCATTCATATCAATTTTCATGAAGAAATTCAATGGGGAAGTCATCTGATCAAGAGTTGACTTTTTGAGCAAGTCAGTGCAAAATCAGGGCATCTGAGGCCCCCAATGGCCCAACCAAAGGGTGTTCTTCATCATTTTGATTATGTATGATCTTTATTTGATCATAGAAGATGTTGGAAGTTCACAAAATTGAAGAATTTCAAGCCATTTGCAAAGTTGACTTTTTGGGAAAATGACTTGTAATGGAAAATTGCCATTTTGGGAAACTTTTTCAACCCTTGCTTTTTGATTCAAAAATGCCTCAAATGGGAAAACTTTGGTCATGAAAGTTGTAGAATGGATCATTCCCTTTTCAAAAAGTACAAGAACTCATGCTAATTCATTTTGGATCAGAAGTTATGGCTTGTCAAAGTTGGACAAAATCACATAAATTCATGTTTTACACCAAAGAGGCAATTTGCATAATGGTTTGATAAGGCATTCTAAGGACTTCAAATGTACACAAACACTTCATAACATGTTAAATGGACCTCTAAGGATCAGAATGGTGCTTTGAATTATTCCATTTCATGCCTTAAACTTGAAGAATTTCCAAAAGGGGGAAAGTTGTGCCAATTTGCAAAATGATCCAAATCCCTTCATCCACTTGCCACAGCTCACAAAATCTGATTTCATGACACTCCTTGATCCTTGCTGCGCATAGCCATGCCCCTATCTCATCCTACCACTTGCCCATACCTCCAAGTACAACTTTCATGACTTTTTGCAACTTGAGCCATACCAATCCCACAGTGCCACACCAACTCCTCTGACCTCTCTAGTTGTGATAAGTGGTCCAAATGCAGCCTAACACACCACACAACTCATGCTGAAACACTCTCCAAGCCATAGTTATCAAAAATCCTCACATTTGCAAAAGCCTTCGAATCCCTTGATTCAGCCATCAAACCTTCAAACTTTTTCCACCATTCAACTCCATAAACCTCACTGATCATTTCCCACCCTTCATCTTGCCCTAAAACCTCCACAATCAAAAACACGATTTTCACACTTCATGAACTGAGATTCTGCAAACTCTCTCTAGAGGCCATTTAAACTCCAGCTAAGCATCACAAACACTTCAGGAGGACCATTGGGGGTGATTTGAAGCAAAGAACTGCCCAGAAAGTTACAAACTGAAGCAGCTCAAGCTCAGGTACCTCAAGAACATTTTTTCCAGAAACCTCTTTTCATGCTATATAATTGTTGCTTATGCTCTACTGATCACTCTGGTGCTTTTACTTTTTGAAATGGTCAAGAAATAAGCCTGTATCGAAGCTCTGAAACTTTTCCAGTTTTTATGTTTTGATCCATATCTTGAGATGTAGGTTATATGAATTTGTTTTGATGCTTGATTCGTGTTCAGGGTGATTAGGAGATACGATCTGGAGCTTTAGAGCTCTTGATTTTGTCTAGAGAAGAAGATTAGGTTTTGGACTCGTCGGAGAAGACGACCGGAACACTGTTCCGGCCGTCTGAGAGTCATTAATGATAATTAGGGTTTAGGTCCAGGTTTGAATGTGGAGTGTTGATCTGGTTGACTAAGTCAACTTCCCGCGTGCGTGTGTGGCCCAGATTTGTCATTTAACCCTAATTCAAATTAATCAGCTTAATTAATTAGGTTTAAATTCAAATTTTCCAGAAGCAATCTCAACCGTCCATGAGCGCGCGCAGTCTTTCCCTCCCCCCTGAGTTTGAATGCTGGCCCTTGATTACGCATACTTTCATTTTATTCTATTTTATTTCATTTAATTTCATTTTCTTTTCCTCATTTATTTTAAAATAGCAAAAAATGTCTAAAAATTCTGAAAATTTTTATCAAACATTTTATTAATTTTCAGAAACCAAAAATATTTTTATTTTTATTTTTTGCATTAAAAATCATTTTTAAAACATTTAAAAGTTAATTTTTAATTAGTTAATGAAAATTAATTAATTAAAAATACTTTTAGGTATTTAAAAATCACAAAAAAATTCATGTAACCTTTAAAAACATTTAGAAGCATTGTCCAACTCTCAAACCAAATTTCTTTTTTGATCTTAATGCCTTTTGATAATTTTCTTTGGAATTAATTTCTTTTCAAGGCAATATTTTGTTCCAAACTTCAAAAATTCATTTCTGCCTAACCATTGAGAGTTGGACAATGATTCTTTTTGCATTGCATCTTGCATAACATGTAGTTTATAGGATAAAATTGGCATGAATTGATCTTGCATTTTCAATTTTTTTGGCATTTTTCTTGACAAGGTACCTTGAAACCCTAGCAATCTTAGGAAATTCATAACTTCCACTAGGTTAAGAGTTGGATCTCCTCCTTTGGGTAGTGAGTTTGTATAGGTCTAGGGATCCTTTGATTGCATTTTCAAATTTTTATCATGTCATTTGCTTCTGGTTTTGGATTTTTGCTTTGTATGTTGCATATAACCCTAACTTGGGCCTTCCTTTGCATCCATTTCTCCTTTGCTTGCATACCATGAATTGCCATGACATTTTGTGCATCCATTTGATTCATAAGACATCTTAGGACATATTAGAATCATGTTTGATCATTGCATCTTTCATTTGCCATGTTGTATGTCATTTGCATTCCATAACTTTTCATGAATATTCATGGTTCAAAGCATGCTTCTCTTGCATCCATATGTTTGTATGATCATCCTCATGCCTTGCCTCATGTTTGCATCATCTCTTAGCATCATTATCATCATGTGTTTGCTTCTGACTTTGTCTTGCATCATGCCATTCCATCTCATTTGCATTGCATTTCATTTCTTTCACTAACTTTTCAGGTGGTAAGTTACTTTGAGAAGTGAGTTTGCCTTCCCTTCTCATGATCTCTTTTCATCTCTTTCACATTCCTTCTATTAGGATGGTGTAATGAGTATGTTTAATCCCTGATTATGGCTTAAGCTCATTACTTAACACTAAACAAAAACAACAAAAACATCTAAATAATCACAAGTAGGTCAATGATCTTAATCCTACATCAGGGTGATTAAGTGTGAGATGATGACTTCACACTTATGGTATTCTCATTACCCCTAATCAGAGGGAGGATGTGATGAGTTTACTAACCCATTGGTTTAGGCTTAAGCTCATTAACTTATGACAAACTTTCAAAAGCAATAAAAGACTGAAAATTCAAAAACAAACAATAATCGTCTCCTTTGGGATTCTTTTCTCATCATCTTCACTCACAAACGAGAACTTGCTTCTTCCGTCTAATGCAAGACAGTTTGCACCTGAGCCAGACAGGTCACACACTTGAGCATAGGCAAGTAAGCAGTTCACAAGTCAATTCATCTTTCAGTCTCTTTGGGTCGAACTACGGTGTTCTGACTTCCTCATTGCACGAGAGGATACGTAGGCATAACTTAACAGTTATCGAACAAAAGTCTCTGTATATTCCCCCTCTTTCAGCATCATTCTTCAAGCCTCATAGTCTTGAGCATTTCATTCTTGTCCTTACACTTACACTTCACATATTTCACTTCACTTTTCTTTTGCACTGACACTTGCATTCTTTCCAGCTTTGATACACAAATTGCACTGACACTACCCCTTTAAAGCACAAATCTCTTAAGCATGGATCCCGTCGAGTACGATGGACAATCTGGGTGCTAATACCTTCCCAGGTTGTAACCAACCCCCTTTCTCAGTCTCTCTGGTTCGCGACCGTCTTATCCATATCTTTCTAGGTTTATGCAACATTACCTTTCCTTCGGGATAAAAATGCCTAGCTGGAGACTCTTTCTTTCTCTTTAGTTCACTCCTGTGTGTTCTCATCTCTCCTTTCGCCGACCGTTCGCGTCTGTACCCTATTTGACTTAGCCTCATTTAGTGGGAGCGACAAAAGGCCAGGATCTTTTGGATTGAAATCAAGGGTCAGATTGTGAATGCACATGGGCAGGAAAGAGGGCAGTGCATGAGTGTTTCATGATATCACAACAAATTTGCAAATTGTGCAAAATCTCTCACACACTCTCTTCCCACGTGCAAAGGCCCTCATGCTTTCAACATTGCCTCATGAGCTCACATAAAAGAGAATTAGGGTTTTAGAAAGGTTGAGATCTCTCTCATTTCATCACTCTCAAGTTTTGGCTCAGTTTGCAATTTCTTTCGAATCATTCTCTACACTTGCTCTCTTCACAAACCAACCACATATTCATCATCCTTGAGAGCTCAGAATCACAAATTCATCCATTGTTCAAGTTGATTCTCAAGATTCAACACCTTGCCATTTCAGATCAGCAAGCTTCAAACTCTTAGATCCAGCAACTTTCAAGGCTCTAGTTGCATTTATTTTTCAACTAGAGTGTATTTGGAGTGGATTGGCAGCTATTTCTTGGCTTATCACAAGCTATTTCCAGATCTGCAAGTCTCAGGTAAGCTTCAAATTCTCAGATCTAGAAATGAAAATAGAAGAGTGTATTATGATCTACTAGTTATGCTGATCATTCTACTTGTTTTAAATTCGAATTTGGTGCATTATTGAGCTTGGTATGATGATTTGAATTTTCATGATGGAAACTGTTTGCTTTCGATCCAGTCTATCCTTTGTCTATTGAGAATTTCAGTGCCATATTTGAATTCAGGATGACTTAATGATCAGATCTGGAGTATTTTGTGAATTATTATTGAGTTTTGTTCATTGTATGTATTTTCCGGTGCCGAAGCCCTAGCTCCGGTCACCGGATTCTGGACGTGTGTGTTTAGGGTTTTCAGAGGAGGAAGACAACTCCAGCACCCTTGGATCTTTCCATCTCAACGCACCTCATGCTGCCATCTCATAAATGAGGATGCTCCCCCTCACGTGAACTTCATTTCTGTTTTAATTATTTTTGTTTCGCACCCCATGTTAATTAATGTGCGCCTTCACTCTGAGCCAATCATTTTTCTGACTAAGATTAATGAGTTGACCTCCAGGATGCGTCCATTTGATCCCTTGGCCTGTGTTTTTTCCATATTTTTGTGAATTTCCACCCTTATATTGTGTGCTGCGCTGAGAATTGGGTGGGCTTGTGTTGATATCCACACACCCCATGCGCTTAGGCCCAAACAGTTTGAACTAATATTCCCTTCTATTTGCACCTCCTAGCTTCTTTCATTTTATTTCTTTTTCTTTTATTTCTTTTTTATATCAATTTAGTTTTTAATATTTAAAAATAGTTCTAAGTCCTAAAAAATTATGAAAAAATTCAGGAATGTTAATTTGAGTTTTCTTTAATTTTTAATATTTTTATTTTCCATTTATTTTATTTTGACACGTGTAAATTAATTCTCCCATTTAATTAATTCATTTTAATTCTTTTTTAAGCATGTTGTCTTGTCCATTTTCCATATTGATCCTCATTTAGAATTTTTTATTGGTTCTTTTTGCTCTGGACTCTTGATAGAGTGTACTTCATGTGTGATTTTTGTTCTGATTTTTAGGAACTTTTTCATTTGGTTTTGGTCCTTGACTTGTGATTGAAGTTTCTTAACCCTAATTAATGCTTGAGCCCTCATTTGACTTGTATAGCTTCTGAATTTCCTCTTCTCCTTTTGGCATGTTGTTATATCATGATTGAAGGTCTCTTGTCCAAAGTTGTGGAATTGTTTGTTGCATTCTTGATTTGATTTGAATTTTGGTTCTTAACTTGTCCCATTTTGCTTCTTTTTGATCATAAGTCCTCTCCTTAGCTTAGAAGGGAACTTGTGCCAACTTCTTCATCATGTTTAGGGTCTCTTTAGGGCATTGACACCTTTCTGATCTTGGGTTGGGATTTGTGTCTTGGAAATCTTGTAATTGGTTTACCTTTGAAGTTCTTTCTTTCTTTTGTACATCCATCTCACCTTATTTGCTTTTCTCTTCTCATAATGTGATTGCTTGATCATATGCTTCTCTTTCCTTCATCTCTCTTTCTTCTAAAGCACTTCTTTGACTTGATTAAGGTTCTGGTCTTGTGCCTTGAGAATGTTGTTTTTCTTATTTTGCTTTGCATCTTATCAAGTTTACTTTGCTTTGCCATGTGATTCATGTTGCCTCATATTGACTTGTGTGATCCTTTTCTCATTCTTGTGACTTGCATTTGCATTGAGCCTTTATGTGTATGACTTCAATTCTGTTTGTATGATGTTGGTATGACATTATGTTCATTTTGTTTTTCTTGTATGCTTATGATGCTAACCTTTTCAGGGGCTTTGGTAAGTGAGAGGTGTGGATGTGATTCCCACATCTCCAAATCTTATCCCTTCTTTTCTTATCCTTACTTGTTCTAAACTTTGATTGTTGGGCTTAGGCCTTGCTTCCCTCCTCTCCTATTCTTCTTTCTTCTTCTTCTCTTCTTCTTTCCTTCTTCTTTAGGATAATAAACCTCACTAACCTAGGATTTCCCATGCATGACAACACTTAGGATTCATTAGTCCCCCATTAGACTTTTGACTTTGTGATCCTTTTGGTTTATTTTCTCTTCTCATCTCAAAACTCTAAAGAAAACACTTAATAAAGTTTGAAGTGATACCTTGAGCAATAGCCTTATCCCATGAGACACTTGTAGTCTTCCCATCTTGGGATAGTACAAGCTTGTCTTGTGATGCACAAGTCTGATCAAGATATCATCTTCACAAAGAAAATCATAAAAAAACACTTCTTCATTGTAAATACCAAAAACACTTAATAAGTTAATGAGTTAGTGAGCTTAAGCCCTAATCTCTGGATTCAAGTTTTGGGTATCTTCTCCTTACTTGAGTGTGCTTGTTCTATTATTCCATCTTGGACTGTAGTGACAAGTGCACATTCCATGGAAAAGAGCTTGAGTTCACTTTCTTGTGACACACTCCTAAAAGCTTCTAAAAAACATAAACAAGCAATAAGCGTCTTTCCTTCGGGAATTCTTTTCTCATCTCCTTCGATCCGTACGCGAACTTGCTCCTACTTGTCATTTTGCAAGACGGTTTACACACTCGTCGTCCGAGCCTGCAACACCTGAGCATTGACATAGGCAGTTCAAGCCTTAATTCACAAGCAATTTCTTTTCTACCCCTAGTTAGGGGAACTACGACGTCTCTGATCCTCATTTTCCCGATGAGGTACGTAGGCAGCAGGGTAGGGCCCGTTCGAGCACAATCTTTATTTCCCCTACATTTTTCCTTTCTTTTTCAGTTCCCTTTTCATTTCTTTTATCCATTTCCAGTTTCTTTTCTTTAGCAGCAGCTTTCATTTCTTCACCCTTTGAAACAAATTTCTTTGCAAGCGTGGATCCCGTCGGGTACGGCGGACGATCTGGGTGCTAATACCTTCCCAGGTCGTAACCGACTCCCGAACTCAGTCTTTTTGGTTCGCAGGACCCGTGTCCTTCCTTTTCTTTTCTTCTGGTTTGTGCAGCATTACCATTCCCGTTCCTTCGGGATAAAAATGCCTGGCTGGCGACTCTATTCTTTTCCGCGCCACTTTCGCGTTTGTACCAGGATGGAAATCCGGGGAGCGACAGCTGGCGACTCTGCTGGGGATCGAACCCAGAATCTCTGGTTCCCCTGTGAGTCTCTCCTAGCGCTTGCTTGTTTCTGTTTCTTTGGGTGTTGATTGCTTGCTGTTGTGTGTTGTATTTTACTGTTGTTTATTTACAGTTTTATTTACAGCTTTATTTTCAGTTTTCAGTATTTATTTTCTGCATGGTGGGTTTGGGTGATACTATTTCTGAGAGATGAGCTCATTACCACGGCTCGAGTGCACCTTAGGACTTAGAGTGGTTCCACTTTGGCCTCATGAGATCTTGTCATGGGGGTAGTAGTGAGTTACACGCCCAGATTTGCGACCATCTTGGAAATGTTTTGATTTAGGGATCTTCTTCTCTCATTTCATAACCTTGACAGTTATGTGCAGCTGGGGACCGATCATTGAGAACCTTGTGGAAACATCCCTCTCTAGTGATGACAGTGGCAGACCACATTGTGTGGCAAACCCATTCGCATCCGAGGGCCCACCTGGGACTTACATAGGATGACCTTGTTTCCCGGACTCAGCTGAGGCCTCCCTGCGTAGTATATAATGCCAAACTGATTCCCTAATCTGGTCATGAGCCATTTCTCAGAAATGGTGAAAGTATTATTGTTATTCGGCTTTGAGAGTCCGTGATGTCTGACCCGGAGCATACCAGTGAGATTGGGAGGGGTTTACAGGTTTGCAGGAACCCTTGGCCTCTGCATACCCTCATTATCAGTGGTCCTTGTTATGATTTTGGTCCTATGGTTCTGGTGTTCTGGTTTTCTTGGTACTGTGGTTCTGAGATTTCTATCAGAGGGTTGTGACTCAGAGGATTTTGGTTTGCAGTTGATCAGAGGGTCCTTGTGTTCAGTGTCCAGTATCCAGATGGTCCCAGATTGATCATATGCCTGCATTGCATTTGCATTTGCATCATTCTTGCATTAACTGTTTATGTTTCCATTTTTCAGGTCATTGTTCATAATCAGCTCCCAGTTCTGGTAAATCTTATCTCCAGATGGCAGAAGTCAGAAGAATTACAAGGAAAAAGAATGTTCACTATACTTTTCTTCAACCTGAAGTTAGAAGTGTTCAGAAATTAGCAGGTCTGATGAATGACCAAGTCTTGGGAAATTTCAGAAAGAGATATGGCCAGATATTAAAGTATATGGACAAACCCACTGCAGACCAGAAGGACAGTTTGCATACCTTGCTTCAGTTTTATGATCCCCTGCTGCGGTGCTTTGTGTTTCCAGATTACATCTTGGCTCCTACCTTGGAGGAGATTTCCAGCATTTTGAATGTTCCAGTCAGAGATACCTTGCCTTTCTATGGGTCTGAGGTGGTGCTTAAGGAAGAGGACATAGCCAAAGTTTGTCGTTTGCCAGCTGCTACAGTCAAGAAGGCTCTGAAGGATAGTGAAGGCAAAGGACTCCCTTAAAGTGTGCTCATACCAGAGGCAGAGGAATATTCTAAAGAGGGTAAATGGGGTGACTTTGGTGCTTTGCTGGCTTTGATGGTGTATGGGTCTAGCTTGTTCCCAAGAGAGAAAGAATTTGTAAGCTTGGAAGTGATCTCTATCTTTGAAAAAGGCAATCATGTGCCAACTCTCTTGGGAGATTTCTACTACAGCGTTCATTACCGGAATGAGAAAGGTAGGGGTGGACTAGTGGGCTATTGTGCTTCTTTGTTTGCAGAGTGGTTTGCCAGACAATTGCCAAAGTCAGGTGCTTTCAAGGAGATGAGGGATGAGTGGAGATGGTCTAGAAGACTGATGGGGTTAACTGCTGAGGATATAGCCTGGGGATATGACAGAGATCTGCTAGGAAAAGAGTTGATGGTTAGTTGTGGAAGATTTGCTGGAGTGCCTTTTCTAGGAAGGAAGGGGGTGATCAGTTATCATCCAACATTAGCCAGGAAGAAATTTGGTTACCCTTTAAGAGATCCACAACAGATGGAAGAGTTTGCTAAGTCTTTGTATTTTCCTGTGGAAGGAAACAAGGAGTTAGTTCTACAAGCATCCCAAGCTTGGGCTCATAGAGTGAGGAAGGGTAAGAAAGACTTTGGCAGAGTAGATCCCAAGACGTATCCTCCTTTTGCTACATGGTTGCAGAAACATGTATAAGAAGTTCCCATGCCTTTCTCAGTAGAAGCTCCACTTTATCCCAAAGAAGTGCCAAGCCAGAGTACTGTCTCCTTTGAAGAGTACAAGAAATTGGAAGCTCAGCTGCATGAAGTTCGAGTGGAGAATGCTGAAATGGTTAGCCTGTATCATCTTGCCAACCGGGCCAAAAATGAAGCATAGGGAAAGCTGTAGAAGATCCAAGCCTCTTTGGAAGCTAAAGAGAAAGACTTTGCTGGAAGAGAAGCTCACTTTCACAGGTTGGGTATGATGGAAGCAAAAAGAGAAGCAGAACGCAAAAAGACTTTGAAAACTCTCAAGGAAGCTCGCCAATCCATTGTTTGGTTGCAAGGCCAAAGGGAGGAAGAGCAAAGGAAGTTCAAAGAAAAAGAAGAGTTTTTCGAGGTGTAAATGGCCTTCAAGAAGGAAGAGGTTGAGCAAGTCCACAACATACAGAGGGAAAAGACTCAGCAGTTAGCCCAAAGCCAGTTAGCCTTGAAAAAGGCACGGAAGGAGATTGAAGAGCTCAAGCTGAGAGCAGGTGTAAAGAAGAGCAGAGCAGAGGGGGCTGCAGAAGAACCTGGGTCTTCAGTTTAGTTTATTTGTTTGTTCAAAATACCTACAGACTTGTTGTAGGAGTATTGCTTTATTCTTTTGTCTTTTATTCATGTAATGACTTGTAACCCTTCGGGGAATATTTCTGTTGGTGCTCTAACTTTTGGCCGGCAGTGGTTTGTCCATGATATACAGTGTTAATATGCAAATTATCATTTCTGAATATGCAAGGCTTGTTTGTTTGGTACTGCTAATGTTTGAACACTCTTCAAAGAGAAAGTCTGAAAGTTAATACTCAAAGTGGCTGTCTGGAGCAAATACCAGAACTGGGGCATGCAAATGCTTAAAACTTTGGAACATAAGCAGTTACATTGCATGCATATGACGTGTTTATTTGTTTTGCAGGTAGTGCTTCAGTTTCTAATGTCTTTTCTGTTTCAGGCACTATAGCTCCCAGGAAAGTTCGAGAACAACCAGTCGTACACAGATATCCCACAAAGGTCAACAGAGAAAGAGTCATGGATCAAATGCAGGCTGATTTAGCTGACTTGAGGTTGAGGATGGACAATTTTATGACCCTTATGGCAGGAATGGGTCAGAATCAGGAACGTCTGCGTGAGTTGGTTGAAAATAGTCAAGCCAGAAACAACGATACTGCTGATGGAGGTAATCGTAATGGTGCGAGCGCCCGTCAAGTTGAAATCCCTGTAGCACAGCTAGGGGTTACCATAATCAATGATGGACTGAACAATGTACAGATGGACGATCAAGACGAACAGTTCACTTTGCTGGACAAAACTGAAGGCCAGGGGGCTGAAATGAACCGGAAATTTGAAGAGATGGCAGAACAAATTAAGGCTATTCAATCTCAGAATTCTTTGGGGTTCGACATTACTGACTTGGGCTTGGTTCCAGGGGTTAGAATCCCTTACAAGTTCAAGGTCCCAACTTTCGAGAAGTACAACGGCACAGCATGTCCAAAGACTCATCTTCAGTCCTTTGTAGGAAGGATTGCTGCCCACACTGATGATGAAAACCTATGGATGTACTATTTCCAGGACAGCCTGGTTGGGGCCTCCTTGGAATGTTATATGAAGCTAAGTAGAGTCAACATTAAGAGCTGGAAGGACCTGGCAGAGGCTTTCGTGAGGCAATACCAGTATAATTTGGACATGGCTCCAAATCGCACTCAATTGCAAAACATGTCTCAAACTGCTAAGGAGGGTTTCAAAGAATATGCTCAAAGGTGGCGTCAGCTTGCTGCCAGAGTCCAACCACCACTGCTGGAGAATGAGATGGCTGATATGTTCATGGGGACATTGCAAGGAGTGTTTATCGAAAGATTGACGTCTTATTCAGCTACCAAGTTCAATGATATAGTAATTGCTGGAGAGAGAGTCG
Source organism: Lathyrus aphaca (assembly GCA_963966055.1). Lineage (NCBI taxonomy): Eukaryota > Viridiplantae > Streptophyta > Magnoliopsida > Fabales > Fabaceae > Lathyrus > Lathyrus aphaca. The sequence goes on along the minus strand of OZ014519.1, from coordinate 731,542,288 downwards.
AGACTTTGCTAAAGATGGGAAAGATTTAGGATACAAGTGCGAGCAGTTCTAATAGAGTAAGAAAAGCTTTCAGCGGACCCCCGAGAAGAAGGGAAGGTGAAACCAATGCTGTGTTTGGCCGAGGACGGGGCCGAGGATATAGAAGATCATATGAGCAAGTGGCAGCTGTCACTATCCCTTCCAATCCTGTGCAGCAGGTGCAGCCTCAACAACAACAGCAACAACAACAGCCACAACGTAACAACTATCAACAAAAACCTTATCAGCCAAGGCAGACTCGCCCGGCTAATAGGGTGCTTGAAGCAATCCCATGACATATACTGCATTGCTACCGAGATTGCTGGAATTGAATTTGATACAACTGAGGAATTTGGCACCACCACCACCTGGAGAGCTTCCAGTGGGGTACAATGTCAATGCTAGATGCACTTTCCATTCAGGGGCACCCGGGCACTCAACTGAGAAGTGCAGGGCGCTACAACACAAAGTTTAAGATTTGATCGACTCCAAGGCGATTAACTTCGCACCACCACCGAATGTTACTTCAAACCCTATTCCGAATCATGGAGGGGCTAGAATAAATGTTGTTGAGGGTGGTGAGAAGTGAAGTCTGATTCTGAGCATAGAAGAAGTGAAGACTCCGCTGTTGGTAGTGAAGGACAGGCTGTTGAAAGGACAGGTGTTTCCGGGATGCAGTTCTGATTGTGAGAAATGTTTGAATTCAGTGAACGGTTGTGAAGACCTGAAGATGGGGTTGCAGAATCTGATTGATGAAGGATCGTTGCAGTTTGACAAAGTTGATAATAAAGTTGATGATGTGTCCACTATAACCATATTTTATGATTCGGCTGAGATGCCTGCTAGAAGAGAACCTGTGACTATTTATGCTCCTGAAGTCAGTCCTGTGACTATCACTGTTCCTGGGCCTGTTCCTTATACAAATGATAAAGCCATCCCATGGCATTACGGCTCAGATGTGTACGTGGAAGGACATAAAGTGGAGAGTAAGTCAGTAGCTATTGACCCGACTGTGGTGAACGTCAGAGGGGTTGGAGGTTTTACGAGAAGTAGTCGTCTATTTGCTCCCCCAGTTCTGAGAGGAGATCCTGAGGCTGAGGCTTCGGCAAAGGCTAAAGGAAAGCAAACAGCGATTGAAGAAACAATGACTCCTGTTGCTAGATAGGGTACCTTTGAGAAAGAGGTCGAGGAATTTATGCGCATAGTTAAAAAGAGTGATTATAAGGTGGTCGAACAGTTGAACCAAACACCTTCCAAGATATCAATTTTGTCTTTGCTAATGTGTTCTCCTGCACATAGAGAAGCCTTGCTGAAAGTGCTGCAGATGGCCTATGTTCCTCAAGATATAACTGTTAATCAACTGGAAGCTGTAGTGGGCAGCGTGAATGCAAGCCACGGGCTGGGCTTTATAGATAGAGACCTTACGTCAGAGGGTCGTAACCATAACAAAGCACTGCATATTACTATGGAGTGCAAGGGTGTTGTTTTGTCGCATGTCCTTGTTGACACAGGTTCTTCTCTTAATGTACTTCCGAAGAAAGCATTAATGAAGCTCAATGTTGATAGTATCGTCCTAAGACCCAGTGATTTGATTGTCAAAGCTTTTGATGGGTCCAGAAGGTCAGTGTTTGGAGAAGTTGAGTTACCTGTGAAAATAGGTTCTCAAGTATTCAAAAGTATTTTCTACGTCATGGACATTCAGCCCGCGTACAGTTGCTTATTGGGACGTCCGTGGATTCATGCTGCCGGAGCTGTAACTTCCACTCTGCATCAAAAGCTCAAGTATGTGGTTGATGGCCAAGTAATCAATGTTTGCGGAGAGGAAGATATCTTTGTGAGCCATTTATCAACTTTCAAATATGTGGAGATGGACGGAGAGATCCATGAGACTCTATGTCAGGCCTTCGAAGCGGTTAATGTCAGCATTTTGACTCCAGTAGAGAAGAGCAGTGAGAAAGAAGGTACCTCCATTCACTCCTACAAGCAGGCGAAGGAAGTGGTTCAGTCAGGAAGCGCCCAAGGCTGGGGAAAATTGCTGGAATTAGAGAAGAAAGACGACAAGTTTGGTTTGGGTTATCAGCCTAGTGGGTCTGATTGGTCTCCAAGCGGTAAAGCCATTACTTTTACAAGCGCTGGGATGCTCGACCGCAACCAAATCTGTGCAACTAATGAAGAGGGAGACAGTGATGGTGACTGGGACAACTGGATTCATCCGTGTGCGCCCGGAGAGGAGCTGAAGAATTGGTCTGCTGAAGACATCGTCCAAGTTACCTGGCACTCAGAGTAATTTATTTGTTTCCTTTTCTTATCATGCTGCATTGTCAAATCCTACACTCTGCCCAAGGTGCTAGGATCCATTATATGGGCCACCATGTTTTGTATGCATTTATTTTACCATGGAATAAAGGACATTTTCAGACAAATTGTGTTCTCTTTCTTTTGTTTTAAATTTTTCACAAAAAATATAAAAATGGCAATGTGTTTTTCCTTTTTGTTTTTGTGTTTGCGTCTCTTTTGAAAATAAGCAGATTCTGAAATAAGCACATCATCTGTGCAGTGTTGATCATCCGGATTCCATTGATAACGTTCCTGCTATGACCACGCATGACTTTGACAAACCTATCTACCAAGCTGATGAAGGGGTTGAGGAAGACTGTGAACTCCCTGAAGAATTGGTCAGATTGTTGAAACAAGAGGAACGGGTTATTCAGCCTCATCAGGAAGAAATTGAGATCATCAACATCGGCACTGAAGATGTGAAGAAAGAGATCAAGATTGGGGCCAGTCTGCAGGCCGAAATAAAGAAAGAGCTGATTGGTATGCTGCATGAGTATATGGATATCTTTGCCTGGTCGTATCAAGATATGCCAGGGTTGGATACTGACATCGTTGTGCATAAGCTACCATTGAGAGAAGACTGTCCTCCTGTGAAATAGAAGTTGAGAAGAACGCGTCCTGACATGGCGATGAAGATTAAGGAGGAAGTTCAGAAGCAATGGGATGCCGGATTCCTTGCCGTAACTAGTTACCCACCTTGGGTAGCTAACATTGTGCATGTACCAAAGAAGGACGGCAAGGTCCGGATGTGCGTTGATTACCGGGATTTGAATAGAGCGAGCCCAAAAGATGACTTTCCATTACCTCACATTGATGTGTTGGTAGATAACACTGCTCAATTCTCGGTATTTTCCTTCATGGATGGCTTCTCCGGATATAATCAGATTAAGATGGCGCCGGAAGACATGGAGAAAACAACGTTCATTACCCCGTAAGGTACATTCTGCTACAAGGTCATGCCCTTTGGTTTGAAGAACGTCGGGGCAACGTATCAGCGGGCTATGGTCACATTGTTCCACGACATGATACACAAAGAGATAGAGTGTTATGTGGAAGATATGATTGCTAAGTCCCGAGACGAAGAAGAGCATCTGGTCAATCTCAAGAAGCTGTTTGATAGACTGATAAAGTATAAGCTGAGATTGAATCCAAACAAGTGCACTTTCGGAGTGCGTTCCGGGAAACTGCTGGGTTTCATTGTTAGTCAGAAAGGAATTGAGGTAGATCCTGCAAAGGTAAAAGAAATACAAGATATGCCTGCACCGAGAACAGAAAAAGAAGTGCGCGGGTTTTTAGGGAGGTTGAACTACATTTCACGGTTCATATCTCATCTAACTTCCACGTGCGAACCAATATTCAAATTGCTAAGAAAAGAGCAAACGGTCAGGTGGAATGAGGACTGCCAAAGAGCTTTTGACAAGATAAAAGAATATTTGCAGAAACCTTCGATTCTTATGCCTCCAGTTGAATGAAGACCTTTAATCATGTACTTGACTGTGCTAGAAGGGTCAATGGGGTGTGTTCTCGGACAACATGACGAGTCTGGTCGAAAAGAGTACGCTATTTATTACCTTAGCAAAAAGTTTACCGACTGTGAATCCCGTTACTCACTGCTCGAGAAAACTTGCTGCGCTTTGGTATGGGTTGCTCGCCGACTGAGATAGTACATGTTGACTCATACCACACTGCTAATTTCCAAAATGGATCCTGTCAAGTACATCTTTGAGAAACCAGTGTTAACCGGAAGGGTTGCTAGGTGGCAAATGATCTTAACTGAGTATGACATGCAGTATACTTCTCAGAAGGTCATCAAAGGAAGTGTATTGTCAGATTACCTTGCACAGCAACCTCTTGAAGATGATTATCAGCCAATGAAGTTTAATTTCCCTGATGAGGACATCATGTACCTCAAAACAAACGATTGCGAGGAACCACTTCCGGAGGAGGGGCCAGACCCTGAATCCAAATGGAAGTTGATGTTTGATGGGGCAATCAATATCAATGGACGTGGAGTTGGTGCTGTTCTTATTACTCCTGAAGGTGTTCACTTTCCCTTCGCTGCCAGAATTACATTTGGCTGCACCAACAATGAAGCGGAATACGAGGCATGCATAATGGGAATAGAGGAGGCTATTAATCTTCGGATTAAGACCCTCGATATATTCGAAGATTCAGCCCTCGTTATCAATCAGGTTACCGACAAGTGGTATACGCATCAAGAGCATCTAATTCCATACAGGGATTATGCCAGAAAACTATTGACGTTCTTCACGACAGTTAAGCTTCAGTACATACCACGTGATGAAAATCAGTTTGCCGACGCATTGGCCACTCTTTCTTCGTCTATCAAAGTCTTGTGTTGGAACTATGTGCCCAGAATTGACATTTCCAGGCTTGACGCACCACCTCATGCTTTCTCTGTAGACGCCGTGTCTGATGAGAAACCTTGGTACTTTGATATCAAGCTATTCCTGGAAAAGCAAGAATACCCAGCTGGGGCATCTTCCAATGACAAGAAGACCTTAAGGCGACTTGCTGCTAGCTTCTTCTTGAATACAGACGAGGTTTTGTACAAGAGAAACTTTGACATGGTCTTGCTCAGATGCGTGGATAGACACGAAGCAAGCCTGTTAATGCAGGAAGTCCACGAAGGATCTTTCGGTACCCATGCAGGAGGGCATGCTATGGCAAAGAAATTGCTGAGATCAGGGTATTATTGGATGACAATGGATGTTGACTGTTTCTCGTACGCCCGTAAGTGCCACAAGTGCCAGATTTATGCAGACAAGGTGCATGTTCCTCCAAGCCCACTCAACGTCATGTCATCTCCTTGGCCCTTTTCTATGTGGGGCATTGACATGATCGGGAAAATAGAGCCTACTGCTTCAAATGGTCATCACTTCATCTTGGTCGCGATTGATTACTTCACAAAGTGGGTTGAAGCAGCATCTTATGCTAATGTCACTCGCAAAGTGGTAGCCAGATTTTTGAAAAGAGACATTATCTGCAGATACGGAGTGCCCGAAAGAATCATTACTGACAATGGTTCTAATCTCAACAAAAAGATGATGGCAGAGTTGTGTCGGGACTTCAAGATCCAACATCACAATTCTTCTCCTTATCGACCAAAGATGAATGGTGCGGTAGAGGCAGCAAATAAGAATATCGAGAAGATTGTGCAAAAGATGGTTGTCACTTACAAAGATTGGCATGAAATGTTACCATTTGCGCTGCATGGGTACCGAACGTCAGTCAGGACGTCCACAGGGGCAACTCCCTTCTCACTGGTATATGGCATGGAGGTAGTTTTACCCGTTGAAGTAGAGATTCCTTCATTTAGTGTGATGATGGATGTGAAGCTTGATGAGGCTGAATGGGTGCGTGCTCGTTACAATCAGCTATGTCTAATTGAGGAAAAGAGATTAGCGGCTATCTGTCATGGTCAGCTTTATCAGAGGAGAATAAAGCGAGCATTCGACCAACGAGTACGTACTCGAGAGTATCAAGTGGGAGAGCTTGTACTCAAGAGGATTGTTCCTCCAGGATCAGATCACAGGGGCAAGTGGACCCCAAATTACGAAGGACCATTCATAGTGAAGAAATATTTCTCAGGAGGAGCACTGATGCTCACCACTATGGATGGAGAAGATTTCCAATCCCCTGTTAACTCAGACGCAGTTAAAAAATACTTCGCATAAAAAGACCCGCTGGACACAAAAAACAGAATTAAATTCCAGGCAAGAAAAGGGCATCCCGGCGAGCTAAAAACAGAATAAAAAGCTCGGGAAAAAGTTAGGGAAAATAAATAAAAAAATGTACACCCGCTGAGTTGAAAAGCCACATCAGACAGCTCAGGCAAAAAAGGGTATCCCGGTGGATTGAAAACCCGAAAGGGAGATCCACGCAAAACAAGGGAATAAGCGAACAACTGCGATCCGAGTAATCTGAACCAAATCATCGTTTCGTACAACCTGAAAATATCAGAAGGATAGGAATCAGTCCCCTCATCTTCTCAGAAAGCAAAGGCAAGAATGGAGAGTTTTGAAGACATGTTGGTCATAGCAGAAAGGGAACTCATGGGAATGCCATGTCCATTGCCATTAGGATAGTTTATTTTCTCAATTTTATGGTGGCTACCTCTTTCCAGGTGGTTGCTTCCAGATGTAAAATTTTTCCTATTCAGAGGCCTTTCAATAAAAAGAATATTCAGTCAAAAAGTTGTGTTGTGTTTATTTTTGTTTGCAAAATGTCCTGAATTTTTGGCAAAAATAGCATTGCATTTAAAACATGGTGATAATTTGAAAGAAAATGACATTGCAGGGAAACATTTGAAATCCTCTTTGAGTGTCGGGTGACGATGGATGAACAGATCATACCATGCAAGTCCCCGGGGCACATATGTGTTTTCTGTTGTTGCAGGTTGCAGGATGGCGCCACATTCTCCCAAATAGAATTTTCCCCAGTTAAGTCTTGGCAGGTAGCCCAAGCAGTTTATCTTCCCCAGTGGAGTATACCCAGCAAGCAGTGGGAAGCCCATTCCCCACAGAGTTTATTTGTCATAACTCTTGTCACCAACAGTGGATATTTGAGGAATTCCCAACCATCGGGGAAACATTCTCCAACATTCGTCTGTGTTCATAATTTTTTTATGCTCGTCTGCATTTCTCAACACTCGTCTGTGTTATCACTTTGGTATTGCTCGTTTGCTTTCCCCAACAGTGGCCCATGGTTACTGTGTTGGTGCTCGTCTGCGCTCTCCAACACTCGTCTGTGTTTGATATCTAATATTGCTCGTCTGCATTCTCCAACGCTCGTCTGTGTTTTATCTGTTTGAAGCTCGTCTGCACTGTTTGGATACTCGTCTGTATCATCCATAACACTCGTCTGTGTTAGCTTATATCTGTATGAGTTGATTTGCTGATCATCCCTCACACTTGTCTGTATTGCTACTCCAAATGCTCGTTTGTGTTTGAATTGCTGGTATTCGTCTATACCAGTGGCGGATATTCGTCTGTATCATCGCCTGAAGCGCTCGTCTGTGTTTCTTAGATCATCGTCTGATATTCGTTGGTATCATTGACTTATGGCACTCGTCTGTGTTTATCCTGATGATCATCCAATACTCGTCCGTATTGAAGAGGTTTGAAATCCTGACTGTGGGAATAAATGTCAAAATGGTTACCGGTCCTGGCGTAACAGGATTATCCAAAGGAGGCTCGTCTGTCTCAGGAACCACTTATTAATGTTGCACCTAACATAACAGGTTTGCTCGAAGAAGGCTCGTCTGTTTTATACCATATATCCACGGATAATATATGAGGAGGGTTCGTCTACCTTGATTATGCATGTCTATCCCACAGACTTAAGTGCATCACCGGTTCTGGCGTAACAGGTATATCCGAAGGAGATTCGTCTGTCTCAAGTTATATGTCTTGCAGAATATATGAGGGCTCGTATGTCTAGCTCTTGGCGTAACGGGATTGTTCGAAAAAGACTCGTCTGTCAAAGTATTCTGATTCTAAATTTCAATGTCAACTTAGAAGGAGCTCGTATGCTCTCTCTTTGTTTCAGTCACCAAAGCGTCATTTGGTTGGGTTTATTTCCCAGTTTCTGCATTCTTCATCAGAGTGCAAATTTCAGGTCTTCTTGGTATTCAACCACAGTTTATCTTGAACGGTCGATAGCTCGTGCTACCGTCCTTTTCAGATTAACAGTTGCTTGAATAGCGGCAGTTATAACACCCCAAATTTTCCCTCTTCTTTTAAGCATCACATCACATCATATTCATCATGAACATATCATACTCTTAGCATCTTAGCATGGAAAGATGAGGCATAACATTTCTCATGACTTAGCATTAGGCATATGATCATCTGTGGAGGTTTTTGAAGCATCACAAGCTATGACAAGGGGCCCAATGGATTTGTACAAGTCCTATGAGGGGTCTACATTGCATTCATAAGTTCAAGTTCATTTACAAAAGCTCAGAAGGTTGGAAGATCATCAGGGAATCCAGGCTAGGGCAAAGCTCCTACACAATAATCCCAAATTAGGGTTTGAGTTTCAAGCATGAAAACCTTAATACTTTGGTCATTTCATCTGGGCAAATTCTTTTACATGTTAAGAGGATCCTAGGTATGAAATTTGGTGAGAAAATTCCTTGTGGAAGTCAAGTATTTCTTCAGTTGCTTGTAAATGAAGAAACTGGTCAACTGTGCCTTAGAAAAGTCAACTGTGAGATTTCAAGGGGTCCAACCCCATTTTTATAGCCAAGGGATGTTCTTATAATGTTAAAAGAGGTTTGGCAAGATTAAAGATCAAGAATCATGAGGTTTTGAGGTGTTTTGCAAAATTGGTGTAAAGTTGGTTATGGAAAATGCCATTTTTAGCAAGTTTTTGCCCTAATTTTCAAGTGAGCATAACTTGGTGAAAAATTCTTCAAATGGACCAAAGTCAAACATGAAAGTTGGAGATTAAAGCCTCCCATTTTCAAAAAGTACAAGTACTTTTTCATAGCCTTCATTTTTAAGAAGATGAGGCCCTCGAAAATTAGGGTAAAACTAGGGCAAGGCTTGATTTTTCATTTGTACACAAAAGCAAAAAGGCTTGAAACTTATTTTGGGGTGTTGGTACATACCAAATGAGGTTACAATGTTACAATGCAATACAAATGGCCCATTTTGCTCCAAGAATTACACCAAATTCGTGCATGATGAGAATTTTATTCCATAAGTGTAATATTTGCATGATCATGAGAATTGTGTGACACTTGCATCCAAAGGCCAGGATCTTTTGGATTGAAATCAAGGGTCAGATTATGAATGCACATGGGCAAGAAAGAGGGCATTGCATGAGTGTTTCATGATATCACAACAAATTTGCAAATTGTGCAAATTCTCTCACACACTCTCTTCCCACGTGCAAAGGCCCTCATGCTTTCAGCATTGCCTCATGAGCTCACATAAAAGAGAATTAGGGTTTTAGAAAGGTTGAGATCTCTTTCATTTCATCACTCTCAAGTTTTGGCTCAGTTTACAATTTCTTTCGAATCATTCTCTACACTTGCTCTCTTCACAAACCAACCACATATTCATCATCCTTGAGAGCTCAGGATCACAAATCCATCCATTGTTCAAGCTGATTCTCAAGATTCAACACCTTGCCATTTCAGAGCAGCAAGCTTCAAACTCTTAGATCCAGCAACTTTCAAGGCTCTAGTTGCATTTATTTTGCAACTAGAGTGTATTTGGAGTGGATTGGCAACTATTTCTTTGCTTATCACAAGCTATTTCCAGATCTGCAAGTCTCAGGTAAGCTTCAAATTCTCAGATCTAGAAATGAAAATAGAAGTGTGCATTATGATCTACTAGTTATGCTGATCACTCTGCTTGTTTTAAATTCGAATTTGGTGCATTATTGAGCTTGGTATGATGATTTGAATTTTCATGATGGAAACTGTTTGCTTTCGATCCAGTCTATCCTTTGATCTATTGAGAATTTTAGTGCCATATTTGAATTCAGGATGACTTAATGATCAAATCTGGAGCATTTTGTGAATTATTATTGAGTTTTGTTCATTGTATGTATTTTTCGGTGCCGGAGCCCTAGCTCCGGTCACCGGATTCTAGACGTGTGTGTTTAGGGTTTTCAGAGGAGGAAGACAACTCCAGCACCCTTGGATCTTTCCATCTCAACGCACCTCATGCTGCCATCTCATAAATGAGGATGCTCCCCCTCACGTGAACTTCATTTCTGTTTTAATTATTTTTGTTTCGCACCCCATGTTAATTAATGTGCGCCTTCACTCTGAGCCAATCATTTTGCTGACTAAGATTAATGAGTTGACCTCCAGGATGCGTCCATTTGATCCCTTGGCCTGTGTTTTTTCTAGATTTTTGTGAATTTCCACCCTTATATTGTGTGCTGCGCTGGGTATTCGGTGGGCTTGTGTTGATATCCACACCCCCATGCGCATAGGCCCAAACAGTTTGAACTGATCTTCCCTTCTATTTGCACCTCCTGGCTTCTTTCATTTTATTTCTTTTTCTCTTATTTCTTTTTTATATCAATTTAGTTTTTAATTTTTAAAAATAGTTCTAAGTCCTAAAACTTATGAAAAAATTTAGGAATGTTAATTTGAGTTTTCCTTAATTTTTAATATTTGTATTTTCCATTTATTTTATTTTGACACGTGTAAATTAATTCTCCCATTTAATTAATTCATTTTAATTCTTTTTTAAGCATGTTGTCTTGTCCATTTTTCATATTGATCCTCATTTGGAATTTTTGATTGGTTCTTTTTGCTTTGTGTAACACGGTGGGATAACTGACTTTAGTTAAATGTCGCGGATAGCAAGAGTCGCCATCGACTTTTATTTTATCCAAAAGGAAAGGGCATAAAGAACAGGAAAGACCTTAAAAAGATTTTGAGTTCAAGGGGTAGGTTATACAAAGGGAAGGTGTTAACACCCTTTATATCCATGGTTATCCATGGACTCTTAGTTACTTAGCTCACTTTAAATTGTTTTGAGAAAGTGTAGTGTGTGATAAAAAAATTTCTAAGTACTTTATAATGATCCTCGTATGGATGTATATAAAGACTTTGTTTTGAAAATTTGTTTGAAATGTGAAGTGTAATGAAGTATTTTGAAGAAAAGTGAGCAAGTACTTAAGAGGAACCTACCCTATGTTAAATCTTTACTAATATGTTCTTTCAATGGTAAGACTAGCCCTATTATTAAGGAATATCTAGTCATTACCTTGGATGTTATAAGGGACATGTGAAGGGACATCTGTGTTTAGGCAACTGTAAGGTGTCTTAGCAATACGAAGGGACTTATCATCTTTCATTCGAAGGGACAAGATCATTTACCGCAGGCAACATCGAAGGGACTTGATCTTATAATTTTAAAAGGGACTTGATGATATTTTATGAAAAGGAACTTTGCTTTAAGACACCTTACTTGACCTTATAATTAGGCAACATGAGGAATACCCTTAGAAAGTGTAGGATGGCAATCGAAGATCGACTTACGTGTGTGAGTGTTCATATTCATATATTTATCTTATTAAGTAAGTCATTCTAAATTAATTTTAAATCACCAACAGGTTATCACTCCCTATAGTTACTAACCATGGCAAAAACATTTATAAATAATAACATAAAAACAATAATAAACCTACGACTATTAAAAGGCTTTCGCAATTACATTATAATATGAATAATAAATATATAGAGAAATCATAATTAAAAAAATTAGTAATAAAATAATTATAAGAGGAAGAGGTTAGCACAAATATACAAAAAAATATATACAAGTTAAGAGAATATTTTTAAATTAAATAAGCAATTTTAAAGAATTTTCTTAAAAGAAAATAATATAACGAGAATAATAATAATAAACCATAGAATAAATATTTACAAAACATGATTAATTATTTAACTATATATTAGAAAAATTAATTAAAATCAATATTTAAAGTTAAACAAAAATTAGGGTTAGAAATTAGGGTTAATTTTACAATTAAGAAAAATCAGGATTAGGGTTTTGATTATTTAATATAAACTTAATTAAATTATTTATATAAAAAATATTAAATAATAATATAAACAAATTTTAAATTAAATATAAACCAAATTAAATTTTAGAAAATAAATTAGAAATTTTTTAGAAAATATGAAGTTATATATATATATATATATATATATATATATATATATATATATATATATATATATATATATATATATATATATATATATATATATATATATATATATATATATATATATATATACATATTATTATTTAAATATAATTTTCTTATAAGAAATATAATTTATATTAATTCTAAAACAAAACAATAAAGAAAATAATGAGAAAATGAATAAAAAAACATACCTGGGGCAGGGATCGAACCCACGCCCTAGGTCCTGCCTCCCCTGGACTCACAATGCTACCACCAGGCCAAACGCGCGCATGTGATAGGGTATGGACTCCAATTGTTTTATTACTAACCTGCAAAAACACCAAAAAATAAAACAAAACAAAATGGCCTGGGGGAGGTTTGAACCCAGGACCATTCGTTTACAAACAAACACACAAACCAGCTGAACCAAACGCATTAGTTGATAATGAAATAACAAATACATATTATAAAAATAATCCAAATTTTGAATTCAGATTTTCGCGCCAAGGACTTCATCTTCCTCCTCTGACCCTGCGCATTTACCTGCGAAAATTGCTAAGAATTTTCCTGCGAATTTAGTTTCGCAGGCTTTCCTAGGGTTCTTCAATCATCAATGAACCTGTAAAAATTTTCAAAATTGAATACACCAAAAGAATCACCACAACATTTACAGTTCAACCATGTCATTAGAATTTATTTATATTTGCTAAATCGTTAAACCCTAATATGGTGTTTGAAACCCTAATAATGGCGTTTGGAGATTAAGGTCACGATTCTTCAAATTGAGAGTCCAGAAACATTCCTAGCACCATCACAAACATCAAGCAGTCATCAAATATTATTTAAAACAAGCAAATATATGAAATCGAAACATTCAAATTCAAGAACAAAGCATGATTCGGTTGGACGATTATGTGATGTTTTAGATGCTTATGATGATTGATTTGTGTTCAGTGATGCTCAAGCAAGCTAATGCCACCTTCAGAAAGCTTTGAAAACGCCTCTAAGTTGCAACCCGAATTGGAGTTTTTTCTTGAAAAGTTTGAAGTTTGTTCTTATGCTTGGAGGCTATAAATTCGTCCTCTTCTTGTTGGGATGTATTCAGGTATCTGTAGAGATGAAAATTAGGTCAAAAAGTTGTGGATTTATGGGCTTTTTAATGATTGCTTGATCATGAAGTTTCTATCTTTCAAATATTGAAAAAGATCACATCTAACCTTGCCAAATCAAGCTAGCACGAATTTGGATCAGATCAATCATCTATAATTGATGTTTATGACCTTCTAGAATCATAATCTCATCCAAATATTTGATTTTCATATTTTATTTTAATTTAATTTGTATTTTAATGAATAAAATTCAAATAAATACTAAATAAAATATAAAAAATCAGAAAATGCATGGGCTGGATCGTGCTTGATAAAATTATGAAGATTGGATGGCAATTTGGTGGGCTCATTTAGCAAAAATTGGTTTTAAGGCCTCATTTGCTTCATAAACTTCCCAAAACTTTCCCAACTTTGCAAGGGCACAAATCCTTCAATTTTAATGCTATGAAGGTGTTATTGGACATTTTAGAAATCTTAGAGAGTCCTCTAATCAACCTCTTTGGTCTCATGTCCATATATTTTACCATTCTCAAGTTATGCTCTTTGGAAGTTGTTGACTTTTTGTTGACTTTTAAAAGGACCTATAATGTCTTAGCTCATACCTTCCAAATGAAGCATTTTTGGGCTTGGCTTGTGAGACACAAAGTTGTAGAGAATTCAATTTCCTTAAAAATGAGCTTTGGATGGAAAAAATTTGATGAAGCATGTGAAAGTTATGGCTGGTCAAAGTTCAGTTGACTTTTCCTATGAAAACCCTAATTTAGAAACTCCTGATTCTTGATGATCTGAAATCTTCTTGATGAATCATGATCAAACCTTGATCAAATGATGAATTTTACTTCATATACTTGATGTTGGCAAAAAATCATGAAGTTTGACTTTAGTTTGACCACAGTTGACCTCAGTTTGACTTTTTAACTACTTTGACTGATTTTAGCCTATCTGACCATCTGACTGAGCAAACCTTTGGGAAAAGTATTGAAACTTGACATGGGGATTCTTTCACACATATAGGATGCTATGAAGCTCACTTGAAGTCTTGGAAGTCCAGTTAGCCTGATGAAAGTCAAAACCCTAGTTTAGGATGCCTTGCTTAGGAGGATGCATTGTCTGAGGGAATTGTCAAACTTTCTAACTAATTGTGAACCTTGTGAACCTCTTAGTACATAATGTCTTGTATTGGGGAGGGAAAATTTTGGGGTGCAACAGCTGCCCCTGTTCAATTTTCTGAAACCTGAGGGGTTAAATTGGTATATGTGCCATTCGTGACCTGGAAGGTTGAAGGGGATTGAACACAATAGCCCCAAAAATTTGCACTCGCCGGTGCATAAAGTAAAGCTGATGATTAATTATATATGCTTGAGGGTGCTTGAAGATGCCACTTGGAAGAACTGGAGATGAGCTTATAGATGCCATCCATAATATCAGGAGGTGATAATATTTTGATGTTGATACTGGATATTAGTACTAGGTCTTCGTATAGGCCGTCTCTGAATCGTTTAAGCAACATGGCTTGAATAGACCAGTAGAAATAAATCTTTGTGACGATTATCTCTTCTGGAAATATCCTGGATTAGGGAATAGATCTTCGTATAGACCGTTTGCCTACTATCCAAGAAAAGGAGTATCAGGATTAAATCCCCTGAAAATATCCTGGACTAGGGAATAGATCTTTGTACATACTGTTTGCCTACTATCCAAGAACAAATAAATTAAATCTTCTGAAAATATCCTGAACTAGGGAATGGATCTTCGTATAGACCGTTTGCCTAATATCCAAGGACAAAAGAATATCTTCTGAAAATATCCTGGACTAGGGAATGGATCTTCGTATAGACCGTTTGCCTAATATCCAAGGACAAAAGAATATCTTCTGAAAGTATCCTGGACTAGGGAATGGATCTTCGTATAGACCGTTTGCCTAATATCCAAGGACAAAAGAATATCTTCTGAAAATATCCTGGACTAGGGAATAGATCTTGTATAGACCGTTTGCCTACTATCCAAGGACAAAAGAGTATCAGGATTAAGTCTCCTGAAAATATCTTGGACTAGGGAATGGATCTTCGTATAGACCGTTTGCCTAATATCCAAGGACAAAAGAATATCTTCTGAAAGTATCCTGGACTAGGGAATGGATCTTCGTATAGACCGTTTGCCTAATATCCAAGGACAAAAGAATATCTTCTGAAAATATCATGGACTAGGGAATGGATCTTCGTATAGACCGTTTGCCTAATATCCAAGGACATCTTGAGTAATGATTAAGTATCAGCATTAGACCTTTGTATATATCGTTTCTGACCTGTTGTGAATTGTTGATAGTATTTCATCTGCATATAACCATCCTGCAAGGAAAAGGTTAGTTTATGCAATATGTATGCATGCATGGCATGGTGCATCTAAGTAAATGTATTATGCATTTATGGATATGCTATGGTATGATGTAAATGATGTATGTATGAATCATGCAGCCTGAAGCGTCTGGATATCTTTGTATAATAATTGCTGGCTAGGGAAAATAAATCCTGATTCGTTGCTAAAGAATATGAGGACCTTGGTCCCGTTTCGTTTGATAGTATATGTCGCTCCCCGGATTTCCATCCTAGTACAAACGCGAAAGTGGCGCGGAAAAAGAAAAGAGTCGCCAGCCAGGCATTTTTATCCCAAGGAAGGGAATGGTAATGTTGCACAAACCAGAAGAAAAAAAAGAGGAAGGACACGGGTCCTGCGAACCAAAGAGACTGAGCTCGGAAGTCGGTTACGACCTGGGAAGGTATTAGCACCCAGATCGTCCGCCGTACCCGACGGGATCCATGCTTGCAAAAGAAACTATTTCAAAGGGTGAGGGTATGAAAACTGCAGCAAAAGAAATGAAAATGAAAAGAAACTGGAACTGGAAAATAAATGAAATAAGAAACAAAGATAAAAATGCAGGGAAAATAAAGATTGTGCTCGAACGGGCCTACCCCGCTGCCTACGTACCTCATCAGGATAATGAGGATCAGAGACGCCGTAGTTCCCCTAACTAGGGGTACTAAAAGGAAAATTGCTTGTGAATTAAGGCTTGAACTGCCTATGCCATTGCTCAGGTGTTGCAGACTCGGACGACGAGTGCGTAACCGTCTTGCAAAGTGACAAGTAGGAGCAAGTTCACGTACGGAGTGAATGAGATGAGAAAAGAATTCCCGAAGGAGAAACGCTTATTGTTTGTGTTTTTTATGAAGCTTTTATTGAGTGTGTCACAAGGATGTGAACTCAAGCTCTCTTCAATGGAATGTTCACTTGTCACTACATTTCAAGATGGAATAATAGAACAAGCACACTCAAGTAAGGAGAAGATCCCCAAAACTTGAACCCAAAGATTAGGGCTTAGGCTCACTAACTTGTTTACTTATTAAGTGTTTTGGTATTTACAGATGAAGAAATGTTTTTTATGCTTTTCTTTTATGAAGAAGATACCTTGATCAGACTTGTGCTTCACAAGGTAAACTTGTACTATCCCAAGATGGGAAGACTACAAGCATACCTCATGGGATAAGACTATGGATCGATGCACCACTTCAAATTTTATTAAGTGTTTTCTTTAAGATTATGAGATGATAAGAGAAAAAGAACCAAAAGGATCATAAAGGTAAAAGCTAACAGGAAAAGTCTAATCCTAATATTCACATGCTCGGATGGTCCTAAGTTAGTGAGGCTCACTATCCTAATGAAGGAGAAGAAAAGAAGAAGATGAAAGGAGAAGCACCATGGTGGCCTAAGCACACCTCAAGTTAAGAAAGAGATAGAGAAAATGAGGAAGAGGAAATAAGATGAAGAAGAAGTAAGATAAGGAGATGAGAATGCGAAATGGAGAATAATCGGACAATGCACAAACAGAGCCTACACTAGTAGGACTTCCAGATGCAACAACATGCAATAAGATAAAATCGGGCCTCAGCGGTACCTAACGGAGAAGGTCCGTTGCCTCTTCAATGCGCGTAAGAGAAACTCAGGAAGAAATTTCAAGTCTAAAGCAGATTCAACAGTCCAAGCACAAATTGTCAAATATCAGGGCATCCGACCAAAGTCAAGTGCAAGCATCCATCATCCAGAATTAAAGTCAAGAATTGGTCCGTGCAAAATAAAAATCTAAGTCCAATTGGTGTCCAAAGGTCTCGACAGTCCAAACAAGATTATGAACACAATTAGTCCTAAGGCCCTCATCAAGTAGCATCCTCCATCATTAAAATCAAGCAAGAATCCTACAAAACTTTAAACACAAACTAAAACCAAGGTTAGACACAATCCTAAATAATTAATCGAAATTAAAGTCCAAAATAAATTGAAATTAAATAACAAAGCTCACAAAGTTATATTAACATTCTAAAAAAAAAGTTCTAACACTTCTAAAAACAATAAAACTTCAAATAGCAAATCAACTAATTGAAAATCAAATAAAGTTCTATTTAAATTAAATGAAGAAATTAAAATCTAAACTAAAACTTAATATTAATGAAATTCTAACTAATTAACTATTAACAAAGGACATCAATTAACTTTAACCACAATATAATAAACTTCTAATAAACTTCTAATCATGGATTAATAAACTTAACTCATGCTGGAAAAAAAAGAAAAAATCTGATTAAAAATAATGGACAATACTGAAGGGTAGTGTATGCAGCACTGGAAAGTCCAGGAAACAGACGGGCCTTCGGCCCATTCACAACAATCATGAAAGACTTACTAGAATAAAATAGGTTGAAATAATTTTAAAATAATAATCGAATTTTATAGAGAAATGAAAGTTAATACGATAAACTGTTCAGAGAAAGAAAAAAACAAAAGCAAAACGAAACAAAAGAAATCCTGTTCCAAACGTATCGGCGACGAAACGAAATGCCTCCACCGCCCCCATGGTTCACAACACCGAAGAACAAACCCACTTTTCTATAAGAAGGATTTGCTCAAATCTTCCTTCAGTCGGAGAACTTCACCGCCGTTAATCTCAACCTCAATCAAAATCGATCTCTCACTCTTGCTCTCGACTTCTCTCGGATTTGCGGCTTTCGATTTGAAGAGCTTCAGATCGGCGACGGATTTCTCCTCTTTGCTTTGATCGGAACTCAATCGGCGCCGGATTCCGCCGTGAATCTCTGTCGTTCTCTCAAGCCTCCTTTCTTCGATTCAATGGCCGCAAATGGCTGTTCAGCGGTCTTCGTTGGCTCACTCTTCTCAGCGGCGTCGCTCTCTCATCTCGGCTCAAAGGTGAGTTTTGGTTTTAAATCTCAAATCTCTTCATCTCCTTCTCTGTTCTGTGTGTTTGTAATGGTTGTGGTAATGAAGTGGGTTTTCTGTTTGATTTGACACAAAAGATGGCGGAAGGGATTTGTTGAAGGTTATGAAGGGATTTCGAGGTGTGTTACGATTCGTGTTCTGTTGTTGTAGGTGGTTGAAGGTGGCGGGGGGTTAGAGTTGTTTCTGTGTTTATTGAAGAGTTGAGATGAAGTGTGGTTCAGGTTTGTCAAGAAGATTGAAGGAGGAAGGTTTTAGTTATTGGTGGCGTTGCGAGTAAGGAAATGAATTGAAATTCTGTTTTTGAGTTTGATGAGAATGAGTGTGAGATTTTTCGGTTTTTGTGTTGATGGTTGTGTGCTGGTTTTCGGGCTTTGGAGGTTGGTTGGTTTGATGAGGTGAAGACGCGGTTGAGGGTGAGCAAGAGGTTTCGTTTTGCGATTTGCAGAAGAGTATATCAGAAAGGATTCAACATTTTTTCTGTGTTTATTGTGAGTTGTTCTCCTGGTATTGTGCAGCGGAAAGGCGAGAGTGTATGCGAAAATGAGTGATGCCTGTGATAACTGTACTATAGATGAAATGTGTGAGTGTGGTCTGCATAAAATTGCTTGTTGTGGGCCGCGTGAAGAGTGTGAATGGTGTGTGAAGGAGGAATCCGTGAGGTGCGTGTTCTGCTTGTAGTATGATGTTGTACGTGAATTTGTTGTAAGAATTGAATTGGGTGGTGGGGCCAATGTGATAAAAATTAGGAAAAGTTGTGTGTGACTGCGTGAATCAAATTGGAAGGAAAGGTGTGA
This sequence comes from Lathyrus aphaca, assembly GCA_963966055.1. Classification (NCBI taxonomy): domain Eukaryota; kingdom Viridiplantae; phylum Streptophyta; class Magnoliopsida; order Fabales; family Fabaceae; genus Lathyrus; species Lathyrus aphaca. The sequence goes on along the minus strand of OZ014519.1, from coordinate 731,523,057 downwards.
GCAAGTGCACTGAGTGGGGTCCATGAATTGGCTGCAAAAATTTGTTGTGGGTACAAGCGTGTGAGGCTATTAGTTTTGGGGGAAAAAAACAACATGCAATATATTATAATTTTGTAGATGGACTTTGGTCTAATGGGATTAGAAATTGAATTAACTATGAAAATGAATATAGAAACAAATTAAATGGATTTTGGAAATGGGCTTAATGAAAAATGGATAAATGGTGAGAAAAGTGGTATGAATAAAGAATAGAAAATTGGAAATTGATGTTGGAAAAATAGAAAAATGAAAAATATAATGGAATAAAAATAAATCGGCCAATGGATAGGGAATGATGGAAATATTATATATTAACATGGGAAATGGTTTGTGAAAATGGTTAACGGAAAAAGTTTAATGAATGATAAATGAGATTAATAAAATGGATGATAAAAAAAATGACTTTAGGAATCGAAATAAATAAATGAAGTAAAAATGAGAAAATTGAATAAAATGAAATGTGGACTTTAATTCAAAAATATATGGACCAAATGTTAGAAAAAAAAAGAATGGGCTTTGGATTTTGATATGAATTTGGAAATTATAAATGGATAAGGAAAATGGGTATGAATTGATCTTTTATGGAATGGACCGACAACCACCAATATGCACACAACCATAAAACTTCGATTTTCAACTCACAACCTAACTTGCACCGCCTCCACAAAAACCACTGATTGAGAACAACACAACTACCACTGACAATTCACTATTGAAATAATGACTATCTGAATTAAGCGTCTTCTGAATTTCTGACTAAACAAATCATGAACCACTGCTTAAGACCCTGATAAATTCCTCACAACAACTTGATCTTGGGCACACTTTGACTAACAAATAACCCACCAAAACCAATAACTTGAATTGAAACAAGCTCCTGAGATACTGAGAAGAAAATAGTGGCCTTGTAACTTGACAAAGAGAAGACCTCTTATTCACCCTTAATTACTGATGATGTTCCAGATGCGCCAAGAAATGGTCTTCACACGTGAAATCCTTGAAGGTTACTAAACCAGGGAAATAAACCCTAATTAGTGACAGGAGAAAAGAGAGGATGATGCCACTGATGGCTGCATAGTTGAAACTTTGAATTCACTGATAATCCGCAGATAAAAACGTGAAACCCTAATTCTTCTGATGATGTTGATCCCATGTCTTAGGATCCTATGCAAATGATATGCAAAATGCGTATGAATGCAAAACGAAAAGCTGACAAAGATAGAAGAAGCCAAAGAGCAAATTTAGGGTGTCTACAGTATAGTATTTATAACCTCCCGCCTTCGTTCGTCGTACTTCTATTGAAGGAATAAGTTCTTGAGTATCCTGACTGAGGATAAAAGAGATGGACATAAATTCAAGGGGAGATGTAACTCGAAGTATCTATAAAGATAGATTTGCCCTACTGGGGATTTGTAGTTGTCTTGTGGGGATGAACCGGCGAAGCTTCGTTGAACTACCATCCTCTTCCTTCCTTAGTAAATACTATTACTGCATTCTATGCATTTCTGGTAAACATCAATCATATTCAAAAACATACATACATTCAAAAACAACCAATGGACGTTTTCGCTTATGTAAATAGGGTAAAAGTAAATCTGGATTCAAAGATGAAATTTTATTTATATCACAAAGTGACCTATACATAGGCAAGTTTGTACAAGGAGACAGAAATCCTAGTAAGAGGAATTCGTCGTAAAAAATTTTACAAAACAAAGAAAATAGCTATGTGAGAAATAATCCTATTTAGTTTCAATTCTACTATTGCCATTATCTTCAAGTGTCTCATCTTCTGCCATTAAGATGGAAACGATTGGATTGATCTTTATCTGTTTGAATTTGATTTAGGTAGCACTATTAGTTGAAGTTACATGAGTGATCCAAACGAGACATAGTCATACACTTTAATCCCTAACTTTTGCCTGGATTTCCCTTTCAGGTTTTCAATCCATCGGGATACCCTTTTTCTTGCCCAAGCCGCCCTTTCAGGTTTTCGACTTGCCGGGTGTACATTTTGTTTTTATATATATATATATCCCTAATTTTTTCCCGAACCCTTTTGGTTCGCCGGGATGCCCTTATTTTTGCCTAGGCCAGTCAACCTAGCGGGTCTCTTTTTATGCGTAGTATTTTTTATCTATGTCTGCGTTTACAGGCTGTAGGAAGTTTTCACCATCCATAGTAGTAAGTATCATGGCGCCTCCTGAAAATACTCTTTTGACCACAAATGGTCCTTCATATGTAGGAGTCCCCTTTCCCCTAGGATCACCCTGTGGTAGTATGATACGCTTGATTACCAAATCACCAGCCTGATATACCTTTGGCTTAACCTTCTTATTAAAAGCTTTGATCATTTGTTTCTGGTACATCTGGCCATGACAAACAGCTGCCAGCCTTTTCTCATCAATCAAATTTATCTGGTCAAGTCGAGTCTGAATCCACTCATCTTCATCCAAGCCTGCATCCTTCATGATTCTTAAGGAGGGTATCTGAATTTCAATGGGCAGAACTGCTTCCATACCATATACTAAGGAGAATGGGGTTGCCCCTGTTAAAGTGCGTATTGTAGTACAATAACCATGAAGAGAAAATGGTAACATCTCGTGCCAATCTTTATAAGTGACAGTCATCTTCTGTAGAATCTTCTTAATGTTCTTATTAGCTGCTTCTACTGCCCCATTCATCTTCGGACGATACGGAGAAGAGTTGTGATGCTTAATCTTGAACTGCATGCAGAGATTAGTAATCATAGTGTTGTTCAGATTAGAGCCATTATCTGTGATGATCCTTTTAGGGATGCCATACCTACATATGAGATTATTCTTAATGAAACGAGCCACCACATTCTTAGTAACAAGCTGCCTCCACCCACTTTGTAAAGTAATCAATAGCAACCAGGATGAAACGATGCCCATTAGAAGCAGTAAGCTTGATCTCACCAATCATATCAATGCCCCACATGGCAAAAGGCCAAGGAACAGTCAACACATTCAATGGTGATGGAGGTATATGTTCTTTATCAGCATAGATTTGACACTTGTGACATGTTCTGGAATGTTGATAGCAGTCAGCTTCCATAGTAGACCAATAGTAACCTGCTCTCAATATTTTCTTTGCCATGGTATGACCACTAGAATGAGTGCCAAAGATCCCATCATGCATGTCTCCCATAATCTCTGTTGCTTCCTTCTTATCCATCATGCATGTCTCCCATGATTGCACTTGTACAAAATTCCATTACTCAAGAAGAACTTAGCAGAAAACCTCCTCAGAAACTTCTTATCTTTAACAGATGTCCCTTCAGGGAACTCCTGAGCTTCAAGATATCTTTTCACTTCATAGAACCAAGGCTTCCCCTCTGCTTCTTCAGTGTCAATCTCATTGTAGTATGCCGGCTTCTCAAATCTATCAATAGTAATCTTAGGAGCTTCATCATCCCAGCTAATCTCAAACATAGATGCCATGGTGGCTAATGCATCTGTCAACTGATTCTCTCCTCATGGAATGTGTCCAAAGGTAATCTCTTCAAAATGTGGGATCAAAGATAACACATGTTCTCTGTAAGGAATGAGATTTGCATGTTTAGTATCCAAATCTCCCTTAATTTGACTCACTACCAGGGCTGAATCTCCATATACGTCCAGGAACTGAATCTTCATATCAATGGCAGCTTTGATACCCAGGATACATGCCTCATACTCAACCATGTTATTGGTACAATAGAAACAAAGTCTTGCAGTAATTGGGGTATGACAACCTTCAGGGGAAATGATCACAACACCAACACCATTACCAAGTGCATTAGAAGCTCCATCAAAAACCATAGTCCATCGGGATCCTTGTTCAGGTCCGTCATATTGTCCAGGTTCTTTGGTAATAATCATAATGTCTTCATCGGGGAACTCAAAAATCATTGACTGATAATCATCCACTGCTTGATGAGCCAAATGATCAGCTACAATACTTCCTTTAATGGCCTTCTGAGTAGTGTACTGTATATCATATTCTGTTAAGATCATTTGCCATCTTGCTATTCGTCCGGAGAGAGCAGGTTTCTCGAATATGTACTTGATTGGATCCATCTTTGAAATCAACAAGGTAGTATGAGTCAACATATACTGTCTTAGTCGGCGAGCAGCCTATGCCAAAGTGCAGCAAGTTTTCTCGAGCAGTGAGTATCTTGTTTCACAGTCGGTAAACTTTTTGCTAAGGTAGTATATTGCCTGCTCTTTTCGACCAGACTCGTCATGTTGCCCCAACACATACCCCATTGAGTTGTCTAATACTGTTAAGTACATAATCAAGGGTCTTCCATCAACTGGTGGCATCAAAATTGGAGGTTCTAGAAGATATCTCTTGATTTCATCAAAGGCTGTCTGGCACTCATCATTCCACTCCATTACCTGATCTTTCTTCAACAACTTGAAGATTGGCTCACAGGTAGCAGTTAATTGGGAAATAAATCTTGCAATGTAATTCAATCGTCCCAAGAAACCTCTAAATTCCTTCTCAGTACAGGGAGCTGGCATCTCTTGTATAGCTTTCACTTTTGCAGGATCCACTTCAATACCTTTTCCACTGACGATGAAACCCAGGAGTTTACCAGACCTCACTCCAAAAGTACACTTGTTTGGGTTCAATCTCAACTTGTATTTCTTCAACCTCTCAAACAACTTATGCAAATGATCAAGGTGTTGCTCTTCATTCTGGGACCTGGCTATCATATCATCCACATATACCTCTATCTCATGATGAATCATATCGTGAAACAAAGCCACCATAGCACGCTGATATGTTTCCCCAGCGTTCTTCAAACCAAATGGCATCACTTTGTAACAAAAAGTACCCCACTGTGTAACAAATGTAGTCTTCTCCATATCTTTAGGTGCCATCTTGATTTGATTGTAACTAGAGAAACCGTCCATGAAAGAGAATAATTTATGCTGAGCAGTGTTGTCTACCAGAACATCAATATGAGGAAGTGGAAAGTCATCTTTGGGGCTGGCCTTGTTCAAATCCCTGTAATCTACACACATACGTACCTTACCATCTTTCTTAGGTACCGGTACCACATTTTCAACCCATTGAGGATAAGAAATCACAGCTAAGAACCCTGCATCAAACTGTTTCATCACCTCTGCTTTAATCTTTTCTGACATTTCAGGACGCATGCGACGAACCTTCTGCTTCTTTGGACGACATTCTTCTTTTACTGGTAAACGGTGAACCACAATGTTTGTATCCAACCCTGGAATATCTTCATAGGACCAAGAAAAGATCTCCACATAATCACGTAACATCTGAATTAATCTGCTCTTAACACCATCCTCTAATTCATCCCCTATATTGACCTCTTTCCTGTTTTCTTCAGTTCCCAGATTCACAACTTCAATTGGCTCTTCATGTGGCTGTGTAGCTTTCTCTTCTTGTTGTAATAACCTAGCAAGCTCTACATGTACCTCACAATCTTCCTCCTTTCCATCTTCAGCTTGATAGATCGGATTCTCGAAATTATAATTGGAAATAGTAGAACTGTTATCAACAGGATCCAGAGTGGATGAGGATCTGCATTTTAGTGATGTGGGTGTGTGTAAGAACACATAGCTGATAAAAATAAAATAAAAGAAAAACAAAGAGCACAATATTTACGAAAACGAAACGTCCATTGATTTTTATTGAATGAAGTATGCAAATGAAATGAAATCCCGAAACAAGCATACCATTGTGCCCCGGGTAAGGCGCAAGGCTTAAAAGTTTAATTGTTCAAAATTACAAACTTAAAATAAAAATACAGTAATAGTATTTACTCCTGACTAAAGGAGATAGGAATAACGTCTTCGGTCTTCCAGTTGTTGAGCCCATCACCCACAGTAGGAAATATCCAATCATCCAGGTTGTAGTCTTCATTATAGTCACCCACAACATTGATTTGATCTTTCATGATCCCTTGATTGGTGATACGAACAGCACGAGCACTACGAACAGCCTTCTGGGACTCTGCAGTGAAACCCAAACCAAACTTGTCAGACTTGTAAGGAATGTCAGGAAGCTGACCCCAAATAGTACAACCACCTTCTTCAACCATAGCTCTATCATATTTGAGGGAAGCCATTGTAGAAGGTACTCTGGTAACCACAGGAACTCTTTTAACAACAGGAGGAGCTTCAGTAGCAGGAACGACCCAAGGAACTACTTCAAATGTCTGGCAAGGAGTCTCAACATATTCACCTTCCACTTCAACATATTTAAATGTATTCACATGACTGAACATGTATTCTTCCTCTCCATAAACAGTGACGATCTTTCCCTTCACTAGATATCTCAACTTCTGATGTAGAGTGGAGGTCACAGCACCTTCCCCATGGATCCAGGGGTGCCCAAGCAAACAGGAGTACGCAGGACGAATATCCATTACATAGAAGGTAGAATTGAAGATTTGAGAGCCTACTTTGATCGGGAGATCTATTTCTCCATGCACCACCCTTCTTGAACCATCAAAGGCCCTTACCACTATATTACTTGGTCTTAACACAGCATCTTCAGGACTGAGCTTGTTCAGAACCTCTTTGGGAAGTACATTCAGTGAAGAACCATTGTCTATCAACACATGAGACAAGGTAGTGCCCCTACATTCAATGGAGATATGCAAAGCTCTGTTATGGTTTCTCTTGGTAGGAGTTAGGTCAGCATCAGAAAAACCTAACCCATTATCATAAGTCAGATGTGCAACACAATTTTCAAATTGATCCACAAAAATCTCATTTGGCACATGAGCAGTCTTCAAGAACTTGATCAAAGCTTTAGCATGAGCCTCAGAACACAGCAACAAAGACAACATAGAAATTTTGGAGGGAGTATGCCCCAACTGGTCAACAATATCATAATCACTCTTGCGAATGATCTTCAGCACTTCTTCCATCTGTTTAGAAAGAATTTCAGCAGTCGGTGCCTCAGCTTGCACAGGTTCAACCACAGGACCTTTTCCCCGAGCATCAGCACTTGGCTCAGAAGTGGAGGTAGTAGTTGGAGTAACTGCATTTTTTGAGATAGCCGGAGGAGAGAAAATTCTTCCACTTCTGGTGATCTTACTAGATCCGGCAATATTATCAACATCAAGGTTATCATCAGTAACAGGTGTATCCGTCAAAGGTTCCTATTTAACACCATGAATGTAAACATCAGAACCATAATTCCAGGGTATAGCCTTATCAAAAGTATACGGAATAGGGCCAGGAGTGGTAATAATCATGGGAGCCACTCTAGCTTCAGCAACAGTCTTTACAAGGCCTTCAGCAGTGATCCTGACAGGACCTTTGGAAGTGATCTTGACAGGGACCTTGGAGGTAATCTTCACTGGAACTTTATCAACCATATCCACATCTTCAACCTTCTTACCCGAAGTCAGATGTTCACACATACTTTCCACAGAAGGTGTCCTCTCAAACAATATGGTGTAATTGTCCATGAGGCGTTGAATACCATCTTTCAACTTCCAGCAACTGTCAGGTTTGTAGGCACAATAAAAGCAATCTTCATTACAACCTGGAAAGAATCCAGCCTGTATCAACTTCTTCTTGATAATGGATAAGGGAGTAGTCACATCTGCTACTGAGGAAACATATGAAACTTCATCAACAGCATTAACAGTCTTCTCATGATTGGGCATGGGAGCAGTGATCACATTTGGAGTCCCAGGAGGGTCAAATTCAATTTCTCCAGCTTCAATCATATCTTGAATCTTGTTTTTCAATATCCAGCAGTTGTTGGTATCATGTCCCGGACAATTAGAATGATAGGCACATCGTGCATTAGGATTGTATCGAGGAGAGGAAGTATTAGGATTCTGAGGAGGGTCCTTTAAAGTAATGAGTTCCCCTTTTAACATGTGTTGTAAGGCTTGGGCCAATGACATGTTGATCTTGGTGAATTGTCTTCTAGGCTTCTGTTGATTGCTCTGTGGTAGCTCTGGTGCTGCAGGAGTAGGATTAGAAATGTGAACTGCTCCCACAGACTGGTGACTTCTGTTACGATTGGGTTGACCATACACAGCATTAGACTCCTTCTTCCCACTAGGGGGCTTCTTTGCAGTGCTTGATGAAGAGGCACCCACCTGTATCTTACCACTTCTTATACCACTCTCCACATGTTCTCCAGTCATTATCAGCTCAGTGAAACCGGATGATGAGCTTCCAATGAGGTGACTATAGAAAGGACCATTCAGCGTACTCATAAACATATCCACCAGCTCTCTGTCAGTCAGAGGAGGTTGAACTCTGCCAGCCAGGTCTCTCCATTTTTGGGCATACTCCTTGAAATTCTCCTTAGCACCCATGGACATGCTTTGGAGCTGCATGCGAGTAGGTGCCAAATCAGCATTATATTGGTATTGCCTATAGAAGGCCTCAGCAAGATCATTCCAATCATGAATATTGACACTCTCCAATTGATAATACCATTCCAATTGAGCTCCAAACAAGCTCTCTTGGAAGAAATGAATCCACAATTTCTTATCAGCAGTATGTGGTTGAATCCTCCGGACATAGGATCTTAAATCAGCTTGGGACATGAGACACCGTCATACACCACAAAAGCAGGAACATTGAAACCAATAGGTATAACCACTCCAGATATTAAGCTCAGATCTTCAAAATCAAGCCCAGAAGATTTTTGTAACTCCATGGAATTCATCCTGTCTACCAGCATCTTATACTTATCTTCATTAGGATCATGATAATAATTTGCTTCAGAATCAGAATCTCCCACAGTATCATGGAGACTGCCTCCCTCTTTCTCAGATTTTTCAGACTCATAATCATCAACCTGTTCCTTTATCTTGACAAGACCTTTGAACCTTCTTCCCAGATTAATAAGGCCTCCTGGTCTTCTAGTCTTCTTATTCTTCTTAGCCAACAGTGTCTTCAACGCATCTTGTCCCTTGGACAAGTTCAGAATCAACTCTTGGAATTGTGCATTTTGTGCCTGGAGATCTTTGACAGTCTGTTTAAGAGCCATTTCTTCTGAAATAAACAGCAAGAAGATAAGATACCTGTAGATAAGAAACCTATGATACAATGGTATGATATGTAAATGCGTATGCAATGTTTTCAAGGACCGCAAGATTTAAATTTGTTTAAACCACCAAAAAGTAAACTTTTATTAGTAATAAACTTGTTTTCCCCTTGGGCTTACAATTAAAATGAAATGAATACAAAAATGGGGTTTTAAGTCTCCCATGGACGTTTCCTCTTTGTGTTTAGGTATGAGTTGAGATTTCGCTCCTCGTGAAGTTGTTTTGTTAGCTCCAGGATTCTTTCTTGACTTGCTTTGTAATGAGTCTCAAAAGTATCTCTTTGCTCCTTCAACTGGATCCAGGACCTTTGTAACTCCTCCATGTCAATGGGCATGTCCGGGTGGAAAATTACATAAGAAGTATCTCCTTCAGCAACAGGCTCCATGGTAACTGGCAGGATAGCAGGATATGGCATCATAAGAGTCTGAGCACGGGATCGCACCCATCTGAGATAAGGTTCCATAGGAATAGTGTACTTTGGTTCCAGAGTATTACTGTCAACCTTGTTCACTTTACCCCATGCTCGTATGAACCTTTGACGGTAACCTTGAAGATCGTTGTCGTAGTCGAACACAATACCCTGAATAAGCATATCATGAGGTCCATCACTCCGAGCATAACCAAACTGACGTAGAGCTAATGAAGGATTGTAGGTAATTCCCCCTCTTATGCCAAGGAGTGGTACATTAGGGAACTCCCCACAATGGTCAATGATAGTAACATTCTCCATAGATCTAGAGAACCAATGAATATCTGAATGAGAAAGTGACATGATCCTTTTAGACCATCTGAACCCTTGTTCATTCTTCATTACTGATCGAGGAAGGTGAGAAATAAACCACCTAGACAATAAAGGTATGCAGCACATCAGAGTTCCTCGTGCCTTCGTAGTACAAGTATGAAGAGAGTGTAAGATGTCTCCAAGTAATGTAGGCACTGGATTATGAGTCAGAAATATGTTGATGGCGTGTACATCTATGAACTGATCTGGATTGGGGAACAATACTAAGCCATAGATCAATAGGGCTAAGATCTCCTCAAAAGCATCATAACTCATAGCTTTCAAGAACACTCGAGCTTTCTCCATCAATACCTTAGCAAGAATACCCTTAATTCCACTCCTTGTTTCTAAGACAATGTCTGATTTCTTCAAATGTAGGGCTGCAGCAATGACTTCAGGTTTAGGCTCTTTTTCCTAGCATATGAAGGGTTTCTGATCAAGAATAGGTATTCCCAGAAGCTTGGAGAATTCTTCCATTGTAGGAACCAGTTGATAGTCGGGGAATGTAAAGCAATGATGTTTAGGATCAAAGAATTGAAACAAAACACTCATCATGTCTTCATTGAACCCTGAAGTGACTAAATCCAGTAGGTGACCATGCCTCTTGATGAATTGGGAGTTTTCAGAAACTTGAGAGACCAATTCCTTAAGCTTAGGAGGTATTTCTACAAAGTTGATCTGGATAGTATTCCTACGAGCAGAAACCATGACCTGCAACAAAGAACAAAGATAAATCCTTTGGTCCTTGAAATGGTTAGTGAAAATGTTATGCTTATGATGCATGATGATGCTATGATGTTATGCTCAATCACAAACATGTGGCACACACAAACAAGTCACACAATAGCCCTAGGTTTAAAGGCTTGCATGAGGTTTAAAGGTAAGTACCCTCCCCTGAAGTTTAGATGGTTCATCCTATCCTATAAAGTAACCAGGTTCTAAGGGATCTCAATATCATTGATCCTTCACAAGGGTGGTTGTTCAGTAGGCAACTTACTTGCCAACCAAAATCCCCCAAATTTAGAATCTCAATGAGTGTAGTATCGAGTATCAACCAACTTCAGTCTTCACCAAAGCCGGTTATCTCACTACTTTTCTAAAGGCCAAGATGGGATAACTAGGGTTCTAAAAGTCAGTTAGTGTATTGACAACATATGGCAGCCTCATATTATCCTTAACTTACTTAAGGAACATAAGCACCCACCAAGAAGTCACACTAACTATGGCCACCAGATCAACCATATCGGTATACGACGTACAGTTTCCTTGGTCTATTGCCATTTACCTAAGGTACACTAGATCCGGGTTAGGATCTTTCACACATAAGAGCACCCAACAAGTAAAGTAAAGCAAACAAAGCAAACAAGTTTAAAGTGATCTAATTCCTAAGGGTACCCCTCTTTTATTAATTCCCCAGCAGAGTCGCCAGTTCTGTAACACGGTGGGAGAACTGACTTTAGTTAAATGTTGCGGATAGCAAGAGTCGCCACCGACTTTTATTTTATCCAAAAGGAAAGGGCATAAAAGAACAGGAAAGACCTTAAAAAGATTTTGAGTTTGGGGGATAGGTTATACAAAGGGAAGGTGTTAGCACCCTTTATATCCATGGTTATCCATGGGCTCTTAGTTACTTAACTCACTTTAAATTTTTTTGAGAAAGTGTAGTGTGTGATAAAAAAAATTCTAAGTACTTTATAATGATCCTCGTATGGATGTATATAAAGACTTTGTTTTGAAATTTTTTTTGAAATGTGAAGTGTAATGAAGTATTTTGAAGAAAAGTGAGCAAGTACTTAAGAGGAACCTACCCTATGTTAAATATTTACTATTCTTATATGTTCTTTCAATGGTAAGACTAACCCTACTATTAAGGAATAGGTAGTCATTACTGTTAGAACAATTATGGTTCTGAACCTCCAAGTGTTTTGATGATAACAAAGATTGTTATAGAATAGAAGTTCTAATATATATCCTTATTCTTGTGTAGAAGATCAATTCAATTAAGGGAGACGTACTTGAATAGATGATTCATTGAGCCACATATAGAAGATACTCTTAATGAAGAATCCATCATTTAATGACATATTTATTGGCTGCGCATCTAACATTTATTATCTCTGATTTCCGCTTAGAAGATGTTGATATTCATAATTAAGACATTAATTAAAGAATATTTTGATTAATGGTCAAGACAAGTATCTCTACTTATGGAAGGAAGTTATGGTATTAATTATTTATCCTAAACTAGCTCAAGATGTCTCCAATGGCTACTTTCACTCAAGAACTATATAAAGGATTTCATTTGAAGAATTGACAACACTCACGCAAAAAGACTGAATCAACTTGTGCTAATATATTGTAACTTTCACCTAGTGATCCTTGCTTAACAAGAAGAAATTTTTTGTTACTTCTTTATTATCATTGTAATAGTTATTTTACTTCCTTGAGTGACTAAGTTTAGTCAGAAGACTCAAGAGGACATTGACTCTAGGTCAGTGTGTGTATTCAATAATTGAATAGTGGATTAAGACCTCAGTAGAGGCGAAATCACCTTGGCGGGTGGACTGGACGTAGTTTGAGTTCAAATGAACCAGGATAAATTAACGTGTCTTTAGAAGTTATTTTTAGTTAAAGAAAACCCAATTCCAACCCCCATTCCTTGTGTTTTGCGCACCTTCAATTGGCATCAGAGCGCTAGGTTCTGAGAAAAACACTTAACCGTGTCAGTAAAAGTTCCAGAAGTTAATCACATGGCAGAAGCTGGAATTAACAACAATGACTATCAGAATGACAAGATCAACGCTAAACCTCCAGTGTTCAATGGCGACAATTTTGACTACTGGAAGGATGTTCTGGAGAGTTTCTTTCTAGCTCTAGATGGAGATCTCTGGGACATGGTGACAGATGGATACATTCATCCTGTTGGAGCAGATAGTCAGAAGATTGAAAGAAAAAATATGACATCTCAATAGAAGAAGGAATTCAAAAATCATCACAAAGCTAGAACCATACTTCTAAGTGCTATCTCATACACAAAATATGAGAAGATCACAAACAGGGATTCAGCTAAACACATGTTTGATTCTCTGAGGATGACACATGAAGGCAACACTCAAGTCAAGGAGACTAAAGCTCTAGCCCTTATCCAGAAGTATGAAGCTTTCAAGATGGAAGAAGATGAGACAATTGAAAAAATGTTCTCAAGGTTCCAAATCCTGGTAGCTGGACTAAAAGTTCTAGACAAAGGCTACTCAATAGCAGATCATGTGAATAAAATCATCAGAAGTTTACCAAAAGCTTGGAGGCCCATGGTCACCGCTCTAAAGCTATCAAAAAATCTGAATGAAATTTCCTTAGAAGAACTGATCAGCTCCTTGAGAAGTCATGAGATTGAACTAGAAGAAGATGAACCCCAGAAGAAAGGTAAGTCTGTTGCTCTTAAATCTAACAAATCTGTTTCTAAAGCTTTACAGGAAGAAGAAGAAGAAAGTTCTAGATGCTCATCAGAAGAAGATGAATTATCTCTCCTATCCAGAAGAGTTCAACAACTCTGGAAGCATCGTCAGAAGAAGTTCAAAAATACCAGAAGAACAAACAATTATTCTGAATCAACATCTGGTCACAAGAAATCCAGAAGTAAAGAAGTTGTGTGCTACGAATGCAAAGAACCAGGACACTACAAAAGTGAATGTCCAAAACTTCAGAAAGAGAAACCCAGAAACAAATTCAGCAGAGAAAAGAAAAAGAGTCTCATGGCAACATGGGATGATTCTGAATCATCTGAAGCAGAGTCAGATTCTGAAGATGAACAAGCTAATATTGCATTAATGGCAAACATACCAGAAGATGATCACTCATCAGAATCAGAATCAGATTCAGAAGAGGTATTTTCTAAGCTTTCCAGATCTCAATTAGAAGCTAGCCTCTCAGAAATTCTTGAAAAATATCAGAAGCTTCAATTCAAATACAAAGACATGAAACAAAGTCTGGTATCTGAATTAGAAGAAGTTAGAAAACTAAAAACAGAAAACTCTGAGTTGAAAGAAAATATCTTTGAATGTAAAAACTCTTTTGAAAAACTTAAAGCTCAGAAGGAATCTGAATTAGAAGATCTAATCAATTCTGATAGTATCATAAAACAGTATGACTATGGCTTTCAAAAATTTCTAGCTAAAAGCATAGATAGAAGCAAAATTGCATCTATGATCTATGGAATTAGCAGAAATGATAGAAGAGGCATAGGCTATGTGAAAACTAAAGAAACTCTTAAGTATAAAAAGATTGATGACATTGTCATAAAAACTAATACACCTCTAAGTTCTCATTTTACCTATGGTCATAACCATGATCTAATATACACTAGTGAGTCATCTTATTCCTCAAGTTCTGATTTGAAACCTAAAATAAATCAGAAGTTTGTAACAACTAACAAACAAGGACACAGAAGAATATGGGTACCCAAAGATAAAATTGTGTATGTTGCAGATGTCTTTAACAGCAAAACTGAAACACCAATCATGGTACCTGGACTCTGGATGCTCACGACACATGACGGGAAGAAAGCATATGTTCCAAAGTCTTGAGTTAAAGGATGGAGGCCACGTAGGTTTTGGAGGCAATCAAAAAGGAAAAATAATTGGCTCTGGAACTATTGAAGCAGTAAATACAACATGCTATATTCAGAATAGAATCTCTGTAAGACCTATTCTTGAAAAGACTCCTTATGAATTGTGGAAGAACAGAAAGCCCAACATTTCATATTTTCATCCTTTTGGATGTATTTGTTTTATTTTAAATACTAATGATACTCTGAATAAATTTTACTCTAAGGCACAAAAGTGTTATATGTTAGGATACTCTGAACGTTCTAAGGGATACAAAGTATACAATACAGAAACACGCATTGTGATAGAATCTATTTATGTCAGATTTAATGATAAGCTTGGTTCTGAAAAACCAAAGCAGAATGAATTAATTGCAGATATAGAAGTAGAAATCTCTACAAATAGAACTTTTGAAGATCAATCACCTAAAGATCAAAACAATACAATTTCTCCAACAACGTCTGAAGAACCCACTCAGAAGAAACTATCCAGAAGCAAGGTAAATCATCCAGAAGATAAAATCTTGGGAAAGAAAGATGAACCAATCAGAACAAGATCATCATTCAGAAACTCTGAAGAATCCTTAATGGGACTTGTTTCTCTGATTGAACCAACTTTTGTAGAAGAAGCTCTCTCAGAAAATGATTGGATTCTGGCCATGCAAGAAGAACTTAACCAATTCACCAAAAATGATGTGTGGGATCTAGTTCCCAGGCCCAGAGGATTCAACATCATTGGCACCAAGTGGGTATTCAGAAACAAGCTAAATGAGCAAGGAGAAGTTGTCAGAAACAAAGCAAGACTGGTTGCACAAGGTTATAGTCAACAAGAAGGAATTGACTATACAGAAACCTATGCACCAGTTGCCAGGTTAGAATCAATTAGACTTCTAATATCATTTGCTGTAAACCATAATATCATTCTATATCAAATGGATGTCAAAAGTGCATTTTTAAATGGTTATATTGATGAAGAAGTGTATGTACACCAACCCCCTGGCTTTGAAAATACAAAATTTCCAGAACATGTTTTCAAACTCAAAAAATCTTTGAAACAAGCTCCCAGAGCTTGGTATGAAAGACTAAGTACTTTTCTTCTGGAAAATAATTTCATCAGAGGGAAAGTGGATACAACTCTCTTCAGTAAAAACATTAAAAATGATCTTCTGATATGTCAAATTTATGTAGATGATATAATTTTTGGTTCTACTAAAAGTGTCTTGGGAAAGGAATTTGCTAAGTCTATGCAGGCAGAATTTGAAATGAGCATGATGGGAGAACTAAAGTTCTTTCTGGGAATTCAGATAAATCAAACATCAGAAGGAACGTATATCCATCAAAGCAAATATGTAAAAGAACTTCTGAAGAAATTTGATCTATCAGAAAGCATAATATCTAAAACTCCTATGAATCCTACATGTATTCTGGAGAAAGAAGAGGTAAGTAAGAAAGTAGATCAGAAGCTCTACAGAGGTATGATTGGATCTCTTCTCTATCTAACTGCCTCTAGACCAGATATTCTATACAGTGTATGTTTATGTGCTAGATTCCAATCAGATCCTAGAGAAACTCACTTAACAGCAGTTAAGAGAATCTTTAGATATCTGAAAGGTACTACTAATCTTGGTCTGTATTATAGAAGATCAGAAGAGTATAAACTTGTAGGATATTGTGATGCTGATTTTGCTGGAGACAGAACAGAAAGAAAAAGTACTTCTGGAAGTTGTCAATTTTTGGGAGACAATCTAATCTCTTGGTCTAGCAAAAGACAGTCAACCATAGCATTATCAACTGCAGAAGCTGAATACATTGCAGCAGCTGGATGCAGTACTCAGATGCTCTGGATGAAAAATCAGCTTGAGGATTTCAATATTTATGAGAGTAACATTCCTATCCTCTGTGACAATACCTCTGCTATTTGTTTATCTAAAAATCCAATTTTACATTCTAGAGCTAAACACATAGAAGTTAAACATCACTTCATTAGAGACTATACTCAGAAGGGAATCTTAATGTTAAAATTCATAGATACAAATCACCAATGGGCTGATATCTTTACAAAACCCCTTCCTGAGGATAGATTTAATTTCATACTAACTAACCTTAGCATGAAGTTATGTCCAGAATGAAAATGCCTTAATTATATGTCTTTACCTTTTAGAAGTTCTGAAAGTTATCCTCTATATTATTTCCTCAGAAGATACTATGTTCTAATTGCTTCATTCTGAGAACTTCTGTTCAAAGGAATAACATGCAGATCTTCAAATCAACAAATGTCAACAAGGCTATAAGGAATCCCATGAGAATCAAAACAAGTGTCCAAAATTCTGAGAAGTGACAAAACATGCATTGGACAACTGTCCCCTACAGAAGGACATCTGTTGATCTTCTGGGAAACTGATACGGCTAAATTGACACCAAAAAGGCAAAAATCTCTTGGGTAACTGTTCCAGAATCTTTTACGCCTTACCCTATGTCTGCTGCATTTATTGCATACAATCATTATGTTTTTAAATGCATTATTTTCTCGTCTAATTAATTTTTTCCCACTAATTTCTCGTCTAATTAAATGCATTATTTTCCTATATAAGTAAACTTTTCACTTTCACTTTCACTTTTTACTCTTAGTGCATTTTTACTGAAAATCTTTTCACGCTCTCTCTTCATTCTCTCTAAAACTTTCTAAAACCCTAAACCTTAAAAACCTCATCTTAGTAACAAATGGCTTCCTCTTCTCAACAAAGAAAAGACTTCTCTGATGTGTTCTATGTTGAACCTACGAAGACTCTCACTACTCCTGCTGAAAAACTGGAAGTCCTTTGTGAACTATTTGTGGATTTCGACAGTCTTAAGGTTAACGGTTTTGATCTCTTCCCGGACGTTCAAGCTCAGGGCTGGGAGAATTACTTTAATCGCTTAATGGGACCAGTCTTCCCAAAACTGGTAAAGGAATTCTGGGCTTATGCAACAGCCTCCAACTCACATGTTACATCGTACGTGCTGGGTAAAAGGATAATTATTTCTGAAGATCACATTGCCAAACTCATAGAAGCTGATGGAAATGGTATTAAGTGCAGTGACATGGATAGGATGTCTGATACAACAGTGATAGCCAAGGAGATCTTCACCTCTGGTCAACCCTCAAATAAGATAAAGGACTTGAAGACCCCTCTCATAATTTGGGCCAAGATCATTCTTGGGACAATTTGTCATAGGAAGCCTACCAACTCTCCAGACTACATCAATTTGGATCAACAATTTCTACTTTACTTCATTGCCAAACAGAAAAAGATCAACCTTGCACACACTTTATTCCAACATCTGAAAACTAGTGTGAAGGAGACTAGAGATGGGGAGAGAACCAAAAGGGATTGGATTCCTCTAGGACGTGTTATTTCTGACATCCTCTGTCAAAACAAGCTGGTAGACTTTCTAGCAGAATTAAAGCAAACTCAACTTCTTGAAACAGATGTTGGAAAACCTCTGAATGCGAAGAATTTGAAGAAGATGAAGTTTATTACTTCTATTCAGCAAGAACCTATCCTTCCTTCTAGAGAAGTGATCACCACCAGGAGGATTCCATTGGAGAACTTCCCTCTTTTCTCTTCTGACACACCTCCAGACGTTGTGGTAAATTACCTGGATATTTGCAAGCAACATGGTGTGGACCCCCAGTTCAAGCCAACTGAACTCAAACAGAAAACTCCAGATGCTGCCTCTGCAAGATTCAAGAAGAGAAAGGCTGCTGAAGGAATATCTCAGAAGATTCCAAAATCATCCAGAAGATCAGGTAAAACTTCTGCCTCTAACTCTGAATTCATTTCTGTAGTAGAAGCAGTTAATGTAGAAGTGTCTGAAAAACCTTCTAGCCCATTACCTTCTGTTGACATTCCTTCTGCACCAATCCCTTCTCCTGAACCACCTCAATCTTATAATCCTATTCCAACTGAAATACCTGCATCTGTTGCTGTCGCATCCATCCTTTCATCACTTTATCCACCAGAAGCTGAACCCAATCAACCACAAACAATTTCTGATTTTGACATACCAATAGATACTACTCCTCTGTCTGACATTGATCGTTCTCCTATAACTGAAACACAAACTGCCCTGCAACATGCCCTCTCTGATATTGACAATTTTCAATCCTCAGAATCTGTCCAAATTCCATCTTCTGATAATGCTCCTAGACTATCCCCTATAAGAGAAAGTTCAATATCCTCATATGAATCTACACCTCCAAACTCACCTGCCTTTATAAACATCCCTGACACTCCTCCAAAAGAAACTGAACATGATAATCCACTTAGAACATCTGTTAATTTTGAAGCTCTACAAAAATTGGCCTCAGTCTCTAACAAAACAGCCATACCTTTACCTAAACCAAAACCCTCTAGAACAGACATTTCTTCTTTATTACTTGCTTTTGAAACAGTCTTGAAATTGAAGTTAGAGGATCTGAAGTCTGCGTGCTCAGAGCTTACAGATCCAGCTGCTTCTGACTTTCTGTGGGCTACCTTCAGAAAGTGGTTTAATACTGAGTCAAAAAGACTCAAGGACATCTGCTATGATATTGCTCACCAGAACTTCTGTGAGTATCTTCAAGCAGTTGTTTCTAATGTTGAACAGTCTAAACCCCTTCTGCTGGACAATAAGCCTTGGACAGAGTCATAAACTCTGGAAGAACACTCTGAACTTCAAATGGTTTCAGTACCTTTTGAAGAAGATCATGTTGATGAACCTGATAATCAAGCTGCCCCAGAAGTTGAAGAACCTCTGACAACAAATTTTTTTCTGCAAACATTGGAAGAGCTGAAGAAGGAGAATCAGATGGTGAAGCAACGTCTAGATAAGCAAGATGAAACCACTGCTGAATTGAAGACTTTGCTTGGCAAGCAAGTGGAATCATCATCTGAGATTAAATCTTTGCTGGAGGCCTTAGTTACTAAGATGAACTCCTAATTTTATGCTTATCTTCTGCTTTAGTTGTTTCTGTTTTATCTTCTGCTTCTTCATAACTTTTTAAAGTTCTACTGGATTTGTCTTTACAAGTTTTTATATAATTAATGGTAACATTCTGCTTCAAAATTTTTTTTTTGCATTGTCTCTTTTTGATTATGACAAAAAGGGGGAGAAACGTAGAAGATTCTGATCCATAGCAGTTTACCATAATTTGCCTCTTACAGATAATATTCTAATAAAACTAATTGAGTTGTGATCATAGAAAAGAAACAGGTCAAGTAATCAACTCAGGGGGAGCTAAGGATCATGGAACATCTGAAGAAATCTTTATAAGAAATATGTGATTAAATCAAAGGGAGTTCCTTTAATATTATTAAACTCTATTCTCATTATCTAAATGTTTTTGTCATCATCAAAAAGGGGGAGATTGTTAGAACAATTATGGTTCTGAACCTCCAAGTGTTTTGATGATAACAAAGATTGTTATAGAATAGAAGTTCTAATATATATCCTTATTCTTGTGTAGAAGATCAATTCAATTAAGGGAGACGTACTTGAATAGATGATTCATTGAGCCACATATAGAAGATACTCTTAATGAAGAATCCATCATTTAATGACATATTTATTGGCTGCGCATCTAACATTTATTATCTCTGATTTCCGCTTAGAAGATGTTGATATTCATAATTAAGACATTAATTAAAGAATA
Organism: Lathyrus aphaca; assembly: GCA_963966055.1. Taxonomy (NCBI): domain Eukaryota; kingdom Viridiplantae; phylum Streptophyta; class Magnoliopsida; order Fabales; family Fabaceae; genus Lathyrus; species Lathyrus aphaca. Next base: position 731,502,893 of record OZ014519.1, on the reverse strand, counting down.
TTTTGATTAATGGTCAAGACAAGTATCTCTACTTATGGAAGGAAGTTATGGTATTAATTATTTATCCTAAACTAGCTCAAGATGTCTCCAACGGCTACTTTCACTCAAGAACTATATAAAGGATTTCATTTGAAGAATTGACAACACTCACGCAAAAAGACTGAATCAACTTGTGCTAATATATTGTAACTTTCACCTAGTGATCCTTGCTTAACAAGAAGCAATTTTTTGTTACTTCTTTATTATCATTGTAATAGTTATTTTACTTCCTTGAGTGACTAAGTTTAGTCAGAAGACTCAAGAGGACATTGACTCTAGGTCAGTGTGTGTATTCAATAATTGAATAGTGGATTAAGACCTTAGTAGAGGCGAAATCACCTTGGCGGGTGGACTGGACGTAGTTTGAGTTCAAAAGAACCAGGATAAATTAACGTGTCTTTAGAAGTTATTTTTAGTTGTTAAAGAAAACCCAATTCCAACCCCCCTTCCTTGTGTTTTGCGCACCTTCAATTACCTTGGATGTTATAAGGGACATGTGAAGGGACATCTGTGTTTAGGAAACTGTAAGGTGTCTTAGCAATACAAAGGGACTTATCATCTTTCATTCGAAGGGACAAGATCATTTACCGTAGGCAACATCGAAGGGACTTGATCTTATAATCTTAAAAGGGACTTGATGATATTTTATGAAAAGGGACTTTGCTTTAAGACACCTTACTTGACCTTATAATTAGGCAACATGAGGAATACCCTTAGAAAGTGTAGGATGGCGATCAAAGATCGACTTACGTGTGTGAGTGTTCATATTCATATATTTATCTTATTAAGTAAGTCATTCTAAATTAATTTTAAATCACCAACAGGTTATCACTCCCTATAGTTACTAACCATGGCAAAAACATTTATAAATAATAACATAAAAACAATAATAAACCTACAACTATTACAAGGCTTTCGCAATTACATTATAATATGAATAATAAATATATAGAGAAATCATAATTAAAATGATTAGTAATAAAATAATTATAAGAGGAAGAGGTTAGCACAAATATACAAAAAATATATACAAGTTAAGAGAATATTTTTAAATTAAATAAGCAATTTTAAAGAATTTTTTTAAAAGAAAATAATATAATGAGAATAATAATAATAAACCATAGAATAAATATTTACAAAACATGATTAATTATTTAACTATATATTAGAAAAATTAATTAAATTCAATTTTTAAAGTTAAACAAAAATTAGGGTTAGAAATAGGGTTAATTTTACAATTAAGAAAAATCAGGATTAGGGTTTTGATTATTTAATATAAACTTAATTAAATTATTTATATAAAAAATATTCAATAATAATATAAACAAATTTTAAATTAAATATAAACCAAATTAAATTTTAGAAAATAAATTAGAAATATTTTATAAAATATGAAGTTATATATATATATATATATATATATATATATATATATATATATATATATATATATATATATATATATATATATATATATATATATATATATATATATATATATATTTACATATTATTATTTAAATATAATTTTCTTATAAGAAATATAATTTATATTAATTATAAAACAAAACAATAAAGAAAATAATGAGAAAATGAATAAAAAAAACTTACATGGGGCAGGGATCGAACCCACGCCCTAGGTCCTGCCTCCCTTGGACTCACAATGCTACCACCAGGCCAAATGCGCGCATGTGATAGGGTATGGACTCCAATTGTTTTATTACTAACCTGCAAAAACACCAAAAAGTAAAACAAAACAAAATGGCCTGGGGGAGGTTTGAACCCAGGACCATTCGTTTACAAACAAACACACAAACCAGCTGAACCAAACGCATTAGTTGATAATGAAATAACAAATACATATTATAAAAATAATCCAAATTTTGAATTCATATTTTCGCGCCAAGGACTTCATCTTCCTCCTCTGACCCTGCGCATTTACCTGCGAAAATTGCTAAGAATTTTCCTGCGAATTTAGTTTCGCAGGCTTTCCTAGGGTTCTTCAATCATCAATGAACCTGTAAAAATTTTCAAAATTGAATACACCAACAGAATCACCATAACATTTACAGTTCAACCATGTCATTAGAATTTATTTATATTTTCTAAATCGTTAAACCTAATATGGTGTTTGAAACCCTAATAATGGCGTTTGGAGATTAAGGTCACGATTCTTCAAATTGAGAGTCCAGAAACATTCCTAGCACCATCACAAACATCAAGCAGTCATCAAATATTATTTAAAACAAGCAAATATATGAAATCGAAAAATTCAAATTCAAGAACAAAGCATGATTCGGTTGGACGATTATGTGATGTTTTAGATGCTTATGATGATTGATTTGTGTTCAGTGATGCTCAAGCAAGCTAATGCCACCTTCAGAAAGCTTTGAAAACGCCTCTAAGTTGCAACCCGAATTGGAGTTTTTTCTTGAAAAGTTTGAAGTTTGTTCTTATGCTTGGAGGCTGTAAATTCGTCCTCTTCTTGTTGGGATGTATTCAGGTATATGTAGAGATGAAAATTAGGGAAAAAAGTTATGGATTTATGGGCTTTTTAATGATTGCTTGATCATGAAGTTTCTATCTTTCAAATATTGAAAAAGATCACATCTAACCTTGCCAAATCAAGCTAGCACGAATTTGGATCAGATCAATCATCTATAATTGATGTTTATGACCTTCTAGAATCATAATTTCATCCAAATATATGATTTTCATATTTTATTTTAATTTAATTTGTATTTTAATGAATAAAATTCAAATAAATACTAAATAAAATATAAAAAATCATAAAATGCATGGGCTGGATCGTGCTTGATGATATTATGAATATTGGATGGCAATTTGGTGGGCTCATTTAGCAAAAACTGGTTTTAAGGCCTCATTTGCTTCATAAACTTCCCAAAAATTTCCCAACTTTGCAAGGGCACAAATCCTTCAATTTTAATGCTATGAAGGTGTTCTTGGAAATTTTAGAAAGCTTAGAGAGTCCTATAACCAAAATCTTTGGTCTCATGTCCATATATTTTACCATTCTCATGTTATGCTCTTTGGAAGTTGTTGACTTTTTGTTGACTTTTAAAAGGACCTATAATGTCTTAGCTCATACCTTCCAAATGAAGCATTTTTGGGCTTGGCTTGTGAGACACAAAGTTGTATAGAATTCAATTTCCTTCAAAATAAGCTTTGGATGGAAAAAATTTGATGAAGCATGTGAAAGTTATGGCTGGTCAAAGTTCAGTTGACTTTTCCTATGAAAACCCTAATTTAGAAACTCCTAATTCTTGATGATCTGAAATCTTCTTGATGAATCATGATCAAACCTTGATCAAATGATGAATTTTACTTCATATACTTGATGTTGGCAAAAAATCATGAAGTTTGACTTTGGTTTGACCACAGTTGACCTCAGTTTGACTTTTTAACTACTTTGACTGATTTTAGCCTATCTGATCATCTGACTGAGCAAACCTTTGGGAAAAGTCTTGAAACTTGACATGGGGATTATTAAACACATATAGGATGCTATGAATCTCACTTGAAGTCTTGGAATTCCATTTAGCCTGATGAAAGTCAAAACCCTAGTTTAGGATGCCTTGCTTAGGAGGATGCATTGTCTGAGGGAATTGTCAAACTTTCTGACTAATTGTGAACCTTGTGAACCTCATGAGATGTCTTGTGAACCTTGTGAACCTCTTAGTACACAATGTCTTGTCTTGGGGAGGGAAAATTTTGGGGTGCAACACTCTGGACTCTTGATAGAGTGTACTTCATGTGTGATTTTTGTTCTGATTTTTAGAAACTTGTTCATTTGGTTTTGGTCCTTGACTTGTGATTGAATTTTCTTAACCCTAATTGATGCTTGAGCCCTCATTTGACTTGTATAGCTTCTGAATTTCCTCTTCTCCTTTTGGCATGTTGTTATATCATGATTGAAGGTCTCTTGTCCAAAGTTGTGGAATTTTTGGTTGCATTCTTGATTTGATTTGAATTTTGGTTCTTAACTTGTCCCATTTTGCTTATTTTTGATCATAAGTCCTCTCCTTAGCTTAGAAGGGCACTTGTGCCAACTTCTTCATCATGTTTAGGGTCTCTTTAGGGCATTGACACCTTTGCGATCTTGGGTTGGGGTTTGTGTCTTGGAAATCTTGTAATTGGTTTACCTTTGAAGTTCTTTCTTTCTTTTGTACATCCATCTCACCTTATTTGCTTTTATCTTCTCATAATGTGATTGCTTGATCATATGCTTCTCTTTCCTTCATCTCTCTTGCTTCTAAAGCACTTCTTTGACTTGATTAAGGTTCTGGTCTTGTGCCTTGAGAATGTTGTTTTGATTATTTTGCTTTGCATCTTATCAAGTTTACTTTGCTTTGCCATGTGATTCATGTTGCCTCATATTGACTTGTGTGATCCTTTTCTCATTCTTGTGACTTGCATTTGCATTGAGCCTTTATGTGTATTACTTCACTTCTGTTTGTATGATGTTGGTATGACATTATGTTCATTTTGTTTTGCTTGTATGCTTATGATGCTAATCTTTTCAGGGGCTTTGGTAAGTGAGAGGTGTGGATGTGATTCCCACATCTCCAAATCTTATGCCTTATTTTCTTATCCTTACTTGTTCTAACCTTTGATTGTTGGGCTTAGGCCTTACTTCCCTCCTCTCCTATTCTTCTTTCTTCTTCTCTTCTTCTTTCCTTCTTCTTTAGGATAGTAAACCTCACTAACCTAGGATTTCCCATGCATGATAACACTTAGGATTCATTAGTCCCCCATTAGACTTTTGCCTTTGTGATCCTTTTGGTTTCTTTTCTCTTCTCATCTCAAAACTCTAAAGAAAACACTTAATAAAGTTTTAAGTGATACCTTGAGCAATAGCCTTATCCCATGAGACACTTGTAGTCTTCCCATAAAAAAACACTTCTTCATTGTAAATACTATCGCTCCCACCAAATGACACATGGTCAGAAGGGGTACAGACGCGAACGGTCGGCGAAAGGAGAGAGAACACACAAGGGTGAACTCAGAAGACAAGAGTCGCCAGCTAGGCATTTTTATCCCGGAGGAAAGGTAATGCTGCATAAACCTAGGAAGATATGGATAAGACGGTTGCGAACCAGAGAGACTGAGAAAGGGGGTTGGTTACAACCTGGGAAGGTATTAGCACCCAGATTATCCGTCGTACTCGACGGGATCCACGCTTGAAAAATTTGTGTTTTAAAGGGGTAGTGTCGGTGCAATTTGTGTATCAAAGCTGGAAAGGATGCAAGTGTCAGTGTAAAAGAAATGTGAAGTGTATAAGAGAAGTGTCAGTGTGAGAACAAGAGTGAAATGCTCAAGATCATGAGGCTTAAAGAATAAAGCTGAAGGAGGGGGAATATACAGAGACTTTTGTTCGATAACAATTAAGTTATGCCTACGTATCCTCTCGTGCAATGAGGAAGTCAGAACACCGTAGTTCGACTCAAAGAGACTGAAAGGTAAATTGACCTGCAAACTGCTTACTTGTCTATGCTCAAGTGTATGACCTGTCTGGCTCAGGTGCAAACTATCTTGCATTAGACGGAAGAAGCAAGTTCTCGTTTGTGAGTGAATATGATGAGAAAAGAATCCTGGAGGAGACGATTATTGTTTGTTTTTGTGTTTTCAGGCTTTTATTGCTTTTTGGAGTTTGTCATAGGAAAATGAGCTTAAGCCTAAACCAAAGGTTAGTAAACTCATCACATCCTTCCTCTGATTAGGGGTAATGAGAATACCTTAAATGTGAAGTAAGCACCTCACACTTAATCACCATGATGTAGGATTAAGATCATTAACCTACTTGTATTTATTTAGATGTTTTTGTTGTTTTTGTTTAGTGTCAAGTAATGAGTTTAAGCCATAATCAAGGATTTAATGAACTCATTACACCATCCTAATAGAAGGATGATAGATGAGAACATTTAAGCTGAGGAAGGCTCCTCAACTCAATCCATGATTAGGGATTAACCTCATAACAAAACAAAGCCTTTATTAAAGTGGATTTTAGTTAATGGTAGGGTTATGAAGTGATTTTTATGATTTGTAAGACAACTTGAGGGGGACTTGTCCATTAACACTAGGGTTAGTCCTTCTTAACCAATTAAGGAAGAATTAGAACCCTAATACAAGGCCCAAGTTACAAGCTTGATGTCTTAGTGATTATTAGGTGGATTTATTAAAGGGTTTAAACACATTAAGGGTTTAACACTTAGGATTAAAGTTATACACTCCATCCTAATAGAAGGATACAGGCACAAGCTTAATCACAAAGTCTTAAAACCTTAAGGGTTTAGTCCTTGATTATGAGGTGGGGAGAGAAGACTCCAAGATGACACAAAGGTAAAAATAAATGGGGAACTAATAAAACCCTAATTGTGATCATGCTTGGGTATCCTAGGGTTAATGAGGCTTGCAAAAGATCTTTAGATGAACCAACATGAAGGGAGCAGATGAAAGGAGCAAGAAGCAGAGAGAAGCAAGACAACTTGCTTCACTTAAGAAGACAAGTTGCTTGAAGAAAGAAAGTGGGAAAGAGCATGAATGAGCAAGCTCACTCAAATACACAAGATAAAATGCAGCAATGATGCATAAAAGGGATGAGAAGAGATTGTGAGAAGTGAAGGCAAATTCACTTCTCAAACAACTTACCACCTGAAAAGTTAGCAAAAGAAATGAAATACAATGCAAATGAGATGAAATGTCATGATGCAAGCCAAAGTCAGAAGCATAAACATGATGTTAATGATGCTAAGAGGGGATATAAACACAAGGCAAGACATGAGAATGATCATACAAGGATATGGATGCAGATGAAACATGCTTGAACCATGGAAGTTCAAGAAAGTTTATGAAAAGCAGTGGACATATAACATGGAAAATGAAAGATGCAATGGTCAAACATGACTCTAACATGTCCTAAGATGTATAATGAATCATGTGGATGCACAAAATGCCATGGCAAGTCATTGGATGCAAGCAAATGAAAAATGGATGCAAAGGAAGGCACAAATTAGGGTTTATGATCAACTCACAAAGAAAAATTCAAAATCAGAAACAAATGACATGATAAAAAATTGAAAATGGGATCAAGGATACCCTAAACCTATACAAGTTCACTGCCCAAAGGAGGGGACCTAACTCTAAACCTAGTGCAAGTTATGAATTTCACAAGTCAATTAGGGTTTTAAGGTTCCTCATCATGAAAAATGCAAAACAAATTGAAAATGAAAGATCAATTCAAACCAAATTTATCCTATAAACTACATGCTATGAAGGATGCAATGCAAGAAGAATCATCATCAAACTCTCATAGGTTAGGCAGAATGGATTTTTCAAAGTTTGAACAAAAATATTGCCTCAAAATGAATTTAATTCCAATGAAAATGATCAAAATGTATCAAGGACCAAAAAGAAATTTGCTTTGAGAGTTGGATAATGTTTCTAAATGTTTTTAAATGCAATGTGAATTTTTTTGGTGATTTTTAAATGTCTAAATGCATTTTTAATTAATTAATTTCCATTAACTAATTAAAAATAAACATTTAAATGATTTAAAAATGATTTTTAATGAAAAAAATAAAAATAAAAATATTTTTGGGTTCTGAAAATTAATGAAATGTTTGACAAAAATTTTCAGAATTTTTAAATGTACTTTGCTATTTTAAATAATTCGTAAAAGATAAATCAAATAAAATAAAAATAAAAATGAATTAATGAGAAGTATGCAGATCCAGAGGCTGAGGTTCAAACAAAATTAGAGGGAATTGACCCGCGCCATATCCAATGGCTGACATTCAAACTGACTGAATTTATTTAAACTTAATTAATTAATCTAACTAATTAGGATTAGGGTTTTAATGAATGATCTGGGCCCTTCAAACGCGCGGGAGTCAATGCCAGTCAAACCAATCCACAATCCAAATTCAAACTTAACCCTAAACGTGATTAATACACTAATGACTCTCAGGTGGCCGGAAATGACCTCCGGTCATCTTCTCCGGCCACAAACCTCCCTGAAAATTGCTATCTTCTTCCCTAGGTCACTAAAATCCAATCTCTCTGCCCATAAATGATCCCCATACATCATACATCAAGAATCAGCAAACAAACAACATTTAAAACACATCAATAAGGAGAATCGAATCAAAACAGTTTTAGGTCAAAAAAGTTTCAGAACACGAATACATACTCATTTCTCCACCATTTTCAAAACAAAACATATCAACATGATCAGTGAAGCATAGAGAATCATTTAGGAACTTAAAAACATGTTTCTGGAAAAAATGTTCTTGAGCTCACCTGAACTGGAGCTTTGATCTTTGGAACTTTCTGGCTGCCTCTTTGATCCAAAACGCCTCTAATGAACCTCCTGAGAAGCTTGCAATGCTTGGTTGGAGTTTCTTTTGGCTGATTTGAGAGATTGATAGAGTTCTGCTCAAGAGGGGTGAGAAATCGTATTTCTGCCTGGGGTGGTTTCAGGGACAAATGAGGATTGGGAAATGATCAGAGGAACATGTTGAGTGATTCTATGGAGTTTGTTTTGATGTTTTTTGCTTGTGGGATGAGTTTCGAAACAAAATGCATAAGAGGTGAGTTTTTGGAACTATGGCTTGTGAGATGTTTTTGGCTGTGTTGTGTTATGTGTTGGGTTGCTTTTGGTACACATATCAATCCTTGATAGGTCAGAGAGTTGTTGTGGAGCAGTGTGATTGGTATGGAGCAAAATGCATAAAGTCAACTTTTTGTGTAAGAGAGGTATGGGCTATGGCAGTCAAGGTACAAGGCATGGCTTGGCTGCAGCTTGAATCAGGGAGAACCATGGAAATGGATTAGAGGCAATGCAGCAAGTGGATTAGGGTTTGTGAGAGTTTTTGCAATTTCACAATGTCTTGGCCCCTTTGAAGTTTCTTAATGCACAAGTCATGAAATTGGACAATTCTTTGGTGCATTCTGACTTTTAGGTCATGGTTCATGTTTGTGAAAAGGTTAGAAGTCACATTGAAGTCATATTTTGCCTTGGCAAGAGGTTTTGCAACTTTGCCTCTTTGGTACAAAACTTGAAATTATGTGATTTTGTCCAACTTTGACAAGCCATAACTTTTGATCCATGATGAATTAGAATGAGTTCTTGTACTTTTTGAAAAGGGAATGATCCATTCTACAACTTTCATGACCAAAGTTTTCTCATTTGAAGCATTTTTGAATCAAAAAGAGAAGGTTGAAAAACTTTCCAAAAATGGCAAGTTTTCATTACAAGTCACTTTCCCAAAAAGGCAACTTTGCAAATGGCTTGAAATTCTTCAATTTTGTGAACTTCTAACATCTTCTATGATCAAATAAAGACCATACACATTCAAAATGATGAAGAACATCCCTTGGTTGGGTCATTGGGGGCCTCAGATGCCCTGATTTTGCACTGACTTACTCAAGAAGTCAACTCTTGATTAGATGTCTTCCCCATGGAATTTCTTCATGAAAATTGATATGCATGATCCTTATAACATATAGAGACCAATAGAAACAAGAATGACCAAACAAATTTGGAGTTATGGCCTCTGAAACCAAAACCCTAATTCTAGGTCATCTGTGCAGTTAAACCTGGCTCTGCTTCCATGCCTTTCTCAGTTCTTGTGATTCTTTGACTTCCTTGACTTTGTGAGGATATAATATGATGCTTGAACATACATGGACCCCTTTGAAGTGATGTAAGACCTTTTAAGTGGCTCAAATGGCTCAGGGATGGCTCAGATCACAAACCCTAGATGCAGATGACTTAGAAGCAATGCAGTGAATCAAAAATGTGATATGAGATGTTATGATTGAATTTATGCATATGAAAAGATCACAAGCCATGGTGAAATGGGTGAGGGCAAATTTGGGGTGTTTACAAATACCAAAAACACTTAATAAGTTAATGAGTTAGTGAGCTTAAGCCCTAATCTCAGGATTCAAGTTTTGGGGATCTTCTTCTTACTTGAGTGTGCTTGTTCTGTTATTCCATCTTGGAATGTAGTGACAAGTGCACATTCCATGGAAAAGATCTTGAGTTCACTTTCTTGTGACACACTCCTAAAAGCTTCTAAAAAACACAAACAAGCAATAAGCGTCTTTCCTTCGGGAATTCTTTTCTCATCTCCTTCGCTCCGTACGCGAACTTGCTCCTACTTGTCATTTTGCAAGACGGTTACGCACTCGTCGTCCGAGCCTGCAACACCTGAGCATTGACATAGGCAGTTCAAGCCTTAATTCACAAGCAATTTCTTTTCTACCCCTAGTTAGGGGAACTACGGCGTCTCTGAACCTCATTTTTCCGATGAGGTACGTAGGCAGCGGGGTAGGGCCCGTTCGAGCACAATCTTTATTTCCCCTACATTTTTCCTTTCTTTTTCAGTTCCATTTTCATTTCTTTTATCCATTTCCAGTTTCTTTTCTTTAGCAGCAGCTTTCATTTATTCACCCTTTGAAACAAATTTCTTTGCAAGCGTGGATCCCGTCGAGTACGGCGAACGATCTGGGTGCTAATACCTTCCCAGGTCGTAACCGACTCCCGAACTCAGTCTCTTTGGTTCGCAGGGCCCGTGTCCTTCCTTTTCTTTTCTTCTGGTTTGTGCAGCATTACCATTCCCATTCCTTCGGGATAAAAATGCCTGGCTGGCGACTCTATTCTTTTCCGCGCCACTTTCGCGTTTGTACCAGGATGGAAATTCGGGGAGCGACATCTCCCAAAGTCTTTCTTCCCTTTCATCAGTCTAACCTCCCAAGCTTGGGATATCAATATGCTCTTCTTGAGATTTCCTTCTGCTGGAAAGTATAAATACTCGTTTGTATCTTCAATTAAAGGTACATCTCTTAAAGGATATCCAAATTATTTCCTGGATAAGATAGGATTGTAGCTGATCCCACATTTCCTCCCTATCAAGGGCACATTTGGAAAGCTACCACAACTGACTAACATTTCTTTGCCCACAAGATCTCTGTTGCATCCCCAAGCAATGTCAGCTGAGGTTAAGCCCATTAATCTTTTGGACCACTTCCAAGACTGTTTCAAGTCCTGAAAAGGTCCTGATTTAGGGAGTTACCTTACAAACCATTCAGCAAATAGAGGAGCACAACAATTTACATGTCCCTTCCTCTTGTCATTCCTGTAGTGAACTCCATAGTAGAAGTCAGCTAGCAATGTAGGTACAAGATTTCTTTTGACAAATATGGTAATGGCCTCCATACTAATTAACCCTTTCTCTCCTGGAAATAAACTGATTCCATACACTATCATGGCTAATAATGCTTTGAAGTCTGCCAATTTATTTCCCAATGCCATGATATGTGCCTCTGTGATAAGAAAATCCAAAGGGATCCCCTTACTTTGGCCAACTTCTAATCCCATCTTGAGTCTGAGCATACTCAAATGACAGGCAGCAGTGATATCCTCATGAGGAGGGGTCCTCTCTGAAGCATAGTAAGGTATACCTTCTTTAATAGGAATATTCATCATACTAGAAATCTCCTCTAATGTAGGTGCCAAGATATAATTAGGGAAAACAAAAACCCTCAGTTGTGGATCATAGAACTGCAATAAAGAATGCAAGTTATCCCTCTGGTCAACTGTGGGCTTGCTCACATAATCCAGGATCTTGCCAAACTCTTTCCTGAAATCATCAAGGACTTTGTCACCCATCAAGCTAATCAATCCCTGAATACTCTCTGTCTCCGGTTGTGGGAAAGTATAGTGGACATTTCTTTTCCTTGGAATCTCCATGTTGAAGCAGCAAATATGACCAGAAATAGGAGGTAATGAACCCTGAGAATAAAAGGAACACAAATGATTAATGATGTTACGATGTTATGCAAGGCAAGGCATGTGATCAGTGATGTGTATGTGTAATGAATCAATTGATCAAGTTTCTGTGCAAGGCCACAACATCACCACAAGTATCTCTGATCAGGAGTTCATGACTTCAGAATCCATAATTAACAGAACAAGATCATATCACTGAAGTGTGATGGGATAATGGGTATGTTGAAACTTAGGGCTCCTGCAATCCTGTAAACCCCTCCCAATCTCACAGGTGTGCTACTCAGGTCAACATCACGGACTCTCAAAGCCGAATAGCAATAATACGTTCACCATTTCCGAGAAATGGCTCATGACCAAATCAGGGAATCGGTTTGGCATTATATACTACTCAGGGAGGTCTCGGGTGAGTCCAAGGAAACAAGCATCCCTCATAAGTCCCCAGCTTCAAGCACTGAATCGAGAAACAATAACATATTCATCCTGAAGGGTACAAAACTATCATCATACGATCAGTTTTCCTTAACTGGATTCCTATGAGAGAACTAGACCATCATATGCGAGCCCCCAGTGGGCCCTCGGATGCGAGTGGGTTTGCCAACAAATGTGGTCTGCCACTGTCATCACTGGAGAGGGATGTTTCCACAAAGATTCTCAATGATCGGTCCCCTGACTGCACAAAACTATCAAGGTTGTGTATTGCCCCAGAAAAATTCCGGCATCAATACATTTCCGAGAAGGTCACAAGTCAAGGTGTGGAACTCACTACTACCAACATAGCAAGATGCCATGAAGCCAAAGTGGAACCACTCTAAGTTCTAGGGTGCACTCGAGCCCCGGTTACGAGCTTATCTCACAATAACCCCATCCCACAGAAAAAATGAAAGCCAAACAGTCCAGCATATGATGCATGTGAAAATAATTACTGAAAGCAGTAAATAAAGCTGTAAAATAAACTGTAAACGAAAACAGTAAATAAGCACAACAGCACACACATATAAACACCCAAAGAAAGAAAAAAACAAACAAGCGCTAGGATTGATTCTACAAGGGAAACCAGAGATTCTGGGTTCGATCCCCAGCAGAGTCGCAAGCTGTCGCTCCCAGGATTTTCATCCTAGTATAAACGCGAAAGTGGCGCGGAAAAGGTAGAGACGCCAGCCAGGCATTTTTATCCCGAAGGAATGGGAAAAGTAATGCTGCACAAACCTGAGGAAGAAGGAAATGACAAGGTCATGCGAACCAAAGATCTGGGTTCGGGAGTCGGTTACGACCTAGGAAGGTATTAGCACCCCAAATCGTCCGCCGTACCCGACGGGATCCACGCTTGTTTGTTTGTTTGTTTCAAAGGGTGAGGAAATAACTGCTGCTGAACAAATGAACTACTAACTGGAATGGGAATGGAAATGAGAAAGGAATAAGAAAAGAGAATGGAAAGGAATAGGGAAAATGTAGGGAAAATAAAGGATGTGCTCGAACGGGACCTACCCCGTTGCCTACGTACCTCATCGGAAAAATGAGGATCAGAGTCGGCGTAGTTCGCCTAACCAGGCGGGAACTATTTGTTTGTGTTTTTTATGGCTTGAACTGTGTATGTATATGCTCAGGTGTTGCAGGCCTGTCTAGTACGAGTGCATTTACCGTCTTGCATGCGAGACAAGTCGTTGCAAGTTCGCGTTCAGAATGAATGAGATAAGAAAGAGAAGTTCCCGCAGAATAGTCGCTTATTGTTTGTTTTTGCCTTTTAAGAGTTTTGTATGAATTTGGCACAAGAAAGTGAATTCAAACTCTTTTCCATGGAATGTGTACTTGCTACTACATTCCAAGATGGAATAATAGAACAAGCACACCAAGCAAGGAGAATTTATCCAAGACTTGTTTCCAAGGATTAAGGTTTAAGTTCACTAGCTTGTTGAACTTTATTAAGTGTTTTTGTAGCTTTTGTGAAGAAGTGTCTTTTATGTTTTCTTTGTGAAACAACCCCTTGATGAGACTTGTACATCATGCTAGACAAACTTACACTATTCCAAGATGGAATGAATGTAAGTGCCCCATGGAATAAGGCTATATACAAGGGATCCTTTCATGCATTTATTAAGTCTTTTTTGGATTTTGTTCGAAGATGAGAAAGAAGACTCAAATCGGGAAAGGACAAAAATTAAGGGGAACTAAGACATAACCCTAAGTTATTTATTAAAATGGTGGTCCTAATGGTGAGTGAGGCTTTTCTAATCCTAAAGAGCAAAAGGAAAAGAGAGAAGAAAAAGGATGCAACTTACTTGCTAAGGAAGATAAGTTGGTCCTAACACAATGGAAATCCTACCAATCACAAATATGGAAGTAAAAGGTGAATTAAATGCATAAAGAAAATGCATAAAAAATTAAAAAGGATAAGGTGTAAGGAAACATACCTTTCCCTCCCTACAAAATAAAGATTAGTGTGCATTTTATTAAAAATAATAAAGCAAACATACACCAATTAAATCCTAATAACTCTAGGACTCAATCTAAACTCTATCTTAATTCTAGAGGAACTAAAAAATGCTAAAACAAAAATTCAACACCTACTATGGCCTCTAATACACAAACAGCTATGGAAACACAAGCAAGACACAAATAACTTTTTACAGCCAACATGCAGCATGTAAAGATAGGTGTAAAAAGTCATATACAAAATGCAAACATAACAAACCACATGTATTTTACAGCACCTATATTAACGAACAACTATGAAAACATGGGGCAGATTTTATCATTTTCATTTATGTGCACAAAGTGAATGATAAAAAACACATCAACATCAATTAACATAGATCTACATACACCACAAAATGAATTCAAACATGTGAATTTATTTACATCATTTATTTGATTAAAATGAACAATGATCTACAAGAATAATCACACTTTTCCATATTGCACAAAATAAGCATTTATCATGGCTTTGAACAAGTATCACTACAAGCATCAATTATTTCACATGTATTGCATAAAAATCAGAATTGAACTCATGTTAAGATATGATCAATTAAGCACAATAAACTTGCATGAACATGTGAAGTACTTAATCACTTTTAAGCAAAAATCAACACATGGCATTTAATCATTTAATCAATCCAACAAGCAAAGATCATGATCATGAAGCACACATCAACTTTAAGTAAACACTTAACATGTGAAACAAATGATTAAAGAGTAGAAATACACATCAAGAATCAATTATAGCACATTTACACATTTAACACAAAACATAGAAAAGTGAACGGAATCATGACGAAACGACTCGAAACCATGGAATCGACTACTGGAAATAGACCCAAAAATTCCCTAAAATCAATACCTAAACATACATGAACCTTAGAAGCACTAGGAAGCAAGAACAAGCAAGCACATAAGCTAAAAAACCAAAAACTAACAGCGTTAACCAGTTAACCAAATTGGTTAATCCGTTAAAGGGCAGAAAAATACAACATTTTGGCCAAAAACGCATGCGTTAACCGGTTAACTAAATGCGTTAACCGGTTAACGCTGAACAGAAAGTGAAAAAGTGTTTTGAAATAAGTGCTCTTGGACACAGTCTTACTTCTAAACAACCCTAACCCCCACCTAATCATGCTAACACAAATTTCTACTCAATTAGGGCTTATTGACACATGCTAGAACCTATAACAAGCTACAACCTAACTTTTAATCCATCAAAAACCACAAATCGCAAGCAAAATGTAACGAAAACATAATCAATCATAAGTAATATGAAAAACACTTAAAGAATGCCAAAATGGAAAGATGAAGAGAATAACTTAAAGGAAAAGTGATTTAGATCACCAACCTACGAAGCAGAGAAGTGCTTCGGTGGATGTTGCAAGAATCGGAGCTTGATCGAAGAGAAAACCAAGAAAACCGCGAATTTGCAAAATAAATGCGTTATTGATGCTTGAGCCTTCTTACACTTCCGATAAGTCGAAATCTTCACAAAAATCAGAAGCTTTGTCTTCTACAATCCACAATTTAATGGAGGTTGGATGCTAAGCTTTAAGATCTTCAAGTTTCAATGTGAAACTTGAAGAGCTTCTCCAAAAAAGCTTTGGTGAAAAGGGAAATGGAGGAAAAGTGAGAGAGAAAAAGTGATTCTAGAAATTGTGAGAGAGTGAAAAATTCGGAACCTTTTGCATTGAAGTGATTAATGATTATATAGGGGCTAGGCTTGGAGCTAGGTTTGGGAACGGAGTTAGGTTTAGGAATGGAGTTAGGTTTGTAGTTAGTTAGGGTTAGGGTTGGAGAAGGAATATTCCTTGGAATACTCTAGAAGGTGGTAGAACATAGTAGAAGCATCCAAAGGAAATGGAGTGGAATTGAAGTGGAAAAACAAGAGGGAAAGAATGAAAGGAAATGTGGAAGGAAAAAAGAAGGAAAAGTAGAGGGAAAGGTGAAATCAACCATTTTTCAAATGATTTTTTCCCTTAATTTTTTTATGATTCCTCCATCATTTCTTGACCAAATTTGAACCATAGGATCATTATAACCCTAATTTCATGATTTTGATCTCAAAAAGTCAGGAGTCGATCTTTTTTACCTAGCTCGGTTGCCTTTTCCCCGATTCTTCGATTTTCAGTCATCTGGCCAATTGAACCTCTTCCAAAATGATTTTGTGGACGAAATTTGAACCCTAGGGACTTGACATCATATATAAGACAGAGGAATCCACTTTGAATCAAAACTTAATGGAGAAGCCCAATAGAAGTGAAACCCTAATTTGGCATTTTTCATCAGGAGATGTTGCACTGCTTGCCTTCTCTAATTAAACCAAATCTTTCCATGGCTTGTGGCTTCAAATGAAGACTTGTAGGATGTTGTGAACCCTTTGCACAAGGTTGAGAAGCTTTGTGGCCCTTTTATTGCCTTTGTAATGCCTTCAGTAGCTCCAATCATTGATTACATATCTATGCCTCAGCCATGCTACACATGATGCAATGTTTTTGGTTATTTTATGAATCTATGTATGCAAAATGCTATGAAAATTTTTGGGGAAATAAGAGGGAAAATTTTGAGGTATTACAATAGTCTCCCCTTTGTTTTTTTTACCTTTGGGTCTCCTTGAGTCTCTTTTCTCATCTCATAATCAGAGGCTAAACACATAAAGCTTTAGGACTTTGAATTAGGGTTATACTTGCATCCTTATCTTAGGATGGAGTGTATAACTTTAATCCTTAGTGTTAAACCTTTATCAAGACATAAGCTTGTAACTTGGGCCTTACATTAGGGTTCCATCTCTTCCTTATAGTTAAGAGGGACTAACCCTAGTGTTTAATGGAAAAGTCCCCCTCAAGTTGTCTTACAAACTTAAAACATATTTCTTAATCTCATCCTTTAATTAAAATCCACTTAATAAAGGCTTGTTATATAATGAACTTAGTCCCTAACCATGGATTAAGTTGAGGAGTCTTCCTCAATTTAAATATTCTCATCTATCACCCTTCTTTTAGGATGGTGTAATGAGTTCACTAATCCCTGATTAGAGATTAAACTCATTACTTAACACTAAATAAAAACCCAAAAACATATTAATAATCACAAGTAGGTTAATGATCTTGATCCTATATCATCATGGTAATTATGTTGAGATGCTTATCTCACACTTAAGTAGGCTCATTATCCCTAATCAGGGAGGATATAATGAGTTTACAACCCTTGATTTAGGCTTAAGCTCATTATCCTATGCAAAACACCAAAAACAATAAAAAATTGAAAACACAAAAACAAACAATAAACGTCTCCTCCGAGATTCTTTTCTCATCACACTCATTCACAAACAAGAACTTCTTCTTTCGTCTAATGCAAGACAATTAGCACTCGAGCCAGACGAGTCATACACTTGAGCATAGAAAAGCTGGAAGTTCACACCAAATCATCCATTCTCTTTGAGTCGAACTATGATGTTCTGACTTCCTCATTGCACGAGAGGATACGTAGGCATAACTTGACAGTTATCGAACAAAAGTCTCTGTGTCCTCCCCCTCTTTCAGCTTTATTTTCTAAGCCTCATTCTTGAGCATTTCACCCCTCTCTTTTTTGCACTGACATACTGTATTTTCTCCCTAGCTTTTTACACACAGTCATCATATACACTCCCCCTTTTAAACACAATCAAGTAAGCATGGATCCCGTTGAGTACAACGGACGATCTGGGTGCTAATATCTTCCCAGGTCGTAATCAACCCCCTTTCTCAGTTTCTTTGGTTCGCAACCATTTTATCCATACCCTTCCAGGTTTATGCAGCATTACCTTTCCTTCGGGATACAAATGCCTAGTTGGCGACTCTATTTAACCTCAATCTCCAACATTGCCGACAATTCGCGTCTGCACCGGGGACGTAAAGTCTTTTCGGGAGCGATAGCTTGGCGACTTTGTTGGGGACTCATCCTTTGCAACCAGGGCTTCTGGTTCTTTTTGTGGGTTTCTCCTAGCGCTTGTTTGATTTGTGTTTATGGGGGTGTTATGTGCTATGTGCGCTTTTTTTTTCTTTATTTATTGCTTTTTGTACAGCTTTATTTACTACATTTACTTTATCGCTTTCATTTACTGTTTTATGCATTTCATTTATCATTGTCATATCATATATGTGCTGGATTTGTTGGTTTGCCTTGGTGGGAGGGGTATTCCAGTGAGAAAGGTCCAACACAAAGGCCTGAGTGACAGACATATGATTAGAGTGGCTTCATATTCTTTCACATTCCATTTCGGTATGGTGCGGGAATATTAAACACGGTTCAGACATGGGTTTCTTCTTGAGAACTCTGTACTACGGATTTCCTATAGTGCTAGGGCTATCTGGGAAGCCTGCTAAGTCTGGATGACCTTTTTAGATGACCTTCAGCATCTGAGGTGAATTAGAGGAGGATCCTTTATGATTAATGTAAACATTGTGCATCTGGGTTAGAAGTGTTTACACTTCTCATAATAGATTCGAATCTGAGGATCCTTGTTCTAGAATAATACATGTGAGTGGGTGGGGTTGTTTACAAGTTTGCAGGAACCCTTGGCCTCATCATACCCTGTTACTGATATTGTTTTTAAGGTTACACTATTTTGGAATGATCTTATGAAACCTTGGACTTGTGACTCTTTATTTGAGTCCCCCACCTGGTTACTGGTTCTCAGACCTTCATCCGGACTTCTGAACACTCATGGACCCTATCAAAAGCAACTGAAAAATCCAGCACCCGATCATACCCCTTTGCATATCATTCTGCATACATCATACTGCATCATTTAACATTTATCTATTTGTTTTACAGGGTATCCACATCTTCTTTGGTTTGCTTTTGACTGTTCTTCTGCTCAGATATCTTCTCCAACACTTCATCAGTTACCTTCTTCAGTTGTCTTCATCAATTATTTTCTTCAGCTATCTTCATCAGCCCATTGTCAGTATGGATTCAACCAGGAAGAGCAACATCACCTACCATTTCTTTGAGTATCCCTTGGCAGGCATCTGGCAGATTCAAGCCCTTATCACTCCGGATCATGTTCCTTTATTCAGAGAGAATTATGGTGGTATTATGGACATGATCATGGAATTGGATGCATCACAGAGGAGCATGATTCACACCTGTCTCCAGTTCTATGACCCTCCTCTCCATTGTTTCACTTTCCCAGACTTTCAGATAGGGCCTTTGTTGGAAGAGTTTTCCATGTTGTTGTGTGTCCCTATTAGAAGAGGAATTCCTTTCAACCCTGAGATGACTGCTCCTAAGAATGAAGACATAGCTAAAGCTCTATATTTGGAAGTTACTATCATTGATCAGCATATGACCACCAAGGCTGGAATCCCAAGCCTCCATCTGCACTTCTTAATCACCCAGGCTACCAGTCATTCTGCAATAGGGAACTGGGAAACTGTTTGTTCCCCCTGGCTCTTAGTGTATATGGTATCATCTTGTTTGCGTACGAGCCTAAGTTTGTAAGCAAGACTGTTATCCATATCTTCATGCTCAAAAATCCAGTTCCTACCTTGCTAGGGGATTTCTACTACTCAGTGCATCAAAGGAATGAGAAACAGAGGGGAAGACTAGTCAGATGTTGTGCACCTCTCTTCTACAGTTGGTTGATGAGACAAATGCCAAAGATAGAAGCTTTCCTGAATCCTC
The DNA here is from genome assembly GCA_963966055.1 of Lathyrus aphaca. Lineage (NCBI taxonomy): Eukaryota > Viridiplantae > Streptophyta > Magnoliopsida > Fabales > Fabaceae > Lathyrus > Lathyrus aphaca. The sequence goes on along the minus strand of OZ014519.1, from coordinate 731,482,894 downwards.
ATCAGTCAAGGAATTGGGCTAAGAGAATGATTACCCTCACTTCAGAAGACATCATGTGGTGTACTCAAAGCACCAAGGGCAGGGACATAATTACAAGCTGTGGACAATATCCTAATGTGCCTCTTATTGGAGTAAAAGGTTGCATCAATTACAATCCTTTGCTATTCAAAAGATAGTTGGGATATGCTTTGGTATATCCACCGAGAGAGTAAGACTTAGCATAATCTCTTTACTGTGCCGTTCTGAATAAGCATGCCACCGTCCAACAAGCAGCCTGGGCTTGGGACCACATACAGACAAAAGGGACTGCTATTCTTGGAAAGTGTAACAACATAGCTTGTGCTCAATACATTGAATGGTCTCGCATCAGAGGATAGATCACCCGCATGCCATTCACCCTGGAAGATGTGCCAGGGCCATCAGCAGTTGAGCCTGTAGCTACAGTTAGTTTGGAAGAGTTTGAGAAGTTGAAAGAGAGGAATACCCAGCTTTCTGAAGCTCTAAAGAAGACCCTTTGGGAAAGGAATGATGTTCATCTGGACATTAAGAGGTTAGAGAAGCTTCGAATCGAGCATATGACCAAGATAGAAAAGACAGAGGATTTCATCAGAAAAGCCCGAGTAGGAGAATTGGTATTGAAGAATGCTTGCAAAGAAGCTAAGATTCAGAAGGGCAGAGCTGAGCATTACCTGGAAGAGAGTCAGGCTAGATGGATCAGGATCACTGAAGCTCGTCTGCAAGAAGATCAGAGGACACAGGCTAAGATAGAGCAGTTGGAAGCTAATGAGAAGAAGAGTCAAGAAGCCTTGCTAGCAGCACAGAAGGAAATCTCCGAGTTGAAACTCCGGGCGGGGTTGAAAAGATCAAAATAACAAGATAAATACAAGAAGATGACAAGTGCCATTGCAACCATAAACCTTCTTATCAGGACCATCACAGAGCATCTAGTTGGACCAGTGACAGATGCTCTCCTAAAGGAAGTCAAGTAGGATGACTTTGGGCTGGATGTTTGATTTCTCTGTACTTGTATTTTATTTTGGTTGTATTTTATTTCTCCATGGTGAATTTGTTGTACTTCTTGACTTAATTGTATTTTTACCCACCATGGGAACTTGTTGTAATCATAAACTATGTATTTTGGAAAACAGTAATTGGTGTTAGGGATGAAGCCTATGATCGTCGTCTGGACGAAATAGCGGAGAAGCTAAGATCCTTGGAATCCCAAAACTCTTTGGGATTTGATGTAATGGATATGGGATTAGTATAAGGAGTCAGGATTCCTCACAAGTTCAAGCCTCCATGCTTTGAGAAGTACAATGGTACCTCCTGTCCTTGTACCCACCTTTAGTCTTTTTTGGGAAGATTAAAAGCTTATACCATGGATGAGAAGTTGTGGATGTTTTATTTTGAAGATAGTTTGACCGGGGCATCCCGTGAGTGGTATTCTCACCTATCCAGAGCTACTATTAGGAATTGGAAGGACTTAGTTGAAGCTTTCATATGCCAATATCAGTACAACTTGGATATGGCTCCCAATAGGACCCTCCTGATGGGTATGTCTCAGTCTTCAAGAGAAAGCTTCAGGGAATATGCCCAAAGCTGGAAACAACTTGCTGCTGCTTTCCATCCACCTATGTCAGAAAGAGAGATGGCTGACATGTTTATGAACACATTGCAAGGAACCTACATTGACCGGCTTGCTACTTTCTCTTCCACTAGTTTTCCTGATGTGGTTATTGTTGGTGAGAGAATTGAGAGCCTTTTAAAGATGGGTAAGATCTCTAACAACGGTGTTAGCTCCAGCAATGCTAGAAAACCTTTCTCAGGACCCCGTAGGACAGGTGAAACTAACTCAGTACATATGGGTAGAGTTAGGCCCCAGTACATGCAAAGATCAGTGGCAACTGTCACCATTCCTACTCCAGCATCTCAGCAACAGTATCCTCAACAACCACACTTCCCACAGCAACAACAATTTCCTCCGCAACAAAGATCTTACAACAACAATAATCAACAACAACGCCCGTTCCAACAAAGTACTTCACAAATCAACGGGATTATCGATCCCATTCCGATGCCCTATGCAACTCTACTTCCACAGTTATTGAAGCTCAATCTGATCGAATTGAGGACTCTGGCTCCACCGGATCCCCAGAATCTCCCAAGAAACTATGATGTCAATGCTAGATGTTATTTTCACTATAATGCACCACACCATACAACAGAGAAATGCAGAGCCTTACACATGAAGGTTCAAGATCTGATTGATTCTAAGGAAGTCAACTTTGCACCCCCTCCAAGTGTTACCAAGAATCCTATGCCTAGCCATGGTGGGCCTAGAATAAATGCCATTGAGGAGGATCAACCAGTAAGCCTAATTAATAATGTTGCAAGTATTCAAACACCTCTGGCCGAGGTTAAAGCCCAGCTTTTGAAGTGCCAAGTGTTTCTAGGTTGTGAGGCCCATTGCGAAGCTTGCAAGATTTCTACCAACGGTTGTGCAAATTTAAAGACCAACAGTCTTATCAGAGAAGGCATTTTACAGATCACTTCAACAGTTCCAGCTCCTACAACATCAACAACCATTCCTCCTACAACACCAGCAAATATCACTTCATCAGATATAACAGATATCACTCCTACAACTTCAACAACAATCATTCCAACAGATTCTTCTACAACATCAACAACCATCCCTTCGTCAACTTCAACAGACATCAGTTCAACACATCCTTCTACAACAACAACAACCATCAATGAAGACATTTCCACAGTCATCATCTATTATGACCCAGCAACAATCCATGTTCCATATTCTTTCAACAACTCACAACAACACTAGCAACTTTCATCACCTGCACCATCTCCAGTCAGACCTCCTGTCACTATTTACTATGATCCTCAAACTGTCACAACTCCTTCTTCCGCAACAATCAATCCGGTTACTATCACGGTGCCTGGACCAATTCCATATGACAGCAGCAGTGTCGTGCCTTGGCATTATAGCTCAGACCTTTATTGCAACGGAAAGAAAGTCACTCTTGACTCTACAACCTCTTCACCACAAATTGATAATGTAGGGGGAGGCGGAGGCTTCACTCGAAGCAGACGTCTCTTTGTGTCACAGTTCCCAAGAGTTAATGCTGAAGCAGAAGCTGCTGCTAAAGCAAAAGGCAAGAGTGTGGTGCCTGAAGAACCAATTTCCAAGGAAACTCAGAAGACATCCTTTGATCATGATGTGGACGAGTTCATGAGAATTATCAAGAAGAGTGACTACAAGGTTGTGGATCAGCTCCATCAGACACCCTCCAAAATCTCCATACTATCACTGGTCATGTGTTCCGAAGCTCACAGGAATGCATTACTCAAGGTCTTGCATGCAACTTACGTGCCGGAGGAGATTACAGTTAATCAGCTGGAAATGGTGGTTTCAAATGTCAATACTAGTTATGGACAAGGGTTCACCGATGCTGATCTGACTACGGAGGGCCGTAACCACAATAAGGCTTTGCATATCACCTTGGAGTGTAAAGGTGTTATACTTTCCCATGTCTTGGTTGACACTGGGTCCTCTCTCAATGTCTTACCAAAGAAAACTTTAGTCAAGATGGAATATGATGGTCTTGCACTTCGCCCGAGTAACCTAGTTGTGAGAGCCTTTGATGGTTCTAAGAGATTGGTTCTTGGAGAAATTGAGCTGCCTGTGGTAATTGGCCCACAGATTTTCAAAACTATCTTCTATGTGATGGACATTTTGCCTGCCTACAGCTGTTTGTTGGGTCGACCCTGGATTCATGCCGGTGGCGCCGTAACATCGACCTTTCACCAGAAGTTAAAATATGACTGGGAAGGCCAAGTTATCACCATTTGTGGGGAGGAGGACATATTTGTCAATCATCTGGCTACTTATAAGTAATTTGAAATGGATGGGGAGATCCATGAGACGATGAGTCAAGGTTTTGAAGCCCTCAATGACAATGAAGCAACAACTGAAGTGTCTGGTACTTCAATTGCTTCTTACAAACAAGCTCGGAAGGTTGTTGAAGATGGGAATGCCCAAGGCTGGGGAAAGCTGCTGCAAGTTCAGATCAAGGAAGACAAGTTCGGTTTGGGTTACAAACCATCCCGACAGGCCCAAAAGGAGGCTGCTAAAGCTCCCAAGTTTATCAGTGGGGGAATGCTGACCCCATATGCAATCAACAATGTGGAAGATGAGGCTGAAAGCGACTTCAACCTAGAAACCTGGATCCGTCCAAGAGTCCTTGTCGCTCCCGATAGATGGGACGGGCCCAAATAAAGGTACAGACGCGAACGGTCGGCGAGAGGGAACAATGAGAACACACAGCCGTGAACTCACTGGAGATGAATAGAGTCGCCAGCTAGGCATTTTTATCCCGGAGGAAAGGTAATGCTGCATAGACCTAGAAAGATTTGGATAAGACGGTTTGCGAACCAGAGAGACTGAGAAAGGGGGTTGGTTACAACCTAGGAAGGTATTAGCACCCAGATTGTCCGCCGTACTCGACGGGATCCACGCTTAAAAGATTTGTGTATTAAAGGGGTAGTGTCAGTGCAATCTGTGTATAAGATAGCTGGAAAAAGATGTACAGGTGTCAGTGTAAAAGAAGTGTGAAGTGCATAAGTGAAGTGTCAGTGTAAGAATGAGAATGAATTGCTCAAGATAGTGAGGCTAAAAGAATGAAGCTGAAAGAGGGGGAATATACAGAGACTTTTGTTCGATAACCGTTAAGTTATGCCTACGTATCCTCTCGTGCAATGAGGAAGTCAGAACACCGTAGTTCGACCCAAAGAGACTGAAAGATGAATTGACTTGTGAACTGCTTGCTTGTCAATGCTCAAGTGTATGACTTGTCTGGCTCAGGTGCTAACTGTCTCGCATTAGACGGAAGAAGCGAGTTCTCGTTTGTGAGTGAAGGTGATGAGAAAAGAATCCCGGAGGAGACGATTGTTGTTTGTTTTTGTGTTTTCAGTCTTTTATTGTTTTTGGAAGTTTGTCATAAGTTAATGAGCTTAAGTCTAAACCAATGGATTTAGTAAACTCATCACATCTTCCCTCTGATTAGGGGTAATGAGAATACCTTAAGTGTGAAGTCAGATTCTCACACTTAATCACCTTTGATGCAGGATTAAGATCATTAACCTACTTGTGATTATTTAGATGTTTTTGGTTTTTGTTTAGTGTTAAGTAATGAGGTTAAGCCATAATCAAGGATTAAACAGACTCATTACACCATCCTAAAAGAAGGATGATAGGTGAGAATGTTTAAGCTGAAGAAAGCTCCTCAACTTAATCCATGATTAGGGATTAAACCCATGACAAAACAAGCCTTTGATTAAGTGGATTTTATTTAATGATAAGATGATGAAGTGAATTTTATGATTTGTAAGACAACTTGAGGGGGACTTGTCCATTAACACTAGGGTTAGTCCTTCTTAACCACTTAAGGAAGAATTAGAACCCTAATGCAAGGCCCAAGTTACAAGTGTGATGTCTTGATATTTATTAAGTGAATTGATTAAGAGACTTAAACACATTAAGGGTTTAACACTTAGGATTAAAGTTATACACTCCATCCTAAGAGAAGGATGCAGGCATAAGCTTAATCACAAAGCCTTAAAGCCTTTAGGGTTTAGTCCCTGATTATGAGATGAGAAGAGAAGACTCAAAGAGAGACACAAAGGTAAAAAACTATGAGGGGAGACTAATCAAAACCCTAATTCATTATCATGCTTGGTTGATCCTAAAGTTTGTGAGGTTTTCAAGAGAAGAATCTTCAAAGGAGCCACCAGGAAGCAGATGAACAGGATCAAGAGAAGCAAAGTGACTTGCTTCATTCAAGAAGTCAAGTCACTTGAAGAAAGAAAGTAAGAAGAACAAGAATGAGCAAGCTCAATCTCATACACAAATAGAAATGCAGCAATGGATGCAAGAGAGATGAAAAGAAAAGGTATGAGAAGTGAAGGCAAATTCACTTCCCAAGCTTACTTACCACCTGAAATGTTAGAAAGAAATGCAATGCAATGCAAGATGAGATGAAATGGCATGATGAAAAACAAAACCAGAAGCATGTTGATGATGATTATGATGTTATGAAGTGCTGCAAACATGAGGCAAGACATGGAAATGTTCATACAAGTTCATGGATGCAAATGGTGCAAGCTAAGGAGCATGAACAAACATGAAATGTTATGAAGCATACAAGACAAATGACATGGCAAATATGTAATGCAATGATCAAACATGCTTTCTATGTGTCTTAAGATGTCAAATGAATCACAAGAATGCACAAAATGCAAAGACAAGTCATGTTATGCAAGAGAATGCAAGGAGGATGCAAGAGAAGTCCCAAATTAGGGTTCATGGATCAAACATCAAACAAAAACCCAAAACAGAAGCAAACCCTAAGATAAAAAATGGAAAATGGCATCCAAAGAAACCCTAGACCTATAATAAACCACTGCCCAAAGGGGAACTCTCAACTCTCAACCAATCTCAAGATATGATTTTTCTAAGTTATTAGGGTTTTTTAGGGTTCTTAACAAAAGAAATGCCAAACAATTGGAAAATGCAAGATCAAATCATGACCATTTTACCCTAGAAACTACATGCCAAACACAAAACAAAGCAAAAAGAATCAATGTCCAAACCTTCTCCAATAGGCAGAAATGAATTTTTAAACTTATGATCAAATTAATGCATAAAAAATGATTTAATTCAATGAAAAATTCTTAAAATGCATCAAGATCAAAAAAGAAATTTGGTTTGAAGGTTGGACAATTTTCCTAAATGTCTTAGAACATTTCATGAATTTTTTTGTAATTTTTAAATACCTAAAAGTATTTTTAATTAATTAATTCCCATTAATCAATTAAAAATAATCTTTTAAATATTTAAAAATACTTTTTTAATGATGAAAAATGAAATAAAAATATTTTTGGGTCTTAAAAATTAATAAAACTTTAAAGAAAAAGTTTCATAATTTTTAAGACATTTTTGCTATTTTAAAATAAATATGCAAGTTAAATGAAAAGAAAATGAATAAAAATTAAATAAAAGTGAAAGTAATCAGAATGGAGGGCCAGGATGGAGCCTGGATTTGAAAGCATTGACTGCGCGCGCCATCTGATGGCTCAGATTCAAACAGATTTAATCTTAATTAATTAAATAAATAATGCTGATTAGGGTTTAATGACTGCATCCTAGCCATCCGTACGCGCGCGAAGTCAACTTTTTCAACGCATCTGACGGCTCACATTCAAATGACAATTAATTATGCAATTAGGGCTTAATCACTCTCAGGTGGCCGGAGAAGACTTCCGGTCGTCTTCTCCGGCCAGCTCTCTCCCTGAAAAATCCCCAAACCCCTCAAAACGTATCAAAAATGAAAAACAAGAACTGGGAAATGATCTCCAACCTCTCCCGAATCAAACCCCTCTCTCAAAACACATTTCTTTTTCCTAATCAAGCTGAATCGAAGAAAATGAAAGCTAGGGCACGCAGGTTTCAGAGACAAATTAAACTCTCAAATCAAAGCCATTTTCAAAACCAAAGACATCAGGATAATCAGTGAATCACATAGAACAAGTTTGCAACAAGAAAAATGATTTCTGGAAAAATAATTTTCGAGCTACCTGAGATTTGGAGCTTTCAACTTGAGGACTTTCAGGCCACTTCTCCTTGTGCAATCCACTCCACTTGGTCCACAGAAGATGCTTGAATGCTCAAAAGGAGTTTATGTTGGCTGGATAATGAGATTCGACAGTTTCTGCTCAAGCTTGATCAGAAATGGCAATGGTGTTTCAGGCACTTTCAGATCATGGTGAGGGGTTGTTTGTGTTCCTGAGGATGAATGGAGAAGGTCTGTGGTGTTTGTTTGTGTGTTTGCAAGCTGTGGTGAGAGTTTCGAAGAGAAATGCAGGCTGAGGTGAGAAATGGTTATGGAGTATTCTGGTTGTTTCAGGCTTGGGTTTTTGGTGCTGGGTGGTCTATGGAGCAAGGTGAGTTGAATGGTGAAGATAGTTTGAGTGTTTGCAAGCTGTGGAATCAGATTCGAGGCAAGTTGCAATTGGGAGTGTTTTTGTGAATGTGATGAATGTATGTTTCAGCCTTGCCTTGTGTTATGTTTAGCTTGCAAATTGTCCACATAACTCTCTCTCATTGGTCAGTTGACAAGACATGCCCTTTATTGATTGGTAAGTTACCTTTTGCAAAAAGTCAAATATTGTGTAAGAGAAGCATGACTCAAGGTCTAGGCAAGTACATGGGCATGGGCTGGCGCAGCAAGGTGAGGTGAGAGGCTAGCAAAGCTCAGCATCCAAGGCTGCAAGTTGTAGGGAGCATGATCATGAGTTTTGCAACTTGTTGTAACTTTGGTTCACATGTGAGAAAGTCTTGTTACACCAACCAAACCATGGGGAAACTTGGTCCAATTCTGATTTTTAGGACTTAGAGAATGTTTATGTGCTGGTTTGAAATGAATTAGAGGCTGCAATATGCATTGGTCCAAGGTTTTTGCAAAATTCTCACTTAGGGCATGCCTTGAAAATAAGTGATTTTTGGCAACTTTGTCACACCATAACTTTTGATTCAAGAAGAGTTTGATCATGTTCTTGTACTTTTTGAAAAGGGAAAAATGAGATCTACAACTTTCATGACCAAAGTTTTTCCATTTGAAGCATTTTTGGATCAAGAATCATGGCTTGAAAAATGACCTAAAATGATGCATTCTTGAAAAGTCAACTATGCCCAAAAAGTCAACATTTGCAAAAACCCTAAATTCTTGATTTTTATGAACTTCAACCTTCTTCCATGATCAAATAAAGATCATATACACTCAAAATGATGAAGATCACCCATTGGTTGGGTCATTGGGGGCCTCAGATGCCCTGATTTTGCACTGACTTGTGTGAAAAGTCAACCTTTGATCAGATGACTTCCCCATGGAATTTCTTCATGAAAATTGATATGCATACTCCCTATACCATATAGAGACCAATGGAAACAAGAATGACCAAAAAATTTGGAGTTATGGCCTCTGAAACCAAAACCCTAATTTTAGGTCAACTGTGCAGTTCATCCTGGCTCTGCATCCACTCAAACCCTAGTTCTTGTGATTCCTCTGCATTTTTGACTTTGAAAAGATGGAGAATGACATAAGTATACACATGGACCCCTTTGAGTTGATTAGTGGCCTTTGGAATGGCTCAAGATGCTTTGGGATTGCTCAGATCACAAACCCTAGGTGCAGATGACTTAGAAACTATGCAGTGAACCAAAATGAGATATGAGATGATGTGATTGTATTTATGCATATGAGAATGATCACAAGCCATGGTGTGAATGGGTGAGGGCAAATTTGGGGTGTTTACAGCTGCCCCTATTCAAACATGAGTTAGCTGTGCAGGTTGTAAGCGACGGCTTAACAGGCAAACAAGATAACTTGTGGTTGAATACCAAAGACAGTCCAAAATTTGCACTCACGGAATGAAGAAGAAAAGGGCTATAGATTGTAAAAGGAAAACAAAGTATATTGTAAAGGTGTGGGCGACGGAGGACGACCGTCGAGCAGAGGACGACTGCTGGGTAAAGAGCAATGACGGGGACGGCCGACATGCTGGGAAAAGGTAAAGCTAAGACGGGGACGGCCGACTAGCTGGGGAAAGTAAGATATCATGATGGGGACGGCCATCAAGATAAAGCTGTAAGATTCTCTGGAAATTAATGAAACATGACGGGGACGGCCATCAAGTTCATAAAGGTAAAGCAACCAACGATGGGGACGGCCATCGGGCTAGAAGGAAAAGGGACCACGACGGGGACGGTCATCGGGTTAAAAGGAAGAAAGGACCACGACGGGGACGGCCATCGGGTTAAAAGGAAAAGGGACCACGACGGGGACGGCCATCGGGTTAAAAGGAAAAGGGACCACGACGGGGACGGCCATCGGGTTAAAAGGAAAAGGGACCACGACGGGGACGGCCATCGGGTTAAAAGGAAAAGGGACCACGACGGGGACGGCCATCGGGTTAAAAGGAAAAGGGACCACGACGGGGACGGCCATCGGGTTAAAAGGAAAAGGGACCACGACGGGGACGGCCATCGGGTTAAAAGGAAAAGGGACCACGACGGGGACGGCCATCGGGTTAAAGAATAAATGAAATAAACAGATGATGGGGTACGGCCATCAAAGGTGAAGGACGATCACCTAGCAGGGGACGGCTGCTCTGTTGGGGATATAAGGAAATATGATGGGGACGGCCATCAAAGGTGGAGGACGACCACCTGGCAGGGTACGGCTGCCGAAAATATCAACGATGGGGACGGCCATCGGATAGAAAAGGTCAACGATGGGGACGGCCATCGGACGAGCATGATGGAGGACGACCATCAAGAAGTGGAGGACGACCACTTAGCAGGGTACGGCTGCTCTCGGGGTTTCTCATGACATAGGACGAATGCCAGATAACCAAAATCAACAATGGGGACGGCCATTGGATAAAATGATGAAGGACGATCATCAAAAGGTGGAGGACGACCACCTAGCAGGGGACGGCTGCTAAAAATCAACGATGTGGACGGCCATCGGATGAGCATGATGGAGGACGACCATCAAGAAGTGGAGGACGACCACTCAGCAGGGTACGGCTGCTCTCAGGGTTATCATGACACAGGACGAGTGTCTGATAAAAGAAAATGCTCTGTTGGTGATCTACTGGGGATATAGTGAACACGGACGAGCGTTCACAACCAAGAAAAGAAAGTATAAGTGTTTGGTATTGTATAGATTAAAGATGCGGACGAGCATCCTTAAGACTATGATACGGACGAGTATCACGTAGAAACAAACTGACACATGTTCAGAGATGATGATACGGACGAGTATCAACTGGTTAACAAAGAACACGGACGAGTGTTGAATCTGAAAGAATTTTCCGGGGAATAGTAGACACGGACGAGTGTCTATATTCAAGAAGACACAAGTGTTTGACACGGTGTATGGGTTAAAGATGCGGACGAGCATCCCTAAGACTATGATACGGACGAGTATCATGTAGAAACAAACACTAGACGCACTGTTCTGAGATGATGGCACGGACGAGTACCAACTGGTTAACAAAGAACGAGGACTACTGTTGAATCTGTGGGGTTATGAGTGGTGTATACAAGATACGGATGAGTATCTGTATAAGTGTACCAATGAGTAGATGAGTGTTTAACTGCTGGGGAGAGTGACACAGACGAGTGTCAAAAGAGAAAAGTATAATATAAACATGTATATGGGTGATAAAGGTGTAAGCGACTGCGCTGGGGATATGACACGGACGGGTGTCGAGAAAGTGTATATATAGGTATATGTGAGTGCAAAGAGGATGTCTTTGGCTTTCTGCTGGCGATTTGACACGGACGGGTGTCGGGAAGTATCTGTAGTACGGGTGATTTTGTTTGTAAAGTGTATTCAGGCAACCTGTTTGGGGAAGTGATGACACGGACGGGTGTCAGGAATATATACTGGTGTTTGGTGATTGGAGAGGCAACTGCTTTTGCTGGGACTCTGGTGGGGATTTTTGTATAATGATGATGAACGGTTTGTTATTCACAAGTGTTACTTCAGAACATGACTTATGATTATGCTATGCATTTGATTTTTGCCGTAATGCTCCGTATTAGACGGAATGCTACGCTCTGAGGGGATAGTATGATGCAAATGCCATGATTATGCAAGGAGGCACAGATCCGGGATTCGGATCCCGTTGCTGCAAAGATCTCTGGTTGATCTGCTTGAAGTGAACATCCCAGCTGGGGATGAGATCATTGGTAGATCTAATGATGTATCTGCTTGAGGACATAGGTCACTGATTGACATATCCTTATAATGGGACCCAGCTGGGGTTTGTAGAAGCTTTCTTCACTCTGTTGTGCTCTTCTATGCGCTGCTCTTCTGGATAGAGGCTGAAGATTCTGTGGGGAGATGATTCCCTGACTCCTGTACTCAACTGAGGATGAAATGGCAACTCGGCTGGGGAATTATGAGAGGCAACCCAGCTGGGGAGAGCAACAAGAGGCAACTCAGCTGGGGATAGAGCATTTCAGATGCTGAGATTGAGTATATGTTGATTTGGCAACTTTGCTGGGGAAGCGGGCATTCTCCAGTGCCGCGTGGAAGATAGACCGAGTTGATAATGATTCGCCTGCTCGCTGAGACGTAACTTGCATGCCCCAGGTTGTGTCCTGGATACCTGCAATCCTGCAAAGATAAGGAGACGCACAAAAGGTCCCGAGGTATCCTCTACTGGATTCCGTCATAGGAGTCAAGCGTTCTCACGAGAGTAAGTATATTCTCTGCAAGCATGTGTTTTTATTTTTAGAGAAAGGCATCTGTACTTATGCAATTGTATTTTCAGAGACATCAGACATCCTTTGCAAAACATAAATGTAAAAAACGAAACATGACTGAAAATCTGATTTTATTAATTCATGTGCCCTGAATTGGCAAGATATAGTCAAGGAAACATATCTCCTGAAATGAAGAGACTGTTACAAATTGAGAAACAAAATGCTGGCGATGTTGGCGACGCTTTGAGGAGCTTCCTCTCCTGCTATGACTCGTATGACAATGACGTTCTTCTCGTCTTGCTTTCTGGAGAGAGTTGATTCTGATTGAAGCTTGATCCTTTGGAGCTTACCAAGTTGTAAGTGATACAGACGAATTCAGAGTGCAGTTGTTCGCTTATTCCCTTATTTTGCATGGATCGCCCTTTCGGGTTTTCAATCCATCGGGATACCCATTTTTGCCTGAGTTGTCCAATGCGGCTTTTCAACTCAGCGGGTGTACATTTTTTGTTTATTTCCCTTATTTTTGCCCGAGTCTTTTATTCTGTTTTTGACTCGCCGGGATGCCCTATTTTTGCCTGGACTTACATTCTGTTTTTATGTCCAGCGGGTCATTTTATGCGAAGTATTTTTTAACTGCATCTGAATTCACAGGGGACGGGAAATCTTCACCATCCATGGTGCTGAGCATCAGTGCTCCACCAGAGAAAACTTTCTTTACAACAAATGGTCCTTCATAATTTGGAGTCCATTTGCCCCTGTGGTCTGTATGAGGAGGGAGGATTCTTTTCAGCACAAGATCTCCTACTTGGTACTCTCGGTGTCTGACTTTCTGATCGAAGGCCTTCTTCATTCTCTTCTGATATAACTGCCCATGACAGATTGCAGCTAATCTTTTCTCTTCGATCAGACTCAGTTGTTCGAATCGGGCCCGAACCCATTCTGCTTCACTCAGTTTAACGTCCATTAATACCCGTAACGAGGGTAGTTCAACTTCAACAGGTAGGACTGCTTCCATACCATATACAAGCTGATACGGTGTTGCCCCAGTGGATGTTCTGATTGACGTGCGGTACCCATGCAAGGCAAACGGTAGCATTTCATGCCAGTCTTTGTATGTGACTACCATCTTTTGCACAATCTTCTTGATATTCTTATTAGCTGCCTCAACAGCGCCATTCATCTTTGGCCTGTAAGGAGAAGAATTGTGATGTTGGATCTTGAAGTCCCGGCACAGCTCTGCCATCATTTTGTTGTTTAAATTGGAACCATTATCAGTAATGATTCGCTCGGGAACTCCATATCGACAGATGATATCTCTTTTCAGAAATCTGGCTACCGCTTGCCTCGTAACATTTGCATATGAGGCTGCTTCAACCCACTTGGTGAAATAATCAATGGCAACCAGGATGAATCTATGGCCATTTGAAGCAGTTGGCTCAATCTTGCCAATCATATCAATGCCCCACATAGCAAAGGGCCATGGTGAAGACATGATGTTCAAAGGATTAGGAGGCACATGCACCTTATCTGCGTAGATCTGGCATTTGTGGCATTTTCTGGCGTAAGTACAACAGTCTGCATCCATTGTGATCCAGTAATAGCCTGATCTTAGTAATTTCTTAGCCATTGCATGTCCTCCAGCATGGGTACCAAAAGATCCTTCGTGCACTTCATGCATCAACAAATCTGCTTCTGTCTTGTCAACACATCTGAGGAGTACCATATCAAAGTTCCTTTTGTATAAAGACCCATCAGTGTTCAGAAAGAAACTTCCAGCAAGCCTTCTCAGAGTCTTCTTATCATTGGAAGATGCCCCAGGTGGGTATGTTTGATCCTCCAAGAAGCACTTAATGTCATGGAACCAAGGCTTATCATCTTTGACTACATCTGTTGCAAATACATATGTTGGCCTGTCGAGTCTGGACACTGAAATCTGAGGTACAAAGTTAGCGGCTTGAACTTTGATCATAGATGAAATGGTAGCAAGAGCATCTGCAAACTGATTCTCGTCCCGAGGGATATACTCAAGCTTGACTGTTGTGAAGAAAGTCAATAACCTCCTTGTATAATCCCTGTAAGGTATCAGATGATCTTGGTGGGTGTACCATTTCCCATTGGTCTGATTGATTACCAAAGCTGAATCTCCGAATACGGTCAATGTCTTGATCCTGAGGTCAATAGCTTCCTCAAGACCCATAATGCAAGCTTCGTATTCAGCTTCGTTGTTAGTGCAGTTGAAAGTGAGTTTTGCCGAGAAAGGCATGTGAACTCCTTTGGGTGTAATGAGTACTGCACCAACACCACGGCCATTCATGTTAACAGCCCCATCAAACATCATAGTCCATTCTTCCTCCGGGTCAGGCCCTTCAGTGTGAATAGGCTCTTCGTGATCTTTTGCTTTAATGAACATGATGTCTTCATCAGGGAAGTCAAACCTCATAGGCTGGTAGTCATCAATGGGTTGCTCAGCAAGATATTCAGATAGTACACTGCCCTTGATGGCTTTCTGAGATGTGTACTGTATGTCGTATTCTGTAAGAATCATCTGCCATCTTGCAACCCGTCCGGTAAGAGCTGGCTTCTCGAAAATATACTTGACTGGATCCATTTTTGAGATTAATAAGGTAGTGTGGGTCAACATATACTGTCTCAGTCGGCGAGCAGCCCACGCTAAAGCACAACAAGTTTTCTCGAGCAGTGAATAACGTTGTTCACAGTCGGTAAACTTTTTGCTCAGGTAGTATATTGCATACTCTTTTCGACCAGACTCGTCATGCTGGCCCAGCACACACCCCATTGACTCTTCTAATACTGTCAAGTACATTATCAGAGGTCTTCCTTCAACTGGAGGCATAAGGATTGGAGGTTCTTGTAAGTACTCTTTGATCTTGTCAAAAGCTTTTTGGCAGTCTTCGTTCCACCTGACCGTTTGTTCCTTTCTTAACAACTTAAACAAAGGTTCACAGGTTGCTGTAAGGTGAGATATGAACCGTGAGATATAGTTCAATCGACCTAAGAACCCTCGAACTTCTTTTTCTGTTTTAGCTGCAGGCATTTCTTGAATAGCCTTGACTTTATCAGGGTCAACTTCAATCCCTTTCTCGCTTACAATAAAGCCCAGCAGCTTACCGGATCGCACCCCGAATGTGCATTTGTTGGGGTTCAGCTTCAGTTGGTACTTCCTCAGTCGCTTGAACAACTTCAGCAGATTCACCAGGTGATCTTCCTCTGTAAGGGACTTGGCAATCATATCATCCACATAACATTCTATTTCCTTGTGGATCATATCGTGGAATAATGTCACCATAGCCCGTTGATATGTGGCACCAGCATTCTTCAGTCCGAATGGCATCACTTTGTAACAGAACGTGCCCCAAGGTGTAATGAATGTTGTCTTCTCCATGTCTTCAGGTGACATCTTGATCTGATTATATCCTGAAAATCCATCCATGAAGGAGAATACCGAGAACTGAGCTGTGTTATCCACCAATACGTCAATGTGAGGTAATGGGAAGTCATCCTTCGGGCTGGCTCTGTTCAGATCCCGGTAATCAACACACATTCTTACTTTGCCGTCTTTCTTAGGCACAGGTACTATATTAGCAACCCACGGCGGATAGCTAGTCACAGCAAGGAACCCGGCGTCCCATTGCTTTTGTACCTCTTCCTTAATTTTCATAGCCATGTCTGGGCGAGTTCGGCGCAGTTTCTGTTTGACTGGAGGGCATTCTTCTCTCAAAGGCAGCTTGTGTACAACAATGTCGGTATCCAACCCTGGCATGTCTTGGTACGACCAAGCAAACACATCAACATACTCCTGAAGCAGATCTACCAGTTGCCTTTTCACTGAATCTTGCAGGCAGGCCCCGATTTTAACTTCCTTCACGTCTTCATCTGTACCAAGATTAGTCACTTCAATCTCCTCCTGGTGAGGAGTAATAACCTTTTCCTCCTGTCTCAACAACCTAGCTAGCTCTTCAGGAAGCTCATATTCTTCATCAACCCCTTCATCAGCTTGATTGATTGGATTGTCAAAGTCATACGATGTCATAGCCGTGCTGTTGTCGGTGCTGTCAGGAAGGCACTCTCTGCAAGGGTTAAGTTTGTTCATTTTAGTGATTGATTTTAATCTTGCTTTAGAAAAAAGGTGAAATGAAGTTATCATTTTGAAAACACCGCCATTTATTTTTGTACAAAAAGAAAAATGGAAAAAACAGTGAGCAGAAAAGAAAAAGACTTGTTTGCAAAAAGATGTCTGATATTTCATTAATTTAATCTTGTTTGCACAAAAGTACAGATGGCCCTGATCACAAAATGAGTCTTGTCATCTTGGGCAAGATGCAAGACTTTGATGCATGCTTATAAAAATACAGGAAATAATAATTACTCTGATCGAGTAACTCTTATAATTTCCTGGGAAGACCAGTTCGAGACACTGCTCCCCGGGATCTTTGGACGAATCCAGCTTTCCAGGTTGCGCTCCTCTTCCAGCTCATCTTCCAGACAGTTGATAGCATCGGGGGTAAGCATCCCTCCACTGACAAAACCAGGCTCTTCAGCAGCCTTTGCTTGATGTTGAGTTGGTCTGTAACCCAACCCAAACTTGTCTTCTTTTTTCTCCACCGACAGCAGTTTGCCCCAGCCTTGGGCAGTTCCTTCCTCAACAACCTTCCGGGCTTGTTGGTATGATGACATTGGAGTACCAGATACAGCAGATGCCTCATGCACATTCAAAGCTTCAAACCCCTGGCTCATTGTTTCATGGATCTCCCCATCCATTTCAATGTACTTGTAGGTAGCCAGATGGCTAACGAAAATATCCTCTTCCCCACAGATTGTGACAACTTGACCTTCCCACTCAAATTTTAACTTTTGGTGAAGGGTAGACGTTATTGCGCCGGCGGCGTGAATCCAGGGTCTACCCAACAAACAGTTGTAGGCGGGCTGAATGTCCATCACATAAAAGATAGTTTTAAAGGTCTGTGGGCCAATTGTCACAGGTAGCTCAATCTCTCCCAGAACCGACCTCTTAGAACCATCAAAGGCTCTTACCACCAGGTTGCTGGGTCTCAATGCCAAACCATCATATTCTAACTTCACCAGAGCCTTCTTTGGTAAGACATTCAGGGAAGAACCTGTGTCCACCAGCACATGAGAAAGGACAGCTCCTTTGCATTCCATGGTTATGTGCAAGGCCTTGTTGTGGTTGCGGCCATCCGCTGTCAAGTCAGAATTGGTAAACCCTAGCCCATTGCTAGCAGTAACATTTCCAACCACGGTTTCCAATTGGTTGACAGTAATCCCCTCAGGCACGTAAGCTGCGTGCAAGACTTTAAGTAGTGCATTCCGATGGGCTTCGGAGCACATGAGCAGCGAGAGGATAGAGATTTTGGATGGCGTCTGGTGAAGCTGATCCACAATTTTATAATCACTCTTTTTGATGATTCGCATAAACTCATCAACTTCCTGATCAAATGGAGTCTTCAAGGCTTCTTTGGCAGCTTGATCTTCCTGCACCGGGCCCTTTCCCTTTGCCTTAGCAGCAGTTTCTGCTTCGGCAGTAGGTCTTTGAATTGGTGGAGCAAAGAGACGTCCGCTTCGGGTGAAGCCTCCGCCTCCTCCCACATTATCTACTTGTGGTGCAGGTGCTGATGTTTCCAGAGTGATTCTTTTCCCTTCACAATACACGTCAGAGCCATAGTGCCAAGGGATGGCCCTATTGCTTTCATATGGTACTGGTCCAGGCACCGTGACAGTGACTGGACTGATTGCTGTTGCTGAAGGGACTGTAATTGTTTGTGGATCATAAAAGATTGTAACTGGTGCTCTGGCAGGAGCAGCACCTTCTGAATGATAGGCGGAGTTATTTTCAGGATCGTAGAATATGGTAACAGTGGAGACATCTTCATGATTGATTGCTGGTGTTGTAGGAGGTGTTGTTGGAAGGACTGATGTTGTTGATGGAGATTCGAAATGGAATGAAGCTGAAGTTGTAGCAGGAGAAACTGTTGAAAACTGATCATTTGGGAGGACAGATGAAGTACTTGTTGATGTTGCTGATGAATTGTCGGGAACAATAGTTGCTGCAGTTGTAGGAGGTTCTGAGTCCGTTGTTGATGAAGTTGCCGGATTTGTCGGGAATGATGTAGTGATCTGTAGCAGGCCACTCTGAATAAGGCTGTCAATGCCATTCCTCAGGTCCTCACACCCATTCCATGAAATATTGCAGTAGGGACATCCTAGTTCACACCCCGGAAATATTTGGCTTTCACGGAGTTGAGCTTTGATTTCCACCAATGGTGTCCTGATCTGATCCACACTAGTTATTAAATAAGACGGTCTGTCTTCTTCAATAGCGTTAATTCGGGGACCACCATGGTTTGGCATAGGGTTTTTATTGACATTGGGCGGCGGCGCAAAATTCAGAGCCTTGGAGTCTACCAAGTCTTGTACCTTCATATGCAGAGCCCTGCATTTTTCTGTACTGTGACCAGGTGCGTTTGAATGAAAAGCACACCTAGCATTGGAGTCATAGTTCCTTGGTAGACTGTTGGGATCCGGAGGTGCCAACGTTCTTAGCTCAACCAGGTTGAGTTTCAGAAGTTGTGGCAGCAAGGCAGCATACGGCATTGGGATCGGGTCGATCACTCGGTTAGCTTGGGATGGCCTCTGTTGGAATGGCCTTTGTTGACTGTTGTTGGTGTTGTTGTTGTTGAAGTTCCTTGGAGGATACTGATTCTGGTGATACTGAGGTTGTTGTTGGTAGTTTTGTTGAGGAGGTTGATAGACTGGCTGAGGATGAGCCGGAGCAGGAATGGTGACTGCTGCTATTGACCTTTGAGCATATTGGGGCCTGCCCCTGTTGGTGTGGATGGCATTGGTCTCGCCAGTTCTTCTCGGGCCTGCAAAAGGCTTCCTTGTACTACTGGACGAGCTTGCACCGTTGTCTGAGATCTTTCCCATTTTTAACAAGCTTTCAATTCTCTCCCCGGCTATGACAACATCTGCAAAGCTAGTGGAAGAGAAAGCTGCCAACCTGTCAATATATGTTCCCTGAAGGGTGTTCATGAACATATCCGCCATTTCCCGTTCAGACATAGGTGGTTGAACAGCAGCAGCCAGTTGCCTCCATCTCTGGGCGTATTCTCGAAAACTCTCCCTTGAAGACTGTGACATTCCCATTAGAAGGGTCCTGTTGGGTGCCATGTCTAGATTATACTGATACTGCCTGATGAAGGCCTCTGCCAGGTCCTTCCAGCACCTAATAGTTGCCCTTGTCAAATGGGAATACCACTCCCTCGAAGCTCCAGTCAAGCTATCTTCAAAATAGAACATCCACAATTTCTCATCCATTGTATAGGCCTTCAGCCTTCCCAAAAATGACTGTAAGTGAGTCCGGGGGCATGAAGTCCCATTATACTTTTCGAAACAAGGAGGCTTGAACTTATGGGGGATCCTGACCCCGTCTACCAAACCCATGTCCATGACGTCGAAACCCAAAGAATTTTGAGATTCTAAGGACCTCAACTTCTCAGCTATTTCTTCCAACCGTCTATCATAAGTTTCCTCTCCAGCACCCATTACTGTGAATTGGTCCTCCTGAGGATCTTCTTGAAGTACTCTGGCTGCAGTGGCCGTCCCTTGAACATTTGCAGGAATGTTAATCTCAGGATGTAGGTGTGGGCCAAACACAGGGGGGTTAACATGTGGTTGCACCCTTTCATTGTTACTTGTGCCAGCAGTCCCCACATGGGGCTCATCTTGATTCCTCCCTTCTACCAAAGCTCTGAGCCTCTCCTGGCTTTGAGCTAAGTTGTTCATCACTTCCATGAATTGTGTTATCTGAGTTCTCATCTCCAACCTTTCGTTGGCCATCTGGTTTCTGACCTCCGTAAGGTCCTGCTGCATCTGATCCATCTGAATTCCCAGAAGGTTGTTTCTAGTTGGGTACCTGTGTGGCCTGTTGAGGGGAAATACCCGGCGGCGAGCAATAATTCCTGAGATTCACAACAGAGGTTAGTTATAACAAAACAAAAACCTACAAAACAAACAAAAGGGTTAGTATGCAATGCAGTTATGCTTATTTGCTCTCAAGGTATCCAGTTTGGCCTTCAGTTTTGACCCTTCCAGACCCTTGAAGATGCTGCTGTTGAAGTTGCTTTCGAAGTAAACCCAGATGGAAACTAACACAAATATATTACAGAAGGTGAAATAATACATCTTGTTCATTTTACAACACCAGCCCTCTAAGGGGTCAAAATACATCACAAAAACAAAAGTACATGGAATAGGAATAACAACAAGCAAATGATCAAACTCCAAGGCCAAACTCATCCTCACGAACTTCCTTAAGAAGTGCTTCGGTCACAGGATCAGTCGGACGCTCCGTGAGACTTCTGATGAGAAGGTTTCTTGTTGCAACAGCTGCAGTCAACTTCTTGTTCTGACTTTGGTCTTTAGACCTCTTCACTCCAGCTCTGATTTCTAACTCTGATATTTCCTTCTGGGCTGCTGCCAGGGCTTTTTCCATCTGCTCCATCTTGTCCTGAACTCTCTTGTCTTCCAGGGTACGAGTCTCGGTGATCCTGACCCACCGGGCTTGACTCTCCTTCAAATACAAGTCTGTCCTTGCTCTTTGGAACTGGGCTTCTTTGCAAGCATTCTTCAGAATTTGTTCACCAGCTCTAGACTTGTTGATATAATCCCCAGACTTTTCAATCTTAGCCAGATGCTCTACTCTCAACTTCTCCAATCTCTCAATCTCCCTCATACCTTCACTCCTCTCCCGGAGGGTCTTCTGCAAAGCCTGGGTTAACTTCTCATTTCTTTCCTTCAAGCTTTCAAACTCCTCCAGACTGATAGTGGCAGGGGGTGGTGCTGAAGATGACTCAGGCATGTCTTCTATGGTGAAGGGCATTCCAGAGAATTGGGCCCTGGCATGGGACCACTCATAATATTGGACTGATGCCACATTATTGCACTTCCCCAGAGTGGTGATTCCCTTGGTTTGAACATGATCCCAGGCCCAGGCAGCCTGCCTAACAATTGCCAGACTAATCTTGTTCTCACAGTATAGGGTCTCAACCAAGTCTTGCTCCCTGGGAGTATGGACCAGTGCATAGCCTAATTGCCTCCTGAACAGCAGAGGGTTGTAATTGATACTTCCCTTGACCCCTATTAAAGGCACATTGGGAAAGTGCCCACAGCTTGTAATGATATCTCTGCCCTTGGTGCTTTGAGTACACCATCTGATGTCTGCTGAAGTGAGAGTAGTGAGCCTCTTAGCCCAGTTGCTCTGCTGATGAGGGTTTAGGAATGCATCCGTCCTGGGTAGATGCCTGAGAAGCCAAGTGTGAAACAATGGAGCACAAAACCTTACTAACCTCCCCCTCTGCTTTTCATTCCTCTGATGCACTGAATAATAAAGATCCCCCAATAAAGTTGGCACTGGGTTCTTCAGGATGAACAGATGGATTGAATTCTTGCTGATGAATCGAGGCTCATCTGCAAACAACACAATTCCATATACACTTAAGGCCAACAGAGCACAAACAGCTCTCCACTCCCCCAGGGAGGCCTTCAGACTAGCTTGGGAAATCAGGAAGTCAAGATGAAAACCAGGGATCCCAGCTTTAGAGGTCATATGCTGCTCAATCAAAGCAGGTTCCAGGTGCAGAGCTTTTGCCACCTCTCCATTGCTGGGAAAGACCATTTCAGGGTTGAAAGGGATTTCCCTCTTGATAGGCAAACCAATCAAAGATGAGTATTCTTCTAAAAGAGGCCCCAACTGAAAGTCTTGAAAGGTGAAACATCTCAATGGGGGGGCATAAAACTGAATGCAGGTGTGGATCAAACTCCTCTGGGATGGGTCCAGATCCATGACCAAGTCAAGTATATCCCCATAATGCTCCCTGAACAAAGGTATGTGATCTGGAGTGATCAGGGTTTGGATTCTCCTGATGTCTGATAAGTCTGGTTGGAAGAAATGATAGGTGATGTTGCTTTTCTTTGGAGCCATGATGCTGAAGACTGAGTAGGGTGTTGATGAAGATGCTGAGAAGTGGGCCACTGGCTGGCTAGTGCAAGTAACTGAAGTATATGGCTGACAAGCTGAAGCAAGTACTGGTGGAGATAGGTCAATACTGCAGATGGGGTCAAAACCAAAAACCCAGATGAAGATGGATACCCTGAAACACAAATAAGCAAATGTTAATATGATGCAATGGTTATGTATGCAAATGATATGCAAGGGTTTGTGACTGAGCTGGATCTGATCAAAATGCCCTGGTATAGATCCATGTGTGTTCAAGAATTCCAGATGGAGGTCGAAAAATCCAGTAACCGGGGTGGGGGACTCAAATAAAGAGCCACATGTCCAGGGTTTTAGAATCACAAGAACTATCCAACATGGAGAATTCTTAACAAAGTCAAAGTAACAGGGTATTCTGAGGCCAAGGTACCTGCAAACCTGTAAACAGCCCAACCCCCTCACAGGTGATGATCTAGAACAAGGATCCTCAGACTTGGATCAGTTATGAGAAGTGTAAACACTTCTAACCCGGAGGTACAGTGTTTACAATAACCATAACAATTCCTCCTCTAATCCACCTCAGTTTCTGAAGGTCAATACTAAAAGGTCATCCAGACTTAGCAGGCTTCCCAGATAGCCCTAGCATTGCAGGAAATCCGCAACACAGAGTTCTCAAGAAGAAACCCATATCTGAACCGTGTTTCATATTCCCGCACCAGACCGAAATGGAATGGGAAAGAATATGATTCACTCTAGCCTAGGTGTCACTCAGGTCCCAGGTATAGGACCTTAACTCTCAATGAAACACCCACCCACCAAAACAAAAACCAAATCCAGCCAGCAACAATGACAGTATGATATATACAAAGTGCAATAAAGAAAGCAGTAAAGCAAACTGTACATAAAGCAAAATAAATACAAGCACAAATAAGCACATAACACCCCAGTAAACACAAATCAATCAAGCGCTAGGAGGAACCCACAAAAAGAACCAGAAGCCCTGGTTGCAGTATAAGGGTCCCCAGCAGAGTCGCCAAGCTGTCGCTCCTGATAGATGGGACGGGCCCAAATAAAGGTACAGACGCGAACGGTCGGCGAGAGGGAACAATGAGAACACACAGCCGTGAACTCACTGGAGATGAATAGAGTCGCCAGCTAGGCATTTTTATCCCGGAGGAAAGGTAATGCTGCATAGACCTAGAAAGATTTGGATAAGACGGTTTGCGAACCAGAGAGACTGAGAAAGAGGGTTGGTTACAACCTAGGAAGGTATTAGCACCCAGATTGTCCGCCGTACTCGACGGGATCCACGCTTAAAAGATTTGTGTATTAAAGGGGTAGTGTCAGTGCAATCTGTGTATAAGATAGCTGGAAAAAGATGTACAGGTGTCAGTGTAAAAGAAGTGTGAAGTGCATAAGTGAAGTGTCAGTGTAAGAATGAGAATGAATTGCTCAAGATAGTGAGGCTAAAAGAATGAAGCTGAAAGAGGGGGAATATACAGAGACTTTTGTTCGATAACCGTTAAGTTATGCCTACGTATCCTCTCGTGCAATGAGGAAGTCAGAACACCGTAGTTCGACCCAAAGAGACTGAAAGATGAATTGACTTGTGAACTGCTTGCTTGTCAATGCTCAAGTGTATGACCTGTCTGGCTCAGGTGCTAACTGTCTCGCATTAGACGGAAGAAGCGAGTTCTCGTTTGTGAGTGAAGGTGATGAGAAAAGAATCCCGGAGGAGACGATTTTTGTTTGTTTTTGTGTTTTCAGTCTTTTATTGTTTTTGGAAGTTTGTCATAAGTTAATGAGCTTAAGTCTAAACCAATGGATTTAGTAAACTCATCACATCTTCCCTCTGATTAGGGGTAATGAGAATACCTTAAGTGTGAAGTCAGATTCTCACACTTAATCACCTTTGATGCAGGATTAAGATCATTAACCTACTTGTGATTATTTAGATGTTTTTGGTTTTTGTTTAGTGTTAAGTAATGAGGTTAAGCCATAATCAAGGATTAAACAGACTCATTACACCATCCTAAAAGAAGGATGATAGGTGAGAATGTTTAAGCTGAAGAAAGCTCCTCAACTTAATCCATGATTAGGGATTAAACCCATGACAAAACAAGCCTTTGATTAAGTGGATTTTATTTAATGATAAGATGATGAAGTGAATTTTATGATTTGTAAGACAACTTGAGGGGGACTTGTCCATTAACACTAGGGTTAGTCCTTCTTAACCACTTAAGGAAGAATTAGAACCCTAATGCAAGGCCCAAGTTACAATTGTGATGTCTTGATATTTATTAAGTGAATTGATTAAGAGACTTAAACACATTAAGGGTTTAACACTTAGGATTAAAGTTATACACTCCATCCTAAGAGAAGGATGCAGGCATAAGCTTAATCACAAAGCCTTAAAGCCTTTAGGGTTTAGTCCCTGATTATGAGATGAGAAGAGAAGACTCAAAGAGAGACACAAAGGTAAAAAACTATGAGGGGAGACTAATCAAAACCCTAATTCATTATCATGCTTGGTTGATCCTAAAGTTTGTGAGGTTTTCAAGAGAAGAATCTTCAAAGGAGCCACCAGGAAGCAGATGAACAGGATCAAGAGAAGCAAAGTGACTTGCTTCATTCAAGAAGTCAAGTCACTTGAAGAAAGAAAGTAAGAAGAACAAGAATGAGCAAGCTCAATCTCATACACAAATAGAAATGCAGCAATGGATGCAAGAGAGATGAAAAGAAAAGGTATGAGAAGTGAAGGCAAATTCACTTCCCAAGCTTACTTACCACCTGAAATGTTAGAAAGAAATGCAATGCAATGCAAGATGAGATGAAATGGCATGATGAAAAACAAAACCAGAAGCATGTTGATGATGATTATGATGTTATGAAGTGCTGCAAACATGAGGCAAGACATGGAAATGTTCATACAAGTTCATGGATGCAAATGGTGCAAGCTAAGGAGCATGAACAAACATGAAATGTTATGAAGCATACAAGACAAATGACATGGAAAATATGTAATGCAATGATCAAACATGCTTTCTATGTGTCTTAAGATGTCAAATGAATCACAAGAATGCACAAAATGCAAAGACAAGTCATGTTATGCAAGAGAATGCAAGGAGGATGCAAGAGAAGTCCCAAATTAGGGTTCATGGATCAAACATCAAACAAAAACCCAAAACAGAAGCAAACCCTAAGATAAAAAATGGAAAATGGCATCCAAAGAAACCCTAGACCTATAATAAACCACTGCCCAAAGGGGAACTCTCAACTCTCAACCAATCTCAAGATATGATTTTTCTAAGTTATTAGGGTTTTTTAGGGTTCTTAACAAAAGAAATGCCAAACAATTGGAAAATGCAAGATCAAATCATGACCATTTTACCCTAGAAACTACATGCCAAACACAAAACAAAGCAAAAAGAATCAATGTCCAAACCTTCTCCAATAGGCAGAAATGAATTTTTAAACTTATGATCAAATTAATGCATAAAAAATGATTTAATTCAATGAAAAATTCTTAAAATGCATCAAGATCAAAAAAGAAATTTGGTTTGAAGGTTGGACAATGTTCCTAAATGTCTTAGAACATTTCATGAATTTTTTTGTAATTTTTAAATACCTAAAAGTATTTTTAATTAATTAATTCCCATTAATCAATTAAAAATAATCTTTTAAATATTTAAAAATACTTTTTTAATGATGAAAAATGAAATAAAAATATTTTTGGGTCTTAAAAATTAATAAAACTTTAAAGAAAAAGTTTCATAATTTTTAAGACATTTTTGCTATTTTAAAATAAATATGCAAGTTAAATGAAAAGAAAATGAATAAAAATTAAATAAAAGTGAAAGTAATCAGAATGGAGGGCCAGGATGGAGCCTGGATTTGAAAGCATTGACTGCGCGTGCCATCTGATGGCTCAGATTCAAACAGATTTAATCTTAATTAATTAAATAAATAATGCTGATTAGGGTTTAATGACTGCATCCTAGCCATCCGTACGCGCGCGAAGTCAACTTTTTCAACGCATCTGACGGCTCACATTCAAATGACAATTAATTATGCAATTAGGGCTTAATCACTCTCAGGTGGCCGGAGAAGACTTCCGGTCGTCTTCTCCGGCCAGCTCTCTCCCTGAAAAATCCCCAAACCCCTCAAAACGTATCAAAAATGAAAAACAAGAACTGGGAAATGATCTCCAACCTCTCCCGAATCAAACCCCTCTCTCAAAACACATTTCTTTTTCCTAATCAAGCTGAATCGAAGAAAATGAAAGCTAGGGCACGCAGGTTTCAGAGACAAATTAAACTCTCAAATCAAAGCCATTTTCAAAACCAAAGACATCAGGATAATCAGTGAATCACATAGAACAAGTTTGCAACAAGAAAAATGATTTCTGGAAAAATAATTTTCGAGCTACCTGAGATTTGGAGCTTTCAACTTGAGGACTTTCAGGCCACTTCTCCTTGTGCAATCCACTCCACTTGGTCCATAGAAGATGCTTGAATGCTCAAAAGGAGTTTATGTTGGCTGGATAATGAGATTCGACAGTTTCTGCTCAAGCTTGATCAGAAATGGCAATGGTGTTTCAGGCACTTTCAGATCATGGTGAGGGGTTGTTTGTGTTCCTGAGGATGAATGGAGAAGGTCTGTGGTGTTTGTTTGTGTGTTTGCAAGCTGTGGTGAGAGTTTCAAAGAGAAATGCAGGCTGAGGTGAGAAATGGTTATGGAGTATTCTGGTTGTTTTAGGCTTGGGTTTTTGGTGCTGGGTGGTCTATGGAGCAAGGTGAGTTGAATGGTGAAGATAGTTTGAGTGTTTGCAAGCTGTGGAATCAGATTCGAGGCAAGTTGCAATTGGGAGTGTTTTTGTGAATGTGATGAATGTATGTTTCAGCCTTGCCTTGTGTTATGTTTAGCTTGCAAATTGTCCACATAACTCTCTCTCATTGGTCAGTTGACAAGACATGCCCTTTATTGATTGGTAAGTTACCTTTTGCAAAAAGTCAAATATTGTGTAAGAGAAGCATGGCTCAAGGTCTAGGCAAGTACATGGGCATGGGCTGGCGCAGCAAGGTGAGGTGAGAGGCTAGCAAAGCTCAGCATCCAAGGCTACAAGTTGTAGGGAGCATGATCATGAGTTTTGCAACTTGTTGTAACTTTGGTTCACATGTGAGAAAGTCTTGTTACACCAACCAAACCATGGGGAAACTTGGTCCAATTCTGATTTTTAGGACTTAGAGAATGTTTATGTGCTGGTTTGAAATGAATTAGAGGCTGCAATATGCATTGGTCCAAGGTTTTTGCAAAATTCTCACTTAGGGCATGCCTTGAAAATAAGTGATTTTTGGCAACTTTGTCACACCATAACTTTTGATTCAAGAAGAGTTTGATCATGTTCTTGTACTTTTTGAAAAGGGAAAAATGAGATCTACAACTTTCATGACCAAAGTTTTTCCATTTGAAGCATTTTTGGATCAAGAATCATGGCTTGAAAAATGACCTAAAATGATGCATTCTTGAAAAGTCAACTATGCCCAAAAAGTCAACATTTGCAAAAACCCTAAATTATTGATTTTTATGAACTTCAACCTTCTTCCATGATCAAATAAAGATCATATACACTCAAAATGATGAAGATCACCCATTGGTTGGGTCATTGGGGGCCTCAGATGCCCTGATTTTGCACTGACTTGTGTGAAAAGTCAACCTTTGATCAGATGACTTCCCCATGGAATTTCTTCATGAAAATTGATATGCATACTCCCTATACCATATAGAGACCAATGGAAACAAGAATGACCAAAAAATTTGGAGTTATGGCCTCTGAAACCAAAACCCTAATTTTAGGTCAACTGTGCAGTTCATCCTGGCTCTGCATCCACTCAAACCCTAGTTCTTGTGATTCCTCTGCATTTTTGACTTTGAAAAGATGGAGAATGACATAAGTATACACATGGACCCCTTTGAGTTGATTAGTGGCCTTTGGAATGGCTCAAGATGCTTTGGGATTGCTCAGATCACAAACCCTAGGTGCAGATGACTTAGAAACTATGCAGTGAACCAAAATGAGATATGAGATGATGTGATTGTATTTATGCATATGAGAATGATCACAAGCCATGGTGTGAATGGGTGAGGGCAAATTTGGGGTGTTTACAGTCCTAGGCCAACAAGTCCTCAACTGGTCTTCCCAGGAAATTATAAGGATTACTGCTGCAGAGTAATTATTATTTATTGTTTAAGCATGCATCAAGTCCTGCATCTTGCCCAAGGTGTCAGGGCTCATTTTGTAATAGGGCCATATATGTATTTTGTGCAAATGAATGATTAATGAACAATGGACATCTTTTGCAAATGATCTTTTTCGCTCACTGTCTTTCATTTTTGTTATTTTCGCACAAAACAATAAATGGCAATGTTTTTCTTAATAAAATTCATTCACTTTTTTCTAAATAAGATAAAATCAATCACTAAAATGAAAAAATCTCAACCCTTGCAAGGATAATCCTCCAGATTGCACCGACAACGACACTGCTATGACCTTGTATAACTTCGACAATCCGATTAATCAAGCAGATGAAGGGGTTGATGAAGATTATGATCTGCCTGATGAGTTAGCTAGGTTGTTGAGACAAGAGGAAAAAGTGATTGCTCCTCATTAGGAGGAGGTTGAAACTGTCAATCTTGGTACCGAGGAAGATGTGAAAGAGATGAAGATCGGGGCCAGTCTTCAAACTCCAGTGAAAGAACAGTTCATCAGTATGCTTCGAGAGTATGTCGACGTCTTTGTTTGGTCCTATCAAGATATGTCGGGCTTGGATACGGATATTATCATGCACAAGCTGCCATTGAAAGAAGATTGTCCGCCAGTTAAACAGAAGTTGCGCCGTACTCGCCCAGACATGGCCATGAAAATCAAAGAGGAAGTACAAAAGCAGTGGGACGTCGGTTTCCTCGCTGTAACTAGTTACCCGCCGTGGGTTGCTAATATTGTACCCGTACCTAAGAAGGATGGCAAGGTACGTAATTTGTGAGGAATTCTAACTCCCTCCACTAGCCCCATATCCATAACATCAAACCCTAAAGAGTTTTGAGACTCCAGAGATCTCAACTCTTTTGCTATCTCGTCCAGCCGACGATCATAGACTTCATCTCCTGCCCCAACTACAGTGAATTGTTCCTCCTAAGGGTCCTCTTGCAAGACATGCCCTCCAGTATTACCCTGGGTATTCCTGATAGCATTAATGTCAGTGTTAAGATGAGGAACAAACTTCGGGGGATCAGTACGAGGCTGTACTTGATCATTGTTGCTGGTACCCCCTGTACCTGGGTGATTTTCTTCAGGAGTTTGCCGCTCGACCAACTCTCTTAATCTTTCTTGGCTTTGGGCCAACCCAGTCATTACTGCCATGAATTGGTTCATCTGAGCCCTTGTTTTAGTTCTTTCATTAGCCATCTGGGTTCTCACGTCAGTCAGATCTTGTTGAACCTGGTCCATCTGTAAGCTCGGAAGGTTGTTTCTTGTCGGGTACCGGTGAACTCTGTTGATGGGGAAGACTCTCCTACGAGCAATGTTTCCTGAAACCACAACAAAGTGAGAAACAACAACAAAAAGAACCTACAAAACAAAGAATGAGGTTAGTATGCAATGCAGTATGTCTATTTGTCTTCCAAGGGTATCCAATTTGTTTTTTTTTGTTTTGACCTTCCAGACCTCGAGGAATGATGTTGAAGAGAGATGAAGCCCACAGAATAATACACAAACCATATATTACAAAATGTAAAGATACATAGTTCATGATTACAACAAGTTCCCAAGATGGGTCAAAATACAACAAAATTAGAAAAAGTACAAACGGAATGAAGTACAAATATAAAGAAATCAAACATCCAGCCCATAATCATCCTCTCTGACTTCCTTCAGGAGAGCATCAGTCACTGGTCCAACTGGATGCTCTGTGATGGTCCTGATAAGAAGGTTCCTGGTGGCAATAGCATTTGTCAACTTCTTATACCTGTCTTGGTCTTTTGATCTCTTCAACCCCGCCCGGAGTTTCAACTCAGAGATTTCCTTCTGTGCTGCTAACAAGGCTTCCTGACTCTTCTTCTCATTAGCTTCCAGCTGCTTTATCCTAGCCTGGGTCTTCTGATCTTCCTGTGAACGAGCCTCAGTAATTTTGATCCATCTAGCCTGACTTTCTTCCAAATAGTGCTCAGCTCTAGCCTTCTGAATCTTGGCTACCTTGCAAGCATTCTTCAATACCAACTCCCCTGCCCGGGCTCTTCTGATGTAATCATCCGTCTTCTCAATATTGGTCATATGCTCGATCCGGAGCTTCTCTAACCTTTCATTGTCCATACGATTATCATTCCTCTCCCAGAGGGTCTTCTTTAGAGCTTCAGACAACTGAGTATTCCTTTCTTTAAACTTCTCAAACTCCTCTAAACTGACTATAGCTACAGGCTCTACTGCTGATGATCCAGGCACATCCTCCAAGGTGAATGGCATGCGGGTGATCTGTCCTCTGATACGATACCAATCAATATACTGAGTTGTAGCTATGTTGTTGCACTTGCCAAGAATGGCAATCCTCTTTGTTTCAATGTTATCCCAAGCCCAGGCTGTTTGTCGGACGATAGCATGATTATTTTGAATGTCAAAGTAAAGGGTTTTTGACAAGTCATGCTCTCTCGGTGGATGTACTAAGGCATACCCTAATTTCCTTTTGAATAGAAAAGGATTGTAGTTGATCAACCCTTCACTCGAATCAGAGGTACATTGGGATACTGCCCATAGTTGGTGATTATGTCTCTGCCCTTGGTGCTCTGAGTGCACCACCTGATGTCTTCTGATGTAAGGGTAATCATTCTCTTATCCCAGTTTCTTGACTGATGAGGGTTCAAGAAAGCTTCTGTCTTTGGCAAGTGTCTCAATAACCAGCAGTAGAAAAGAGGTGCACATCATCTGACTAATCTCCCCCTCTGCTTCTCATTCCTTTGATGCACTTAATAGTAGAAATCCCCTAGCAAGGTAGGAACTGGATTCTTTAGCAAGAAGAGATGGATAGCATTCTTGCTTACAAACTTGGGCTCGTCTGCAAACAAGATGATACCATATATGCTAAGGACCAGGAAAGCACAAACAGTTTCCCACTTTCCTACTGCATTATGACTGGTGGCCTGAGTAATCAAGAAGTCCAAATGGAGGCCTGGGATTCCAGCCTTAGTAGTCATATTCTGATCGATGATGGTTGTTTCTAGATACAAAGCCTTAGCTATATCTTCATTCCTAGGAGCAGTCATCTCAGGGTTGAAAGGAATCCCTCTCCTGATGGGGACACCCAACAACATGGAAAATTCCTCTAGCAAATGGCCCAACTGAAAGTCTGGAAAAGTGAAACATCTGAGAGGAGGGTTATAGAACTGAAGGAAAGTGTGGATCATACTCCTCTGTGATGCATCCAAGTCCATGATTATGTCCATGATACCACCATAATGTTCCCTGAATAAAAGGACATGATCAGGAGTGATGAGTGTCTGAATCTGCCTGATGCCTACTAGGGAGGGCTCAAAGAAATGATAAGTAATGTTGCTCTTCCGGGATGGATCCATATTGATAATGGATGCTGATGAAGATAACTGAAGAGAAACACTAATAAAGACCACTGATGAAGGTGCTGAAGAGAATCCCTGATGAAGATGGCTGATGAATATATCTTATGAAGATGTCTGAGCAGAAGAACGGTCAAAACCAAACCAAAGATGATATGGATACCCTGAAAAACAAATATACAAATGTTAAAATGATGCAAAATGATGTATGCAGAATGATATGCAAGGGTTTGTGATCAAGTGTTGGATCTGTTATCTGCCTTGATAAGGTCCATGTGTGTTCATAAGTCCAGATGGAGGCTTAGAGAACCAATAACCAGGTGGGGACTCAAATAAAGAGTCATAAGTCCATGGTTTCACAAGAACAGTCCAAAATGATGTAACCTTAAAACAAATCTAGTAACAGGGTATGATGTGGCCAAGGGTTCCTGCAAACATGTAAACATCCCAACCCCCTTGTCGCTCCCGAAGATTAGCATCCAGGTACAAGCGCGAACGGTCGGCGAAAGGGACAGTGAGAACACACAGCCGTGAACTCACTGGAGATGAAAAGAGTCGCCAGCTAGGCATTTTTATCCCGGAGGAAAGGCAATGCTGCATAAGCCTAGAAAGAGATGGATAAGACGGTTTGCGAACCAGAGAGACTGAGAAAGGGGGTTGGTTACAACCTGGGAAGGTATTAGCACCCAGATTGTCCGTCGTACTCGACGGGATCCACGCTTAAAGATTTGTGTTATAAAGGGGTAGTGTCAGTGCAATTTGTGTATAAAAGAGCTGGAAAAGGATGTACAGGTGTCAGTGTAAAAGGAATGTGAAGTGTATAAATGTAAAGTGTCAGTGTAAGAGAGAAAGAGGTGAAATGCTCATGATAATGAGGCTAAAAGAATGAAGCTGGAAGGAGGGGGAATATACAGAGACTTTTGTTCGATAACTGTTAAGTTATGCCTACGTATCCTCTCGTGCAATGAGGAAGTCAGAACACCGTAGTTCGACCCGAAGAGACTGAAAGGTGAATTGACTTGTGAACTGCTTGCTTGTCTATGCTCAAGTGTATGATCTGTCTGGCACAGATGCAAACTGTCTTGCATTAGACGGAAGAAGCAAGTTCTCGATTGTGAGTGAAGGTGATGAGAAAAGAATCCCGGAGGAGACGATTATTGTTTGTTTTTGAGTTTTCAGTCTTTTATTGCTTTTGAAGGTTTGTCATAAGATAATGAGCTTAAGCCTAAACCAATGGGTTTAGTAAACTCATCACATCTTCCCTCTGATTAGGGGTAATGAGAATACCTTAAGTGTGAAGTCAGATTCTCACACTTAATCACCTTTGATGTAGGATTAAGATCATTAACCCATTTGTGATTATTTAGATGTTTTTGGTGTTTTTGTTTAGTGTTAAGTAATGAGGTTAAGCCATAATCAGGGATTAAACAGACTCATTACACCATCCTAATAGAAGGATAATAGATGAGAATGTTTAAGCTGAGGAAAGCTCCTCAACTTAATCCATGATTAGGGATTAAACCCATGACAAAACAAGCCTTTGATTAAGTGGATTTTATTTGATGGTATGATGATGAAGTGATTTTTATGATTTGTAAGACAACTTGAGGGGGACTTGTCCATTAACACTAGGGTTAGTCCTTCTTAACCACTTAAGGAAGAATTAGAACCCTAATGCAAGGCCCAAGTTACAAGTGTGATGTCTTGATATTTATTAAATGAATTGATTAAGAGATTTAAACAAACAAAGGGTTTAACACTTAGGATTAAAGCTATACACTCCATCCTAATAGAAGGATGCAGGCATAAGCTTAATCTCAAAGTCTTAGAGCCTTTAGGGTTTAATCCCTGATTATGAGGTGAGAAGAGAAGACTCAAAGAGAGACACAAAGGTAAAAACTATGAGGGGACTAATCAAAACCTAAATTCATTGTCATGCTTGGATGATCCTAAGGTTTGTGAGGTTTACAAGAACAATCTTCAGAAGAACCACCAGGAAGCAGATGAATAAGATCAAGAGAAGCAAAGTGACTTGCTTCATTCAAGAAGTCAAGTCACTTGAAGAAAGAAAGTGGGAGGAAGAAGAATGAGCAAGCTCAAACTCAAACACAAATAGAAATGCAGCAATGGATGCAAGAGAGATGAAAAGAAAAGTTATGAGAAGTGAAGGCAAATTCACTTCCCAAGTTACTTACCACCTGAAATGTTAGAAAGAAATGCAATGCAATGCAAGATGAGATGAAATGGTATGATGCTAAGCAAAACCAGAAGCATATTGATGATGATTATGATGTTATGAGGTGCTGCAAACATGAGACAAGGCATGGAGATGTTCATACAAGATTATGAATGCAAATGATGCAAGTTAAGGAGCATGAACAAGCATGGAAAGTTATGAAGCATACAAGACAAATGACATGGCAAATATGCAATGCAATGATCAAACATGCTTTCTATATGTCTTAAGATGTCAAATGAATCACAAGAATGCACAAAATGCAAAGATAAGTCATGTTATGCAAGAGTATGCAAGGAGGATGCAAGAGAAGTCCCAAATTAGGGTTCATGGATCAAACATCAAACAAAAATCCAAAACAGAAACAAAACCCTAAGATAAAAAATGGAAAATGGCACTCAAAGAAACCCTAACCATATGCTAAACCACTGCCCAAAGGGGAGCTCTCAACTCTCAACCAAACTCAAGTTATGAATTTTGCAAGTTATTAGGGTTTTTTAGGGTTCTTAACAAAAGAAATGCCAAACAAATAGAAAATGCAAGATCAAATCATGGCCATTTTATCCTAGAAACTACATGCAAAATAGAAAACAATGCAAGAAGAATCACTGTCCAACTCTTCTCCAATAGGCAGAAATGATTTTTGGAACTTATGATCAAAATAATGCATAAAAAATGATTTAATTCAATGAAAAATTCTTAAAGTGCATCAAGATCAAAAAATAAATTTGGTTTGAAGGTTGGACAATGTTTCTAAATGTCTTAGAACATTTCATGAATTTTTTTGTAATTTTTAAATACCTAAAAGTATTTTTAATTAACTAATTCCCATTAATCAATTAAAAATAATATTTTAAATATTTAAAAATACTTTTTTATATGATAAAAATAAAATAAAAATATTTTTGGGTCTTAAAAATTAATTAAACTTTAAAGAAAAAGTTTCATAATTTTTAAGATATTTTTGCTATTTTTAAATAATTATGCAAAACAAAAGAAAAATAAAAGAAAATAAATGAATTAAATCTGATTTAATGAAAAGTATTCAAATCCAACGCGTGAGATTCAAAGTTGCCAGGGCGGGAATTGACTTGGCGCGGGAATGAACGGCTCACATTCAAACTGACTTAATTACACTTAGCCCTAATTAATCAAACCCTAATTACTCTCAGGCGACCGGAACACTGTTCCGGTCGTCTTCTCCGGCTACACCATTTCTCTATCTCTCTCAATAGGCCATGAAATCATGCCAAAATCTCCAGAATCAAACCTTAGCTCATTCTAAACAAGATTCCAGCAACAAACATCATTTATTTCAACACACAAACAAGATTCGAATCAAACATTCAAAACGGCAAAAATTTCAGAAACATCATACAGGCTCATTTCTCACTCTTTTTCAAAAGTAACAAGTTCAATGTGACCAGTGAAGCATGCTTTACCATTTAGAAACTTAAAAGGCAAGTTCTGGAAAAAAAGTTCATGGAGTCACCTGAGATTGAACTTTTGATTCAGGAGCTTTCTGGATGGTTCTTTGGCTCAAACAGGTCCCAATGATCCCCTCTTGAAGCTTTGGATGCTTGGTTGGAGTTTAAACAGCCTCTTGAGTGAGTTTGCAGAAGTTCTGACCAAGGGCATGTGAAAATCGTATTTGAGTTATGGAGGGTTTCAGGCCAAAGTAGGGGGTGGTTTCTGGTCAGTGGAGCAAGGTGAGTTGATGTGTGGAGTTTGTTTGAGTGTTCTTGGCTTGTAGAAGCAGATTCGAAAGTTTTTGCTTTATGGAGTGAAAATGGTGAAATGGAGTTATGGCTTGTTTCAGGCCTGGTTCTCTTGGGTTTTGAGTCAATGAAGCATGGTGATTTGGTCTATGGAAATGGTTTTTATGTTTGCAAGCTGAGAAAACAAATTCGAAGGAATATGCAAGATGAGGTGTTTTTGTCAATGTCCTCTTGTAAATGGTTTCAGCCTTGCTAGATGTATGGAATGGCTTGCACTTTGTCCACATAACTCTCTCTCATTGGTCAGATGACAAGACATGTGCTTTTTTGATTGGTATGGCCACTTTTGCAATTTGTCAACTCTTGTGTAAGGCAAGTATGGCTTCACTCTAGGCAAGTACAAAGGCTAGGGCTGGCGCAGCATGGTGAGTGTGTGAGGCCAGCTTGATTCAAGGACCAATGCAGCAAGTTGGTGAAGCATGATCATGAGTTTTGCAACTTGGTTACTTTATGGTTCACATGATAAAAATGCCTTGTTACATGAACTAAACACATGTGATCTTGGTTCAAAATCTGATTTTGTGGCTTAGAGAAAGTTTATGTAATGGTTTGAAATGAATTAGAAGTCACATAATGCATTGGTTCATGACTTTGCAAAATTTCCATTTGAAGCATGTCTTGAAAATCAATGATTTTTGCCAACTTTGCATTGCCATAACTTTTGATCCAAGAAGAGTTTGATCATGTTCTTGTACTTTTTGAAAAGGGAAAGATGAGATCTACAACTTTCATGACCAAAGTTTTTCCATTTGAAGCATTTTTGGATCAAGAATCAAGGCTTGAAAAATGACCTAAAATGATGCATTCTTGAAAAGTCAACTATGCCCAAAAAGTCAACATTTGCAAAAACCCTAAATTCTTGATTTCTATGAACTTCAACCTTCTCCCATGATCAAATAAAGATCATATACACTCAAAATGATGAAGATCACCATTGGTTGGGTCATTGGGGGCCTCGGATGCCCTGATTTTGCACTGACTTGCCTGAAAAGTCAACTCTTGATCAGATGACTTCCCCATGGAATTTCTTCATGAAAATTGATATGCATACTCCCTATACCATATAGAGATCAATGGAAACAAGAATGACCAAAAAATTTAGGGCTATGGCCTCTGAAACCAAAACCCTAATTTTCAGTCAACTGTGCAGTTCAACCTGGCTCTGCATCCACTCAAACCCTAGTTCTTGTGATTCCTCTGCAATTTTGACTTTGAGGAGATGAAATATGATATAAGAACACACATGGACCCCTTTAAGTTGATTGGTGGCCTTTGGAATGGCTCAAGAAGCTTTGGGATTGCTCAGATCACAAACCCTAGGTGCAGATGCCTTAGAAACTATGCAGTGAAACAAAAGTGAGATATGAGATGATATGTTTGTGTTTATGCATATGAGATGATCACAAGACATGGTGTGAATGGGTGAGGGCAAATTTGGGGTGTTTACAGCTGCCCCTATTCAAACATGAGTTAGCTGTGCAGGATGTAAGCGACGGCTTAACAGGCAAACAAGATAACTTGTGGTTGAATACCAAAGACAATCCGAAATTTGCACTCACGGAATGAAGAAGAAAAGGGATATAGATTGTAAAAGGAAAACAAAGTATATTGTAAAGGTGTGGGCGACGGAGGACGACCGTCGAGCAGAGGACGACTGCTGGGTAAAGAGCGATGACGGGGACGGCCGACATGCTGGGATAAATGTGAAGTAAAGCGATGACGGGGACGGCCGACATGCTGGGGATAAAAGGTAGAGCTAAGACGGGGACGGCCGACTAGCTGGGAAAATAAGATATCATGATGGGGACGGCCATCAAGATAAAGCTGTAAAATTCTCTGGGGATTAATGAAACATGACGGGGACGGCCATCAAGTTCATAAAGCAAAGTAAACAACGATGGGGACGGCCATCGGGCTAAAAGGAAAAGGAAAAGGGACCACGACGAGGACGGCCATCGGGTTAAAGAATAAATGAAATAAACAGTTGATGGGGTACGGCCATCAAAGATGAAGGACGATCATCTAGCAGGGGACGGCTGCTCTGTTGGGAATAAAGGAAATATGATGGGGACGGCCATCAAAGGTGGAGGACGACCACCTGGCAGGGTACGGCTGCCGAAAATATCGCGACATAGGACGAATGCCGGATAGAAAAGGTCAACGACGGGGACGGCCATCGGACGAGCATGATGGAGGACGACCATCAAGAAGTGGAGGACGACCACTTAGCAGGGGACGGCTGCTCTCAAGGTTTGTCATGACATAGGACGAATGTCAGATAACCAAAATCAACAATGGGGACGGCCATTGGATAGAATGATGAAGGACGATCATCAAAAGGTGGAGGGCGACCACCTAGCAGGGGACGGCTGCTAAAAAATATCAACGATGGGGACGGCCATCGGATGAGCATGATGGAGGACGATCATCAAGAAGTGGAGGACGACCACTCAGCAGGGTACGGCTGCTCTCAAAGGTATCATAACACAGGAGGAGTGTTAGATAAAAAGAAAATTTGTTGGCGATCTGCTGGGGATATAGTAAACACGGACGAGCGTTTACATCCAAGAAACAAAAGGTATAAGTGTTTGGTATTGTGTATAGATCAAAGATGCGGACGAGCATCCTTAAGACTATGATACGGACGAGTATCACGTAGAAACAAACTGACACATGTTCAGAGATGATGATACGGACGAGTATCAACTGGTTAACAAAGAACACGGACGAGTGTTGCAT
This sequence comes from Lathyrus aphaca, assembly GCA_963966055.1. NCBI lineage: Eukaryota > Viridiplantae > Streptophyta > Magnoliopsida > Fabales > Fabaceae > Lathyrus > Lathyrus aphaca. The sequence goes on along the minus strand of OZ014519.1, from coordinate 731,444,135 downwards.
CTGAAAGGACTCTTCTGGGGAAAAGTAGATACGGACGAGTATCTATATCCAAGAAGACATAAGTGTTTGACACGGTGTACGGATTAAAGATGTGGACGAGCATCCTTAAGACTATGATACGGACGAGTATCACGTAGAAACAAACATTAGACGCAATGTTCTGAGATGATGGTACGGACGAGTACCAACTGGTTAACAAAGAACAAAGACTACTGTCGAATCTGTGGGGATAGTGATGATGTATACAAGATACGGACGAGTATCTGTATAAGTGTACCATGAGTAGTGAGTATTGTATAATGTATAGATGAGTGTTAATTGCTGGGGAGAGTGACGCGGACGGGTGTCAAGAGAGAAAAGTGTAATATTAACAAGTATATGAGTGATAAAGGTGTAAGCGACTGCGCTGGGGATATGACACGGACGGGTGTCAAGAAAAGTGCATATACAAGTATATGTGAGTGCAAAGAAGATGTCTTTGGCTTTCTGCTGGGGTATGACACGGACGGGTGTCATGAAGTATCCGTGATATGGGTGATTTGTTTGTAAAGAGTGTTCAGGCGACTTTACTGGGGAGCGTTGATACAGACGGGTATCAAAAGGAAATATGCTGGTATTTGTGAATATGAGGCAACTGTTTTTTTGCTGGGATTCTGGTGGGGATTTTTTTTGTATAATGATGATGAACGGTTTGTTATTCACAAGTGTTCAATTCACAACATGGCTTATGATTATGCTATGCGTTCGATTTTTGCCGTAATGCTCCGTATTAGACGGAATGCTACGCTCTGAGGGGATAGTATGATGCGAATGCTATGATCATGCAAAGAGGGCACAGATCCGGGATTCGGATCCCGTCGCTGTGAAGATCTCTGGTTGATCTGCTTGAAGTGAACATCCCAGCTGGGGATGAGATCATTGGTAGATCTAATGATGTATCTGCTTGGGGATATAGGTCACTGATTGACATATCCTTATAATATGGGACCCAGCTGGGGTTTGCAGAAGCTTTCTGTACTCTGTTGTGATTTCTCCGTGCGTTGCTCTTCTGAATAGAAGCTGGGGATTCTGTGGGGGAGATGATTCCCTGACTTCTGCATTCTGCTGAGGAAGAATGGTTGGCACTACAGCTGGGGAATGCTGTTGATAACTCAGCTGGGGAGAGTAATGAGAGGCAACTCGGCTGGCGAGAAAACATCCTGAGTGTTAAACCTGTTAGTTGATTTGGCAACTTTGCTGGGGAAAGCAATGGGGAGCAACTCAGCTGGGGATAGAGTATCTCGGATGCTGATATCTTTTGTTGATTAGCCAGCTTGCTGAGATGTAACTTGCATGCCCCAAGTTGCGTTCTGGATACCTGCAATCCTGCAAAGATAATGGAACGTACAAAAGGTCCCGAGGTATCCCTTACTGGATTCCGTCATAGGAGTTAAGTACCTTCGAGAATAATCACATTCCCTGTAAGCATGTGTTTTTATTTTTAGAGAAAGGCATCTGTACTTATGCAATTGTATTTTTAGAGATATCAGACAACTCTTTGCAAAACATAAATGTAAAAACGAAACATGACCGAAAATCTGATTTTATTAATTCATGTGCCCTGAATTGGCAAGATACAGTCAAGGAAACATATCTCCTGAAATGAAGAGATTGTTACAAATTGAGAAACAAAATGCTGGCGATGCTGACGACGCTTTCAAGGAGCTTCCTCTTCTGCTATGACTCGTATGACAATGACGTTCTTCTCGTCTTGCTTTCTGGAGAGAGTTGATTCTGATTGAAGCTTGATCCTTTGTAGCTTACCAAGTTGTAAGTGATACAGACGAATTCAGAGTGCAGTTGTTCGCTTATTCCCTTATTTTGCATGGATCGCCCTTTCGGGTTTTCAATCCATCGGGATACCCATTTTTGCCTGAGCTGTCCAATGCGGCTTTTCAACTCAGCGGGTGCACATTTTTTATTTATTTCCCTTATTTTTGCCCGAGTCTTTTATTCTGTTTTTTGACTCGCCGGGATGCCCTATTTTTGCCTGGACATACATTCTGTTTTTGTGTCCAGCGGGTCGTTTTATGCGAAGTATTTTTTAACTGCATCTGAATTCACAGGGGACGGGAAATCTTCACCATCCATGGTGCTGAGCATCAGTGCTCCACCGGAGAAAACTTTCTTTACCACGAATGGTCCTTCATAGTTTGGAGTCCATTTGCCCCTGTGGTCTGTATGAGGAGGGAGGATTCTTTTCAACACAAGATCCCCTACTTGGTACTCTCGGTGTCTGACTTTCTGATCGAAGGCTCTCTTCATTCTCTTCTGATATAGCTGTCCATGACAGATTGCAGCCAATCTTTTCTCTTCGATCAAACTCAGTTGTTCGAATCGGGACCGAACCCATTCTGCTTCACTCAGTTTAACATCCATTAATACCCGTAGGGAGGGTAATTCAACTTCAACAGGTAGGACTGCTTCCATACCATACACAAGCTGATACGGTGTTGCCCCAGTGGATGTTCTGATTGACGTGCGGTACCCATGCAAGGCAAACGGTAGCATTTCATGCCAGTCTTTGTATGTGACTACCATCTTTTGCACAATCTTCTTGATATTCTTATTTTCCGCCTCGACAGCGCCGTTCATCTTTGGCCTGTAAGGAGAAGAATTGTGATGTTGGATCTTGAAGTCCCGGCACAGCTCTGCCATCATTTTGTTGTTTAGGTTGGAACCATTATCAGTAATGATCCGCTCGGGAACTCCATACCGACAGATGATATCTCTCTTCAGAAATCGGGCTACCACTTGTCTTGTAACATTTGCATATGAGGCTGCTTCAACCCACTTGGTGAAATAGTCAATGGCGACCAGGATGAATCTGTGGCCGTTCGAAGCAGTTGGCTCAATCTTGCCAATCATATCAATGCCCCACATAGCGAAGGGCCATGGTGAAGACATGATGTTCAAAGGATTGGGAGGCACATGCACCTTATCTGCATAAATCTGGCATTTATGACATTTTCTGGCGTAGGCACAACAGTCTGCATCCATTGTGATCCAGTAATAGCCTGATCTTAACAACTTCTTAGCCATAGCATGTCCTCCAGCATGGGTACCAAAAGATCCCTCGTGCACTTCATGCATCAACAAATCTGCTTCCGTCTTGTCAACACATCTGAGGAGTACCATGTCAAAGTTCCTCTTGTATAAAGACCCATCAGTGTTCAGAAAGAAACTTCCAGCAAGCCTTCTCAAAGTCTTCTTATCATTGGAAGATGCCCCAGGCGGGTATGTTTGATCCTCCAAGAAGCGCTTGATGTCATGAAACCAAGGCTTATCATCCTTGACAACATCTGCTGCGAATACATATGCTGGTCTATCAAGTCTAGACACTGAAATCTGGGGTACAAAGTTAGCAGCTTGAACTTTGATCATGGATGAAATGGTAGCAAGAGCATCTGCGAACTGATTCTCGTCCCGAGGGATATACTCAAGTTTGACCGTTGTAAAGAAAGTCAGTAACCTTCTCGTATAATCCCTGTAAGGTATCAGATGATCTTGGTGGGTGTACCATTTTCCGTTGGTTTGATTGACTACCAAAGCTGAATCTCCGAATACGGTTAATGTCTTGATCCTGAGGTCAATGGCTTCCTCAAGACCCATAATGCAAGCTTCGTATTCAGCTTCGTTGTTAGTGCAGTTGAAAGTGAGTTTTGCTGAGAAAGGCATGTGAACTCCTTTAGGTGTAATAAGTACTGCACCAACACCGCGACCATTCATGTTAACAGCCCCATCAAACATCATGGTCCATTCTTCCTCCGGGTCAGGCCCTTCAGTGTGAATAGGCTCTTCATGGTCTTTTGATTTAATGAACATGATGTCTTCATCAGGGAAATCAAACCTCATAGGCTGGTAGTCATCAATGGGTTGCTCAGCAAGATATTCAGATAGTACACTGCCTTTGATGGCTTTCTGAGATGTGTACTGTATGTCGTATTCTGTGAGAATCATCTGCCATCTTGCAACCCGTCCGGTAAGAGCTGGCTTCTCGAAAATGTACTTAACTGGATCCATCTTTGAGATCAACAAAGTAGTGTGGGTCAGCATATACTGTCTCAGTCGGCGAGCAGCCCACGCTAAAGCACAACAAGTTTTCTCGAGCAGTGAATAACGTTGTTCACAGTCGGTAAACTTTTTGCTTAGGTAGTATATTGCATACTCTTTTCGACCAGACTCGTCATGCTGGCCCAGCACACACCCCATTGATTCTTCTAATACTGTCAAGTACATAATCAGAGGTCTTCCTTCAACTGGCGGCATGAGGATTGGAGGTTCTTGCAGATATTCCTTGATCCTGTCAAAAGCCCTCTGGCAGTCTTCGTTCCACCTGACCGTTTGTTCCTTTCTTAACAGCTTGAACAAGGGTTCACAGGTTGCTGTAAGGTGGGATATGAACCGTGAGATGTAGTTCAATCGACCCAAGAACCCTCGAACTTCTTTTTCTGTTTTTGGCGCAGGCATTTCTTGAATAGCTTTGACTTTATCAGGGTCAACTTCAATCCCCTTATCGCTTACAATAAAACCTAGCAGCTTACCGGATCGCACCCCAAACGTGCATTTGTTGGGGTTCAGCTTTAGTTGGTACTTCCTCAGACGCTTGAACAACTTCAGCAGATTCACCAGGTGATCCTCCTCTGTAAGGGACTTGGCGATCATATCATCCACATAACATTCTATTTCTTTGTGGATCATATCGTGGAATAATGTCACCATAGCCCGTTGATACGTTGCACCAGCATTCTTCAGTCCGAATGGCATCACTTTGTAACAGAACGTGCCCCAAGGTGTAATGAATGTTGTCTTCTCCATGTCTTCAGGTGACATCTTGATCTGATTATACCCTGAAAATCCATCCATGAAGGAGAATACCGAGAACTGAGCCGTGTTATCCACCAATACGTCAATGTGAGGTAATGGGAAGTCATCTTTCGGGCTGGCTCTGTTCAGATCCCGGTAGTCAACACACATTCTTACTTTGCCATCCTTCTTAGGCACAGGTACTATATTAGCAACCCACGGTGGGTAGCTAGTCACAGCAAGGAACCCGGCGTCCCATTGCTTTTGCACCTCTTCCTTGATTTTCATAGCCATGTCTGGGCGAGTTCGGCGCAACTTCTGTTTGACCGGTGGGCATTCCTCCCTCAAAGGCAGCTTGTGCACGACTATTTCGGTGTCCAACCCTGGCATGTCTTGATACGACCAAGCAAACACATCAACATACTCCTGAAGCAGATCTACCAGTTGCCTTTTCACTGAGTCTTGTAGGCAGGCCCCGATTTTAACTTCTTTCACGTCTTCCTCCGTACCAAGATTGATCACTTCAACCTCCTCCTGGTGAGGGGTAATGACCTTTTCCTCTTGTCTTAACAACCTGGCTAGCTCCTCAGGAAGCTCATATTCTTCATCAACCCCTTCATCAGCTTGATTGATTGGATTGTCAAAGTCATACGACGTCATAGCCGTGCTGTTGTCGGTGCTGTCTGGAAGGCACTCTCTGCAAGGGTTAAGTTGGTTCATTTTAGTGATTGATTTTAATCTTGCTTTAGAAAAAAGTGAAATGAAGTTATCATTTTGAAAACACCGCCATTTATTTTTGTACAAAAAGAAAAATGGAAAAACAGTGAACAGAAAAGAAAAAGACTTGTTTGCAAAAAGATGTCTGATATTTCATTAATTTAATCTTGTTTGCACAAAAGTACAGATGGCCCTGATTACAAAATGAGTCTTGTCATCTTGGGCAAGATGCAAGACTTTGATGCATGCTATGAAAATACAGGAAATAATAATTACTCTGCATGAGTAACTCTTATAATTTCCTGGGAAGACCAGTTCGAGACACTGCTCCCCGGGATCTTTGGACGAATCCAATTCTCCAGATTGCGCTCCTCTTCCAGCTCGTCTTCCAGACAGTTGATAGCATCAGGGGTAAGCATTCCCCCACTGACAAATCCAGGCTCTGCAGCAGCCTTTGCTTGATGTTGAGTTGGTCTGTAACCCAACCCAAATTTGTCCTTCTTCTCTTCCACAGCTAAGACCTTGCCCCAGCCTAGGGCAGTTCCTTCCTCAACAACCTTCCGGGCTTGTTGGTAAGACGACATGGAGATCCCTGACACAGCAGATGCTTCATTGACATTCAAGGCTTCAAAACCTTGGCTCATTGTTTCATGGATCTCTCCATCCATCTCAATGTATTTATAAGTAGCCAGATGGCTAACAAAGATATCCTCTTCCCCACAGATTGTGACAACTTGGCCTTCCCACTCAAATTTTAACTTTTGGTGAAGGGTAGACGTTATTGCGCCGGCGGCGTGAATCCAGGGTCTACCCAACAAACAGCTGTAGGCGGGCTGAATGTCCATCACATAAAAGATAGTTTTAAAGGTCTGCGGGCCAATTGTCACGGGCAGCTCAATCTCTCCCAGAACCGATCTCTTCGAACCATCAAAGGCTCGCACCACCAGGTTGCTGGGTCTCAATGCCAATCCATCATATTCTAACTTCACCAGAGCCTTCTTTGGTAAGACATTCAGGGAAGAACCTGTGTCCACCAGCACATGAGAAAGGACAACTCCTTTGCATTCCATGGTTATGTGCAAGGCTTTGTTGTGATTGCGGCCATCCGCTGTCAAGTCAGTATTGGTGAACCCTAGCCCATTGCTAGCAGTAACGTTCCCAACCACGGTTTCCAATTGGTTGACAGTAATCTCCTCAGGCACGTAAGCTGCGTGCAAGACCTTGAGTAGTGCATTCCGATGGGCTTCGGAGCACATAAGCAGTGAGAGGATGGAGATTTTGGATGGCGTCTGGTGAAGTTGATCCACAATTTTGTAATCACTCTTTTTGATGATTCTCATAAACTCATCAACTTCTTGATCGAACGGTGCCTTCAAGGCTTCTTTGGCAGCTGGATCTTCCTGCACCGGGCCTTTTCCCTTTGCCTTGGCAGCAGCTTCTGCTTCGGCAGTAGGTCTTTGAACTTGTGAAGCAAAGAGACGTCCGCTTCGAGTGAAGCCTCCGCCTCCCCCCACATTATCTACTTGTGGTGCAGGTGCTGATGTTTCAAGAGTGATTCTTTTCCCTTCACAGTACACGTCAGAGCCATAGTGCCAAGGGATGGCCCTATTGCTTTCATATGGTACTGGTCCAGGCACCGTGACAGTGACTGGACTGATTGCTGCTGCTGGAGGGACTGTAATTGTTTGTGGATCATAAAAGATTGTAACTGGTGCTCTGATGGGAGCAGCACCTTCTGAATGGTAGGCAGAGTTGTTTTCAGGATTGTAGAAAATGGTAACAGTAGAGACATCTTCATGATTGATTGCTGGTGTTGTAGGAGGTATTGTTGGAGTGACTAATGTTGTTGTTGATGGAGAGTCGAAATGGACTGAAGCTGAAGTCGTAGCAGGAGAAACTGTTGAAAACTGATCATTTGGTAGGACAGATGGAGTACTTGTTGATGTTGCTGATGAATTGTCGGGAACAATAGTTGTTGCATTTGTAGGAGGTTCTGAAACCGTTGTTGATGAAGTTGTCGGATTTGCCGGAAATGATGTAGTGATCTGTAGTAGGCCATTCTGAATAAGGCTGTCAATGCCATTCCTCAGGTCCTCGCACCCGTTCCATGAAATATTGCAGTAGGGACACCCTAGTTCACACCCCGGAAATATTTGGTTTTCGCGGAGTTGAGCTTTGATTTCCACCAATGGTGTCCTGATCTGATCCACACTAGTTATTAAATAAGACAGTTGGTCTTCTTCAATAGCGTTAATTCGGGGACCACCATGGTTTGGCATTGGGTTTTTATTGACATTGGGCGGCGGTGCAAAATTCAGAGCCTTGGAGTCTACCAAGTCTTGTACCTTCATATGCAGAGCCCTGCATTTTTCTGTACTGTGACCAGGTGCGTTCGAATGAAAAGCACACCTAGCATTGGAGTCATAGTTCTTTGGTAGACTGTTGGGATCCGGAGGTGCCAACGTTCTTAGTTCAACTAGGTTGAGTTTCAGAAGTTGTGGCAGCAAGGCAGCATACGGCATTGGGATCGGGTCGATCACTCGGTTAGCTTGAGATGGCCTTTGTTGGAATGGCCTCTGTTGATTGTTGTTGTTGTTGTTGTTGTTGTTGTAGTTCCTTGGAGGATACTGATTCTGCTGATACTGAGGTTGTTGTTGGAAGTTTTGTTGCGGAGGTTGATAGACTGGCTGAGGATGAGCTGGAGCAGGGATAGTGACTGCTGCTATTGACCTTTGAACATATTGGGGCCTACCCCTGTTGGTGTGAATGGCATTGGTCTCGCCAGTTCTTCTCGGGCCTGCAAAAGGCTTTCTTGTACTACTGGACGAGCTTGCACCGTTGTCTGAGATCTTTCCCATCTTTAACAGGCTTTCAATTCTCTCCCCAGCTATAACAACATCCGCAAATCTAGTGGAAGAGAAAGCAGCTAACCTGTCAATATAGGTTCCCTGAAGAGTATTCATGAACATATCTGCCATTTCCCTTTCGGACATAGGGGGTTGAACAGCAGCAGCCAATTGCCTCCATCTTTGGGCATATTCTCGGAAACTCTCCCTTGACGACTGTGACATTCCCATCAGGAGAGTCCTGTTAGGTGCCATGTCTAGATTGTATTGATACTGTCTAATGAAGGCCTCTGCCAGGTCCTTCCAGCATCTCACAGTTGCCCTTGTCAAATGGGAATACCACTCCCTCGAAGCTCCAGTCAAGCTATCTTCAAAATAGAACATCCACAATTTCTCATCCATCGTATAGGCCTTCAGCCTTCCCAGAAATGATTGTAGATGAGTCCGGGGGCATGAAGTCCCATTATACTTTTCGAAACAAGGAGGCTTGAACTTATGGGGGATCCTGACCCCTTCCACCAAACCCATGTCCATGACGTCGAAGCCCAAAGAATTTTGAGACTCCAGTGATCTCAACTTCTCAGCTATTTCATCCAATCTCCTGTCATAAGTTTCCTCTCCAGCACCCATTACTGTAAATTGGTCCTCCTGAGGGTCTTCTTGAAGTACCCTGGCCGCTGTGGCTGTCCCCTGAATGTTGACTGGGATGTTGGCCTCAGGATGGAGATGAGGGCCAAACACGGGAGGGTTAGCATGTGGTTGCACCCTTTCATTGTTACTTGTGCCAGCAGTTCCCACATGGGGATCCTCTTGATTCCTCCCTTCTACCAAAGCCCTGAGCCTCTCCTGGCTTTGAGCTAAGTTGTTCATTACTTCCATGAACTGTGTTATCTGAGTTCTCATCTCCAACCTTTCGTTGGCCATCTGGTTTCTGACCTCCATAAGGTCTTGCTGCATCTGATCCATCTGAATTCCCGGAAGGTTGTTTCTAGTTGGGTACCTGTGTGGCCTGTTGAGGGGAAATACCCGGCGGCGAGCAATAATTCCTGAGATTCACAACAGAGGTTAGCAACAACAAAACAAAAACCTACAAAACAAACAAAAGGGTTAGCATGCAATGCAGTTATGCTTATTCGCTCTCAAGGTATCCGGTTTGGCCTTCAGTTTTGACCCTTCCAGACCCTTGAAGATGTTGTTGTCGAAGTTGCTTTCGAAATAAACCCAGATGGAAACTAACACAAATATATTACAGAAGGTGAAATAATACATCTTGTTCATTTTACAACACCAGCCCTCTAAGGGGTCAAAATACACCACAAAAACAAAAGTACATGAAATAGGAACAACAACAAGCAAATGATCAAACTCCAAGGCCAAACTCATCCTCACGAACTTCCTTGAGAAGTGCTTCGGTCACAGGATCAGCCGGACGCTCCGTGAGACTTCTGATGAGAAGGTTTCTTGTTGCAACAGCTGCAGTCAACTTCTTATTCTGACTTTGGTCCTTAGACCTCTTCACTCCAGCTCTGATTTCTAGCTCTGATATTTCCTTCTGGGCTGCTGCCAGGGCTTTTTCCATCTGTGCCATCTTATCCTGAACTCTTTTGTCTTCTAGAGTACGGGCCTCAGTGATCCGGACCCACCTGGCCTGACTCTCTTTTAAGTACAAGTCTGTTCTTGCTCTCTGGAACTGGGCTTCTTTACAAGCATTCTTCAGAATTTGCTCACCAGCCTTAGACTTGTTGATGTAATCTCCAGACTTCTCAATCTTAGTCAAGTGTTCCACTCTCAACTTCTCCAGTCTCTCAATCTCCCTCACACCTTCACTCCTCTCCCGGAGGGTCTTCTGCAAAGCCTGGGTTAACTTCTCATTTCTTTCCTTCAAGCTTTGAAACTCCTCCAGACTGATAGTGGCAGGGGGTGGTGCTGAATATGACTCAGGCATGTCTTCTATGGTAAAGGGCATTCCAGAGAACTGGGCCCTAGCATGGGACCACTCATAATATTGGACTGATGCCACATTATTGCACTTCCCCAAAATGGTGATTCCCTTGGTTTGAACATGATCCCAGGCCCAGGCAGCCTGCCTAACAGTTGCCAGACTAATCTTGTTCTCACAGTAGAGGGTCTCAACCAAGTCTTGTTCCCTTGGGGTATGAACCAGTGCATAGCCCAATTGCCTTCTGAACAGCAGAGGGGTAATTGATACTTCCCTTAACTCCTATCAAGGGCACATTGGGAAAGTGACCACAGCTGGTGATTATATCTCTGCCCTTGGTGCTTTGAGTACACCATCTGATGTCTGCTGAAGTGAGAGTAGTGAGCCTCTTAGCCCAGTTGCTTTGCTGATGAGGATTTAGGAATGCATCTATCCTGGGTAGATGCTTAAGAAGCCAAGCATGGAATAATGGAGCACAACACCTCACTAGCCTTCCCCTTTGCTTCTCATTCTTCTGGTTCACTGAGTAATAGAGATCTCCTAGCAAAGTTGGCACTGGGTTCTTCAGGATGAACAAATGGATTGCATTCTTGCTAATGAATCGAGGCTCATCTGCAAACAACACAATTCCATATACACTTAAGGCCAACAGAGCACAAACAGCTTTCCACTCCCCCAAGGAGGCCTTCAGACTAGCTTGAGAAATCAGGAAGTCCAGATGAAATCCAGGGATCCCAGCTTTAGAGGTCATATGCTGTTCAATCAAAACAGGTTCCAGGTGCAGAGCTTTTGCTACCTCTCCATTGCTGGGAAAGACCATTTCAGGGTTAAAAGGGATTTCTCTCTTGACAGGCAAACCAATCAACGATGAGTATTCTTCTAAAAGAGGCCCCAACTGAAAGTCCTGAAAGGTGAAACATCTCAATGGGGGGTCATAAAACTGAATGCAGGTGTGGATCAAACTCCTCTGGGATGGGTCCAGATCCATGACCAAGTCAAGTATATTCCCATAATGCTCCCTGAACAAAGGTAGGTGATCTGGAGTGATCAGGGTTTGGATCCTCCTGATGTCTGATAAGTCTGGTTGGAAGAAATGATAGGTGATGTTACTTTTCTTTGGAGCCATGATGCTGAAGATTAAGTAGAGTGCTGATGAAGATGCTGAGGAGTGGGCCACTGGCTGGCTAGTGCAAGTGACTGAAGTATATGGCTGACAAACTGAAGCAAGTGCTGGTGGAGATAGGTCAATATAGCAGATGGGGTCAAAACCAAAACCAGATGAATATGGATACCCTGAAACACAAATAAGCAAATGTTAATATGATGCAATGGGTATGTATGCAAATGATATGCAAAGGGTTTGCGACTGAGCTGGATCTGATCAAAATGCCCTGATATAAGTCCATGTGTGTTCAAGAATTCCAGATGGAGGTCTAAAAATCCAGTAACCAGGGTGGGGGGCTCAAATAAAGAGCCACAAGTCCAGGGTTTTAGAATCACAAGAACTGTCCAACATGGAGTATTCTTAACAAAGTCAAAGTAACAGGGTATTCTGAGGTCAAGGTACCTGCAAACCTGTAAACAGCCCAAGCCCCTCACAGGTGATGATCTAGAACAAGGATCCTCAGACTTGGATCAGTTATGAGAAGTGTAAACACTTCTAACCCGGAGGTACAGTGTTTACAATAACCATAACAATTCCTCCTCTAATTCACCTCAGTTTCTGAAGGTCAATACTAAAAGGTCATCCAGACTTAGCAGGCTTCCCAGATAGCCCTAGCATTGCAGGAAATCTGCAACACAGAGTTCTCAAGAAGAAACCCATATCTGAACCGTGTTTCATATTCCCGCACCAGACCGAAATGGAATGGGAAAGAATATGATTCACTCTAGCCTAGGTGTCACTCAGGTCCCAGGTATAGGACCTTAACTCTCAATGAAATACCCACCCACCAAGGCAAACAACAGATCCAGCCAGCAATAATGACAGTATGATATAAATGCAATAAAGAAAGCAGTAAAAGTATCTGTACATAAAGCAATAAACAAAAATAAATACAAGCACAAACAAGCACATAACACCCCAGTAAACACAAATCAAACAAGCGCTAGGAGGAACCCACAAAAAGAACCAGAAGCCCTGGTTGCAGTATAAGGGTCCCCAGCAGAGTCGCCAAGCTGTCGCTCCCGAAGATTAGCATCCAGGTACAAGCGCGAACGGTCGGCGAAAGGGACAGTGAGAACACACAGCCGTGAACTCACTGGAGATGAAAAGAGTCGCCAGCTAGGCATTTTTATCCCGGAGGAAAGGCAATGCTGCATAAGCCTAGAAAGAGATGGATAAGACGGTTTGCGAACCAGAGAGACTGAGAAAGGGGGTTGGTTACAACCTGGGAAGGTATTAGCACCCAGATTGTCCGTCGTACTCGACGGGATCCACGCTTAAAGATTTGTGTTATAAAGGGGTAGTGTCAGTGCAATTTGTGTATAAAAGAGCTGGAAAAGGATGTACAGGTGTCAGTGTAAAAGGAATGTGAAGTGTATAAATGTAAAGTGTCAGTGTAAGAGAGAAAGAGGTGAAATGCTCATGATAATGAGGCTAAAAGAATGAAGCTGGAAGGAGGGGGAATATACAGAGACTTTTGTTCGATAACTGTTAAGTTATGCCTACGTATCCTCTCGTGCAATGAGGAAGTCAGAACACCGTAGTTCGACCCGAAGAGACTGAAAGGTGAATTGACTTGTGAACTGCTTGCTTGTCTATGCTCAAGTGTATGATCTGTCTGGCACAGATGCAAACTGTCTTGCATTAGACGGAAGAAGCAAGTTCTCGATTGTGAGTGAAGGTGATGAGAAAAGAATCCCGGAGGAGACGATTATTGTTTGTTTTTGAGTTTTCAGTCTTTTATTGCTTTTGAAGGTTTGTCATAAGATAATGAGCTTAAGCCTAAACCAATGGGTTTAGTAAACTCATCACATCTTCCCTCTGATTAGGGGTAATGAGAATACCTTAAGTGTGAAGTCAGATTCTCACACTTAATCACCTTTGATGTAGGATTAAGATCATTAACCCATTTGTGATTATTTAGATGTTTTTGGTGTTTTTGTTTAGTGTTAAGTAATGAGGTTAAGCCATAATCAGGGATTAAACAGACTCATTACACCATCCTAATAGAAGGATAATAGATGAGAATGTTTAAGCTGAGGAAAGCTCCTCAACTTAATCCATGATTAGGGATTAAACCCATGACAAAACAAGCCTTTGATTAAGTGGATTTTATTTGATGGTATGATGATGAAGTGATTTTTATGATTTGTAAGACAACTTGAGGGGGACTTGTCCATTAACACTAGGGTTAGTCCTTCTTAACCACTTAAGGAAGAATTAGAACCCTAATGCAAGGCCCAAGTTACAAGTGTGATGTCTTGATATTTATTAAATGAATTGATTAAGAGATTTAAACAAACAAAGGGTTTAACACTTAGGATTAAAGTTATACACTCCATCTTAATAGAAGGATGCAGGCATAAGCTTAATCTCAAAGTCTTAGAGCCTTTAGGGTTTAATCCCTGATTATGAGGTGAGAAGAGAAGACTCAAAGAGAGACACAAAGGTAAAAACTATGAGGGGACTAATCAAAACCTAAATTCATTGTCATGCTTGGATGATCCTAAGGTTTGTGAGGTTTACAAGAACAATCTTCAGAAGAACCACCAGGAAGCAGATGAATAAGATCAAGAGAAGCAAAGTGACTTGCTTCATTCAAGAAGTCAAGTCACTTGAAGAAAGAAAGTGGGAGGAAGAAGAATGAGCAAGCTCAAACTCAAACACAAATAGAAATGCAGCAATGGATGCAAGAGAGATGAAAAGAAAAGTTATGAGAAGTGAAGGCAAATTCACTTCCCAAGTTACTTACCACCTGAAATGTTAGAAAGAAATGCAATGCAATGCAAGATGAGATGAAATGGTATGATGCTAAGCAAAACCAGAAGCATATTGATGATGATTATGATGTTATGAGGTGCTGCAAACATGAGACAAGGCATGGAGATGTTCATACAAGATTATGAATGCAAATGATGCAAGTTAAGGAGCATGAACAAGCATGGAAAGTTATGAAGCATACAAGACAAATGACATGGCAAATATGCAATGCAATGATCAAACATGCTTTCTATATGTCTTAAGATGTCAAATGAATCACAAGAATGCACAAAATGCAAAGATAAGTCATGTTATGCAAGAGTATGCAAGGAGGATGCAAGAGAAGTCCCAAATTAGGGTTCATGGATCAAACATCAAACAAAAATCCAAAACAGAAACAAAACCCTAAGATAAAAAATGGAAAATGGCACTCAAAGAAACCCTAACCCTATGCTAAACCACTGCCCAAAGGGGAGCTCTCAACTCTCAACCAAACTCAAGTTATGAATTTTGCAAGTTATTAGGGTTTTTTAGGGTTCTTAACAAAAGAAATGCCAAACAAATAGAAAATGCAAGATCAAATCATGGCCATTTTATCCTAGAAACTACATGCAAAATAGAAAACAATGCAAGAAGAATCACTGTCCAACTCTTCTCCAATAGGCAGAAATGATTTTTGGAACTTATGATCAAAATAATGCATAAAAAATGATTTAATTCAATGAAAAATTCTTAAAGTGCATCAAGATCATAAAAGAAATTTGGTTTGAAGGTTGGACAATGTTTCTAAATGTCTTAGAACATTTCATGAATTTTTTTGTAATTTTTAAATACCTAAAAGTATTTTTAATTAACTAATTCCCATTAATCAATTAAAAATAATCTTTTAAATATTTAAAAATACTTTTTTATATGATAAAAATAAAATAAAAATATTTTTGGGTCTTAAAAATTAATTAAACTTTAAAGAAAAAGTTTCATAATTTTTAAGATATTTTTGCTATTTTTAAATAATTATGCAAAACAAAAGAAAAATAAAAGAAAATAAATGAATTAAATCTGATTTAATGAAAAGTATTCAAATCCAACGCGTGAGATTCAAAGTTGCCAGGGCGGGAATTGACTTGGCGCGGGAATGAACGGCTCACATTCAAACTGACTTAATTACACTTAGCCCTAATTAATCAAACCCTAATTACTCTCAGGCGACCGGAACACTGTTCCGGTCGTCTTCTCCGGCTACACCATTTCTCTATCTCTCTCAATAGGCCATGAAATCATGCCAAAATCTCCAGAATCAAACCTTAGCTCATTCTAAACAAGATTCCAGCAACAAACATCATTTATTTCAACACACAAACAAGATTCGAATCAAACATTCAAAACGACAAAAATTTCAGAAACATCATACAGGCTCATTTCTCACTCTTTTTCAAAAGTAACAAGTTCAATGTGACCAGTGAAGCATGCTTTACCATTTAGAAACTTAAAAGGCAAGTTCTGGAAAAAAAGTTCATGGAGTCACCTGAGATTGAACTTTTGATTCAGGAGCTTTTTGGATGGTTCTTTGGCTCAAACAGGTCCCAATGATCCCCTCTTGAAGCTTTGGATGCTTGGTTGGAGTTTAAACAGCCTCTTGAGTGAGTTTGCAGAAGTTCTGACCAAGGGCATGTGAAAATCGTATTTGAGTTATGGAGGGTTTCAGGCCAAAGTAGGGGGTGGTTTCTGGTCAGTGGAGCAAGGTGAGTTGATGTGTGGAGTTTGTTTGAGTGTTCTTGGCTTGTAGAAGCAGATTCGAAAGTTTTTGCTTTATGGAGTGAAAATGGTGAAATGGAGTTATGGCTTGTTTCAGGCCTGGTTCTCTTGGGTTTTGAGTCAATGAAGCATGGTGATTTGGTCTATGGAAATGGTTTTTATGTTTGCAAGCTGAGAAAACAAATTCGAAGGAATATGCAAGATGAGGTGTTTTTGTCAATGTCCTCTTGTAAATGGTTTCAGCCTTGCTAGATGTATGGAATGGCTTGCACTTTGTCCACATAACTCTCTCTCATTGGTCAGATGACAAGACATGTGCTTTTTTGATTGGTATGGCCACTTTTGCAATTTGTCAACTCTTGTGTAAGGCAAGTATGGCTTCACTCTAGGCAAGTACAAAGGCTAGGGCTGGCGCAGCATGGTGAGTGTGTGAGGCCAGCTTGATTCAAGGACCAATGCAGCAAGTTGGTGAAGCATGATCATGAGTTTTGCAACTTGGTTACTTTATGGTTCACATGATAAAAATGCCTTGTTACATGAACTAAACACATGTGATCTTGGTTCAAAATCTGATTTTGTGGCTTAGAGAAAGTTTATGTAATGGTTTGAAATGAATTAGAAGTCACATAATGCATTGGTTCATGACTTTGCAAAATTTCCATTTGAAGCATGTCTTGAAAATCAATGATTTTTGCCAACTTTGCATTGCCATAACTTTTGATCCAAGAAGAGTTTGATCATGTTCTTGTACTTTTTGAAAAGGGAAAGATGAGATCTACAACTTTCATGACCAAAGTTTTTCCATTTGAAGCATTTTTGGATCAAGAATCAAGGCTTGAAAAATGACCTAAAATGATGCATTCTTGAAAAGTCAACTATGCCCAAAAAGTCAACATTTGCAAAAACCCTAAATTCTTGATTTCTATGAACTTCAACCTTCTCCCATGATCAAATAAAGATCATATACACTCAAAATGATGAATATCACCCATTGGTTGGGTCATTGGGGGCCTCGGATGCCCTGATTTTGCACTGACTTGCCTGAAAAGTCAACTCTTGATCAGATGACTTCCCCATGGAATTTCTTCATGAAAATTGATATGCATACTCCCTATACCATATAGAGATCAATGGAAACAAGAATGACCAAAAAATTTAGGGCTATGGCCTCTGAAACCAAAACCCTAATTTTCAGTCAACTGTGCAGTTCAACCTGGCTCTGCATCCACTCAAACCCTAGTTCTTGTGATTCCTCTGCAATTTTGACTTTGAGGAGATGAAATATGATATAAGAACACACATGGACCCCTTTAAGTTGATTGGTGGCCTTTGGAATGGCTCAAGAAGCTTTGGGATTGCTCAGATCACAAACCCTAGGTGCAGATGCCTTAGAAACTATGCAGTGAAACAAAAGTGAGATATGAGATGATATGTTTGTGTTTATGCATATGAGATGATCACAAGCCATGGTGTGAATGGGTGAGGGCAAATTTGGGGTGTTTACACCCCTCACAGGTATTGTTCTAGAACAAGGATCCTCAGACTTGGATCAGTTATGAGAAGTGTAAACACTTCTAACCCGGAGGTACAGTGTTTACATTAATCATAAAGGATCCTCCTCTAATTCACCTCAGATCCTGAAGGTCATCTAAAGGTCATCGAGACTTAGCAGGCTTTCCAGATAGCCCTAGTACTACAGGAAATTCGTAGCACAGAGTTCTCAAGAAGAAACCCATGTCTGAACCGTGTTTCATATTCCCGCACCAGACCAAAATGGAATGGGAAGGAATATGAAGCCACTTTATCCTATGTGTCACTCAGGCTCCCAGTATGGAACCTTACTCACTGAATATCCCTTCCACTAAGGTAAACAATAGATCCAGCACATGATATGATGACAATAGTATGAAATGTATAAAAACAGTAAATGAAAGCAATAAATAAAGTTGTACAGAAAGCAATAAATAAAGCAATAAACAAAAGCACATATAACACATAACACCCCCATAAACACAAATCAAACAAGCGCTAGGAGAAACCCACAAAAAGAACTAGAAGCCCTGGTTGCAAGATATGAACTTTGCTGACTCCCCAGTAGAGCCGCTAAGCTGTCACTCCCAAATATTTGCATCCCGGTGCAGACGCGAACAGTTGGCGAAAAGAGAAATGAAAGTGAAGTGAATAGAGTCGCTAGCTAGGAATTTTTATCCCGAAGTAAAGGTAATGCTGCATAAACCTAAAAAGAGATGGATAAGACGGTTGCGAATCAGAGAAACTAAGAAAGAGGTTGGTTACAACCTGGGAAGGTATTAGCACCCAGATTGTCTGTCGTACTCGACAGGATCCACGCTTACAAGATTGTGTTTAAAGGGGTAGGTGTATGTGATGTCTGTGTGCAAAAAGCTAAGAATGAATGTACAAGTGTCAGTGCAAAAGGGTGAATTGCTCAAGAATTGAGGCTTTAGAAAAAATACTGAAATAGGGGGATGACAAAGAGACTTTTGTTTGATAACAATTAAGTTATGCCTACGTATCCTCTTGTGCAATGAGGAAGTCAGAACACCGTAGTTCGACTCAAAGAGACTGCAAGATAAATTGACTGTGAATTGCTTACTTGTCTATGCTCAAGTGTATGACTCGTCTGGCTCGAGTGGTAACTGTCTTGCATTAGACAGAAGAAGCAAGTTCTCGTTTATGAATGAGTATGATGAGAAAAGAATCACGAAGGAGAGGATTATTGTTTGTTTTTTGTGTTTTCAGTTTTGTTATTGATTTTGGTGTTTTGCATAAGTTAATGAGCTTAAGCCTAAATCAAGGAGCTTGTAAACTCATTATATCCTCCCTGATTAGGGATAATGAGCCTACTTAAGTATGAGATAAGCATCCCAACTTAATTACCATGATGATGCGATAGGATTAAGATCATTAACTTACTTGTGATTATTTAGATGTTTTTTGGGTTTTTTGTTTAGTGTTAAGTAATGAGTTTAATCTCTAATCACAGATTAGAGAACTCATTACACCATCCTAATAGAAGGATAATAGATGAGAACACTTAAGCCGAGGAAGATACCTCAACTTAATCCATGGTTAGGGATTAAATTCATTATATAACAAGCCTTCAAGTTTGTAAGACAACTTGAGGGAGCCTTGTCCATTAAACACTAGGGTTAGTCCCTCTTAACCATAAGGAAGAGTTAGAACCCTAATGCAAGGACCAAGTTACAAGATAAAGTCTTGGTGATCATTAATGTTATTTGATTAAGAGGTTTAAACAAATTAAAGGTTTAACACTTAGGATTAAAGTTATACACTCCATCCTAAGAGAAGGATGCAGGCATAACCCTAATTCCAAAGTCCTAAAACTTTAAGAGTTTAGCCTCTGATTATTGAGATGAGAAGAGAGACTCAAGGAGACTCAAATGTAAAATACTAAGGGGGACTAAACACAACCCTAAACATTATCATGCTTGGATATCCTATGGTTTTTTAGGCTTAAGAGGAAAGATCTTCAAGGACACCAATGGAAGAAGCAGATGAAAGGAGGAGGGAGAAGAATAAGTTACTTACTTCCTAAGAAGATAAGTAACTTAAAGGAATAAAGATGGAACATAAGTGAATTTTATTCACTTCAAAGACATGTAAAATGTATATGGATGAGATAAGAAGAAGTGAGAGGTGAAGGAAAATTCACCTCCCACAATAACTTACCAAAAGCTCCTGAAAAGTTAGTATAAATGCATAAGACATTAAGAATAAAGAAATGAATTGAAATGAGGTGAAATGACCAAAGTCAGAAGTGATTATGCAATGCAAATGGCATATGAGATGATGCAATGTCATACAATGTGCATATGAATGATCATACAAAGATGGGATGTCATGAAAGCATGTTTGGAAGCATGAAAACACATGGATGTTTATGAAATGAAATGAATGCAACACATGGAAAATGAATGAAGAAATTATCAAGCAAGGTTCTAACATGTCCTAAGATGTATAAGATGACATATGAATGCTTTAAATGTCATGGCAAGTTCACATGATTGTAAGCACCCCAAATTTGCCCTCACCCATTCACACCATGGCTTGTGATCTTTTCATATGCATGAATTCAATCATAGCATCTCATACCACATTTTTGATTCACTGCATTGCTTCTAAGTCATCTGCATCTAGGGTTTGTGGTTTGAGCTATCCAAGAGCCATTTGAGCCACTCCAATGGTCTTAAATCACTTCAAAGGGGTCCATGTGTGTTCAAGCATCATATTATATCCCCACAAAGTCAAGAAAGTCAAAGAATCACAAGAACTAAGAATGGCATGGAGGCAGAGCTAGGTTTAACTGCACAGATGACCTAGAATTAGGGTTTTGGTTTCAAAGGCCATAACTCCAAATTTTTTGGTCATTCTTGTTTCTATTGGTCTCTATATGGTATAAGGATCATGCATATCAATTTTCATGAAGAAATTCCATGGGGAAGGCATCTAATCAAGAGTTGACTTCTTGAGCAAGTCAGTGTAAAATCAGGGCATCTGAGGCCCCCAATGACCCAACCAAAGGGTGTTCTTCATCATTTTGAATGTGTATGAACTTTATTTGATCATATAAGATGTTAGAAGTTCACAAAATTGGAGAATTTCAAGCCATTTGCAAAGTTGCCTTTTTGGGAAAATGACTTGTAATGGAAACTTGCCATTTTGGGAAACTTTTTCAACCCTTGCTTTTTTATTCAAAAATGCTTCAAATGAGAAAACTTTGGTCATGAAAGTTGTAGAATGGATCATTTCCTTTTAAAAAATTACAAGAACTCATTCTAATTCATTTTGGATCAAAAGTTATGGCTTGTCAAAGTTGGGAAAAATCACATAATTTCAAGTTTTGCACCAAAGAGGCAAAGTTGCAAAACTCCTTGCCAAGGTAAAATGAGACCTCAAAGTGACTTCTAATCTTTGTACAAACATAAACCAATGCCTAAAAGTCAGAATGCATCAAAGGTTTGCCCATTTTCATGACTTGTGGATCAAGAAATCACAAAAGGGGCCAAAAGTCACAAAGTTGCAAAACATCATACAAACCCTAATCCACTTGCTGCATTGCTTCTAATCCATTTCCATGGTTCTCCCTAAACTCAGCTGAGCCAAGCCATGCCCCTATCACAGCCTTACACTTGCCCATACCTCAAGTACACCTAACTTGGACTTTTTGCAAGAAGACCCATAACAATCAAGCTAGGCCACACCAACTCCTCTGACCTATCCAAGAGTGATAAGTGGACCAAAAGAGACATAACACAACACACAACACAAGCTGAAACCTCAGATTGCCATAGTTATCAAAAATCCCCCAACTTGCAAAACCTTTCGAATCTCTCAGCTCACTCAATCATTCTTCAAACCAACTTCACCATTGATCTCAAAGTGACTCACTGACCACAAACCAACCATTGAAACAGCCAAAAACACCCTATAAACCAAACACGATTTCTGACCAGTTGGCTTGCAAACTCCCAAATCAGCCAAAAGAAATTCCTTCCAAGCATCAAAACTTCATCAGGAGTTCAAGGGGAGTGGTTTGCACAAAGAGAGAAGGCCTAAAAGTCCCAAACTGAGAAAGCTCAAGCTCAGTTACCTCCTTGAAATATTTTTCCAGAACTCTTGTTTTTAGTTTCTAAATGATAAAGCATGCTCTTCTTATCATACTGGACTTTGAAATTTTGAAAATGGTGTAGAAATGAGCTTGTATTGATTGACTGAAATTTCTGCCATTTTTGTTCTTCCTTTCGAATCTTGTTAATGGTGAGAAATAAATTCCATTTGAGGGCAAGGATGAGTTTAGGGAGGTGAGAGGAAGTGATCTAGAGCTTTAGAGCTCCAGAAATGACCTAGGGAGTGAGATTGAAAATTTCAGGGAAGGATGTCACCGGAGAAGACGACCGGAGCTCTTCTCTGGTGACCTGAAAGTCATTAGGTGTCTTAATTAGGTTTAGGGTTCAGTTTGAATGTAGGTCGTAGATCCAGTTGACTGGCATTGACCCGCGCGCAAACAAATGGTCCAGATCTTTCACTTAAGCTCTAATCCACGTCATTAGTCTAATTAATTAAGTTTTAAATTAATCTGGTCAGTTTGAATGACAGCCGTTGGATGACGCGCCAGTCAATTCCCTCCTTTTCCATTTGAATGTCAGCCTTCAGATTTGCATACTTTCCATTATTTTCATTTTTTATTCATTTTATTTTCATTTTATCTATACGAATTTTTAAAAATAGCTAAAATCATTTAAAAATTATGAAAATTTTTGTCAAGGGTTTCATGAATTTTCAGAACATAAAAATATTTTTACTTTCATTTTTTGCATTAAAAATTATTTTTAAATCATTTAAATGTTTATTTTTAATTAGTTAATGGAAATTAATTAATTAAAAATACATTTAGGTATTTAAAAATCACAAAAAAATTCATATTGCATTTAGAAACATTTAGAAACATTGTTCAACCCTCAAACCAAATCTCTATTTTGTTCTTGATGCCTTTTGATCATTTTCATTGGATTTAATTTCATTTCAAGGCAATATTTTGTGTCAAACTTCAAAAATTTCTTTCTGCCTAACCATTGAGGTTTGAATGATGATTCTTCTTGCATTGCACTCTTCATAGCATGTAGTTTATAGGATAAAATTGGTTTGAATTGATTTTGCATTTTCAATTTGTTTTGCATTTTTCTTGACAAGGTACCTTAAAACCCTAGCAATCTTAGGAAATTCATAACTTTCACTAGGTTAAGAGTTGGACCCTCTCCTTTGGGAAGTGAGCTTGTATAGTTTTAGGGTATCTTTGATTGCATTTTCAAATTTTTATCATGTCATTTGCTTCTGGTTTTGGATTTTTGCTTTGCATGATGCATGTAACCCTAATTTGTGCCTTCCTTTGCATCCATTTCTCATTTTCTTGCATCCAATGACTTGTCATGACATTTTGTGCATCCACATGATTCATAATACATCTTAGGACATATTAGAATCATGTTTGATTATTGCATCATTCATTTTCCATGTTGTATGTCCATTGCATTTCATAACTTTTCATGTATGTTCATAGTTCAATACATGCCTCATATGCATCCATGTCCTTGTATGATCATTCTTATGCCTTGTCTCATGTTTGTATCATATCTTAACATCATTAGCTTCATGTTCTTGTTTCTGGTTTTGGTTTGCATCATGACATTGCATCTCATTTGCATTGCATTTCATTTCTTTTGCTAACTTTTCAGGTGGCAGGTTATTTTGAGATGTGAATTTGCCTTCACTTCTCACAATCTTCTCTTATCTCTTTTGCATCATTGCTGCATTTTGTATGTGTATTAGAGTGAGCTTGCTCATTCATGTTCATTTCTTACTTTCTTTCTTCAAGCAACTTGATTTCTTAAGTGAAGCAAGTTGTTTTGCTTTTCCTTGCTCCTTTCATCTGCTTCCTGGTGGTTTCTCTGAAGATCTTCTTGCAAACCTCATTAACCCTAGGAACACCCAAGCATGATAATAATTAGGGTTTGATTAGTCCCCCATTTAGCTTTTACCTTTGTGTCATCTTTGAGTCTTCTCTTCTCATCTCATAATCAGGACTAAACCCTAAAGGCTTTAAGGCTTTGTGATTAAGCTTATGCCTACATCCTTCTATTAGGATGGAGTGTATAACTTTAATCCTAAGTGCTAAACCCTTAATGTGTTTAACTCCTCTAATCAATCAATCTAATAAATCACTAAGACATCAAGCTTGTAACTTGGGCCTTGCATTAGGGTTCTAATTCTTCCTTAATTGGTTAAGAAGGACTAACCCTAGTATTAATGGACAAGTCCCCCTCAAGTTGTCTTACAAATCATAAAAATCACTTCTTCATCTTACCATTAACTAAAATCCACTTTAATAAAGGCTTTGTTTTGTCATGAGGTTAATCCCTAATCATGGATTAAGTTGAGGAGTCTTTCTCAGTTTAAATGTTCTCATCTATTATCCTTCTATTAGGATGGTGTAATGAGTTCATTAAATCCTTGATTATGGCTTAAACTCATTACTTAACACTAAACAAAAACAACAAAAAACATCTAGATAATCACAAGTAGGTTAATGATCTTAATCCTACATCATGGTGATTAAGTGTGAGATCCTGACTTCACACTTAAGGTATTCTCATTACCCCTAATCAGAGGGAGGATGTGATTAGTTTATTAACCCTTTGATTTAGGCTTAAGCTCATTTTCTTACAACAAATCTCCAAAAATCAATAAAAGATTGAAAACACAAAAACAAACAATAATCGTCTCCTTTGGGATTCTTTTCTCATCTCTCACTCATAATCGAGAACTTGCTTCTTCCGTCTAATGCAAGACAGTTTGCACCTGAGCCAGACAGGTCATACACTTGAGCATAGGCAAGTAAGCAGTTCACAAGTCAATTTATCTTTCAGTCTCTTTGAGTCGAACTACGGTGTTCTGACTTCCTCATTGCACGAGAGGATACGTAGGCATAACTTAACAGTTATCGAACAAAAGTCTCTGTATATTCCCCCTCTTCCAGCATTGTTCTTTAAGCCTCATAATCCTGAGCATTTCACTTTTGTTCTTACACTGACACTTCTCTTATGCACTTCACATTTCTCTTACACTGACACTTGCATTCTTTCCAGCTTTGATGCACAAATAGCACTGACACTACCCCTTTAAAACACAAATCTTTTGAGCGTGGATCCCGTCGAGTACGGCGGACAATCTGGGTGCTAATACCTTCCCAGGTTGTAACCAATCCCCTTTCTCAGTTTCTCTGGTTCGCAACCGTCTTATCCATCTTTTCTTAGGTTTATGCAGCATTACCTTTCCTTCGGGATAAAAATGCCTAGCTGGCGACTCTATTCATTCTCTCTTTTCGCCGACCGCTCGCGTCTGTACCCCTTCTGACCAGGTGTCATTTGGTGGGAGCGACAACTTGGCGACTCTGCTGGGGACCCTTATACTGTAACCAGGGCTTCTGGTTCTTTTTGTGGGTTCCTCCTAGCGCTTGTTTGATTTGTGTTTACTGGGGTGTTATGTGCTAATTGTGTTTATATATTTGCTTTATTTACTGCTTTATGTACAGTTATTTATTGCTTTCTTTACAGCTTTATACATCATACTGTCATACTGTCATCTTGCTGGATCTGGTTTTTGTTTTGGTGGGTGGGGCTCTACTGAGAGTTTAAGGTCCTATACCTGGGACCTTAGTGACACCTAGGCTAGAGTGGTTCATGTTCTTTCCCATTCCATTTCGGTCTGGTGCGGGAATATGAAACACGGTTCAGATGTGGGTTTCTTCTTGAGAACTCTGTGCTACAGATTTCCTGTAGTGCTAGGGCTATCTGGGAAGCCTGCTAAGTATGGATGACCTTTACTATGACCTTCAGAAACTGAGGTGAATTAGAGGAGGATCTTTTATGGTTATTGTAAACACTGTAACTCCGGGTTAGAAGTGTTTACACTTCTCATAACTTATCCAAGTCTGAGGATCCTTGTTTTAGAACACTACCCGTGAGGGGGTTGGGCTGTTTGCAGGTTTGCAGGTACCATTGGCCACATCATACCCTGTTACTTGTTTGATTAAGAATACCTCACCTTGGATAGTTCTTTTGATTTAAACCCTGGACATGTGACTCTATATTTGAGTCCCCCACCTTGGTTACTAGATTCCTGAACCTCCATCTGGACTTCTTGAACATACATGGGCTTTATAGCAAGACAGATAATCAGATCCAGCTTGATCACAACCCCTTGCATATCATTTGCATACTCATCATTGCATCATTTAACATTTTTTTATTTGTTTTTCAGGGTATCCACATTTTATCTGGCTTGGTTTTGACCCCTTCATCTGCATAGACCTCTGTTCATCAGTTATCTGCTTCAACTATCTTCATCAGTTGCCTGCTTCAGCTACTTTTATCACCAGCCTCAGCCTATCAGTGGCCCATCTCCAGTATTAGTCTTCATCATCAGCATTTGTTTCAGATCTTCATCAGCAGTCATGGCACCCAAGAAGAGCAACATTTCATACCATTTCTTTGAGCCTGTGCTGACTGGCATCAGGCAGGTCCAGGCACTTATCACTCCAGACCACATCCCATTGTTCAGAGAGCATTATGGAGGCATCCTTGATATGGTTATGGACCTGGACCCTTCTCAGAGGAGTTTGATCCACACTTGCCTACAGTTTTATGACCCTCCTTTGAGATGCTTCACTTTCCAGAACTTTCAGCTAGGACCTCTGCTGGAGGAGTTCTCATCATTGATTGGAGTACCTGTCGGGGGTGATATCCCCTTCAACCCAGAGATAACTTCTCCCAGCAATGGAGAAGTGGCAAAAGCACTGTACCTAGAACCTATTTTGATTGAGCAGAACATGACAACAAAGGCTGGGATCCCTGGTTTGCACCTGGACTTTCTGACTTCTCAGGCCATCCTGAAAGCCTCTTTGGGAGAATGGAGGGCAGTTTGTGCATTGCTAGCCCTCAGTATATATGGGGTTATACTATTTGCAGATGAGCCCAAGTTTATCAGCAAGAATGCCATTCATCTTTTCCTTCTG
Source organism: Lathyrus aphaca (assembly GCA_963966055.1). Classification (NCBI taxonomy): domain Eukaryota; kingdom Viridiplantae; phylum Streptophyta; class Magnoliopsida; order Fabales; family Fabaceae; genus Lathyrus; species Lathyrus aphaca. Next base: position 731,417,496 of record OZ014519.1, on the reverse strand, counting down.
AGGAACCCAGTGCCCACATTGCTGGGAGATTTCTATTATTCTGTTCACCAAAGAAATGAGAAGCAAAGAGGGAAGTTGGTGAGATGCTGTGCTCCCCTGTTTCATACCTGGCTGCTTAAACACTTACCCAAGACTGATGCCTTCCTGAATCCTCACCAACAGAAGAATTGGGCTAAGAGACTTATTGCTTTGACTTCAGATGACATCAGATGGTGTACCCAGAGCACCAAAGGCAGGGACATAATAACTAGCTGTGGGCAGTACCCCAATGTACCTCTGGTGGGAGTGAATGGTTGCATCAACTACAATCCTTTGCTGTTTAAGAGAAAGTTGGGCTATGCTTTGGTTCACCCTCCTAGAGTGCAAGACTTGGCTGAAACCCTGTATTGTGAGATAAAACCTAATCTAGCTGTTGTCAGACAAGCATCCTGGGCTTGGGACAACATCCAGACCAAAGGGATGGCCATTCTTGGGAGATGCAATAATGTGGCTTCAGCTCAGTATTATGAATGGTCTCATGCTAGAGCTCAGATCTCTGGGATGCCCTTCACCATTGAGGATGCACCTGGACCATCCACAGTACCACCTCCAGCCACTGTCAGCCTGGAAGAATTTGAAAAGCTGAAGGAAAGGAATGAGAATCTGTCTCAAGCTCTGAAGAAGACCCTCTGGGAGAGGAGTGATGGTCGTCTAGACATTGAGAGGTTGGAGAAGCTTAAGGTGGAACATCTGGCCAAGATTGAGAAAGCAGAGGACTACATCAAGAAATCAAGAGCTGGAGAGCAAATATTGAAGAATGCCTGTAAAGAGGCCCAGTTTCAGAAAGCTAGGACTGATCTCTATCTGCAAGAAAGTCAAGCTAGGTGGGTCAGGATCACTGAAGCTCGTACTCAAGAAGATAAGTGAACTCAAGCCAGGATTGAGCAGTTGGAGGCCAATGAAAAGAAACAACAAGAAGCTTTGCTGGCAGCCCAGAGGGAGATTTCAGAGTTGAAGCTTAGGGCTGGTTTGAAGAGGTCAAAGGACCAAGATAGGCACAAGAAGATGACCACTGCTATTGCCACCAGAAACCTTCTTATCAAAAACATTACAGAGCACCCGGCTGGTCCTGTAACTGAAGCACTTTTGAAGGAGGTTAAGGAGGATGAGTTTGGATTAGATGTTTGACTTCTTTGCTTGTTGTTATTTCCATTTCATGTACTTTTCTTTTTATGTTGTATTTTGACCCTTCAGGGGCATATGTTGTAAAAACAAACTATGTATTATGCACCATTTGTAATGTATTTGTTAGTTTGTTTTATTGGGTTTCTTTTCTCGAGCAACATCAAGGCATACTCCTCAGGGTCTGGAAAGGTCAAAACCAAGAACCAAGCCGGATACCTTGGAAAATAAATAAGCATACTGCATTGCATACTAACTTTTGTTTTGTTTTGTAGGTTTTTGTTTTGTTTGTTACTAACTCTGTTGTGGTTCAGGAATTATTGCTCGCCGACGGGTGTTCCCTCTCAACCGTTCGCACCGGTATCCTACTCGCAACAATCTTCCTAGTATCCAAATGGATCAAGTATAGCAAGATCTGACAGAGGTTAGAACTCAGATGGCTAATGAAAGGCTGGAGATGAGAAACCAAATGACCCAATTCATGGAAGTAATGAATGGCTTGGCCCAAAGCCAAGAAAGGTTGAGGGCATTGGTAGAAAGACAAACCCCGGAAGAACCCCATCTGGGAACTGGAGGAACAAGTAACAATGAAAGGGGTCAGCCTCATGTCAACCCACCAGTATATGGGCCTCATCTACATCCGGAAGTCAACATCCCGGGTAATGTGCAAGGAAATACTACTGCAGGCAGGATCTTGCAAGAAGATCCTCAAGAGGAGCAGTTTACTGTAATGGGAGCTGGGGATGAAGTCTATGATAGGAGGTTTGATGAAATTGCTGAGAAGTTGAGATCTCTGGAGTCTCAAAATTCCCTAGGTTTTGATGTCATGGATATGGGGTTAGTGGATGGGGTAAGGATTCCTCACAAGTTTAAACCCCCGTGCTTCGAGAAGAACAACGGAACTTCCTGTCCACGAACTCACTTACATTCCTTTCTGGGGAGACTTAAAGCGTACACCATGGATGAAAAGCTGTGGATGTTTTATTTTGAAGATAGTTTGACCGGGGCTTCCAGGGAATGGTACTCACACTTGACCAGAGCTACTATCAGATGCTGGAAGGACCTAGCTGAGGCCTTCATCAGACAATACCAATACAATCTGGATATGGCTCCTAACAGGACCCTCTTGATGGGAATGTCTCAGTCCTCCAGAGAAAGCTTCAGGGAATATGCCCAGAGGTGGAGACAGCTTTCTCCTGCTGTCCAGCCACCCATGTCGGAAAGAGAAATGGCCGACATGTTTATGAATACTCTGCTAGGAACATATATTGATAGGCTAGCCGCCTTTTCTTCCACCAGCTTCGCAGATGTAGTTATAGTTGGAGAAAGAATTGAAAGCCTTCTGAAAATGGGTAAGATTTCTGATAACGGTGCAAGTTCGTCCAGTAACTCCAGGAAACCTTTTGTGGGACCTAGAAGAGCCGGTGAGACAAATGTCATTCATGCCAACAGGGGCAGACCTCAGTATGTCCACAGATCAGTAGCAGCTGTCACTATTCCAGCTCCGATTCCTCAGCAACCAGCATATCAACAACCACCACCACATTACCAACAGCAAGTTAAGTATTCGCCACAGAGAGCCTATAACAACAACAACAACAATAACAGCAATCAACAACAAAGACCCTTTCAGCAAAGACCATCACAGGCAAATAGGGTGATCGACCCTATCCCTATGCCTTATGGTGCCTTATTGCCACAACTCCTGAAACTTAACTTGGTTGAATTAAGGACATTGGCACCGCCAGATCCCTCTAATCTCCCAAGAAATTATGATGTCAACGCCAGATGTGCTTTCCATTCCAATGCACCTGGTCACAATACGGAGAAGTGCAGGGCTTTACAAATGAAGGTACAAGATCTGGTGGATTCTAAAGCCCTCAACTTTGCACCCCCTCCAAGTGTCACCAAGAATCCCATGCCCAATCATGGAGGACCAAGAATTAATGCCATTGAGGAAGACAAGCCATCTTTCTTAATCACCAGTGTCGGACAGATTCGAACACCTCTGGTCGAAATTAAAGCTCAGCTTCTAGAATGCCAGATGTTCCCGGGTGTGAGCTCGGTTGTGGGTATTGCAACATTTCAGTCAATGGGTGTGATAATTTGAGAAGCGGCATAGATGGTCTTATCAAAAGTGGTATACTTCAGATCTCAACAACGGCGCCTACAAATCCAACAATTCCTTTGACAACAATTCTTGATTCCTCTACAACTGCAACAACCGTCATTCCGACCAATTCATCAATATCATCAATAATGGCTTCATCCATCACTTCAACAAATCAAATGTCAACAACCATTTCTTCTACAACATCAGCATCCCTTTATTCAGCAGAATCTTCTACAACACCAACAGAAATTAATGAAAATGTCTCCGCAGTCACCATTTACTATGATCCATCAGATGTTCCTCCAAACAACAACTTTCAGCAACAAACAGTGGCACCTCCTGCCAGGTCACCAGTCACCATTTACTACGATCCGCGCACCATTTCAGTACCCTCCTCTGCAGCAGTCAGTCCAGTTACCATCACGGTACCTGGACCCGTTCCATACGAAAGCAGTAATGCTATACCCTGGCATTATGGCTCTGACCTCTACTGCAACGGGGAGAAAATCACTTTGGATTCTTCAACCTCTTCTCCACAGATTGATAATGTTGGGGGAGGCGGATGCTTCACCAGAAGCAGACGCCTTTTTGCCTCACAATTGCAAAGACCTAATGCCGAAGCAGAAGCTGCTGCCAAAGCAAAGGGAAAGAGTGTGATATCTGAAGAACCAATTATCAAGGAAACTCAGAAGACATCTTTTGAACAAGATGTAGACGAGTTTATGAGGATTATAAAGAGAAGTGATTACAAAGTGGTGGACCAGCTTCACCAAACTCCCTCAAAGATATCCATACTATCCCTGTTGATGTGTTCTGAAGCTCACAGGAATGCATTATTGAAAGTCCTGCACGCAGCATACGTGCCAGAGGAGATCACCGTTAATCAGCTAGAAACTGTGGTGGCAAATGTCAATACCAGTCATGGACTGGGTTTTACCAATGCTGACTTAACAACTGAGGGACGTAACCACAACAAGGCTTTACACATCACTCTAGAATGCAAGGGTGCTGTTCTATCCCATGTACTGGTGGACACTGGGTCTTCACTCAATGTTCTACCAAAGAAAGCCTTGGTGAAGCTGGAGTATGATGGCTTGGCACTGCGTCCGAGTAATTTAGTGGTGAGAGCATTTGATGGCTCTAAAAGATCAGTGCTTGGGGAGATTGATCTGCCTGTGATGATTGGCCCGCAAACTTTCAAAATTACCTTCTATGTGATGGACATTCAGCCGGCCTACAGCTATTTGTTGGGTAGACCCTGGATCCATGCCGCTGGCGCTGTTACGTCTACCCTTCACCAAAAGCTGAAATTCGAGTGGGAAGGCCAGATCATCACCATCTGTGGTGAAGAAGACATCTTTGTTAGCCATCTGGCTACGTATAAGTATATTGAGATGGATGGAGAGATCCATGAAACTATGAGCCAGGGGTTTGAGGCCCTGAACATTAATGAAGCATCTGCTGTACTGGGAACCTCCATGACATCTTATCAGCAAGCCAGGAAGGTTGTTGAAGAGGGTACTGCCCAAGGCTGGGGCAAGCTGTTGCCCGTGGAGAAGAAGGAGGACAGATTTGGGTTGGGTTACAGACCAACTCAACAAGATCAATCAGAGACTGCCAAGAAGCCCAGTTTTGTCAGTGGGGGAATGCTCACCCCTGATGCAGTGAACAACTTGGAAGACGAGGAAGAAAGCGACCGCAACCTGGAGAGCTGGATACGTCCAAGGATCCCGGGGAGCCGAGTCCTTAACTGGTCTTCCCAGGAAATTATAAGGGTTACTCCTGCAGAGTAATTATTATTTCCTGTATTTTTAAGCATGCATCAAGTCTTGCATCTTGCCCAAGATGTCAAGACTCATTTTGTAATCGGGCCATCTTGTAATTTTGTGCAAACAGATCAATCAATGAATATCGGACATCTTTTGCAAATGAGTCTTTTTCTTTTTCGCTCACTGTTTTCCATTTTTCTTTTTGTACAAAAATAAAATGGCAATGTTTTCCAAAATGATAAACTTCATTTCACTTTTTCTAAACAAGATTAAAATCGATCACTAAAATAAACAATCTAAACCCTTGCAGAGAGTGCCTTTCAGACTACACCAACAACAACACAGTTATGGCTTCGTATGACTTTGACAATCCAATCAATCAAGCTGACGAAGGGGTTGAAGAAGATTATGAGCTTCCTGAAGAGCTAGCCAGGTTGTTAAGGCAAGAGGAGAAGGTTATCACTCCTCATCAGGAGGAGGTTGAAACGGTTAATCTTGGTACGGAAGAAGACGTGAAAGAGGTTAAGATCGGGGCCTGCCTACAAGACTCAGTGAAAGAGCAACTGATTGATGTGCTTCGAGAGTATGTGGATGTGTTTGCTTGGTCTTATCAGGATATGCCGGGGTTGGACACCGATATTGTCATGCACAAGCTGCCTTTGAGAGAAGACTGCCCGCCGGTTAAACAGAAGCTGCGCCGTACTCGCCCAGATATGCCAATGAAGATTAAGGAAGAGGTACAAAAACAGTGGGACACCGGGTTCCTTGCTGTGACCAGCTATCCACCGTGGGTTGCTAATATTGTACCTGTGCCTAAGAAAGACGGCAAGGTGAGGATGTGTGTGGATTACCGGGATTTGAACAGAGCCAGCCCGAAAGACGACTTCCCTTTACCTCACATTGATGTATTGGTTGATAATACGGCTCAGTTCTCGGTGTTCTCCTTCATGGATGGATTTTCATGATACAATCAGATCAAAATGTCACCTGAAGACATGGAGAAGACAACTTTCATCACACCCTGGGGCACATTCTGTTATAAGGTAATGCCATTAGGATTGAAGAATGCTGGTGCTACTTATCAACGGGCTATGGTAACATTATTCCACGACATGATCCATAAAGAAATTGAATGTTATATGGATGACATGATTGCCAAGTCCCTCACAGAAGAAGACCACCTGGTAAATCTGTTGAAGCTATTCAAGCGCCTGAGGAAGTACCAATTGAAGTTGAACCCCAACAAGTGCACATTCGGGGTGCGATCTGGTAAGCTGCTGGGATTTATTGTGAGTGAGAAAGGGATTGAAGTTGACCCTGACAAAGTTAAAGTCATTCAAGAAATGCCTGCACCGAAAACTGAGAAAGAAGTTTGAGGGTTTCTAGGTAGATTGAACTACATTTCAAGGTTCATATCTCACCTTACTGCAACCTGTGAACCCTTGTTCAAATTGTTGAGAAAATAACAAACGGTCAGGTGGAACGAAGACTGCCAGAGGGCTTTTGACAAGATCAAGGAATACTTACAAGAGCCTCCAATCCTTATGCCTCCAGTTGAGGGAAGACCTCTGATAATGTACTTGACAGTATTAGAAGAGTCAATGGGGTGTGTGCTGGGCCAGCATGACGAGTCTGGTCGAAAAGAGTATGCAATATACTACCTAAGCAAAAATTTTACCGACTGTGAACAACGTTATTCACTGCTCGAGAAAACTTGTTGTGCTTTAGCGTGGGCTGCTCGCCGGCTAAGGCAGTACATGTTGGCCCACACCACTTTATTGATCTCAAAGATGGACCCAGTTAAGTACATTTTTGAGAAGCCAACACTTACCGGACAGGTTGCAAGATGGCAAATGATTCTCACAGAATACGACATCCAGTACACGTCTCAGAAAGCCATCAAGGGCAGTGTGTTGTCTGATTATCTTGCTGAGCAACCCATTGATGATTACCAGCCTATGAGATTTTACTTCCCTGATGAAGACATCATGTTCATAAAAGCAAAAGAACATGAAGAGCCTGTTCACACCGAAGGGCCTGACCCGAAAGAAGAATGGACTATGATGTTTGATGGGGCTGTTAACATGAATGGTCGTGGTGTTGGTGCAGTACTCGTTACGCCTAAGGGAGTTCACATGCCTTTCTCGGCAAAACTCACTTTCAACTGCACTAACAACGAAGCTGAATACGAAGCTTGCATTATGGGTCTTGAGGAAGCCATTGACCTCAGGATCAAGACTTTGACTGTGTTCGGAGATTCAGCTCTGGTAGTTAATCAAACCAACGGCAAATGGTACACCCACCAAGATCATCTGATACCTTACAGGGAATATACAAGGAGGTTATTGACTTTCTTTACAACGGTCAAGCTTGAGTATATCCCTCGGGATGAGAATCAGTTTGCAGATGCTCTGGCTACCATTTCATCCATGATCAAAGTTCAAGCTGCCAACTTCGTACCTCGGATTTCAGTGTCCAGACTCGACAGACCAGCATACGTGTTCTCAGCAGATGTTGTCAAAGATGATAAGCCTTGGTTCCATGACATTATGTGCTTCTTGGAGGATCAAACGTACCCACCTGGGACATCTTCCAATGATAAGAAGACTTTAAGAAGGCTTGCTGATAGTTTCTTTCTGAATGCTGACGGTTCCTTGTACAAAAGAAACTTTGATATGGTACTCCTCAGATGTGTTGATAGAACAGAAGCAGACTTGTTGATGCACGAGGTGCACGAAGGATCCTTTGGTACCCATGCTTGAGGGCATGCAATGGCTAAAAACTTGTTAAGATCAGGCTATTACTGGATCACAATGGATGCAGACTGTTGTGCCTATGCCAGAAAATGCCATAAATGCCAGATTTATGCGGATAAGGTGCATGTGCCTCCTAATCCTTTGAATGTGATGTCTTCACCCTGGCCCTCTGCCATGTGGGGCATTGATATGATTGGCAAGATTGAACCTACTGCTTCCAATGGCCACAGATTCATCCTGGTAGCCATTGACTATATTACCAAGTGGGTCGAAGCAGCTTCATATGCAAATGTTACCAGGCAAGTGGTAGCCCGATTTCTAAAGAGAGACATCATCTGTTGGTATGGAGTGCCCGAGCGAATCATTACTGATAATGGTTCCAATTTAAACAACAAAATGATGGCAGAGCTGTGCCGGGACTTCAAGATCCAACACCACAATTCTTCTCCTTACAGGCCAAAGATGAACGACGCCGTCAAGGCAGCTAATAAGAATATCAAGAAGACTGTGCAAAAGATGGTGGTTACCTATAAAGACTGGCATGAAATGCTACCATTTGCCTTGCATGGGTACCGTACGTCAATCAGAACATCCACCGGGGCAACACCGTATCAGCTTGTATATGGTATGGAGGCAGTCCTACCTGTTGAAGTTGAATTACCCTCCTTGCGGGTACTGATGGATGTTAAGTTGAATGAAGCAGAATGGGTCCGATCCCGATACGAACAACTGAATCTGATTGAAGAGAAGAGATTGGCCGCAATCTGTCATGGGCAGATATATCAGAAAAGAATGAAGAAAGCCTTCGATCAGAAAGTCAGACTCCGAGAGTACCAAGTAGGAGATCTTGTGTTGAAAAGACTCCTCCCTCCTCATACAGACCACAGGGGCAAGTGGACTCCGAACTATGAAGGGCCATTTGTAGTAAAGAAAGTTTTCTCCGGTGGAGCATTGATGCTCAGCACTATGGATGGTGAAGACTTCCTGTCCCCAGTGAATTCAGACGCAGTTAAAAAATACTTCGCATAAAATGACCCGCTGGACATAAAACAGAATGTAAGTCCAGGCAAAAATAGGGCATCCCGGCGAGTCAAAAACAGAATAAAAGACTCGGGCAAAATAAGGGAAATAAATAAAAAGTGTACACCCGCTGAGTTGAAAAGCCGCCTTGGACAACTCAGGCAAAAATGGGTATCCCGATGGATTGAAAACCCGAAAGGGCGATCCATGCAAAATAAGGGAATAAGCGAACAACTGCATTCTGAATTCGTCTGTATCACTTACAACTTGATAAGCTTCGAAAGGTTCGAACGTCGGTCGGAATCAGCCTTTTTTAGAAAGCAAGACGAGAAGAACGCCAAATGTCATACGAGTCATAGCAAAAGGGAAGCTCCTTGAAGCGTCGTCAACATTGCCAACCTTTTTGTTTTCTCAATTTGCAACAATCTCTTCATTTTAGGGGATTTGTTTCTTTGACTGTATCTTGCCAATTCAGGGCACACGAATTAATAAAATCAGATTTTCAGTCATGTTTCGTCTCGTACATTTTATTTTCATTTGCGAAAATGTCCGATGTCTTTAAGATACTGGTTGCATAAATACATATGCTTCTTTTAAATACGTGCTTGCAGGAAATATACTTACTCCCAGGAGTGTCTAAACTCTCAGGATGGAATCCTGTAAGGGATACCTCGGGATTACTTGTGCGTTTCTCTGTCTTTTCAGGATTGCAGGTATTCAAATCACAACATGGGGCATGAAAGCTCCACCCCAGCGAGCTGGCAAATCATTATCTACTCGGTGCTTTCTCCCCAGCTGAGTTACTATTTATTACTTCCTCCTCAGCCAAATGCAAAAGCCAGGGAACCATCTCCCCACAAGGTTTCAACCTCTATCCAAAAGAACAACGCGTGAAGAAATCACAACAGAGTGAAGAAAGCTTCTACAAACCCCAGCTGGGTCCCCCATTGCTGAGATGGGTCTATCAGTGATCTTTTCCCCATGGAGATACATCTTATCAGATCTACCAATGATCTTATCCCCAGCTGGGATGTCCACTTCAAGCAGATCAGCCAGAGATCTCCACAGCAACGGGATCCGAATCCCGGATCGTTATCTTTGCATAATCATAGCATTCGCATCATATTTCCCCACAGAGCGTAGCATTCCGTCTAATACGGAGCATTACGGCAAAAATCAAACATATTGCATAATCAAAGCCATGTTCCGAAACGAACACTTGTGAATACTGACAATCCATCAACGATATACAAAAAACTCCCCAGTTTCCCCGGCAGGATGCCAAGGCATTTTCCCTAAAGATACAGATACTTCCTGACGCCCGTCCGTGTCATATCCCCCAGTAGAAAGCCAAAGCGTCCCCTTTGCACTCACCGTACAAATACATATACATACCAATTCCTTGACACCCGTATGTGTCACCTTCCCCAACATGGTTACCTAAATACTTTGTAGATCATATATTTGTTTATAATGCACTTTTTCAGATAGACACTCGTCCGTGTCTCACTCATACTTTTTACTCATACAGATACTCGTCCGTATCTTGTATACACCACTTATCTTTCTTAGATTCGACACTCGTCCGTGTTCTCTGTTAACCAGTTGGTACTCGTATGTATCATCATCTCAGAGCATGCGTCAAGTGTTTGTTTCTACCTGATACTCGTCCGTATCATAGTCTTAAGGATGCTCGTTCGCATCTTTAATCCATACGCAATATCAGATACTGTTACCTCTTTTTAGAATTTAGACACTCGTCTGTGTCAACTATTCCCCAGAAGAGTCCCCGCAGAATCAATACTCGTCCGTGTTCTTTGTTAACCAGTTGATACTCGTCCGTATCATCATCTCTAAACATGTGTCAAGCGTTTGTTTCTACCCGATACTCGTCCGTATCGTAGTCTTAAGGATGCTCGTCCGCATCTTTAGTCTATACACAGTAACCAAACGATTATACCTCTCATTTCTTGGATTTAGACACTCGTCCGTGTTTACTTTTTCCCAGCAAAATCCCCAACGAAACTTGTTAAACTTTCTATCTGACATTCGTCCTATGTCATGATACCTTTTCGACAGCCGTACCCTACCAGGTGATCGTCCTTCACCTCTTTGATGATCGTCCTTCATCAACCCCCAGTGGAGTCTCTATTCATTAGAACCCCTTCTTATCCGACATTCGTCCTATGTCGTGATATTTTCAACAGCCGTCCCCTGCTAGGTGATCTTCCTTCACCTCTTGATGAGCGTCCTTCATCATTTTATCTGATGGTCGTCCCCATCGTTGACCTTGTTATCTGGCATTCATCCTATGTCATGATAAACCCTGAGAGCAGCCGTACCCTGCTAGGTGATCGTCCTTAACCTCTTGATGATCGTCCTTCATCATTTTATCCGATGGCCGTCCCCATCGTCGACCTTGTTACCCGACATTCGTCCTATGTCGTGGTACATTCGGCAGCCGTACCCTGCCCGGTGATCGTCCTTCACCTTAGATGACCGTCCCTCATCTTATCCCCAACAGAGCAGCCGTCCCCTGCTAGGTGATTGTCCTTCACCTTTGATGACCGTACCTCATCGTTTATTTCATAATCCCCAGAGAGTCTTATAGCTTTACCTGATGGTCGTCCCCATCATAATCTCTTATATCCCCAGCATGTCGGTCGTCCCCATCATTGCTTCAACCCCCGGCAGTCGTCCTCTGCTCGACGGTCGTCCTCCGTCGCCCGCACTTTATAATCATACTTTATTTTTCTTTTACAATCTATATCCCTTTTCTTCTTCATTCTGTGAGTGCAAATTTTGGACTGTCTTTGGTATTCAACCACAAGTTATCTTGTTCGTCTGTTAAGTCGTTGCTTACATCCTACACAGCTAACTCATGTTTGAATAGGGGTAGCTGTAAACACCCCAAATTTTCCCTCACCCATTCACACCATGGCTTGTGATCTTTTCATATGCATGAATTCAATCATAGCATCTCATACCACATTTTTGATTCACTGCATTGCTTCTAAGTCATCTGCATCTAGGGTTTGTGGTTTGAGCTATCCAAGAGCCATTTGAGCCACTCCAATGGTCTTCAATCACTTAAAAGGGGTCCATGTGTGTTCAAGCATCATATTATATCCCCACAAAGTCAAGAAAGTCAAAGAATCACAAGAACTAAGAATGGCATGGAGGCAGAGCTAGGTTTAACTGCACAGATGACCTAAAATTAGGGTTTTGGTTTCAAAGGCCATAGCTCCAAATTTTTTGGTCATTCTTGTTTCTATTGGTCTCTATATGGTATAAGGATCATGCATATCAATTTTCATGAAGAAATTCCATGGGGAAGGCATCTAATCAAGAGTTGACTTCTTGAGCAAGTCAGTGTAAAATCAGGGCATCTGAGGCACCCAATGACCCAACCAAAGGGTGTTCTTCATCATTTTGAATGTGTATGAACTTTATTTGATCATATAAGATGTTAGAAGTTCACAAAATTGGAGAATTTCAAGCCATTTGCAAAGTTGCCTTTTTGGGAAAATGACTTGTAATGGAAACTTGCCATTTTGGGAAACTTTTTCAACCCTTGCTTTTTGATTCAAAAATGCTTCAAATGAGAAAACTTTGGTCATGAAAGTTGTAGAATGGATCATTTCCTTTTCAAAAAGTACAAGAACTCATTCTAATTCATTTTGGATCAAAAGTTATGGCTTGTCAAAGTTGGGAAAAATCACATAATTTCAAGTTTTGCACCAAAGAGGCAAAGTTGCAAAAATCCTTGCCAAGGTAAAATGAGACCTCAAAGTGACTTCTAATCTTTGTACAAACATAAACCAATGCCTAAAAGTCAGAATGCATCAAAGGTTTGCCCATTTTCATGACTTGTGGATCAAGAAATCACAAAAGGGGCCAAAAGTCACAAAGTTGCAAAACATCATACAAACCCTAATCCACTTGCTGCATTGCTTCTAATCCATTTCCATGGTTCTCCCTAAACTCAGCTGAGCCAAGCCATGCCCCTATCACAGCCTTACACTTGCCCATACCTCAAGTACACCTAACTTGGACTTTTTGCAAGAAGACCCATACCAATCAAGCTAGGCCACACCAACTCCTCTGACCTATCCAAGAGTGATAAGTGGACCAAAAGAGACATAACACAACACACAACACAAGCTGAAACCTCAGATTGCCATAGTCATCAAAAATCCCCCAACTTGCAAAACCTTTCGAATCTCTCAGCTCACTCAATCATTCTTCAAACCAACTTCACCATTGATCTCAAAGTGACTCACTGACCACAAACCAACCATTGAAACAGCCAAAAACACCCCATAAACCAAACACGATTTCTGACCTGTTGGCTTGCAAACTCCCAAATCAGCCAAAAGAAATTCCTTCCAAGCATCAAAACTTCATCAGGAGTTCAAGGGGAGTGGTTTGCACAAAGAGAGAAGGCCTAAAAGTCCCAAACTGAGAAAGCTCAAGCTCAGGTACCTCCTTGAAATATTTTTCCAGAACTCTTGTTTTTAGTTTCTAAATGATAAAGCATGCTCTCCTGATCAACTGGACTTTGAAATTTTGAAAATGGTGTAGAAATGAGCTTGTATTGATTGACTGAAATTTCTGCCATTTTTGTTCTTCCTTTCGAATCTTGTTAATGGTGAGAAATAAATTCCATTTGAGGGCAGGGATGAGTTTAGGGAGGTGAGAGGAAGTGATCTGGAGCTTTAGAGCTCCAGAAATGACCTAGGGAGTGAGATTGAAAATTTCAGGGAAGGATGTCACCGGAGAAGACGACCGGAGCTCTTCTCCGGTGACCTGAAAGTCATTAGGTGTCTTAATTAGGTTTAGGGTTCAGTTTGAATGTAGGTCGTAGATCCAGTTGACTGGCATTGACCCGCGCGCAAACAAATGGTCCAGATCTTTCACTTAAGCCCTAATCCACGTCATTAGTCTAATAAATTAAGTTTTAAATTAATCTGGTCAGTTTGAATGACAGTCGTTGGATGACGCGCCAGTCAATTCCCTCCTTTTCCATTTGAATGTCAGCCTTCAGATTTGCATACTTTCCATTATTTTCATTTTTTATTCATTTTATTTTCATTTTATCTATACGAATTTTTAAAAATAGCTAAAATCATTTAAAAATTATGAAAATTTTTGTCAAGGGTTTCATGAATTTTCAGAACATAAAAATATTTTTATTTTCATTTTTTGCATTAAATATTATTTTTAAATCATTTAAATGTTTATTTTTAATTAGTTAATGGAAATTAATTAATTAAAAATACATTTAGGTATTTAAAAATCACAAAAAAATTCATATTGCATTTAGAAACATTTAGAAACATTGTTCAACCCTCAAACCAAATTTCTTTTTTGTTATTGATGCCTTTTGATCATTTTCATTGGATTTAATTTCATTTCAAGGCAATATTTTGTGTCAAACTTCAAAATTTCTTTCTGCCTAACCATTGAGGTTTGAATGATGATTCTTCTTGCATTGCACTCTTAATAGCATGTAGTTTATAGGATAAAATTGGTTTGAATTGATTTTGCATTTTCAATTTGTTTTGCATTTTTCTTGACAAGGTACCTTAAAACCCTAGCAATCTTAGGAAATTCATAACTTTGACTAGGGTAAGAGTTGGACCCTCTCCTTTGGGCAGTGAGCTTGTATAGGTTTAGGGTATCTTTGATTGCATTTTCAAATTTTTATCATGTCATTTGCTTCTGGTTTTGGATTTTTGCTTTGCATGATGCATGTAACCCTAATTTGTGCCTTCCTTTGCATCCATTTCTCATTTGCTTGCATCCAATGACTTGTCATGACATTTTGTGCATCCACATGATTCATAATACATCTTAGGACATATTAGAATCATGTTTGATCATTGCATCATTCATTTGCCATGTTGTATGTCCATTGCATTTCATAACTTTTCATGTATGTTCATAGTTCAATACATGCCTCATATGCATCCATGTCCTTGTATGATCATTCTCATGCCTTGTCTCATGTTTGTATCATCTCTTAACATCATTAGCTTCATGTTCTTGTTTCTGGTTTTGGTTTGCATCATGACATTGCATCTCATTTGCATTGCATTTCATTTCTTTTGCTAGCTTTTCAGGTGGCAGGTTGTTTTGAGAAGTGAATTTGCCTTCACTTCTCACAATCTTCTCTTATCTCTTTTGCATCATTGCTGCATTTTGTATGTTTATTAGAGTGAGCTTTCTCATTCATGTTCATTTCTTACTTTCTTTCTTCAAGCAACTTGACTTCTTAAGTGAAGCAAGTTGTTTTGCTTTTCCTTGCTCCTTTCATCTGCTTCCTGGTGGTTTCTCTGAAGATCTTCTTGCAAACCTCATTAACCCTAGGAACACCCAAGCATGATAATAATTAGGGTTTCATTAGTCCCCCATTTAGCTTTTACCTTTGTGTCATCTTTGAGTCTTCTCTTCTCATCTCATAATCAGGACTAAACCCTAAAGGCTTTAAGGCTTTGTGATTAAGCTTATGCCTGCATCCTTCTATTAGGATGGAGTGTATAACTTTAATCCTAAGTGCTAAAACCTTAATGTGTTTAACTCCTCTAATCAATCCATCTAATAAATCACTAAGACATCAAGCTTGTAACTTGGGCCTTGCATTAGGGTTCTAATTCTTCCTTAATTGGTTAAGAAGGACTAACCCTAGTATTAATGGACAAGTCCCCCTCAAGTTGTCTTACAAATCATAAAAATCACTTCTTCATCTTACCATTAACTAAAATCCACTTTAATAAAGGCTTTGTTTTGTCATGAGGTTAATCCCTAATCATGGATTAAGTTGAGGAGTATTTCTCAGTTTAAATGTTCTCATCTATTATCCTTCTATTAGGATGGTGTAATGAGTTCATTAAATCCTTGATTATGGCTTAAACTCATTACTTAACACTAAACAAAAACAACAAAAAACATCTAGATAATCACAAGTAGGTTAATGATCTTAATCCTACATCATGGTGATTAAGTGTGAGATCCTGACTTCACACTTAAGGTATTCTCATTACCCCTAATCAGAGGGAGGATGTGATGAGTTTATTAACCCTTTGATTTAGGCTTAAGCTCATTTTCTTACAACAAATCTCCAAAAATCAATAAAAGATTGAAAACACAAAAACAAACAATAATCGTCTCCTTTGGGATTCTTTTCTCATCTCACTCACTCATAATCGAGAACTTGCTTCTTCCGTCTAATGCAAGACAGTTTGCACCTGAGCCAGACAGGTCATACACTTGAGCATAGGCAAGTAAGCAGTTCACAAGTCAATTTATCTTTCAGTCTCTTTGAGTCGAACTACGGTGTTCTGACTTCCTCATTGCACGAGAGGATACGTAGGCATAACTTAACAGTTATCGAACAAAAGTCTCTGTATATTCCCCCTCTCCCAGCATTGTTCTTTAAGCCTCATAATCCTGAGCATTTCACTTTTGTTCTTACACTGACACTTCTCTTATGCACTTCACATTTCTCTTACACTGACACTTGCATTCTTTCCAGCTTTGATGCACAAATAGCACTGACACTACCCCTTTAAAACACAAATCTTTTGAGCGTGGATCCCGTCGAGTACGGCGGACAATCTGGGTGCTAATACCTTCCCAAGTTGTAACCAATCCCCTTTCTCAGTTTCTCTGGTTCGCAACCGTCTTATCCATCTTTTCTTAGGTTTATGCAGCATTACCTTTCCTTCGGGATAAAAATGCCTAGCTGGCGACTCTATTCATTCTCTCTTTTCGCCGACCGTTCGCGTCTGTACCCCTTCTGACCAGGTGTCATTTGGTGGGAGCGACAATGATCACGAATATGCAAGGTGAATGCAAATGAACATGAGAAATTAGGGTTACATTGATGTGTGAGATGCAAATGAACAAAACAGAAGCATGCAACATGACAAAAATTTGAAACCAAGCTCAAACGAACCCTAATCCCATATTAGGTCACACCCCAAAGGAGAAGGTCAGAAGCTAATCCTATTGAAAGTTATGATTTTCCTAAGTTTGCTAGGGTTTTTTGGGTGATTCAAAACGAAAAATGCAAATCAATTTGAAAATGCAAGATAAATTCATAAGGAAGATAACCTAGAAACTACTTGCAATATGTGAAACAATGCAAAAAGAATCAAGTTCAAACTCTTCTTGGTTAGGCAGAAATGATTTTTCAAAGTTAGGGTTAAAAATTGTGATTTAAAGAACCCTAATTCAAAGAAAATTATGAAATTATGATCAAACCTAAAAAGAAATTTGTATGAAGAGTTTGAAAATGTTTCTAAATATATTGGAATGGTTCATGATTTTTTTGGTGATTTTTAGAAACCTAAATGCATTTTTAATTAATTAAAATACTTTAATTGATTAAAAATAACATTTAAATATTTTAAAAATACTTTTTATCTGCAAAAAATAAAATAAAAATCATTTTCAGGTTGAGAAAAATATTTAAAACAGAAACGCAAAGTTTCATATTTTTTGAAAGTGTTTTGATATTTTTAATAAATTATGCAAAAGAAATGAATTAAAATGAAAATAAAATGAATAAAAATGGAAGTAATCAGATCCAGTGTTCCAGATACAAACCTAAGGGGATGGGGTTGACTGCGCGCGTTTTTGGATGGCTGGGATTTTTTCTAGCTAATTATCATTAATTAAATTAAATAAACAGAATTAGGGTTAAGTGGAATCATCTGGGCCGTCTACACGCTAATTAAAACAAGATCCAAGGGTGGGAAATCAATCTGGGCAGCTAACCCTAATTAGGGTTCTAATGATTTTCAGGTGACCGGAGCTAGCTCCGGTCATCTTCTCCGGTCACTCAAAATACCAACTTCTTCCCTAGGTCAAATTAGAACCTCTAAAGCTCCAGAAATGATTTACTACCCTCCCCAAACAAGAATCCATCATCATATAACATTTATATTTCATCAAAAAGCAAGAATCGAAGCAAACAAGATTTTCGGGAAAACTTTCAGAACAACCATACATGCTCATTTCTCAATCATTTTCAAAACTAAACATATCAGAGTGATCTAGAGAACATACAAAATCATTCTAAAACTTAAAAGAAGGTTTCTGGAAAATTTGTTCTTGAGGTATACCTGAGTTGAAGCTTTTCAGTTTGGAGCTTTCTGACCTCTTATCTTGTGCAAAACCACCCCAATGATCCCCCTTGTGCTTCTGAAAGGCTTAGAACAAGTTTGTTTTGGTTGGTTTGAGATGTTTGGTTCTGATAACTCAGAAATCGTATTTCTGATTTGGGGGGTTTCAGGCCATGGTGAGGGGTGTTTTGTGTTCTATGAGTGATTTGAAGATGATTGGTGAAGTTTGTTTTGAAGTTTGATGGCTGTGTTTTGAGTTTCGAAGAAGGTAAGGTTTTGAATTTTTTTTGTAGATTCTGAAATCTCCAATGTTTCAGGCTTGAATGTGTTATGAAATGAGCTCCTTAGGGTTTGCATAAGAGGTTGTGATTGGTCAGAGAGTGGGTGGTGGCTCAGTTTGATTGGTATGGGAGGAAATGCAAATATGTCAACTTATGTGTACTTGAGGTATGGGCATGTTGTAAACACCCCAAATTTGCCCTCACCCATTCACACCATGGCCTGTGATCATTCTCATATGCATAAACACAATCATAGGATCTCATATCCCATTTTTGATTCACTGCATTGTTTCAAAGTCATCTGCATCTAGGGTTTGTGATCTGAGCAATCCAAGAGCTTCTTGAGCCACTTCAAAGGCCACCAATCAATTCAAAGGGATCCATGTGTGTTCTTATATCATACTACATCCTCTCAAAGTCAAGAATGCAAAAGAATCACAAGAACTGGGATTGGAATGGATGCAGAGCCAAGTTTGACTGCACAGTTGACCTAAAATTAGGGTTTTGGTTTCAGAGGCCATAACTCCAATTTTTTTTGGTCATTCTTGTTTCCATTGGTCTCTATATGGTATAGGGAGTATGCATATCAAGTTTCATGAAGAAATTCCATGGGGAAGTCATCTGATCAAGGGTTGACTTTTCAGACAAGTCAGTGTAAAATCAGGGCATCTGAGGCCCCCAATGACCCAACCAATGGTTGATCTTCATCATTTTGAGTGTATATGATCTTTATTTGATCATGGAAGAAGGTTGAAGTTCACAAAATTCAAGAATTTGAAGTTTTTGCAAAGTTGACTTTTTAGGGCATGGTTGACTTTTCAAGGATATGTCATTTTAGGTCATTTTTCAAGCCTTGATTTTTGATCCAAGAAAGCTTCAAATGGAAAAACCTTGGTCATGAAAGTTGTAGATCACATTTTTCCCTTTTCAAAAAGTACAAGAACATGATCAAATTCTTCTTGGATCAAAAGTTATGGTGTGACAAAGTTGGCAAAAATCATTGATTTTCAAGATGTGCACTAAATGGAAAATTTGCAAAATCATGTTTCAAGGCAAGTTGTAACTTCTAGTTGGCATCAAACCATTACACAAACATTCTATGTGACATAAAAATCAGAATTGAACCAAGAGATCACATGTTCATGGTTTGTATGGCAAGACTTTTTCATGAAGTTTCAAAAGTGATCAACTTGCAAAACTCATGATCACACTTCACCAACTAGTTGCCTTGGCTGCTGAACCTTCCTAGCATCACACACACATCATGCTGCGCAGCCCATGCCTCTTGTACCAAGCTATAGCTCAAGCCATGCCTTCCTTACACAAAGTGGACTTTTTTGCAAAAGTGAACTTACCAATCAATAAAGGCCAGGTCACATCATCTGACCTATAGGATTATTTTATACTATCAAAATGCAGGCCATTTCATATACCAAGCCAAGCTGAAACACTCCAAAAACATCACATACACAAAAACACCTCACTTTGCAAAACTCTTCGAATCTGCCTCCACAAACTTAAAACATCCAAACCATTTTCACCAATCATCTCACCATGTTCCATTGAGTAGAAACCAACAAAGAACCAGGCCTGAAACAAGCTATAACATCACTTCACCATTTTCATTCCAACTTGCAGTTTCTTTCGAAACTCACTCCACAGCTCACAAACACTCAAACAAACTCTACAAACCTTCTCCACTCATCATCCTGACCACAAACAACCCTTCACCATTGCCAGAAGCTGCCTGCATCACCATTGCCATTTTCAACTGAGCTTGAGCAGAAGCTGTTCAAACTCTTCATCTAGCCAGCATAAACTTCTCCAAAGCATTCAAGCATCATCAAGAGGTCATAAGGAGTGGATTTCACAAGGAGGGGAGGTCAGAAACTTGCTGGAGTGAAAGCTTCGAATCTCAGGTAGCTCAAGAACTTTTTTTCCAGAAATGGATTTTTAAGTTCTAAACTTGTTCTATATGTCTTCCTGATCATGAATATGCCTTTAGTTTTGAAAATGGTGATGAAATGAGAATTTAATTGCTTCCTGAAACTCTGTTGACCTAAAAATTGTTTGGTTCGATTCATGTTTCTGGGGAAAAATAAATGTTGTTTGTGATGGGGTTTTGATTCAGTGGATCATGGGAATCATTTCTGTATGCTTGGTTTTCATTTTTGTTACGTTTTGAGAGAGTTTGGAGATTTTCAGGTGGGCTTCCCACCGGAGAAGACGACCGGAGGTCTTCTTCGGCCACCTGAAAATAATTAGGGCATAATCCCAGTCATTAAGTGAGTTTGAATCTGGAGCGTGCGATTGCTTTGACTCGTTGACCTCCCGCGTGTGTGAAGGGACCAAATTGATCATTAGAAACCCTAATTGCATTTAATTAATTCGTAATTAAGTTTAGCCCAGTTTGAATGTGAGCCACAAGATCTGGCGCGTAGTCAATGCTCCCAAACCCAGACTCAATCCCTGCCTTCCATTATGTTGACTTTTCCCTTTTCTTTATTTTATTTCATTTCTTTTCATTTTATTTGCATAATTAATTTAAAATAGTAAAAATTGCTTAAAAATTATGAAACTTTTTCTCATGAGTTTTAATAATTTTTATGACACAAAAATATTTTTGTTTTTATTTTTATCATTAAAAAAGTATTTTTAAATATTTAAAGGATTATTTTTAATTGATTAATGGAAATTAATTTATTAAAAATACTTTTAGGTATTTAAAAATCACCAAAAAATTCATGAAATGTTCTAAGACATTTAGAAACATTGTCCAACCTTCAAACCAAATTTCTTTTTTGATCTTGATGCATTTTGAGAATTTTTCTTTGAATTAAAATCATTTTTGTGCATTATTTTGATCCTAAGTTCAAAAAATCATTTCTGCCTATTCATGAAGAGTTGGACATTGATTCTTCTTGCATTGCATTGTGTTTAGCATGTAGTTTTTGAGGTTAAATGGCCATGATTTGATTCCTCATTTTCAATTTGTTTGATAATTTTCTTGTTTAGGAACCCTAAAAGCCCTAATAACTTGTAAAATTCATAACTTGAGATTGGTTAAGGGTTGAGACCTCTCCTTTGGGAAGTGAATTAGTATAGGGTTAGAGGTCCTTTGTGTGGTATTTTCAATTTTTTATCCTAGGGTTTGCTTCTGATTTTGACTTTTGTTTGATGTTTGGTTCATAAACCCTAATTTGGGCTTTCATTTGCATCCCTTTTGCATTCTCTTGCATAACATGACTTGCCATGACATTTCAAGCATCCATGTGATTCATTTGACATCATAAGACATATTGAAAGCATGTTTGATCATTGCATCATGAATTTGCCTTGTTGTATGCCATGTGCACTTCATAACTTTCCATGTTTGTTCATGTTCCTTAACCTGCTTCATTTGCATTCATGAACTTGTATGATCATTTCCATGTGTTGCCTCATGTTTGTAACATCTCATAGCATCATCATCATCATCAACATGCTTCTGGTTTTGTTTCCCATCATGTCATTTCATCATACTTTGCATTGCATTGCATTTCTTTTCTAACATTTCAGGTGGTAAGTGATTTTGGGAAGTGAATTTGCCTTCACTTCTCATAACTTTTCTTTTCATCTTTCTTGCATCCATGCTGCATTTTTTATATGTGTTTGAGTTTGAGCTTGCTCATTCTTGTTCCTTCCACTTTCTTTCTTCAAGTGACTTGACTTCTTGAATGAAGCAAGTCACTTTGCTTCTCCTAATCCTTTCATCTGCTTCCTGGTGGTTCCATTGAAGACTTCTCTTGAAAACCTCACAAACCTTAGGGACAACCAAGTATGACAATGATTAGGGTTTTGATTAGTCTCCCCTCTTAGTTTTTACCTTTGAGTCTCTTTTGAGTCTTTTCTTCTCATCTCATAATCAGGGACTAAACCCTAAAGGCTTTAAGACTTTGTGATTAAGCTTATGCCTGCATCCTTCTCTTAGGATGGAGTGTATAACTTTAATCCTAAGTGTTAAACCCTTAATGTGTTTAAATCCCTTAATCAATTCACTTAATAACCATCAAGACATCACACTTGTAACTTGGGCCTTGCATTAGGGTTCTAATTCTTCCTTAATTGGTTAAGAAGGACTAACCCTAGTGTTAATGGACAAGTCCCCCTCAAGTTGTCTTACAAACCCTGAAAATCATTTCTTCATCATATCATTAATTAAAATCCATTTAATAAAGGCTTTGTTTTGTCATGAGTTTAATCCCTAATCATGGATTAAGTTGAGGAGCTTTCCTCAGCTTAAACATTCTCATCTATTATCCTTCTATTAGGATGGTGTAATGAGTCTGTTTAATCCCTGATTATGGCTTAATCTCATTACTTAACACTAAACAAAAACAACAAAAACATCTAATTAATCACAAGTAGGTTAATGATCTTAATCCTACACCAAAGGTGTTTAAGTGTGAGAAGCTGACTTCACACTTAAGGTATTCTTATTACCCCTAATCAGAGGGAAGATGTGATGAGTTTACTAAATCCATTGGTTTAGACTTAAGCTCATTAACTTATGACCAAATCCAAAAAAACAATAAAAGACTGAAAACACAAAAACAAACAATAATCGTCTCCTCCGGGATCCTTTTCTCATCACCTTCACTCACAAACGAGAACTTGCTTTTTCCGTCTAATGCAAGACAGTTAGCACCTGAGCCAGACAGGTCATACACTTGAGCATAGGCAAGTAAGCAGTTCACAAGTCAATTCACCTTTCAGTCTCTTTGGGTCGAACTACGGTGTTCTGACTTCCTCATTGCACGAGAGGATACGTAGGCATAACTTAACAGTTATCGAACAAAAAGTCTCTGTATATCCCCCCTCTTTCCAGCTTTATTCTTTTAGCCTCATTATCATGAGCATTTCACTCTTGTCCTTACATTGACACTTTATATGTTACACTTTACACTTCTTCTACACTGACACCTGTACATTCTTTTCCAGCTATTTTACACACAAATTGCACTGACACTACCCCTTTAGAACACAAATCTTTTAAGCGTGGATCCCGTCGAGTACGACGGACAATCTGGGTGCTAATACCTTCCCAGGTTGTAACCAACCCCCTTTCTCAGTCTCTCTGGTTCGCAACTGTCTTATCCATCTCTTTCTAGGCCTATGCAGCATTGCCTTTCCTCCGGGATAAAAATTCCTTGCTGGCGACTCTATTCATCTCCAGTGAGTTCACTGCTGTGTGTTCTCATTGTCCCTCTCGCCGACCGTTCGCGTCTGTACCTTTATCTGGGCCTTGTCCCACTTATCGGGAGCGACAGCTTGGCGACTCTGCTGGGGAAGCCTTATACTGCAACCAGTGCTTCTGGTTTGTTTTGTGGGTTCCTCCTAGCGCTTGTTTGATTTGTGTTTACTGGGGTGTTATGTGCTTATTTGTGCTTGTATATTTGTATGTACAGTTTGCTTTACTGCTTTCTTTATTGCTTTGGCGTTATATCATATTGTCATACTGTACTGCTGGCTGGATCTGTTGTTTGCTTTGGTGGGTGGGTGATTCATTGAGAGTTAAGGTCCTATACCTGGGACCTGAGTGACACCTAGGCTAGAGTGAATCATATTCTTTCCCATTCCATTTAGGTCTGGTGCGGGAATATGAAACACGGTTCAGATGTGGGTTTCTTCTTGAGAACTCTGTGTTGCAGATTTCCTGCAATGCTAGGGCTATCTGGGAAGCCTGCTAAGTCTGGATGACCTTTTAGTATTGACCTTCAGAAACTGAGGTGAATTAGAGGAGGAATTGTTATGGTTATTGTAAACACTGTACCTCCGGGTTAGAAGTGTTTACACTTCTCATAACTGATCCAAGTCTGAGGATCCTTGTTTTAGAACACCACCTGTGAGGGGGTTGGGTTGTTTACAGGTTTGCAGGTACCTTGACCTCAGAATACCCTGTTACTTTGATTTGATTAAGAATACTCCATGTTGGAACAGTTCTTGTGATTCTAAAACCTGGATTTATGACTCTTTATTTGAGTCCCCCACCTTGGTTACTGGACTTATAGACCTCCATCTGGATTTTCTTACACACATGGACCTATATCAGAGCATTTGATCAGATCCAGCTCAGTCACAAACCCTTGCATAATCATTTGCATACATAATCATTGCATCATATTGACATTTGCTTATTTGTGTTTCAGGGTATCCATCTTCATTTGGTTTTGGTTTTGACCCCATCTTCAGCATTGACCTATCTTCACCAGCACTTGCTTCAGCTACCAGCTATCTACTCCAGCCAATCAGTGGCCCTTCTCTTCAGTATCTTCATCAGCATTTATCTCTATTCAGACTCAACATCATGGCACCTAAAAAGAGCAACATCACTTACCACTTCTTCCAGCCAGAGTTAGCAGACATCAGGAGGATTCAAACCCTGATCACTCCAGACCATGTACCATTGTTCAGGGAACACCATGGAGATATACTTGATATGGTTATGGATCTGGACCCCTCACAGAGAAGCCTTATCCACACTTGCCTTCAGTTTTATGATCCCCCACTGAGATGTTTCACTTTTCAAGATTTTCAGATGGGGCCCTTATTGGAAGAATACTCATCATTGGTTGGTATACCTATCAGGAGAGAAATCCCTTTCAACCCTGAGATGGCTTTCCCAAGTAATGAGGAGATAGCCAAAGCATTGCACCTGGAATCAGTCCTGGTTGGGCAGCATATGACATCTAAAGCTGGAATCTCTGGTTTTCATCTGGATTTCCTAATTTCTCAAGCTAGTCTGAAGGCCTCCCTGGGGGAGTGGAAAGCTGTCTGTGCTTTATTGGCCTTGAGCATATATGGGATTGTATTGTTTGCAGATGAGCCTCGATTCATTAGTAAGAATGCAATCCACCTGTTCATTCTGAAGAACCCAGTGCCAACATTATTGGGGGATCTCTACTATTCAGTGCATCAGAGGAATGAAAAGCAGAGGGGAAGACTAGTGAGGTGTTGTGCTCCATTATTCCATACTTGGCTTCTCAGGCATTTACCCAGGACAGATGCATTTTTGAATCCTCATCAGCAGAAAAACTGGGCTGGAAGGCTTACTACTCTCACTTCAGCTGATATCAGGTGGTGCACCCAAAGTACAAAAGGCAGGGATATCATCACCAGCTGTGGGCATTTTCCCAATGTGCCCCTAATAGGAGTTAAGGGGAGTATTAATTACAACCCTCTGCTGTTCAAAAGACAACTGGGCTATGCGTTGGTCCGCACTCCTAAGGCACAGGACTTGATTGAGAATCTCTATTGTGAGAACAAGATTAGCCTGGCTATTGTTAGGCAGGCAGCCTGGGCCTGGGACAATGTGCAGACTAAGGGGGTAACCATCTTAGGGAAGTGTAACAATGTGGCATCAGCACAATACTATGATTGGTCCCATGCCAGGGCCCAATTCTCTGGGATGCCCTTTACTATTGAAGATATGCCTGGGCCTTCCACAACACCACCTCCAGCAACTGTCAGCTTAGAAGAATTTGAGAGCTTGAAAGAAAGAAATGAGAAGTTGACTCAAGCTTTGCAGAAGACCCTCTATGAGAGGAGGGATGGAAGGCTGGATATTGAGAGGCTGGAGAAGTTGAAGAAAGAGCATCTGGCTAAGATTGAGAAGTCTGAGGATTATATCAAGAAATCTAGGGCTGGAGAACAAATCCTGAAGAATGCTTGCAAGGAAGCCCAATTCCAGAAAGCTAGGACAGACTTGTATCTGAAGGAGAGTCAGGCTAGGTGGGTCAGGATCACCGAGGCTCGTACTCTAGAGGACAAGAGGGTCCAAGACAAGATGGAACAGATGGAGGCCAGTGCAAAAGAGCAGCAAGAAGCCCTGGCAGCAGCCCAGAAGGAGATATCAGAGCTGAAGATCAGAGCTGGAGTGAAGAGGTCAAAGGACCAAAGTCAGCACAGGAAGTTGACTACAGCTGTTGCTACCCGGAACCTCCTTATCCGGAATCTTACGGAGCGTCCAGCTGATCCTGTGACCGAAGCACTTCTCAAGGAAGTTCGTGAGGATGAGTTTGGTCTTGGCGTTTGACCATTTGTTTGTTGTTGCTTTCTTTCCATGTACTTTTATTTTCTTGTAATGTATTTTGACCCCTCTGAGGGCTTGTATTTGTAAACAAGCTATGTATCATTGCTTTCTGTAATATATTTATGTTAGTTTGATTCATCTGAGTTTCCTTCAAGCAACTTCAGCAGCATCTTCAAGGGTCTGGAAGGGTCAAAACTGAATGCCAGGCCGGATACCTTGAAAGCAAATAAGCATACTGCATTGCATGCTAACCCTTTGCTTGTTTTGTAGGTTTTTGTTTTGTTGTTGCTAACTCTGTTGTGATGCTCAGGAACTATTGCTCGTCGCCGGGTGTTTCCCCTCAATCGTCCGCACCGATATCCAACCCGAAACAACCTTCCGGGAATTTAGATGGATCAGGTACAGCAGGACCTTGCAGAGGTCAGAAATCAGATGGCGAACGAAAGATTGGAAATGAGAACACAGATGACGCAGTTCATGGAAGTGATGAACAACATGGCTCAGAGCCAGGAAAGATTAAGAGCCATGGTGGAAAGGCAGAATCAAGAAGAGCCCCATGTGGGGACTGCTGGCACAAGTAACAACGAGAGGGTCCAACCTCATGTCAATCCCCCAGTTTTTGGACCCCATCTCCATCCAGAGGCCAACATCCCTGTCAATATACAAGGGACTGCCACAGCAGGGAGGGTACTGCAAGAAGACCCTCAAGAGGACCAGTTCACAGTAATGGGAGCTGGAGAAGAAGCTTATGATAGAAGGTTGGAAGAGATAGCTGAGAAGTTAAGAT
Source organism: Lathyrus aphaca (assembly GCA_963966055.1). NCBI lineage: Eukaryota > Viridiplantae > Streptophyta > Magnoliopsida > Fabales > Fabaceae > Lathyrus > Lathyrus aphaca. Next base: position 731,390,407 of record OZ014519.1, on the reverse strand, counting down.
CCTTAGAGTCTCAAAACTCTTTGGGTTTTGACGTTATGGATATGGGCTTGGTAGACGGGGTCAGGATTCCCCACAAGTTCAAGCCTCCATGCTTCGAAAAGTATAATGGGACTTCTTGTCCTCGAACCCATCTACAATCTTTTCTCGGGAGATTAAAAGCTTATACCATGGATGAGAAATTGTGGATGTTCTATTTTGAGGATAGCTTGACTGGAGCTTCGAGGGAATGGTATTCCCATCTGACAAGAGCAACAATTAGATGCTGGAAGGACCTGGCAGAGGCCTTCATCAGACAGTATCAGTATAATCTGGATATGGCACCCAACAGGACTCTCCTGATGGGAATGTCACAGTCATCTAGGGAGAGCTTCAGAGAATATGCTCAAAGATGGAGGCAGCTTGCTGCAGCTGTCCAGCCACCTATGTCCGAAAGGGAGATGGCTGATATGTTCATGAATACCCTTCAGGGAACTTACATTGACAGGCTAGCTGCCTTCTCATCTACCAGCTTTGCAGATGTAGTCATAGCAGGAGAGAGAATTGAAAGCCTATTGAAGATGGGTAAGATCTCAGACAACGGTGCAAGCTCATCCAGTAATGCAAGAAAGCCTTTTACAGGCCCGAGAAGGACTGGTGAGACTAATGCCATCCACACCAATAGGGGTAGGCCCCAATATGTTCATAGATCAGTAGCAGCAGTCACCATCCCTGCTCCAGCTCATCCACAACCAGTCTATCAACCTCCTCAGCAAAACTATCAGCAGCAACCTCAGTACCATCAGCAAAATCAGTATCCTCCAAGAAATTACAACAACAGCAACAACAACAACAATAATCAGCAAAGGCCATTCCAACAGAGGCCATCTCAAGCTAACAGAGTGATCGATCCGATCCCAATGCCATATGCTACATTGCTGCCACAACTCCTGAAACTCAACCTAGTTGAGCTAAGGACGTTGGCACCTCCAGATCCCAACAGTCTACCCAGGAACTATGACTCCAATGCTAGGTGTGCTTTTCATTCAAACGCACCTGGCCATAGTACGGAAAAGTGCAGAGCCTTGCACATGAAGGTACAAGACCTGGTAGACTCGAAAGCTCTGAATTTTGCACCACCACCCAATGTCAACAAAAATCCTATGCCAAACCATGGTGGTCCCCGAATTAACGCTATTGAAGAAGACAGACCGTCTTATTTAATAACCAGTGTGGGTCAGATCAGGACACCGTTGGTGGAAATCAAGGCTCGGCTCTTGGAATGTCAGATGTTCCCAGGATGCGAGTTAGGGTGTGCTTACTGCAATATCTCAGTAAATGGGTGCGATAATCTAAGGAATGGCATAGATGGTCTTATTCAGAGTGGCCAACTTCAGATCACCACATCATTTCCAACAAATCCAGCAATCTCATCAGCAACAGTTTCAGAACCTCCTACAACTGCAGCAACCATTGTTCCTGACAATTCTTCGGCTTCATCAACAAGTACTTCCTCTATCATCTCAACTGATCAGTTATCAACAATTTTTCCTGCTACAACTTCAGCTTCACTCCATTTTGAATCTCCTACAACAACAACATCCATCCTTCCGACAATGTCTCCTACAGCTCCAGCAACAAATCATGAAGATGTCTCTACTGTCACAATATTTTATGATCCTGAAAACAACTCTGCCTACAATTCAGAAAGTGCTGCTCCCGTTAGAGCACCAGTTACGATTTATTACGATCCACAAACTATTACAATCCCTTCAGCAGCTGCAATCAGTCCAGTCACTGTCACGGTGCCTGGACCAGTACCATATGAAAGCAATAGGGCCATCCCTTGGCACTATGGCTCTGACGTGTACTGCGAGGGACAAAGAATCACTCTTGATACATCAACACCTGCACCTCAAATAGATAATGTGGGAGGAGGCGGAGGCTTCACCCGAAGCGGACGTCTCTTTGCTCCACAAATTCAAAGACCCGCTGCCGAAGCAGAAGCTGCTGCCAAGGCAAAAGGAAAGAGCCCGGTGCAGGAAGATCAAATAGTTAAAGAAGCTTTAAAAACACCGTTCGATCAAGAAGTTGATGAGTTTATGAGAATCATCAAAAAGAGTGATTATAAAATTGTGGATCAGCTTCACCAGACGCCATCCAAGATCTCTATCCTCTCACTGCTTATGTGCTCCGAAGCCCATCGGAATGCACTACTCAAAGTCTTGCACGCAGCTTACGTGCCTGAAGAGATCACTGTCAACCAGTTGGAAACCGTGGTTGGAAACGTTACTGCTAGCAATGGGCTAGGGTTCACCAATACTGACTTGACAGCGGATGGCCGCAACCACAACAAGGCCCTGCACATCACCATGGAATGCAAAGGTGCAGTCCTTTCTCATGTGCTGGTAGACACGGGGTCGTCCCTTAATGTCTTACCAAAGAAGGCTCTGGTGAAGCTAGAGTATGAAGGATTAGCATTGAGACCCAGCAACCTGGTAGTAAGAGCCTTCGATGGTTCTAAGAGATCGGTTCTGGGAGAGATTGAGCTACCTGTGACAATTGGCCCACAGACCTTTAAAGCTATCTTCTATGTGATGGACATTTAGCCTGCCTACAGCTGTTTGTTGGGTAGACCTTGGATTCACGCCGCCGGCGCAGTAACGTCTACCCTTCACCAGAAGTTAAAATTTGAGTGGGAAGGCCAAGTTGTTACAATCTGTGGGGAAGAGGATATATTTGTTAGCCATCTGGCTACTTATAAGTACATTGAGATGGATGGGGAGATCCATGAAACAATGAGCCAAGGATTTGAAGCCTTGAATGTCAATGAAGCATCTGCTGTATCTGGAATCTCCATGTCATCTTACCAACAAGCCCGGAAGGTTGTTGAGGAAGGGACCGCCCAAGGCTGGGGCAAGGTTTTAGCTGTGGAGGAGAAGAAGGACAAATTTGGGTTGGGTTACAAACCAACTCAACAACATCAGGCAAAGGCTGCTGAGAAGCCCGGTTTTGTCAGTGGGGGGATGCTCACCCCTGATGCTATCAACAATTTGGAAGACGAGCTGGAAGAGGAGCGCAATCTGGAGAATTGGATTCGTCCAAAGATCCCGGGGAGCAGTATCTCAAACTGGTCTTCCCAGGAAATTATAAGAGTTACTCGAGCAGAGTAATTATTATTTCCTGTATTTTTATTGCATGCATCAAAGTCTTGCATCTTGCCCAAGATGACAAGACTCATTTTGTAATCGGGCCATCTGTACTTTTTGTGCAAACAAGATCAATTAATGAAATATCAGACATCTTTTTGCAAACGAGTCTTTTTCTTTTCCGTTCACTGTTTTTCCATTTTTCTTTTTTGTACAAAAAATAAATGGCGGTGTTTTCAAAATGATAACTTTACTTCACTTTTCTAAGCAAGATTAAAAGCCAATCACTAAAATGAACAAATTAAACCCTTGCAGAGAGTGCCTTCCAGACAGCACCGACAACAGCACGACTATGACTTCGTATGACTTTGACAATCCGATCAATCAAGCTGATGAAGGGGTTGAAGAAGAATATGAGCTTCCTGAAGAGCTAGCCAGGTTGTTGAGACAAGAGGAAAAAGTTATTACTCCTCACTAGGAGGAGGTTGAAGTGATTAATCTTGGTACCCTTGAAGACGTGAAAGAGGTTAAGATCGGGGCCTGCCTGCAAGACTCAGTGAAGAGACAACTGATTGATCTGCTTCAAGAGTATGTGGACGTGTTTGCTTGGTCTTATCAAGATATGCCAGGGTTGGATACCGACATTGTTGTGCACAAGCTGCCTTTGAGAGAAGAGTGCCCACCGGTCAAACAGAAATTGCGCCGTACTCGCCCAGACATGGCTATGAAAATCAAGGAAGAGGTACAAAAGCAATGGGACGCCGGGTTCCTTGCTGTGACTAGCTATCCGCCGTGGGTCGCTAATATTGTGCCTGTGCCTAAGAAAGATGGTAAGGTAAGGATGTGTGTTGACTACCGGGATCTGAACAGAGCCAGCCCGAAAGATGACTTCCCATTACCTCACATTGATGTATTGGTGGATAACACAGCTCAGTTCTCGGTATTCTCCTTCATGGATGGATTTTCAGGATACAATCAGATTAAGATGTCACCTGAAGACATGGAGAAGACGACATTCATTACACCTTGGGGCACGTTCTGTTACAAAGTGATGCCATTCGGACTGAAGAATGCTGGTGCCACATATCAACGGGCTATGGTGACATTATTCCACGACATGATCCATAAAGAAATAGAATGTTATGTGGATGACATGATCGCCAAGTCCCTTACAGAGGAAGATCACCTGGTAAATCTGCTGAGGTTGTTCAAGCGTCTGAGGAAGTACCAACTGAAGTTAAACCCCAACAAATGCACATTCGGGGTGCGATCTGGTAAGCTGCTGGGTTTTATTGTAAGTGAGAAAGGGATTGAAGTTGACCCTGATAAAGTCAAAGCTATTCAAGAGATGCCTGCACCGAAAAATGAGAAAGAAGTTCGAGGTTTCCTAGGTCGATTGAACTACATTTCACGGTTCATATCTCACCTTACAGCAACCTGTGAACCTTTGTTTAAGCTGTTAAGGAAAGAACAGACGGTCAGGTGGAACGAAGACTGCCAAAGGGCTTTTGACAAGATCAAGGAGTACTTACAAGAACCTCCAATCCTTATGCCTCCAGTTGAAGGAAGACCTCTGATTATGTACTTGACAGTATTAGAAGAGTCAATGGGGTGTGTGCTGGGCCAGCATGACGAGTCTGGTCGAAAAGAGTATGCAATATACTACCTGAGCAAAAAGTTTACCGAATGTGAACAACGTTATTCACTGCTCGAGAAAACTTGCTGTGCTTTAGCGTGGGCTGCTCGCCGACTAAGACAGTATATGTTGACCCACACTACCTTATTGATCTCAAAGATGGACCCAGTCTAGTACATTTTCGAGAAGCCAGCTCTTACCGGACGGGTTGCAAGATGGCAAATGATTCTCACGGAATACGACATCCAATACACCTCTCAGAAAGCCATCAAGGGCAGTGTATTGTCGGAATATCTTGCTGAGCAACCCATTGATGACTACCAGCCTATGAGATTTGACTTCCCTGATGAAGACATCATGTTCATTAAAGCAAAAGATCACGAAGAGCCTGTTCACACTGAAGGGCCTGACCCAGAAGAAGAATGGACTATGATGTTTGACGGGGCTGTTAACATGAATGGTCGTGGTGTTGGTGCAGTACTCATTACACCCAAAGGAGTTCACATGCCTTTCTCGGCAAAACTCACTTTCAACTGCACTAACAACGAAGCTGAATACGAAGCTTGCATTATGGGTCTTGAGGAAGCCATTGACCTCAGGATCAAGACATTGACTGTATTCGGAGATTCAGCTTTAGTAGTCAATCAAACCAACGGAAAATGGTACACCCACCAGGATCATCTGATACCTTACAGGGATTATACAAGGAGGTTATTGACTTTCTTCACAACAGTCAAGCTTGAGTATATCCCTCGGGACGAAAATCAGTTTGCAGATGCTCTTGCTACCATTTCATCCATGATCAAAGTTCAGGCTGCTAACTTTGTGCCTCAGATTTCGATGTCCAGACTTGATAGACCGGCATATGTGTTCGCAGCAGAAATTGTCAAAGATGATAAGCCTTGGTTCCATGACATTAAATGCTTCTTGGAGGATCAAACATACCCACCTGGGGCATCTTCCAATGATAAGAAGACTTTGAGAAGGCTTGCTGGTAGTTTCTTTCTGAACTCTGATGGGTCTTTATACAAAAGGAACTTTGATATGGTACTCCTCAGATGTGTTGACAAGACGGAAGCAGATTTGTTGATGCATGAAGTGCACGAGGGATCTTTTGGTACCCATGCTGGAGGGCATGCCATGGCTAAGAAGTTGCTAAGATCAGGTTATTACTGGATCACAATGGATGCAGACTGTTGTGCTTACGCCAGAAAATGCCACAAATGCCAGATTTACGCAGATAAGGTGCATGTGCCTCCCAATCCTTTGAACATCATGTCTTCACCATGGCCCTTTGCCATGTGGGGCATTGATATGGTTGGCAAGATTGAGCCAACTGCTTCGAACGGCCACAGATTCATCCTGGTCGCCATTGACTATTTCACCAAGTGGGTTGAAGCAGCCTCATATGCAAATGTTACAAGGCAAGTGGTAGCCAGATTTCTGAAGAGAGATATCATCTGTCGATATGGAGTTCCCGAGCGAATCATTACTGACAATGGTTCCAACTTAAACAACAAAATGATGACAGAGCTGTGCCGGGACTTCAAAATCCAACACCACAATTCTTCTCCTTACAGACCAAAGATGAATGGTGCTGTTGAGGCAGCTAACAAGAATATCAAGAAGATTGTGCAGAAGATGGTAGTCACCTACAAAGACTGGCATGAAATGCTACCGTTTGCCTTGCATGGATACCGCACGTCAATCAGAACATCCACTGGGCAACACCGTATCAACTTGTGTATGGTATGGAAGCAGTCCTACCAGTTGAAGTTGAACTACCCTCTTTACGAGTATTGATGGATGTCAAGCTGAACGAAGCAGAATGGGTTCGGGCCCGATACGAACAACTGAGTCTGATCGAAGAGAAAAGATTGGCTGCAATCTGTCATGGGCAGTTATATCAGAAAAGAATGAAGAAAGCCTTCGATCAAAAGGTCAGGCACCGAGAGTACCAAGTAGGAGATCTTGTGCTGAAAAGAATCCTCCCTCCGCATACAGACCACAGGGGCAAGTGGACTCCGAATTATGAAGGACCATTCGTGGTAAAGAAAGTTTTCTCTGGTGGAGCACTGATGCTCAGCACCATGGATGGTGAAGATTTCCCGTCCCTTGTGAATTCAGATGCAGTTAAAAAATACTTCGCATAAAAAATGACCCGCTGGACATAAAAACAGAATGTAAGTCCAGGAAAAAATAGGGCATCCCGGCGAGTCAAAAACAGAATAAAAGACTCGGGCAAAAAAAAGGGAAAATAGACAAAAATGTACACCCGCTGAGTTGAAAAGCCGCATTGGACAGCTCAGGCAAAAATGGGTATCCCGATGGATTGAAAACCCGAAAGGGCGATCCATGCAAAATAAGGGAATAAGCGAACAACTGCATTCTGAATTCGTTTGTATTATCCGTGACTTGGCAAGCCTCCAAAGGATCAAGCTTCAATCAGAACTAGCCTTCTTCAGAAAGCAAGACGAGAAGAACGTCAAAAGTCATACGAGTCATAGCGGAAAAGGAAGCTCCTTAAAGCGTCGTCAACATCGCCAGCACTTTGTTTCTCAATTTGTAACAATCCCCTCATTTCAGGAGATTTGTTCCTTTGACTGTATCTTGCCAATTCAGGGCATTTGAATTAATAAAATCAGATTTTTTCAGTCATGTTTCGTCTTGTACATTTTTATTTGCAAAGAATGTCTGATGTCTCTAAAAAACGGATTGCATAAGTACAGATGCTTTCCTCTGAAGAAAAAATAATAAAAACACATGCTAACAGGGAATATACTTACTCTCGAGAGTGCTTAACTCCTATGACGGAATCCAGTAAAGGATACCTCGGGACCATTTGTGCGTTTCTTTATCTTTGCAGGATTGCAGGTATCCAGAGCGCAACTTGGGGCATGCAAGTTACATCCCAGCAAGCTGGCAAATCAACAAACAGTCTTAGCACTCAAGGTGCTTTCTCCCCAGTCAAGTTGCCTCTCATTACTCTCCCCAGCTGAGTTACCAACAGCATTCCCCAGCCGAAGTACCAATCTTTCTTCCTCAGCAGAATATGAAAGTCAGGGAATCATCTCCCCACAGAACCCTCAGCTTCTATTCAAGAGAGCAACGCATGAAGAAGTCACAACAGAGTACAGAAGGCTTCTACAAACCCCCAGCTGGGTCCCCTCATTACCAAAGATGGGTCTATCAATGACTTATCTCCCCAAGCAAATATCATATCATCAGATCTACCAATGATCACATCCCCAGCTGGGATCCTCATTTCAAACAGATCAGCCAGGGATCTTCGCAGCAACGGGATCCAAATCCCGGACCTGTATCTCTTTGCATAATCATAGCATTTGCATCATATTCACCCACAAAGCGTAGCATTCCGTCTAATACGGAACATTACGGCAAAAAAATCATATACATAGCTGTAACACCCCAAATTTGCCCTCTTCTTGTTTAGCATCGTTATCATATCATAATCATCACGAGCATACCATATCCTTATCATTTTGCATAGAAAAATAAAGCATAACACTCACATGTTCTAGCATAAGGCATATGATCGGTCATCTGGGAAAATCTGAATCTGCAAGTCAAAATCAAGAGCATGGTGATCTGGCAAGAATCTCACAGGATCATTTTGCACAAGCCTGGTATCATGTTCAGAGCCCTAGAAAGAGAAGATGGATCAAAATTTGCTTGAAACGGTTGGTGCAGGTCTATTTTTGAAGGTTCCCACCAAAGGGAGGGAAATTCAAATTTTCCATGCGTTAACCGGTTAACGCATATGGTTAACCGGTTAACAGCTGCGAAATTTGAATTTCCAGCAGCAATTTCAGCATGTGTGTTTTGGTTCCATTTTCTGATTTTCTGATTTTTATTCATTTGAATTAATTTGAATTTGGGAGAAGGATCTAGAGCATTTATCCAAGCCTAATCCCATTGCTACATCCTAATCACACTACCCAAACCATAATTTTGGATCCCAAACCAAAATTTTGGGCCCCAAACCTAAACCATATTTATTCCATTTCCCTCCAAACCAAGGGAGCTCTCACTCATTTTTCACTCTCATTTCTGAATTTTCATTCCTCTCACTCACAATTCTCTCACTTTTCTCTCCCAATTTTCCAAATCACTCAAAGTTCCTCTTTGAAGATCACACAACCTTGCCTTGAGGTGTGTAGATCTTGGAACTAAACCTCCTTTCATAGCTTCTTTGCATCTCTTTGTTGGTTTTATTGGAGATTCAGATCTGGTTTGAGATCTAGAAGTGCTTTTGGATCCAAAATTCTGCATCAAGAGCTTGTTCTTGCATTTATTTTGCATGGAGTGTGGAGCTTAGCATCGGATCTTCAAAGTTTTGCGCGAGATCTACTGTTTTCAGCTCAATCAACAATTACCAAAGCATACCTCAGCTTTGTAGGTTGGTTAATTTCAGATCTAGCTCTGTTTTTAGCTTATTTGCATGCTTGTGCTTTAGATCCACCATGTGCTTGTGTATTTGCTTGTGTTGTTTGATTTGATTGGTTGATTTGTATCCGGATCCGAATGTTATTGTTCATGAGCTTAATGATATGGATTAATGTGAATTGATCTAATTTTTCCATGTGTAATTGATTGCTGGTCTGGTGCAAGCTTATTTGGATAAGCTGTTTTGAGTTGCTGTTTTCTGCAGGATTTGTTGCTGTTTTATCAGTGTTAACCGGTTAACGTATATGGTTAACCGGTTAACGCACCTGTTTCATGCGTATTTTGTGCAGGTTTGAGCTGGTTAACCGGTTAACGCATTTGGTTAACCGGTTAACACTGAAGCAGAATGGCTTTTTAGTGTTGTTTTGAGCTTGTTTGATCCCTTTTCTTGTTCTGATTGCCTTGGATCATTGCATGATCATTAAGCATGATATTTTAGGGTGATTTGCTTGCTGGTTGATGTATGCTTTCATGTTTTCGACGCGTAAGTCGTGTATTTGCAATGCTTGGCATGTTGTTTGTTTCTTGTTTACAAGAACCTTTGAGCATGATTAATTCCATGATTGTGTTGGTCAATTTGCTGGATTTTTGCTAACATTTCAGGGGCTCATGGTAAGAGAAGTGTGGATGTTTATCCACATTTCAACTTTTCATCTTTCCTCTTTTGCTTTGTTTTTTTTCTTTGTGGTGTTTGATGTGCTTTGTGCCATCATGTGGTTCTCTTTCCCCTTTCTAGTTTCCTCTTCTCTTTTTCTATCTTCTTCCTTCTTCATTAGGGTAGAAACCTCACTAACTCTTAGGACTTCCATGCATGTGAATACTTAGGATTATTTTAGTCCCCCTTTAGAATTTTTCCTTTGAGATCTTTTGGTTCTTCTTCTCTTCTCATCTCATAACTCTTAAAAAGAAAACACTTTAATAAATGTGAAGTGATGCATTGATCCATAGCCTTATTCCATGAGGTATGCTTGTAGTCTTCCCATCTTGGGATAGTACATGTTTACCTTGTGATGCACAAGTCTGATCAAGGTATCTTCTTCATAAAGAAAAGCATAAAAAACACTTCTTCATGTAAATAACCAAAAAAACACTTAATAATTAAGCAAGTTAGTGAGCCTAAGCCCTAATCTTTGGGTTCAAGTTTTGGGGATCTTCTCCTTACTTGAGTGTGCTTGTTCTATTATTCCATCTTGGAATGTAGTGACAAGTGCACATTCCATTGGTGAGAGTTTGAGTTCACTTCCTTGTGACACACTCATAAAAGCTTCTAAAAAACACAAAACAAATAATAAGCGTCTTTCCTTCGGGAATTCTTTTCTCATCTCCTTCGCTCCGTACGCGAACTTGCTCCTACTTGTCATTTTGCAAGACGGTTACGCACTCGTCGTCCGAGTCTGCAACACCTGAGCAATGGCATAGGCAGTTCAAGCCTTAATTCACAAGCAATTTCCTTTTAGTACCCCTAGTTAGGGGAACTACGGCGTCTCTGATCCTCATTATCCCGATGAGGTACGTAGGCAGCGGGGTAGGGCCCGTTCGAGCACAATCTTTATTTTCCCTACATTTTTCCTTTTGCTTTCTTATTCAGTTCTTTTCCAGTTCCAGTTTCTTTTCATATTCATTTCTTTGCTGCATTTTTCATACCCTCACCCTTTGAAACAGTTTTCTTTGCAAGCGTGGATCCCGTCGGGTACGGCGGACGATCTGGGTGCTAATACCTTCCCAGGTCGTAACCGACTCCCGAACTCAGTCTCTTTGGTTCGCAGGACCTGTGTCCTTCCTCTTTCTTTCTTCTGGTTTGTGCAGCATTACCATTCCCTTTCTTCGGGATAAAAATGCCTGGCTGGCGACTCTATTCTTCTTCCGCGCCACTTTCGCGTTTGTACTAGGATGAAAATCCCGGGAGCGACAGCTGGCGACTCTGCTGGGGAGCGAACCCAGAATCTCTGGTTCCCCTGTGAGTCTCTCCTAGCGCTTGTTTGTTTCTGTTTCATTGGGTGATGTTTTGTTTGTCGTGGCTTGTTGTATTGTATTGCTGTTTGTTTACTGCTTTATTTACAGCTTTATTTTACAGCTTTATTTACGGTTTTCAGTATTTATTTTCTGCATCATATATATCATACTGGACTGTCTGGACTGGTTTTCTTTGGTGGGATGGGAGTTACTGGTTCTTGAGAGATATGAGCCAAGTACCCGGCTCGAGTGCACCATAGGACTTAGAGTGGTTCCACTTTGGCCTCATGAGATCTTGTCATGGGGGTAGTAGTGAGTTCCACACCCAGGTTGCGATTGTCTTGGAAATGTCTTGATTTGGGGATCTTCCTCTCTCATTACATAACCCTGACAGTTATGTGCAGCTGGGGACCGATCATTGAGAACCTTTGTGGAAACAACCTTCTCCAGTGGTGACAGTGGCAGACCACATTTTGTGGCAAACCCATTCGCACCCGAGGGTCCACTGGGAACTCGCATAGGATGGCCTGGTTCTCTTATAAGAACTCAGTTAAAGCATCTGGTCATATGACATTAGTACTGTATCCTACGGGCTGAATGTACTATTGTTTCTTGATTTCAGCGCTTGAAGCTAGGGACTTATAAGGGATGCTTGTTTTTCCCGGACTCAGCTGAGGCCTCCCTGCATAGTACATAATGCCTAACCGATTCCCTGATTTGGTCATGAGCCATTTCTCGGAGATGGTGACAGTATTATTGCTATGTGGCTTTGAGAGTCCGTGATGTCTGACCCGGAGCCTTTTACCCGTGAGATTGGGGGGTGTGTACAGGTGTGCAGGAACCCATGACCTCAACATACACTCATCTGTTCAGTTATGATCTCTGGTCCTGTGATTATGATCTGTGGTTCTATTGATTCTATGGTTCCGAAGTTATGGTCCTGGAATTCTGGATTTCTTGATACTATGATTCTGAGATCTTCTATCAGAGGGTTGTGATTATCAGAGGGTGTGACTCAGTGGACTTTAGGGTTTGCCAGTTATTCAGAGGGGCCCTTGTCAGTGTTCCAGTTCAGATGGTCCCCGTTGGTCATATGCTTGCATTGCATTACATTTGCATCATTCTTTGCATTAACTGTTTATGTTTCCCATTTTTTCAGGTCATTACTCACATCTGTTCCCGGTTCTGGTATTCTTATCTCCATGGCAGAAATTAAAAGCGATCCGAGAAAAAAGAATGTGCATTACACCTTTCTTCAGCCGGAAGTCAAAAGTGTTCAGAGGTTAGCAGGTCTGATGAATGATCAAGTATTAGGAAATTTCAAGAAAAGATATGGCCAGATACTGAAGTTTGTGGACAAGCCTACTACAGACCAAAAGGACAGCTTGCATACCTTGTTGCAATTTTATGATCCCCTGCTGCGTTGTTTTATTCTTCCAGGTTACATCTTAGCTCCGACATTGGAAGAGATCTCCAGCATGCTGAGTGTTCCGATCAGAGAGACATTGCCGTTCTACGGGTCAGAGGTTGTGCTCAGAGATGAAGACATAGCCAAGGTTTGTAGGTTGCCAGTTGCTTCAGTCAGAAAGGCTTTGCAAGAGAGTAAAGGCAGAGGTCTACCATGGAGTGTGCTTATTCCAGAGGCTGAGAAGTATGCTACAGAGGCTAGGTGGAGCGACTTTGGAGCTTTGCTTGCATTGATGGTATATGGGTCTAGCTTGTTTCCCGGAGAGAAAGAGTTTGTCAGCTTAGAAGTGATCTCAATCTTCGCAAAAGGCAATCCGGTGCCTACTTTATTGGGTGACTTTTATTTTAGTGTCCATTACAGAAATGAGAAAGGTAGAGGTGGTCCAGTGGTCTGCTGTGCTCCTTTGTTTGCTGAATGGTTCGCTAGACAGTTGCCTAAATCAGGTGCCTTCAAGGATATACGAGACGAATGGAGATGGTCCAGAAGACTGATGGGATTGACTGAAGAAGACATTGCTTGGGGTTATGACAGGGATTTGCTAGGAAAAGAGGTGATGGTTAGCTGCGGAAGGTTTGCCGGAGTACCTTTGCTGGGAAGGAAAGGTGTCATCAGTTACTACCCGACATTAGCCAGAAGGCAGTTTGGCTACCCTTTGAAGGATCCTCCTCAGATGGAAATGTTTGCTGAATCTTTGTATTTTCCTGTTGATGGAAACAGAGAGCTAGTCCAACAAGCAGTTCAATCCTGGGATCACAGGAAAAGGAAAGGGAAGAAGGACTTCGGCCGAGTTGATCCCAAAGCATATCCACCATACGTTGAATGGTTGCAAAGGCATATCGAGTCAGTTCTCATGCCTTTTTCAGTCGAAGCTCCACTTTATCCTCGAGAGGTACCAGGTCCGAGCAGTACGGTTTCCTTGGAGGAGTACAAGAAGCTAGAAGCTCAGCTGCATGCGGTCAGAGTAGAGAATGTTGAGATGGTAAGCTTATACCACCAGGCCAATGGAGCCAAGAAGGAAGCTGAAGATAAACTGCAAAAGCTCCAGTCCTCCTTGGAAAACAAAGAGAAGGATTTTTCCGGAAGAGAAGCCCATTTCCACCGATTGGGTATGATGGAAGCGCAAAGAGAAGCCAAGCACAAGGAGACCTTAAAGACTCTCAGGAGTGCTCGGCAGTCCATTGTTTGGTTGAAAGGCCAAAGGGATGAAGACCAAAAGAAATTCAAAGAGAAGGAAGAGTTCTTCGAAGTTCAGATGGCTTTCAAGAAGGAGGAAGTGGAACAAGCCCACGCCATCCGGAGGGAGAAGACCCAACAGTTGGCCCAAAGTCAATTAGCTCTGGAGGAAGCCAGGAAAGAGATCGAAGAGCTCAAGCTGAGAGCAGGTGCCAAGAAAAGCAGGGCGGAGGTGGCAGAGTCGGGGTCCTTAGCTTAGTTTATTTTTTCAGACTACCTACAGGCTTGTTGTAGGGGTTTTGCTTTCATTTCCTTTGTCTTTATGTACTGATTTGTAACCCTTCGGGGAATATTCTCGGATGTATTCTGACTTTTAGCCTATATTGGATTGTCCATATTCAGTACTAATGTGCAAGTTATCGTTTTGAATGTGCAAGACTCGTTTGTCTGGATACTGCTAATGTCTGAACACTTATCAAAGAGAAGGTTTGAAAGACAAAAAGTGATTGCCGAGATAGATGCCAGAACTGGGGCATGCCAAATGCTTAAAATTGGGAACATGAACAGTTACATTGCATTGCATATAACCTGTTTGTCTGTTTTGCAGGTGTTGCATCAATTACTAACGTATTTTGTGTTGTAGGCACTATAGCTCCTCGAAAAGTTCGAGAACAACCGGCAGTGCACAGATACCCAACCAAGATTAACAGAGAGCGGGCCATGGATCAAATGCAGGCAGATTTGGCAGACCTAAGGCAGAGAATGGATAACTTCATGACGTTAATGACCGGCATGGGGCAGAATCAAGAACGGCTGCGAGAGTTGGTTGAAAATCAGAACCGGAATGCTGCTGCTGCTGCTAATGCTGGTAATCATGCTGGTGCAGGCGCACATCAAGGGGGAATTCCTGCCACACAACCAGGGACGACAACAGTCAACGACGGGATGCATAACATTCATGTGGACCACCAGGAGGACCAGTTCACTTTACTTGATGAGACCGAGGGTCAAGGGGTCGAAATGAACAAGAGATTCGAAGAGATGGCCGAGCAAATTAAGGCTATTCAGTCCCAAAGTTCTTTGGGATTCGATATAACAGACTTGGGTTTGGTTCCGGGAGTCAGAATCCCGTACAAATTCAAAGTTCCTACTTTCGAGAAGTATAACGGCACTGCTTGCCCAAAGACCCATCTGCAATCATATGTGGGAAGAATTGCCGCGCATACAGACGATGAAAAACTGTGGATGTATTACTTTCAGGACAGCTTGGTGGGAGCTTCCCTTGAGTGGTACATGAAACTCAGCAGGGTCAATGTTAAGAGCTGGAAAGATCTTGCTGAAGCTTTTGTGAGGCAGTACCAGTATAACATGGACATGGCTCCGAATCGCACCCAGTTGCAACATATGGCTCAGACAGCAAAAGAAGGCTTCAAAGAATATGCCCAGAGGTGGCGCCAGCTAGCTGCCAGGGTGCAACCCCCCTTGTTAGAGAATGAAATGGCCGATATGTTTATGGGTACCCTCCAGGGGGTATTTCTTGAGAGATTGGCATCGAGTTCTGCTACAAAGTTCAACGATATTGTCATTGCGGGAGAAAGGGTCGAAACGCTGTTGAAAATGGGGAAGATACAAGACCCCGATGCTAGTAGTTCAAATGGGGCGAGGAAAGCTTTTAGCGGACCTCCAAGAAGACGAGAAGGAGAGACCAATGCTGTATTCGGCCGAAGCCAGGGTCGTGGTTACAGAAGACCTTATGAACATGTGGCTGCTGTCACTATTCCTGCAGCTCCCGTACAACAGATGCTACCTCCACCACAACAACCACAACAACAACAACAACCCAGAGCCAACTACCAGCAAAGGCCTTATCAGCCAAGGCAGGCTCGTCCTGCTAACAGGGTGATTGAAGCTATTCCGATGACATATGCTGCCTTGTTGCCGAGACTACTAGACTTGAACCTTATTCAATTAAGGACTTTGGCACCACCACCTCCTGGAGAGCTTCCAGCTGGTTATGACGTCAACGCGCGATGCGCTTTTCATTCAGGGGCACCCGGGCACTCAACCGAGAAGTGCAGGGCGCTACATCACAAAGTTCAAGATCTCGTGGATTCAAAGGCAATCAACTTTGCGCCACCACCGAATATCAACTCGAACCCTATACCTAATCATGGAGGGGCAAGAGTTAACGCTGTTGAGAGTGATGACAAGTTGAGTTTGGTACTGAGAATTGATGAAGTCAAGACGCCGTTGAAGGTGGTGAAAGAGAGACTGTTGAAAGGTCAAGTGTTTCCTGGTTGTTCTCTCGATTGTGAAGACTGTATAAGTGTTGCGAATGGCTGCGAGAAATTGAAGACGGGTTTGCAAGAGTTGATTGAGGTTGGGTCTCTACAATTTAGCAAGATTAGTAATGAAAAGGCTGATGATGTGTCAACCATTACTATCTTCTACAATGAAGCTGACATGCCCGTCAGACAAGAGCCAGTTACTGTTTACACTCCTCAGATTAGTCCTGTGACTATAACTGTACCTGGGCCAGTGCCGTACACCGATGATAGAGCCATTCCGTGGCATTATGGTTCTGATGTCTATGTGGCGGGACAGAAGATGGAAAGTAGACCTGTTGCTGACCCGACTATTGAAAATGTGGGAGGTGTTGGGGGATTTACTCGAAGTGGCCGTTTATTTGCTCCCCCTGCATTGAGAAAGGATCCCGAGGCCGAAGCTTCGTCCAAAGACAAAGGGAAGCAGATTGCGAATGACGAGTCAACTACCCCTGTGGCTGGGCAGGGGACGTTTGAAAAGGAGGTAGAGGAGTTTATGAAGATCATCAAAAGAAGTGACTACAAGGTGGTTGACCAACTGAATCAGACGCCTTCAAAGATTTCTATCTTGTCACTGTTGATGTGCTCTCCCGCGCATAGAGAAGCTTTACTGAAAGTACTTCAAATGGCCTATGTTCCTCAAGAGATCACAGTCAATCAACTCGAAGCTGTTGTTGGAAGTGTTAATGCTAGCCATGGCTTAGGCTTCACTGACCGAGATCTCACTTCGGAGGGAAGGAATCACAATAAAGCACTGCATATCACGATGGAATGCAAGGGCGCTGTATTGTCTCATGTTCTTGTAGACACAGGCTCTTCTTTGAATGTGCTCCCGAAGAAGGCGCTGATGAAGCTTAACATTGATGGGGTTATCCTGACGCCGAGTGATCTGGTGGTTAAAGCTTTCGATGGTTCAAGAAGATCAGTTTTCGGAGAGGTTGAGTTGCCTGTCAAGATAGGCTCTCAAGTCTTCAAGAGTGTCTTCTATGTTATGGATATCCAGCCTGCGTACAGTTGCTTGTTGGGCAGACCATGGATACATGCAGCTGGAGCTGTCACTTCAACCTTGCATCAGAAGCTTAAATATGTGGTGGATGGCCAGGTCATCACAGTTTGTGGGGAAGAAGATATATTCGTCAGCCACCTGTCGACGTTCAAATATGTAGAAATGGACGGAGAAATTCACGAGACTTTGTGCCAAGCTTTTGAAGCAGATGTCAGTATCTTGACTCCGGTGAAGAAAAACAACGAAGGCACGTCAATTCATTCCTACCGGGAAGCAAAAGAGGCCGTCCAATCAGGCAATGCCCAGGGCTGGGGCAAGCTACTGGAGGTGGAAAAGAAGGGTGATAAATTCGGCTTAGGGTATCAACCTGGGGGGTCTATTCAGAGTGGTAAAGCTATCTCATTCACAAGTGCTGGGTCGCTCGACCGCGATCAAATCTGTACGGCGAACAAAGACGGGGATAGTGGCAGAGACTGGGACAACAATTGGATCCGCCCGTGTGCACCCGGCGAGGAGCTAGGAAATTGGTCCGCGGAAGACATTGTCAAAGTTACCTGGCTCTCAAAGTAATTGTTTTGTTTCCTTTTATTAGCATACTGCATTGTCAAATCCAGCATTCTGCCCAAGATGTTCGGATCCATTGTACTGGGCCACCATGTTTTGTATCGCATTGTTATTTTTGCTAATAAAAAGACATTTTCAGACAAACTGTGCTCTCTTTCTTTGTTTTTAAAACTTTTTCACAAAAACAATATAAAAATGGCAATGTGTTTTTTTTTCATTTTTTTGCTTTGTGTCAGCGTCTCTTTTCAAAATAAGCAGATTCTGAATAAGCACATCATTTGTGCAGTGCTGATCATCCGAATTCCACGGATAACGTTCCTGCTATGACTATGCATGACTTTGATAATCCAGTCTACCAAGCTGATGAAGGGGTTGAGGAAGACTGTGACCTCCCTGAAGAGTTGGTCAGATTGTTGAAACAAGAGGAACGAGTTATTCAGCCTCATCAAGAAAAGATTGAGACCATCAATATTGGCAGTGAAGATGCAAAGAAAGAAATCAAGATAGGGGCCAATCTGCAGGACGACGTCAAACAAGAACTGATCAGTATGTTGAGAGAGTATGTGGATATCTTTGCTTGGTCATATCAAGATATGCCAGGGTTGGATACCGACATCGTGATGCATAAGCTACCCCTGAGAGAAGACTGTCCTCCTGTAAAGCAAAAATTGAGAAGAACTCGCCCGGATATGGCGATGAAGATTAAAGAGGAGGTACAGAAACAGTGGGATGCCGGGTTCCTTGCCGTGACTAGTTACCCACCTTGGGTAGCTAACATTGTACCAGTGCCTAAGAAGGACGGCAAGGTCCGGATGTGCGTTGACTATAGAGATTTGAACAGAGCAAGTCCGAAGGATGATTTTCCGTTTCCACACATCGACGTGTTGGTCGACAGTACTGCTCAATTCTCGGTGTTCTCCTTCATGGATGGATTCTCCGGTTATAATCAGATAAAAATGGCGCCGGAGGACATGGAGAAGACAACGTTCATTACCCCGTGGGGAACATTCTGCTACAAGGTCATGCCCTTCGGTTTGAAGAACGCTGGGGCAACTTATCAGCGGGCGATGGTCACGTTGTTCCATGACATGATCCACAAGGAGATCGAATGTTATGTGGATGATATGATTGCAAAGTCCAAAGACGAAGAGGAGCATTTGGTTAACCTGAAGAAGTTATTTGATAGGTTGATCAAATACAAGCTGAGGTTGAATCCGAACAAGTGTACTTTCGGAGTGCGTTCCGGAAAATTGCTGGGTTTCATTGTAAGTCAAAGAGGAATTGAGGTAGACCCTGCTAAAGTAAAAGCTATTCAAGAGATGCCTGCACCAAAGACAGAAAAAGAAGTGCGCGGGTTCTTAGGTAGATTGAACTACATTTCTCGGTTCATATCTCACCTAACCGCCACGTGCGAACCGATATTCAAACTGCTAAGAAAAGAGCAAACAGTCAGGTGGAATGATGATTGCCAAAGAGCTTTCGACAAAATAAAGGAATATTTGCAGGAGCCTCCAATTCTGATGCCTCCGGTGGAGGGGAGACCATTAATCATGTACTTGACCGTGCTAGAAGGGTCGATGGGGTGTGTGCTCGGCCAACATGACGAGTCTGGTCGAAAAGAGTACGCCATTTATTACCTTAGCAAAAAGTTTACCGACTGTGAATCCCGATACTCACTGCTCGAGAAAACTTGCTGCGCTTTGGTATGGGCTGCTCGCCGACTGAGGCAGTACATGTTGACCCATACTACACTTCTCATTTCCAAGATGGATCCTGTCAAGTACATCTTTGAGAAACCAGCATTGACCGGAAGGGTTGCTAGATGGCAGATGATTTTAACTGAATACGACATCCAGTACACTTCTCAGAAAGCCATCAAAGGAAGTGTATTGTCGGAATACCTTGCTCAGCAACCTCTTGAGGATGACTATCAGCCGATGAGATTTGATTTCCCTGATGAGGACATCATGTACCTCAGAACAAACGATTATGAGGAACCACTTCCGGAGGAGGGGCCTGACCCTGAATCCAAATGGAAGTTGATGTTTGATGGGGCCGTCAATATCAATGGTCGTGGAGTTGGTGCTGTACTTATTACTCCCGAAGGTGTTCACTTACCCTTCGCTGCCAGAATTACTTTTGGCTGCACCAACAATGAAGCAGAATACGAGGCGTGTATAATGGGAATAGAGGAGGCAATTGATCTTCGGATCAAGAACCTCGATATATTCGGAGATTCAGCCCTCGTCATTAACCAAATTACCGGCAAGTGGTATACACATCAAGAGCATCTAGTTCCGTACAGGGATTATGCTAGAAAACTGTTGACATTCTTCACGACAGTTGAGCTCAAATACATACCACGTGATGAAAATCAATTTGCCGATGCTTTGGCCACTCTCTCTTCGTCGATTAAAGTCATGTGTTGGAACTTTGTGCCCAGAATCGACATCTCCAGGCTTGACTCTCCAGCTTATGCTTTCTCTGTAGACGCTGTGCCTGATGAGAAACCTTGGTATTTTGATATCAAGTTATTCCTGGAGAAGCAAGAATACCCAACAGGGGCATCTTCCAAAGACAAAAAGACCTTGAGACGACTTGCTGCTAGTTTCTTCGTGAACACAGACGGGGTTTTGTACAAGAGGAATTTCGACATGGTCTTGCTCAGATGCGTGGATAGACACGAAGCAAGCCTGTTGATGCAGGAAGTCCATGAAGGATCTTTTGGTACCCATGCAGGAGGGCATGCTATGGCAAAGAAACTGCTGAGATCAGGGTATTACTGGACGACAATGGATGCAGACTGTTGTTCATTCGCTCGTAAATGCCACAAGTGCCAAATATATGCAGATAAAGTGCATGTTCCTCCTAACCCGCTCAACGTCATGTCATCTCCTTGGCCTTTCTCTATGTGGGGCATTGACATGATCGGGAAAATCGAGCCAACTGCTTCGAATGGTCATCGCTTCATCCTGGTCGCGATTGATTACTTTACCAAGTGGGTAGAAGCAGCGTCTTATGCCAATGTCACTCGTCAAGTGGTGGCAAGATTTCTGAAAAGAGATATCATATGCAGATATGGAGTGCCCGAAAGGATCATTACTGATAACGGTTCTAATCTCAACAACAAGATGATGGCAGACTTATGTCGGGACTTCAAAATACAGCATCACAATTCTTCTCCTTACCGACCAAAGATGAATGGTGCGGTAGAGGCAGCTAACAAGAATATCAAGAAGATTGTGCAGAAAATGGTTGTTACCTACAAGGATTGGCATGAGATGTTACCGTTTGCTTTGCATGGGTACCGGACGTCAGTCAGGACGTCAACAGGGGCAACTCCCTTCTCTCTAGTGTATGGCATGGAAGCAGTCCTGCCTGTTGAAGTAGAGATTCCTTCACTGCGCGTGATGATGGATGTCAAGCTGGATGAGGCTGAATGGGTGCGTGCTCGTTACAATCAGCTATGTCTAATTGAGGAAAAGAGATTAGCGGCTATCTGTCATGGTCAGCTTTATCAGAGGAGAATGAAGCGGGCATTCGACCAACGAGTACGTACTCGAGAGTATCAAGTGGGAGAGCTTGTATTGAAGAGGATCGTTCCTCCAGGTTCAGATAACAGGGGCAAGTGGACCCCAAACTACGAAGGACCATTCATAGTGAAGAAAGTATTCTCAGGAGGGGCACTGATGCTCACCACTATGGATGGAGATGATTTCCCATCCCCTGTCAACTCGGACGCAGTTAAAAAATACTTCGCGTAAAAAGACCCGCTGGACACAAAAACAGAATGTAAGTCCAGGCAAGAAAAGGGCATCCCGGCGAGCTAAAAACAGAATAAAAAGCTCGGGCAAAAATTAGGGAAATAAATATAAAAAATGTGTACACCCGCTGAGTTGAAAAGCCACATTGGACAGCTCAGGCAAAAAAGGGTATCCCGGTGGATTGAAAACCCGAGAGGGCGATCCACGCAAAATAAGGGAATAAGCGAACAACTGTGATCCAAGTTATCTGAACCACGTCATCGTTTCGTACGGTTTGACAATATCAGAAGGATAGGAAACAGTCCCCTTGTTCTCTCAGAAAGCCAAAGCAGAATGGAGAGTCTTGAAGACATGCAGGTCATAGCAGAAATGGAACTCTTTGGAATGCCGTGTACATTGCCATTAGGATAGTTTCTTTTCTCAATTTTTATAGTGGCTACCTCTTTCCAGGTGGTTGCTTCCTGATGTAAATCTGTGCCTATTCAGAGGCCATTCAATAAAAATAATATTCAGTCAGAAAGCTGTGTGTGTTTATTTTTGTTTGCAAAATGTCCTGAATTTTTGGCAAAAATAGCATTGCATCTAAACATGGTGATAATCTTGAAAAGAAAACTGACATGCAGGGAAACTGTAACCCTCTTTGAGTGTCGGGTGATAATGGATGAACAGATCACGCCATGCAAATCCCCGGGACACACGTGTGTTTTCTGTTGTTGCAGGTTGCAGGATGGCGTCACATTCTCTCAAGCAAGGTACTCTTCCCCAGTAGAGTATTTCCCCAAGCAGAGATTTCTTCTCCAACAGGTATCTGAAGCCTGGCACCTCTGGCAGAGATTTTATCCAGCTAAGTATGGGCGGCGGCCCAAGCAGGTTCTTCTTCTCCAGTGAAGTAGCAGTCCATTCTTCCCCAGTGAAGTATAGCCAGCAGGTGCTCGAAAGCCTGACGTCATCAGAGATGAAATTAACCGTATTCTGTTCCCAGTAAGAGTCCTTGCCTATCAGGTACCCGAAAGCCTGATATCCCCTCAGAGTCTTGAATCATCGGATGCTCTCCCCAGTCAGAGTATTCGCCCAGGAAGCTTCCCCAGCTAAGTCTGAAGATGATTGGTTCCCACAGAGTTCATATTTGATTTTCACCTCCGTCCGTGAAATATTCCCCAGCAGATTTGCCCTATTGTTGGTTTATTTGATGATGCAGCCAGGTATTCATCACCTCAGTCGGAGTGGGTATCCAGACCTCTTGACTTTTTCTCCCCTGCAGAGTTGTATCTCTTGTTGCCGATCAGGCATTCGTTTATTGCTCGTCTGCAATCTTCAACACTCGTATGTGTTATCCCTAAGCAAGTTTCCCCAGCGAGGACATATCACTGCTTTATGGCTGCTCGA
The DNA here is from genome assembly GCA_963966055.1 of Lathyrus aphaca. NCBI lineage: Eukaryota > Viridiplantae > Streptophyta > Magnoliopsida > Fabales > Fabaceae > Lathyrus > Lathyrus aphaca. The sequence continues at coordinate 731,367,541 of OZ014519.1, read as the reverse complement.
CTGCATCTTTCAACACTCGTCTGTGTTAGCTCTGTGTTGCTGTTTGCTCGTCTGCAATTTTCGGCATTCGTCTGTGTTTTGAAGTGATTACCTTATTATTGCTCGTCTGCAATTTCCAACACTCGTCTGTGTCATGATGCCTCCGTTGTTGCTCGTCCGCAACTCCTCAACACTCGTCTGTGTTCTGAGATGATATTTGCTGTTGCTCGTCTGCAACCTTCCAACACTCGTCTGTGTTTGGTATTGGATCCTTCGCTGCACTCGTCTGTGCCTTGATATGTATTCTTTGTTGTTGCTCGTCTGCAACTGTCCAGCACTCGTCTGTGTGTGTTTGAAGCTCGTCTGCTTTTATCCCCCAGAAGTCGTTTGTGTTCTGAAGCTCGTCTGCTTTGCCTAGATACTCGTCTGTATCATCCTCAGCACTCGTCTGTGCTAGCTTGCACCTGAATGTGAAGATTTGCTGTTTACCCTGATATCTCTGTGACTACTTCAAATGCTCGTCTGTGTTTGAATTTCTGGTATTCGTCTATACCAGTGGCTGATACTCGTCTGTATCATCGCCTGAAGCACTCGTCTGTGTTTCTCAGATCATCGTCCGATACTCGTCTGTATCTTTGACTATTGGCACTCGTCTGTGTTCTCTTGACGATCATCCAATACTCGTCTGTATTGAAGAGGTTTAAAATCCTGACAGTGGGAATTAAATGTCGAAATGGTTACCGGTCCTGGCGTAACAGGTAAATCCGAAGGAGGCTCGTCTGTCTCAAGCACCAATTATGGTTGCTGCACCTGGCGTAACAGGTTTGCTCAGAAGACTCGTCTGTCTTATACCATATATCCGCGGATAATATATGAGGAAGGTTCGTCTACCTTGACTGCATGTCTATCCCACAGACTTATATGCATTCCCGGAGCCTGCGTAAGGGTTATCCGAAGAAGACTCGTCCGTCTTATTCCACTTATCTGCGTAAGGATTAGTGAAGGAGATTCGTCCATCTCAAGTTACTTTGAAGATCCTTAAGGGCTCGTCCGCTCTCTGTACCTGGCGTCACAGGTCATGCGAAGACTCGTCTGTCAGCATGATAGTATTTCAGATATCAGTTTCAACTTGGAAGAAGCTCGTCTGTTTTTTCTCTCCTTCTTATCCCCAGAGCGTCATCTGGTTGGGTTTATTTCCCAGTGTTGCATTCTTCGTCAGAGTGCAAATTTCAGGTCTTCTTGGTATTCAATCACAGTTTATCTCGAATGTCTGATAGCCGCTGCTCTCATCCTTTTCAGATTAACAGTTGATTGAATAGGGGCAGCTGTAACACCCCAAATTTGCCCTCTTCTTGTTTAGCATCGTTATCATATCATAATCATCACGAGCATACCATATCCTTATCATTTTGCATAGAAAAATAAAGCATAACACTCACATGTTCTAGCATAAGGCATATGATCGGTCATCTGGGAAAATCTGAATCTGCAAGTCAAAATCAAGAGCATGGTGATCTGGCAAGAATCTCACAGGATCATTTTGCACAAGCCTGGTATCATGTTCAGAGCCCTAGAAAGAGAAGATGGATCAAAATTTGCTTGAAACGGTTGGTGCAGGTCTATTTTTGAAGGTTCCCACCAAAGGGAGGGAAATTCAAATTTTCCATGCGTTAACCGGTTAACGCATATGGTTAACCGGTTAACAGCTGCGAAATTTGAATTTCCAGCAGCAATTTCAGCATGTGTGTTTTGGTTCCATTTTCTGATTTTCTGATTTTTATTCATTTGAATTAATTTGAATTTGGGAGAAGGATCTAGAGCATTTATCCAAGCCTAATCCCATTGCTACATCCTAATCACACTACCCAAACCATAATTTTGGATCCCAAACCAAAATTTTGGGCCCCAAACCTAAACCATATTTATTCCATTTCCCTCCAAACCAAGGGAGCTCTCACTCATTTTTCACTCTCATTTCTGAATTTTCATTCCTCTCACTCACAATTCTCTCACTTTTCTCTCCCAATTTTCCAAATCACTCAAAGTTCCTCTTTGAAGATCACACAACCTTGCCTTGAGGTGTGTAGATCTTGGAACTAAACCTCCTTTCATAGCTTCTTTGCATCTCTTTGTTGGTTTTATTGGAGATTCAGATCTGGTTTGAGATCTAGAAGTGCTTTTGGATCCAAAATTCTGCATCAAGAGCTTGTTCTTGCATTTATTTTGCATGGAGTGTGGAGCTTAGCATCGGATCTTCAAAGTTTTGCGCGAGATCTACTGTTTTCAGCTCAATCAACAATTACCAAAGCATACCTCAGCTTTGTAGGTTGGTTAATTTCAGATCTAGCTCTGTTTTTAGCTTATTTGCATGCTTGTGCTTTAGATCCACCATGTGCTTGTGTATTTGCTTGTGTTGTTTGATTTGATTGGTTGATTTGTATCCGGATCCGAATGTTATTGTTCATGAGCTTAATGATATGGATTAATGTGAATTGATCTAATTTTTCCATGTGTAATTGATTGCTGGTCTGGTGCAAGCTTATTTGGATAAGCTGTTTTGAGTTGCTGTTTTCTGCAGGATTTGTTGCTGTTTTATCAGTGTTAACCGGTTAACGTATATGGTTAACCGGTTAACGCACCTGTTTCATGCGTATTTTGTGCAGGTTTGAGCTGGTTAACCGGTTAACGCATTTGGTTAACCGGTTAACACTGAAGCAGAATGGCTTTTTAGTGTTGTTTTGAGCTTGTTTGATCCCTTTTCTTGTTCTGATTGCCTTGGATCATTGCATGATCATTAAGCATGATATTTTAGGGTGATTTGCTTGCTGGTTGATGTATGCTTTCATGTTTTCGACGCGTAAGTCGTGTATTTGCAATGCTTGGCATGTTGTTTGTTTCTTGTTTACAAGAACCTTTGAGCATGATTAATTCCATGATTGTGTTGGTCAATTTGCTAGATTTTTGCTAACATTTCAGGGGCTCATGGTAAGAGAAGTGTGGATGTTTATCCACATTTCAACTTTTCATCTTTCCTCTTTTGCTTTGTTTTTTTTCTTTGTGGTGTTTGATGTGCTTTGTGCCATCATGTGGTTCTCTTTCCCCTTTCTAGTTTCCTCTTCTCTTTTTCTATCTTCTTCCTTCTTCATTAGGGTAGAAACCTCACTAACTCTTAGGACTTCCATGCATGTGAATACTTAGGATTATTTTAGTCCCCCTTTAGAATTTTTCCTTTGAGATCTTTTGGTTCTTCTTCTCTTCTCATCTCATAACTCTTAAAAAGAAAACACTTTAATAAATGTGAAGTGATGCATTGATCCATAGCCTTATTCCATGAGGTATGCTTGTAGTCTTCCCATCTTGGGATAGTACATGTTTACCTTGTGATGCACAAGTCTGATCAAGGTATCTTCTTCATAAAGAAAAGCATAAAAAACACTTCTTCATGTAAATAACCAAAAAAACACTTAATAATTAAGCAAGTTAGTGAGCCTAAGCCCTAATCTTTGGGTTCAAGTTTTGGGGATCTTCTCCTTACTTGAGTGTGCTTGTTCTATTATTCCATCTTGGAATGTAGTGACAAGTGCACATTCCATTGGTGAGAGTTTGAGTTCACTTCCTTGTGACACACTCATAAAAGCTTCTAAAAAACACAAAACAAACAATAAGCGTCTTTCCTTCGGGAATTCTTTTCTCATCTCCTTCGCTCCGTACGCGAACTTGCTCCTACTTGTCATTTTGCAAGACGGTTACGCACTCGTCGTCCGAGTCTGCAACACCTGAGCAATGGCATAGGCAGTTCAAGCCTTAATTCACAAGCAATTTCCTTTTAGTACCCCTAGTTAGGGGAACTACGGCGTCTCTGATCCTCATTATCCCGATGAGGTACGTAGGCAGCGGGGTAGGGCCCGTTCGAGCACAATCTTTATTTTCCCTACATTTTTCCTTTTGCTTTCTTATTCAGTTCTTTTCCAGTTCCAGTTTCTTTTCATATTCATTTCTTTGCTGCATTTTTCATACCCTCACCCTTTGAAACAGTTTTCTTTGCAAGCGTGGATCCCGTCGGGTACGGCGGACGATCTGGGTGCTAATACCTTCCCAGGTCGTAACCGACTCCCGAACTCAGTCTCTTTGGTTCGCAGGACCTGTGTCCTTCCTCTTTCTTTCTTCTGGTTTGTGCAGCATTACCATTCCCTTTCTTCGGGATAAAAATGCCTGGCTGGCGACTCTATTCTTCTTCCGCGCCACTTTCGCGTTTGTACTAGGATGAAAATCCCGGGAGCGACAATAGCATAATCATAAGTCATGTTGTGAATCGAACACTTGTGAATAATAACCACTCAGCAACAATATACAAAAATCCCCACCAGGGTCCCCAGCAAAAGCAGTTGCCTCACAAATCACAAACACCAGTATACACTCCTTTTGACACCCGCCCGTGTCATCACTCCCCAGTAAAGTCGCCTGAACACTCTTTGCAGATACTTCCTGACACCCGTCCGTGTCATACCACCAGCAGAAAGCCAAAGACATCATCTTTGCACTCACCTATACTTGTATACACACTTTCTTGACACCCGTCCGTGTCATATCCCCAGCGCAGTCGCTTACACTTTTACAACCCATATACTTGTTGATATTATTACACTTGTCTCTTGACACTCGTCCGTGTCACTCTCCCCAGCAGCTAAACACTCATCCATACAAAACTCATACTTACTACTCATGTTACACTTATACAGATGCTCGTCCGTATCTTATATATGCCATTTATATCCCCACAGATTCGACATTGGTTCATGTTCTTTGTTAACCAGTTGGTACTCGTCCGTACCATCATCTCAGAACGTGCGTCTAGCGTTTGTTTCTACATGATGCTCGTCCGTATCATAGTCTTAAGGATGCTCGCCCGCATCTTTAATCCATGCACCGTGTCAAACACTTGTGTCTTCTTGAATATAGATACTCGCCTGTGTCTACTATTCCCCAGAAAAGTCCCCTCAGACTCAACACTCGCCCGTGTTCTCTGTTAACCAGTTGATACTCGTCCGTATCATCATCTCTGAACATGTGTCAGTTTGTTTCTACCTGATACTCGTCCGTATCGTAGTCTTAAGGATGCTCGTCCGCATCTTTAATCTATACACAAACATCTAAACACTTATACCTTTTATTTCTTGGATGTAAACGCTCGTCCGTGTTTACTATTCCCCAGTAGATCGCCAACAAGGCAAATCTTCCTTTTTATCTGACGCTCATCCTGTGTTATGATAAACCTTGAGAGCAGACGTACCCTGCTAGGTGGTCGTCCTCCACCTCTTGATGGTCGTCCTCCGTCATGCTCATCCGATGGCCGTCCCCATCGTTTGTTTTTAGCAGTCGTCCCCTGCTAGGTGGTCGTCCTCCACCTCTTGATGATCGTCCCTCATCATTTTATCCAATGGCCGTCCCCATTGTTGATTTTGGTTATCTGGCACTCGTCCTGTGTCATGAGAAACCTCGAGAGCAGCCGTCCCCTGCTAGGTGGTCGTCCTCCACCTCTTGATGGTCGTCCTCCATCATGCTCGTCCGATGGCCGTCCCCATCGTTGACCTTTTATCCGGCATTCGTCCTATGTCGCGATATTTTTGGCAGCCGTACCCTGCCTGGTGGTCGTCCTCCACCTTAGATGACCGTCCCTCATCTTAACCCCGACAGAGCAGCCGTCCCCTGCTAGGTGATCGTCCTTCACCTTTGATGACCGTACCTCATCATCTGTTTATTTCATTTATTCTTTAACCCGATGGCCGTCCCCGTCGTGGTCCCTTTTTCTTTTTCCTGATGATCGTCCTTCATCAGTTTTAGCCCGATGGCCGTCCCCATCGTTGGTTACTTTACTTTATGAACTTGATGGCCGTCCCCGTCATGTTTCATTAATCCCCAGAGAATTTTACAGCTTTATCTTGATGGCCGTCCCCATCATAATTCTTTTATCCCCAGCATGTCGGCCGTCCCCGTCATTGCTTTATTTCCCGCACTTTCCCCAGCATGTCGGCCGTCCCCGTCATTGCTCTTTACCCAGCAGTCGTCCTCTGCTCGACGGTCGTTCTCCGTCGCCCGCACTTTACAATATACTTTATTTTCTTTTACAATCTATATCCCTTTTCTTCTTCATTCTGTGAGTGCAAATTTTGGACTGTCTTTGGTATTCAACCACAAGTTATCTTGTTTGCCTGTTAAGCCGTCGCTTACAACATGCACAGCTAACTCATGATTGAATAGGGGCAGCTGTAAACACCCCAAATTTGCCCTCACCCATTCACACCATGGCCTGTGATCATTCTCATATGCATAAACACAATCATAGGATCTCATATCCCATTTTTGATTCACTGCATTGTTTCAAAGTCATCTGCATCTAGGGTTTGTGATCTGAGCAATCCAAGAGCTTCTTGAGCCACTTCAAAGGCCACCAATCAATTCAAAGGGATCCATGTGTGTTCTTATATCATACTACATCCTCTCAAAGTCAAGAATGCAAAAGAATCACAAGAACTGGGATTGGAATGGATGCAGAGCCAAGTTTGACTGCACAGTTGACCTAAAATTAGGGTTTTGGTTTCAGAGGCCATAACTCCAATTTTTTTTTGTCATTCTTGTTTCCATTGGTCTCTATATGGTATAGGGAGTATGCATATCAAGTTTCATGAAGAAATTCCATGGGGAAGTCATCTGATCAAGGGTTGACTTTTCAGACAAGTCAGTGTAAAATCAGGGCATCTGAGGCCCCCAATGACCCAACCAATGGTTGATCTTCATCATTTTGAGTGTATATGATCTTTATTTGATCATGGAAGAAGGTTGAAGTTCACAAAATTCAAGAATTTGAAGTTTTTGCAAAGTTGACTTTTTAGGGCATGGTTGACTTTTCAAGGATATGTCATTTTAGGTCATTTTTCAAGCCTTGATTTTTGATCCAAGAAAGCTTCAAATGGAAAAACCTTGGTCATGAAAGTTGTAGATCACATTTTTCCCTTTTCAAAAAGTACAAGAACATGATCAAATTCTTCTTGGATCAAAAGTTATGGTGTGACAAAGTTGGCAAAAATCATTGATTTTCAAGATGTGCACTAAATGGAAAATTTGCAAAATCATGTTTCAAGGCAAGTTGTAACTTCTAGTTGGCATCAAACCATTACACAAACATTCTATGTGACATAAAAATCAGAATTGAACCAAGAGATCACATGTTCATGGTTTGTATGGCAAGACTTTTTCATGAAGTTTCAAAAGTGATCAACTTGCAAAACTCATGATCACACTTCACCAACTAGTTGCCTTGGCTGCTGAACCTTCCTAGCATCACACACACATCATGTTGCGCAGCCCATGCCTCTTGTACCAAGCTATAGCTCAAGCCATGCCTTCCTTACACAAAGTGGACTTTTTTGCAAAAGTGAACTTACCAATCAATAAAGGCCAGGTCACATCATCTGACCTATAGGATTATTTTATACTATCAAAATGCAGGCCATTTCATATACCAAGCCAAGCTGAAACACTCCAAAAACATCACATACACAAAAACACCTCACTTTGCAAAACTCTTCGAATCTGCCTCCACAAACTTAAAACATCCAAACCATTTTCACCAATCATCTCACCATGTTCCATTGAGTAGAAACCAACAAAGAACAAGGCCTGAAACAAGCTATAACATCACTTCACCATTTTCATTCCAACTTGCAGTTTCTTTCGAAACTCACTCCACAGCTCACAAACACTCAAACAAACTCTACAAACCTTCTCCACTCATCATCCTGACCACAAACAACCCTTCACCATTGCCAGAAGCTGCCTGCATCACCATTGCCATTTTCAACTGAGCTTGAGCAGAAGCTGTTCAAACTCTTCATCTAGCCAGCATAAACTTCTCCAAAGCATTCAAGCATCATCAAGAGGTCATAAGGAGTGGATTTCACAAGGAGGGGAGGTCAGAAACTTGCTGGAGTGAAAGCTTCGAATCTCAGGTAGCTCAAGAACTTTTTTTTCCAGAAATGGATTTTTAAGTTCTAAACTTGTTCTATATGTCTTCCTGATCATGAATATGCCTTTAGTTTTGAAAATGGTGATGAAATGAGAATTTAATTGCTTCCTGAAACTCTGTTGACCTAAAAATTGTTTGGTTCGATTCATGTTTCTGGGGAAAAATAAATGTTGTTTGTGATGGGGTTTTGATTCAGTGGATCATGGGAATCATTTCTGTATGCTTGGTTTTCATTTTTGTTACGTTTTGAGAGAGTTTGGAGATTTTCAGGTGGGCTTCCCACCGGAGAAGACGACCGGAGGTCTTCTCCGGCCACCTGAAAATAATTAGGGCATAATCCCAGTCATTAAGTGAGTTTGAATCTGGAGCGTGCGATTGCTTTGACTCGTTGACCTCCCGCGTGTGTGAAGGGACCAGATTGATCATTAGAAACCCTAATTGCATTTAATTAATTCGTAATTAAGTTTAGCCCAGTTTGAATGTGAGCCACAAGATCTGGCGCGTAGTCAATGCTCCCAAACCCAGACTCAATCCCTGCCTTCCATTCTGTTGACTTTTCCCTTTTCTTTATTTTATTTCATTTCTTTTCATTTTATTTGCATAATTAATTTAAAATAGTAAAAATTGCTTAAAAATTATGAAACTTTTTCTCATGAGTTTTAATAATTTTTATGACACAAAAATATTTTTGTTTTTATTTTTATCATTAAAAAAGTATTTTTAAATATTTAAAGGATTATTTTTAATTGATTAATGGAAATTAATTTATTAAAAATACTTTTAGGTATTTAAAAATCACCAAAAAATTCATGAAATGTTCTAAGACATTTAGAAACATTGTCCAACCTTCAAACCAAATTTCGTTTTTGATCTTGATGCATTTTGAGAATTTTTCTTTGAATTAAAATCATTTTTGTGCATTATTTTGATCCTAAGTTCAAAAAATCATTTCTGCCTATTCATGAAGAGTTGGACATTGATTCTTCTTGCATTGAATTGTGTTTAGCATGTAGTTTTTGAGGTTAAATGGCCATGATTTGATTCCTCATTTTCAATTTGTTTGATAATTTTCTTGTTTAGGAACCCTAAAAGCCCTAATAACTTGTAAAATTCATAACTTGAGATTGGTTAAGGGTTGAGACCTATCCTTTGGGCAGTGAATTAGTATAGGGTTAGAGGTCCTTTGTGTGGTATTTTCAATTTTTTATCCAAGGGTTTGCTTCTGATTTTGACTTTTGTTTGATGTTTGGTTCATAAACCCTAATTTGGGCTTTCATTTGCATCCCTTTTGCATTCTCTTGCATAACATGACTTGCCATGACATTTCAAGCATCCATGTGATTCATTTGACATCATAAGACATATTGAAAGCATGTTTGATCATTGCATCATGAATTTGCCTTGTTGTATGCCATGTGCACTTCATAACTTTCCATGTTTGTTCATGTTCCTTAACCTGCTTCATTTGCATTCATGAACTTGTATGATCATTTCCATGTGTTGCCTCATGTTTGTAACATCTCATAGCATCATCAACATCATCAACATGCTTCTGGTTTTGTTTCCCATCATGTCATTTCATCATACTTTGCATTGCATTGCATTTCTTTTCTAACATTTCAGGTGGTAAGTGATTTTGGGAAGTGAATTTGCCTTCACTTCTCATAACTTTTCTTTTCATCTTTCTTGCATCCATGCTGCATTTTTTATATGTGTTTGAGTTTGAGCTTGCTCATTCTTGTTCCTTCCACTTTCTTTCTTCAAGTGACTTGACTTCTTGAATGAAGCAAGTCACTTTGCTTCTCCTAATCCTTTCATCTGCTTCCTGGTGGTTCCATTGAAGACTTCTCTTGAAAACCTCACAAACCTTAGGGACAACCAAGTATGACAATGATTAGGGTTTTGATTAGTCTCCCCTCTTAGTTTTTACCTTTGAGTCTCTTTTGAGTCTTTTCTTCTCATCTCATAATCAGGGACTAAACCCTAAAGGCTTTAAGACTTTGTGATTAAGCTTATGCCTGCATCCTTCTCTTAGGATGGAGTGTATAACTTTAATCCTAAGTGTTAAACCCTTAATGTGTTTAAATCCCTTAATCAATTCACTTAATAACCATCAAGACATCACACTTGTAACTTGGGTCTTGCATTAGGGTTCTAATTCTTCCTTAATTGGTTAAGAAGGACTAACCCTAGTGTTAATGGACAAGTCCCCCTCAAGTTGTCTTACAAACCCTGAAAATCATTTCTTCATCATATCATTAATTAAAATCCATTTAATAAAGGATTTGTTTTGTCATGAGTTTAATCCCTAATCATGGATTAAGTTGAGGAGCTTTCCTCAGCTTAAACATTCTCATCTATTATCCTTCTATTAGGATGGTGTAATGAGTCTGTTTAATCCCTGATTATGGCTTAATCTCATTACTTAACACTAAACAAAAACAACAAAAACATCTAATTAATCACAAGTAGGTTAATGATCTTAATCCTACACCAAAGGTGTTTAAGTGTGAGAAGCTGACTTCACACTTAAGGTATTCTTATTACCCCTAATCAGAGGGAAGATGTGATGAGTTTACTAAATCCATTGGTTTAGACTTAAGCTCATTAACTTATGACCAAATCCAAAAAAACAATAAAAGACTGAAAACACAAAAACAAACAATAATCGTCTCCTCCGGGATCCTTTTCTCATCACCTTCACTCACAAACGAGAACTTGCTTCTTCCGTCTAATGCAAGACAGTTAGCACCTGAGCCAGACAGGTCATACACTTGAGCATAGGCAAGTAAGCAGTTCACAAGTCAATTCACCTTTCAGTCTCTTTGGGTCGAACTACGGTGTTCTGACTTCCTCATTGCACGAGAGGATACGTAGGCATAACTTAACAGTTATCGAACAAAAAGTCTCTGTATATCCCCCCTCTTTCCAGCTTTATTCTTTTAGCCTCATTATCATGAGCATTTCACTCTTGTCCTTACACTGACACTTTATATGTTACACTTTACACTTCTTCTACACTGACACCTGTACATTCTTTTCCAGCTATTTTACACACAAATTGCACTGACACTACCCCTTTAGAACACAAATCTTTTAAGCGTGGATCCCGTCGAGTACGACGGACAATCTGGGTGCTAATACCTTCCCAGGTTGTAACCAACCCCCTTTCTCAGTCTCTCTGGTTCGCAACCGTCTTATCCATCTCTTTCTAGGCCTATGCAGCATTGCCTTTCCTCCGGGATAAAAATGCCTAGCTGGCGACTCTATTCATCTCCAGTGAGTTCACTGCTGTGTGTTCTCATTGTCCCTCTCGCCGACCGTTCGCGTCTGTACCTTTATCTGGGCCTTGTCCCACTTATCGGGAGCGACACATGTGCAGCAAGGATTTCTGAGCATAGATTGCCTCATCATGGTTCATGGGGAGCCCTTAGATCATTAGAATGCAGCTGGAAGGCTTAGATGAAGAGATAGCAAGCTTTATGCAATTTTCCAACTTTGATGTTTCTTGTGAATCAAGCCATGAAATGCTTCAATCCTTGGGCCAATTCTGATCTTGGAAAGTTGCATTAACATGTTGTGACATAATTGAGTGGATTAGAGGTCACTTAGAAGCTTGAAACTCAAATTGCATAAATCCCTCTTTGACATGAACATGAAAATTATGTGATTTTTGCCAACTTTGAAAGGCCATATCTTGAGTTCTAGGATAAATCAAGACATGTTCTTGTACTTTTTGAAAAGGGAAAGACCTAATCTACAACTTTCATGTCCAAGATGTTTTCATTTGAAGCATTTTTGGTCATGAAAGAGGAGGTTGAAAATCTTTCCCAAAATGGAAAGTTTGCATTTCAAGTCATTTCCAAAAAAGGAAAGTTTGCAATTGGCTCAAAATTCTTCAATCTTGTGAACTTCCAACCACTTCTAAGATCAAATAAAGATCATAGAACTTCAATTTGATGAAAATGATCCTTTGGTACCCTTGTTGGGGGCCTCAGATGCCGTGATTTTGACTTAACTTGCTCAAGAAGTTACCCAATGATCAGATGACTTCCACAATGAGTTTCTTCATCAAACTTGGTACACATGATCCTTATAACATATTAAGAACATTAGAAACAAGAATGATCAAAATATTTGGAGTTAAAGCCTCTGAAACCAAAACCCTAATTTTGGTCATCTGTGTAGTGAAAACCCTAGCTCTGCTTCCAAGCCTTTGCCAATTCTTGTGATTTCTAGACTTCCATGAACTTTGGGGAACATAATATGATCATAGAACACACATGGACCCTCTTGGATATCTTCAATACCATTGGGATGGCTCAGATTGATTCTTGGATTGCTCAGATCACAAACCCTATATGCAAATGAAATTGAACTATACAGTGAAACAAACATGCAATATGAGATGTAATGCTTATGTTAAAACAAAATTGAAAGATCACAAGCTATGGTGTGATAAAAGGTGAGGGAAAATTTGGGGTGTTTACACATAGTTAGTTGAACTACGAATGCTCTGATTCCTCAACAAGTACACGTAGGCACAGGGATCCAGTTCCTTGGCGAGCCCATACGTAAGTAATTCCCCTTTTCTCTTGCCCCGTGCGATCGAGACCAACCATCTGTAGTACGATCTATGATTGTTCTGACTTTCCCATTACACGAGGGAATACGTAGGCACAAGGTCTCTAATCCTTGTCGAGCACCTTAATATATAAACCAACTATTTCCCCTATTAGCAAGTGACTCTTAGATAACATCCTTACCCGCATAGACAACTTAGATGGTTCCCATCGAGTACGATGGATGAGAGGGGGTGTTAATATCTTCTCCTCACATAATCGACCTCTGAACCCGATAATGGTTGCGACGACCGTGTTCTACCTCTCTTTGTTAATGGGTTTTATCGATATTTTTCCTTACCCCTTATAGGATGAATAAAGTTCGATGACGACTCTCTATTATCCCATCCACAAACTTCTACTCGTGAGGTCGTATTATTGTCGCTCCCGACAAATGAAAATGGATCAGATGAAGGTACAGACGCGAACGGTCGGCGAGAGGGACAATGAGAACACACAGCCGTGAACTCACTGGAAAAGAAAAGAGTCGCCAGCTAGGCATTTTTATCCCGGAGGAAAGGCAATGCTGCATAGACCTAGAAAGAAATGGATAAGACGGTTGCGAACCAGAGAAACTGAGAAAGGGGGTTGGTTACAACCTGGGAAGGTATTAGCACCCAGATTGTCCGCCGTACTCGACGGGATCCACGCTTAAAAGATTTGTGTTTTAAAGGGGTAGTGTCGGTGCAATCTGTGTGTAAAAGAGCTGGAAGGCAATATGTACAGGTGTCAGTGTAAAGAAATGTGATGTGTACAAATGATGTGTCAGTGTGAGACCAGGAATGAAATGCTCATGATAGTGAGGCTAAAAGAAATGAGCTGGAAGGAAGGGGGATGTACAGAGACTTTTGTTCGATAACTGTTAAGTTATGCCTACGTATCCTCTCGTGCAATGAGGAAGTCAGAACACCGTAGTTCGACCCAAAGAGACTGAAAGATGAACTGACTCGATGAACTGCTTGCTTGCCCATGCTCAAGTGTATGACCTGTCTGGCTCAGGTGCTTACTGTCTTGCATTAGACGGAAGAAGCGAGTTCTCGTTTGTGAGTGAAGGTGATGAGAAAAGAATCCCGAAGGAGACGATTATTGTTTGTTTTTGAGTTTTCAGTCTTTTATTCCTTTTTGGATTTTTGTCATAAGAAAATGAGCTTAAGCCTAAACCAATGGATTTGGTAAACTCATCACATCATCCCTCTGATTAGGGGTAATGAGAATACCTTAAGTGTGAAGTCAGATTCTCACACTTAATCACCTTTGGTGTAGGATTAAGATCATTAACCTACTTGTGATTATTTAGATGTTTTTGGTGTTTTTGTTTAGTGTTGAGTAATGAGGTTAAGCCATAATCAAGGATTAAACAGACCCATTACACCATCCTAATAGAAGGATAGTAGATGAGAATGTTTAAGCTGAGGAAAGCTCCTCAACTTAATCCATGATTAGGGATTAAACTCATGACAAAACAAGCCTTTGATTAAGTGGATTTTATTAATGATATGATGATGAAGTGATTTTTATGATTTGTAAGACAACTTGAGGGGGACTTGTCCATTAACTCTAGGGTTAGTCCTTCTTAACCAATCAAGGAAGAATTAGAACCCTAATGCAAGGCCCAAGTTACAAGTGTGATGTCTTGACATTTATTAAGTGAATTGATTAAGAGATTTAAACACCTTAAGGGTTTAATACTTAGGATTAAAGTTATACACTCCATCCTAAGAGAAGGATGCAGGCATAAGCTTAATCACAAAGTCTTAAAGCCTTTAGGGTTTAGTCCCTGATTATGAGATGAGAAGAGAGACACAAAGAGACATAAAGGTAAAAACTATGAGGGGAGACTAATCAAAACCCTAATTCATTATCATGCTTGGTTGATCCTAAGGTTTGTGAGGTTTTCAAGAACAATCTTCAAAGGCCACCAGGAAGCAGATGAACAGGATCAAGAGAAGCAAAGTGACTTGCTTCATTCAAGAAGTCAAGTCACTTGAAGAAAGAAAGTGGGAGGAACAAGAATGAGCAAGCTCAAACTCATACACAAGCAAAAATGCAGCAATGGATGCAAGAGAGATGAAAAGAAAGGGTATGAGAAGTGAAGGCAAATTCACTTCTCAGGTTTACTTACCACCTGAAATGTTAGAAAGAAAAGCAATGCAATGCAAGATGAGATGAAATGACATGGGACCAAGCAAAACCAGAAGCATGTTGATGATGATTATGATGCTATGAGGTGCTATGAACATGAGACAACATATGGAGATGCTCATACAAGATTATGAATGCAAATGATGCAAGCTAAGGAGCATGAATGAACATGGAAAGTTATGAAGCATACAAGGCAAATGACATGGCAAATATGTAATTCAATGATCAAACATGTATCCTATATGTCTTAAGATGTCAAATGAATCATAAGAATACACAAAATGCAAAGACAAGTCATGCTATGCAAGGGAATGCAAGGAGGATGCAAGAGAAAGCCCAAATTAGGGTTTATGAAACAAACATCAAACAAAAACCCAAAACAGAAGCAAACCTCATGATAAAAAATGGAAAATGCTACCCAAAGAAACCCTAGGCCTATGATGATCTACTGCCCAAAGGGGGGCTCTCAACTCTCAACCAAACTCAAGTTATGAATTTTGCAAGTTTTTAGGGTTTTTAAGGGTTCTTAACAAAAGAAATGCCAATCAATTAGGAAATGCAAGAACAATTCATGGCCTTTTTATCTTTGAAAATACATGCTAAACTCAACACAAAGCAAAAAGAATCAATGTCTCAACCTTCACCAAAAGGCAGAAATGAATTTTCAAACATATGATCAAAATAATGCATAAAAAATGATTTAATTCAATGGAAAATTCTCAAAATGCATCAAGATCCAAAAAGAAATTTGGTTTGAAGGTTGAACAATGTTTCTAAATGTCTTAGAACATTTCATGAATTTTTTTGTAATTTTTAAATACTTAAAAGTATTTTTAATTAATTAATTCCCATTAATCAATTAAAAATAATCGTTTAAACATTTAAAAATACTTTTTTAATGATAAAAAATAAAATAAAAATATTTTTGTGTCATAAAAATTAATAAAACTTTAAGGAAAAAGTCTCATAATTTTTATGAATTTTTAACTATTTTAAAATAAATAAGCAAGTTTAAATGAAATAAAAGGAAATAAAACAAATAAAAATGAAAAGTAATCAGATTGGACGGATGAGATTGAAGCTGGGTTCAAAAGCATTGACTGCGCGCCAGGATGAAAGGTCTAGATTGCTTCTGGCTTAATTAATTATGATTATTCTAATTAAATAAGATTAGGGCAAATGAAGTGATCTGGGCCATCTATCTGCGCGCGAAGTCAAGGAAAGTCAAGGATCCTATGGCCTAAATTCAAAGTAGCATTAATGACTGGGATTATGCCCTAATCACATTCAGGTGGCCGGAGAAGACTTCCGGTCGTCTTCTCCGGCCAACTCTCACCTGAGAAAAACTCAAAACCACTCAAAACGTAACAAAAACAAAATCTATGAATTGGGAAACGTTTCTAACATCCTCACGAATCAAACCCCCCTCCCAAAACACATTTATATTTCCTGAATCAACTGAATCGAAGCAAACAAGTTCTAGGGCACGCAGGCTTCAAAGAGAAATTAAATGCTCAAGACACAATCATTTCAAAAACTAAAAGCATCAGAATGATCAGTGAATCACATAGAACAAGTTTGGGACAAAAGAAATGATTTCTGGAAAAATTATTTTCGAGCTACCTGAGATTTGAAGCTTTCAGTTTAGGAACTTTCTGGCCTTTTCTTTAAGTGCAAACCACTCCTTGGGACCCCTTGATGATGTTTGAATGCCTTAGAACAATTTATGTAAGCTGGTTGGTGAGTTTCGAAAGCTCCTGCTTCAGTTCAGTCAGAAATGGCAATGGAGATTCTGGCACTTTCAGGTCATGGTGATGGGGTGTTTGAGGTCCAGATGATGTGTGGAGAAGATCTGTGGTGTTGGTTTGTGTGTTTATGAGCTAGGATGAGAGTTTCGAATGAAACTGCAGCTTGAGGTGAATGATGGCAATGGTGTTTTCAGGCTGTTTCAGGCTTGTGCTTTGGGTGGTTTGTGATCTATGGAGTGTATTGAGTTGGATGATGAAGAAAGTTTGAGTGTTTCTTGGCTGTGGAGGCAGATTCGATAGAAGTTGCAAAATGGAAGGTTTTTGTGAATGTTGTGAATGAGATGTTTTCAGCCTTGTGTATCTTATGTTTTGGCCAGCATTTGGATAGCATAAACAATTGCAAGTGGCTGGGAGATGTGGCATGCCCTTTATTGATTGGGATGTTTGCTTTTGCCAAAAAGTCAACTTTTGTGTAAGTGAGGCATGGCTCAAAGTCTAGGCAAGTACAAGGCATGGGCTGGCGCAGCAAGGATGAGGGAGAGGTCTAGCAAAGCTCAGCAGCCAATGTATCAAGTTGGTGAAGTGATCATGATGGTTTTTGCAAGTTGGGATATTTTGGTTCACATGTGATAAAGCCTTGTTACACAAACCAAACCATGAGCAAATTCAATTCAATTCTGATTTTTAGGACTTAGAGAATGTTTGTGTAATGGTTTGAAATGAATTAGAGGTCACATGATGCATTGGTCCAAGATTTTGCAAAGTTTCCAAATGAGGCATGCCTTGAAAATTAATGATTTTAGCCAACTTTGCATGGCCATAACTTTTGATCCAAGAAGAGTTTGATCATGTTCTTGTACTTTTTGAAAAGGGAAAGATGAGATCTACAACTTTCATGACCAAAGTTTTTCCATTTGAAACCTTTTTGGATCATGAATCAAGGCTTGAAAATTGACCTAAAATGATGCATTCTTGAAGAGTCAACTATGCCCAAAAAGTCAACCTTTGCAAAAACCCTAAATTCTTGATTTTCATGAACTTCAACCTTCTTCCATGATCAAATAAAGATCATATACACTCAAAATGGTGAAGATCACCCATTGGTTGGGTCATTGGGGGCCTTAGATGCCCTGATTTTGCATTGACTTGTCTGAAAAGTCAACTCTTGATCAGATGACTTCCCCATGGAATTTCTTCATGAAAATTGATATGCATACTCCCTATACCATATAGAGATCAATGGAAACAAGAATGACCAAAAAATTTGGAGTTATGGCCTCTGAAACCAAAACCCTAATTTTCAGTCAACTGTGCAGTTCATCCTGGCTCTGCATCCACTCAAACCCTAGCTCTTGTGATTCCTCTGCACTTTTGACTTTGAGGAGATGAAATATGATATAAGAACACACATGGACCCCTTTGAGTTGATTGGTTGCCTTTGGAATGGCTCAAGATGCTTTGGGATTGCTCAGATCACAAACCCTAGGTGCAGATGCCTTAGAAACTATCCAGTGAATTAAAAATGAGATGTGAGATGATATGATTGTACTTATGCATATGAGAATGATCACAAGCCATGGTGTGAATGGGTGAGGGCAAATTTGGGGTGTTTACAGCTGCCCCTATTCAAACATGAGTTAGCTGTGCAGGATGTAAGCGACGTCTTAGCAGGCCAAACAAGATAACTTGTGGTTGAATACCAAAGACAGTCCAAAATTTGCACTCACAGAATGAAGAAGAAAAGGGATATGGATTGTAAAAGCAAAATAAAGTATATTGTAAAGTGTAGACGACGGAGGACGACCGTCGAGCAGAGGACGACTGCTGGGTAAAGAGCAATGACGGGGACGGCCGACATGCTGGTAAAGTGTATAAAAATAAAGCAATGACGGGGACGGCCGACATACTGGGAAAGTGCTGAAAATAAAGCAATGACGGGGACGGCCGACATGCTGGGGATAAACGGTAAAACCAAGACGGGGACGGCCGACTGGCTGGGGAAAAACAAGTAAGGCTAAGACGGGGACGGCCGACTAGCTGGGGGAAATCAAATTGTGATGGGGACGGCCATCAAGATAAAGTAAGGTTCTCTGGGAATTAATGAAACATGACGGGGACGGCCATCAAGTTCACAAGGCAAAGTAACCATCGATGGGGACGGCCATCGGGCTAAAAAGGAAAAGGGACCACGACGGGGACGGCCATCGGGTTAAAGAATAAATGAAATAAACAGATGATGGGGTACGGCCATCAAAGGTGAAGGACGATCACCTAGCAGGGGACGGCTGCTCTGTTGGGTATAAAAATGATGGGGACGGCCATCGGATAGATAAGGTCAACGATGGGGACGGCCATCGGACGAGCATGATGGAGGACGACCATCAAGAAGTGGAGGACGACCACTCAGCAGGGGACGGCTGCTCTCGAGGTTTCTCATGACATAGGACGAATGCCAGATAACCAAAATCAACAATAGGGACGGCCATTGGATAAAGCGATGAAGGACGATCATCAAAAGGTGGAGGACGACCACCTAGCAGGGGACGGCTGCTAAAAACAACGATGGGGACGGCCATCGGATGAGCATGATGGAGGACGACCATCAAGAAGTGGAGGACGACCACTCAGCAGGGTACGGCTGCTCTCACAGGACGAGTGTTAGATAAAAAAGGAAATTTGTTGGTGATCTACTGGGGATAAAGTAAACACGGACGAGCATTTACATCCAAGAAACAAAAGGTATAAGTGTTTGGTATTGTGTATAGATTAAAAATGCGGACGAGCATCCTTAGGACTATGATACGGACGAGTATCGTGTAGAAACAAACTGACACATGTTCAGAGATGATGATACGGACGGGTATCAACTGGTTAACAAAGAACAAGGACTACTGCCGAATCTGTGGGGGGGGGGGTGAGTGATGATGCATACAAGATACGGACGAGTATCTGTATAAGCGCACCATGAGTAGTGAGTATTGTATTGTATAGATGAGTGTTTATCTGCTGGGGATAGTGACACGGACGAGTGTCAGGAGAGAAAAGTATGATATTAACAAGTGTATGGGTGATGAAGGTGTACGCGACTGCGCTGGGGATATGACATGGACGGGTGTCAAAAAGGGTGTATATAAGTATATGTGAGTGCAAAGAGGATGCCTTTGGCTTTCTGATGGGATATGACACGGACGGGTGTCAGGATGTATCTGTAATGAGGGTGATTTGTTTGTAAAGGGTGTTCAGGCGACTTTACTGGGGAAAGATGACACGGACGGGTGCCAAGAGGTGTATATACTGGTGTCTGTAATTGTGGGGCAACTGCTTTTGCTGGGATTCTGATGGGGATTTTGGGGGAAAGTAATCTGTATTCACAAGCGTTTAACTCACAACCTGACTTATGATTATGCTATGCATTTGATTTTTGCCGTAATGCTCCGTATTAGACGGAATGCTACGCTCTGGGGGGTGAATATGATGCGGATGCCATGATTATGCAAAGAGGCGCCGATCCAGGATTCGGATCCCGTTGTTGCGAAGATTTCTGGTTGATTTGCCTGAAGTGAACATCCCAGCTGGGGATGAGATCATTGATAGATCTAATGATATATCTGCTTGGGGACACGGGTCACTGGTTGACATATCCTTGTAATACGGGACCCAGCTGGGGTTTGTAGGAGCTTTCTTCACTCTGTTGTGATCTCTTCATGCGTTGCTCTTCTGGATAGAGGCTGGAACTCTGTGGGGAGATGATTTCCTGTCTTCTGTATTCAACTGAGGATGACAAGGCAACTCGGCTGGGGAATTGTGAGAGGCGACTCAGCTGGGGAAAGCAATGGGGAGCAACTCAGCTGGGGAAAGAGCATCTCGGATGCTGAGATTGAGTGTATGCTGATTTGGCAGCTCCGCTGGGGAAATGGGCATCCTCCAGTGCCATGTGGAAGATAGACCGAGTTGATAATGATTCACCTACTTGCTGAGACGTAACCTGCATGCCCCAGGTTGCGTTCTGGATACCTGCAATCCTGCAAAGATAATGGAACGTACAAAAGGTCCCGAGGTATCCCTTACTGGATTCCGTCATAGGAGTCAAGTACTTTCGAGAATAATCACATTCCCCGTAAGCATGTGTTTTATTTTATATTTTTTTCTTTTTTTTTTTTTAGAGAAGGGCATCTGTTACTTATGCAATTACATTTTTAGAGATATCAGACAACTTTTTGCGAAACATAAATGTAAAACGAGACATGACTGAGAATCGGATTTTATTAATTCATGTGCCCTGAATTGGCAAGATACAGTCAAAGGAACATATCTCCTGAAATGAGGAAATTGTTACAAATTGAGAAATAAAGTGCTGGCGGTGTTGACGACGCTTTGAGGGAGCTTCCTCTTCTGCTATGACTCGTATGACAATGACGTTCTTCTCGTCTTGCTTTCTGGAGAGAGTTGATCCTGGTTGAAGCTTGATCCTTTGAAGCTTACCAAGTTGTAGGTGATACAGACGAACTCAGAATGCAGTTGTTCGCTTATTCCCTTGTTTTGCATGGATCGCCCTTTCGGGTTTTCAATCCATCGGGATACCCATTTTTGCCTGAGCTGTCCGATGCGGCTTTTCAACTCAGCGGGTGTACATTTTTTCATTTATTTCCCTTACTTTTGCCCGAGTCTTTTATTCCGTTTTTGACTCGCCGGGATGCCCTATTTTTGCCTGGACTTACATTCTGTTTTTATGTCCAGCGGGTCATTTTACGCGAAGTATTTTTTAACTGCATCTGAATTCACAGGGGACGGGAAATCTTCACCATCCATGGTGCTGAGCATCAGTGCTCCACCAGAGAAAACTTTCTTTACAACGAATGGTTCTTCATAATTTGGAGTCCATTTGCCCCTGTGGTCTGTATGAGGAGGAAGGATTCTTTTCAGCACAAGATCTCCTACTTGGTACCCTCGGTGCCTGACTTTCTGATCGAAGGCTTTCTTCATTCTTTTCTGATACAACTGCCCGTGGCAGATTGCAGCCAATCTTTTCTCTTCGATCAGACTCAGTTGTTCGAATCGGGACCGAACCCATTCTGCTTCACTCAGTTTAACATCCATCAATACCCGTAAGGAGGGTAATTCAACTTCAACAGGCAGGACTGCTTCCATACCATATACAAGCTGATACGGTGTTGCCCCAGTGGATGTTCTGATTGATGTGCGATACCCATGCAAGGCAAACGGTAGCATTTCATGCCAGTCTTTGTATGTGACTACCATCTTCTGCACAATCTTCTTGATATTCTTATTTGCCGCCTCAACAGCGCCGTTCATCTTTGGCCTGTAAGGAGAAGAATTGTGATGTTGGATCTTGAAGTCCCGGCACAGCTCTGCCATCATTCTGTTGTTTAAATTGGAACCATTATCAGTAATGATCCGCTCGGGCACTCCATACCGACAGATGATGTCTCTCTTCAGGAATCGGGCTACCACTTGTCTTGTAACGTTTGCATATGAGGCTGCTTCGACCCACTTGGTAAAATAGTCAATGGCGACCAGGATGAATCTGTGACCATTTGAAGCAGTTGGCTCAATCTTGCCAATCATATCAATGCCCCACATGGCAAAGGGCCATGGTGAAGACATGATGTTCAAAGGATTGGGAGGCACATGCACCTTGTCTGCGTAAATCTGGCATTTATGACATTTTCTGGCGTAAGCACAACAGTCTGCATCCATTGTGATCCAGTAATAGCCTGATCTTAGCAATTTCTTAGCCATTGCATGTCCTC
The DNA here is from genome assembly GCA_963966055.1 of Lathyrus aphaca. Lineage (NCBI taxonomy): Eukaryota > Viridiplantae > Streptophyta > Magnoliopsida > Fabales > Fabaceae > Lathyrus > Lathyrus aphaca. Next base: position 731,345,256 of record OZ014519.1, on the reverse strand, counting down.
CAGCATGGGTACCAAAAGATCCTTCGTGCACTTCATGCATCAGCAAATCTGCTTCCGTCTTGTCAACACATCTGAGGAGTACCATGTCAAAGTTCCTCTTGTATAAAGACCCATCAGCATTCAGAAAGAAGCTACCAGCAAGCCTTCTCATAGTCTTCTTATCATTGGAAGATGCCCCAGGCGGGTATGTTTGATACTCCAAGAAGCACTTAATGTCGTGGAACCAAGGCTTATCATCTTTTGCAACATCCGCTGCAAATACATATGCTGGTCTATCAAGTCTAGACACTGAAATCTGAGGTACAAAGTTAGCAGCTTGAACTTTGATCATGGATGAAATGGTAGCAAGAGCATTCGCAAACTGATTCTCGTCTCGAGGGATATACTCAAGCTTGACTGTTGTGAAGAAAGTCAGCAACCTTCTCGTATAATCCCTGTAAGGTATTAGATGATCTTGGTGGGTGTACCATTTTCCGTTGGTTTGATTGACTACCAAAGCTGAATCTCCGAATACGGTCAATGTCTTGATCCTGAGGTCAATGGCTTCCTCAAGACCCATAATGCAAGCTTCGTATTCAGCTTCGTTGTTAGTGCAGTTGAAAGTGAGTTTTGCCGAGAAAGGCATGTGAACTCCTTTAGGTGTAATGAGTACTGCACCAACACCACGGCCATTCATGTTAACAGCCCCGTCAAACATCATAGTCCATTCTTCCTCCGGGTCGGGCCCTTCAGTGTGAATAGGCTCTTCGTGATCTTTTGCTTTAATGAACATGATGTCTTCATCAGGGAAGTCAAACCTCATAGGCTGGTAGTCATCAATGGGTTGCTCAGCAAGATATTCAGATAGTACACTGCCCTTGATGGCTTTCTGAGATGTGTACTGTATGTCATATTCTGTGAGAATCATCTGCCATCTTGCAACCCGTCCGGTAAGAGCTGGCTTCTCGAAAATGTACTTAACTGGATCCATTTTTGAGATTAATAAGGTAGTGTGGGTCAGCATATACTGTCTCAGTCGGCGAGCAGCCCACGCTAAAGCACAGCAAGTTTTCTCGAGCAGTGAATAACGTTGTTCACAGTCGGTAAACTTTTTGCTTAGGTAGTATATTGCATACTCTTTTCGACCAGACTCGTCATGCTGGCCCAGCACACACCCCATTGACTCTTCTAATACTGTCAAGTACATAATCAGAGGTCTTCCTTCAACTGGCGGCATAAGGATCGGAGGTTCTTGTAAGTATTCTTTGATCTTGTCAAAAGCCTTCTGGCAATCGTCGTTCCACCTGACCGTTTGTTCTTTTCTTAACAACTTAAACAAAGGTTCACAGGTTGCTGTGAGGTGAGATATGAACCGGGAGATGTAGTTCAATCGACCTAAGAACCCTCGAACTTCTTTCTCAGTTTTCGGTGCAGGCATTTCTTGAATAGCTTTGACTTTATCAGGGTCAACCTCAATCCCTTTTTCGCTTACAATAAAGCCCAGCAGCTTACCAGACCGCACCCCAAATGTGCATTTGTTGGGGTTCAGCTTCAATTGGTATTTCCTCAAACGCTTGAATAATTTGAGCAGATTCACCAGATGATCTTCCTCTGTAAGGGACTTGGCGATCATATCATCCACATAACATTCTATTTCCTTGTGGATCATATCGTGGAACAATGTCACCATAGCCCGTTGATATGTGGCACCAGCATTCTTCAGTCCGAATGGCATCACTTTGTAACAGAACGTGCCCCAAGGTGTGATGAATGTTGTCTTCTCCATGTCTTCAGGTGACATCTTGATCTGATTATATCCTGAAAATCCATCCATGAAGGAGAATACCGAGAACTGAGCCGTGTTATCCACCAATACATCAATGTGAGGTAATGGGAAGTCATCTTTCGGGCTGGCTCTGTTCAGATCCCGGTAATCAACACACATTCTTACTTTGCCGTCCTTCTTAGGCACAGGCACAATATTAGCCACCCACGGTGGATAGCTAGTTACAGCAAGGAACCCGGCGTCCCATTGCTTTTGTACCTCTTCCTTGATTTTCATAGCCATGTCTGGGCGAGTTCGGCGCAGCTTCTGTTTCACTGGTGGGCATTCTTCCCTTAGAGGCAGCTTGTGCACAACAATGTCGGTATCCAACCCTGGCATATCTTGATACAACCAAGCAAACACATCAACATACTCTTGAAGCAGATCTATCAGCTGTCTCTTCACTGAGTCTTGCAGGCAGGCCCCGATTTTAACTTCTTTCACATTTTCTTCCGTACCAAGATTGATCACTTCAATCTCCTCCTAGTGAGGAGTAATAACCTTTTCCTCCTGTCTCAACAACCTAGCTAGCTCTTCAGGAAGCTCATATTCTTCATCAACCCCTTCATCAGCTTGATTGATTGGATTGTCAAAGTCATACGATGTCATAGCCGTGCTGTTGTCGGTGCAGTCTAGAAGGCACTCTCTGCAAGGGTTAAGTTGGTTCATTTTAGTGATTGATTTTAATCTTGCTTTAGAAAAAAGTGAAATGAAGTTATCATTTTGAAAACACCGCCATTTATTTTTGTACAAAAAGAAAAATGGAAAAAACAGTGAGCATAAAAGAAAAGGACTCGTTTGCAAAAAGATTGTCTGATATTTCATTAATTTAATCTTGTTTGCACAAAAGTACAGATGGCCCTGGTTACAAAATGAGTCTTGTCATCTTGGGCAAGATGCAAGACTTGGATGCATGCTATATAAAAATACAGGAAATAATAATTACTCTGCTCGAGTAACACTTATAATTCCCTGGGAAGACCAGTTCGAGACACTGCTCCCCGAGATCTTCGGACGAATCCAATTCTCCAGATTGCGCTCATCTTCCAGCTCGTCTTCCAGACAGTTGATAGCATCGGGGGTAAGCATCCCCCCACTGACAAATCCTGGCTCTGCAGCAGCCTTCGCTTGATGTTGAGTTGGTCTGTAACCCAACCCAAACTTGTCCTTCTTCTCCTCCACAGCTAAAACCTTGCCCCAGCCTAGGGCAGTTCCTTCTTCAACAACCTTCCGGGCTTGTTGATAAGACGACATTGGGGTACCAGATACAGCAGATGCTTCATTCACATTCAACGCTTCAAACCCCTGGCTCATTGTTTCATGGATCTCTCCATCCATTTCAATGTACTTGTAGGTTGCCAGGTGGCTGACAAAAATGTCCTCCTCTCCACAGATTGTGACAACTTGACCTTCCCACTCAAATTTTAACTTTTGGTGAAGGGTAGACGTTATTGCGCCGGCGGCGTGAATCCAGGGTCTACCCAACAAACAGCTGTAGGCGGGCTGAATGTCCATCACATAAAAGGTAGTTTTAAAGGTCTGTGGGCCAATTGTCACAGGCAGCTCAATCTCTCCCAGAACCGATCTCTTAGAACCATCAAAGGCTCTTACTACCAGGTTGCTGGGTCTCAATGCCAATCCATCATATTCAAGCTTCACCAGAGCTTTCTTTGGTAAGACATTCAGGGAAGAACCTGTGTCCACCAGCACATGAGAAAGGACAGCTCCTTTGCATTCCAGGGTTATGTGCAAGGCTTTGTTGTGGTTGCGGCCATCCGCTGTCAAGTCAGAATTGGTAAACCCTAGCCCATTGCTAGCAGTAACATTTCCAACCACGGTTTCCAATTGGTTGACAGTAATCTCCTCCGGCACGTAAGCTGCGTGCAGGACTTTAAGTAGTGCATTCCGATGGGCTTCGGAGCACATAAGCAGTGAGAGGATGGAGATTTTGGATGGTGTCTGGTGAAGTTGATCCACAATTTTGTAATCACTCTTTTTGATGATCCTCATAAACTCATCAACTTCCTGATCGAATGGAGTCTTCAGGGCTTCTTGGGCAGCTGGATCTCCCTGCACCGGGCCTTTTCCTTTTGCCTTGGCAGCAGCTTCTGCTTCGGCAGTAGGTTTTTGAACTTGTGAGGCGAAGAGACGTCCGCTTCGAGTGAAGCCTCCGCCTCCCCCCACATTATCTACTTGTGGTGCAGGTGTTGTTGTTTCCAGAGTGATTCTTTTCCCTTCACAGTACACGTCAGAGCCATAGTGCCAAGGGATGGCCCTATTGCTTTCGTATGGTATTGGTCCAGGCACCGTGACAGTGACTGGACTGATTGCTGCTGCTGAAGGGACTGTTATTGTTTGTGGATCATAAAAGATTGTAACTGGTGCTCTGGCAGGAGCAGCACCTTCTGAATGGTAGGCGGAATTATTTTCAGGATCGTAGAATATGGTAACAGTGGAGACATCTTCGTGATTGATTGCTGGTGTTGTAGGTGGTTCTGTTGGAAGGACTGTTGTTGTCGTTGATGGAGAGTCGAAATGGACTGAAGCTGAAAACTGATCATTTGGAAGGACAGGTGAAGTACTTGTTGATGGTGCTGATGAATTATCGGGAACAATAGTTGCTGTAGTTGTAGGGGGGGTCTGAAACTGTTGTTGATGAAGTTGCTTGATTTGCCGGAAATGATGTAGTGATCTGCAGTAGGCCATTCTGAATAAGGCTGTCAATGCCGTTCCTCAGGTCCTCGCACCCATTCCATGAAATATTGCAGTATGGACATCCTAGTTCACACCCCGGAAATATATTGTTTTCACGGAGTTGAGCTTTGATTTCCACCAATGGTGTCCTGATCTGATCCACACTTGTTATTAAATAAGACGGTTGGTCTTCTTCAATGGCGTTAATTCGGGGACCACCATGGTTTGGCATTGGGTTTTTATTGACATTGGGCGGAGGTGCAAAATTCAGAGCCTTGGAGTCTACCAAGTCTTGTACCTTCATATGCAGAGCCCTGCATTTTTCTGTACTGTGACCAGGTGCGTTGGAATGAAAAGCACACCTTGCATTGGAGTCATAGTTTCTTGGTAGACTGTTGGGATCCGGAGGTGCCAACGTTCTTAGCTCAACTAGGTTGAGTTTCAGAAGTTGTGGCAGCAAAGCAGCATATGGCATTGGGATCGGATCGATCACTCGGTTAGCTTGGGATGGCCTTTGTTGAAATGGCCTCTGTTGATTGTTGTTGTTGGAGTTGTTGTTGTTGTAGTCTCTTGGAGGATACTGATTCTGCTGATACTGGGGTTGTTGTTGGAAGTTTTGTTGAGGAGGTTGATAGACTGGCTGTGGATGAGCTGGAGCAGGGATAGTGACTGCTGCTATTGACCTTTGAACATATTGGGGCCTACCCCTGTTGGTGTGGATGGCATTGGTCTCGCCAGTTCTTCTTGGGCCTGCAAAAGGCTTTCGTGTACTACTGGACGAGCTTGCACCGTTGTCTGAGATCTTTCCCATTTTTAACAGGCTTTCAATTCTCTCCCCAGCTATGACAACATCTGCGAAGCTGGTGGAGGAGAAGGCAGCTAGCCTATCAATATAGGTTCCCTGAAGGGTATTCATGAACATATCAGCCATTTCTCTTTCAGACATAGGTGGCTGGACAGCAGCAGCAAGCTGTCTCCATCTTTGAGCATATTCTCTGAAGCTCTCTCTTGATGATTGTGACATCCCCATTAGGAGGGTCCTATTGGGTGCCATATCCAGATTATACTGATACTGTCTGATGAAGGCCTCTGCCAGGTCCTTCCAGCATCTTACAGTTGCCCTTGTCAAATGGGAATACCATTCCCTCGATGCTCCAGTCAAACTATCTTCAAAATAGAACATCCACAATTTCTCGTCCATGGTATAAGCTTTTAATCTTCCGAGAAAAGATTGCAGATGGGTTCGGGGACAGGAAGTCCCATTATACTTTTCAAAACATGGAGGCTTGAACTTGTGGGGAATCCTAACTCCGTCTACCAAACCCATGTTCATGACGTCGAAACCCAAAGAATTTTGAGATTCTAAGGACCTTAACTTCTCAGCTATTTCTTCCAATCTCCTGTCATAAGTTTCCTCTCCAGCACCCATTACTGTAAATTGGTCCTCCTGAGGATCTTCTTGAAGTACTCTGGCTGCAGTAGCTGTTCCTTGAATGTTTACAGGAATATTGGTCTCAGGATGTAGATGTGGACCAAACACAGGGGGGTTAACATGTGGTTGCACCCTTTCATTGTTACTGGTGCCTGCAGTCCCCACATGAGGTTCATCTTGGTTCCTCCCTTCTACCAAAGCTCTGAGCCTCTCCTGGCTTTGAGCTAAGTTGTTCATCACTTCCATGAACTGCGTTATCTGGGTTCTCATCTCCAACCTTTCGTTGGCCATCTGGTTTCTGACCTCCGTAAGGTCTTGTTGCATCTGATCCATCTGGATTCCCGGAAGGTTGCTTCTAGTTGGGTACCTGTGTGGCCTGTTGAGAGGAAATACCCGGCGGCGAGCAATAATTCCTGAGATTCACAACAGAGGTTAGTAACAATAAAACAAAACCTACAAAACAGAAAAAGGGTTAGCATGCAATGCAGTTATGCTTATTTGCTCTCAAGGTATCCGGTTTGGCCTTCAGTTTTGACCCTTCCAGACCCTTGAAGATGATGCTGCTGAAGTTGCTTTTGAAGTGGACTCAGATGGAAACCAACACAAATATATTACAAAGGTGAAATAATACAAATTTGTCCAAATTACAACACAAGCCCTCTAAGGGGTCAAAATACATCACAAAAAAGCAAAAGTACATGGAAAAGAAACAACAAGCAAATGATCAAACTCCAAGGCCAAACTCATCCTCACGAACTTCCTTAAGAAGTGCTTCGGTCACAGGATCAGCCGGATGCTCCGTGAGATTCCTGATGAGAAGATTTCTTGTTGCAACAGCTGCAGTCAACCTCTTGTTCTGATTTTGATCTTTAGACCTCTTCACTCCAGCTTTGATCTTTAGTTCTGATATTTCCTCCTGGGCTGCTGCCAGGGCTTTTTCCGTCTGCTCCATCTTGTCTTGAACTCTCTTGTCTTCTAGAGTACGGGCCTCAGTGATCCGGACCCACCTGGCCTGACTCTCTTTCAAATACAAGTCTGTTCTTGCTCTTTGGAACTGGGCTTCTTTACAAGCATTCTTCAGAATCTGCTCACCAGCTTTAGACTTGTTGATATAATCCCCAGACTTCTCAATTTTAGTCAAGTGTTCTACCCTCAATTTCTCCAATCTCTCAATCTCCCTCACACCTTCACTCCTCTCCCGGAGGGTCTTCTGCAAGGCTTGAGATAACTTCTCATTTCTTTCCTTCAAGCTTTCAAACTCTTTCAAACTGATAGTAGCAGGGGGTGGTGCTGAAGATGACTCAGGCATGTCTTCTATGGTGAAGGGCAATCAAGAGAATTGGGCCCTGGCATAGGACCACTCATAATATTGGGCTGATGCCACGTTATTACACTTCCCCAGAATGGTGACTCCCTTGGTTTGAACATTATCCCAGGCCCAGGAAGCCTGCCTAACAGTTGCCAGACTAACCTTGTTCTCACAGTAGAGGGTCTCCACCAAGTCCTGTGCCCTAGGAGTGTGGACCAGTGCATAGCCCAATTGCCTTCTGAACAGCAGAGGGTTGTAATTGATACTCCCTTTAACTCCTATTAAGGGCACATTGGGGAAGTGCCCACAACTGGTGATTATATCTCTGCCCTTGGTGCTTTGAGTACACCATCTGATATCTGCTGAAGTTAGGACAGTGAGTCTTTTAGCCCAGTTGCTTTGCTGATGAGGATTTAGAAATGCATCTGTCCTGGGTAGATGCCTGAGAAGCCAAGCATGGAATAATGGAGCACAACACCTCACTAACTTACCCCTCTGCTTCTCATTCCTCTGATGCACTGAGTAGTAGAGATCCCCTAACAAGGTTGGCACTGGGTTCTTCAGGATGAACAAATGGATTGCATTCTTGCTGATGAATCGAGGCTCATCTGCAAACAACACAATTCCATACACACTTAAAGCCAACAGAGCACAAACAGCTTTCCAATCCCCCAGGGAGGCCTTCAGACTAGCTTGAGAGATCAAGAAATCAAGATGAAAATCAGGGATCCCAGCTTTAGAGGTCATATGTTGCTCTATCAAAACAGGCTCCAGGTGCAAAGCTTTTGCTATCTCTCCATTGCTGGGAAAGACCATTTCAGGATTGAAAGGGATTTCCCTCCTGACAGGCAAACCAATCAGAGATGAGTACTCTTCTAACAGAGGCCCCAACTGAAAGTCTTGAAAGGTGAAGCACCTCAATGGGGGGTCATAGAACTGGATGCAGGTGTGGATCAAACTCCTCTGAGAGGGGTCCAAATCCATGACCAAGTCAAGTATATCTCCATAATGCTCCCTGAACAAAGGTATGTGCTCTGGAGTGATCAGGGTTTGGATCCTCCTGATGTCTGATAAGTCTGGTTGGAAGAAATGATAGGTGATGTTGCTTTTCTTTGGAGCCATGAGTACTGAAGGCTGAGTAGAATAAGTGCTGATGAAGATGCTGAGAAGTGGGCCACTGGCTGGCTAGTGCAAATAACTGGAGTATATGGCTGACAAGCTGAAACAAGTGCTGGTGGAGATAGGTCAATATAGCAGATGGGGTCAAAACCAAAACCAGAGGAAGGTGGATACCCTGAAATACAAATAAGCACATGTTAATATGATGCAATGAGTATGTATGCAGATGATATGCAAGGGTTTGTGACTGAGCTGGATCTGATTAACTGCCTTGGTATAGATCCATGTGTGTTCAAGAATTCCAGATGGAGGTCTATAAATCCGGTAACCAGGGTAGGGGACTCAAATAAAGAGCCACATGTCCAGGGTTTTAGAATCACAAGAACTGTCCAACATGGAGTATTCTTAACAAAGTCAAAGTAACAGGGTATTCTGAGGTCAAGGTACCTGCAAACCTGTAAACAGCCCAACCCCCTCACAGGTGGTGATCTAGAACAAGGATCCTCAGACTCGGATCAGTTATGAGAAGTGTAAACACTTCTAACCCGGAGGTACAGTGTTTACAATAACCATAACCATTCCTCCTCTAATTCACCTCAGTTTCTGAAGGTCAATACTAAAAGATCATCCAGACTTAGCAGGCTTCCCAGATAGCCCTAGCATTGCAGGAAATCCGCAACACAGAGTTCTCAAGAAGAAACCCATATCTGAACCGTGTTTCATATTCCCGCACCAGACCGAAATGGAATGGGAAAGAATATGATTCACTCTAGCCTAGGTGTCACTCAGGTCCCAGGTATAGGACCTTAACTCTCAATGAAACACCCACCCACCAAAGGAAAACCAGATCCAGCCAGCAACAATGGCAGTATGATAAATGAAAAAAAACAGTAAAGAAAGCAATAAATAAAGCTGTACAGAAAGCAGTAAATAAAGCAAATATACACATACAAATAGCACATAACACCCCAGTAAACACAAATCAATCAAGCGCTAGGAGGAACCCACAAAAAGAACCAGAAGCCCTGGTTGCAATATAAGATTCCCCAGCAGAGTCGCCAAGTTGTCGCTCCCGACAAATGAAAATGGATCAGATGAAGGTACAGACGCGAACGGTCGGCGAGAGGGACAATGAGAACACACAGCCGTGAACTCACTGGAAAAGAAAAGAGTCGCCAGCTAGGCATTTTTATCCCGGAGGAAAGGCAATGCTGCATAGACCTAGAAAGAAATGGATAAGACGGTTGCGAACCAGAGAAACTGAGAAAGGGGGTTGGTTACAACCTGGGAAGGTATTAGCACCCAGATTGTCCGCCGTACTCGACGGGATCCACGCTTAAAAGATTTGTGTTTTAAAGGGGTAGTGTCGGTGCAATCTGTGTGTAAAAGAGCTGGAAGGCAATATGTACAGGTGTCAGTGTAAAGAAATGTGATGTGTACAAATGATGTGTCAGTGTGAGACCAGGAATGAAATGCTCATGATAGTGAGGCTAAAAGAAATGAGCTGGAAGGAAGGGGGATGTACAGAGACTTTTGTTCGATAACTGTTAAGTTATGCCTACGTATCCTCTCGTGCAATGAGGAAGTCAGAACACCGTAGTTCGACCCAAAGAGACTGAAAGATGAACTGACTCGATGAACTGCTTGCTTGCCCATGCTCAAGTGTATGACCTGTCTGGCTCAGGTGCTTACTGTCTTGCATTAGACGGAAGAAGCGAGTTCTCGTTTGTGAGTGAAGGTGATGAGAAAAGAATCCCGAAGGAGACGATTATTGTTTGTTTTTGAGTTTTCAGTCTTTTATTCCTTTTTGGATTTTTGTCATAAGAAAATGAGCTTAAGCCTAAACCAATGGATTTGGTAAACTCATCACATCATCCCTCTGATTAGGGGTAATGAGAATACCTTAAGTGTGAAGTCAGATTCTCACACTTAATCACCTTTGGTGTAGGATTAAGATCATTAACCTACTTGTGATTATTTAGATGTTTTTGGTGTTTTTGTTTAGTGTTGAGTAATGAGGTTAAGCCATAATCAAGGATTAAACAGACCCATTACACCATCCTAATAGAAGGATAGTAGATGAGAATGTTTAAGCTGAGGAAAGCTCCTCAACTTAATCCATGATTAGGGATTAAACTCATGACAAAACAAGCCTTTGATTAAGTGGATTTTATTAATGATATGATGATGAAGTGATTTTTATGATTTGTAAGACAACTTGAGGGGGACTTGTCCATTAACTCTAGGGTTAGTCCTTCTTAACCAATCAAGGAAGAATTAGAACCCTAATGCAAGGCCCAAGTTACAAGTGTGATGTCTTGACATTTATTAAGTGAATTGATTAAGAGATTTAAACACCTTAAGGGTTTAATACTTAGGATTAAAGTTATACACTCCATCCTAAGAGAAGGATGCAGGCATAAGCTTAATCACAAAGTCTTAAAGCCTTTAGGGTTTAGTCCCTGATTATGAGATGAGAAGAGAGACACAAAGAGACATAAAGGTAAAAACTATGAGGGGAGACTAATCAAAACCCTAATTCATTATCATGCTTGGTTGATCCTAAGGTTTGTGAGGTTTTCAAGAACAATCTTCAAAGGCCACCAGGAAGCAGATGAACAGGATCAAGAGAAGCAAAGTGACTTGCTTCATTCAAGAAGTCAAGTCACTTGAAGAAAGAAAGTGGGAGGAACAAGAATGAGCAAGCTCAAACTCATACACAAGCAAAAATGCAGCAATGGATGCAAGAGAGATGAAAAGAAAGGGTATGAGAAGTGAAGGCAAATTCACTTCTCAGGTTTACTTACCACCTGAAATGTTAGAAAGAAAAGCAATGCAATGCAAGATGAGATGAAATGACATGGGACCAAGCAAAACCAGAAGCATGTTGATGATGATTATGATGCTATGAGGTGCTATGAACATGAGACAACATATGGAGATGCTCATACAAGATTATGAATGCAAATGATGCAAGCTAAGGAGCATGAATGAACATGGAAAGTTATGAAGCATACAAGGCAAATGACATGGCAAATATGTAATGCAATGATCAAACATGTATCCTATATGTCTTAAGATGTCAAATGAATCATAAGAATACACAAAATGCAAAGACAAGTCATGCTATGCAAGGGAATGCAAGGAGGATGCAAGAGAAAGCCCAAATTAGGGTTTATGAAACAAACATCAAACAAAAACCCAAAACAGAAGCAAACCTCATGATAAAAAATGGAAAATGCTACCCAAAGAAACCCTAGGCCTATGATGATCTACTGCCCAAAGGGGGGCTCTCAACTCTCAACCAAACTCAAGTTATGAATTTTGCAAGTTTTTAGGGTTTTTAAGGGTTCTTAACAAAAGAAATGCCAATCAATTAGGAAATGCAAGAACAATTCATGGCCTTTTTATCTTTGAAAATACATGCTAAACTCAACACAAAGCAAAAAGAATCAATGTCTCAACCTTCACCAAAAGGCAGAAATGAATTTTCAAACATATGATCAAAATAATGCATAAAAAATGATTTAATTCAATGGAAAATTCTCAAAATGCATCAAGATCCAAAAAGAAATTTGGTTTGAAGGTTGAACAATGTTTCTAAATGTCTTAGAACATTTCATGAATTTTTTTGTAATTTTTAAATACTTAAAAGTATTTTTAATTAATTAATTCCCATTAATCAATTAAAAATAATCTTTTAAACATTTAAAAATACTTTTTTAATGATAAAAAATAAAATAAAAATATTTTTGTGTCATAAAAATTAATAAAACTTTAAGGAAAAAGTCTCATAATTTTTATGAATTTTTAACTATTTTAAAATAAATAAGCAAGTTTAAATGAAATAAAAGGAAATAAAACAAATAAAAATGAAAAGTAATCAGATTGGACGGATGAGATTGAAGCTGGGTTCAAAAGCATTGACTGCGCGCCAGGATGAAAGGTCTAGATTGCTTCTGGCTTAATTAATTATGATTATTCTAATTAAATAAGATTAGGGCAAATGAAGTGATCTGGGCCATCTATCTGCGCGCGAAGTCAAGGAAAGTCAAGGATCCTATGGCCTAAATTCAAAGTAGCATTAATGACTGGGATTATGCCCTAATCACATTCAGGTGGCCGGAGAAGACTTCCGGTCGTCTTCTCCGGCCAACTCTCACCTGAGAAAAACTCAAAACCACTCAAAACGTAACAAAAACAAAATCTATGAATTGGGAAACGTTTCTAACATCCTCACGAATCAAACCCCCCTCCCAAAACACATTTATATTTCCTGAATCAACTGAATCGAAGCAAACAAGTTCTAGGGCACGCAGGCTTCAAAGAGAAATTAAATGCTCAAGACACAATCATTTCAAAAACTAAAAGCATCAGAATGATCAGTGAATCACATAGAACAAGTTTGGGACAAAAGAAATGATTTCTGGAAAAATTATTTTCGAGCTACCTGAGATTTGAAGCTTTCAGTTTAGGAACTTTCTGGCCTTTTCTTTAAGTGCAAACCACTCCTTGGGACCCCTTGATGATGTTTGAATGCCTTAGAACAATTTATGTAAGCTGGTTGGTGAGTTTCGAAAGCTCCTGCTTCAGTTCAGTCAGAAATGGCAATGGAGATTCTGGCACTTTCAGGTCATGGTGATGGGGTGTTTGAGGTCCAGATGATGTGTGGAGAAGATCTGTGGTGTTGGTTTGTGTGTTTATGAGCTAGGATGAGAGTTTCGAATGAAACTGCAGCTTGAGGTGAATGATGGCAATGGTGTTTTCAGGCTGTTTCAGGCTTGTGCTTTGGGTGGTTTGTGATCTATGGAGTGTATTGAGTTGGATGATGAAGAAAGTTTGAGTGTTTCTTGGCTGTGGAGGCAGATTCGATAGAAGTTTCAAAATGGAAGGTTTTTGTGAATGTTGTGAATGAGATGTTTTCAGCCTTGTGTATCTTATGTTTTGGCCAGCATTTGGATAGCATAAACAATTGCAAGTGGCTGGGAGATGTGACATGCCCTTTATTGATTGGGATGTTTGCTTTTGCCAAAAAGTCAACTTTTGTGTAAGTGAGGCATGGCTCAAAGTCTAGGCAAGTACAAGGCATGGGCTGGCGCAGCAAGGATGAGGGAGAGGTCTAGCAAAGCTCAGCAGCCAATGTATCAAGTTGGTGAAGTGATCATGATGGTTTTTGCAAGTTGGGATATTTTGGTTCACATGTGATAAAGCCTTGTTACACAAACCAAACCATGAGCAAATTCAATTCAATTCTGATTTTTAGGACTTAGAGAATGTTTGTGTAATGGTTTGAAATGAATTAGAGGTCACATGATGCATTGGTCCAAGATTTTGCAAAGTTTCCAAATGAGGCATGCCTTGAAAATTAATGATTTTAGCCAACTTTGCATGGCCATAACTTTTGATCCAAGAAGAGTTTGATCATGTTCTTGTACTTTTTGAAAAGGGAAAGATGAGATCTACAACTTTCATGACCAAAGTTTTTCCATTTGAAACCTTTTTGGATCATGAATCAAGGCTTGAAAATTGACCTAAAATGATGCATTCTTGAAGAGTCAACTATGCCCAAAAAGTCAACCTTTGCAAAAACCCTAAATTCTTGATTTTCATGAACTTCAACCTTCTTACATGATCAAATAAAGATCATATACACTCAAAATGGTGAAGATCACCCATTGGTTGGGTCATTGGGGGCCTCAGATGCCCTGATTTTGCACTGACTTGTCTGAAAAGTCAACTCTTGATCAGATGACTTCCCCATGGAATTTCTTCATGAAAATTGATATGCATACTCCCTATACCATATAGAGATCAATGGAAACAAGAATGACCAAAAAATTTGGAGTTATGGCCTCTGAAACCAAAACCCTAATTTTCAGTCAACTGTGCAGTTCATCCTGGCTCTGCATCCACTCAAACCCTAGCTCTTGTGATTCCTCTGCACTTTTGACTTTGAGGAGATGAAATATGATATAAGAACACACATGGACCCCTTTGAGTTGATTGGTTGCCTTTGGAATGGCTCAAGATGCTTTGGGATTGCTCAGATCACAAACCCTAGGTGCAGATGCCTTAGAAACTATCCAGTGAATTAAAAATGAGATGTGAGATGATATGATTGTACTTATGCATATGAGAATGATCACAAGCCATGGTGTGAATGGGTGAGGGAAAATTTGGGGTGTTTACAATTATTTCTAAGGTGCGACAATTTGTTAAAGATTCAAATTTTGTTACAAATATCAAACCATATCCTGAAGCGATCTTTGAGATACCTGTCTCTGATTGATGTGTATTGTTTCGGACTGGGCCTTAAGGCTGTATTGGGCTACGACCCAATATGTCGAGTAGAGGCCCCAAATGCTCGGGGAGGCACGTCTAGCAGACGGATAGGGGCGCTTAGCGGTCGGACAAGAATCCTATACATCGGGCATGCACTCAGAACGGGCAAGGAACACGTATGTCAGTTCACTTGCCACGTCACCCAACTGTCCCCCATTATCTCCTGAAAGATAGGGGCAGTTGAACCAAGGCCCAGACCACTCAGCTAGGTCTTCACGCTTCTCACGCATTCCTTGGTAGTTCTTCCTTGGGCCTAGCTGATCCAGCCCAAGGAAGGACCTTGGCCCAGCGCTTGGGGATCTCTATAAATACTCTTTTTTATTAAAGGGTCAGGTATTCTGATTCACTCTACTAACTCACCTTATTATTGTTCCTCTATTAACTTTGGCATCGGAGCGCCTTGCAAGTACACCCCCCTTCTCTCCATCCACTTGCTGTTGCGCCTAATTGCTGGAAGACCCCCCTGATCAGGTAAGATCAGTGGCGTCGTCTGTGGGAAACTAGCTTCCCCTTCTTCCACAACAGAAGATCAAAGCTCAAACACTCCATCCTTTCAGCATGTCCGGAGAACAGCTCAACAATCGCAACCGAGATGGGCGCCCTTCCATTCCGTCCCATGAACCCGTGGACAATAGGAACCAACCTCAGATTCAAGACCAGGCGATCAATACGTTCCAACCCATCCCCGTGCCCGTCGAGGGGGATGCCACCATGATTGCCATGGTGAACGCCCTTAATCAGGCCAGCTCTATGCTCTACCAGAAGCACGAAAGAATCATGGCCCTAGAGGCTGACCGGCAGGAGAGCCGACCTCAGCAGGAAAGAAGGACGCAAAAACGTCCAGAAGCAGCGAAGAAATGGGGATGACACTCCCCAGAACCCAACAAGAGCAGGTCACGAGCGCTCCGGGATTTCGGCCGATCAGGGACCTCGCCAAGGCGCGACCGGAGCCCTGGTAATAATGAACTCTCCCCACCAAGGAGCGACGAGGAAAATCTGCATTGCCCCCTCTTGCGGGCGATAATAGTGGCCCCACTCCCCAAGGGAATGGAGAAACACCCAAATTTGGCCATCTACGACGGGACCACCGACCCCGACGATCACGTCGACAACGTTAATGCGATGCTCTACTACCACAACGACATCACTGGGCACCTTAAATGTAGGTTGTTCTCGATAACTCTCAGAAAAGGAGCCATGGCCTGGTACAAAAGCTTAGCCCCAGAATCCATCACATCCTGGAGAGTCATGAGATCCATGTTCACGAGGAATTTTACAGCCTCCCGACGCCATCCCAAGACCGAGGCGACCCTCGAAGCCATAATGCAAAGGAAGAATGAAACACTGCGCTCATATATCGAGCGATTCAACCAAGAGGCTGTCGAGGTGGACACCACGGAACATATGAAGAAATACCTCCTCGAGAGGGGACTCTTGCCTGAAATTGAACTTAGTAGGGCAGTCGGGATAGAGCCTCCCCGCACCCTGAATGACCTCCTGCATAAAGCCCAGGCGTACATTAGATATGAAGAAAAACAGGTCGCCCACAATGCTCGCAGCATTCATAACGCTGGGGAAACCGACCATCCCAAGCGCGAGGACTCGAACATTCCCCGTCGCAACGGGGACATGCGAAGGGAGGAGAAGCCTCGCGAGCCTCGTGAAGGAAGAGGACCCGCGGGCCGATACAACGAGTACACACTGCTGACAACTCCCTACGAGCGTATCCTTGCCGAATGCATCAACTCTGATTTCAAGCAGGGCAGGGTGAGGTTCCCCAAACCTTCTGCACCCAAGTCCCACACTGACAAATCCAAGTACTGCAGGTTCCACAGAAGCCATGGGCACGTGACTGAAGAATGTGTCCACTTGAAGGACGCAATAGAAATTTTGATCCAAGAGGGCCATCTCAAACAATACACCAGGAAGAACGAAGCTTTCAAACACGAAGAGCAAGAAAAGAAGAGACCCCACGAGGACACTCCCCCCAACGAATCTTCTTATCAAGTGGCCCTATGCGTATCACGACCAGAGGACTTCATCTTCCCCGATTCGCCAGCAGAAGGGCGGATGACTACTCTCAGCCCCTGGGAAGACTTCCCAACCGCCCTTGTCATATCGGGGGGAGGTATGAACGGCGAAAGCGCTGCCCTTTCGGTAAAATGCAAGTTTGACGAACTCCTGCTGACTGCGCCCGAGCAAAAGGCAACATTGACAAAATATCGAGGCAAGTCCAATCCGATATTCTTTTCCTAGAGGAGCTTCCGGGCGGTTCCCCCAACTCGAGCATCCCGCTGCTGATCAGAGCCAAGATGGCCCACTTCGACGTCCGATGCATCCTGGTCGACCAAGGCAGTTCGGTGGACATCATGTACGTCCACCTATTCAAAACCCTAAAGTTGGACAAGACCAACCTATCTACCTACGTCGGATCCGACCTCCAAGGGTTCAACGGGGCCACGACAAAGCCGTGGGGTTACGTCGAGCTCCTCGTCACCTTCAGAGAAGAAGAGACGGCCAGAGAAATCAAGATCCAGTTCTTGGTCATAGAATGCCCCTCCCTGTACAACTGCATCCTCGGTCGCCCGACTCTAGCTGAGCTGACAGCGGTCCCATTCACCGTTCACCTGAAGATGAAGTACTACACCAAACTGGTCCGCGTGGTCACAATCCATGGCGACATCGAGGCCGCCCGAAGGTGTTACGATGTCGCAGTAAAAGGACAGGCCACGATTAACACAAAAAATAACAAGAAGCCCAGGGTCGAAGAGCCTTCCCCCAGGGAATCAACGCCATCGACCTTGACTGCCACATCAGCGAGGACGAAGCTGAAGAACAGAGACCCGCCGAGGAGCAAGCTCCCACTCACCCATTCCGTCCAGTCCCAGACGGAGAGTTCGAACTCGTCCCGCTGGGCGATGACCCCGACAGGGCAGTGAAGATAGGCACAAGCCTGTCCGAGGAAACAAGGAAGCAGCTCGCGATATTCCTCAGGGAGAACGCTGACCTCTTCATATGGAACGCCGCAGAGATTCCCGGCCTAGACCCTAAGGTCGCATGTCACCAATTAGCTTTAGACCGAACGATCAAGCCCGTAGCATAACGTAGGCGCAAGCAGTCCCCCGAGAAAGCGGAGGCTGTTGAGCGAGCTGTAAAAGACCTCTTAGAGGAAAATTTTATTTCTGAAGCCCAATACACAACCTGGCTCCCTAATGTAGTCCTCGTTAAGAAAAATAATGGAAAATGGCGCATGTGTGTTGATTATACCGATCTTAATAGGGCTTGCCCCAAAGATGCTTTTCCTTTCCCTAACATAGATAAACTCATCGACAATTCTGCAGGTTTCAAACTCTTGTCTTTCATGGACGCATACAGCGGATACAATCAAATCCCTATGTCGGACATGGACAAAAGACACACGACATTTATGACCCCGACCGACAATTACTATTACAACGTAATGCCCTTCGTTCTAAAGAATGTCGGGGCCACGTACCAGCACATGATGAACAAAGTCTTCCGAGGAGAAATCGGGGACATGCTCGAGGTATACATGGACGACATGATCGTCAAATCACACGAGGATACCGACCACGTACGACACCTCCGCAAGGTTTTCGAGCAGGCGAGGCAATGCAAAATGAGGTTTAACCTTGAGAAATGAACGTTCGGCGTACGGGCAGGAAAATTCCTAGGCTTCTACCTCACTGAGCGGGAATTGAGGCCAATCCCGACAAATGTCGAGCATTCTCGGGGTTCCCGACCCCGAAGTCTAAAAAATCCATTCAATCCCTCAACAGGGTGCTCGCCTCGCTCTCCCGTTTCATCGCCAAATCTGCTCAACACGCTTTACCTTTCTTTAAACTCCTCCGAAAAGAGGTCACCTTCGAGTGGACCAACGAATGCGAACGGGCACTGCTCCATCTGAAGAAGGCACTCTCCGAACCCCCAGTCCTGTCCCGACCATTGGAAAGGGAGACTCTATACCTATGCCTATCCGTGGCAACCGAGGCCGTCAACGCCGCTCTCATCAAAGAAACTGACGAGGGACAAAAGCCCATATACTTCACGAGCAAAGCACTCCAAGGCCCCGAGCTCAGATACCAACAAATTAAAAAGGTCGCACTAGCCCTCATAAACGCTGTGAGAAGATTATGTCACTACTTCCTCGCCCACACGGTCAAGGTGAGAACCGATCAACCAATAAAACAACTCCTTGGTCGACCAGACATGTTCGACAGAATGTTGAAATAGTCACTGGAACTTTCTGAATTCGACATCCAATACGAAAACAGGAAAGCTCTGAAGGCCCAAGCCCTGGCCGACTTCATCGCAGAAATGACACACAACCCAAAGCCAGCGGACGACTCCCACAAATGGACGATCTTCGTCGACGGTGCCTCTAGCTCGGCCGGAAGCGGTGCAGGAATCATCCTCGAAAATGAGGACGGAATCCTGATCGAGGTCTTATTGGCATTATCCTTCCCAACCTCTAACAACCAAGCCGAATACGAAGTTTTCATCGCATGGCTAAGATTAGCCGAAGACCTAGGAGCAAAGGAAGTAAAAATATCGACAGACTCCCAACTCGTGGCATCACAAGTACGGGAGGAATATCAAACCAAGAACGACAACCTCATCGAATATTTAGCAATGGTCAAGAAAAGACTCGAAAAATTCGAGAAGTGGGAGGTCCAACACGTTTCCCGCGAGCATAACACGCAAGCGGACGTCCTGTCAAAACTCGCTAGTACGAGGAAGAAAGGCAGAAACAAATCAGTAATCCAGAAAATCCTTCCTCGACCTAGCACCGAAAGGCCACCGCCTCCGCTCGAGGTAAACGTGATCGGGGACGCTCATTGCTGGATGACACACATCTACAATATCTCACAAAGGATGAACTCCCCGCGGACCCCAAAGAGGTATCCACAAACAAGAGGAGGGCATGCTCATACGTCCTCCTCAAAGGGAAACTCTACCGTAGGGGACTCTCCATCCTTTTACTTAAATGCGTCGGGGAGGAGAAAATCCCCGACATACTAGGGGAAATGCACCGAGGAATCAATGCCCAACATCCCGGCGGACGGTCGCTGTCGTGCAAGGCTCTTCGAGAAGGCTACTATTGGCCGACTATGCAACACGACTCCAAAGAGCACGTCAAAAAATGCAACAAATGCCAACGACACGCCGACATGCATCTCGCTCCCAACGAGCTAAAAAAGCTCTCCTCCCCTTGGCCCTTCGCATGGTGGGGCATGGACATCCTCGGCCCGTTCATAACTGGTTCTTACCAAAACAAATACCTCATTGTAGGGGTAGACTATTTCACCAAGTGGATCGAAGCAGAAGCACTGACCAAAATAACAGCGCAGAACATTCTTCGATTTTTCAAACGAAACATCCTCGCTCGATTCGGCATACCCCAGGTCCTCATCACGGACAACGGAACGCAATTTACGGACGGAGGATTCTAGGACTTCGTGGCCAGCCTAGGCACTAAACAACACTTCACGTCCGTCGAGCACCCTCAAACCAACGGACAAGCGGAGGCGGCCAACAGGGTAATCCTCCGCGGACTAAAGCGCAGACTCGGCGAGGCGAAGAGGGCATGGGTCGAGGAACTACACAGCGTCATGTGGGCATACCGCACAACGCCACACTTCACGACCGGGGAGACCTCGTTCAGACTAACATACGGCACCGAAGCAGTCATCCCGATGAAAATACGAGAGCCGACGAGACGCATAGAGGATCCCCTCGACAAAGAGATGAACGACGAGGCACTTCGAGCCGAGCTGGATCTCGTCGATGAAATCTGCTCCGAAGCAGCCCTTAGGGAAATATCCCTCAAACAAAAAATAGCCTTATGCCACGACGCAAAGGTTATAAAAATAGAGTTCCAGGTGGGCAGCCCCGTCCTCAGTAGAAACCAAAAAACCCAAGAGAGGGCAAACTGGCCGCCAACTGGGAAGGCCCCTACCGCGTCCGCGACAAGACGAGCAACGGGGCCTATTATCTGGAAAACCTACAAGGTGAAGAACTTGCTTGACCATGGAACGCAGAAAAACTTAGACAATATTATAACTAAATATAACCCGGGGAGACTATGGGAGGTACGACCACGCTCTTCACCACCAAAACAACAGGGAGGATCTATGCTCCCCAGGGGCGAACACAACCTTCCCCGATGCTGGGCACCTCAAACGAGCCCCAATATCGCAGTACCACGATTGGCAGGGCACCTAGCTTGCGATGGGAAAGCCCAAGCCCCGAGGTCAGAGTTCTTTGATCGCAAACTTTACCTCGATTTAAGGCGAGCACAATGCTCGCCACCTTGTCGATTCCCTAAACCAACGAGACCAGCATTATCAAGCACAAACAGTTCAAAAATAAATATAGCAAAACCAACGAGACCAACGTTGAGCACAAACAATAAAAATAAACAAATAGGGAAAATTAAACAACATTCATTAAACGCAGTCGCAGCCGACCAAGGAAAATACAAAAGGAGCCCGAAGGCCAATATTCATACAGGCACAAAAGGCCATTATACACAGGCACACAGGCCCTACAAAATAACAACAAAAAATTCTAAAAGACTCCGCCCGGAGTTACTCCTCATCTTACAGCTCCTCCTCAGCTTCGAAGGGGCACACGATCTCCCCGTCAGCCACACATTAGTTGTGGGCCGACCCCTCCGTCACCAACCCGGGATTCAACACCTTCAGTTGCTCGGTGGCGTTGTCGAATCCATCCTTGAACATTACGACCATGTCTTTGTTGAAATCGCGGATATGTCCGACCAACTCGCCCCAGATACGGAGGGCAAGCTCCTCCTCAGTCGCATCCTCCCGAGGGCGGATTGTACCCTCGAGCAGAGTCATCCGAGCACGGAGCTCCATGTTTTCTTTGGCCACCTTCTTGTGTCCCGCGGCTTGATCCTCCAGGCTTTCCTTCTCCGCCTTCAGCGTGTCCCGTTCAAGCTTCAATTCCTCCAGCTCCTTCTTCAGCCCCTCCTGCAACTGATGCTCTTCCTTGTAGTCAGATATATCCTTAGACAATCTATCCTTCTCAGTTCGGGCAGTCAGAAGAGAATCCTCCAAAGAAGTCGTGGAAACATCAGTCTCGGACAGGACCATTGCAGTCTCCATCACCCGGATAACGGCGACCAGGTCCCCAGCTAGGTCTCTTCGTCGGGCATCCGCGTCCTGGCTCAGAATGGCCTTTGCCTCGGGCGCCGCCACCACGACAGAACCTTCGGCCTTAAAAAACTCCTGCTCCAGATAGCAAGGAGGCAGCAGATAACTCCCAAGGGCGTCAGAATCATTTCCCCCCACTACAACAGACCGGGCAAGAGTCCCGTCCAGACACTTCCGTTTGAGCAAAGGAGAAGTGGAAGGAGGGGGGCTATTCCGTATCTGGATCGGGGAGGTTTGTTTAGCAGGCTGAGGACAGTTGGACATCGGGCTAGCAGTACTAGAGGTACCTGCCCCGAGGTCAGCGGCCACCTCCTGAACTCGAGGTGTCACTTTCTTCTTCTTTTTAAAGACCCTGTCCGGGGCCCCAACCTGGTTCGCCAGCTTCAGAACACGTTCACGATGTGCGGGCATAGTTCCTGCAAAACAAAAACAACAAAAACACAGGTTAGTTGGAGAGACACGACCGAGAAAAGAAAGCAAGTAAAAGAAAACCTACGTAGTAACTCCAGGGCCTCGTCGTCCGTATCACACTCGAGTAAATCCCTCATGTTTATAAGACGAGTTTCACAAATCGGCATCCCAGCCTCATCGACATAGGGAGCACCTTTCCGGTCAACCCAAACCGCCAGGTTGAAACTCTGTACATACTCTACCAGCCTCTTGTAATCCAGCCTATCCTCGACCCCCAGGCTCAAGAATTTTACCCGGTAGTGACTGGTCGAGAGATTGAAGTGGTCAGGTTGCCACCTCAAGGGGATCCTCGACATAAGTTTTTCCTCCCCAGCAGCATTCCGTTTGTAATAGTAAAGGGAGTTTCAGGCGGAACGGGTGATCGGCTTCACGGTATACCACCGCCCTTTAAAATGTCGGGCAGAATCCACGTAGGTCTTGAATAGCCTCACCGGCTGCTTCAGAGACACCCAGCTATGACGTCCTCGGGCACCAGACCTTTGCAGGTGGAAGATATCGAAAAAGAGGGGCAGGGTGCACCCAATTCCTAGAAAACGACAGACTAACTCGAACGCCCGCATAAAAGCGATGGCATTTGGATGCAGTTGTGAAGGTGCCAGTCGGAGCCACCTGAAAACCCCCATCTGAAAAGAGTTGAAGGGCAACCTGACCCTTGCTTCTCGGAAGGTGAATTCGTACATGGAAAACTGCTTCCCCGGGAAGCGGTGACATATCCGGTCCGCCTCCTGAGGAGCAAGAAATTGCCAATTCCCAGGATCTTCGGGACTGGGGTCTTCCACCACGGCGTATGCGTGGGTCGTCTCGTCGGCAAAATACGATTCTTCTTCCAAGGGTTCATCCGCAACCCACAATAAGTCATTACGCCCGGACGAGGAAACATGCTCGTTTTCCTGCTCGGCATTCCCCTCCTCGGCGTTTCGATGCACGACCTCCCCTTCATCAATTGGTCGTAGTTCGGCATTCCCTTCCCCGACCTGTCGATGCTCGGTCATACTTGAAACGCAGACAGAAAAAGTGAATTCGACATCGCATCAAATCCACCCTTCCACCACAAGTCAAGTGAAAGGGCGAAAAGCTAAAACGCAACACCCCAAAATCCGACAAGACTAGCCTAGACCGACGAAGGGGCAACCCCCGCACGCATGCGGGCACGTAAAGTTCCGACCTACAAATTCATACTGATGTGAACTCTACACCCGGGGCATGCTAGCCTTACCCAAGATATTCATACGCGTATGAATTCTACGCTCGAAGCATGCTAAACTTGTCCGGGATATTCATACGCATATGAATTTTACGCCCGTAGCATGCTAAACATGCCCAGCTTATTCAAGCGCATATGAAGTTTTTGCTCGGGACATTCTAATCATGCCCGGGATATTCATACCCAAAACCTAAAAAACTATCCCCAGACCCAGATTTATCTACTCTACGCAAACATATCATGCAATTTTCTAGCTACCAAGTAAAAAATCATGCAAAACAGAGAATTTAAAGTGTTACCTGACATATTGGAGGCGAGGAGAAGATAGTGGCGCGCGGGCAGAAACGGCGGTTGATCAGTGATCTTTAGTCGTATTTTTCAAGCCGTTTTCGTTGTTCTTTTCGTATGCTTTCGGTTGTTTGAAGTGTTTCTTTCACGTTTTCGTCGTAGTTTTCTTATTTTAGCATGCAAGTCTGGTTTTGGTCTTTTTATCAATTTTTACCTTTGGTATGTGTTATTTGGTTGTTTTGTTGATGTGTTTTCAGGTCTGCATCTAGTTGGTTGTTCGAAGCCTTCGCAAAGATGATCCGAGTGTTGAAAAACCAACAAAATAGAGATATCAGAAGCACAACACGGGTGCCCGTGTCATACAACACGGCCCGTGTTGTGAAGGACTTTGAAGAGGAGTTTCTTGGGTTGAAAAGGATCAAATCAGAAGCATGACACGGGTGCCCGTGTTGCACAACAAGGCCCGTGTCATAGCCTCTGAAGGAGCTGAGAATTTGAGGAGAGTCAGTAGCATGACACGGGTGCCCGTGTTGCACAACACGGCCCGTGTCGTGACAACCAGAAACAGAAATTCTGCTATTTTAATGATGCTGACTGAGATATTTTCGGAGGACAATCTGGACATTTCACGGAGTATTTTGAAGACTGATATATTAGATGATTAAGACTTAGAGAAGGGGACTTTTTTTACTTTTTTTTGGGGATTTGGAAATTTGACGATAGAGAGAGATTAAAGTGGATATCGAAGGAGAAGAAGGATTGATCAAGAGCGGAAGCAATTGACGATCCAAACGATCCAACGTTGATTGTAATGTCTCTATATCATTATTCAGTTTTTATTTTTGTTATGAACATGAGTGGCTAAACCCCCCAATGCCAGGGGGTGTCCCTGATTTGCTTATTGTAATGACTTTTTAAATTCTTAATCTATGAGATTATGTGTTTAAACCATTTTCTTTATTTTATGCAACGTTCATAATACTTTATCTTTTTGGAAAATTTGATAATTGATCGTAGTTAGGGTTTGGTCTGACCAACCATCCTAACTTTGTTGCGTAATTTTTATCACGGTAGATATTACCGAGGAATTGGAATACCCTGTGAAAACCATTTTTATGTCAGAATTATTGCTTGATATTCTTCCTTGGCCATTGAGGAATTAGGGTCGAGGAAGAATACCAAAGGTTTTTCTCTAAAGGAATTTTGGAAAAACAATCTTGAACATAGGAAAGATAAGGTTTGAAGAATGTCTCTTTAGAGTCGAAAAATTATTAAGTCATTGCATTGCAAATTATACACCGTCCCTGACATTATTCTCATATTCGTGCAACCTCTATTCTTTGTTTACATTTTAGTATTTTAATTCTATTTTATCTCAAAACAAACTATCAACCAAAACTTTTGTTCAATTGAAATCTATTCAGAAAAACTTATTTCGGTACGCAGTCCTCAAGATCGATATTCGGGATAACTCCCTTTTATTACTACATCGATAAAAATAGTACACTTGCTAATTTTCCGATCAAGTTTTTGGCGCCGTTGCCGAGGACTGTCAAAAATTAAGTTAATTTTCTTATTTCAATTGAAATTTTGTTTCTCTGCGACTAAAATTTTATTGTTTTCTCTGTTTATTATTTTAGTGTTATTGAAATTTTGTTATCTAACTTGTGTCTAACTGTGTATGCGAGGTCAGACCTCAGCTAAGTTTTCCTTTGACGCAGAACCAGAAAGAGCTTTGCACGAGAGACGCCGCAAGGCAAGAATTGATAGACTGGCTGATACTGGTTCAAGTGTCCCGAATCAGGAAATGGAGGACGACATATCTGTGCACTCTGAGCATAGTGACTCTGACTCAGACAGAGAGACTAATCCAGGATTTGATAACATGGCAGGAAACCAACCTCCTGTAGAAAGGCTTTTAGGAGATTATGGAGGGGATAATGCCCAACCTAACCGGATGATTATTGTTAACCAACCACTGAATGTTGCTCACTTCCAGTTACATCCGTCAACTATTCGCCAGTTGGAAGGCAAACCGTTCGCTGGAAGAATCAATGAGGATGCCAACAAGCATCTTCAGAGATTCTTGACTACCACTACATCTTTGAAAATTGAAGGTCATTCTGAGGAAGCAAAAAGACTTGTGATGTTTCCTTTTACACTTACTGATGATGCAAAAGAATGGTTCTACTCACTACCAGCTGCTAGTATCACAACTTGGTTAGAGATGGAAACAACATTCCTCAACGAATATTTTCCTGCGTCAGTTTTCATCCGGAAGAGATATGATATTGTCAATTTTAAACAAAAAGAGGGTGAATCACTTGGAGATGCATATAAAATATTCAAAAGGTGTTTGACCGCGTGTCCTACTCATAATATGGACGCGACCGAGCAGATGCAAAACTTTGTGAATGGGTTGCGACTCAAGACAAAACAGCTTATAGATACTGCTGCAGGTGGCTCAACAAACTTTTCAACAGCCACTGGTATCAAAAGAATCATAGAAGCTATTGCTGCTAATGAACACCTTGAATTATATGATCGCACAGTGAGTCAACCAGATGGTAAAATTGATTTAAAGATGACAGAGCAAGTTGTGAAAATGGAAGATCAAATTGCTGCAGAAGTTGAAAGAAGGCTAAAGAAGATGAATCTTGGCACACAGATAGTAGCTCAGGTGGAACCTGTTCAAGCTGTGATTTGTAAGATTTGTTGTGGACCACACTTTGCCATGCACTGTTTGGCAACTCAAGAACAGGTTGAACAGATTAATATGTTGAGGCAGAACAATCCGTATGCCAACACGTATAATCCGGGGTGGAAAAATCACCCCAATTTCTCTTGGAAAGATCAACAAGGGAACATCCAAAAATCGGTTCAAGGCCAACAACAATATCAGCCCCAGCAACAACAATATCAGCCACCAGTTCTAAGAAAAGTTGATTGGGAAATTGCCAATGAAAAGATGGCAGCTCACAATTCTCAATTCCAAGAAGAAATGAGGAGTAACTTCAAGAATACTGGAGCCTCTATCAAGAACCTTGAAGTGAAAATGATCCAAATTGCCCAACACCTAGATATTCCCCAAACTCCAGGGGCTCTTCCAAGTGCAACTGTAACAAATCCAAGAGATAATCACAAAGTCAATGCAGTCACAACACAAAGAGGTAAAGAAACTGAAGAGGAACTAGAAATAAAAGAGAATGAAGTTGTTGAAGAAGAGGAAGAAGTAACCCCAGCACCGGAAATCAAAGAAAAAACGGTAGAACCGAAACCGGTGATCAAACTTCCTTATCCAACAAGAAACAAAAAGAAAGGGCAGCAAGAGAAGAATTTTGAGAAATTCCTAGAGTTGTTTAAGAAGCTGGAGCTGAATATTCCATTACTTGAAGCACTTGAGCAAATGCCCACCTATGCCAAATTCATGAACGATATCATTGCTAAAAAGAGGACCATGGGAGCTGAACCTATTATTCTAACCGAAACTTGTAGTGCTATTTTGCAGGGACTAAAGATTCCGGTGAAGAAAAAAGATAGAGGTGCTGTCACCATTCCATACACCATCGGTGACCAGTCATTCAAGAGAGCTCTCATTGATTTGGGAGCGAGCATTAGTTTAATACCTCTATCCATCTACAAAAAGTTGGGTATTGGTGTTGTTCAAGATACTCAAATGACTCTCCAGTTTGCAGACCATTCTGTGAGGCGGCCATATGGAGTAGTCCATGATGTCCTGGTTAGAGTGGACATGTTTGTGTTTCCGGTTGACTTTGTGATTCTTGAAATGCCTGAAGATGAAGAAATTCCTTTAATTTTGGGAAGACCATTCTTAGAAACCGAGAGAGTCATGATAGATATGGAAGGGGGAACACTCACTTTGAAAGTGTACGATGAAGAGTTGAAAATTGATGTTAGGAACACTTTGAAGTATAAAGATGATGTGGGCACTAGTAGTAACATACAAGTGTTAGAACAAGTGGAAGCTAGTGAACATTTAGAGAATGTATCCCAATTTCCTCTAGAAAGGTTACTGAGTATGTCTATTTTTGAAGATGATAAGGAAGTCGAAAGTAGTGATATGGAAGTGGTAGTTATGCTTGAAACTCAACCTATCCTGAAAAGAGTTAGAATGCATCGGTGGGAAGAGTTAAGACAACCTATAATGGTTGATGAAGGTGAAGATAAGCCAAAGATATCAGAATTGAAACAACTACCTGAGAATCTCAAATATGTCTTTCTCGACACTGAAGAAAAATGTCCTCTATTATTAGTGCTAATTTGAAAAGTGTGCAAGAGGACAAGTTAATTGGAGTTCTTAAGAAATTTAAGGGAGCAATTGGGTGGAAAATTGAAGACCTTAAAGGTATAAGTCCTACGGTGTGCATGCACATAATACTCATGGAAGAAGATCACAAACCGGTTGTGCAGCCCAAAGGAGATTGAACCCTGTGATGAAGGAGGTAGTGCGAAAGGAAGTTGTTAAGATATTGGATGCGGGATTGATCTATCCTATATCAGATAGTGCCTGGGTGAGTCCGGTCCATGTGGTGCCCAAAAAGGGAGGAACAACAGTAATAACTAATGAAAAAAGTGAGTTGATTCCTACTAGAACTATTACTGGATGGAGAGTTTGCATTGATTATAGAAGATTGAACTTGGCTACGAGAAAAGACCATTTTCCGTTGCCATTCATTGACCAAATGTTGGAGAGACTAGCGGGACATGATTACTATTGTTTTTTAGATGGTTACTCCGGATACAATCAAATTGTAGTTGCACCGGAGGATCAAGAGAAGACGGCGTTTACATGTCCCTATGGCATTTTTGCTTATAGAAGGATGCCATTTGGGCTATGTAATGCCCCCGCTACATTCCAAAGATGCATGACATCCATTTTTGCTGACATGTTAGAAAAGCACATGGAAGTGTTCATGGATGATTTCTCCGTGTTCGGATCCTCATTTGATCACTGTTTATCTAACCTTTCACTTGTTTTGCAGTGATGTCAAGAAAGTAATTTAATCCTGAACTGGGAAAAATGTCATTTTATGGTACGAGAAAGCATTGTTCTGGGACACAAGATCTCCCACAAGGGAATTGAAGTCGACCAAGCCAAGGTGGAGGTCATCTCAAAATTACCACCACCGGTGAATGAAAAAGGTATTCGGAGTTTTTTAGGCCATGCGGGTTTCTACCGCAGATGCATACAGGATTTTTCCAAGATAACTAAACCTCTGACTACCTTGTTAGTTAAGGAAAAGACCTTTGTTTTTGATAAAGAGTGTGTCGATGCATTTGAGACACTGAAAAATAAATTGGTGTCGGCATCCATTGTGATTGCCCCCGATTGGTCTCTACCCTTTGAGATCATGTGCGATGAGAGCGACATTGCGGTAGGGGCTGTTCTTGGACAGCGAAGAGGAAAATTACTTCATGTGATTTATTATGCTAGTCACGTTTTGAACCCTGCACAGATAAATTATGCAACTACCGAGAAGGAGTTGCTAGCTGTTGTGTATGCCTTCGATAAATTCAGGCAATATCTGTTGGGTTCAAAAGTGATTGTTTACACTGACCATGCTGCTTTGAAATATCTTTTTGCTAAGCAGGATTCGAAGCCCAGGCTCTTGAGGTGGATTTTTCTTCTCCAGGAGTTCGATGTCGAGATCCGCGACTAGAAAGGGTGTGAGAACACTGTTGCGGATCATCTTTCTCGGATGTCACCAATTGAGGAGACTAAAGAGCGGCGCCCAATAAAGGATGAGTTTGCTGACGAACACATCCTAGTTGTTATTGGAGTGCCTTGGTTTGCAGATTATGCGAACTACCTTGTTGGCGGTATTATACCTGACGATTTTGATTCTAACAAAAGGAAAAAGTTTGTTCATGATTGCAGGTTTTACTTATGGGACGATCCGTTTCTCTACAAAAAAGGAGTGGATGGCCTGGTCAGAAGGTGTGTACCCGACGAAGAGCAGAAAGATATGCTGAAAGCATGTCACGATTTCGAGTACGGTGGACACTTCAGTGGTGATAGGACAGCAGCTAAAGTCCTTCAATCCGGGCTATACTGGCCATCTTTATTTAAGGATGCTCAAGAGTTAGTGAAGGAGTGTGACAGATGTCAGAAGACTGGGAATATATCAAAAAGAAATCAGATGCCCCAGAACTCTATGCTAGAGGTTGAGTTATTCTATGTATGGGGGATAGACTTCATTGGGCCGTTTCCACCGTTATTCAGAAAGAACTATATTTTGGTTGCGGTGGACTATGTTTCCAAATGGGTAGAGGCTGTTGCATTGCCTACCAACGATGCGAAGGTTGTGGTGAGATTCCTGAAATAGAATATTTTTGCAAGGTTTGGTGTTCCGAGAGCATTGATAAGGGATGAAGGAACACATTTCCTGAATCACCTCATGGAGAGGCTTCTGCAAAAGTATAATGTGAAACACCGGATAGCTACTCCATACCACCCTCAAACAAGTGGCCAAGTAGAGGTGTCGAATAGACAACTAAAACAAATTCTGGAAAAAACAGTGAATTCATCTCGAAAGGATTGGTCGATTAAGTTGGATGATGCTCTATGGGCGTATCGAACGGCTTTCAAAACGCCTATCGGTATGTCACCATATCAGCTGGTGTACGGAAAGGCATGTCACCTACCATTGGAACTTGAACACAAGGCTATTTGGGCGTCTAAGTATCTTAATATGGATTTGTCAAAAGCTGGGAGTTCTCGGATTCTTCAACTTCATGAGTTAGAAGAATTCAGGAATCGGGCGTACGAGAATGCTAAGGTTTACAAAGAGCAAACAAAAAAATGGCATGACAAGAGGATTCAAAGAAAAGAGTTTTGGGAAGGACAACTGGTCCTCTTGTACAATTCAAGGTTGAAGCTATTTCCAGGAAAATTACGGTCTAAATGGTCGGGACCTTTTGTAGTTCACAAGGTATTTCCTCATGGAGCAGTCGAAATTAAAAATCAAACCAATGGAGATATTTTCAAGGTGAATGGGCAGAGATTAAAGCCCTACTTCAGAGGCCAAACTACTGGTGATGTGAATGTCATTCGTCTTACTCAGTAGGACGACGGACCGTCGAGCCATGCGACGTTAAACGCAACGCTACGTGGGAGGCAATCCACGATTTTTCTCATGCTTACTTTTGTTTGTTTCAGTTTTTGTAGGTTGTGCGTTTGTGTTAATCACAGATTCTGCTAAGGAAAAAGGGAAGTTGGATAGTCAAGCTAAAAATCAAGAAAAGACTGAAAAAATGAGAAGTCAGGGGCACAACACGGGTGACCGTGTTGCACAACACGGTCCGTGTTATGTAGTTCAGAGATTGAGAATTTATGGAAGAGAAAGAGCCAGAAGCCAGTTGCACAACACGGGTGACCGTGTCCCATAACACGGCCCGTGTTGTATCCACTGAAGCAAGATGTCTTGAATTAATTTTTGGAGCCCATATCAGAGACACAACACGGGTGCCTGTGTTGAACAACACGATCCGTGTTGTGAGTACTGAAGCTGATAATTTGGAAATCTCATTGCAGAGGGACAACACGGGCGACCGTGCCACTCGACACAGACCGTGTTGTGAAGGCGCAGTTTGAATTCCAGATTTTTGAAAACCTTTTCATATTCCTAACATTTTTAATGAAATGGGGCCCACACATTAAAACCCTTAACTTATCATTACTTTCCTCATTACCACATATCTTTTTCTTTCACTTAACCATCCATCTTCTACAAACCCTCATTCTCTAAAACCCTTAACCTCCATTACTCTTCTACACAAAAGCTTCAATTTCTTTCGTACCCGCTCACTAAATCGCCCTTCCATCTATGCAAAAAGTGTTCAGTTGCTACCCATTGTCACTTCTACGGTGATTGTTTTCACTAATTCCTCTGTCGAATTTTGTTGTGTATTTGTGCAGGTAATCAGAATGCCTCCTCGCAGAGATACTGGAAAGAATGTGGCTGAGTCGTCTCGCCCCCGAAAGCGAGTGCACCGCACGCCTAATGCCCACGGCATTTTATTCGAGAATCCGGAGCACCAGGTCAAGTACTCTAAGTTGGTAAAACGTAAGTTAATACCAGCTAGATATATTTGTAATGAGACTCTCGAAAACCTAGGGTAGAGATTTGAGGTACATAGGATGTTTCATAATATTGGTATGTTGAATTTTATGCAATTTGAAGCGCCGACTTTCGAGCGCATAACATTAGAGTTTTTGAGTTCTTTGGAATTTCAACTAAAGCACAGGTGGACTGGGTCGGATAAAGAGTACTACGGTACTTTGAAGTTTCATGTTTTTGACACTGATCACGTTTTATCGGTTGCGGAATTGGGAAAGATTCTAGATCTTCCAATCTATGGGCCTGGAGCACCTCCCAACACGTTTGTTGCAGGAGAATTTTGGAGGGACATTACTGGCAGTACTGACTATGTCGCATCTGCGGTGAAGGCTTCGGGGATTCAAAACCCGTGTTTTAGGTATGCTCAAAAGGGGTTGGCTTATACCCTTTTCTGCAGAGGTGACAACACAGGAGTAGCTACACAAAGAGAGCTATACTTTCTCTATGGTATGGCTAATAATGAACTGATCAATGTAGCGGCCTTTGCAGCAGATCACCTTAAGCGGGTAGCCAATGCCGCTTCCGGTGAGATCTCTGTAGGAGGAATGATAACACAGATAGCTGACAAACTTGGTTACGGTCCGAGATTGATTGAGGTACCTTCAGTGGTAGGTAAGAATAAAATTGATTTAGACACCCTCACTAACCAAGGTATGATTAAGATTTTTCATAATTATTACTCTGTGCTTAGCCGTAACCGTCATTTGATAGCTTTTCCTGCTCCCAATTTGATTACCATTGATAATAAAGCTAATTGGTTGTATGAGAATCCTCTGCAGGGCGACAACGAGCAGTATGATGAATTCTTTTCAGGTGCGGATGATGAGGGGTACCAAGCTGAGGAGGTCCCTGTACAAACTGCCGACGGCTCATCAAATCAGGTGACCGTTCAGTGGAGCCTGACCAAGGAAGAATGGGATGAGATGATAAGAGAGCAGACCCGTCAAGGGGACCTCATTGATGAGTTGCATGAGTGGATGCAGCAGATGAGGCTGCATGGCTATCCCCCGGCTCAGTGATATCTGTGAGTTCCCTCCGACACTGGTTCTTCAATAGTGTGGACACAGTTGAGTTCAAGTGTGGGGGGGATTGAGTTTTCATGTTTTTGTTTTGTTTTGTTTTTATCTGTTTTTATTTCTAGTAGTTTTTTAGGTTGTCAGCTTGAAAATTATGGTTATAAGTTGTTTGAAAAACACCCCTGAATTGACCTGTTAAGTGTGAAAGTTGTGTTACTGCGAGTGAATAATGAGAAAGTATATCGGATTGAGTGAAAAGAAACCCGATAAGGAAAATAGAAAAATTTTGATGTTTAGGTACAACACGAACACACTGAGTCTACTAAGTAAGGAATGAGTCTGACGTGTATATTCGTGACATGGTACTTTGATCTGAGAAGTAAACCCTAAGTAGTTTCTACTGACAAATCTGGCTTGATCTATAATAATTGTGTGTGCAGAGTTGATCAAAAAGAGAAAAAATGCATGAAGGCACCGAGAAAAAAATGAATAAGAACATTAGAACGATCGATCCTTCTAAGTTGGGTAACCCTCACCCGGTTATTCAGCCTAACGGCGGTTGAACATAAATGTTTCCCTTAAGGTACAAAGAGATAACGGTGCCAATAAAAGAGAAAAAGGATCAATTTTGTACACACGGTGAAAATCATAAGAAGCCTTAAAAAGGATTGTCCGAATGAAAAGGGTGGAAAATCGAAACAGAAGACCTAAGCCCGAAGCATAGTCGGAGAGGTTACCGAAAAGGAGATTCAGGTCCGGGGTTTACCGCGGTTTAGTGTTTGTGTGATACCTTCGCAAAGAAAGAAGTACCAAAATAACTTGTTGGGTGACTTGGAACGAAAATCCACGTATGAGTATAGTGATTCATCTCGCTATTGTTGAATGAGTTGACAGTGTTTGAGTGTGTGAATGCAAGTTCTTTGCTTGAGGTCAAGCAAAAGTTCAAGTTCGGGGGAGTTTGATCAGTGATCTTTAGTCGTATTTTTCAAGCTGTTTTCGTTGTTCTTTTCGTATGCTTTCGGTTGTTTGAAGTGTTTCTTTCACGTTTTCGTCGTAGTTTTCTTATTTTAGCATGCAAGTCTGGTTTTGGTCTTTTTATCAATTTTTACCTTTGGTATGTATTATTTGGTTGTTTTGTTGATGTGTTTTCAGGTCTGCATCTAGTTGGTTGTTCGAAGCCTTCGCAAAGATGATCCGAGTGTTGAAAAACCAACAAAATAGAGATATCAGAAGCACAACACGGGTGCCCGTGCCATACAAAAGGCCCGTGTTGTGAATGCTTTTGTAGAGGAGTTTCTTGGGTTGAAAAGGATCAAATCAGAAGCATGACACGGGTGCCCGTGTTGCACAACACGGCCCGTGTCATAGACTCTGAAGGAGCTGAGAATTTGAGGAGAGTCAGTAGCATGACACGGGTGTCCGTGTTGCACAACACGGCCCGTGTCGTGACAACCAGAAACAGAAATTCTGCTATTTTAATGATGCTGACTGAGATATTTTCGGAGGACAATCTGGACATTTCACGGAGTATTTTGAAGACTGATATATTAGATGATTAAGACTTAGAGAAGGGGACTTTTTTACTTTTTTTGGGGATTTGGAAATTTGACGATAGAGAGAGATTAAAGTGGATATCGAAGGAGAAGAAGGATTGATCAAGAGCGGAAGCAATTGACGATCCAAATGATCCAACGTTGATTGTAATGTCTCTATATCATTATTCAGTTTTTATTTTTGTGAAGAACATGAGTGGCTAAACCCCCCAATGCCAGGGGGTGTCCCTGATTTGCTTATTGTAATGACTTTTTAAATTCTTAATCTATGAGATTATGTGTTTAAACCATTTTCTTTATTTTATGCAACGTTCATAATGCTTTATCTTTTTGGAAAATTTGATAATTGATCGTAGTTAGGGTTTGGTCTGACCAACCATCCTAACTTTGTTGCGTAATTTTTATCACGGTAGATATTACCGAGGAATTGGAATACCCTGTGAAAACCATTTTTATGTCAGAATTATTGCTTGATATTCTTCCTTGGCCATTGAGGAATTAGGGTCGAGGAAGAATACCAAAGGTTTTTCTCTAAAGGAATTTTGGAAAAACAATCTTGAACATAGGAAAGATAAGGTTTGAAGAATGTCTCTTTAGAGTCGAGAAATTATTAAGTCATTGCATTGCAAATTATACACCGTCCCATACATTATTCTCATATTCGTGCAACCTCTATTCTTTGTTAACATTTTAGTATTTTAATTCTATTTTATCTCAAAACAAACTATCAACCAAAACTTTTGTTCAATTGAAATCTATTCAGAAAAACTTATTTCGGTACGCAGTCCTCGAGATCGATATTAGGGATAACTCCCTTTTATTACTACATCGGTAAAAATAGTACACTTGCTAATTTTCCGATCAGCGGTACAGACGGCGGAGACGGGCGGAGAGTGAATTCTTTTCAGAGCTTTCGGTCAAACGTCATAGCGAAAAAGTCCAAATGAAGTGGATCGTCCCCTTTATATAGCCATAAGTGCGTGGACGGACGCGCCAAATAATCATTACCTAGTACCTATGCCGCCATTTTCACAGGAAACGAAGCGACGCATCATTAATGCTGAGACACGTCAGTCCACAAGAATCCTGAACGACGTCGGGCGACTGTAAACCTGCCCGACTATAAGAAGAATCCTCGACTCTGTGAACGTCACATGCCCGACAAACTCAATGGCACGCGCAGTGGTTTGACTAACACCATGCTTGACACGGTTACATACCCGACGCCTTCTTCAACGCGCCTACGCCCGGCTATGTCATAATTCATTGCTCCGACTCGGAGACTCGACTTGGGGGCTCCTGTTCTGGACTGGGCCTCCAGGCTGTATTGGGCTACAACCCAATATGTCGAGCAGAGGCCCCATATGCTCGGGCAGACACGTCTTGCAGACAGATAGGGGCGCTTAGCGGTCGGGCAAGCATCCTATACGTCGGGCATGCACTCAGAACGGGCAAGGAACACGTCTGTCAGTTCACTTGCGACGCCACCCAACTGTCCCCCATTATCTCTGAAAGATAGGGGTAGTTGAACCAAGGACCAGACCACTCAGCTAGGTCTTCACGCTTCTCACGCGTTCCTTGGCAGTTCTTCCTTGGGCCTAGCTGATCCAGCCTAAGGAAGGACCTTGGCCCAGCGTTGGGGGCTCTCTATAAATACCCTTTTTCATTAAAGGGTCAGGTATTCTGATTCACTCTACTAACTCACCTTATTACTGTACCTCTATTAACTTTGGCATCGGAGCGCCTTGCAGGTACACTCCCCCTTCTCTCCATCCACTTGCTGTTGCGACCAATTGCTAGAAGACCCTCCTGATCAGGTAAGATCATATATCAATCAAGGATCTCAACCCTTCTAAAAAAAACTATAAACATAGGCTTATATATTATATTCTAACATTTGCTCTACGACTAACAAAATTTTAAATAAGAAATTTTTCTCCAATTTATATTTATTTATGTTATCACCTCTTTCCTCTTTATTAGAACTTGCGTCTAGGAAATCCGTTGAAATTAAGTATGTTAAGTGGCTTCTTAAATTCTCATTCTAAAAAACACTTTTCTTTGTCTCTCAATGTCTATTAGTTTCTCATATTATAATAATATTAAATTATAAAAATATCTAATAAATAGAAAATTAAGGAGTATTCATTTAGATATAATAATATTAATAAAATAAATTAAGAAATTTAATAAATAAAATATTAAAAATTAAAATTATATTTATTTGATGAAGTAAACTAGTTAATGAAAATAATTATTAAACAAATTGTAAAGTGACATGAAATTAATGGAGTGGTGTGGGTTATAAAGAGTAATGTTGAAATATATATACATATATGTGAAAGAATAATAGTCATTAATATTATCAGGTGGTGTGGTTTTAGAGTGAATAAAATGTATTGTACCAAAAAGACTCAATAAAATCTAGAGTGGATTAAATCAAAAGGTTGGTGTTTCTTATAGAGAGTTGATAAAATCAAAAGGTTGTTGTTTCATGATGAACAACGTGAATGCACTGCACAGAATCCCTTTCCCTTGTCTATAAATACAATCTCCATCCTCTCATCTTCCTTACTACTATCACAAAACAACCGATCTCCTCCTTCCTACAACATCATCATCATCATCATCATCATGAATGCATCCACTTTTTTCTTTCTTTTTCTCCTGCTTGTGTCAAGCACCACGGCTGAAGTGGATGTTGGCCCTCAATGCACCAAGGATTGTCACTGTAGCAGACCACCATGTGGTGGTAGTATGGCCTTCGCCGCTACAACACCTGCTGCCATCTCCGCCGCCGCAACACCTGCCACCTTCTCTGCTGCTGCTGTTGAAAACGATAATAACTAGTTATTATCGTTTTCGCACAATGTAATAAAAGAAAATCTTATGTAATAAGGAGTTCTAATTTAATGAAAATTTATTTCTAGTTCTCCACGCCCATCTTTTTTACTTTCTGGTTTGAAATTTTGTTGATCTAAACACCCATTGATGTTGTTGTTGTTTGATCTAAACACTCATTGATGTTGCATGTTGTTGTATGTTTTAAAAGAAACACTCGCTGACTTTGACAGCAACATATTCAGATCTCTTTTGAAAACATACTCAAGTGATTAAAAAGTTATTAATGCAATATTCTCGATTAATATTTAAAAAATTAATACAAGCATTCCGCATTTTATATAATGACGAAACAGTTAGAAAATCTTATAAAATACTAGTAAAACATTAATGGTTAGCTATTAGTACCTATATATTCTACGTAAATTGATATTATAAAATACTAGTTAAACCCATTTATTTGCTTTTGCTTTTCATGTTATAAAAATATCTCTATCACATTTCATGTCCTCTGCATCAACCCAATATTTAAATATGGGATGTCTATTCTTAAATATTACAAACACTTGTGAGGTCCTAAACCATTTAAATTTAATAATCATGGGTTATTCCACTCTAGTCTGCCTTTTTTTTATGAATGATTGTACTATAATTTTAATCTAGTTTTGGCCTTAGGGACCCATTTATACAATAAGTAAAATATTTTTAGTATATTTACCATTTTTTTATGAAGGATTGTACTGTAGTTTTAATCTATTTCTGGCCTTGGGGGCCAATTTAATGAATAAATAAAATATCTTTAGTATATTTTTACGTGAATTATCTAAAAGGAAAAGTCATATCACGTGGCCAAAAATGTTATACCTCAAAATTTGACCTCTATGATCTAATACTCTACTGGAATCTCTCTACTTGCGTCCATATTAGGATGATTAAATTTTCTTTTGATTCTGGCAAATATTAATTGATCATAATTTGACGTAGAGTGGTGTACGTACATTACATGGTTCAAGTTTAAGTTTTTATTTGATCATCATCTTTACATTGGATGAATCCGTATAAATATTGTGTGTGACTCCCTTACTCTATGCTATTTAGATTTAAATACTTATTTGTCACACAAAGCATTGCATCAAATTAGGTCAAAGCATTCAAATAAAAAGTGAGACAATAAACATTTTTATCATTGTGTTTTGCTTTATCTTATATAGAAAATAAGGACAGAGTTATGTGTCAATAGACTTAAAAAAAAATTGAAATGAGAGTTATGCTCCTCAATTTTTTCTACTACTTCACCCGTATGGAAAATAAGTCTACTTTGTAATGATTTGAAGGTTTAGTTTGGAGAGGCAATGTGTATTAGGTGTGGACTGATTATTCAAGGCCGACCGAACCCAATATTTATCAATGTAAAATAAAAGGGTGGGTCGATTCAAAATGGGTTTTCGATTTTCTAGAGCATATTTTTCAATTACTTGTGGACCGTAAAGAACGAAATTCAATCAAAAAATTCATCCCTATGAAATCCAACACCAACTGAAAAATATTAGAAATTATATTTGTTTAATACTCCTAGCATAGTGTATAGAGAGGGAATAAGACACTACAGATTTTTTATACCATTTAATTCAATTATCATTTTAACACTTATAGTCCTATATAACGACTATTAACCATAGTACTATATATATGCTGCCATCAAACCTAACCCCATATATTAGCATTAGTATCTAATAAATGACTTTCTTAGATCGAATAATGATGAGAACTTTTAAGTCTTATCTCACTATGAAAACGAGTTTTATGTTGTAAACATTATTACAAAATACGTTTTCGGTAACACTAAAACTATTACGAATATGTTTTTCGCTGTTGTAATATCGCAAACTGGATACACCTTATATATATTTTATTTTTTGAAAGTTATTTAATCACGGTTGCTTGAAAGGACCTTAATACAAAAAATCCGAATTGCAACCATATTTTGTGTTTTGCTTTACCTTATAGAGAAAATAAGGACAGATTTATGTGTCAATAGACTTCAAAAAAATTGAAATGAGAGTTACAATGATACTCCACACTACTTCACCCGTACGAAAAATAAGTCTACTTTGTAATGATTTGAAGGTTTAGTTTGGAGAGGCGGTGTATGTTAAGGGTGAATAGATTATTCACGACCGACCGAACCCAATATTAATCAATGTAAAATAAAAGAGTGAGTTGATTCAAAATGGGTTTTCGATTTCCTAGAGCATATTTTTCAATTACTTGTGGGCTGTAACGAACGAAATTCGATCAAATAATTCATAAAATTTTACATTGTACCCATACATTTAGCCACATACTCCTACATATTTTTTAAAATTCCAATTTTATCTTTTTTATTTTTTATTTTTTTATTTTATTTTTTAAAATTTTTTAGAATACAAAATATTTCAAACCGGAAATAACACCCTTGTTACTTCCGGAGTGTATTTTTTTATTTTTTATTTTTTAACTCTAGTTAAGAAACATGAATGTTCCTTTGATGATATGCGGCAAAGACCAGACAAATGTAGATACAACAGAGATATTCTCAAATACAGAAAAAATTTCTACAAGAGAAGAGGCAATTAGGTGGATTAAGGAGGTTGGACTCAGAAATAGAGTCACTGTTTTAATAACTTGTTTTTTCCTCTCTTACCAGTCTCTGTGTCTGAACGAGTTATTATAACAGTGACTCTATTTCTGAGTCCAACCTCCTTAACCCACCTAGTCGATCTATTCTCTTGTAGAAAATTTGTCTGCAGGTTAATATATCTTTGTTGTATCTATATTTGTCTGCTCTTTGCCACATATCATCAAAGGAACATTCATGTTTCTTAACTAGAGTGGAAAAAAAAGTAATAAATTCACTCCGAAAGTAACAAGGGTGTTACTTTCGGTTGAGAAAAAATAAAATAAAATACACTCCGGAAGTAATAAGGGTGTTACTTCCGGTTGAGAAATAAATACACTTTGGAAGTAACAAAGGTGTTACTTCAGATTGAGAAAAAAAATTACACTCCGGAAGTAACAAGGATGTTACTTCTGGTTGAGAAAAAAAATAAAAAAATACACTCCAGAAGTAACAAGGGTGTTACTTCCGGTTGAGAAAAAAATAAAAATTACACTCCGGAAGTAACAAGGGTGTTACTTCCGGTTGAGAAAAAAAAAATTACACTCCGGAAGTAACAAGGGTGTTACTCCCAGTTTGAAATATTTTGTATTACAAAATTTTTTTTAAAATAAAATTAAAATAAAAAATAAAAAATAAAAAAATAAAAAAATAAAAAGGATAAAATTGGAATTTTAAAAATATGTAGGGATATAGGGTTAAATGTAGATGTACAAGGTAAATTTTTTAATAATTCATCCCTATAAAATCCAACACCAACTGACACAGTAGAAATTATGTTTTTTAATACTCCTAGCATAATGTATAGAGAGGGAATAGGACACTGCAGATTTTTTATACCATTTAATTCAATTATCATTCATTTCACTTCATGACATTTTCTATTCATAAGTCTCATCTTTAAACCATATGATCAATACTCTTATGTATATGTCACTTGCTATTTATCTTGAGAATCAACTTAAGTTATTACAACCTCTATGAGATCGATACTCTTATTTATTATACA
Source organism: Lathyrus aphaca (assembly GCA_963966055.1). NCBI lineage: Eukaryota > Viridiplantae > Streptophyta > Magnoliopsida > Fabales > Fabaceae > Lathyrus > Lathyrus aphaca. The sequence goes on along the minus strand of OZ014519.1, from coordinate 731,304,178 downwards.
TCAGTTTTATTATACATCAGTTGCTACTATTTGACTAAACATATACAACACTCATTAATATGTTCCTTTACTCCATTATTAATATCACCACCTATTACTCTCATTATATCTTATTTTGCTATCAACACCAAGAGTTCAATGCTATTAACTAATAATCCTATAAACGACTATTAACCAACACAAAGCATTAAGTTTCAAGAGTTATAAATCAATAAGTTGATTCCACACCGATCCATACTACTATATATGATGCCATCGAACCTGACCCCATATATTGGTATTACTATCTAATAAATGACTTTCTTGGATCGAATAATGATAAGAACCTTTTAAGTCATATCACACTATGAAAACAAGTTTTAGGTTGTAAACATTACTGCAAAACACGCTTTCAGTAACACTAAAACTATTACGGATATGCTTTTTGATGTGTGATCGACCTAAGGTCTAACGGTATCTTAACTGCAAGTGCACAGTCTATCGCGGTAGTAATAAAAAGATGTCGAACCCACAGAGACTTTGTAATCACTCTAGTACTAAAAAGGGTTGCTATGTTTAGCTAAGGCGGAAGTTGTCACGGTTTTGGTTTCTAAAGGTTAAATAACGGGAAGCTAAAATGGATTAAGAATATATTAATATGGCGGTCAGTATGTAATATAGTGTACCTATGCGGATTCAATCGAAACTAAGCATATAAAAGTATTTCACTTTGGTAGTTCTATAGAAATTATCAGTCTAAAATCCCTCAACCCACACTCTCGTGGTCTTGTCTTAGATTATACTCCTAAAGCCTTATGTCTGCTCTCACTAACCCATAAGTGTTTAGAAAATACTTTTTGATAACTTAATAAAATCTAATTCATTTTAAAGTGCTCTCGTTGTGTTTAAAACAAATGCCTAACTTTAGCTATCCGGTTAAAACCCCACACTCTCGTGGTCTCGATCCTAAACTTTTCTACATTTTTTACTCTCGTAACTAAAAGCTTGGTTTTAATAATAAAAAGTCACAGCCAGAATTAAAGTTGTTTATGATTTTAGCTTAGAATTGATTTAACCCGTTTGGTTACTTTTATCACATACTGACATTATAAGTTTAGCTAGACATGGTAATTATAACTGAAAAACAATAATAAGTAAAGGACTGTAAAACATGCATAATGAATAAACAATAATAATTAAACATAAAAAATATTTATTAAATTCAATATGGTTGAAACCTGATTACAAAGAACTATTCCTTCAAGCACCCTCTTCCACAAATGTCGGCAAGATTGGAGCTTTCTGAATCGTAAAGTAACAAGTTCTGAGGCTGGAAATAAATTACTAACTACTGTAGTAATTTCCTATTGTTGGAAGTTACTACTAAAGGGTAAATGGAATTGAAACAAAGAATGGTAAAGGAATTAAAGAAAAACTAAGAAAATAGAAAGCAATAGAATTCTCGTTTGGATTTTGGCAGCGCTTTGGTAAAACAAATTGCAGCAAAACTCTCCCCCCTTTTTTTTCTAACTGGCTTCATATATATATAGCATTTGATTTTTGTCAGTTGGAGAAATTCGTGGGCTTCTGCAACCCACTCATTGAGAGAAAATAGGAGGACTCAGTATTCTTCGGTTGAGCTGAAGTTGAGAGAAAATAGGAAAGTAGGATTACTTTCCTCTGCTTCTGTTTCCACGTTCCCACATTCTGCATAAAACTAATTTGAACACATTACGAGCATCATGACTTGTTACGGTTGTTTTTCTCTTCTTTTAGACCGTTACGGTCGTCATGTACGTGTGACGGTCGTCACACGCTAAATATTGCATGACGATCGTAATGAGTCTGTGACGACCGTCACAGCTACAAATTATGCAGATCTTTGTTTTTGCTTGTTTCTTCTTGTTTTTATATATTCTTAAAAACACACGTATAAAAAATTTAAAAAAGAAAAGATATAAAATTTTATATGAAAATTTTTTAAAAAAAGAAAAGAAATATTAGTTAATAAAATTTCAAAATAAAATAATTAAGAAAAGTGACTGTAAAATACATTGTCTTAATTTGTGATGTCATGTTAATTATACTGTCTTAATTTGTCATAAAGGCAATTCAACCCACTTTATAAGTATCACGTAAAATTTATTATGTATTTTTATAAACAAAAAACAAAAATAAGAACAAACAAGAAGATGAAGAACGACAAACCAAAAGATCAAGAACAAATGAAGGCTTCAACTAAAACGCAGGCAAATGGAAATGAAGACGAGAATGAAAACGAAAAATAAGGTGAATATGGTTATTACCGAAATCGAGATTTCATGATCTATTTATCAAAATCGAATTTTTTTCGTGATTTCCGCTATTACGATCTTGCTTGCGATCCAGATCGGTGGAGGTGGATGAGATCGCAAAATCGTACGATTCCACGATCTGGATCGCGATTTTGACAACATTGTTTACTATTACAAATTCTATATGATTTCGCAAAGGTCATTGAAATTATATATTGTGAAATTATATATTATGTTTGATTGATTATTAGCCGACTAATGGTTTGTAAAAAAATGTATTGCTGGATGCACAAACTCAAGTGTGGCTTTTGTAGATATTTGATTTCAACAAAGTAAATTAAAGCTAGCACTCCTTTTTACTTAACAATAAAAGTAATATACACTCCTTTTGTCCTTCTTCAAAAGCATATACACGTTTCCTCCAATAATGTTAGGATTAAAATATACAAAATATTATAAAAACATGCATCCACCCACGGTTTATTCAATTTCCATATGCTGCATTCAATATTCATTTCTAATTTTCCTTCTTTTTCCTTTTCTCCAACTATATATAACCTCATCACCCTTCTTCCTCTTGTCCTCAAATCAAATCCATCTCTTCATATCTCTCTTTCTCAAAATCAATCTCTTTGAAATTATTCCAAAAACAAAAACAGCTTCTATAAAAATGGAAAACAATCTACCAGTGATATCAAAGAGAGTGTGGAGTCTGGTACGTGTTGCCTTCTTCATGACGAAAAAAGGAATATCAAAGGGAAAACTAATGATGAACTTAAACATGATACTCAAACGCCACACCAAGCTCGCCGGAAAAGCTGTTGCCAATTTAATATCCCACCATCCCAGCCACGGTGGCTCCACCTCAAACCGCCACTCTCACCACTCACACCACCAATTCACTTACTCAAGGGAGTACGAATTCAGCTGTAGTAACACTCCCAACCACTTGTTCTCAATAGGGAAGGGTCGTCGCAAGCACAATGCTCAAACACAACATACACACGACGATGAGGTGACGACTGTGAATGCAATGAAGGCAGTGTTGGAGATTCTTAACAACGATCAAGGGATTGTAGAAGCATCTTCAAGTTTCTCTTTAAGAGATGGTAATGAGAAGGAGAATCAAGTTGATAAGGCAGCTGAAGATTTCATAAAAAGGTTTTACAGTCAATTGAGGAATCAAGATTGATTCATTAATGTTAATTCAACTTTCCTTGTTTAGTGGATAATCAAGTAGACATATATTTTTGTCTTGATATATACATATTGGTGAGGGTTTTTTATTCATGTATAATTTAACCACTTCTTAACAATAATAAGGTAATAAATTACAAAATCTCTTAAAAAGAGAGAGAATAAATTGAAGGATTGTATTATTCTGTGTTTGTGTGGAGATTTTGAAAGATTTAGCTATATATGGTACACACTTCCTTGTCCTAATATCATTCCACCAATATGTCTATAGCTAGCTGGACACACCTAAATTTTGTTGCCTTACTCAACTTTTACTTTTTTCTCCCACAGATGCACACACTTTCTTTTCTCTTTTACTTTATGTAAACTAATAAAAATAAGTTTTTTCAAGTTTTTTAAGAAGAAAAATATTTTTCTCAAAATAAAAAAAGCGAACTACTAAATCACAAACTATTCTCAACATTTAGTCTTAAATCCCACTAACAAATTCATTAGAGACTGAAACTTACTAACAAAAACTGGAAACGTTTGCATGATAAAATTGATACAGATGTGCAACGCAAAATCACTTTAAAATATGGTTATTTTTTAATGATTAACAAATCAAATCTATAATAGCAATTATCAATTATCAAAATAATTATAACAAAACATATTTTGAGGAGATGATAAAATTTTTATACAACTTAATAAGAATTCTTGAATTTGATACGTGGTATTTTCGTCAATTAATTGATATAAATTCTTAAAATTTTTACACACCTAAATTTTGTTGCCTTACTCAAGTACCTGTTTTGTCCGATTTACATAAATTAAAAGATATAAATTTTATGTGAGAGAAAATTTATTTGCTCTATTATTATTTATTAATAATAGGGAAAAATAATAAATACTAGAATTTAATAAAAAAATTCATTATTTTTAAAGTTCATTATAATTTAGAACGATAAAGTTATTTTTTAATAATAATAGGAAAAATAAATAAATAGTATAATATAATAGAAAAAAAATTACAATTCCATTGTTTATGAATGTATTTGTAATTTAGGACAATTATTTTTATAGTGACTAATAGTTTGAAAATAATAGATTAAGCCTTTCGTTTCTACTTGAATGTAAAGTGTTGTAATGTCCTAACTTTACATTTTCTTTCTATTATTAGTTCATAGTAAGATCTACACAAATTTAGATCCTAACTTACCATTTGATTTCTACTATGACCCCATAAAAATGGCACTAGAATTATGAAATGGAGTGTGCATGTTAAATAGGATGTTCCTTGGAGTTATTCCCAAATGGGTACCAGTAATGATTAAGTGATTGGATGAATTGTCATGTTTTGTGTGTTTAAAAAAAATACTCTAGATAATCTAGTGTTTAGATCATAAAGAATAGTAGATTGGTTTATTCCATGTAAATTGTTTTTATGTGTTGTCTCTTGTTTAAATTATTGTCTATTTTAGAGGATGAAATTTATGAATTCTTTTTCTTGCAGGTCGAAGTACAAATTTGAACTCATTTTATGTATCGAGAAGAGCTATTGATTTTGAAATTTCAAGGTAGGTAATACTTTATGTCTATATTCTTATTGCTTAAGTATTAAAATAAATTACTATTCATGGATGAGAGCTAATCAATTAAGTGATGAGTACGAACATGGAGTGAAGGAATTTCTACAGTTTGCTGAAAGTAATGCTAAAAAAAATCTTCCTACTTCTAAAAGTAATGATGAAAAAAGTAATGATGTTCTTTTTCTCTATCCATGTGTTCGTTGTGCAAATCACGAACCAAAACTTAATAAGAAAGCAATCATGGATAATCTAATTTGTCATGAAATATGTCAAAGTTATACACAATGGATATGACATGGTGAGGTAGTAGCAAAGTCAAATGTGTCCCAACAAGATAATGTTAGTGTAGAAATGGATGATCGTCTGGAAGACATGATGCGTGATATTGGACAAGATCCGTTTAAGAAGGCACATGCCTATGATACTTTATGCAGTGACAAGGATAAACCTTTGTACCCGGGATGTACAAATTTTACACGTTTGTCAGCCGTGTTAAAATTGTTTAATTTGAAGGCAAATAATGGGTGGACTGACAATTTTTTTTACTGAATTGCTTGAATTGTTGACACAGATGCTTCCAGAAGGTAACGTAATGCCAATCATTATTATGAGAAAAAAAAGATATCATGTTCGATGGGTTTGGAGTATGAAAATATATATGCATGCCCTAATGATTGCATATTATACAGAAAATAGTATGTAAACTATAATCATTGTCCGAAGTGCAAGGCGTCACGCTACAAAAAGAAAGATGGTGATTCTAGTGATGATGAGGTTGTCAAAAAGGGTCCTCCCGCGAAAGTGGACTGGTACCTACCAATAATTTCAAGGTTCAAGATACTATTCACTAATGTAAATGACGCAAAGAATCTTAGATGACATGCCGAAGAAAGAAAATGTGATGGATTCTTCAAATTACTTGTTACACTGTAAGTTTATCTTTTATGTTCATTATATCCTATTTACATAATTTGTTAAAAAAGTAATTTCATATTTTATGTGGCTTTATATGGATTTTGTTCTTCTAAATTAGTGCTTTAGGGGTTCATCAAGTGGCATGTGGCATTAGAAGAAAGACTACATGGCTTCGATCCAATGTAAGTGTGGTGTAAATTATAATTATAAATTTAATTTTATCATATAAGTATTCACTAATAATGTCATATATTCATTTGTAGACAAAGAAACAAAATAACTCTGATGATTGTGGGTACTATGTGATGAAAAATATGTTGGATATTGTCTCTGCAAAGATAACCGATAATTGGATGACGGTAATAAAAATAACTTTACTTTGTTATTTACTTTGCATTTTGCAACTTAATGTGAATTTTCCAAAATAACTCTATAATATTGTTATTTATGTGTTGTAGGTATTTAATGACCCAACAGAATTAAAAGAAGATGATTTGTATGATTTGCGACTCCGTTGGGCAACATGTTTCTTTGAGTTATATAAAAGTTAAGCTTTATCTGGTAAGATATATAGAATTGTCTGATTTGATCCTATTGACTTTGGTGTTGTCTTTTGGTTAATTGGTGTTATTATTTATTTTCAGGAAATTTGATTTTTGTGTTTTCTACCGAAGTTACAACTCATATTCTTATGGATATTGTAAGTTGATATTCAAGTGGGGGGAATATTGGTTGAATGTGTATTTTTTGTTGTTGGTGTAGTAGTAAATTTTAGTATAAACCTCCTATATATTGAGATGACTATATGTGTATACTAGTACATTTGGAAGAATATATGTGTATACTAGATATTTGGTTTATTGAATATTGGTGAGAAATATATGAAAATAGCGACCTAAATGTGGTCTATGTGAAGGAAAAATTAGGTACCAAAAATATTTACAGGAATTGCTAAAAAATTAGATACCAAAAAAATTACAGGAATTGCTAAAAAAATAGTCATATTATATAAAAATTTTACAGTACTTTTTACATCGGGCGAATGGAAAAATCGATGTAAAAAGTACTATATGGCATACTTTTTACATTGGGCTAATGCAGAACCGATGTAAAAAGTCCCCTGTATGGCATACTTTTCACATCGGGCTAATGCAGAACCGATGTAAAAAGTCCCCTGTATGGCATACTTTTTACATCGGTTATAAGAAAGCACCGATGTAAAAACCCCACCTATTACATCGGTTTTATCATCCAACCGATGTAAAAAGTACCTTTTACATTAATTTTTTTTTTCACATCAGACTTAAAAATTAACCGATGTGGTTGACATATTTTTTACATCGGTCCTAAAACCGATGTAAAATGTATTTGATTTATTACATCGGCTGCCTTTACATCGGACTCGGAACCGATGTAAAAAGTCATTTTCGCCCGATGTAAAAAGTCATTTCTGCAGTAGTGATTGATGTTACTCTATTCTTCATATGATCAAAAACATCTTGGTAGCAGAAAATAATATTTATCTGCTTACAAAATTAAATAGATCCTTCTTCCGGGACGGAGCCTTATGACGCGATAGTCTCACGTACGGTTCCTTTGAGAAGTGCGTGAGACTATCATCTATCCGTTTACTGGAAAATTTGGTAAACAAAACAAGTTTCTATTAATATTTAAGGGATTAAACTCGAAAAATTTAAATCCTCAAGCAACATTTTATTGTCAAAATCTAAGGATAATATTTGAGTAACAATTAATGTGACTTTAAACAAGAGTTGGAATACAAGGTTTTGAAAATAAAAGTGACTGAAATTGAAATACAAAATGAAGTAAGATGACAAGAATTGGAATACGAACCGAAATGTAACTGAATGCAGAAAGAGACTTGAAATTTATAAATGTGGAACACATATATATGTACATTTTCTTCACTCGTTTCTCAAATACACAAATACTGAGTATATAGAAATACAAGTACAATTTTGGACCATTTACAACATGAACATGAACCTCTTTATATAGTAATAGAAAATAACCACCTACAAACGGTCGACTAACCCTATCATGACACATTTCAGTCCAGGCAGTCGTTTTCTTCGATGAGTTTCCACATATCTTCGAGTAACCACCTATTTCAAATCAATTCCTTCTCTTTCAGCGTCATTCAAATATCTTAACTACTTTTACTGGTCACTAGGAATTGACTTAATGCTGTCAGAGTCACAAGGATCAACAATGTTGAGACATCCACTACTACAAAATACACTTTCGGTAACGCTAATTCTACTATGGTTAGCCTTCCACCGTGATGACATCTTTTACTTAGTGCGCGAACAATTTTATTTATTTACTTATTAAAATTTTGATATGAAATAATCACAGAAGAAAGATACGATCATGGTTATATAATCACCCTTTCATGAGTTCGAATCTCAACACTCTCAAATATTTTATTTCTTTATATCATTTCGTCGCACTTTTTTATTTTTATTATTTGTAATTTTTAAATATTTTTATTTTATTATCTTTATATCATTTCGTCGCGCCTTCACTCGTTTATCATTTCGTTTTGACATATTTTTTATTTTGTTTTAAATATTTTAAATTGTAATATACTGACACATCTTTATGAAATTTAATTTAGTAAGTAACATATCATGATCGTTTCTATTTTTTACCGTGGTTGTGTCATTTATTCATTTTTATCAAGCTAACTAACTTGTCTCTTCAGTAGTCATTCTTTGATGAGAAACGATACGAAACACCATTTCAACCCTAACGTCCAGTGTTGAGAAACAAAACACCATATCAACCCTAACGTTCATTGTTCATCATCATCAGTTCATCGCTCATCATCATCTATTCATCATTCATCATCACCAGTTCATCATTTTGAACCCTAACAAACCAACACCAATATTAACATTATTGTCATCGTCAAAGAGGAATAAAACAAAAACACTATTTGTTTCAACTCAAATATTCACCTTTACTTATTTATCACGTTTACAGTACGTAAAACGTTTTTCCCATGCATCTATTGTAAACTTCACTTTCCATTGTTTTTGATGTTGTTCTTGTTGTGTTTCTGGTTGTTGTTGAATGTGTGTGATAAAACTTGATTACGAAAATGAATTAATGAATCATTGTAAGATAATGTATAGTGATGAAAAATCTATAATATTGGTAAATAATCAACAGATCACAACCAAAAATTCAATGGCAGTTTAATATCATTCACTATCAGATGATAGAATAATATGGGAGCATTCAACAGGGATGTAATTCCTATGTTTGTTAGATTTGGGTCGTTTCTGTCGCACCTCGAAAAATACGATCCTAAAATAAACAACAGAGTCGCCACCTAATTCTATTTATTCAACGAGAGAAAAGGGAGTTATAGATAAAACCTAAATAAAGGATAAGAATGGTCAACGAAACCACTAATCTGAGTTCGGGAGTCAGTTACGCAAGGGGAAGGTGTTAGGCACCCCTCACGTCCGTTGTACTCAACAGGAACCTCTTAGTCTAGTTTGCGCTTTAAAATGTTAACTTGTTATTATTGTCTTCTTTTAATGATTAAGATTTCTTTTAAGGAAATGTTTTAGTTATTATTGGTTATGGGGAAATGTTAAGTTTTTTATTATTGTGCTCGCGAAGGATTAAAATCCCCGTGCCTACGTATTCCCCTGTGCAATGGGAAAGTCAGAGCTTCGTAGTTCATGCTACTACGGTTTGTGATTTTTATTGAATGATTGTTTGTAAATGCTTTATAATCTCCTAAGCGTTGGCTTATCTGCTCGTGATAGGAGGCTGAAGCGCTAGCTTGTTTGCGAGATAGAATGATTTAAAAAATATTCGTTTTGAGAAAAAGATATTTGATCTTTGTTAAGGATGTTTTAAACGAAAGGGCGAATGAACCATCGCGTGGGGCTAGCCCAATTGCGGTCCAATCCAGAAGGTGCGGAATGCTAGACTCCAGAGTTCTGTCTTTCGTGATTAATTGCGGAAAAATAGTTTATATTGGTTGGTGGGTTTTAAATTGTATTTGAAAGAAAGAGACAAGTCGTCGTCTTTAAGAGAAGTATCCCCCCTATTCCACCACAAATGTTTGAGAAATGAGAAATCGAAAGAAGCTTTAAACTTGGATATAAGATCGACAAGCAATGCCACATTCTTTCTTTGAGAATAAATAAAATCGGAAGAAGCTTTAAACTTGGATATAAGTATCGACAAGCAATGCCACATTCTTCCTTGGAAAGTAATTGTTTGTAAGATTTTTGTTTGTGTTTGTGGGGATAGGAGTAACAACTTTCCTATGGAGATGAATTATGCATGATCCTTTAAGATTGTTGAATTGTTTTGAATACGAATGGTGATTGAACCCTCGCGTGGGGCTAGCCCAGTTGCGGTCCAATCCAGAACGTGCGGAATGCTAGACTCCGGAATTCTGTTTTCGTAATTTAATTTAATCAGATAGTTTGAATATTTTTTATGTATGAATGGTGATTGAACCATCGCGTGGGGCTAGCCCAGTTGCGGTCCAATCCAAAACGTGCGGAATGCTAGACTCCGAAGTTCCTTTTTTTCGTAATTTAATTTAAATGAATTGAATTATTTTTATACGAATGATGATTGAGCCATCGCGTGAGGCTAGCCCAGTTGCGGTCCAATCCAGAACGTGCGGAATGCTAGACTCCGGAGTTCCTTTTTTCGTAAATTTATCAGTTTGAAAAGTTTTTACATGCTCTATGGTTTGGACAGGATGGTGATGTACAATTAATCGAATAAACACAAATGTGGCATTAGGACTAAATTGAAACGCAAAAGAGATAAAGTTGAGTTTTAACGATACCTAACGGAGAAAGTCCGTTGCCTCTTCGATGCGCAAAAGAAATCAAGAAGAAATATCAAGTCCAAAGCGAATTTACAAGTTAAGCACAATTATCCATTATCATGATGTCAGACAAATGTCGATTATAAGCTTCAAGCATTCAAGCCGACCAGCAAAGAGAATCAAAAATTGGTCCAAAAATATCGGGGATTAAATACAATCTACATCCGGAATCTCATCAGCCCAAACAAAGTAAAGAGAAAAATTAATTATACGTTCTAAAATAAAATGTAATTACAAATCTAAACCAACAAAATTTCAACGAATTTTATCCTCAAAAACCGAAGTTTTCTAACTAAACTATCAAAATAAAATAAACAAAAATAGTAAAATTGTTAGGATACTAAACAATTAATAATATAAATTAAGTTCTAAAAATAAAAATCCAATTAGGATTCTAATTATTCTAAAAATAATAAACAAGCATTAGTTAAAAAAAAAAATAATTAAAAGCTATGAAAGAGAAAAAATGAAAGGAAACAAATAACCAGGGAGGGGGTACATCCGCTGATCCTTGGTGTGATTAGTAGTATCATTAGGCTTACTAGGCCCATCCAGAACATCAAACTCTTAAAACAAATCAAACCCTAAAGGACATAAAATCAACCCTCTCTTCAAAGCACGCGAAAGAACGATGGCCATTTTCCGGTTCTGGTTTTCACGCAGCTCTGGAATTTTTCGGCTTCTTCAGTTCTCTTGTCGTTTTCTAAAAAACAACGTTGATTCTCACCATTCGAAACGTAACTCTCTTAATCACGGTGTGCGTCAACGAACGCCAACGATTCGTTCTCCTCTTTGAGAAATCGACCGCGGAGGCCTCAGCTGTTCTGTTCGAGTTTGGAGGCTGCTCGAGGAAGGTGACGAAGTTTCTGGTTCAAATCGGTTGTGTTTTGAGGGTGGAAAGGTTTGTGTCGTGAATGGAGGAGTTGATTCTGGAGGTTTGCATTGGGAGGTGGTGATGGTGTTCGAGTGAAGATTGAGGGTCTCGTTGGTTTGGTTTCCTGGCTAGATTGCAGTGGTATTTGCGGCGAAAAGGATGCTGCGGAAAAGGGGTCAAGCGGTGACGAATACGTGATGAAGGAGGGTTCTGTCAAGGTGATGAAAGTTCCTTTGCTGGTTTCTTTTCAAGCGTTTTCCCACCAAATCGTTTTGTTGATGTTGTTTATGGTTTTTGAAGAAAAAGTGTGTTTGGGTTTAATAGTTTGTGTTATGTTTGTTGCAGTGGTTTTGATGAATGATGATTGCAGGTTTTGGATGATTGATGTGTAGAGGTTGATAGGTTCTGGTTTTTATAGCTTCGCGGTTTCGCAGTTTCTTTTCTCTTCAACCTGAAGTTGTTTTCGTCTCTCTCACAAAGCTCTCAAGTTTGTTTGATTTCAGATTTCATCCTCTACCCTGTTTTGGATTATCCGGCAATTTCGGTTTGGTTGCGTGAAGGATTAACAAGGTTTGAAGGTTGGTTGCTTGAGGTTGGTGTCAGAAAAGGTCGAGGAAGGAGGTTGAAGGGAGATGGAAGTGGGTGGTGGAGGATAGTGAGTTAATGGTGTGCGGTTTTTTGGAGAAGGATCCAAGGCCTGTTGTGGAGTGATTCTTTTTGTTTTTTCTTAAAAAAATGAAGTGCAGGTCCCCCACGAAATGTGTTCCCTCCTGCTTTTTGTTGTTGTTGTGGTTGACCAGTTGAGATATTTCGATCCCAATGTCAATGAAAGTCTTGATGCCTTTCCCCCTTTTTCTTTTTGCAGTTCTCGCAGAGTCATGAAGGAAGATTATTTTGTCCTCTCCCCCCTGGTTGACAGCCTGGTATTGTCTTTCTTTTCAAAAATAAAACAAACTTAATAAACCAGCTATTCCCTTTTTCCTTTTTCTTGAAAAATCTTCTTTTCACTTTTTGATGCAGGTTGTGTAAGGACTCAAATTGGTTTCAACTTAGGGCTGTAGGTGTGCAGAAATTTGGAATAAAGACTGATTTTTGTCTTGGTCAATGTGTATGGAAAAGCAGCAAATGATATTGGATTCTGAAAACTAGTTTTTTAGAAGTTAGTTGTATATGGACTACATGTTAGTAAATCCACTAACTATTAGATCCAAATAAAAATCAAACTTGGTAAAATAAAATAAAGTAAATAAATAAATAATGAAATAAAATAATAATTAAAAAAAAACTAATGTAAACAAAAATTAAATTTAAACTAACTAATGAAATTATAAACTAAGATTTAACCAAACTTAAATTAAAAATTAACTGAATGATAACTAATTAATGAAAGAAAATTCTAAGTTTTTTTGTTAAAACAAATTCTTAATCTACATATTAAATAATAAAAAAAAGAATTCTAAAATTATCTAATAACATTAAACAAAATCTAAGTCTATTTGGAATGAATTATTTACCTAAACATAAGAAAGAAAATAATTATAAAAGAGGCGAAATAAATAAATTCTAAAATTGAATCAAATTCTTAAGTATAGATTAAAAATGAATAAGAGAGACGATCCTTCTAATTCAAGAATCGAAACGAAAATTCTGAAATAAAACGGGACATGAAATGGTAGAATGTATGATTAATGAAATGTTTAACTCTTAAAAATGCAAAATAATCAATTTCCGGTAAATCGACGAAAACACGTCAAAAATGAACAAAAATTTAAAAATTTCTAGTCAAAATTTAGGGTATGACAGCTGCCCCTATTTAATCATCCTGAACTTGAATATACGAGTAACAAAGATTTTTTTGGACATTCAAGGTGGAAGATGATTAAATATCTGAATACCTAAAATTTTGGCCGAAAATGCAGATGGAATGATATGATATGCAGTGCAAAATGCAAGACGAAAGCTATAACGTCGTTGGGAAGAAAAACTGACACTACTGGGGATTAGACGCACATGACTGAAGTGCAATCCACACGAGGAAACCTCTCCTGAGTGAAGTCAAACGACAACTGTCTACAAATCCCTAGATGGCTCAAAATTTTTGAACAAAATTCCACTTTGAGGAAATTTACTGCCGAGATGTGAAACCTCATTTGGAAAAAACCTTCCGTTGGTGTATCGAAACGAAACAGAAATCTACTGCCGAGATTATGAAACGAAAACCAAATCTTCCGAAGTCTACTAGAGATCTAACTGCCGAGATGACTAGAGAATCTAAGAATGAGATACCTTCTGCCGAGGTATCTAAATGAACCGAAAATCTACTGCCGAGATCTTGGTAAGAAAACAAATTCTATCGAAATCTGCTGGAGATCTACTGTCGATATTACCAGAGATTCTAAGAACGAGATACCTTCTGCCGATGTATACTAAATGAACCAAAAATCTATTGCCGAGATCTTGGAACGAAAACAAATTATGTTGAAGTCTGCTGGAGATCTACTGCCGAGATTACCTGAGATTCTAAGAATGAGATACCTTCTGCCGAGGTATCAAAATAAAATTCCTATTGCCGAGGACTAACTGAGGATACACCTGTCGCCAAATCTTCTGCCGAGATTTAACTAAGGATGCCATCATCTAGCTTATAAAAGTAAATACCTTCTGCCGAGGTAGACTGGAAATCTTCTGCCGAGACTTGCCAGGAATAAAAAGGAATCACCCGTTGCTAAATCTTCTGCCGAGATTTAACTAAGGATACACCAATGACTAGAACTCTCACCATACTTCCCTTCTTCTGAAAGAGACAGCCATATGATGGAGAAACAACTTCACGCTCAAACTTCTCAACTTGTCTGGAAGAGATAGCCATTTGACGGAAATTGGAAAATTCGCAACAAACTTCTCAACTTGTCTGGAAGAGATAGCCATTTGTTGGAAAAGTAAAAGAGATTCATATCAAATTTCTCGACTTATATGGAAGAGATAGCCATTTGATAGAACATTCATCATACTTCCCTTCTTCTGAAAGAGATAGCCATATGATGGAGAAAAAACAACTTCACGCCCAAACTTCTCAACTTGTCTGGAAGAGATAGCCATTTGACGGAAATTGGAAAAATTCACAACAAACTTCTCAACTTGTCTGGGAGAGATAGCCATTTGTTGGAAAGGTAAAGAGATTCGTATCAAACTTCTCAACTTGTATGGAAGAGATAGCCATTTGATAGAACATTCATCATGCTTCCCTTCTTCTGAAAGAGACAGCCATATGATGGAGAAACAACTTCACGCTCAAACTTCTCAACTTGTCTGGAAGAGATAGCCATTTGACGGAAATTGGAAAATTCACAACAAACTTCTCAACTTGTCTGGAAGAGATAGCCATTTGTTGAAAATTGGAATCACGACAAACTTCCCACCTTGTCTGGATGAGATGCCATTTGCCGAACAAACTTCTCACCTTGTCTGGATGAGATGCCATTTGTTGAAAATTGGAATCACGACAAACTTCCCACCTTGTCTGGATGAGATGCCATTTGCCGAACAAACTTCTCACCTTGTCTGGATGAGATGCCATTTGTTGAAAATTTTAGAATCACGACAAACTTCCCACCTTGTCTGGATGAGATGCCATTTGCCGAACAAACTTTTCACCTTGTCTGGATGAGATGCCATTTGTTGAAAATTGAAATCACGACAAACTTCCCACCTTGTCTGGATGAGATGCCATTTGCCGAACAAACTTCTCACCTTGTCTGGATGAGATGCCATTTGTTGAAAAATAAATTCATACCAAACTTCTCCGCTGAACAGGGGAGATGCCATTTGATAGAACATAAACCTTGCTGAGGATGAACAAACTACTCGAAAAAAGAATGCCATCTATTGATTCACTGGGAAATCTATGGATAAGAAACAAGCTTCTCAAATAAGGAGACGGCCACTTGTTGATTCCGATTAGAGGTCCAGGGATAAGAACAAGCTTCTCCAATAAAGAGACTGCCATTTGTTGTCAGGTATAAGTATTCCAAGAGGATGTTGCAACAACACTGCTGGAAAACAAAGTTTGTCTTCAATGGAAGCCTTCAATAAATTTCTTCTGGGAAACTGAGCATCTGAAGGTGCAAAATGAATCCACTTTCCATCTGGAATTGCTGGGGATGGAACGACTGCTCGGAAAGAGACCGCCATCTGTTGATTTACTCAAAAATTTGAAGACAAAACAAGCTTCTCAAATAAAGAGACTGCCACTTGTTGTCAGGTATAAATAATCCAGGAGAATGTTGTAACAACACTGCTGGAGAGCACAAATTTGTCTTCAATGGGGAACCTTCAATTCCTTCTAGGAGACAAAGTGTTAACAGGTGCAAAATAAATGCACTTTCCATATGGGAATTCAATCATCAAAATTGTCAAAGACCAAAATTCAATCCAGGAACAAGCTGGAAAGAAACTGTCAAGCAAGACACTAACCCATGAGGAATGAATTCAATTGGGTATTAATCCTATCCAAGTGTGGAAAGGATAACTAAAGCAAAAATCTTCCATGAGGGTAAAAACTCAGTGGGGAATCAGAAAGAATGTACATTTCCTGCCTAAGGCTGACACACTCTATTCTGAGAGAGACACGTCACTCGGGGATAAACACGACCATTGTGGATGAAGTATGCATTAATGAATGCAACATGAATATGCATATGAATATGAATTCATTTATGATGTACATGTATGTATATGCATTATGTTTATGCCGACAAACAAACAAAACAGACACAAGAGATACACTGGTGATGAAATAAACATCACAACAAACGAATACTCGACCAATCTTGTCAAAGTGTACGCAAATACTGGAGATAGGGTAAAGAGCCATCCATGGAACGAGTCTTGCTACAAAGCGCGAATATCTTCGAGGATAGAAAGATGCTTCAATCGGGAAAATAAACCCAAGCAAATCTTCTAACTTCAATGTCCCTTAGAAAGGAAACAAACATACAAACTACGTTTGCTTAGGATGAAGTAAATTTGTACTCCATTGGGGAGAGAAAATCAGATTCAGCTGGAGAAGCTAGAATCAAGGCTCAATTGGGGGTACTAGTCTTAGTAACTCACTGGAAGCACTAAGTAGTAAAATAAATCCAACAGAAAATAATGAGTCATGCCCCTGACATACCATAGCAACTTGGCGTGAGGACCCCAATATCTGGAAGCACTTGCAAGGTAGATCCTAAGAGCGTCTTGCTTAGGGGAACACGTGGTCATGCGCCCACAAAATGATTTATGAGAAGAGATCATCTCAAGAGGATTTTATAGAAGACTTGTCATTCAAGATGCCCCAGTGTCTTCAAACTCTTGTAGAGATTCGTCGAATCTCGACGTCACTGCCTCAGATTAACTGTACTTGGCACAAATGAGTCTTCAATACTTATCCTTTTAGGGATGGTAAGAATGTGTAAGCACAAATTGGAAAACGACTTGCCCCTGTTTAGCAAAGTCTTCAAGCAACATGCCCCTATCTGGCAAAGTATTCCAACAACATGCCCCTGTCTAGCAGAGTCTTCAGGCAAAATGCCCTTGGCTGACAAAGTATTAAGGCAACCTGCCCCTGGCTGGATAAGTTTTCAAGTAACTTGCCCCTGACTGGCAAAGTATTCAAACAACATGCTCATGCGGCAAAGTCTTCAAACAACATGCCCCTGTCTGGTAAAGTCTTCAAATAATTTGCCCCTGGGGGTGATCATTCTCTGAAATGGTTGTTCAACTACTCATCAGAGTTTCAAATCTTAAGAGATTAAGCTCATCACTAGTGCTCATACATAGGTTTCTATGATATCAAGCAAATGCTAACAAGCAAAAAGGTTAATGTTAAGACTGCTAATGCAACACACGTGTTTGTCTCGAAGTTTTTTGTTTTTGAAAAGATTTTCACAATAGCCTGTGACCGAATCACTATCTAGGAAGTGATATTCATTTTTTTTTATAAAGCCAACACAAATTTTTGAGCCAAGCTCATGGGAGTCGGGAAACACTTTCTTATCGAGTATGCTTCCGAAATAAACCCTACTTCAATTAGGACTTTTGAGGGTTGTAACGTGGTTTGGTTCACGGTTTTAGAAACAAAGGATAAAGGCTCAAAGTTTATTTGGTGCCCATCCACTCTCCGTGATGTTCTCCAATCCTAGGTTCAGCTAAATTGACACATACATTTGTCTTGGATGGTTTTGTAGTGAAGATGAAGATCCAAAGTTTTCTTGAAATGACAGTCATCTTATTTGTCCTCTATGGATGTCAGTGACCCCTTTAATTTTGGTATGGCGATCACTAAATCGTAAGCTTTTAGGTTGAGGATTGAAAGGCCTCTTCTAACTCGAATTTCTCTTTGGTCCCTGATTTTTGCCTAAGTCTCTTTTGGGTGCTTGACTTAGCGGGATTTTATTTTCTCTTTTTTTTTTAAATCATTGGAAGGCTGAAAGTTGTGACAGTCAAGTCATTAATTGTAGTGGATTCCCTGATGGGATGTTTCATCTTATGATTTGACGGTGTAACCAGATTAACTGAACACTACCCTGCCCCAGGTTAAGCACAAAGGGTTTTGAAATATCTGGAAGAAACTCCTACTTCTAGGCTCGAAGTGGTTGACTAGGGATTAACTCCTTATTTCTCCAGTGTTTGGGAAATTGAAACAATACCTATACATCGTCAGTAGGATTTTATTCAAAAGCATTCAACTAGAGAATTTGTGTTTTAATTTCGTCATCCTCCCTCCAATTCTCTGCCTAGGCAAGAGATGGGATAAATATTGGCATTATAAAGTTGAAAAAGCATTATGAGTGAATACGAATGGATTACTTCAAGACAAACATATTCATTGCAATAATCATTAAAAACAAATAAGTTCTTACATGCCAAAACAAATGCATTAACAAACAAAGAAGAATACATATGAAAAGTAGTGAACAAGCTAATCATCTGAGAAGATAAACTCCAGAGCATCAAACGATCATATGCGTAGAGGAACTTGTTCCATGTTCCAACAACAAACTGACTTGGACAAGGACTTTCTTGAATTTTCTATCAGTACAAAAGCACTCCGTCCACCGATGGGATTCCTCTATTGAAGGCTAATACCCCGTAGTTGATCATCTCTTGAACCTTTTCCTGGAAGACTTTGCATTCTTCAATCGGATGTCCCAGTGCTCCATTATGAAACTCACATCTGGTATTCGGATTGATCCCACAGGGCCGAGACCCTGTGGCTCTGGTCTTTCTGGGTGTCATTATTGAGTTCCGGGCAAAATGAGACCACAATTGACTGTAAGTCATTGAGATTGGGTCAAACTTGTGGGTTGCTCCCCCAGGACTGTTTAGAGACCTCCGCTGATTCTGACGCCGCTGACGAGTAGAAGTAGAATTTGACCGACGCTGAGAAATGACCAAATTTTTGGCCAAAGAAATCAGTCGCCCTCTATCAATCTTCAAGCTGTGAATCTCTTCCTGGAGTTCAGTGTTCTCCTGCACAAGGCTGTCTACTAGAGTCTTCATTGTAGTTGAGAATATTCCCATATGATTTCTCAAAGTCGTGGCTTCATTTCTAAGCTCTCTGTTTTCCTGCTCAAGTTGGTCCATCTTTCTCTGGTGACTGGTCGAGTACAGTTGACTGACGGAGAATAAGACATGTGTGAGTTGGATTGTTGGAAGATGATATGCAATGCAAATGCAAATGACATGCAGATGAATGCAAAGCTCAGAATGCTCAAAATCACAAACATAAACAGCTCCAGAATTGGATATGAAGGCAAGGTGTTGGATCCAAGGTACAAGTAACTTGGAATCTCCTAACTGGTAAGCCTTAAGTGGAGAGTTCCAAATTCTTTACCCATAAAGCCCACTCACAAGATAGCTTCTATGGTGATGGTATAAGGATACTCAAGGTCACGGACGTTTATCGTACTAACGCCCCGCCGCAGGCTAGCTGCATTGTGACGGTAATAACGATAAGGTCTACCTTGAGTGGAGTTCTCATGCTAGGCGTGCAAGGAGCGAGTCCTTGGAGCCTAACATTACACAACTACCAAAATTGAAACAGGTTCTAAGGGGGTCCCAGAATCACAGCCCTTTCGTGAATCAGGTCACGCGACAGGCTAGCTGCGTTGCGACCAGATCCACGAAAAGTCTAACTATCCGGGGGAGCTTTCATGTTAGGCGTGCAAGGAGCGAGTCCTTGGAGACTAACACTAATAACATCCAATTCTAACTTAGGTGTTCCCTCTTCTTTTTTCAAAACTCAAGTACAAATTCATACCCGTGATATCCCGAGATTCAACAGGCAGATATAATGAGCAGATAATAAAGAAGGAAGCAATAGATAGAATATCAACAGTAAATAAAGAAGACAATCAAACAAATCATCAAACAAACGCAAAATATCCTAAGCTAGGCTCGACTCTCTTATGCATAAAGCAGAATGAGCGATCCCCAACAGAGTCGCCAGCTGTCGCACCTCGAAAAATACGATCCTAAAATAAACAACAGAGTCGCCACCTAATTCTATTTATTCAACGAGAGAAAAGGGAGATATAGATACAACCTAAATAAAGGATAAGAATGGTCAACGAAACCATTAATATGAGTTCGGGAGTCAGTTACGCAAGGGGAAGGTGTTAGGCACCCCTCACGTCCGTTGTACTCAACGGGAACCTCTTAGTCTAGTTTGCGCTTTAAAATGTTAACTTGTTATTATTGTCTTCTTTTAATGATTAAGATTTCTTTTAAGGAAATGTTTTAGTTATTATTGGTTATGGGGAAATGTTAAGTTTTTTATTATTGTGCTCGCGAAGGATTAAAATCCCTGTTCCTACGTATTCCCCTGTGCAATGGGAAAGTCAGAGCTTCGTAGTTCGTGCTACTACGGTTTGTGATTTTTATTGAATGATTGTTTGTAAATGCTTTCTAATCTGCTAAGCGTTGGCTTATCTGCTCGTGATAGGAGGCTGAAGCGCTAGCTTGTTTGCGAGATAGAATGATTTAAACAATATTCGTTTTGAGAAAAAGATATTTGATCTTTGTTAAGGATGTTTTAAACGAAAGGGCGAATGAACCATTGCGTGGGGCTAGCCCAATTGCGGTCCAATCCAGAAGGTGCAGAATGCTAGACTCCGGAGTTCTGTCTTTCGTGATTAATTGCGGAAAAATAGTTTATATTGGTTGGTGGGTTTTAAATTGTATTTGAAAGAAAGAGACAAGTCGTCGTCTTTAAGAGAAGTATCCCCCCTATTCCACCACAAACGTTTGAGAAATGAGAAATCGAAAGAAGCTTTAAACTTGGATATAAGATCGACAAGCAATGCCACATTATTTCTTTGAGAAAAAATAAAATCGGAAGAAGCTTTAAACTTGGATATAAGTATCGACAAGCAATGCCACGTTCTTCCTTGGAAAGTAATTGTTTGTAAGATTTTTGTTTGTGTTTGTGGGGATAGGAGTAACAACTTTCCTATTGGAGATGAATCATGCCTGATCCTTTAAGATTGTTGAATTGTTTTGAATACGAATGGTGATTGAACCCTCGCGTGGGGCTAGCCCAGTTGCGGTCCAATCCAGAACGTGCGGAATGCTAGACTCCGGAATTCTGTTTTCGTAATTTAATTTAATCAGATAGTTTAAATATTTTTTATGTATGAATGGTGATTGAACCATCGCGTGGGGCTAGCCCAGTTGCGGTCCAATCCAGAACATGCGGAATGCTAGACTCCGGAGTTCCTTTTTTTCGTAATTTAATTTAAATGAATTGAATTATTTTTATACGAATGATGATTGAGCCATCGCGTGAGGCTAGCCCAGTTGCGGTCCAATCCAGAACGTGCGGAATGCTAGACTCCGGAGTTCCTTTTTTCGTAAATTTATCAGTTTGAAAAGTTTTTACATGCTCTATGGTTTGGACAGGATGGTGATGTACAATTAATCGAATAAACACAAATGTGGCATTAGGACTAAATTGAAACGCAAAAGAGATAAAGTTGAGTTTTAACGATACCTAACGGAGAAAGTCCGTTGCCTCTTCGATGCGCAAAAGAAATCAAGAAGAAATATCAAGTCCAAAGCGAATTTACAAGTTAAGCACAATTATCCATTATCATGATGTCAGACAAATGTCGATTATAAGCTTCAAGCATTCAAGCCGACCAGCAAAGAGAATCAAAAATTGGTCCAAAAATATCGGGGATTAAATACAATCTGCATCCGGAATCTCATCAGCCCAAACAAAGTAAAGAGAAAAATTAATTATAAGTTCTAAAATAAAATGTAATTACAAATCTAAACCAACAAACTTTCAACGAATTTTATCCTCATAAACCGAAGTTTTCTAACTAAACTATCAAAATAAAATAAACAAAAATAGTAAAATTGTTAGGATACTAAACAATTAATAATATAAATTAAGTTCTAAAAATAAAAATCCAATTAGGATTCTAATTATTCTAAAAATAATAAACAAGCGTTAGTTAAAAAAAATAAAATAATTAAAAGCTATGAAAGAGAAAAAATGAAAGGAAACAAATAACCAGGGAGGGGGTACATCCGCTGATCCTTGGTGTGATTAGTAGTATCATTAGGCTTACTAGGCCCATCCAGAACATCAAACTCTTAAAACAAATCAAACCCTAAAGGACATAGAATCAACCCTCTCTTCAAAGCACGCGAAAGAACGGTGGCCATTTTTCGGTTCTGGTTTTCACGCAGCTCTGGAATTTTTCGGCTTCTTCAGTTCTCTTGTCGTTTTCGAAAAAACAACGTTGATTCTCACCATTCGAAACGTAACTCTCTTAATCACGGTGTGCATCAACGAATGCCAACGATTCGTTCTCCTCTTTGAGAAATCGACCGCGGCAGCCTCAGCTGTTCCGTTCGAGTTTGGCGGCTGCTCGAGGAAGGTGACGAAGTTTCTGGTTCAAATCGGTTGTGTTTTGAGGGTGGAAAGGTTTGTGTCGTGAATGGAGGAGTTGATTCCGGCGGTTTTCTTTGGGAGGTGGTGACGGTGTTCGAGTGAAGATTGAGGGCTTCGTTGGTTTGGTTTCCGGCTAGATTGCGGTGGTATTTGCGGCGGAAAGGATGCTGCGGAAAAGGGGTCAAGCGGTGACGAAAACGTGATGAAGGAGGGTTCTGTCAAGGTGATGAAAGTTCCTTTGCTGGTTTTTTTTTGAAGCGTTTTCCCCCCAAATCGTTTTGTTGATGTTGTTTATGGTTTTTGAAGAAAAAGTGTGTTTGTGTTTAATGGTTTGTGTTATGTTTGTTGCAGTGGTTTTGATGAATGATGATTGCAGGTTTTGGATGATTGAAGTGTGGAGGTTGATAGGTTCTGGTTTTTATAGCTTCGCGGTTTCACAGTTTCTTTTCTCTTCAACCTGAAGTTGTTTTCGTCTCTCTCTCACAAAGCTCTCAAGTTTGTTTGATTTCAGATTTCATCCTCTACCCTGTTTTGGATTATCCAGCAATTTCGGTTTGGTTGCGTGAATGATGAACAAGGTTTGAAGGTTGGTTGCTTGAGGTTGGTGTCGGAAAAGGTCGAGGAAGGAGGTTGAAGGGAGATGGAAGTGGGTGGTGGAGGATAGTGAGTTAATGGTGTGCGGTTTTTTGGAGAAGGATCCAAGGCCTGTTGTGGAGTGATTCTTTTTGTTTTTTCTTAAAAAAATGAAGTGCAGGTCCCCCACGAAATGTGTTCCCTCCTGCTTTTTGTTGTTGCTGTGGTTGACCAGTTGAGATATTTCGATCCCAATGTCAATGAAAGTCTTGATGCCTTTCCCCCTTTTTCTTTTTGCAGTTCTCGCAGAGTCATGAAGGAAGATTATTTTGTCCTCTCCCCCCTGGTTGACAGCCTGGTATTGTCCTTCTTTTCAAAAATAAAACAAACTTAATAAACCAGCTATTCCCTTTTTCCTTTTTCTTGAAAAATCTTCTTTTCACTTTTTGATGCAGGCTGTGTATGGACTCAAATTGGTGTCAACTTAGGGCTGTAGGTGTGTAGAAATTTGGAATAAAGACTGAATTTTGTCTTGGTCAATGTGTATGGAAAAGCAGCAAATGATATTGGATTCTGAAAACTAGTTTTTTAGAAGTTAGTTGTATATGGACTACATGTTAGTAAATCCACTAACTATTAGATCCAAATAAAAATCAAACTTGGTAAAATAAAATAAAGTAAATAAATAAATAATGAAATAAAATAATAATAATAAAAAAATAATGTAAACAAAAATTAAATTTAAACTAACTAATGAAATTATAAACTAAGATTTAACCAAACTTAAATTAAAAATTAACTGAATGATAACTAATTAATGAAAGAAAATTCTAAGTTTTTTTTGTTAAAACAAATTCTTAATCTACATATTAAATAATTAAAAAAAATAATTCTAAAATTATCTAATAACATTAAACAAAATCTAAGTCTATTTGAAATGAATTATTTACCTAAACATAAGAAAGAAAATAATTATAAAAGAGGCGAAATAAATAAATTCTAAAATTGAATCAAATTCTTAAGTATAGATTAAAAATGAATAAGAGAGACGGTCCTTCTAATTCAAGAATCGAAACGAAAATTCTGAAATAAAACGGGACATGAAATGGTAGAATGTATGATTAATGAAATGTTTAACTCTTAAAAATGCAAAATAATCAATTTCCGGTAAATCGACGAAAACACGTCAAAAATGAACAAAAATTTAAAAATTTCTGGTCAAAATTTAGGGTATGACAGTTTCTTAAGAGGAAGCTTGACTTGGTTGCGAGGTTGTTCCGGTGGAACAACACAGTTTCGTTTTCGAGATTCATCAATAACGACATTTATGTCATTCATTGTAACAGCAGTTGCTTTCTCGACTTATAGGTAAGACATGTCAAGGGCCATTCTCCTGGATGGTTTAGTAGAGTCGTAACTTAGAATGGGCACAAACAAAACCAATACAACAATAAAAAGATACTCCATTTTATACAAATGAACTGAAAATCATTTCAATCATTAAAAGGTTGTTGAAATTCAGATTGGATATATCTTTGGACAATAATGGCCGGTGTAGTCGACGACTGTCCCTATGGGTTATATTTCTCACAATCTGCAAATGGAATCTTTTTTTCGCTTTCTTTAGCTCCTATGTATCCTGATAGCTCAAGTAGTTAAGTTGCAACATAATCTCCCAACGTCTGGTCTCCCTATCTTTGAGTTGGCCACTATAACGAATCACACAATGGGTAAACCCTGAGAAAAGTATAAAATTCCAGCATACAAATTTTGATTCCATAGTAAAGTATATGTGACATTGACTTTCAATTGAGAAGCATAAAAAATCTAGTGACGATGGGAATCAAACTAAGAAGCAAAAGATTTGAATGAATTTCCTTTGATATTTATATCGTCTCCATAGGGATCGGTGTAAGAGAAAAAATGTTGTTCGACGGTCTCTACCTTCCTAATTTTGGTTTTCATGGTTTTTTACAAAGTAACATGTAAAAATAAAAACATAAAACAAGTAAATATATCATTCTTTAGAGAGGAGAAAATTCTTGAATTAGAGTGAAGAATCTTTATTTATATTTTAATGGCAAAAAATAATGATTGTACAGCTATGAAAATAATCTTTAAGAAAATGCTATGGTGAGGAAAGAAAGATATTCAAAGGGTTTACAACATTTTTGTTACTTTGGTTGTAGGCTGATTTTTTTGTTCTTCTACTATGAATAGTTGTTGTACTACAAAGTGGAGATTGCAGGGCAGTTATCCATAATATGCACGCTATCCCCCAATTTTACAGAGTACTTAGGATTGTAAAAAAAAAAAAAAAAAGTGATTAAAAAGCCAAAAAGAAACTAGTGGGATACATAATATGCATGTTATCCCAATTTCAGAGAGTACCTTAGGATTGTCAAAAAAATAAAAGTAATCAAAAAGTCAAAAAGAACTAGTGAGATACATCGCACAATTACCAATTGAGACGTGAGAAAAATATAATAAAGTGAAAAAAAATTTTAAAAAAATAAGCATATGGGCAAAATGAAATATTCAAGTATTTAATATATATATATATATATATATATATATATATATATATATATATATATATATATATATATATATATATATATATATATATATATATATATATATATATATATATATATATATATATTACAATTAACAAGTGAATATTAATAGTTGAAATTCACAAAGAATGATAGTAAGAAATAATGAGGGTTAGAGTTTTCGTGTTTTTTATAATTCTTTTGTGAGTGATTTCCAATCATGATGAATTTGCTATGAAAAGTATAACATGATCCCATTTATGTAATAAGTAGAAATATTCATTGAGTTTGTTGGGATAGTGTAGAAAGATATGAGAGGGTGGGTATACAATTAAAAGTTTGAGAGATTTTAATTTAGCACTTCTAGATAACATTTGTGAGGAAAGGTGATTGTGATTTTTGGCTAAATAGGGAAACAAAATTCAGCTCATCCATGTTCTATGAAATTATATTGAAAATTTTTGTCAAATAAAAGTTAAATGCATGTTTGAACTTATTTTCACATGGCTTGGTAATGATAACGGAGTTATAACTTATTAATGATCAACATAATGTAAATATGTAATATTAGTTATATGATAATTCTTCACATGGACTTAGGCATCAACTATTTTCCATGTACTAGGTGCCTAAACAAATCATGATCAACTAACCAATGTTTTAGAGAAGTCGATGCTTATAGAATTAGGAATGGTATACAATTTTCATATATAAAATTAATTGGTCTTATGAATATTGATTTGTGTAGCCAGTACAATGTATCTATAGCCTTCTCAAACTATTAGACAATTATAAACAGAAGGGGTCTGTTAGAATAGTTAATTACGATTCATGAGTTAGGAACCGTTAGAGAAATTATATGTGATAGATATATAAGTACAATAAGAAGTATTTATTTCATCTAACACAAATATTCATATATTTATACCATACATAACAGTAACTTGAAAATGCATCCTTTATAAAATGCCATATCACAGGAATATTCAATTTTTTGTTGTAATAAATGTGTAATGCTCAATGTTTCAAATGTGCAGGTTAAATTCACTAAGGCTGGAGTATGTCATGGGTTTCTGTTGGATTGATTAGGTGATGAATTCACAGACTTCTATTGTCATATCAACCGGTCAAAGTCACTCTCGGTTCCCTTTATAACTTTAAGGTGTTTTGTATTGTATAAACACATAAAAGTCGAACACTTTATTTGACAGTCTAAAATACAACTCGGATATGTTGTGTCAAAACTGAAGTGAGAGATAATAATGTAAAAATCGAAATCCAAATATGCATACGGTGTTGATATCAGATTTTAAGATTGTGAAGCATTTATGAAAATAACCTCCATCTCTTTTAATGTTGAAAATGTTAGGGTTAATTATATAAAACTCCCTACCATTAGGGCGAGATTCGGTTTTGTCCCCCTGAAGTTTTTTTTTAATAAACTCCCCCTTATAAAATCAAAAACCATATTTCACCACCCCCTTTTACTGTGTCACTGTTCATCATCTTCCCCAAACCCCAAATTGAAACATCCATCTTCAAATTGAATCCCTAAATTGAAACATCCATCAAAACGTACCCAGCAAAAATCCCCAGAATCTTAATTGAATAAAAATATACCCAGCAAAAATCAACAAAACCCAGCAAAATCTTAATCTCAAATGCACCCAGAATCTTAATTGAATAAAAACGTCACCTTTGATCTCGCAAAGAGTTTATAAACAAAGTAACCTAGTTGTGAAACACTGATGCTATGGCATAAAGCGCATCCTTCACATACGGCGCACAATCCCCTTCTGCGATGTCATGAAAATCTCCTTCTCTCTCAAAAGGTGAGTCAACTACCCTGTTCATCTTCAAACGGCAAAAAACAAACGCACAATCTCCTTCTTCGACAATGATTCATGGCAGTGCTGTTCATCTGAGCTTCAATCAACTTCTTCCACTGCGTCTCTCTCGGTCGTGCTCTCTCTTTCAAACTCGACTTGCGATTTCTTTCCTTTTCTTCTTTGATCTCGTTCTCAATCTCTCTATTTTTCTCATCAATCTCTCTTTCTCACTGCGTGAATTTGTGTTTGGGTTGTGATGAGGATGAAGTTTCGGTGGTAGTGAGGATGGAGATGAGGTTTGGTGAAGAGGAGGGGTAGCTGGATGTTTCGAGAGAGATGGAGATGAGGTTCGGTGCAGAAAAATGGAAGAACATGAACCCTAATTGCAGGAAAAGGGAACAACATTAACCCTAATTGCACAGATAGTAAAAGGGGGTGATGAAATATGGTTTTTGATTTTATAAGGGGGAATTCATTAAAAAAACTTCAGAGGGGTAAAACCGAATCCCGCCCTAATGGTAGGGGATTTTATATAACTAACCCAAAATTTTAACACGTTACTAGGGCATAATACTCCATAATTTTTTTAAAAAATAAGAGACCTAAAATTCTTTATAACATAATAAATCATATTTAAAAAGTTATTGGAATAGTTTATAAAGTGGTACGGGACACAATCTATTAAATTCCAACAAAAAAACAAACATATAAAAATGTTTATGAAATGACATAAAACACATCCAATTAGATTTAAACAAGAAAACATACATAAATATTATTCTCAAAAATAAAAAATCTAATATCTTTATTATTATGTAATTCTCTAAAATAAAAAATCTAATATCTTGATTATTTTGTATTTCAATCTTTTCATTATAATGTTTAAACTTTGATGAAATACTTTATAAAGTGAGACGAAATACAATCCGGTAGATCTAAACAAAAAACATGCATACATATTGTTCTTAACGTGCATTTGAATATAATTCAACTATCAATATATTTAATACTACTTTTTCTCTTCTATATATATATATATATATATATATATATATATATATATATATATATATATATATATTACAATTAAAAGACAAGTGTTTGAATTCAATTCTAAATGCACCACCATAATGCATCAAAATAGTAATCATATCATACATAATAAGAAGGCAATCGAAAGTTAGACTTTACAAATTCATGTCAGTTAACCAAGTTATGTTTGCCAAAAGAAAGTGATATCAAAATAGGTCACACACCAAGTACTAACGGTTAAGGACTTTGACAATAATGTTATCGGCACGAGGGTCGCGTACAATGAACGTCAGGCGATCACCTCTCATAAGACGCTTGTGTACAGCAAAATGATATCAACCTCGTCCTATAAACGTCTGAGCAGAGTATTTTTTGTTATAACGTTGCACATTGCATTCATATGCTTGGAGATTGTCGGCATCAATCAAATTTATGGCTCTTTTTACAAATTGGTTGCAGTCCCTAATCAACCTTTGAAGGATTTGCTAAAAATAAAACAGAAAAAAGATTAACATTGACATAATTAAGAGAAACCCAAAGTGGCATAACATATAATGTTTAAGCATTAGATTCACAAGAAGATTAGTTCTTGTTGTCTTGACATTCCTTATGATACTATTTTAAACAAAAATTGTTTGCCCCTGTTTAACAATCTCAACACACGCATCCTCATCGGAATTATTAGGGTGACAACAAAATGAATTAATGAATCATTGGAAGATAATGTATAGTGATGAAAAATCTATAATATTGGTAAATAATCAACAAATCACAACCAAAAATTCTAGGACAGTTTAATACCATTCACTTTCAGATGATAGAATAATGTGTGAGCATTCAGCAGAGATGTAATTCCTATGTTTGTTAGATTTGGGTTATTTCTTAAGAGGAAGCTTGATTTGGTTGCGAGGTTGTTCCGATGGAACAACACGGTTTCATTTTGGAAATTTATCAATAACGACATTTGTGTCACTCGTTGTAACATCAGTTGCTTCCTCGACTTGTAGTTAAGCCTTGTCAAGGATCATTCTCCTGGATGATTTAGTAGCGTCGTAACTTAGAATGGGCACAAAATAAAACCAATACAAAAATAAATAGATACTCCAACTTATACAAATGAACTGAAAATCATTTCAATCATTAAAAAGTTGTTGACAATTTTGATTGGATATATCTTTGGACAGTAATGGCCTGTGTAGTCGCCGATTGTCCCTATGGGTTATAGTACTCACAATCTGTAGAGGACATCATCTCATTTTTACCTTTCTTTAGCTCCTATGTATCCTGATAGTTCAAGTAGTTAAATTGCAACACAATCTCCTGACGTCTGGTCTCCCTATCTTTGTGTTGGCCATTGTAACGACTCACACAATGGGTAAACCTAAAGAAAAGTATAAAAATCCAACATACAAATTTTGAATCCATAATAAAGTATATCCTCTGATATTTATATCGTCTCCATAAGGATCGATGCGAGGGAAAAAATATCGTTCGACAGTCTCTACCTTCATAATTTTGATTTTAATGATTTTTTTTATAGAGTAACATGTAAAAAGAAAAATATAAAACAAGTAAATAAATCATTCTTTAGAGAGGAGAAAATTCTTGAGAAATTATATTTCATTCTACCTATCAAGTATTAAAAAATCCATAGATCAATTACACACAACAGGGTCTCACATTACTTTTGTTAATGACTAGTAAGAAATAAAAATACAAAAGTCATATGAATTAGAGTTAAGAATCTGAATTTAGTTTTTAATAGCAAAAAAGAATGATTGTACAACTATGAAAATAATCTGTAAGTAAATGCTATGCTGAGGAAAGAAAGATGTTCAAAAAGTGAACAACATTACACAATTCTTTGCTCGTTACTTTAATTGAAAGCTGATTTTTATATTCTCATACTATGGATAGTTGTTGTACTACAAAGTGGAGATTGCAGGGCAATTATCCATAACATGCACGTTATCCCAATTTCAGAGAGTACCTTAGGATTGTCCAAAAATAAAAGTGATTAAAAAGCCAAAAAGAAATGAAGGGTGCGTGTCCTGGCCAATTATTTGAGCTGGAAAGTCTGGAACTCTTTTGCTAACTAAATAGAGACATTCTTAACTAAGAATTAAACTAGATTCTAAAGATAAATGTAATCATTATTTAGTAAGAAAAGCAATTCTGAGAAAAATAGATCCAACTCTCAAACAGATAAGGCTTAGTGTTATCCAATCCTTTATCGCTATAATTGACGCATTATCTGTAAATGCTAGCTCTGTCACTTCTTTTAAAAACTTGGTTGTAAAATTAGCCTCTTTTTTTTGTAAATTAAGTAATCGAATAAGTTTTCAAGATACGTTGCAAATAAATAATATCAAGTGTTTGTATTTAAAATATGTTTAGTCTAGTAAGATAGATTGACCCATTGGGATAACCACCATTCATAAGATACCCATAATTTTTGTTTTTATTAAACTAAACACATCCATCAAATTACTATGGTAGCTCAAATATTCCAAAATTAAACATAAAAATTTAGGTTAAAGTTCATTTCTTTGAACCAAGTAATTTATTTTAATAAGAAAAATATATATTAATTAAGGATACAAAGGGATATCCCAATCCGTATACAAAATAATCACCACCTCAAAATAAAGAAGATTGTACCCTATACCTCCTCATAAATACTTTTACCAATATACTGAGTTTTTTTGGACAAAAATGTCCTCATATAAATAGTAAAAAGAGTAATTTTTTCCTTCACTAACACTTTTCACCACGTTTTCATTTCAGAGAGAATTTTTGCCAATTTTTCCGGAAGTCTTCCGGTTTGTTTTTTTTTAATACCGAAACTCTTGGTTTAAAGTCTTCTGGTTCGAAAAATGTTGGATGTGCATACCAGAAGTCTTTCATTAAGTCTTCCGGTAGTTCAAATTTGCGCATGTTACTTTCGAAAGACTTACATAAAGTGTTCCGGCTTGGTTTTTAGAAAATGTTGTACCGGAACTCTTAATGAAATTGTTCCGATTTTTATTTTTTTTAATAAATTTTTTTTTTTGCAGTGGTACGCACACGAGGCAGAGATGGTGGGATACCCGTTCGCTCTGTGGGATGGGGCGATACTTCGAGAAGGACCATAGAAGACCATATTGGAACATCTGCAGTAGCAGCAACAGAACTAGTTGGATATCCAGGAGGACCGTACGATACCAGTGTTTTGGTTAAGTACGAACATCATGTCGCTAGACATATATGGTTCGGTGAGGTAAGTAAATGATAATTATTTAGTATTGAATAAAAACTGAAATTTCAATGTTGTATTGTATAATTTGCTTAATTTTATTTGTTTTCAAGAGAGAGGTGCGAAGAAAGAGTTGAAGGTTGCAGGACATGGATTGAAACTGAGTCATATGGTTCCACAACAACTTCCACCAGAGATGGAGGCTTGGATATCTAGGTCTGGTTTATCTTCTCTACAGAGAACCAGTTTGTCGAAGATAGATACGAACTTGGTTTTCGCATTTGTTGAGAGATGGCATCTAGAGACTTCTTCATTTCACATGCCATTTGGTGAAATGACCATTACTCTGGATGACGTTGCTTGTTTGCTTCACCTGCCCATCAGGGGGATATTTTGGAGCCCTCAACATATCAGTGAAGACCTAGCTATTTAGTGGGTTGTTAACTACCTAGGAGTGTCACAGAGAGTGGCACAATTCCAGGTCCGTGAGTGCAGGGGTTCGTACTATAAGTTAGAAGGGTTATATGATCGATCCGTAGAGCATAGAGCTTCTTCATCGTGGGCATATACAACCAGATGTTATTTGATGATGTTAATGGGTTGCACGATTTTTACGGACAAGACCTTTACACTTGTTAAGGCACGATACCTGGCACTATTTATGGACTTGAATGGGTTATAAAGCTATAGTTGGGGAGCAACTGCACTAGTTACGTTGCATAGGTATCTCGGAGATGCGTCCATGTTCAGTTGTAAACAGCACGGTGGTTACCCGACTATCTTATAGGTATATGTTTAAAGTCAGTTTATTGGTTGTTATTTTTAAGTCTAATGTTAATTTTATTATGTTCATTATGTTATATTTAATTATTATGTTATATTCTCTGTCATAGTGAATGTTAAAAGTGAAATTAGGACTATTGTTATTGTGGAATCACCCCTGTACATCTTGGATTTTTTATGCAATTCGTAGAGCTCGCTAAGCGAGACCTGGGAGTTGCTGAAAAAATCCTTTTTTTTAAACTGTTTTGAATACATGGGGAAATTGTTGTGTTTTTATTAGGAATTTTAATAATTTTTTTAAACTTGTTTTAAGTAACTTATTTTATCGGTTTGTTCGTGTTTTATGTGATTTTTGTTTTTCAGATGTCAGGAAGATCTAAGAGAGGTCGAGTTTCAGCACCATCTTCGTCAAGGGGTCCTCCTTCTGTGACCTATGATAGGTCTCGTTTCTTGAGTCCGGTGTACCACGAAAGATACTTGTTGTTGGAAAAGAGATCGGTGTGGAAAGATAGGTTAGTCTGACTAAGCCCTGAAGAGTACTACAGGAATGTAGGGGCTGATTTGGAAGTCAGTGATTTTGCTGTTCTTTGTGAACCTCACCCGGAGTTTCACTTGGAAATTGTTAGGGAGTTCTTCTCGAACGCCCTTCCAACCGGTTATGAAAGCGAACCTTTTGCTTATAGAACTTGGGTGAGGGGAAAACCGATCGATTACTCGAGGGATAACATAAGTCGTTACCTGGGAGGTAACGTACAGTTGGCGGATGATGGACTTTATGATTTTGGTAGGTTGAAAGCTAGAAGGGATTGGAACATCAAGCACATCAGAGAGAGTATTTGCTTTCAAGATCACTCGTATGAGGTGAGTGCCACTGGAGCACCTTTGCGCTTTAAAAGAGGAGCATTGATAAACTACGCTCAGATTTATATGTCAGTTATCTTGCACAACCTAATGCCGAGGAGCTACACCTTAGATATCACTATTGAGGTGGTCGCTGTCCTCTAATGCATTATAGAGAGCTTGACAGTGGACCTAGCTCAGATCATCTCCACGGAGTTTCGGAGGATTGCTACAAGTGGTACACCTTAAGGTTCAAGGGCAACATACAAACTTACTCATCATGGGTTGGTTATGGCTTTGTGTAAGCTAGATGGTGTCAAACTCCCTCGCAAGGGAATGTGAAGTTGGCTCTGATTGATGATGATTTTGTCTCCAGATTTTGTGAGCCCACACTTGCAGCTTCTCCAGTTGCTTCTACTCCTCCTTCTGGTTGTGTGCCTTTTGGTCGTGTGCCTTCTGCTGGGCATTTTGTTGATCCTAGTTCTGCTGCTAACTGGGCTATGCACGAAGTTAACCATCGTTCTTTATCTTTCATGTATGAGTCTATGTTGTAGTTGCAGGTGTAGATTAGGGAACCACATGTGAACCATTATTTATGTTCCACGGAGGAGTTTTGTGCTTATGCTTTATGGCTTGAGGACAAGCCTAGTTCTTCGAGGGGGTAGCTTATGATGTAGTTGATGATGTTTCTGATGATGATGATATTGGTGTTCATGATGATGGTTCTACTTCGAGTTTTTCTGATTGATGTCGGACGATTTGATTTTTCTTCTTTTATTTTTGTTATGTTTAGAATGTTTGTAGGATTTTGATGTAGTTTTCATGAATTTTTGGTAGTTAACATCCGGGCGGATGTGATTTTGGATTTGTTGTTCCCATCCGGGCGGATAGTGTATTATGTACTTTTGAAACTCATTTAAGTTAACATTCGGCCGGATGAGTTGGTTTATGTTTATGTTGCAAATTTTTTGTGTTTGTTCTTGATTATAAGGTGATAATCTTGATGAAATAAGTTTACTTTTCTTTGATCAAAGCGTTGTACTTCACCTTTCTTTGATGGTGATGATATTCTTCTGAAAGTTTGCGCGAAAAAGGTACTATGTTCGTGCTTTATAGAATATAACATGCGTATGAACTCTTTACTTTCCGCAAATTTCAAGCTTTATTCATATTGCATAAGTTTTCATATGAGAATCATTTAGGACAAACCACAAAAGTGAGTGACCTCCATTGTTCATAAATTTGAGTGTTTATTTAATTGTTGTGAGCTCGTGCGGTTCATGCTTTTTATCTTGTATTCATTGGTAAATCTTGGAAACATTGAAATGATCTAGGAATTGTTTGATATTAAGAAAAACCATCCAATTCTTTTAGGCTTTATTTTTACCCGGTGAGTAGTGTGAGTATTTGCTAGCCAATTTTGAGCCTTCTCACAACTAGAATAAATCATAAAGCAAAAGTCGGCAAAATGTTGGGATACTATTCATTGGTGATCACTGTTGTTAAAAAAGAAAACCATTGTGATTCATTATAGTTTGACTTTTTGTATACACTTAATCCTTTGTTTGAACATACTTTCTTGAAGAACATTGTCACTATAATATGGTATGGTTTAAAGTTGGGGAGAGTATTTGAGTGTGAAAAAGAAGAATTGATGGAAGTGGTGCCTCTTGAAAATATAGACAAGAAAAAGAAAAAATGAAAATGTGAATTGCTAAAGCTTTGCACTTTAACTTAGAGTTGCTTGAAAAGAAAAGAGCATTTGAAAAAAAAATTGAGATGAGGCACCACGAAAAGAAAAGAGGAAGTAATAGATAGGGAAAAGTTTGAAATAAGTTGGTTGATTTAGTTGGCATGTTCTTCATTTTTCAAAAAATTTTGAAAGCACATTTGAATCATTGGCCTTTATATATATATATATATATATATATATATATATATATATATATATATATATATATATATATATATATATATATATATATATATATATATATATATATATATATATCCCTTTCTTGTTAACCCTTTCCCTATTACAACGGTGAGAAGTCCTTATGAGATATTTGTTTTCTTGATTTTCCTATTGAATTGATTTGATACTTGCATGAATTGTTCTGGATGTTAGCACGATTACATATGCGAGTGATTTGTCCCTTGTAGATATTAAGCTTGACTTAGTTAAGTGATTAGGTGATTCTTATTTGAACATTTTATTGCTTGTGTTGTTTACTTGTCATTTATGTTTAGAAGTTAGTTCATAATTATGTTGTGATTTAATGTGAAGCTGGACATTACTTGTGAGCGTAATATTTTGGTTTGAACCATCAATTTGGGTGTGTTGTCTTTATCTAATTTTGTTCTTATTTCTCTTTGATCTCACATTTGTTTGAGGACAAACAAAGAAGCAAGTAGGGGAGTGTTGATAAGTGTCAATTTGTGTTAATATGTAGTATAGTTTTTGGCACTTTTCTTGAGCTTATTTGGTTTTTTTATGCTTGTTCCCGTTGTTTCCGGTTAATATTCGTAGTATAGTTTAATCGCTTTAATAGTATCACTTATTTAACTTTTGTTTTTATATTTTTAGGTTTTACCATTGGATTGGAGAAAGAAAAGCAAAGGGACTTTCTTTTGGCAATTTTTGAAGAAAAGACATTTATAAAGCTCGATACAAGCTCGCTAAGCGAGCTCCTAGCGACCAGCAACAACTCAAAATAGAGAGTTGCTCGCTTAGAGAGGGCCTGAAGCTCTCTAAGTGAGTAGAGACAGTTTGATCAATTAATGAGAGCTTGCTTAGCGAGCTCTGCATTTTTCAGCCCCTTATTTAATAGGTTGAATAGTTTTTCTTGACATAACTACACTTTTTCTTAGCACAAAAACCCTAAACTCAGTATTTTACCTTGTTTTCAAAGAACCGGTGCATCAATAGTCGGGAGATCATCTTTGATGCTTTGTCTTCTTCATATCTTTCTTGTAATGAAAACTTCCATTGTTATGGCCAGCTAAACTCCTTATATGTCAAGGTTAGAAGGTAAATAAGTTTTAACTTTGTATGTATAGCTTTTGATCATTTTGTATGAACTTTTGATGATAAATATATGGTGAAAAACTTTGTGTTTATGAAATATTATTTGTGTGCTTCATGATTGAAAAATGTGTTCCACACTTGACCTATGTTTTTCTTCCATCAAAGAACATATGCTAGAGATAGTTATGAGATTTGATGTTCACCTTGCATTGATCTTGAATGTTGCCATTTTGATAGATTGAGTGAGAGATCATCAATGGATCAAAATGGTAAAACTCACAATTTGTGTTGGAAATAAACATTTTGAGAGGATATTATGATTATGTTTATCGTTTAACGAGTTTATCCGCATGATCGAATCTATCTGTACAAATGGGCTTATTGAACCCTAACCTTGTCATGTGCTTTTTATCACTACAATAAAAATGCGTAATAGCGTCGGCCAAAAGCCCTCTCTAATAGGTAAAAACCCAATGCTACTACCTGTTTGCGTCGATTTAGCGTCGGGTTCGGGGAAGACATTCTAAAGCTGGAAGAAAAACATAATCAAGATTCGTCGCTACAATAGTGTCGGCTAAAGGCAACGCTAGCGCGACGGTAAAATATTAAAGCCGACGCTAAATTACAATATTTTAAAAAAGTTGTGGTGGTTTTTGTCGAAGTAAGTTTCTCCTTGTGGCGGTTATAAGCGACATTTAAAAAAATTCCCTATGTAAAGTCGCCGCTAAGCTTTTAACATAAACAATTGCGACGCTTAAAGTCGTCGTTACCTATCAGATTTTGTGTTTTATAGCGTGGCAAAGAACCGCCGATAATTGATTTACGTAATTTATATATTTTATGTAGCGTCGGTTTTATTTGTCGCTATATTTTGCATATATGTTGATTACCGACGACCTTAACCGACGCTAAGTGTTTTTTGTTTTTTTTTTAAATTTGTTTTATTTAAATTTATTTCTGTTTAAAATCAAATCTATTTGCTACTTTAAATTTACTGAACCCTATTTTTTATTTCAAACTATTCATTGATATATTATCACATCATAATTCCAACACAAGATAATAAACTTTAAATCCATGATATTGCTACATTAATTAAGATGTCCAATTTACATCAAAATATTGACATTATATTAAACTTGTGTCCATCCATTATATTACTACATAAAAATGTAAAAGACCAACACAAAATATCAAATTTGTGAAAATCAACAATTTGATGATCCAAGTCCTAAAACAAAGAAAAAGAGAATTCATATGACTAACATCAATCACTCATATCTTCTAGATCTAATGAGTGCTCATCAGAGTCATCATCGTAATACCCATGAGTATTAGGATGGACACAAGAAGCATGAGCAGTGGAAGGACCCGCCTGACTCGACTTCCAAGTAAATATCTATTTTTGAAATTCTTTAAACTTCCTTTTCAACTCTTCTGTCTCGGCTATAGCTCTATCTGCACGTGTATTGGCTAATGCAGCCTCTTCACGTGCTATGACAGACTCAGCTCTAGCCGCCTCAATCGCTTGACTCTCCACTTCTCTATTTTGATTAACAGTCACTTGTGTCAAATAAGACACACCATATTGTACGTTAACCGCCAATCGGGCAGTTCCATAGCAACGACCACGCGTCTTACCACCGATAGCTTCTTTCCAAATTTCTAACTTTTTTGACCCATCCACGTTATTATCAATTTGAGTGGCTTGAGTCAAACAAATCACATAATCTTCCTGTAAAACATAACACACATAAGTATTATTCCAGCTATTACACAAACCAACATTCAGTTATTAAAACCAACATAACTATTATTCCAGTTATTACAGCTATTACACAAACCAACATTCAGTTATTAAAACCAACATATTTGGAAACTTAATGGTCAAATCCTAGGAACTACAGAGTTTAACAACACATTTGGTTGGGATAACAAACATGTTGGAGCAAGGATACTTCTTTCAAAGGTCCTAAATTTCATCATTATATACAGAAACAAACAATTTAACAAAAAATGATTTGAAAAGCTTACATGTTTTTCTATTGGTCTTATGTTAGGAACAAAGTACCTTATCTTTTAAAAGATTACAGTAACAAACAAAGAAGTATACTTCCTGTTTCATCCTATTCTCTTTTAGACCAAAGAATTCCCACACTACTAGAAAATCCGCTTTTAGTGACTGAATTAGTGACTGAAAATTTTAGGTCACCAGAGCCACCAAATTAGCCACCAAAATTGGACATCATGTTAATAAAATTTTAAAGGTCACTAAATCGGTCACTAAATAAAATTAGCCACCGAATTAGTGACTGAAATTTAGTGACCGTTAATTTTAGTCTCAAATAAGCGTTTGAATAAAAAATAAATTTATAAAAAAATTAAGTGACCGAATTAGTGACCAAAACTTTAGTGACCGAAAATTCGGTCACTAATATTTTAATTCCTTTTCAGTTTTTATTATATAGTGAAAGTTTTAGATTTGTTTTATTATTTTAACAAATAAAATATATATTTATACAAATTTATTAATTAAAAAAATATATAATTTAAATAATAATTAGTTTAATAAATTTTTAAATAATATTTAAAATTTGAATTTCGTTTATAATACATACATACTTAAAGAAAAATATACGCATAAATTTCTTAAACATAAGAGCATTGGTTCGATTCTTGAATGTGGATAAACTTTTTTTTAATTTTAATTAATTGAAAACGGTCACTAAAATCGGTCACTAAAATTGGTCACTAATTCGGTCACTAAATTTCGGTCACTAAATCGGTCGTTATAGGTTAGCGACTAGCACTTTTCCAACCGAAAATTAATAGTCACTTTATTGGTCACATAACGTTATAGTGACCGATTTTAACGTTTTTTCGGTCTCTAATTCGATCACTAAAAGCGATTTTTCTAGTAGTGTCATCATCCTATTCTCTTTTGCAAAACCTTTTTCATAGAAATTCTCATCCTTCCTAACATGCCATAGACTTGAGATTTATACTTCCTGCCCCAAGCTGGATCAATCTTAACAAGCACAACAATGGCATAAAAAAAATACCCGAATGTGCTATGATGATTATTATAAATTGCTAAACTCTGTTCAGCTCTTGTTCAGCCCTTTGTAGAGTACCAAGTAACAAAAATAGGATTAGTTTTCAAAATCAAAGAATCACCAACAATACCAACAAGCTCAGGGAGCAAGATAATAGTTTCAAAGGATATTGATGAGGATTTAGGAATGTTTTCGATGTATTTAACCTCTAGAAGTAATAACCCTAAAAAAAACAAAAAGAATTATTGGTAAAATTATCATTACGAAAACAAAAAACTGAAGATATTTTACAATGTTTTGCTTATAATAAAACAAGAGAAGAATCTTTTTGTATTATCAAAATGCATTAAATGTAGACAAAAAAAAGTTTGATATTTTAAGTTTCAAATTTCAAAATCTTCAATGTTTCTATGACCTTCAAAAATTTCAAAACTTCAATTGTTGGAAGTTTTTAGCATAGCAGTTAGAAGATAAAACTCATAGCAAAACATAAATCTTATAATGTGATTTCATTTGCAACACTATACTATGAGAAACGAATAGTGAGAAACACACTTGATCAAAACAATCTAAACTCTATATGAAAATCCAACTCCATTGAAAAACAATAATTCCATACATACTCCATTGATGAATACTTTTAAAAGAGGATGCTAAATTGATAATCTCAATACCATAAAAAAATTAGATTAACCAACCTTCTAATCAACATTCTCTTAATTAACTTCTCTTCAATAAAAAATCAACATAATTAACAACCTAAACCATAACCTTGATCCATCAATCAATTCATTTATCCATATAAAAACACAAACTATGGATCAAGTTATCAAACTTAATCACATTCACATAATCAATTCCCAAAAATCAAAGTTGAAACAACAATAATAATGAATAAAAAATAACGGTTCACTATGCCAAACAAGACCTTAGACAGCGCTTTTTTAGTCTTAGACAGCGTTTTAAAGCGCTGTCTAAACCTCCGCTGCTAAAGGTTTAAACAACGCTTTTTTAAATCTTAAAAGCGATGTCTAAGAGCTGTCTAAGGTACCCTTAGACAGCGCTTTTAGGAATACCTTAGACAGCGCTTTTGATAAAAGCGCTTTCTAAGCCCCTATACCTTAGACATCACTTTTGGTGAAAGTGCTGTCTAATCCCCTCCTATTTTAATTTTTTTAGGTATACCTTAGACAACGCTTTTCAAAAGCGCTGTCTAAGCCCCCCCTTAGACAGCGCTTTTGTGTAAAGCGCTGTCTAAGGTATACGAATTTTTTTGCAGCTTTTGTTTTAAACCACATTTTTCCAGGTTTATAAACCAGAATTTCTATCTGTTTTCAACCAAATTTTGGCAGACAAATATCACATTTTATATATGTCATTTCAAACCATTTTAGCCTTTTTTCTACCAATTTTGCCTTAAATGTATCAAAATATATACAAATTTATGTACAAATTACAAGTCATTACATATACTACAAATGTACAATATAATTACACATATTATCTAATCCATCCAAATTAAGCATTGCTCCAAATATATACATAGGTCCTGAAACAATACAAAGATTGTAATTCAGTTAATAAACAATATTATAGAAATTACAACGTTACACATATCTAAATTCTCAACAATTAAAGTAAGACTACAATATTATACCTCATAAAACATTGAGCTCTATAATGAATTGACACCATT
Source organism: Lathyrus aphaca (assembly GCA_963966055.1). Classification (NCBI taxonomy): domain Eukaryota; kingdom Viridiplantae; phylum Streptophyta; class Magnoliopsida; order Fabales; family Fabaceae; genus Lathyrus; species Lathyrus aphaca. Next base: position 731,262,879 of record OZ014519.1, on the reverse strand, counting down.
CCTCTTTGATTTCGTCCACTTGATCTTTTGTATAATATCGACACTTGAATTCATCAAAGTACTACATAATAATATAACATAGTTTGATTTAATTTCAACTATTTAATTATATGAGATATGTGTAAATATAAAAATAACTCATAAGTTAGAAATACATACATCGGTGGGAATCTCTAATCGGCCCAAAACAAGAGTATCTCGCATAAACCTCAACATGAAATACCCGCAATCTATTTGATTATGTTGCTAAGGACACTACATATGAAAAAAAAATATGGATAAATCCTAAGTTTTATCAAGTGTCATCACTAATATAATAAAAAATGTGATAATTAAAAATATACCGCCACTCGAATCCATGTAATGGAGTTGGCGCCCCTCTTTGATGTTTGGATATCTCGTTGGGCTCGAAAAGCTTGTAGGATGCTAATAAAATAAAAATGAAGTAATTAGAACAATTCACATAAACTAAGAAATACACACAAGAAAATTTTGAACATTCTCACTTACGTGTCAATTATGACCTTCATATCCGGGTATGTTGTCCAATCATTTCCTAACGAGTCAAGATAATAAACGATTTCTCTGATAGGATTGATTGCGAGCAACAACCAATGTCCACTGTAATGATTAAGCAAATGTTAGATGTTAACTTGGAAAAAAATTATAATAGATGAATTTAGAATGAAATTCTAACCCGGTATTAAACGGTATAAAGAACAACTTCTCCGCATCTTTGTTGGCCATGAGGATCCTAAGAACGTACTCCGTCACGGTATCCGGTCTACTTAAGATTGAACTTAAGTTGACGGTCGCGGGTGCTAAGAATCCAAATGACACGTCCAAACCATTGGGGCGCATCAATTTGTCATACAAAAACCTTATATAAAAACATCATTAACATTAGACACCTCTTTTGAAACATAAAGTAAATAAGTTGTTCAATTAATATAACAAAGTAGACCGGATTTACCTGATATATGTATTGACAACAGTGACGCCGATTTCTTCACGACCAAAAACTTGCATGAAGTCTTCATTACCAATCATTTGGTCGTGATCAAAGCCGAAAATACCTACCTCCATATGCACAAGCCGAACACCTCCGGTCGGTATATCGGTCATCTCTAGAAATGTCTGGAGGCACGACCTATACTTGGTGGTAGGTTTTTTTCTAGCTACGGTCTTCTTAGCACCAGCACTTTTTACCTGTGCGGAGGTGTTGTTAACCTCCTTTTTTTGTTGTGCGGAGGCGTTGCTAACCTCCTTTTCTTAAAGCTACATATCATATAAATAGTTAGATCAAATTAAGAATGTAACAACTTCCATGAATATATGTCATATAATTGTATTGTACCTGTTTTCTTGAAACCACGGACTCGGTATGCCGCGGAATAGCATTATCTTTTGATTTGGATTTTGTGGGAGTCTATTTAACATAACCAAGGAAAATATGTACGTAAAATGCGCGTAAAAACTTTGAATATACACATTAAAGTTAACATAGTGTCACACCCCAAATTTTACCCCTAACTTTTCGCATGCGTTCACCCCATTATTTTCATACTCGGGACGTTTTAGAAGCATTTTGGGATCCGCAATAGTTTTTGGAAGTTTGCCCCTTTTGAATCCTACGACTAAGTTTTATATATTTGTTTAGTCTAATTGCAAAATTTGGTTTCACATTTTTATTCATTGTTAGGTTTTATTCGCAAAATTAATTTTAACTATCAAGTTTCTATTTCTAATTCAATTTCATTCTTCTTAACTTTTAATTTAATTTGTTATTTTTAGTGTCTACCTCTAATTTATTTTCATTTTTTCATTTTAAAAAAAAAAGGGAGACTTTTAATTAAATTTGTTGTTTTAGTGTCTATCTCTAAAAAAAAAAACTTTTAATTTAATTTGTTTTTGTTTTCTAACTTTTAATTTAATTTTTTATTTTTAGCTACTATCTCTAATTTAAATTCAATTGCTAACTTTTAATTTAATTCACTTTTTCTCTTAATCTCAATTTCTAATTTAATTCAATTTCAAGTTTCTAGTTTTAAAATCTAATTTCTATTTTCCATTTTTATTTTTTTTTATTCATTTTCATGTGTTTTAAATTTATTTTCTATTTCTATTTTATTTTTATTTTTTTCAATTTGTGTAGACTCAATCATAAAATCCAAGTTTCCAAGTTGAATTCCACATTCAAGTTCCTTCCAAGTTCATGTTCAAGACTACATTTAGTCCAAATTCATTAATAAAATTCTCCTTTCATTTCATATTTTTCCCTCATTTCAAATTCATCTACAAGGTTCCTTACAATTCATGGCAAAATTACAACTCATTCACAAACTTATCTCAAAGGATTAAGGTTACAAACAAAGTGCAATTACAAGTTTAAAAATATATATTTTCACTTGATTCAAATTCCAAAGCACATTCTTGACTTAAATTAGTGCCTTCAAAGTTGAGCCTTCAATTCCTTTTAAAACTCCAAATCTCCATGTTTTTCCTTCCACTCCAAGCCACACTTTTCCTCCTCTTCCATGTTCATGACAAATCCAATGCACATGAAAAAAAATTGAAATAACAGTTTGTTATCATGTCAAGTCATCATTCCCAAACATTTCATTCAAGCATACCATTATTCCAAAAATTCAGCCCCTTTGCACTTGAAGTAGAAAGAATTAGAGTTAGCATTCACATTTTCATTCAAAACATATTACATTCTCATTTAAGTTCACATTCACGTAATCATAATCGAACCATGATACTCCAAGTTCATCCATTCAAATAAGTTTCATATTTTATTCATCAAGCATCCTTTTTTTAAACCATATTCATCACATATTATCATTTTGTCAAAGTTTCACATATAATTTCACTAAAATTGACATTCAAACATACATAGTCATAAACACTCACATTCAACTAACAAAGAGGGGTAGAATACATAGTCACTTTTTACTGCATTACATGTTGGTATTATGTCACAAGGTTCAAAATTTTCACCATAACAGCAGACAGAAAAAGCAAGTCAGTAGGACCTTTTGTTCCAAGAGGCATACAAAACTTAAAGAGAAAGTTCAGACCTGCTGCAGGAAAAGCTGAGACAGCAGGGTGCTATTTCATCCATTCCATGAGCCAGTTGGGTATTTTTCACAGTCAACCACATGCCTGCAGCCCTGACCCTTACACCAAAACGTGTCAAGACTCTTCATCCTATGCTTTGAGACCTGCATTGAAGGAGACACCACTTCAGTACCAGACAAAATCCTGAGTTTTAAAATTTAATCAGTAAATAATGTCAAGGGGGAAGTGTGAAAAAAGAACCCTAATCCCCACTATATTTAGAGCTGATACGAGGGCAAAAAGGAGGGGGATTCGGAGAAGACAACATCAAAAAATTTGTTTTTAAAAACAATCACAAAAATACACAAAGAAAAGGGGGGACTCTGTTTTCAAACACGCAGACACAAAAACTTCACTAAAAAAAAACCGGCCAGCCATCAACAAACCAACAAACCACCGTCCACCCTGCACCTTCTACCTTTCAACTACCACATCTTCAAACCTGTAGAACCTCACCCCTTGCCATCCCAAATCACAAACACATTGAACCATAACCCATCACCATTGTGACCTTTTCTTCAACATAATACCACTGTAATCATTAAACCAACAAAAAACCAGAGAAACAAACGCAGTGAAAACTCCTGAACGAAAAAGCACTGAGGACCGCTAACCTTCAAATCCATAACAACAACCTCCAAATCGTGACCTCCCCCTTCGTCAACCCTTACCGCCACCGAAAACAATGCCATAAACCAAACCTCCGTAAATCACCACACAAACAGCATCGACGACCACGAAACTTCAAAACAGAAGCCGGAATCACCCCCATAATAAACACTTGTCCTCATCACTACCACGACCATCAAACGAACTGGAATCACTACCACCACCATCAAACGAACTCGAAACACTCCGCCATCCCTAATTTTTTCCGACGGAAAGCACCACGAGAAGCTCCTTCGAGCTTGCTTTCGTTTTCCAGGCGAGCGACGGTGAGCATAGCGTGTGTGAAGGTAGCTCTGTGAATTCGAGTTCACTTTGGAGAACGATCGGAGGTTAGTGAGAGACCATCGAAATCGTTTTTTGTTGTTGTTTTCGTTCGTTAGGTTTGAGATTACTTTGAACTGCACAAACCCTATTTTGTTTACCCTCTTGCGTGCATCCACTTAATCGGATCCGGGTTGGCCCGACCCGGTCCGCCTACCTGCATCCAGTAGGCCCCCTTTTGGGATATCCCCTTGTTTTGTCTTGAAACCAGCCCATTTAGTTTCTTATTTATCTATTTATTTATTTTTATCCAATTTAGTTTCATTTATTTACTTACACATATATAAGAAATCCAAGTAACACTTTAATTATCATATTTTCTATTTTCTTTTATTATTATATTTGGTTAAGTATTTATATATATGTAAAAATACAAATTTTCAGTTTTGCAACCAACTCTTTTTTTTTTGTGTTTTGTTGTTTTTTTATTTGATTAAATATTTATCTTTTCTATGTCAAACATATATGTAATAAATAATGTTTGTTCGTCCTTCTTGTTCAAGATATAGATTGTTTAAGATTGTTTAAGCTTTTTTGACATTTTGCTTATAATGGTTGTTTATATTTATTTATTGCGCATTGTGGCTTTAAACTAGCAAGATAAGAATATGAACCCTTTCTTATGTACGTAATAAATCGCCTCAAAAAGAAATTTAATTATTTCTTGGTCCAATGCCAAGTATAATATTTCATACGTATACATTTAGCACACACGTAAGCCGATCGTTACATGATCGTTGTCTGCATGTTTCGCGTTTTTTAAAAAATAATTTAACAAGGAATAGAACTCTGGAGTCTAGCACTCCGCACTTTCTAAGAAAGAACTACAACTGGGCTAGCCCCACGCGTATCGTTTCGTTCACTCCTTTTCTTTTTTTACATCAATTTTAAAAACGTTTAAAAAAAACAATTATCCAATTTATTTAATTAATTTAAATTACGAAAACAGAACTCCGGAGTCCAGCACTCCGCACGTTCTGGATTGGACTGCAACTGGGCTAGCCCCATGCGATGTGTTCAATCACCATTCGTATATCAAAATTTTCAAATCATTTTATTAAATTAAATTATGAAAACAGAACTCCGGAGTCCAGCACTCCGCACGTTCTAAAATGGACTACAACTGGGCTAGCCCCACGCAACGTGGTCCATTCGCTCTTTCATCTCTAAAAAAAAACTTAAAACTTACCAACCAATTTAAATCAATTTTCATAATTAATTATCGAAAGACGGAACTCCGGAGTCTAGCACTCCGCACGTTTTGGAATGCAATCGCTCCTGGGCTAGCCCTACGCGACGTGGTTCATTCGCCCTTTCGTTTAAAACATTTTAACAAAAGTCAAACACTTTTCTCAAAACGAATATTGTTTAAATCATTCTATCTCTCGAACAAGCTAGTGCTTCAGCCTCCACCGCGAGTATCAGCCAACGCTTAGCAGTAGAATGCATTTTAAACAATCGTTCAGTTAAAAAATCACAAACCGTAGTAGCACGAACTACGAAGCTCTGAATTTCCCATTGCACAAGGGAATACGTAGGCACGGGGATTTTAATCCTTCGCGAGCACCCTATTAAAAAAAATCAATCTTTTTCTGTCACAATAATAAACTTTTAATCTTTTCTCCGACTTAGTAATAATATAACTTTAATTTCCTTGGAACAAACATATTAACAGACATTTAAAAGACAAAGACTTAAGATCAAAGATTTAATCGCATAATTAGCTAAGAGGTTCCCGTTAAGTACAACGGACGTGAGGGGTGCTAATACCTTCCCCTTGTGTAACCGACTCCTGAACTTAGAATTTGGTTTCGTAAACCATTTCTTATCCTATTTTTAGGTTGTATCTATATCTCCCTTTTCTTTAAATAGAATAAATAGAATTAGGTGGAGGCTCTGTTGTTTTGTTTTAGGATCGTATTTTTTCGAGGTACGACAGTTGGCGACTCTGCTGGGGACTAGCTCCATGCTAGAGAGAGTCGAGCCTAACTTAGTATTGTGTGTTTATTTGTTTGAACTTGTCTTTTCTTGTCTTCTCTATGTTTATTATTTATGTTTGTTTATCTGTTCTTTTACCGCTTTACTTTATTGCTCATTATATTTGGTTGTGGGTTCTCGGGGTCACATTGCAAGTAAATTTGAGTGGTGGAAAAAGCAGAGGGAACACCTAAGTTTAGAATTGGATGTTATTAGTGTTAGTCTCCAAGGACTCGCTCCTTGCACGCCTAGCATGAAAGCTCCCCCAGATAGTTCGACTTTTCGTAGATCTTGTTGCAACGCAGCTAGCCTGTCGCGTGACCTGATTCACGAAAGGGCTGTGATTCTGGGACCCCCTAGGACCTGTTTCAATTTTGGTAGTTGCGTAATGTTAGGCTCCGAGGACTCGCTCCTTGCACGCCTAGCATGAGAACTCCACTCAAGGGGGACCTTATCGTTATTATCGTCACAATGCAGCTAGCCTGCGACGGGATGTTAATACGATAAATGTCCGTGACCTTGGGTCTCCTTAAACCATCGCCGTAGAAACCCTCCCGTGAGTGGGACTTATGGGTAGTAAAACGTAGAACAACTCTCTTACAGCCCACCTGTTAAGGAGGTTCCGAATTTACCTGTGGCACCTTGCATCCTCGCATCCCTGCATCTTCGCATCTCAGCATCATATGCATCATTTTAGTAGATGCTTCAAGGAACAAAGAGAAGTTTTGTTGCAAACCTCATGTATTTTACCAGGAATGGACTTCAGTTTATTAGTTTTTGGAAAATAATAAGGAAACTTTACACATTTTGACGTTTTGCAATAACTTCTTAAGTCCCTTGAAGCATTTGCATTTTTTACTCATGAGTGCATCTCCGCATTTGCACTTGTCAAAAACTCATTCTCGTCAACTCCTTTCCAGCTGCCACACTGAGGATCTCACGCAAGTATTCCACCCAAGCTCAGACCAAGAAGAAGATGGCTGAAAGAGACCTAAAGATGGACAGAGTTAATGATGAGCTTTCTGATCTTCGTGGAAATATGGGTCAGATGATGGAAATGCTGCAAGTCATTCGAGCAAAATTAGATACCCAACAGACTGTGGTGTCTGAGATTGTCACTGCAACGACTGAGCCCACATCATCAGTCACTACTCCTGTGACCTGGCCTCCTTTTGGGCTTCCCCATGGATTTGTACCTCCTCCTCATGGTTTTGCTTCTCAAAGTTTTATCTCTCCTTCCCAAGGACTTACTGCTCAGGGTTTCTTCCCTCCTTCCCAAGGTTTCGCTTCTCAAAGTTTTGCACCTCCTTCTCAGGGTCTTGCATTTCCTTCCCAAGGTTTTGTACCTCCCCCTCAAGGATTTGCTACACAGCAGACTATTCCTGTGACTAATGAAGAGAACCATGTGGTTACTAATTTTACACCAGACATTGTGCACACTCGTGCCCAACCATACTTTAACGACCCTCAGGTGTATGATGTGCCAGATATGTCTGAGAATGGAAATGAGAAACATGAGAAGATGCAAGAGAATTTTGATACCCTTGAAAAAAGGTTGAGGGCAATTGAAGGTGACCAGATCTTTGGGGCTGCTGCTAAAGAGATGTGTCTGGTGTCTGGACTGGTAATACCTCCGAAGTTAAAGATACCCACTTTTGACATGTACGAGGGCGCAACGTGTCCCAAGAACTATCTCTTGATGTACTATCGGAGAATGGCTGCACAGGTGGACAATGACAAATTAATGATCCACTGCTTCCAGGACAGTCTGAAGGGAATCTCCTCCAAGTGGTATCTAATGCTAGACCAGTCGAAGATTCGCAGTTTTGAAGACTTGACAGATGCTTTCATCCACCAGTACAAATATAATATGGACCTTGCTCCCAATAGGAGACAGCTGTTGAGTATGTCACAGAAGGATTCTGAATCATTTAAAGAATATGCTCATAGGTGGAGAGGGACCGCTTCTCAGGTAGATCCCCTGTTGTCTGAAAAGGAGTTAGCTGATTGGTTTATTGACACGGTGCGACCAGAATTCTTTGAGAGAATGGTGGGAAGCGTAACTGCTAGCTTCTCCGACCTTGTAGCTGTAGGGATTAAGGTTGAACTTGGACTGAAAAGTGGAAAGATGAGTGGTGCGTCTAGCAGTTCCAGCAATGGTAGTGGAAATAATGTCAAGAAATTTACCAGCAACTTCCACAAGAAGAAAGAGGGTGAGACAAACGCGATAATGACAAGTCAAAGGAGAAATTCGCTTTGGCAGAGACCTCCACCTGTGGCTCAACCCCAGTATGTCTACCCACCGCAGTTTGTTCAACATCCTTATGTGGCGGCGGTTCAACCGTCATATAATCCACAAGTCCCGATATATCGCCCAACTCAAGCAGTACCGATGTATCAGCAAGCGGCTCCAGTGATTCCAGCTTATCAACCAATGCTCAACAATTCAGGCTATCAACGAGCGCCCAATGCTTCAGCCTTCCAGCAGAGGACTCCAGCCCCTCATCCAAATTCCAACTTTCAGAATAGAAGACTAGGAGGAAGGCCTCCTCATCCTCGGATCCCTATGACCTATACTGAATTATATCCCTCACTACTGAAGAAAGGTTTGGTTACTCCAAGGCCTTTGGGTCCTTCACTAGATCCGCTTCCACCAGCTTATAACTCAAGTGCCCACTGTTTATTCCATAAAGGTGCTCCGGGGCACGACTTGGAAAATTGTATTGCTTTGAGGTATGTTGTGAAGGATCTAATGGATAAAAACATTTTGTCATTTGAAGATACTAGTCCGAATGTTAAAAATAATCCTTTACCTAAGCATGGTTCCATAAATGCCATTGTTGACGAGTCTGACGAAGATTTGATTTTCAACGCTACAGAGATCAAAACCCCGCTTAGAGACTTCCATGCGAAGTTATTAGAAGTGGGTATGCTGAAGAACTGTCATAAGAATTGTAAAGCTTGTGCGAATAATCCGAAGGGATGTGAACTGGTTTTGAGAGATGTTCAAAGTTTAATTAATCTGGGTGTTTTACAAGTAAGTGGTCGTGTGAAGAGGAATGAAGTGGCAATGATTGAACCCATTTTCAACTTGCCAGAATCTAATTCTACCTTGATGCCAATGATCAACATGCCTGAGTCCCCAAGAGTTCAACCCATCTTTAATATGCCAGAAACTGTGGTACCCATTTTCAATATACCTGAACCAAAGTTTGAGCAAAGGAATAACCCTTTCCTTTATGAAGATACCAAAGCAGTTCCATGGAATTATGATACAGGGAGAACTCATCAGAAGTTTGAACAAGTTAGTTCAAAAGTGGCAAGTGCTGACATAGCAGGCGCAGGTCGTTTAACTCGCAGTTGTCGTGTTTATACTCAGCAAGCCAATACAGTTCCACCTAAAGAAGTCATTCCCACTGTTGTCAACCAGGATAAAGGAAGGGTCTTGGAAGAGGAGGATGCAGAATTTCTCAGAATCATTAAGAAGAGTGATTACAAGGTTATTGATCAGCTACATCAAACGCCTTCTAAAATATCTATCTTATCACTTCTTATGCATTCACCGGCCCATCGAGGTGCTCTCCAGAAGTTACTAGCCCAAGATCATGTTACACATGATATAACTGTGAATCAGTTTGATGGAGTCATTGCCAATATCACTGCATGTAACAATCTCAGCTTCAGTATGGAGGATCTTCCAAAAGATGGTTTGGACCATAACCGTGCTCTTCACATATCTGTGAAATATCAGGAGGATACTTTAGCAAGAGTTCTTGTGGATACAGGATCTTCATTGAAAATTTTGCCGAAAAGAACGCTTTCCAAGTTATCTTATCAAGGGGCAGAAATGAGGCCCAGTGCACTGATTGTGAAGGCTTTTGATGGGTCGAGGAGGACCTTTATTGGGGAAGTCGACTTGCCAATTTTGATTGGACCACAGGTCTTCAAAATCATTTTCCAGGTTATGGACATTAACCCTAATTACAGTTGTTTGCTGGGAAGACCTTGGATCCATACTGATGGGGCAGTCACTTCTACCTTACACCAGAAGATGAAGTTTGTGGTCGATAATAAACTAGTAACTGTGTCTGGTGAAGAAGATCTCATGGTCAGCAATCTTTCCTCCTTTAGCTACATTGAGGCTGATGAAGATGCTTTGGAAACTGCTTTCCAAGCTCTAGAGATAGTCAATGTCTTCCTTATGGAAGTAGAGGAGTCAAAGGGAAATGGTATTCCATCTTTTGCATCATTGAAGAGTACCATTTCCACTATCGAAGAAGGAAGCCATGAAGGTTAGGGTGATGTCATTGAAGTCAAAAAGAAGCTAGATCGTTACGGGTTGGGTTACAAACCAACTCAGATAAAGGAAGGAGCGTCAACCTCCGTCAAAGGACGTCCAAAGACCATTCAAGAAGTGTTTTCCAGTGCCGGCTATCAGATTAATGCAATTAATGGGGATGCAGAAGATGAAGATGTGGATCATTTGGTTTATCACTGTGAAGCAGCTTTGGGCAATTGGGAGGCAGTTGAGATCCCATAATTTTTTCCATTGTCAAAGTAATTTATTGTTTTCCTTAAGTGTTTTCAAAGTTCCCTAGCTCTGCCCAAGGCTATGGGATCACTTTGTAGGGCCCATTCTCATTTTCAAATTAATCAATCAATGAAGGCATTTTGTTAAATTCTTACTTTGTTTTTTATTTACTGTTTTTCTCTTTTCACTTTTAACAGAAAATGGCAATCTTTCAAAGCTAATAAAAAGTTTTTCTTGCATCCCTCTATTTTCACTTTTAATAAAAGCAAATCATTCCCATATGCAGAACAAATGAAAACCATGTTGAATCCAATGACTCTATATTCTCTCCTAACTTCGATTCGCCCATCTACCAAGCGGAAGATGAAAGTGAGGAAGATTGTGACGTTCCCGAAGAACTGGCAAGATTAGTTGAGGATGAGCACACAGATCTTCAGCCGCATAAGGAGCAGGTTGAGACCATCAACCTTGGCACCGATGAAGATAAGAAGGAAGTCAAGATTAGTACAACACTTGGGGCAGACATCAGAGAAAGATTGGCCAAGCTTCTCAAAGAGTATGTGGATGTGTTTGCATGGTCGTATCAGGATATGCCCGGTTTGGACACAGACATAGTTGTTTATAAGTTACCGCTTCGACCAAATTGCCCACCAGTAAAGCAAAAGCTCCGAAGAACAAGGCCAGACATGGCTCTGAAGATTCGAGAAGAGGTCAAAAGACAGTTTGATGCTGGATTCCTCGCAGTTGCAAAGTACCCTGAGTGGGTAGCTAACATCGTGCCAGTCCCCAAGAAGGATGGAAAGGTTAGGATGTGCGTGGACTATAGAGATTTGAACAAAGCCAGTCCCAAGGACGATTTCCCTCTTCCGCACATTGATACTTTGGTTGACAACACTGCTAAGTTTGTTGTTTTCTCCTTCATAGATGGATTTTCAGGATATAATCAGATCATGATGGATCCTGATGATATGGAAAAAACAACTTTCATCACACCATGGGGCACTTATTGTTACAGAGTTATGCCATTCGGTCTTAGAAACGTAGGAGCCACTTATCAAAGGGAAATGGTCACCCTTTTCCATGATATGATGCATAAGGAAATAGAAGTTTACGTAGATGATATGATTGCCAAATCACGGAGTGAGGAGGATCATTTGAATCATCTCTTGAAGTTATTTGAGCGTCTCAGAAAGTTCCAACTGCGTCTGAATCCAGCTAAGTGTACCTTTGGTGTCCGATCAGGAAAGCTACTTGGTTTTATTGTTAGTCAGCAATGGATTGAAGTAGATCCGGATAAGGTCAGAGCAATCCAAGAAATGCCAGCTCCAAAAACAGAAAAGCAAGTCAGAGGCTTCCTCGGAAGATTGAACTACATCTCCAGATTTATCTCCAACATGACTGCTACATGTGAGCCTTTATTCAAGTTGCTCTGGAAGAATCAAGCAATTGAGTGGAGTCCTGATTGTCAACTGGCTTTTGAGAAGATTAAGGTTTATCTACAGGAACCTCCTATCTTGATCCCACCTACTCCAGGGAAGCCTCTCTTCATGTACCTGACCGTACTTGAGGGATCTATGGGTTGTGTATTAGGCCAACAAGACGAAACCGGTCGCAAGGAGCATGCCATATATTACTTAAGCAAGAAGTTCACAGATTGTGAAAGTCGATATTCACTTTTAGAAAAGACTTGTTGTGCTTTGGCATGGGCGGCCAGACGCCTGAGGCAATATATGATTTGTCACACTACTTTGTTAATCTCGAAAATGGATCCAATTAAGTACATTTTTGAGAAGCCTGCCTTGACAGGAAGGCTTTCCCGTTGGCACATGTTGTTATCCGAATATGACATCCAATATGTAACCTAGTAGTCTATCAAGGGCAGTGTTTTGTCTGATTACCTTGTTGATCAACCTGTCGAAGATTATGAACCTTTGAAATTCGATTTCCCGGACGAGGACATTATGTTAATAAAGGACTGTGAAGTTCCAGGTCCAGATGAAGGTCCCGAGCCAGGTTCTCGTTGGAAGATGATGTTTGACGGTTCCTCTAATTACATTGGGCATGGTATGGGAGCTGTTTTGATGAACCCTGATGGTGGTTATACTCCCTTCACGGCCAGATTATGTTTTGAATGTACAAACAACATTGCTGAGTATGAAGCATGTGTTTTGGGTATCGAAGCTGCAATTGATACCAGAATCAAAGTCCTTGAAGTATATGGAGACTCAGCTTTGGTAATCTACCAAGTCAAAGGTGAATGGGAGACCCGTGATGAGAAGTTGAGCCCTTACCGTGCCCACATTGTGGAGTTAATTAAATACTTTGATGAAGTCACTTTCCATCATGTTCCAAGGGCAGAGAATCAAATTGCAGACGCTTTGGCTATGTTGGCCTCTATGTTTCAAGTCATATTTCTTAATGAAGCTCCACTCATTACAATTGAGCGAAAGACTACACCAGCCTACTGTCTACTGGTCGAAGAAGAAACTGATGAGAAACCGTGGTTCTACGACATCAAGAACTACTTGCAAAACTAGGAGTACCCAGCTGATGCAACAACTCTGGACAAGAAGACTCTGAGAAGATTGGCGTCCAAGTTCTTCCTCAGCAACAACGTACTTTACAAGAGAAATCATGATATGGTTCTGCTCAGATGTGTGGACAAGCGCGAGGCAGACTTATTGATCAGAGAAATCCACGAAGGATCATTCGGAACACATACCAATGGACATGCCATGTCCAGGAAGATTTTGAGAGCTGGATATTTCTGGTTGACCATGGTGTCAGATTGTTTCAAATACGCCAGGAAGTGTCATAAATTCCAGATTTATGCCGACAAGGTGCACGTACCTCCAACCCTTTTGAATGTGTTGTCATCACCTTGGCCTTTCTCAATGTGGGGCATTGACATGATAGGGGAAATTGAGCCTAAAGCTTCCAATGGTCACCGGTTTATCTTGGTTGCGATCGATTACTTTACCAAATGGGTAGAAGCAGCTTCCTACGCCAATGTGACAAAGCAAGTGGTCGCCCGTTTCCTTAAGAACCAAATTATCTTCCGTTATGGAATCCCAAGCCGGATCATCACAGATAATGGGACTAATTTGAACAACAAGACAATGAAGGAGTTGTGTGATACATTCAAAATTGAACATCATAACTCTTCTCCGTATCGTCCGAAGATGAATGGAGTTGTTTAAGCTGCGAACAAGAACATCAAAAAGATCTTGCAGAAGATGGTGAAGACTTACCAAGACTGGCACGAGATGTTACTGTATGCCTTGCACGGATACAGAACATCAGTTCACACTTCAACAGGGGCAACCCCTTTCTCTTTAGTGTATGGGATGGATGCAGTTCTCCCTATCGAAGTAGAGATACCATCTTTGAGAATCTTGATGGAAACCAAACTGGAGGAAGCTGAGTGGGTCCAAAGCAGATATGACCAGCTGAACCTCATTGATGAGAAGAGAATGACCGCCATGTGCCATGGCCAGTTGTACCAGAAGCGCATCAAGAGAGCTTTTGACAAGAAAGTCCATCTTCGAGAATTCGAAGAAGGAGACCTTGTACTCAAGAAAATCTTGCCAGTCCACAAAGACATGTGTGGGAAATGGAGTCCTAACTATGAAGGCCCATATGTTGTGAAGATGGCATTTTCCGGAGGTTCCCTAATCCTCACAACTATGGATGGTGAACAACTGAAACACCCGGTGAATTCTGATGCAGTCAAAAAATATTATGCCTAAATAAAGCCCGATAGGTCGAAAACCAGAAATGGCGACCTATGCAAAAATGGGTATCCCGGTGGATCATAACCTATGAAGGAGATCCAGGCAAAAGTTAGGGATAAAAATAAAAAAATAGAGTTCGCTAAGTTGAAAACCCGAAAGGGCGGCTTAGGCAAAAAAGAGCGTCCCGGTGGATTAAAAACCCGAAAGGGCGGTCCAGGAAAAAATTAGGGACAAAGGCATTTGACTGTATCAGATGGTGTCTATCATTACTGATGATCATTACTTGAAGACCAATCCAGTCGCTCTTGTCAGAAGCAAGGTGTTGGGCGGTTTTAGTTATTAGGGATTATAGTGGTCGTTGGATTCAATGTAGACCTTTCCCCATTGCCATTTTCAAATTGTAATTTTCCATGGAGCTTTTGCTATTGGCAGCTACCATTCTTGAATGAAATACAACCTTTGTATTTAAACTCTGTCTTTCAGCTTCTTATTTTCTTTGTTATGCAAAATGTCTTTACTGAGTTATAATTTGACTTTGAAAATGACAAAAAAAAAATTTTAAAACAGTTTTTGAAAACATACTGAAAACATTCAAATTTCTTTGACTTTAGAAAAAAATTAAAAGATTTTCTGTCTTCTAAAAAGCCATCTGGTTTGCAGCAACACTCCCATGCAATTATTACAGAAATCCCCACAGAGGATTAGCAGCTGGTAGCACTCTTGGATGGATCCTTGGACCAAACATCAATTTCCAAGTTTGAAGACATCTCCCCAGCACCTTTCTTATTGCTTGTCTGAGTATTTGCGCTGAGATCTTTTTTTTCCCACTTTATCAAAACTCTATGTCTCTCTATAGAGTCAGCATTTGCATATCATGATCATTCGCATCATGTTCAATCATACGCATTCAACATAATCATTTTATCTCTCCCCAGTTGTCGCTTGTCTAACTTCAAGTCCAGTTTACTGTCTTTTGTTTTTTTAGTCCACTGTTGTTGGTACCCCGCAATATGGTTAACCTAGGTTTTTCCCAGAAACACCGGTATCCCCTGCAGAGGCCCTTCTTGATGTACCTTAATACAACCAATACTTCCTTTTAAGCCCAATTACCATTGGCATAAAAAAATCTTTAAGTTGTTTGCTTAAGATTCATAACCGTTTAATTCAACACGCATCTGTGTTCTCCTGACAATTCCCTAAAGTTCTTTTGGACTCTTCATTTAAGGAATTCCCTAAGGTTGGTCGTTTATCTTATTAAAAAAAAACTCCAACATTTTTTCTTATTTTCCAGCTGGTCGCTTAGAGCCATTTGATTTATCTTTAAACGCTTCGCATGCTACTTCCAGTATCAGTGTGTTTGCACAGAGCCACTGCCCAAACGTTGTGTTCGTTTTCTTTATTCTTAGTATCAACAGTTACACTTGAACCTGTTGATTTATCACTTTGAATTAAATGTCTGTTATTTTATTTCCTGACCACCACGTCATTGTCCGTTATTTTATTTCACGACCACCGTGTCGACGCCTGTCTTTTATTTCCTGACCACCGTGTCGTTGCCTGTTATTTTATTTCCTGACCACCGCATCAACGCCTGTTATTTTATTTCCTGATCACCGCGTCATTGTCCGTTATTTTATTTCACGACCACCGTGTCGACGCCTGTCTTTTATTTCCTGACCACCGCGTCGTTGCTTGTTATTTTATTTCCTGACCACCGCGTCATTGTCCGTTATTTTATTTCACGACCACCGTGTCGACGCCTGTCTGTTATTTTATTTCACGACCACCGCGTCAATGTCTGTTATTTTATTGCACGACCACTGCGTCAATGCCTGTTATTTTATTTCCTGACCACCGTGTCGTTGCCTGTCATTTTATTTCCAGACCACCGTGTCGTTGCCTGTCATTTTATTTCCTGACCACCGTGTCGATATTTGTCTTTTATTTCCTGACCACCGTGTCATTGCCTGTTATTTTATTTCATGACCACCGTGTCGACGCCTGTCTTTTATTTCCTGACCACCGTGTCGATGTCTGTTATTTTATTTCCCGATCACCATGTCGATGTTTGTCTATTCCTGACCGCCGTGTCAAGGTCTGCTATTTGGTACTCCTGACTGCCGAGTCGAGATCAGTTCTATTTTTCTCAATCACCGAATCATTGCATTGGAATCCCCAGCAACCACCTTGAGCTTGCTAACTCATCACTTCAGATAGTCTGTCTTTAATCTTACGTTTTGTTTTCCATCTTATGTCATTCTTAGTGTCAGCAGTTACACTTGAACCTGTTGATTTATCACTTGGAATACATCCTGTTTTCGTCTTGTCATCCCCAGCATATTGTCATCCCCAGTGAGTCTTCATCCTCGATTTTCGTTTTGTGGATCACCGTTGCATTTGTCTGCATCATACCATACCCAGCATATTCATCATTAAAAAAATCAGCATGTTAGGCCATTGCATCTCGCATATCATATCCCCAGCCCAATAGGAGTCCCTCATAGGTTCATAGCATGCCATTGCATTTAGGGGAAATATTTTCGGTTATTTCTATATTTAAATACCTTTCACTCCGATTTTATGAGGATTAACATCACCCATTCTATCTGGTAAAGTTATTTAAATAGGGGCAACTGTCACACCCCAAATTTTACCCCTAACTTTTCACATGCGTTCACCCCATTATTTTCATACTCGGGACGTTTTAGAAGCATTTTGGGATCCGCAATAGTTTTTGGAAGTTTGCCCCTTTTGAATCCTACGACTAAGTTTTATATATTTGTTTAGTCTAATTGCAAAATTTGGTTTCACATTTTTATTCATTGTTAGGTTTTATTCGCAAAATTAATTTTAACTATCGAGTTTCTGTTTCTAATTCAATTTCATTCTTCTTAACTTTTAATTTAATTTGTTGTTTTTAGTGTCTACCTCTAATTTTTTTTCATTTTTTTCATTTTAAAAAAAGGGAGACTTTTAATTAAATTTGTTGTTTTAGTGTCTATCTCTAAAAAAAAAACTTTTAATTTAATTTGTTTTTGTTTTCTAACTTTTAATTTAATTTGTTGTTTTTAGCTACTATCTCTAATTTAAATTCAATTGCTAACTTTTAATTTAATTCACTTTTTCTCTTAATCTCAATTTCTAATTTAATTCAATTTCAAGTTTCTAGTTTTCAAATCTAATTTCTATTTTCCATTTCTATTTTTTTATTCATTTTCATGTGTTTTAAATTTATTTTCTATTTCTATTTTATTTTTATTTTTTTCAATTTGTGTAGACTCAATCATAAAATCCAAGTTTCCAAGTTGAATTCCACATTCAAGTTCCTTCCAAGTTCATGTTCAAGACTACATTTAGTCCAAATTCATTAATAAAATTCTCCTTTTCATTCCATATTTTTCCCTCATTTCAAATTCATCTACAAGGTTCCTTACAATTCATGGCAAAATTACAACTCATTCACAAACTTATCTCAAAGGATTAAGGTTACAAACAAAGTGCAATTACAAGTTTAAAAATATATTTTGTCACTTGATTCAAATTCCTAAGCACATTCTTGACTTAAATTAGTGCCTTCAAAGTTGAGCCTTCAATTCCTTTTAAAACTCCAAATCTCCATGTTTTTCCTTCCACTCCAAGCCACACTTTTCCTCCTCTTCCATGTTCATGACAAATCCAATGCACATGAAAAAAAAATTGAAATAACAGTTAGTTATCATGTCAAGTCATCATTCCCAAACATTTCATTCAAGCATACCATTATTCAAAAAATTCAGCCCCTTTGCACTTGAAGTAGAAAGAATTAGAGTTAGCATTCGCATTTTCATTCAAAACATATTACATTCTCATTTAAGTTCACATTCACGTAATCATAATCGAACCATGATACTCCAAGTTCATCCATTCAAATAAGTTTCATATTTTGTTCATCAAGCATCCTTTTTTTAAACCATATTCATCACATATTATCATTTTGTCAAAGTTTCACATATAATTTCACTAAAATTGTCATTCAAACATACATAGTCATAAACAGTCACATTCAACTAACAAAGAGGGGTAGCATACATAGTCACTTTTTACTGCATTACATGTTGGTATTATGTCACAAGGTTCAAAAGTTTCACCATAACAGCAGACAGAAAAAGCAAGTCAGTAGGACCTTTTGTTCCAAGAGGCATACAAAACTTAAAGAGAAAGTTCAGACCTGCTGCAGGAAAAGCAGAGACAGCAGGGTGTTATTTCATCCATTCCATGAGCCAGTTGGGTATTTTTCACAGTCAACCACATGCCTGCAGCCCTGACCCTTACACCAAAACGTGTCAAGACTCTTCATCCTATGCTTTGAGACCTGCATTGAAGGAGACACCACTTCAGTACCAGACAAAATCCTGAGTTTTAAAATTTAATCAGTAAATAATGTCAAGGGGGAAGTGTGAAAAAAGAACCCTAATCCCCACTATATTTAGAGCTGATACGAGGGCAAAAAGGAGGGGGGATTCGGAGAAGACAACATCAAAAAATTTGTTTTAAAAAACAATCACAAAAATACACAGAGAAAAGGGGGGACTCTGTTTTCAAACACGCAGACACAAAAACTTCACTAAACAAACCGGCCAGCCATCAACAAACCAACAAACCACCATCCACCCTGCACCTTCTACCTTTCAACTACCACATCTTCAAACCTGTAGAACCTCACCCCTTGCCATCCTAAATCGCAAACACATTGAACCATAACCCATCACCATTGTGACATTTTCTTCAACACAATACCACTGTAATCATTAAACCAACAAAAAACAAGAGAAACAAACGCAATGAAAACTCCTGAATGAAAAAACACTGAGGACCGCTAACCTTCAAATCCATAACAGCAACCTCCAAATCGTGACCTCCCCCTTCGTCAACCCTTACCGCCACCGAAAATAATGCCATAAACCAAACCTCCGTAAATCACCACACAAACAACATCGACGACCACGAAACTTTAAAACAGAAGCCAAAATCACCCCCCACAACAAACACTTGTCCTCATCACTACCACCACCATCAAACGAACTGGAATCACTATCACCACCATCAAACGAACTCGAAACACTCCGCCATCCCTAATTTTTCTCCGACGGAAAGCACCATGAGAAGCTCCTTCGAGCTTGCTTTCGTTTTCCAGGCGAGCGACGGTGAGCATAGCGTGTGTGAAGGTAGCTCTGTGAATTCGAGTTCACTTTGGAGAACGATCGGAGATTAGTGAGAGACCATCGAAATCGTTTTTTGTTGCTGTTTTCGTTCGTTAGGTTTGAGATTACTTTGAACTGCACAAACCCTATTTTGTTTACCCTCTTGCGTGCATCCACTTAACCGGATCCGGGTTGGCCCGACCCGGTCCGCCTACCTGCATCCAGTAGGCCCCCTTTTGGGCTATCCCCTTGTTTTGTCTTGAAACCAGCCCATTTAGTTTCTTATTTATTTTTGTTTTTTGTTATTTTTAATCCAATTTAGTTTCATTTTATTTACTTACACATATATAAGAAATCCAAGTAACACTTTAATTATCATATTTTCTATTTTCTTTTATTATTATATTTGGTTAAGTATTTATATATATGTAAAAATACAAAATTTCAGTTTTGCAACCAACTCTTTTTTTTGTGTTTTATTGTTTTTGTTGTTTTTTTATTTGATTAGATATTTATCTTTTCTATGTCAAACATATATGTAATAAATAATGTTTGTCCGTCCTTCTTGTTCAAGATATAGATTGTTTAAGCTTAGTTTTAGAGTCTATTAGTGGATAAGTTTGGTCTAAGGTCTATCTCTTAGTGCGAACTGTTGTTTAATCTTTTTTGACATTTTGCTTATAATGGTTGTTTATATTTATTTATTGCGCATTGTGGCTTTAAACTAGCAAGATAAGAATATGAACCCTTTCTTATGTACGTAATAAATCGCCTCAAAAAGAAATTTAATTATTTCTTGGTCCAATGCCAAGTATAATATTTCATACATATACATTTAGCACACACGTAAGCCGATCGTTACGTGATCGCCGTCTGCATGTTTCGCATTTTAAAAAAAATAAATTAACAAGGAATAGAACTCCGGAGTCTAGCACTCCGCACGTTCTAAGAACGAACTACAACTGGGCTAGCCCCACGCGTATCGTTTCGTTCACTCCTTTGCTTTTTTTACATCAATTTTAAAAACGTTTAAAAACAATTATCCAATTTATTTAATTGATTTAAATTACGAAAACAGAACTCCAGAGTCCAGCACTCCGCATGTTCTGGATTGGACTGCAACTGGGCTAGCCCCATGCGATGTGTTCAATCACCATTCGTATATCAAAATTTTCAAATCATTTTATTAAATTAAATTACGAAAACAGAACTCCGGAGTCCAGCACTCCGCACGTTCTAAAATGGACTACAGTTGGGCTAGCCCCACGCAACGTGGTCCATTCGCTCTTTCATCTCTAAAAAAATAACTTAAAACTTACCAACCAATTTAAATCAATTTTCATAATTAATTATCGAAAGACGGAACTTCGGAGTCTAGCACTCCGCACGTTTTGGAATGCAATCGCTCCTGGGCTAGCCCCACGCGACGTGGTTCATTCGCCCTTTCGTTTAAAACATTTTAACAAAAGTCAAACACTTTTCTCAAAACGAATATTGTTTAAATCATTCTATCTCTCGAACAAGCTAGTGCTTCAGCTTCCACCGCGAGTATCAGCCAACGCTTAGCAGTAGAATGCATTTTAAACAATCGTTCAGTTAAAAAATCATAAACCGTAGTAGCACGAACTACGAAGCTCTGAATTTCCCATTGCACAAGGGAATACGTAGGCACGGGGATTTTAATCCTTCGCGAGCACCCTATTAAAAAAAATTAATCTTTTTCTGTCACAATAATAAACTTTTAATCTTTTCTCCGACTTAGTAATAATATAACTTGAATTTCCTTGGAACAAACATATTAACAGACATTTAAAAGACAAAGACTTAAGATCAAACATTTAATCGCATAATTAGCTAAGAGGTTCCCGTTGAGTACAACGGACATGAGGGGTGCTAATACCTTCCCCTTGCGTAACCGACTCCCAAACTTAGAATTTGGTTTCGTAAACCATTTCTTATCCTATTTTTAGGTTGTATCTATATCTCCCTTTTCTTTAAATAGAATAAATAGAATTAGGTGGCGGCTCTGTTTTTTTGTTTTAGGATCGTATTTTTTCGAGGTACGACACATAGGTTTTAGGCATACCTCATATCCTACGCATATGAGGTTTGTCGGCCATGCAACAAACAAACCTACTGCTTCGTCCACCGTTGTTGCATCCGAACCATCGTTAGGATATGGTAATGATGCATTCGACTCAACTGCAATATCAACCGATACTTTCAAACATCCAGCAGGGAGCTCTCTAGTGTGGAGTAATACTCCGCTAACGTTATGCACTTTTCCCTTGCCAACCATCCGATAGTATGGTGACGACAAATACAGCTGACAATGGGAAATGCCCTAAAACCAATAATAACAAGAAATTGTTAATGTGTATATATGTCAAATACATAATTTAAGCAAACAGTTCAATTTAAGACAATTATATGTAATTACCTCTGGAATGTTCGGCTGAAAGGTACAGTTGATACTGTCTTTGTCCGAACCAGCTTTGAAACATGCTGAGGCGCTAGCCTCTCTTTCTCTCCTGAATGCATCAAGCTCAGCTTGCATGGCTTCCAATCTTGCATGAAGCTCCCGATTACTAGGAGCCTTTCCTTTTTAACACTCAGGGAGGTCGGAGTGACTCCAAATCCCTTACCCCTCACCCGACCAGAATACTCAGGGACATCTAATGCCCGCCTAAGTATGCTCCTAGTATCATCGGGAGATAAAGACTGAGATAGCGCCTCCTGAAAAATCAGATGAATACCGTATACTTGTCAAATATTTGTGTGTAAAAATGTTATTCAATTAATGAAAAAATGTTATACTTACACATTTCTAGTATACATATAAAACGTCTTCTTGAGGAACTCCAGATTTGCCCACACGGGCTTCCTTCCACAAAACATGTGCAGGATGAGATGTTTCTGAACTTTTCTCCTTCTGCAGCTACACATTAAGTCATACAATTTGATCAAATAAAACTAATATATGATGAAAAAATTTGTTATCGCAATTTATAAATACTTACCATGGATTGTTCTAAGCGTCCATATCCGACACGTCCTTTTCAGTACGGATATGCGGGACTTGATGCTCTTTCCCGATTTGTGGCACTTATTCTTTTAAAAACCGGGTCTTGTCGTTTGGATTTGAAAGCTTCCCATTCTTCAGCTGATATCAAACTTTCATATTTTTTAGGAAGCTCCGCATCCACATAATTACCATCCGCATCCCTAAGGCTATGTTTGGATTGATGGAACGTAACGGAGCAGAGGAGAGTGGAACATAGCGAAGCGGAATAGAGCGGAGCGGAATGGAATATAGATTCCACTCCATTGTTTGGATATCTTATTAAAAATATCACATTCCATCACATACACCCCAAATTGGATGGAACAAAAAATGAGGATTTGGATGGAATGGGATGGAATGGATTCCATCATGGTCCATTCCATTCCATCAATTATTTGCAAATTCAAACAATGGAATCACATTAGTTACCACTCCATTCCATTCCATTCCATCACATCCCACCAATCCAAACATGCCCTAAGGAACTTGGATGATAAAAATGTTCGAAACCCTCTTAAAAGCTTTCCGGCCAATTTCATACAGAAACCTCTTCTTTCTTCTTCGATGTTAAAACATCGCTAAGAAAAACATACAGATTGATAGTTAGTACCGGTAATTGAAAAAACATAATTGATACCGTATAATTAAGGGCCAAATGATTGTACCTTTATCTCACTCCAAATTGTTTCTTTGGAGTCATTCAGCTCTTTGTTTCTCCAATCATCACAGGTAATGGGAATTTCATTCCTTACTAGTGCACCGATAAAACTAGTTAAGGTATGCCCATTAGGTTCTACAAGCTGTCCCTGGTGGCTCCAATGCACATCTAGTATGATGCCTCAAGATCTTCCTTGGACCACCCTTCTCATTACTGTTATGCCTCTTCGAATCTCTTCTTCCGCGGATACTTTTTTACTAACTTCCTCATGTGTCGAATGCTCGTGATCATCATGTTGGTTATCAGCCATGTCTAACCTGTAATAAACCAAGGAAACCATCAAATATCAAATATAACTTATAATCAAAGTAATTAAAAACAAAAAAAATAAAGAAATCATGCATTATCAGATATAACTTATAATCAAAGCAATTGAAAACAAAAATATAACGAAATCATGCATTATCAGATATAACTTATAATCAAAGCAATTGAAAACAAAAAATAAAGAAATCATGCATTATCAGATATAACTTATAATCAAAGCAATTGAAAACAAAAATATAACGAAATCATGCATTATCAGATATAACTTATAATCAAATCAATTGAAAACAAAAAAATAAAGAAACCATGCATTATCAAATATAACTTATAATCAAAGCAATTGAAAACAAAAATATAACGAAATCATGCATTATCAGATATAACTTATAATCAAAGCAATTGAAAACAAAAAAATAAAGAAACCATGCATAATTTACCTCAGTCACTAACATCTCTTTCTTTTCTTTGTTGGAATATTAATCACTTGTTTCTTAGCAATGCGTACGGATGAATTGATCCAAATTCCCTCATTATGATCGTTTCTTATATATGACTCATCCGGTATAAGATTCTCAACTTCATCATTTCTATTCAACTCATTCCGTCTAATGCATGACTCATTCTCAACATCAATATCACATTGATCGACACCGCTATCATCAGTCACTTTGTTAGAGAAAAGCACTATAGACCATTTTGTACTCTTCGGGTCATTCACATAGAACACTTGTTTAGCTTGAGATGCTAGAATAAAAGGTTCCGTAACCCCACTCTCGTACTCTTTGATCATTTGATCGGCACAGATCCATGTTTTATCCATGGTTTTCCTACTTATTAAGGTAAACAATCAATCCAGACGAAAATATATAACTAAGGTAGTATCTTTGAATATTCTAACAATTTTAAAGTTCAATTCATTTTATCACATTTAACAGAAATTTACAACTTTGAAGTTGAAAATAGAGTTTCGTATAATAACAACAATATTAGTATCCTAAATGTTTTAAACAAAAATTTCGTATACTAAATGTTTTAAACAAAAATTCCGTATCCTAAATGGTTTTCCTACTTATACGTATTTTAATCGTATCGTACCTCAGTGTTAATATTTAGCTAAACTCAGTGTTAATCCTAACACAGTGTATATATAATCTCAGTGTATATTTTAATCCTAACTCAGTGTATATTTTAACACAGTGTATATATAAACACAGTGTATATTTTAATCCTAACTCAGTGTTAATATTTAGCTAAACTCATTGTATATATAAGAAAAAGAACAATATCCATCAAATGAACAAGAACAAGAACAATATCCATCAATCCTCATTATGTTCATATTGTATCTACATTGTAACTAACACAGTTTATATACATTATTCTGGAACTTTTCAACAAAAAACAAGCAAGAACAAGAACACCATGAACAAACAGTAGGGCAATCAATGGAGAACACATACCTTTTTGAACGAAACCGACGGTTGAAGAAGGAGGTTGCCAGAGGACGACGGCGAGCTGGACGACGGTGGGGTTTTATGGACGACAGTGGCAAAATCAGTGGTAGGGCAACAATGGCGATTTCACGGTCGCGTCTGATACTGAGAGGGAAAGGAAGAAATGAAAATAGTAACTGTATAATTTTAATATAATAAGACCTTAGACAGCGCTTTTGATAAAAGCGCTTTCTAAGGTAGGCCTTAGACAACGCTTTTTAAAAGCGCTGTCTAAGCCCCCCCTTAGACAGCGCTTTTGGTTTTAATTTTTTTTAAAATTAAAAGACTTTAGACAACGCTTTTGAAAAAGCGTTGTCTAAGGCACCTTAGAAAGCGCTTTCTAAAAGCGCTGTCTAAGGCCTACCTTAGAAAGCGCTTTTTCAAAAGCGCTGTCTAAAGTGGGACTTTAGACAGCGCTTTTTGATTATTTTTGAACAGTTTCCGTGTTTTGATTTTAATTTTAACCTTAGACAACGCTTTCTTTTAAAAGCGATGTCTAAGATGCGCTGTTAAAAGTCATTTTTGGCGTAGTGGTTGGAACAAAAATAAACAATAAAACACACACAAGTGTAACTGTTAGTTTATATTAATATCCAGAAACGATTTCAATAAAAGGGGAAACTGACAAAAACAATAAAATTGTTGTTGTGATTGGAAAAAAAGTATATATGAATTGGATCAGAAATGAGAAATGTGAAAAGAATGAAATTGGATCAAAATTGGATCGAAACTGAAAAGCACACCCATAAGAACGTTGACATGGAAACGATCATTGTTGTTGAGAAATGCGATTGAAAGAGAGAAAAGAAATGAGCAATCGAAAGAGAGAAAAAAAAAGGCTCACAAAACCATTACCATTAGCATATCATAACACACACACGTATACTTTCTTTTTTCACTTTCCTTTTTCTCTAAATCAGTAGGAACTAATGTTTATATATCCAAAGCTAATGAGTATCAGTATCAGGTTTAAACTAGTTGTATCAGGTATATGAACTAATAATTATTACATAACACAAACACAAATAAAACAGCAGGAATGGAGAAATCAGAAACACATAAACACAGAAATCAACTATGGAATCGCAGACACAACAAAATTCAGGAAGCACAACAACCAAATTCTTATAAATTACAAATAAAAACCCAGAATCAAAACAAGAGTGTTACGATTTCTTACCTTTTTGGATTCGATTATGTCTTGTAATTATGCTTTTCTCAATTTTCCTAACAATAAACAAATACAAAAAAAAGGGTCAATGAACCTTTCCAAGAACCACAACAAAAACGATTTCGAATCAAATCAACAAATAGAAACAATGAACCGATTCGAACCTGAAAACGAAGATGAACCGATTCGAACTTGAAAATGAAGATGAACCGATTCGAACCTGAAAACGAACATAATGTTGTTTCAAAGATGAAGGTGAGGGAGGGAGTGAAGTGTTATGATTTCTTACCTTGAAGATGAAGGGAGGTCAAAAATGAACTCGCATAGAAAAAGGTGAGGGCTTTGAAGTGATTTTCTTGTAGACGAAACAAAACGAAATGAAGATGAAGGTGAGGGCTTCAAATCAAAACGAAATGAAAATGAAGGTGAGGGCTTTGAAGTGATTTTCTTGTAGACGAAACAAACCAAATGAAATGAACTCGTAAAGATGAAGATGAGGGTATTGATATTTTTATTTGATTTATTTTAATTTATATTTTAAGTGATAATGTAAGATTATATATATTTTTATTTGATTTTTTTTATTATAGTTTTATTTTTTAAATTAAAGTTTTAATAGAAATCTGGGAAAAAATAAATGAAAGTTTAAGATTATATATAAATCAAAGTTTAAGATTATATAAATGAAAGTTTTAATTATAGTTAAAATGATAAAAATCTGGGGAAATAACTAAAACAATAAAAAAAAAAGGTAAAATTTGGGGAAATATACATTTTTTTTCGTACTAAAGTTATCGTCGTCCAAGGCCGACGCTACACAGCTAAACAACTAAAAAAAAGCCAAACGAAATTTCTGGAGGGAAGTGAAATTTTAAGCATCAATAGTAGCGTCGGTTTCAACTGCCGCTAACATAAAAAACTAATAATTACCTAAAAATAAAAAAGGAGGTAACACAATTTGTGGGGGGAAATAAATTATTTTCGCACCAATAATAGTGTCACATTTAGCCGTCGCTACCTTAAAAATAATTAAATAAATAATTACTTGAATGAAATTACAAGACTTATTTTAAATAAAAATAATTATATCTATTTATAGCGTCGGCCTAAGCCCACGCTAAAAAAATATCCTTGAAATCTAACATTAAGTAATTGCTTTGGCTCGTTAGCGACGACTATGTGAGACGTTATATCATCGCAAGTAGCGTCGGAATCAATGTCGACGCTAAAGTTTTGAGGCTAAAACGTATTTTTCTTGTAGTGTATAAACTTTCACCAACAGATAATTTTTACTTGTAGTTTTTAATCCGTATGCAAACAAAACGTTATGTTACCTAAACCAAAACCTCCTTGTTACCATTGAGTCTTAAACTAGCGCAACTATAGAAATGCGGTGATATCATAAAACAATCTCTGTGGATCGATAACAAAAACCTAACTCTATTTGTACTCTAACACTCTCCAATCGATATTTTGGACCCTTCAAAATCTACCGTCGTATCGGATCGGTTGCCTACGATCTGGAACTTCCACCATTTTCACGGACTCACTTCGTCATTCATGTCTCTCGGTTGAAGGCATATCACGACGACAATCCCTTAGCCTTTTCTCCCGATCCCACTGACTTTAGAAACATTGCATGCAGATGAGTTGAAGGTCTCAGAGTAGTTGTATGTTTCTGATAAAGCGAATAAGGTTTTGAGGAAAGAAAATGAGAACACAAATACTTTGAAGCCTTATGAGAAAAATGAGAGAAACGAAGATTTTGTGCTTGATAAATAAGTTATGAAAAACAACTCTGAAGTCTTGGGAACAATTACCCAAAGGGATGAAAGAGAAACAACGTTTCCCAATGTTCCACCCAACTTGCAATCTCCAACCTCAAATACTTTGGATTCCCTTCCTAATCCATCATCATTGTCCATCAACACACCCGTTGCTCTGCTCCCTTCACGTGACAACTCGCCTCCTAAGGTCATTTGTCCTCTCAAATCAAACACGCATGGTTTCAAGAACCTTAAATGCGGTACAGCTGGCGTGGATGCAGAGACATCTACCACCCCACTTACACTCAATATAGCTAAACCCAACTATTTTTTTTAAACGATACCAGCAAATGGGCCTCCGCTTTTCAACGAGCCCAATCCTCTTTTACTCTCAACCTTGAGGACAAGGTTGTAGTTGGACCGAAAAATAGTGATAGCATCCCCAATAGGATTATTAAAAGGCTCACACATTTGATGATTATGTGCTTAATTAATTTACTCTCAATATTAAGTTTAGTTATTTCTTTTTTTTGGGCCTAGCCCATTTAGCTGATCCAATTTTATTCTGATTGTATTTAAGCCATTTTGGTTTTGAGGTTTGAATAGAGAATTAATTAAAATTTTATTTCCTTATTTGTTTTGTGTTTACTCAATGGTAAACTCCATATTTAAAATATTTACTAATTTCTATGCATCAGATGATGAAGAGAAGGACAATCAGGTTGATAAGGATGCAGAAGATTTCAAAAAAAGGTTTTCTAACCGATTGAAGAAGCAAGATTGATTAATTAATTAATTCAATCTACACCTTGTTTAGTTAATAATTAATAATCACTTGTTATCAATGTTAAGTAACCATATTTCTTTTTGGTTATTTTCATGATATATAATCCAGAATTTATATATTCTGATGAGTCAAGGTTCATGATATATAATTCAGAATTGATATACTTAGACTATTATCTTTTTGCTTAATTATTATTATAGTATTATATATTGTGTGTTTGTATGGAGATTTGAAATGATTTAGGTATAAGAAAAACAATTGGTTGATTAATGTGATTGGCTACCCTAATATGATTTAAAGTTAAATTGGACTGTACTTGGTAGTCCTGATATGATTCCAGCATGTCTAAAGCTAGCTGGACCCTCCAAAATTTTGTTGCCTTTCTCAACTTTTCCTTTTTCCTCCCACACACTCTCTTCCTTTTCTCTTTTTCTTTATTTAAATTGGTTTAAAAAATGTTTTTCCAATTATTCTAATATAAAAAATGTTTTGAATTATAATAATGAAAAGTGGCAGCCCATAAAGCCAAATTCTCAAGTGATCGTTTGATTGAAACTTTAAAATTTGAATTAATGTTCGTGGGAGATGGGAGATCACATTTGTAGCTATAGCTTCTGGAAGTTTCAAATGTTTTGATTTTATGATGCTGATTAAATATATAATACTGAAGATATAAAAAAAAATGTTTGTTTACGAAAGCGATCTTAATATTTAAAAAAAAAAAGTGTTATCATTAATTTTTTTTCTTACTACAACAACTCTTATAAAAACACTCTCGATCAGTTGTCGATATCTTTTAGCACATCGTCTTGAAGAACATATTAAAATGCTCTAGAAAATGAATAAAATCGATCTTAGAAACTCTATCGAACATAGTTTTATACATGTGATTCATTAATTTAAAAAAAGATGTTTTCAAGATAAAAAAAGTTAATTCTGAAAGGGTCTCATATAAAATTTTATTTCGACTTCAAAATCCATTTAACCAACCCTATTTAGAGAAAAGATGCTAAAAAGTGAAGATTTTAGATGCCATGTATGTACACACACTTTTTCTTCTGAGACCTTTGTTAAAAGATGTTACTATGATGGATAGTTTTTGTACTACAAAGTGGAGATTGAAGGGTGTAATTATCCAGAATAGGCATCGTTATCCAAATTTCAGATAGAATCCAAAGAAAAGTGATTAAAAAGCCAAAGAGAGAGATAGAAGGGTAGGTTTGCGTGGCAAATTATTGAGGTGGTATCATGTGTTTTCCAATGCTAAGTCATAGCTAACTTAATAGTATAATCAATAGTCGTTGTAAAACAGATAAGGTGAATTCGATTTGGTTTATAGTTTGTTGGAGCATTTAGAAAATTAGGAATAACATTTGTTTCAATGAAGATTTCTATTATATAAAAGACATCGTTTTTTATATTAAGATATATTTTTGGAATTTGTTGGCTCTAAGTAATTTGTTAACCTAGATTCTAAAGACAAATTTAATAACTATTTAATTAGTAAGAAAAGCAAATATGAGAAAAATATATTCAAGGTTAATTTAGATCTGACTATGTTTTATATCAAATAAGTGGGTAACATACGTTAAATGAAAAAGTGCTCCTATCAGTATCAAACAAATAATCAATATCAAGTGTTTATATATAAAATAATGTTTAGTCTAGTAAATTGACATATTCAGATAACCACCTATCTTAAGATACCGAGTGAGTAAAGCACTTCTAGCTTTTGTCCTCTCCAAAAAAGCATAACCTTTTCCAAATAATGTTATGATTCAATATTCATTTCTCATTTTCCTTTACCTTCCTCACTATATATATCTCCATCTCCTTTCTCCCTCTTGTCCTCAAATCAAATCCATTTCTTCATCTCTCTTTCTCTCAAAATCACACTCTTATATATTTCAAACAAATAAACAATGGAAAACAATCTACCAGTAATATCAAAGAGAGTGTGGAGTATGGTCCGTGTGGCCTTGTTGATGTTGAGAAAAAAATTGTCAAAGGGAAAATTAATGGCGGGTTTCAACATGATGCTAAAACGCCGCCGCAAGCTCTCTGAAAAAGCCCTTGCTAACTTAATGTTCCATAATCAGCGCTGCTCCCAGAACTCATTCATTTTCACTCAGGCACTGTCTAAGTCGGATGATGAGGCGATGACTATGAGAGAAATGAATACAATTCTGAATATGTTAAACAATGATCAAGCGATTGTAGAAGCATCTCCAACGTCGTCCGGATTCGGGCATAGTCCAGCAGTGAGGCAATTGAGGGTGACTGACTCTCCATTTCCTTTGAGAGATGATGATGAGAAGGATAACCAGATTGATAAGGCTGCGGAAGATTTCATAAAAAGGTTTTACAGCCAGTTGAGGAAGCAAGATTTAGTGATTAATTAATACTAATTCAATCTACACCTTGTCAATTTGTTAATAATGAGTGTGTTATTGTGAATACTAAGTAACCATATTTTAGTTTTTGGTTATTTTCAAGATATATAATCCAGATTTGATAAATGTATATGAGTCAAGGTTTTGATTTTTTTTTTTAATAAGTAAAACAATTATATTCCAACGATTAAAAGAGGTATCATAACCCATATACAAAGACAACCAACCACCTACAAAGAATGATTCTACAAAAGTTCACCATTCAAAATAATTATAAGTATTTGCATTTTTGTGTTTTTTTCTTAATCCACACCAAGAGTATTGAATAATTCTATTAGTAACAAGATCAAAATCTCAAAACCCATCCCTAAACATTATGTTATTCCTACATAATCATGAAGCCTAACAAATGATCAACCATAATCCCATGGCGTTGTTAACGTTAATATGTTTCGAATTCGTCCAATCTATCCAATTTCTCAAATTGCCGAATACATCTTCACAATTCACTACCGACACGTCCAACCACCGACCAACGAAATTCCACACGGTAACACTCTTGGGACAAAGAAAGAAAAGGTGAATTAAAGACCCATCCTCTTGATAACATAAAGGACATACCTTATCATGGTCATTCGATATCACCTTGCGAGAAGCTTATTATGGAATAATCTCCAACAAAAAATGACTATTTTCAATGGCACCTCTGCTTTCTAAAGCAATTTGAACATCAATCTAATCCTGACTCTCTCCTCCCCTATAATAGGCCGCGAATAAAGAAAATCATATCCTGATTTTATGGAATAACTCTTCCAATTGCAGTACGGCCAAACCACCACATCACGCCCATCTTTCGAAATCGAGACAACTTCCAGTAACTCCCGCAACTCTTCTGGTCGCTGCAACAACGGTTCAATCAGAATAGCATCCCCCATATCAACTTGCCAGTTCCAAACGTCAACTTCCCAACTCCTGAACTTCGCCACCATCCCACACTTATTACTTGTTAACTCCCAAAGATTAGGAAAAACGTCAGCTAAATAATAATTCTCAATCCAATGGGGTAACCAGAAGAACGAATCGTTTTCGTTACCAATCTTGACCGACAATAGTTGAACAAACGACCTGTTACCATAACAATTTAGCACCTTGAACAAGTCCCTCACCATAAGGAAGATATATATTTGTAGTTTGGGTTGAAACCGTGATAAAACGAGAACCGATAATTATGATATCTAGCTTTGATAATCCCCAACCATAATGCTTCATTCGAAGTTAATATTTTCCGTATCCACTTCGAGAGCAACGCCGAATTGAACAAAACAATATTCTTAACTCCAAGCCCCCTTCCATCTTTGATTTGCACATTGTACTCCACTTTACCCACTACGCCAAAAATGCTTTTTAACAGCGCATCTTAGACAGCGCTTTTAAGAGAAAGCGCTGTCTAAGTTTAAAATTTTAAAAAAACACGGAAAATGTTCCAAAAAAATAATGAAAGCGCTGTCTAAGGGGGGGTCTTAGACAGCGCTTTTAGAAAGCGCTGTCTAAGACCCCCCTTAGACAGCACTTATAGAAAGCGCTTTTAAATATTCACTTTAGTCAGCGCTTTTGATAAAGCGCTGTTTAAAGTTTTTAAATTTAAAAAAAAAATAAAACCATAAGCGCTGTCTAAGGGGGGGTTTAGAAAGCGCTTTTGAAAAGCGCTGTCTAAGGCATACCTTAGAAAGCGCTTTTCCCAAAAGCGCTGTCTAAGGTCTTATTAAAATTAAAATTCAGACTTCTATTTTCGTTCTCTGTTCTTTCTGTTTTCCCTCCTAACAGCGAAAGCGAACCCTAACAGCGAAATCGTTCGTTCTTGAAAGTGTTTCAGCCATTGATTGTGCTTCATTTCTTCACTTTTTCACTGCGTTTGAAGAATCGGTTTCATTGCTTCTTCATTCATTCATTGCGTTTGAAGAATCGGTTTCATTGCTTCAGTTCTTCGTTTCAGGTTTCAGTTCTTCGTTTCATTTCTGTGTTTGACGAATCGTTCCTGGTATAATCACATTACGGTATGTGTTTGACGAATCGTTCCTGATATAATTGCTTTTTTTTTCTGGTTGTGGTTGGTTATGGAAAAATCATTTCTTCTGTTCTACGTTTCAGGTTTCATTTCTTCAGTTCTTCGTTTCATTTCTGTGTTTGACGAATCGTTCCTGGTATAATCTCATTACGGTATGTGTTTGACGAATCGTTCCTGATATAATTGCTTTTTGTTCTGGTTGTGGTTGGTTAGGGAAAAATCATTACTTTTCATAACTCAGTTTTGATGTTTTTAGGGAAAAATCAGTATTTAGGATGTTTTTAGGATGATAAGTTTCATACTGAAATTATGGATGATATCATATCACAATTTGACAATATCTTATGAATTATACCAACTTCAAAATCATTAAAAATTATGAGTATGTAGAAAATGATAATAATACTAGGACACATTATTCACCCATGGTTTCAAGGCCTGCCTAGGTAGGTTTGTTTTCACAATGAAATAATAGTAGGATACCCCTCTGTAAACACCCCAAATTTGCCCTCACCCATTCACACATGGCTTGTGATCATCTCATATGCATATACACCATCATATCATCTCATAGTACATTTTTGAATCATTGGATAGTTTCTAGGTCATCTGCACCTAGGGTTTGTGATCTGAGCAATCCAAAAGCATCTTGAGCCATTCCAAAGGCCACCAATCAACTCAAAGGGATCCATGTGTGCCCAATCATCATATTACATCCTCACAAAGTCAAAATTGCAGAGGAATCACAAGAACTAGGGTTTGGTTGGATGCAGAGCCAGGATGAACTGCACAGTTGACTGAAAATTAGGGTTTTGGTTTCAGAGGCCATAACTCCAAATCTTTTGGTCATTCTTGCTTCCATTGATCTCTATATGGTATAGGGAGTATGCATATCAATTTTCATGAAGAAATTCCATGGGGAAGTCATCTGATCAAGAGTTGACTTTTCAGACAAGTCAGTGTAAAATCAGGGCATCTGAGGCCCCCAATGACCCAACCAATGGGTGATCTTCATCATTTTGAGTGTATATGATCTTTATTTGATCATGGAAGAAGTTTGAAGTTCATGGAAATCAAGAATTTAGGGTTTTTGCAAAAGTTGACTTTTTGGGTTTTGTTGACTTTTCAAGAATGCATCATTTTAGGTCAATTTTCAAGCCTTGATTCTTGATCCAAAAATGCTTCAAATGGAAAAACTTTGGTCATGAAAGTTGTGGATCTCATCTTTCCCTTTTCAAAAAGTACAAGAACATGATCAAACTCTTCTTGGATCAAAAGTTATGGCCATGCAAAGTTGCCAAAAATCATTGTTTTTCAAGTTATGCATCAAAAGGAAATTTTGCAAAACCATGTACTAAGTCAAAATGCAGCCTCTAATTCATGTCAAACCATTACACAAACATCCTCTAAGTCCTAAAAATCAGTTTTGGACCAAGAATGTCATGGTTTCATGCTTGGTTAGGCTAAAAAGTCACATGTGAACCATAAGCCAACCTACTTGCAAAACCACTCATAACATTATGCCAACTTGCTGCATTGAGTGCTGAGCCAAGCTAGGCCTCTCCCTCACCCATGCTGCACCAGAACCACCTTTGTCCTTGCCTAGTCCAAACACCATGCCTCTCTTACACATAAAGTGGTTTTTGAGCAAAAAGTGATCTACCTATCACAGCTGCACAAGTCACATCAGCCAACCAATCAGAATTGTTTATCATTTCATTTTGCAAGTTGAACATAACAAGAACAAGGGCTGAAACCAACACACACATCACTTACACAAAAACCTCCCTCATTGCAAGTTCCTTCGAATCACTCTCCACAGCTTTCAAACACTAAAACTCTCATCATCACTCAACTCACCAGACCTCATAAACAAGAAACCACCAAAGCTTGAGCAAAAAACAAGCCTGAACATCTCACTGCCATTTCACACTCCCTTTTGCAGTTTCATTCGAATCCCTCATTCTAGCCCACAAACACATAAACCAACACCACCAATCTTCTTTGCACATTGCATAGACCTCAGACAACTCATCACCATGGCCTGAATCAGCCAGAATCTCATCTGCCATTTTTGACTGAACTGAAGCTGAAGCATTCGAATCTCTTTCTCCAGCAAATCTAAACTCCATTTGAGCATCCAAACATCTTTGGGGGGCCAAGAGGAGCAGCTTGCACTTAAAGAAAGGGCCTGAAAGTTCCTAAATCAGAGGTTGCAAATCTCAGGTAGCTCCAAATAATTTTTTCCAGAAATCTCTTTTTTAGTTACAAACTTGTTCCTTATGCTCTCCTGATCATGCTGATGCTTTTAGTTTTTGAAATGGATGTGTTTTGAGAATTTAATTGCTGTTTGAAGCTCACGAACCCTAGAACTATTTCCTTTCGATTCAGCTTGTTTAGGTTAGATAAATTTGTTTTGAGAGAGGGGTTTAGTTCGTAAGGTGATGGAGATCATTTCCCTGGCTTTGGTTTTCATTCTAGTTACGTTTTAAGGAGGTTTGGAGTTTTCAGGGGAGGAGGTCACCGGAGAAGACGACCGGAGCTCGTCTCCGGTGACCTGAGAGTCATTAATTCATAATTAGGGTTAGGGCACTGAGTTTGAATCTGGACCATTTGATCTTCTTTCCCGCGCGTGTATGTATGGTCTGGATTGCATCATTAGTTCTAATTAGGTTTAATGAAATTAATTAATCAGGATTAATTCACTTTGAATCTGGGCCATCAGATGGCGCGCCAAGTCAATCCACTCACCCTCAGCACGCATCCTGGCCTCTCATTCCTTTGACTTTCATTTTATTCAATTTTTTAATTCATTTATTTTCAATTAACTTGTACAATTTATTTAAAATAGCTAAAAAATCATAAAAATTATGAAACTTTTTCTTTAAGGTTTTATTAATTTTTATGACACAAAAATATTTTTTATTTTATTTTTATCATTAAAAAAAGTATTTTTAAATATTTAAAAGATTATTTTTAATTGATTAATGAGAATTAATTAATTAAAAATACTTTTAGGTATTTAAAAATTACAAAAAAATTCATGAAATGTTCTAAGACATTTAGAAACATTGTCCAACCTTCAAACCAAATTTCTTTTTTGATCTTGATGCATGTTAAGAATTTTTCATGGAATTAAATCATTTTTGATGCATTTTTTTGATCCTAAGTTTGAAAATTCATTTCTGTCTTTTGGTGAAGGTTGAGACATTGATTCTTTTTGCATTGTTTTCCATTTAGCATGAACTTTCAAAGATAAAAAGGCCAAGATTTGATCTTGCATTTTCTAATTGATTGGCATTTCTTTTGTTACAAACCCTAAAAAACCCTAATAACTTGTAAAATTCATAACTTGAGTTTGGTTGAGAGTTGAGAGTTCCCCTATGGGAAGTGGTTTGTTATAGGTCTAAGGTTTCTTTGAGTGCCATTTTCCATTTTTCATATTAGGGTTTGCTTCTGTTTTTGGTTTGTGTTTGATGTTTGTTTCATAAACCCTAATTTGGGCTTTCCCTTTGCATTATTCTTGCATTTCCTTGCATAATTTGACTTGCCATTGCATTTTGTGCATTCTTTTGATTCATTTGACATCTTAAGACATGTATGAAGCATCATTGACCATTACATTGCATATTTGCCATGCCATTTGCTTTGTATGATTCATAACATTCCATGCTTATTCATGCTCCTTAGCTTGCATTCATGCACACCCATAATCTTGTATGAATATCTCATTGTCTTGTACCATGTTTGCAGCACCTCATAACATCATAATCATCATGTGTATGCTCCTGGTTTTGCTTTGTACCATGTCATTACATCTCATCTTGCATTGCATTGCATTCCTTTCTAACATTTCAGGTGGTAAGTAAACTTGAGAAGTGAATTTGCTTTCACTTCTCATATCCTTTCCTTTCATCTCTTTTGCATACCTTGCTGCATTCTTATATGTGTTTGAGTTTGAGCTTGCTCATTCTTCCTCCTCCCACTTTCTTTCTTCAAGTGACTTGACTTCTTGAATGAAGCAAGTCACTTTGCTTCTCTTGATCTTGTTCATCTGCTTCCTGGTGGCCTCTGAAGATTGTTCCTTGAAAACCTCACAAACCTTAGGATCAACCAAGCATGATAATGAATTAGGGTTTTGATTAGTCTTCCCCATAGTTTTTACCCTTTGTGTCTCTCTTGAGTCCTCTCTTCTCACCTCATCATCAGGGACTAAACCCTAAAGGCTTTAATACTTTGTGATTAAGCTTATGCCTGCATCCTTCTCTTAGGATGGAGTGTATAACTTTAATCCTAAGTATTAAACCCTTAAGGTGTTTAAATCTCTTAATCAATCCATCTAATAATCATTAAGACATTACACTTGTAACTTGGGCCTTGCATTAGGGTTCTAATTCTTCCTTAAGTGGTTAAGAAGGACTAACCCTAGTGTTAATGGACAAGTCCCCCTCAAGTTGTCTTACAAACAATAAAATTCACTTCATCATCATACCATTAATAAAATTCACTTAATCAAAGGCTTGTTTTGTCATGGGTTTAATCCCTAATCATGGATTAAGTTGAGGAGCTTTCCTCAGCTTAAACATTCTCATCTATTATCCTTCTATTAGGATGGTGTAATGAGTCTGTTTAATCCCTGATTATGGCTTAACCTCATTACTCAACACTAAACAAAAATCACAAAAACATCTAAGTAATCACAAGTAGGTTAATGATCTTAACCCTACACCAGAGGTGATTAAGTGTGAGAATCTGACTTTACACTTAAGGTAATTCTCATTACCCCTAATCAGAGGGATGATGTGATGAGTTTGCTAACCCATTGGTTTAGGCTTAAGCTCATTAACTTATGACAAACTTTCAAAAGCAATAAAAGACTGAAAACTCAAAAACAAACAATAATCGTCTCCTCCGGGATTCTTTTCTCATCATCTTCACTCACAATCGAGAACTTGCTTCTTCCGTCTAATGCAAGACAGTTAGCACCTGAGCCAGACAGGTCATACACTTGAGCATTGACAAGCAAGCAGTTCACAAGTCAATTTATTTTCACTCTTTGGGTCGAACTACGGTGTTCTGACTTCCTCATTGCACGAGAGGATACGTAGGCATAACTTAACAGTTATCGAACAAAAGTCTCTGTGCATTCCCCCTCTTCCAGCTTCTTTCTCTTAGCCTCATTATCATGAGTAAATCATTCTTATCTCTTACACTGACACTGTATATATCACTTTACACTTCACTTTTTCAGCACTAACACCTGTACACATTGCTTTCCAGCTCTTTACACACAGATTGCACTGACACTACCCCTTTATAGCACAAATCTTTCAAGCGTGGATCCCGTCGAGTACGACGGACAATCTGGGTGCTAATACCTTCCCAGGTTGTAACCAACCCCCTTTCTCAGTCTCTCTGGTTCGCAAACCGTCTTATCCATCTTTTTCTAGGTCTATGCAGCATTACCTTTCCTTCGGGATAAAAATGCCTAGCTGGCGACTCTATTCATTCTCCAGTGAGTTCACGGCTGTGTGTTCTCACTGTTCCCCTCGCCGACCGTTCGCGTCTGTACCTTCATTTGATCCTTTTTCATTTGTCGGGAGCGACAGCTTGGCGACTCTGCTGGGGACCCTTATATTGCAACCAGGGCTTCTGGTTCTTTTTGTGGGTTCCTCCTAGCGTTTGATTGATTTGTGTTTACTGGGGTGTTATGTGTTTGTTTGTGCTTGTATTTACTTTTATTTATTGCTTTATGTACAGTTTACTTTACTGTTTTCTTTATTGCATTTGTGTATATCATATTATCATACTGTGCTGGCTGGCTGGATTTGGTTTTCCTTTGGTGGGTGGGTGTTTCATTGAGAGTTAAGGTCCTACACCTGGGACCTGAGTGACACCTAGGATAGAGTGAACCATATTCTTTCCCATTCCATTTCGGTTTGGTGCGGGAATATGGAACACGGTTCAGATATGGGTTTCTTCTTGAGAACTCTGTGTTGCGGATTTCCTGCAATGCTAGGGGGATCTGGGAAGCCTGCTAAGTCTGGATGACCCTTTAGTATTGACCTTCAGAAACTGAGGTGAATTAGAGGAGGAATTGTTATGGTTATTGTAAACACTGTACCTCCGGGTTAGAAGTGTTTACACTTCTCATAACGGATCCAAGTCTGAGGATCCTTGTTCTAGATCACTACCTGTGAGGGGGTTGGGCTGTTTACAGGTTTGCAGGTACCTTGACCTCAGAATACCCTGTTACGTTGACTTTGTTAAGAATGCTCCATGT
Organism: Lathyrus aphaca; assembly: GCA_963966055.1. Taxonomy (NCBI): domain Eukaryota; kingdom Viridiplantae; phylum Streptophyta; class Magnoliopsida; order Fabales; family Fabaceae; genus Lathyrus; species Lathyrus aphaca. The sequence goes on along the minus strand of OZ014519.1, from coordinate 731,223,337 downwards.
TGGATAGTTCTTGTGATTCTAAAACCCTGGACTTGTGGCTCTTTATTTGAGTCCCCCACCTTGGTTACTGGATTTTTAGACCTCCATCTGGAATTCTTGAACACACATGGATCTATACCAAGGCAGTTAATCAGATCCAGCTCAGTCGCAAACCCTTGCATTCCATCTGCATACATACTCATTGCATCATATTAACATGTGCTTATTTGTTTTTCAGGGTATCCATTTTCATCAGGTTTTGGTTTTGACCCCATCTGCAGTTTTGACCTGTCTCCACCAGCATTTGCTTCAGTTCTTCAGATACTTGCACTAGCCAGCCAGTGGCCCACTTCTCAGCCTCTTCATCAGCATTTATTCTACCCAGTCTTCAGCATCATGGCTCCAAAGAAAAGCAACATCACTTATCATTTCTTCCAACCAGACTTGTCAGATATCAGGAGGATTCAGACCCTGATCACTCCGGACCACATATCTTTGTTCAGAGAAAGCTATGGGGATATACTTGACCTGGTCATGGATCTGGACCCATCTCAGAGGAGCCTGATCCATACCTGCATCCAGTTCTATGACCCCCCATTGAGGTGCTTCACTTTTAAAGACTTCCAGTTGGGTCCACTTTTGGAAGAATACTCATATTTGACTGGTCTGCCTATTAAGAGAGAGATCCCTTTCAACCCTGAAATGGTCTTTCCTAGCAATGGAGAGATAGCCAAAGCTTTGCATCTGGAGCCTGTTTTGGTTGAGCAACATATGACCTCTAAGGCTAAGGTCCCTGGTTTTCATCTGGACTTCCTGATTACTCAAGCTAGTCTGAAAGCCTCCCTGGGGGAGTGGAAAGCTGTTTGTGCACTGTTGGCCTTAAGTGTATATGGAATTGTGTTGTTTGCAGATGAGCCCAGATTCATCAGCAAGAATGCAATCCATTTGTTCATCCTGAAGAACCCAGTGCCAACTTTGCTGGGTGATCTCTACTACTCAGTACATCAAAGGAATGAGAAGCAAAGGGGGAAGTTAGTGAGGTGTTGTGCTCCACTATTCCATGCTTGGCTTCTCAGGCATCTACCCAGGACAGATGCATTCCTGAACCCTCACCAGCAAAGCAACTGGGCTAAGAGGCTCACTACTCTCACTTCAGCAGATATCAGATGGTGCACTCAGAGCACCAAGGGCAGAGATATTATCACAAGCTGTGGACACTTTCCCAATGTGCCTTTGGTAGGAGTTAAGGGGAGTATCAACTACAACCCTCTGCTGTTCAAGAGGCAGTTAGGCTATGCATTGGTCCATGCTCCTAGGGTTCAGGATTTGGTGGAAACCCTCTACTGTGAGAACAAGGTTAACTTGGCTGTTGTTAGGCAGGCTGCCTGGGCCTGGGATCATGTTCAAACCAAAGGAGTCACCATTTTGGGAAAGTGCAATAACGTGGCATCAGCCCAATATCATGAATGGTCTTATGCTAGATCCCAATTCTCTGGATTACCCTTCACCGTAGAAGACATGCCAGAGTCATCACCAGCACCACCCCCTGCTACTATCAGTCTGGAGGAGTTTGAAAGCCTGAAGGAAAGGAATGAAAAGTTATCCCAAGCCTTGCAGAAGACCCTCCGGGAGAGGAGTGAAGGTGTAAGGGAGATTGAAAGATTGGAGAAGCTGAGATTGGAACACCTGATCAAGATTGAGAAGTCTGGGGAGTATATCAACAAGTCTAAAGCTGGTGAGCAGATTCTGAAGAATGCTTGTAAAGAAGCCCAGTTCCAAAGAGCAAGAACAGACTTGTACTTGAAAGAGAGTCAGGCCAGGTGGGTCCGGATCACTGAGGCCCGCACTCTAGAAGACAAAAGAGTTCAGGACAAAATGGAGCAGATGGAAAAAGCCCTGGCAGCAGCCCAGAAGGAAATTTCAGAGCTAGAAATCAAAGCTGGAGTGAAGAGGTCTAAAGACCAAAGTCAGAACAAGAAGTTGACTGCAGCTGTTGCAACAAGAAATCTTCTCATCAGAAGTCTCACGGAGCGCCCGGCTGATCCTGTGACCGAAGCACTTCTTAAGGAAGTTCGCGAGGATGAGTTTGGCCTTGGAGTTTGATCATTTTGCTTGTTGTTATTCTTATTCCATGTACTTTTGCTTTTCTTTTGTAATGTATTTTGACCCTTTTAAGGGCTTGTGTTGTAAAAAGAACAATTTGTATTATTTCACCTTTGTAATATATTTGTGTTGGTTTCTACCTGAGTTCACTCCAAAAGCAACTTCAAGCAGCATCATCTTCAAGGGTCTGGAAGGGTCAAAACTGAAGACCAAACCGGATACCCTTGATAGCAAATAAGCACAACTGCATTGCATACTAACCCCTCTTGTTTGTTTTGTAGGTTTTGTTTTATTGATACTAACCTCTGTTGTGATATTCAGGCAGAATTGCTCGTCGCCGGGTGTTTCCTCTCAACAGGCCACACAGATACCCAACTAGAAGCAACCTTCCGGGCATCCAAATGGACCAGTTGCAGCAAGACCTCAATGAGGCCAGAACCCAGATGGCTAACGAAAGGGTGGAGATGAGAACCCAGATAAATCAATTCATGGAAGTAATGAATAACTTAGCTCAAAGTCAGGAAAGGCTTAGAGTTTTGGTAGAGGGGAGAACTCAAGAGGACCCCCATGTGGGAACTGCTGGCACAAGTAATAATGAAAGGGTGCAACCCCACGTTAATCCCCCGGTGTTTGGCCCACATCTACATCCTGAGATCCACATTCCCGCAAACGTTCAGGGAACAGCTACTGCAGCCAGAGTACTTCAGGAGGATCCTCAGGAGGACCAATTTACTGTAATGGGTGCTGGAGAAGAGGCCTACGATAGGCGATTGGATGAAATAGCTGAAAAGTTGAGGTCACTGGAGTCTCAAAATTCTTTGGGCTTCGATGTCATGGACATGGGGTTGGTAGACGGGGTCAGGATCCCCCACAAGTTCAAGCCTCCATGTTTCGAAAAGTATAATGGGACTTCATGCCCCCGGACTCATTTGCAGTCATTTCTGGGAAGGCTGAAGGCCTATACAATGGATGAGAAACTTTGGATGTTTTACTTCGAAGATAGTTTGACTGGAGCATCGAGGGAATGGTATTCCCACTTGACAAGGGCAACTGTAAGATGCTGGAAGGACCTGGCAGAGGCCTTCATCCGACAGTATCAATACAACTTAGACATGGCACCCAACAGGACTCTCCTAATGGGAATGTCACAGTCGTCAAGGGAAAGTTTCCGTGAATACGCCCAAAGATGGAGGCAATTGGCTGCTGCCGTTCAACCACCCATGTCTGAGAGAGAAATGGCAGACATGTTTATGAACACTCTCCAGGGAACGTATATTGACAGGTTGGCTGCTTTCTCGTCCACCAGCTTCGCCGATGTTGTCATAGCTGGGGAAAGAATTGAAAGCCTGTTAAAAATGGGTAAGATATCAGATAATGGTGCAAGCTCGTCCAGTGGTACAAGAAAGCCTTTTGCAGGCCCGAGAAGATCTGGCGAGACCAATGCCATTCACACCAACAGGGGCAGACCCCAGTATATTCCCAGAACAATAGCAGCAGTCACAATCCCTGCTCCAGCTCATCCTCAGCCGGTCTATCAGCCTCCTCAACAAAATTTCCAACAACAACCTCAGTATCATCAGAATCAATATCCTCCAAGAAACAACTACAACAACAACTCCAACAACAACAATCAACAGAGGCCATTTCAGCAGAGGCCCTCCCAAGCTAACCGAGTGATCGACCCGATTCCAATGCCATATGCTGCCTTATTGCCACAACTTCTGAAACTCAACCTAGTTGAGCTAAGAACGTTGGCACCTCCGGATCCAAACAGTCTACCAAGAAACTATGACTCCAATGCTAGGTGTGCTTTTCATTCCAACGCACCTGGTCACAGTACAGAAAAATGCAGAGCTCTGCATATGAAGGTACAAGACTTGGTAGACTCCAAGGCTCTGAACTTTGCACCTCCACCCAATGTCAATAAAAACCCAATGCCACACCATGGTGGTCCCCGAATTAATGCCATTGAAGAAGACCAACAGTCTTATTTGATAACTAGTGTGGATCAGATCAGGACACCATTGGTGGAAATCAAAGCTCAGCTCCATGAGAACAACATATTTCCAGGGTGTGAACTGGGGTGCCCTTACTGCAATATCTCTTGGAATGGGTGTGGAGACTTGAGGAATGGCATTGACAGCCTTATTAAGAGTGGCCTCTTACAAATCACTACATCATTTCCGGCAAATCCGGCAACTTCATCAACAACGGTTTCAGACCCTTCTACAACTACAGCAACTAATGTTCCCGGCGATTCATCAGCACCATCAGCAAGTACTTCATCTGTTCTCCCGAATGATCAGTTTACAACAGTTTCTCCTGCTACAACTTCAGCTTCAGTCCATTTCGACTCTCCATCAACAACAACAACAGTCCTTCCAACAGAACCTCCTACAACACCAGCAAACAATCATGAAGATGTCTCCACAGTTACCATATTCTACGATCCAGAAAATAATTCCGCCTACCATGCAGAGGGTGCTGCTCCCACCAGAGCACCAGTTACTATCTTTTATGATCCACAAACAATTGCGATCCCTTCAGCAGCAGCAATCAGTCCAGTTACCGTCACAGTACCTGGACCTGTACCATATGAAAGTAATAGGGCCATCCCTTGGCACTATGGCTCTGACGTGTACTGTGAAGGGAAAAGAATCACTCTTGAAACATCAGCACCTGCACCACAAATTGACAATGTGGGCGGAGGCGGAGGCTTCACCCGAAGCGGACGTCTCTTTGCTTCACAAGTCCAAAGACCTACCGCCGAAGCAGAAGCTGCTGCCAAGGCAAAGGGAAAAGGCCCGGTGCAGGAGGATCCAGCTGTCAAAGAAGCCCTGAAGACTCCATTTGATCAGGAAGTTGATGAGTTTATGCGGATCATCAAAAAGAGTGATTATAAAGTTGTGGATCAGCTTCATCAGACTCCATCCAAAATCTCCATCCTCTCACTGCTCATGTGCTCCGAAGCCCATCGGAATGCACTACTGAAAGTACTGCACGCAGCTTACGTGCCCGAGGAGATTACTGTCAACCAATTGGAAACCGTGGTTGGTAATGTTACTGCTAGCAATGGGCTAGGGTTTACCAATTCTGACCTGACGGTGGATGGCCGCAACCACAACAAAGCCTTGCACATAACCATGGAATGCAAAGGAGCTGTCCTTTCACATGTGCTGGTGGACACGGGATCATCCCTGAATGTCCTACCAAAGAAGGCTCTGGTGAAGCTTGAATATGACGGACTGGCATTGAGACCCAACAACCTGGTGGTTAGAGCTTTTGACGGCTCAAAGAGATCGGTTCTGGGAGAGATTGAGCTGCCTGTGACAATTGGCCCGCAGACCTTTAAAACTATCTTTTATGTGATGGACATTCAGCCCGCCTACAGCTGTTTGTTGGGTAGACCCTGGATTCACGCCGCCGGCGCTATAACGTCTACCCTTCACCAAAAGTTAAAATATGAGTGGGAAGGCCAAGTTGTCACAATCTGCGGGGAAGAGGATATATTTGTTAGCCATCTGGCTACTTACAAGTATATTGAAATGGATGGAGAGATTGTTGAAACCATGAGCCAAGGTTTTGAGGCCTTGAATGTGAATGAAGCATCTGCCGTTTCGGGGATCTCCATGTCATCATACCAACAAGCCCGGAAGGTTGTGGAGGAAGGAACTGCCCTAGGCTGGGGCAAGGTCTTAGCTGTGGAGGAGAAGAAGGACAAATTTGGGTTGGGTTACAAACCAACTCAACATCAAGTGAAGGCTGCTGGAGAGCCTGGTTTTGTCAGTGGGGGAATGCTTACCCCCGATGCTATCAACTGTCTGGAAGACGAGCTGGAAGAGGAGCGCAACCTGGAGAATTGGATTCGTCCGAAGATCCCGGGGAGCAGTGTCTCGAACTGGTCTTCCCAGGGAATTATAAGTGTTACTCGAGCAGAGTAATTATTATTTCCTGTATTTTTAAGCATGCATCAAAGTCTTGCATCTTGCCCAAGATGACAAGACTCATTTTGTAATCAGGGCCATCTGTACTTTTGTGCAAACAAGATTAAATTAATGAAATATCAGACAATCTTTTTGCAAACGAGTCTTTTTCTTTTATGCTCACTGTTTTTCCATTTTTCTTTTTGTACAAAAAATAAATGGCAGTGTTTTTCAAAATGACAACTTCATTTCACTTTTCTAAATAAGACTAAAATCAGATCACTAAAATGAACCAATTAAACCCTTGCAGAGAGTGCCTTCCTGACAGCACCGACAACAGCACGGCTATGACATCGTATGACTTTGACAATCCGATCAATCAAGCTGAAGAAGGGGTTGAAGAAGAATACGAGCTTCCTGAAGAGCTAGCCAGGTTGTTAAGACAAGAAGAAAGGGTCATCACTCCTCACCAGGAGGAGGTTGAAGTGATTAATCTTGGTACAGAGGAAAATGTGAAAGAAGTCAAGATCGGGGCCTGCCTGCAAGACTCGGTGAAGAAGCAACTGTTAGATCTGCTTCAAGAGTACGTTGATGTGTTTGCTTGGTCGTACCAAGACATGCCAGGGTTGGATACCGATATTGTTGTGCACAAGCTGCCTTTAAGAGAAGAGTGCCCTCCGGTCAAACAGAAGCTACGCCGTACTCGTCCAGACATGGCTATGAAAATCAAGGAGGAGGTACAAAAGCAATGGGATGCCGGATTCCTTGCTGTGACTAGCTACCCGCCGTGGGTTGCTAATATAGTACCTGTGCCTAAGAAAGACGGTAAAGTAAGGATGTGTGTTGATTACCGGGACCTGAACAGAGCTAGCCCAAAGGATGATTTCCCATTACCTCACATTGACGTATTGGTTGATAACACGGCTCAGTTCTCGGTATTCTCCTTCATGGATGGATTTTCAGGATATAATCAGATCAAGATGTCACCTGAAGACATGGAGAAGACAACATTCATTACACCTTGGGGCACGTTCTGTTATAAGGTGATGCCATTCGGACTGAAGAATGCGGGTGCAACTTATCAACGGGCTATGGTAACATTGTTCCACGATATGATCCACAAAGAAATAGAATGTTATGTGGATGACATGATTGCCAAGTCCCTTACAGAGGAAGACCATCTGGTGAATCTGCTCAAGTTGTTCAAGCGTCTGAGAAAGTATCAACTGAAGTTGAACCCCAACAAATGCACATTCGGGGTACGATCCGGTAAGTTGCTGGGCTTTATTGTAAGCGAGAAGGGGATTGAGGTCGACCCTGATAAAGTCAAAGCCATCCAAGAGATGCCTGCACCGAAAACTGAGAAAGAAGTTCGAGGGTTCTTGGGTAGATTGAACTACATTTCACGGTTCATATCTCACCTCACAGCAACCTGTGAACCCTTGTTCAAGCTACTGAGAAAAGAACAAACGGTCAGGTGGAACGAAGATTGCCAAAGGGCTTTTGACAAGATTAAAGAATATCTGCAAGAACCTCCAATCCTCATGCCGCCAGTTGAAGGAAGACCTCTGATTATGTACTTGACAGTATTGGAAGAATCAATGGGGTGTGTGCTGGGCCAACATGACGAGTCTGGTCGAAAAGAGTATGCAATATACTACCTAAGCAAAAAGTTTACCGACTGTGAACAACGTTATTCACTGCTCGAGAAAACTTGCTGTGCTTTAGCGTGGGCTGCTCGCCGACTAAGGCAGTATATGTTGACCCACACTACCTTGTTAATCTCAAAAATGGACCCAGTCAAGTACATATTCGAGAAGCCAGCTCTTACCGGACGGGTTGCAAGATGGCAGATGATTCTCACAGAATATGACATACAGTACACCTCTCAGAAAGCCATCAAGGGCAGTGTACTATCTGAATATCTTGCTGAGCAACCCATTGATGATTACCAGCCAATGAGGTTTGACTTCCCGGATGAAGACATCATGTTCATTAAAGCAAAAGATCACGAAGAGCCTATTCACACTGAAGGGCCTGACCCAGAAGAAGAATGGACTATGATGTTCGACGGGGCTGTTAATATGAATGGCCGTGGTGTTGGTGCAGTACTCATTACACCCAAAGGAGTTCACATGCCTTTCTCGGCAAAACTCACTTTCAACTGCACTAACAACGAAGCTGAATACGAAGCTTGCATTATGGGTCTTGAGGAAGCCATTGACCTCAGGATCAAGACATTAACCGTATTCGGAGATTCAGCTTTGGTAATCAACCAGACTAACGGAAAATGGTACACCCACCAAGATCATCTGATACCTTACAGGGATTATACAAGAAGGTTACTGACTTTCTTCACAACGGTCAAACTTGAGTATATCCCTCGGGACGAGAATCAGTTTGCAGATGCCTTGGCTACCATTTCGTCCATGATCAAAGTTCAAACTGCCAGCTTTGTACCTCAGATTTCAGTATCGAGACTTGATAGACCAGCATATGTATTTGCAGCAGACATTGCTAAAGATGATAAGCCTTGGTTCCATGACATCAAGTGCTTCTTGGAGGATCAAACATACCCATCTGGGGCATCATCCAATGATAAGAAGACTTTAAGAAGGCTTGCTGGGAGTTTCTTTCTAAATACTGATGGGTCTTTGTACAAGAGGAACTTTGACATGGTACTCCTCAGATGTGTTGACAAGACGGAAGCAGATTTACTGATGCATGAAGTGCATGAAGGTTCTTTTGGTACCCATGCCGGAGGACATGCAATGGCTAAGAAGTTGTTAAGATCAGGCTATTATTGGATCACAATGGATGCAGACTGTTGTGCCTATGCCAGGAAATGCCACAAATGCCAGATCTACGCAGATAAAGTGCATGTACCTCCAAACCCCTTGAACATAATGTCTTCACCCTGGCCCTTTGCCATGTGGGGCATTGACATGATTGGCAAGATTGAGCCAACTGCTTCAAACGGCCACAGATTCATCCTGGTCGCCATCGACTATTTTACAAAGTGGGTTGAAGCAGCCTCATATGCAAACGTCACAAGGCAAGTGGTGGCCCGATTCCTAAAAAGAGACATCATCTGTCGGTATGGAGTGCCCGAGCGAATCATTACTGATAATGGTTCCAATCTAAACAACAAAATGATGGCTGAATTATGCCGGGACTTCAAGATCCAACATCACAATTCTTCTCCTTACAGACCAAAGATGAATGGCGCTGTTGAGGCAGCAAATAAGAATATCAAGAAGATTGTGCAAAAGATGGTAATCACCTACAGAGATTGGCATGAAATGTTGCCATTTGCCTTGCATGGGTACCGCACATCAATCAGGACATCCACTGGGGCGACGCCGTATCAGCTTGTATATGGTATGGAGGCAGTCCTACCAGTTGAAGTTGAATTACCCTCGCTACGGGTATTGATGGATGTTAAACTGAGTGAAGCAGAATGGGTTAGGTCCCGATACGAGCAACTGAGTCTGATCGAAGAGAAGAGATTGGCTGCAATCTGTCATGGACAGTTGTATCAGAAGAGAATGAAGAGAGCCTTCGATCAGAAGGTCAGGCACCGAGAGTACCAAGTGGGAGATCTTGTGCTGAAAAGAATCCTCCCTCCTCATACAGACCACAGGGGCAAATGGACTCCAAATTATGAAGGACCATTCGTGGTGAAGAAAGTTTTCTCTGGTGGAGCACTGATGCTCAGCACCATGGATGGTGAAGACTTCCCGTCCCCTGTGAATTCAGATGCAGTTAAAAAATACTTCGCGTAAGAATGACCCGCGGGACATAAAAACAGAATGTAAGTCCAGGCAAAAATAGGGCATCCCGGCGAGTCAAAAACAGAATAAAAGACTCGGGCAAAAATAAGGGAAATAAATAAAAAATGTACACCCGCTGAGCTGAAAAGCCGCATTGGACAGCTCAGGCAAAAATGGGTATCCCGATGGATTGAAAACCCGAAAGGGCGATCCATGCAAAACAAGGGAATAAGCGAACAACTGCAGTCTGAATTCGTCTGTATCCCCTACAACTTGGTTAAAACTCAACAGAATCAAGCTCCGATCAGAATCAACTTTCTCCAGAAAGCAAGACGAGAAGAACGTCATTGTCATACGAGTCATAGTAGGAGAGGAAGCTCCTCAAAGCGTCATCAACACTGCCAGCACTTCGTTTCTCAATTTGTAACAATCTCCTCATTTCAGGAGATTCGTTCCTTTGACTGTATATTGCCAATTCAGGGCACATGAATTAATAAAATCAGATTTTCAGTCATGTTTCGTTTTTTACCTTTATTGTTTTGCAAAGAGTTGTCTGATGTCTCTAAAAATGCAATTGCATAAGTACAGATGCCTTTCTCTAAAAAATAAGTAAAGTACATGCTTGCAGGGAATATACTTACTCTCGAAAGTACTTATCTCCTATGACGGAATCCAGTGAAGGATACCTCGGGACCATTTGCGCGTTTCCTTATCTTTGCAGGATTGCAGGTATCCAGAACACAACTTGGGGCACGCAGGGTATATCTCAGCAAGCTGGCAAATCAATAAAAGATATCAGTATCCGAAATGCTCTATCCCCAGCTGAGTTGCTTCCCACGGCTCTCCCCAGCCGAGTTGCCTCTCATTACTCTCCCCAGCTGAAGAACCAACTGTCCTTCCTCAGCAAGATGCAAGAATCAGGGAATCATCTCCCCACAGAGCTTCAGGCCTCCCCTCAGAAGGGCAATGCCTGAAGATCACAACAGAGAGGAAGAAAGCTTCTACAAACCCCAGCTGGGTCCCATATTATAAGGATATGTCGGTCAGTGACCTATGTTCCCAAACAGATACATCATTAGATCTATCAATGATCTCATCCCCAGCTGGAATGTTCACTTCAAGCAGATCAACCAGAGGTCTTTGCAGCAGCGGGATCCGAGTCCCGGATCTGTGCCTTTTGCATGATCATGGCATTTGCATCATATTCACCCCTCAGAGCGTAGCATTCCGTCTAACACGGAGCATTACGGCAAAAATCAAACGCATAGCATAATCATAAGTCATGTGTGAATCGAACACTTGTAAATAATAGCAATCTGTCGGCATACAGAATATACAGAAAAATCCCCATCAGAGTCCCAGCAAAAGCAGTCGCCTTTCAAATCACAAACACCAGTATATACACCTTTTGGCACCCGTCCGTGTCATCTCTCCCCAGCAGCAAAAGCCAAAGACATCCTCTTTGCACTCACATATACCTATACACAACCCTTGGCACCCGTCCGTGTCACATCCCCAGCGTGGTCGCCTATATTTACACATACTTTTTCTTGACACCCGTCCGTGTCATATCCCCAGCGCAGTCGCTTGCACTTTTACAACCCGTATACTTGTTAATACTATACTTTTCTCCTTTCGACACTCGTCCGTGTCACTCCCCCCAACAGATAAACACTCATCTACACAAATATAATACTCACTACTCATTGGTACACCTATACAGATACTCGTCCATATCTTGTATACATCACTCATATCCCCACAGACTCGACGGTAGTCCTTGTTCTTTGTTAACCCGTTGGTACTCGTCCGTACCATCATCTCAGAACATTGCGTCTAAGGTTTGTTTCTACATGATACTCGTCTGTATCATAGTCTTAAGGATGCTCGTCCGCATCTTTAATCCATACACCGCGTCAAACACTTATTTCTCCTTGAATATAGATACTCGTCTGTGTCTACTATTCCCCAGAAGGATACCTCCAGATTCAACACTCGTCCGTGTTCTTTGTTAACCCGTTGATACTCGTCCGTATCATCATCTCTGAACATGTGTCAGTTTGTTTCTACCCGATACTCGTCCGTATCGTAGTCTTAAGGATGTTCGTCCGCATCTTTACTCTACACAATACCAAACACTTATACTTTCTTTTCTTGGTTGTGAACGCTCGTCCGTGTTCACTATATCCCCAGTAGATCACCAACAAAGCATTTTCTTCTTATCTGACACTCGTCCTGTGTCATGATAACCCTGAGAGCAGCCGTACCCTGCTGAGTGGTCGTCCTCCACTTCTTGATGGTCGTCCTCCATCATGCTCATCCGATGGCCGTCCCCATCGTTGATATTTAGCAGCCGTCCCCTGCTAGGTGGTCGTCCTCCACCCTTTGATGATCGTCCTTCATCACTTTATCCAATGGCCGTCCCCATTGTTGATTTTGGTTATCTAACACTCGCCCTGTGTTATGAGAAACCCTGAGAGCAGCCGTACCCTGCTGAGTGGTCGTCCTCCACTTCTTGATGGTCGTCCTCCATCATGCTCATCCGATGGCCGTCCCCATCGTTGACCTTTTCTGTCCGATGGCCGTCCCCATCGTTGATATTTTCGGCAGCCGTACTCTGCCAGGTGGTCGTCCTCCACCTTTGATGGCCGTCCCCATCATATTTGCCTTTTAACCCAACAGAGCAGCCGTCCCCTGCTAGGTGATCGTCCTTCACCTTTGATGGCCGTACCCCATCATCTGTTTATTTCATTTATTCTTTAACCCGATGGCCGTCCCCGTCGTGGTCCCTTTTCCTTTTTAGCCCGATGGCCGTCCCCATCGTTGGTTACTTTACCTTATGAACTTGATGGCCGTCCCCGTCGTGTTTCATTAATCCCCAGAGAATTTTACAGCTTTACTTGATGGCCGCCCCCATCATGATATCTTATTTTCCCCAGCTAGTCGGCCGTCCCCGTCTTAGCTTTACCTTTTTCCCCAGCATGTCGGCCGTCCCCGTCATTGCTCTTCACCCAGCAGTCGTCCTCTGCTCGACGGTCGTCCTCCATCGCCCACACTTTACAATATACTTTATTTTCTTTTACAATCTATATCCCTTTTCTTCTTCATTCTGTGAGTGCAAATTTTGGACTGTCTTTGGTATTCAACCACAAGTTATCTTGTTTGCCTGTTAAGCCGTTGCTTACAACCTGCACAGCTAACTCATGTTTGAATAGGGGCAGCTGTAAACACCCCAAATTTGCCCTCACCCATTCACACATGGCTTGTGATCATCTCATATGCATATACACCATCATATCATCTCATAGTACATTTTTGATTCATTGGATAGTTTCTAGGTCATCTGCACCTAGGGTTTGTGATCTGAGCAATCCAAAAGCATCTTGAGCCATTCCAAAGGCCACCAATCAACTCAAAGGGATCCATGTGTGCCCAATCATCATATTACATCCTCACAAAGTCAAAATTGCAGAGGAATCACAAGAACTAGGGTTTGGTTGGATGCAGAGCCAGGATGAACTGCACAGTTGACTGAAAATTAGGGTTTTGGTTTCAGAGGCCATAACTCCAAATCTTTTGGTCATTCTTGCTTCCATTGATCTCTATATGGTATAGGGAGTATGCATATCAATTTTCATGAAGAAATTCCATGGGGAAGTCATCTGATCAAGAGTTGACTTTTCAGACAAGTCAGTGTAAAATCAGGGCATCTGAGGCCCCCAATGACCCAACCAATGGGTGATCTTCATCATTTTGAGTGTATATGATCTTTATTTGATCATGGAAGAAGTTTGAAGTTCATGGAAATCAAGAATTTAGGGTTTTTGCAAAAGTTGACTTTTTGGGTTTTGTTGACTTTTCAAGAATGCATCATTTTAGGTCAATTTTCAAGCCTTGATTCTTGATCCAAAAATGCTTCAAATGGAAAAACTTTGGTCATGAAAGTTGTGGATCTCATCTTTCCCTTTTCAAAAAGTACAAGAACATGATCAAACTCTTCTTGGATCAAAAGTTATGGCCATGCAAAGTTGCCAAAAATCATTGTTTTTCAAGTTATGCATCAAAAGGAAATTTTGCAAAACCATGTACTAAGTCAAAATGCAGCCTCTAATTCATGTCAAACCATTACACAAACATCCTCTAAGTCCTAAAAATCAGTTTTGGACCAAGAATGTCATGGTTTCATGCTTGGTTAGGCTAAAAAGTCACATGTGAACCATAAGCCAACCTACTTGCAAAACCACTCATAACATTATGCCAACTTGCTGCATTGAGTGCTGAGCCAAGCTAGGCCTCTCCCTCACCCATGCTGCACCAGAACCACCTTTGTCCTTGCCTAGTCCAAACACCATGCCTCTCTTACACATAAAGTGGTTTTTGAGCAAAAAGTGATCTACCTATCACAGCTGCACAAGTCACATCAGCCAACCAATCAGAATTGTTTATCATTTCATTTTGCAAGTTGAACATAACAAGAACAAGGGCTGAAACCAACACACACATCACTTACACAAAAACCTCCCTCATTGCAAGTTCCTTCGAATCACTCTCCACAGCTTTCAAACACTAAAACTCTCATCATCACTCAACTCACCAGACCTCATAAACAAGAAACCACCAAAGCTTGAGCAAAAAACAAGCCTGAACATCTCACTGCCATTTCACACTCCCTTTTGCAGTTTCATTCGAATCCCTCATTCTAGCCCACAAACACATAAACCAACACCACCAATCTTCTTTGCACATTGCATAGACCTCAGACAACTCATCACCATGGCCTGAATCAGCCAGAATCTCATCTGCCATTTTTGACTGAACTGAAGCTGAAGCATTCGAATCTCTTTCTCCAGCAAATCTAAACTCCATTTGAGCATCCAAACATCTTTGGGGGGCCAAGAGGAGCAGCTTGCACTTAAAGAAAGGGCCTGAAAGTTCCTAAATCAGAGGTTGCAAATCTCAGGTAGCTCCAAATAATTTTTTCCAGAAATCTCTTTTTTAGTTACAAACTTGTTCCTTATGCTCTCCTGATCATGCTGATGCTTTTAGTTTTTGAAATGGATGTGTTTTGAGAATTTAATTGCTTTTTGAAGCTCACGAACCCTAGAACTATTTCCTTTCGATTCAGCTTGTTTAGGTTAGATAAATTTGTTTTGAGAGAGGGGTTTAGTTCGTAAGGTGATGGAGATCATTTCCCTGGCTTTGGTTTTCATTCTAGTTACGTTTTAAGGAGGTTTGGAGTTTTCAGGGGAGGAGGTCACCGGAGAAGACGACCGGAGCTCGTCTCCGGTGACCTGAGAGTCATTAATTCATAATTAGGGTTAGGGCACTGAGTTTGAATCTGGACCATTTGATCTTCTTTCCCGCGCGTGTATGTATGGTCTGGATTGCATCATTAGTTCTAATTAGGTTTAATGAAATTAATTAATCAGGATTAATTCACTTTGAATCTGGGCCATCAGATGGCGCGCCAAGTCAATCCACTCACCCTCAGCACGCATCCTGGCCTCTCATTCCTTTGACTTTCATTTTATTCAATTTTTTAATTCATTTATTTTCAATTAACTTGTACAATTTATTTAAAATAGCTAAAAAATCATAAAAATTATGAAACTTTTTCTTTAAGGTTTTATTAATTTTTATGACACAAAAATATTTTTTATTTTATTTTTATCATTAAAAAAAGTATTTTTAAATATTTAAAAGATTATTTTTAATTGATTAATGAGAATTAATTAATTAAAAATACTTTTAGGTATTTAAAAATTACAAAAAAATTCATGAAATGTTCTAAGACATTTAGAAACATTGTCCAACCTTCAAACCAAATTTCTTTTTTGATCTTGATGCATGTTAAGAATTTTTCATGGAATTAAATCATTTTTGATGCATTTTTTTGATCCTAAGTTTGAAAATTCATTTCTGTCTTTTGGTGAAGGTTGAGACATTGATTCTTTTTGCATTGTTTTCCATTTAGCATGAACTTTCAAAGATAAAAAGGCCAAGATTTGATCTTGCATTTTCTAATTGATTGGCATTTCTTTTGTTACAAACCCTAAAAAACCCTAATAACTTGTAAAATTCATAACTTGAGTTTGGTTGAGAGTTGAGAGTTCCCCTATGGGAAGTGGTTTGTTATAGGTCTAAGGTTTCTTTGAGTGCCATTTTCCATTTTTCATATTAGGGTTTGCTTCTGTTTTTGGTTTGTGTTTGATGTTTGTTTCATAAACCCTAATTTGGGCTTTCCCTTTGCATTATTCTTGCATTTCCTTGCATAATTTGACTTGCCATTGCATTTTGTGCATTCTTTTGATTCATTTGACATCTTAAGACATGTATGAAGCATCATTGACCATTACATTGCATATTTGCCATGCCATTTGCTTTGTATGATTCATAACATTCCATGCTTATTCATGCTCCTTAGCTTGCATTCATGCACACCCATAATCTTGTATGAATATCTCATTGTCTTGTACCATGTTTGCAGCACCTCATAACATCATAATCATCATGTGTATGCTCCTGGTTTTGCTTTGTACCATGTCATTACATCTCATCTTGCATTGCATTGCATTCCTTTCTAACATTTCAGGTGGTAAGTAAACTTGAGAAGTGAATTTGCTTTCACTTCTCATATCCTTTCCTTTCATCTCTTTTGCATACCTTGCTGCATTCTTATATGTGTTTGAGTTTGAGCTTGCTCATTCTTCCTCCTCCCACTTTCTTTCTTCAAGTGACTTGACTTCTTGAATGAAGCAAGTCACTTTGCTTCTCTTGATCTTGTTCATCTGCTTCCTGGTGGCCTCTGAAGATTGTTCCTTGAAAACCTCACAAACCTTAGGATCAACCAAGCATGATAATGAATTAGGGTTTTGATTAGTCTTCCCCATAGTTTTTACCCTTTGTGTCTCTCTTGAGTCCTCTCTTCTCACCTCATCATCAGGGACTAAACCCTAAAGGCTTTAATACTTTGTGATTAAGCTTATGCCTGCATCCTTCTCTTAGGATGGAGTGTATAACTTTAATCCTAAGTATTAAACCCTTAAGGTGTTTAAATCTCTTAATCAATCCATCTAATAATCATTAAGACATTACACTTGTAACTTGGGCCTTGCATTAGGGTTCTAATTCTTCCTTAAGTGGTTAAGAAGGACTAACCCTAGTGTTAATGGACAAGTCCCCCTCAAGTTGTCTTACAAACAATAAAATTCACTTCATCATCATACCATTAATAAAATTCACTTAATCAAAGGCTTGTTTTGTCATGGGTTTAATCCCTAATCATGGATTAAGTTGAGGAGCTTTCCTCAGCTTAAACATTCTCATCTATTATCCTTCTATTAGGATGGTGTAATGAGTCTGTTTAATCCCTGATTATGGCTTAACCTCATTACTCAACACTAAACAAAAATCACAAAAACATCTAAGTAATCACAAGTAGGTTAATGATCTTAACCCTACACCAGAGGTGATTAAGTGTGAGAATCTGACTTTACACTTAAGGTAATTCTCATTACCCCTAATCAGAGGGATGATGTGATGAGTTTGCTAACCCATTGGTTTAGGCTTAAGCTCATTAACTTATGACAAACTTTCAAAAGCAATAAAAGACTGAAAACTCAAAAACAAACAATAATCGTCTCCTCCGGGATTCTTTTCTCATCATCTTCACTCACAATCGAGAACTTGCTTCTTCCGTCTAATGCAAGACAGTTAGCACCTGAGCCAGACAGGTCATACACTTGAGCATTGACAAGCAAGCAGTTCACAAGTCAATTTATTTTCACTCTTTGGGTCGAACTACGGTGTTCTGACTTCCTCATTGCACGAGAGGATACGTAGGCATAACTTAACAGTTATCGAACAAAAGTCTCTGTGCATTCCCCCTCTTCCAGCTTCTTTCTCTTAGCCTCATTATCATGAGTAAATCATTCTTATCTCTTACACTGACACTGTATATATCACTTTACACTTCACTTTTTCAGCACTGACACCTGTACACATTGCTTTCCAGCTCTTTACACACAGATTGCACTGACACTACCCCTTTATAGCACAAATCTTTCAAGCGTGGATCCCGTCGAGTACGACGGACAATCTGGGTGCTAATACCTTCCCAGGTTGTAACCAACCCCCTTTCTCAGTCTCTCTGGTTCGCAAACCGTCTTATCCATCTTTTTCTAGGTCTATGCAGCATTACCTTTCCTTCGGGATAAAAATGCCTAGCTGGCGACTCTATTCATTCTCCAGTGAGTTCACGGCTGTGTGTTCTCACTGTTCCCCTCGCCGACCGTTCGCGTCTGTACCTTCATTTGATCCTTTTTCATTTGTCGGGAGCGACACCCTCCAAACATGTATCTTTTATTAAAATTCATAATCTTCCATCTCCAAACAAAGTTGTTAAAATGGATTTTTTACTCAAGTGCCACTGATTTAAAAAATATATACTAAAATACTACAAGATAAAAGGTTTTTTAAAAAATGCCATGAATTTAGGAGTTTGGACAAGCCAACGATGATACTCATGAGTTGAGTTGTTTGAGTTCGGTTAAAAAATGCCATTAATTTTTCTATTATTTGAATATTTTAACTAATATATTTAAATTTTATTTATCATTATTTGAGTGTTCTTTTAAATAAGTAGGAAAACCATGGATAAAACATGGATCTGTGCCGATCGAATGACCAAAGAAAGAGAGGCATTGATGCATTGAGGAGAGAAAGAGAGGCTAGCGCCTCAACAGTATACAGAGATGCTTCGGACAAAGACAGTATCAACTGTACCTTTCAGCCGAATATTCCAGAGGTAATAGTTGGAATTGTCTTAAATTGAACTATTTGCTTAAATTATGTATTTGACATATATACACATTAACGATTTCTTGTTATTATTGGTTTTAGGGCATTTCCCATTGTCAGCTGTATTTGTCGTCACCATACTATCGGATGGTTGGCAAGGGAAAAGTGCATAACGTTAGCGGAGTATTACTCCACACTAGAGAGCTCCCTGCTGGATGTTTGAAGGTATCAGTTGATATTGCAGTTGAGCCGAATGCAGCATTACCATATCCTAGCGATGATTCGGATGCAACAACGGTGCACGAAGCAGTAGGTTCGTTTGTTGCATGGCCGACAAACCTCATATGCGTAGGATATGAGGTATGATTAAAACTTATGTTAACTTCCTTGGTATATTCAAAGTTTAAAATTTATGCTTAAAATTTTACTTACATATTTTCCTATGTTAAATAGACTCCCACACAATCCAAATCAAAAGATAGTGCGATTCCACGGCCTACCGAGTCCACGGTTTCAAGAAAAGAGGTAATATACAATTATATGACATATATTCATGGAAGTTGTTACATTCTTAATTTGATCTAACTATTTATATGACATGTAGCTTCAAGAAAATGAGGCTAGCAATGCCTCCGCACAACAAAAAAAAAGGAGGTTAGCAACGCCTCCGCACGGGTACAAAGTTCTGGTGCTAAGAAGTCCGTAGCTAGGAAAAAACCTACCACCAAGTATAGGTCGTGCCTCAGGACATTTCTAGAGATGACCGATATACCGACCGGAGGTGTTCGGACTATACCTATGGAGGTAGGGATTTTCGGCTTTGATTACGAACAAATGATTGGTAATGAGGACTTCATGCAAGTTTTTGGTCGTGAAGAAATCGGCGTCAACGTTGTCAATACATATGTTAGGTAAATCCGGACTACTTTGTTTTATTAATTAAACAACTTATTTTAATGATGTTTACTTTATGTTAATGATGTTTTTATATTAGGTTTTTGTATGACAAATTGATGCGCCCCAATGGTTTGGACGTGTCATTCGGATTCTTAGCACCCGCGACCGTCAACTATAGTTTAATGATAAGTAGACCGGATACCGTGACGGAGTACGTTCTTCGGATCCTCGTGGAGAATAAAGATGCGGAGAAGTTGTTTTTTGTACCGTTTAATACCGGGTTAGCATTTCATTCTAAATTCATCTATTATAATTATTTTCCAAGTTACCATCTAACATTTGCCTAATCATTACAGTGGACATTGGTTGTTGCTCGCAATCAATCCTATCCGAGAAATTGTGTATTATCTTGACTCGTTAGGAAATGATTGGACAACATACCCGGATATGAAGGTCCTAATTGACACGTAAGTGAGAATGTTCAAAAATTTTCTTAGTTTATGTGAATTGTTCTAATTGCTTCATTTTTATTTTATTAGCGTCCTACAAGCTTTTCGGGCCCAACGAGTTATCCAAACCTCAAGGAGGGGCGCCAACTCCATTGCATGGATTAAAGTGGCGGTATATTTTTAATTACCGCGTTTTTTATTATATTAGTGATGACTACACTTGATAAAACTTAGGATTTATAATCCATATTTTTTTTTCATATGTAGTGTCCTCTTCAACGTAATCAAATAGATTGCGGGTATTTCATGTTGAGGTTTATGCGAGATACTCTCATGTTGGGCCGATTAGAGATTCCCACCGATGTATGTATTTCTAACTTATGAGTTATTTTTATATTTACACATATCTCATATAATTAAATAGTTGGAATTGATTCAAAATATGTTATATTATTATGTAGTACTTTGATGAATTCAAGTGTGCATCTTATACAAAGGATCAAGTGGACGAAATCAAAGAGGAGTGGTGTCAATACATGATAGAGCTCAAAGTGTGTAATTAATGTGTACATTTGTAGTAGTATATGTAATGACTTATAAATGTAAACATAAATTTGTATATATTTTGATACATTTATGGCAAATTTGGTTTGAATTGGTTAGCCAAAAATTGGTAAAAAAAGGCCAAAATGGCATATATAAAATGTGATAATTGTCTGCAAAAATCTGGTTGAAAACAAGTACCAATTCTGGTTTATAAACCTGGAAAAAATGTGGTTACAAACAAATCCTACAAAAAATTTCGTATACCTTAGACAACGCTTTTGCCAAAAGCGCTGTCTAAGGGGGGGATTAGATAGCGCTTTAGGCAAAAGCGCTGTCTAAGGGGGGGGGGGGGGCTTAGACAGCGCTTTGTGAAAAGCGCTGTCTAAGGTATACCTAAAAAAATTAAAATAGGAGGGGCTTAGACAGCGCTTTTGGCCAAAGCGCTGTCTAAGGTAGGGGGCTTAGACAGCGCTTTTGAAAAGCGCTGTCTAAGGTGTACCTAAAAAATTTAAATTAAGAGGGTCTTTTAAAGCGCTTTTGGCCAAAGCGCTGTCTAAGGGTGGGGGAATAGACAGCGCTTTTCACATTTTAAAAAGCGCTGTCTAAACCTTTAGCAGCGGAGGTTTAGACAACGCTTTAAAGCGCTGTCTAAGGCTAAAAAAAGCGCTGTCTAAGGTCTTGTTTGTTGTAGTGACCCAAAAAATTCCCACTTTGCAAATAGAACAATTCCAAAGAAATCGACGTTGAATCGCGATTAAAGTGCGAATGACCTTACCAGGAATTCTATAAAAGGAAATGTAATGAATTCGTAAATTGGACAACACTGAATTGATTAGAGTCACCCAACCTCCCATCAACAAAAATCTCCCTTTCCAAGACGCCAACCTAGATTGCACTTTCTCCACCATCGGTTTCTAAAAGGACATCAATTTGAGATTGTTGCCGACATGAATACCAAGAAACTTAATTGGAAAGAAGACAATTTTTCAAGCTAAGAACATTTCTTCCGCCTTCATAAATGAATCTTACACACCAAATCCAACCAACAAACTTTTGTTATAATTGATTTCCAAACCCAAGACTAATTGGAAACCTTTTAGCAATGCTTTTATAGCCTAAAGATTATTTGGAATAATCCTTCACCAACAATTACAATATCATCCGCATATTGTAACAAATGAATGGACACATCTTGACCTAATTTAAAATCATTAAATATCTCACCTAGCACCGCTCTTTTTATTAACACCGCCAAGTCTTTCGCGGCCAAGGCAAAAAAGAAAGGTGAGGATCACCTTGCCTAAGCCCTCTAGATACTTCAAAATCCCAAGTCGGGCTTCCGTTTACCAAAACGAAGATAAAATGCTTTATCACTCCACCCTCCATCCATTTAATCCACCGTTCGCCAAAACCCATGATTACCATAATATTCCGAAGATATTCTCATTCCACACAATCGTAAGCCTTTGCAAAATCCACCTTCACAAACATACAACTCCTATTCGCGTAATCAATTATTTCATTTAACGCCAACATATCATTAAGCATGTTCCCCCTTCTATGAAAGTCGTTTGAGAAACAAAATAATACTACCAATGATACCACTCAATCTCTTGGCTAAAAGCTTCAATAACACTTTGTATACCGACCCGATTAAACTAATCGGTCAATAGTCATCACGATCCTCTAGAGCTATCATCTTAGGAATTAAATCAGGGAAGGAAGAGGAAAGAACCTTGGGAAGTCAACCAAACTCAACAAACTCTTGAATACAATTGATGAAATCGACACCAATGACATCCCAACAACACTTAAAAAAGTCTATACTAAAACTGTACGGTTCTAGACTTTTATCTCCCGCACAACTTGTTAGACGATGGCGCGGATCTAGAAGGGGGATTGAATAGATCCCTTTTAAAAATATTTCCAATTTTTAAATTTTTTATTGAAAATGGTTTACGGAAGCTCCCCGAAAAATTCACGTCTAAATTTTATTAAGTCATCGGTGATCGGATATGTGTTATCAAACCAAATGGGATACTAAGGAAGAATGAATCAATAGCACACTAATTAATCACTTAAACTTGAGACAATTGATTTAATTACTACCAACAATGTTAAGAGAAATGAAATAAGCACAAAGACAAATAAATAGTGTGTTTGAATTTTGTCAAACACTTGGTGGGCACACCACACTACACCAAGTGTGTTTTGCAAATATTTGTAGTGTAGAATTTTTCTAAGGTTACTATCAAATTTGATAGCAACAATTTCACAAACACTTGGAGTGCACCAAAATATGCAAAACAGATTTTTCAATATCTCACTATATCAAGTTGTGCGAAAATATAACGAAAGAATAAAACACGAAGAACACACGAATTTGTTTAAGTAGTTTCCCTACCGTCCTCGCTAAGGGTACCTCTGCCCCCAATTCAAAAACCAAATTGGGATATTTATTAAAATTACAATGTTCTTACAAAGAGAAAATTAGAAAAGACAAATCAATCCTAATTGTTGTTGTAGCTATGTTTCTCTTTGTGCCTCGATTCATCTTTCCTACCTTGCCTCCTATTTTGTAGTATCAGAATGAACAATCAGAATAATAATAAAACCATATATGTTGTTTATCAATAGTTTGTGTCCAAGCTAATACTTCAGATCGGGACTCTAATATCTCTCATTTACAACATATAAAAAGTATACTATCAATAATATAGAGACAGAAAAACATTTAAATTAAACTTGTTACATAAAAAATATAATGTATTAGTGGTGAAAAACTGTGCAAAATCTGTACATGAATATGTTGAAGATCTTGTTGGCTCTGGACTACACAAGTAAAGATTTTTCTACACAACTACTAGAAATTATGCCTATGGGCAAAATTTCCCGTATATCGAAAAATTTAAAATTTCTTAAAGGTTTTGTAGCTTTTCAGAAATTCCAACAACTTCTGATATGGTTTTGGGGTTTTCTTGGGTACTACCAGAATTTTCAAAATTTTTAGTATATCTTTACCAGAAATATATAAAATGTCGCTAAAAATACTTGATTTTCAAAAATACAAAAAAGTTCGTACTAATTATTTCGTTTATACTATCAGAAATTTTGATTTTACTTGTTTGTAAAAATGAATTTTTTTTATTAAAAATAAATTTTGATTGATAAATAAGATCATGGATAATTTCAAAAATATAAAAATATAAGGTGTAAGATATAAAAGAAGGGTGACAGGTTAAATGCTCTAATAATTGGAGAAAAGATACTATCCAAGCCAAAAACAAGTGATGTTCAGCTATAAAATCCATCTTTATGGAAATGCTATTTTGAGAAAAGAAAGAAGTTCAAAAAATGACTACATTATAGATGCAATGCATATACTATACACACTATTTTTTTTCCTGTAACTTTTGTTGAAAGCTGATTTTTATGCTCTCCTACTGTGGATAGTTGTTGTACTACAAAGTGGAGATTGCAAGGGAACTTATCCAGAATATGCACGTTATCCCAATTTCAGTTAGAACCCCAAAAGCATGTCCTAAAAAAAAGTTATTAAAAAGCCTAAAAAAAATAGAGAAGTGCATGTCCGTGGCGAATTATTGAGTCTTTTGCTCAATCCAATAGTTACATTTTGCTAACTAAACAGACATTCTTAACCAAGAATTAACCTAGATTCTAAAGATAAATGTAATCATTATTTAGTAAGAAAGGCAATAATGAGGAAAATATATTCAATAAAATGGACAGATCAGCCTCTCAAACAGATAAGGCTTAGTGTTATCCAATCCTTTATCTCTATAATTGTTGCATTATCTTTGAATGCTAGCTTTGTCACTTCTTTATAAAACTTGGTTGTAAATTTACCCTTTTTTCTGTAAATTAAGCTATCAAATAAGTTTTCAAGATACGTTAAAAGAAAAGGTGCTCGTATCAGGCAAATAAACAATATCAAGTGTTTGTATATAAAACAATGTTTAGTCTAATAAGATAGATTGACCCATTGGGATAACCACTATCCTTGAGATACCTATACTTTTTTATGCTTTTATTAAACTAAACACATCCCTCAAATTACTTTGTAGCTCAAATATTTCAAAATCAAACATAAAATAAATTTGAGGTCAAAGTTTCTTTCTCTGAACCAGGTAATTAAGGTAGTCCACAAAGATTGACACATTTACCATTAAGATGCCGATTGGGGACTATTGGGAAAAACCTAAGTCTCATGTTAGCTAAATATATAACTCACAAAGGGTTTAAATAGGGTGACACTCCTCACCTTACCAACCGGTTTTGTAGGGTGAGTTAGGTCAAACTATAATCCTAATAGGGATCACTGTTGATATATATTCATAATTTATATTCTTATTTAATTATATTTATTATTTATTAATTATGGATAGTAACTTATTAGTGATAAAATTAAATAATAAGGTAAATAAAATTTTAATTAGATAATTAATTATATATTTAGTTAATTGATTGAATTCAATGAATACCGATAATTATTATTTTTTCTCTAAATTTCTCTCACAATGAAGCAACAAAGAATCATATTTATAAAAGTCTGAAGATCTAAAAACTTGATTTTGAGGAAATGAATTGCACCCGACTCAACGCCCCGTTGTGTTGAATATGGTGTTGAATCATTTGAGTTTTGCTGTGTACTTTCACAATTCTTTCCATTGACTCAAAATCGATGGTGATTTTACTTTAACCATCGATTATTGGTGTAAATTCTAAAGATCAATAGTTTTATTAGAAATTATTATTCACATCAAATTATCTATTAATAATAAACTATATTTCTTTATTATGTTTATTTTGTAAGGTTATAAAATTTCTTGAATAGCTAATTCATTTTTATTATGCTTCTTCCATTCTGGTTTCAACAGTGGATAGTTTTATACCTTCAAACACTATAGGAACAAATTTCTCATTAGTGTAACTGGTTGACATTTTATGACAATCGGTTACACTCTCTTGCATCTTTTTAATTTCGTCGAAAACAAAGTCCCCATTAATCACTATCCTTCTATTTGCTGCATATATACCTTACAAGAATAATCAATTTTCCCTTATCATCTAACTTTTTCCAAGTTGTCTCGGCACATGTCGATACGCTATCAAATTCAAAACTCTCAAGTGAGTCATATTCGGTTTAAATATATATCAAGCTTCCTTTGGTGTAAACTTCTCAAGCTTTTTTCTTGGACACTTATTCATCAAATATTTTTGAACACCGTTTTTCTCCATAACTCTTTTGACAAGTTCTTCCCTTTCAACATGCTTCTCACCATGTTCATGATCGGCCAATTCTTTCTTCGACAACACCGATTTTCTATGGTTTATAAGTTGACACTACCTCACGTATTATACGCTCTTGTTCACAAAACCTCCCAAAGTCATTTGAGACATATTCTCCTCCACCATCCTTATTCAGAACTTTGAGTTTGTGACAGCTTTTGCTTTCAACCATGGACTTGAACTTCTTAAACACATCAAGTACCTCATCCTTTTTCTTGATTAGGTACGTGCATGGTTTTCTACTATGATCATTAATGAATGTGACAAAATACTCATTGCCGCCAATCGAATTAACTTACATCGGTCCACACATATCCCAATACACCACTTCAAGGTGATACCTTGTTCTAAAACCTACATCCTTGTTGAATTCTCCCTTATGTTTGCTTCTCTTGCACACATTCTTCACAAATTTCAACCGATATGTTGGTCATTGGCAGCTTTGTCACCATTATGTTCATTTGCAAGGCATTGAGATCTCTGAATTTGAGATGATTAAGTCTATAGTGTCATTTCAACTCTTCTCGACTAGTCATTGTAGCAAGACATCTATGTTCCATAACTTTCAACTCAACCTTGAAAGTTTTATTGGGATTCATTGGATCCTTTAGGACCAAAACCCTATTTGCATCCATAACGCATAACGCCTTGTTCTTCGTATGAATCTTGTAACAATTCTCAAGCAATTGATCAATATTTAGTAGACTACACTTGATTTTGGGAATATATAACACACCTATTTATCAAATAATGCCTACCATCCCTTCTCTAGATTGATAAATCATGGATCCATTCCGCCTCTAGAGTGGTATTATATACAAACTTAACATTGTTCTTGATGGCACGATTGATTAAAACAAACAAATTATTCCTTCCCTTCATATGTGCTGAACACCCAGAGTCTAAATACCGATGATCGCTACACTGCATTGTTTCTTTCAAAGTCACCAATGTGTTTTCTTTAGCTTGTAACCGTTTGTCATATAAATGTAAATAATTAAAATTTGGTTATTGTTGTCTTGCTAGATGTTATTACTACATTATCCTTTTGTGATCATGACCAAAGGAGTGTTCTCATCATTAAACTTTTGTCTTTCAACTATAGCTTCGTCTTCTTGAGGTTTTTTCTTGTTTGCATTGCACACTCTTGCAAAATGACAAAGTTTTTGTCAAATATAGCACATCATACCACTCTTTTCATCCATTCTTCTTCCTTATCTACCTCTTACATTGCCTCCTCTAGAGTTGTTTGATTCAATAAACCTATTGCCATTGTTGTCACCCTTTTAGAATATTAATTAAATTCTAAGAACTTTGAGACTCTCTTCCACCAAAATTTTGAAAGTTCTGTCTATCCTTGATCATGGTCCATTTTTCCTTCGCCTTCTCGTCTCTCTCATTGAAACCAACTTATAAAATTATCTCCGACTTTGCCTTGTCGGCATTCCTTTCCTCCATTCTCCCCATGCACTTCAAGAGAGCTCTACATCAACACCAACACATTGATGGATAAAAACAGAGCCTTGTTATATTTTTTGTAGACCTTTGTTCATTTCTTACAAGTTCTACGAGTGGAGTTATCCCGTTATTGATAGCCAAACAACACATTCACTTGTTTGCACCACATGTCATAACTTCTTACATTGAGAATAAGAGATTTGCAGGGATTCGTTCATTGGAACATGTGTCATTTTCACAAATTAGGTGTTTGATGGTGAGGAAGAGAGTGAGAGAGAATGAGAGAGAGTAATTGAGGGTGAAATTCTATTGGCAATAATCATTAATGAACTACCTAAAAAGATATTTATGCAACTAGAAGAAGAGGTACAATTATCAAACAAATAAAACTGAAAACTCATAGGTGTAACCGGTTGATATATTTATGTCAATCGACTATTAAGTCAGCTTTTGACTAATATATTATAGGTATCACCGGTCGATATATTATATCAATCAGTTGCACTTACCTACTATTAATTTTCTGTTTGAAAACTAACACTACATAACATAATGTAAAATGTTGACATAAAACTGCACCTTATTATATTGACTTGAATTATACTAGTTTCTGTTTTAAATTGTAAGTCTATATGTTATAAGAAATGTTATGCTTACACCCAATTTTGACACCAATATCTACATCGTATACATTGTTCACCGTATAAATACGGTAAACAATGTATCTTTAAACAATTTTTTTTATGAACAATATCAATTAACAGTAAATTTGTACATGAACAGTCTGTGTGAACAGTGTCCGTGAACAGTTTATATGAATAATGACTTTAAAGTTGTGAAACAAAGTTAGTTAATGAAATGTAAAAAGTTGGTTATTGAAGTAATAAAGTTGGTTAATAAACGTTCAGGTATTAAAAATAATTTTTAACAGTCACCAAAGTTGGTTAATACAATGTAAAAGTTTTGTTAATAAAGTTATGAAGTTAGTCAATCACGTTCATATATTAAAAATAATTTTAAAAAGTCATCAATGTAGATTAATACAATGTAAAAGGTTGGTTAATGAATTTATGTAGTTGGTTAATCACATCCGAATATTAAAAAATAATTTTGAACAATCATCAAAGTTGGTTAATCCTATATAAAAATTTAATTAATGAAATTATAAAATTGGTTAATTATACTATAAAATCAAGAAAAAAATTATAAAAAGAAATTTCTTAAAAAATATTATTATAATATTTTAATGTTTACCGTATTGGTGAACAGTAAAAATGTAAGAATAGTGTAGGTAGAATGCTGTTGTAGAAAATTGTTTCTCATATATTGTATACCTACGGAGCCAAACTTGCCGTATGAATAAGTATTTTTTCCCTAAAAGGACTATTTGTAACATTTAAATCCGTAGGTATAAAACCTGTTTACTTTTAATAATATTTTAACTTATTTGATTCATTCAACCATGTAAAGTAATAAAGCGCTCTTGTCCTGTCCACAAAGCATTCCATCTCCCACAATAATGTAAGAATATTAAAACATAACAAAATGTTACCAATTCATAAAGCAATATGCACCCACGGGTTATTCAATTTCCATATGCTATTTTCAATATTCATTTTTTATTTCCTCCAACTATATATAAGCTCATCACCCTCCTCTCCCTTGTCCTCAAATCAAATCCATCTCTTCATATCTCTCTCAACTTCATTCTCTCTTTATTAAAATAACTCTTTGAAATTATTACATAAACAACAACAGCTTTTATAAAAATGGAAAACAATCTACCAGTGATATCAAAGAGAGTGTGGAGTCTAGTACGTGTTGCCTTCTTCATGACGAGAAAAGGAATATCAAAGGGAAAATTAATGATGAACCTAAACATGATGCTCAAACGCCACACCAAGCTCGCCGGAAAAGCAATTTCCAATCTAATGTCCCACCATCCCCACCACATTGGCTCCACCTCAAACCGCCACTCCCACGATTCACACAGCCAATTCACTTCTTCAAGGGAGTACGAATTCAGATGTAGCAACACTCCCAACCACTTGTTCTCAATAGGGAAGCGTCACCGTAACCACAACCACAACCACAATTACAACAACTTCACTCGTGCTAATGTACCATGTACATTTGACGGAGACGTTGAGACTATGAATGCAATGAAGGAAGTATTGGAGATGCTTAACAATAATCAAGCGATTGTAGAAGCGTCTCCAGGTGAAGACAAGAAGGAGAATGAGGTTGATAAGGCAGCAGAAGATTTCATAAAAAGGTTTTATAGCCAGTTGAGGAAGCAAGATTGATTGATTAATTAATTCAACCTACACCTTGTTTTGTTAATAATAAGTTATCGTTTGTTATCAATGTTAAATTATCCAGAGTTGATATATGCCAACGAGTTAAGGTGTATGATTCATGTTGCCTACTCTTTAAAACCTTGAATAATATTCAACAATTTTTCTTTTTTTTTCCTTTACTTTTTTTCTTTCTTTTTAACAGTTATCTTTTTGACTAATTATTATAGTATTATTGTGTGTTTGTTTAAGGATTTGAAAAGATTTAGTTATATGACAAAAAATTGGTTGATTAATGTGATTGGCGACCCTCTGATACGATTTAAAGTAAAATTGGATTGTACTACTTCACTATCCTAATATGATTCCACCAACATGTCTATAGGTCTATTGCTAGCTGGACCCTCCAAACTTTTGCTGCCTTTCTCAATTTACCTTTTCTCTCCCCCACACTCTTCCTTTCTCTTTTTCTTTATTCAAAAATGGTAAAAAATAAAGTTTTTTCCAAATAATTTATGACAAATATTTTGAGCCATAATAATGAAAACTGGCAGCCTATAAAGCAAAATTCTTCTTTTATAAGCAAAATTTTATATCAAAAGAGAGGTGAGATATTGGATCGAACATTAGAATGATCAAAATGTAGTTTTTGGTTCGGCATGAATTAAGCATGAGGTCGAAGTCTATTCGCATGCTGTTGTCGAAGTAATGCATGTTGTAGTCAAAGTTTTTCTAACATGCATTAGTCAATATTGTTAGGTTTGTTAGCATGTTGAATTGAGTCTTGCTTGTAAGTCCAATTGTTTAAGTTAACTTGTATCCTAAGTTGTCTTGTAATGAGTAATTGTTAAAAAGCTCAGTAGGTTAGTGTTTTGGTTTTCTTATAAATAGAATGCTAGTCTCTCATCTTGCATAAGAAAAAATATGAAGATAAAATCCTAATTCATAAGAGAGAAGTTATTTGTTATTCTTGTATACTTGTTTTCTTGTTTGATAGAGAACGGAAATAATAGCAGTTCATAACCAAATTCTTGTTATTATCCTTGTGTTCCAAAAATCCTAA
This sequence comes from Lathyrus aphaca, assembly GCA_963966055.1. Lineage (NCBI taxonomy): Eukaryota > Viridiplantae > Streptophyta > Magnoliopsida > Fabales > Fabaceae > Lathyrus > Lathyrus aphaca. The sequence continues at coordinate 731,192,740 of OZ014519.1, read as the reverse complement.
CTCTTGTGACTTTCTTGATCCTAAAGAAACTAATTATACTTTGATATTCTGATATCATTTTCACAACAAATTGGTGCAGTGGGCATGGAGGAAGATGACTTTAAAAAAGTATGAGATTGAAAAGTTCACCGAAGTGAACGATTTCGGTCGATGGCGCTTAAAGATGAAAGTTCTACTTGTTCAGCAAGGTTGTTTGGAAGCATTGAAGGGAGAGACAACCATTAACGATATGTTAACAAAAAATGAAAAGACAACCATGATAGAGAAATCACACAACGCAATATTGATGAGCCTTGGTGATAGGGTTCTTTGATAAGTATTAAAGGAGACTACGACATCGGGGTTATGGTTGAAACTTGAAAGTTTGTACATGACCAAATCACTAGTGAATCGACTCTACATGACGCAAACTTTGTATTCATTCAAGATGAGTGAAGACAAAGTGTTGGCTAAACAGTTGGATATGTTCAACAAGTTGATTGTTAATCTTAAAAATATTGATGTGAAGATCAAACATTGTTGCTATTGTGCGCTTTGCCTAGAACACATGCTCATTTATAAGAAACTCTCTTGTATGGAAGAGAACCGCTAACCTTTGGAGATGTTCAATCAACCTTGTTAGTTCTGCCTAGTTGAGGTTGACAGAAATTATGGTAAAACAACCTATATTGAACATGTTGGACAATGTGTTGTAACATGCTGAAGATGAAGTTTTGTTTTGAGGAAAAACATAATTTTTCGGAAGATGTCAAATGAGATGTCCCAACTTGGTCTCTCGTCATGCTGCTTCAGTGATAGTTTTAGTAACTATTGAAATTGAAGAAAATCACTGAATATTCGATGGAATATTTGTGATTGCAACTGGCGTCCAAGATAAAAGATTTTCAAATATTGAAATCTTGAAGATCGGAAATCAGGGAGGATTTGTTTTGGTAACTAAAGATTGAATAATTGCTAGCATCTTGGAGAAATTGAGTAGATTTTGTGGGATCAGAATACTGCAGTTTAAATCCCAAACCAAGGTTAAATCCCAAACTCAGTGTGTTCTTTTGTTATAAACAAGTTAGTTTAGACCTAGGGAGTAATAGGAAAAATAGATATATTATTTAACAGAAAGTATTAGGGTTTGTTCTTTTATGAGATTTTCTTAGATCATAGTGGATGCTAAGAATATGAGAACTTTATTGAGATTGTAAAGTGTGTACTCTAAAGCCGCTAAGCATAGAGTGTATTGTTGATCACCGAGTGATTGTAAAAGGAATAGAGGAGGGGCCTCAACCTAGATAGTGATTTAGATAGAAATATAGCATGGGTAGTGATTAAGTTACAAGTTGGAAACTAGTGGTTGTTTCACTTTGAATTAATACTATTTATTGGATTTCATTCATGGATCTGTATCCCCCTGAGTAGGTATGTTAGTCAAAATTGGTTAAACAATTGATGTGCGTTTATTTACTTTCTACAAAATTTATTGTTCGTATTGTTCATTGTGTTCATAAGCCGAGATCAGTTGTTCTGACATCTTATTGGATATTTGTAATCTATTTTACCAGAATTTCAACTGGCATCAAGAGCTGGTGAAGGGAAATTGTGATTAAAAACGAAGCGAAAATTAAAATTTCCATTTAATTGATCCTTACAAATGAACATGATCAGTGATAGAACAATTACATCTTATGGTAATTAGAAAGTAATTTTGATGCAAATAACCGGAGATTTGATCACAAGCGTTGCTGAAGAACAACATCTCTACTCAGTCCACACGAACAGACAATCATCAGTCTTAGTGCTAGCTGATAGGAATTAAGGCTTTGAGTGAGAGAGAAATACAACCAGGGTCTCATAAACCTAATTTCACCAACCATCAAACTTATGCAAAAAGGTTGTATTTATAGAAGCACTTGTGTGGACTGCAAGCTAAAAGGCCGAACTTAAGTCCACCATATAATAAAAATAATATATTATAATAAATATTATTATATTAAACATATTTTATTATTATTATATTTTATAACTATTATAAAATAATAATAATAATAATAATAATAATAATAATAATATTAACTATTATTATATTATATGATGTTCCATATTTCACTTAAGTGCATCGTACCATACAATATTCCATAATTCTCTAAAACAAACCGTACCTTCCAATGTTCCTTATTTATTTTATCTCTCTCTCATCAATCTGTCCTTATGTGTGTGACCCTGTAGGTTCTCACGACGTTAACAATTATATTAAATCACACATTCAACATAATAAACAGTTAGCGGTATTTAGCAACACATCACTACTACCTAAGTCACGAAAATGTCATGTGATCTGACAAAATCTTTTCTGTGATAATATTTTTGTGTACATTTACTCTTTTGCCCTTATGTCTATATTGAACACAGTGAATATATCATGTCATCTTTGTCCAGTTCAATATTGGACCCTTAGACATTTATCTTGTTATGCAGGATGGGCAGATTCCATCTAGGTCACTCATTTCCCTCAACATGCTTTGTGAAGTACCCATCAACTATCTTTATGGTCATCCAGTTACGGATAATGTTTGATCCGCAATAAAGTACCTGACTCTACATCTAGGGTCCATATTGGTTTTAGGTTGAAGGGTGGTATACACCACTATCACCATGAGAGTAACTTATGACACTTTGTATAAAATTCTATGTAGTACTCTCATAGTGGACCAATCCAGTATAAATATTACTCCTAATATTCATACCTATGTTAATACTTGATAACTCCTTATCCATGATCCATGAGATGTGATCATCAATCTATCTACATAATAGTCTTAATGCTTTAAGGTTATCTCATTTCACATTAAAGCTTGACTACTAGTACTTTAAGAGTAGTGTTCTTATGTTTAATGGAATCTCATGATTAAGTCACACTTAATATTTCATTAAACAAACTAGCTATTCCAGGGACTTTATTATGTCATATTCAAATGACACAATAAATACAATGCCTAATAAATACACACACACACACACACACACACACACACACACACACACATATATATATATATATATATATATATATATATATATATATATATATATATATATATATATATATATATATATATATATATATATATATATATATATATATATATATATGTGTGTGTGTGTGTGTGTGTGTGTGTGTATATTAACAAAGCATATATATCTATCAAGGTTATGATACAAAAGCATATTAAGCCAATATGTATTGGCTATTATGGCTTACAAACAATCTCCCACTAGCACTAGAGCCAATCAAATGTTAATTTAGCATCTATCTGTCTATTGTGTGTGTATCAAACATCATCTAAGCATGATACTTTATTAGGGTGTAAGGAACATGTTCCCATGTTGGTAATATACACTTCTTCCAATTTCAACTTTCGATCTTCTATCGAAATAAATTGAAGAGTCAAAATATATAAACATGGGTCACTAGTGAGATCTAGTTTTCTTGAACTTGCAAGATTAACCCATTATCATCGTGAATGAGATCAATAGGATCTACAATACAAGAAACACAAATTTCTTCCCAAGAATTAGAAAAGAGATCTAAATAATATATTTGACCTTTGTATTAGAAACGATAATTGTCTGAAAACCCTTTTCAACTTATGCAATTGTTATTCCAGTATAACATTTAATTTATAATATGATATGAACATATAGTTCATAAGTTTTGGAATAACATCTTTGTAACTCGCTTACAATGATTATTTTCATCCACTCTCAAGAAAAAGAATATCAAGTACTTTTATGATATTCATAGACCTTCTTGATAGTGATCTAGTGACGAACACTTCAATCATTTTGGTACTTATTGTTTATGCTCATAACATATGATGCATCTAGTGAAGTACATATCACGGTGTCCTTTTTTTGATCCAATGAGGTAAGACATTGTCCATTAGACAAAACATCATGCTCCACATGCAATAATCACTACAAGAAAAAAGGAGAATTACGACACTTGAGTTGCAACAGTTATCACAAATCCGTCGTTATTCTTGGATTATGACGGTTGTCACGACAGTTAGGGTCAACTGTCGCAGATCTTTTGCGACAGTTGTCTCAAAATTGTCCTTATTTCTGGACTACGACAATTGTCACGACGGTTTGGGCCAACCGTCACAGATTTTTTAAGCAAGTTGTGTAAAATAATTGCGTCAGTTACCAAATAACCGCTCTCTTACCACAGTCGCGACAATTAGAACGAACTGTCGTGACTACTTTAACCGATTATAATCATTATTCTTTTTATTCTTTTACTTTCCCATTTCTTTCTTTTATTTTTATTTTTCCACCTTTTCAATTTTAATAATAATAATTATAATAATAATAGTAATGGTAATTATATTAATAATAATTTCTCACTTTTTTTTCATTTTTATTTTTTCACCTTTTCAATTTTAATAATAATTATTATAATAATAGTAATAGTAATTATATTAATGTATATTATGAGGGAACCAGAAAATAAATTTATATTAAATTAAAATTGAAAAAAATAAAATAAATAATTAAATCATCCAAACTTCTCTAACTCTTTTTGACACAAACCCTTTTTATATTTCTCAAACAGTAAAAAATGAAAAATTTCCCCCCAACCTTATCAAAATCGTAATCAAGAAGTTTTCATTCTTAGAAATTGACAAATTCCAAACTCTTAACCCTAACAGAAATTGGAAAATCCCTCAACCAAAGATGGCTTTTCTGCATACGATTATTGCCACAAACTTTAACCCTAACCCTTTCTTCCCAACCATACGAGCTTCTGCTTCGTCATATTCATAACAACAAGTACTTTATTTCAATTTTTAACTTATGTGTTTCATTTTACCTTTCTGATACTCACATGCGTTTTGATTTAGCTTGCACGGCTGCACAATTGAAAATCCAGAGTATCTGCAACCACAAACCTAGCTTGAGGTAGCATACACAGTTTAATTTGAATTCCAGAAGAAGGTAGTTTACTATACTACTCATGCTCAATGGTACTTATTCTTATTATTTAATTTTACTATTGAATTTTGTGATTTGATGCTTTATTTTCAATCTTTAATATTCCATTAAGTTATTCAAAATTGAAATTTTGAAATGGCAGTGTTTGGATCTAAAAATAAGATAACTTTCATATGTGCAACCAATCGGGCGCGGAAGAAGCTTTTAAGAAAACTGTTGAGCTTTATAAACTCGTGGATATGCTTAAAGAAGCTAATACTCGTGAAGTATGAAATTCTAACTCTTTTTTATAAAGAGAAACTTATAAAGTACCATCCTTAGACCAGTTATGATATTAACTTTTTATACTATCAAGTACCATCCTTACATGGTTCAATGATGTTGAACTCATACTTATAAAATAAAAATTTGACAATTTACAATTAATAATGGCAGAAACATGTTTTCTCTACCGCGTGAGGTTGGAGGCACTATGTTTACTTAGGAGGTGATATTAATGGTAATTATTTTGAATATTAATACTTCTTATCTGTTATTTCATCAGAACTTTAGTCACTTACTCACTTATAGATTCTAGTTGTTTTTTCATGTCTTCATGTGCAGAAACAATTTATATTCACTCGTGTAGGCTATTATTATTTTTTTCCAATTTATTGTAGGCCTATAGAATAAGGCACAAGCTGGAAAGTTGGCTGAAAAGTGTAAGCTATTCTCTTCTAAGTTTCATATTTTTTATTCATTTACTTGATATGTATTGTTTCTACTCTCTGTTGAGGATTCACTCACTTCTAAGTTTCATATATTTTATTCATTTACTTGATATGTATATTTTCTACTCTCTGTTGAGGATTCACTCACTTCCTATCATTGAGTGAATGATTGATCAACGAAAGAGAGCCACAAGAAATAAACAGGATTATCATGAAGATGTGTGGTAGATATAAGATTGGAGCTAACATATGCTATAATTATAAAGTTATTTTTCTATTAAAGTGATCGTCAACCAAGTGGGATGGTAAAATTTATGGTGTTACAAAAGAGTTATATGTTGTTGCCTAGAGTGTTGCTTGATTTTCATTGCATTGATGATCTCTAATTAGTGGTGAACACATGATTTTATTTCAGATTCCACGTATAGGATTCTAAGAATTAAACTTAAGATCCTCCCTGCATCCATCAGTGCAATGTTTGTAGGCTCTTAGAGTTGCATTCTTTAGACTTTTAATCATAAAAACATAAAGTTGATGGTGTAGATACATCCTTCATTGTATGAATCCTTTCCAAGTAACATAATCTTTTTCGTGGATTGTGTTAATTTAACATCTTTTGGTCTTTAATTGTATTTGTAATCTTCTTGGTGAATATTATTTGTATTTCTAATCTTCTAGAAGTTTGAAATTCAAAATATGGCTTTTTTTTTATTTGTGGTAACATTTGAGTTTGTTGCCCATACATATTAGTTATTAGCATAATCCTTTGGTGTAAGTACATGATGCATGGTTTATCATTTCTCTAACTCTCCACCTAATTATGTTTATTTGTTTGTTTTTATGCTTTTGCAATATAAAGGTTCCAGTTTGATATTATGGTTGGTAAAGGTGGATTTGGAGCTATATTTAAGTTGTGGATTGAGATTTCTTATAATGAAACTCAACACCTTATTATTGACTCACACTAATCGACCTAATCATTTGGATCAACACCACCTTATTGCAGGCTCTTAGAGTTACAATTTTAGACTTTTAATCATAAAAACATAAAATTTTGGGTCAAAATGTGCTCCTCCATTCCTCAAAAATGACACCGTTGTGCGTTACCCTTTCTCTCTTTTCCATTCCCGTCAAATTTCGAGGATTTCCTTTCTCTTTACATACTCGCACATGCTTATGTAGGTTGGTTGTGGATTACTGACCGTCGATTTCGTGGCTACCGTTGCTACTTACCCTAAGCCAAATGACAAAATCAGAACCATCACCTTAAAGGTTCCCTTTTCTACTTTCACATTTAATTTTTGTGGCTAATTGTGTGAATGTATTGCTCAAAAAAATTTAAAATCTTAAAACAATTTCTTTATTTTGTGATTTCCAGGTTCAAGGAGGTGGCAATGCAGCCAATGTTTTAACCTGTCTCATTCGGTTAGGCCTAAACACAAGGCTTATTTCTAGGATTATTTATTTCTCTATATAAGATTTGTTTTAAGTTTATTGGTTCTGAAACCCTTGTGTCCCTTTCTGTGTTTTACTAACCTGTTTGGTGCTCATTAGGTTGAAGATGACAGCCAAGGCAGGGGTATGTTAGACCAACTACAAGTTGATTGTGTAGATACATCCTTTATTGTGGTAATTTAACATATTTTGGTCTTTAATTGTATTTGTAATCTTCGTGGTGAATTTACCTAAAATGATTATTGCTCATATCATGTTATACATGCATTCATGTCCTTTAAAATGGAAAATTTATCTAAAATGATTATTAACTTGTCTATATACAATATGATATATGATGCACTAATAAAACCAACCAAATAATTTATTTTCTATTACAAGGGTATGTTTTGCTGTTAGGAAAGACGGTTTGATCCAAATTTAAATTCGGTTTGATCCAGTTCTGTGGGACTGAGAAAGAACTGTAGTTGAACCAACCGGCAGACTGGTCGGTTCTTGGTTCAACCATCCAGTCCAGTTCTGACAACACTGAATTGAAGCATACATCAACTTACCATTTGAAAGACTTTAATGAGATGTCATCAAATTTATTATAGATAGATCATTCGGCTATGCAACAAGGGTTGGAAATCTAGCTGAAAACTGGCCAAATGTTCGTTATGTCTCTAGTTAATTGTTTCTCAAACTGATAAATTCCATGTCTATTTTTCCTTCTTTACATTTTTTGACTATTCGAAACATTGACTTGTGTTGGAGATGACATTTCTAATGTGTGACTTTTAGCTTCCAAAATAACTAAATATTCATTTCTTTTAAAAGGTTCAGACAGGTCATCAAAAGATCTAGAAGTTTCTAATGATATGGATGACAATCTTGATCAAGAGTGGTCACAAATTTCTCGGATGTACAATAGGAATTTTTGTAACTTTCCAAGTGCTCTATTTTTTGTGCTAGGCATTCATTTTCTCAAGACATAATAGCATTTGAGATTTGTAGATTTTGGTTTACAAGCTTTCTCTCCGTGTCAATTATGTTTGGAACTTATATAAACAAAAAATTTTGTACTTAAGTTTTGCTGCATTTCTATCTCAAGCACGAGCTGTTCTTTTTGCATGTATGCTTGGCTGATGCTCTCCGTGTTTGTATCTTGCAGTATAGCATCTTTCATAGATAAGTCTATCAACAAGTGGAAGAGGAAGACACAAGTGACATCCAATGCTGCTGTAATTAAAGGCAAACATGCTTTTAATCAGTTGAGGTTCTATGACTGGAATGTGAATTCGACTATGTGATGACACAAATTATTTTACTCTTAAATTGTTGTTAGTGTTGCAGGATATAAGCAATCATGTTTCTGGCTATATGAGAGATCCTAGTAGAATGTTCAAGCAGATGCAACTGAGAAAATCAGATGTTAACGTATTTGGATCCGTAAGTCGAATTTATCTTTATTTATTTCTGAATAGTAAGAAACTGATTTATTCCGTACATTTCTAAGAATGAAATCCTAGATTTATTCTGTATCTCTCTTATATATGATATCTTTCTCGTTATTTTGATCATTTATATTGTACTAATTAGTTGATATTTCAATTTTAACTTATAGGAATTGTACATTTTATTTGTTTCCAGGCACATCATTAGTTGATTAACATCATTACGATTGTGTATGATAAAAGCTGCTAGATCATTGTTTGTATATGTGATTATTTCTTTTAATTACTTTTTTTTACAGTCAAATGAGAGCATAGATGCAACTATTGGACTTACAGCTCTAGCACATGACAGCGTAATGGATATGGATTTAGAGATTTTCGCTGAGTTCTCAGTTAGTTACATAGAGGAATCAAAGATAAAATCATATGCTATCAAGATAGCTGATGAAAATAATCAATCTAAAGAAGATAAAATAGATTGTTTTAAATGACACTTTCTTTTAATTGCTTTCTTCCTAATTTTCTCTAGCTAGATGTGGTTTTGGTTCAATTGGGTGGACACCATTGTTGTTATTATCATTTCAACTTAGTACTTTTCACTATTTAAGGATGAATATTTAATACTTTTTACTATTTAAAATAATGGTCTTTGATAATGTAGGATGTTACTTTTCAAGATTGGTCTGAAAGTACCAATTATGGTTTTCTACTGACATGAGGATATAATGTAGATATATTTTTTTAAAAAAATTAACATAACTAACGGCGGTTACAACCGTCGTTAATTTAACATATTATATAATTATGGCGGTTACAACCGTCGTTACTTTCAATTGAATATATAGTATATAATTATGGCGGTTACGACCGTTGTTATCTTTAATTGAATATATATATTATATATAATTGTGGCGGTTACAACTATCGTAATAATATAGTGGAGGCAGTTTCAAAACCGTCGTAATAATATATTTGAGGCAGTTTCAAAACCGTCTTGGAATGTTACGGCAGTTGGAGTGACATTTTTTCAAACCGTCGTAAAACAGCCTCGCGACGCACGTTTCAGCGACAATGTTGAAACTGTCGTGAGTTGCAAATTATGGCGGTTTTAACCGACGTAACCTGCCAAAATAACCGTCGTAATCTGCCAATTTTCTTGTAGTGAATCTTAATGTAAGATTTATGCATATTTGGTATCTCAACACTTAGTCGGAATATGTATTTGTGCTAGGATTGAGATTCATCAATTATCTATCTCTAGAGATTCTGATTCCTAACCTTTTAGAAAACCTTACCTAAGCATTTCATAAAAAACAAAGATTTCCTTAACCATGTCCTACATTGGTGTTGTAGGGAATTTGTTTTGATGATTAGTATGTCACATACATATTATACTAGATTAATGCAAATACTCCCACTAAACTTCTTATGTGCACATGATTTAAACGTGATATTTATTAATTCAACTTTACATAAAACTTTATTAATAAAAATATTCATCTCCAAATGATCCAACTTATACTTATTTTAGAATCAATATCATTTATGATCTTCTCTAGATTTTGTAAGACATGAACCACATGATCCAACAACAACTTACTTGTTGAATTCATTCATATTCCATTCTCATAAGTATATGTATTTTCTAGATCTTGAATTTCTTCAAGTTCTACATCACTCCCACTGGTTCCTTTAGATACATAATGTTCTAAAGTAAGACTTTAGTTCCATTGACAAAACAATTGTGTCCTATAATGTGGTATAGAATATGTGTCCCTTATTTCTATTTGGGATACATCCATAAATACATATTAATCTAAATTGGGATCAAGTTTATTTAATAAACCTTACAATCCAAATGATCATAAAGACAAACTAGGTACTCTTACCTCCATATCAAATGTGATGTCTCTACGACTACTTTAAATGGAGTTGGTTATGAATATGAATAATTGTATGTAAATATTTTTTTATAAAAGAGTCACAAATATATATTGAGCTATCTTAAACGAATCAATGTCAAATATGATACGATTAGAAAGGTCATTATATTCTTTATATATGTATTTACCATAGCGAACAATTTGTAAGATCTTAATATCTTTTCGAGTTTCTTTCTACTTCATTCTTAAACTCTTCACAAAATAATTCTAACTCGTTTCACATACACAAATCTATAATTACTGAATTTTTCAGTAATGTAAATGAAGTAAGAGAAACAAAATTCATCTAACAAATATGTTTAGGGGTTCATATACATCACACATGTATATAATCAAGATATATCAGATGTCCTTTCACTTTAGTAAATGATTTGAGACATTAGATATATCTTCCAAAATTAAGACTTGCATCTATCAAATGATATAAAACCACTAGAATCCAACAATCTATTCTCATAGACTTTGAAAATGCATCTCTCACTTATTTGAACTAAACATTAATGTCATTGATATACATATGGTTCAAATCTTATTTTATCCATCCTACATTTTTAATAGATGAGCTTATCAAGATCGTATAACTCAAATACACTACTTGATTTAGTATTGAAATCATTGTTTTATATAATCATAACAACATTTGTCCATTATCAAAACATGCACTCCCTATTTTGTCAATACAAGACTTTGAATAGTGTTTATTACTAAATGAAACTTAATAACAATGATTTGGTTTTATTCCAAACTCTACTTTAAGTCTAATCATAAGCTCTTATAGTAAATGAAACATATTGTTCCATTCTAGACGTAAGTTGACTCAAATTATAATCAATGTCCTACTTCTTAAAATACTCCTCACAATCTTATAAATGTGAGATCAACATCTAGTATCACATACCCAAGATGTAGAAGTGGACAATTTGATTTTCTATAACAAATCGCATGAAGAAAATGTCTTACTCATTTATTTTATTTTGACTCTTTTGATAACCATTAATAGCTTTCTTCTTTCAACATATGAAATCACGGTCTTCCTTTAGAACCGTGTTTTTTTGCCAAAATTCAAAGAAATATAAAATGAATCTCATTCCTTTTATAATTCAACTATTTAGCATCACAAACTAATTTCTTTTCTTTTCAATAAGATATGGTGGATATATTTAAAATTAATTCATAATGAATCTAATATACATATTGGACACAATCTCAAATAAAACTTGTGACCAACTATTTGATCTATAAAAAATCCAATTTTAAATCTTCAAACTATTTTAGATCGTTTTAGATTCCTAATTTTTATAGAAAATACCTTGGAAATTTTTACATTTCTCACGTCTTGTATTTCTTATTTAAAAGAAAATCATCCAGGTTAATGATCATATCATTCTTCAGGATGAATATAAATATGAGATATGTTATATCTAGACATTCGACTTTATCCTTCTCATAAGTATCATTCTTCGAATCTAGTTATATTCGGTTTTTAAAAATTTGTTGCTTGAGAACATACAATTATAATTGTGCTTGAGAATAATTCTCATTTTTTTTACCAACTCAGAAACTCCTTTCTGATCCTTACATCCTTCATAAGGACATTTCACGGTAAAATATAAAATAAAATGCAAAAGATATTCTAAATACAAAACATGTAAAAAGATTGTATCAAAATCATTTTAATAAGGACTTTTATTAAAATGCTCCCACTATTTTACTCAAACCAAATGACCCTCGACATTTGTTTCGGAAAATCCCGTTGGAAGATTTTCTAGTGAGTCGAGATCCATACTTCACTTTATTTTAAGTCTGCATAGACGGATTACACAAAACTCTATTATTTAGGTAGGAACTTCTTCCAATTGTATCTAATACAATTCTCGAATATTCTGGTTGGGTGAATAACTCTCTATTCTAATTCATCATATGAATCATTCCCAACTCTTGCATCTAAAGATATATAATATTATTATATTTTGTTTAGTTAAGTTTGACCCATTGTATTAGAAATTGGATATTACATTTATCCCATCGCACCTTACTAATATAGAACATGCACCTCACGTTAAGCGAAATCTAAATTATTCGATACTAGTCTTGATGAGTTCTAAAACTTGGAAAGCATAAACTTAATATTCAGTTTTGAGGGAATTTTTAATTAGTTTGATCTCACCGGCTTAGTTATCATATAAATCATCTCTCATATGCATCAACATACATACAAAATGAAACAGTTATGACCCCTGGCGCAATTGTTCTCCTAAGCCAATGAGAGAACCTAAGCTAAACCTAATAACAATATAAGCTTCTCCGTCTCCAAGGTTGTCCTTTTTTTATCATGTATTATTTATTTTCTTCATCATTACATTACATTATAGAATATTCGTTTTACATACGAGAGAGTGAGGTGAGAAGAAAAGTTACATCAAGAGATTAAAAGAGAGGCACAACACGCAAATCATATTTTTAAATTCTAAAATCAAAATAAATAAATAAAAGACTAAGGTCATAATCGTTCACCACAAAATAACAATAATAAACACATATTATTATTATTATTATTAATTTAAATTATGTTAATTAAATAAATTAAATTAAACTTTGGCGATTGATCAGAGTTAATTAGGATTTCTATTATCTGTTTATTAAAATGTACCAAATTATTTTAAAATAAATAATAACAACAATTTATTATTATTTAGTTAAATAATAACATGATACTTTATCATGTTCTTTTGAAAACTTTTCATTCTACATAGACATAGTAATCATGAGGTAGCCGTGAATAAGTATTTCGGTACACGGAATCGGTATTTTGCATACACACTAATGCATAATACATATTACATACAAATATTATTATAATAACTTGTATTATAACTATTGTATGATATAGGCAACATCTCGTTAATGTTACCGCAACATGTGTATGTATTTTATAATAACAATAACAATACTTGTTATTAAATTATAAAATAAAATAAAAATACTTATAATAATAATAATAATAAGAATTATTATTATAATATAAAATTTTGCAAATCTTAAAATTACTCTGGATAACACAACTCTTGTGTCGTTAAAAACTCTAATGCAACTCATTCATACTATCAAAATCGTAACGATCGATTATTCAAATCGATTGATCAAAATGTCATTGCTTCACCATCCAAATGTCAGATTCTGAAGCAAAAGAACATTAACTAATCACGTGAATTACAATCATCACACAAATTGAATCGAAGAAATAAAATGCATATTAAATATATTACCTTTGTATCCGAATTATTCATATCTTATATGAAATTTATCAATCACTTTTGTGTAACTTATGAATGATCGATGTATCGTTGTTTCATCATACAAAAGTCAAATTCTGAAGCATAGTCAACATCAAATCACCCAAATCATACATAACATGATTCCAAAATTAATCTCTTATTATTATTATTATTATTATTATTTAATTTCTAATGTGTTTTAATCAAATTAAAACATAAAGAACATAAAATAAACAAATATCATATCCATTGTTTTGTAAGTGGCTCTAATACCACTGAAGGGAAATTGCGATTCAAAAACGCAGCGAAAGTTAAAATTTCCCTTTAGTTGATCATTACTAATGAACATGATTAGTGATAGAACAATTACCCCTTATGGTGATAAACAATTTTGATGCAAATAACCGGAGATTTGATCGCAAGCGTTGATGAAGAACAACGCCTCTACTCAGTCCACACGAACAGACAACCATTAGTCTCAGTGCTAGTTGATAGGAATGAAAGCTTTGAGTGAGAGAGAATGAGAGAGGAATACAGCCAGGATTTCATATACCTAATTTCACCAACCATCAAACTTATGCACAAGGGTTGTATTTATAGAACCACTTGTGTGTGCTGCAAGCTAAAATGCGCAACTTAAGTGCACTATATAATAATATTATTATTATTATTATTATTATTATTATTATTATTATTATTATTATAACTATCATTATAATAACTATTATTATAATAAACATATTTTATTACTATTATATTTTATAAATATTTTAAAATAATAATAATAATAATAATAATATTAACTATTATTATATTATATGATGTTCCATATTTCTCTTAAATGCACCATACCATACGATGTTCAATAATTCTCTCAAGCACATCGTACCTTACGGTGTTCCTTATTTATTTTATCTCTCTCATTAATTTGTCTATATGTGTGTTTGATATTGGTAATTATATTAAATCACACATTTAACATAATAAACTGTGAGCGGTATCTAGCAACACATCACTGCTACCCAAGTCACGAATATGTCATGTGATCTGACAAAACCTTTTTTGGGATAATGTTTGTGTGTACATTACCCTTTTATGTCTATATTTAACACAAGGAATATATCATGTCATCCTTGTACATTTTAATATTGACCCCTTAGACATTTATCCCATTATGCAGGATTGATAAATTTCATCTAGGTCACTCATGTCCCTCAACATGCTTTGTGAAGTATCCATCAACTGTCTTTATGGTCATCCAGTTACGAACAATGTTTGATCATCCATAAAATACTTGAATCTACATCTAAGGTCCATAATGTTTTCAGGTCGAAGGGTGGTATACACCACTACCACCATAAGAGTAAATTATGACACTTTGTATTACAGTCTATGTAGTACTCTCTTAATGGGTCAATCTAGTATAAATATTACTCATAATATTCATACTTGTATTAAGACTTGATAAGTCCTTATCCATGATCCATGAGATGTGGTCATCAGTCTATCTACATAATAGTCTTAATGCTTTAAGGTTATCTCATTTCACATTAAAGCTCGATTGCTGATACTTTAATAATAATGTCCTTTCATATACAAATGACACAATAAATACAATGTCTAATAAATATATATGTATATTAACAAGTCATAGATATCTATCAAGGTTATAATACAAAAGCATATTAAGACAATATTGATTGGCTATTAGGGAATACTTCAACAACTGGCACCCTACTGTGTTATTGGGTGAGATTTAGGGACAATACTTTCTGGTACAATGAGCAAGGATGAAATAGTAGTGGGAAGACCACCTGTTTTGGTATGAACAAACTATGACTATTAGAAGTCTCTCATGGTAGCCTTTCTAAAATCCATAAATGGCAAGGCCTGGAAAGTTATGGTGAAAAGATGGGATCCTCTAAGAGTCAAAGATAAGGATGTTTTCATTATTGATATGGTGAAACCTGAAGAAGATTGGGATGATAAAGATGAAAAACAAGCACGAGGGAACTATATATCAATGAATGCATTATCCAATGGAGTATACCGAAACATCTTCAAATTAATCAGCAAGTGCACTATTACAAAATAGACTTGGGAAATCCTGAAGACTACTCATGAAGGGACATCTAGAGTAAGGAGGTCAAGGCTTCAAATTATCGAAACCAAGTTTGAAAACTTGAAGATGAAGGAGGATGAGAACATTCAAGAGTGTCACATGGCATTGATAGATTTGGGAAATCAATCATAGGCTTTAGGAGATAAGATCTCAGAAGTCAAACAACTTAAAAAAATTATAAGATCTCTTCCAAAGAGATTTAAGATGAAGATTACTACTATTGAAGAAGCCCAGGCTATGAAAACCTTGAAAGTTGATAAACTTATTGGGTCCCTACAAAGCTTTGAATTTGGAATCAAGGGTGATAAGTCAAAAAAGAGAAATGACCTAACTTTTGCATCCAATGAAGATGAAGTAGGTCATAATTCAAAAGGGAGCCCTTCTAAACCTGTTGAGGCTTTTGGAAGACAATTTAATCACCCATCCAGTAACTGGAGACTAGTATAAGACGTCAAGAACGGGTATTTGACAAAAGGTCAAAACTCATAAGACAACTCAGAACAAATTTCAATCAAGGCAAGGAAATTAAGTGCTATAAGTGTGGAGGAATCAATCATGTTAGGTATGAATGTCATATCTTTCTAAAGAGAGAAAGAAATGCCTAGCAACATATTGGTCAAAAGATGACCCGAGCAGTGAGGAGGAATCTAGCAAGCAAGTTTCCGCTTTCATGGGAGTTTACCAAGAAGATGAGGTCGAAGATCTTACTCTTAAGGAGCTTATTGAGGCCTTCAAAGTTCTATGGGTCTAAAGTGAAGAAATAATCCGAATAGCAACAAAAAAACATAAACTCATTGGGATACTTCAAGAGGAAAGGTCCAAAATCTGAAAAATATTTTTAATCTCGAATCTGAAATTATGATGCTTACCTCATAACTTGACTCCATGATAAATTCTGTAAGGAGTATAAACAATGAATCTGAAATTCTTGATAACATCATTCTAAGTGGAAATAAAATTGGGGATGTTATAGGTTTAGGTTATCAAAAGAAATATAGATGGACTGCATCCATGTTGAAATTCTGGTATCAGATATGTGATGTCGAATAAGATGTTACAACATTAATATCTGAACATTAACAAGGTAAAAACAGAATAAAATACAGCAGTAAAGACACAAGGAATTGTCAACCATGTTCGGTGCAAACTTACCTACTATATGGGCTACCAAGCCAGAAAGAAAATCCACTATCAGTAGTATCAATTCAGAGTTAAACAATATCAGTTTACAACCCTCACTTAATCACTACCCAGTGCAATTTCTATCTAAGAACCCTTACATAAGAGAACCCCCTCTAATTCCCCCTCAATCACACACTGTGATAATCAAACAAAATATGTAAAGAAAATAGAATAACACTCTTCCAAAACAAAAACTTGATATTGCTTAAAAGCTTCAATCAAGAACAAACACCCATGCTTAAAAGCTTAGAGTGGGAAAAAGTTCAACTCAATAAAAACAATCTAATTCAAACATCTAGGTGATGTATGAATGGCTCACAAAGAAACACACACATACACACACACACACACGCATACACAAGGAAACCCTAAAACTCAAAAGCACTTAGCTTCATAATCCACAATATTCCGTACAATAAAATTAGGTTAAACATCCAATAATATAGAGCATTTTGAATGGGCCTGAATCTGATCAGAAACTTCCACAAAGAAGATCACATGATTTACTCCAAATCAAGTATGAAAAGATCTTCAAAATCTCCAAAAAACTAAACACCTAGCAGCTTCAGTATTTGACATCAAATCTCCCTTAATTTTCATATATACTGGATCAAATAAAATAACTAAACACATGCTAAAAACATACAAAAAATGAATAAAAACCTTTTGCATCAGGAAGTTCCAGAACTGTCAACAGATGTTCTTCAAGCATGTCAGGGACATCTTACAAGACATCAAGATACATGATAATGTTTTTCTACATATGCATCCAAACCAAGAACCTTCAATCTCCCCCTTAGGCAAAATCATGGCTAAAATATTATCAGAACCAGTCAACTAGAAGGAACCAAACAACAGAGATCAAAGCAGCAGAAAAATTAAGAAAAATATGTTGGTTGAAGAAAATATAACATCTAGGTAAACCAACACCCAATCAGAACAATAGTTCTCCTCAACCAATCAACCAGACACAGCAGCAGAAAAACCAAAGCAGATTTAGCTAACTCTCCCCCTTTTTAGCCATACTATGAGAACCATACCAACAACTACTCCCCCAAAACACAAAATTTGTATTCAAAGGAAAGAGAAACCACACCAGCTTCCCATATCAATAGTGGAAGCATTATCACTTTCAAACTTAATAATAATGTTCTTGGCAGCAAATTTCTTTCCAGGGATAATGTTCTGAATATCATCTTCAATATTATAGTCTGAGACATTATTAGACACAACAACATCCTTCAATTTGTTTTTAACAAGAGTTACAACATCAATAAATTTGTCTTTCCTTGTCTTGATCCTCATATTACCACCAGGATTCACATTCTTGATTCGTTCATCATTAAGTACATAATATAAATGATGTGGGAGACAATAAAATTGAAACAATTGTGCAAATTGCAGTAGGAGAACTGAAATAACTTGACTAGTCTTCCCATATAACATTAATTGTTATAGATCGTTATTGATGCAAATCCCTAACTTACCCCTTAGGTTTTCAAACTGATTGGCATCTAAGGCTTTAGTGAGAATGCCAACCAATTGTAAATCAGTGGCTACATGTTCTAAAGCAACAATCTTTTCTTCAACTAGCTCTCTAATGAAATGATGATGAATATCAATATGCTTGGTTCTGCTATGTTGAATAGGATTCTTGTAGATGTTGATAGCACTCAAATTGTCACAGTACAATGTCATGATATCTTGTGAGACATTGTATTCTGTCAGCATTTGCTTCATCCAAACCAACTGAGAACAACTGCTTCCAGCTACTATGTATTCAGCCTCAGTTATGCTACGTACTGTCGTTGTTGTTTTCTATACTGATGTTAATGTTGTTGTTGTTGTCCATTTTCTTATCTAAATTGTTTTTTATATGGAATGAGCTTCACCAGAACCTTCATAAGTATTTATTATATTAAAGAAATGATTTGCTAATATAATAAATATGGAAAGACTTTGTAAAGATAGGACAATTCTAGCCTTCATAAATATTTATTTTACTAAAGAAATGAATTGCATAGACTTTGTAAATATTGGACGTATGATCTCAATTAATATAATTTGAGGTTGTTCCATGTTCTAATCTTAGTATACTATAGAATACTCCCTTTGGTCTTTGATATAACAGAAAAAGAGTTTATTTTTTAAATGTGAAATGTTACTTTTATTTCCTTGCTAATGTGTTAAATGTGAAATGATTTTCATCATAATGATTTTTCTATTTTTTTTGCAGGCTCCAGAGGCAGAAACTGAGCCTTCATCATCTTATGCCATGAGAAGATCATCTAATGCAAGCAATAGCCATGATGCAAATCACCAAAGTCCTTCAAATGACACATGATTTATTTATGAAACTTTCATTTTATAAAACTTGTTTACTTTGAGAATAGCTTAAGATAATGACACAATTGTTGGTCATTTTTCTGATTTAGTATTTTTAAACAAGCTTGTGATATGTATATTAAACAAGTTAGACTCATTACTAATTTTGAAGAAGTTGTTGAACAATTGCAATGACCTATATATTTAGTGAATGCATTTTTAATGTCTTTTAACATTTTATATGGATACATTCAAAACTAAACATCAACTTAGAAAAATTAAATTTACTTTATAGTCGATAGTAAATAATGACAAAAAGTTTAAACTTAATTTTGCATATTTAATATAAAAAATTAAATATTATGAAAAATTGTGGCGGTTTATAGGATAGTATGAATAACAAATTGTAGCGGTTAAATTTGACATAGATTTTAGTAAACTATGACGATTTCAACCGACATAGTATCAAATGAAACATGTTCAAACGTGAAAATTGTGGCGTTTCAAAATGGCCACTATGTTAAATACGAAACTCCATTTTAACCAAAGTTCAAAATGGTGGTTGTCATGGTGTTTATTCTATAACCGCCATAATTTACCTAGCGACATCCAATTCTACATTGTTTTCTAAAACACCATTTTAGTAAATTACGGCGGTTGAAACCGCCACAATCATCTTAAAAATAATCGCCATAATTTATGCGATTTTTTAGTGATTGTCAAGTTGCAAGTTTTTCCACTGTATGCAGTTGATAAAACTGCATGAAGAAAGATAGTTTGTTCCTTGATGTTATAGAGTTTGTTCCAAAGTGGAGAGTTGTGAGATATTGGATCAAACTCTAGTATGGTTTAAGGGTAGTTTCTGATTCGACATGAATTAAGTATGAAGTTGTTCGAAGTATGTTCGCATGATGTTGTCGAAGTAATGCGTCACTACAACAAAAATGACATTTAACAACGCACCTTAGACAACGCTTTCTTAAGGAAGCATTGTCTTAGGTTAAAATTAATAGCAAACACGGAAACTATTCAAAAAAAATTAAAAAAGCGCTGTTAAAAGTCCTACCTTAGACATCGCTTTTGAAAAAGCGCTTTTTAAGGTAGGCCTTAGACAACGCTTTTAAAGGTAGGCCTTAGACAGCGCTTTGTCAAAAGCGCTGTCTAAAGTCTTTCAATTAAAAAAAAAAATTAAAAACAAAAGCGTTGTCTAAGGGGGGGGCTTAGACAGCGCTTTTCAAAATCGTTGTCTAAGGTAGGCCTTAGACAGCGCTTTTATCAAAAGCGTTGTCTAAGGTATAATTATATTAAAATTATACAGATCTATTTTCATTTCTTCCTTTCCGTCTCTTCTGCGAACGACGAATAGAAATCACCATTTTCGCCCTAACGAGCTTCAACAGTCTTACCTCCACAGTTGTCCACCAGATTCTACCTCCGTGAAGACCATTGTCGTCCTCCGTCGTACAACCGTCGTCTTCCGTTCAAAAAGGTACGTTCTTGATAATGGTATCGTTCTTGTTCTTGTTCTTGTTCTTGTTCTTGCTTGTTTTTTTACTGAAAAGTTGCATATTCTTGAAATTTTATTGCTTGTAGTTACTATGTATATACAGTATGAACCATAAGATTCATTGATGAATATTGTTCTTGTTCTTGTTCTTTTGTTGTTACTATGTATATACACTAAGTTTATATAAATATTAACACTGAGTTGTTGGCTTCATTACTTGAGAAGTTTTTTTGTTGAATTTGTAGACTGGGTTAAAATTAAACATTTAGGATACGGAGTTTTTGTTTAAAACATTTAGGATACGGAGATAAGTTAGTCATTGGTGTTATGTTCGATAAGTCTAATATTGTTGTTATTATATGAAACTCTATTTTCAACTTCAATGATGTAATGCATATATCAAGTATGAAGGACTTAAACCCCAAATATGCAAATTTGTCATATTTTGGAGTTATTGAGCACATTTGGGTGTTTGATTACGAGAAGTTTCAGATTCCCATCTTTGGTTGCAAGTGGGTAAATAGTAGTGGCATACGAATGGATAAGTCTGGATTTTTGCAAGTTGATCTTACTAGGGTGGGGTACAAAGATGAACCTTTTATTCTAGCATCTCAAGCTAAACAAGTGTTCTATGTGAATGACCCGACGAGTACAAAATGGTCTATAGTGCTTTTCTCTAACAAGGTGGTTGATGATAGCGGTGTCGATCAATATGATATTGATGTTGAGAATGAGTCATGCATTAGACGAAATGAGTTGAATAGAAATGATGAAGATGAGGATCTTATAGCGAATGAGTCATATATAAGAAACGATCATAATGAGGGAATTTGGATCAATTCATCCGTACGCATTGCTAAGAAACAAGTGATTAATATTCCAACAAAGAAAAGAAAGAGATGTTAGTGAAAGAGGTAAATTATGCAATTATATCCCTAGTTTCTTGATTATAAGTTATATTTACACATATCTCTCATATAATTAAATAGTTGAAATTAAATCAAACTATGTTATATTATTATGTAGTACTTTGATGAATTCAAGTGTGCATATTATACAAAAGATCAAGTGGACGAAATCAATGAGGAATGGTGTCAATTCATTATAGAGCTAGGTGTTATGTGAAGTATAATATTGTACTCTTACTTTAATTGATGGGAATTTAAATATGTATAACGTTGTAATTTCTATAATATTGTTTATTAATTGAATTACAATCTTCGTGTTGTTTCAGGACCTATGTATATTGAAGCAATGCTTTGGATGGATTAGATATGTGTACTTATAATATGTACATTTGTAGTAAAATACAATGACTTGTAATTATAATAGGCCAAAATGGTTTGAATTGGTGTATATATATATATATATATATATATATATATATATATATATATATATATATATATTGGTTTGAATTGCATTTTATGGATTTATAATTTTGGTGCATAAATTGATATATAATTTGTGATATTTGTCTGCCAAAATTTGGTTGAAAACAGGTCAAAATTCTGGTTTAAAAACCTGGTAAAAAAAGTGGTTTCAAAAAAATTATTCAAAAAATTTTGTATACCTTAGACAGCGCTTTTGGCAAAAGTGCTGTCTAAGGGGGGGATTAGACAGCGCTTTCACCAAAAGCGATGTCTAAGGTATACCTAAAAAAATTAAAATAGGAGGGGATTAGACAGCGCTTTCACCAAAAGCGATGTCTAAGGTATACCTAAAAAAATTAAAATAGGAGGGGATTAGACAGCGCTTAAACCAAAAGCGTTGTCTAAGGTATTCCTAAAAGCGCTGTCTAAGGGTACCTTAGACAACGCTTTTAAGATTTAAAAAAGCGATGTCTAAGGGTACCTTAGACAACGCTTTTAAGATTTAATAAAGTGATGTCTAAACCTTTAGCAGCGGAGATTTAGACAGTGCTTTAAAGCAATGTCTAAGTGAAAAAAAAGCGTTGTCTAAGGTCTTGTTTGGCATATTGTGTTGTAGTTGAAATTGTTCTATCATACCTTAGTCAATATTGCTAGGTTGTTAGCATGTTGAATTGGGTCGTGCTTGTAATCCCAATTTTTTAATTTAGTTTGTAATGTGTAATTGTTAAAAGACCCATTAGGTTAGTGTGTTAGTTTTCTTATAAATAGCATGCTAGTCTCTCATCTTACATAAGAAAACATAAGAAGATAAAATCCTAATTCAAGAGAGAGAATTTATTTTTTATTCTTGCAATCTTGTTTGATAGAGAAAGGAAAGAATAACAGTTCATAACCAAATTCTTGTTGTTATTCTTGTGTTTCCATAAATCCTAACCCTTGTGAGCTTCTATATCCTAAAGAAACTGATTGTACTTTATTATTCCGGTATCGTTTTTCACAACAAGAAACTAGAAGGATACTTTAACTCATACAACAACAATAACAACAACAACAACAAACGTTTACCTCCTACACATACCAGACCGTTTAAAGAAGAAATAAATCAATCATAAAAATTACAAGCAAACTACTCCTGATACCTAAAGAGCCCATTGCGAAATAAGAATTTTAATGGAAATTAAAGTCTTGTTTAAGTTGAATATAATGTTGCTCATAAAAACAAACAACTACATTGAACCAACCCTATCTAGAAAAAAAATGTTAAAAACTGGATAGCATTATAGATATAATGTATACACACTTTTTTCTTCTAAGACCTTTGTTGAAAGCTGTTACTATAATGGATAGGTTTTGTACTACAAAGGGGATTTTGAAAGGCTTATTATCCAGAATGAGCATAGTTATCCAAATTTCAGATAGAACCCTATAATTGTACGAAAAAAAGTGATTAAAAGGCATAAAGAAATAGAAGGATGGCAAATTATTGAGTTGGTATATCATGTGTTTTCCACACCTAAGTCATAGCTAACTAGACAGAGACATTCTTAACCAAGAGTTAACCTATAGAGTAGATTCTAAAGCAATTATGAGAAATATATTCAACAAAGTGGATATGGCTAATTTAGATCCAATTCTCAAATAGATATGGTTATGTTTTATAATTGTCATATTATCTGTAAATACTCAGTCACGTATTTTAAAATTTGTTGTAAAATAAGCTTTTTGTAAATTATGCTATCAAATAAGTTGGTCAGATAAGTTAAATGAAAAAGTGCTCCTATCAGGCAAACAATCAATATCAAGTGTTTATATTTAAAATAATGTTAAGTCTAGAAATTTGATACATTTAGATAACCACCATTCTTAAGATACCGAGTGAGTAAAGCACTTTTAGCTTTTGTCCTCTCCAAAAAAGCACAGCCTTTTCCAAATAATGTTGTGATTAAAAAATATAGCAAAATATCTTAAAGACATAAAAGTAATATGCAAAATTGCATCCATGAGTTATTCAATTTCCATATGGTGGATTTAATATTGATTTCTCATTTTCCTTTCCCTTTGCTCACTATAAATATTATCATCACCTTTCTCCCTCTTGTCCTCAAATCAAATCAAATCCATTTCTTCATCTCACTTTCTCTCAAATTATTTCTATAAAAAATAAACAATGGAAAACAATCTACCAGTGATGTCGAAGAGAGTATGGAGTATGGTCCGTGTGGCTTTCTTCATGTTGAGAAAAAAATTATCAAAGGCCAAAGTAATAAATAATCTAAACATGATGCTCAAACGCCGCGGCAAGCTTGCCGGAAAAGCCATTGCCAATATAATGTTCCATCATCACCATGAAAGCTCCACCTCAAGCCACCACACTCGCCAATCATTCACTTCCACACAGGCATCGTCTACGCGGGATGATGAGGTGACGAATATGAGCGCAATGAAGACAATACTGAATATGCTTAACAATGATCAAGCGATTGTAGAAGCATCTCCGGTATTGTTTGGATTCGAGCGTAGTCCAAGAGTGAGGCAATTAAGGGTTACTGATTCACCATTTCCTTTAAGAGATGATGATGATGAGAAGGAGAACCAGATTGATAAGGCAGCAGAAGATTTTATAAAAAGGTTTTACAGACAGTTGAGGAAACAAGAATAAATGTGTAATAGTTTGTTGTTGTAACCTTATTTTTGTTTTTGGTTATTTTCAAGATATATAATCCATGATTCATATATGCATATGAGTGAAGGTTTTATGTAATTATAATGTTACTTATCAATCATCAGAGAATAATCAAATCACACGAGTAAGATAAGAGATTGAGGATATACTATCTTCCATAATCTTGTTGCCTTTCTCAACTTCTACTTTTTTTCTCCCACACACACTCCTCTTTTTTCCTTTTTCTTTTTTCACACTGACAAATTGTCACTTATATAATTTAAAAAAAATTATAACTTATCCAGTACAATTGTACTTTTTCTTTTTCTCGATTAAATAAAAACACTCATTTTTAATAGGGTTAAATATATTTTTAGTCCTTATAAATATCTCAATTTTTATTTTTAGTCCTTATTTTTTCTTATAAGTAAAATGATTCATTAAGAAGAGAATAAGAGGATCTCCAACCTCATGAAAATAGCTATCAAACTTACAAGACAAAGCAACAAAATACAACCCAACAACAACAAATTAAAGGAAATCTATGAGGTATTTGAGCTAACAATAAAAGCTAGATTTCATCCTACAATTCTTGTCTACTCCTAACCACCTCCAAGAAGAAAGAACAATATTAAAGAAAATATTATTGACATTACAATTCTCATCATTGAAAGCTATATCGTTGCGAGCCCTCCAAATATTCCAACAAGTGAATAACCAAATCGAATTCATACATTCCTTCTTACATATTCCGCGAATACGGTTGAACCACTCCAACGACTAATTTCAATAATCATAAATCCCAATCGCATTAATTCCCACCCAATCAAAAACCAATTTCCAAACATCAACCGATATTGGACAAGAAAAGAAAAGATGGGTTGAATCCTCGCAATTCAAAAAGCATAAAACAAAAGCTAAATCATCTGTATTAGTGATAACTCCTTTTGCCGCCAAATTATCCCGAGTTGAAAGCCGATTATGAACCAATCGCCAAGCGAAAACCTTAACATTTAATGGAGCCAAAGAATTCCATATAATATTCAAAACAGATTTTTTATCCTCCGCGATGTCTTCAACTTCGACACTATCGGAAAGAACATCGTAATAAGAACCAACCAAGAAACTATCTCCATAAGCGGGAAACCACGTCCAAGAGTCCGGATTGTCTAAAGACGGCTTAAACGGCATGATAAAGTTTTGCAACACCCTTAAATCCAATGACAGCTCCGAATAAAATTCAAACATATCCTCTGCAATTTTCCACGTCCAATCGGAATTACCCCACATTCCCATATCCGACACCCTGCACAACTTATTCTTAGTAGCTTGATACAACCTAAGAAATGCAAACAGCAGCGCATCATTGCTGCTAACCATAAAAGGATGCCACAATTCGTTGCCATTCGACAAAAACTTCCATAACCATTTGGATAATAAAGCTTTGTTGAACAACCCGATATGCCGTATTCCGAGACCTCCACTTTTCCTATCTTTACACACCCTATTCCAATTAACCCACGAAATAATTTGCGTTAACGACGTATCGGACCAAAGAAATTTCCGTTGAATAGAAATTAAATCATTGACAATCTTCGCAAGTACTTTAAAGAAAGCAAGGTAGTGAATAGGTAAGTTCGAGATCACCGAGTTAATGAGGGTGAGCTTCCCTCCAAAGTATAAGTTCCTCCCCGCCCAACTTGAGAGTCTAGCTTTAGCACACGCAACAACCGACTTCCAAAATGCCAACCGTCTATGGTTGCCACCAATTTGGATACCCAAGAACGTGAACGAAACAAACCCTGATTTACAATGCAGAAATTGCTCCGCCGCCAGCAAAAACTCCTAACTTAATTCGATCCCAAAAATACGGCTTTTTGAGTAATTGATTTTCAGACTAGATATAACTTCAAATCCCCTGAGTATGACTTTGAAGGCCCAAATATTGGAAAAAGCACTGTCACTAACTAGGAGTGTGTCGTTTGCAAACTGAAGAAGACTAACAGAAGTCGCAGGATCAAATTTGAAAGCAGACATATAGTTCGAAAAGCAAGCATTCTTAACCAATCTAGCGAGACCTTCAACCACGATCGAGAATAAGAAGGGGGATACCGGATCTCCTTGTTTTAGCCCTTTAGAAGCCTTGAAGTCTTTTGAGGGACTCCCATTAATCAGAATAGAACAGAAGTTGTTACACACAATACCCTTGATCCAATTCAACCATTTACGACCAAACCCCATGGAAGCCATCATAGAAAATAAGAAGTCCCATTCCACGCAATCATAAGCACAAGCGAAATCAACTTTGAACATAATGCATTGCCTCTTTGATCTTCTAGCCAAATCAATTGTTTCATTGGCCACGAGAACCCCGTCCAATAATTGACGGCCTGAGATGAAAGTTGTTTGAGTTGGAGCAATGAGTTTTCCAATCACACTACTTAATCTTCTGCAAGCAATTTAGAAATAATTTTTTGAATGCAGCCCACCAAAGTGATTGGCCGATAGTCCTCCAAGGATTGAGGATTGGTCCATATTAAAAAAATAATATATTTTTATCCCTACAAAATTATTATGCATGTAGTTTTAGTCCCTCTTGTTAAATCAATGTGTATTTTTAAATGATTTTTTTTGCAGACATCTTTAGAATGTTATAAGAAGTTTCTCAAAAAAAAAGAGTTCAAAATTTAATTTCTAACTCGAGGTTTTCATTACTTTTATCATTATATTTTGAAATTTAAAATTTTCATATTTAATTCTTCTCATTTTAAAAGATTCTAAAATTTAGTAAAGAAATATTTTATAGTATCGATGAAAAAAATTATTCAAAAATTTAAGGGTAAATAAACAATTTTCTAAATTTTAAAAAACAACAGGGACTAAAATTACATAGATACAAAATTTATAGGGATTAAGATATATTATTTTTTTAATAGGAACTAATATTCATAATTGAGATTTTGTAAGGACAAAAACATATTTAATCTTTTTTTAATAATTCTTTAATAACATACATTTATCCAGTGTAAAATGTGTATGATAAATTATAAATAATTATAATTATATCTATTTTTATTTAAAAGATATGAAAAATTAAAAAGTAAATTAATATGTAAAAGATAATCAATTTTTCGTATATGAACCATACACTTCAATGACACTTTTTAATAATTTAATTAGAGAAAATAATGTTATTAGACATATCATTTAAAACTTTAGAAATATTAATAATTTAATTCTTAAGTTTTTTAATCAGATATCTTTATTAATTTAATTATAATTTCCAATTAAAGAATAAGTAATTAAATTATATAAGTTATAACATTTGAAAGTTTTAACAATGTCATCCAAAATATTATTGGGTACATGGAACGGGAACTTTTGTAAAATAATAAAGATTGAAATTTATAATAGAAAATTTAGAAGTATCAATATTTGGAAAAAAAAAATATTTAAGAAAAATTTAAAAGTTGTATATTTAAAAAATCAAAAACAAAATGAATTATTTCTGCCATGCTTATTTGTATTTTTGTTTTGCAAGTTTGAAACACAAAGCACCATAAGTGGCTACAAAAGTTGGTGTGTTAGAGGCTTTTTGCTTTTGGGCACTTCTTAATTATTTACTCAAATATAAAGGAGGTCCAAAAGCATATAGTTGCACAAACTAGTGCTCATTTCAAGGGTGATTACTTATAAGCAAAAGTCTTTAGATTATCAAAGGAAACTTGTTGGAATTGAAGGTAGCAATTTCAAACAAAACAGAATTATATTATTTTCGATTGGAGAACTTTCATCATTCTGATTTCTTTTTAGTTTATTAATACCAACATAAATTATGGGTCTATTTCAATGGTGGTCCCTATAGGTATCTTAAGAATGGTGGTTATCTAAATGTTGCAATCTATCTAATTAGGCTAAATATTATTTTAAATATAAACACTTTATATTGTTTATTTGCCTAAAACCAACACTTTCTTCTCACTTATCTTAAGAACTTAAAATATGGTAAACTTTGATTCTGTAGAAACCACTTCCCACAACTCATAACCCTTTTCACCTCTTAGATAGTCGTTAAAGACACAATTTACATCACATTATGTAGAAGGAACTCTCGATCATCAAATAATGTAAGTCTTATCCTACCAACGCCCTGAACCTTTCAACGTTTGTTGTCACCAAAGTCAACTACTCCATATTCCTCTAGCTTCAAAGTCTTAAAGTATTCTTTCTTTGGACACATGTGATAAGAATAACTCTGAGTCAATCATTAAAATCCCTCTAGTCTCCAAACTAGACACTTCTAGTACAGTAACATTGTCTTAAATATCCTCATTTGAGGAAACAACAATCAAAATAGAATTTTCACTGCCCTCCCTCTTAGAAAAATCTTTCATGAAGTAATTAGGTTTATGAAAAATAAATAATTCTAACCTTGACTTGTGAAACCTCTTGAAATTTGACATCCTTCTACTCACAATTCCTTATATTTATATACTCAATCTTTCACCACTATCATCAATATTTAAATCTTCCACCTTTGAAAATTTCTCAATCTCACAATCGTTTGGAATACTTTACCTTCTTTACCATAAAGAAGGATATCCCTGAAGTGTTCAAAGGATTTAGGTAATGAGCTTAACAAGAGTAGAGTCTTTTCCTCATCATTAATATTCACCTTAACATTCTCCATATCATCATTGATCTTATGAGATTCTAACAATTATTTCACTATGAATTTTTTCTATATTATTCATAATGAATAGATTTGTTGTTTTAACATAACTTGTGTGCCAAACACTTTGTCATATTCAATGATTCAAAATTGTCCCATATCAAAACCACAATCTTCTCCCTAGAGACTTTCCTTATAACTTTATCATTGAGGTACAAGATAATGATACTCATGGCCTTATCCATCGTCTTGGTCTTCTAGACTTCTATTAATCATGCAAGCAATAATGCTTCACTTTTCAATGCTTTAATACACTTTTGTTGTGTTATGCTTGCTTGTATCTTAATTTTCCACAATCCAAAATAATTGTCGTCTAAAAACTTCTCGATATCCCATTAATTATCCTTGATGCTCACTTGTAAAAAAAAAGTCACTTTCCCCACAGTGGGCGTCACTTGTGAAACCTCTAACAATATAGGTAAATTTATTTATAGGTTTAAACACACCAACCTCTTGTTGAATTTAACCTTAATTTTAAATTCATAAAGAGTAAAGATGTATGGAACAAAGAACAATAACAAACAAAATAAATAGTCTTAAGCAACCAAAATAACATGCTATCTCTGTAAGAAAATCTACAAGAAAAAAAAGGAAGATAGAATACAAGAATATAAAGAAACTTGTTTACTCGGTTTGATCAAATCCACTAATTTAGGAGTGAGAGTATTACAAGTTCCCAAGAATAAACTGTACATACCCGAAAATTATTTTAACCAGCCGATGTCCAAGCCTGGTAACGCCAGATATGACGAGAATGATTAATCAGAAGGTCATACGCCTACTTATAAGTCGGATACCGATCAAGAGTAACCATACAATATAAAATATGAGTCGACCTCGCATGAATCGAGAACTGTCTTGGTCATACATGACAGGCGACGATAAGGCTCTGATGCCACCTCAAAGGACACAAGGGATGGTTATGAAAAAACACATTAATTAGTACTGAAAAGTTACAATCATTGAAGAGGCGGACGTTATGGGAACAATTATAGAGTTTGTGGACCTTACAAGAAGGTAAACCAATCAAGAGAGACCTATAAATAAGGTTGTTTGAAAAAAATGGGACAACCAACACTCAGTACTCCGATACAAAATAGACACCTTAATCATTTATCTATGTTATTCACTACGAATTCTTAACAAGCATCTTCATATTTTTTTAGAAATACATTTACATATTCCGGAAGATTGAAATTTTAAAGAATTGTTTTTAAGATTTTAAATCAACAATATCATTTTCGGATGTGATGTTCCATTGACAGACCATAAAACTTTTTAAAACAATTTCTTTTGTTTGTCATTCTCTAAATTTTACCAATTAATTCACTTAATGTAATAACAAGTTCATCACAAGATAAATTAAAAACTACATCATCATTTATTGTCTCATTCAAGCCCACACCAAAAGATGTTAAAGTCGTTATAGCAACATTTGTATCTCCTAATCTCCATCACCAAATGATTGGTTGATGTCATCTCATGTATGTTGGGGTCAATTCAGGAAGCCAACACGAGAGATCATTTATTCTTTGAGAATTTTTCTTTAAGAGAATCACGGATTTGTGAAAGACATATCACATATTCACCTAAAATCTTAAGGTGGTATGTGTGTGGATTCTCTCACTTAAAATTTCTCAAGTCTCCATATTTCTAACCAATATGAGACTTTCTCACACATCTCATATTTATTATTCTCAACACTCTCCCCTCAAGTGTGAGTATATCCCCAATGTTTCCCCTCGGAAATTCTTTCATCCACATGCACTACTTGTATAGTTGCTGTTACTTTTCAACAGGACAATCTACCCATGACCATACGGGTATATTTTCGATAGAAATGAAATTGTCCCTTCACTCAAATCAAATGCTCATGACACCATTGTTGGGATCAATTTGGAGGGATGGGGTTTAACACGAGCAGACATTTTTTTCTTTGGGGACTTATCTTCAAAAACAACATATCATTGTGAGAGAAACATCACATACTCATTCAATACCTTAAAATGATAGATGTGTTGGTTCTCTCATTTATTAACATTCAAATAACATATCACCTTTTTGTTTATTTATCTCGTATATCTTGGGATAACTTGACCTTCTTGTTAGGAAATTGTCTTTTTTCCTATTCTATAGACGTATAATTATTTTTATGAAAATGAAAGATTCATCATCGTATGATGTTTCATCAAACTTATCAGAATCATCATCATCTTAATTAAGTTATCAATATATATTAAAAAGAAAATAAAGCTAGGTTAAACGAAACTACACATACTAAAGCATATCTTGTATCCTATAATGGTTATGTTAGCTTATAGTACGATGCTTTTAAAAATGCGACAGAGCATCGTGATAATTATAGAGATAGATGATTGGATTGGATAAAACATAGCCTTATCTGTTAAGTGGATTCAATCTAAATAATGATTACATTTGCCTTTAGAATCTAGGTTAACTCTTGGTTAAGAATGTCTATATTTAGTTAGTGGAACACACATGATATTGTACACACACCCTAAACTTGCTGATATGGATTCTATTACAACAACATTTAAAGATAACTCTCTTTATTTTCTTACTTTTTTCCCAATATAATGTCATTCTATTGCACATATTATAAAGTTAAATAAATAAATAAAACTGAAATTATATATGTACTATCAGCAAATATTTTTACTTATAAAAATATCTTTAAATATCTTTATATTTCAAAAGAAAATTCTTGCGCATGATTAACATGTTATAATTATTTTTTTCATTTATTTTTGTGAAAATACTTTTAGTTTTAAAAAATAGCTTTATTGCTGTTTTTAGTTTTTATCTGAATTTTATTATTTCTTTTTTAAATATTTTTAAATAAGCAAAAAGAATATATCACAGATACAAAGGGTACCCAAACCCAAACCCGAGTGCAAAATAAGTCAGCCTATGTTGACAATAAACACCTATAGAAACTCATTAGATAAATTGTACCAATCGTAATAATTACAACTAATATTTTTTCTACGTTTCTTCCATATCCACCACCAAGCGCCTATAGACAGATGTGGGGACCAATGTGAGGCAAATGGAGTAGAAGTGTTAGTGTTAGGATGTGTGCTTCTATTTTAATATATTATAAATAGATTTATCCTCTCTTGAGAAGTTATTTGGAGTGGTCAAACGATCATTATTGAATTATTATTTTTAGAGAACTATTTGAGTTTCCCCTAGTTTGATAAAGTATTTGGAGTGGTCAAACGACCGTTATTGAATTCTATTGGGAGAATTCTTTAAATTTTTTCTTATCTGAGAAATTATTTAGAGTAGTATTTGTACCGTAGAAGGTGTATTTCTAGATCGAATATCTATTGTTCAAGTAATAATCATATAGTAAATAATTGGGTAGTTTTATCTTAGAGGCATCATGGTTTATCGTTTGCATTGCATAATTTTTGGCATTATCATAAAACGTGTTAAAAAGAGCGACCTAGTTTGGGACTTGGGACGATAATTTCTTAATGACAATTTTATTAAATCCATAAAACAACAATTTTAAGATGTTTTTAGACTGTTATGGCTACCAAAGAAATTATTAGTACTTCTAGTGATGTTTTTGACAAACCATTTAAGTTTGAGGAAAATCACTTTAAACCTGGCAACAAAAAATGTTATTTTTATTAACCTTTAAAAAATATTGTCAACAGTTTTACCGATGACATTCCTATTGGTCCTTCTGGATCAAACAAACAAATTAATAGTAAGATATTTGTGGACTAAATGGAACATTTAATTTTAATGAATCTAAATATGCTGCATAAATTAAAGAAAATGATTTATAGTTGAGAAAAGAAATTAACTTATGGAAAGAAAATAATTACAATAGTTGCGATACTACAAAATAGATATGGGAAGGTCTGAAAAAGAAGTATGATATTGAATAGGCTAGAGCAAAGAAGTATGTTGATATTCGATACCTAAAGTATCATATGGTAAATCAAATGTCTGTGGAGGCTCCATGTCACAAACCTTAAAATATTTCTCATGAGATCATTATTGAAGGTATGTCTTTAGATGAATATTTTTAAACCGCTTTTATTATTAACAAAATGTCTCATAGTTTGAAAGATTTTAACTATTTGCTTCGTCGTAGAACAAAAAAAATTTCAATTGAGAGTTTGATTATTCACCTTCGAATTGAAGAAGAAATGCATATATAAGATTAAAACAAAAATTCTTGGTTGTTTCAAACAACAAAAACAAATTTGGGGCGCTTCGAAATCATTTGAATAACCATTAAAGAATGTGAACCCTTCAAGAGCTATAATTGCTCTAATAGCTTGGAAACAACCATCTTGTCAAATAAATAAAGTCGATATTTTTTCTTGTTTCAAGTGCGGAAAACCAAGTCACGTGGCTAACAAATATAAGATCATGCTTAAACTTGGTGCTTCCCCTAATGAACAGGTTGTCTTGTCTAATAGATAATTTAATGCTATGATAATTGAAATTAACATAGCTGGTGGATCTGATGCTTGGTGGATATTCATTATCTCATCTCGTAATGTATATTATGATCGTTCAATGTTAAAAATATACATGAATAACAAAAATGACAAATTGTTGTTAGGAGTCACCCACACCATTAGTGTTACAAGTATTTGAGAAGTGGAGCTCAAGTCCCCTCCGAAAAGAATTGAATCTTGAAGGATGTCATGCATACTCCTAATAGTAAAAAGAATCTTGTTTATAGTTTTCTTCTGAATAATGTATGGTAAAGTAAGTCTATTGAGGTAGATTCGTACATCATCACTAAGAATGATATTTTTGTGAATGAAATTGAAAATCAATTTACTAAGAATGAAAGTGATGTGCATGATATATTTAAGAAATTTGTGAATGGAATTGAAAATCCATTTAGTAAGAAAATTAAGAGGTTTTGTAATTATTAGGGAACTAAGTATGATTTTAGGTTATTTAATGAATTTTATAAATAATATGGAATTCAACATGAAACAACTCATACATAAATGATATTATTGTTATTGAATTAATCATTAATATTATGTTGAATTCTGGTGATTCATCTCACTAGGGAAGGGGGAATTTATTGACTGCTTGATATGTCTTGATAGAGTTTCCAAATTTAAAAGCAAGATCTCTCCTTATGAGATACTAAAGAAACAACCAAACTTGTTTTACTTTAAAATTTGGGGTTGTCTAACTTATATATGGATTTCAAATTCGAAGCCAATTAAAACCGCTAGTGGAGCCTATGAGTGTGTATTTACTAGGTATGAAGTAACCAATAAGGCATATAACATTTATGACCTAAATGCTAAAAAATGACAAAGAATGAAATGATGTTGAATTTTATAAAGATAGATTTCCTTTTAAATCTAGAAATATTAGGGACACTGTAT
The DNA here is from genome assembly GCA_963966055.1 of Lathyrus aphaca. NCBI lineage: Eukaryota > Viridiplantae > Streptophyta > Magnoliopsida > Fabales > Fabaceae > Lathyrus > Lathyrus aphaca. Next base: position 731,157,627 of record OZ014519.1, on the reverse strand, counting down.
CGAATCACATTCTTGTGATAATAAGCAACAAAAGCAAACAACGTAATAAAAATAGAACATCGAAGAAGTAAGAGAGTACTAGTTGCTAAAGACTATAAGTCTTATTTTAGGACCTATATAGTAGAATAAGATCCAACAAATCTTCCAGAGCCTCTTCATATTTGAATACAGATTTGTGGCAAGAAACTATTAGCGATGAGATAAATTCTCTATAAACTAATAGGACTTGACACTTAGTATACTTTCCTCCTAGTTGCAAACCAATATAATGTAAATAGGTTTTTAGAAATAAACTAAAATTTGATGGAACAATTGATAAGTATAAGCCTCACCTTGTATTCAAAAGTATTAGGCAAAGAAAAAATATACATTTCTTCGATACTTTATCTCTAGTCACTAGAATTACATCCATCAGGATATTGTTTTCAATTACTATTATTTATAATTTAATAGTACATCAAATGGATATTAAAACAACTTTTTAAATGGTGACTTAGAAGTAGAAATCTATATGGATCAACCAGAAGGTTTTGTGACTCATGGGGTAAGAAAACAAGGTCTATAAGTTAGATATATCTTTGTATGGTCTACAACAAACACCAAAGACATGGAATGAAAAGTTTGATAAATTAATAATATTGAATGGGTACAAATTGAATGAAAGTGACAAATATGTTTACTACAAATCTGTAAATAGAATTTACACTAGATGACTTATTCATATTCAGATAACACATTCAGGTTGTGAATGCGGTGAAATCTCTATTTTGAAACAACTTGATATGAAAGACCTAATGGAAGTCCATGTGATTTTCGAAATCAAGATCACTAGACTAAAAAAGAGTATATATTTGGATCAATCACATTAAGTAGATAAGATATTAAAGAAATATAATTACTTTAACTATCAACTTGTTTTCACACAATACGGTCCTATTGTAAAACTATTTAAGAACACTAATGATAGTGATAGTCAAGTATAATATGTGATCACCTTTAGCAGTTATACATATGACACTAATTATACTATACCTGACATTGCATATGTCGTAGGGTTGTTGTACAAGTTTACCAATAGACCAAATAATAATCATTTGCAAGAAATTTATCGAGTCATGTGATACCTTAAAAGGACCATGAATCTCAATATACATTATTCCAGATTTTTGACGTACTTGAAAAATATAGTGATGCAAATTGAAACACCATATCAGATGATTCCAAATTAAATAGTAGATATTTATTCAGTATAGTTGGAAGAGTTGTATCTTAGAAATCAAAGAAATATATTATCTTGGCTCAATCCATGATGTAGTATAAAATGATAGCATTAGCAACTGCTAGTGAAGAAGAAAGTTGGTTAAGGTGCTTGCAAGTTAACACTACTACGTAAAACTCATTTAACAACGGTTGGAAAATACGTATAATGACATAGATCAAAGTGTTGTTATGTAGAGTATTGTCGTAAGTACGTTACTTATAATCATTGACCTGGGACCGTTGTTGTATTATGGAAAGTGCACAGTATATTGCAACACTTAGGTATAACAATTGTTGTAATATATTTTGAATATCACAACGGTTATTAGTTTCAACCGTTGTGGAACGTACACTTAGTTTATTAGATACAAATGTATATTGCTTGTTTTACCATACACATAATTAAAGAAATACAACCATTAAAATTGGTAAAGAACTATATAATCAGAAAATTAAACTGCTCTTGAAAACAAACTTAAACCCACAACTGTTTTTTGAATTGCATGCGTCTCATCTTGTACATTTTATGTTCTTTAACAAAAATATGGCTCAATGGTCGGTTTCCTTCAATCCATCGATATCTTTTATTATAGTTTACCTCATCATCGCCGCTTATCATCGCAATTTTATCATCATAACAATCATGGTCATAACAATCATGGTGATAAGTAACGATGATGAGATGTAACTTGATATATATACACACACACCTTATCAACTAATATAATATGCTTGCTACCACCATCATCATCACCATTTATCATCTTTACTATACAACTTCAGGTATTTCAAACAAAAGAAAACTAGTTAGTATTCAAAACAAAACCAACAAAATTTGAAATAAAACCCTAAGAAGTGGGACTATAACTTAAGTAGGAACAAAATCCTAAGAAGTAGAAAAATACCTTATTTTTCATTGCTACACAAAAATATGTACATTATGCTTTCTACCGCCATCATAATCACCATGTTCATCTAGTTTGTGAAGCAATGAAAAAGAAACATAAGAAAGACATATGTACACAAAAGCTTCATACTTCTTATATTTATTTTCATTAATATCATTTGAGTTTTTCTTCGTCTGAAAATTTATTTTGAGTAATCAAATGACAATTATTGAATTTTTTTAAAAAAATTATTTGAATTTCTCCTTATTTGAAAAATTACTAGAATAATATATGTACCATAGAAATTGTATTTCTAGACTGATTGGTTATTTATTATTTATTTTAATTAATAAATAATAATCATATAATATAGAACTGAAATATTTTATTTTTGAGGCGCCGGTAATTAATTGTCTATCATGCACAATTTTAAATAATAATGTAAAATGTTTTAAATAGAACCACCTAACTCTCAACTACCTAGTTCACAACTAGTCAATAATTTCCTCCGTGACATATTTTTCTAAACCATAACACTTGTTGTATACACAAAGTGTGGATGTTTAATTTCAAGCAAGTAAAGAAAACTCATTTTGTCCTTCTTCAAAAGCATAACTAGGCTTCCTCCAATAATGTTGGGATTAAAATATAACAAAATATTTATAAAGACGTAAAGTAATATACAAAACATGTATCCACCTACGGTTTACTTCATTTCTCGTTTTCTTTCTTTCCTTTTCTCCACTATATATAACCTCACTACTCTCCTCCCTCTTGTCCTCAAATCACATTCATCTCTTCATATCTCTTGTCCTCAAATGCTTTGGAGTTAAGATGGCTTTAATACTCAACACTTTTCTTTCTTCATTTCTAGTCTTTTGTATATTGATAACATTAAATAATAAATTATGCTACATATATTTTAAATAGCATTTCTAAGTTTTTAATGATAGTTATAATTTATTTTTAATGAAACAAAAGCAAAACAGAACAAAGTTCGAACTATTTGAACTATTGTGCAAAAACTCAATCTGATTTAAAATTATTTAAATTCACTAAGATCGGTGAGATTTTATTGTGAAAGTTACGATGACAAAATATAAAAAAAAGACTTCGATATATAAACTTGAAAGAGAAAGATATATGGAAAATTTTTGTTGATACCCCTAAATTTCATAGTCAAAATATATTGTTAGCTAACTATTAAAAACATTATGCCGTACAAAGCTATATATCACAATGTATTACAAGATTTTAATGCCTATTGCTACTACAAAAGAAAAATTATAAGTCGTGAAATGAAAGATATTTCGTAAATGCAAATATCACTCTGCAATATCATTATTGCAGGGTGGATCAGACACCCCGTAAAAATGTTAGTCACAACATATTACAAAGAGAAAAACACACCGCAAGTTTGCCAAATATATTTCACTTCGCAACATTATCAGGTGAAATTCACCTCGCAATCCCTTTCACAGAGTTCAGAGTATAGAACACATGTGTCAGAGCAGAGCAAAACAAGCTTTAGAGCAGTGCAAAGCTGTTTTTAGAACAGAAAGTTGTTAGGTGAATTTCACCTCGCAAATTTTGAATATAAAGAAAGTTGTTGAGTAAATTTTACCTGACAAAGTTTTTGAATTTGCAAAATGAAATGCACCTGACAAACCGTAAATAATATAATAAAAAATGATATATTTATATTTTGTAAATATTAAAATATTTAGAATAATATAAATATAATAAATAATTTAAATTCAGAAATGAATTAAAAATGTTAAATTCATACTTAATTTAAAAAATTCATGATTAAATAAATTTATAATTAATTCAAAATATTTAAATTCATAATGATATTCATTCTTCCAAATAGTCTTCGTAATTCTCGTTTTCTTGAGCATTCTCAACTCGTTGATCCTCAACCTCATTATCACACAAATTTATAAGTTGTTCAACTTCAATCATATCATTATTTTATGGCATTTTATCAACTTGATAAGCAAGGTATTCTATAAGTTCATCAAATTCAATATGGCTTATTGGTGTTGACTTAATTGTAACATAGCAATCTCGCTTACCTCGTTGAATCCAAGGATAAGGGACGTAATAAACTTGCATGACGAGACATACCATGATGAAATGATCATAATGTATGTACCTTCAGTCCATTTTAATCTCTAAAGTGTGATATTTTTTATTTATTTTCGTGTCTCTAGCAGATGGATCATACCAACACTACTACGGAAAATCCCTTTCAAAACGGTTGGAAAATGGGTGTCATCACGTCGGTCATACTATTGTTAAATTGAGGGTCGTTGTAAGTTCGTTGTTTCTACAACGGTCTGGAAACAATTATTGAAAGTCAGGATGCACGCCACATATCACAACTATTAGACTTATAAATCATTGTGATATATACACTTAGGTACTGAGTTTTAAACCCATCAGCAGCAAATTAGCCAAAAACAGAAATTACCTTTCATCTCGGTTACAATAGATAACCGTCGTTGAAAGTCCCTAGAGTTTATTATATTATATATAGATTGCTCGTTTTCCATACACATCACTAACACAACTAGAAAATTATATTTTAGTAACCGATTTAGTGACTGAAAAAATTCGATCATTATAGCCACCGAATTAGCCACCAAAATTTGATATCCATTAGAAAACTTTTGGGGTCACTAAATAAATATTAGCCACCAATTTAACAACCAAAATTTTGCAACCACCAATTCGGTCTAAAAAAATATTTTTATACAATATTTAATTTATATAGAAAATTCAGAGACCGAAATTTTTGTCACTAATATTTTTATAGTTTTTTTCTTTATGTTTTAAATTATTTCTCTCTAATTTGTTTAAATACTTAAATTTTTTTAATAAAAGATTCACCATTTTATTATTTTAACAACTAAAACTTATAATTATATAAAAAATTATACTATTTTATTTTTATATATGCATAAAAGTGAAATTTATTTTTATTATGCAATTACATTAATATAATCAAATTTTATTCCCACTCATATATATATATATATATATATATATATATATATATATATATATATATATATATATATATATATATATATATATATATATATATATATATATATATATATATATATATATATATATATATATATATATATGAGTGAGGATATTCTTATTCCAGGAGTAAGTTTATAAAACTTACCTCACATCTTCACCCTTAAATAATTTTTAATCAATGGCTGAAAATAAGCCGTAATTTTCTGCAAATAATCAATAATTAAATATGGAGAGAGAAAAATTACTGCTTATTTTTAGTAATCAAAGATTTAAGGGTGAGGATGTGGGGTAAGTTATATAAGTTTACTCCTGAAGTAAGAGTATTCCCCATATATATATATATATATATATATATATATATATATATATATATATATATATATATATATATATATATATATATATATATATATATATATATAGAGAGAGAGAGAGAGAGAGAGAGAGAGAGAGAGAGAGAGAGAGAGAGAGAGAGAGAGAGAGAGAGAGAGAGAGAGAGAGAGAGAACATCATAAATTATATTAAGTTGTCTAGGTGTAAGGCTTAAATGAAATTAAAATAATAGGAGGTAACGAGTTTGATTCCCAAGTCAAACATCTTTTAATTTTATTTTTTGAAAAAAGAACTCTAAAATCGGCCTCTAAATTTCGGTCACTATAGTGACCGATTTTTAAGCTTTTTCGGTCACTAAAAGCGAATTTTCTAGTAGTATAAACAAATACAGGGATTCAAATTGATGAAGAAATCTATAATCTGAAAATTAAACTAATCTTGAAAACCAATTTAATCAAACCATTGTTATTTTCAGATTGTATTCGTCTAATCGTGCATCTCATGTTGTTTACATATATTATGTTATATTGACCTGGCTCCTTAGATGCATCGATATCTTCGAATATAGTTAAATTTCCTTAACAATAATTTATTGGATAATCTGTCTCATCATCATCACTTATTATCTAAATTTTTATAATCATGATTTTTATGATTATAAGTGTTGATGATGAGGTAGACAATCCACTAAATTGTTGTTATGAAAATTTAACTATAATCGAATTCAGCGATGCATCTAAGGAGTCAGATCATTACTCCAAAACATATGTAAATAGCATGAGATGAACGATGAGGCACATGCAATTAAAATACAACAATATTTGTTTAAGTTGGTTTTCAAATACAACTTAATTTGCATATTATAAGTATCTATGTCAATTTAAATTTATGTATTTTAAGTGAGAATTAGTGAAACAAATAATGTACATAAAATATAATAAACTCAAACAACATCATACACTAGAACCATATATTATGAATTTATCAGCAAAACTCTAATCGCATACAATGTCACAAATTATGTTAAACTGTTTCAAGAACGCACCTTTATTGAAAGTTATCGCGGAACTGTGAATTTTATCTAGTTTGTGAAGCAATGAAGAAAAAACACAAGGTGGATGAAATTTCCATAATGACTTCATATTTCTTGTATGTTTCCATTAATACACAAACCATATGATTATCTTCAGTTGAAACCAAACCCTAAAACCATGTATCATCCCCTTAATCTGCAAACTTCAACAATGAGCATCTTCAGTTAAAACCAAACGCTAAAACCATAATCCACTGAAGAGTAAATAGAGATCAAAAGAGAGAGCAGGAGAACATACCATCTTCGCCGCCATCATAGTGTGGGTTGTACCATGAATTTCCAAACTATGAATTTTATCTAGTTTGTAAAGCAATGAAAAAGAAATACAAGATGGAAGAAGCTTACACAAAAGCTTCAAACTACTTATATTTCTTTTCATTGTTTTTAAAACTAGATGAAGTTTGTTATCACAGTTATTTCTTAATTTACTAACATCATGTTTGTGAAGTTATGAAGAAAAAGTACAAGATGGATGAAGGGTTTAGGGTTTAGGGTTTAGGGTTTAGGGTTTAGGGTTTCACTATGAAGGAAACGGCGCTACTGTCAATATGTGAAAGTTAATTCGCTTATATAAGGGTAAACAATTTCACAACAGTTAAAAATAAAGATCTAATGATAAGTATTAATTTATAATAAATATATCACAATGGTTAACCAGAAGAACCGTAGTGATAAACCCTTTTAAAAAAATAAAAAATAAAAAGGGACGCCTTATATACAAATAAGTTTTAAATATATCATAATGTTAATCCATATGAACCGTAGTGATACCCCTTTTAATTGGTACAATGTTCGAATCTTGGCAATGAAATTTTTTCCATTTTACATAATTATTTAATCACGGTTATAATAAACAATTGTTGTAATATTATAACATTTGCTCTTCCCGGAAGAGGGAAACACTCATCCTAAGTATAATAATGATTTAAAAGTTTCTCCTTTTTCAAAAATATCATTTGAGAATATCAAACATTACAAGTATCATCATTGCAAACATTAAACTATTAGACTTTTCATCTTCAACCTCATCTATAAATAGACAGTTTTATATTTCTTCATAATATGTGGTAACAATGAGTTCTACAAATGAGAATGCTAACAAAAACATCACTGAGTCACAAATGAACAATGTCAATGGCCAAATGAGGAGGTCCAACCATCTGGATCGTTGTCTGTCATAGACACGTTAAGGGTGAGGAAGACCGGGAAGAAGAAGAAGAAGAAGAAGAAGAAGAAGAAGAAGAAGAAGAAGAAGAAGAAGAAGACGAAGAAGCTGAAGAAGAAAAAGAAAAAGAAACAGAAGGAGATGAGGACTTTTTTATGAATCTGATGAAGGTAGTGAGGAGAGAGTCCTAGATTATGAAGATGCATTTGTTGCTATGGGATCGGACATTCAAAAAATATATGTACTCCTATTTATTAAATATTTATGAAGTTATCTATTATATATACTTTTGTCTTTCACTTTTTTTTCATCAAATTCTTCTCATTCACTTAAAAATAGAAAAAAAGATGAATTTGGGGTTTTGATGGTAAAGTCCTGTAACACTAAAAAATGAAATAAAATAGATGTTTAAAATGGAAAAAATGTAGTTGATGAGAATTGAAGCTAGTTACACATCACTTATTACTATGAATTTTAATACAACTGTTGTTAAATTATTGGTATTGATGGTAAAGTCCCGTAACACTATAAAATGAAATAAAATATATGTTTAAAATGGAAAAAATATAGTTGCTGGGAATTGAAGCTTGTTACACATCATTTATTACTACGATTTTTAATACAACAGTTGTTAAATGATTGTAGATAAATCCTGCTACAAAAATTTTAATGTATTACAACAGTGTATAAGAATCCATTGTAAACCTGACGTTGTTGTCTGCGTGTTTTGTAGTAGTGTAATCACAATAAAACAAGACAACTTTGTTCTCTGAGTTCATATAATTTTATTCTAACTCGTAAATATGCGTAATGACACCATATAAGTCGTCTTCACCACCATTTGTAACTCCTTTTACAAACACACCACTACTTATGGGTTTCTTTCCTTCTGTCCATTCATCAGTGTGAAATTTATATATGTTTACAAAGTGAGTGTGCCATTTGCTCACACGTTTAACATGGCCTTCAGACAAGTTTCTCAAATGGAGTAATTATGGAGACGATTCAACATTACATGCCAATTATTGCTTGAACCATGATGGAAAATAAGCATGTATGTCAGCGGTTGTTGCTTATTCACCTGTGAGTTAATAATAGTAGTTATTAAATGACCTATATCGAAACACACTAAAAGTAAGTTAGAAGGTAAGAAGTTTATATCCAATATGTTCAAAATAAATATTCACTTTGTATACTTACTCAATGTATGGTTTAACTTCAATATAATTAATCAATACATGAACATCAGCATATTGCAATTCCTTTTTGGTCATCCTGTGCACATTCGTCTTTCCAGAACTCCGACCAGGAAGACTGAAGACTGATAAGGTGAATTGACTTCATTTTGTAACATTAACTTCATTTTTATGATTCTTTGAATTAACATTATGTGATTCAAATAATGGGAGCAAAAATGTGATGTTTCTCGATGCAAATAATATGCACATATTGAACCTTCAACTTTAGCCTTATTTTTCACTGATCTCTTTGAATCACCCATGAATCTTTCAAAATGATACATCCACCTATATTGAACTGGTCCACCAATCAAAGCTTCATATGCAAGATGCACTGGAAGATGTTTCATTAAATCGAAAAAATCAGGTGAAAAAATTTGTTCCAACTTGTATAGAATGGGAGAAATGTCTTGGTCCAACTTAATGAGGTCACCCACTCCTAAAATTTACGCACAAATATCTCTAAAAATTTGACTAATTTCAGTTAGTGGATTAAGCACTTGTGTTGGCAATGAGCTGAAGGCAATTGGAAGCAATTGTTCCATGAAAACATGGCAATCATGACTTTTCATTCCATTCAACTTCCCAGTGTTGGGATTAGCACACCTTGCCATGATAGAAGCATAACCGTCGGGCATTCTCAATTCAATTAACGATCGGTAAAAAAGCTCGACTTCTTCGGGAGTTAGACTATAAGAAGCTATTTTCTATTTTTATAAAATATAATAATAATAATAATAATAATAATAATAATAATAATAATAATAATAATAATAATAATAATAATAATAATAATAATAATAATAATAATAATAATAATAATAATAATAATAATAATAATAATAATAATAATAATAATAATAATAATAATAATAATAATAATAATAATAATAATAATAATAATAATAATAATAATAATAATAATAATAATAATAATAATAATAATAATAATAATAATAATAATAATAATAATAATAATAATAATAATAATAATAATAATAATAATAATAATAATAATAATAATAATAATAATAATAATAATAATAATAATAATAATAATAATAATAATAATAATAATAATAATAATAATAATAATAATAATAATAATAATAATAATAATAATAATAATAATAATAATAATAATAATAATAATAATAATAATAATAATAATAATAATAATAATAATAATAATAATAATAATAATAATAATAATAATAATAATAACATCATGCTATTTTTACATATATTATTCTAATTCAGCTAACCAATATGCATTCTCAATTCAATTAACCATTCGGCATTCTCAATTCAGTTAACCATCAGGCATTCTCAATTTAGTTTTTTTATAATAATATTATTTTGTTTTTATAAAATATATAATATTTTGATTTTAAAAATAATAATATGCTATTTTTACAGATATTAATAATATTCTATTTTTTTAAATAAGATATAATAAAAATAATAATATTATGTTTTTTAAAATAAAAATATCTATTTTTTATAAAATATAAAATATTTTAATTTTAAAAATAACAAAATACTATATTTATAAATATTAATAATATTATGTTTTTAAAAATAATAATATTTTTTTAAAATAATTATATTTTGTTTTTTCTTATATTTTAATATCTTGTTTTAAAATTATATTATTATGTGTTAATATATTATTTATTTATTTAAAACTGTCTTACAAATATATTATTCTGTGTTAATATATTATATAAAACTGTTTATCAAAAATAATTTGTTTTATTTTAATATCTTGTTTTAAAAATATATTATTCTGTGTTAATATATTATTTATTTATTTAGAATTGTCTTACAAATATATTATTCTGTGTTAATATATTATATAAAATTGTTTTACAAAAATAATTAACTAAAATCCATAATTTTATTTACAAAAATATTATTAAAAAACTTAAGAAATTGTTATTTATATATATTACAAATGTATATTCTATCATTTCAATAAGTTTATACACAATACAATGATACAAATTTCATAAAATTAAATTAAAATATTATACACAAATATAACCATCACTATTTTTATCATACAAACTTTTTATAAAAAAAAAAATACATAATTTAAACTAGCTTATACAATCCAGTGTAAAATAACAAACAATTTATTTCATATGTGTACCTTAATAAATGGATTTGATGAAAAACTTGAAAGTAAATCTGAATCAAACAAGAAATTTGAGTCTTGAGCTCTCTTGAATTCTTGATTTTTGTTAAAAATTAGAAAATTTTGAGAGATTTTGAAGGGTTCGGAAAGAAATAGAGAAACATTTTTTTGTTAATATGAGAGAAAGAGAAAGAGAGAGAAATGAATGCTTCTAGAATGGGATATATATATATATATATATATATATATATATATATATATATATATATATATATATATATATATATATATATATATATATATATATATATATAAAAGTTTGCGAGGTGAAAATCACCCCATAACATTTATGTCAATTGAGCAATGCGAGGTGAATATCTTCTTGTTATGTGTGTCAGTCAACGTCCACCTGCCACTCTATGCATTCTGTAAATACAATAATAAAGAAATACTCAATTTTTTCAAAAAAAATCCTTGCAAGGTGATTATCGTCCAACAACATTTATTATCGTTGTGACTTGCAGAGTCGAGTTCACCTCGCAATGTCTGTGTTTGTAAAGACCCTCAACGGTTAGCTGCTACCATGACGCATCACTAATTGTAACATTGAATTTCCGCCCAACTTTTCTTAAACATAGTTGCAAGGTGTTTTTCACTTTGCAACTTTATTTTAAAAAATAAATAAATTTCCCTCCAGCTGTTGCGAGATGGAAAACCTATATTTTTTTAAACTACATTACGAGGTGAAAAACACTCTACAAGTGCATTATTTTTCGAGGTGATTATCACCAGGCATAATCACTTGGCTAATTTGATGTTTTCTTGTAATGTACATGAGTAAACTAAAAGAACATGACACACCTAATAAATAGTGCAACTCGTTTGTGTGATTTTATATTTTTCTATTTAAAGAAAATTGTTTTCAATTGTTAAGGGTTTCGATTTTTTGTTCCAAATCAGCGTTTTGGAGTTTAGTTGCAAAAATGATGTTTTTTAGGCTAGAAGTATGATATTTATGATGAATCAACGTTGGAGTCAACCACTTTAATGGTTGAATTAAAACCTTATAAAGTGATAAAGAGAAAATATATTTCGAGATTGCAAACATCAGAAATCAGTCTGAAAGTTGATGATGATGATGACACAACTGTGAGGAAGGATGGCAATGGAGGTGGAAACGAGGCTGGTGCGGCGTGAGGGTGGCTCTTAAATTGACGTTGTAACACGCAATGAGGTTGATGTTGGAGCTGGGGGAAAGTGACAGTGGTCCTTGAATCTCTCTTCAGCTCCCATTGTAACCATCAGCAACATCTATTATTCTTCATGTTTTGCCAACTTTGTATCAGTTTCTTGATATTTTTGTTTTTCAAGATAATCATCACTAGAATAATGATCATACTTCTGACAATTGTAACACTGAATGTGACTCTTGTCAAGTTTTCGACCACCACCTTTTCTTCTACCTACAACACCGCCTTTTTATTGCCTTGGTTCCAAGATTTTCTCTTATTCAACCAGCCTTCTTTTTGCTGATTTCGACCAATCGAATTGTTGTAGCCTCCTCTGCCTTTGTTTTCATTCCAACATCTTTTTCCTTTCTTTTCTCTTTTTGATTGCGCAATGCAAAGTCACATCACTCTTTGACTTTCCTGCCGCTCTTTCATCCATTCTTTGTTCATAAGATTCAAGCGTCCTTTGAAGCTCCTCCTTTGTCAATGTTGACAAATCTTTTTACTCTTCTATGGCTACCACCACGTGGTCGAACTTTGGAGCCAATGACCTCAAGATATTTGCAACAAATGATCTTGATGTCAACACTTCTCCATATACCTTGATTTGATTCACTAGTTCTGTATTCCTAGTGAAGAAATTTGTTATGCTTTCATTGACTCCATCTGAAGCAATTCAAACGTTCTTTTGTAAGTTTGTAATATCATCTTTTTCACCTTTTATGCGCCTCCAAACGATTTTTTCATAATTTTCCACGTTTCTTTTGTTGATTCTACATCACTAACCTTTTCAAAATTATCTGGATCAACACATTGATGGATTATAGAGAGAGCTTTATAATATTTCTTCTTCAATTCTTTGTAATCATCATTTTCTTGATCTGTCGCATTTTCTGCAAGAGTTGTTACTCCTTCCTTCACAAGATCCCAAAGATCTTGACAACAGAACACAACATTCATCTACTTGCACCAATTATCATAATTATCTTTTTGGGAATCAGAAGACTCGCCAAAAAATGTTTGTTTGGATGATTCATTGTCATCGTGATTTTCTTCCCACAAATCGCTTAAACTGGAGCTCTGATACCAGATGTTGAAAATCAATCACAACTTATGGAGAATTTCACTCAATCTTGATGAACAAGATTGTTATCAATCAAGCAATGACAATGAAAGAAAAAAGATTGAGAAAGAAAGAAAGAAAAGAACGTTGGAGAAGAAGAATATTTTTTGCAGAGTTTCTCTCTGCCCACAACATGTGGAAAACTTCTTTATTCAATTTGCAACTACAAATTCTTTGAATATAATGTTATGAGTTGTTTATAGAATAAGGGATATTCCATATTTATAAATTTAGATTAGTTGCTCCCTAAACCAAAGTCCTAAACTATAAAATCTCAAAAAATAGTTAACACTACTAAAAATAGGTTTAAGTCGAAATTTTGTATAAAATAATCTGCTTCGACACACATTAACAACTCGACTCAAAGATATTTTAATACAAAAAATTACATTCTTAATAACTTCGATTCACTAATCTTAATTTTAATGATCATCAACACTTTGCCTTACTAATAAAAACACACTTTGCCTTACTAATAAAAAAATATGCCACTTTGTTGTCCTAATATGATTCGACGAATATGTCTATAGCTAGCTGGACCCTCCAAAATTTTGTTGCTTTTCTCAACCTTTACATTATTTTCTCCCACTCCGTCTTTCTTTTTGGCTTACTTTATTCAACTACTTGAAAAGAAAAGAGAAGAAGAAAAAAACAGAGTTTTTTTTTTAAGGTGGAAAATATTTTCTCAAAAAATAAAAATAAAAATACTAACAACAAGCTCTTCTCAACATATTTTCTCACATTTATTGGTTAAAATTTACTCAAGCCTCACCAAACTTAACTATAGTACAATTCATTAATTAAAATCATTAACCGAAAACTAATTAAGTTGGAAGTATTTGGGAAACGTTGCCAAAAATTTTACAACAAAAATTTTGTTCATATATTTATTCAGATCGTAATCGTATATTATTTATAAAAAAATAAAAAATAAAAAAAAAAAAGAGTTCAAATATATAATTATAATTGTTGAATAATGAAAATAACTGTATAAAAGAGAAGCAACGATATTAATGAAATCATAGGATATGACTAATCTGAATGAGGTGGAAATAATTAGTGTCTTTTAGCTTAATGATTACTAACGTTGATGAATTATTATTGTAAAAAATTAAAATGTCAATTTCAGTGAAATATAATTAAATCGAGGTAGAATAGATCACACTTAAAAGAGACAGGCTAACAAGTCATTTATTTCAATGACAATAATGAAAAGTGGCAGCCTATAAAGCAAAAAACTTATAAGTAGTGTTTGGTTTAACTTTGAATGTATGAATAAAGGTTTGTGGGAGGCTAACAAGGAGACATGTGTGAGTTTTCAAACTACACACAATTGTTTGTTTTTGTTTATTTTTGGAGTGATCTAAAAAGTAAATTGACTACTATGTTTATTTTTGGAGTGATCTAAAAAGTGAATTGAGTACTAACTAATGAAAGTTAAATAAATGAGATAAGTTTATTTATATTGAAACTTAAAAAAAATGGGGGTGAGGAAGTGGGAGCTACGGTGCCTTTCCTTCCACCAAATCCATCGGAAACTAGGTTTCATCTGAAGAAGAAATCAACATTGCACACGTAGAAGAACGAGAGAATAAAATGCAACTCGGGGTAGAAGGGAACCACCCAGAAATCGAAGATGGACCAAATCATGGTGAAACCCAAAAAATTGTGAATCATAAACTAAAGGACAAGCGGAAACAGAAGAAACTATGGGTGAACATTATTAATGAGAATCATAACCCAGCAAAGTGTTTGACAATGAAGTTTGTCGCTCCCAAAATAGTAGACGGTGAAGTTGAAATCGAGATTGAAAAGGCAGATATAGAAGAGGAGATTAAATTTTGGGAAACTGCTCTCATTATGTATGTTTTTGGTGAAGGTCTGGGCGTGAATGCTATCAAGCAATACATGGTAAGACAATGGAATTTTGTTAAGCTACCATACATCTTCTACAATGAAGAGGTATTTTTCCTCATGCGATTCCACTCCCTTCAGGATAAGGAGTCGATTTTGATGAAAGGCTTGTACACCATTCATAGTAAACCAGTGTTGCTGCGAGAATGGAGACCTAACTTTGTCTCCAAAGGGATTTGTTGCATACTATCTCTCTGTGGGTGAAACTGCCCCAATTACCTCTGCATCCTTGTGGAGAAAACAGCTTAAACAAGATTGGAAGCTGTCACACCCCAAATTTTACCCCTAATCGTTCATGTCATAATCATACATTTATCGCATTTGGCAGGGATTTTTTCCCGATTTATTTTTCTGTTGCCTTCTTCTTATTTTCTAGCTTCCATGTTAATTTTATTTTATTTTTTTTTTATTTATGACTTTTTAATTCATTTTCGTATTTTTTTTTAATTTTTAATTTCTATTTTTGTTTCTATTATCAAGTTCCTATTTTAAAATTCTTATTTCTAACCTTTAGCTCAATTTTCAATTCTTTCTAAATTTATTTGTTATTTCTTTTCATTTTCAAGTTCGCATTTTTAAATTAATTTTTATTTCATTTTCGAGTTTTATTTTTGAATTTATTTTCTATTTCTTCAACTTTTAATTTTATTCCATTTTTAAGTTGTTATTTCTAAATCTAATGTCAATTTCAATTCATTTTTATTTTCTAAATTCCAAACTTATTTCTCAAATTCTAAAGTTAATTTTTAAATTTCAATTATTTAAGTTTCTAAGTTATTTCAATTTTAAGTTTAATTCTTTTTTTATTTATTATTCACTTCTAATTCAAATTTTAATTTTTAACCATTTATTCCATTTTAATTCATATCCACATTTTTATTTTCTAAATTCCAATTTCTTTTTTATTATTCATTTTAGTTACAAGTTTATTTATTTAAGTTTATAAGTTATTTTTAATTTTAAGTTTAATATCTTTTTAATTCATTTCTAATTTAAGTTTATGTTTAGATTTTAATTTAAAGTTCTCATTTTCAAATATTAAGTGTTCAATTTCAAATTAACCCCAAATGTAAATAATCAACTTTTTTATTCCATAATATTATTTTGTTTATATTACAATTGCATAGAAAAAAATGTACAAAAAATTCTGCACTAGAATACAAATGCAACAGCACAATTCAGCCCCATGCAGTCCCAAAACTCAGCATGCAGCCACCAACACAACCCTGCTCCACTCACAGCAGCAAATTCAGACTGCTGTCCCCTTTCCTCCAACCCTTCACCTACAAGCAAGGCAAAAAAATTCAGCTCTCAACACTATAGAACAGCTCAAAAAACACACTGCAAAACCCTACACTAAGTACTATATATTGCCACTGTTACATTCAAAAACAAGACACAAAAATCAGCATCATAAACACAACACAAACCAGCTCTCAAACACACAAATCCAGCTCTCAAACAGCCTCAAACTCACATCAGTTCAACACAGCAACAACATACAAAAATCCAGCCACTGAACTCACAAATTTCAGCATCACAAACATACACAAACTCAGCATCATAACAGTCCCAAAACATCATCAAACCAGCCCCATAAACTATACTCAAAAACAGTCCAAAAAAACACCAAAAATCCAGCAACTTAAAACCACAGAAAGGAGGAGAAAAGGGAGAAAAACAAGAAAATTCAGAAGAGGAATAGGAGCTCACCATCCGTGGATTCTTCTCCCCGATAACTTTCGGGTGGGTACGGTTCTTTTTTCTTTCATTTCTTTTCAGCCATTTGTCCATAGTTCTTTTTTTTCCAGCTTTATTTCAAATTTCAATCTGCACATAGAGTAAAAACTTCATATTAAAAAAGAGAATTTCAAAAAAAAAACTTAACTTAAAATCAGTTCACAGAAACAACACCAAATACAAAACTCACATAGAAACCGAAGTTTACTCACCTCAAAATTGGACTCTTCAAACCGCCTCCATTCATCTTCAAACTGCCACCACAAAGAATCCAAAAAAAATACCAGCCAATACTCGCCACCCATTCAGACCTAAAACCGCCGTCGGCCTACACCCAAAACCAAACACATAACCAAAACCTGAAACACAGAATCACTGTCACAACATTAACCTTTTCACCCCGTTTCAAAACCTTAATCAGCCACAAACACACCAGAACCAGCCGCGACAAACCGACACAACCCCGTACAAAAACGCATCAAACCAAAATCAGAAAAATAACCATAAACAAAAAGCAAAAATCAAACCTTTTCCACAAGTTCAGTTCAAAGCCATTAAACTCATACTACTTCCACTGTGACGCAAAAAACCCGTTTCAAATCCCACAAACATAACGCAGCCAAGCCGTAACTCGCAGGAACCAAAATCACCTCCATCTCACCTCCTTAAAACAGACCCGTTACCTCCACCGCACCCAAACGAAACATCAGACCTCACAAACCTACCATCATTTAACCGCCACTGTAAAACCGAAAACAATAACCAATTAGTCCATCAATCTAAAAACCACACTTTAAAACCATCGTGTAAACCATTCAGCCACCATCACTGGTACAAACAGCTTGGCCCTATCACCATACCCATCCTAGAACACCAAACCTGTAGGAAACCCAAAAAAACAGTTTCAACCATACTTGCATCAGTTCAAAAAAAAAAAACATTGTTCAAATCGAAACACGAACCGTCACCCTGTCACCATCAGCAGCACGAACCTCACCTCAAACCATATCCATCCTCCAACTGACCACCGCGCCAACACCGTCAAAACCGAAACAGCAGCTTCACCAACCAAGACCCTCAGCCATTCTTCAATCTCTCGAAACCAAACCCCTTCCGTTGCTCACAAACTTACCCAAGCCAAAGCTCGAATCCGCCTCTGTGCACCTTCGAAGCTTTTCCTTCGATAAATCTCATCACCATCTACCTTCATATCTCTCAAGACCTGCAAAGAAGAGAACAAATCCAAAAGGCAAAACCAGTGAGAAAAGTTGAAAACGCACAAGACCACCATCTCATTTTTTTTGAAACTGTGAAACAACCTTCACCTTCCACCTCAAGCCAAACACTGAAATCTCGAATCGTACCGCACCGCGAAACCTGCTAAACCAAAAAAAACCAACAGAAACTTTAACCCCACCACAAACAGCCGCACAAATCCGAAAAAAGTAAAAAATAATGAACAGAGTGAGATGAGAAAGATATCTGTGAGACCAATGTCAAAAGAAAAGGACTGAATCGCACAAACCATCACCATACTCATTGCTTGCATCCATGCCTCACCCTTTTGTCAAACACTATTTACCACCAACCATAAACACAGCCAAGCCGCAAAAACCCCTTTCCGAAACCCTTGAACCTTCATCAACCAGAACACAACCTGTAAGCCACAACACTCACCGTGAGTGAGAAAGAGACGAGAGAGAGCAAACAGAGAGCCATGAGATTCGAATCCGAAGAATCACAAACCATGAACTTACCCAACAAACCAGCCGCCGTGAATCACCACTACAGAGCCATCCCCGAAACCGGCCGGCCACCACCGTTCTTTGTCCGTTGAGAAAAACTGAGACGGTGAGATTGAGACGAAGGGAGAGAGACCGAGCGACTGAGAGACGAAAGCGAGATTGCGCAAGAGAGATTGTGAGAAACCCCAACGCGAATCCCCTTTTTGAACCACCGGCCAAAATCCGGCCATCGCTTTGAGAGAGAGACCAACGATCGCGAGAGAGAGATGCAGTGAGATGGAGAGAGACTGAGAGGAGAGGCGCGAGCAAATTGCGATCAGGACGAAGGAGACCAAGAACATCGTGTTTCTTTTGATGTTCTGAGGTTAATCTGCTCCTTTTCCTTGCTTTTTTTTATTTATTAATTTCCTAGCTTTTATTTTGTTTATTGTTAGAGTTTTTTTTTAGTAAAAAAAGAGGGTAAGAATATTTGGTTTTGCTTAGATGTCTAGTAGAAATTCCCTTAATTTAGATATTTTAGTTTTATTTTAGATATCTAATAGTATAAGTTTTGTTCTAAAATATTGGAAAAAATCTAAAAATATCTTATAATTCAAATTAATTTTTTTTTTATGTTTAATTTTTACTAATTAGGTTAATATTTTATTAAATGTTAGTATACACAAATAATTAAATATATATTTAATTTTAATTTTAATTTTTTTATTATTATTATATTTAGTTTAGAAATTTATATATATATAAAATAAATAAAAAAAAACATTTCAATTTTAATTTTCTATTCTATTATTATATTTAGTTAAGAATTATATACATATGAAATAAAAAAATATATATTTTAATTTTAGAATTTTTTCTTCTATTATCAGTATAAGTAGTTAAAAAAAAAGTGTATATATATTTTCTTGATTTTATTATTTTGGGCCGATGATATGACTAAGGTCACGATAAATCGTTTCCGATTAATCGTGACCCATATGAGGCCATTGCTATTTATTCTATTTCATTTATTTATCCATTTAATTCATTACTTATTTTATTTTAATTTATTTAATCCATTTCATTCTATATTTCAATTTATTTCATTTATTATTAATTATTTATTTCTCGCAAGTTTACACCATTTAATTTAATTTTCAAAATAATAATTCCTTGGTCCAACGCCAAGTTCACTACACTTCACTCACACACGTAAGTCGGTCGTTTACGATCGCCATCTGCACAGTTCCTTACACTGCACAACTTTTCTAACTTAAACAAATTGTCGCACTGCGTTTGTTTGCCACCCCAGCATTCTCGATCCATATATCGAGCCATAGCCGGTTACTAAGCCTTTGCCTTATTTCCATTTACTTTATTCGGTTTATTTTTGCAAGTAGCAACCTTTGCCTAGTCTTAGGAGCTTGCACCTTTTTATTTAATTGCTTTTCAATCCAAAAGGGAAAGAACTCCTGCAGTTGACTCAATGTCATAGGAAGTTTAGCAATCCCTAGTTCCATTTTGACCTTAGCAATTAGGTCCCTCATCCTTAGGTCCTTAGCCATTAGGTCCTTAGTATTTTATTTTACAACTTTTTGTGACTTTCTTAAAGTCACGTGAGTGTTTGCCATAACACTTACCTCCCCCGCGAACCTTGAGCGTAACCAAGTGTTCGTGAATCCTTAGGAGAACTACGAGTGCTCTGATTCTATACCCGATACGTAGGCATCGATGCGATGTTGTGCGAGCACCATTAGAAATAAACCTTAGGTTCCCATTAGTTTTAGCAAGCAATAAACAACAAAAATACAAATATTAACAAGAGGTTCCCGTAGGATACTGCGGATGCTTAGGATGCTAACACCTTCCCTGAGTATAATCAACCCCCGAACCTAGTTTCTCCTCATTTAGGGTTTTTACGATCTTTTTCCCTTTTCCCTTTGGATTAAATTAAAGTCGGTGGTGAACATAAAAGTTTTGCGATTCAAGCTTAATCAATAGCTTGGTATCCGATTCTCACCGCAACAGAAAATGGCGACTTCACTGGGGACACTATTTTTGAGGGATAAGCCCACCTTGTATATTTGTATATTTGTTGTTGTATTGCTTGTTATTATTTGGGATTTTTGTTGGGTGTTCCATGTGTGGTGAGATAAGTCCTAACCCGGACTTGAGTGCAAATAAGTTAGGACGGTGGTATATTCAAGAAGGCTTGTAGGGAGTTGAGTCCCGACCAAGTTGACTTGAGACACCACCACTCAGCGGAGGCCTCCTCGGATGTAGTTTTGTTGATCGAGTTCAGTCGTGAAAACATTACTATATTCGACCTGAGAGCCATTAATGCTGAGGACCGTAGAACATTTACCCCCACTTGGCCTTTTTAGGGATGTAGTGCGATGACTATGAGGATGCAAATCCAAAATAGTTGATACGCGATACTACACTCGGATGAGACTCTCTTGAGAATATTACTGATTACCAAGTCGAGTTGGGAAGTCGGTAATATCTGAAAGATGGGACAGTGATTCTGGGAACTTTTAGAACCCGTTGTACAGGTACAGATAAACCCATAGTACATACCTTTTGGGAGGGTTGAACCTTTGACCTCATGCAAGCTTTGAACCTAAGCCTTGTTTGTGTTTGTTGCATTCACGCATCATGAAGCATCATTTTTACCATTTATTCAAGGAACTCGGAAACTTTATCTTTGCAAATATCATAGGTATCATCATGGACTTTGGAAGAAGAAAGACTGTCAAGTACACATTCAAAACTCCCAAACTTGAAGACCTAAGGAAATTAAGAGATTTGGTTTTGGATCAAGAAGCTTTCATGGAGAAGCATAGGAGACTTTTAACTTTGCTTAAGACTGATTGGGATGGAAGGTTGCTCTCTGTAATGCTCCAGTTTTATGATCCTCTCTACCATTGTTTTACGTTCCCTGATTACCAATTGGCGCCTACTTTGGAGGAGTATTCAGTTTTGGTGGGATCACGTGTTAAGGATGAGTTTCCATTCCCTGTTCTAGAGAAGGACCCTGAAGAAGCGGAGATTGCAAAAGCAACATATTTGAGTGTTCCTGAGGTCAAGGCAAATATGACCTATAAAGGAAAGATTTTTGGATTCCCTACAAAGTTTCTGATAGAAAAGGCCAAGAATTTTGTTGATGTGAAGGATATGAAAGCTTTTGAGGCGACTTTTATTCTATTGATATATGGAGTGCTGCTTTTCCCAAGCTTTGAAGACTTTGTCGACCTGAACGCCATCAAGATCTTTCTGAAGAAGAACCCGGTCCCTACTTTGCTCGGAGACACTTATCATTCCATCCATCTGAGGAATCACCATAAGGGAGGGATGATTACTTGTTGTGCATCATTGTTGTACGAGTGGTTTATTTCGCACTTGCCTAAGTCAGCTTCATTTTGGAACCTTAAGGATGGTTTGTGGTGGTCACAAAGGATCATGTCTCTTACCCACTCTGACATTAGTTGGTACAATCGTGTTTATGATGGAGCATTGATTATTGATAGCTGTGGTGATTTTGCTAATGTGCCTCTTCTCGGCACTAAGGGAGGAATCAGCTATAATCCAGTTTTGGTTCGCCGCCAACTCGGGTATCCATTGAAAGACAAGCCTAAGAGTGTTGAAGTGGAAGGAATTTTCTTTAAGGATGACGAAGAACCAGAGCTCAAGAAACAGATTATGCAAGCTTGGAAATGTATCCATAGGAAAGGGAGGAGTAGCTTAGGAAAGCCGAATTGTGTTTCTATGGAACCCTATCTCCAATGGGTACGAGATAGAGCAATCAGTCTGAAGATGCCTTACCCTCGTCAGGATCCTATGACCTTCAGGAAACCCATTCTGGTCTTTATGGATGATGCAGAGAAGCTGAAGATTGATTTGGAGAAAGAGATTCGAGAGAAGAATGCATGGAAGAATCGACATCAGATCATCAGCAGTGAGAATGAAGAGCTTAGAAGACAACTGAAGATGAAGGAAGAAGAAGAGCTCTCCAACAAGAAAAGGAAAGCACCAGAGGATTTATTTTCCTCCAGCACTCAAGAGGACGCTTCTTGGAAGTCGATCGTGGACCAACTTATGATTGAAAGGGCTCAGATGAAGGCACAAATCGAGAAGCTCAACTTGAGGCTTTTAGGAGAATCTCCTTAGGACTTTGTCTTTGTCTTTATTAAGCTTTGTTTGGGATTTTTGAAAGTGTACTCAAGACTTTGTATCACTTTTTGAATTTAATGAAATCATATCCCTTAGATTATTATGTGTTCCTTGGTATTTGCAAATTGTTTCTTAAGTTCCTTGAATAATTTCATTTTCGCATTGCACTCATACATTTGGCATTGCATTTGCATTTTTTTACATAAAACTCATTCCCGTCATCTGCTCTTCAGCTTTCACACTGAGGCTCTCACGCAAATACTACACTCGAGCTCAAGCCAGAAAGAGGATGGCTGAAAGAGACGTAGAGATGGACAGAGTTAACGAAGAGCTTTCTGATATTCGTGGAGATATGGGTCAGATGATGGAAATGTTGCAAGTCATTCGAGCGAAGTTGGATACCCAGCAGACTGTGGTGTCAGAAATTGTCACTGCAACGACTGAAGTTGTCACTGCAACGACCGAACCTACATCATCAGTCACTACTCCTGTGACTTGGTCTCCTTTTGGATTTCCTCCTGGGTTTTTCCCTCCTTCTCAAGGTTTTGCTTCTCAGAGTGTTATTCCCTCTTCTTCAGGATTTGCTGCTCAGGGTTTCTTCCCTCCTTCTCAAGGTTTTGCTTCTCAGAGTATTATTCCTTCTTCCCAAGGATTCGCTGCTCAGGGTTTTATTCCTTCCTCCCAAGGATTTGCTGCTCAAGGCTTTGTGCCTCCTCCTCATGTATTTGCTGCTCAGGGTTTTATTCCTTCTTCCCAAGGATTTGCTGCACAGGGTTTTATTCCTTCCTCCCAAGGATTTGCTGCTCAGGGTTTTATTCCTTCATCCCAAGGATTTGCTACTCAAGGCTTTGTGCCTCCTCCTCATGTATTTGCTGCTCAACAAACTGTTCCTGTGACTAATGAAGAAAATCATGCAGTTGCTAATTTCACACAAGACATTATGCACACCCGTGCTCAACCGTACTTCAATGACCATCAAGGGTATGAAGCGCCAGATATGTCTGAAAACGGAGATGAAAAACATGTGAAGATGCAGGAGAATTTTGATACCCTTGAAAAAAGGTTAAGAGCGATTGAAGGTGACCAGATCTTTGGTGCTGCTGCCAGAGAAATGTGTCTGGTGTCTGGATTGGTAATACCTCCAAAGTTCAAGATACCCACCTTTGATATGTATGAGGGTTCAACTTGTCCTAAGAACCATCTCCTGATGTACTATCGAAGAATGGCTGCACAGGTAGACAATGATAAGTTAATGATCCACTGTTTCCAGGACAGTCTGAAGGGAATCTCCTCCAAATGGTATTTGACGCTTGACCAGTCGAAGATCCGCAGTTTCCAAGACTTGGCAGATGCTTTCATCCAACAATACAAATACAACATGGACCTCGCTCCCGATAGGAGGCAATTGCTAAGCATGTCTCAGAAAGAGTCTGAATCCTTTAAAGAGTATGCTCAAAGGTGGAGAGGAACCGCTTCTCAAGTAGAGCCCCCATTGACTGAAAAAGAATTAGCTGACTGGTTCGTTGACACTGTGCGACCAGAATTCTATGAGAGAATGGTGGGGAGTATAACTGCTAGTTTCTCTGATTTAGTGGCTGTGGGAATCAAGGTAGAACTCGGTTTGAAAAGTGGAAAGATGAGTGGTGCATCTGGCAGTTCTAGCACTAGTAGTGGAAATATTGGCAAGAAATTTACCAGCAACTTTCACAAGAAGAAAGAGGGTGAGACAAATGCCATAATGACAGGTCAAAGAAGAAATCCGCTGTGGCAGAGACCTCCACCTCATCAACGGCAGTATGCTCATCAACAACAGTATGCCCAACATCCTTATGTAGCGGCGATTCAACCATCATTTAATCCACAAGTCCCCATGTATCGGCCAGCCCAAGCAGCACCGATGTATCAACAAGCGGCTCCAATGATTCAACCTTATCAACCAATGCTCAGCAATCCGGGCTATCAACAAGCACCCAATGCTTCAGCCTACCAGCAGAGGACTCCAGCTCCTCATCCAAATCCCAATTTTCAGAATAGAAGACCAGGTGGAAGGCCTCCTAATCCTCGAATCCCTATAACTTATACTGAGTTATATCCTTCACTGCTGAAGAAGGGTTTGGTCACTCCAAGGCCTTTGGGTCCTCCACCAAATCCACTTCCACCAAATTACAACCCAAATGCTCACTGTTTATTCCATGAAGGTGCCCCGGGGCACGATTTGGAGGGTTGTTATGCTTTGAAGTACATCGTGAAAGATTTGATGGAGAAGAACATTCTGTCATTTGGGAATATTGGTCCGAATGTCAAAGATAACCCTTTACCCAAGCATGGGTCTATAAATGCTATTGTTGATGAGTCCGAAGAAGGTTTGATTTTCAATGCCACCGAGATCAAGACCCCGCTCAGAGACTTCCATGCGAAGTTAGTAGAGGCGGGTATACTGAAGAGTTGTCATCAGAATTGTGAAGGTTGTGTTAATAGCCCAAGGGGATGTGAACTGATCTTAAAAGATGTTCAAGATTTGATTGATGAAGGTGTCTTACAAGTGAGTAGTCATATGAAGAAGAATGAAGTGGCAGTAATTGAACCCATCTTCAACTTGCCGGAATCTAATTCTACCTGGGTGCCAGTGTTCAACCTGCCTGAATCTTCAGGAGTTCAACCTGTCTTCAATACTCCAAAATCTGTGGTGCCAATTTTCAATGTACCTGAGCCGAGATTTGAACAAAGGAGTAACTCTTTCTGTTATGAAGACACTAAAGCAGTTCCTTGGAGGTATGATACAGGGAAAGTTCATCAGAAGATTGATAAAGCTAGCCAGAAGGAAGGTTCAAAAGTTGCAAGTACTGATATAGCGGGTGCGGGTCGTTTGACTCGCAGTGGTCGTGTTTACACCCAGCAGGCCCATACGGCTCCGCCTAAAGAAGTCATTCCAGCTGTTGTCAACAAAGATAAAGAGGTAGTCTTGGGGGAAGAGGATGCCGAATTCCTCAGAATCATTAAGAAGAGTGATTATAAGGTCATTGATCAGCTACATCAAACGCCTTCCAAAATATCTATCCTATCACTTCTTATGCATTCTCCGGCTCATCGAAGTGCGCTTCAGAAGTTGCTAGCCCAAGCTCATGTTACGCATGATATAACAGTGAATCAGTTTGATGGAGTCATTGCCAATATCACTGCGTGTAACAACCTCAGTTTCAGTATGGAGGATCTTCCAAAGGAGGGCTTGGACCACAACCGTGCGCTCCACATATCAGTGAAATGCCAAGAGGATACTTTAGCAAGAGTTCTTGTGGATACAGGATCCTCATTAAATGTTTTGCCGAAAAGAACACTTGCAAAGTTATCTTATCAAGGGGCAGAGATGAGGCCCAGTGCACTGATTGTAAAAGCATTTGATGGGTCAAGAAGAACCGTTATTGGAGAAGTAGACCTACCAATCCTGATCGGGCCACAGGTCTTCAAAATCACTTTCCAGGTTATGGACATCAATCCTAACTATAGTTGCTTGCTGGGAAGACCTTGGATCCATGCGGCTGGGGCAGTCACTTCTACCCTGCATCAAAAGATGAAGTTTGTAGTCAATAACAAGCTGGTAACCGTATCTGGGGAGGAAGATCTCATGGTTAGCAACCTTTCATCCTTCAGTTATATTGAGGCTGATGAAGATGCTTTGGAAACTTCTTTCCAAGCTCTTGAGATAGCCAATGCTGTCCTTCTGGAAGTAGAGGAATCAAAAGGGAAGGGTATCCCATCTTTTGCGTCGCTGAAGAGTACCATTTCCACCATTGAAGAAAGAAGCTATGAAGGTTGGGGTGATGTCATCGAAGTCAAACAGAAGCTAGATCGCTGCGGGTTGGGTTACAAACCAACTCATGTGAAGGAAGGAGCGTCAACCTCCGTTAAAGGACGTCCGAAGACCATCCAAGAAGTGTTTTCCAGTGCTGGTTATCAGATCAACGCAATTGATGGAGTTTCTGAAGATGAAGATGTGAATCATCTGGTGTATCAGTGTGAAGAAGCCTTGGACAATTGGGAGGCAGTCGAGATCCCAGAGTTTTTTCCATTGTCAAAGTAATTTGTTGTTTTTTTCAATGTTTTCAAGTTCCCTAGCCCTGCCCAAGGCTATGGGAGTATTTTGTAGGGCCCCTTCTCATTTTTAAAGTTATTATCAATGAAGGCATTTTGTTAAACTCTTATTTTGATCAATTTACTGTTTTTCTCTCTTTTCACTTTTAAAAGAAAATGGCAATCTTTCAAAACCAATATAAAAAAAAAGCTTTTTTCTCTTGCATTTTTTCTATTTTCCACTTTTAATAAAAGCAAATCATTATCATATGCAGAATAAACGAAAACCCTGTTGAATCCAATGACTCTACATTCTCTCCTAACTTTGATTCGCCCATCTACCAAGCGGAAGATGAAAGTGAGGAAGGTTGCGACATTCCCGAAGAACTGGCAAGATTAGTTGAGAATGAGCACACAGATCTTCAGCCACATAAGGAGCAGTTAGAGACCATAAATCTTGGCACTGATGAAGACATGAAGGAAGTCAAGATTGGTACAACACTTGGGGCAGATGTCAGAGAAAGATTGGTTAAGCTTCTCAGAGAATATGTAGATGTGTTTGCATGGTCATATCAGGATATGCCCGGCTTAGACACAGACATAGTGGTCCACAAGCTACCTCTTCGACCAGATTGTCCTCCTGTAAAGCAAAAGCTTCGAAGAACAAGACCAGACATGGCTCTGAAGATTCGAGAAGAGGTCAAAAGACAGTTTGATGCTGGATTCCTCGCAGTTGCAAAGTACCCTGAGTGGGTAGCTAATATTGTGCCAGTCCCTAAAAAGGATGGCAAGGTCAGAATGTGTGTGGACTATAGGGATTTGAACAAGGCCAGTCCGAAGGACGATTTCCCTCTTCCGCATATTGATACCTTGGTTGACAACACTGCTAAATTTGCTGTTTTCTCCTTCATGGATGGGTTTTCGGGATACAACCAGATCAAGATGGATCCTGACGATATGGAAAAAACTACATTCATCACACCATGGGGCACTTATTGTTACAAGGTTATGCCGTTCGGTCTCAGAAATGCAGGAGCCACCTATCAGAGGGCAATGGTCACCCTTTTCCATGATATGATGCATAAGGAGATAGAAGTTTACGTGGATGATATGATTGCCAAATCACAGAGTGAGGAGGATCATTTGAATCATCTCTTGAAGTTATTTGAGCGTCTCAGAAAGTTCCAACTGCGTCTGAATCCAGCTAAGTGTACTTTTGGTGTCCGATCAGGAAAGTTACTTGGTTTTATTGTTAGTCAGCAAGGAATTGAAGTAGATCCAGATAAGGTCAGAGCAATTCAAGAGATGCCAGCTCCCAAGACAAAAAAGCAAGTCAGAGGTTTCCTTGGAAGACTGAACTACATCTCCAGATTCATCTCCAACATGACTGCTACTTGTGAGCCTCTATTCAAGTTACTCCGGAAGAATCAAGCAATTGAGTGGAGTCCTGATTGTCAGCTGGCTTTTGAGAAGATTAAGGTTTATCTGCAAGAACCTCCTATCTTGGTCCCACCTACTCCTGGGAAGCCTCTTTTCATGTATCTTACTGTGCTCGAGGGATCTATGGGTTGCGTATTAGGCCAACAAGACGAGACCGGTCGTAAGGAGCACGCCATTTATTGTTTAAGCAAGAAGTTCACAGACTGTGAAAGCAGATATTCGCTCTTAGAGAAGACTTGCTGTGCCTTGGCATGAGCGGCCAGACGCCTCAGGCAGTACATGATTTGTCACACTACTTTGTTGATCTCGAAAATGGATCCAATAAAGTACATCTTTGAGAAGCCTGCTTTGACTGGAAGACTCGCCCGTTGGCACATGTTGTTATCCGAATATGACATCCAATATGTAACCCAGAAGTCTATCAAGGGCAGTGTTTTGTCTGAATACCTTGCTGATCATCCTGTCGAAGACTATGAACCTTTGAAATTCGATTTCCCGGACGAAGATATTATGCTGATAAAGGACTGCAAAGTTCCAGATCCAGATGAAGGTCCCGAGCCAGGGTCCCGTTGGAAGATGATGTTTGATGGTTCCTCTAACTACATGGGGCATGGTGTAGGAGTTGTCTTGATGAATCCCGATGGTGGTTATACTCCTTTCACAGCCAGATTGTGCTTTGAATGTACAAACAACATCGCAGAGTATGAAGCATGTATTTTGGGTATCGAAGCTGCAATCGATACTAGAATCAAGATTCTGGATGTATATGGAGACTCAGCTTTGGTCATCTACCAAGTCAAAGGTGAATGGGAGACCCGTGACGAGAAGTTGATCCCATATCGTGCCCACATTGTGGAATTGATCAAATACTTTGATGAAGTTACTTTTCATCACGTTCCAAGGGCAGAAAATCAAATTGCAGACGCCTTGGCTATGTTGGCATCTATGTTTCAAGCCAGATTTCTTAATGAAGCTCCACTCATTACAATCGAGCGAAGAACTGCACCAGCCTACTGTCTACTGGTCGAAGAAGAAGCTGATGAGAAACCGTGGTTCTATGACATCAAGAACTATTTGCAGAATCAAGAGTACCCAGCTGACGCAACAAATCTAGACAAGAAGACTTTAAGAAGATTGGCGTCCAAGTTTTTCCTCAGTAACAATGTGCTTTACAAGAGAAATCATGATATGGTTCTGCTCAGATGTGTGGACAAGCGCGAAGCAGACTTATTGATCAGGGAAATCCATGAAGGATCATTTGGAACACATGCCAATGGACATGCCATGTCTAGGAAGATTTTGAGAGCTGGATACTTCTGGTTAACCATGGAATCAGATTGTTTCAAGTATGCCAGGAAGTGTCATAAATGCCAGATTTATGCCGACAAGGTGCACGTACCTCCAACACTTTTGAATGTTCTGTCATCGCCTTGGCCTTTCTCAATGTGGGGCATTGACATGATAGGGGCAATTGAGCCTAAAGCTTCCAATGGTCACCGATTTATCTTGGTCGCAATTGATTATTTCACCAAATGGGTAGAAGCAGCTTCCTACGCCAACGTGACAAAGCAAGTGGTTGCCCGTTTCATCAAGAACCAAATTATCTGCCGTTATGGAATCCCAAGCCGAATCATCACAGATAATGGGACCAATTTGAACAACAAAACAATGAAAGAGCTGTGTGAGACATTCAAGATTGAACATCATAACTCTTCTCCGTATCGACCGAAGATGAATGGAGCTGTTGAAGCTGCAAACAAGAACATCAAAAAGATTCTGCAAAAGATGGTAAAAACTTACAAAGATTGGCACGAGATGTTACCATATGCTTTACACGGATACAGAACATCAGTGCGCACTTCAACAGGGGCAACCCCTTTCTCTCTGGTGTATGGGATGGATGCAGTTCTCCCTATTGAAGTAGAGATACCATCTTTGAGAATCTTGATGGAAACCAAACTGGAGGAAGCTGAGTGGGTCCAGAGCAGGTTTGACCAACTGAACCTCATTGACGAGAAGAGAATGACCGCCATGTGTCACGGCCAGATGTACCAGAAGCGCATCAAGAGAGCATTTGACAAGAAAGTCCGCATCCGAGAATTCAAAGAGGGAGATCTTGTACTCAAGAAAATCTTGCCAGTCCACAAAGACATGCGTGGAAAATGGAGTCCTAACTATGAAGGCCCATATGTTGTGAAGATGGCATTCTCCGGAGGTTCCTTAATCCTTACAACTATGGATGGTGAACAGCTGAAGCACCCGGTGAATTCTGACGCAGTCAAAAAATATTATGCCTAAATAAAACCCGATAGGTCGAAAACCAGAAATGGCGACCTATGCAAAAATGGGTATCCCGGTGGATCAAAACCTGTGAAGGAGATCCAAGCAAAAGTTAGGGATGAAAAATGAAAAAATAAGAGCTCGCTAAGTTGAAAACCCGAAAGGGCGGCTTAGGCAAAAAAGAGCGTCCCGGTGGATTGAAAACCCGAAAGGGCGATCCAGGCAAAAGTTAGGGACAAAGGCATTTGACTGTGTCAGATGGTGTTTACCATTGCTGAAGAATCATACTGGAAGATCGATCCAATTGCTCTCGTCGGAAGCAAGGTGTCGGGCAGTCTTAGTTATTAGGGATTGTAGTGGTCGTTGGATTCAATGTAGACCTTTCCCCATTGCCATTTTCAAACTGTAATTTCCCATGGAGTTTTTGCCATTGGCAAGCTACCATTCTTGAATAAAATACAAACTTTGCCTATGAGTTTTGTTGTTCAGCTTCTTATTTTCTTTTGTTATGCAAAATGCCATCACTTGATTACAATTTAACTCTGAAAATGACAAGTTTTTTAGAAAATGTTTTTTTAAAAACATACTGAGAACTTTTAAGTTTCTTTGACTTTGGAAAATTAAAAAAAAAAGAAACTTCTGCTTCCCCAAGAAGTCCTGGTTTGCAACAACACTTTTATGCTATTATTACAGAAATCCCCATAGAAGTTCAAAACTGATAATACTCTTGGATGGATCCTTGGACCAAGCATGATTTTCAAGTTCGAAGACATCTCCCCAGTGTTTTTCATGTTGCTCGTCTGAGTATTAGTGTTGAGAGCCTACTCCTCTTTGAGTCTTGTCAAACTCTTTGTCTCTTTAGAGTCAACATTTGCATATCATGATCATTCGCATCATGCTCAATCATGCGCATTTGACATTAGCATTTGTCTTTCCCAGTTGTCGTCTGTCTAACTCCAAGTCCAGTTAGTGTTCAATTTGAGAATTCATTGTTGTTGGTACCCGAAGTGGTTTACTTTTTGTTTTTGGCCCCAGTAATTGCTGGTGGTCCCCTGTGGACTTCTATTTGTGTTTGGTATTTGTCTTTATGACCACCAATGTCTCCTTGAAGTCCAATTGTCATTGGCACAAATCTTTTAAGCAGGTCCTGAAACCTTTGTTTTAAATCCAAGTCCATTTGATTTTGTACATGCTTGTACCTTTCTCCTGATGGTTCCTGAAGGAATTTCCAGAAGTTGGATGTTTTATCCTTTTGTTGTTACTTTTTCGTGTTAGCCGGTCGCTTAGAGCCGTTGATTCATTTTTGGGTGATCTCCATTCTATCCCCAATGTTAGCTGGTCGCATAGAACTGCTACTAAATCACTGTGATTTCCTTCCTTATCCTCGGTGTCGGCAGTTACATTTGAACCTGCTATTTTACCATTTTGAATACTTTGACTACTTTGCCTTTATCATTCTTAGTGTCAACCGGTTTTTTAACTTGTTGCGCATCCACTTTGAGTGTATCTTGGCTTTCTTTTGTAGTGTCAATAGGTTTCGAACCTATGGCGCTTCCATTTCGATTATTTTGTTGTATTCTTGGTGTCAGTTGGTCGCATTGAGCCGCTGCGCATTCACCTTGAATAAATTTTTGTTTGCATTCTTAGTGTCAGTTGGTCGCATCGAGCCGCTGCGCATTCACTTTGAATATTATGTTTATCATTCTCAATGACAGTTGGTCGCATCGAGCCGCTGCGCATTCACTTTGAATATTATATTTATCGTTTTCAGTGACAGTTGGTCGCATTGAGCCGCTGCACTTTCTCTTTGAATTTTGTGTCATTTCTATTCATGGTGTCAGTTGGTCGCATCGAGCCGCTGCGCATTCACTTTGAATATTATGTTTATCATTCTCAATGACAGTTGGTCGCATCGAGCCACTGCACATTTCTCTCTGAATATTTTTGTCGTTATTCATAGTGTCAGTTGGTCGCATCGAGCCGCTGCGCATTCACTTTGGATATTATGTTTATCGTTTCCAGTGACAGTTGGTCGCATTGAGCCACTGCACATTTCTCTTTGGTTATTTTTGTTGGGTATTCTTAGTGTCAGTTGGTCGCATCGAGCCGCTGCGCATTCACCTTGAATAAGCCTTTTGTTATTCTTAGTGTCAGTTGGTCGCATCGAGCCGCTGCGCATTCACTTTGAATATTATGTTTATCGTTTCCCGTGACAGTTGGTCGCATTGAGCCACTGCACATTTCTCTTTGAATGTTTATCTTGGTTGTATTCTTAGTGTCAGTTGGTCGCATCGAGCCGCTGCGCATTTCACTTCGAATATTTTTGTTGATTATTCATGATGACAGTTGGTCGCATTGAGCCACTGCACATTTCTTTTTGAATATTTTGGTTGATTATTCTTAGTGTCAGTTGGTCGCATCG
The DNA here is from genome assembly GCA_963966055.1 of Lathyrus aphaca. NCBI lineage: Eukaryota > Viridiplantae > Streptophyta > Magnoliopsida > Fabales > Fabaceae > Lathyrus > Lathyrus aphaca. The sequence goes on along the minus strand of OZ014519.1, from coordinate 731,124,341 downwards.
AGCCGCTGCGCATTCACTTCGAATATTATGATTATCATTTTCAGTGACAGTTGGTCGTATAGAGCCGCTGCACTTTCCCTTTGAATGTTTATTTTGTTGTATTCTTAGTGTCAGTTGGTCGCATCGTGCCGCTGCGCTTTCACTTTGAATATGTTGTTGCTTTTTTCTTCTCACAGTCAATTGGTCGCATAGAGCCATTGATCTACCACTTCGATTATTTCCTTGTCTTATTTGTATTCTTGGTGTCAGTTGGTCGCATCGAGTCGCTGTGCAGTCACTTCGAATTGTATTTTGTTTTGTCTGTGTTCGTTTGATCCAACGATTTGGATTTCCTCTTGTTCCCGTCTTTTGTTATTCTTAGTGTCGACAGTTACACTTGAACCTGTTGATTTATCACTTTGAATATTTTCCCGTTTTCGTTTATTTATCCCCAGTGTCTGTCGTCCCCAATGTTTGTCATCCCCAGTGAGTCTTGGCTCGTGGTCGTCGGCATTCTCGTTCTAATCATTCATACCATAATCATCATTTCATTGCATAAGAGTTGCAGAGTTAGATAGATTTGTAGTCCAGCATAACATTGCATTTAGGGGCAAAATTTCCGGTTATTTCTGTATTTAAATACCTTTCACCATGATCGCCTGAGTGTCCTTCGTCATTCACGCCATCTGGTAAAGTTATTTAAATAGGGGCAACTGTCACACCCCAAATTTTACCCCTAATCGCTCATGTCATAATCATACATTTATCGCATTTGGCAGGGATTTTTTCCCGATTTATTTTTCTGTTGCCTTCTTCTTATTTTCTAGCTTCCATGTTTATTTTTTTTTATTTTTTTTTATTTATGACTTTTTAATTCATTTTCGTATTTTTTTTTAATTTTTAATTTCTATTTTTGTTTCTATTATCAAGTTCCTATTTTAAAATTCTTATTTCTAACCTTTAGCTCAATTTTCAATTCTTTCTAAATTTATTTGTTATTTCTTTTCATTTTCAAGTTCGCATTTTTAAATTAATTTTTATTTCATTTTCGAGTTTTATTTTTGAATTTATTTTCTATTTCTTCAACTTTTAATTTTATTCCATTTTTAAGTTGTTATTTCTAAATCTAATGTCAATTTCAATTCATTTTTATTTTCTAAATTCCAAACTTATTTCTCAAATTCTAAAGTTAATTTTTAAATTTCAATTATTTAAGTTTCTAAGTTATTTCAATTTTAAGTTTAATTCTTTTTTTATTTATTATTCACTTCTAATTCAAATTTTAATTTTTAACCATTTATTCCATTTTAATTCATATCCACATTTTTATTTTCTAAATTCCAATTTCTTTTTTATTATTCATTTTAGTTACAAGTTTATTTATTTAAGTTTATAAGTTATTTTTAATTTTAAGTTTAATATCTTTTTAATTCATTTCTTTTTTAAGTTTATGTTTAGATTTTAATTTAAAGTTCTCATTTTCAAATATTAAGTGTTCAATTTCAAATTAACCCCAAATGTAAATAATCAACTTTTTTATTCCATAATATTATTTTGTTTATATTACAATTGCATAGAAAAAAATGTACAAAAAATTCTGCACTAGAATACAAATGCAACAGCACAATTCAGCCCCATGCAGTCCCAAAACTCAGCATGCAGCCACCAACACAACCCTGCTCCACTCACAGCAGCAAATTCAGACTGCTGTCCCCTTTCCTCCAACCCTTCACCTACAAGCAAGGCAAAAAAATTCAGCTCTCAACACTATAGAACAGCTCAAAAAACACACTGCAAAACCCTACACTAAGTACTATATATTGCCACTGTTACATTCAAAAACAAGACACAAAAATCAGCATCATAAACACAACACAAACCAGCTCTCAAACACACAAATTCAGCTCTCAAACAGCCTCAAACTCACATCAGTTCAACACAGCAACAACATACAAAAATCCAGCCACTGAACTCACAAATTTCAGCATCACAAACATACACAAACTCAGCATCATAACAGTCCCAAAACATCATCAAACCAGCCCCATAAACTATACTCAAAAACAGTCCAAAAAAACACCAAAAATCCAGCAACTTAAAACCACAGAAAGGAGGAGAAAAGGGAGAAAAACAAGAAAATTCAGAAGAGGAATAGGAGCTCACCATCCGTGGATTCTTCTCCCCGATAACTTTCGGGTGGGTACGGTTCTTTTTTCTTTCATTTCTTTTCAGCCATTTGTCCATAGTTCTTTTTTTTCCAGCTTTATTTCAAATTTCAATCTGCACATAGAGTAAAAACTTCATATTAAAAAAGAGAATTTCAAAAAAAAAGCTTAACTTAAAATCAGTTCACAGAAACAACACCAAATACAAAACTCACATAGAAACCGAAGTTTACTCACCTCAAAATTGGACTCTTCAAATCGCCTCCATTCATCTTCAAACTGCCACCACAAAGAATCCAAAAAAAATACCAGCCAATACTCGCCACCCATTCAGACCTAAAACCGCCGTCGGCCTACACCCAAAACCAAACACATAACCAAAACCTGAAACACAGAATCACTGTCACAACATTAACCTTTTCACCCCGTTTCAAAACCTTAATCAGCCACAAACACACCAGAACCAGCCGCGACAAACCGACACAACCCCGTACAAAAACGCATCAAACCAAAATCAGAAAAATAACCATAAACAAAAAGCAAAAATCAAACCTTTTCCACAAGTTCAGTTCAAAGCCATTAAACTCATACTACTTCCACTGTGACGCAAAAAACCCGTTTCAAATCCCACAAACATAACGCAGCCAAGCCGTAACTCGCAGGAACCAAAATCACCTCCATCTCACCTCCTTAAAACAGACCCGTTACCTCCACCGCACCCAAACGAAACATCAGACCTCACAAACCTACCATCATTTAACCGCCACTGTAAAACCGAAAACAATAACCAATTAGTCCATCAATCTAAAAACCACACTTTAAAACCATCGTGTAAACCATTCAGCCACCATCACTGGTACAAACAGCTTGGCCCTATCACCATACCCATCCTAGAACACCAAACCTGTAGGAAACCCAAAAAACAGTTTCAACCATACTTGCATCAGTTCAAAAAAAAAAAAACAAACATTGTTCAAATCGAAACACGAACCGTCACCCTGTCACCATCAGCAGCACGAACCTCACCTCAAACCATATCCATCCTCCAACTGACCACCGCGCCAACACCGTCAAAACCGAAACAGCAGCTTCACCAACCAAGACCCTCAGCCATTCTTCAATCTCTCGAAACCAAACCCCTTCCGTTGCTCACAAACTTACCCAAGCCAAAGCTCGAATCCGCCTCTGTGCACCTTCGAAGCTTTTCCTTCGATAAATCTCATCACCATCTACCTTCATATCTCTCAAGACCTGCAAAGAAGAGAACAAATCCAAAAAGCAAAACCAGTGAGAAAAGTTGAAAACGCACAAGACCACCATCTCATTTTTTTTGAAAATGTGAAACAACCTTCACCTTCCACATCAAGCCAAACACTGAAATCTCGAATCGTACCGCACCGCGAAACCTGCTAAACCAAAAAAAACCAACAGAAACTTTAACCCCACCACAAACAGCCGCACAAATCCGAAAAAAGTAAAAAATAATGAACAGAGTGAGATGAGAAAGATATCTGTGAGACCAATGTCAAAAGAAAAGGACTGAATCGCACAAACCATCACCATACTCATTGCTTGCATCCATGCCTCACCCTTTTGTCAAACACTATTTACCATCAACCATAAACACAGCCAAGCCGCAAAAACCCCTTTCCGAAACCCTTGAACCTTCATCAACCAGAACACAACCTGTAAGCCACAACACTCACCGTGAGTGAGAAAGAGACGAGAGAGAGCAAACAGAGAGCCATGAGATTCGAATCCGAAGAATCACAAACCATGAACTTACCCAACAAACCAGCCGCCGTGAATCACCACTACAGAGCCATCCCCGAAACCGGCCGGCCACCACCGTTCTTTGTCCGTTGAGAAAAACTGAGACGGTGAGATTGAGACGAAGGGAGAGAGACCGAGCGACTGAGAGACGAAAGCGAGATTGCGCAAGAGAGATTGTGAGAAACCCCAACGCGAATCCCCTTTTTGAACCACCGGCCAAAATCCGGCCATCGCTTTGAGAGAGAGACCAACGATCGCGAGAGAGAGATGCAGTGAGATGGAGAGAGACTGAGAGGAGAGGCGCGAGCAAATTGCGTTCAGGACGAAGGAGACCAAGAACATCGTGTTTCTTTTGATGTTCTGAGGTTAATCTGCTCCTTTTCCTTGCTTTTTTTTATTTATTAATTTCCTAGCTTTTATTTTGTTTATTGTTAGAGTTTTTTTTAAGTAAAAAAAGAGGGTAAGAATATTTGGTTTTGCTTAGATGTCTAGTAGAAATTCCCTTAATTTAGATATTTTAGTTTTATTTTAGATATCTAATAGTATAAGTTTTGTTCTAAAATATTGGAAAAAATCTAAAAATATCTTATAATTCAAATTAATTTTTTTTTTATGTTTAATTTTTACTAATTAGGTTAATATTTTATTAAATGTTAGTATACACAAATAATTAAATATATATTTAATTTTAATTTTTTTTTATTTATTATTATTATATTTAGTTTAGAAATTTATATATATATAAAATAAATAAAAAAAAACATTTCAATTTTAATTTTCTATTCTATTATTATATTTAGTTAAGAATTATATACATATGAAATAAAAAAATATATATTTTAATTTTAGAATTTTTTCTTCTATTATCAGTATAAGTAGTTAAAAAAAAAGTGTATATATATTTTCTTGATTTTATTATTTTGGGCCGATGATATGACTAAGGTCACGATAAATCGTTTCCGATTAATCGTGACCCATATGAGGCCATTGCTATTTATTCTATTTCATTTATTTATCCATTTAATTCATTACTTATTTTATTTTAATTTATTTAATCCATTTCATTCTATATTTCAATTTATTTCATTTATTATTAATTATTTATTTCTCGCAAGTTTACACCATTTAATTTAATTTTCAAAATAATAATTCCTTGGTCCAACGCCAAGTTCACTACACTTCACTCACACACGTAAGTCGGTCGTTTACGATCGCCATCTGCACAGTTCCTTACACTGCACAGCTTTTCTAACTTAAACAAATTGTCGCACTGCGTTTGTTTGCCACCCCAGCATTCTCGATCCATATATCGAGCCATAGCCGGTTACTAAGCCTTTGCCTTATTTCCATTTACTTTATTCGGTTTATTTTTGCAAGTAGCAACCTTTGCCTAGTCTTAGGAGCTTGCACCTTTTTATTTAATTGCTTTTCAATCCAAAAGGGAAAGAACTCCTGCAGTTGACTCAATGTCATAGGAAGTTTAGCAATCCCTAGTTCCATTTTGACCTTAGCAATTAGGTCCCTCATCCTTAGGTCCTTAGCCATTAGGTCCTTAGTATTTTATTTTACAACTTTTTGTGACTTTCTTAAAGTCACGTGAGTGTTTGCCATAACACTTACCTCCCCCGCGAACCTTGAGCGTAACCAAGTGTTCGTGAATCCTTAGGAGAACTACGAGTGCTCTGATTCTATACCCGATACGTAGGCATCGATGCGATGTTGTGCGAGCACCATTAGAAATAAACCTTAGGTTCCCATTAGTTTTAGCAAGCAATAAACAACAAAAATACAAATATTAACAAGAGGTTCCCGTAGGATACTGCGGATGCTTAGGATGCTAACACCTTCCCTGAGTATAATCAACCCCCGAACCTAGTTTCTCCTCATTTAGGGTTTTTACGATCTTTTTCCCTTTTCCCTTTGGATTAAATTAAAGTCGGTGGTGAACATAAAAGTTTTGCGATTCAAGCTTAATCAATAGCTTGGTATCCGATTCTCACCGCAACAGAAGCGCTTTGGGAACGCCATTAGTCATTGATGAATGCACAGTGCACAAACTGGGAATCTCCTATGCTCGTATCCTTTTTGAAGTTTATATTACCAGGGAATTGAAAACTGAGATTCTTATTTGTGATGTTGGGGGAGGACACATGAAACAGGCAGTTGAATATGAATGGAACCCCTAATTCTGCCACAAATGTCAAAAAATAGGGAACAATTGCGAGCGACCTAAAAAGCCTAGCCGAGAATGGAAACCATAAGAATGGGGGAACACAAGACAAAGTGGCCTCAAAGCCAAATGCATAGTCTTCCAAGCAGAATGATAAGCAGACTAGCATTACACTAGTAACCCAAGGCACACTCGGTAAAACTGATAACAAATCTGATGAGGGAGTGTGGACAATTGTGAGCAGCCACAGGAAAGACAAAGGGAAAGAAGTGGTTGGTTCAGGAGGCACTACACAAGGAAAATAAGGTACCATATTTCCATGGGTTTTGAATGACCATATTGGAGCCCCCCCCTGTTTTCAATGATCATCTCTTGGAACATCAGGGGGCTTTATAAACAGGTTAAGTACAAAGAGGTAAGCTCCTGCCTTTTACAAATTAAACCTATGATTGTAATTCTGGTGGAAAATATGGTGAAAAAAGAAAAGGCAACAAATATTAGGAATAAGCTTAAGCTCAAAGGTATGTATATGGATAACTATATTTATCATGCTAATAGAAGGCTTTGGATTTGGTGGAATAATTCTAAAGTGGAATTGAGGAAAATCTCATGTTCTTCTTAGTATGTTCACTGTGGAGCTTATGATTGTAATGGTAAATTTCTCTATTGGTTCACTGCCATTTATGGAATGAATCGGTTATAGCAGAGGAAGAAACTATAGGATGATTTGCAATACATTCATCTTCATCGGAGAGGTCCTTGGCTGCTTATTGGCGATTTTAACAATGTGTTGACAACCAATGACCGTCAAGGGGGAACCCAGTGCAGGAAAGAGAGTACAAAGATCTAAGAAACATGATGGATAATACTGGATTAAGTTCTGTAGACAATTGTGGTGACTTGTTTACCTGGTCCAACAAGAATTGTGATAATGTAATGTACTCTAGAATAGACCATGTCAATGCTAATATGGATTGGTTTTGTAACACCCTACTTTTCCCAGTTTATAAAATATTAAAATAACAAGTAATATCAGAGTTTAAACACAAATGGAATGCCATATCAACAATATTAATTGACAAGATTCCTTTATTAAAAACAACAGAAGATCTGATTTATTTCAATTTATAATAAAAATCAACATCAACAATAATTCCTCAAGGTATTATTGGTTTATAAGGTTTCCAACAATATAAAAGTGATATGTAACAAAGTTAAAATAAACAAAGCATCAAAAATTCCCCATCCCTTGTTACATATCATAGCAGTTCTATGACTCGATCAAGCAACATGAAGTACATGCACTCTTAAGTACCTGGATTATCTATACTTCCAAAGAAGCACAGATACAATAACAACAACAACAACAACAAAGGGATGAGAAACACATTCAAATATTAACGGTGCATAAAACAAATCAAAGGTAGTTTCTCACATAAATCAACATATATAACAACATCACACAAAAACTATGCAACAATGAAACAACAACAATTATGAAATGTGACTCAACAACGACACAATACATGTGGTACCATTTCAAGTTAGTTCATTCAATCGAACTCGGATAAATCACATACGCCCATTCGGCAATGACTATCCCCACCATTCTCCACAACGGAGTACGAATGAACTGCATACGCCCATCCGACAATGATTCATCCCACCAATAATACCTCAATATATGCATGATCATGGATATGCATAAAACATGTATAAACATCATATTATACATCTACACGATCCATTCGATCACCTAAGCAACAATAATTCCACACAGTCACCAAAATATTCCTCACACGACTTAAGTAATTACTCATTCTGTTAAATCACCAAAGTTTCATTATTAACCAATTACTCATATTTGATCATTGATTAATCATATCTTAAGGTCTACATTATTGCCTCAGATCAAGAGAATCGACATCGGATGCAAAATCGGGACAGAAATCACAAAACGCCAAAATTTGTCCTACAGGTCTGGTCATATGCATATTGCACAAGGCCATACACATATGGACTAGCTCATACGCCCACCATGTGCCCCCTCATACGCGTATCACTTCCCCCTCTCAGGCCAATACGCGTATATCATCCTTATACGCGTATTGCCTTGCTTCCATACGCGTATCCTACTAGAATGGGCAGATGGTCGTGCAAAATCAACATTCATACGCGTATTGCACCCTTTGTTACGCGTAATTCCTTGTTTCAGTGCAAGTCAATACGTGTAATACATGCCATTACGCGTATTGATAGAGACCTCACTAATTTCATCTTTTCTCATTCATTTTGCATTTGTTTCCTACGATTCTTGTTTTTACACTTCACACAAGTCCTAAGAGGGTTTCTACACAAATTTTACACTATCAAACATCATATTCTTTCATCTATTGTTACTAATTTGGTTCTAACAATTCTAGATCTGGATTCGTAACTAACATCCTGTAACAACAAAAATCTGCACACATACAGAACAACAACAATATTCCACCAGAAATTAATAAGATCAGATCGAATTCGCAACAACAGTAATACAATCACATATTCATCATATAGCATCATACACAACAAAAATCCTACGAGGGAAATGACCCCTCACTACCCCATCATGTTATATCACCTAATGAGAATCCCTTTCTCCCCTTACCTCGAATCTTGATGAAAATTCCTGCGAATTTTATCTATGGAGATTGCCCTAGCTGTTCTTCCTCTTCCTAGCTCTCCCTTGGTTCTCCAAACTTGTAATGACTAATCTTTTCTTAATTTACTGCTTAATATAATCTTCCTTATTATTCTCACTATATTGATTTTACTAATTCAACCTTATTTTAATTAAATAATAATAATAATCCTAATATTACTAATATTATTAACATAAAAATAATAATAATAGAAATAATGTTTTATTGGGGTTATTATTATTATCACACTCTACCAAACTACTAATCGCACCACAATTCTACTCGTACCACTAGGACACTACAACAAAACATCAAGACACACGCCCTAAACAAGGCCAAAATTGCACCAAAAATACCCGACGAATAATTATTAAAAATGGGGTGTTACAACTCTCCCCCACTTAAAATATTTTTGTCTTCAAAAATGTACCTGGTGAGAAAAGTTCCGGATACGACTCCCGCATCCTGCTTTCCAGCTCCCAGGTTACACTTCCACCAGTCGCTCATCCCCAAGCTACTATCACCAGAGGAATCTCTTTACCTCTGAGTTGCTTCATCTTGCGGTCTTCAATCCTTATCGGTATCTCTTCTACCATAAGGTTATCCCTAACATGCACCTCATCCATTGGAATAACATACGATGAGTCAAAAACATACTTCCGAAGTTGCGACACATGAAATACACCGTGCAAGTTCGAAATATCTGGCGGTAACGCCACTTTATAAGCAACAATACCAACTTTCTATAAAATCTGATACGGTCCAATGAACTTTGGATCCAACTTCTTCGATTTCAAAGCCCGTCCAACCCCCGTCATTGGATTAACCCTCAAAAACACATGTTCACCTTCCTCAAACTCTAATTCTTTTCTCATATTATCATGACAACTCTTCTGTCTACTCTGAGACGCTTTCATCTTCTCACGGATAATCTGAATTATCTCAGTCTTTCAAAAACTCTTATTTACACCTCACTTTCAAAATATTTTCAAACTCAAGACTTTGTATATATACATACAAGGATCTTTACAAAGAACTTCTGAAAATCTTTTCTAAACACACATTACACTTTCTTTTTCAAACAAGTTAAAGTGAGCTAAGTAACTAAGAGCCCATGGATAACCATGGATATAAAGGGTGCTAACACCTTCCCTTTATATAACCTACCCCCCGAACTCAAAAAATTTAAAAGGTCTTTCCTATTCTTTTATACCCTTTCCTATTAGATAAAATAAAAGTCGGTGGCGACTCTTGCTATCCGCACATGTTTTTGTCAAACAAAAACACTAAGTCAGTTCTCCCACCGTGTTACAGAACTGGTGACTCTGCTAGGGAGTACTTAGTAAAAGAGGGGTTACCTTAGGAATTAAGATCACTTACTAGTTTTCTTTGCTTGCTTTATCATTAATGGATTGTTGTGGGGTTACTGTGTGAAAGATCCTAACCCGGATCTAGAGTACCTTAGGTAAGTAGCAATAGACCAAGGAAATTGTACGGCATATACCGATATGGTTGATCTCGTGGCTACAGTTAGTGTGACTTCTTGGTTGGTGCTTATGTTCCTTAAGTAAGTTGAGGATAATATGAGGCTTCCATACGTTGTCATTAACACTAACTACCCTTTAGAACCTTAATTGGCCCATCTTGGCCTTTAGAAAGTAGTGAGATAGCCGGCTTTGGAGAAGTCTAAAGTTGGTTGATACTCGATGCTACACTCATTGAGATTCTAATCTTGGGGGTTTTGGTTGGCAAGTAAGTTGCCTACTGAACAACAACCCTTGAGAAGGATCAGTGATTTTGAGATCCCTTAGAACCTGGTTACATTTGTAGAACAGGATGAACCAACTAAACTTCAGGGGGAGGGTACTTTCCCTTAAACCTCATGCAGGCCTCTAAACCTAAGGCTATTGTGTGACATGTTTGTGTGTGCCACATGTTTGTGATTGAACATAACATCATGACATCATAAGAATAGCATTCTCACTAACCATTTCAAGGACCAAAGGATTTATCTTTGTTCTTTGTTGCAGGTTATGGCTTCCGCTCGTAGGAATACTATCTGAATGAACTTTGTAGGGATACCTTCCAATCTTAAGGATTTGGTCTCAGAACTTCATGAAAGCTCTCAATTCATCAAGAAGAATGGTTATTGTTCCGGACTGGGCCACGAGATTATACAGGGTCACGGCCCAACATATGTCGGGCAAAGGCCCATGTGCTCGAGCAGGTGAACCTCTTGGATAGATCACCTGCTGATACGATGGGCACACACTGAAGACGGGCAGAGAGCACGTCTGCCAGCTCATCTACAACGCCACCCAACTGCCCTTCATTATCTCCTGAAAGATAGGGGCAGTTGGACCAGGGGAAGACCTTTTGTCTAGGTCTTCACGCTTCTTACGCGTCCCTTGGCAACTCCTCCTTGGGCCTAGCCAGATTAAGCCCATTGAGGGGCCTTGGCCCAGCGCTGGGGGCACATTATAAATACCCTTTCTTGGCAAAGGGTCAGGTATTCTCACTCATTCTGAACAAACCTAAATATTCTGTACCTCTTCTGACTTAAGCATTGGAGTACTTTGCAGGTACACCCCCTTTCTTACTTCATTCTCTGGTCCATTCATCAATTCATTGGAAGGCCCTTCTGATCAGGTGAGATCAGTGGCGCCGTCTGTGGGAAATTAGCTCCCCCTTCTTCCACAAACAGAAGATCAAAGCTCAAACACTATCCTTCCAACATGGCCGGAGAACAACCTAGCGAGCGCAGCCGTCCCCTCGTCGACTATACGATAGACGACAGCCCGCAGTTCCATGAAGCAGACGCCCGAGACGGCCGTCCAGCCACTCCGTCTCCTGAACCCCAGAATAATGGGGATCCTCCTCACGTTCAAAACCAAGGGACTGAGGCATTTCACCCCATCCCCGTTCCTGTCGAAGGAGATGCCACCATGATTGCTATGGTGAACGCCCTCAACCAAGCCGGCTCTATGCTTTACCAGCAACACGAGAGAATCATGGCCCTAGAAGCTGAACGACAGGGGCAAGAGCCCTCCGCGACAACGGTTGATCGGGAACCTCGCCGAGGCGCGGTCGTAGCCCCGACCGCAACGAACTCTCTCCACTAAGGAGCGACGAAGAAGACCTGCATTGTCCCCTGTCACGGGCAATAATGGAAGCTCCGCTCCCCAAGGGCATGGAGAAACCTCCTAACCTAGCTGTGTACGACGGGACTACCGACCCCGATGATCACGTCGACAACGTTAACGCGATGCTCGACTACTGTAATGACATCACCGGGCACCTCAAATGCAGGTTGTTCTCGACAACCCTCAGGAAAGGGGCCATGGCCTGGTACAAGAGCTTGGGCCCCGAGTCCATCACGTCTTGGAGGGTCATGAGATCCATGTTCACGAGACATTTCACAGCCTCCCGGCGTCATCCCAAGACAGAGGAGACCCTCGAGGCCATAGTACAAAAGAAGAATGAAACATTACGCTCGTATATCGAGCGATTCAATCAGGAAGCTGTCGAGGTAGATACTACTGAACACATGAAGAAATACCTCCTCGAGAGGGGGCTCCTGCCCGACAGCGAACTCAGCAGAGCCGTCAGGATCGAGTCTCCTCGCACCTTGAATGAACTTCTGCACAAGGCCCAGGCCTATATCAGATACGTGGAGAAGCAGGTAGCCCACAATGCCCGCAGCGATCGTAATATCGGAGAGACCGATCACCCCAAGCGTGAAGATCCGAATATCCCCCGTTGCAATGGGGACAAGCGAAGGGAAGAAAGGCCCCACGAGCCTCGAGAAGGAAGGGGCCCCGCGGGCCGATATAGCGAATACACCTTGCTGACAGCTCCCCGCGAGCGCATCCTCGCGGAATGTATCAACTCCGAATTCAAACAGGGCAGAGTAAGGTTCCCAAAACCATCTGCACCAAAGCCTCACACCGACAAGTCTAAGTACTGCAGGTTCCACAAGAGCCACGGGCATGTGACCGAAGACTGCGTCCACCTAAAAGATGCAATAGAGATTTTAATCCAAGAGGGGCATCTTAAACAGTATACGAGGAGGAACGAAGCTCCCAAGCACGAAGAGTCAGAGAAGAAGAGACCTCGGGAAGATACACCCCCCGACAACTCTCCTTATCAAGTGGCCCTCTGCGTATCACGTCCAGAAGATTTCATCCCCCCTGAGCCATTGCCCGAAGGCCGGATCACTGCACTCAGCCCCTGGGAAGATTTCCCGACCGCCCTGGTCATATCGGGCGGAGGGATTAACGGCGAGGCCGCCGCCCTCTCAGTAAAACGCAAGTTCGACGAGCTCCTTCTGACCGCACCCGAACAAAAGGCAACGCTGACAAAATATCGGGGTAAATCCAACCCAATATCCTTCTTTTTAGAAGAGCTTCCGGGCGGCTCCCCGAATTCGGGCATTCCACTATTGATCAGGGCAAGGATGGCCCAGTTCGACGTCAGGCGCATTCTGGTCGATCAAGGCAGCTCGGTGGATATCATGTACGTCCACCTCTTCAAGACTCTGAAATTAGACCAGACCAACCTATCCCCCTACGTCGGGTCCGACCTCCAAGGATTCAATGGAGCCACGACAAGACCGTGGGGATATGTCGAGCTCCTCGTCACCTTCGGGGAGCAGGAAACGGCCAGGGAAATCAAAATCCAGTTCCTGGTCGTAGACTGTCCATCCCTCTACAATTGCATCTTCGGCCGACCGACATTAGCCGAACTCACCGCAGTACCATCTACCGTCCATCTAAAGATGAAATACTACACCAAATTAGGCCGCGTAGTCACCATCCACGGCGACATCGAGGCTGCCCGACGGTTCTACGATGCCGCAGTGAAAGGACAGGCCACGGTCAATACAAAGAGCAACAAAAAACTCAAGACCGAAGACCCTCCCCCCCAGGGAATCAACGCCATCGACCTCGACTGCCGCATTGGCCACGACGAAACTGAAGAATGGAAACCCGCCGAGGAACAGTCTCCCAAACACCCGTTCTGACCGATCCCCGGCGGAGAATTCGAGCTCATCCCTCTGGGTGACGATCCTGGAAGAACAGTAAAGGTAGGCAAGGGATTGCCCGAGGAAACAAGGGAGAAGCTCGTGACATGCCTCAAGGAGAACTCCGGCCTCTTCGCATGGAACGCCGCAGAGATGCCCGACCTGGATCCCGAGATCGCGTGTCACCAGCTAGCTTTAGATCGGGCAATCAAGCCCATAACACAACGTAGGCGCAAGCAGTCCCCCGAGAAGGCGGAGGCTGCCGAGCGAGCTGTAAAAGACCTCTTAGAGGCAAATTATATTTCTGAAGCCCAGTACACAACCTGGCTCTCTAATGTAGTCCTCGTTAAGAAAAATAATGGAAAATGGCACATGTGTGTTGATTATACTGATCTTAATAGGGCTTGCCCCAAAGATGCTTTCCCTCTCCCTAACATAGATAAGCTCGTTGACAACTCTGCAGGTTTTAGACTCCTGTCCTTCATGGACGCATACAGTGGATATAATCAAATCCCCATGTCGGACACGGACAAGAGACACACGGCGTTCATGACCCCGACCGGCAATTACTATTACAACGTAATGCCGTTCAGACTCAAGAACGCCGGGGCTACATACCAGCGCATGATGAACAAAGTCTTCAAGGAAGAAATAGGGGATATGCTCGAGGTGTACATGGACGACATGATCATCAAATCACACGAGGAGGTCAACCATGCTCGACACCTATACAAAGTCTTCGAGCAGGCAAGGCAGTGCAAAATGAGGTTTAACCCTGAAAAATGCACGTTCGGAGTACGGGCAGGAAAATTCCTGGGTTTCTACCTCACCGAAAGGGGTATCGAGGCCAACCCCGACAAATGTTGGGCGTTCTCGGAATTTCCAACCCCGAAGACCAAGAAATCAATCTAATCCCTCAACGGAATGCTCGCCTCACTCTCCCGTTTCATTGCCAAATCCGCCCAGCATGCACTACCATTCTTCATACTCCTTCGTAAGGAAGCCAGCTTCGAGTGGACCGACGAATGTGAACAGGCACTACTCCATTTGAAGAAGGTTCTCTCTGAACCCCCGGTCCTATCACGACCATTAGAAAAAGAGACCTTATACTTGTATCTGTCCGTGACAACCGAGGCCGTCAGCGCCGTCCTAATAAGGGAAACTGACGAAGGGCAAAAACCCATCTATTTTACGAGCAAAGCGATCCAAGGCCCCAAACTCAGATACCAACAAATTGAAAAGGTTGCCTTGGCTCTCATAAATGCGGCGAGGAGGCTACGTCATTACTTCCTCACGCACACGATCAAAGTAAGAACCGACCAGACAATCAAACGGCTTCTCGGACGTCTAGATATGGCTGACAGAATGCTCAAATGGTCGTTAGAACTCTCCGAATTCGATATACAATACGAGAATAGAAAGGCCTTGAAAGCCCAAGCACTGGCCGACTTCGTCGCGGAAATGACCCACAACCCAACACCGACGGACGGCGCACATAAATGGACGATCTTCGTCGACGGCGCCTCCAGTACGACAGGCAGTGGAGCTGGAATCATCCTCGAGAATGAGGACGGGATCCTGATCGAGGTCTCACTAGCACTAGCCTTTCCGACGTCAAACAACCAAGCCGAATATGAAGCTTTCATCGCCGGTCTAAGATTGGCCGAAGACCTAGAAGAAAAGGAAGTAAAAATATCAACATACTCCCAGCTCGTGGCATCACAAGTACAAGGAGAGTACCAGACCAAGAACGACAACCTTGTCGAGTACCTGGCCTTAGTCAAAGAAAGACTCGAAAAATTCGAGAAGTGGGAAGTACAGCACGTACCTCGCGAGCACAACACACGGGCCGACATCTTATCAAAGCTAGCTAGCACGAGAAAGAAGGGCGGGAACAAATCCGTAATTCAGGAGATCCTTCCTCGACCTAGTATCGAAAAACCTCCCCATCCACTCGAGGTCAACGCGATCGGGGATACTCACTGTTGGATGACACCTATCTATAATTACCTAACGAAGGACGAGCTCCCCGCCAACCCAAAAGACGCGGCCACCACCAAACGGAGAGCATGCTCATATGTCCTCCTCGAAGGGAAACTTTACCGCAGGGGATTTTCCATCCCATTACTCAAGTGCGTCGAGGAAGAGAAAGTCTCCGACATACTGGGAGAAATACACCGAGGAATAAACGCCCAACACCCCGGCGGGTGATCACTTGCACGAAAAGCTCTTCGAGCAGGCTACTATTGGCCGACCATGCAACACGACTCCAAGGAACATGTAAAAAAATGTGACAAATGCCAATGGCATGCCGACATGCACCTCGCTCCCCCGAACGAACTAAAAACACTCTCTTCTCCATGGCCCTTCGCATGGTGGGGCATGGATATCCTCGGACCTTTCGTGACCGGATCGTACCAGAATAAATACCTCATCGTAGGGGTAGATTATTTTACCAAATGGATCGAAGCAGAGGCGTTGGCTAAAATAACAGCGTAGAACATTCTTCGATTCTTTAAACGCAATATCCTCGCTCGGTTCGGCGTATCCCAGGTCCTCATCACGGACAACGGAACACAATTCACAGACGAAGGATTCCAAGACTTCGTTGCGAGCTTAGGTACTAAGCAACATTTCACATCCGTCGAGCACCCTCAGACAAACGGGCAAGCGGAGGCGGCCAACAAGGTAATCCTGCGTGAACTCAAACGCAGGCTCGGTGAGGCGAAGAAGGCGTGGGTTGAGGAGTTACATAGCGTTCTATGGGCTTACCGTACAACACCTCACTCCACAACCGGGGAGACCCCATTCCAACTAACTTACGACACCAAAGCAGTCATCCCGGTAGAAATAAGAGAGCCGACAAGACGTATAGAAGAACCCCTAGACGAAGAAATGAATGACGAGGCACTCAGAGCCGAATTGGACCTCGTCGACGAGATCCGCTCCGAAGCAGCCCTTAGAGAAATATCCCTCAAACAAAAAATAGCCTTGCGCCACGACGCGAAGTTCATAAAAAGAGAGTTTCAGGTGGGCAGCCTGGTCCTCAGAAGAAACCAAAAAAACCCAAGAGAGGGTAAACTGGCCGCCAACTGGGAAGGCCCCTACCGCGTCCGCGACAAGACGAGCAACGGGGCCTATTATCTAGAAAACCTACAAGACGAAGAACTCGCTCGATCATGGAACGTAGAGAAACTTAGACAATATTACAGCTAAATATGTCACGGGGAGACGTGGGAGGTACGACCACGCTCTTCGTCTCCAAAACGACAGAGAGGAACCGCGCGACCCGGGGATGAACTGACCCCTCCAGCGAACACAACCCTCCCCGACGGTTGGGACCTCGATCGAGCCCCAACGTCGAAGTACCAAGACCGGCAGGGCACCCAGCTCGTGATGGGAAAGCCCAAGCCTCGGAGCCGGTGTTCCGAACACCGAACTCGGTTTTCGATCCAAACGGGCACGACGCCCGCTACCTCATCGGTTCCCTAAACCGAGGAGACTACATGGCCGAGCAAAAAACAGTTCATGAATATCAAACATAATAAAAAATAACCGAGCAAGAAGAATAATCAAAGACAACATTCATACATTAAAAAGGCCAAAGCCAAGTACGCCCGAAGGCCAAAATACATACGCCCGAAGGCCAAAGTACATAAAAAGGCACGCAGGCCATACATAAAAAGGCACGCAGGCCATACAAAGTGGACACGCATGCCATATAAATAAAACAAATCAAAACTCTTAAGACTCCGCCCGGAGCTCCTCCTCAACATTCTCCTCCTCCTCTCCTTCATCCCCTCCCCAGCTCTTCTTCGGCTTCAAAAGGGCACACTATCTCCCCCTCCTGGACACAGTAATTATGGGCTGACCCCTCCGTCACCAACTCGGGATTTAAAACCCTCAGTTGTTCGACGGCGTTGTCAAAACCCTCCTTAAATATGGCCACGAGGTCCTGATTGAGAGAGCGAATGTACCCCATCAGCTCACCTCGGGAACCAAGAGCGAGCTCCTCCTCAGTCTCGTCAGCTAACGGACGAACCTTATCCTCGAGCGAAGCGAGCTGAGTACGTGTAGCGGTAAAATCATGAGTGTAAGCTATTGATTAACTTAACTCGATATACACAGAGTCGCCACCGCGCTTTTATTTATTTCCAAATGGAAAAAGGGAAAAGAACGAACAAAACCTTAAAGAATCTTAAAAGCTAAAAAGCTAAAAGAATCAAACAGAGAATGGGTACGGGGATTGGTTACAAATCGGGAAGGTTTTAAGCACCCGACTTGTTCGTGGTACTCCACGGGAACCCTTTGAAATGTTTACTGCATTTTTTGGTTTGAAATGGTTTGCTTGAAAAAAGATTGAGGAGATGAGAAGAAGAATGTTTATAAGATTTTGGTGTTTGAAGAGACGAACGTCTCATGCCTACGTACCCACAAAGTGCAATGCGAGATCAAAACCCCGTAGTTCGTGGTACAAATTGTGAAAAGGCAAATGAGTTGAATTGATTTTAAAATGTAAAGATAAGTCGTCATCCTTTAGCAAATAATTCCGCTAGAAAGGATGAATCATATCTAAACATAAAAGGTTAAAAGAAACGTGCACGAGGGCACAAAAACAATTGAATGAGTTGTGAATGTTTTTAAGTTTTTTGAGAAAGAAAGTTTCGATATGCTTATGTGGTTTAGCATTTATTAAAGAAATGAAATGAAAAGGTAAAAGCACATGACCGAAGTCAAGGTTTAATTGAGAAAATGTTTGAAGTTTGAAAACAAAGAAAGTTTTGAAAAGAGGAAGGAGATTTGAAAATTGAAGAAGATGGGCAGAGATGAAGGGACTATCCTAAGACTTGAAAATAAAAGCTAAAGGAAGAACGATCAAACCATATGGCGAGCCTTCTTTGAAACAATTGGATTTCCATCTTCATGAACAAGTGAACTTAATCGGATCCAAAGTCTTCAATCCATAACAAATGAGCAAAGGGATGATCCTAGAATCTAAGTCCATTCTCCAAAAGTAAGGGATAGTAACCATAGTCCGAAATTAGAAGTCACAAGTCTTTTAAGTGTTTAATCCTTTATGAGTGTTTTGATATCCAAATGGACAAAGGAGAAATAACAAGCAACAATATAAACAATAAGCAATATGATGAATGAATATAGAAGCATAATAAGAGAGATAGGGAACAAGAGATTGAAATAAAAGAGGATAAGGTGCGAGAGATTAAAATTAAATGTTAGTATATTCACATTATTAATATTTACAATAATAAGTGGTATGATGAACTTAATCAAGCACAACCACGAAAAGAAAAATAAAATCGAGGCAACCGGATCCAAGTGGATCGCATTCCGAATCGGAACAACTTTAGGTCTATGTTAAGCAATCGCCGAGTAATTTACGGAGTAATTACCCTACAAATGAGGCCGGCCACCACTAATTAAAGTGGAAAATATTCGTGTTAATGCATGTTAGAGAAACGATATTATGAATCGTTCTCCGAAAACATGCCACACAAAAAGAAAAGGAACGGTCTAATCTTAATCGATATTTTCGTTAAATTTCTCAAAAGGCAATCTATCACGATCTCAAAGTATGGAGAATGATCCAAATGATCATTCATCCATAGATTTGAAATAATGAAGATTAAACCGATCGGAAATCAACAATCACAAATCGGAGATTGTCATCGACCAAAAATAAAAAGATGAAGGAAAAAAATGGATCTAAAAGTAAATCCAAAAAAAGAATTAAAATAATTTTCAAATCCTTTTCTTAAAATCTATTCCTAAAATCTTTTCCAAAATTCTTTTATAAATCTTTTTTCTTAAAGAATCATTTTAATAATATTCTAGGACTATTATTAAAATATTCTTTCTCTAAAAAATCTTTTAACGAAAATAAATGAAATAACAAAAAATAAAAAAAGGAAGAATCAACAATGAGGAAGGGGGTTGCGGACAGGTTTGGAAGGTGATAATAACAAAGGGCCTTAGGCCCAAGCTCACCCATCACTCTTTCTTATTAAAAAAAAATATCAATTAAAAGAAAAAAAACAGAAGTATATGACTTCTTCTTCTTCACGCTAAACGGAAACAGGGCAAAACGCCCTAATCATGGCGGCGAGCAAAGGGAACGAACGAAGAAAGCTTCATTGCGACTACCTCACCTTCAAGATCAAAGCCAAACAGAAACAACTTCTCTCTTCTTCTCGCGATTCACTCTTCTTCTTCTCAATCTCTCTTCTTTTTTTTTGAAATTGAAGTTTGTTTAGAATTAATTTGGAGGTTTGGTAATAATGGATCGAAGAAAGAAAAGGTTGAAGGTGATTTTGAGGATTAGGTCGAAGATTGAAGAAATTGGGAATGGATTTGGGATTGATTTGAACAGAGGTTTGAGAGGCTCTACAAGCTTAGAAAATTGAAGAGAAATGAAGTCTTTAAATAGAAGAAGAAAGTGAGTTTTGAAGCTTGCCGTTTTGCTCAGATTTTGTGCGTTTTGTGCACACGGGAAAAGTGATTCAATTGCTGCGTCTTTGATTTCATTTTGTTTTGAAATTGATTTGCGTTTCATGTCTTTGAATATTGCGTTTTAATTTTTAGCCGCGAATGATTTTCAGGTGCAGTTCACGTGTGCGGCTAGGTTTGAGCTACTGAGGCTTACGGTTTGTGCCGCGGCTGTTTTCGTTAGGCTAGGCTATGCGTGCGGGTGGGAAGTGCGTGTTGGCTTGCGGAATGGCTTATGAAGCCTTGGGTTTTGTTGTGTGAAGATATGAAGCTAGGAGAAGGCAAGGCTTGATGTGGGAAAGCTTGGTGAGGCTTGTTGATGTTAAGCTGCTTGGCTTGATTCAGGAGTGTGCTATGTGTGGATTGTTGTTGGCTGCGAAGATGCGGCATACGGCTTGTAAACAAAAGGCTTGCGAAAGTCTTGTAAACAACGTGGGGCTTGTTGTGAAGCCTTGTTGTTTGGCTTGAATGCTGATTTTGGCTTCGTGTGGATAGGCGTATGTTGTTTCGTGAAGTCTTGAAACAGTTGAACGGTGCTTTGGCTCATGCTGTTTGGAATGAAACTTGTTGTTGCACGGTAGCTTAGTATTGGAAAGAAAGTTGTAGTATGTGGTGTGTGGCCTAGTTGGCTGCGACTTGTGCAAATTGGCTTGGACGAAGGATGGATGATGGTGAAATGCTGGCTGGAGTTTTGAGTGTAGGATGCTTGCAAGTGGCTGATATGAAGTTTTGTGGGCCAGGCTTGATGTTGTTGGCTGAATGATGGGAAATATTTTTGGTACGGAAGGCTGTTGTGAAGGCTATTTGGCTTAGGCTTGTAAATGCATTGTGTTTTCACGTGTAGGAGGCTGGGCGTGAGGTGTGGGGTTTGGATTATATGGTATGGAAAGTGGCTTTTGGAGAAAAGTTGGAGAAAAGTTTGGGCTTAAGAAACAAACATATATGGACTTTTTTTTAGAATATAAATGTAATGTTTTTTTTTGCAATATATAGAATTAATGGTGGTAAAAAAATGTAAATGGACTTATAATATATAATTAGCTCTTAATAATATTTTTGGAATTTAAAAAAAATGGATATCAAATAAGTATTGAGATGTGAATTTTAGAAAAATGGGCAAAAAGAAAAAAAAATGAGAATTTTAAAGTGGTAATTGGATAATTGAACTAAAAAAATGCATGAATCGAAGAATCGAGAAAAATGGAAGATAAATGGCATTGAATAAGAATGGATAATAGAAAAATCAGAAAAGAGAAATGGTTTAATTGACAGATGGATGATGGATATATTTTGTAGATGGATGAGAATGGATATGAAATTCGGTCTTAAGCCCACAGCCATCTTTTGATTTTTTGTTTTCACAAGTTACTGATAATGACGAATACAGCCAACACGAAACCACTGAACAACTCGCCAGTTCAACCACAATCACTGAAATCGTCTGAAAACTACCCAAATGATTTGAATTCATGCTGAGAAAAATAAATTCTCAGATGCATCACTGATAAACTGATGGACATGAAGATTCAAGCCAAACTTCACACACAACACTGTCTGATAACTGATGATTTCCAACACACAACAACTTGAACTTTGAAAACGCATTGTCTGAGAAATAAACCACTGGCACAAATGACTTGCAGTCGAACAATCTTCTGATAGTTTGACCAAGATTAGGTCAAACGTCCATCTGAATCGAATCGTGACTGAACAAACGCATC
This sequence comes from Lathyrus aphaca, assembly GCA_963966055.1. Classification (NCBI taxonomy): domain Eukaryota; kingdom Viridiplantae; phylum Streptophyta; class Magnoliopsida; order Fabales; family Fabaceae; genus Lathyrus; species Lathyrus aphaca. Next base: position 731,102,322 of record OZ014519.1, on the reverse strand, counting down.
TGAATTGAAATCACTGCCCTGCCTTTTAAATCCTGCAACACAGAAGAAGAAGAAGCAACTGCAACATAATTTTTTGTATTTTGGTTAGAGGTTAGTAAATATAAACAAATAACGGAAATTAAACAATGTAATCCTCTGCAAGGCATAGACCTGCACCGGAAAAAGATACATGAACCAGTGCGTGATATTGTTTGTATGCAAATGCAAATGAGATGCGAAAAATCTTAAGGTCAAAAATTAGGGTCTGACAGTACGTAGTCCAGCATTCTCCTCAGCCACCTTCTAATGCCCAGCTACTTGTTCCTCCAAACTCACCTTGGCCGCCTTCAGCTGATCCCGCTCCTTCTTAACCTCCTCCAGCTCTTTTTTCAGCCCCTCCTGAAGCTGATGCTCCTCCTTGTAGTCCGACAAGTCCTTAGACAGCCTGTCCTTCTCAGACCGGACCTGCAGGAGAGCGTCCTCCAGTGAGGCAGTGGACACGGAAGTATCAGTCAATACCATGGCCGTTTCCATCACCCGGATGACGGCGGCCATATCCCTTGCAAGTTCCTTACGCCGGACACCAGCCTCCTGGTTGAGAATAGCCCTTGCTTCGGGCGCTGGCACGACGATCGCATCCTCGGCCTTGAAAAAGGCCCGCTCCACATAACAGGGGGGAAGTAAATAACTGCCCGGTCCACCCGGACTCCCGTTCCCCCCTAAGGTCGACCTCGAGAGAGCCCCCTCCAGACGCTTCCGCTTGTGGAGAGGGGAGGCTGATAAAGGCGGGATGTCAGGTATGTTGATCGTAGATGCCTGAGGAGGAGAGGGGGCACTGGACTCACTGTGTTCGAGGTCCCAGCCCCAGAGTCCCCAGCTACCACCTGAGCACGAGGCGCGATTTTCTTCTTCTTCTTGGGAGCCCTGTCCGGGGCACCAACCTGGTTAGCCAGCTTGAGGACCCGGTCACGAGCAGTGGGCATAGCACCTGCAAAACGAGGCACATAAACATTAGCGGGCGAAGACATAAACAAAAATAAGAACAAGTAAAACACCTACTCAATAATTCCATGGCCTTCTCCTCGGTTTTACACTCGAGCAAAGCCTTGGTATTAATAATACGAGCCTCGCAGATCGGCATCCTGGCCTCGTCAACATAGGGCACACCCTTTCGATCTGTCCAGACCGCCGGATTGAAGCTTTTCACGTACTCGACCAACTTCTTATACGCGAGCCTATCCTCGACACCCAGCATTGCAAACTTAATCCTATAATGGTCGGTGGTGAGATCAAAATGGTCGCGCTGCCACCTCAGCGGTATCTTTGACATCAACTTCTCCTCTCCATTTGCTTCCTGTTTGTAGTAATAAAGGGAATGCAGGGCAGCACGGGTGATCGGTCTCACCACATACCACCGACCCTTAAAATGACGGGCAGAATCCACATACGTCTTGAACAAACGCACACGCTGCTTGAAGGAAACCCAGTTGTGTCGTCCCCGAAGACCGGACCGCTGGAGGTGGAAGACGTGGAAGAAAAGGGATCGAGTACACCCAATGCCGAGGAAGCGGCAGACCAGCTCAAACGCCCGCATATAAGCAAGGGCGTTAGGGTGTAACTGAGACGGCGCCAGCTGAAGCCACTTGAAGATGGACATTTTAAAAGAATTGAAGGGCAGCCTGATCCCCGCCTCCCAGAAAGCAAACTCGTACATGGCGAACTGCTTCCCCGGGAAATGATGGCATATCCGGTCTGCCTCTTTGGGAGCATGGCACTGCCAGTTTTTGGGATCTTCCCGACTTCTATCCTCCACCACGGCATAAGTGGGGATTGCCTCGTCACAAAAATAGGATTCCTCATCCAAGGGTTCATCCGCAACCCAAGAGAGGTCATTTTGCCCGGACGATGAGGCGTGTTCAGTATCATCCCTGGCGCTCTCCTCCCCGACAGATAAACGCGTGATGACCGCATCTTCAGACCGTGGCCCGACGTCTTCTCTTCTCGGTCGTAAACGCCCGGTTGCACCTGAAACGCAGACAGAAAGAGTGAATTTGACGTCATATCAAATCAACCCTTCCACCGCTGGTCAAGTGAAAGGGCATAGAAGCAACGTTCACAGGAACCAGTGCGAACCTCCACCCACTTCCACCAGGCTCGGTGGAGAAGTTTCGCACGTGTTCGGCGCAGGAATACGCACGTTCTTATGCACCGGGCAAAAACCTCATATATACTCATGCAAATTTTGCCCGACACATGAAATTATTGCCCGGGACAGTCTAACCCTAACCCTATTTTTTCATCTACATTCTGTTTCACTATTCCTAAGTCAAATCTAATCAACCTATCACAAATACAACATGCATTCACAACCATTTAACGCAAAAAAGTGGAAAATAGAGGATTAAGAAGGCAAAAATGATACCTGACATATTGAGAATCAAAGAGAGACGGCGGCGCGCAAGCAGCAGCGGTGGTTCAGGCAGCGAGACGGGCGGAGACAAGGAAATTCGTCAGAGCTTCCGGTGAACGTCTGAGCGAAAAAGTGAAAATGAAGTCACTCAACTTTCTTTTATAGTCCCAAGTGCGTGGATCAACGCGCTAGGTCATCATTACCTACTGCCTATGCCGCCACTTGCACACTAAACGAAGCGACACCATTAATACTGAAACACGTCAATCCATAAGGAAACTGAAACGACATCGGGCAGCTATGCACCTCCCCGACTCCATGGACGCCCCGACCCCGTACGAAGTCCTCGACCTCTACAGAAACAGCACGTACCCGTCGGTGACCTTCGTCCTCGACACTGTTCGGAGTATCAAGTGCCCGAAGATAAAAGGATGCTGCAGGCAGTTCTGCTGGAATATTACCTGCCCAGCCATACGCCCGCTGCCTTATCCTTGGCGCGCGTACCCCGGTTGCAATACAAGTCATCACTCCGACTCAGAGACTCGACTTGGGGGCTCCTGTTCCGGACTGGGCCACGAGATTATATAGGGTCACGGCCTAACATATGTCGGGCAAAGGCCCATGTGCTCGAGCAGGTGAACCTCTTGGATAGATCACCTACTGATACGACGGGCACACACTGAAGACGGGTAGAGAGCACGTCTGCCAGCTCATCTACCACGCCACCCAACTACCCTTCATTATCTCCTGCAAGATAGGGGCAGTTGGACCAGGGGGCAGACCTTTTGTCTAGGTCTTCACACTTCTTACGCGTCCCTTAGCAGCTCCTCCTTGTGCCTAGCCAGATTAAGCCCATTGAGGGGCCTTGGCCCAGCGTTGGGGGCATATTATAAATACCCTTTCTTGGCAAAGGGTCAGGTATTCTCACTCATTATGAACAAACCTAAATATTCTGTACCTCTTCTGACTTAAGCATTGGAGTGCTTTGCAGGTACACCCCCTTTCTCACTTCATTCTCTGGTCCATTCATCAAGTCATTGGAAGGCCCTTCTGATCAGGTGAGATATGATGAGTGTCCTATTCCAGTTCTTTGATCCTAAACATCATTGCTTCATATTTCCCGATTATCAGTTGGTGCCCACAATGGAAGAATTCACCAAGTTACTTGGGGTACCTATCCTTGATCAGAAGCCATTCACATGCTTAGAGAATTAGTTTAAACCTGAAGTCATTGTTATAGCCCTACATTTGAAGAAATCAGATATTTTTGTTAAGGTTATTCTTGCCAGAGTATTGATAGAGAAAGCTCAGGTGTTCTTGGATGCTATGAGTTACGATGCTTTTGAGTAAATCTTAGCCTTGTTGATTTATGGTTTGGTGTTATTCCCTAATCCAGACCAGTTCATTGATGTACACACCATCAATATATTTCTGACTCTCAATCCAGTGCCTACATTACTTGGAGATATCTTACACTCTCTTCACACTCGTACTACAATAGCGAAAGGAATTCTAATGTGTTGCATACCTCTACTATCTAGGTGGTTTATTTCTCACCTTCCTCGATATGTGATGAAGAATGAACAGGGTTTGAGATGGTCTAAAAGGATGATGTCACTCTCTCATTCAGATATTCACCGGTGTTCCCAATCTATGGAAAATGTCACTATCATTTACCATTGTGGGGAGTTCCCTAATGTGCCACTCATTGGCATAAGAGGGGGAATTACTTACAACCCTTCTTTAGCTCTACATCGGTTTGGTTATGCTCGGAGTAATGGTCCTCATGACATGCTTATTCAAGGTATTGTGTTTGATTATGACAACGATCTTCAAGGTTACCATCAAAGGTTTATACGAGCTTGGAGTAAGTTGAACAAGGTTGATAGTAAGACCCTGGAACCAAAGTACTTCATTCTTATGGAACCTTACCTCAGATGGGTGCGGTCTCGTGCTCAGACTCTTATGATGCCATATCATGTTGTTCTACTGGTTACTATGGAGCCTATTGGTGAAGGAGATGTTCCTTATACCATCTTTCATCTAGATATGCCAACTGATTTGGAAGAGCTACAGAAGTCCTAGATCCAACTAAAGGATCAAAGAGATACATTTGAAGCTCAATTCAGGGTTAGCCAAGAAAAAGCAACTTCAGGAGGAATGGAATCTCAACACATATCTCAACACCAAGAGAAAGCGTCCATGGGAGACTTAATTCTCAGATGTTTTATTTTCTTTATAAATTTTGTTTGTTTTAATTTGTAAGCTCAAGGGTAAATATTATCTCAAGCCTACTAATAAGAGTTTCGTTTTTATTTGTTTTAACAAATTTAAATCATGTGGTCCTGGAAAACATTGCATATGCATTTACATACCATATCATTGCATGACAGGTTTTCACAGCAAGTTTCTCATCTTCTCTCCGTTTATTTCATCAAAAATGGCTCTCGAACTATCTTTCAAGGATCTCCAAGCTCAGAATGCTCAGTTTTAAGAAGTGATCCTAAATTTGTCCAAGGGGCAAGAAAAGTTGAAAGCAATCCTCTCTAAGGACATGAAAAAGAAGAATCTTGAAAATAACGAGGATGATCAGTTGGAACAACTGCAAGCTGAGATGGAAGAGATGAGAATCCAGATGAATGGCCAGGTGTCTCTTATCCAGAGCTTAGCCCAGGGGCAAGAAAAGCTGAGAATCTTTGTCAATAAACTTCAAGGTTACAGAGTCGAGAATCAAATCATCAGTCAACCTCCGATGAAACAAACTGACTTAGTTGAATGGAAGATGAGTATAAAAGAAGGAAAGAGGCGGGCCACAACTGATAGTTCTTCAACTAAATGAAGAAGATCTTATAGGTTTAATCCGCCTCAACACAAGGAAAGTAGAAGACAGTTCATCCAATTCAGCACGCCAATGTCACAAATTTTGCAATGCTTGTTGGAGATGAAACTGATTGTCTTGAAAAATGCTCCTCTGAAGCCTAATACTTCCTCTCCTGACTATAATCTCAATGTAAGGTGTGCATATCACTCCAACAGTCCTGGAATTGACACTGATAACTGTTGGGCAATGAGGAATAAGACTCAAGACCTGATTGACAAAGGAATCCTTAAGGTTACGCCAGAAGATCAGATTAAATTCTCCTATTATCCATCAAACATCGAAGTTGCAAGATAAATTGCTCGAGGTAGCAAAAAGGAAAGCCCATATATCCCTTTTGAAGTTTGGGATAGCTTAGGACAACCAAGTGGCATATTTGATTTCATGGTAAAATATACCGCTCCTGAAAGTTCGTAGATTGCAATCAAAGACATTCAGCCAACTGGATGGGACATCATTTGATTTATTCATTTGTGAAATTTTGTGATCAGGTATGAGATGTCCTAAGAGATGTCCCAACACTTGACAGATTTAACCAAAACTTAAATAGCAAGAAAAGTAAACAACACAGAAGTTTGTTAACCCAGTTCAGTGTATAACCACACTTACATCTGGAGGCTACCAAGCCAGGAGGAAATCCACTATAAGTAATATTAATTCTAGACTTAAACCACCCTGTTTAATCTATCACTTAATAACTACCCAATGCAATTTCTACCTAAGACACAACTTAGATAAGAGTACCCTACTCACTCCCCCTCAATCACACAGTGATTTTGTTTACAAGTTTAATGAAATTGAAGTCATACTTCAAACAAAAACAACTTGATCTTACTTCACAGTTTCAATCAAGTCACAAATGCACTTTTGCTTAAAAGCTCATAAAGTGGTACATTAAAAACAACCTGCTATTAAAACACTAGACACCCTATTTGGTCTTCTGAAATTCGTACACAATTCTGTGAGTTTCTGTTGATTAAATAGGTATCTGTAATTTGGGCTTTCTGTAGAATGATCCAGCCCTTATGCGCATGCAGCTTCCACCTTGAATTTAGGGTTTGTTACTTCCTAGATTCTAGGTGATTTAGGTCTTCTGTTTTAATCTGAATCTTCAATATAAAACTCCCTACAGATGCGCCTTGTTCTGTTTTTATCCATCATTAATTAATTCCAGATAACTCTCCTTAAATATCTCTGATCAGTTAGTCAATAATTAATTCTGGTAGCAGGTTTGAGATGTCTCAACATCTGTTGGGACATCCTGAAAAACTGAACTTAAGTCATTAACACAATGTCCCAACATCTGGTGAGACATCCTGAAATAAGTTCATATACTCTGTTTGATAATGTCCCAACATTTGATAGGACATTCTGAACTGAATTCAATATTTCTTGTTGGTCAAAAATTCTGCCAATTCAAGACATCTACAAACTCCCCCTTTGGCTAATTTTTGGCTAACATTCTTTTCTGATTTTTCAGAGTGCAGCAGAAGATCTTTTATCAGAGTATAGCATTACTTTTCTGTTGATTCATATTTGAGATTACTCCCCCTCAAACATATATGTATCCAGTCTTGTTGCAACAGAAAAAACTTATTCAGTTCAGAAACAAACAAACAGATTTTTCATTCATAATTAAACAGCAATACAATTTGTTGTTGTTGTTCTCCCCCTTGTTAGACACAATTTTTGGGGCCAAAGACACTATTCCAGAAATACAATGCAGTGCTGTCATTACATTTGCCTCACATACAATGATCACTCAGACTCCTCACTTTCAGTTTCTTCATCAGCTTCAGTTTCTTCATCAGAGGCAACTTTCTGATCTCCTTCACTCTCCAGCCTTTGGATGATTTCCTCAAGCTTCTGCTTTCTTGCTTCAAGTTCTTTGCAAGTGCTCTTCAATTCAGCAATCAATGCAGTCTTGGAGATTGGAGTTTTGGCAGTTGAAGGACCTGCAGATGTCCCAGAAGGTGCTTCAACATCTGCTGCATGATGACTAAGGAACAATTTGTAGTGAAAAGCCAGAGGGCTTTCTCTTTTGCAGACTGTGTCTTTTTCAGTGAGGATTCCAGGGTATTGACTGAGCACTATACCACACAGCAAGGAGGGAAAAGCTATTGGCAGCTTTGTTGCAGAAGAGCTAGCATGCTTCAAAGTCTGTTCAAATATGTAGGCACCATAATTCAACTTAGTCTGAGTTCCCACAACATAGATAAACCTGGCCAGACTAGTGGATATTGAAGATGTATGGTTGGTAGGCACCCAGTTTGCTGTACCAATCCTATTCAGCATGGCATATTTTCTTGTTAGCATGCTCACTGAGAGCTTTCCTTTAACAGGCCATGCCTTGACCTCGTTTGCAGTGATAACCTTGCAGACTTGGTTATCTGTCTTACCTAGCTCATTTGGTCCATCTGTTTCTCTTCCTAGGTATTGGTTGATGATCTGAGGAGAGAACACTACACACCTACCTCTAACAAAGACTTTTCTAAATTCAGAGGACTTACCATTGGCACAATCCTCCTGAAGATTAACAATGAATTCTTTGACAAGAAGTTCATAGCAGGGAGAGAGATCTGAGACTGTTTTGAAGAGGCCTGCAGCAGAGATGAGATCAATCAGTTCAGTGCACTCAAGTGCATTACTGCTTAGCTCTCTTTCAAGGGCTACCCTTCTTTGGTACACAAACTTCCATCTGTTTACACTTGAAACATGATGAAATGAAATGTTGTCCAAGGGGGCTTCTGGAACAGCAAATGAAGCCTTAGATGGTGCTGGTTTCTTCTTGGGAGGAGATGTTGGGACATCTGATTCAACATCTGAGTCTGATGGGGTGACAACTTTCCTCTTCTGGGTTTGGACTTTACTCCATTGTTTTGTTGGACCAAAGGCAGCTTTAGCTTTACCTTTTTTGGAGTAGCTTTCTTCTTCTCAGGAATTTCAGGTTCAGCTTGCATCTTTCCTTTCCTGGACCTGAGCCTTTTGGCTATGCTAGGTCTAACAGAGGCTATGATCTCTGCATCAGAGTCCTGCTCCAGGTTCACCACTGGAGGAGATTGAGCAGTCTCCTCTTCAGCTGGTTGATCAGCAGAGATGTGATCTTCAGTTGAGGCTTTGGTCTGATCCTCAGAGTCTTCTTCATCACTTTCATTTGAGGCCTTTTTCTGGTCCTCAGTTTGTTCAATATCAGCATCAGATGAGTTCTTTTTCTCATCCTCAGATGTTCCAACATCTATTGGGACATCCTGTTAAGCAGGAGTGTCCTCTGCAGCTTGAGCTTGTTCTTCTTGAGGGGCAGGCATGGTGTTCAGAGGAATAGAAATCCCACTAACCACCCTCTGTTCAAAAAGAATCTTGTTGACTATCTCCTTGATGGAAGCATCCACATAGTCAGAAGATTTTGGAGGCATGTTTGCTGGAGAAGGAATGCCTCCTTTGGATTTGCTGCAGACTTGATCTTTAGCTCTTTTTGGAGTTCTTGGCTTTTTAGCATGAGAAGCACTTCCTCTGAGTTCGTCCAATGGGGTTGATTTCATTGGTACCACAGAGATGGGAGTTGCATGAACTACGTCTTCTTTGTTGAGAACTTCTTCAGGAGTGTTAGGGTTTTGAGACATTGTCAAGGAAGATGGATGAAGAGTTTTAGGGTTTATGATTTCTGAATAACAGCTTGATAATATGATTCGCTTTTGATGGTGTGATGAGAAAATTGATAGCTGATTATAAGCTGTTACTAAATAAGTAGCCGTTATATTGAAAATGATTAGGAATGGAATACCCAAGGTTCTTGTCCAGACTATTGTTGCCATCTGGAACTTATGCCATACAATGTCATATGACATGTTGGCACATCTCATTAACTGCTAAATCTCACATAAACAGATTCCCAGTTTGCCCCTTAAGTTCTCAAATTGAGTAGCATTCAATGCTTTGGTAAAGATATCAGCCAACTGCAGATTTGTAGCTATATGTTCCAATGAAATCACCTTTTCTTCTACAAGATCTCTGATGAAATGATGTCTGATATCAATATGCTTGGTCCTGCTATGTTGGATAGGATTCTTTGATATGTTGATTGCACTTAAGTTATCACAGTACAATGTCATGACATCCTGTGGGACATTGTACTCAGTGAGCATTTGCTTCATCCAAACCAACTGAGAACAACTGCTACCAGCTGCTATATATTCAGCTTCAGCTGTAGATAAGGATACACAATTTTGTTTCTTACTGAACCAAGAAATCAAATTGTTTCCTAGAAAGAAGCATCCTCCTGAAGTGCTTTTTCTGTCATCAACACTTCCAGCCCAATCAGCATCACAGAAGCCAGTGAGAATTGGTTTGCATCCATGAAAGTACATTATGCCATAGTCACAAGTACCATTAACATATTTAAGAATTCTCTTGACTTGATTGAGATGACTGACTTTTGGATCAGCTTGATATCTTGCACAAACTCCTACTGCAAATGCTATGTCTGGTCTGCTAGCAGTCAAGTATAACAAGCTTCCAATCATGCTTCTGTATAAGCTTTGATCTACATTCTCACCCTTTTCATCTTTAGTCAGCTTTAAATGTGTGGGAGCAGGAGTTCTCTTATGAGTAGCATTTTCCATTCCAAATTTCTTGACTATGTTCTTAGTATACTTGCTTTGGGAAATGAACATTGAGTCTTCCATTTGCTTTATTTGTAGACCAAAAAAGTAGGTTAATTCTCCTACTAAGCTCATTTCAAATTCAGATTCCATCTGGTTGACAAAATGTTTGACCATCCTATCAGACATCCCACCAAAGACAATGTCATCAACATATATTTGAGCAATCATGACATTTCCTTCTTCATCTTTAACAAACAGGGTTTTGTCAATTCCACCTTTTCTGTATCCTTGCTTGATAAGAAATGTGGTCAGTCTTTCATACCATGCCCTTGGAGCTTGCTTCAAACCATAAAGTGCCTTCTTTAGTTTGTATACATGATTTGGACAGCTTGGATCAACAAATCCTTTAGGCTGTTCTACATATACCTCTTCATTAAGATAGCCATTTAAAAAGGCACTTTTCACATCCATTTGAAATAGCTTGAACTTTAAGATACAAGCAATTCCCAAAAGTAGTCTGATTGATTCAAGCCTTGCTACTGGTGCAAAGGTTTCATCAAAGTCTACTCCTTCAATTTGAGTGTATCCTTGAGCTACAAGTCTAGCTTTGTTCTTTGTAACAACTCCTTGTTCATTTGACTTGTTCTTATACACCCATTTTGTTCCAATCACATTTATGTCATCAGGTCTAGGAACAAGATTCCACACTTCATTCCTTGTGAATTGACCTAATTCCTCTTGCATAGCACAAATCCAGTATTCATCAGTAAGAGCTTCCTTGATGTTTTTAGGTTCTATTTTAGAAACAAAACAAGAACCTGAAATCACTTCTCTTGATCTAGTGCTCACACCTCTGTTGGGATCACCAATTATCAAATCTTTGGGATGATCCTTCTGTATTCTGATGGAGGGAGGTTTGCTGGATTGTTCTGTCCTTGCATCAGTTTGAGTGAAGTCATAATGATCACTCTTTTCTTCAGCTTCAGTCTTGATATCAACAGATGTTCCAACATCTTCTGGGACATCTGTAGGAGCATCATCAATTATCACATTTATGGACTCCATGATAACCTTGGTTCTAGAATTAAATACTCTATATGCTCTGCTGTTTATAGAGTAACCAAGAAAAATCCCCTCATCACTTTTAGGATCCATTTTTCTCCTTTGCTCCCTATCTGCCAGAATATAGCAGTTACTTCCAAACACATGGAAGTAATTAACTGTGGTTTTCTGCCCTTCCAGACTTCATATATTGTGAACAAAGTTCCTTTCCTTAAAGTAACTCTGTTATGAATGTAACAGGCAGTGTTCATAGCTTCAGCCCAGAAGTACAAAGGTAACTTTTTAGCATGGATCATAGCTCTTGCTGATTCTTGAATAGTTCTATTCTTCCTCTCAACAATCCCATTCTGTTGAGGAGTGATTGGTGAAGAATATTCATGATTGATTCCTTCTGAAGAGCAGAAATCTAAGAACTTTTGATTCTCAAATTCTTTTCCACGATCACTTCTTATTCTGATCACACAGCTGGATTTTTCCGTTTGTATTCTTTGGCATAATTCTTTGAATACATCAAATACATCAGACTTTTCTTTGATGAAATTTATCCATGTATATCTTGAAAAGTCATCAACCACCACATAGGCATACCTCTTACCACCAAGGCTTTCAACCTGCATAGGTCCCATAAGATCCATATGCAAAAGTTCCAAAACTTTGGAAGTTGTCAGATGTTTGAGCTTTGGATGGGACATCTTGGTTTGCTTGCCTATTTGACATTCACCACATATTTTGCCATCATCAATCTTTAGTTTAGGAATACCTCTTACAGCATCCATGGATATGATCTTCTTTATGCCTCTGAAATGAAGATGACCTATTCTTTGGTGCCATAGTTTCACTTCTTCTTCTTTAGCTAAAGAGCAAGTTGAAGTGAGACTGAAGTCTTGTGGTTCCCACATGTAACAGTTGTCTTTAGATCTGGCTCCTTTCATGACAACCTCTTGTTCTTTGTTAGTCACTATGCATTCAGTTTTAGTAAAGTTTACACTGTACCCTTGATCACATAATTGACTTATACTGATCAGGTTAGTAGTTAAACCTTTAACTAGCAGCACATCATCTAGTCTTGGAACATCTTGACAGTCCAAGGTCCCAACTCCTTTGATTTCTCCTTTAGCTCCATCTCCAAAGGTTACATACCTGGATGAATGTGACTTTAAGTTTACTAGCAGGTTCTTCAATCCAGTCATGTGTCTTGAACATCCACTGTCAAAGTACCAGTCTTCCTTAGCTGATACTCTTAATGATGTATGTGCTATATATGCAACACTTTTCTTTGACCATTTGAGTTGAGATTTCTTTTGATGTCTCTGCCCTGTGTGTTGTTCATCAGCAGATCTCCAAGATTGATTGTTGACCTTGTAGCTTTGATCAGCCTGAATGCTAGTTTTTGGTCTCCATACCTTCTTGATGACTTCTGTCTTCTGCTTAGGAGGTTGCTGATTTATTTGATGTCTATGCAGAACTTTCTTGTTAGCTTCTATTTTCTGCTTAGAAGGTTGCTGATACATCTGATTTGGATATCCATGTAGCTTATAACAATGAGGTTTGATATGTCCAAATCTTCCACAGTGATGGCATCTCCATCTTTGATACTTCTTCTTCATTTTGTTCTTTCCAGAATGTTGAGACATCTGTTGGAACATTATGTTTGACTTTGTGTTCTTTTCCTGATGTTGAAGCATCTGTTGGGACATCTTGTTTGACTGTATGGATTTTGAAGTTGTTTTGCTAGAGTTGGCTTCATCTTTATGTACTCTGTTAAATCCCAGTCCACTTTTATCCCCTGAGTGCTTATTGTTGTTGAGAATAACATCCAGTGTATTTGAGCTGCTGTTCAACATTCTAACAGATTTGGACATATGTTCCAACTTGGAGTTGAGAAGAGTTACTTCACTTTTCAAGGTGTCAATGATCTCTTGATCACTTGCTTTTTCATCTTCTAATGCCTCATTCTGCTTCTTTAGCTTTATAACCTCACTGCATATTTCAGTGCTTCTTTTGTATAGATCTTTGAATGCTTGCTCAAGATCTTCATAAGTAAGCTCTTCATCACTGGATTCACTTTCAGACTCACATAGTCCAGCTAAAGCAGTGATATGCTTAGCTGATTCTTCTTCTGAATCACCTCCTGAGTCTTCATCAGACCAGGTTACAGATAGTCCTTTCTTTTGCCTTTTTAAGTAGGTAGGACATTCATTCTTGATGTGTCCATATCCTTCACATCCATGGCATTTGATTCCTTTTTCTTGACTGGTCTTTTCAGCAAAATTTGACCTTCTGTTAGCATCATAAGTTCTCTTGTTCTCAGAAGAGTTTGTGTATCTTCCAGTGGGATTGGATTTGCCTTCCATTCCTCTGAGAATCTTTTTGAATTGTCTTCCAAGCATAGCAAGGTTGTCTGATAAGCTTTTATTATTTTCTGATTCATCATCTTCTTCTTCATCAGTATTTGACACCAAGGCTATGCTTTTGTTCTTTTTAACATTTGTGTCATTCATTCCCATCTCAAAAGTTTGAAGGGAACCAATGAGTTCTTCAACTTTCATAGAGCATATGTCTTGAGCTTCTTCTATTGCTGTGACTTTCATGTCAAATCTTTTTGGCAAAGATCTGAGGATTTTTCTTACAAGCTTTTCATCAGTCATCTTTTCTCCCAAAGCTCCAGAAGTATTAGCTACTTCTAAGATGTTCATGTAGAATTCATGAACTGTCTCATCTTCCTTCATTCTCAAGTTTTCAAACTTGGTGGTGAGAAGTTGAAGTCTTGACATCTTTACCTTTGATGTTCCTTCATGAGTTGTTTTGAGAGTATCCCACACATCTTTGGCTAGCTCACAATGATGTACAAGTCTGAAGATGTTCCTATCAATGCCATTGAATAAAGCATTTAAGGCCTTTGAGTTGCCTAGTGCTGAATCTTCTTCCTCCTTACTCCATTCTTCTTCAGGTTTCAGCACTTTTGATCCATCTTTGGTATCTTGGACAGGATAATCCCATCCAATGTTGACTGCTCTCCATGCCCTGTTGTCAAGTGATCTTAAGAATGCAATCATTCTTGGCTTCCAGTAGTCATAATTAGATCCATCCAGAATAGGTGGTCTATTTACTGACCCTATATCTCTGTCCATGTTACAGAATTTGTATTCCCTAGATCTCACCCAGTATAAACAGGCAGGGTGCCTGCTCTGATGCCAATTGAAATTCTGTGATCAGGTATGAGATGTCCTAAGAGATGTCCCAACACTTGACAGATTTAACCAAAACTTAAATAGCAAGAAAAGTAAACAACATAGAAGTTTGTTAACCCAGTTCAGTGTATAACCACACTTACATCTGGAGGCTACCAAGCCAGGAGGAAATCCACTATAAGTAATATTAATTCTAGACTTAAACCACCCTGTTTAATCTATCACTTAATAACTACCCAATGCAATTTCTACCTAAGACACAACTTAGATAAGAGTACCCTACTCACTCCCCCTCAATCACACAGTGATTTTGTTTACAAGTTTAATGAAATTGAAGTCATACTTCAAACAAAAACAGCTTGATCTTACTTCACAGTTTCAATCAAGTCACAAATGCACTTTTGCTTAAAAGCTCATAAAGTGGTACATTAAAAACAACCTGCTATTAAAACACTAGACACCCTATTTGGTCTTCTGAAATTCGTACACAATTCTGTGAGTTTCTGTTGATTAAATAGGTATCTGTAATTTGGGCTTTCTGTAGAATGATCCAGCCCTTATGCGCATGCAGCTTCCACCTTGAATTTAAGGTTTGTTACTTCCTAGATTCTAGGTGATTTAGGTCTTCTGTTTTAATCTGAATCTTCAATATAAAACTCCCTACAGATGCGCCTTGTTCTGTTTTTATCCATCATTAATTAATTCCAGATAACTCTCCTTAAATATCTCTGATCAGTTAGTCAATAATTAATTCTGGTAGCAGGTTTGAGATGTCTCAACATCTGTTGGGACATCCTGAAAAACTGAACTTAAGTCATTAACACAATGTCCCAACATCTGGTGAGACATCCTGAAATAAGTTCATATACTCTGTTTGATAATGTCCCAACATTTGATAGGACATTCTGAACTGAATTCAATATTTCTTGTTGGTCAAAAATTCTGCCAATTCAAGACATCTACAATTTGTAATTTCTTTTGTTTTTCCAAGCATTTACTATTATATTAAACTTTGTTTTCATATTAATGCATTGCGTATGTTTTTCTTGAATTAATCCATTCGTTTCACTAAATTTAAAATATGCTTACTTCTCTTTTGTGATACTTAACTCTTGCTAAAAGTTGTAAGCCTTTATAGGGAGGATGACGAAGACAATACCATAATCTTATGCAGTAGGCTTTTGAACAGACAATGCTGACGATATACATGCATTATTTAGATTCTAAAACAGTGGAGATATAAGGAAGTTAATCCCTAGTCAACCCTTTTGATCCTATGAAGTAGGAGATTTCCTTCTCACTCAAATTAAAACCCTTAATCATAACCTTTGGGCAAAGTAGTTCTTCGATTAACTCAATTATGCTAGTTGTCCTTTTTGTACACAACTAATGATGGTTCCATGTAATCATTAAGTCTGACAATTAATACCTATCAGAAGAGAAGCCCGCTAAGTCAAAACCTATTAAGGAGACTTAGTAAAACAATTGAGAAATCCCACTGACTGTAATCTTGAAACAAACAGTTCAGGCAAAAGGAATGGATAACAAAGACAAAAGAAAAAGAGGTCACTACAAATCCCCAAAACAAAAAGATGACTGGTTTTTCAAATAAACTGTTGTCAGTGTTACAATTCCAAACTACTTTGGAGCCTCGATACAAAAGTTAACCGAACATAGGACTGAAGAACATCACGAAGGATGGGTTGGGTATAAATAAAATTTGAGCCTTTATCCTTTCTTTCTTAAACCGTGAACCAGGCCACGTTACAACCCTTTAAAAGTCCTAACTGAAGCATGGTTAGTTCGAAAGTGTACTGCTACAAAGAGGTATCCTGACTCCTTTAGGGCTTATTATAAATCTTGAGTTAATATCGCAGTTTTTACAAATATTGTTTTGCGAAAATAAATCTTTTTCAAAATTTCAATACAGACATAAGTGTTGCATTTTGAATATCATTGTTTGCATATAACTAAGTGTTTGATAGTAGAGAAGTTTACATGATGAATATTCAATAAACCAAAGTCCTCCCGACAGACAAACTTTATTCCTGGATCAAAGCTAATGTATATAAGGGGGCATGGTCATTATCTTCCACTCAAGGGGGCATGCCATGTTACTGTCCAATTCATTTGGGGAAATCAGGTCAAGATTCAACTATGCTTAAGTAGCCAGGGGCAGGTATTCTCATCTATCTGAATTACCAAAGGTAACATTAGCGAATTCACGATGCCAAGGGCATATTATTGTGGGGCATTTTGTTTGTTTTTCTTGAGGTAACTTTTTCAAATATTGCCATTTTGGGACAAGTCATCCTCAGCTAGGGGAAACACTCTCTTTTCAAACCTAATTAGATAAAATCTAGTTGCAAGCTCCTTAACCATTGACCGGGACGTACACGATCCACCGCAGTCTGAAAACACATTCCTCTCGTTACATTGCCTTGATAATGGGTTTCAGCAGAAGCCATTGTGAAAATTAATTGTCTGTGTCAATAGTATCAGATGGTGTCAGTATCATGTCTTCGGATTTAGGCATGAGAATTCCTAAGAGAATTACTCAAGGAAGTCGAGAATATCAGAAGTTCTAAATCCATTGGTTATTTTCAAAATTGATACAACTCTATCTCCGAATTTAGAAGACGTCTGTTGATTATGTATGAATGTATATATGCTTTTGAATATGACCGGTGTTTACCAGAAATTCATAAAATACAATAATAGCATTTACTAAGGACAATCGGAGGTAGGAATCCAACGAATCTTCGTCGGTTCATCCCCACAGAGTAATCTTCACGGATATATTCTAACGAAACATTCCAAGTAGCCTCTTGTACTTCCAACTCTACGAAATCTTCAAGTAGATATCATCCGAAGAATTGATACTTGGTCGGATAAGTCTCCCAGGGAATGTCCATCTCTTTTATCCTCAGTCAGAGTATTCAGGAACTTAATCCTTCAATAAGAAATACGACGAACGAAAAACTGAAGATCCTAAGTACGATATTCCAAGACAAGACGGGAACGAAGTCTTCATATTCCTCAGCAACAAATCAGGATTTATTTTCCCCACCCAGTAGTTGTTATACGAAGCTACTCATGCGCTTCAACTACATAATTCATTCATACATCATTTCATATCATAGGCATAAAACATTCTCATTTATGATAAGAATATCGTCTTGCAAAGCGCTATATCATGACATTGCATATAACTAACCTTATTTTTCAGGTTAATTCCCCAGCAGACGAACGTCATCAACAACTTATTCTTGGGCTGCTATATCCCCCCAAGGGTTACCTCAAACAATATCTTGGATTCCATATCCTCCAGGAGTACATATAACAAAATCTTGGATTTCTCTATCCTCCAGGAGTACATATACCAATATCTTGGGCTGCTACATCCCTCAAGATTACATCCATCAACGTCTTGCGCTGCTATATCCCTTAGGCCCACGAAAACCAATATCTTAGGTTGCTACTTCTCTTGAGATTACATCTGTATCCATATTGGGCTGTTATATCCCCCAAAGGGCTAACTCAAACAATATCTCAGGCTGCTATAAACCCCAGGATAATATCTTGGACCGCTCTATCCTCCATGATAACACATAACAACATCTTGGACTGCTCTATCCTCCATGACCACACCAAACAACCTCTTGGGTTGCTACATCCCCTAATATTACATCAATCTACGTCTTGGACTGCTTTATCCTCCAAGAGGTATATCTGAAGAACATTTTTACTCCAAATTGCATCTTTAAGCCCATTAAAGTAAAACAACTAACCAATAACATTATTTTGCGCACCGGCGAGTGCAAATTTTTGGGCTTTAGTGTTCAATCTCCTTCAAACTTCAAGTCACGAATGGCGTACATGTCAATCTAACTCCTCATGTTTCATAAAATTGAACAGGGGCATCTGTTGTACCCCAAAATTTTCCCTCTCATATTCAAGACAATGTGTTTCAAGAGGTCTCCTAATAGTCACAAGATTCTCAATTGGTCAAAGGAATTGAAGGTTTCATCAGACAAAGCCTCCTCCTGAACAATGGATCTTAAAACTAGGGTTTTGAGTTTCCCCAAGAAAAGTAGACGTCATAACATCCCACATACCTCACAAAACCCTCATGTCAAGTTTCAAAGCTTTCCTCACAAGTTTGATCAGTCAGATGCTCAGATAATCAAAAATCAGTTAACTTGGTCAAAAATTCAACTGTGATCAACATAAAGTCAAACTTCAATATTTTTGGTCAACATCAAGATTATGAGGTGAAATTCATCATTTGATCATTGGTTGATCATGATTCATCAAGGATACCTCAGAATCATCAGGAATCAAGAGTTGTTAAATTAGGGTTTTGTATAGGAAAAGTCAACTGAACTTTGACCAGCCATAACTTTCACATACTTCATCAAGAACTTCTCATACAAGGCTCATTTTGAAGAAAATTCAATTCTCTACAACTTTGTGTCTCACAAGCCAAGTCCAAAAATGCTTCATTTGAAAGATATGAGTCAAAACATTACAGGTCCTTTTAAAAATCAAGAAAAAGTCAACTTTTTCAAGAGCGCATAACTTAAAAATGGAATATGATATGGACTTGGGACCAAAAGGATAAGTTAGAGGACACACTAAGCTTTCTAAAAAGTCCTAGAACACCTTCATGGGATAAATATTGAGGGAGTTATGCATTGTTGAAGTTTGACAATTTTGAGGAGGTATGATATTATATTTTAAGACTATTCACGATCCATTGATCATATTTTATGACTTTTATTATTTATTTTATATTATATTGAATTTAAATCATTTAAATTCAATTTTAACTAAAATAAATCATAAGAAACCAAATATTTGATCTAAAATTTATTTTGGGATCAAATATTTAATGATTAAGTTGATTGATCATATCCCAATTCATGCAAGACCAAAAGGATATGATTTAATCTAATATTATAAAATCTAACAAAAAAATATTATAAAGTAACAAAAATCATTATAAACTAAAACATTACGATAATTAAAAAGTAACATTAAAAAAATTTTAAACACATATACTGATAATAAGATACATATATTGATAATAAGATAAAGATATAAAAATACAAGAAATACAAATGGAAGATAAAATTTGTTTAACAAATTATTAAGTTAAATTTATATTTAAATAAATAAACAAATATAAATATGTAAATATAATTATAATTAAAATAAATCACCTCCCCTCTCCTCCAAATTCCCTCAGGGTGAGGGAGACAAAAAGTGGTTCAGAGGGATTTTGGTCTCCTCTATTTATCTCTCATTTCCCTCTTAAAATTTGAATCAAACACATAAGTTATTAAATACTCTCATAATAGAGCTTCAATATATTGGGAAAATGTTCAGATTGGTTGAAGATAGAGTTTTGAAAGTGTATATATATATATATATATATATATATATATATATATATATATATATATATATATATATATATATATATATATATATATATATATATATATAAGAGAGTCATGATCAACTTACTCCATAATCGTAAACTTTAAATTAGATTCAATCAATGATTAAATTAACATTTATACTTATAATCATTGAATTAAATCTAATTTAAAAGTTATATAAGTTTAAAAGACTTATTCATAATCTTCGTTTACCGTTTAAATCTATATCAAACCCAAAAGAGTATTAGACGTGAGAAAGTGTATATTGAAAAAAAAATCTCAAATCTTATATTTGTTAGAAATAGAATTTTAAATAGTTATATATAAAATGATATTTTATATTTTATAAATCAATTTTATAAAGATGAATAATGTGACATTTTAATACAACCAGTGAAAAATTTTAAGGTGACTCATCAACTTTTAAGGTATATATTTAATAAAATTGTATCTTTTGTTAGAAAAGTAAATAATTGAAGACGATGTTAACAGCCACGAGTTTTCTAATTCATTGTATCTTTCTAGATTTATTTGATTATATAGTGCCTGTCACCATTGCAAAGTTAAAGTATAAAACTGCGCCTTCAAGTGACACATGGATATCACCTATATATTTAACGAGTTGCCTTGAAGAGAAAAATAGGCAAACAACATCAAATATCATTCTTTATCAAAAATTGAAACATCAAAAGTTTATTTTATTATTACACGCACGTCTAGTGTTATCGATCACTTTATATATATTAGATTAATTAAATGGTTTATTTCTGCCGAGAAAGGAACCTTTCCCTCAATTTTCATGCTTGTTTGTATTTTATTTGTACAATTGTAAAAGCAAAACAAATTAGTGCTCATTTCAAACAAAGTAGTGCTCATTTCAAGGGAAATGCTCTTTTTCTTTCCATTTTTATGGGTGCTCCCACACTATTATAAAAAATCATAATATTCTTAGTATTTAAATATGTATTTTTAAACGTATCCTTTTAGTTATTTCTCACGCCAAACTTAAGACACATCCACTTTATTTTAAAATTTTATTTGAAGATACATATTTATATATTTATATATATATATATATATATATATATATATATATATATATATATATATATATATATATATATATATATATATATATATATATATATATATATATATGTAAAAAATTATGTATCCAAATATGCATATCTGTAAACGCTATTTATTCAAAAATATGTCGATGGTCCGAAGATACATCTTCAGATGCTATTCTTTCATATTTCGCACCTGACCCTTCCCTCTTTCTCATTCTTCATTTTCTCAAAAGTTCTAAAATAACTTATTTGAGCTCTGCAACGATTTTACATCTCATCCATTCTTATTTGAACTCTGTAACGATTTTACTTCTCATCCATTCAGCAAACTTATATCATTGGAGCTATTTCTCCTCTTTTCCATATCAGACATATGATACAACATTTTTGGTAGACATATGATACAACAGAATCTGAGGTTCCTTACGCCCCTAATGACCCTAGAGCCCCTAAATCCCGAGAGGAAGTCGATCCAAATGCCCCATTAGAGAGTTATCCAGGAGGATCACTTAACACCTCCTTAATTTATAATTATGTAGAGCAAGTTGCTAGGCATATCTGGCATGGAGAGGTATATTTATTTTCTTTTACAATACACGAGTTATTAACTTATTGAAGCCACACTGATGCTTATGTTTTCTTTTTATAGGAGAGTGATTCTTTGAAAGTGATTAACCATGGCATGAAGATACTAGAGTTGCTATAACACACTGCTACTTGGTTCGTTGATATCATCTATTATCCTGGTATTGTTAGTTTATGTTCATCGACATACATGACCATAAACCATGACATGCATGTGACTTTTAAAAATAGGTGGCACTCAGAGATATCATCTTTTCACCTACCTATAGGCGAGATTACCATCATCTTGGATGGCATCTCATGCCTCCTGTATCTTACCACCAGGGTGAAATTACTGGACCACGAAAGGATCAGGCAAGAGGAAGGAGTCGACATGTTGGTTACCCTGTTAGGGGGCTGGCCCTTGCAAAGCAGCGGAGGATGAAGCTCACACTAGAGGTACTCATGCACAATTTATATTTTTGGAAAACCTTTAAAAAAGCCACTTGCATGGGGGCCTTGGAAGGTGTAGGCGATAATATGTAGGTTGAGTTCCACTGACATTATACATTGAGGTGTTAGGGCTTGTTCTTAGTTTGCACATCCATGTTTATGGACAAAAGTGCAACGTACGTCGATATGGTTTACCTCAAGTACTTAACCAAACTTGAATGTGATTCACGAGTACAACTGAGGGTTCCTGTTTGGTTTACCTATACCCGAAGTTGGGTGAGGCTTGTCTTTGGAAGACAAAGAAAATGATGGGATATTGCACGCTGCTTACGGTAATTTCGTGTTATTAATATGTTCATAATTCATTTGTTACACTGTTTGTTAATATTGTATCCAAACCATTTACAAAGATGGATAATCTCCCACTTTCTTGCATCATTGGGTTTGAAGTTGTTCCTGGCTACACAAATAACATGCCTTGTACAATTGATGTTGGTACTTATAGTGGGAATGGTGCAGTCAAGCCATTTAGAGTCTCTCTTGATTGTATGGTACCAGATGACATTTTCTTCAGCCCATACGAGGGTCACCTCCATTCACGTCAATTTGACGTCATTTACTTATACTCTGGTAGGCTATGATGTGGGGCATCTATTATGTATCAGTATTATCTGTCAAAGCGAGTGATGCAGCAGTTTGGCTATTTGTAGATTATTTTGAGACCTCCCCATGAGTTCACTCCTTCTCGCGTGCGTCTCATAGATATACAATCGATATTAGATGATTTTGAGAGTCACCTGGTAATAGAGGAGTATCATCGATCTCTAACCTATGTACACTAGGCTTGTATTTAGAGTTACTTGACATGGTTATATAGGGTGTCAAACCCTATCATGACGCCAGACGCTCCTAGAGGACCACATATGACAACTAAACAGGAGGTGGATAAGGTTCAAGATGAGAAGGTAGAGAGCGTGAAGACAGTATGTCAGTGTGTTACAGAGATGGGTAGAGCATTCATAGAGTCAAGACTCTTTGAGGATGGCATCCCCTAGTTATCCTTAGTGGAACACATGGTTTTTGAGTTATGTAATATCGTGTAGTACAAACATAATAGGAGGAAAGTGGTTAGACATACTCAATAATTTATATTAGGATGTGTTATTGTTTTTGTATTTTCAAATGATTTTTTTTTTTGACAAATGTTATGTTATGTATGAATTTTCTTGATATTTTTTTATTAATGTATGAATTTTTGCCTTCCTTTAATTTTAAAATAAATTAATTTCCTTGATTTTACGTTAATATAAGTTAATATAAGTTGGCCTCACAAATATTGAATGTTTGGACATTGGTGTTGTCCTGATATAATTCAGGAAGGATTTTGGAGATGCATCTCTGAAATAATCTTCTTTTGTATTTCTCTCACTTTAAACAAATTTTAGAGGGAATTTTGAAGATGCATCTCCGAATACACCAAATATCATACGAAGATACATCTCTGAATAATATTTTTGTTCAAAATTAGGTGGATCTCAAAATAACGCAGTTTTGGTTGTGATTTCAGTGCATCAGGAGATACATCTCTAGACGCATGAAGGACAATTTTTGATTTTCAAGGGTGTGGTCTGCTTATATAAGGGTCTAATGAACAACCCCCCATTTCAAAGGGGTTTTATCTTTTTAAATATATTTTAGGCCGACCATAGGCCCAAAAGATTGAGGCACATTCATCTGTATCATGGATCTGCTTTGTCACATCAAGATCCTACCTCCTTATTTGATTGATCATTTATGGTTTTCAAGAAGAACAATGACATTATTTA
Source organism: Lathyrus aphaca (assembly GCA_963966055.1). NCBI lineage: Eukaryota > Viridiplantae > Streptophyta > Magnoliopsida > Fabales > Fabaceae > Lathyrus > Lathyrus aphaca. The sequence continues at coordinate 731,078,838 of OZ014519.1, read as the reverse complement.
TAAGATTCGACTTCTAACTTATAAGAAGTTTCATAATCAGATCTCTTTTGATCCAAAGTCACAAATCGAAACAACCATCACGTTCGAACGAATAAGATGGCTTCATAATCCATATCATCTTCTATTTTCATCATTGATTCGATTGATACAAGATCTTCTAGAAATTCCATCAAATAATCAGCAGTAGTCCAAAAATAAAGATAAGATAGAATTATTTTACAGTTTTGAGAACACCAAAAGGTGGACGAAACTCCAAATGTAACACTTTCATTTGCCATAACTACCATCATAACCAACCATCATGTATCGAGGATCCTTATTAATGACGTCAACTCATGCTATTTGATGTACCTTATAGTCTTCGCAGAATTAGGATTACACGTGAATGATTTAAAGTTGTGTGAAGGTGAAAACCATCTAGTATTCAATGCCTTCTCAAGTCATCCATATGGAACCATAGATCTATAGGTCTCGTTTGACAATGTTAAAAACCAGAGACCGTGAAAGTATGCTTCTTTTTCATCTCTTACAAAAACATTTACAACGACATCTTGCAAAAGTCATTTCAAACATATTTAGATCTAATGGCCTCCATAATTCATTTGAAGATGAAATAAGCAAGTAACATCAAATGTCATTCTTGTCAAAAATAAAAATATCAAAAGTTTATCTTATTATTACAAGTACGTATTTATATATATATATATATATATATATATATATATATATATATATATATATATATATATATAGAGAGAGAGAGAGAGAGAGAGAGAGAGAGAGAGAGAGAGAGAGAGAGAGAGAGAGAGAGAGAGAGACCAATTTACTTCAAGAGTAAATTTTTTTATCTTACTCAAAATCATAGTCTTTAAATTATATTTAATTGAATGTCTAATTAAATAAAATGTTAATTTAACCCTTATATTATATTCAATTTAAAGACTATAATTTAACCATTATATATAGAAGCATTTCTTTCAACAATTCAAGAAATTCAGTTAAACTTTTATTTATCCATCCACTTTTTTCCTTCAGATTAAATAATTTTAACACCGTTGACAGTCGTGTAAAATTTATGCATCCATTATATAACAATTTGTCATTCTCACTACATAAAGTATCATACACATGATTTTTCCTAAAATAATTATCTCCAATATCACAAATCATATCTTCTAATCGATTATCCATATCTACATCAACTTCATCTCTATGTGATATTGCAGTTGAGTTTTTACCAACTCCATTATGTCACATTTATATTGTATAATGTTGACTAATTCCATTACAACATATTTGGTTGAATATTAATTTATTTTCAATTGTTTTGATATTGCCGCATATAACACAAGGATGATAAAAGATTCAATTATTGTTAGGAAGTTTTCTTTATGTGAATTCAAGAAATTCAACAACACATATCTCATACGCTAGACTTAATCTATTATCTTTCATTCAACTACGATCCACGATACTTTTCTGAAATTTAAATCAAAATCTATTTAAAAGATTACTAAGTCACAATATTAAAGAGAAAACATTGCTAAGTCACAACAACATAAACATATAACATTCTCTGCAACACAGAAACACCAAAACAATATGAATCTCACTCCCAATCATAACAAAATATAATATTAAAAACTTTTATAAGTCACAACAACTAAATAAAATAAAACAACAACAACAACACAAAAACAAAAATCTCAATCTTAACAAAACAATAACAACATCATCTATAAACATATTATTGTTCTCAACAAAACAACAATTATAAAATCCCTTCCCTAATAAAAAATCAACGAAAACATTAAACTCATTGTTCATTGAAATTATTGTTTGCAAATTATTGAATTCATTGTTCGTTTGATTAAATTGTTTGGGAATTATTTTTTATCACATTTTGAAATAGGTGTTATTGATATAATCATAATCCGTTTGATTGTGATTGGTTTTAAGATCAAAAAAACAAAGAAAATTTTCAAAAGATATTGATTGTGTACAAGATGTTCAATAAATTGTTTTATTGTGTTTTTGTGTGTTTTGATCATTGAGAATAAACTCTATGTATAGCTTTGCATTCTACTGTTTATGATTAATAGTTATTGAACAATTTGTGTTCATTATCATACATTTGTGTACCTTTACGCATATCTGAGGTTTTGGATAGAGATTCTGCAAGATGATTCGATTCGGGTTGTTTCCTTTGTGCCATAAAACTGTTCAAAAAAGTTTTTGCAAAAAGTTTTAACTTGTGATCTATTCAACCCCCTCTAGATCGAAACATGTATCGAAACTAGAACAACCCAATAATATGTATGTTTAGAATCACATAGTAAGTGTTAAATATGGTAGGCAGGAATGCTATGGTTACACCAACAAGTTACACTACACCGTATGGCTACACTGTGGGACCTACCACATATATTAAAAAATTGCAATGCTACATAACACAGAAAGGATTGCTTTGTATGTTAATATGTGGGCCACACAAGAAAGGTTTCATGTGATTCTCTCTCTTAATATCAGCCACACATATAAAACATGTCACTCTTCTTCTTCTTTCATTTAGCGCCATATTTTCTTCTCATCACTTCTCCATTTTTTTTCATTTCATCTCCATAGTTTTTCCAACATACATAATATGAAGATGAAGAATTAAGTTTGTAAGTTTATTTTGTTTCATATGTTGATACATTTAACACAATGTTAACATATGTGTTTTCTTTACGATTGATCACGATTGTTGATTAACCATGTCCTAAGCAGTATTGCCCTAATATTCTCACACGATTAACCAAGTTTATCTACTGTAAAACGATTCTATATATTTTCTCAAGTTGGATCGTTAACCAATTTAAAAAGTGTATTAACCTACTTTTATCACACCATTAACCAAATTTGTAATAATCAATGTCATGAAGTTGCCCACAAGTCTGGGCCTTTATTAACCAAGTTATACATAATATTAACCAAAATCTTGAACTCTATTAACCAACTTTGTGAGAAATTTATATTATACATAATATTTACAGTTTTCATGCAGTTTGGCATAATGGACAATTCAAGCATTTTGATAGAATGTGATAGTAGTCAAAGGGAAGATGTAGAAGTTGATCACGGTGATGGTGATGGTGATGATGATGACTCACTCTGGATCCCCGCAATTGGGATGTGTTTTTCTTGTATAGAGGAAGTTAAGACATATTATCAAGAGTATGCTTTGAAAAAAGGGTTTGGATGGAGGATTAAATCATCGAAAAAAGGAGATGACGGGGAGCTCAACTACCTCATACTTTCATGTTCTAGAGAGGGGTCAAAGATTTCAAAAATTTCATGCACGTTGAAGACACTTCCATCTAGAGCGAAGAATTGTCCGGCCAAAATTTGTATTAAATTGAAACAAGATGGTTTGTGGTACATTACACAATTTGAGGCAAATCATTCACATGAGACTAGCCCTACAAAAGCAAGATTGTTCAAAGCTAACAAGAAAATGAACTTACATGTGAGGAGAACAATCCAAATCAATGATGATGCGGGAGTAAGGATCAACAAGACTTTTCAATCGCTTGTTAAAGATGCAGGAGGCCATGAAAATATTCCCTTCTGTGAAAAAGATGTGAGGAATTATATTAACAAAGAGCGTCGTGCGATTGGAAAAGAAGGTGATGGTAAAGCTTTGATAAGTTATTTTTGTAAAATGCGGGAACAAAATACAAATTTCTTCTATGACATAGATTTGGATGATGATTTTCATGTGAGGAATGTATTTTGGGCGGACGCAAGAAGTCGAGCTGCGTACGAATATTTTGGGGATGTTGTAACTTTTGACACAACATACTTGACTAACAAGTATGACATGCCTTTTGCTGCATTCGTGGGTGTGAATCACCATGGTCAATCAACATTACTTGGTTGTGGATTACTATCAGGTGAAGACACAAATTCTTTTGTGTGGCTGTTCAAGTCATGGCTTCGGTGTATGCTAGATAAGGCACCTTTGGGTATTGTGACCGATCAATGTAAGGCTATGAAAAATACTATTGAGTTAGTATTCCCTACAACTCGTCACAGGTGGTGTTTATGGCATATAATGAAAAAAGTTCCAGAAAAGCTTTGCGGCTATGGTGAATACAAAAGGATCAAGTATGCAATGAAAGAAGCCGTCTATGATACATTCACAACACTTGATTTTGAACAAAAATGGTTTTCGTTCATAGAAAAATTTGATCTTCAAGAAAATGAATGGTTGAGTGGGCTGTATTTTGAGCGTCATAGATGGGCACCAACTTTGTTAAGGAAATATTTTTGGGCTGGTATGTCAACTACGCAACGTAGTGAGAGCATACATGCTTTCTTTGATGGATATATCAATTCTACAACAAGTCTAAATCAGTTTGTGAAACAATATGATAATGCTCTTAGAAGTCGGGCAGAAAAGGAATTTGAAGCTGATTTTAATTCGATGGATACAACAATTCCATGTGGGTCAAACTCAGCCATTGAGAAGCAATTTCAAAGTGAGTTTACAAATGCAAAATTTAAGGAAATTCAAGTGGAATTCAGATCTAAGATGAATTGTTCTGCCTCATTAATTAGTGTGGAAGGTTGCCTTGCTACGTATCAGGTGTGGGAGGAGGTATTAGTTGGTGGAATACGCAAAGAGCGAGTTTTAAAAGTTGTGCTTGATAAGGAAAACCATGATTTCCAATGTGAATGCTCATTATTTGAGTTTAGAGGTATTGTGTGTCGGCATGTGTTATCTGTGTGTAGTCAAGAGAGGATTATAAGTCTACCAGATAAGTATGTTTTACCGAGATGGAAGAAAAACATTAAAAGGAAGCATTCATATATTAAGACTAGTTATGGTGTAACAGAGTTGAAGCCACAAATAGTCAGGTTTGACAAATTATGCAAGCATTTTTATGAGGTGGCTGAAGTAGCTGCTGAGTCAGAAGAGACTACCGAAGACCTCCATGAAACATTATGTTTGCTTAGCTCTAATATGTTCACAAAGGATACTACACTTATTGAAGGAAATCTGAATGATGATTCTAATCCAATCAATAGTAGTAGAATTCGCAGTCCAAAACATGTCAAGCGCAAAGGTCGTCCTCCATCTAAAAGAAAGACATTCGTCGCTGAAACGATTGCTAAGAGGTCAAGGAAGCGAACAAAAACAAGTGATCACATTGAGCTTACTACGGTATATATATATATACTTTCACTCATAAATTATATCTTATACAATTGGTTATATTAATGGAATCTAACTATTTTGTTTCTATAAACATGTAGGAGTGCAATATTGGAATGGTGGGAAATCAATTTGGAAGTAATGTTTGTGTAGAATCATCTCTTGAGGTTGTTAGTGGGGGAAATTTCTTAGATTCCAGTATTGTGGTTTGTGTTCATTATAAGATTGTACTGAATAATGTTTAAATTTATATGTATTATTTGAGGAACGTATTGTACGAATTCATATGTATTAGTTGAGGATATATTGTAATACTAATTTATCATCTCTTGACAGGTTGGAAATGGTATGACATTCATGGGTTTCTTGACAACATGTGAAACACCCTTGACGGGTTCATCCCAAGTCTGTACAAATATATGACTCACTTTGGGAATTTTTGTTTTATAATGGTATGGTGTTCATACAAGTGCAATGTTGCAATATTGTAAATTTATTTTTGTTATGTAACAATTGTACTAAACTTGGAACTTGGTGTATATAATATATAATATAATTTTGTTAATACAGTCCCAGACTTGGTTAATACTGTGCTGGAAGTTGGTTAATAATGTGTGTAACCTGGTTAACACAGTTCCAGGCTTCAAAATAGAAATAAATTGTTAACACAGTCCCAAACTTGGTTAATACTGTGCTGGAAACTGGTTAATAATCTGTGTAACCTGGTTAACACAGTTCCAGGCTTCAAAACATAAAAAATTGTTAACAGTCCCAGACTTGGTTAATACTATGCTGGAGACTGGTTAATAATGTGTGTAACTTGGTTAACGCAGTTCCAGGATTAAAAATAAATAAAATTGTTCTAAAGATAAGTGGTCAATACATTAATTGAACTTGGTTAATACTTTGTGTACAATGGTTAATGTAGATCCAGACTACCAAGAAATGCAATTTGTTTAAAGGAAATTGGTTTATATATTGCTGGAACTTGGTTAATGCAGATCCAGTTCCAATCACACTGAATTTTTTTAAAGGAACAACATTATACAACATGCTCAACATACTCACTGCATTATGCAGATCCAGTTCCAATCACACTGAAACAACAATGAATTAAAACAACAATGATTATACAACATGCTTAACATACCCACTGCATTATGCAGATCCAGTTCCAATCACACTGAAACAACAATGCATTAAAACAACAATGCTTATACAGCATGCTCAACATACTCACTGCATTAAAACAACAATAAACCATAGCATACTCAACAGATTAAATACAAAATGAACTAATATTATAAGCAACACATTGTTCTAGTTCTTAAATACAACATATGGCAACCAATCTAGTTCTACACTAGTACATAACATGATTCAACCACAGTCTACAATGCATATTTAACAACATTCTTCAACACTAATAAATTACAAATTCAATCTAGTTCTCTTTCCACGCTTCCTTGGTTTCTTCCTCATTCTTGTAGCCATGTTTGATTTAGACTTAGATTGATTTTCTTCAATAATGACATCATCATTAGGTGGAGTGGAATGTCCAGCATCTCCAGCCGATGTATCTAAAGCTTCTTCGGTGCAAACGTTCACAAGTTGTCAATCATCTTGAACATCCTCGTGCTGAGATGGAGCGTTAAATCTCGCTTCTTTCAACATCCTCATTTCCTCCTCCAGAACTGCTAACCTCTCTTTGAAATCTTTATGCTCTTCCACCAATCTGTGATAATCATACACATCGACAAATTGTTGTCCTTGTTCAAACAAAGCAACATTGATTATGTCATGTTTTAGCTCTTCCTCTGTTGCAACCACTCTATCAATTATCTAAACATTAAATAAACAAAAAGTTAAAACATACAACAAATAACATATTTTGCTCCATTCAAACACAAAAAATATTACCATATTTTTGTCAAATGCCTTTTCAAGAGTTTTCTTCTGCATAGTAATAGTTGGCCAACTCAATACCCGTGGAAACGAGAAACAAGAAACAGCAGGTGGTTTCCCCAAAGATAGGTGGTTGAATGCCCAAATCTACAACAAATGTAAAAGTCAGAAACTTAAATGAACAAAAGACATGATGAACTAAATGTTATATAACCTCTTTTTACCTGCAATATGGCAGCACATCCGTTTAAATGTCTTTGTGCCTTGTTTTTCCCCTCCTTCAACACAATAGAAGACTCACATAAACTAGAAACCACAAAATCATAAACGGCACGTCCCCAGCTAAATGTATCAAGTGAATCCAAACCATCCAACTGCTTCATAAATCCCGTAAAGACCTTAATCCCGGTTTTGGGAAAGTAAAACTCCGCAAATGCAAGCAATATGTAAAGTCTAACAAAGTTAACTAATTTTTTCTTGTGGGACCGAAGATGTTTGCGAATATTGTGAATGGTTACTTCAGCCCCTTTAAATAGATCTAATGTTTGACATTGTTGGTATTCTTCTACTACTAGAGGCTTACCAACGATAGACAATCCAAGCACGAAACAAACATCAACCGGAGTAAACGGAACTATCCTATCCCTAACCCTAAATCCCCTACTACGTACGTCCCATCTACTGACTAACTCCCATAATAAACCACCCGAGATTGACATGTTGTTAGAAATATACATCGCCCATTTGAATGGGGTGCATTCGATGTGAGCACGTTGAGCCGGTGTTAACTTTTCATTGATGGTGCTCAAATTCTGCGGGATACAACTATGCCTCATCCGCACCTTACATTGACGAAAACAAAAGAAACAAAATCAATTTTCACTGATAATCCAACAAAATTAACAAAACAAACAAAAATTTCAACTTTAGCATATTACTTACATCAGATTCGTTCATCATTTTTGTTGATGCCATAGTCTCAAATTAATCTAATAACAAAACAGAACCCAAATAATGGCATAATCAGTACAAACAACAAAACCCTAAATGTAACAAATACCACAATAAACCCTAAACGGAAACGAAAACGGAAACGGAAATACCTCGATAACAAACGGAAACCTTTGCGTCCGGTTGAGGGAGGAAGCCGTGAGAGTCTCGTCCGATTGAGAGAGCAATCGTGAGAGAGCGAACGTGAGAGAGCGAGCGTGAGCGAGCGAACGTGAGAGAGCGAAAATGGAGAAGAATGATGAAGACGAAAATGGAGAAGAATGACGAAAATGGCGAAGATGAAGATGAACTCAGTGTTTGCGGGAGGGAGAGAGTGGAGAGAGTGAGGGTGAAAATGAAAATGGCTAGTGGAAAGGGAAATCTAACCTAATTTGAATCACAAATTACCAAGTTGCCCTTAAGTTTTTGCTTGATTTACAAAACAATATATATATAGTTGTACAGTATCAAATGGAACAAAAAGAACAAAACAGTATGCATATACGGTGTATATGTCACTTTATGGTGTGAAAATATCATTCCTGATATGGTATGAAACATAATACAATAGTATAATTACATTAGTACAAAAGTCTTGCATCCAAACAAGACATGCCAAAATAGTACAAATGTAAGAAATCCGATCAATATAATAAAATATAGCGGAAACACATCAAGATATGCTAAAGTAAGGTGTTATCGTGAACATCCTCAAGCCTCCTTGTACTTACCTTTAGCGCTTGACTGAGTACTTGTTATCATTATAATGTGTTTTTGAGAGACTACATGAATAATTTTTTAGAGACTATATGTTGGATTAATTTATTAATCTATTATATATGACTCATGTATGTAAACTAATGATTGATATAAATAAAGGATACGGATACTCTAATGTGAGTTTTATTTTGATATTCAAAATATACATCCTTCTTCTTTTTTTTATGAATGATGAGATACGACTCTTGGGATAAAATGTGTTTGTTGGAGTAAAAACCTATACATAGAAACCTTCAGAAAAAGCAACAATATTTTTCTCATTCCTTTTAATTTTTCTCAGAAATATAAAAAAGTGTTTTTATCATCAGAGACACACAAAAAGAAAAAGAAAGAAATGAGAGAACAAATTCAGATCAAGAATTAAGAACCATACAAGAATCGTCATCATGGATCCGGATATGTTTTTATCATTTTTCATTAAAATTAAAGCACGGTAAAAATCATGATATCAAGATCTTAGAGATGAAATTTTTTCTTACCGTTGATATCAGAACAAGATTACCGATATTATGATTTTCCGGAAAAGATTTACTGATATAACAGTATGTCTTGATGCTATGTTCCGGTACTTCATAATTGAATAAGGAATATGCATGTGCCCCTTACCCACATAACAATATGATTCATTGTGATAATTTTATATATAAACAGCAACTATACCGTGGCTATGAAATGCCCAATGATTTTTATTTAAAATTTTCATCATCGTGTATGAAAAACTATGTATTAACAAAAGATTTTACCATACACAACATCATGATGATGTTACGGTGCAGGCCACAGCATAATTAATTTACATGGAACAGTGTCAAACGTTACACTAATAGCACCGTTACATTGATAAATGATAAACTAAAAGCATTAAGATGGGTTACATTTTAATTTGGAATATAATTCATTTTCAAACACAGTACAAGTACAGCTGATTTGATTGTAAAATTTGTTCTTTTTGTTTATTTTCAAAATCAATTAACATAAAGGCAATAATTGTGCTGAGTTGAATAAATCGAAATTTTAAAGTTTTAAAATATGAATTCATTGATTACCATAGTAGTCAAATTCATTAAAGTTTATAACTTCAAATTATACAAATTCAATGATGTAATTTTCTATCATAATTATGCTGCCTAAAGGATATGGTCAAATTCATAAGAGTTACGATTGAATTTTGATTATGAATTTGAATTTATTATATCATTTTGAAGTGAAAAGGTATCATATAATTTGGGATTATTTGAGTTAGAAATTTGTTAATCACCAAAGTGGTTAAACTAATTAAAGTTTATGATTCCAAATTATGCGATTAAATTTTGATTCGGATGCAATGTGATAACATGTTTTGTTCAATACATTTATTATTAAAAGACATATATAGATCATTCAAAGATATATCATGACTTATAATTAAGAGATACATACATGTTGTATTGTCCATTAAAGTATATTTATTTATCATCATTAATATTTGTTCAGATGTATTTAAGTTTTACCCAAAGGTGAACTTTGATAATGTTTAAAGATGATTAGTTTTCACATGAGTCAAGTGGAAGATTATAGGATTAATTTATTAATCCATTAGAAATGACTCATGTAAATTAAGGTCAATGTTTTGAATTATATTAATGAATCATTATCATTGTGGACATACACGTTAAGTAATGTTGTGTATTTACTTTAATAGGATTCCTGGCAAGACAGTTTCTAAAACTCATTATAAACTGTAGACAGAAAGGAAACATAGTTTAAAGTATATATTCATGTTTAAGACTATCAAGCAAAAATAAATGAGTATAATATACATTAAAATGATATAGATTTTAGTGTCCTAATCATAGTATGAGAATAATTGAGTCTAATAATGCTCGACTTATTAAAAATGGTCAGTTCAGTGGAAGTGATAAATCACATAAAATGGATATAACAGAGACTTGTTGAGAATCTTCTTCACCTAAAGAATATTGTCATGTTGGTGTCTATAAGTTGTGTTGTCGTCATAAAACATAAAGAGACAATAAATAATTATTCACTTGAGCATGAATGTGACTTTAACATTGATTAGGATCCAATCATGTTCATACAAGCCATGCACTATAAAAAATCGCGTAAATTGTGGCGGTTAAGTTACGACATTTAATGAAAACCATCACAATTAACGGAATATTACGGCTGTTTTTACAACCGACATTTTGTTAGTAATAAAATGGCGGTTTTGACCGCCATTATTTACCTATTATTTTTAAAATTACTCACCAATTAGCACGCTTTTGTTTAAATGATTCATGCTCCTTATTTTACTCCTTTATTTCGTTTTTACCACTCAAATATTATTTTTAACACTTAAAAAAATTGAATTAAACTTTTTTATTAAAAATTAATTAAAATTAGTAAAAATTGAATTCTAAATTAATTAATAAATAAAAGAGATTTTTTCCCTCACTCCTTGAAAACAAATTCCATCGTCTTCTCTAACCCCCTGTATTCATCGATAACCCTTTTTCCCTCGGTAACTTCTACATTCTTTCATCATAGAATGTTGCGCACCGTAGAAGAAGCTTATCGGAACCAAGCTCGCCATCACTTTCTCTTACCTCCTTGGTTAGTTCTCCATCATCCCTCTCCTCTCCATCGATTTACCATGTTTTTTTATTTCAATGAAATTGTTGTATAGCTTAGCTATTGGTGTTGTATTAGTGATTTATCATCCCTAATTTTTTGAAAACCCTTTTTTTGTTCAGTGACAAGTTTGTATTGTCGTAATGTTTAATCTTTTGTGCATTTGATTTTAGTGAGGTCAGATTAACATTTAATATAGTTTGTTGTCCAATAACTTTTACTTAGGATTCTTACAACAAACGAAGAAATTGGAGTTAACTTATATTTTGAGTTTGTAGTGACATTTATGCATTTGTGTTATTGTTTTAAATTTGGTGATGAATGTTATGTATTTGTGTATTTGTTGTCCTCTCTTGTTTATACTAGTGACTTCTTTGATGCAGTTAGATTGTGAAGGAATTTGTAATGGTAGTTTATATCTAGTTTGGTTGTTGTTAATTGATTTTGGGCTTTTGGTAACATAAAGAAGGAATTTGTAATGGTTGTTTATATGTAGTTTGGTTGCTGTTAATTAATTTTGGGCTTTTGGCAACATAAAGAAGGAATTTTTAGTGGCAGTTTATACGTAGTTTGGTTACTGTTAATTTGTAATGGTAGTTTATATATATATATATATATATATATATATATATATATATATATATATATATATATATATATATATATATATATATATATATCTTTGGGCAATACAAAGTATGTACTATATAAATCTAATAAAACATTAGTGATAAATGTTGATTGTGCCTATACCTTATTCTTGGTTGTAGTTGAATGTAAAAGGTAATTTGTAGAATGATAAAATATTGTGTTTAAGGTTAGATTGGAGGTAATTTAAGTTCTGTGAATATGGCTTAACAAATAAGTTTTTGAAGCTTGGTGGGTTTTAGCCTTTAGGGTAAATACAAAGAATAATCTGAACAGGGCTTAGCAAACAATTTGATGAGATAAAAGATGACTACAAATGTTAGTTTTTGGTAAACTGTGGAAATTGAAGAACTTTCACTTTTCTGACAAAACTATAATTATTCCAAAACCCTTAATTATGAAATCATTTATACTGTATTTCTTATGCATATTCAGACACATATAAGACTGGGCATTTCCAAGTCACTAAAATTGAGATTACTTCAAGATCATAACCTAAAAAAAATTTAGAACTCAGAAGCAGGGTAGGAAATATTATATAGGAGCATACAAAAAATTTCACACGAAAGTTTGTTACAATCAACAAGCCTTATACATTGCATTAACATTGTAAACAACCAATTTCCCCAATAATTAGGCTAATCAAAATGTGTTTAGTGATTGTTATTCATATCCAACAAAACCACAATCAAAATGAATTTATAGAGTTGATATATAGCATAATAATAAAAAAAAGAACACAAATCTGGATTTTTTGTGAATAAACTTATCAGAACCACCGATAGTGCAACTTGCATATGCTTAAAAAAGTAAAAAAGTTGTTTATGCTTATGATGTTTAAACTGATCTGAAAACTGCAAAAGATACACAGTCATAAGGTATTATTCTACACAAGAATAAAATGAAAACAAAAATAAAGAGATAACTAAACATATGAGAGAAAAGATGAATACTTTTACCACAAATGTCCATGATATAAAAGTACTCATTAGTCACTAACTCAATGATCTATGATGTAGTGTAGCAGACAGAGTTTCATCCATCGTACTCACTCAAACTCCATTATTATACCTCACCATTACACTATCAAGGATTACAACACATTACCATATAAGACTTCACCATCATTATTTATCTATTCTTTTCTATATTATATATATATATATATATATATATATATATATATATATATATATATATATATATATATATATATATATATATATATATATATAATATATCCAACTCAAAAAAACATATATGTTAATGAATGTTGGAATTTAACGTATGTTAATAAAGGCATTTGGTAATGTGTCTAATTTTTTTCTTGTTAGTTTAAGTGTAAAAGTAAGTGGAATTTAACGTATGTTAATGAAGGCATTGGTCCAGTTGTATTTGTTTATTCAAATTCTGCTACTTTGGTGTCTGGTCTCTATTAATAGGTGTTTGTTTTGGTGTTTGAATCAGTTTAATAGGTGTATTTGTTTATTTTAATATAATTTTTATAATAGGTGTCTGGTCTTTATTAATAGGTGTTTGTTTTGGTGTTTGAGTCAGTTTAATATGTGTATTTGTTTATTCTATTATAATTGTTATAGTAGGTGTTTGTTTTGGTGTTTAAGTCAGTTTAATAGGTTTGTTTTGTTTTGTGTTGGTGTTCAGTTTTTGCTGCTTTGGTGTATCTTTATTAATAGGTGTATTTGTTTATTCTATTATAATTGTTATGACTGTTATAATGTGAATTTGTTATGATTTAGACTTATAATTCTTTGCATGTAATGATTTCATCATATTGCTGACTAATTTTGTTCAACTTTGGTTTATATTGAATGAGACATAAATTGAATTAGGAGGTTTATGTGTTTAAAATCTTGTTGTGTTTGAAAATTTTGTTCAACTTTGATATATATTGAATGAGACATAAATTGAATTAGGAGATTTCATCATAATGATTTTTTTGCAGGCTCCAGAGGCAGAAAGTGAGCCTTCATCATCTAATGTCATAAGAAGATCATCCGATGCAAGCAATACACATGATACAAATCACCAAAGTCCTTCAAATGACACATGATTTATTTATGAAACTTTCATGTTATAAAACTTGTTTTGAGAATAGCTTAAGATAATGACATAATTGTTGGTCAGTTTAGAAAATTAAAATTTACTTTAAAGTTGATAGTTAATAATGACTAAATGTTTAAACTTAATTTTGCATATATAATATAAAAATTTAAATATTATTGAAAATTATGGCGGTTTATAGGATAATATGGATAACAAATTGTGGCAGTTAAAATTGATGTAGCTTTCAATAAATTATGGCAGTTTCAAATGACATATTATTAAATGAAACATGTTTAAACATATTTTAAATATGAAACGTCATTTTAAACATAGGTTAAAATGGTGGTTGTCACGACTTTTATTTTATAACCGCCATTGTTTACCTAGTGGCAGCCAATTCTACGTCGTTTTCTAAAACGCCATTTTAGTACATTACGGCGATTGAAACCGCCACAATCAGCTTAAAATAACCGCCTTAATTTACGCGAATTTTTGTAGTGATGGAAAGATGCAAAGAAGGTTCTTAGGTACTTACAAGGCACCAAAGATTACATGCTCACATATAGAAGGTTAGATCACCTTGAAGTGGTTGACTACTTCAATTTAAACTTTGTAGGATGCTTGGACTCAAGGAAATTCACATTTAAGAATGTTTTCTCCTTACTGGAGGAGAAATATTATGGAAAAGTTGAATTTGTGGCATGATTTCAGACCACAATTCAATTATAGCGGTTGCAAAATTTTACTTTAAGGTTTGATATTTTTGAGAGTATAGTTAAGTCTCTAAGACTGCAACTGTCTTTTTCTCTAAAAATGATAAGTATTTAAAGAGTGTTAAACACATTAAATTGAAGTACTTATTAGTGAATGAATAAGTGAAGAAACAAAAGTGTCATTTGAACACGTTGGTAAGAATTTAATGATAGTGGATCCGTTAACTAAAGGTTTACCGTCCAAGACATTTATTGGCCATGTAGAAAGGATGGGCAGTAAAAGTCTTTGTTAACATTATAGTATGATTGGTATATATACAAATATAGTTTAATTTTGTATTTAATGACAATTGTGAAATCAATTAAGGTTATGTTTCTGCTTGATTTTGTTATCCATATTATTTTGTATACATTATTGTTAATATGTGATTATAAAGGTGTCTTTGAAGAGCAATAAAAGACAGATTATTTATCCCTTAAATTTATTTGAATTGGATTGATTTGTGATACATGGAAGGGATCAAGTTGATGAATAACTTGTGACCGCCATGATCCGATCATTTTAGTTCATTAAAGAAAATGACTTGATGCTTCTAAAGAATGGTGCACGATTATGGTATAAGATTGAAACACCAAGTTGTCACATGAGTCAAGTGGGAGATTGTTGAATTAATTTATTAATCCATTAAATAATGACTCTTGTAAATTAAGGATTGGTTTAAATAAAAGATACTCTAATGTGATGATTATTTGGGTGGAAGGATAGACCAATGGAATTTGATTTTGAAATTCAAAATATAAATCCCTCTTCTCTTTCTTCATGAATGATGAGATATGGCTCTTGGGATGAAATGTGTATTGGAGTAAAAGCCTATAAATAGGGACCTTTAGAAAAAGCAATAACATTTTTCTTATTCCTTCTAATTTTTCTCACAAATATATAAAAGTGTCTTCATCCTCAAAGACACATAAAAGGAAGAAGGGAGAGAGGAGAGAACAAATTTAGATCAAGAATCAAGAACCGGACAAGAAACGTCATCCTGAACCCGGGTATGTTTTTATCGTTTTTCATTGAAATTAAAACACTATATAGAGCTTTCGCTTGTTGTTGTTGGCTACTTGGTTTTGGCTACATGTGTATTCAGAAATAATGGTTGTTCCAAAGCATCTAGTTGCAAAAACAAACCGGTGCTCAATTTTAAGGGGTCTCGCCTTTTTTAAAATTAAATAAACACTTGGTATTATTTATTTGATTGATACAAACACTTTTCTTTTAAAAAATCTTAATAACTTATTTGATTTGCTTTATTTACAATCCTAAAAAAACTAGTGGTGAGTAAAAAAACTAATGGGTTAATATTTTTATCAAACCTAAATATTTAGTTTAATAACGGGTGGTTACTAAAATAATTAGAATTGTCGATAATGCATGAACATACAACAAACTCCATGGAAACTTGCAGAAGAATATCACAAATGAAGAAGATGAAGATAAAGGAAAGGATAAAGTTGTTATTAAATGTATAAAGTAGTTACACCATGATCTTAATTACACAATGGATATTAATTGAAATAACTAACATGTAAAGAGTAGTAACTAACTAGGGCACGTGGAAAGCATACATAAGCTGAAACAAAAAGGAATATGAAGGCTAATATTAACAGACCCTATCAAGTTGGGTAGTGGATGCTTAACAGACTCAACTTGGACAAAAATAGAGTAGAGTTGGAGAATGCAAAGGCCTGGTAAACATATTTGCAAGCTGGCATTGGTTGAAACTGGCAACAAATGAATGAGCTTGGAACGAATTCTTTCGCGTACCACGTAACAATCATGTTTTATATGCTTGCTTCGCTCATAAAATATGGGATTATGAGCCAGATATATTGCTAATTTACTATCACAATATACTGATGTAGGGTGAGAAAAGTTGATTTGGAAATCCTGAAAAATGAAATGTAGCCAGTGCAACTCACAAGTTAAGTAAGCTAATGCATGATACCCAGCTTCAGTTGAAGATCTGGATATCGTACGTTGTTTCTTTGATTTCCAAGAAATTAATGAAAAACCAAGGATGATACAATTACATGTCACTTATTTGCCAGTATCTGAGCAACGTGCCCAGTCAGAATCAGCATAGGCATATAATTCGAGATCACTAAAAGCTGAGAAGAACATGTATTTAGCAGGTACAGATTTAAGGTATCAAAGGAGCTTCATTGCAGCTTAATAATGAGATTGTAGAGGGCAAGAGACATATTGGCTTAAATGCTGAACAACATAAGTTATATCAGGTCTTGAATTTGTCAAGTAGATGAGTCTACCAATGAGTCTCCTGTAGGAGGTGGAATCATATAATGTCTGGCCGTCAGTAGTTGATAATTTTATGTTGTGATCAAAGGGAACAAACGAGGGTTTTGAGGCAAGCAATCCATTGTCCTCCAAAAGATTTAGTGTATATTTTCTTTGATTGAAAAAGTTGCCAGTCTTAGACCAAGCAATTTCGAAACCAAGAAAGAATCTCAACTGGCCTAGATTTGTTATCTTAAATTTGGTATCCAACTGTTGTTTAACATGTTGAATCTCATGCATAGAATCACCTGCAAGGATTATGTCATTAACATATAGCAATAAAGCGGTAAATCCAGAAGGGGAGGCCTTAATATAAAGGGAGTGGTCTGCTTGTGATTGGTAGTATCCTATAGATATGAGACAATAGGGGAGCTTGGAATACCATTGCCTACTTGCTTGCTTCAGGCCATACAAAGATTTGTGCAGTTTGCAGACATGAGAAGTAGAAGTGGTAGACATACAAGGTGGGAGGATCATATAAACCTCTTCATTCAAATCACCATGCATAAATGCATTGTTCATATCCAGTTGTTCTAAGTGCCAGCCTTAAATTGCTGCAATGGACAATAGTACTCTAACTGTTGTGATTTTAGCAACTGGAGAAAAAGGGTACAATAGAACCAATAGTATTGTTTGCATCAGGTGCAGTAGATAAAGGTGTTGTAGGTTGGGTATTAGGGTTATTTTCTATGTCAGTTTGAGGTGAGAGATTGGTATAATTATATTCAGGTTGCGAAGGCATATGGTCTGCATTGAATAAGACTGATGTAGTTATATTTGACTCAAGGCTAGGATGAGGAGAAGGTACCTCAGGATTCGGTGATAGTGAACTGTCATGATAGGGGTAGAAAACTCTATTAAAGGTGAAATGACATTGGGAAAAGGAGTAGCAGATGTAGCAGTATTAATGGAATTGGACATATTAGTTTAACCAACCAGATTAGTATCAGTGTTTATGTCATCAAAGAGAGTATATGGTGTTTCAAGGAAAGTGTGTTGGTTTTCAGGAGTGTCTTTGGCTAGTTTAAAAGGGAAGTTATTTTCATAAAAGAACACATTTCAAGACACAAATATGTTATTGATATGCATATCATAGAGGATGTAACCTTTGGTTCCAACTTTGTATCCAAGAAAGGTACACTTTCTGGATCTTGAAGCAAACTTTGTTTTATGATTGGTGAGTGTGGTAGCATAGCCTAGGCATCCAAAAACTTTCAAATGGATCATGGATGGTGGTTCTGAAAATAATAGTTCATGGGGGCATTTTAAGTTAAGTAAGGGAGTGGGAAGCCTATTGATTAGATGGATAAAATGTTGGACACAAAAATTCCACATATTTAATGGAACATAAGAGTGAAAATAAAGGCTTCTAGCTACATTAAGTATATGTTGGTGTTTTCTTTCAACCACCCCATTTTTTTTGGGTGTCTCAGCACAAGACTTTTGGTGTAAGATACATTTGGTTAGAAGGAATTTGGCTAAAGCAACAAACTCTGTGCCATTATCAGATCTTATGCATTTCAAGGATTTGTTAAATTGAGTCTCAATGTAAGCTACAAATTGAATAAAGTTATCTTTGAATTGGTCCTTAGTTTTAAGGAATATGGCCCAGGTGTACCTATTGTGATCATCAACAAGGGTAAGAAAATATTTGTGTCCTAGAAAAGAGATGTTATAAAAGGGGCCCAAACATCAACATGTAATATGTCAAAAATAGAAGATGAAGTAGTATTACTAAGAGGAAAGGGTAATTTTCTTTGTTTACCAAAACGACAAGAGTCACAAGGATTGTTATTGATTTTACATGGAATGAAGGGAAAAATCTTGGAAACATTTTGCAGGCCTATATCTGAAATATGCTCTAATATTAAATGCCAAAGATTACAATTTTCAGTGGAACCATAATTGTAAATGGAAGACTGAGAACTTGTGGAGAGAACATACAACCCTCTTTCCAATCTAGTTGTACCAATCATTTCATTGGAATGATTTTGCACTATGGTACATGAATTAGCATGGAAATGTACTGAACAATTACTTCCATTAACAAGTCTAGCTATGGAGATCAGATTAACATGAAAAGGGAGTTTGTAGAGAACATGATGCAATGTCAAAGTGGATGAAACTATAACAGTACCAGACATGGATGCAATGAGATGTGATCCATCAGGTAAATTTACATGAACAGGTATGATGGATATGAGATAAACAAAGCTATTTTTGTCAAAGGATATATGGTTTGCACGGTTATCTAATATCCAAAGGTTGGGATTCTTACCACTAGGATTGGATGAAAGGGATTTCATGGCCAAGGGAGAGGTGGAAATGGAGTTGGCTTGAGGGTTAGGTTTTGACTATTGAAGCAATTCTATGAGGTTGTTATACTACTCTTGAGTGAATCCCAAAGGAGATGTAGTTGGAACTTGTTGTGACACTTCTGCAGCATTGTTGACAAAAGCATTGCTCTATAAAAAATTACCATTTCCATGCGGCTTTGTTGTTCCTTTGAATCCGGGTGGAAAGCCATGCTTGATAAAACAAGTGTCTGCTGTATGGTTGGTTCTACCACAGTGAATGAAGATGCGACTTTGTCCTCGAGCACCATTGTTTCCTTGATTCTTCCACCTGGAGGTACTTGGTGTTTGGAAAATTCTCGCATATCAGATCCACTTATACCCAAATCACTCCCCTTCCTCTCGTTTTTGTTAGTTATGGAATTAAAGTCTCCGCAAATTATCCACTCTATGTCCAAATCTTTTGCTTTAATAACTAGGAGCTCTTCCCAAATGACCCTACTAAGAGCCAAGGAACACGGAGAATAAACGTTACACAGATAGTATACTTTGTCCTGCCATATCAATTTTAAGCCCAGAAAACTGGTCCATATAAAACTGAAAATAACTTCCACCATATCCTTCCTCCAAAGAGATATAATGCCTCCCGATTTACCACGAGCTCCCATGTAAGACCACCCTACATCGTTTCCCTTCCAAATGTTGTTAACAACCCCCAATTCAACTAATTTCAACTTGGATTCTTGAATTAAGAAAACATTTTCCCCTCCTTTTAAAATTATCGGATTTATTCTCTTCCTCTTTATTAAGATGTCCTATCCTCTAATGTTTAAGGATCTGATGATCATTTAAACCGATTATTAATCTCCTTATGAACCTGATACTTCTCTTTAGCACAAGCCTCCATTTCTTCAAAATTCTTCTGGTCATCCTTTTCAGATCCCACTGTCAAGGCTCCCAATTTATCTATGGCCTGCCAAACCTTTGTTACCACATTTGTTTCGCAATTCTACCAGAATTTCGTGTTGCCTCTTACGAGGTCAGAATCAGTCATTGGATCGCAACACATCAACATCCCAGTAGAGAATCCTGAAGAGCTTTTCGAACCAACCATAGAGGTAGACATTGAAGAAAGCCTCAATATGTTTTTGGTGAAATTGAGGCCTATTGAATGTCCTAGCCCATTGTATGTTAATGAGGGAAACAAGTCTTCCACCTCCATTAAAATTTACTTCTTGGGCCTCCTTCTCTTGGTAGATAAAGGCCCACATAAATCATAAATGTTTATTGACACATAAAGTGCTTCTAAAATTCTTACTACAAAGGTCCTTATCACCCCTTCTAGAAGAAACCGCAGAATTAGAGACATTACACCTCACCCTACTAATTAAATTGACAGGAGCTAAAATAAAAGTGTTATTGTTAGGCCCCTCCAACTCTAGATTTGGGGCATCAGCAGAACCAACCACCCTAACAACCTCCAAAGACACATCGATGCTAGAAATCGTCTATTTCATACCTGTCAAATTGCACTTGTCCACTCCATTATAAAAATTTGCAACCATGTTTCCCGCTTCAAAATATTTGGCTGGACTCATATGGTAGGAATGGGAGACCGCAAAATTCTGGGTGTTTCATCTTCGATGATAACGCCAAAATCTCCCCCTCAGATAGATTGTTCTTCCCCCTACACTAATCCTTCTCATATTCTAAGGAATAGGAAACAAACACTTTAGAGGAAAGAGTCATGCTTTTCACATTAATCCTAAGAGGTCCAAAAGAGTCTTTGGAACATCTCAACGAGAAATCCACACCATTTATTTTAGCATTCAAGATTTTATCAATAATAATCACGTGAGAAGTTCTCACCAGTATCCTTGTTATATCCATATAATATGCTTCAAAGTGTTGTCATCCATGCAAACGTAACAACCCAACGCGTTTTCCACTATCTCAAAAAAAAAAAATTCCAAGCATGACATGGAATGTCGTGAATTATAATCCAGGTTAACCTCTCTGCATCTACATCATCTTCTTTCCATCTTCTAATCTTTGAAAACCACTCTTGTGCAATGCCAACTAATTTTTTTTAAAACACACAGACACACAATCTTCTAATCAGGAAGTCGAACAATTACCTCCACCATAGAACTAAGTACACCTCAAAGGAAGGACGCCGACTCTCAAGCCGCTATTGACTTAGCTAGATACAAGATAGGATTTTGAAGACACTTCGAGAAAGCACAAAAGCTACCCACAAACATACCATGATACCATTTCCAAGCCAAGAGAAAGCTCAACTCTTCCACGTCCTTTGAATTCACCAATTTTTCTAAGAACACTATATCATTCTAACATTTCCAAATCAACCAAATCACAACATGCCAATTTAAGAGATATCCCCCTCTAATCCTAATCAGATTACCAGTATGTAAAAACATCTAAAAAATGATCACAACATCCCTAGGTAAGACCATAATCCACCCAACCATTTATTAGTCTTATACCAAATAAAAAGGACACCTCACAAGTAACAAAGAGATGAGAGGATGACTATGTGACTGTTGAATAGAAAGGACAAAAATATCCTCCAACCCAAAATGGATTTCCCTCTTAAGTAAATTCGCTCTGGTAGGGATCTGATCCTGAAGGAGATTCCAAGAGAAAAGGTTTACTTTTGAGGGTGCCCAACTACTCTAAACATATGGGAAAACACTCACAACATAGGAGTCTTGGGTATCTCTAGGAAGCTCCTGCGAAAGGAGAAAGGAATAGGCAGAGGACAAAGAAAATCACCATCTTTAGAATGACGGCACCATCACCTATCTTGTTTCTCATAGGGATTAAAACTACTAATAACCGAAAGGAGATCATCAATCATAACTTGTCCATGCTAAAAAATATTGGTTCTCGTCCACTTAAGGTCCCAAAGTTGACCCTCTCACTTACCAATATCCCTCACATAATAAATCTTTTGCTTAGAGATAGAGAAGGGCCCAGGGAATCAAACACTAAGAGGAGTGTAGGTCATTCAAAACAGAGGTTTTAATCCCTGAGCTAATCCTCTTAAGCGAGTCCTCTTGGAACCAATTAATAGTGTCTTAGAACATAGACCTAAGAAGAGAGACTCATTTCCACCAGGTTGACGCTTACCTAAAATACCCAGCCCTACCACTTGAGGTAGAAGATATAAACATATAACCATATTTCGTAGTTAAAAAATCATGCCAAATACAAGAAGCACCAGAACACAACTTTCCTCCACTTACTCAATAGGGCCAGGTTAACCAACCTTGGATCATGAACACTTATACTGAACAACTTCTTAGGCTTACGCATTACATCCCATTTTACTCAGACGGACTTAGAGCCCTTCTTAATCCCACATCAAAGGAATATCCTGAATTCTCACAAATTTCTTTCACACCTTGATAGACATCTTCAGGAAAAGACAAGAAGAAGATAGGAATGGCATTAAAGACTGAGTTAAGGAAGATCACTCTCCCTCTTAAAGACACATACTTGTCACTCCAAGAGAGGACATTCTTAGTCATGAAATTTACTAAGGGTTCCCAAGTAGAGGACATGCAATGATTGACTCCTTGAAAGACCAAAGTACTTAAAAGGAAGATTATCTCGCTAAAAATGAGGAAGTCATAAGCGATATCTAAGAAGACGAGGTCATAGTTTAACCGAATGAGAGACTCTTAGAAAAATTTACCCGAAGGCATTAGGCAAACTCAAAACCTCAGAGAATTGATTTGATGGCCCAAAGGTTATCAATGTATGCCTTAACAAGAATGATCGTATCGTCTGCATATTGCATATGGGAGACTTTAAAATCTGATACTTTAACTCTAATCCCCGAGAACGCTTGCAGCTCCATGGCTCTAGAAAAAACACGCGAAGGCCTTTAGCCACCAAAAGAAAAAGGAATGGGTTAGGTCATCACCTTGCTTCATACCCCTTTAGATATTGATTTCTTGGGTCGGGATACCATTAACTAAGACCCTAAGATTACTAGAGAAATACATGCACAAATCCAATCACTCCACTTGTCATTGAAACCAACCCTTTCTAGCATATAATCCATAAATGACCAACTCACCGAATCATAGACTTTTTTAAAGTCCACTTTAAAGATGAGACAATAATATTTACTCTTCTTAGCCATATCCACCAACACATTTACATCTACCACCTTGTCCACTAAAAACATATAGAATTTAGTAAATCTTACAACAATACTTCAAAATTTTAAAATTCTTATTTAAAAATAAATCATAAAACATATATGTATTAAAATATGCTTATATGAACTTCATCTTCTACCTCTTAACATCATATCATGATTTTACCATAGTGACTATGATTTGCCATCAGGACTCCATCCTAACATTTATATTAGGGTTGAACAATCGATCGGTTTCGGGCTTAACTTAAATCCGACGCAAACCATAATTTTGTTTTTCTGGTCCAATTTCGATCGATAAATTTTTTATTTTTGTCGAATTCGATTAAATCGGTTTGACGAATAAATCAGATTGATTTAAACGATTTAATATTTATTAGAATAAACCTATAAAAATAACTATTTTTATTAAATTCACAAAAAACACACACACATATATATATATATATATATATATATATATATATATATATATATATATATATATATATATATATATATATATATATATATATATCAAAATGTTATAATAGTCTTAAAAACTATTTTTTTATGATTGAAAAAAAGTTATTATTACATAATAATACTTGCAATATCATTTAACATTAATTTTGATCATTATAATAGTTAAATTATAAATTAAATAATATTCAAAATTTCATATTGTATAACTTGTATTTCAGAAAGTACCCAATGCCACAATCAAATTATAAACATGATATATCCTGACAATATTATGAATTTTATTTTTATAATGAGTTGGCTATATAATAATAAAAATAAATAAATAAATATATATATATATATATATATATATATATATATATATATATATATATATATATATATATATATATATATATATATATATATATATTAATAAATTTTGGCCATTTTGGTTTTCGACGGATCCAAAATAATGATCAAAGCCCGCCCAAAGTAATCCTATATTATATGACAATTTTCTTATAGTGTGAGTTTTTTCTTCTTATTTTTATTTTTATTTGTGTGAGAAAAATATTTTTCATCTCAAATAGTATGGAAAAATGTTTTTTTTTTAATTAGTTATATAAAGTAAATGAGAAAAGGAGTGTGTGGTATAGTGGGAGAAAAAAGTAAAAGATGAGAACGCCACAAAATTTAGGAGGGTACAGCTAGCTATTGACATGTTGGTGGAATCATATTAGGACAAGAAAGTGCATGCCGTAGCAAAATCTTTCAAAATCTCCACATAGACACATAATAATACAATAATTTGTTGCCTAATGTTTTCTTTATACAAAAAACACTTGTGCTATATGGCCTAGAGTATATACTAGAAAAATAAATTTTAGAAAGATTCTGTAATTTGTTCAAAGGCATAATTAACATCCATGAATCAAAAACCTTCACTCATAGGTATATATCAAATCTGAATTATAATACCATGAAAATAAACAAAAAAAAATATATATATATGGCTACTTGATTATCCACTAAAAAAACAAGTTGAATTAACTTTAATGAATCAATCTTGATTCCTCAATTGACTGTAAAACCTTTTTATGAAATCTTCAGCTGCCTTATCAACTTGATTCTCCTTCTCATCATCACCTCTTAAAGGGAAAGGTGAGTCTGTTACCCTCAATTGCCTCACCATTGCTGGAGACGCTTCTACGATCGTTTGATCGTTGTTAAGCATCTCCAATACTGCCTTCATTGCATTCATATTTGTCACGTCGTCATCCTCATCGTCATGTGTAAGCCGTGTTTGAGCATTGTTCTTATGATTGTGGCTGTGATGACGCTTCCCAATTGAGAACAAGTGGTGGGGAGTGTTGCTACAGCTGAATTCGTACTCCCTTGAAGAAGTGAATTTGTGGTGTGAGTCATGGGAGTGGAAGTTTGAGGTGGAGCCGCCGTGGTGGGGATGGTGCGACATTCCGGCGAGCTTGGTGCGGCGTTTGAGTATCATGTTTAAGTTCATCATTAGTTTACCCTTTGATATTCCTTTTCTCAACATGAAGAAGGCAACACGTATTAGACTCAATACTCTCTTTGATATAACTGGTAGATTGTTTTCCATTTTTATAGAAGCTGTTTTTGTTTATGGAATAATTTCAAAAAGAGAGATATGAAGAGATGGATTTGATTTGAGGACAAGAGGAAGAAGGGTGATGAGGTTATATATAGCTGGAGAAAAGGAAAAAGAAGGAAAATTAGAAATGAATATTGAATGCAGCATATGGAAATTGAATAAACCGTGGATGGATGCATGCTTTTATGTGTTGGTACATTATTGGGGCAGAGGACAAAATGAGTGCTTTACATTACTTAACTTAGTTGAGAAAATAAACATCAACTAAAGCCATCATAGCGAGATGTGCAGCCAGCAATGCATTTTCTTACTTAGTTGAGAAAATAAACATCAAATATAATTTTAAATCTATCAATACATTTCAATTAAATTATTTTTTTAAAACAACCAATTTTTTCAATTTATATATCTCAGTAACGGTAACCACTTTTCAAAAAAAATTAAACTTAAAAAGAATAATCACTTAAAGTTACGCATGCACTATAAAATTATACACATGCGTCATGGCGCAAGCTGACAGTAACCACCAAAATTCATAAGTAAAAGTTAGTTTACTATGGATATATCCCGAAATACTTATAGCTACTGCTATAAATAGGCAAAAGTCCATTTTTGTGATATATCATTTGTTTTCTTTGCTTCTCAATTCCATATATAAAATTACATACTTATACAAATTGTACATCAACTATACATAAAAACACATATTATTATACATAATTCAACATACATTAAAACTCAAATTATTATATTTTGATTTTATTTTCTATTATGTACACTTATTTCAATAAAAAATTAAATTAATCAATTTTTAAATAATTCGATTAAAAAAAAACTACGAGAGCTTATTCAATTCCTAAAAATATAAAATCAATCAATTTTTAAATAATTTGATAAAAAATGTATAAGAACTAATTTAATTCCTATAAAAATGAAGAAATTTTTTTGTCTCTTAATAAAAGTGATAACATTATCACTACTTAAATCGCTAACAAAAAAGAGATAAACAATTATGTAGAAATTATTATAAAAATACAACTTATTATATTTTTCATAAACTAATCGTATTTTTTCATTTTTTTGTATCTATATTTTTTTTTTTGCCAATCAATAGTTTTTTAAAATATAATTCTTAATTGTAAATGCGGTTATATATGTTCTAAAATTTTAACTTCAAATATTAAATCTCAAATTAATGTCTCTTAGGAACAGGTCCTAGAGGTGTTTGTGTGAGCATGGAGATTTAAGTCTCCAATGTTTTGTTGTGAGTCATGAGGGTCTCAACATTAGTGTTTAGCTACCAAGGGTTTTGTTAGTATAGAGACTTTATTTTCTAAACTCTTCATTCTGGAGAGTTTGTGTCGCCACATAACACCTCATCATAGATTATATCCTAGAGAGAGTTTGTGTCTCAATGAAATCCTCCACTAACCTTTTGAGGTCAGATTTGTGGAAATCTTACGGCTCCTCATAATACTAGGGGTGGTAATTGTAGATGAAATATGGGTGTTACATAATAATAGAGACAGGTGTGTCTTAGTCTATACAGTGCAACAACAGAGTTACAATATTGACTTAATTGAGTCCCCAACAATGGTTATGTATATATAGGTTATTGTCATTTGGATTTACATTGGTTATGTATACGTTATTGAAGTTGATATTGATTGCTTACCTTAATAAGTAGGAAAACCATGGATAAAACATGGATTTGTGTCGATCGATTGTCCAAAGAGTACGAGAATAGGGTTGCGTATTTTGTTAAGTTTGTTGTTCAACACGTTAAAAACCCCAGACGGGTGAAATGTCCTTGCTTGCGTTGTTGTTATATTGGTAAGGTTGACGAAGATGGATTGAAATCTCATTTACTAAGGCATGGAATTGATCGAAGTTATCAGTGTTGGAAATTTCATGGTGAGAAAATTAACGAGAATGTTGAACCGAGTGGGAAAAGTAATATGACATATGCTTTAGACGACAAAGACACGGAAACATGCGATTGTGGTCGAGTTGAAGAGATTGTAGAAGCACTTGAAGAAGATCTTCATGATTGTCCTGAAATGTTTGAGAGGTTGGTAAGCGATGCAGAGAAACCGTTGTATAAAGGTTGCACTAAATTCTCAAGACTGTTTGCGGTATTAAAGTTGTACAACTTAAAGGCGGACAATGGACGGTCGGATAAAGGTTTCACAGAGTTGTTGGCCCTTATGAGAGAAATGATATCGGAGGATAATATTCTTCCTAATCGAACCTATGAGGCAAAAACAATGTTGTGCTCTATTGGCATGATCTATGATAAGATACATGTTTGTCCTAACGATTGTGTTTTGTTTCGTAACGAATATGCATCGTTAACTGAGTGCCCTAAATATGGTTTGTCTCGATATAAGAAAAGATTGTCTCCAGCAAAAGTCTTATGGTATTTTCCTATAATTCTGAGATTTAGGTGCATGTTTCATAATGAAACCGATGCAAGACACCTGACTTGGCATGCAAATGAAAGAATTATTGATGGAAAGTATCGGCATTCGGCTGATTCACCACAGTGGTCAAAGATTGATAATGATTATCTTGACTTTGGAGAAGAAGCAAGAAACATTCGCTTGGCATTATCTACTGATGGAATGAACCCGCGTGGTCTTCAAAGTATCTCACATACCACATGGCATGTGATTCTTATGATTTATAACCTACCTCAATGGCTATGTATGAAGCGTAAGTACATGATGTTATCTATGTTAATCTCTGGGCCTAAACAACCAGGGAATGACATAGACGTATACTTGACACCTTTGATCGAAGATTTAAAGATTTTGTGGGAGAACGGTGTGGAGGTTTATGATGGATATAGGAAAGAAATTTTCAATTTGAGGGCGATGTTGTTTGGCACAATTAATGATTTTCCAGCATACATGAATCTATCTGGGTATAGCATTAAAGGTCAATGTGCGTGTCCTGTTTGTGAAAACGAAACCGATACGATTCGATTGGAACTTTGTCAGAAGAATGTGTTTCTCGGTCATCGTAGACTCTTACATTCTAAACATCACCACCGTGGGTGGAGAAAAGCATTCAATGGAGACACCAAACAGCGTAAAGCTCCACCCGCATTGTCAGGTGACCAAGTTTTTGAAAAGGTGAAAGATGTGCGTACTGATTTTGGCAAGCCTTTTGCATATAAGGTTGTCAAACGTGGGTGGAAGATGAGGTCGATATTTTTTGAATTGCCATATTGAAAGTCTTTGTACGCAAGACATTTTCTTGATGTTATGCATATTGAAAAAAATGTATTTGAAAGTGTTATCGGTACGTTACTCAATATAAAAGGAAAGTCGAAGGATGACCTTAAAGAAAGGGAAGACATGTTAAAAATGGGAATGAGAACTGAATTAGCACCAGTGAAGAAAGGAAAACGAACATATCTACCACCTACTGCGTTTACTCTATCTAGGAAGGAGCAAAAAAATTGTTTAAGTTTCTGAGTGAAGTTAAGGTTCCAGAAGGATATTCATCAGATATTAGAAGACTTGTGTCTATGAAATACCTCAAGTTGAAGAGTTTGAAGACATATGATTGCCATGTTATAATGGAACATTTTCTACCAATAGGTATACGTTCTATTTTGCCAAAAAAAAGTAAAAAGTGTCATAACTAAATTGTGTTTTTTCTTTAGGTCAATCTGTAGTAAGGTGATCGATCCCGAGATCTTACCAACACTACAAAAAAAGATTGTAATTACCTTGTGTGAGCTTGAAATGTATTTTCCTCCCTCTTTTTTTGACATAATGGTTCATCTAGTTGTTCATCTTGTGAAAGAGACACAGTTGTGTGGACCAGCTTATATGAGATGGATGTACCCTGCTGAACGGTATATGAAAATATTAAAAGGGTACGTGAAATCCCGAAGTCGACCAGAGGGTTGTATTGTTGAACAATACATTGTTGAAGAAGTTGTTGAGTTTTGTACTGAATATTTGTCCAACGTTCAATCTATTGGACTCCCCAAAGCTCAGATTTTCTAAAAAAAGAAAGGTAAAAAATTAATTGGAAATAAAATTGTGACAGTATCAAGGAATGAACGTGATCAAGTGCATTTGTATGTTCTGCACAATGATAATGAGGTTGAGTCATATGTTGAAATGCACAAGGATGTACTCCGAAGGTTAAATCCGAACAGAAATGAAAATTGGATAGTACGAGAGCACAATCAAAGTTTCATACAATGGTTAAAGGATCATATTTATTCGAAGCGCTCTTCAGATCCTGCTTCGGTAACAGAAAGGTTGAGATGTTTGGCATATGGTCCAAGTTTGCATGTGTTTTCTCATAGCGCATACGCAATTAATGGATACATATTTTATACCAAAGAACAATATGATAAGAGTACTATGAAAAATAGTGGTGTCACTGTGCTAGCTGAAACAATGCATATATCAAGTATGAAGGACTTAAACCCCAAATATACAAATTTGTCATATTTTAGAGTTATTGAGCACATTTGGGTGTTTGATTACGAGAAGTTTCAGATTCTCATCTTTGGTTGCAAGTGGGTAAATAGTAGTGGCATACGAATGGATAAGTCTGGATTTTTGAAAGTTGATCTTACTAGGGTGGGGTACAAAGATGAACCTTTTATTCTAGCATCTCAAGCTAAACAAGTGTTTTATGTGAATGACCCGGCGAGTACAAAATGGTCTATAGTCCTTTTCTCTAACAAAGTGGTTGATGATAGCAGTGTCGACCAATGTGATATTGATGTTGAGAATGAGTCATGCATTAGACGGAATGAGTTAAATATAAATGATCAAGATGAGGATCTTATAGCGGATGAATCATATATCAGAAATGATCATAATGAGGAAATTTGGATCAATTCATCCGTCTGCATTGCTAAAAAACAAGTAATTAATATTCCAACAAAGAAAAGAAAGAGATGTTAGTGAAAGAGGTAAATTATATTTGATATCCTTGGTTTCTTTATTTTTCATTTTCAATTGCTTTCATTCTAATTTATATTTCATATCCTTGGTTTTTTTATTTTTCATTTTCAATTGCTTTCATTCTAATTTATATTTGATATCTTTGGTTTCTTTATTTTTCATTTTCAATTGCTTTCATTATAACTTATATTTGATATCCTTGGTTTATTTATTTTTCATTTTCAATTTCTTTCATTATAACTTATATTTGATATCCTTGGTTTCTTTATTACAGGTTAGATATGGCCACTAATGATGATCCCCCACATGATGATCATTCTACGCATGAAAGAGGTAGTAAAAAAGTATCTACGGAAGAAGAGATTAGAAGAGGCATAACGGTGATGAGGAGAGTGATCCATGGTAGAGACCGAGGCATCATTCTAGATGTGCATTGGAGCCATCAAGAGCAGCTTATAGAACCTAAAGGTCATACCTTGACTAGTTTCATTGGTGCACTAGTAAGGAATGAGATTCCCATTACTTGTGATGATTGGAGAAACAAAGAGTTAAATGAATCCAACAAAAAATTTGGACTGAGATAAAGGTACAATAATTATGTCTTTAATTACTTGTACTAATTATGTTCTTTAAATTACTTGTACTAACGCACAATCTGTATGTTCTTTAAATTACTTGTTCTTTAAATTACTTGTACTAACGCACTAGTAAGAACGATCGTTGTTCTTATCACTCACTGTGAGCCATCAATTCTTCCACCAATTTTATACGAAATATGCTTTCATTCACTTCAACATTGCATACTTCGTTCATATTACTAATA
Organism: Lathyrus aphaca; assembly: GCA_963966055.1. NCBI lineage: Eukaryota > Viridiplantae > Streptophyta > Magnoliopsida > Fabales > Fabaceae > Lathyrus > Lathyrus aphaca. The sequence goes on along the minus strand of OZ014519.1, from coordinate 731,047,246 downwards.
AACATAGAAGATCATCAATTATTGATAATCAACAACTTCCAACAAAGAGATCAACAATCATCTTTGTTTATTGTCTTAATATATCTAAGATCAATACCTTCTTCAGACAAAAGTGAGAAAATAATCTTTCAAGATGTACTAATTAAATTTCTAATGTCTACGCTACCCATCCACACACACAAAAAAATGATACAAGAATCTAGCTTGTTAATAAGATTGATTGGACATTCATAAAACATAAGACTATACATAATCATGCAGTGTATGACTGACTGGACCAATACTCTATTTGCTATGATCTGAAGATGATAAGTTCTAAAATTGCCTTTGAATATTAAAACTCAAAGATATTTAAATGGTGTCTACCACATAGTGAATTCAAGTATATTTGCAATATGCCTTACTCTAGATCCAAAAATACCTACACCATAAAGCTTAAATTTAGTTGGATTGATGTGTTGATCAAAATTCTTATCATACTCTTGAAGAAGATGGTTAATGACTTAAACATTTGTGCAAGTAGATTTGCCAAATATCATAAGGTCATATACAAAAAGGTTTGTCTAAGAATGATTATCTTAACAACTGATATGCAAATCAATTTGTCCTGGTTCGTCAACAAAGATAGATGTATATTAAGTGCCCCTTCAACAATGTTGAAGAGCAAGGGAGACAAATGATGTTCTGGCCTCACTCTTCTGGAACAAGAAAAAATCCTACAACATTCTCATTTATCATTATTGATAATTTGGTTGAGTGTAGAATGGTAACAACCCAATTACAAAACTTTTTATCAAAGTCAAATTAAGCATGAACATTATAAAGATATTATCAATCTAAAATATCAAAAGTTTTTTTTATGTCTATCATGAAAATCATACTACCTCTAAAGCATTACGTATCTAACATGTTAATGACTTCTTAAAGTAATCTCAATGTATAAATTTATCTTTTAAACTACTACAAAAATAAAAAGCAAACAACTGTAAGAAGTTCTAAAAATTACACATCAATCCATCAATCAACCACAAACCTTTAATTGGTATTTTCAAGTTTCAACCAAACACTTCGCTTAAGCTTATGACTTTGTGGGCTGCCACTTTTCATTATTATCAATCAAAAACTTTTTCCACTGAAATTGACATTTTCATATTTTTTTACAAACATAATTCAACTAACAATTGAAAAACTTTTTTAATAAAATAAAGGAGAATAAGAGAGTGTGCATGTGTGTAGGAGAAAAAAAAAGGTAAAAGTTGAGAAGGCCACAAAATTTTAGAGGATCCAGCTAGCTATAGTACATGTCAGTGGAATGATATTAGAACAAGAAAGTGTGTGCCCTATAGCTAAATCTTTCAAAATCTCCACACAACACATATTAATACAATAAATTGTAACCTAATGTTTTATTTATTAAAATAAAACTCTTGGAACTTCAACAATATATATGTATTAGACAAAAGACTATAAAAGAAGAAAGAAAAATGTTGAATATATTAAAACCCAAAGTTCTGCAAGGTGCTTATGGCCGAGAGAGTATATCCTAAACTCAATATATAATACAATCCTTCAATTTATTCTCTCTCTTTTTTAGAGATTCTGTAATTTATTACCTTATTATTGTTAAGCAGAACCCTTCACTAAGATTATGAAAATAACCAAAAAATAATAATAATATGTCTACTTGATTATCCACTAAACAAGGAAAGTTGAATTAATATTAATGAATCAATCTTGATTCCTCAATTGACTGTAAAACCTTTTTATGAAATCTTCAGCTGCTTTATCAACTTGATTCTCCTTCTCATCAGCATCTCTTAAAGAGAAACTTGAAGATGCTTCTACAATGGCTTGATCGTTGTTAAGAATCTCCAACACTGCCTTCATTGCATTCATATTCCTCTCCTCATCGTCATGTGTAGGTGGTGCCTGAGCATTGTGCTTCTGGCTGTGGATGTGGTGGTGACGCTTCCCTATTGAGAACAAGTGGTGGGGAGTGTTGCTACAGCTGAATTCGTACTCCCTCGAGGAAGTGAATTGGTGGCGTGAGTGGTGGGAGTGGCGGTTTGAGATGGAGCCACCATGGTTGGGATGGTGGGATATTAAATTGGCTACGGCTTTTCCGGCGAGCTTGGTGTGGCGTTTGAGTATCATGTTTAAGTTCATCATTAGTTTTCCCTTTGATATTCCTTTTTTCGTCATGAAGAAGGCAACACGTACCAGACTCCACACTCTCTTTGATATCACTGGTAGATTGTTCTCCATTTTATAGAAGCTGTTTTTGTTTTTGGAATAATTTGAAAGAGAGTGATTTTGAGAAAGAGAGATACGAAGAGATGGATTTGATTTGAGGACAAGAGGGAGGAGGGTGATGAGGTTATATATAGTTGGAGGAAAGGAAAAAGAAGAAAATTAAGAAATGAATATTGAATGCAGCATATGGAAATTGAATAAACCGTGGGTGGAGGATATATGTATTATATTACTTTGTCTTTTTAATATTTTGTTATATTTTAATCATACATTATTGGAGGAAGCCTCTATATGCTTTTTGAACAAGGACAAAACGAGTGCTTTTACTTTACTTGGTTGAAAATAAACATCAACCAAAGGCATGCAGCCACCAATGCATTTTCTTACTTACTAAAGCAATCTAACATGAGAGTTTGGGGAACTATAATAAAAGTACTTTATTTAAGGAAATAAATAAAACAAAAACTAAGTATCATGTTTTAAGAAATTGTCCTAGCGTGTATTAGAAGAGGTGCACCATATATATTAACTATATGTACTGTAGCAGAGATGCATTATATGTGTAAAAGCATTAGATAACTCTAGAGGATATCTGTATGTAGTAGAGTAGTATTAGTGCAAAATTAACGGTATACATCAATTTGTGAAACTTAACTCGTTAAGCAAAATGCTATGAAGTTTATATTTCATTATGGTATTGTAGTGATATATGGACCTAGGGTGATATGGGGTCAAGTCTGTGTTTGTTTTAGAAGATATCAGTCAAGTGTGACATCCACTTAATACGTGGTTCGCCTGATGAGAAATATGGAGAATGACATATACATGGTCTATAATTGTATATGCAAGAAGGTATAGTCACAATTCCTTAAGAATTAAGCAAACAAACACTTTTCATAGCCTCTATAAATATATCATCCTTAAGGTTGAGAGATATATTCTGAATCCACCACAAAATACTTCAAGAATATAGAACTCCTCACACTCGTAAGCTTGTTTTCACCATATAGAAAACACCTCAAAACAGGGATTCTCACCACTGTGAGCTTATCCCAAATCACCACAATTTCAAAGTCTTTGGCCACCTCTACCATCATATGGTTTCAATGCATCTATAATTTTTGAGAAATTCTTATGTCATCCCATGTGCTTCTCGGGTACCATGCGTGCTTCTTAAAATACTCTTCCTGCTTCCATTGATGCACCTCCAGACGCATCATATTCACGTTTTTTTTAATTAGTTTTGTAGATTTATTTACGGAAGTTTTTCATACGTATAGATGCGGAAGAAACCCAGAGACAGAAACTTCATACATTCAACTAGGGATATCAATGGGGTGCGGCGAGGGACACTTCCCCATCTTCATCCCCGCCACCAAATTCATTCCCCATCCCCATCCTCGATCCCCGTCATGGGGGAGTTTCTATTTACATCCCCATTCCTCGCGGATCTCCATTCCCTGCGGGGATCCCCGCAGATTCTACATTTATCCATTAACATTTTTTTTAAATATCTATATTTTCCATTAAAAAAAAGTACATATATTTCACATATTTATTTTGTTATTAAAAATACTAGTATTTCACATTTATAATTTTTATTAAAATTACTAAAAAAATATGCATAAATAACTAGTATTTCACATATTTATTTTGTTATTAAAAATACTAGTATTCATATTGATACTTTTTATAAAATACTATAAAATTCAACAGCATAAATTATAATACTTTTGTAAGTAACAATATGCATAAATAACTACAAAATTCAACAACATAAATATGCTTGAAAAATAAAACTTCAAATAATACATGATAATTTAGTTTCTATAGGTCTCACTATTATCTTACAATTTACTAAATTAGAAATCTTAAAGTTAGTCAAAACAATCTACTTTTTCCTATAAATAATTACATGAACAAATTTACGAGAATCAAGAAAAAATAATCTTCTTTTTCCTATAAGCAATTACATGAATAGATTTATGAGAATCAAGGAGAAACAAACTATTTTCTATAAACAATTACATGAATAAATTTATGAGAATCAAACCTTATTGATGCAATCGTAAGAGATGTGAATAATGATAACACACGATACAGAGAAAACGATGAGCAATGGTGAGGGGCGCGACAGAGAAGATGGATGAGGAAGCTGAATGGAGGTTTGACGGTAGAAGAAAAAATAAACGAGTCTGATAGAAAAAAATGAACGCTTCAACTTTTTTAGGGTTTTAATATCTACATTTATCTCTCTTAATGAATACATCAATATTTATTTACTTTTTAAAATAAACATAAAGAAAATGACAGGAAAAAAACCTAATGTAAAATATAAATTATATATTAAATTAATTATATTAAAATAATATAATTATATTAAAATAAGCAGGGCAGAGATCCCGCAGGGTAGGGGATGTGTTCCCCGTCCCCATCTCCGAAGTGCTCTCGGGAGAAATTTTCTCCCCATCCCCACCCCTGCGGGGTGAAATTCCCCATCTCTGGGACCTCGAACGGAAAAAAAAATCCCCACGGGGATCCCCACCAACAGATACAAACTGACATCCCTACATTCAACATAGAAACCATAAGTTCAACATTCATAAAATAAAATAGATAATACATTGATGTCTTTTCAATTTCGTTCAATCTTTCGAATTCGAACATCCTTTCAACAAAACTATTCGGCCACGACTCGGCTTTGTCGGTTGCATGAGTCTCTCATAACGGGGTTTTAGGTGGTATTGGGCATCCCGATTTAAAAAAAAAACTATTACAAAATGACTTGATTTCGCAAGCCATTTGATACACATGATGCGGTCATTAGGATTGGAAGGTGGTGCAGAGTGGAAAAAAGGTTTTTGAAAAACCGTACCGCATGTTATTGCCTTGTTATTGTGGTACCGAGTGTTATAAACTTACCTAATATTTGAATTACATTCGGGTTCCTTCTGTTTCAAAGTGGCAAGAATATTTTTGGGTTGGACAAGATTCAAGGTCAAGTCATTGATGCATGTCTTCTTTTCCGATTTGATGTGACAACCACTATGATGACCTTGTAACTTTGGCCATATTTTATGGTTATACGAACCACAAACGACACTAAATTTTCACTTTTTATTATCCAACATGTAACCACGAATTTTAAAAGGACACTCGCATTTTCTACTGCCTGTGTGTCTCTTTTAAACTTCCGCAGTGGAACTTGATATATCCCGCTTCTTTCGCACAACAAGGTTACAAAAGGATTTCTTCTTTCCGATCCATTATCTGATCTTCCAATAACCACATCAAAACCAACTGTAGTTTCCATCCTACGATCATCAAAGTCTTGCTTGTGATTAAAGTTACCGCCGACTTCTCCCATCTTCACAATAACCCCTAGTATATTTGGAACACCAACGTTTAAAGAAACTTATTTTTTTGAGATGTTATCCAGGTGCACCATATCTATTGTAAAGAAAGAAAAATTTACAAAACTCAAAAAATTGCAGCAGACAATAAAAACAGAAGTAACATCGAATGTTCTGCAGTTGTACCTGCGAAACTGTTCTTCATGAACATGTTCCGCTTATGTACTTGCGGAAGTAACGAAACTTTTTTTTGCAAAAGTTTGATGATTTATGTGAATATTGTAGCGACAAAATTAGATTTTTACCTGAAATTCGCTTTTCACTTGCTCTTTTTAATTTGTTGCATCAGAAAAGATTGAACTTTGGAATAAAAAATGAAGTGGATGATATAGGGTTTTCTAGTTGTTGAAGGTTGGAGAAGAGGAAGCAAGCTACAATGGGGGAGTGATCGTGCAATTTAAAATTATAGCGGAAACTTCTGCAGGTACATCTACGGAAACACCCATAATTTTAAACATAAATGGTGCGTCCGAAAATATACTTACAGAAGCTGGATACATTTTAGGAATTTTGTCAGATGGCTGAGTCATAGGAAAGATTGAGAAATTCTGTAATTTTTTAGGAAGTACAACCAAATAAAATTAACCTGAGGCTGAGTCACACCTTCCATTAGGATCAATGTTTAAAGTTCATAATTTGTATGATAAATAGGCTGATTGCATGATATCTCTGTAGTATGATATCTCGCGCAGATCTATATAATAAATGAGCTTCTTACACCAGACTTGGAGGATGGAATGGTAACCATTCTAACAAAATACTTACTTCTCTCAGACATATTTATCATGATATCACTCTCAACAAAATAAGTAAAATAACTTAACATGTCTATGTATAATGATGAAATTAAAGTTCAGATTATATTTTGTGGGGGACTGATCCTGACTTGCTTAAAGTTGGAAACGGATGTATGGCAACAGAGGAATATCGTTCCCATTTCAGCCTATGGGCATTAGCTGAGGTAAGTTGAAACAAACAAATTTAATACTTGCTGTTTAAATAAAATGTGTTTTAACCCTTGATATTGAGGGCTCTATGTTTCGCAAATAAGCCGCCGAAGTTATAATAAAATTGTACTCTTTGAGAAATACTTCTAGCATGATCGTTAACTTTCTCTTTGAACTACAACAAATCTGCCACACAGAAATTGATTCTCGAACCAAACTGAAGCGGAAAAGATAGCATACCAGTCTAGCATACTAATACCATGCTAGCACAGTTTTGGGGAATCAATTCATCCTAAAAAAAACTGTACAAAAATTGTAGATAAACTCTCATCCAAAATTCTAAAAACCAGCAATTATGTAGAAAATAGAATCATGTCCCAACAGAGCATACAAATTATGAACTCTAAACATTGATCCTAGTGACTAAAAAACTTGAAGACCATTCCAGTTCTCAATACTTTTGTTTAACACATAGTTGAGTAAACTTTGCATCAGCAATGCATCATTAGAAACTCATTCAACAGTAGTTTAAATTAGCCACAAGAACATAACAAGTCCTTTTAGCTTACCAAAAGTATTTGAAACCTTCAAGAAAATCTGATGGGACAGCTTCAAACCTTGATTCAATCTCTAATGCACATATCTCACTCATTTCCATAGGAAGAACCATTAGTCCAATTCACAGAATATTTCACCTACGTATATAAATGGAAGTTCTCACGTGTTCACAGTAAAAATAAATAAAGAGCAATACTCAACTCATAGAAATCATAACAAAATAAAGTTTTCCTGAGGGGTGTATTCTATTTATAAGAAATATCAAGATTATTTCGTCACAACCATAGAGGAAATGAAGTATGCTGCACAAAAAAGGGTAACCATGTGTGTAAAACCTAAACATTTTGCAAAACAAAGCCTTCCTTCCATTCACACATAAGAAAAACTTTATGTGCTACATGTTTTGCTTGATCTAGGAAGGTACATCGGGTCTCATACATCCGCTAAAGAGTCCAACCAACCTGGACGAGTTTACCCGTGAACCCAACAACCTGAATGAGACCACTCAAAAAATTCGGGTTTTTACATAATTGTATCCGGGTTACAAGATAAATGTGTGTCAGATTCATAGACAAATGGTTAAGAGACAATTCTATATTGGATATACGAATTTGACTTATGTATCATCCAATTGCAGTAAAGAGTGTGATATTCTCACTTGCTACTAAATATGTGGATCCAAAATATGCTCATAAATTGCAAGCATTTTAAAGTTTAGTTTTGTCATAATGTGTATCATATATATAACTCCCTAAATCTATAATGTAAATTAACGTGTCCTAATAGTAATTAGCAGTACCTTGCCACATATTTCTAAACTATGAATGAAAATGATGTGCATTTGAACATGTACCCATTTGAGGGATCAACAGAGCTGTTACAAAGAAGAACTGTAAACTGTAGTACTGCTTGAGGTGATAATATAGGTTTTGGTAGAAACGAATTCAAAGGGACATAGCATCCATGGACCGATGTGATTACAGTATAGCAATGACATTCAAAAGATAAGAGCAACCGCTCAAAATCAGACGACTCGCATGAAGGCCTAAATAAGCAAACTTCATTCCCCATGAATTAGTTAGGATTCAACTATGTAACAAACTTATCCATGCCTTCTCTGTCTAACACTCATCACCTATTAATTCTATCATTCTCTATAACTAACTACTGTCAGCCAACCCTTACTCATTAGTCATTACCATATTAGTCACTACTCATTTCTTCTTTCTAGAATAAAATTTCCATATTTTAGGGCTGTCATGTCATACATTGGTGCATGGGTTACCACAAGACTAATAAATTCATCCTCATGGTGTCGATGAGTATTGAAATGAATTGTATCATATAAAGCATCAAGTTATTTGGTGGTGCTAAAATTGGCTAGAGGTGTAATACAATTAGTACAAACTCAGACAAACACTTCTAAGACAAGAATATAGCAATAATATTCTACAAATTTCTCTCAAATTGTAACTCACCAATCTATCATTTTGTGAAGACACAAACAACAAAAACATATAGTATCTTTTTTCCATTAGCTGAAGCAACTACATTAACAAAAAGATGAAATAATGTTGAAACATAAATTCAGAATGATAATGTAGAAATAGAAATGCATCTTACCTATTACAGGTCTTATAGTAGACCTTTCATAATCATTTCATGAAGAAGTTTTTCAGCTTTATCATTTTCATTATTTTCAAATAGGGAAAGAATAATGATTTCATAAGTTTGAGCATCCGGAGTGCAACCATAGTCTTTCATTTTTGACAGCAAGGTCAACGCTTCATCAAACAAGCCACTCTTACCAAATCCATGGATCATAGCGTTATATGTATAGACATTAAGATTGTAGCCTTTGACCAAAAGTTCTTCAAAAACCTTTCGTGCATCCTTTAGTCTTCCACCTTTACACAACCCGTCAATAAGGATTGTGTATGTGTCCATACCAGGTCGAATACCTTTGTCTTTAAATTCGTTAAATAATGCAATTGCCTTGTCAACGTCATGATTTTTGAACAAAGCATCTAATATAGAATTATAAGTAAATATATCTGGTGGTTGATCTCTATCATGCATCTCATCGACAAGCTCCCAAGCATATGGGATTTTCCCCGATTTGCACAAACCATCAATAAGAGAATTGTAAGTCACTGTATTGGGAATGATTTTTCTACAACGCATTTCTTTGAAGAGATTAACAGCTTTATCCACCATTTTAACCTTACAAAATCCATCAATCATGGTAGTGTAGCTCCACACATCAACAGTCACTCCCCTTTCGGACATAATGTTGAAAATATCATTGGCCTTGTTCACTTTATTTACAAGACAATATCCATTCATTAACGAATTGTAGGTAACAACATTAAGTTTAGTGTCTCTCTTAATCATCATAGCCAACACATTTTTTGCTTCTTTCACCTTTCCTTCCTTACAAAAAGTATCTCCAACTTTACACAAACCATTGATCAATATCCCATAACTAACTTGGTCCAACCGAAATCCCTGAGCTACCAACTTGTCATGAAATTGCAATGCTTTACGAATCTCACCTTTGAGACAGAGACCCTTGATGAGTGTATTGAAGGTTGTAGCATCTGGGTGATAACCCCTCTTGAGAATCTTTGTCAAAACAGAAAAGGCAAAAGTGATATGACCCAATTGACAGAGAGAATTCATGAGAATGTTATGAGTAACAAAATCAGGATTAACACTACTCAATTCCATCTGTTGAGAAAAGGAAACAACAATGGGATAATGTTTCGACTTGACAAGAGAACCTAAAACCTTGCGAAATTCAATGGCGGGTGGGGTAGGATTCTTATGGAGCATTCGATTGAAGAATGAAACAACATCAATAGTATCATCGAAATGCTGGAGACAGTGAGAATATGATCTTGATTTAGGAATGGAAACAGAAGCAACGAACCTTAAAAACGACATTGTTGTCTTGTCGCAACAAATTGTATCTTGTGTTCAAATTGAAATATAAGAAAACCTAAAATCTCGAATTCGAATGAAATCATGCACTTTGTTAACTATTTATATATTTAAAACGTAATTATTTAACCAATATTTTCTGCAAGTGAGAAATACTTTTTAAGTGTTTTTTAATGTATCCGTGACAAATATATGAGTTCCAAATATATATCCACCTTTTTTATATTATTGAATGTAATTTTTTTTTTTTTTTTAAATACTTGCCTTGTTATGTATGTGACATATATTTTCTATGTATTTTTTAATAATTAATGATGATAAATATTTATAAATATTTACAGAGAGAGCAAAGTCGACGTTGAGGGAGAGGAGAGTTTATAAATATTTATTAGTGACATATATTTGTCTTGAGTTTTCTTTTGTATAGTGACAAATATGTGTTCATTTTATTTATTTTTGTTTTCTCATTTTTATGTTGGTATTAGTAAAAACACTAATGGAAAACATTTATCTCATGTATGTTTGTATATAATAAAAATTAATTAGTATATTATAATTATTTTAATATTTATTTAAATTATATCAAATAATATTAAATTTAATTAATTAAATGTTGTGATATATTTACAAATAACCTTGCTTAGGACGATAACTTGAGACTGATCTAGGAAAGGACGACGACGCAAGGTCGCTTGAAGGGAGGTATCGTCTTATCCTTAAGTTTTTTTCGTCCTTGGAGAGAAGAAATGTGGGATAAAACATGTTTTGGATAAAGAGAAAGTCATAGTTGTTACTGACTCACATCTCCCTTTGGAATAAGGATTCAACTTTTCACCTTTTGACTAGGTCGGCGGCGATCTTTCCCAAGGAAACCATATGGATCAGGACCTTTTATAAATATAATATCCCACAAGGCATAAAGGGACACTCAAGTCATACACACTTACTATTATCCAACACTACTTAAAGAGCGCTTCGTTCATAGGAGCACTAACAACATTAATATAATTATTCGTCTGCAGCCTAACAGCGCCGACCATAAGCAGGGTCTCTCACCTCACGTGAGTTGGTCCCTTAAAAAGCCTCAAAAACCACCGTACAGGGTGTTTACCCTGAAAATTAGTAAACAATCGCTAGTCCTCTAAAAATAGCAAAATGTTCTCAGTTACTCACAAGATCGACCAGATTGATCCTAGGACATGTGCTATAATAGGTTTTAATTGGTTTTTCAGTGATAATGTCATAAACTTTTCGACAAACTTTATGAAGTGTTTTGATAAAAAGAGAAAATAAAACAAATATGACTCAAAGTAATCAAAGTCGAAGGTAAAATGCAATGAAATGTAAATTACAAGGAAATGTAAAGAAAGCAAGTAAAAAATGATAAATTGTTGAAGAAAAAACAATAAATTGTAAAGAAATGCAAAGTAAATGACTTCAAAGTAAAAACTTGAATAGAAATTGCATTGATATGAAATAGGTTGTGATCTCATCACGTACATTCTCGCATTCACTCGTTTCTTTACACATGGGTACTTTGAGTCTTTATGGAGTAACTTGTACAATATGATTCACAACCAATTCTAACACTAGAACTACATTATTTATACTAATCAAAGATAATTGTTATTAGCAGTTTATTCCTAAAAATATACCACTTGGCATTTTGCATGTCTTTGAACCTTCAATGTGTGTCACTTGTCCCTTTTTCAAATTGAAAGAACCATAAATTTCCCTACAATATTGAATCTCAATTGTTGCACATCGACCACTCTCATGAGCGTTTGGTCGAAGTATATTTCCTATACTTAGAAAATATTCTAAGTCAAAATCTTTGCATTCCCTGTGTGTCTTCGACTCAGACTTCTTCAACATGATTTGGTCGAAGCCTTTTAATTCTTCTAAAAACATGACATTAAAGTCAATGTTTTCTGAAGTCAATTAGGTGTCAAAAGTAGGAGTTAAAACATGGATACTCACTATCGTAAGCTATTCCTCTTATGTGTAGGGTTTGTACGTATCTATGGAGTTTTAGAGTAGGAAGTTGAGAGAAACTGGGGATGATTAGAGAATAATATGGACCCAATTGTGGACTTAATTAACTTTATTTTATTTTATTAATATTAATACCCACATGACCCACACAATCCCATGACTAATTCTACCACTTTCATTTCACATTTTTTCTCATGTTACTATTCATCTTTTGTTATAATTATTTATTTTAATATTTTCCTTATTTATCCTAACCTTAATTTCATCACTAAACATGATCCATCATTATACATCAAATAAATAGATTGGAAAATTATAAATTAATAATTCAAACATTCACATAATAATTAAGAACATCCAATTAGAACTCATCATATTTCGATTATGTTCAGTCGTTTGATAATTTATCAAAAATTTCAAATTAACTTAGTAGTTAATTAAATAGTCGAAAAAGAGGTGTTACACCGGGTCCAGCTAGATGTCGCCCATACTACACTACTTACAGTCTGGCGAACTCCCATCTTACGAGGGGGAAGCAAGGAATATCATAAGAAAAATTGTCAAATACACCTTACTCTTAGGGAAGCTTTATAGAACGGGGAAGTATACTCCCGTGTTGAGATTCTTGCATGAGAGCAACATCGCAAAAGTCCATAAAGGAATCTGCAATAGCTATATCGGTAAAATATTAAGAGAAGAATATTATTGGCCCACATTTATTAAAGACATCATCACCTTCATCAAGAAATGTTATCAATGTCAGATACATGCTGACCTTCACCACACCCCGACAGAGTTGCTCTAATCGATGAACTCACCCTGGCCATTCTACCCGTAGGGTGTGGATATTGCAGAAGAAACGCATATTGTAGAAGAATCAGACAACCATGAAGCAAACCAATATGACATTATATAAGAAGCACGAGATGTTGAAGCAAATGAGGAAATTGAAAATGACTACCTATTAGCTAGGGACAGGACTAGAAGAGTTATCAAGCCACCTCAAAGACTTAGTTATACCGATATTATAGCTTTTTCCCTAATTTATGTCAGTGAAGTTCTGAATGAAGAATCTAGAGACTATAAAGATGCTATGAGAAACAAAGATAAGAAGAAGTGGCTGAAAGCAATATATGATGAGATAAAGTCTCTTCAAGACAACAACACTTAGAACCTGGTTAAGAGACATGCATATGCTAGATTATCTAGCTGCAAGTGGATATTCAAGATAAAGGAAAGAATAAGGAGTTATGTCCATAAGGCTTCACTCAAAAGGAATGGTTGGATTTCAATGATATATTCTCTCATGTTGTGATGCATAGGTCCATCAGAATATGTATATATATGAGTATATAAATATATATATAAGTATAAGTATATGTATATATATATATATATATATATATATATATATATATTTAAAAGAATTATGATTATTTAAGTTAATAATAATTATTTAATAAATTAAATTAAGAGAATCCGACAAAGAGAAATATAATAAAAAAGAAAATTATTATTAATAATCCAACAACGGCAGTACAAAGATTAATTTCCCGCCCGATCTAACTGTCCCCCAGTACCACATCCACGGGGATGACCCCGCCTTCGAGCTCTACCACGAGGTGGTTGAGGTTCCGCTTGTCTTTGTGTGTTTGGTGGAGGCGGTTGTTGTTGAGTTCATGATTCTGTTATGTTTGCAACCGCTTGTCCCCAATAACGAGGAGGGTTGCTGCCAAAGGCGCTGCCGTAACTCAGTTGTGTGCCCATGTTTTCAAAGCTGGGTCGGATAGGTTGGGCTGGGTTGGATTGGGTTGGGTGAGGACGATAAGCTTGACCGAATGAGGATATTGCCTCGTTTTGAGAACGAAACAAAGGTGGGGGCTATGGTAGGCTGGTGTGGATATGAAGGTGTTATCGGGGGTATATTGGTGTTGGTAAGGCTCTTGTTGTTGTGATTGGGTTTGTGGCATGAAGGGGTTACGTGTTTGGAAGAATAGTCTATGGGTGTTTGAAGTTGATGGCTGGAATTGGGTGGGTTGGTCATGTTGTGGGGTTGGTGGTTGGGCGTATGTTGCAGCCTGCGAGCGCGGGTCAATCAAGTATGGGTTATCAGACATCCATTGTTGCGTAGTAACTGACCTAAACCAAACTAAATATTCTCTAGTTGGTCTGACATTTTGCAGCACTTGGTCAGTTAGGACATGTTGACGTCGATCTCTCCTTTGTTGACGTAATTCCCTTGCAGAGTCTCTCCAATCTTCCATATTCCACATGTCACTTACTCTTTTCAAATGCCATTCTCCCAAACATGTCGGAGGGCCCGGAATATCCTGTTGCATTCCGAACTGCATTTTCACCCGATCTGTTTGGTGCATTTCAATCGTAGTGAACCGGATGATTAGTGTTTTTGCTGTCCAAATTTCAGCATCCGTTGGGTTAGGCTCATGGTCGAGGGCTAAATAGGGTCGTCAGATGAACTACATTAAAAAAATAATTCGTTTAGTAGACAATTTTTTTAGTGAATAATATGCATTAAAAAGAAAAGATATTTTTTCATATATGACAATACCTGATCGACCCCCACGTGGTCTAACAAACTGCGATATAGAACTATGAAACTTATTGGATTTCTACTATAATCCATCCCAAGATCGGACCAGCTAAGCATAATAGATTTAAAAGCATTTAGTTACAATAATATTTGAATATTTAAAATTTAATATGTTTGGAAATAAATAATAATAGTAGACTTACTGGTTGGCGTAGGGGAACAGACATGGATACATATTGCGTGGGGCGAGCATCAGCAGTCTTGAATACCCTCAAGCTTGTAACAAAAATGCACAACCAAAAAATGTACAAGTATCCTTTGCGGCATTTTTACAAAGTCTACTGTACAAATGAGTCAAAACAGCCGAACCCCAACTATATGTATTTACATTGTTGATGTTTCACAACAATGGTAAATACATCATATTTATTGTGTTTCTGGTACCGTCGGGAAATAAAAAATGACCGAATAAAAGCATAATATAACACCGAGTTTTTTGAATTTTTTCTAACTCGGTTGATTCTTCGTTTAAAATAAAACTAGCATAGTGGGCTCTAAGGACTCCTAGATTAATCCTTGAACCCCTGCTACAAGTATTTGTTGGCTGCTCCTCGTCAATGAGAGGGGCACCCAACAAGTCCTCTACTATAGTAATTTCATGGTTGACCTTACCAAAGACAGCTCTACCGGATACACGTAACCCCAAAAGCATGTAGACGTCTTCCAATGTGATCGTGCATTCACCGAATGGCAGGTGAAAGGTGTGTGTCTCTGGCCTCCACCTCTCTTGTAGTGCCAAAATGAATTTTGTGTTTATAGAATTGTTGTGCACCTTTATGACTTCATCAAATCCGCATGATAGTGTAATATTTGTATTAATATTTAAGATGTATGATATTATGTGAATTGTATTATATATAAAATGCATGGACAATATTTGTTTCATAGTGCATGGACAAATGAGATAAGCCTATATGTGCAGAAGATAAGCCTATATGTAAAAATAATAATGCATGTACAAAGGAAAAAGGAAAACAGTAAGCCTATGTTTCATAGTGTTCAGAAGATAAGGCTACCGAAATTATTTTCCACAACTTGTACACATTAATTCTAAACAGTAAATATATTCATAAAATAATTTTAAACTTTTATATTTATAGATTTTTTTCGTTGATTCATTGTACCATAAACCTCAAAACATTAAATATATCTAAAAGTGTCTTTGTATTTGAACTATGTCTCAATTACCCCAGTATATGATCAACGCCCATATAAATGGCGAAATATTTGAATGTAACCATTTTGGTTTCAACTTTCGTAACACCGAGATTACTCGGTTCTCAATAACCCGACGATCCAATTTTGCTCATCTAAAACAGAGATTGGAAAACAAAATGCAACGTGGTCCAGTAGACGTCATTATTTACAAAAATTCAGTATTCTATGAGGATAACCAGGTCATGTATTTCCAATTAACTATATCTGATGACGAAAGTGTTCGTACTATGTTTCCAGGCCATGAGTATTATGGTTTCAATGATATTGAGCTCTATGTTACGCTTAACCAACAACAAATGTCTCAGACTATTGATCATTCGCAAGTCTTTTGCGAATCTGACAATGATTTAGTTGAAGTCGATGTTGTTGATGAGGACGAGGAAGAAGAGGAGGCAGTAGTTGATGAAATGGTCAATGAAGACGAGGTCCCGGCCAGTCATGTATATCGTCCTCCTCCACACATCAAAAACTTGAACTTGGGAGGTGATGACCCATCTTCAGACATATTTTATGATCTGTATCCACAAAGATAAGGTGCATTAAAGGAGGGCGACCATTTTCGAACAAAAGAAGAATGTGTTCGAGCTATAAAATTTTAACACATGGATTTATCAGCTGATTATAAGGTCGATCGAACTAGTCCTACACTATATAAGATATGTTGTCGTAACGTGGCGTGTCCGTTTCGATTGACAGTATCATACAGAAAGAGAAGTGAAGATTGGAAGGTTGCGTCTATGGGACCGGAGCATACTTGTGTAATAACCAACTCATTGCAGGATCATCGGCAATTGAGCTCTCAGCTAATATGCAACGATATCTTATCAATCGTTGCCGACGATCCTTCGGTAAAGGTCAGCACGATAATTAAGCACATAGTTCAGAAGCACAATTATACTTCATCATACAGGAAAGCATGGATTGCTAGAACTAAGGTTGTTGCCGTTGTATTTGGAAATTGGGAGGACTCGTACAAAGAACTCCCAAAGTTTTTGCTGGCACTAAAGCACTATGCACCAGGGACCGTTGTCATCCTTGAGACCTTGTCGGCGTATACTTTAGAAAGTCATTATGTTAGTGGAAATGGCATATTCCACCGACTCTTTTGGGCTTTTGATCCATGTATAAAGGGTTTTGCCTTCTGCAAACCTATAATCCAAATTGATGGAACATGGCTCTACGGAAAATACAAAGGAACTCTATTGATGGCAGTGGCCCAGGACGGCTACAGCAATATCTTCCCAATTGCATTCGCTATAGTCGAGGGAGAGACTGCCGAGGGATGGAGTTTTTTCCTGAAAAATCTCCACTTGCACGTGGCTCCCCAGTCTAACTTATGTTTGATTTCGGACAGACATGCATCAAATGAGAGTGCATGGAAGAATGTTGATAACAGCTGGCAGGAACCTCCTTCAACACATGTCTATTACATTAGACACATCGCGCAAAATTTCATGAGAGAGATCAAAGACAAGGCATTGCGGAAGAAGGTCGTGAACGCGGGGTACTCATTAACCGAACCGTCATTCAAACACTATCGTGACGAAATCAGACTGACAAATCAAGATGCATTCATATGGATAAACCAAATTCCTTTGGATAAGTGGACCAGGGCCTATGACAAAGGACAACGTTGGGGTCACATGACGATAAATCTCGTGGAATTAATGAACTCTGTTTTCAAAGGAATCCGCAACCTACCGATAACCGCTTTGGTGAGGTCAACCTACTTTAGGCTCGAAGTACTTTTTGACACCAAGCGTTCAAAGTGGAGTTTCATCCTACAGTTTGGTCAAGTGTTCAGCGATAGTTCTATGACATTCATTAAAGACGAAGCATCCAAATCTAACACACATGTGGTCACCGTGTTTAACCGCAATAAGGGACATTTCAATGTTGCTAGATCATGGATCACAACGAAGGGAGACCGAGGGGATCCTATCGGGTAGAACTTGATAACAATTGGTGCGATTGTGGAAAACTTCAAGCCTTTCACATGCCTTGCTCGTATGTCATAGCGGCATGTTCAAAGGTTCGGTTGAACCCTTCAGGCTTACTATCCCCTGTTTACCAAGTGCACAATCTTTGCAACGTCTACAACAAAAGCTTTCAGGTAGTTGCAAATGAGGACTACTGGCCCACCTACAACGGGGAAATAATCTGGCACAATGAGAACATGCGAAGAAAGAAAAAGGGGCGTCCTAACAGCATGCGTATCCGCACCGAAATGGATACGGCGAATAAGATGGTGAGACTATGCAGTTCATGTCGTCAGCCCGGTCACAATCGTAAAAAATGTCTCAACGTTAGACCAAGCTCAACATCATAAATTAAACCATTGTAATCGTACTTAATTAAAAAAGAAGCATAGTTCGTTTCATTCATATCACTAAAATCGTACAACCACACACACGAACATACATAAATAAAACAAGGAAATACATAATTTAAAACATGATCGTACATAAATAAAACAAGAAAATACATAATTTCAAACATGACCATACATAAATAAAACAACTGGAACATTCAACATATCTAGCCTATCAGAACCATCAGGACAACTTCATCTCGACCTAACATCATCGAAAGAACACCTGCATCATTGACCACTTTTCTCAATTTCGTCACACCAGACTCCACAACCCGCTTCTCAATTTTAATTGTCTTTTCTTTGGGGCCAATCTCTCCTTCTAACCAGCGGTTTAATTCTCTATGCAAGTGTTCCAAAGTTTGCGGGTTCCATAACAGCATCTTCAAAGGAGGCTTTGTTGTCGAGAAAAACACCAAAGCATTTTTCTTCAAAATATCAAATTTTGGAAGCGGTTCTTCTGATGTTGAGGAAGACGGTGTCGATGCAAAAGTATATGGACGAACAGAAGCCATGTTGTAAGAGGGAGAGATTGAAAGGAATGAATGAGAGAGGGATTGTAAGGAAGGAGTCAGAGGAGTTTGATGTGAATGAGTGATAACCGCACAAATGTATTTATAGAAAAAAATTACAAGGTAAACACATTCACCAATCCAAATGGTGAATGTCTTTCATCACATAATACACATTCGCCAAACCAAGTGGAGAATTGTTTTGCATTTTACACATATTCGCCATTTGACATGTTGAATGTGTGTAAATTTCTTTGCTTTTAGCCAATCCATTTGGCGAATTGGGTCACATTATACACTAGTTCGCCAATTGCCTTGTTGAACATGTATAGAAACTAGGTTACTTTGGTAAATTTTTTGAAAACATAATTATTTTGGGATTTTTTTTTACTAAACCATGTTATTCTAAAAAAAAAATCTGTTTTTTAATGTATCCGTGACAAATATATGAGTTCCAAATATATATCCACCTTTTTTATATTATTGAATGTAATTTTTTTTTTTTAAATACTTGCCTTGTTATGTATGTGACATATATTTTCTATGTATTTTTTAATAATTAATGATGATAAATATTTATAAATATTTACAGAGAGAACAAAGTCGACGTTGAGGGAAAGGAGAGTTTATAAATATTTATTAGTGACATATATATTTGTCTTGCCTTGTTCATTTTATTTATTTTTGTTTTCTCATTTTTATGTTGGTAATGGAAAACATTTATCTCATGTATGTTTGTATATAATAAACATTAATTAGTATATTATAATTATTTTAATATTTATTTAAATTATATCAAATAATATTAAATTTAATTAATTAAATGTAGTGATATATTTGCAAATAACTTTGCTTAGGGCGATAACTTGAGACCGACCTAGGAAAGGACAATGACGCAAGGTCGCTTGAAGGGAGGTATCGTCTTATCCTTAAGTTTTTCTCGTCCTTGGAGAGAACAAATGTAGGATAAAACATGTTTTGGATAAAGAGAAAGTCATAGTTGTTACTGACTCACATCTCCCTTTGGAATAAGGATTCAACTTTCCACCTTTTGACTAGGTCGGCGGCGATCTTTCCCAAGGAAACCCTATGGATCAGGACCTTTTATAAATACAATATCCCACAATGGATAAAGGGACACTCAAATCATACACACTTACTATTATCCAACACTACTTAAATAGCACTTCGTTCATAGGAGCACTAACAACATTAATATAATTGTCCATCTGCAGCCTAGCAGCGCCGACCATAAGCAGAGTCTCTCACCTCACGTGAGTTGGTCCCTTAAAAAGCCTCAAAAACCACCGTACATGGTGTTTACCCTGAAAATTAGTAAACAATCGCTAGTCCTCTAAAAATAACAAAATGTTCTCAGTTACTCACAAGATCGACCAGATTGATCTTAGGACATGTGCTATAATAGGTTTTAATTGGTTTTTCAGTGATAATGTCATAAACTCTTCGACAAACTTTATGAAGTGTTTTGATAAAAAGAGAAAATAAAACA
The DNA here is from genome assembly GCA_963966055.1 of Lathyrus aphaca. NCBI lineage: Eukaryota > Viridiplantae > Streptophyta > Magnoliopsida > Fabales > Fabaceae > Lathyrus > Lathyrus aphaca. Next base: position 731,026,915 of record OZ014519.1, on the reverse strand, counting down.
AATAAGACTCAAAGTAATTAAAGTCGAAGGTAAAATGCAATGAAATGTAAATTACAAGGAAATGTAAAGAAAGCAAGTAAAAAACAATAAATTGTTGAAGAAAAAACAATAAATTGTAAAGAAATGCAAAGTAAATGACTTCAAAGTAAAAATTTGAATAGAAATTGCATTGATATGAAATAGGTTGTGATCTCATCACGTACATTCTCGCCTTCACTCGTTTTTCTACACATGGGTACTTTGAGTGTTTATGGAGTAACTTGTACAATATGATTCATAACCAATTCTAACACTAGAACTACATTATTTATACTAACCAAAGATAACTGGTATTAACAGTTTACTCCTAAAAATATACCACTTGGCACTTTGCATGTCCTTGAACCTTCAATGTGCGCCACTTGTCCCTTTTTCAAATTGAAAGAACCATAAGTTTTCCTCCAATATTGAATCTCAACTACTGCACGTCGACCACTCTCATGAGCGTTTGGTCGAAGTATATTTCCTATTCTTAGAAAATATTATAAGTCAAAATCTTTGCATTCCCTGTGTGTCTTCGACTCAGACTTCTTCAACATGATTTGGTCGAAGCCTTTTAATTCTTCTAAAAACATGATACTAAAGTCAATGTTATCTGAAGTCAACTAGGTGTCAAAATTAGGAGTTAAAACATGGATACTCACTGTCGTGAGTTATTCCTCTTCTGTGTAGGGTTTGTACGTGTCTATGTGTAACCCGGTGAACTGACTTGAAGTAATGTTGCGGATAGCAAGAGTCGCCACCGACTTTTATTTTATCCATGAGGAAAGGTTATAAAAGAACAGGAAAGACCTTAGAGAATATTTTGGGTCCGGGGGGTAGGTTATGAAAAGGGAAGGTGTTAGCACCCTTTTCATCCATGGTTATCCATGGGCTCTTAGGTACTTAAGCTCACTTTTGAATTGTTTTGAAAGTGTAGTGTGTGAATAGCAAAAAAATTTCAGAATAGTTTAATAATAATCCGTGTATGGATGTGTAAAAAACTTGTTTGAAAATTTGTTTGAAAATGTTTAAGTGTTTGGAAAATTTTTGAAGTGAGCAAGTATCTAGGAGTAGCCTACCCTAATGTTTAAGGTCTTTCTTATTCTTTATCCTCTCCTTAGTAAGACTATCCCTACTATAATGGAGTAGGTAGTCCTTACTTTGGATGTTAAGGGACATGTGAGGGACAATTTGATTTTTGAAGGCAATGGTGGGGTGTAATAAGCATCTATAAGGGACTATCATCATTTTTTTCCGAAGGGACTCGATTCGTATAGGCAACCATAAGGGACTTTGATGATTTTTATTCGAGGGACATTGCTTTATACACCCCACTTAACTATTATTCGTAGGCAACTGGAGGGGTATCCCTAAGGAAGTGAGATGGCGATTAAAATCGACTTACGTGTGTGAAGTGTTTAAATTAATTATCTTTGATTAAAAATTATCTAAATTTATTTTAATATTACATACATGTTAACACTCCCTAATTACTAACCATAATAATAATAATTAAAATAAACGACTTTACATCCAAGAAATAATTACAAAATAATAAGCAATATAATTAAATAGCAAAAATAAATATAAATAAGCAATAGTAAATAATAAGGGGTTAGTAAATAATAATAACTAATAATATGAAATTAATAAAGCAAAATAATATGGTTAGTAAAATAATAATAATAATAATGAGATTAGAAACATAAAAATAAATAATAACATGGTTAGTAATAAAAATTAAAAGATTAATGAAATTATAATAAGCAAGAAATTAATTAATAATAATAATAGAAATCAACAATATAAAAAAAAAATTATTAACACACATAATTACGTAATTTTTAATTCATATACTAATTACTAAATTATTTTAAATGTATTACAAAATTTCAATTATTATTAACATATATTCATATTATAAGAAAAAGATAGATTTTAAAAAAAATTAATTCCATTAGTTATCATATTTACCAATTATTTTAACTATATACAAAAATATGATTAGCCCTAATTAAATTATTTCTAAACATAAGAAGAAAATTAATTTAAATTACAAGTACAAAATTTTATGAGAAACACTATAATTATATTAGGAATTAATAATAAAAAAAAACAGAATTAAATGTTATTTAGAAAAATATTTTAAGATTAAGTTTTTATAGTTTTTAGGGTTTAAGAATTAGGGTTTATACAAAAATTATTTTTAATAATCATATGACATTATTTTAATATAAACTATACAAAATAAAATTTTAAATAAAAAAAAACAAGAGTTTTATCATATTTTAGAGAATTATTTTAAGATTAATTAAACTATATAATATATATACATATTTTAAAACATAAATAATAATATACTAATTATTTAAAACAATTAATTTAAACTTGAAAATAAAAGAAAAGAAAAAGAAAAAAGGAACCTGGTGGGGCTGGGGTTTGAACCCAGTCCCCTATGCTTGCTTTCAAGGGAGCATACCACTGGGCCATTGGCGCATGGGCAAGAGGGGAGAGCAAGAGATTTGTTTTGTTCCCTGCTTTGAAAATCCAGAAAATCAAAAAAAAACAAAAGCCCTGGGGTGGGAGTTGAACCCAGGACCTTTACTTTCACAAGCGTACGCATCACCACCCGGCTGGAAGAGCCCAACTGGTAACTTGTTGACCATGATTCATTATATATCAAGTCTTCTTTAATCCTGAAAAAATAACAAAAAAAATGCCATGGCCAAGGATCGAACCAGGGCCTTCATAATAAATACGCTTCAGTCTAACCACCAAGACACACATGCGCGTGTGACTACAAACAGAAAGAATTAATTATATTTTTAAAACGAAATTTGAATATAAATTTTCGCGCCAGCCTGGTTCATCTTCAACCTCAGGATTTTGAAATTTGCTGCGAATTTTGATGCAATGATACCTGCGATTTTTCCTGCACTCATAAAACCTACGAATTTCAAAGTACCATTAAACAATACAGTTTCATCAAATTGAGAGCATTTTCGGATTCCTTATAACCTGTACAATTCAATTTCATCAATCAAATTCATTTATAGTGAGCAAATCAAACAACCCTAATTCGAAGGTCAAACCCTAATAATGGTGGATTCTGTTTTAGGCCATGGAGCTTCACCAAATCATCCAGATTTCATCTATAGGCGTGGACAAACAAGTTTACATAATCAAAAATCAGTAATACACAATGAATTGTTAGAATCGAAAAAAATATGTTCAAGCCAAAACTTGCTTCGGGTTGGCCAATACAGAGGTCATGAGATGCATATGATGGATGATTTCACTTCAAGGATGATCAAAGAACATGTCTATGTTCTTCATTTACCTTCTAAAGCTCTCAAACTCAAAAACCGATTCTCACTTTTGGATGAATTTTGGTGCTTTTGAACTTACCTCTAGGCTGCTCAATTTCGTGTCTGTGCATTAGGTTTATGATCAGTATATATGTGGGAGTAATTTAGGTCAAAAACATGAACTTGCTGTGTGGATATTTGATCCAAAAAATATTCAAAAAGATCAAGTGTTAAAAACCAAATATTTGATCATAAGGCCTTGCTATTTTGGGAGGGATCTCATGATTTCCTTCTCTTTTGACTCCAATCACCATTTATGATTTTCTAGATTCAATCACAAAAATATCTTTTCATGTTTAATATATTTTTTTTAAATTTAAAATGATTTAAAATGTAATAAATCATAATAAATTAATAAAATAAAATAAAAAATATGAAAATATCATGATAATTTCGTGCAAACCATCATGAAGTGGATTGGGTCATAATTTGAGTGGCCCAATTGAAAAGAAATGATTTTGAACCTCCCTTTTCAACATAAACCATCACAAAATTTCTTAACTTTGCAAAGGCACATCTCCCTCAATTTTAAGGGTATGAGGGTGTTCTTGGACTTTTTGGAAAGCTTGAAGAGTCCTCTAAACAACCCCATTGGTTTCAGGTCCATATCATTTACCAATCTCAAGTTATGCCCTTTTGAAGTTGTTGACTTTTTGTTGACTTTTGAAATGACCTATAATGTCTTAGCTCATATCCTCCAAATGAAGCATTTTTGGGCTTAACTTGCAACATCAAAGTTGTAGAGAATTCAATTTCCTTCAAAATGAGCTTTGGATGGAGACTTGGTGATGAAGTATGTGAAAGTTATGGCTGGTCAAAGTTCAGTTGACTTTTACTGAGGAAACCCTAATTTAGAAACTCCTGATTATTGATGATCTGGAATCTTCTTGATGAATCATGATCAACCCTTGATCAAATGATGAATTTTACTTCATATACTTGATGTTGGCAAAAAATCATGAAGTTTGACTTTGGTTTGACCACAGTTGACCTCAGTTTGACTTTTTAACTGCATTGACTGATTTTGACTTATCTGATCATCTGACTGAGCAAACTTTTGAGAAAAGTCTTGAAACTTGACATGGGGGTTCTTATACACATATAAGACGTTATGAAACTCACTTGAGGTATTGGAAGTCCATTTAGCCTGATTAAAGTCAAAACCCTAGTTTTGGATGCACTGCTTAGGAGGTGCATTGTCTGAGGGAATTGTCAACTCCTTTGACCAATTGTGAACTTTGTGAACCTTGTGAATCTTCATAAGATGTTTTGTGATACTCATGGGAGGTATTGTGAAGCTTGTGAACCTTGTGAACCTCATGAAGTGGCTTTGTAGACCTCATGAACCTCAGGAAAGCTTTGTAAACATTGTGAATCTTGTGAACCTTGTGAACCTTCAAGAAGTAACTTGTGGACTTCATGAACCTCAAGAAAGGTATTGTAAATGTTGAGAAGCTTGTGAACCTTGTGAACCCTCAAGAAGTGGCTTGTAGACTTCCTGAATCTCATGAAAGGTTATGGAAGTGTTGAGAAACTTGTGAACCTTGTGAACCTTCAAGAAGGGGCTTGTAGACCTCTTGAATCTCATGAAAGGTTATGCAAGTGTTGGAGAACCTGTGAACTTTGTGAATCTTCTTAGAGCACCAAGTTTTGTATTGTGAGGGCAAATTTTGGGGTGCAACAGCTGCCCCTGTTCAATTTTCTGAAACCTGAGGGGTTAGATTGGTATATTTGCCAGTCGTAACCTGGAAGGTTGAAGGGGATTGAACACAAAAGCCCAAAAATTTGCACTCACCAGTGCATAGAATGATATTGATGGTTGGTTGAACATGATTGAGTGGGCTTAAAGATGCCACTAGGGGAAAATTATTCAGCAGTATAATGAGAACTGTCAGGAGTCTGGAGTAATATTGATGTAACAGTATGTCTTCATGAGGATAGAGCAATCAATAATGATAACCCTAAAGCAGTCTTGAAGAAATAATATTACTTCAGGAGGATAGAGCAATGAATAGCTCTAAAGCGGTCTTGAAGATATGATTTCAGGAGGATAGAGCAATGGATAGCTCTAAAGCAGTCTTGAAATAATAATGTAATGGTCTTCAGGAGGATAGAGCACTGGATAGCTCTAAAGCAGTCTTGAAGTAATAATGTAATTGTCTTCAGGAGGATAGAGCACTGGATAGCTCTAAAGCAGTCTTGAAGTAATAATGTAATTGTCTTCAGGAGGATAGAGCACTGGATAGCTCTAAAGCAGTCTTGAAGTAATGATTTCAGGAGGATAGAGCAATGGATAGCTCTAAAGCAGTCTTGAAACACTAATGTAATTGTCTTCAGGAGGATAGAGCACTGGATAGCTCTAAAGCAGTCTTGAAGTAATAATGTAATTGTCTTCAGGAGGATAGAGCACTGGATAGCTCTAAAGCAGTCTTGAAGCCATGAGAAGTTATCAGGAGGATAAAGTAACCCTGAGGTTACAATAAAGCAGTCCCAAAGAAACTCATCAGGAGGATAAAGTAACCCTAAGGTTACAATAAAGCAGTCCCAAAGTAATAAGAAGCTCATCAGGAGGATAAAGTAACCCTGAGGTGACGATAAAGCAGTCCTGGAGACCATAATTTTGTTTGTTGGATAATTAACCTGAAACAAGGTAGCATTCTGTATAATTATATTAGTTTATGCTTTATGTATGCATATATGATATGATGCACTTAGGTAATATACTATATGCCTATGGATATGTATGTTATAGTATGATGTAAATGATGTATGTATGATATGATACTACCGGAAGCGTCGGGATATCTTCGTATAACAACTGCTGGCCAGGGAAAATAAATCTCGATTCGTTGCTGAAGAATATATAACCCTCCGTCTGCTGGGGATAACAGGGTATAGATAACCTCCCGTCTGCTGGGGATAGTAAGGTATAGATATAACCTCCCGTTGTTGAGGATGGTAAGGTATATATAACCTCCCGTTGTTGGGGATGGTAAGGTATATATAACCTTCGTCTTCGTTTGGTAGTATGATAAGTATAACATCCCGTCTTCGTTCGTCGTACCCTTATTGGAAAGTAATTTCCCGTATATCCGTATGAGGATAAAAGAGATGGATATAAATTCCAGGGGAGATAAGACTTTATGAAGATGGATTAGTCCTACTGAGGATTTGTAACTGTCTTGTAAGGTGAACCGGCGAAGCTTCATTGAAATCCTCCCCTCGTTCGTCCTTAGTAAATACTATTACTGCATTTTCATGCATTTCTGGTAAACTTCAATCATATTAAAAGCATACATGCATTTCTGGTAAACATCAATCATATTCGAAAGCATACATACATTCAAACACAACCAATGGACGTTTCGCTTATGTAAATAGGGTAAAAGTAAATCTGGATTCAAAAGATGGAATTTATTTATATCAAGAAGTGACCCATACACGGGTAAGTTTGTACAAGGAGACATAAACCCTAGTAAGAGGATTTTGCCATAAAGTTTTTACAAAACAAAGAGTATCAGCTATGTGGGAAATAATCCTATTGAGTTTCAATTCTACTATTGCCACTCAAGTATCTCATCTTCTTGCTGTTGAGACGGAAACGATTGAATTGAGCTTTATCTGTTCGAGCTTGAGTAAGTAGTACAACTGGTTGCAGTTTCATGGGTGATCCAAACAAGACATAGTCATACGCTTTAATCCCTAACTTTTGCCTGGATTGCCCTTTCAGGTTTTCAATCCATCGGGATACCCTTTTTTGCCCAAGCCGCCTTTTCAGGTTTTCGACTTGCCGGGTGTACATCTTTTTATATATATCCCTAATTTTTGCCCAAACCCTTTTGGTTTGCCGGGATGCCCTTATTTTTGCCTAGGCCTGTCAACCTAGCGGGTCTCTTTTTATGCGTAGTATTTTTTAACTATGTCTGCGTTTACAGGCTGTGGGAAGTCTTCACCATCCATTGTAGTCAGTACCATGGCACCTCCTGAGAATACTGTCTTGACTACAAATGGTCCTTCATATGTTGGAGTCCACTTGCCCCTAGGATCACCCTGTGGTAATATGATACGCTTGATTACCAAGTCACCAATCTGATATACCTTTGGTTTAACCTTTTTGTTAAAAGCCTTGATCATTCGTTTCTGGTACATCTGGCCATGACAAACTGCTGCTAACCTCTTCTCATCAATCAAGTTTATCTGGTCCAGTCGAGTCTGAATCCACTCATCTTCATCCAAGCCTGCATCCTTCATAATTCTCAAGGAGGGGATCTGAACTTCAATGGGCAGAACTGCTTCCATACCATAGACTAAGGAGAATGGGGTTGCCCCTGTTGAAGTACGTATTGTAGTACGATAACCATGAAGAGCAAATGGTAACATCTCATGCCAATCCTTGTAAGTAACAGTCATCTTCTGTACAATCTTCTTAATGTTCTTATTGGCAGCTTCAACTGCCCCATTCATCTTTGGACGATACGGAGAAGAGTTGTGATGCTTAATCTTGAACTGTGTGCAGAGATCAGTAATCATAGTGTTGTTCAGATTAGAGCCATTGTCAGTGATAATCCTTTCAGGGATGCCATACCTACATATGAGATTATTCTTAATGAACCGAGCCACAACATTCTTAGTCACAGATGCAAATGAAGCTGCCTCTACCCACTTCGTGAAATAATCAATAGCAACCAGGATGAAACGATGCCCATTAGAAGCAGTAGGCTTGATCTCACCAATCATATCAATGCCCCACATGGCAAAGGGCCAAGGAGCAGTCAACACATTCAAAGGTGATGGAGGTATATGAACTTTATCAGCATAAATTTGACATTTATGACAAGTTCTGGAGTGTTGATAGCAATCAGCTTCCATGGTAGACCAATAGTAACCTGCTCTCAATATCTTCTTTGCCATAGTATGACCACTAGAATGAGTGCCAAAAGTCCCGTCATGCATCTCTTCCATAATCTCAGTTGCTTCCTTCTTATCCACACAACGAAGCATAGTTGAATCATGATTGCGCTTATACAGAATGCCATTACTCAGAAAGAACTTAGCAGCAAACCTTCTCAGGAACTTCCTATCTTTGACAGATGCCCCTTCAGGGAATTCCTGAGCCTCAAGATATCTTTTCACTTCATAGAACCAAGGCTTCTCCTCTGCCCCTTCAGTGTCAATCTCATTGCAGTATGCAGGCTTCTCAAATCTATCAATGGTAATCTTGGGAGCTTCATCATCCCAACTGATCTCAAACATGGATGCCATAGTGGCCAATGCATCTGCCAACTGATTCTCTCTTCGTGGAATATGTTCAAAGGTAATTTCTTTGAAATGTGGGATCAAAGACAACACATGCTCTCTGTAAGGAATGAGGTTATCATGTTTGGTATCCCAATCTCCTTTAATCTGACTCACTACCAGGGCTGAATCTCCATACACATCAAGGAACTGAATCTTCATATCAATAGCAGCTTTAATACCCAGGATACATGCCTCGTACTCAGCCATATTATTAGTACACTGGAAACAAAGTCTGGCAGTAATCGGGGTATGACAACCTTCAGGGGAACTAATCACAACACCAACACCATTACCAAGTGCATTAGAGGCACCATCAAAAACCATAGTCCATCGGGATCCTTGTTCAGGTCCGTCATATTGTCCAGGTTCTTTGGTAACAGTCATAATGTCTTCATCAGGAAACTCAAAATTCATTGACTGATAATCATCCACTGCTTGATGAGCCAAATGATCAGCAACAACACTTCCTTTAATGGCCTTCTGAGTAGTATACTGTATGTCATATTCTGTCAAGATCATTTGCCATCTTGCAATTCTTCCGGAGAGAGCAGGTTTCTCAAATATGTACTTGATTGGATCCATCTTTGAAATCAACAAGGTAGTATGGGTCAACATATACTGTCTTAGTCGGCGAGCAGCCCATGCCAAAGCGCAGCAAGTTTTCTCGAGCAGTGAGTATCTTGTTTCACAGTCGGTAAACTTTTTGCTAAGGTAGTATATTGCCTGCTCTTTTCGACCAGACTCGTCATGTTGCCCCAATACACACCCCATTGAGTTGTCTAACACTGTTAAGTACATAATCAAGGGTCTTCCATCAACTGGTGGCATCAAAATTGGTGGTTCTAGCAGATATCTCTTGATTTCATCAAAGGCAGTTTGGCACTCATCATTCCATTCCATCACCTGATCCTTCTTCAACAACTTGAAAATTGGCTCACAGATAGAAGTTAATTGGGAAATAAATCTTGCAATGTAGTTCAATCGTCCCAAGAAACCTCTAACCTCTTTCTCAGTACGGGGAGCTGGCATCTCTCGTATAGCTTTCACTTTTGCGGGATCCACTTCAATACCTTTGCCACTGACAATGAAACCCAGGAGTTTACCAGATCTAACTCCAAAAGTACATTTGTTTGGATTCAATCTCAATTTGTATTTCTTCAACCTCTCAAACAACTTGTGCAGATGATCAAGATGTTGCTCTTCATTCTGGGATCTAGCTATCATATCATCCACATATACCTCTATCTCATGATGAATCATATCATGAAACAAAGCCACCATAGCACGCTGATATGTTGCCCCTGCATTCTTCAAACCAAATGGCATCACCTTATAACAAAAAGTGCCCCACTGTGTCACGAATGTTGTCTTCTCCATATCTTCAGGTGCCATCTTGATTTGATTGTAACCAGAGAAACCATCCATAAAAGAGAATACCTTATGCTGAGCAGTGTTGTCTACCAGAATATCAATATGAGGAAGTGGAAAGTCATCTTTGGGGCTAGCCTTGTTCAAATCTCTGTAGTCCACACACATACGTACCTTACCATCTTTCTTAGGAACTGGTACCACATTTGCAACCCACTGAGGATAAGAAGTCACTGTTAAGAACCCTGCATTGAACTGTTTCATTACCTCTGCTTTGATCTTTTCTGACATCTCAGGACGCATACGACGAACCTTCTGCTTCTTTGGACGACAATCTTCTTTCACTGGCAAACGGTGAACCACAATGTCTGTATCCAACCCTGGCATATCTTCATAAGACCAAGCAAAGATCTCCACATAGTCACATAACATCTGAATCAACCTGCTCTTGACACTGTCCTCTAAATCAGCCCCTATCTTGACCTCTTTTCTGTTTTCTTCAGTTCCCAGATTCACAACTTCGACTGGCTCTTCATGTGGCTGTATAGCTTTCTCTTCTTGTTGTAACAACCTAGCAAGCTCTACAGGTATTTCACAATCGTCCTCATTTCCGTCTTCAGTTTGATAGATCGGATTCTCGAAATTGTAATTGGCAATAGTAGAACTGTTATCAACAGGATCCAGAGTGGATGAGGATCTGCATTTTAGTGATGTGGGTGTGTGTAAGAACACATAGCTGATAAAGCAAAAATAAAAGAAAAAGAAAGACAAGGAACACAATATTTACGAAAGCGAAACGTCCACTGATTTTATTAAATGAAGTATGCAAATGAAATGATAACCCGTAACAAGCACACCATTGTGCCCCGGGTAAGGCACATGGCTTGAAAGTTTTAATTGTTCCAGAAATTACAAATTTAAAAACATAACATAGTAATAGTATTTACTCCTGACTAAAGGAGATAGGGATAACATCTTCAGCTTTCCAATTATTGAGTCCAGCACCCACAGTAGGAAAAATCCATGCATCCAAATTGTAGTCTTCATCTTGATCTTCCACAGCATTGATAACCCCTTGATTGGTGATACGAGCAGCACGAGCACGACGAACAGCCTTCTGGGACTCTGCAGTGAAACCCAAACCAAACTTGTCAGACTTGTACGGAATATCAGGAAGCTGACCCCAAATAGTACAACCACCTTCATCCACCACAGCTCTTGCATCATTGAGGGAGGCCATTGCCATTGTTGGAGATTTTCTGATGGCAACAGGAACTTTCTTCACAGCAGGAGGAGCTACACAATCATTACCAACCCAAGGAATCACTTCAAATGACTGACATGGAGTCTCAATGTATTCACCTTCCACTTCCAAATACTTGAAAGTGTTTACATGGCTGACAAAGTATTCTTCCTCTCCGAAGACAGTAACAACCTTTCCATTCACCGGATATCTTAATTTTTGATGCAATGTAGAGGTCACAGCACCTGCCCCATGGATCCAGGGACGACCAAGCAGACATGAGTATGAAGGACGAATATCCATCACATAGAATGTAGCAGTAAACACCTGAGAGCCAACCTTGATTGGAAGATCAATTTCCCCATGCACTACTCTTCTAGAACCATCAAAAGCCTTTACCACGATATCACTGGGCTTCAACACCATATCTTCAGGACTCAGTTTGTTCAGGACTTCCTTAGGCAACACATTCAGCGAGGAACCATTGTCTATCAGCACATGAGACAGGGTAGTGCCCCTGCATTCAATTGAAATATGCAAGGCTCTGTTATGATCCCTCTTGGCAGGGGTCAAGTCAGCATCAGAAAATCCTAACCCGTTGTCATAGGTCAGGTGAGCAACACAATTCTCAAACTGGTCCACAGAAATTGCACTGGGTACATGAGCCATCTTCAGAAACTTGATTAATGACTTGGCATGAGCCTCAGAACATAATAACAGGGAGAGCATAGAAATCTTTGAGGGAGTATGCCCCAACTGATCAACAATGTCATAATCACTCTTGCGAATGATTTTCAATACTTCTTCCATCTGCTTAGAGAGATCATCAGCAGCTGGCACATCAGTAGATACAGGCTCAATAACAGGACCCTTGCCCCGAGCATCAGTGGTGGAAGTAGCAGCAGGAATAACCGCATTCTTGGAAGTATTTGGAGGAGAAAAGACCCTTCCACTACGAGTGATCTTGCTAGATCCAGCAATATTGTCAATGTCAACAGGCACATCAGCTACAGGCTCTTGCTTGACACCATGGATGTAAACATCAGACCCATAGTGCCAAGGCACAGCTTTGTCAGATGTATAAGGAATAGGACCAGGAGTGGTAATGATCAGAGGAGCCACTCTGGCTTCAGCAACAACTTTCACAGGACCTTCAGCAGTAATCTTGATTGGGCCCTGATGAGTGATTTTGATGGGACCCTTTGAAGTGATTCTTAGTGGTACTTTGTCAACCATGTCAACCTCTTCAATCTTCTTACCCTGAGTCAGACGATCCACCATATCTTCTACAGATGCTGGTCTTCTTTCAAACACTATGGTATACTTATCCATGAGACGTTGAATACCATCTCTCAAAATGAAGCAACTATCCGGCTTATAGGTACAATACAGACAATCTTCACGACAACCTGGAAAGATCCCAGCTTGTACTAACCTCTTTTTGATAACAGACAATGGTGTGCTCAACTCCATAACTGAATAGACATGCAGATCTTCATCAATATCTTCATCAATGGCATTGACAGTCTTCTCGTGATTTGGCATAGGAGCTGTAATCACATTTGGAGTACCTGGTGGATCAAACTCAATTTCTCCAGCATCAATCATATCCTGAATTTTGTTTTTCAAGACCCAGCAGTTATTAGTATCATGTCCTGGACAGTTTGAATGATATGCACATCGTGCATTGGGATTGTACTTGGGAGAAGTAACATTGGGATTCTGAGGAGCCTCCCTCAAGGTAATAAGTTCAGCCTTCAACAAGTGTTGCAATGCCTGAGCCATTGACATGTTGATCTTCGTGAACTGTCTTCTAGCCCTCTGTTGGTTGCCTTGAGGCTGCTCTGTTGTTGCAGGAGTTGGGTTTGAAATATGCACTACACTCACAGACTGATGTCTTCTGTTACGATCAGGCTGACCATAAACAGCATTAGATTCTTTCTTCCCAGTGGGAGGCTTCTTTGCAGTACCTGATGAAGAAGTGCCCACTTGGATCTTACCACTCTTGATACCATTCTCTACACGCTCTCCTGTCATTATCAACTCCGTGAAGCCAGATGATGAGCTTCCAATGAGATGACTGTAAAAAGGACCATTCAGCGTACACATGAACATATCAACCAATTCCTGTCAGTCAAAGGGGGTTGAACTCTTCCAGCTAAATCTCTCCATTTCTGAGCATACTCCTTAAAACTTTCTTTGGCACCCATAGACATGCTCTGAAGTTGCATGCGAGTGGGGGCCAAGTCAGCATTGTATTGATACTGCTTGTAGAAAGCTTCAGCAAGATCATTCCAGTCTCTGATGTTGACACTCTCCAACTGATAATACCACTCCAGCTGAGCTCCAGATAAACTCTCTTGAAAGAAATGGATCCACAACTTCTTATCAGCAGTGTGGGGTTGAATTCTTCTGACATATGACCTCAGATGCAGCTTGGGACAAGAGACCCCATCATAAACAACAAAGGTAGGAACCTTGAAACCAATGGGTATCACAACCCCAGATATCAAACTTAAATCCTCAAAATCCAGCCCAGATGATTTCTGTAATTCCATAGCATCCATTCTATCCACCAGCATCTTGAATTTGTCTTCATTAGGCTCATGATAGTAGTTAGCCTCAGAATCAGAGTCCCCTATAGTGTTGTGGAGACTGCCTCTCTCTTTCTCAGATTCCTCAGATTCATAGTCTTCAACCTCTTCCTTGGTCTTGACAGGACCTTTGAACCTTCTTCCCATGTTGAGCAACCCAGCAGACCTTCTAGTCTTCTTAGTCTTCTTGGCCAGCAGTGCCTTCAAATCATCTTGCCCCTTGGATAGGTTCAAGATCAGCTCTTGGAACTGTGCATTTTGTGCCTGAAGATCCTTAACTGATTGTTCAAGTGCCATTGCTGAAATAAACAGCGAGAAGATGAGAAACCTGTGCACAAATATAAACCTGTGATGCAATGATATGGAATGTAAATGCGTATGCAATGTTTTCAAGGACCGCAGGATTTAAATTTGCTTAAACAACCAAGAAGGTAACTTTTTATTAGTAATAACTTGTTTTGCCTTTAAGGCTTACAAAAATGAAAGTAAAATAAGTACAAAAGATGGGGTTTTAAGTCTCCCATGGACGTTTCCTCTTTGTGTTGAGGTATGAGTTGAGGTTTCGTTCCTCGTGAAGTTGCTTTGTTAGCTCTAGGATCCTTGCTTGGCTTGCTTTGTAATGAGCCTCGAAAGTATTCCTTTGCTCCTTCAGTTGTATCCATGATCTCTGCAAGTCTTCCATATCAGTAGGCATGTCTGGGTGAAGGATGGTATAAGCAGTGTCTCCTTCAGCAACAGGTTCCATGGTAACTGGTAGGATGGCGGGATATGGCATCATGAGTGTCTGAGCACGAGATCGTACCCATCTGAGATAAGCCTCCATAGGAATAGTATACTTAGGCTCCAGTGTCTTGCTGTCAATCCTGTTTACCTTTCCCCAAGCTCGTATGAATCTCTGACGGTAACCTTGAAGATCGTTGTCGTAATCAAACACAATGCCCTGAATCAACATGTCATGTGGACCATCGCTCCGAGCGTAACCAAACTGTCGTAAAGCTAGAGAGGGGTTGTAGGTGATGCCTCCTCTTATGCCTAGAAGTGGCACATTAGGAAACTCCCCACAACGGTCAATGATGGTGACATTCTCCATAGATCTGGAGCACCAATGGATATCTGAGTGAGAAAGTGACATGATCCTCTTGGACCATCTGAACCCTTGCTCATTCTTCATTACTGAGCGAGGAAGGTGAGAAATAAACCACCTAGAAAGTAAAGGTATGCAGCACATCAAAGTTCCTCTTGCCCTTGTAGTACGGGTGTGAAGAGAATGTAAGATATCTCCAAGCAATGTAGGCACTGGATTGTGACTCAGGAAAATGTTGATGGCATGAACATCTATGAACTGATCTGGATTGGGGAACAATACTAAGCCATATATCAGCAAGGCTAAGATCTCCTCAAAGGCATCATAGCTCATGGCCTTCAAGAACATTTGAGCCTTATCCATTAGCACCTTGGCAAGAATACCCCTGACTCCACTTCTCGTCTCTAGAACAATATCAGACTTCTTCAGATGTAGAGCTGCAGCAATAACCTCAGGTTTAAGTTCCTTCTCCAAACCTGTGAATGGTTTCTGATCAAGAACAGGTATGCCCAGAAGTTTAGAGAACTCCTCCATGGTTGGAACTAGCTGGTAGTCGGGGAATGTAAAGCAGTGGTGCTTAGGGTCAAAGAACTGAAACAGCACACTCATCATGTCTTCACTGAACCCTGAAGTGACTAGATCCAATAGGTGACCATGTCTCTTGTTGAACTGGGAATGATCAGGCACTTGGGAAACCAACTCTTTGAGCTTGGGAGGTATCCCTACAAAGTTGATCCTGATGGTGTTTCTACGAGCTGAAGCCATGACCTACAACAAAGAACAAAGATAAATCCCTTGGTCCTTGAAATGGTTAGTGAAAATGCTATGCTTATGATGCATGATGATGTCATGATGTTATGCTCAATCACAAACATGTGGCACACACAAACAAGTCACACCATAGCCCTAGGTTTAAAGGCTTGCATGAGGTTTAAAGGTAAGTACCCTCCCCTGAAGTTAGATGGTTCATCCTGTCCTACAAAAGTAACCAGGTTCTAAGGGATCTCAATATCATTGATCCTTCACAAGGGTGGTTGTTCAGTAGGCAACTTAC
Organism: Lathyrus aphaca; assembly: GCA_963966055.1. Lineage (NCBI taxonomy): Eukaryota > Viridiplantae > Streptophyta > Magnoliopsida > Fabales > Fabaceae > Lathyrus > Lathyrus aphaca. The sequence goes on along the minus strand of OZ014519.1, from coordinate 731,010,885 downwards.
TTGCCAACCAAAACCCTCCAAGTTTAAGATCTCAATGAGCGTAGTATCGAGTGTCAACCAACTTTAGTCTGCACCAAAGCCGGTTACCTCACTACTTTCTAAAGGCCAAGATGAGTTAACTAGGGTTCTAAAAGTTAGTTAGTGCATTGACAACATATGGCAGCCTCAATATTATCCTCAACTTGACTTAAGGAATATAAGCACCAACCAAGAAGTCGCACTAACTATGGCCACCAGATCAACCGTATCGATATACGTCGTACAGTTTCCTTGGTCTATTGCCATTTACCTAAGGTACACTAGATCCGGGTTAGGACCTTTCACACATAAGAGCACCCCAACAAGTAATATAAAACAAACAAAGCAAACAATTTAAAGTGATCTTAATTCCTAAGGGTACCCCTCTTAAATATGATCCCCAGCAGAGTCGCCAGTTCTGTAACCCGGTGAACTGACTTGAAGTAATGTTGCGGATAGCAAGAGTCGCCACCGACTTTTATTTTATCCATGAGGAAAGGTTATAAAAGAACAGGAAAGACCTTAGAGAATATTTTGGGTCCGGGGGGTAGGTTATGAAAAGGGAAGGTGTTAGCACCCTTTTCATCCATGGTTATCCATGGGCTCTTAGGTACTTAAGCTCACTTTTGAATTGTTTTGAAAGTGTAGTGTGTGAATAGCAAAAAAATTTCAGAATAGTTTAATAATAATCCGTGTATGGATGTGTAAAAAACTTGTTTGAAAATTTGTTTGAAAATGTTTAAGTGTTTGGAAAATTTTTGAAGTGAGCAAGTATCTAGGAGTAGCCTACCCTAATGTTTAAGGTCTTTCTTATTCTTTATCCTCTCCTTAGTAAGACTATCCCTACTATAATGGAGTAGGTAGTCCTTACTTTGGATGTTAAGGGACATGTGAGGGACAATTTGATTTTTGAAGGCAATGGTGGGGTGTAATAAGCATCTATAAGGGACTATCATCATTTTTTTCCGAAGGGACTCGATTCGTATAGGCAACCATAAGGGACTTTGATGATTTTTATTCGAGGGACATTGCTTTATACACCCCACTTAACTATTATTCGTAGGCAACTGGAGGGGTATCCCTAAGGAAGTGAGATGGCGATTAAAATCGACTTACGTGTGTGAAGTGTTTAAATTAATTATCTTTGATTAAAAATTATCTAAATTTATTTTAATATTACATACATGTTAACACTCCCTAATTACTAACCATAATAATAATAATTAAAATAAACGACTTTACATCCAAGAAATAATTACAAAATAATAAGCAATATAATTAAATAGCAAAAATAAATATAAATAAGCAATAGTAAATAATAAGGGGTTAGTAAATAATAATAACTAATAATATGAAATTAATAAAGCAAAATAATATGGTTAGTAAAATAATAATAATAATAATGAGATTAGAAACATAAAAATAAATAATAACATGGTTAGTAATAAAAATTAAAAGATTAATGAAATTATAATAAGCAAGAAATTAATTAATAATAATAATAGAAATCAACAATATAAAAAAAAAATTATTAACACACATAATTACGTAATTTTTAATTCATATACTAATTACTAAATTATTTTAAATGTATTACAAAATTTCAATTATTATTAACATATATTCATATTATAAGAAAAAGATAGATTTTAAAAAAAATTAATTCCATTAGTTATCATATTTACCAATTATTTTAACTATATACAAAAATATGATTAGCCCTAATTAAATTATTTCTAAACATAAGAAGAAAATTAATTTAAATTACAAGTACAAAATTTTATGAGAAACACTATAATTATATTAGGAATTAATAATAAAAAAAAACAGAATTAAATGTTATTTAGAAAAATATTTTAAGATTAAGTTTTTATAGTTTTTAGGGTTTAAGAATTAGGGTTTATACAAAAATTATTTTTAATAATCATATGACATTATTTTAATATAAACTATACAAAATAAAATTTTAAATAAAAAAAAACAAGAGTTTTATCATATTTTAGAGAATTATTTTAAGATTAATTAAACTATATAATATATATACATATTTTAAAACATAAATAATAATATACTAATTATTTAAAACAATTAATTTAAACTTGAAAATAAAAGAAAAGAAAAAGAAAAAAGGAACCTGGTGGGGCTGGGGTTTGAACCCAGTCCCCTATGCTTGCTTTCAAGGGAGCATACCACTGGGCCATTGGCGCATGGGCAAGAGGGGAGAGCAAGAGATTTGTTTTGTTCCCTGCTTTGAAAATCCAGAAAATCAAAAAAAACCAAAAGGCCTGGGGTGGGAGTTGAACCCAGGACCTTTACTTTCACAAGCGTACGCATCACCACCCGGCTGGAAGAGCCCAACTGGTAACTTGTTGACCATGATTCATTATATATCAAGTCTTCTTTAATCCTGAAAAAATAACAAAAAAAATGCCATGGCCAAGGATCGAACCAGGGCCTTCATAATAAATACGCTTCAGTCTAACCACCAAGACACACATGCGCGTGTGACTACAAACAGAAAGAATTAATTATATTTTCAAAACGAAATTTGAATATAAATTTTCGCGCCAGCCTGGTTCATCTTCAACCTCAGGATTTTGAAATTTGCTGCGAATTTTGATGCAATGATACCTGCGATTTTTCCTGCACTCATAAAACCTACGAATTTCAAAGTACCATTAAACAATACAGTTTCATCAAATTGAGAGCATTTTCGGATTCCTTATAACCTGTACAATTCAATTTCATCAATCAAATTCATTTATAGTGAGCAAATCAAACAACCCTAATTCGAAGGTCAAACCCTAATAATGGTGGATTCTGTTTTAGGCCATGGAGCTTCACCAAATCATCCAGATTTCATCTATAGGCGTGGACAAACAAGTTTACATAATCAAAAATCAGTAATACACAATGAATTGTTAGAATCGAAAAAAATATGTTCAAGCCAAAACTTGCTTCGGGTTGGCCAATACAGAGGTCATGAGATGCATATGATGGATGATTTCACTTCAAGGATGATCAAAGAACATGTCTATGTTCTTCATTTACCTTCTAAAGCTCTCAAACTCAAAAACCGATTCTCACTTTTGGATGAATTTTGGTGCTTTTGAACTTACCTCTAGGCTGCTCAATTTCGTGTCTGTGCATTAGGTTTATGATCAGTATATATGTGGGAGTAATTTAGGTCAAAAACATGAACTTGCTGTGTGGATATTTGATCCAAAAAATATTCAAAAAGATCAAGTGTTAAAAACCAAATATTTGATCATAAGGCCTTGCTATTTTGGGAGGGATCTCATGATTTCCTTCTCTTTTGACTCCAATCACCATTTATGATTTTCTAGATTCAATCACAAAAATATCTTTTCATGTTTAATATATATTTTTTAAATTTAAAATGATTTAAAATGTAATAAATCATAATAAATTAATAAAATAAAATAAAAAATATGAAAATATCATGATAATTTCGTGCAAACCATCATGAAGTGGATTGGGTCATAATTTGAGTGGCCCATTTGAAAAGAAATGATTTTGAACCTCCCTTTTCAACATAAACCATCACAAAATTTCTTAACTTTGCAAAGGCACATCTCCCTCAATTTTAAGGGTATGAGGGTGTTCTTGGACTTTTTGGAAAGCTTGAAGAGTCCTCTAAACAACCCCATTGGTTTCAGGTCCATATCATTTACCAATCTCAAGTTATGCCCTTTTGAAGTTGTTGACTTTTTGTTGACTTTTGAAATGACCTATAATGTCTTAGCTCATATCCTCCAAATGAAGCATTTTTGGGCTTAACTTGCAACATCAAAGTTGTAGAGAATTCAATTTCCTTCAAAATGAGCTTTGGATGGAGACTTGGTGATGAAGTATGTGAAAGTTATGGCTGGTCAAAGTTCAGTTGACTTTTACTAAGGAAACCCTAATTTAGAAACTCCTGATTATTGATGATCTGGAATCTTCTTGATGAATCATGATCAACCCTTGATCAAATGATGAATTTTACTTCATATACTTGATGTTGGCAAAAAATCATGAAGTTTGACTTTGGTTTGACCACAGTTGACCTCAGTTTGACTTTTTAACTGCATTGACTGATTTTGACTTATCTGATCATCTGACTGAGCAAACTTTTGAGAAAAGTCTTGAAACTTGACATGGGGGTTCTTATACACATATAAGACGTTATGAAACTCACTTGAGGTATTGGAAGTCCATTTAGCCTGATTAAAGTCAAAACCCTAGTTTTGGATGCACTGCTTAGGAGGTGCATTGTCTGAGGGAATTGTCAACTCCTTTGACCAATTGTGAACTTTGTGAACCTTGTGAATCTTCATAAGATGTTTTGTGATACTCATGGGAGGTATTGTGAAGCTTGTGAACCTTGTGAACCTCATGAAGTGGCTTTGTAGACCTCATGAACCTCAGGAAAGCTTTGTAAACATTGTGAATCTTGTGAACCTTGTGAACCTTCAAGAAGTAACTTGTGGACTTCATGAACCTCAAGAAAGGTATTGTAAATGTTGAGAAGCTTGTGAACCTTGTGAACCCTCAAGAAGTGGCTTGTAGACTTCCTGAATCTCATGAAAGGTTATGGAAGTGTTGAGAAACTTGTGAACCTTGTGAACCTTCAAGAAGGGGCTTGTAGACCTCTTGAATCTCATGAAAGGTTATGCAAGTGTTGGAGAACCTGTGAACTTTGTGAATCTTCTTAGAGCACCAAGTTTTGTATTGTGAGGGCAAATTTTGGGGTGCAACACTATGGAGTTTTATAGTAGGAAGTTGAGAGAAAGTGGGGATGATTAGAGAATAATATGGACTCAATTATGGACTTAATTAGCTTTATTTTATTTTATTAATATTAATACCCACATGACCCACACAATCCCATGACTAATTCTACCATTTCCATGTCACATTTTGTCTCATGTTACTATTCACCTTTTGTTATAATTATTTATTTTAATATTTTTCTTAATTATCCTAACCTTAATTTCATCACTAAACATGATCCATCATTATACATCAAATAAATAGATTGGAAAATTATAAATTAATAATTCAAACATTCACATAATAATTAAGAACACCCAATTAGAACTCATCATATTTCGATTATGTTTAGTCGTTTGATAATTTATCAAAAATTTCAAATTAACTTAGTAGCTAATTAAATAGTCGAAAAAGAGGTGTTACATCGGGTCCAGCTAGATGTCGCCCATACTACACTACTTATAGTCTGGCGAACTCCCATCTTATGAGGGGGGAGCAAGGAATATCATAAGAAGAACGGTCAAATACACCTTACTCTTAGGGAAGCTTTATAGAACGAGGAAGTATACTCCCGTGTTGAGATTCCTGCATGAGAGCAACATCGTCTTAGTTCTCGCAGAAGTCCATAAAGGAATCTACAAAAGCTATATCAGTAAAATATTAAGAGAAGAATATTATTGCCCCACATTTATTAAAGACATCATCACCTTCATCAAGAAATGTTATCAATGTCAGATACATGCTGACCTTCACCACACCCCGACAGAGATGCTCCAATCGATGAACTCACCCTGGTCATTCTACCAGTAGGGCGTGGATATTGTAGAAGAAACGCATATTATAGAAGAATTGGACAACCATGAAGCAACCCAAAATGACATTATAGAAGAAGCACAAGATGTTGAAGCAAATGAGGAAATTGAAAATGACTACCTGTTAGCTAGGAACAGGACTAGAAGAGTCATCAAGCCACCTCAAAGACTTAGTTATGCCGATATTATACCTTTTTCCCTAATTTATGTCAGTGAAGTTCTGAATGAAGAATCTAGAGACTACAAAGATGCTATGAGAAGCAAAGATAAGAAGAAGTGGCTGAAAGCAATATATGATGAGATAAAGTCACTTCAAGACAACAACACTTAGAACCTGGTTAAGAGACCTGCATAGGCTAGATTAGCCAGCTGCAAGTGGATATTCAAGATAAACTAAAGAATAAGGAGTGATGTCCATAAGGCTTCACTCAAAAGGAATGAGTGGATTTCAATGATGTATTCTCTCATGTTGTGAAGCATGGGTCCATCAGAATGGTCACATTATCACGAACACATCTTCGTGCATAGTCTTTTTAAGCTCATGACTATTTTATGGTCACGTTGTGATGGACACGATTGTCTTATTATAGTCATATTACCATGGACACCATTGTCACGTTTCTTCACGTGATCACATCCTTATATAGCCAAAAATAGAACCGTTAGAGGGCAGATCAGTCATTATAAATGATTTGGATACTGAAGAAATGTTTATACACTTGGATGAAAATCGTACAACCACATACGTCCTATTCCACGAAATCAGGATAGTGGAGAGGTAGTGTGTCGCTCCCACCAAGTGACACCGGGTCAAATGGGGTACAGACGCGAACGGTCGGCGAAAGGATAGTGTGAGGACACACAGGAGTGAACTCACAGGAAATGAAAAGAGTCGCCAGCTAGGCATTTTTATCCCGGAGGAAAGGTAATGCTGCATAGACCTAGATGGATATGGATAAGACGGTTGCGAACCAGAGAGACTGAGAAAGGGGGTTGGTTACAACCTGGGAAGGTATTAGCACCCAGATTGTCCGTCGTACTCGACGGGATCCACGCTTAAAAGATTTGTGTTTTAAAGGGGTAGTGTCAGTGCAATTTTGTGTGCAAAAGAGCTGGAAAAGGATGTACAGGTGTCTGTGTAAAAGAAGTGAAGTGTACAAGTAATGTGTCAGTGAGAAAACAAGAGTGAAATGCTCAAAATAAATGAGGCTTAAAGAATAGCTGGAAAGAGGGGGAATATACAGAGACTTTTTGTTCGATAACCGTTAAGTTATGCCTACGTATCCTCTCGTGCAATGAGGAAGTCAGAACACCGTAGTTCGACCCAAAGAGACTGAAAGGTAAATTGACTTGTGAACTGCTTGCTTGTCTATGCTCAAGTGTATGACCTGTCTGGCTCAGGTGCTAACTGTCTTGCATTAGACGGAAGAAGCGAGTTCTCGTTTGTGAGTGAGTGAGATGAGAAAAGAATCCCGAAGGAGACGATTTTTGTTTGTTTTGAGTATTTTCAATCTTTTATTGCTTTTAGATTTTGTCATAAGTTAATGAGCTTAAGTCTAAACCAATGGATTTAGTAAACTCATCACATCTTCCCTCTGATTAGGGGTAATGAGAATACCTTAAGTGTGAAGTCAGCATCTCACACTTAATCACCATGGTATAGGATTAAGATCATTAACCTACTTGTGATTATTTAGATGTTTTTGTTGTTTTTGTTTAGTGTTGAGTAATGAGATTAAGCCATAATCAGGGATTAAACGGACTCATTACACCATCCTAATAGAAGGATAATAGATGAGAATGTTTAAGCTGAGGAAAGCTCCTCAACTTAATCCATGATTAGGGATTAAACTCATGACAAAACAAAGCCTTTATTAAGTGTATTTTAGTTAATGATAAGATGATGAAGTGAGTTTTATGATTTGTAAGACAACTTGAGGGGGACTTGTCCATTAACACTAGGGTTAGTCCTTCTTAACCAATTAAGGAAGAATTAGAACCCTAATGCAAGGCCCAAGTTACAAGCTTGATGTCTTGATGATTATTAGATGAATTGATTAAAGGATTTAAACACATTAAGGGTTTAACACTTAGGATTAAAGTTATACACTCCATCCTAATAGAAGGATGCAGGCATAAGCTTAATCACGAAGCCTTAAAGTCTTTAGGGTTTAGTCCTTGATTATGAGGTGAGATGAGAAAAATCAAAGAGACACAAAGGTAAAATCTAAGTGGGGGACTAATCAAAACCTAAATATTGTCATGCTTGGTTGTTCCTAAGGTTGGTGAGGTTTACAAGAGAAATCTTCAGAGGAACCACCAGGAAGCAGATGAAAGAGCAAAGGGAAGCAAAGTAACTTGCTTCATTTAAGAAGACAAGTCACTTGAAGAAAGAGAGTAAGAAGAACAAGAAAGAGCAAGCTCAATCTCAAACACAAGACAAAATGCAGCAATGATGCATAAGGGAGATGAAAAGAGATTGTGAGAAGTGAAGGCAAATTCACTTCTCAAAGTAACTTACCACCTGAAAAGTTAGTGAAAGAAATGCAATGCAATGAAAAATGAGATGAAATGGCATGATGCAAACCAAAACCAGAAGCATAAGTATGATGCTAATGATGCTATGAGATGATGCAAACATGGAACATGGCATGGGGATGATCATACAATCATGTGGATGCAAGAGAAGCATGCTTAGAACCATGAACAAACATGAAAAGTTATGAAATGCAAATGACATACAAACATGGCAAATGAAAGATGCAATGATCAAACATGCTTCTAATATGTCTTAAGATGTCCAATGGACCAAATGGATGCATAAAATGTCATGGAAAGTCATGGTATGCAAGCAAATGCAAGATGAATGCAAAAGGAAGCCCAAATTAGGGTTTATGATCAATGCATCAAACAAAAACCAAAACCAGAAGCAAACATCAAGATAAAAAATTGAAAATGCATTCAAAGGAACCCTAAACCTATACAAACTAACTGCCCAAAGGAGGGGTTCTAACTCTTAACCTAATTAGGGTTATGAATTTCCTAAGTTGACTAGGGTTTTAAGGTACCTTGACAAGAAAAATGTCAAACAAAATGAAAATGAAAGATCAAATCATGCCAATTTAATTTCACAAACTACATGATATGCAAGACACAATGCAAAAAGAATCAAAGTCCAACTCTCAAAGACTAGGCAGAAATGAATTTTTGAACATTGGATCAAAATAATGCTTTGAAATTGAATTAATTCCATGAAAAATTGTCAAAATGCATCAAGATCAAAAAAGAAATTTGGTTTGAGGGTTGGACAATGTTTCTAAATGGTTTTAAATGTTTCATGAATTTTTTTGGTGATTTTTAAATACCTAAAAGTATTTTTAATTAATTACTTATCATTAATTAATTAAAAATAAACTTTTAAATGATTTAAAAATAATTTTTTTATGCAAAAAATAAAAATAAAAATGTTTTTGGTTTCTGAAAATTAATAAAAGTTTGTACAAAAATTTTCAGAATTTTTAAAATTGTTTTACTATTTTTAATAAAATGCACAAAACAAATGTGTAGATGTTTAAGAATTGGCAGAATTTTTGACCAAACAAGAAATGTTAAATTCAGTTCAGAATGTCCTATCAGATGTTGGGACATTATCAAACAGAGTATGTGAACTTATTTCAGGATGTCCTACCAGATGTTGGGACATTGTGTAAATAACTTAAGTTCAGTTTTTCAGGATGTCCCAACAGATGTTGAGACATCTCAGACCTGCTTCCAGAATTAATTATTGATTAACAGATCAGAGATATTTAAGGAGAGTTATCTGGAATTAATTAATGATGGATAAAAACAGAACAAGGCGCATCTGTAGGGAGTTTTATATTGAAGATTCAGAATAAAACAGAAGACCTAATGCACCTAGAATCTAGGAAGTAACAAACCCTAAATTCAAGGTGGAAGCTGCTGCACATTAGGGCTGGATCATTCTACAGAAAGCCCAAAATTCAGATACCTATTTAAGCAACAGAAACTCATAGAATTGTGTACGAATTTCAGAAGACCAAATAGGGTGTCTAGTGTTTTTAATAGCAGGTTGTTTTTATTGTACCACTTTATGAGCTTTTAAGCAAAAGTGCATTTGTGACTTGATTGAAACTGTTAAGTAAGATCAAGCTGTTTTGTTTGAAGGATGTCTTCAATTTCAGTAAACTTGTAAACTTGATCACTGTGTGATTGAGGGGGAGTGAGTAGGGTACTCTTATCTAAGTGAGTCTTAGGTAGAAATTGCATTGGGTAAGTATTAAGTGATAGATTAAACAGGGTGGTTTAAGTCTAGAATTAATATTACTAATAGTGGATTTCCTCCTGGCTTGGTAGCCTCCAGATGTAGGTGTGGTTATACACTGAACTGGGTTAACAAACTTCTGTGTTGTTTACTTTTCTTGTTGTTTAAGTTTTGGTTAAATTTGTCAAATGTCCTATTAAGTGTTGGGACATCTCTTAGGACATCTCATACCTGATCACAGAATTTCAATTGGCATCAGAGCAGGCACCCTGCCTGTTTATACTGGGTGAGATCTAGGGAATACAAATTCTGTAACATGGACAGAGATTTAGGGTCAGTAAATAGACCACCTATACTGGATGGATCTAATTATGACTACTGGAAGCCAAGAATGATTGCATTCTTAAGGTCACTTGACAACAGGGCATGGAGAGCAGTTAATGTTGGATGGGATTATCCTGTCCAAGACACCAAAGATGGATCAAAAGTGCTGAAACCTGAAGAAGAATGGAGTAAGGAGGAAGAAGACTCAGCACTAGGCAACTCAAAAGCCTTAAATGCCTTATTCAATGGCATTGATAGGAACATTTTCAGACTTGTACATCATTGTGAGCTGGCCAAAGATGTTTGGGATACTCTCAAAACAACTCATGAAGGAACATCAAAAGTAAAAATGCCAAGACTTCAACTTCTCACCACCAAGTTTGAAAACTTGAGAATGAAGGAAGATGAATCAATTCATGAGTTCTATATGAACATCTTGGATATAGCCAATACTTCTGGAGCTTTGGGAGAAAAGATGACTGATGAAAAGCTTGTAAGAAAGATTCTCAGATCTTTGCCAAAAAGATTTGACATGAAAGTCACAGCAATAGAAGAAGCTCAAGACATATGCTCCATGAAAGTTGAAGAACTCATTGGTTCCCTTCAAACTTTTGAGATGGGAATGAATGACACAAATGTTAAAAAGAACAAAAGTATAGCCTTGGTTTCAAATACAGATGAAGAAGAAGATGATGAATCAACAAATGATAAAAGCTTATCAGACAACCTTGCCATGCTTGGAAGACAAGTCAAACAGATTCTCAGAGGAATGGAAGGCCAATCCAAATCCAGTGGAAGAAACACAAACTCTGAGAACAGGAGACCATATGATGCTAACAGAAAGTCAAAGTTTGTTGAAAAGACCAGTCAAGATAAAGGAGTCAAATGCCATGAATGTGAAGGATATGGACACATCAAGTTTGAATGTCCTACCTACTTAAAGAGGCAAAAGAAAGGACTCTCTGTGACCTGGTCTGATGAAGACTCAGGAGAGTCAGAAGAAGAATCAGCTAAGCATATTACTGCTCTAGCTGGACTGTGTGAATATGATAGTGATTCCAGTTGTGGAGAACTTACTTATGAAGAACTTGAGCAAGCATTCAAAGATCTATACAAAAGAAGCTCTGAAATATGCAGTGAAGTTATAAAGCTAAAGAAGCAGAATGAGACATTAGAAGATGAAAAAGCAAATGATCAAGAAATCATTGACACCTTGAAAAGTGAAGTAAGTCTTCTCAACTCCAAGTTGGAACATATGTCCAAATCTGTTAGAATGTTGAACAGCAGCTCAAATACACTGAATGTGATTCTCAACAACAATAAGCACTCAGGGGATAAAAGTGGACTGGGATTTAACAGAGCAAATAAAGATGAAGCTAGCTCTAGCAAAACAGCTTCAAAATCCATACAGTCTAACAAGATGTCCCAACAGATGCTTCAACATCATGAAAGAAACACAAAGTCAAACATAATGTTCCAACAGATGTCTCAACATTCTGGAAAGAACAAAATGAAGAAGAAGTATCAAAGATGGAGATGCCATCACTGTGGAAGATTTGGACATATCAAACCTCACTGTTATAAGCTACATGGATATCCAAATCAGATGTATCAGCAACCTTCCAAACAGAAAGTAGAAGGTACCAAGAAAGTGCTGCATAGACATCAAAGAAATCAGCAACCTCCTAAGCAGAAGACAGAGGTCATCAAGAAGGTTTGGAGACCAAAAGCTGAAATTCAGACTGATCAAAGCCACATACCCAAGAACCAGATCAACAATCAAGCTTGGAGATCAGCTGAACAACACACAGGGCAGAGGCATCAAAATAAATCTCAACTCATCTGGTCAAAGAAAAGTACTGCTTACATAGCACATACATCTCTGAGAGTATCAGCTAAAGAAGACTGGTACTTTGACAGTGGATGCTCAAGACACATGACTGGATTGAAGAATTTGCTAGTAAACTTAAAATCACATTCATCCAGGTATGTTACCTTTGGAGATGGAGCTAAAGGAGAAATCAAGGGAGTTGGAACCTTGAATTGTCAAGATGTTCCAAGACTAGATGATGTGCTGCTAGTTAAAGGTTTAACTGCTAACCTGATCAGCATAAGTCAACTATGTGATCAAGGATACATTGTAAAATTTACCAAATCTGAATGTATAGTGACTAACAAAGAACAAGAGGTTGTCATGAAAGGAGCCAGATCTAAAGACAACTGTTACATGTGGGAATCCCAAAATCTCAGTCTCACTTCAACCTGCTCTCTAGCTAAAGAAGAAGAAGTGAAACTGTGGCATCAAAGACTAGGTCATCTTCATTTCAGAGGCATAAAGAAGATCATATCTATGGATGCTGTAAGAGGTATTCCTAAACTGAAGATTGATGATGGCAAAATATGTGGTGAATGTCAAATAGGCAAGCAAACCAACATGTCCCATCCAAAGCTCCAACATCTGACAACTTCCAAAGTTTTGGAACTTCTACATATGGATCTTATGGGACCTATGCAGGTTGAAAGTCTTGGTGGTAAGAGGTATGCCTATGTTGTGGTTGATGATTTTTCAAGATATACATGGATAAACTTCATCAAAGAAAAGTCAAATGTATTTGATGTATTCAAAGAATTATGTCAAAGATTGCAAAGGGAAAAATCCAGCTGTGTGATCAGAATAAGAAGTGATCATGGAAAAGAATTTGAGAATCAAAAGTTCTTAGATTTCTGCTCTTCAGAAGGAATCAATCATGAGTATTCTTCACCTATCACTCCTCAACAGAATGGGATTGTTGAAAGAAAGAATAGAACTATTCAAGAATCAGCAAGAGCTATGATCCATGCTAAAAAGTTACCTCTGTATGTCTGGGCTGAAGCTATGAACACTGCCTGCTACATCCATAACAGAGTTACTTTGAGAAAAGGAACCCTGTCCACAATATATGAAGTCTGGAAGGGCAGAAAACCCACTGTGAAGTACTTTCATGTGTTTGGAAGTAAATGCTATATTCTGACAGATAGGGAGCAAAGGAGAAAAATGGATCCTAAAAGTGATGAAGGGATTTTCCTTGGATACTCTATAAACAGCAGAGCATATAGAGTATTTAATTACAGAACAAAGGTTATCATGGAGTCCATAAATGTGGTAATTGATGATGTTTCTACAGATGTCCCAGAAGATGTTGGAACATCTGCTGATATCAAGATTGAAGCTGAAGAAAAGAATGATCAATATATCTTTACTCAAACTGATACAAGGACAGAAGAATCAAGCAAACCTCCCTCCATCAGAATACAGAAGGATCATCCCAAAGATTTAATAATTGGTGATCCCAACAGAGGTGTAAGCACTAGATCAAGAGAAGTGATTTCAGGTTCTTGTTTTGTTTCCAAAATAGAACCTAAAAATGTCAAGGAAGCTCTCACTGATGAATACTGGATTTGTGCTATGCAAGAGGAATTAGGTCAATTCACAAGGAATGAAGTGTGGAATCTTGTACCTAGACCTGATGACATAAATGTGATTGGTACAAAATGGGTGTATAAGAACAAGTCAAATGAACAAGGAATTGTTACAAAGAACAAAGCTAGACTTGTGGCTCAAGGATACACTCAAATTGAAGGAGTAGACTTTGATGAAACCTTTGCACCAGTAGCAAGGCTTGAATCAATAAGACTACTGTTGGGAATTGCTTGCATCTTGAAGTTCAAGCTATTTCAAATGGATGTGAAAAGTGCCTTTCTTAATGGTTATCTCAATGAAGAGGTATATGTAGAACAGCCTAAAGGATTTGTTGATCCAAGCTGTCCAAATCATGTATACAAATTAAAGAAAGCACTGTATGGTCTGAAGCAATCTCCAAGGGCATGGTATGAAAGACTGACCACATTTCTTATCAAGCAAGGATATAGAAAAGGTGGAATTGACAAAACATTGTTTGTTAAAGATGAAGAAGGAAATGTCATGATTGCACAAATATATGTTGATGACATTGTGTTTGGTGGGATGTCTGATAAGATGGTCAAACATTTTGTCAAGCAGATGGAATCTGAATTTGAAATGAGTCTAGTAGGTGAATTAACCTACTTTCTTGGTCTGCAAGTAAAGCAAATGAAAGACTCAATGTTTATTTCCCAAAGTAAGTACTCCAAGAACATAGTGAAGAAATTTGGAATGGAAAATGCTTCTCATAAAAGAACTCCTGCTCCCACACATTTAAAGCTGACTAAAGATGAAAAGGGTGAGAATGTAGATCAAAGTTTATATAGAAGCATGATTGGAAGCTTGTTATACTTGACTGCTAGCAGACCAGACATTGCATTTGCAGTAGGAGTTTGTGCAAGATATCAAGCTGATCCAAAAGTCAGTCATCTCAATCAAGTCAAGAGAATCCTTAAATATGTTAATGGTACTTGTGACTATGGCATAATGTACTTTCATGGTTGCAAACCAATTCTCACTGGCTTCTGTGATGCTGATTGGGCAGGAAGTGCTGATGACAGAAAAAGCACTTCAGGAGGATGCTTCTTTCTAGGAAACAATCTGATTTCTTGGTTCAGTAAGAAACAGAATTGTGTATCCTTATCTACAACTGAAGCTGAGTATATAGCAGCAGGTAGCAGTTGTTCTCAGTTGGTTTGGATGAAGCAGATGCTCACTGAGTACAATGTCCCACAGGATGTCATGACATTGTACTGTGACAACTTAAGTGCAATCAACATATCTAAGAATCCTATCCAACACAGCAGGACTAAGCATATTGATATCAGACATCACTTCATCAGAGATCTTGTAGAAGAAAAGGTGATTTCATTGGAGCATGTAGCTACAGATTTGCAATTAGCTGATATCTTTACCAAAGCATTGGATGCTACTCAATTTGAGAATTTAAGGGGTAAACTTGGAATCTGTTTATGTGATATTTAGCAGTTAATGAGATGTGCCAACATGTCATATGACATTGCATGGCATAAGTTCCAGATGGCAAAGCTAGTCTGGTCTAGATCCTTGGGAATTCCATCCCTAATCATTTGGACTGTAACGGCTACATATTTAGTAACTACTTATAAGAAGCTATCAAGATTCTCATCATACCATCACAAGCGAATCACATTAACTCTCAATCCTTCAGAAATCATAAACCCTAAAGCTGTTCATTCATCTTCTTCAACAATGTCTAAAAACCCTAAAACAGCTGAGGAAATTCTCAACAAGGAAGACGTGGTTCATGCCACTCCAATCTCTGTTGTGCCAATGTCATCAACACCATTGGACGAGCTCAGGGGAAGCGCCTCTCACACTAAAAAGGCAAGAACACCAAAGAGATGTAAAGATCAAATCAGAAGCAAAGCTAAAGGCATTCCCTCTCCTGCTAACATGTCCTCAAAATACTCCAAATATGTTGATGATTCCATCAAGGAGATTGTCAACCAAGTTTTCTCTGAACAAAGAGTGGTGAGAGGGATCTCTGTTCCTTTGAACACCATTCCTGCACCTCAAGAAGAACCAGCTCAAGATACAGAGGACACTGCTGCAGAACAAGATGTCCCAACAGATGTTGGAACATCTGAAGATAAGAAAAAGAACTCATCTGATGTTGATCTGGAACAAACTGAGGACAAAGCCTCAAAAGAAAATGATGAAGAGGTCTCTGAAGAACAGGCTCAAGGCTCAAATGAAGATCAAATCCCTGCTGATCAACCAGCTGAAGATGAGGCTGCTCAATTGTCGCTCCCGGGATTTTCATCCTAGTACAAACGCGAAAGTGGCGCGGAAAAGGTAGAGTCGCCAGCCAGACATTTTTATCCCGAATGAATGGGAAAGGTAATGTTGCACAAACCTGAGGAAGAAGGAAAGGACAAGGCCTTGCGAACCAAAGATCTGAGTTCGGGAGTCGGTTACGAATTGAGAAGGTATTAGCACCCCAATCCGTCCGTCGTACCCGACGGGATCCACGCTTGCTTGCTTGTTTCAAAGGGTGAGAAATAAAATGTTGCTGAACAAAACCGCTAACTGGAAACTGGAATGAAATGAGAAAAGGAATTAAAAGAGAACAAAAAGAAAGAATGGGGAAATGTAGGGAAAATAAAGAGTGTGCTCGAACGGGCCCTACCCCGCTGCCTACGTACCTCATCGGGATAATGAGGATCAGAGTCGACGTAGTTCGCCTAACCTAGGCGGGAACTATTTGTTTGTATTTTTTTATGCTGGAACTGCGTATGTCTATGCTCAGGTGTTGCAGGCTCGTCTGGTACGAGTGCGTTAACCGTCTTGCATGCGAGACAAGTAGTCGCGAGTTCACGTTATGAATGAATGAGATGAGAAAAAGAAGCTCCCGCAGGATAGTCGTTTATTGTTTGTTTTTGGCTTTTATGAGTTTTGTATGAATTTGGCACAAGGAAGTGAATTCAAACTCTTTTCCATGGAATGTACACTTGACTCTACATTCCAAGATGGAATAATAGAACAAGCATACCCAGCAAGGAGAATTTATCCAAGACTGGTTTCCCAAGATTAGGGTTTAAGTTCACTGGCTTGTTGGACTTTATTAAGTGTTTTTGTTGCTTTTGTGAAGGAATGTCTTTTAAGTTTTTCTTTGTGAACAATTCCTTGATGAGACTTGTGCATCATGATAAACAAACTTACACCACTCCAAGATGGAATGAGTGCAAGTGTTTCATGGAATAAGGCTATACACAAGGAATCCTTCCATTTATTTGTTAAGTGTTTTTGTATTTTGTTTGAAGATAAGAAGAGAATGACTCAAATTGCAAAAGGATAAAATCTAATGGGAAACTAAGACTCAATCATAAGTTAATTGTATTTACAAAGTGATCCTAAGGGTTAGTGAGGTTTTCTACTCCTAAGGGAAACTTAAAACTATTAGAATTCAACTTACTTCTTAATGAAGTTAAGTTGATTCTAAAAAATAATGGGGATCCTATACAAGTTGTAAAATCAAAATAATCAAAAGAATGAAGTTAGCTATGAAATAATATTCTACAAACAATGCCCTAAAGGCATAAATAATAAATAGTCTTATTATTTTTATTCTATATTCTAATGGAAATAAAACCTATACTAAGTATTAAATCTAAGTCACTTAATGTTCACCCTAAAACAAATTAAACTAAACCTAAGTCTAATGCTAAATCCTATGACTAAAATTAATCTAGACTATTATTATTTTTTATGTATTGCACTATATTTTTTCTAATAGCCTAATCTAATAGAGATTATGTCTAAATAGGCTTAAGAACTAATATTCTAAAAATACTAAATCTTCTATAAAAATTATGAAAATTAAATTGTAAGGTCCTAATATTATCTAAAATATTATATTAAGAGGGGTCCTAAAAATACTTATTTTTCTTATGTCTAACAACTATTTTATTTCAACTAGAAATTAACTATTATTTCTTAAGGCTTTTATTACCAAAACCTAAGATAAAAATTCCTAAAAATTCTATAAAAAATATTCTAAGAGCTATTAGGGGTCTTTTAACTATAGAAAAAAGAATGGCTAAAAAATGTTAATGGGAGTTATTTAAATAAAATAAACAAAATTCAGCCTATTAAGGAAACATTCAATAAAGCTAAATAAAAAGAATAATTCAGAATTAATTCAAAAATAAATAAAATCCAGAAAATAAAAATATCCTAAATTTCTAAATTCAATTATTAACCTATTCTAATTTTTGGGGAATTTTCTAATGTTTTTTCTATTTTATTTGATTTATTCCTAAACTAATAATAAACTAAACAATTTAATTCTAAAAGGAAAAAGATGGGGTGAGTTAGTAATTATTTCCTTGTTATTTTCATGAATTGGGCTCAAAAGGGGGTACGGATAACAAGAGGGCTAAGCCCAATTGAGCTAGAAACCAGGGGGTGCAATAAGCAGATTCTTATACTATTTTTCTTTAATGGGCTTAAATGAGGGGTGTGAGTATCATTATTATTTTCTTTTTCTTAACTTAAAGAACCTAAACTATAGAATTAATATTATTTCCTAAAATCTTAATCTTAAATTAATGAATTAAACTAATCTTTATGAAAATATTTTCTGAAAAATCTTAATTTAAGGATTGAATTAAACTATAGTTTTAATATATCAATTTAATATTCTAAACTTAAACTAATTAAATCAATTTCCTATTTTAATTTAAGAAAAAGGGATTAAACTAATTGAATATTTTCTAAAAAAAAAACTTAAATAAAAAAAGAGTAAATTTTAACAATTTTGCATTAATGTTTTCTAAAATCATAAATTAAAGAATTAACCCAACATTTATAAAAAAAAAAGCCTTAATTTAAAAATTAAACTAATATTTATCAAAAAGGTCTTAATTTAAAAAATTAAACTAATATTTATGCTAATATCTTCTAAAAATATTAATTTAAGAATTGAAGTAAATTTTTATATAAACTTATGATAAAGTTTCTAAACCCTTAATTACAATAATTTCTAATAATCTTAAATTAAACTATTAATTTATTCTAAAAATCTGGAATTAAGCTCATAGAATCTGAATTTATATTATGAATTAAGTGGGGTTAATTGACTTTATTGGCTTTTACTATGACTTAATCGAAATTAACAGCTATTAATTTGAATTAAAACTGATTATTATACAATTAACCTTGGTTTATTTCTTAATTAAATTCAATCAATTACAACATAAACCAAAATAAGAACTAGGGTTTCACAATTCCCCCTTTCTAAACCCTACACTCATCTCTCTCATCCTAACACAGAAAAACCAGCGGCGGCGGCACACCCCACCGGACGAAACCCCCCACGCGAGAACCTTCGAAGACCTTGCTAACCCATAACTCGAAACTATGACCCTTACAACAAGCGAATGATTCAAGCCTTAAATCAAAATTATGCACCTGTGTACGAAGATGGAAGAATGTTGCGACAAGATACTCACGAAGACGACGTACTTCGAACACCTTCAGGTATGATCCTCTTTTCGTTCGGTACCGTATTTCTTGATCTCACTGAAGAAGGCCTTTCTTTACCATTGATGCTTCACTGTTCTTGTAGATGATTGTCGTTGTTCGCGCGAGGAAGATGAAAGAAATGACGGCAACAGATCGACGAGGATGAATCCGCTTGTGAACCGGAGAAGGAAAATGGAGAAGATTGCTTCAACCCGTCACGGATTGTGAAGACGATATCAGGTTGTATTCCGATGCTATTCGCGGTATGTTTACGATCTCTTTCTTGTTGTTTTGCTCTCTACTCTGAATGCTTCAACGCCTCTGATTCTATGCCTCAACTTGACTCATTCTGTCTGTTTATTGCCTTTGAGGTGACTTTGCAGGTTACAACCAGTGCAATTCTATTATTGTTGAGGCTGGATGCAGATTGCTAGTTCCTGAAGATGATGAAGAGTGAATCCCTGTGAAGATCAATGAGGTCACCAAGATGTGAAGAAGAGAAGGATTGAAAAGCCAATTCCCATTTGGAAGAGATTTAGAGATAGTGAATGAAGGCCATGAAAAAATGGCAGAAGATTGAAAGATGATGAATGAAGTGTTTAGAAAATGGTTCGCAGAAAAACTGGATGAATGAGTATCTGTCTGATTTATAGCAACTGCCTTGAAGATGGATCTAGAAGTTTGAAGATGGATCTAGAAGTTTCAGGTAAATTCAACTCACTCAATTCAGTTGTGATTCTGTTAGACTTTAGTTATTTGCGGTTAGGATTCGGTTATGAACTGTAACTGTTTTTTTTTCTGATTTTGAATTGTTATGAACCTGTTAGGAATTGGTTAGAAGTTAATTTGTTTTTGGTTCAGGATTTGACTATAAGCTGTTTTTGGTTTTGAGTAGTTAATCCTGAATGATCTATGGCTTCGGTTAGTGTTAATTAAGTTCTCAGTTAGGATCTGGCTCTGCTATATACTGTTGTGAACTTGACTGAATTTTTGAAAGCATCCTTGATTGATAAATTCTGCTATGAAACTCTGTTATGACTTCGGATTCTCTTCTCCTGTTATTAAGCTTCTCCTGTTTTTTCTTCTTGAAATTCTGTTGGTAGTTTTGGACTGATTTTCCATTTGAATCTGCAGGTTTTCCTGTTTTTTTTTTTTTGGTTCATTGGCAAGTTGGGCATTGTTACCAATCAAGTCCAGCCCACTATTTATAGCACCATTTGAGTTTGTGACTTGTTTATGTAGCAAACCAGATCTCATTCCACTACTCATTTGGCTGCCAAGGTTCGATAATACACGACTTTGGTCACCAACATGCTGTTTCTGCTGTAGCAGCTGTGACTGCTGAACTTGACCGTGACGGTAAGACGCAATGGTATTAATTTCGCCTTGTCAACTACCATCTTAGAAATGAATGAGCTAGCGTTTACTAAACTTCTATCTGCAATTTGCCCTTGTCGCAAGACTGATCATAAAAATTCTTTGTGTTTTTTTTTTTCAGGAACCAGCTGCTACACTTCTTAAATAACAACAGGAAATGTGATGGAACTACCGCCAATGACAACTTTTAAATCCCCAGCTAGACATTTGAATATAGTGGGCTGACTTAGGACAAAAGAACACATAAAGCCTACTGTAGGAAATTTCCTTAGCTGGTTTCTTTACATTTTCATGTGCAATTTTGTAATGCAAAACTGAACTCTATTGTTGTAATTGACTATTTCTTGAATTCAACTCCTCCTTTCTATACCATAATCTTTGTAATATAAATAGTGGTTTCTCAATGTGCACACCAAGCATGAGCCTTATGAATGATGGCCTTTTTCCTGACATTTATCAATGCATTATTGTGTTAATGGGCTAACCCAACCTGAGACCAAAAAGAATATATAATTCTCACTTCTTTGTAGTGAATATTAATAGGTGAACATGTACTTAAAATGGACATAGTTTATAAATTGAATTTGAATCTGACATTTAGAAGTAACTTGGATAAAAAAGGAATTTAAAAAAGAAATGAAAGGTTGACATTTGAATTAGGATCCCTTGGGAAATATAGAACGCCAAATTGGAAAGAGTTTGAAAATAATGAAGAAAACGAAGTATGAATTAGCAAATGGTTCTAAAATGAACTAGAAAGTTTATTGATGTCAAAAAAAACAAAAAAGAAAGAAAACGAAATTGGGCCAACAAGTGGAATAATGATAACATGAATTGGATGTTACACTTAAGTTATCTAGTAGGTATCAAAAATGAACAGAACGAACATGGCACGGGTATGTACTGATGTTTACATGATGGCTTCCAAATAAACCAATAGTTGTGCATTCTCCTTTAATTTGAATCGAATCCTTCAACACAATCCATCTTTAGGAACTTTTAGGAACTTCGATGCCGTACTAAAATCCACACCAACTCGAGTCATCATTCCATAAACAAAAAGATCCAAGCCAACCTCTGATACAATGGACCCCCATTGGTGAAGTCCCCTTCAAATCAGAATCATGACCAATAACTCCAAATTCTCCTTGAGATAGTCAAAGATGAGGAATAGAACTTGAGACGTTACATAGAGCCAACACTCTTATTCAAAGCGACTTTGATTGAGCACCTCAATAATGGGTCAGACCTACTGATGAATATTCTCCACCAGTTCAATCCTCACAGGCCATTTAGTCAAGGGAACAAACCCTAGTTTCAAATGGAATTGATCACATACCTTATGAACCAATGCAATGCATGACCTAACGGGAATGTGGATGAATGCGAAGTGATAGGCCAGTAAAGGGGATAAATAGAAGGACAAATTTTGAGGTATTACAGCTGCCCCTATTCAATCATCTGCAAGCCTGAACGAATAATTGCAACGGCTTTTATATGTTCAAGGCGTGGAGTGATTGAATACCCGAATAAAACCTGAAAATTTGCACACTGAGGACAATGGAGATGCCATCTGCCCATTTATTTATTTATATATTTTTCGATTTTGACTTCTAAATAGGTAGCGGAGAATAGAACCAAGTGGAAATATGCTGGGAAGAATGCTATCCTCGAGTGACAACTCAAAAGAAAATAGGACGGGATGAAACGGGGTCATTGTACTTAAATGATAACCCGAAACGTGACCGTTGTACTGAAACGGAGACGTGAAAAGAAATGAGACTGTCGTACTGAAACAAGACTCAA
Source organism: Lathyrus aphaca (assembly GCA_963966055.1). Taxonomy (NCBI): domain Eukaryota; kingdom Viridiplantae; phylum Streptophyta; class Magnoliopsida; order Fabales; family Fabaceae; genus Lathyrus; species Lathyrus aphaca. The sequence continues at coordinate 730,988,543 of OZ014519.1, read as the reverse complement.
ATACGAGACCATTGTACTTAAATGGAGACTCGAAAGGAACGGGATCGTTGTACTTAAACGAGAGCCCGAGCAAACAGGATCATTGTACTTAAATGATAACCTGAGACGCGACCGTTGTACTGAAACGGAGACGCGAAAGAATGAGACTGTTGTACTGAAACAAGACTCAAATACGAGACCATTGTACTTAAATGGAGACTCGAATGAAATGGGATCGTTGTACTTAAACGAGAGCCCGAGCAAACAGGATCATTGTACTTAAATGATAACCTGAGACGCGACCGTTGTACTGAAACGGAGACGCGAAAGAATGAGACTGTTGTACTGAAACAAGACTCAATGACGAGACCATTGTACTTAAATGGAGACTCGAAAGGAACGGGATCGTTGTACTTAAACGAGAGCCCGAGCAAACAGGATCATTGTACTTAAATGATAACCTGAGACGCGACCGTTGTACTGAAACGGAGACGCGAAAAGAAATGAGACTGTTGTACTGAAACAAGACTCAATTGGGGATAACAACAAGACTTGGTAGAAGCATCCGTCCTGGGAAAATGAAGTTGCATTCTGTGGGGAACATATCAATCTGTTGGGAGATATAACAGGTCTCATGTAATATACCTCAAAACTGGCCCATGCTGGCATGCATATGTTTGAATTTATGGCGTAATGCTCCATGATGATGGAAATGCTACGCTTTGGAAGATGCAGACGCAATGATGATTATGCGAATGACAATGCAAAAAGATTTCCTGATAAGGAGACTGCAGGTAATTCCACATAGCTCGACTGGGAAGAAACGATGATTACTGCATTGATCTGGCTCATCCTGATGAGGAGGAAACAACTCTGCGGGAAAGTTGTTAATAATTCATTGGCTCTGAATAGCCGCCACTGCCAAAAATAAATTGGACTTTGAGATTGGAGCGCCAAGACCCGGCTGGAAATGGACCATTCTTGAACTCCGATTGGGAAGTGAGGACTTCCTGGGAACCAAAGGCATGACACTGCTGAAGAAGCGACTGCTGGGGAGGCAAAATACTCTTTACGCTGTTAAGAATTGCCCCTGTCTGCATGGAAACTTCTGCTTGGGGATTGCACCCACTCTTTGCTACCTTGCTGGGTGAAGTTTCAACTAACACATGGATGGGGACGATTGGAAACACCCTAGGAGACATTTGTTTCTGCTCAAACAAAAGGGAATGCCCATCCTGGATAGTGATCTTTAGCTCTGTTAGCAACACCAGTACCTGTACCTGCATGAACACAATCGATAGTACCTGCAACATAGAGAATTAGTTTGGGACCTGCTTGCCCCAGGCTCATAGCATGAATCATTGTCTAGGCATCTCAGCACACTTTCAGAGTTGTATTAAATGTTTCTATTCTCCTGCACGAATTAGAAAAACATTCAAATGTTCATAACACCATGCAAGTTAGACGTTTTCACAATCAATCAATGCTAGATGAAAAAGTAAAAACAAAGAAACAAAATGGTCAATTGACTGAAGTTGAACTTTATTGATTTGGAAAGGTGGCCCTGAATAGGCAGTACAAAGGAAGCAGTTCCCTGGAATGAGGGAACAACTAAAAGAAAAATAAACTACCCTATTGGCAATGTGAGAAATGAATCTCATCAAGTTTCAACCCGATTATGACTCGTATGTCTTCAAGACGCTCCGCTCTTCTGCCTCTTGAGAAAAAGTAAGTGAACTGATCTTCAACCCTTAAGATAGCCTCAACTGTAGGTAAGTCATGGATCTCGCAGATCGCAGTTGTTCGTGTTAATCCCTCTTTTGCGTGGATCGCCCTTTCGGGTTTTCAATCCACCGGGATACCCTTTTTTGCCTGAGTTGTCCGATGTGGCTTTTCAACTCAGCGGGTGTAAAATTTTTCAATATTTCCCTAACTTTTGCCCGAGCCTTTTATTCTGTTTTTGGCTCGCCGGGATGCCCATTTTTGCCTGGATCTTTATTCTGTTTTTATCCAGCGGGTCCTTTTTTACACGAAGTATTTTCTTACTGCATCTGCGTTGACAGGGGATGGAAAGTCTTCTCCGTCCATGGTTGTAAGCATCAAGGCTCCGCCTGAGAAAACCTTTTTAACCACGAACGGTCCTTCATAGTTGGGTGTCCACTTGCCCCTGTGATCGTTGAGAGGAGGAAGAATCCTTTTCAGCACTAAATCTCCTGGCATGTACCTCTGTGGTCGCACCTTCTTGTCAAAAGCTTGCTTCATTCGTCGCTGATACAACTGTCCATGGCATACAGCTGCTAGGCGCTTCTCTTCAATGAGACTCAACTGATTATATCTGGATCGGAACCACTCAGCTTCATCTAGCTTGATGTCCATCATCAACCTCAATGAGGGGATTTCCACTTCAATCGGTAGAATTGCCTCCATACCATACACCAATGAGAATGGAGTTGCCCCAGTTGAAGTGCGTACTGATGTTCTATACCCATGCAACGCGAATGGTAACATCTCGTGCCAATCTTTGTACGTTACAACCATCTTCTGAACAATCTTCTTGATGTTTTTATTAGCCGCCTCGACAGCGCCATTCATCTTCGGACGATATGGAGAAGAGTTATGGTGTTCTATTTTGAAGTCTCGACACAAGTCAGCCATCATTTTGTTGTTGAGATTAGAACCATTATCAGTAATGATCCTTTCAGGGACTCCATACCGGCAGATGATGTCCCGCTTAATAAACCGAGCAACCACTTGTTTGGTGACATTGGTGTAGGACGCTGCTTCAACCCACTTCGTGAAATAATCAATAGCAACTAGGATGAAGCGATGCCCATTAGAAGCTGTTGGCTCAATCCTTCCAATCATATCGATGCCCCACATAGCGAACGGCCATGGTGAAGACATGACACTCAACGGATTCGGAGGCACATGGACCTTGTCGGCATAAATTTGACACTTATGGCATTTACGGGAGTATTTGCAACAATCAGACTCCATGGTAATCCAATAGTATCCCGATCTCAATAATTTCTTGGCCATGGCATGTCCTCTAGCATGGGTACCAAAGGAGCCTTCGTGAACCTCCTGCATTAACAGGTCTGCCTCGTGTCTGTCGACACACCTGAGCAGCACCATGTCAAAGTTCCGTTTGTACAACACACCATCCTGATTCAAGAAGAAACCTCCCGCCAGTCTCCTAAGAGTTTTCTTATCTTTACTGGATGCCCCAGCCGGGTATTCTTGAGCCTTCAGGAATTGTTTGATGTCGTGGTACCAAGGCTTGTCATCTTCCCCATCACCAACTGCGAAGACATAAGCCGGTCTTTCAAGACGAGAGATCGAAATTCGAGGCACGAAATTCTCTTGGCATACTTTAATCATGGATGATAAAGTTGCGAGAGCATCGGCGAACTGGTTTTCGTCCCTAGGAATATAGCTCAGCTTTACTTTGGTAAAGAAGGTTAACAGCCTCCTGACGTAATCTCGGTAAGGAATCAAACGAGCTTGATGAACTAGCCATTTTCCATTGACCTGATTCACCACCAAAGCAGAATCTCCGAAGATCTCAAGGTTCTTGACTCGCAAGTCTATTGCCTCTTCGATCCCCATGATGCAGGCTTCATACTCTGCTTCGTTATTAGTGCACTCGAAGGTCAACCGAGCAGCGAGAGGCGTGTGGACTCCTTCTGGTGAGATAATAACAGCACCTACTCCACTCCCATTCATGTTTACAGCTCCGTCAAACATCAACTTCCATCTGGATTCAGGGTCAGGCCCCTCCTCCGGAAGTGGTTCTTCATGGTCTTTCGACTTGAGGAACATGATGTCCTCATCCGGAAATTCAAACCTCATGGGTTGATAATCATCAATCGGCTGCTGGGCCAAGTATTCTGACAACACACTCCCCTTGATAGCTTTTTGTGAAGTGTATTGTATGTCATACTCCGTGAGTATCATCTGCCAACGGGCCACTCTTCCTGTCAAAGCCGGCTTCTCAAAGATGTATTTTACAGGATCCATCTTGGAAATTAGGAGAGTAGTATGAGTTAGCATGTACTGTCTTAGTCGGCGAGCAGCCCATGCCAAAGCGCAGCAAGTTTTCTCGAGTAGTGAGTATCGTGTCTCACAATCGGTAAACTTTTTGCTAAGGTAATAAATGGCATGCTCTTTTCGACCAGACTCGTCCTGCTGACCCAGTACACATCCCATCGATCCTTCGAGCACAGTAAGATACATGATCAACGGTCTCCCTGGCACTGGAGGCATAAGAATTGGTGGTTCCAACAGGTACTCTTTGATTCGGTCAAAGGCTCGCTGACAGTCTTCATTCCATTTAATGGCCTGATTCTTCCTCAGAAGCTTGAAGATGGGCTCGCACGTGGCCGTTAGGTGAGAAATAAACCGTGCAATGTAGTTTAGTCTCCCCAAGAAGCCACGCACTTGCTTTTCAGTCTTCGGCTCAGGCATTTCCTGGATTGCCTTCACTTTGGCCGGGTCAACCTCAATTCCTCGTTCACTAACAATGAAGCCGAGCAACTTGCCAGAACGAACCCCGAAGGTGCATTTATTCGGATTTAACCTTAGCCTGAACTTTCGAAGCCTGTCAAACAATTTTGCTAGGTTGACCAAGTGCTCTTCTTCCGTCTGGGACTTTGCTATCATGTCATCAACATAAACCTCAATTTCATGATGGATCATGTCGTGAAACAACGTCACCATTGCCCGTTGGTAGGTAGCTCCTGCATTCTTTAAACCAAACGGCATGACCTTGTAACAAAAGGTGCCCCAAGGAGTGATGAAAGTTGTCTTTTCCATATCCTCGGGAGCCATCTTGATTTGATTATAGCCTGAGAATCCGTCCATGAAAGAGAACACGGAAAACTGAGCAGTATTATCGACAAGTACATCTATGTGAGGTAAAGGGAAATCATCTTTGGGGCTAGCCCTATTCAAATCCCTGTAATCCACACACATTCTGACTTTGCCATCTTTCTTGGGAACTGGCACGATGTTAGCAACCCATGGAGGATAACTAGTCACGGCCAAAAAGCCAGCATCAAACTGTTTTTGCACTTCTTCTTTTATTTTGATTGCCATGTCTGGACGTGTGCGCCTCAATTTTTGCTTTACCGGAGGACAACCTTCTCTGAGAGGTAGCTTGTGTACCACGATGTCAGTGTCTAAACCCGGCATATCTTGGTAGGACCAAGCGAAGATGTCAACGTATTCTCGAAGCATGGCCATCAAACGAGTCTTGACAGATTCTTCCAATGCAGCTCCGATCTTGACTTCTTTCTTGTCCTCTTCAGTACCCAAGTTTATCACTTCGACATCTTCCTCATGCGGCTGAATCATCTTCTCTTCCTGTTTGAGCAGTCTGGCCAATTCTTCGGGTAAATCACAATCCTCTTCACCTTCTTCATCGGCTTGATAAATCGGATTGTCGAAGTCATACTTAGCCATAACAGGATCGTCATTGATAAGATCCGGTGACGAGCACCTGCATGAATGATGATTCATGCAAGGCTTTAGCAACAACTTGAGAAAATGAGAAACATTGCCATTTTTAAAAACTTTTCTTTCCTTTTGAAAAACAAAAGTAAAAACGAAAGACAGAGAACAACATGAAATGAATGTGAAACGTCAATTTTATTTATGATTGTGTTAATGAACAAATGAACCCTTACAAAGAGCCACTATGCCCCGGGTAAGACATAGTGCTTTAGTACGGGACAAAAATAGAAACAAAACATTATTACTCTTCGAAAGAGGTGACCGAAATAAGCCTTTCCGATGTCCAGTTGCTAAGTTGAGTTCCTGGAGCGGCAGGCCTGATCCATTCATCTAAGTCACAATCACTATCGACGATGTCATCCTGTATAGCACTGATGTTCTCGTAGTTTACCACTCCCGCACTTGTGAAAGTAACCGGGCTCTGACAATCTTTAGCACTTGATTCCGACGAAGATCTTCCAGGGTGATAGCCAATCCCGAACATGTCTTTCTTCTCTGGCACTTCTACCGGGCTGCCCCAGCCTTCTCGGATTCCGGATTCTACCAATTCACGCGCTTGTTTATAGGAAGCTATGGAAACTACCTTCTTCGGTTCTTCAGGAGAAGTTGCTACTGCAGATGCTTGCTCAGACTTTAAGGGCTCAAAAGCTTGACAAGGGGTCTCGACTATTTCGCCATCCATCTCCACATATTTGAATGAGGCGAGATGACTAACGAAAATATCTTCTTCCCCGCTGACCGTCACAACTTGACCTTCCCAGACGAACTTTAATTTTTGATGAAGTGTAGAAGAAACCGCTCCTGCCGAGTGTATCCAGGGCCTTCCAAGTAAACAACTATATGCCGGCTGGATATCCATCACATAAAACGTGGTATTGAAGACTTGTGGACCTACCTTGATAGGTAACTCCACCTCTCCAAACACTGATCTTCTTGATCCATCGAATGCCCGAACTACTAGATCACTGGGCTTTAGCACCACCCCATCATAGTCCAGCTTCATCAATGCCTTCTTAGGCAAGACGTTCAGAGATGATCCAGTATCCACCAACACGTGGGAGAGTACTGCACCCTTACACTCCAGAGAAATATGCAGTGCCCGATTGTGAGCACGCCCATCAGAAGTTAAGTCCAAGTCTGTGAAACCCAGTCCATGACTGGCATTAACGCTGGACACCACCGTTTCTAACTGATTCACAGAAATATCCTGAGGCACATATGCCTTGTTCAGAATATTTAGGAGAGCTTTCCTGTGAGAGTCTGAACACATAAGCAATGACAAGATGGAGATCTTTGACGGCGTCTGCTGCAAATGGTCTACGATCTTATAGTCACTCTTCTTGATGATCCTCAGGAATTCTTCAGCTTCCTTATCAAAGGTGAGATCTGGATCAGTTGATGGAGTTGGATCATTGGCGACTACAGGTTGCTTCCCTCTGGCTCTTGCTTGGGCTTCGGCAGTATCTCTAGGTGGTATCACATTGTTTCTCAATGCTTCAGGCGCAAACAATCTTCCACTTCGAGTAAAACCCCCTACTCCAACATTCTCTACTTGAGCTGGGGTTATACTAGTCGTGGCCAATTCTTGCCTCTGGCCATTGTAATACACTTCACCACCGTAATGCCAAGGAACTGCTCTGTCACTTTGGTACATTATGGGTCCAGCAGTAGTAATGGTTACTGGCGCCGCTCTGGCACGCGAAGGAACTTGGGATGGATCATAAAAGATAGTCACCGTAGATACTTCACTCTCTTTCACAATCTTATCAAATTGCAGCATTCCTTCATCAATCATTCCTTGAATTCCGGCCTTCAATCTTTTACAACCGTTGATAGCTTCAGTACATTCTGAACAATCATCCTCGCATCCAGGGAAAATGCCTTTCTTCAACAAGCAAACCTTGATAGCAACCAATGAAGTCTTCAAGTCATCTACATCATCCACCAGATTCAATTTCTCCCCTTCACCAATTGCACCAACCGTGCCCCTGTGATGAGGCATGGGATTTTCCAGCACATTAGGAGAGGGAGCGAAATTGATCGCTTTGGAATCCAACAAGTCCTGAACAACATGCTTCAATGCTTTGCAATTCTTAGTACTATGGCCGGGAGCTCCAGAATGAAACTCGCATCTAGCATTCGAATCATAACCTTCAGGAATTTGGCCTGGCCTCGGAGGTTGCAAGGTACGGAGCTGAATCATTTGAAGCTGCAGGAGATTCTTCAACAGTTGTGAGTAAGACATTGGTGGAGCTTCAATATGTCTATCCTTCGCCCTCTGGGAGTAGTACGGACGAGGGGGTCTTGGCTGATACCCCTGTGAGCGTTGCGGCTGTGGAGGCTGGACCCGTTGTTGAACTGGAGGAGTTGAAATAGTGACAGGGGCCACTTGTTGATAATATCCTTGGTGCATCATTCCTCTCTGTGCGTATACTGCTCCTGTTTCTCCTTCCCTCCTTTTCACAAAGGGTTTCTTGATACCAGACACTGAAGCGCTTCCATTTTGAATCTTCCCCTGTTTGAGCCAACTTTCGATTCTTTCTCCAGTCAGGATAATGTCTGAAAAACCACTTGAGGAACAACCAGCCAACCTTTCCATGAAATGCCCTGGGAGGGTATTCAGGAAAAGATCGACCATCTCTCTCTCCAGTAAAGGTGGTTGCACTCGGGCGGCCACCTCACGCCACCTCTGTGCATAGTCTTTGAAGCTCTCCGAGCTCCTCTGTGTCAAGCTTTGAAGTTGAGTACGGCTAGGTGCCATGTCAATGTTGTATTGATATTGTCTGAGGAAGGCCTCTCCCAAATCCTTCCAGCTTCTGATAGAACTTCTTTCCAACTTCATGTACCACTCTAAGGACCCTCCAGAAAGGCTATCCTGGAAATAGTACATCCATAGTTTCTCATCTCGCGTGTGAGCCGCAATCTTCCTGTAGAAAGCCTGTAGGTGAGTTTTCGGGCAAGAGTTGCCGTTGTATTTATCGAATGCTGGTGGCCTGAACTTATGTGGAATGACCACCCCAGGTACTAAACCCATATCTGACACGTCAATTCCCAAAGTATCTTTGCACTCTAAGGCCTTGACCTTCTCTGCAAGCACCAAGAAGTCGTTGAGATTTCCGTCACCGCCGAAACCCATATCGTTGTTGAAGTACTGGAATTGGTCTTCCTGCCTGTCCTGCACAGGAACATACGCAGCCATAGATGGATCTGGAACATGAGGTCCACCTGTACCGTTGTTAGTGTTGGGAGGACCCCCTTGTCCGCCGGAAGTAGTTGCCTGAACATTTGTGTTAGGAGGAGTCAACCCTTGAATTGCATTTCTCAGCTCCTGCTGCCCCTGGGCCATCCCCTGCATCAGAGTCATAAATTCTGCCATCTTGGTACGGACATCGTTGAGTTCTGTTTGCATGGCGTCCATTGCTGTTCTTTGATTACTGCGGGTCGCGTACCGATGAGGGATAACTTGTCGTATGTACCGGGTCTTGGCGGCCCTCGCAATCTTTGCCTGGTGAACACAGATAAATTAGACATCTCGAAGAAAAACCTGCAAAGACAAAGACAAAATGCAAATGATGTGTATGCAATGCAATGTGTTCCTTTTATTCCCGAGTATTTTCCTGTATCCGGTCCTGGCATTAAGAAGATAGGAATTGGGAAGAAGACCCAAATAATATTCAGACATAATGACGGCTGTGAAAAACTGGTGCTCATTACCCCGTGTCGGTGCAAATAACAAACAAGAAATCCGGAACAAATCAATCATATAAACTGGATTTTGGAAATACAACGTTCCTGAAGAATACCAATCAAAATAACAACAAAAGTACATCACATATAAGGAATCCCACAACAAGCCTGTGGGTAATCCAAGTACAACAATATGAAATTAAACACTAGGTAACTCTATATCTTTCAATCTCCAACTAAGGCATTTGACGCTCTGGAACAGCTGAACCACATCTGGATGACTGGGCTCCTGGATGAGCTTCTGAATGAGGAGGTCCCTCGTATCAGAAGAAGCGTGCAACTCCTCGATCTGCTGTAGAAATGCTGCTTCATTCCCCTTGCTTTGACTAGACTCGGCCTTCGACCTTTTCACTTCAGCTTTCAACTTCAAGTCTTCAATCTCCTTTTGAGCTTCCTTCAGTGCCTGCTGACTTTCTGTTACGCGCCGGATACGATCTTCCTCTTGATAATAAGCTTTCCTGAGAAGTTCTTTCTGCCCATCCACAGAATCCTGAAGACTTTTGACTTCCTGTTTGTGCTTGGCGTCCAACTCTTTTTGTTTCTTCAGATTTTCGTCCCATTTCTCCTGCCATAAAGTAACAGCTTCATTGGCTTCACTAAGATCCTTCTTCTCTCTTCGGCGCTGGGCCGTCATATGAGTCTCAGCTAAACCTTTCTTTCGGAAATAGAGCTCTCTATCTTCAAAGTCCTTCTGCTTGAGACGGACTATCTCCTCGGCTTGCACAGCTCTATCTTTCAATCGACGGTTCTGGATCATTAGTGCCTGACAAGAATTAAGAGCCTCTTGATTTTCAACCCTCAGTTGCTTAACCAAAGCTTCTAACTTCTGATATTCCTCCAAAGGCACCGTAGTTCTTGGTGCTACCTCCTTAGGGTAAAGAGGCGTCTCTCTAGAAAATGGTAGAAGGTGAGTCTTCACACGATCCTCCAACCAGCTGGCAAAAGGATCATAGGTATTAGGATCTACTCTTCCAAATTCTTTCTTTCCTTTCATCACCCTAATTTCCCAAGCTTGGGATGCCAGGATACTCATTTTGGAGTTTCCCTCTGCTGAGAAATATAAGGACTCATTTGCATCGCCGATCAAAGGTACATCTCTTAAAGGATATCCGAACTGTTTCCTGGACAAGATAGGATTGTAGCTAATCCCACCTTTCCTTCCCATCAAAGGCACATTTGGAAAGCTACCACAACTAACCAACATTTCTTTGCCCACCAAATCTCTGTTGCATCCCCAAGCAATATCAGCTGAAGTTAAGCCCATTAATCTTTTGGACCACTTCCACGATTGCTTCAAATCCTGAAAGGGTCCTGATTTAGGGAGTTGCCTTACAAACCAGTCAGCGAATATGGGAGCACAACAATTTACAAACCCCTTCCTCTTTTCATTTCTGTGGTGAACTCCATAATAAAAGTCAGCTAGCAATGTAGGAACAGGATTTCTCTTGACAAAGATGGTAATGGCCTCCATGTTAATTAGTCCTTTCTCTCCGGGAAACAAACTGATTCCATATACTACCATAGCCAACAGTGCTTTGAAGTCTGCCCACTTCTTTTCCGATGCCATAACACGTGCCTCTGCAACAAGAAAGTCCAAAGGGATTCCTTTACTTTGGCCAGCCTCTAATCCCACCTTGAGTCTAGGCATACTCAAATGACAGGCAATAGTGATATCCTCGTGAGATGGGATCCTCTCCGAAACATAGTAAGGTACACCCTCCTTAACAGGAACACTCAGCATGCTAGAAACCTCCTCCAATGTAGGTGCCAGAATATAATCAGGAAAAACAAAGACCCTCAACTGTGGATCATAGAACTGCAACAAAGAATGCAAGCTATCCTTCTGGTCGACTGTGGGCTTGCTCACATAATTCAGTATCTTGCCATACTCTCTCCTGAAATCATCAAGGACTCGGTCACCCATCAAGCTAATCAAACCCTGAACACTCTCTGTTTCTGGCTGCGGGAAAGTATAATGAACATTTCTCTTCCTCGGAATCTCCATGCTGAAGTGGAAAATATGACCAGGACCTAGGAAATAATGAACCCTGGGAATAAAAAAGAACACAAAATGATTAATGATGATATGATGCTTATGCAAGACAAGGCATGTGATCAATGAAGTGTCTGTGGTGTGCCAATCATATAATCAAGTGTCGGTGCACGGTCTCAAAACCCAGATATCACAATAATCATCCCTCTGATCCGGGGTCCATAATTTAAGAACAGAAATCCAGATCACAAAACTGAACCAAAGGCAAAGTGGGTATGCTGAAGGTACCAGGGTTCCTGCAAACCTGTAAACCCCTCCCAATCTCACGGGTATGTTACTCGGGTCAACATCACGGACTCTCAAAGCCGAATAGCAATAATACGTTCACCATTTCCGAGAAATGGTTCATGACCAAATCAGGGAATCGGTTTGGCATTATGTACTACTCAGGGAGGTCTCAGTTGAGTCCGGAAAAACAAGCATCCCTCACAAGTTTCCAGCTTCGAGCACTGAGTCGAGAAACAATAGTACATTCATCCCGAAGGGTACAATACTATCGTCATACGAACAGTTTGCTTTAACTGAATTCCTATGAGAGAACCAGGCCATCCTATGCGAGTTCCCAGTGGGCCCTCGGATGCGAGTGGGTTTGCCAACAAATGTGGTATGCCACTGTCATCACGGGAGAGGGATGTTTCCACAAAGGTTCTCAATGATCGGTCCCCTGACTGCACATAACTATCAAGGTAGCGCATCAACCCAGAAAGATTCCGGTATCAATACATTCCCGAGAAGGTCGCAAGTCAAGGTGTGGAACTCACTACTACCAACATAGCAAGATGCCATGAAGCCAAAGTGGAACCACTCTAAGTCCTAGGGTGCACTCAAGCCGGGTAATTGGCTTATCTCACAGTAACTCCCACCCACAGAAAAAATGAAAACCAGCACAGCCAGACAGTCCAGTATAATATGATGCATGGAAAATAAAATACTGAAAGCGATAAATAAATGCGATAAGGTAAAGCTGTAAAATAAAACTGTAAATGAAAACAGTAAAGCTAAACTAAAGCACTCAGCAACAAACACATAAACACCCAAAGAAACAAAACCAAACAGGCGCTAGGATTGACTCTACAAGGGAAACCGGAAGAATCAGGTTAAGTCCCCAGCAGAGTCGCCAGCTGTCGCTCCCGGGATTTTCATCCTAGTACAAACGCGAAAGTGGCGCGGAAAAGGTAGAGTCGCCAGCCAGACATTTTTATCCCGAATGAATGGGAAAGGTAATGTTGCACAAACCTGAGGAAGAAGGAAAGGACAAGGCCTTGCGAACCAAAGATCTGAGTTCGGGAGTCGGTTACGAATTGAGAAGGTATTAGCACCCCAATCCGTCCGTCGTACCCGACGGGATCCACGCTTGCTTGCTTGTTTCAAAGGGTGAGAAATAAAATGTTGCTGAACAAAACCGCTAACTGGAAACTGGAATGAAATGAGAAAAGGAATTAAAAGAGAACAAAAAGAAAGAATGGGGAAATGTAGGGAAAATAAAGAGTGTGCTCGAACGGGCCCTACCCCGCTGCCTACGTACCTCATCGGGATAATGAGGATCAGAGTCGACGTAGTTCGCCTAACCTAGGCGGGAACTATTTGTTTGTATTTTTTTATGCTGGAACTGCGTATGTCTATGCTCAGGTGTTGCAGGCTCGTCTGGTACGAGTGCGTTAACCGTCTTGCATGCGAGACAAGTAGTCGCGAGTTCACGTTATGAATGAATGAGATGAGAAAAAGAAGCTCCCGCAGGATAGTCGTTTATTGTTTGTTTTTGGCTTTTATGAGTTTTGTATGAATTTGGCACAAGGAAGTGAATTCAAACTCTTTTCCATGGAATGTACACTTGACTCTACATTCCAAGATGGAATAATAGAACAAGCATACCCAGCAAGGAGAATTTATCCAAGACTGGTTTCCCAAGATTAGGGTTTAAGTTCACTGGCTTGTTGGACTTTATTAAGTGTTTTTGTTGCTTTTGTGAAGGAATGTCTTTTAAGTTTTTCTTTGTGAACAATTCCTTGATGAGACTTGTGCATCATGATAAACAAACTTACACCACTCCAAGATGGAATGAGTGCAAGTGTTTCATGGAATAAGGCTATACACAAGGAATCCTTCCATTTATTTGTTAAGTGTTTTTGTATTTTGTTTGAAGATAAGAAGAGAATGACTCAAATTGCAAAAGGATAAAATCTAATGGGAAACTAAGACTCAATCATAAGTTAATTGTATTTACAAAGTGATCCTAAGGGTTAGTGAGGTTTTCTACTCCTAAGGGAAACTTAAAACTATTAGAATTCAACTTACTTCTTAATGAAGTTAAGTTGATTCTAAAAAATAATGGGGATCCTATACAAGTTGTAAAATCAAAATAATCAAAAGAATGAAGTTAGCTATGAAATAATATTCTACAAACAATGCCCTAAAGGCATAAATAATAAATAGTCTTATTATTTTTATTCTATATTCTAATGGAAATAAAACCTATACTAAGTATTAAATCTAAGTCACTTAATGTTCACCCTAAAACAAATTAAACTAAACCTAAGTCTAATGCTAAATCCTATGACTAAAATTAATCTAGACTATTATTATTTTTTATGTATTGCACTATATTTTTTCTAATAGCCTAATCTAATAGAGATTATGTCTAAATAGGCTTAAGAACTAATATTCTAAAAATACTAAATCTTCTATAAAAATTATGAAAATTAAATTGTAAGGTCCTAATATTATCTAAAATATTATATTAAGAGGGGTCCTAAAAATACTTATTTTTCTTATGTCTAACAACTATTTTATTTCAACTAGAAATTAACTATTATTTCTTAAGGCTTTTATTACCAAAACCTAAGATAAAAATTCCTAAAAATTCTATAAAAAATATTCTAAGAGCTATTAGGGGTCTTTTAACTATAGAAAAAAGAATGGCTAAAAAATGTTAATGGGAGTTATTTAAATAAAATAAACAAAATTCAGCCTATTAAGGAAACATTCAATAAAGCTAAATAAAAAGAATAATTCAGAATTAATTCAAAAATAAATAAAATCCAGAAAATAAAAATATCCTAAATTTCTAAATTCAATTATTAACCTATTCTAATTTTTGGGGAATTTTCTAATGTTTTTTCTATTTTATTTGATTTATTCCTAAACTAATAATAAACTAAACAATTTAATTCTAAAAGGAAAAAGATGGGGTGAGTTAGTAATTATTTCCTTGTTATTTTCATGAATTGGGCTCAAAAGGGGGTACGGATAACAAGAGGGCTAAGCCCAATTGAGCTAGAAACCAGGGGGTGCAATAAGCAGATTCTTATACTATTTTTCTTTAATGGGCTTAAATGAGGGGTGTGAGTATCATTATTATTTTCTTTTTCTTAACTTAAAGAACCTAAACTATAGAATTAATATTATTTCCTAAAATCTTAATCTTAAATTAATGAATTAAACTAATCTTTATGAAAATATTTTCTGAAAAATCTTAATTTAAGGATTGAATTAAACTATAGTTTTAATATATCAATTTAATATTCTAAACTTAAACTAATTAAATCAATTTCCTATTTTAATTTAAGAAAAAGGGATTAAACTAATTGAATATTTTCTAAAAAAAAAACTTAAATAAAAAAAGAGTAAATTTTAACAATTTTGCATTAATGTTTTCTAAAATCATAAATTAAAGAATTAACCCAACATTTATCAAAAAAAAAGCCTTAATTTAAAAATTAAACTAATATTTATCAAAAAGGTCTTAATTTAAAAAATTAAACTAATATTTATGCTAATATCTTCTAAAAATATTAATTTAAGAATTGAAGTAAATTTTTATATAAACTTATGATAAAGTTTCTAAACCCTTAATTACAATAATTTCTAATAATCTTAAATTAAACTATTAATTTATTCTAAAAATCTGGAATTAAGCTCATAGAATCTGAATTTATATTATGAATTAAGTGGGGTTAATTGACTTTATTGGCTTTTACTATGACTTAATCGAAATTAACAGCTATTAATTTGAATTAAAACTGATTATTATACAATTAACCTTGGTTTATTTCTTAATTAAATTCAATCAATTACAACATAAACCAAAATAAGAACTAGGGTTTCACAATTCCCCCTTTCTAAACCCTACACTCATCTCTCTCATCCTAACACAGAAAAACCAGCGGCGGCGGCACACCCCACCGGACGAAACCCCCCACGCGAGAACCTTCGAAGACCTTGCTAACCCATAACTCGAAACTATGACCCTTACAACAAGCGAATGATTCAAGCCTTAAATCAAAATTATGCACCTGTGTACGAAGATGGAAGAATGTTGCGACAAGATACTCACGAAGACGACGTACTTCGAACACCTTCAGGTATGATCCTCTTTTCGTTCGGTACCGTATTTCTTGATCTCACTGAAGAAGGCCTTTCTTTACCATTGATGCTTCACTGTTCTTGTAGATGATTGTCGTTGTTCGCGCGAGGAAGATGAAAGAAATGACGGCAACAGATCGACGAGGATGAATCCGCTTGTGAACCGGAGAAGGAAAATGGAGAAGATTGCTTCAACCCGTCACGGATTGTGAAGACGATATCAGGTTGTATTCCGATGCTATTCGCGGTATGTTTACGATCTCTTTCTTGTTGTTTTGCTCTCTACTCTGAATGCTTCAACGCCTCTGATTCTATGCCTCAACTTGACTCATTCTGTCTGTTTATTGCCTTTGAGGTGACTTTGCAGGTTACAACCAGTGCAATTCTATTATTGTTGAGGCTGGATGCAGATTGCTAGTTCCTGAAGATGATGAAGAGTGAATCCCTGTGAAGATCAATGAGGTCACCAAGATGTGAAGAAGAGAAGGATTGAAAAGCCAATTCCCATTTGGAAGAGATTTAGAGATAGTGAATGAAGGCCATGAAAAAATGGCAGAAGATTGAAAGATGATGAATGAAGTGTTTAGAAAATGGTTCGCAGAAAAACTGGATGAATGAGTATCTGTCTGATTTATAGCAACTGCCTTGAAGATGGATCTAGAAGTTTGAAGATGGATCTAGAAGTTTGAAGATGGATCTAGAAGTTTCAGGTAAATTCAACTCACTCAATTCAGTTGTGATTCTGTTAGACTTTAGTTATTTGCGGTTAGGATTCGGTTATGAACTGTAACTGTTTTTTTTTCTGATTTTGAATTGTTATGAACCTGTTAGGAATTGGTTAGAAGTTAATTTGTTTTTGGTTCAGGATTTGACTATAAGCTGTTTTTGGTTTTGAGTAGTTAATCCTGAATGATCTATGGCTTCGGTTAGTGTTAATTAAGTTCTCAGTTAGGATCTGGCTCTGCTATATACTGTTGTGAACTTGACTGAATTTTTGAAAGCATCCTTGATTGATAAATTCTGCTATGAAACTCTGTTATGACTTCGGATTCTCTTCTCCTGTTATTAAGCTTCTCCTGTTTTTTCTTCTTGAAATTCTGTTGGTAGTTTTGGACTGATTTTCCATTTGAATCTGCAGGTTTTCCTGTTTTTTTTTTTTGGTTCATTGGCAAGTTGGGCATTGTTACCAATCAAGTCCAGCCCACTATTTATAGCACCATTTGAGTTTGTGACTTGTTTATGTAGCAAACCAGATCTCATTCCACTACTCATTTGGCTGCCAAGGTTCGATAATACACGACTTTGGTCACCAACATGCTGTTTATGCTGTAGCAGCTGTGACTGCTGAACTTGACCGTGACGGTAAGACGCAATGGTATTAATTTCGCCTTGTCAACTACCATCTTAGAAATGAATGAGCTAGCGTTTACTAAACTTCTATCTGCAATTTGCCCTTGTCGCAAGACTGATCATAAAAATTCTTTGTGTTTTTTTTTTTCAGGAACCAGCTGCTACACTTCTTAAATAACAACAGGAAATGTGATGGAACTACCGCCAATGACAACTTTTAAATCCCCAGCTAGACATTTGAATATAGTGGGCTGACTTAGGACAAAAGAACACATAAAGCCTACTGTAGGAAATTTCCTTAGCTGGTTTCTTTACATTTTCATGTGCAATTTTGTAATGCAAAACTGAACTCTATTGTTGTAATTGACTATTTCTTGAATTCAACTCCTCCTTTCTATACCATAATCTTTGTAATATAAATAGTGGTTTCTCAATGTGCACACCAAGCATGAGCCTTATGAATGATGGCCTTTTTCCTGACATTTATCAATGCATTATTGTGTTAATGGGCTAACCCAACCTGAGACCAAAAAGAATATATAATTCTCACTTCTTTGTAGTGAATATTAATAGGTGAACATGTACTTAAAATGGACATAGTTTATAAATTGAATTTGAATCTGACATTTAGAAGTAACTTGGATAAAAAAGGAATTTAAAAAAGAAATGAAAGGTTGACATTTGAATTAGGATCCCTTGGGAAATATAGAACGCCAAATTGGAAAGAGTTTGAAAATAATGAAGAAAACGAAGTATGAATTAGCAAATGGTTCTAAAATGAACTAGAAAGTTTATTGATGTCAAAAAAAACAAAAAAGAAAGAAAACGAAATTGGGCCAACAAGTGGAATAATGATAACATGAATTGGATGTTACACTTAAGTTATCTAGTAGGTATCAAAAATGAACAGAACGAACATGGCACGGGTATGTACTGATGTTTACATGATGGCTTCCAAATAAACCAATAGTTGTGCATTCTCCTTTAATTTGAATCGAATCCTTCAACACAATCCATCTTTAGGAACTTTTAGGAACTTCGATGCCGTACTAAAATCCACACCAACTCGAGTCATCATTCCATAAACAAAAAGATCCAAGCCAACCTCTGATACAATGGACCCCCATTGGTGAAGTCCCCTTCAAATCAGAATCATGACCAATAACTCCAAATTCTCCTTGAGATAGTCAAAGATGAGGAATAGAACTTGAGACGTTACATAGAGCCAACACTCTTATTCAAAGCGACTTTGATTGAGCACCTCAATAATGGGTCAGACCTACTGATGAATATTCTCCACCAGTTCAATCCTCACAGGCCATTTAGTCAAGGGAACAAACCCTAGTTTCAAATGGAATTGATCACATACCTTATGAACCAATGCAATGCATGACCTAACGGGAATGTGGATGAATGCGAAGTGATAGGCCAGTAAAGGGGATAAATAGAAGGACAAATTTTGAGGTATTACATCAATCTCCTCCAGTGGTCAATCTGGAGCAGGACTCTGATGCAGAAATCATAGCATCTGTCAAACCCAGCATAGCCAAAAGGCTAAGGTCCAGGAAAGGAAAAATGCAAGCTGAACCTGTCATTCCTGAGAAGAAGAAGGCTAGTCCAAATAAAGGCAAGGCTAAAGCCACCTTTGGTCCAGCAAAACCATGGAGCAAAGTTCAAACCCGGAAGAGAAAAGCTGCAACACCATGAGATTCAGATGTTGGATCAGATGTCCCAACATCTCCTCCCAAGAAGAGACCAGCACCTTCCAGAGCTTCAACTGCTGTACCAGAAGCTCCTTTGGACAACATATCATTCCATCATGTATCCAGTGTCAACAGGTGGAAATATGTGTACCAAAGAAGGGTTGCCCTGGAAAGAGAACTAAGCAGCAATGCACTTGAGTGCACAGAACTGATAGACCTAATCTCTGCTGCAGGACTATTCAAGACAGTATCAGATCTCTCTCCCTGCTATGAACTTCTTGTCAAAGAGTTCATTGTGAATCTTCAGGAGGATTGCTCCAATGGTAAGTCCTCTGAGTTTCAAAAAGTTTATGTTAGAGGTAAATGTGTAGAGTTTTCCCCCCAAATCATAAATGAATACCTAGGAAGAGAAACAGATGGACCCAATGAGCTAGGTAAAACAGATAATCAAGTATGCAAGGTGATCACTGCAAACCAGGTCAAGGCATGGCCTGTGAAGGGAAAGCTTTCTGTGAGCATGCTTACCAGAAAGTATGCCATGCTGAACAGAATTGGTACTGCTAACTGGGTGCCTACCAACCACACTTCCTCAATCTCAACTGGTCTAGCCAGGTTTATATATGCTATGGGAACTCAAACCAAGATGGACTATGGAGCTTTCATCTTTGATCAAACCATGAAGCATGCCATCTCTACTGCAACAAAGCTTCCAATAGCTTTTCCATCATTGCTGTGTGGTATTGTTCTAAACCAATATCCTGGGATTTTAACTGAGAAGGACACAGTCTGCAAGAGAGAGAGCCCCCTGGCTTTTCACTACAAATTATTCCTCAGTCACCATGCTGCAGATGTTGAAGCACCTTCTGGGACATCTGTTGGTCCCTCAACTGCTAAGACTTCAATCTCCAAGAAAGAGTTAATTGCTGAGCTAAAGTGCACATGCAAGGAGCTTGAAGCAAGGAAGCTGAAACTGGAAGAAATCATTCAAAGGTTGGAGAGTGAAGAAGACCCTAAAGCTGCCTCTAATGAACACAATGCCTCTGATGAAGACAGTGAATCTGATGAAGCAAGTGAAGCTGAAACAGAAGATGAGGAAGAAGCTACTGAGAGTGATAAATCTGAGTGATCATTGTAGGTGAGGAAATTGTAATGACAGCACTGCCTTGTATTTCTGGATAATAGTATCTTTGGCCCCAAATTTTGTGACTAACAAGGGGGAGAACAACAACAACAAATTGTACTGCTGTTTATTTATAAATGAAAAATCTGTTTGTTTCTGCCTGAACTGAATAAGTGTGTATTGATGAATATTTCTGTTGAAACAAGACTGGACACATATATGTTTGAGGGGGAGTAAACTCAAATATGAATCAATAGAAAAATAATGCTATACTCTGATAAAAGGAACTTCTGCTGCACTCTGAAAACCAGAAAAGATGTTAGCCAAAAATTAGCCAAAGGGGGAGTTTGTAGATGTTTAAGAATTGGCAGAATTTTTGACCAAACAAGAAATGTTAAATTCAGTTCAGAATGTCCTATCAGATGTTGGGACATTATCAAACAGAGTATGTGAACTTATTTCAGGATGTCCTACCAGATGTTGGGACATTGTGTAAATAACTTAAGTTCAGTTTTTCAGGATGTCCCAACAGATGTTGAGACATCTCAGACCTGCTTCCAGAATTAATTATTGATTAACAGATCAGAGATATTTAAGGAGAGTTATCTGGAATTAATTAATGATGGATAAAAACAGAACAAGGCGCATCTGTAGGGAGTTTTATATTGAAGATTCAGAATAAAACAGAAGACCTAATGCACCTAGAATCTAGGAAGTAACAAACCCTAAATTCAAGGTGGAAGCTGCTGCACATTAGGGCTGGATCATTCTACAGAAAGCCCAAAATTCAGATACCTATTTAAGCAACAGAAACTCATAGAATTGTGTACGAATTTCAGAAGACCAAATAGGGTGTCTAGTGTTTTTAATAGCAGGTTGTTTTTATTGTACCACTTTATGAGCTTTTAAGCAAAAGTGCATTTGTGACTTGATTGAAACTGTTAAGTAAGATCAAGCTGTTTTGTTTGAAGGATGTCTTCAATTTCAGTAAACTTGTAAACTTGATCACTGTGTGATTGAGGGGGAGTGAGTAGGGTACTCTTATCTAAGTGAGTCTTAGGTAGAAATTGCATTGGGTAAGTATTAAGTGATAGATTAAACAGGGTGTTTTAAGTCTAGAATTAATATTACTAATAGTGGATTTCCTCCTGGCTTGGTAGCCTCCAGATGTAGGTGTGGTTATACACTGAACTGGGTTAACAAACTTCTGTGTTGTTTACTTTTCTTGCTGTTTAAGTTTTGGTTAAATTTGTCAAATGTCCTATTAAGTGTTGGGACATCTCTTAGGACATCTCATACCTGATCACAGAATTTTAAAATGAATTAAAATGAAAAATAAAATGGATTTATGGAGAAGTCAACGCATCCAATGGACAGGATTTGAATAAAAAGAGAGGGAATTGACGCGCGCGAGATTGGAAGGCCAGGATTCATTCTGAGGTTTGAAATAAATTAATCCTAATTAATTAAGTAAATGACTGGATTAGGGTTAAGTGAGTGGATCTGGACCATCCAAACACGCGCCAGTCAAGCAAAGTCAACCAATCCTACGCTCAGAATTCAAACTCTCATTAATTACAGGGATTAGCCCTAATTATTTTCAGGTGGCCGGAGAAGACTTCCGGTCGTCTTCTCCGGTGGGACTCCCACCTGAAAAGTTCTAAAATCTTCAAAACTTCATGAAAATGAAAACTAACTACCCAGAAATCATCCCCATGCCAAACTAAATCAAAACCCCCATTCAAACATCATTTTTCATTCATCAATCAGCTAAATCGAAGCAAAACGTTTTTAGGGCAAAAAATTTCAGAGAGTTCATACATCCTGGTTTTTCAACCATTTTCAAAAGTAAACACATATTCATGATCAGGGGAGTGCATAGAAGCTTTTAAGAACTTAAAATGAAGCTTCTGGAAAAAAGTTTGAGATGGCTACCTGAACTGAAGCTTTGGTTTCTGGTGCTTTCTGGCTGGTTTCCTGCTTGCAATTTACTCCCTGGGACCTCCTGCGAAGCTTTCAAGGCTTGTTTGAAGTTTGCAATGGCTGGTTTGAGAGATGGCAGAAGTTCTGTTCAATGGCAGGTGGTGATCGTGTTTTCGATTCTTTGAGTTTCAGGCTATGGTGAGGGGTGGTTTGTGATCAGGGAAGTGTGTTGAGTTGATTTGTGAAGTTGGTTTGTGTGTTTGTGGCTTGTGCAAGCAGTTTCGAATGCTCTTGCAAGATGGTGTGAAAATGAGAATGTTGTGTTAGAGAGTGCTTCAGGCTTGTGTTGTAGCTGCTTTGGCTTGCTTTTTGTTTGCATAAACAATTGGGATTGGTCAGAAGAAGTGATGTGTGCTTTTGTGATAGGTATGGCTCAAATTGCCAAAATGTCAAAGTTGTGTAAGAGAAGCATGGGCTACTTTCTAGCCAAGGACAAAAGGTGTGTCATGCGCAGCATGATGTGGGGAGAACCCTAGGATTGATCAGCAAGTCAGCAAGCAAGTGGATTGTAACTTATGATGAGTTTTGCAAGTTGGTTCACTTTTGATTCTTATGAGATATCTTGCTCCATAAGCCATAAAAATGAGAGATTTCTTGGCCCATTCTGACTTTTAGGTCTTGTATGATCATGTTGTGAAGTTTAGAAGTCCATTTGATAACTTAATTTTCCTTGACAAGTGAATTTGCAACTTTGCCTCTTTGGTAGAAACTTTGAAATTTTGTGATTTTTGCCAACTTTGACAAGCCATAACTTTTGATCCAAAATGAATTAGGTCATGTTCTTCTACTTTTTGAAAAGGGAATGATCCATTCTACAACTTTCATGACCAAAATTTTTCCATTTGAAGCATTCTTGAATCAAAAAGTAAGGGTTGAAAAAGTTTCCCAAAATGGCAATTTCATTAAAAAGTCAACTTTCCCAAAAAGTCAACTTTGCAAAAGACTTGAAATTCTTCAATTTTGTGAACATCCAACATCTTCCATGATCAAATAAGGATCATATACAATCAAAATGATGAGGAACACCCTTTGGTTGGGTCATTGGGGGCCTCAGATGCCCTGATTTTACACTGACTTGCTTGAAAAGTCAACTCTTGATCAGATGACTTCCCCATGGAATTTCTTCATGAAAATTGATATGCATACTCCCTATACCATATAGAGACCAATAGAAACAAGAATGACCAAAAAAATTGGAGTTATGGCCTCTGAAACCAAAACCCTAATTTTAGGTCATCTGTGTAGTCAAATCTGGCTCTGCTTCCATACCAATCTCAGTTCTTGTGATTCTTTGACATTCTTGACTTTGAGAGGATATAATATGATGCTTGAACATACATGGACCCTTTTGAAGTGATTTATGACCTTTGGAGTGGCTCAAGAAACTCTTGGATTGCTCAGATCACAAACCCTAGATGCAGATGACTTAGAACCCATGCAGTGAAACAAAAATGCAATATGAGATGGTATGATTGAACTTATGCATATGAAAAGATTACAAGCCATGGTGTGAATGGGTGAGGGCAAATTTGGGGTGTTTACAGCTGCCCCTATTCAAACATGAGTTAGCTGTGCAGGATGTAAGCAACGACTTAACAGGCTAACAAGATAACTTGTGGTTGAATACCAAAAGACAGTCCAAAATTTGCACTCACAGAATGAAGAAGAAAAGGGATATAGATTGTAAAGGAAAATAAAGTATATTGTAAAGTATGGGCGACGGAGGATGACCTTCGAGCAGAGGACGACTGCTGGGGAAGGAGCAATGACGGGGACGGCCGACATGCTGGAAAAGTGCGGAAAATAAAGCAATGACGGGGACGGCCGACATGCTGGGGATAAAAGGGGTTATGATGGGGACGGCCATCATACAAAGCTATAAGATTCTCTGGGGATCAATGAAAAATGATGGGGACGGACATCAAGCTCATAATGTAAGGTAACCAACGATGGGGACGGCCATCGGGCTAAACTGATGAAGGACGATCATCAGGAAAAGGAAAAGGGACCACGACGGGGACGGCCATCGGGTTAAAGAATAAATGAAATAATGATGAGGGACGGTCATCAGAGGTGAAGGACGATCACCTAGCAGGGGAAGGCTGCTCGGTTGGGGATAAGATGAGGGACGGTCATCTAAGGTGAAGGGCGATCACCTAGCAGGGGACGGCTGCTAAATATCACGACATAGGACGAATGTCGGATAAAAGGGTCAACGATGGGGACGGCCATCGGATGAGCATGATGAAGGACGATCATCAAGAGGTGGAGGACGATCACCTAGCAGGGGACGGCTGCTCTCAAGGTTTATCATGACATAGGACGAATGTCAGATAACAAGATCAACGATGGGGACGACCATCGGATAAAATGATGAAGGACGATCATCAAAAAGGTGAAGGACGATCACCTAGCAGGGTACGGCTGCTAAAAATCACGACATAGGACGAATTCCGGATAAAAGGGTCAACGATGGGGACGGCCATCGGATGAGCATGATGAAGGACGATCATCAAGAGGTGAAGGACGATCACCTAGCAGGGGACGGCTGCTCTCAAGGTTTATCATGACATAGAGCGAATGTCAGATAGAAAAAGAAAATTTGCTTTGCTGGAGATCTACTGGGGGGTAGTAAACACGGACGAGTGTTTATATCCAGAAAATAAAAGGTATAAGTGTTTGGGTGTTGTGTATAGATTAAAGGTGCGGACGAGCATCCTTAAGACTACGATACGGACGAGTATCGGGTAGAAACAAATACTGACACGCGTTCAGGGATGATGATACGAACGAGTATCAACCGGTTAACAAGGAACACGGATGAGTGTTGATTCTGAGGGGACTCTTCTGGGGAATAGTAGTCACGGACGAGTGTCTATATTCAGGAAGACATGGGTTTTGACACAGTGTATGGATTAAAGATGCGGATGAGCATCCTTAAGACTGTGATACGGACGAGTATCAGGTAGAAACAAACGCTTGACGCATGTTCTGAGATGGTGATACGGATGAGTACCAACTGGTTAACAAAGAACAAGGACTAGTGTTGAATCTGCGGGGATGTATAAGTGGTGTATACAAGATACGGATGAGTATCTGTATAAGTAAAGTAAGTGTGAGCGGTGTATAGATGAGTGTTTAACCTGCTGGGAAGAGTGACACGGACAAGTGTCAAAAGGAGAAAAGTATAATATAAACAAGTATCTGATATATAAAGTGTTTAGGTTACTGTGCTGGGGAAAATGACATGGAAGGATGTCAAGGAATTGTATATGAGTATCTGTGAGTGCAAAGGGGATGCTTCGGCTTTCTGTTGGGGGTATGACACGGACGGGTGTCAAGAAGTATCTGTAATATGGGTGGTCTGTTTGTAACGAGTGCTCGGGCGACTTTACTGGGGAATGACGACACGGACGGGTGTCAAAAGGAGTGTATACTGATGTTTATGAATGTGAGGCAACTGTTTTAGCTTTAGCTCTCCGCTGGGGGACTTGGGGAGCATTTTGTACATCTTTGACGGGTTGTCATTAACCATAAGTATTTGATTCAGACCATGGTTTATGATTATGCAATATGTTTGATTTTTGCCATAATGCTCCGTATTAGACGGAATGCTACGCTTTGTGGGGTGAATATGATGCGAATGCTATGATTATGCAAAGGATACCAAATTGGGATTCGGATCCCGTTGCTGTGAAGATCTCTGGCCGATCTGTTTGAAGTAGACATCCCAGCTAGGGATGAGATCATTGGTAGATCTGATGAGATGCATCTGCTTGGGGAAATGGGTCAAGGATAGACCTATTCCAGTAAATGAGAGACCCAGCTGGGGTTTGTAGAAGCTTTCGTCACTCTGTTGTGATTCCTTCATGCGTTGCTCTTCTGGATAGAGGCTGAAACTCTGTGGGGAGATGATTCCCTGGCTTTTGTACTTGGCTGAGGAGGAAGAATGATTGGCACCTCGGCTGGGGAGAAACAACAAGTGGCAACTCAACTGGGGAGAAAACACTTTGAATGCTAAGACTGAGTGTTGATTTGCCGACTTGCTGGGATGAAGCTTACATGCCCAATGTTGCGTTTTTGAATACCTGCAATCCTGCAAAGATAGAGAAACGCACAAGTAATCCCGAGGTATCCCTTACTGGATTCCGTCATAGGAGTTTAGACACTCCCGGGAGTAAATATATTTCCTGCAAGCACGTAGTTTCAGAGGAACGCATCTGTATTTATGCAATCGATATATTAGTGACATCAGACATTTTTTGCAAATAAAAGAGTACGTGACAACGTGTGACTCAAAAATCTGATTTTATTAATTCATGTGCCCTGCATTGGCAAGATACAGTCAGAGAAACATATCCCCTGAAATGAGGAGATTGTTACAAATTGGGAAACAAAATGCTGGCAATGTTGACGATGCTTCAATGAGCTTCCCTTTGCTATGACTCGTATGATTTTTGACATTCTTCTCGTCTTGCTCTCTGAAGAAGGCTGATTCTGAAAGAAGCTTGATCCTTTCGATGTTTACCAAGTTGTAGGTGATACAGACGTATTCAGAATTCAGTTGTTCGCTTACTCCCTAGTTTTGCGTGGATCGCCCTTTTGGGTTTTCGATCCATCGGGATACCCATTTTTGCCTGAGTTGTCCGATGTGGCTTTTCAACTCAGCGGGTGTACATTTTTTGTTTATTTCCCTTATTTTTGCCCGAGTCTGTTATTCTGTTTTTTGACTCGCCGGGATGCCCCTTTTTTGCCTGGACTTACATTCTGTTTTTATGTCCAGCGGGTCATTTTTATGCGAAGTATTTTTTAACTGCATCTGAATTCACAGGGGACGGGAAGTCTTCACCATCCATAGTACTGAGCATGAGTGCTCCACCCAAGAAAACTTTCTTTACTACGAATGGTCCTTCATAGTTAGGAGTCCACTTGCCCCTGTGGTCTGTATGAGGAGGGAGAATTCTTTTCAACACAAGATCCCCTACTTGGTACTCTCGGTGCCTGACTTTCTGATCGAAGGCCTTCTTCATTCTTTTCTGATACAACTGCCCATGACAGATTGCAGTCAATCTCTTCTCTTCAATCAGACTTAGTTGTTCGTATCGGGACCGG
This sequence comes from Lathyrus aphaca, assembly GCA_963966055.1. Classification (NCBI taxonomy): domain Eukaryota; kingdom Viridiplantae; phylum Streptophyta; class Magnoliopsida; order Fabales; family Fabaceae; genus Lathyrus; species Lathyrus aphaca. Next base: position 730,961,620 of record OZ014519.1, on the reverse strand, counting down.
ACCCATTCTGCTTCGTTCAGCTTAACATCCATCAGTACCCGTAGGGAGGGTAATTCAACTTCAACTGGTAAGACTGCCTCCATACCATACACAAGCTGATACGGTGTTGCCCCAGTGGATGTTCTGATTGACGTGTGGTACCCATGCAAAGCAAACGGTAGCATCTCATGCCAGTCCTTATAGGTGACTACCATCTTCTGTACAATCTTCTTGATATTCTTATTAGCTGCCTCAACAGCGTCGTTCATCTTTGGCCTGTAAGGAGAAGAATTGTGGTGTTGGATCTTGAAGTCCCGACATAGCTCTGTCATCATTTTGTTGTTTAAGTTGGAACCATTATCAGTAATGATTCGCTCGAGAACTCCGTATCGACAGATGATATCTCTCTTCAGAAATCTGGCTACCACTTGCCTTGTAACATTTGCATAGGAAGTTGCTTCGACCCACTTGGTAAAATAGTCAATGGCAACCAAGATGAATCTGTGGCCATTTGAAGCAGTCAGTTAAATCTTACCAATCATATCAATGCCCCACATAGCAAAGGGCCAAGGTGAAGACATCACATTCAGAGGATTCGGAGGCACATGCACCTTATCCGCATAAATCTGGCATTTATGACATTTTCTGGCGTAGGCACAACAGTCGGCATCCATTGTGATCCAGTAATAACCTGATCTTAGCAATTTCTTGGCCATTGCATGTCCTCCTGCATGGGTACCAACGGATCCTTCGTGCACCTCGTGCATCAGCAAGTCTGCTTCTGTTCTATCAACGCACCTGAGGAGTACCATATCAAAGTTTCTCTTGTACAGGGAGCCATCAGTGTTTAGAAAGAAACTACCAGCAAGCCTTCTCAAAGTCTTCTTATCATTGGAAGATGCCCCAGGTGGGTATGTTTGTGTTGGTGTAAGCCCTAGAGGCCAATACTTTTTGGTACTTGTATCGGATTATTCGTTTAATAATAAAAGGTATTTCTTTATTATGTTTGTCTTTCAGAATAATAAAGTCCCTAGAATAGTTAGTCTGTTTAATGAAATGTTAAGTGTGACTTAATCATGAGATCCCATTAAACATAAAGACATTATTCTTAAAATATCCGTAGTCAAGCTTTATTGCAAAGTGGGATAACATTAAAGCATTGAGACTATTATGAAGATAGACTGATGATCACATCTCATGGATCATGGATAAAGAGTTATCAAGTCTTGACATAGGTATAAATATTAGGAGTAATATTTATACCGGATTGACCCGCTATGAGAATACTACATAGTATGTTATGCAAAGTGTCATAAGTTATTCTCATGGTGATAATGGTGTATTACCACCCTTCGACCTGAAACCACTATGGACCCTAGATGTAGAGTCGGGTGCTTTATTGCTGATCAAACATTATCCGTAACTGGATGATCATAAAGACAGTTGATGGGCACTCCACGAAGCATGCTGAGGGACATGAGTGTCCTAGATGGAATTTGCCAATCCTGCATAACAGGAGAAATGTCTAAGGGCCCAATATTGAACTGGACAAGGATGACACAGTGTATGCCTTGTGTTCAATATAGACATAGGGGCAAAAGGGTAATTGTACAAACATATATTATCACGAAAAAGGTTTTGTCAGATCACATGACATTTTCGTGACTTGGGTAGCAGTGATGTGTTGCTAGATACCGCTCACTGTTTATTATGTTAAATATATAATTTAATATAATTACCAACGTTACGAAATCCTACAGGGTCACACACATAAGGACAGTTTGATGAGAGATAGAGAAATCAAAGGAACACCGTAAGGTGTCGCTCCCGATAAATGAAGCAGGGTCAAATAAAGGTACAGACGCGAACGGTCGGCGAGAGGGGCAATGAGAACACACAGCAGTGAACTCACTGGAGATGAATAGAGTCGCCAGCTAGGCATTTTTATCCCGGAGGAAAGGTAATGCTGCATAAACCTAGAAAGATATGGACAAGACGGTTTGCGAACCAGAGAGACTGAGAAAGGGGGTTGGTTACAACCTGGGAAGGTATTAGCACCCAGATTGTCCGTCGTACTCGACGGGATCCACGCTTAAAAGATTTGTGTTTTAAAGGGGTAGTGTCAGTGCAATTTGTGTATAGAATAGATGGAAAAGATGTACAGGTGTCAGTGCAAGAAGAGTATGAAGTGTGATATATACAGTGTCAGTGTAAGAACAGGAATAAGATGCTCAAGATAATGAGGCTTAACAGAATAAAGCTGGAAAGAGGGGGAATATACAGAGACTTTTGTTCGATAACTGTTAAGTTATGCCTACGTATCCTCTCGTGCAATGAGGAAGTCAGAACACCGTAGTTCGACCCAAAGAGACTGAAAGATGAATTGACTTGTGAACTGCTTGCTTGTCAATGCTCAAGTGTATGATCTGTCTGGCACAGATGCAGACTGTCTTGCATTAGACGGAAGAAGCAAGTTCTCGTTTATGAGTGAAGGTGATGAGAAAAGAATCCCGAAGGAGACGATTATTGTTTGTTTTTGTGTTTTCAGTCTTTTATTGCTTTTGAATTTGTCATAAGTTAATGAGCTTAAGCCTAAACCAATGGGTTAGTAAACTCATCACATCTTCCCTCAGATTAGGGGTAATGAGAATACCTTAAGTGTGAAGTCAGATTCTCACACTTAATCACCTTTGGTATAGGGTTAAGATCATTAACCTACTTGTGATTATTTGAATGTTTTTGTGGTTTTTGTTTAGTGTTAAGTAATGAGGTTAAGCCATAATCAAGGATTAAACAGACTCATTACACCATCCTAATAGAAGGATAATAGATGAGAATGTTTAAACTGAGGAAAGCTCCTCAACTTAATCCATGATTAGGGATTAAACTCATGACAAAACAAGCCTTTGATTAAGTGGATTTTATTCAATGGTATGATGATGAAGTGATTTTTATGATTTGTAAGACAACTTGAGGGGGACTTGTCCATTAACACTAGGGTTAGTCCTTCTTAACCAATTAAGGAAGAATTAGAACCCTAATGCAAGGCCCAAGTTACAAGTGTGATGTCTTGATGATTATTAAGTGAATTGATTAAGAGATTTAAACACATTAAGGGTTTAACACTTAGGATTAAAGTTATACACTCCATCCTAAGAGAAGGATGCAGGCATAAACTTAATCACAAAGCCTTAAAGCCTTTAGGGTTTAGCCCCTGATTATGAGATTAGAAGAGAAGACTCAATGAGACACAAAGGTAAAAACTAAGTGGGGAGACTAATCAAAACCCTAATCATTGTCATGCTTGGTTGTTCCTAAGGTTTGTGAGGTTTTTCAAGAGAAATTTTCAATGGAACCACCAGGAAGCAGATGAAAGGATCAGGAGAAGCAAAGTAACTTGCTTCATTTAAGAAGTCAAGTCACTTGAAGAAAGAAAGTGGGAAGAAGAAGAATGAGCAAGCTCAATCTCAAACACATATAAAAATGCAGCATGGATGCAAGAAAGATGAAAAGAAAAGTTATGAGAAGTGAAGGCAAATTCACTTCTCAAAGCCACTTACCACCTGAAAGGTTAGGAAAGAAATGCAATGCAATGCATAATGGGATGAGATGATGTGATGAGAAACAAAACCAGAAGCATATACATGATGCTAATGATGTTATGAGATGCTACAAACATGAGGCAGCACATGGAAATGATCATACAAGCTTATGAATGCAAATGGAGCAAGTAAGGAAATATGAACATACATGAAAAGTTATGAAGTGCACATGGCATACAACATGGAAAATACATGATGCAGTGATCAAACATGCTTTCAATATGTCTTATGATGTTCAATGAATCAAAAGGATGCTTGAAATGTCATGGCAAGTCATGTTATGCAAGAGAATGCAAGAGGGATGCAAATGAAAGCCCCAAATTAGGGTTCATGAACCAAACATCAAACAAAAACCAAAAACAGAAGCAAACCCTAGGATAAAAAATGGAAAATACCACTCAAAGGATCCCTAACCCTATACTAAACCAAGGTCCAAAGGGGAGGTCTCAACTCTTAACCAATCTCAAGTTATGAATTTTACAAGTTATTAGGGTTTTTAGGGTTCCTAAACAAAAGAAATACCAAACAAATTGAAAATGAGGAATCAAACCATGGCCATTTAATCCTAGAAACTACATGCTAAACACAATGCAATGCAAGAAGAATCAATGTCCAACTCCTCATGAATAGGCAGAAATGATTTTTTGAACTTTGGATCAAATTAATGCACAAAAATGATTTTTATTCAATGAAAAATTCTCAAAATGCATCAAGATCAAAAAAGAAATTTGGTTTGAAGGTTGGACAATGTTTCTAAATGTCTTAGAACATTTCATGAATTTTTTTGGTGATTTTTAAATACCTAAAAGTATTTTTAATAAATTAATTTCCATTAATCAATTAAAAATAATCTTTTAAATATTTAAAAATACTTTTTTAATGATAAAAATAAAAACAAAAATATTTTTGTGTCATAAAAATTAATAAAACTTATGAGAAAAAGTTTCATAATTTTTACACATTTTTTACTATTTTTAATAAAATATGCAAGTTAAATGAAAAAGAAATGAATAAAAATAAAGAAAAAGGAAAAGTAATCAGGAGGGATGGCTAGGATTGAATCTGGATTCAAAAGGGTGGACTGCGCGCGCGAATGGAGGGTCTAGATTCACTCTGGACGAATTAATTTAATTATAATTAATTAAAACTAATTAAGTGGATTAGGGCATAATGACTTGATCTGAGCCATTCACACGCGCGGGAGGTCAAGGGAGTCAACGGATCCTACGGCCCAAATTCAAATGGCACTAATTACAGGGGTTATGCCCTAATTATTTTCAGGTGGCCGGAGAAGACCTCCGGTCGTCTTCTCCGGTGGGAAGTCCACCTGAAAATCTCCAAACTCTCTCAAAACGTAACAAAAATGAAAACCAAACATACATAAATGATTCCCATGATCCACTGAATCAAAACCCCATCACAAACAGCATTTATTTTTCCCCAAACTCATGAATCGAGCAAAACAAGTTTTTAGGTCACAGAGTTTCAGAGATCAATTAAATGCTCATTTCATCACCATTTCAAAAACTAAAAGCATCAGGATACTCAGTGAAGCATGGAGAACAAGTTTAGAACATAAAAAATGATTTCTGGAAAAATATTTCTTGAGCTACCTGAGATTCGAAGCTTTCACTCCAGCAACTTTCAGACCTCTTCTCCTTGTGCAATCCACTCCTTAGGACCTCTTGATGATGTTTGAATGCTTTGGAGAAGTTTATGTTGGCTGTGTGAAGAGTTTGAGCAGCTTCTGCTCAAGCTCAGTTGGAAATGGCAATGGTGATGCAAGCAGCTTCAGGCCAAGGTGAATGGTTCTTTGTGATCAGAGTGATGTTTTAAGAAGGTTTGTGGAGTTTGTTTGGATGTTTATGAGCTATGGAGTGAGTTTCGAAAGGAACTGCAAGTTGGGATGAAAATGGTGCAGTGATGTTGTAGCTTGTTTCAGGCCTGGTTCTTTGTTGGTTTCTACTTAATGGAACATGGTGAGATGATTGGTGAAGATGGTTTGGATGTTTGAAGTTTGTGGGGGCAGATTCGAAGAAGTTTGCACAAGGGAGTGTTTTTGTGTATGTGATCCTTGAGAGTGTTTCAGCCTTGCTTCCTTTATGAAATGGCTTGCAAATGGATAGTATATTTTAATCCTATAGGTCAGATGATTTGACATGGCCTACATTGATTGGTAAGTTTGCTTTTGCTCAAAGTCCACCTTTTGTGTAAGAGAAGTATGGCTTGGTTCTAGGCTAGTACAAGGCATGGGGCTGCGCAGCAAGGGTGAGGGGAAAGGCTAGCCAAAGTCAGCATCCAATGTTGCAAGTTGTAGGAAGTGTGATGAGTGGTTTTGCAAGTTGGCACACTTTTGAAACTTCATGGAAAAGTCTTGTTACACAAACCATACACATGTGATCTTTGGTTCAATTCTGATTTTTAGGTCACATAGAATGTTTATGTCATGGTTTGAAGTGAATTAGAAGTTACAAATGGCATTGGTTCATGGTTTTGCAAAATTCACATTTGAAGCATGTCTTGAAAATCAATGATTTTAGCCAACTTTGCCACACCATAACTTTTGATCCAAGAAGAATTTGATCATGTTCTTGTACTTTTTGAAAAGGGAAAGATGTATTCTACAACTTTCATGACCAAAATTTTTCCATTTGAAGCATTTTTGGATCAAGAATCAAGGCTTGAAAAATGACCTAAAATGAAGCATTCTTGAAAAGTCAACTATGCCCAAAAAGTCAACATTTGCAAAAACTCCCAAATTCTTGATTTTTGTGAACTTCAACCTTCTTCCATGATCAAATAAAGACCATATACACTCAAAATGATGAAGATCACCCATTGGTTGGGTCATTGGGGGCCTCAGATGCCCTGATTTTACACTGACTTGTCCAGAAAGTCAACTCTTGATCAGATGACTTCCCCATGGAGTTTCTTCATGAAAATTGATATGCATACTCCCTATATCATATAGAGACCAATGGAAACAAGAATGACCAAAAATTTTGGAGTTATGGCCTCTGAAACCAAAACCCTAATTTTCAGTCAACTGTGCAGTCTATCCTGGCTCTGCTTCCATACAAACCTCAGTTCTTGTGATTCTTTGGAATTTTTGACTTTGAGAAGATGTATTATGATGATTGGACACACATGGATCCCTTTGAAGTGATTGATGGCCTTTGGAGTGGCTCAAGAGGCTCTTGGATTGCTCAGATCACAAACCCTAGGTGCAGATGACTTAGAAACCATGCAGTGGATCAAAAATGAGATATGAGATGATATGATTGTGTTTATGCATATGAGAATGATCACAAGCCATGGTGTGAATGGGTGAGGGCAAATTTGGGGTGTTTACAGCTGCCCCTATTCAAACATGAGTTAGCTGTGCAGGATGTAAGCAACGGCTTAACAGACAAACAAGATAACTTGTGGTTGAATACCAAAGACAGTCCAAAATTTGCACTCACAGAATGAAGAAGAGAAGGGATGTAGATTGTAAAAGAAATAAAGTATATTGTAAAGTGTGGGCGACGGAGGACGACCGTCGAGCAGAGGACGACTGCTGGGTAAAGAGCAATGACGGGAACGGCCGACATGCTGGGAGAAGTGCGGAAAATAAAGCGATGACGGGGACGGCCGACATGCTGGGGATAAAAGGTAAAGCTAAGACGGGGACGGCCGACTAGCTGGGAAAAGATTATGATGGGGACGGCCATCAAGATAAAGCTGTAAGATTCTCTGGGGAATTAATGCAACATGACGGGGACGGCCATCAAGTTCTCAAAGGTAAAGTAACCAACGATGGGGACGGCCATCGGGCTGAAAAGGAAAAGGGACCACGACGGGGACGGCCATCAGGTTAAAGAATAAATGAAATAAACAGATGATGGGGTACGGCCATCAAAGGTGAAGGACGATCACCTAGCAGGGGACGGCTGCTCTGTTGGGAATAAAAGAAATATGATGGGGACGGCCATCAAAGGTGGAGGACGACCACCTGGCAAGGTACGGCTGCCGAAAATATCGCGACATAGGACGAATGCCGGATAGAAAAGGTCAACGATGGGGACGGCCATCGGACGAGCATGATGGAGGACGACCATCAAGAAGTGGAGGACGACCACTCAGCAGGGTACGGCTGCTCTCAAAGTTTATCATGACATAGGACGAATGCCAGATAACCAAAATCAACAATGGGGACGGCCATTGGATAAAAATGATGAAGGACGATCATCAAAAGGTGGAGGACGACCACCTAGCAGGGGACGGCTGCTAAAATATCAACGATGGGGACGGCCATCGGATGAGCATGATGGAGGACGACCATCAAGAGGTGGAGGACGACCACCTAGCAGGGTACGGCTGCTCTCAGGGTTTATCGGGACACAGGACGAGTGTCAGATAAAAGAAAATGCTTTGTTGGTGATCTACTGGGGATATAGTGAACACGGACAAGCGTTCACAACCAAGAAAGGAAAGTATAAGTGTTTAGATGTTGTGTATAGATCAAAGATGCGGACGAGCATCCTTAAGACTATGATACGGACGAGTATCATGTAGAAACAAATACTAACACGTGTTCAGAGATGATGATACGGACGGGTATCAACTGGTTAACAAAGAACACGGACGAGTGTTGCATCTGAAGGGACTCTTCTGGGGAGTAGTAGACATGGACGAGTGTCTATATTCAAGAAGACAAAAGTGTTTGACACAGTGTATGGATTAAAGATGTGGACGAGCATCCTTAAGACTATGATACGGACGAGTATCATGTAGAAACAAACGCTTGACGCATATTCTGAGATGATGATACGGACGAGTACCATCTGGTTAACAGAGAACATGGACCAATGTTGAATCTGTGGGGATATAAACTGTGTATATGAGATACGGACGAGTATCTGTATAAGTATGAATACTTATCTGCTGGGGAGGGTGACACGGACGGGTGCCGAGAGAGCAAAGTATAGTATTAACAAGTATACGGGTTGTAAAAGTGTAAGCGACTGCGCTGGGTAAATGACACGGACGGGTGTCAAAAGGAGTATATACTGGTGTTTGTGAATTGTGAGGCAGCTGCTTTTGCTGGGGACCCTGGTGGGGATTTTTCTTCTATATGTTGATGAACTTTAATTATTCACAAGTGTTGATTCAAAACATGGCTTATGATTATGCTATGAGTTGGATTTTTTGCCGTAATGCTCCGTGTTAAAACGGAATGCTACGCTTTGTGGGTGAATATGATGCGAATGCTATGATTTATGCAAAGATATCAAAACCGGGATCCGGGTCCCGCCGTTGCGAAGATCTTTGATCGATCTGCTTGGAGTAGACATCCCAGCTGGGGATAAGATCACTGGTAGATCTGTCATGTGGTGATATCTGCTTGGGGATATGGGTCATTGATAGACCTATCTTTATAAACGAGAGACCCAGCTGGGGTTTGTAGAAGCTTTCCTCACTCTGTTGTGATCTTCATGCACTGCTCTTCTGGATAGAGGCTGGAACGCTGTGGGGAGATGGTTCCCTGACTTTTGTACTCGGCTGAGGGTGAGATGGCAACTCGGCTGGGGAAAAAAAGATTATTGACTCAGCCGGGGATATATGTGCCTTCCGTGATGCCTAGCAACTCTGATGAGATAGGTGGTACATGGCAATTCCGCTGGGGAAGTTATGAGAGGCAACTCAGCTGGGGAGAGAGTACTTCGGGTGCTAGAAACGAGTGTTGATTTGCCAGCTTGCTGGGATGAAGCTTTCATGCCCCAAGTTGCGCTCTGAATACCTGCAATCCTGGAAAATATAGAGAAACGCACAAAATAATCCCGAGGCATCCCTCACTGGATTCCGTCATAGGAGTTCAAATGTTTCCGAGAGTAAGCATATTTCCTGTAAGCATGCTCTTATTTGAAGATAGACATCTGTATTCTCATGCAAACAATGTTTCTTTAAGATATCAGACATTTTGCAAAATAAAATGTACAAGGCAAGACATGACTAAAAATCTGATTTTATTAATTTGTGTGCCCTGAATTGGCAAGATACAGCCAAAGAAACAAATCCCCTGAAATGCGGAGATCGTTACAAATTGAGAAACAAAATGCTGGCAATGTTGATGACGCTTTAAGGAGCTTCCTCTTTTCTATGACCCGTATGACTTTTGACGTTCTTCTCATTTGGCTTTCTGAAGAATGTTGATTCTGATTGAAGCTTGATCCTTTCGAAGCTTACCAAGTTGTAGATGATACAGATGAATTCAGAATGCAGTTGTTCGCTTATTCCCTTATTTTGCATGGATCGCCCTTTCGGGTTTTCAATCCATCGGGATACCCATTTTTGCCTGAGTTGTCCAATGCGGCTTTTCAACTCAGCGGGTGTACACATTTTTGCTTATTTTCCCTTACTTTTGCCCGAGCCTTTTATTCTGTTTTTGACTCGCCGGGATGCCCTATTTTTTTGCCTGGACTTACATTCTGTTTTTACGTCCAGCGGGTCATTTTCATGCGAAGTATTTTTTAACTGCATCTGAATTCACAGGGGATGGGAAGTCTTCACCATCCATGGTGCTGAGCATCAGTGCTCCACCGGAAAAAACTTTCTTTACTACAAATGGTCCTTCATAGTTTGGAGTCCATTTGCCCCTGTGGTCTGTATGAGGAGGGAGGATTCTTTTCAGCACAAGATCTCCTACTTGGTACTCGCGGTACCTGACTTTCTGATCGAAGGCTTTCTTCATTCTTTTCTGGTACAACTGCCCATGACAAATTGCAGCCAATCTCTTCTCTTCGATCAGGCTCAGTTGTTCGTATCGGGACCTAACCCATTCTGCTTCGTTCAGCTTAACATCCATTAGTACCCGTAGAGAGGGTAATTCAACTTCAACAGGTAGGACTGCTTCCATACCATACACAAGTTAATAAGGTGTTGCCCCAGTGGATGTCCTGATCGACGTGCGGTACCCATGCAAGGCAAACGGCAGCATTTCATGCCAGTCTTTGTAGGTGACTACCATCTTCTGCACAATCTTCTTAATATTCTTGTTTGCCGCCTCAACAGCGCCATTCATCTTTGGCCTGTAAGGAGAAGAATTGTGATGTTGGATCTTGAAGTCCCGGCATAGTTCTGCCATCATTTTGTTGTTTAGATTGGAACCATTATCAGTAATGATTCGCTCGGGAACTCCGTACCGACAGATGATGTCTCTTTTCAGAAATCTAGCTACCACTTGCCTTGTGACGTTCGCATATGAGGCTACTTCAACCCACTTGGTGAAATAATCAATGGCGACCAGGATGAATCTGTGGCCATTTGAAGCAGTCGGCTCGATCTTGCCAATCATGTCAATGCCCCACATAGCAAAGGGCCAGGGTGAAGACATTATGTTCAAAGGATTTGGAGGCACATGCACCTTATCCGCATAGATCTGGCATTTGTGGCATTTTCTGGCATAGGCACAACAGTCGGCATCCATTGTGATCCAATAATAGCCTGATCTCAACAACTTCTTAGCCATTGCATGTCCTCCAGCATGGGTACCAAAAGAGCCCTCGTGCACTTCATGCATCAACAAATCTGCTTCCGTCTTGTCAACACATCTGAGGAGTACCATATCAAAGTTCCTTTTGTATAGGGAACCATCAGTGTTCAAGAAGAAACTACCAGCAAGCCTTCTCAAAGTCTTCTTATCATTGGAAGATGCCCCGGGTGGGTATGTTTGATCCTCCAAGAAGCATTTAATGTCATGGAACCAAGGCTTATCATCCTTTACAACATCTGCTGCAAACACATATGCTGGTCTGTCAAGTCTGGACACTGAGATCTGAGGTACAAAATTGGCAGCCTGAATTTTGATCATGGATGAAATGGTAGCAAGAGCATCTGCAAACTGATTCTCATCCCGAGGGATATACTCAAGCTTGACTGTTGTAAAGAAAGTCAATAACCTCCTTGTATAGTCCCTGTAAGGTACCAGATGATCTTGGTGCGTGTACCATTTTCCGTTGGTTTGATTGATTACCAAAGCTGAATCTCCGAATACGGTCAACGTCTTGATCCTGAGGTCAATGGCTTCCTCAAGACCCATAATGCAAGCTTCGTATTCAGCTTCGTTGTTAGTGCAGTTGAAAGTGAGTTTTGCCGAGAAAGGCATGTGAACTCCTTTAGGTGTAATGAGTACTGCACCAACACCACGACCATTCATGTTAACATCCCCATCGAACATCATAGTCCATTCTTCTTTCGGGTCAGGCCCTTCAGTGTGAATAGGCTCTTCATGATCTTTTGCTTTTATGAACATGATGTCTTCATCAGGGAAGTCAAATCTCATAGGCTGGTAATCATCAATAGGTTGCTCAGCAAGATATTCAGACAATACACTGCCCTTGATGGCTTTCTGAGATGTGTATTGGATGTCATATTCTGTGAGGATCATTTTCCATCTTGCAACCCGTCCGGTAAGAGCTGGCTTCTCAAATATGTACTTAACTGGGTCCATCTTTGAGATCAAGAGAGTAGTGTGGGTCAACATATACTGCCTTAGTCGGCGAGCAGCCCACGCTAAAGCACAGCAAGTTTTCTCGAGCAGTGAATAACGTTGTTCACAGTCGGTAAACTTTTTGCTTAGGTAGTATATTGCATACTCTTTTCGACCAGACTCGTCATGCTGGCCCAACACACACCCCATTGACTCTTCTAATACTGTCAAGTACATGATTAGAGGTCTTCCTTCAACTGGAGGCATAAGGATTGGAGGCTCTTGCAGGTATTCTTTGATTTTGTCAAAAGCCTTTTGGCAGTCGTCATTCCACCTGACCGTTTGTTCCTTTCTCAACAGCTTGAACAAGGGTTCACAGGTTGCTGTAAGGTGAGATATGAACCTTGAAATGTAGTTCAAACGACCTAAGAACCCTCGAACTTCTTTCTCTGTTTTCGGTGCAGGCATCTCTTGGATGGCTTTGACTTTATCAGGGTCAACCTCAATCCCCTTCTCGCTTACAATAAAACCCAGCAGCTTACCAGATCTCACCCCGAATGTGCATTTGTTGGGGTTCAACTTCAGTTGGTACTTCCTCAGACGCTTGAACAATTTGAGCAGATTTACCAGATGGTCTTCTTCAGTAAGGGACTTGGCGATCATGTCATCCACATAACATTCTATTTCTTTGTGGATCATATCGTGGAATAATGTTACCATAGCCCGTTGATACGTCGCACCGGCATTCTTGAGCCCAAATGGCATTACCTTGTAGCAGAACGTGCCCCAGGGTGTGATGAATGTTGTTTTCTCCATGTCTTCAGGTGACATTTTAATCTGGTTGTATCCTCAAAATCCATCCATGAAGGAGAATACCGAGAACTGAGCCGTATTATCAACCAATACGTCAATGTGAGGTAATGGGAAATCATCTTTCGGGCTGGCTCTGTTCAGATCCCGGTAGTCAACACACATTCTTACTTTGCCATCTTTCTTAGGCACAGGTACTATGTTAGCAACCCAAGGTGGATAGCTAGTTACAGCAAGGAACCCGGCGTCCCATTGCTTTTGTACCTCTTCCTTGATTTTCATTGCCATATCTGGACGAGTACGGCGCAATTTCTGTTTGACCGGCGGGCACTCCTCTCTCAAAGGCAGCTTGTGCACAACAATGTCGGTGTCCAACCCTGGCATGTCTTGATAAGACCAAGCAAATACGTCCACGTATTCTTGAAGCAGATCAATCAGTTGTCTCTTCACTGAGTCTTGCAGGCAGGCCCCAATCTTGACTTCTTTCACGTCTTCATCTGTACCAAGATTGATCACTTCGACCTCCTCCTGGTGAGGAGTAATAGCCTTTTCCTCTTGTCTTAACAACCTGGCTAGCTCTTCAGGAAGCTCATATTCTTCTTCAACCCCTTCATCAGCTTGATTGATTGGATTGTCAAAGTCATACGAGGTCATAGCCGTGCTGTTGTCGGTGCTGTCTGGAAGGCACTCTCTGCAAGGGTTAAGTTTGTTCATTTTAGTGATTTGATTTTAATCTTGTTTAGAAAAGTGAAATAAAGTTGTCATTTTGAAAACACTGCCATTCGTTTTTTGTACAAAAAAGAAAAATAGAAAAACAGTGAACGGAAAAGAAAAAAGACTCGTTTGCAAAAAAGATGTCTGATATTTCATTAATTGATCTTGTTTGCACAAAAAGGTACAGATGGCCCGATTACAAAATGAGTCTTGTCATCTTGGGCAAGATGCAAGACTTTGATGCATGCTTATAAAAATACAGGAAATAATAATTACTCTTCATGAGTAACTCTTATAATTTCCTGGGAAGACCAGTTCGAGACACTGCTCCCCGGGATCTTTGGACGAATCCAGCTTTCCAGGTTGCGTTCTTCTTCCAGCTCGTCTTCCAGACAGTTGACAGCATCAGGGGTAAGCATCCCCCCACTCACAAAATTGGGCTCTTTCGCAGCCGCTGTTTGATCTTGTTGAGTTGGTCTGTAACCCAACCCAAATCTGTCTTCTTTCTTCTCCACCGATAGCAGTTTGCCCCAGCCCTGGGCGTTTCCTCCCTCAACAACCTTTCGGGCTTGTTGGTATGAAGATATTGAAGTGCCAAGTACAGCAGATGTCTCATTGACATTCAAGGCTTCAAACCCCTGGCTCATTGTTTCATGGATCTCCCCGTCCATTTCAATGTACTTATAAGTAGCCAGGTGGCTGACAAATATATCCTCCTCTCCGCAGATTGTAACGATTTGACCCTCCCACTCGTATTTTAATTTCTGGTGAAGGGTAGAGGTCACAGCGCCAGCAGCGTGAATCCATGGCCTACCCAATAGACAGCTGTAGGCAGGCTGTATATCCATCACGTAGAAAATAGTTTTGAAGGTCTGCGGGCCAATCGTTACGGGCAGCTCAATCTCCCCCAGAACCGATCTCTTTGAGCCATCAAAGGCTCTTACCACCAGGTTGCTGGGTCTCAACGCCAATCCATCATATTCTAGCTTCACCAGAGCCTTTTTAGGTAGGACATTAAGGGATGACCCCGTGTCTACCAGCACATGGGAAAGGACAACACCTTTGCATTCCATGGTTATGTGCAAGGCTTTGTTATGGTTGCGGCCCTCCGCTGTCAAATCAGTATTGGTGAACCCTAGTCCGTGACTAGCATTAACATTTCCAACTACTGCCTCCAGCTGATTGACAGTGATCTCTTCAGGCACGTAAGCTGCGTGCAGGACTTTGAGTAGTGCATTCCGATGGGCTTCGGAGCACATAAGCAATGATAGGATTGAGATCTTGGAGGGCGTCTGATGAAGCTGATCCACTATTTTATAATCACTCTTTTTGATGATTCGCATGAACTCATCAACCTCTTGATCGAATGGTGTCTTCAAAGCAGCTTGATCTTCCTGCACAGGGCTCTTCCCTTTTGCCTTGGCAGCAGCTTCTGCTTCGGCAGTGGGTTTCTGAATTTGTGGAGCGAAAAGACGTCCGCTTCGAGTGAAGCCTCCGCCTCCGCCCACATTGTCTACTTGTGGTGCAGGGGTTGATGATTCAAAAGTGATTCTTTGTCCTTCACAGTACAGGTCAGAGCCGTAATGCCAGGGGATGGCATTGCTGCTTTCATAAGGTACGGGTCCGGGCACCGTGATAGTGACTGGACTGATTGCAACTGCTGAAGGAGCTGTGATAGTCTGTGGATCATAATAAATTGTTACTGGTGCTCTGATGGGAGCAGCACCCTCTGAATTGTAGACGGAGTTGTTTTCAGGATCGTAAAAGATTGTGACAGTTGAAACGTCTTCATGATTTGTTGCTGGTGTTGTAGGAGGCAATGGTGGAAGAATGGATGTTGTTGTTGTAGGAGTTTCGAAATGGAGTGGTGCTGGAGTTGTAGAAGGAACATTTGTTGACATCTGGTCAGTTGAAATGACAGATGAAGTACTTGTTGATGAAGCCGAAGAATTGTCAGGAACAATAGTTGCTGCAGTTGTAGGAGGTTCTGAAACCGTTGCTGAGGAGATTGCTGGATTTGTTGGAAATGATGTAGTGATCTGGAGCTGGCCACTCTGAATGAGGCCATCTATGCCATTCCTCAAATTATCGCACCCATTTTTCGAGATATTGCAGTAAGCACAACCCAACTCACACCCCGGGAACATTTGACATTCCAAGAGCTGAGCTTTGATTTCCACTAACGGTGTCCGGATCTGTCCCACACTGGTTATTAAATAAGACGGCTTGTCTTCTTCAATAGCGTTAATTCTAGGACCACCGTGATTTGGCATAGGATTCTTATTTACATTGGGTGGCGGTGCGAAATTCAGAGCCTTGGAGTCTACCAGGTCTTGTACCTTCATATGCAGAGCTCTGCACTTTTCTGTACTGTGGCCAGGTGCGTTTGAATGAAAAGCACACCTAGCATTGGAGTCATAGTTCCTGGGTAGACTGTTGGGATCTGGAGGTGCCAGCGTCCTTAGCTCAACTAGGTTGAGTTTCAGGAGTTGTGGCAGCAGGGTAGCATATGGCATAGGGATCGGATCGATCACCCTGTTAGCTTGAGATGGCCTCTGCTGAAATGGCCTTTGCTGGCTATTGTTGGTGTTGCTGTTGTTGTAATTTCTCGGAGGATACTGATTTTGTTGATGGTACTGAGGTTGTTGTTGATAGTTTTGCTGCGGCGGTTGATAGACCGGCTGAGGATGAGCTGGAGCAGGAATGGTGACTGCTGCTATTGACCTTTGAACATATTGAGGCCTACCCCTGTTGGTGTGGATGGCATTGGTCTCGCCAGTTCTTCTCGGGCCTGCAAAAGGCTTTCTTGTACTACTGGACGAGCTGGCACCATTGTCAGAGATCTTACCCATTTTTAACAGGCTCTCAATCCTCTCCCCAGCTATGACAACATCTGCAAAGCTAGTGGAAGAGAAAGCAGCCAGCCTGTCAATATAGGTTCCCTGAAGGGTGTTCATGAACATATCTGCCATTTCCCTTTCAGACATAGGTGGCTGAACAGCAGCAGCCAATTGTCTCCATCTCTGGGCATATTCTCGGAAACTCTCCCTTGAAGACTGTGACATTCCCATTAGGAGGGTCCTGTTGGGTGCCATGTCTAAATTGTACTGATACTGTCTGATGAAGGCCTCTGCCAGGTCCTTCCAGCATCTAATAGTTGCCCTTGTTAGGTGAGAGTACCATTCTCTTGAGGCTCCAGTCAAGCTGTCTTCGAAATAGAACATCCAGAGCTTCTCATCCATAGTATAGGCCTTCAGCCTTCCCAGAAATGATTGTAAGTGAGTCCGGGGGCATGAAGTCCCGTTGTATTTTTCAAAGCAAGGAGGCTTGAACTTATGGGGAATCCTGACCCCGTCTACCAAGCCCATGTCCATGACGTCGAAACCCAAAGAATTTTGAGATTCTAAGGACCTCAACTTCTCAGCTATCTCTTCCAACCTTCTATCATAAGCTTCTTCCCCAGCACCCATTACTGTGAATTGGTCCTCTTGGGGGTCTTCTTGAAGTACCCTGGCTGCAGTGGCTGTCCCTTGAACATTTGCAGGAATATTGACCTCAGGATGCATATGTGGGCCAAACACAGGGGGGTTAACATGAGGTTGTACCCTTTCATTGTTGCTGGTGCCGGCAGTCCCTATATGTGGATCCTCTTGATTCTGCCTTTCCACCATGGCCCTCAGTCTTTCCTGGCTCTGAGCCATGTTGTTCATAACTTCCATAAACTGAGTCATCTGCGTTCTCATCTCCAATCTTTCGTTTGCCATTTGATTTCTAACCTCGGCAAGGTCCTGCTGTACCTGATCCATTTGAATTCCCGGAAGGTTGTTTCGGGTTGGATAATGGTGCGGACGGTTGAGGGGAAATACCCGGCGCCTAGCAATAGTTCCTGAAGTATCACAACAGAGGTTAGCAACAATAAAACAAAAACCTACAAAACAAACAAAAGGTTAGCATGCAATGCAATATGCTTATTTGTTTTCAGGGTATCCGGCTTGGCATTCAGTTTTTGACCCTTCCAGACCCTTGACGATGCTGTTGATGTTGCTTTCGAAGTAAACTCGGATGGAACAAACTAATACATATATTACGAAAGTAAAATGGTACATAGTCCGTTTACAAATACAAGCCCTCTGAGGGGTCAAAATATATTACAAGAAAACAAAAGTACATGGAATGAAAACAACAACAAACAAATGGTCAAACACAAAGACCAAACTCATCCTCACGAACTTCCTTGAGAAGTGCTTCGGTCACAGGATCAGCCGGACGCTCCGTGAGATTCCTGATGAGGAGATTCCGGGTTGTAACAGTTGTAGTGAGCTTCTTGTGCTGAGTTTGGTCCTTTGACCTCTTCACTCCAGCTTTGACTTTCAGCTCTGATATCTCCCTCTGGGCTGCTGCCAGGGCTTCTTGCTGTTCTTTTGCACTAGCTTCCAGTTGCTCCATCTTGTCTTGAACTCTCTTGTCTTCCAGGGTACGAGCCTCGGTGATCCTGACCCACCGGGCTTGACTCTCCTTCAAATACAAGTCTGTCCTTGCTCTCTGGAACTGGGCTTCTTTGCAAGCATTATTCAGAATTTGTTCTCCAGCTTTAGACTTTGTGATATAATCCCCAGACTTCTCAATCTTAGCCAGATGCTCTACTCTCAACTTCTCCAATCTCTCAATCTCCCTCATACCCTCACTCCTCTCTCGGAGGGTTTTCTGCAAAGCCTGGGTTAACTTCTCATTTCTTTCTTTCAAGCTCTCAAACTCCTCCAAACTGATAGTGGCAGGGGGTGGTGCTGAAGATGACTCAGGCATGTCTTCTATGGTAAAGGGCATCCCAGAGAATTGGGCCCTGGCACGGGACCACTCATAATATTGTGCTGATGCCACATTATTGCACTTCCCCAGAACGGTGACTCCCTTGGTTTGAACATGATCCCAAGCCCAGGCAGCCTGCCTAACAACAGTCAAATTAATCTTGTTCTCACAATAAAGAGTTTCCACCAAGTCCTGTGCCTTAGGAGTATGGACCAGTGCATAGCCCAGTTGCCTCCTAAACAGCAGGGGATTGTAATTAATGCTACCCTTGACCCCTATTAGGGGCACATTGGGAAAATGCCCACAGCTGGTGATGATATCCCTGCCCTTGGTGCTTTGAGTGCACCACCCGATGTCAGCTGAAGTTAGAGCAGTGAGTCTTTTAGCCCAGTTGCTCTGCTGATGAGGGTTTAAAAATGCATCTGTCCTGGGTAGATGCCTGAGAAGCCAAGTATGGAACAATGGAGCACAACACCTCACTAGTCTCCCCCTCTGCTTTTCATTCCTCTGATGCACTGAATAATAGAGATCTCCCAATAAAGTGGGCACTGGGTTCTTTAAGATGAATAGATGGATTGCACTCTTGCTGATGAATCGAGGCTCATCTGCAAACAATACAATTCCATATATGCTCAAGGCTAGTAGAGCACAGACAGCTTTCCACTCTCCTAAAGAGGCTTTCAAGATAGCTTGAGAGATCAAGAAGTCCAGATGGAAGCCAGGGATTCCAGCTTTAGAGGTCATATGCTGCTCAATCAGGACAGGTTCCAGATGCAAAGCCTTTGCTACTTCTCCATCACTAGGAAAGACCATTTCCGGGTTGAAAGGGATTCCAGCCCTGATAGGTATACCAACCAAAGATGAGTATTCTTCCAAAAGAGGGCCCAACTGAAAGTCTTGAAAGGTGAAACATCTCAGTGGGGGATCATAAAACTGAATGCAAGTGTGGATTAGGCTTCTCTGTGAAGGGTCCAGATCCATAACCATGTCAAGTATATCTCCATAATGCTCCCTGAACAAAGGTATGTGATCTGGAGTGATCAGGGTCTGAATCCTCCTGATGTCAGATAGCTCTGGCTGGAAGAAGTGATAGGTGATGTTGCTCTTTTTAGGAGCCATGATGCTGAGACTGAGTAGAGACAGGTGCTGATGATAATGCTGAAGTAATGAGCCACTGATTGGCTGGTGCAGGTGATAGCTGAAGCAGATAGCTAAACTGAAGCAGGTGTTGATGAAGATAGGTCAATACTGAAGATGGGGTCAAAACTGGCCAAAAATGAAGATGGACACCCTGAAACACAAATAAGCAAATGTCAATATGATGCAATGATTATGTATGCAAATGAAATGCAAGGGTTTGTGACTGAGCTGGATCTGATCAAAATGCCCTGATATAGGTCCAAGTGTGTTCAAGAATTCCAGATGGAGATCTATAAATCCAGTAACCAAGGTGGGGGACTCAAATAAAGAGCCACATGTCCAGGGTTTTAGAATCACAAGAACTGACCCAAAATGGAGTACTCTTAAACAAACAAAGTAACAGGGTATTCTGAGGTCAAGGTACCTGCAAACCTGTAAACAGCCCAACCCCCTCACAGGTGGTGTTCTAGAACAAGGATCCTCAGACTTGGATCAGTTATGAGAAGTGTAAACACTTCCAACCCGGAGGTACAGTGTTTACAATAACCATAACAATTCCTCCTCTAATTCACCTCAGTTTCTGAAGGTCAATACTAAAAGGTCATCCAGACTTAGCAGGCTTCCCAGATAGCCCTAGCATTGCAGGAAATCTGCAACACAGAGTTCTCAAGAAGAAACCCATATCTGAACCGTGTTTCATATTCCCGCACCAGACCGAAATGGAATGGGAAAGAATATGATTCACTCTAGCCTAGGTGTCACTCAGGTCCCAGGTATAGGACCTTAACTCTCAATGGGACACCCTCCCACCAAAGCAAACAACAGATCCAGCCAGCAGTACAGTATGACAATATGATATAATGCAAAAGCAATAAAGAAAAGCAGTAAAGCAACTGTACATAAAATAAAACATATACAAACACAAATAAACACAAAACACCCCAGTAAACACAAATCAATCAAGCGCTAGGAGGAACCCACAAAAAGAACCAGAAGCCCTGGTTGCAATATAAAGGTCCCCAGCAGAGTCGCCAAGCTGTCGCTCCCGATAAATGAAGCAGGGTCAAATAAAGGTACAGACGCGAACGGTCGGCGAGAGGGGCAATGAGAACACACAGCAGTGAACTCACTGGAGATGAATAGAGTCGCCAGCTAGGCATTTTTATCCCGGAGGAAAGGTAATGCTGCATAAACCTAGAAAGATATGGACAAGACGGTTTGCGAACCAGAGAGACTGAGAAAGGGGGTTGGTTACAACCTGGGAAGGTATTAGCACCCAGATTGTCCGTCGTACTCGACGGGATCCACGCTTAAAAGATTTGTGTTTTAAAGGGGTAGTGTCAGTGCAATTTGTGTATAGAATAGCTGGAAAAGATGTACAGGTGTCAGTGCAAGAAGAGTATGAAGTGTGATATATACAGTGTCAGTGTAAGAACAGGAATAAGATGCTCAAGATAATGAGGCTTAACAGAATAAAGCTGGAAAGAGGGGGAATATACAGAGACTTTTGTTCGATAACTGTTAAGTTATGCCTACGTATCCTCTCGTGCAATGAGGAAGTCAGAACACCGTAGTTCGACCCAAAGAGACTGAAAGATGAATTGACTTGTGAACTGCTTGCTTGTCAATGCTCAAGTGTATGATCTGTCTGGCACAGATGCAGACTGTCTTGCATTAGACGGAAGAAGCAAGTTCTCGTTTATGAGTGAAGGTGATGAGAAAAGAATCCCGAAGGAGACGATTATTGTTTGTTTTTGTGTTTTCAGTCTTTTATTGCTTTTGAATTTGTCATAAGTTAATGAGCTTAAGCCTAAACCAATGGGTTAGTAAACTCATCACATCTTCCCTCAGATTAGGGGTAATGAGAATACCTTAAGTGTGAAGTCAGATTCTCACACTTAATCACCTTTGGTATAGGGTTAAGATCATTAACCTACTTGTGATTATTTGAATGTTTTTGTGGTTTTTGTTTAGTGTTAAGTAATGAGGTTAAGCCATAATCAAGGATTAAACAGACTCATTACACCATCCTAATAGAAGGATAATAGATGATAATGTTTAAACTGAGGAAAGCTCCTCAACTTAATCCATGATTAGGGATTAAACTCATGACAAAACAAGCCTTTGATTAAGTGGATTTTATTCAATGGTATGATGATGAAGTGATTTTTATGATTTGTAAGACAACTTGAGGGGGACTTGTCCATTAACACTAGGGTTAGTCCTTCTTAACCAATTAAGGAAGAATTAGAACCCTAATGCAAGGCCCAAGTTACAAGTGTGATGTCTTGATGATTATTAAGTGAATTGATTAAGAGATTTAAACACATTAAGGGTTTAACACTTAGGATTAAAGTTATACACTTCATCCTAAGAGAAGGATGCAGGCATAAACTTAATCACAAAGCCTTAAAGCCTTTAGGGTTTAGCCCCTGATTATGAGATTAGAAGAGAAGACTCAATGAGACACAAAGGTAAAAACTAAGTGGGGAGACTAATCAAAACCCTAATCATTGTCATGCTTGGTTGTTCCTAAGGTTTGTGAGGTTTTTCAAGAGAAATTTTCAATGGAACCACCAGGAAGCAGATGAAAGGATCAGGAGAAGCAAAGTAACTTGCTTCATTTAAGAAGTCAAGTCACTTGAAGAAAGAAAGTGGGAAGAAGAAGAATGAGCAAGCTCAATCTCAAACACATATAAAAATGCAGCATGGATGCAAGAAAGATGAAAAGAAAAGTTATGAGAAGTGAAGGCAAATTCACTTCTCAAAGCCACTTACCACCTGAAAGGTTAGGAAAGAAATGCAATGCAATGCATAATGGGATGAGATGATGTGATGAGAAACAAAACCAGAAGCATATACATGATGCTAATGATGTTATGAGATGCTACAAACATGAGGCAGCACATGGAAATGATCATACAAGCTTATGAATGCAAATGGAGCAAGTAAGGAAATATGAACATACATGAAAAGTTATGAAGTGCACATGGCATACAACATGGAAAATACATGATGCAGTGATCAAACATGCTTTCAATATGTCTTATGATGTTCAATGAATCAAAAGGATGCTTGAAATGTCATGGCAAGTCATGTTATGCAAGAGAATGCAAGAGGGATGCAAATGAAAGCCCCAAATTAGGGTTCATGAACCAAACATCAAACAAAAACCAAAAACAGAAGCAAACCCTAGGATAAAAAATGGAAAATACCACTCAAAGGATCCCTAACCCTATACTAAACCAAGGTCCAAAGGGGAGGTCTCAACTCTTAACCAATCTCAAGTTATGAATTTTACAAGTTATTAGGGTTTTTAGGGTTCCTAAACAAAAGAAATACCAAACAAATTGAAAATGAGGAATCAAACCATGGCCATTTAATCCTAGAAACTACATGCTAAACACAATGCAATGCAAGAAGAATCAATGTCCAACTCCTCATGAATAGGCAGAAATGATTTTTTGAACTTTGGATCAAATTAATGCACAAAAATGATTTTTATTCAATGAAAAATTCTCAAAATGCATCAAGATCAAAAAAGAAATTTGGTTTGAAGGTTGGACAATGTTTCTAAATGTCTTAGAACATTTCATGAATTTTTTTGGTGATTTTTAAATACCTAAAAGTATTTTTAATAAATTAATTTCCATTAATCAATTAAAAATAATCTTTTAAATATTTAAAAATACATTTTTAATGATAAAAATAAAAACAAAAATATTTTTGTGTCATAAAAATTAATAAAACTTATGAGAAAAAGTTTCATAATTTTTACACATTTTTTACTATTTTTAATAAAATATGCAAGTTAATGAAAAAGAAATGAATAAAAATAAAGAAAAAGGAAAAGTAATCAGGAGGGATGGCTAGGATTGAATCTGGATTCAAAAGGGTGGACTGCGCGCGCGAATGGAGGGTCTAGATTCACTCTGGACGAATTAATTTAATTATAATTAATTAAAACTAATTAAGTGGATTAGGGCATAATGACTTGATCTGAGCCATTCACACGCGCGGGAGGTCAAGGGAGTCAACGGATCCTACGGCCCAAATTCAAATGGCACTAATTACAGGGGTTATGCCCTAATTATTTTCAGGTGGCCGGAGAAGACCTCCGGTCGTCTTCTCCGGTGGGAAGTCCACCTGAAAATCTCCAAACTCTCTCAAAACGTAACAAAAATGAAAACCAAACATACAGAAATGATTCCCATGATCCACTGAATCAAAACCCCATCACAAACAACATTTATTTTTCCCCAAACTCATGAATCGAGCAAAACAAGTTTTTAGGTCACAGAGTTTCAGAGATCAATTAAATGCTCATTTCATCACCATTTCAAAAACTAAAAGCATCAGGATACTCAGTGAAGCATGGAGAACAAGTTTAGAACATAAAAAATGATTTCTGGAAAAATATTTCTTGAGCTACCTGAGATTCGAAGCTTTCACTCCAGCAACTTTCAGACCTCTTCTCCTTGTGCAATCCACTCCTTAGGACCTCTTGATGATGTTTGAATGCTTTGGAGAAGTTTATGTTGGCTGTGTGAAGAGTTTGAGCAGCTTCTGCTCAAGCTCAGTTGGAAATGGCAATGGTGATGCAAGCAGCTTCAGGCCAAGGTGAATGGTTCTTTGTGATCAGAGTGATGTTTTAAGAAGGTTTGTGGAGTTTGTTTGGATGTTTATGAGCTGTGGAGTGAGTTTCGAAAGGAACTGCAAGTTGGGATGAAAATGGTGCAGTGATGTTGTAGCTTGTTTCAGGCCTGGTTCTTTGTTGGTTTCTACTTAATGGAACATGGTGAGATGATTGGTGAAGATGGTTTGGATGTTTGAAGTTTGTGGGGGCAGATTCGAAGAAGTTTGCACAAGGGAGTGTTTTTGTGTATGTGATCCTTGAGAGTGTTTCAACCTTGCTTCCTTTATGAAATGGCTTGCAAATGGATAGTATATTTTAATCCTATAGGTCAGATGATTTGACATGGCCTACATTGATTGGTAAGTTTGCTTTTGCTCAAAGTCCACCTTTTGTGTAAGAGAAGTATGGCTTGGTTCTAGGCTAGTACAAGGCATGGGGCTGCGCAGCAAGGGTGAGGGGAAAGGCTAGCCAAAGTCAGCATCCAATGTTGCAAGTTGTAGGAAGTGTGATG
The DNA here is from genome assembly GCA_963966055.1 of Lathyrus aphaca. Classification (NCBI taxonomy): domain Eukaryota; kingdom Viridiplantae; phylum Streptophyta; class Magnoliopsida; order Fabales; family Fabaceae; genus Lathyrus; species Lathyrus aphaca. The sequence continues at coordinate 730,936,952 of OZ014519.1, read as the reverse complement.
AGTGGTTTTGCAAGTTGGCACACTTTTGAGACTTCATGGAAAAGTCTTGTTACACAAACCATACACATGTGATCTTTGGTTCAATTCTGATTTTTAGGTCACATAGAATGTTTATGTCATGGTTTGAAGTGAATTAGAAGTTACAAATGGCATTGGTTCATGGTTTTGCAAAATTCACATTTGAAGCATGTCTTGAAAATCAATGATTTTAGCCAACTTTGCCACACCATAACTTTTGATCCAAGAAGAATTTGATCATGTTCTTGTACTTTTTGAAAAGGGAAAGATGTATTCTACAACTTTCATGACCAAAATTTTTCCATTTGAAGCATTTTTGGATCAAGAATCAAGGCTTGAAAAATGACCTAAAATGAAGCATTCTTGAAAAGTCAACTATGCCCAAAAAGTCAACATTTGCAAAAACTCCCAAATTCTTGATTTTTGTGAACTTCAACCTTCTTCCATGATCAAATAAAGACCATATACACTCAAAATGATGAAGATCACCCATTGGTTGGGTCATTGGGGGCCTCAGATGCCCTGATTTTACACTGACTTGTCCAGAAAGTCAACTCTTGATCAGATGACTTCCCCATGGAGTTTCTTCATGAAAATTGATATGCATACTCCCTATATCATATAGAGACCAATGGAAACAAGAATGACCAAAAATTTTGGAGTTATGGCCTCTGAAACCAAAACCCTAATTTTCAGTCAACTGTGCAGTCTATCCTGGCTCTGCTTCCATACAAACCTCAGTTCTTGTGATTCTTTGGAATTTTTGACTTTGAGAAGATGTATTATGATGATTGGACACACATGGATCCCTTTGAAGTGATTGATGGCCTTTGGAGTGGCTCAAGAGGCTCTTGGATTGCTCAGATCACAAACCCTAGGTGCAGATGACTTAGAAACCATGCAGTGGATCAAAAATGAGATATGAGATGATATGATTGTGTTTATGCATATGAGAATGATCACAGGCCATGGTGTGAATGGGTGAGGGCAAATTTGGGGTGTTTACATAAGGTACGGTGCACTTAAGTAAAAATAGAAATTCGGATAATATAATAATAATTATTGTTATTTTATAATGGTTATAAAATAATAATAAAATAAATATATTTATTATAATAATAGTTATTATAATAATATATAATATTATTATGGATCATGTGAATTGGGCTTTTAGCCCGCAGCCCACAAGAGAGTCTATAAAAGGAACCCTTGTGATGAAGCTTTTACTTGATGAAATTTCGTTTTTGATTCTCACTCAAATAATTCCGTTCGTAAGCAGCTAGCACTGTGACCGGAAGCTGTTCGTGTGGACTGAGTAGAGGCGTTGCACTTCATCAACGCTTGTGATCGCTGCATCAAAGATCTGAATCGCCACAAAGAGGTAACGATTCTATCACTGACCATGCTCATTCGTAAGGATCACTAAAGGAAAATTTTTGTTTTCCGCTGCGTTTAGATCGCAATTTTCCTTCAGTTTGATCCTCCAAGAAGCACTTAATGTCATGGAACCAAGGTTTATCATCCTTAACAACATCTGCTGCGAACACATATGCTGGCCTGTCAAGTCTGGACACTGAAATTTGAGGTACAAAGTTGGCAGCTTGCACTTTGATCATGGATGAAATAGTAGCCAGAGCATCTGCAAATTGATTCTCATCCCGAGGGATATACTCAAGCTTGACTGTTGTAAAGAAAGTCAATAACCTCCTTGTATAATCCCTGTAAGGTATCAGATGATCCTGGTGTGTGTACCATTTGTCGTTGGTCTGATTAACTACCAGAGCTGAATCTCCGAATACAGTCAATGTCTTGATCCTGAGGTCAATGGCTTCCTCAAGACCCATAATGCAAGCTTCGTATTCAGCTTCGTTGTTAGTGCAGTTGAAGGTAAGTTTGGCCGAGAAAGGCATGTGAACTCCCTTAGGTGTAATGAGTACTGCACCAACACCACGACCATTCATATTAACGGCCCCATCAAACATCATAGTCCATCCTTCTTCCGGGTCAGGCCCTTCAGTGTGAATAGGCTCTTCATGATCTTTTGCTTTTATGAACATGATGTCTTCATTAGGGAAGTCAAATCTCATAGGCTGGTAATCATCAATAGGTTGCTCAGCAAGATATTCAGACAATACACTGCCCTTGATGGCTTTCTGAGAAGTGTACTGGATGTCATATTCTGTGAGGATCATTTGCCATCTTGCAACCCGTCCGGTAAGTGCTGGCTTCTCAAAAATGTACTTGACTGGGTCCATCTTTGATATCAATAAAGTGGTGTGGGTCAACATATACTGTCTCAGTCGGCGAACAGCCCACGCTAAAGCACAGCAAGTTTTCTCGAGCAGTGAATAACGTTGTTCACAGTCGGTAAACTTTTTGCTCAGGTAGTAAATTGCATACTCTTTTCGACCAGACTCGTCATGTTGGCCCAACACACACCCCATTGACTCTTCTAACACTGTCAAGTACATGATTAGAGGTCTTCCTTAAACTGGAGGCATAAGGATTGGAGGCTCTTGTAAGTATTCCTTGATCTTGTCAAAAGCCTTCTGGCAGTCTTCGTTCCACCTGACCGTTTGTTCTTTTCTCAGCAGTTTGAACAAAGGTTCGCAGGTTGCCGTAAGGTGAGATATGAACCGTGAAATGTAGTTCAATCGGCCTAAGAACCCTCGAACTTCTTTATCTGACTTTGGTGCAGGCATCTCTTGAATAGCTTTGACTTTATCAGGGTCAACTTCAATCCCTTTCTCGCTTAAAATAAATCCCAGCAGCTTACCAGATCGCACCCTGAATGTGCATTTGTTGGGGTTTAATTTCAATTGGTACTTCCTCAGACGCTTGAATAGCTTCAGCAGATTTACCAGGTGGTCTTCTTCAGTGAGGGACTTGGCAATCATGTCATCCACATAACATTCGATTTCTTTATGGATCATATCGTGGAATAATGTCACCATAGCCCGTTGATATGTTGCGCCAGCATTCTTCAGTCCGAAAGGCATCACCTTGTAACAGAACGTGCCCCAAGGTGTGATGAAGGTTGTCTTCTCCATGTCTTCAGGTGACATCTTGATCTGATTATACCCTGAAAATCCGTCCATGAAGCAGAATACCGACAACTGAGCCGTATTGTCAATCAAAACATCAATGTGAGGTAATGGGAAGTCATCTTTCGGGCTGGCTCTGTTAAGATCCCGGTAGTCAACACACATTCTTACTTTGCCGTCTTTCTTAGGCACAGGTACTATGTTAGCAACCCACGGCGGATAGCTAGTTACAGCAAGGAACCCAGCGTCCCATTGCTTTTGCACCTCTTCTTTGATCTTCATTGCCATATCTGGGCGAGTACGGCGCAGTTTCTGTTTAACCGGCGGGCAATCTTCTCTTAAAGGCAGCTTGTGCATAACAATGTCGGTGTCCAACCCTGGCATATCTTGATAAGACCAAGCAAACACATCCACATATTCCTGAAGCAGGTCAATCAGTTGTCTCTTCACTGAGTCTTGTAAGCAGGCCCCGATTTTAACTTCTTTCACATCTTCATCTGTACCAAGATTAATCGTTTCGACCTCCTCCTGATGAGGAGTAATAACTTTCTCCTCTTGTCTCAACAACCTGGCTAGCTCCTCAGGAAGCTCGTAATCTTCTTCAACCCCTTCATCAGCTTGATTGATCGGATTGTCAAAGTCATACGAAGCCATAGCTGTGCTGTTGTCGGTGCGGTCTGGAAGGCACTCTCTGCAAGGGTTCAGTTTGTTCATTTTAGTGATTGATTTTAATCTTGTTTTTTTAGAAAAAAGTGAAATGAAATTATCATTTTGAAAACATTGCCATTTATTTTTTGTACAAAAAGAAAAATGGAAAAACAGTGAACGGAAAAGAAAAAGACTCATTTGCAAAAGATGTCTGATTGTCATTGATTGATCTATTTGCACAAAATTACAGATGGCCCGATTACAAAATGAGTCTTGTCATCTTGGGCAAGATGCAAGACTTGATGCATGCTTTAAAAAATACAGGAAATAATAATTACTCTGCAGGAGTAACCCTTATAATTTTCCTGGGAAGACCAGTTTGAGATACTGCTCCCCGGGATCCTTGGACGTATCCAGCTCTCCAGGTTGCGTTCATCCTCCGACTCATCTTCCAAATTGTTTACTGCATCGGGGGTAAGCATCCCCCCACTGACAAAACTGGGCTTCTTAGCAGCCTCTGCTTGATCTTGTTGAGTTGGTTTGTAACCCAACCCAAATCTATCCTCCTTCTTCTCTACGGGCAGCAACTTGCCCCAGCCTTGGGCAGTCCCTTCTTCAACAATCTTTCGGGCTTGTTGATAAGATGTCATCGAGGTTCCAGGTACAACGGATGCTTCATTTATGTTCAGGGCCTCAAACCCTTGACTCATAGTTTCGTGGATCTCCCCATCCATCTCAATGTATTTGTATGTAGCCAGATGGCTAACAAAGATATCTTCCTCTCCACAAATGGTAACGACTTGGCCTTCCCACTCGAATTTTAACTTCTGGTGAAGGGTAGACGTAACTGCGCCAGCGGCATGAATCCAAGGTCTACCCAACAAACAGCTGTAGGCCGGCTGAATGTCCATCACGAAGAAGGTCGTTTTGAAAGTCTGTGGGCCAATCGTTATAGGCAACTCAATCTCTCCCAGAACTGATCTCTTAGAGCCGTCAAAGGCTCTTACTACCAGGTTGCTGGGACGTAATGCCAATCCTTCATACTCCAGCTTCACAAGGGCTTTTTTAGGTAAGACATTGAGGGATGATCCTGTGTCTACCAGTACATGGGAAAGAACTGCACCCTTACACTCCATGGTAATGTGCAAAGCCTTGTTGTGATTGCGACCTTCCGTAGTCAAATCAGTGTTGGTAAATCCTAGTCCATGACTAGCGTTGACGTTTCCAACCACTGCCTCTAACTGATTGACTGTAATCTCCTCTGGCACATAAGCTGCGTGCAAGACTTTTAGTAGTGCGTTCCGATGAGCCTCAGAGCACATTAGCAACGATAAAATGGAGATCTTGGAGGGTGTCTGGTGAAGCTGGTCCACTATTTTGTAATCACTTTTCTTGATGATTCTCATGAATTCATCAACCTCTTGATCAAAAGGGGTCTTTAAAGCTTCTTTGGCAACTTGTTCTTCTTGCACCATACTCTTCCCTTTTGCTTTGGCAGCAGCTTCTGCTTCAGCAATGGGTCTCGGAATCTGCGGGGCGAAGAGACGTCCACTTCGAGTGAAGCCTCCGCCTCCCCCCACATGGTCTATTTGTGGTGAAGAAGTTGATGATTCCAAAGTGATTTTCTGTCCTTCGCAGTATAGATCAGAGCCGTAATGCCAAGGGATGGCATTGTTGCTTTCATAAGGGACTGGCCCAGGCACTGTGATAGTGACTGGACTGATAGCAGCTGCAGAAGGGACCATGATAGTATGTGGATCGTAGTATATTGTAACCGGTGCTCTGACAGGAGTGGTACTTTGTGAGTTGTAAGCAGAATCATTGGCAGGATCATAATAAATTGTAACCGTTGAGACACTTTCACTATTGGCTGTTGATGTTGTAGGAGACATTGTTGATTGGATGGATGTTGCTGTTGTAGGAGATTCTGAATGAAGGGGTGCTGAAGTTGTAGAAGAGATGTTTGTTGATATTTGGTCCATTGAAGTGACAGATGAAGCATTTGTTGATGAGATTGAAGAGTTGTTTGGGACAATAGTCGTTGCAGTTGTAGAAGACTCGGGAATTGCTGTTAAGGAGATTGCTGGATTGGTAGGTATTGATGTTGTGATTTGAAGCAGGCCACTCTGAATGAGACCATCTATGCCATTTCTCAGGTCATCACACCCATTCACCGAAATGTTGCAATAAGCACATCCTAGCTCACATCCGGGGAACATTTGACATTCCAGGAGTTGAGCTTTAATCTCTACCAAGGGCGTCCAAATCTGCCCCACACTAGTTATCAAGTAAGACGGCTTATCTTCCTCAATAGCATTGATTCTGGGTCCTCCGTGGTTGGGCATAGGGTTCTTGTTAACATTTGGCGGAGGTGCAAAGTTTAGAGCTTTGGAATCCACTAGATCCTGCACTTTCATGTGCAAAGCTCTGCATTTCTCTGTACTGTGGCCAGGTGCATTTGAGTGAAAAGCACATCTGGCGCTGGCGTCGTAATTTCTGGGTAGGCTGGCAGGATCTGGAGGTGCCAATGTCCTTAGCTCAACCAGGTTGAGTTTCAGGAGTTGTGGCAATAATGTGGCATAAGGCATAGGGATCGGATCAATCACCCTATTGGCCTGAGATGGTCTCTGTTGAAACGGTCTTTGCTGATTGTTGTTGTTGGTGTTGTTGTTGTTATAATTTCTCTGAGGTAGATATTGAGCTTGTTGCTGGTAGTGGGATTGTTGTTGAGGTTGGTATGCCGGTTGTGGATGAATTGGAGCGGGAATAGTGACAGCTGCCACAGACCTATGAACATATTGGGGTCTGCCCCTGCCGGTATGGATAGCATTAGTCTCACCAGTTCTTCTTGGGCCCACAAAAGGCTTTCTTGAGTTGCTGGAAGAGCTTGCACCGTTGTCAGAAATTTTTCCCATCTTCAATAGGCTTTCAATTCTTTCTCCAGCTATAACTACATCCGCAAAGCTGGTAGAAGAAAAGGCAGCTAGCCTGTCAATGTATGTCCCTTGGAGGGTATTCATAAACATGTCGGCCATCTCCCTCTCCGACATGGGTGGTTGAACAGCAGCAGCAAGCTGTCTCCACCTCTGGGCGTACTCCCGGAAGCTTTCTCTGGATGATTGTGACATTCCCATCAGGAGGGTCCTGTTAGGAGCCATATCCAAGTTATACTGGTATTGTCTAATGAAGGCCTCAGCCAGGTCTTTCCAACATCTGATGGTTGCTCTAGTCAAGTGAGAGTACCATTCCCTTGAAGCTCCTGTTAAGATATCCTCAAAATAAAACATCCATAGCTTTTCATCCATGGTGTATACCTTCAACCTCCCCAGAAAGGATTGCAAGTGGGTTCGTGGACAGGAAGTCCCGTTGTACTTCTCAAAGCACGGAGGTTTAAATTTGTGGGGAATCCTGACCCCTTCCACTAAGCCCATGTCCATAACCTCAAAACCCAAGGAGTTTTGAGACTCCAAGGACCTTAATTTTTCAGCAATTTCATCTAGCCTTCTGTCATAGGCTTCATCCCCAGCTCCCATCACAGTGAACTGATCTTCCTGGGGGTCTTCTTGCAGTACCCTTCCTGTAGTAGCATTCCCTTGTGTATTAACAGGGATGTTGATCTCTGGGTGAAGGTGAGGGCCATACACAGGTGGGTTGACATGAGGCTGAACCCTCTCATTGTTGCTTGTCCCACCAGTCCCTAGATGGGGGTCTTCCGGAGTCTGCCTTTCTACCAAAGCCCTTAATCTTTCTTGGCTCTGTGCCAGTCCATTCATCACCTCCATAAACTGAGTCATCTGATTCCTCATTTCAAGTCTCTCATTGGCCATTTGAGCCCTGACCTCTGTAAGGTCCTGTTGTACCTGGTCCATCTGTATACCCGGAAGGTTGTTACGGGTTGGATATCTGTGTGGACGGTTGAGTGGAAACACACGACGTCGAGCAATAGTTCCTGAACCACAACAGAGTTAGTAACAAACAAAACAAAACCTACAAAATAAAACCAAAAGGTTAGTATGCAATGCAGTATGCTCATTTGTCTCCAAGGTATCCGGCTTGGCACTTGGTTTTGACCTTTCCAGACCCTTGAGGAAGATGCTTTTTGATGTTGCTTGAAGAACTCAGATAAAACAAACCAACACATATATTACAAAAAGTAAATGATACATAGTTTGTTTCTTACAATACATGCCCCTGAGGGGTCAAAATACAACACAAAAAGGAAAAGTACATAAAATGAAAACAACAACAAGCAAAAGTCAAACACTAAGACCAAACTCATCCTCCTGAACTTCCCTTAGAAGTGCTTCAGTCACAGGGTCAGCTGGACGCTCTGTGAGGTTCCTGATGAGAAGATTCCTGGTAGCAACAGCTGCAGTTAGCTTCTTGTGTTGACTCTGGTCCTTTGACCTCTTCACACCAGCTCTAATCTTCAATTCTGAGATCTCTCTCTGGGCTGCTAGCAGGGCTTCCTGTTGCTCTTTTGCATTAGCCTCCAACTGCTCAATCTTGTCCTGAGTCCTTTTATCTTCCTGAGTACGAGCTTCGGTGATCCGGACCCACCTAGCTTGACTCTCCTTCAGATATAAATCAGTCCTGGCCTTTTGGAACTGAGCCTCCTTGCAGGCATTCTTCAAAATCTGCTCTCCAGCCCTTGACTTTTTAATGTAGTCCTCTGACTTCTCAATCCTGGCTAGATGCTCCACCTTAAGCTTTTCTAACCTTTCAATGTCCAGCCGACCATCACTCCTCTCCCAGAGGGTCTTCTGTAGAGCCTGAGTCAGATTCTCATTCCTCTCTTTCAATTTCTCAAACTCCTCTAAGATGACAGTAGCTGGAGGTGGTGCTGTGGATGGCCCAGGTGCATCCTCAATGGTGAAGGGCATCCCAGAAATTTGTGCCCTGGCATGAGACCACTCATAGTACTGAGCTGAGGCCACATTGTTGCATCTTCCAAGAACAGCCATTCCCTTGGTCTGGACATTGTCCCAAGCCCAGGATGCTTGCCTGACAGTGGCCAGATTAGGCTTAATCTCACAATAAAGGGTCTCAGCCAAATCTTGTGCTCTGGGAGGGTGGACCAATGCATAGCCCAATTGTCTTTTGAATAGCAGAGGGTTGTAGTTGATGCAACCCTTCACTCCTATCAGAGGTACATTGGGAAACTGCCCACAACTAGTAATGATGTCCCTGCCCTTGGTGCTCTGAGTGCACCACCTGATGTCAGCTGAGGTCAAAGCAATGAGTCTTCTAGCCCAATTCTTTTGCTGGTGAGGATTCAAGAATGCATCAGTCTTAGGCAAATGTCTGAGCAGCCAGGTATGGAATAGGGGAGCACAGCATCTCACCAATCTTCCTCTTTGCTTTTCATTCCTTTGGTGGACAGAGTAGTAGAAATCTCCCAGTAAGGTAGGCACTGGGTTCCTCAGAATAAAAAGGTGGATGGCACTCTTGCTAACAAACTTAGGCTCATCTGCAAAAAGTATAACCCCATATATGCTGAGGGCTAACAAGGCAAAGACTGCCTTCCATTCTCCTGAGGAGGCCTTCAGGATAGCCTGGGAAGTCAAGAAATCCAAGTGTAGACCAGAGATTCCAGCCTTAGTAGTCATGTTCTGTCCAATCAGAGAGGGTTCCAGATACAATGCTCTTGCCAACTCTTCATTACTAGGAAAAGCCATCTCAGGGTTGAAGGGGACTCCACCCCTGACAGGTACACCAACCAATGATGAATACTCCTCTAATAAAGGCCCCAACTGAAAATCCTGAAAGGTGAAGCACCTCATAGGGGGATCATAGAACTGCAGGCAAGTATGAATCAAGCTCCTCTGGGAAGGGTCCAAATCTATAACCACATCAAGGATGCCTCCATAATGTTCTCTGAATAGTGGTATATGGTCTGGAATAATCAGGGTCTGGATCTTCCTGATGCCAGCTAACTCAGGCTCAAAGAAATGGTAGGAGATATTGCTCTTCTTGGGTGTCATGTTGCTGAAGAAGAGCTGAGACAGATGCTGATGATGGAGAATAACACTGAAGATGGGCCACTGACAGGCTGAGGCTGGTGATAACAGTAGCTGAAGCAGGTAGTTGATGAGGATAGCTGAAGCAGATAGGTCTATGCAGATGAAGGGGTTAAAACCAAGCCAAAATATGTGATGTGGATACCCTGAAAAACAAATAAGCAAATGTTAAATGATGCAATGATGATGTATGCAAATGATATGCAAGGGTTTGTGATCAAACTGGATATAATCAAGTGCTCTAATATAAGTCCATGTATGTTCAAGAAGTCCAGATGGATGTTCATAAGTCCAATAACCAAGGTGGGGGACTCAAATAAAGAGTCACATGTCCAGGGTTAAAAAATCACAAGAACTGTCCCAAAATGGAGTACTCTTAATCAAAGTAACGGGGTATGATGAGGTCAAGGGTACCTGCAAACCTATAAACAACCCAACCCCCTCACAGGTAGTGTTCTAAAACAAGGATCCTCAGACTTGGATTAGTTATGAGAAGTGTAAGCACTTCTAACCCGGAGGTACAATGTTTACATTAACCATAAAAGATCCTCCTCTAATTCACCTCAGTTTCTGAAGGTCAATACTAAAGGTCATCCAGACTTAGCAGGCTTCCCAGATAACCCTAGCACTACAGGAAATCTGCAGCACAGAGTTCTCAAGAAGAAACCCATATCTGAACCGTGTTTCATATTCCCGCACCAGACCGAAATGGAATGGGAAAGAACATGAACCACTCTAGCCTAGGTGTCACTCAGGTCCCAGGTATAGGACCTCAACTCTCAATAGAACACCCACCCACCAAAGCAACTAAACCAGATCCAGCCAGCACAGTATGACAGTATGATATATGTAAAGCTATAAAGAAAGCAATAAACAAAACTGTGCATAAAGCAGTAAATAAAATATACAACACAAATAGCACATAACACCCCAGTAAGCACAAATCAAACAAGCGCTAGGAGGAACCCACAAAAAGAACCAGAAGCCCTGGTTACAGTATAAGGGTCCCCAGCAGAGTCGCCAAGCTGTCGCTCCCACCAAGTGACACCGGGTCAAATGGGGTACAGACGCGAACGGTCGGCGAAAGGATAGTGTGAGGACACACAGGAGTGAACTCACAGGAAATGAAAAGAGTCGCCAGCTAGGCATTTTTATCCCGGAGGAAAGGTAATGCTGCATAGACCTAGAAGGATATGGATAAGACGGTTGCGAACCAGAGAGACTGAGAAAGGGGGTTGGTTACAACCTGGGAAGGTATTAGCACCCAGATTGTCCGTCGTACTCGACGGGATCCACGCTTAAAAGATTTGTGTTTTAAAGGGGTAGTGTCAGTGCAATTTTGTGTGCAAAAGAGCTGGAAAAGGATGTACAGGTGTCTGTGTAAAAGAAGTGAAGTGTACAAGTAATGTGTCAGTGAGAAAACAAGAGTGAAATGCTCAAAATAAATGAGGCTTAAAGAATAGCTGGAAAGAGGGGGAATATACAGAGACTTTTTGTTCGATAACCGTTAAGTTATGCCTACGTATCCTCTCGTGCAATGAGGAAGTCAGAACACCGTAGTTCGACCCAAAGAGACTGAAAGGTAAATTGACTTGTGAACTGCTTGCTTGTCTATGCTCAAGTGTATGACCTGTCTGGCTCAGGTGCTAACTGTCTTGCATTAGACGGAAGAAGCGAGTTCTCGTTTGTGAGTGAGTGAGATGAGAAAAGAATCCCGAAGGAGACGATTTTTGTTTGTTTTGAGTATTTTCAATCTTTTATTGCTTTTAGATTTTGTCATAAGTTAATGAGCTTAAGTCTAAACCAATGGATTTAGTAAACTCATCACATCTTCCCTCTGATTAGGGGTAATGAGAATACCTTAAGTGTGAAGTCAGCATCTCACACTTAATCACCATGGTATAGGATTAAGATCATTAACCTACTTGTGATTATTTAGATGTTTTTGTTGTTTTTGTTTAGTGTTGAGTAATGAGATTAAGCCATAATCAGGGATTAAACGGACTCATTACACCATCCTAATAGAAGGATAATAGATGAGAATGTTTAAGCTGAGGAAAGCTCCTCAACTTAATCCATGATTAGGGATTAAACTCATGACAAAACAATGCCTTTATTAAGTGGATTTTAGTTAATGATAAGATGATGAAGTGAGTTTTATGATTTGTAAGACAACTTGAGGGGGACTTGTCCATTAACACTAGGGTTAGTCCTTCTTAACCAATTAAGGAAGAATTAGAACCCTAATGCAAGGCCCAAGTTACAAGCTTGATGTCTTGATGATTATTAGATGAATTGATTAAAGGATTTAAACACATTAAGGGTTTAACACTTAGGATTAAAGTTATACACTCCATCCTAATAGAAGGATGCAGGCATAAGCTTAATCACGAAGCCTTAAAGTCTTTAGGGTTTAGTCCTTGATTATGAGGTGAGAAGAGAAAACTCAAAGAGACACAAAGGTAAAAGCTAAGTGGGGGACTAATCAAAACCTAAATATTGTCATGCTTGGTTGTTCCTAAGGTTGGTGAGGTTTACAAGAGAAATCTTCAGAGGAACCACCAGGAAGCAGATGAAAGAGCAAAGGGAAGCAAAGTAACTTGCTTCATTTAAGAAGACAAGTCACTTGAAGAAAGAGAGTAAGAAGAACAAGAAAGAGCAAGCTCAATCTCAAACACAAGACAAAATGCAGCAATGATGCATAAGGGAGATGAAAAGAGATTGTGAGAAGTGAAGGCAAATTCACTTCTCAAAGTAACTTACCACCTGAAAAGTTAGTGAAAGAAATGCAATGCAATGCAAAATGAGATGAAATGGCATGATGCAAACCAAAACCAGAAGCATAAGTATGATGCTAATGATGCTATGAGATGATGCAAACATGGAACATGACATGGGGATGATCATACAATCATGTGGATGCAAGAGAAGCATGCTTAGAACCATGAACAAACATGAAAAGTTATGAAATGCAAATGACATACAAACATGGCAAATGAAAGATGCAATGATCAAACATGCTTCTAATATGTCTTAAGATGTCCAATGGACCAAATGGATGCATAAAATTTCATGGCAAGTCATGGTATGCAAGCAAATGCAAGATGAATGCAAAAGGAAGCCCAAATTAGGGTTTATGATCAATGCATCAAACAAAAACCAAAACCAGAAGCAAACATCAAGATAAAAAATTGAAAATGCATTCAAAGGAACTCTAAACCTATACAAACTCACTGCCCAAAGGAGGGGTTCTAACTCTTAACCTAATTAGGGTTATGAATTTCCTAAGTTGACTAGGGTTTTAAGGTACCTTGACAAGAAAAATGTCAAACAAAATGAAAATGAAAGATCAAATCATGTCAATTTAATCTCACAAACTACATGATATGCAAGACACAATGCAAAAAGAATCAAAGTCCAACTCTCAAAGACTAGGCAGAAATGAATTTTTGAACATTGGATCAAAATAATGCTTTGAAATTGAATTAATTCCATGAAAAATTGTCAAAATGCATCAAGATCAAAAAAGAAATTTGGTTTGAGGGTTGGACAATGTTTCTAAATGGTTTTAAATGTTTCATGAATTTTTTTGGTGATTTTTAAATACCTAAAAGTATTTTTAATTAATTACTTCTCATTAATTAATTAAAAATAAACTTTTAAATGATTTAAAAATAATTTTTTTATGCAAAAAATAAAAATAAAAATGTTTTTGGTTTCTGAAAATTAATAAAAGTTTGTACAAAAATTTTCAGAATTTTTAAAATTGTTTTACTATTTTTAATAAAATGCACAAAACAAATGAATTAAAATGAAAAATAAAATGGATTTATGGAGAAGTCAACGCATCCAATGGACAGGATTTGAATAAAAAGAGAGGGAATTGACGCGCGCGAGATTGGAAGGCCAGGATTCATTCTGAGGTTTGAAATAAATTAATCCTAATTAATTAAGTAAATGACTGGATTAGGGTTAAGTGAGTGGATCTGGACCATCCAAACACGCGCCAGTCAAGCAAAGTCAACCAATCCTACGCTCAGAATTCAAACTCTCATTAATTATAGGGATTAGCCCTAATTATTTTCAGGTGGCCGGAGAAGACTTCCGGTCGTCTTCTCCGGTGGGACTCCCACCTGAAAAGTTCTAAAATCTTCAAAACTTCATGAAAACGAAAACTAACTACCCAGAAATCATCCCCATGCCAAACTAAATCAAAACCCCCATTCAAACATCATTTTTCATTCATCAATCAGCTAAATCGAAGCAAAACGTTTTTAGGGCAAAAAATTTCAGAGAGTTCATACATCCTGGTTTTTCAACCATTTTCAAAAGTAAACACATATTCATGATCAGGGGAGTGCATAGAAGCTTTTAAGAACTTAAAATGAAGCTTCTGGAAAAAAAGTTTGAGATGGCTACCTGAACTGAAGCTTTGGTTTCTGGTGCTTTCTGGCTGGTTTCCTGCTTGCAATCAACTCCCTGGGACCTCCTGCGAAGCTTTCAAGGCTTGTTTGAAGTTTGCAATGGCTGGTTTGAGAGATGGCAGAAGTTCTGTTCAATGGCAGGTGGTGATCGTGTTTTCGATTCTTTGAGTTTCAGGCTATGGTGAGGGGTGGTTTGTGATCAGGGAAGTGTGTTGAGTTGATTTGTGAAGTTGGTTTGTGTGTTTGTGGCTTGTGCAAGCAGTTTCGAATGCTCTTGCAAGATGGTGTGAAAATGAGAATGCTGTGTTAGAGAGTGCTTCAGGCTTGTGTTGTAGCTGCTTTGGCTTGCTTTTTGTTTGCATAAACAATTGGGATTGGTCAGAAGAAGTGATGTGTGCTTTTGTGATAGGTATGGCTCAAATTGCCAAAATGTCAAAGTTGTGTAAGAGAAGCATGGACTACTTTCTAGCCAAGGACAAAAGGTGTGTCCTGCGCAGCATGATGTGGGGAGAACCCTAGGATTGATCAGCAAGTCAGCAAGCAAGTGGATTGTAACTTATGATGAGTTTTGCAAGTTGGTTCACTTTTGATTCTTATGAGATATCTTGCTCCATAAGCCATAAAAATGAGAGATTTCTTGGCCCATTCTGACTTTTAGGTCTTGTATGATCATGTTGTGAAGTTTAGAAGTCCATTTGATAACTTAATTTGCCTTGACAAGTGAATTTGCAACTTTGCCTCTTTGGTAGAAACTTTGAAATTTTGTGATTTTTGCCAACTTTGACAAGCCATAACTTTTGATCCAAAATGAATTAGGTCATGTTCTTCTACTTTTTGAAAAGGGAATGATCCATTCTACAACTTTCATGACCAAAATTTTTCCATTTGAAGCATTCTTGAATCAAAAAGTAAGGGTTGAAAAAGTTCCCCAAAATGGCAATTTCATTAAAAAGTCAACTTTCCCAAAAAGTCAACTTTGCAAAAGACTTGAAATTCTTCAATTTTGTGAACATCCAACATCTTCCATGATCAAATAAGGATCATATACAATCAAAATGATGAGGAACACCCTTTGGTTGGGTCATTGGGGGCCTCAGATGCCCTGATTTTACACTGACTTGCTTGAAAAGTCAACTCTTGATCAGATGACTTCCCCATGGAATTTCTTCATGAAAATTGATATGCATACTCCCTATACCATATAGAGACCAATAGAAACAAGAATGACCAAAAAAATTGGAGTTATGGCCTCTGAAACCAAAACCCTAATTTTAGGTCATCTGTGCAATCAAATCTGGCTCTGCTTCCATACCAATCTCAGTTCTTGTGATTCTTTGACATTCTTGACTTTGAGAGGATATAATATGATGCTTGAACATACATGGACCCTTTTGAAGTGATTGATGACCTTTGGAGTGGCTCAAGAAACTCTTGGATTGCTCAGATCACAAACCCTAGATGCAGATGACTTAGAACCCATGCAGTGAAACAAAAATGCAATATGAGATGGTATGATTGAACTTATGCATATGAAAAGATCACAAGCCATGGTGTGAATGGGTGAGGGCAAATTTGGGGTGTTTACATAGTGGAATAAGTGTTTTTTGTACTGTGTCTTCAGCACTTAGTCTTCAGAGTCTTCAACACTTAGTCTTCAGAACTTCAATCTTCAGAAACCTTATGTCTTCAGAATCTTCAAAACCTCGATCAGCAGAACCTTGTCTTCGTAATTCTTCAACACTTAATCTTTAGAAGATAATGACTTCAGAAGTTTCATTAGCTTCAGAAGTAGAACATCAGAACCATGCACATAACAAAATCCAAGAGAGCATTGCAGCAACAATTTACAGTCATCTTAGGATCTTTCTTATTGTGATCAAATACAGAAGCAGTCTTGCTTCTTTGACAAAAAAGCGACTTATGTCACACATAATAACTCGCGTATATTCTTATTAGAATCTTTCTGACTGTGATCAGATATAGAAGCAACCTTCTTTCTTTGGCACAAAAGTGACTTATGCCACACATAGTAACTCGCATATAATTTTTATCAATCGGAACTTATTTGTTAAATCTGCATAATAACACACATTATAGTACCAAATTGTTCTTACAAAAATACTCCATTGTTATCATCAAAACATAGAGATGAGATTCATAACCAAATCTTGTTTTTACAATCTCCCCCTTTTTTTTATGACAAAACTATGTATTTTGTTATAACAATTTATACAAGGTAATCACCATAAACAACCTACTCAAAGTTTAAGCTAACAGCTCCCCCTGAATTTGTTAATCTCACAATTTCATTTATGCTTGTTCAAGAAGATTCTCATCTCCTAGGAATGCAACAATATCTATAAAAAGGAGTACCAACCAGGTCACAAATAAGGATACGAATGTATATTTAAGAGTGCCAAAGTAAAACGGACACACAATAAAGACATTGAAGAGAAAAGCTTATTTTCAAGAAAACCAACAAAAAAAAGAAGAAAAAAAACTCACATATGTCTAAACATACATTAATGCATAATTATGGGGGAATACATAAGGATTTTCACTTATTCTCAAGAAAACTTACAAACTCAATGTGTTAATTCATGTTCACACGATCTCAAATGAAAGAACATCATTTAATGTTGTGACTGTTCACCATCCGGAGAATAAATCAAAAGGTTTTTTCTTGGAAAGAGAACATTCCAAATCATAAGACTTTCACTCTTAAGAAAGTTCATGTTTCAATATTACACAAATATCTGACTATATGTGTTTCTGCTTAAAACATCTTCTAACTTGTAGAAGTATCTTTATCAGAAAGTCAAATAAATTTCAGATAAAAGAACATTATCTTGAAGTTGATTTTCCATATGAGTACCTTCCTTTCTGACTTCAACATTCTCACAATAGAGCTTCTGACTGGCTCTATTATGCTTCTTCTTTCTTCAGAATGCATGTTGGATGCAAAGAGATATTTGTTGGTTTGCTTTCTGACATATCAGATTGCTTCATAAGTTCTCTTGCATTCTTACTATGAAGAATATATGCTCCTTTCGAACATTGATTACTAGTTTGAAAACTAGAAACAATCTTCTTCTTTCTAATGCCCATAATTATCTTTAAGAATCTTATGAGCATCGTGCAAAGCATAATCTTCTTTTGGACTTTTTCATCTTCTTTTTTTATGGATTGAAACATCTCTTCTGATGTTTGTCTTGATCTTGATCATTAGAAAAGAATCTGAATCTTTCACTAATATTTATCTTCAGGACATCCATCTTTTATCTTCACATGAGAAATCAAGATTTTTCTTCAAGAAGGCTTGTTTCCAGAAGACCACAAGTTTCTTAGATAAACTACCAAGAGTTATGTACTGAGGAAACTAGTTGACGTCTTCTTGCATCATCTGGCTTCATTCTCTTGAATAGATGCAGATCTTCACCAAATACAAGTATCATCAAACCAAGATATATATCTTGAAAAGGTTTGAATAACAATATTATTCTTACTGGACTGAGCTAAATCATGTAAAGTCAGTTCATCAAAAGATGACATATTCTATCTTTCCTTTTCAGAGATCAGGTGAACTACAATGACTTCTGAATAGAATATCTACCGATCTCTTCATTTTGAATAACATCAGTAGCTTCAATTCCTTTAGCATTAAGAAGATAACTTCCAGTTTTGCATTCTGCTAAACAGCTTTGTTTCTGATTACAGGCTAGTTATCAAATCAGTCAAGATTTGAGTTAAAGTGAAAGTACATCCTAGTGCTTGGAACCATTTGGATATTCAGAGCATTCTTATCAATATGCATCATAATAGATTCAAATCATCTTATGTTCTAAAAGATCATGCAAGTTGTTTATTTCTTCAGCATCTATATTCGGTTGTGAAGAGAAGAACATCAGAAACTTCTTTTCACCAGATAGATTATCAAGTTTATACTTTCACTCAATCACATGAGTTATAAGGTGGTGAATACACAAGGATACATTCGTGTATCATGAATCTCTTAAAAAAACTCTGTATAACATTCTGACCAATCAAGTTTGTTCAGTTGAGATACCTTTCTCAAGTTAACAAGACTTAATTGTTTATGTTACATCCATTTCTCTTCATGGAATTCATGCAATAATACTCAAGAATTTGACTTATCGTATGTTGCACTTCCTTGAATGTATTTCTGATAGCTCGATCAACTTTCCATACTAAGCAAGCTTCAGACATCTGCGAAGCTTTTCAGTGGAAACAATTTCCAGATCTTCTGCATTAGATTATCTAGTCATAACTAAAGTGTCATGTTAGTTATCCTTTTTTCTTCTTAGTCTTTTCTTCTGAGGAAAGAAAAAAATTCTCTGTCTTCTTCTTATGAGCTCATCTTGGGTAGACGCATCTTCAAGATCCTTGATAAGTCATAGCAGGCTTCTAATCAATTAGCAAGCATCTGATCATATTTTTCAGAAGTTCTAACCAAGAGGAATCATCATTTAGAATCTCATGTTCCTCTGTCATCATTTCTAACAATCTTCATCATACTTCATCGTGAAGTCCCCAAGCTTCAGAATCATGACACTACCATTCCATCTTCTTTACATGAAGAAATTCCTAATGAGCTTATATGAGAAAGTCAAATGTGGATCAAATCCAATTTTTGAAAACATCTCATACTCACACATAATTAATCTTCAGTAAACAAGATTTCTTATTTTCTGATGATTCTTAATAATCATTTCAAGTTATTCTATTAAGCCTTGTTCTAGCATCACCTTGAGCAGATACGTTGTTCAACCAATGTATTCCAAGATTAGCATTCAACGTATATTTCTCCTTATCTGATGAGTATATTATTATCTTATCAGTTGATTCTTCAATCTTGCTCCCATTCTTCTTGCAAATGTCAATGGAGAAGATTTTGTTGTCGACAACAACAAGCTATTAGAATCAGTGACATACTCAGAGTGAACCTTTCTGGCTTATCAATTCAGTATGCATGCTTCTTCATATCGAATAAGATTTGAACAATGAGACTGAAATTACAGGTGGAGGAGAATATCAAACCAAAGCGTTTCTCACAGCGCATTCGGATCTTTATCTGACACTGTTAAATGTTTGATAACTATCAATAACAAAACCGGAGCTTTGATACCAATTGAAGGTGTGAGAAAAACAAAAGAAATGGGGTTTGAATTGGGTTTTAACTCTTAAAAACTTTTTCGCGGAAGCATTAATATATCCTTGTTCACTTGAAAACCTCAAGTTAATCCAGTCAACCCGCCAAGGTGATTTTTCGTTAAACCAAAGACTTAATCCATTATAACCAAACTGATTACAATTGTACAACACCACTTATGACTAGCACCTTGCACAACCAAGTGTCGTGACTAACAACCTTGCACAGCCAATCTGTCGTGACTAACTACACAAGCAACCGCTTATGACTAACACCTGCACAACAATTGTTGTGACTAACAACCTGCATAACTACTTGTTGTGACTAACAAACACTAAGACACATAATCCTAGTCTTCCTAAAGCTTATAACCACAATGGTCATTTAGGGTATATAAACAACTGTTTGTAAAAAGGGAATGTTTACAATTGAATGCTTCTTCATAAGCTACGTAAACATATTGGTAATCAATGGACTAGAATATCAACTTATACACAGTATGAATATTACATTTTATGGTAGCTCAACATTATGTGAAGTATTCTTCTTCTACATAATAGCAGCAGCTGCATTAATGGTCACATTATCACGAACACATCTTCGTGTTTTAAGCTCATGACTATTTTATGGTCACATTGTGATGGACACGATTGTCCGTTTATAGTCATATTACCAAGGACACCATCGTCACGTTTCTTCACGTGATCACATCCTTATATAGCCAAAAATAGATTTGTTGGAGGGCAGATCAGTAATTCTTGAATGAGTTGGCTACTGAAGGAATGTTGTTACACAAGGATGAAAATTGTACAACCACATATGTCCTTTTCCACGAAATCAAGTTAGTGGAGAGGTAGTGGAATAAAGCGTTTTTTGTACTGTGTATTTTTCACTTGTAAACGGTAACCTTATCTTCTGTTCTTTAGAGGCTTCTGATTCTTAGAGGATTGAAGCATGAATAGAGAAGTGATAATTGGGACTTCAGAATCTTAAGTCTTTAGTGTCTTCAAAACTTGTTCATCGGAACCTTGTGTTCAGAAACTTCAACACCTGTCTTTGAAACCCTTGGTCTTCAGAACCTTAAGTCTTAATAGTCTTCAGAACTTCGTTCAACTGAACCTTGTCTTCAGAGTCTTCAGCACTTAGTCTTCAGAAACCTTAAGTCTTCAATCTTCAAAACCTCGTTCAGCAGAACCTTGTCTTCAGAATTCTTCAGCACTTAGTCTTTAGAAGATAATGACTTCAGAAGTTCACTGGCTTCAGAAGTAGAACATCATAACCACACACAGAACAAAATCTAAGAGAGCGTTGCAACAACAACTAGAGTCATCTTAGGATCTTTCTCATTATGATCAGATACAGAAGCATTCTTGCTTCTTTGGCACAAAAGCGACTTATGTCCCACATAGTGACTCGCATATATTCTTCTTAGAATCTTTCTGACTATGATCAGATATAGAAGCAACTTTGCTTCTTTGGCACAAAAGCGACTTATGTCACACATAGTAACTCACATGTAGTCTTTATCACTCATCAAAACTTGTTTGTTAAACCTACACAATAACACACATTAGAGTACCAAATTATTCTTACACAAATACTCCATTGTTATCATCAAAACATAGAGATGAGATTCAAAATCAATCTTGTTCTTACAAAAAGTGATTTTCTATATGGTGTCCTGGATGAAACAATTTTAATGAAACAACCTGAAGGGCATAAAGAAAATGGAAAAGAGGATTACGTGTGTAAGTTGAATAGGTCATTATATGACCTAAAAGAATCTCTTAGGCAATGGAATAAGAGGTTTGATAAATTCATGGCACACATAGATTTCACAAGAAGTCGCTTTGATCATTGTCTATTTTAAATTCCTTCCTAAAATTTACTTTGTCATGTTATTGCTCAATGTATATGACATCCACATAGCAAGCAACTGTATTGAAGAAATAATGAGGGTTAAGGGTGAACTCAATCAGGAATTTGAAACGAATGATCTTAGAGTTATCACGAGGATCTTAGGCATTGATATCAAGAGGGATAAGAAGCATTATAGGTTATACTTATCTCAAGAGACATACCTAAGAAATATTCTTGACAGGTTTGGAATGCCAAACTCAAAACTTGTCACAACTCGTATAACCCAATGATTTAACCTAAGTGTCACACAAACTCCAAGCATTGAAGTTGAAAGAGCCTATATAGATTGTATACCATATACTAGCATATTGGGTTCTTTGATGTATGTTATGGTCTGCATCAGGCCAGACATAACATATGATATGAGCATTGTAAGTAGGTAAATGGCTAACCTTAGAAAGACTCATTGGCAAGTTTTGAAATGGATCCTAAGATCCATAAAAGGATCCCTAAGCAAGATCCTGATTTATGGTGGAGCCAAGGATCATGATGACCAATGGGAGTTGAATTATTTGCGGACCCTAATCATGTGGAAAGTATGGACAATAAAAAATCTCTTTCTGAATATATTTTCTCAATGTTTGGCACAATAATCAATTGGAAAGCAACACTTCAGAAGATTGTGTCCTATTAACCACTAAAGCATAATACATTGCCCTCGCTAAAGTTGTCAAAGAAGCGTTGTTGCGAAAAGATTTTGGTAAGGAACTGAAGCTTCAAAACCAAGTAATCAATGTCCATTGTGACACCAAAGTAATCAATGTCCATTGTGACACCAAAGTATCATATATTTGTCCAAGAATTTAGATTATCATGAAAGGACAAAACACATGAAAGGACAAAGCACATTAATGTTAAGCTGCATTTTGTTAGAGAAAAAAGAGAAGTAAAAGTGATGAAGGTGTGTGTTACTGATATAATCACAAAAACCATTCCAAGTTCCAAGTTTTTCCACTATCTACAGATAAATCCACATGATGATTGTTGATCTGTAAATGTGTTGAGTTTGTTCCAAGATGGAATTTTTAGCTTATGGTTGGACCAAACACCAACCATCTAACTAAATATGATATACCCGCCCCAGTATATGATATACCCCTAAGTATTCACTTTTGTTAGTTAGTTTTGACTAGAAATATAGATACACGTTCATTCTCTCTCTTGTAAAGTTATGAAGTTAGTATTCAGTTGTAGACAAGAGAATAACGTAGAGTTGGTTCAGTATTCAATTGTAGACAAGAGAATAAGTTAGTATTCAATTGTAGACAAGAGAATAACGTAGAGTTGGTTCAGTATTCAATTGTAGACAAGAGAATAACGTAGAGTTGGTTCAGTATTCAATTGTAGACAAGAGAATAACGTAGAGTTGGTTCAGCTGCTTTATGTTATATCTTAGCTTTGGGTCTTGAAAGATCTAAATCTTACAAAATTTAAAATAAAGGAAGCCATGTATTTCAAAGGCATTCTGATTGAGCAACAGCAGAGAAAATAAGAGCAAAAAACTATGAAGAATGGACCGGATTACAAATACATTACACCTACAAAATCAGATATTTCCAGCAGATAGATAGGGAACATAGAAACATACCATTACATTTAGTACTTCACGTGGTTATTATACCTCACTGCTTTTTGAGTTGTTTATGTCACTTACACATAACTCCTAAGATGATACTAAATAAAAAGCAATTTCAACACTATCTAGCAAAATGACAGACAAACAGTGGAGAAGGGTCGATTAATTGAGAATATCATTTTAGAGAAATTTGTGATTGAATGTGTTTACCTTTCCCAAGCGGTGGATACATCGCCTAACCAAGAAGCAACAAAGATAGTTGATAGAACACTCAGCCAAAAAGCAGATGAAGACCGTGACAGTAACAACAGAGGCAACCAAACACGTAGGTGTCTCAACCAGAGAATGATCTTGCTGTACAACATGCTCCACTATTTCTTGTTACAAAAAGTTGAACCATTCATAGAAAAAAAAGAAAAGAAGCACTCTTCTGATACCAAAGAATACACAAAATCAGCATTATATGATATATCATATAATATCAAACCCAAGAAAAGAGAGAAAATGAAGATTTATGAGTAAAAAAACAAAAAAATAAATAAATAAATACAGAACAATGTTATTAAGTTCAGATGAGACTACAAATTGTAGACAAAGTAAAAACACAATTTAAAAGGCAACAAACAGACATGATAATAACATGAGGAATTTAAAAGTAGAAATTGAAAATTGAATTGTGTCTCAATAACACCAGACTTAGGGTAAGCAAGACAAGTGATAACAAAACCACATTCAATCTGTTCATCGTATATGAAAGAAAGGACCATCCGACATAAACCAGTTCAAACATGTTTAATAAAACCATGAGGTGGCTAGTAAGAGCCTTACATACAACATCCATCTTTGTAATGAAAACAGAACATGGAAAGATATATACAATGACAACTCAATAGATTCAATTTTTGACCTCATCTGGAAACGTGCAATCAACTTAGGAAAAAATTGGTAACTTCGATACAGGCCACCCAAAATGACTCAGACTACGATTAATATCTTCCCTGCATAAAATAACAAAAACAAATCACATTTTGCATTAATTGAAGCAAGGAAATTACTTCTTTTTTCTGATAGCACATATTACAGAGATATAGGTTTGCCATTGACAGTTTCATGAATCCTAAAACAAGGCGGGCATTACTTCTCTATAAATAAAAATTATTATTTTTACATAAATGTAAATATTGCTCCATTCTATTCTATCATACCTCTCCAGTAAAATTGCCAGGACCAGGAGGTGAAAATCTTTGTTGGGACCCTGTCTGTTCTTGGGCGTGATGATTCCCCTTATTAGTCTGTTCAAATTCCTCCATATATGCCGGTTTGAAATCCCATCCACCTTCACTAGGCACGGACTCTCTTCTTTCTCCTTGTCTTGGTGGTCCAAAGTTCTGTTGTGCAGCAAAATTTCCTCTTTCTCCTTGTCCTGTTGGTCCGAAATTCTGTTGTGGAGCAAAATTTCCTCTTTCTCCTTGTCCTGGTGGTCCGAAGTTCTGCTGTGGCTCAAGATTTCCTCTTTCTCCTTGTCCTGGTGGTCCGAAGTTCTGTTGTGGCACATAATTTCTTCTTTCCCCTTGACCTGGTGGTCCGAAGTTTTGTTGCGGCGCATAATTTCTTCTTTCCCCTTCTCCTGGTGGACCGAAGTTCTGTTGCGGCGCATAATTTCTTCTTTCTCCTTGTCCTGGTGATCCAAAGCCCTGTTGTTGTGGAGCAGAACCAAAGGTTTGCTGTTGGGAGTAATTCTGTGGTGCTTGATCAATGTTACGTGGGGGTGAATAACTTTGTTGGGGTGGATATCCTGGCGATGTTTGACCATGGCTCTGTTGGGGTGGATATCCTGGCGATGTTTGACCATGGCTCTGTTGGGGTGGATATCCTTGTGATCCTTGCTGGGGTGGATATCCTTGTGATCCTTGCTGGGGTGGATATCCTTGTGAAGGTCCGTAGTTTCTTCCACCCTGATTATTGTAAGAGGGATTCCCTTGCCCTTGGCGATTAAAGTCCCGTCTTCCTCCTTGATTTCTCCCGTATTGTATGGGTGGAGGTCGAGGGATGATTGTTCCATCAATGTACTGGTCTCCTGTTTCACACAATTAAAAATGATTCTCATAATCAAAAGCGGCAAGCAGCTTAATATTTAATAGATCATAAAGTAAATAGCATACATTGAAATTGAACCGTGTATATATAGAATTAAGATAAAGGGTTACCTCCATACTGCTTGTTGACAGGGTCAATATAGGAATCGGGTAGCACGAAGATGACTCCGGGAAGACCTGTTATTGAAAAGCATAAAAATGTATCAATTCAACTAAACAAGGTTATTCAATGAAAGCTTCGTATCAGGGTTTAAAAAAACAATACGCGACCACTACAAAATGATATGATAACCGTTTTTTAGGTTAAAGAACAAATTGTGATTAATTTACACCGAGACGATCACAAATCCTAAAAGCCTTTATGCAACCACGACGAGACCGTTTCTTAAAATCCTGCTTAGTATTAGCAATATGAAGAAGAAGTAATACTTTCAAATTTCTTGGATTCTTCTTCAGTGACCACAGCCTGAAAGCCAGTGTAAGTGGTTGTGCTGCAAGCATAAATTTTCTTCTTTGCCTCTTCCACACTAAAATCACATACACATTCAAAATTAAAAACAAGTTTTCAAAAATCTTAACTATATTTTTGTAAGCATTCATAATAATCAAAAACCTGATGTTGAGACCCTTGGCACAAGTCTCTTCGTAGGTACGAATCATTTCTTCGGGTGAAGGCTTGTTATCTTTGGGAAAATCCATGACGAAGAGCCAGTGGTTGTAGTCGCAACCCTCGAAGAGTATCGTATCAGGACCAATTTCGTCGGGGGTTTCTGTATAACGAGAAGACAGGAGAGAGATTGACGTTGACTTGAATGAACGGGATTGAACGCCGGTGACATTCGGCGATGATTCCCGACGTGAACATGATGACGGTGATGATGAAATGTGGCCGCTGATTGGGAGTGTTGAAGTGGCTGAAAAGGAATGGTGGAGGGAGGAGAGTACTCTCAAGCTACGGCGGGAGATGATTAGCGACGATGCCATTGCGGTGGTCGGAGATAGTAGGGTTTTGGGGTTTTAGAGCATTTGCGAAACAGAGAGAGCTAGAAGAAGGAGACAGAAACTTTCCCAAATGTTTTGCCAAATGGGCCTCCTATTGTTGCAGCCCAAATCTTTGGGGATTTATCCTACCACTCCCTTATTTTCACTTGGCACCCCAGTTTTTCCTAATACCCCTATTTATCTTTATCAAAATTTTACCGAAAAGTTCGGAGGAAAAATCGGATAGAACAAGTGAAATGACTGCTACAAGTTAAAAAATATAATAGTGTATATAAAAAATTCGGTATATCGGTGATTAAAAAAACCGGTATGTAGAGAAATTTATTAGCTTTTTAAAAAAGTACATATTTTTATTGGATTTTTTTCAAAACGTTGAAAATATCATAGTATTAAATTATCGGAAATCCACATACGAATACCGGATTTTTTTAGGAGTTGTGAAAAATCTGATAGGGTAATTCAGGATGCAACAATATCATCATAATCATCATTAAACTCATTGTTTGCATCAACATTCATGTCAATATTCCTCATACTTATTATACAACATTAATTCGATCAATCACCTAAACTACAAATTCTTACTCATCATACTCTTATCATCATTTTTATCACTGAATAATCATCATATAACACGTTAACATGTAGTAGTAATTTATAGCAACATCACAGCATTACTAAACATATTAAATATGATTTCCACTAAACTTCAGCACTTAAAAGTACATTTTCGCTCCAGGAAGTCGCGTTAAGCGAGATTTACCGCGCTAAGCATGCACGTTACTACCTCGAAGGGACAATTTATTCTCTAGACTACGCTAAGCGCGCTACACCGCGCTAAGCGCCCTCTACGATTTTCAGCAAAACTCCATGCGATGACAACATCTCTCCATTTGCGATTTAACACTCCTAAACCAGATTTTATTCGCACATTACCATAGATTATGTTATTATAACCTATGAGTATCACATATACATCATTAACAACAATGACGACGTAGCAAATCATCAAAATCCATCACCCTAACCTCCAAATCCCTAGGTTTTCCCCTCAAAACCACAATCACCCACCAACACCTAATCTTTATATCAAAGTATTGCAAAGCGATACTCCCTATACCTTAGAGTCTTGAATCTTTCGATATTCTCTTGAAGTTTCACTGGAAATCCCTCTATGCCCTAGCCTTCTTCACTCTTCTTGTGTCCTTCAGAGCACTTTTTTCTTTTTTTCAACCAAAATATCACGAATAATGAAAACCTTATTCAATATTCCTTGTTTTAACTCAAAAATACCCCTAAATATGCTCTTCCCACCTTACCCTCACTAATCCTTCACTAATGACCATCATACCCTTAAGGCTTCTAACACTCTTATTTTAAATAATAATAATAATTTGAATAATGTGATACAAGTATTATTGCCATCAATATTATTAATATAATTCCACCACAATGATCATGCAACACAACAACATGTCATCAAATTACCTTATATTCACAAATAATTAATAAATAACTAAATATGAATTTAGGGCGTTACATTTCCCATCGCAAATAATCGAGGAAAAAGGTGAAGTGTTATCAAACTCTCAATGCACTTTATGATATGCGTATAATGTACATATGACATCGTCTATAGTTAGTGCACCAATCATATTTATGTATTTCATAACACCTCTTGGGTGTGCATGTCTTCCCTTCCATCTCTTAACATGCGTGGACCCAACAATGTTAGGAATAACCTGCCTCTCACAAATGGACGGGAAATGCTCGTATATTCAACATTGCACAATAACATAGGAAATCGAGAAATGCCATAAAAATAACTAAATCAATAAGAAATATTAAATTTTTATTCCTGAAATAAACTCATATAACCGAGAAGGTGCCCCATCTCAAAAACAGTCGCCCTCATAGTGTAGCATATAGAACAATCTATGCAACATACCCTCATGCCCAATTGACATGCTTAAGGCGACTAAATAGTCACATGTGATTCATATTGATATATACATGATACTTATCCGTTAAAATAATATATTCTACAATATGTAGCATGCATACTGTCGCACCCCGAATAATACGACCTCGAGATAAAAGACCGCGCGATGGACAGACCTGAGAGTCGCCACCTAATTCTCATTTATTCCCAAAAGGGGAAAGAGAAGATATAGATAAAACTTATCTAAAGAGAGGATACAGACAAAGGTCGTCGCAACCATTGTCCGGGTTTGGAAGTCGGTTATGCAAGAGGAAGGTATTAGCATCCCCTACATCCATCGTACTCGATGGGAACCATCTAAGTTGTCACGCATGAAAGGATGTCTATGCTTAATGAGTTACTTGCTAAGGGAAAAGAGTTTGAATTATAAATTAGATTGATCATAGGTGCTCGACAAGGATTGAGATCCTTGTGCCTACGTACTCCCTCGTGCAATGCGAAAGTCAGAGCCACGTAGTTCGGCCTATTACGGGTGGTTGGTTGTTGTTTTTATTACCTTTCTTTGAAAAAAAATTTAGGAGTCGAATTGCATTAATGACTAGGGGTAGAGGTGATTATTCCGCCCAACAAGACAAGCGGTTTGCGTCGAAATAATCGGAGCGAGTAACAAGATGCTCATTATCCTCTTTTCTACCACTTAAGGCTCATGGCGTACAATTCTTCTCATATTATTAAAGTGTATTATTACCTAATGACCGCTTGACGTTGAATCAAAGGTTTTGGTCTAAAAGAAACGTTTTGGTTTTTTGAGGTTAGGGGTGAATGCAAATGGAGGTTTGTTTGTTTGTTAGCGAGGCACAATGCGCTCGGCTCGCAGGGTTAGGTGGATCAAATTCCTAGTCCCTAAGGGTGCTCCTAGAAAACGAAACCATAATCGAAAAATAAAGTGCAAGTGTGTGTGAGTGAAACCACTTGGCGTTGGACCAAGGATTCACGAACTAAAGCGAGATATATACTAGTCCCTAAAGGTGCTCCTAGCGATCGAAACGATAAAATGCGGAAAAGTAAAATGCGTACATGAAATGGGGGGAGGGATACAAAATAAATTACACGAGATTGCATGAAATAAAAGGGTTCATTGTACTTTGCCCAAGACGAAGCGTGTGTGAAGTGTTTGAAACTATTATGAGCCATTGGAGCTCGAAATAAAATCGAAAGCGTCGAAATGTAGCTCTTTAACTACCTTAGAACCGATTCAATATTAGAATCTTTCTATGAGAAGTCGAACGTCGATTTATGTATTAAAATGTAAAAATAAAACAAAATAAACTAAATGAAATAAAATAGTCTCATCATTTAATCGAGATTTCAAGTCGGCTCGCGACGAATCTCAAGATTATTTAGATGGTCATCGACCATAAAATGAAATAACCAATAAAATAAAATAAACTAAATTAATTTGACAAAATAGAAAATAAATCGAAAACGATAAAATAAAATAAAAAACTAAACTAAATAAGCTTCATATTGGTCACAATTTATCGATTTATCAAAATCGACTTAACCGTGGCCTTTAGTTATATCATCAGCCTATAATAAAGAAGAAATAAAATTCATATGGACAAAGAAATGATAAACTAAATAAGTAAACACAAATCAAAGTCAAAATGAAATTGAAATATTTAAAAATAACTAGGAGTTTTTTTTTAAAAATGAATTAAAATGAAAATAAGAACTAAAACAAAATAACCTAAAAAATTCAAATAATAATAATAATAATAAAACAGAGGGGGTGCAACACAGTTGATACTGAGGGTGGTGTTAGCAACAGATTCGGATCCACGGGCTTTAAGTCCAACAGAATTTAAGACAACAACAAAAAAACAAAAAATAATAAAAAGGAAAGGGGTGTGTCTAGAAAATATTCTCAAGCCTGATTTATCTGGCCCAACCCGTCTACACTTGTAAACAACACCTTTTCTTTTATAAAAAAAAAACAGTGGACCCTCACATCACCGGATCCATTCGATCTGGATTAACGAATCTGATTCATTGGATCTAGAACCAACCACGAGATGCCATGACTTACTAAAGTAATCGAAATGAATGGATCTGATCTGATTGATACCCTAAGTCCATTTAGATATCAACACAAAATGCTTAAACCACAATTAAATAAAATTAAATAAAAAGTTTAGCAATTAATAAACGAGACTCAGTTAATCAGATATTATTCAATTTCCAAACTCAGGAAAAAATGACCCACCCTTTCGAAAGAAAACTCAACGGCACCGGTCCAAAAGTTTCATTGCAGGAAAACTCAAGGACAACTCTTTTGCCCGATTGTCCTTTCTCAAATCTCCTTATACATATAACTTTGTTAGATGCTAGATTATCCTCATATTGTGTGTACTTTTCAACTCAAACCAGTAGGGTATTGAATGTTCTTGGTGCATTAATGTTGATACTCTTAACCAACCTCGATCCTGATTGCAACCCAAAGTCGAGAAAATACTTCTTCATCTCGCCCTCACCACCTTTAACGAGTATGACCTCTTCGTTGAATTTATTTATGTAGGATCTCAATGTTTCTTCCTCTCTTATACGATGGAACATAAGCTTTCCACAAATTTAGGTTGTCTCTTTGAAGCTGTGAAATATGGAGAGAAATGTCTATTGAGATCGCCCTAAGACTGAATGGATTCGTTCATAATCCCTCTAAACCAAGCCATGTATCAACCCTTTAAAGTAAGGACAAATAACTTACACTTATTTGGACTTCTCGCGTGTCAAAAATTGAGGAGTAAGTCAGCCAAATCTACATATTTGTCGGGATCGATTGTGTAATCATAAGTGCCCATTTCCAATGGTCTATAGAGCTCTTGACGTATAAGTTATTCATTTATTCTTCTAGTGAATTAGTTTCTAAGTATTGCTTCTTCTTCCTCTTCAGACTCCCATAAGGAGGGGGACTAGATGGTTCACTCTTATGTCGACCATGAGTTATTGGTCCTCAATCTTCCCATGCGTGATGTTTATAGGATCTCTCTCAAATCGGGGGGGACTTGGAACTATGTCTCTAAATGCATATCTGCCTTCCTCTTTGCCAAGGGGAGTCATCACTGCAATTAGTGACCTCATTTCTAGAACTATAGGTGCAATGACAAATTGGTATTTCTCCCCTCAAAGTTGCTTGTTTTGGAGTTCTAAGATCGTTGATTTCCTATTGATGGACACCAATGAATTCCTCAACAATACATTCATTTTGATGTCATTTATCTGATTCCCCTAAGGTTAGTTATGAGTCATGTTGTTTCCTTCCTTGATTGGATCTACCAGGATGATTACATATATATGGGTCTCCTCCTCTCCTGAAGGAGGCACAGAGGTCTTAAATCTTGTAGGTTGTTGCATACGACTCTCTGGGTTGGATGATGAAGCAATGAGACTCTCCTTTTGATGTGGGTTTGCCCTCACAACACTACTTGCTATGGATCATGAACAATTGAGTTTGGGAGCCGATATTCTTCCTCTATCCTTTATTCCTTTGTTATTTTTTATAAGGTGTTTGAACATTATATCTCATTTCCCACATACAACACTAGTGTTCCTTCATTTAAGGATGCGTCTGCACATAATGGAAGAGTACTGAACGTCTGGAAGAACGACCTTTGATTCACCTTTAGGTCGTAATGTGAATAGAGGAGGAAGTGGTACCTACACACGCTCTGACACCCAAGGTTAGTAATTGTCAGATATAAAAGATATAAGTTGTAAAATGATGTTTTGTGTGCCATATTTGATGTCTGTAGCAACCCATTTTATAGGAGCTATATGATTTCTTGCTCTTTGGTCTTCATCTAGACCATTCATATTGCCAGATGGCAACATATGTTTTATTCTATCATATGAAGATCATTATTCTATCGTATGAAGATCATTATTTTCTCTCAATTAGTCTGAATTGGATTTTCTCCAGGATAGGTCCAATACTACCTACTAGATCCTATAATCTTTTGTCGGATTACAAATATTTATCTTTTGAAGTTCTTTTTGGATACAAATATCTTTCCCTTAGACCCTTCGGACTTCGTGAATCATTTTTTTTCATCAAGTCATTAATCAGAACCAAAATCAGACAAGATCATTTTTATTGGATTATCCACTAGAATTTCACCAAATAGGAACAACTATATTCTACATTACTGTTTTTTAGTCTCACTACAAACCTAACATATTAATAATTACTATTGAATAAATTAACAGTCTTCAATTTTAAAAGACTAGTACAATAGCACAAGTCAGCAGTTCAATTATTTCATTATAAAAAATTTATGTAAATTAGACTTTAGGACTCATTAGGATCATAACATACTTCGAGATTTTATGTATCAATTTTTTTATCAATTTAGTCAATATTATTTAACGTCAGCGGTCTAGTTTACTAATTAATACTATAATTTAAATATTATTTTTTTCATATGAAATATTGAAGTTATTCTAGAAATCTAAATATTGAGACATTTACACAATTAATTCATGAAAAGTTAAGTAATTTCTAGATCTCACTTCAAGCGGCCATTAACATGACTGATATATTTACCTACTCAAGCCAAAAAGAATTCAGAAAATAACTTATTTATATAAATAAAAAATTCCAACAAGGTGTATTTTCTTTAAAAGATTCTATACCAAAAAGTCACCTTAAAGAGAATGATGTTTAATTAAAAAAAATATTTCGTGCACAACATTTCTTTTTCCAACAAACAATTTTATACGGTTTATAATGTGTTTTTATATTAAACACCCTGTCAATTTTTAAATATTTGAATAACATTACAGAGAAAAATACATATTGACGATTTAAAATAAATTTATTTTTTCAGTAGATCAATGTTAAAATTCACCTTTAAAAATAAATAAATAACATATCACATATTCAAATTAATAATTAATGTTTCGGCCCAAAATTTATTATTTCAAATTACACTACCTTAATAAACATAATAGATTAATAATTTTTTATTATATAATAATGTAAATTATTTTATTATACATCAATTTTATCATTTAAATAAAGAATTAAGAGTTACGACAGAGGTGTTCGCGGGCCGATTTAATTCAGTTTCAAGAGAATATGATAACCAAACCAATGAATAATAAATGGATCAATTTGAATTGGATTTCTATATTTTTGTAACAAAACTCAAACCCAACTGATCCGAAAAATAATGGATGAGTTTGGATTGAATTGATCAGATATATTAAAAATAAAAATATAAAAATATATTTCTTAAATTATTTGTTTACATGCTAAAATATGAAAAATAAATATTGAAACATGACACACATATTTTTAAATAGAGAAGTGCTAACAACATCCTCTTTTCAACACTCTCTCAAATACTCACTTTTTTATTGGTTAAAGCATGTGGGAGTCCCCTCACTTTGAAAATAAACCTCACATAAAGTGGTAGGACCCACACATATTTCAATTAATAAGAAAATGAGTATTTGAAAGAGTGTTGAAAAGAAAATGTTCTTAGAATTTCTCTTTTAAATATGTTATGACCACCATAGTCATATAATTGTTGTATTTCATTTAAGTATTTAATAACTTAAAACAATTTTATTGCATACTCATACTCTATTTCATAACATAAAATTGAAGGTTTGTAGTTTGTAGATACTTGTGATCTGAAGTTTTACAATTTAAGAAGAAGCTTGTGGTTTACAAATATTTGTAGTTTGTAATTTGTGAGTTTGATTTATAGTGATTGTGACTTTTAATGTTTCACTATATTTCATTATTATTATTGATTGATATGCTTGTGATAATTTAAAAGATGTCGTTTCGTTTTTCATTGGAAATGTCTAGAGACTATGTCTCTTTATTTCTTTCATTATAGTTTGTACTTGATAATTTTTATAACAATTATTCTCTTCATTCAAATAAATAAGTAATAACTTTATTAAAATTAAAAGTTTATTATATTAATTAATTATGTTGATTGTTATTGGTTTGATTTGGATTTACGGATAGCAAATTAGAAATCTATTACCCGAATCAATTAACATTAATTTTAATTGATTTGGTTCAGTTTTTGCCCGAACTGAAAAATATACCAAAACACATTGGTTTGATTCGGATTCCGATTTGATTCGGATTTATCTGAACCCAATGAACACCTCTATATCACACCATATGTCATTTTCATATACATCATACTATATAAAAATAATATTTATACCATATGTCATTTTGATCATATACATCATACTATATATAAATAATATTTATAACATTATTTTCATATATAAAACAAAACTTCTACCATTTTCAAACATTCATTAATGAGTGTCGAAAACACAAAAATAGAGAAGAAGAAAAAAGATGAAAACACACCAAAAATGTTATAAACACATACATAATCTTCTACTTTCAAACCTTTCTTTTTCAAGACAAAGAGATTTGCGTTAGGTACTTTCTTCTCCTAATCCAAAAAAGCAAATCCTTCACTTTCAAGTAAGTATATTTACATAATTGCACTTTGATCCTTCATCTCCTTTCATTTATAAATTTATAAATTAGTAATCTATCTTATTTACATATATTTCGAAACTTTCAGCATCTGAAAGCTTCAACTTATGAGAACTTCAGACTGAAGTTTCGGTTTCTGAGAGTTTCAGCTTCAAAGTATTGACGAATTATTTTGAAGAATCATAATTGGAAAAAATGGATGGGAATTTAAGTAGAAGTATAAGTAGGAGTTTAAGTAGGTCAAGTTGGAGAATGGAGGGAGTGTTTACAAGTGGAAGATATTCAAGAAGAACTTCTAATGTTGATGAAGATGAAGAAGCACTTAAATGGGCTGCAATAGAGAAATTACCTACTTATGATAGGTTGAGGACAAGTATTCTTCAAACATATGCAGAAGAATATCTTGGTGGTGATGAAGATCATCCAAACAAAGTGCAACATAGGGAAGTTGATGTTAGGAAGTTGGATGGGAATGAAAGACAGCAGTTTATTGATAAAATATTTAAGGTTGCTGAAGAAGATAATGAAAAGTATTTGCAGAAATTCAGAAACAGAATTGACAAGTGAGTTTTTGTTTCATATATTATTTTTATTATTGTTTGATAACTTTGATATAAATTTATTACTACTAAATATCAACAATTTCAATAATAATTGATTGGTTTCTTGTAATATAATTTTGGTTTTGATTTGCTTCAAAAGTGAAGAGTAATTTCTGCACACATTTGACTTTTGGGCCGGCAAGATAATTGGCATCTGATTATTATATTAAATATTGAATTATAGTACTAAGTTCAAGACTTACTTAATCTTTTTGTTTTTTATATTTATATTAAAATTTAATTAAAATACACATATACGTAACGAACTTTATATTGCCAGAAAATCATAGTCGTTGGATCTTGAAACAAATTTGATTTTTATTTTAAAAACTTATAAAATAATGTAAACGAATGATGACTTTGAATTTTTTACACATCATTTATATTTTTCATTGAAATTAATTACACTTCTTAAGTAGAATAAATGATCAAAACTTGGTTATTGTTCAATTAATTTAATCGGTTGGACTGAATGATTAAAAATACAATTAGTTGATCCAGTGGTGATTGACGCTGGACTTGATAGGAAATACCGCAGTTTGATTCCTCGCAACTGCGATTGGGAGGAGACTAAAACCACTTGATGCCGGAACTGACTCCGTTAAAATGATCCTCTGGTTTTATTAAATGAAAATGATGAAAAGTTGGTATTGATTATTGCAGGGTTGGTATCAAGCTCCCAACAGTAGAAGTGAGGTTTGAAAATCTGAGTATTGAAGCTGATTCTTATGTTGGAAGCAGAGCTCTTCCAACTTTACCAAATGTTTCATTAAACATGCTTGAATCATCTCTTCGCATTTTTGGTATTAGTGCTACAAAGACAACTAAACTCACTATTCTTAAAAATGTCTCTGGCATTATTAAACCTTCTAGGTAATTTATTTCATCACTAAATTTTGAAACTAACTTAGTAAAATATTTACTATTGAAATTTTTTATTGATAAATTTATTTCTTTGCAGAATGACCCTTTTACTTGGTCCCCCTTCATCAGGGAAAACTACTCTTTTGCTAGCCTTGGCTGGAAAATTGGATACTGATTTGAGGGTAATTAAGCTTCAAAGTCCAACCTTATTTAATCTTATTTTTTTAGTTACTTAAATTATTAATATTTTTTAATTATTAGACAAAGTTATACTCATATTCATGATACTGAAGATATTGAAGTTGTATCTGACACCAACTCATGTCAGACAGACACATGCACGTAGTGTCAGACACATATCGTATTTAGTGCTGGTGTATATAATGGTTCATATGTATTATTTGATTTGTATGAATCAGGTGGACGGAGAAATCTCTTACAATGGTTATAAACTTAATGAATTTGTCCCTAGAAAAACTTCAGCTTATATTAGCCAAAATGATGTACATTTGGGAGAAATGACCGTAAAAGAAACATTGGATTTCTCGGCTAGATGTCAAGGAGTTGGAACACGATACGGTATAAATTAATCGACAATTAATTTTCAAATAATGTACTAATCGATATTATATTATCGCAAAATATTATATATCGTATTAGAATACTGATACAGAAACATCGTTCCTGTTAATTTTAAAAAAAATGTTTATGCAGATCTATTAGCTGAGCTTGCTAGAAGGGAAAAAGATGCAGGCATATTCCCAGAGGCAGAGTTAGACCTTTTCATGAAAGTATGAATCTGATTAATTAATTATGTAATCACAATAATTATAATTATAATAATAAACAATCAATAATTATGATTATGGAATTTGTAGGCTACTGCAATGGAAGGAACAGAAAGTAGTCTCATTACTGACTATACTCTCAAAGTAAGTATATTCTTTTTCTAAAACATTGAAAATAATTTGATTAGGTTCCAACATTATTATGTACTTTTTTTTTATAAGTCCAAACCACGTTATAGGAATCATGACTAAGCTATTTTTTTATATTATAACATAAAATATTATATTTTTTAAGGAAAAAATAATTTAATTAAACTTATTCAAGAGAAAATAGTACAAGTAGCACCACTTGATCCAAATACTATAGGTTACATGTGAGGGTTAATGTGGGGCCAGCTAGAAAACTATGGATTATATATGATTATGTCAATAATTTCTTATTAATTTAATTGAGTAAAAAAGTAAGTTTGACTTTAATTATTTTTTGGCTGGCCTTAAAATTTAATTATTATGAATGTTATAAAAATTAAAGTATTTTTGTTTATTGTGTGACAGATATTGGGGCTTGATATATGCAAAGATACTATTGTAGGTGATGAAATGCAAAGAGGCATATCTGGTGGTCAGAAAAAGAGAGTAACCACAGGTAAGAATATTAAATATGCTAGAACTTGTATTTTTTTTATTTTACAATAATAAAATAAAATAAAATAAAAACATATTTATAAGAGAAAACTAAAAGAAAAAACATTTTTTAATAAAATATGTTTTTACATATAGAGTAAGTGAGATAATAAGATTACAACAAACCAAGTTCAAACACTCATGTCATAACCTACATGTTATTTTGTGAAAAGTCACATCAATAATGCTAGTCAATACTAGTAGTTTACTTAATCAAATATAGATATAAATTATAAATTGCAATTGGTTGGAGATTTGAAAACTTGTTCAAACCAACAAGAATAAAATACTAGTATAGAAAAAATAATAATTAATGACAACCAACAAGAAATCATACAATAAAGTAAAGCATCTTGTACTGAGAAAAACTCTTTAACTTCCATCATCTTAGTATATAGCTATATAATAATATTAAGATTGTGATTGTTGGACCTACAAAAACAGTATTTATGTGTTTGGATTTGATACAGGTGAGATGATTGTTGGACCTACAAAAACACTATTTATGGATGAAATATCAACTGGTCTTGATAGTTCTACGACATACCAAATAGCAAAATGTTTCCAACAAATTGTACACCTCACTGAAGCAACCATTTTCATGTCCTTACTTCAACCAGCTCCCGAGACTTTCGATCTCTTTGATGACATTATCTTAATATCAGAAGGTCAGATAGTATATCAAGGCCCCCGTGAACATGTTCTTGAATTCTTCCAATCATGCGGCTTCAAATGTCCCGAAAGAAAAGGAACCGCTGATTTCTTGCAAGAGGTTACTTCAAGGAAAGATCAAGAACAATATTGGTCAACCAGAAACAAACCATACCGTTATGTTACCGTTACCGAATTCGCTAACAGATTCAAGAATTTCCACGTTGGAATGCAGCTTATGCGTCAAGTATCTATACCGTTCGATAAATCTACAGGACATAGAGCAGCTCTTGTTTTCAAGAAATATACCGTTCCCACAATGGGACTTTTGAAAGCATGTTGGGACAAAGAATGGCTTTTGATAAAGAGAAACTCTTTTATTTACATATTCAAGACCGTTCAAATATGCATTATGGCCGTTATATGTGGAACTGTTTTTTTGAGAAGTGAAATGCATAGAAGGAATGAGGATGATGCAGCTGTTTATATTGGTGCTATTTTGTTTACTATAGCTATGAACATGTTTAACGGTTTTTCTGAGTTACCACTCACCATTGCTAGGCTTCCTGTGTTCTATAAACATAGAGACCATCTTTTTCATCCTCCTTGGACTTACACTCTCCCCAATTTTGTTCTGAGAATCCCTATTACACTTTTCGAGGCTACTGTTTGGGTTCTTATTACATATAACACAATTGGACTTGCACCCGAAGCCTCAAGGTATTCTCGATTACATTAGCACTCAAATATATTGTTTGTTTATTTTTATACTAGTCAAAGCAATAATGGCCGAATCTCAGTGGATCATGTCAGTAACGCCACTCTGATACTATATAACATGACAATAAGTGTTGAATATCGTGTGAGTAACGCCACTTTGATACTATAATAGTAATAAAACATTGTAGGTTCTTCAAGCATTTGTTGTTGGTGTTTCTTATTCAACAAATGGCAGCTGGGATGTTTAGGGTGATATCTGGAGTTTGTAGGACAATGATCATAGCCAACACTGGTGGAGCTCTCATGCTTCAGCTTGTTTTCTTACTTGGAGGTTTCGTTCTTCCTAAACGTGAGTCACTAATCATTAATCAAACTCTAATTAAGGCACTAATCCTATGTAACTTGTTATGGTCACTAATATGGTTAAGCCTTGATGTGTTAACAGGTGACATTCCAAATTGGTGGGTGTGGGCCTATTGGCTTTCTCCATTGTCATATGCTTTCAATGCTTTATCGGGTAATGAAATGTTCGCTCCAAGGTGGAGCAAACCGGTGAGTACTATCGTATTCAAAAGACTAAAACATATTTAATCCAAAATTATAGTTCTGACCCGAAGTTTTCATGTTTTGCAGTCTTCAAATGGATCAACATCATTGGGTGTAGCCACATTGAATAACTTTGATGTTTTTAGTAATGAAAATTGGTACTGGATAGGTGTTGGAGCTCTTATTGGTTTCACTGTTTTATACAATGTTCTGTTCACCCTTTCACTTATGTATCTTAACCGTAAGAGCTCGTATTCCCTACAAAATGTTAAGTATGTTACTAAGTGTCAAGAGAAGCTTTTGATTCACTTTGTTTTTGTTTGATTCACTAGCTATTGGAAAGAAACAATCAATTATATCAGAAGAAGAAGCAAGTGAAATGGAAACCGGAGGCGATTCTAAGGAGGAACCGAGACTTGTAAGACAGGAGTCCAACAAAGGGAATGACACAAGTAAGCGACTTCAACTATAGGCCTTACTGTAAATGCTTAGCTAGAATTGTACTTTTGTTTGTCGAGAATGGGTCGTAGTTTACTAATAAGTAGGAAGGTTGCTCGAGCGGAGCGAGTATTTAAACCTTAAGCTTGAATAATAGAATGGTATTGCAGCCGCATTGAAGTCGAAGACGTAGGCACATTAGGCTAATGAAGATTGTTTTTACATTTTCAGGAGAAGTGGCAATGCAGAGAATGGGTAGTAGAGGCAATGCAAGTTCAAAACTCGAGTCAGCCACTGGAATTGCACCAAAGAGAGGAATGGTTCTTCCGTTTCAACCACTTGCAATGTCTTTCGATAGTGTTAATTACTTCGTCGACATGCCAGCAGTAAGAACATCACCATCCTCAATCCTCATAAACTTTACTCATACGACTTTACAATATTAATCGTCGAATGTAACTTCGAACAGGAAATGAAAGAGCAAGGAGTAACAGATAATAGGCTACAATTGCTTAGAGAAGTAACTGGTGCATTTAGGCCTGGAGTTTTAACTGCTTTAATGGGAGTTAGTGGAGCTGGAAAGACGACTTTGATGGATGTTTTAGCCGGAAGAAAGACGGGTGGTTACATTCAAGGAGATGTTAGAATCTCTGGCTTCCCCAAGAATCAACAAACCTTTGCTAGAATTTCTGGTTACTGTGAACAAACAGATATCCATTCGCCTCAAGTTACTGTCAGAGAATCTGTTATTTACTCGGCTTTCCTTCGATTACCTAGAGAAGTAAATAATGACGAAAAAATGGTAAGTACACCCGGCATATTTTTGCTTTTATGCTCCCGCTCATTTGTGATCTTAGATGCTTTTGTTTTATCTTTGCAGAAATTTGTGGATGAAGTTATGAATTTGGTGGAACTGGATAATCTTAGAGATGCTATAGTTGGGCTTCCGGGCGTTACAGGGTTATCGACCGAACAACGAAAAAGGCTAACAATAGCGGTTGAGCTAGTTGCTAATCCTTCAATCATTTTCATGGATGAACCTACTTCAGGCCTCGACGCAAGGGCAGCCGCAATTGTTATGAGGACAGTGAGAAACACTGTCGATACTGGTAGAACAGTTGTCTGCACAATTCACCAGCCTAGTATCGATATCTTTGAAGCCTTCGATGAGGTATCATTAAGCCTATGCTTATGAAATTTGACACTTTATTTTCATGGCCTAATAGTAATTAAACATTTTTTGTGTGCATCAGTTGCTTTTGTTGAAGAGAGGAGGTCAAGTAATCTACTCAGGACCATTAGGAAGGAATTCACACAAGATTATAGAATATTTCGAGGTTCTAAAAGCTTACAACAGTTCGATTATATTCTTCTGCAAAATTATTGTAACGAAAGTTAAACATATCGTTCTTTGATCACAGGCAATTCAAGGGGTCCCTAAAATTAAGGATAAGTACAATCCAGCTACTTGGATGTTAGAGGTAAGTTCAATAGCAGCTGAAGTCAGGCTTCGAATGGACTTCGCCGAATACTACAAAACATCAACATTGCATCAGTAAGTCCACAAAAACCTACGAAACCCTTCTTTTCAATTCGATTCGCATGCATTTTGATGTCATATACGGTGTCAGTGTCGATATTTTGATGTTCAAATAACACATTTGTTACGCGCAGGAGAAACAAAGCTATGGTAAACGAGTTAAGTACACCACCTCCAGGAACAAAAGATCTATACTTCACGACTCAGTTTTCTGAATCAACTTGGGGACAATTTAAATCATGTTTATGGAAGCAGTGGTTGACATACTGGAGAAGTCCGGATTACAATCTTGTCAGATTCTTCTTTACCCTGGCTGCATCTCTCATGGTAGGATCAGTGTTTTGGAAAGCCGGCAAGAAAAGGTTTAGACTCGTTTCCTATAAACAATTGAACATTCTCCGACCATTTAGTTTGATTCTAATAAACAAAATGTTGTTATCTTTGCATAGGGATACTTCAGCTGATTTGAACACGATTATAGGAGCATTATACAGTTCTGTATTTTTTGTTGGTGTCAACAATTGCCAAACTGTTCAACCAGTTGTTGCCGTTGAAAGAACTGTATTCTATAGAGAAAAAGCTGCTGGAATGTATTCCGCGTTACCTTACGCCATTGCTCAGGTCAGAAAATGAGTTTACATCGAAAACTATAATCATAATTCGGTACATGTTGAGATAGTGATAGTGGTTTCTTTTGCAGGTTGTTAGTGAAATACCATATGTGTTTGTCGAAACTATATATTTCGCACTCATCGTGTATGCAATGGTTGGCTTCGAATGGAAAGTAGAGAAAGTGTTATGGTTCTACTTTGTGAGCTTCTTTTCCTTCTTGTACTTCACATATTATGGAATGATGACAGTTTCCATTACACCAAATCATCAAGTAGCATCAATCTTTGGAGCAGCATTTTACGGACTCTTCAATCTCTTTTCTGGTTTCTTTATCCCAAGACCAGTAAGTACTATTTTTTTCTTAATGAATTTAAACTTCTTTCTATTTTTTCTGACATGATTCGTATACGGAATTTTGCGTTTCAGAAAATTCCGAAATGGTGGGTTTGGTACTACTGGATGTGTCCGGTTGCGTGGACAGTGTATGGATTAATCGTGTCGCAATATAGAGATGTGACAAAAGGCATAACTGTGCCCGGAGAGACCGGAGAAACTCCGATCAATAAGTTTATTGAAGATCATTATGGGTTCAAATCAGATTTCATGGGACCAGTTGCTGCTGTTTTGGTTGCTTTCGCTGTGTTTTTTGCCTTTGTGTTTGCCTTCTGCATCAAGACACTCAACTTCCAAACCAGATGAAAATATAAAGTCAAATTCTTGAAATTTTTGCTGATGAGAGTGTCACATGTATATGTATATATGTATACTACTATCTAAATATTTTCAGTCACATTTTGCAAAACAACATCAGATAGAGATTATATTTATGCTCTAAAGATGAATAAAATGACCATTGAGAAATTTTGCTTTACCATTTAAATTTATGGAATCCATTGACGTTATTATATATATATGATTATCTGAACCGAACTGAACCGTTTTAATTTTTCCCAACCGAACTAAAACAAAAATTTTGGTTTAGCATAACAGTTCGGAACTCCGAACTGTACTAAACCATTAGAAGATGATTTTTTCCAAGCCGTGCAATTTGTTAAAGAACCGAACCATTATATAAAAAACTCATTTTAAACTTACTTTTGCTCCTGAACACATCTTGCAGACATGTTATTCGTGACCATTGGCAATCTAGTGTGGTGGTATGTTTAATGTCAATGTTACTATTATCATACCCTAAATTTTGACTAGAAAATTTCGAAATTTTTGTTTATTTGACGCATTTTCGTCAATATATCGAAAATCAATCACTTTGTATTTTTAAGTTAAAACATATCATTAATCATTGTTTTCTTGTTCGATTTTATATCATTTTATTTTATTTTTGATTTCGAAGAATTAAGTTAATTTTAGAATTTAGGTAAGTTTATCTTTTAAATCTAGTTTTTTTTTAGATTTTAATTATTACTTTTTTTTAAGGCCAATTTAGATTAATTTAGTCATTTTAATTAGTTTACTATTTTTACTAATTTTATTCTTTATTTTATTTTAGATTATTTAGAATTAGTTTCAATTTCACTTGAATTTAGTTTTAATTTAATTTAATTTTCTTTTAATTTATATTGTAATTAATCTTTCCTCACTTAATTATTTATATATCAATTTTATTTTTATATCAATTTTATTTTATTGTTATTTTATTTATTTATTTATTTATTAGATTGGTGTAATTAGTCTTGATCTATACTTGGTTGAGATATAATTATTTGGTTAGTTTTAAAATTTTTGTTCTATGCTCTTGGTTGAATTCAAACTCCACAACCTACACTCAAGACAACTTTGACCAAAGAACACAATCCCCACACTGCCTACATCATGCACCATGCTACTCCCAAAATATACACTAATTGATGCCTACAAAACCTACATACAAAAAAGGTGAAAAAGAGACCAATCATAAAAAATAATAACAGTCAAAAACATATAGCTGTCACTTTATGGAAGACAACATACAGGAGGAAAAAACCTGATTTGGGATTTAAAAAAGTGACAA
This sequence comes from Lathyrus aphaca, assembly GCA_963966055.1. Classification (NCBI taxonomy): domain Eukaryota; kingdom Viridiplantae; phylum Streptophyta; class Magnoliopsida; order Fabales; family Fabaceae; genus Lathyrus; species Lathyrus aphaca. Next base: position 730,893,098 of record OZ014519.1, on the reverse strand, counting down.
ATAATCAATACCAAAAAGTAGGATTTATTTTTTTTATCATTTTTTTTACTCTTCTGGAATGTAGAAAAAGACGACACACAACAAGAGGAGGGAACGAGACTGGATTCTCAAGGGGACTGCTATGCTTCCACCCTTGAGGAGAGGACATCAAACAGAAATAACAGGAGCCAGCCGTAGAGAATTCAAAAACACAAAAAAATGGATTCAACATAACAGTAACAAAACCTCCACCAAAAAGAACACATTCTGTTTTATTTTCTGAACATGCCCCTCTAAACTCCCATTTTGTTCTTGCACTTACATAACCAACCCAAACAAACAGAACAGAGAAAAACGTTTTTTGATCGATGGGCTCTCAATCCATACAACCACTCTTCTTGTAATAACTCATAACCTCATTCATCTCCGGAAAAAAAGGGCCAAAAGGAGTTCTGCTTTTTTTAAACACAACAATCCGAAAACAGAACTCCAGGACCTCCAAACCCACCAAACAAATTCACACACCATAACCGCCACCTACAAACATTTTTTTTCAAACCTCATACTTCCTTTCTCACCTTTGTAAAAATTCCTCTTCACTTCCACCATCTTCACCCCTGCAACATCATCAGGCCGCCCTCCACCATCCACTAAACCATTTCACCTCGCATAAGCCACAAAGGCGATTACATAACAAGCGCCAATCCCTCAACCGCACAAAAACCGTAAACCACCATTACCACCACCCATTTCAATCGAAATCGCACTAAATCTCTAAACCAAAACGAAAAACTTGAACTTTGAAACACATAATGCATTAATCGTGCTTTACCCTTCAAAATCGCAACAACCCTCACACAAACCAAACCGGTAACCGATCCTCTTCAAAAAATCTCAAATAAACCCTTCTTCCTCAAACCACCCACATACCCACTGTGAACAAACTCAAAAACTAATTTTTGAACATCCTCCACCATACCCACCGACGCGTATCAACACCCTCACCAAAATTGTTCACCTTCGCCGCAAAACAAATTGCAAAATCGACGAACAACCAAAGTCGAAACCAAAAACCATAAATGCACACAAGCTGTGGAAAATATGAAGCAAATCCGTAAACCACGATTTGAGAGAGAAATACCGACGAAACCTTAAACCAAAAACTTAGAAGCAGAAAGAGACCGAACGAGAAATCGGCAAGAGATAGAGAGAAATCCGAGCGAGAGTGAGATTCGTCAATCCGCTACCACCGAAATTTCGACCTCAAAACATCAGCAACAACATGAAACGCGACCCAGAATCGAAACACAAAGAAGAGAGGATGAGAACCACAAAAGAGAACCGTGAAATCGCTGAGGATAAAGGTCGCGATTTCCGACGGAGATCGAAGACAAGTTTTAACGGCGATTGATTTCGTTTTTGAATCAATGATGGCATCGGAAGTTTTGTTGTGATGGTGAGAAGATGAGGTTTAGCCGCGGAAGGTTTCAAGGAGTCATTGTCTTGAATAGTAACGGTGAAGGAGGGTTGTTCTGTTTTGAATCGTGTTTTAGGATAGACACGTTTGGTTTTGCTTCAAATGCTTTGAGACTTTACTCTTTTTATTTTTTTAAATTTAATTTCTTTTTGTTGTTGTTGTCTGTTGGGCCTTAGGTACACTAGGCCCATGGAATTACTAACTTGCTTCCCATGCTATTACTTTTACACCCCACCTCTGGACCTAGGAAGGAGCTTTTGGGCCTGATGTTCAGGCCTGCGCCTGAATTTTGGCTACCAATGTTTCCCTTTTTGCACCTCCAGCTGCTAGTAGTTGTCTAGTTATTCCTTTTTACTAATTTGTGTTTTTTTTAGAATTCTTAACTAATTTTTTATTTTTTTTTTAGTTTTTGGGTTAATATTTTTTATTATAATTTTAATTGGATTTTTTTTTTAATTTTAGAATTTAATTTACATAATTTGATTTAGAAATTGTTTAGAATCTTCATGGTTTCACTATTTTTTTATTTGTTTCTAAGTTTTGGTTTATTAGAATTTTTCAATGTCAATTGTTATTAATCCTGGATGTTAACTTTTGATGCTCATTTTGTTCAATTGTTGATAGAATTTCAGTTGAGTGTGATTTGAGTTTACTTGCTAGAACTTTGATTGAAGTGACCATGTGGATGTGTGATATTGAACATTTGAGGATTAATCGGATCGATAATGGTGAAGTTTCTGACAAGTATTCTGGAGATTCCTTGTGCGTGCATTGAAGAGGCGACGGACCCTCTCCGTTAGGTACCACCGAAACTCGTTTTACCTCTTTCACACTTCATTCTAATCTTGATGTCGTATTTACTCTTGTATGATTTATTTCTCGCATTTACGACTATATTTTTGTCATTTAAAAAAATGAATGCGATCACTATAAAAATAATCGTTTCAAAAGATAATTTAATTTCTTGGTCCAACGCCAAGTAAATTCATACGCCTACACTTCACACACACGTAAGTCGGTCACTAAGTGATCGTCATCTGCGCAATCTTTATTGCGTCCTAAATTATTTAACGAGGAACTGAACTTCGGAATCTAGCATTCCGCGGGTTCTTTAATGAACCACTCTTGGGGTTAGCCTCCGAGTTGTGATTCATTTACTCATTCGTTATAAAAATACTAAACCCTAATTCGTCCAACAAATTCGCAAACAATCAACTCTCAATTCACATATTAATTAACGTAAGAACTAAACTCAGGAATCTAGCATTCCTCGGGTTTTTGAATTGAATTACTGTTGGGGCTAGCCCTCGATTTGTAATTCATTCGCTCTTTCGTTTTCAAAACATAAATCTTAAATTAAAATCGTGAAAGAACTAAACTCAGGATTCTAGCATTCCTCGGGTTTTTGAATTGAATTATTGTTGGGGCTAGCCTTCGATTTGTAATTCATTCGCCCTTTCACATTGAAGGAATATAACTTAAAACTTACCAACAAATGCAAATCATTTTATAATTAATCAACGAAGAACTGAACTCTGGAATCCAGCACCCCACGGGTCCTCGAATGCAATCACTCTTGAGGCTAGCCCTCGAGTTGTGGTCCATTCGCCTTTCATTTTAAAACACTTAACAAAGGTTAAACACATTTTCTTTAAGCGAACATTGTTTAAATCATTCTATTTCGCAAACAAGCTAGCGCTTCAGCATCCACCGCGAGTATAAGCCAACGCTTAGCAGTATAATGCGTTTTAAACCATTGTTCAATAAAAAAACCACAAACCGTAGTAGCACGAACTACGAAGCTCTGACTTTCCCATTGCACAAGGGAATACGTAGGCACGAGGATTTTAATCCTTCGCAAGCACAATAATAAAAAATTTAACCTTTCTCCATAACAAATAATAATTGAAACATTCCCTTAAAAGCAATCTTAACAAAAAGAAGACAATAACATAAATCAGCATTTAAGCGCAAATTAAACTAAGAGGTTTCCGTTGAGTACAACGGACGTGAGGGGTGCTTAATACATTCTCTTTGCGTAACTGACTCCCGAACTTAGAGTAGTGATTTCGTTGACAATTTCTTATCCTTCATTTAGATTGTGTCTATATTTCCCTTTTCTCTCGTAGAATAAATAGAATTAGGTGGCGACTTTGTTGTTATTTTAGGATCGTATTTTTCTCTCGGATAATTTTGTTATAATTTTTTGGTAATTTTTTCATATTACAATGACATATGATAGACTGCGATTTAAAAACCATTGAAAAAAAAAGTAGACAATTCACGTTTAAAAGTTGCTATCGAAAGTGGAAAGATTGCATAATACGGACCAAATAATTTAGTAGAAGGATTTTGTAGAATATTTTGTATGTATTAAAATTTTATAAATAAAAAATAATACTGCAATATATTTACTAAAATGTTTATATCTGCTTCAATTAAGAAAAAAAATATGGTATATATTTTAATATATATCTTTCAATTTTTTTTACTAAAAATATTAATTTTTATTTATATTTAAGATCGTATAAGAGATAAGTGTATCCATTTTTATTGTAAATAAAATAATAAAAATATTAAATTGAAAGTGATCTTGATAGTATTATTTAAAATAGATAAATATATAAATAATTAATATTATGACAAATATTTAGGAAAATGCTACCCACTATTTCCTACACCTGTACCGTATTGATGAACAGTGAAATATATATATATATATATATATATATATATATATATATATATATATATATATATATATATATATATATATATATATATATATAATTATTTTTATTTTTATTTTTTTAATACCTAAATGCTTATTAACCATCTTCATTTTTGTATTAACTAATATTTTATACTATATTAACTAACTTTGATGACGGTTAAAAATTATTTTTAATATTTGAATATTTATTAACCAATTTTATTATTGAATTAATCAAGTTTTTATTCTGTATTAATCAATATTAGTGACTGTTAAAAATTATTTTTAATATGTGAACGTTTATTAACCAATTTTAATATATATGGTATATATTTTAATATATATCTTTCAATTTTTTTACTAAAAATATTAATTTTTATTTATATTTAATATCCATTTTTATCGTAAATAAAATAATAAAAATATTAAATTGAAAGTGATCTTGATAGTATTATTTAAAATAGATAAATATATAAATAATTAATATTATGATAAAATTGAAAATATAATTTATTTTAAAATAAAATAGTTTTACAAATAAATAATAGTTGAAATTGGACTAGATAGACAAATATTTAAGAAAATACTACGTACTATTTCCTACACTTGTACCGTATTGATGAACAGTGAAATATATATATATATATATATATATATATATATATATATATATATATATATATATATATATATATATATATATATATATATATATTTTAATACTTAAATGCTTATTAATATCTTCATTTTTGTATTAACTAATTTTTTACACTACATTAACTAACTTTGATTACCGTTAAAAATTATTTTTAATATTTGAATATTTATTAATCAAGTATTTATTCTATATTAATCAATGTTAGTGACGGTTAAAAATTATTTTTAATACGTGAACGTTTATTAACCAATTTTATTACTGTTTTAATTAATTTTTTACACTAAATTAATCAAATTTGTTTCATGTTTATATATATTATTCATAAACACTGTAAAAAATGAGGTAAACATTTCATTACTGATATATTTACGGTAGTGGAGAGAGAGAGAGTAGGATTATTAGTGAGGGAGAAAAAAAAGTGCGTGCATTGAATATGTGAAGGCGTGTGGTGCGCAGTTGTAATCTTATACGCCAACGAAAAGTGACGATATTTTCAAGGACGCTGCGACTGGAACGTGCTTCATCTCTACCCTCTTATTTAACTCATCCACTAAGCTTTTTCTCCAATGTGGGCCAGACTGCTAAATAAAGCCAGACACTTTCTGAATCACTTTTTTGTGTTTTCAATTTTGAGGCTAGGACTCATGTTCTTCTTTTTTGTATTGGTTAGGGAAAATGTATCAAGTACAATATGTGGATAGATATTGTCCATTTGTTTATATCTTGTTGAAGGAATATACTAAAATAAATGTATGTTTCCATTGTAAATGATGCAAAAATAATAGAGTATTTCTAGAAAAATGCCACTATTACAAAGTACTACAAATTAAGGTGGCAAAACGGGTCTAGTGTATTAGGCATGTCCATTTTACCCGCACTTTAGTGTGGGGTGGACCAAGGGTTTAAACTCTCATCCTCTAAATTGTCCATCTCGTCTCATTCTGTTTTCTTCGCAGGTTTTTGCAGGCATGCAAATTTACTTAAATTTTTATATTTTTAGATTTAACAAATGCAATGTCCGCAGATTTTTTCCGTTCGCCTTCACTTTTTTACAGGGAGAACTTAGGTTTTTGGCTCGTATCCTCAACTTTGACCGTCCCGCCCGCCCAAATTTTTTACGGACTTTTGCAGAACGGACCTAAACGGGGCAGACATGCCCGTTTGTCACATCTACTACAAACATAAGCATATATATATATATATATATATATATATATATATATATATATATATATATATATATATATATATATATATATATATATATATATATATATATATATATATATATATATATATATATATATATATATATATATATATATATATATATATATATATATATATATATATGGCTAGAGAAAGATTTGTGCAAAGGTTCAATAAAATCTCACTAGTTTTTTAATTACAAGAGAAATTAAGAAAAAAACTAAAACAAAATAAAAATGATTATGTTCTTATAATGATTAAAAAAAAGTATCAATTAATAAAGCCAGTGAAAAATTAAAATGGGTCAATGATTAAATTAATAGCGGTCATTTTTGCTTGTACAAACATTCTCATCGCAAAGGGTGTGAAGTAGAGATATGGTTCAATCTTTCTGTATGAAATCTTTACTAACATCTAATTCATTTGCATAGTAGTGAAATTGAGACATTGAGAAAAAGTTTCAATTTTTATTGCAAAAAGGGTACATGGGTGTTATGGAAACTCATACTTCTCGTAGGAAGAGACTTATGGCATGTTTGCCATAAAAATTTACACACTAACTACCAAATACATGACCAAGATTTTTAAGATTTTTGAGAATTTTCATTATGAAGTTGAGATATGAACTAATTATAACCATTTTGTATTGTATATTAACCCTTCAGACTATAATTCCGAACACATGAATCTTTCAAGGAGTCGGCAAAACATGAAGCTATTCTTTAAATTAATGTCTTAATATTATGAGGCAATAAGGTATGTAAATTTGTGGCATTACAAATTTCACCATCCCACGCATATCTAACTTTAGAGAAATTTTGCTGATTGGTTTTAAAGATGGTATGTTATAAATTATACTCCAAAATTTCTTGTTAATTTTTGATTATTTCATGAGATCTAATCTCGTATTATAAATAATACAATTACTTAATTTAGATTCTGAAGCTAGAATTGATCCGGACTGGCCTAACTATCAGAATTAGACCCTGTCTATCTCGCGGTCCAACGGCCCACAAAAACCCGATCACGCTCGGAGCTATGAAGTCGATTGCTCGACTTATCCTCGGTCGGATAACTACACTGTCGGGCGAAGGACCTGTCGAGCAAACTCTTTCTCGTCCCAACGGCTAGTTCCTAATCACCGTCGATTATCGCGGGATCCGCGATCCGCGCCCAACATTCTGGGCCAATGAGCACTCACTTGGACCAGTATATAAACCCTCTCATTTGAGAGGGTCAGATATTAAAAATCTAGACCCAACTACATTGTACTTGCTCACTCGTTGCTCGTTCTCTGACTTTAGCATCGGAGTGCCTTTGCAGGTACACCCACATCTTTTCTCCATCATCAACAACACACATCCACGCCCGACGCGGCCATATCGGATCCTGATCTCCAGGTACGATCAGGTGGCGCCGTCTGTGGGAACCCAACTTCCCCGTTCTTCTTCACCAAAGAAATTCAAGAACCAAAGTTACTATTCATAAAGATCCATGGCCACTAACGACATACCATGTGAAGCCCGCACAGTTGATGGTGTCCTCATTACTCAACGAGGGAGCAACCTCTTCACCCCTTCACACGAAGAAACCGTCCAAGATCGTCAGGACGGAAAGACCGTTTCACCATCTCCCGAGTGCGATCGACCGCTCAAGAGCCAACCAGAGATCAAACCTTCCGTGGTCGCGCCCACCGGATCAGACTTCACTGCATTGGTTGAAACAATCAATCAAACACATCTCCTACTCCTGGCACACGGTGCCAAGATAGCCCGTTTGGAGGACGCCGGTCGTCGATCATCTCGATCACCCAAGAGACACCGAAGACAACACAACCTTTCTCCCCGAAGGAAGAAAGATAAGGGCAACCACGACGAATCCTTTATACGGAACCGCGGTCGGTCACCCCCACGAAGACCTCGATCACCAGCATAGACCAAGAATCGTCACGAGTCACAAGAAGACGCCCGTCGTTTCCCTCCCCGAAAAGGAAGACGATCCCAATCTCCATCCCCGAAACGACCAAAGAAGAACAGGTCGAATTCTCCATCCCCGCGACGAGACCGGAAGCGCCGGTCAAGATCCCGCACGATCACCTCTAGCGACGATGATGATATCAGGGGACCCCTATCCTCTGAGATCATGGCCGCCAGACTACCGAGAGGACTCGAGAAGCCCCTCCTTTGGGTTCATACGACGGAACGACCGAACCCGACGAGCATATTGAGAACATCGACGCCCTACTCGACTGTAGAGGTGTCCGAGGAGCAATCAAGTGTCGTCTCTTTCCGACCACCTTAAGGAAAGGGGAGATGACTTGGTACAAACGTCTCGAGCCTGAATTCATCATTTCTTGGAGACAACTGGGTCGGACCTTCTCCAGGCACTTCACCGCTTCCAGGCGCCATCCGAAAACGGAAGCATATCTTGAGGCCATAATCCAAGGCAAAGACGAACCTCTTAGAACATACATCGAGAGGTTCAATAAAGAAACCGTCCAGGTCTCGACCACGGACGACATGAAGAAATATTTGCTGGAACGTGGTTTACGTCCGTCTACCGACTTTCACCGTGCGGTGGGTATTGAAACACCCGCTACTCTGGATGCGTTCCTCTTGAAGGCCTAAGCGTATATCCAATACGAGGAAAATCAAGCGGCTAGTTCCATCCGCGATGCTCGACGACGAGAGGACGCGAACCTGTCCAAATCAAACGAGCCATCGACATCTCGTCAGGGAATCGACAAAAGAAAGGAAGATCGCTCCCGTGAATCGCGGGAGCAGAGAGGACTGGTGGGTCGATTTTGTGAATATACACCTTTGTTGGTGTCGAGGGAGAAAATACTGACCGAATGTGCTAACTCGGAGTTCCACCAAGCAAGGGTGCGCTTCCCCAAGTAGCTACCCACCAAACCGGGCACCGATAAGACCAAGTACTGTCGGTTACACAAGAGCCATGGACATAACACTGAGGATTGCATCCACCTGAAGGATGCAATAGAGATACTCATCAAGGATGGCCACCTCAAACAGTTCACTAAATCCAAGGAGATCTCCAGGCCGAAGATACAGGAGGCCATCAAGATCGAGGAAGTAGCGGCAGTCCCCGCGGACGCCAACATACAGGTGGCCCTCAACATCTATCGCCCGTAAGACTTCTTTCTACCCGACCGTCCAACGATTACATATTATCTCTCTTCCCATAGCCCGTGGGAAAATTTACCTTCCGCCATGGTGATCTCAGGCGGGGGGTTCAATAAGATCACAGTCGGTTCCATAAAAAGGAAGTTCGACTAGCTAATTACGAAAGGGCCGGTCCTAAATGCCACATTGGATCCCCCCAGAGATAATTCAGTGCCCATCTCCTTCTATAGAGATGAACTGTTAGGAGGAGCTCCAAACGCCAGCATTCCACTGCTCATCTGAGCCCAAATGACCAACTTCGACGTCCGCAGGATACTGGTCGACCAGGGTAGCTCATGCGACATCATGTACTCACAACTATTCGCTATGCTCCATCTGAACGAAACTCACCTGACACCATACGTAGGATCGGACCTACAAGGTTTCAACGGTGTGGTGTCACGACCATGGGGTTACGTTGATCTCATAGTCACGTTCGGAGCCACGGAAACTGATCGGTCAATCCGCGTCCAGTTCTTGGTCGTCGATTGTCCTTCTCTGTACCAATGCATTCTAGGTCGACCAACTCTGGCCGAACTCTAGCCGTTCCATCCACCGTCCATCTAAAGATGAAGTACTACACCACTTCAGGAAGAGTCGCCACCCTGCATTGTGATGTGGAAGTTGTCCGACGTTGTTTCGAAGCGGCCTCTAAAGGCCTTAGCTCAATATCGTACCAGCCAAAAACCTCCACTTCAGCTTGCTCCCCGAAAACTGATGCACCCGCACCTCTCCCCCGGGTCGATTCCATCGACCTCGATTGCAGGTTTCCAGATGAGGCCGAGGATTCTTAGCAGCCCTCTTCTTCATTAGCCCGACCTATCCCCGACGGTGAATTCGAACTGATCCCGCTGGGAGAGGACCCAAGCAGATGCGTGAAGATCAGAGCACACCTCCCAAAATTAGCAAAAGGACAACTAGAAGCATGCCTGAGGGGGAACGCCGACCTATTCTCATGGATCGCAGCGGAAATTCCCGGGCTCGATCCAGACGTAGCATGTCACCATCTTTCCATCGATCCAAATCATAAGGCCATTGCCCAACGAAGGAGAAAACAGTCGACCGAAAAAGCTAAAGCAGCCGAAAAAGCTGTAGAGGACCTCCTGGAGGCAAACTTTGTAACAGAGGCCAGGTACACCACCTGGCTTTCCAATGTTGTACTTGTGAAAAAATATAATGGAAAATGGCGAATGTGCGTTGATTATACTTATTTTAACCGGGCTTGCCTGAAAGATTCTTACCCTCTACCAAATATCGATAAATTGGTCGATAACTCGGCCGGTTTCAAACTACTCTCATTTATGGATGCTTATTCAGGATATAACCAAATTCCCATGGTCGTGGCCGACAAAAAACACACAGCCTACATGACCGAATCGGGCAATTACTACTACAACGTTATGCCCTTCGTACTAAAAAATGTGGGCGCCATTTATCAGCGCATGATGAACAAAGTTTTTCGAGCTGAAATTGGGGACATGCTCGAAGTATACATGGACGACATGATAGTCAAATCCCAGGAAGAAACAGATCATGCTTCCCACCTACGAAAGGTGTTCGACCAAGCTCGAAAATGCAAGATGCGTTTCAACCCTGAAAAATGTACATTCGGAGTTCGGGCAGGTAAATTCCTCGGGTTCTACTTAACCGAGCGAGGGATCGAGACCAACCCGGATAAATGTAGAGCATTCACAAAAATACCTACCCCAAACTCTAAAAAATCCATACAATCACTGAACGGAGTGCTCGCTTCCCATGCTCGATTTGTGGCTAAATCTGCCTTGCACGCGCTCCCATTCTACAAACTCCTCCGCAAAGAGTCAACTTTCGAGTGGACCGACAAATGCGAGCAAGCCCTGGCTCACCTAAAGAAAGCACTATCCAAACCACCGGTACTTTCCAGACCCAATGAAGGTGAAATGCTATACCTTTACCTCACAGTGTCGAACGAGGCCGTTAGTGTAGCCCTTATTCGAGAGCTCCCCGAGGGGCAGAAACCCATATACTTCACGAGCAAGGCATTTAACGGCCCCAAACTCAGGTACTCGCAAATTGAAAAGGTAGCTCTAGCCCTACTCTTCGCGGCAAAGAGGTTACGACACTACTTCTTAGCCCATACTATCGTCGTCAGAACGGACCAACCCATCAGACAGATGCTCGGAAGACCCGACATGGCCTGTCAAATGCTTAAATGGTCATTAGAATTGGCCGAGTTCGACATCAAATACGAAGGACGGCAGACCCTCAAAGCTCGGGCATCAGCCGACTTCGTAGCAGAACTTACCTTCAATGAGCAAACAACAACATCTCCATCTAAATGGACCATTTTCGTCGATGGAACATCTAGCTCGACAGGCAGTGGGGCCGGGGTCATGTTAGAGAGCGAGGAAGGAATACTCATAGAAGCATCCTTAACCCTGTCTTTCCCCACATCCAATAATCAGGCAGAATACGAGGCCTTCTTGGCCGGATTACGCCTTGCTGACGACCTGGGAGCAGAAGAGATAATAATATGCACAGACTCACAGTTGGTCGCTAACCAAGTACGAGGCGGTTTTCAAGCTAAAAACGACAACATGGCTGAATACTTAGCCTTGGTCAAGGAAAATCTAAAACGATTCACATCCATAGAAGCCAGGCATGTCCCGCGTGAGAACAACATCCAATCAGATAAATTGTCCAAACTGGCGAGCACCAAGAGAAAAGGGGGCAACTAATCCGTCATACAAGAGATACTCCCCCAACCCAGCATTAGAAAAACGTCAACACCAATAGACATCAACATCATAGGCGACGCTAACTGTTGGATGACCCCGGTATTTGATTACCTGACCAAAGACGAGTTACCAGCAGACCCGAAAACGGCCAGCACCGTGCGACGTAGGTCATGCTCGTACACGATGGTCGGAGGAAAAATGTATCGCCGAGGATTTTCCACATCACTCCTCAGATGCGTCGAAGAAGAAAACGTCCCACACGTGTTGAGAGAAGTCCACGAGGGAATCAACGCACAACACCCTGGCGGAAGGTCACTCGCTCGTAAGATCCTATAGGCAAGATATTACTGGCACAGTGACATACATATAGCGCCCCCTACTGAGTTAAAATCACTGTCGTCCCCATGGCCATTCGCCTGGTGGGGACTAGACATCTTAGGGCCCTTCGTCATCGGTACCGGCCAAAACAAATATCTCATCGTAGGCGTTGACTATTTCACCAAATGGATCGAAGCAGAGGCCATGGCCAAAATCACCGCACTGAACATCCTACGCTTCTTCAAGCGAAATATCCTCGCTCGATTCGGGGTACCGCTCACCATCGTGATAGATAACGGAACACAGTTCACCGACAAACAATTCCAAGAATTTGTATCCTCGGTCGGAACCAAACAACACTTCCCTTCTGTCGAACATCCTCAGACTAACGGGCAGGATGAAGCTGCTAACAGAGTGATCTTGAGGGGCCTCAAGCGAAGACTGGACGAACACAAGAAACGCTGGGTCGAAGAGCTGCATATCGTCCTTTGGGCATACAGGACCACGCCTCATTCAACGACCGGAGAATCCCCATTCCGACTAGCATACGGAACCGAAGTTGTCATCTCTATAGAAATGCACGTACCATCCATGCACACAGAATCACCCATTGACCAAGACACTAACTCAGAAACGCTAAGAGAGGAGCTCAACTTAGTCGAAGAAATCCAATCAGGAGCAGCTCTCCGAGAAGCCACGCTAAAACAAAAAATCGCAGCTCGACACAACGCGAAAGTTATTAATTGAGCGTTCGAAGTCGGGAGCCTCGTCTTGAGGAAAAACCACAAAGACTCCCGAGAAGGGAAACTAGCACCGAACTGGGAAGGCCCGTACATCGGTCGGGCAAAAACCGAAAACGGAGCCTACTACTTAGAAAATCTCCAGGGGGAAGAGCTCGCACGACCGTGGAACGCCGAGAAACTTAAACAATACTACAACTAGTATGAAGGTTGCCTTAACCCCCTACGAAGGGCGAAAGATCCGACCAAATCTGCATGCCCAGGTATAAGCATCGCAGTCCAAAACGTTCTACTAACAGAACCTCCTCGTCGTAACGAGGAAAGTAACTGTCGCACGTACGGGTACTCAAACGAGCCCAACGTCACCTAAGTACCACGACCAGACAGAACCCCAGCTCGCGATGGGACGTTCAAGCCACGGATGTCCGAGCCATAAACTTGGTCCGGATACCGACCTAGGATCAACTTCCACATGTTTGATCGGTCCCCCAAACCGATGGATCACATCCCTTACGAGCATTTTTCCCCCCTTTGTCATCGACCATTACGTCACGCTCCAAACGAACGCGAAACACTTAACGAAAAAATAAACGTTTAAAAACAAAGTCCTCCGACGGACGAGCAATTATACACAAAATCAAAGGGATGCATAAATTGTAAAAACGACCACCAAGGTCAGAAACATTAATTCAAAAGGTTGCGACCCCTAAAGGCCGACTTGTTCAAGATTACATGAAAAAGGGACCAAGTCCCAAAACAAAAATTTTAAAATTACAAGTAATTTAGGCTCGCAGGCCGACCTAATTACCCTCACACTCTTGCACCCCAGGTTGGTCTTCATTCGGAAGTTGCTGGACGATTGGCTGGATCGGCTGCTCAGACTCCCCAGGTTGAGAGTCGTCCACGATCATGTAATCAGGGACCACGATCCGACCATCTTCAACCTTGTACAAGTAGCTGATTTGATCGGTATCGAGGTTCAGCTCGGGATGGAGGGCCTTTATCTGGTCCACAACATTATGGAAACTCAACTTAGTCGAGTCCCTCAGATCCTCGAGGTCCTGATCCAGCCGCGCTAGAAAATGCGCCCGACTCATCAACCCCTTGGTGTCCTCATCTTCGTCATCCTTGGGGAAGAAGGTCTCTCTCAGCATCCTTGACAACTTTCTTCGCTTTCTCTTCAGAGGTGGCCAAGAGAGTCTTCAGTCGCTTAATTTCAAGCTCCTGCCCGGAACTCCTTTCAGCAAACATGGATGCCATCGACAACATCCGCATCACCGCACTGGCATCCTGCGCCAATGACAGCCTCCGGGAAGGACGATCCATCTGCTCGAGGTGCAACGAGTCTGCCCGGTCAACCTCCATAGTTATGCATTCAAAGAAGTTCTGTTGCACGAAGCACGAAGGTAAGGGATGCTTTGGCTTTACAGGGGCGTTCGTTGTCAGATCAGTAACGACCGCTCCAACCTTATGTTTTTTGAGTGTGGAACCCGAAGACACGCCCGATGATCCTCGAGCGATGGGGCCCGAACCAGAGCCACTCGTATCATTTCCGACCAATCTGGTCTGAATAGTCCTGGCTTTCCGTTTGTTGCCCTGCAACAACCTTTCATGGATCTTGTCCAGCGAATTCATCGAACCTACGAAACAAAAGAAACAAAGGTCAGGCCACTCACAAGCACAGAAGCACGACATACAAACAACAAAATAAAAAACGAGAAATACCAAATAAATCAGACACTTCTTTCCCGTTCTTACAGGCCAGGAGAATTGTGACGTTGATCAGTGGACGTTCCACAACCTCCCCTCCGTCAGAAGCCAGCATCACCTTCCCCTCCCCATCAACCAAAGGGATCGGGGTAAAAGATGATAACAGCTTGCAGAATTCTTCAAAACTGGTCACATAATCCTCGCCCAGGTTATCCCCTACTTGCACAAAGTCACACACTGGTCGCCCGTAATGACTGTGCTCCCAAGAGAAGGGGAACCTCCAGATCCTCCTACGAATCGGTTGACCTTCAGCGTCCAACCGAGGCACGTTATTCTCATCAGTGTCGTTGCCCATAAAGCTGATCGTCCTAGTCGCTCCTTTGGTCAAAGGCTCGATTAAAATGTAGTCACCTTTGAACGACCTAATAGACTCCGAGTGTGCTTTAAAAATTTTAGCCAGCTGCTTGAAAGAGATGAGCCCTTTCCGATCGGTCTCACGCCCCACCTGGCGTTGTAGAGAGAATAGCCGGAAAAAGAGAGGAAGGGTAGCCCCCGCCCCCAGATGCTCGCACGTCATCTCAAACTCCTTCATGAAAGCGTAAGATTTAGGGTGTAGCTGCGACGGGGCTACCCCCATATAACCAAGTACCGAGCACACCAGATCGCTAAAGGGCATCCTAATTCCCAAAGTTGTGATGGCATATTCGTACATAGCGAACTTCCTTCCACCGAACTCCGAGAAGATACGGTCATCATCGCCCGGGCAGGTCACCCTCCAATGATCAGGATCCCCCACTACTGGCAAAGGATCCGCTTGCGGTCGAGCGTACAAAGAAACTTTGTCCAGTAAATCTTCGACGACCCACTCCTTGGGGGCCAGCACCCTTGCTTCTTCTTGCATGACCTCAGGAGCACCAACCTCCTCCCCAGGGGCTTTTCCGACATCACTCACTTCGGTCGACTCCGAATCTCCCGAGGAGCTCCCAGAATTAGACGGAACAGTCTCAGAGGAGCCAGAGTCCTCCGATGAGCTCTCCTCTGAGGAGATGTCGAAGGGATCGACGAGCACGTTTTCACCTGAAAAGTAGAGGAAAGTCGTTAGTGAATTCTATCAGAGCATCAAATCCACCCTTCCACTACCTATCAAGTGAAAGGGCGCGCAGCAGCCCGAAAACAGGGTTCCGGGCAAAAGCCCCCAGACGATCAATGCCCAACGGCCCACAAAAACCCGATCACGCTCGGAGCTATGAAGTTGATTGCTCGACTTACCCTCGGTCGGATAATTACATTGTCGGGCGAAGGACCTGTCAAGCAAGCTTTTTCTCGCCCCAACGACTAGTTCCTAATCACCGTCAATTATCGCGGGATTCGTGATTTGCGCCCAACATTCTGGGCCAATGAGCACTCACTTGGACCAGTATATAAACCCTCTCATTTGAGAGGGTCAAGTATTAAAAATCTAGACCCAACTACATTGTACTTGCTCACTCGTTGCTCGTTCTCTAACTTTAGCATCAGAGTGCCTTTGCAGGTACGCCCCCATCTTTTCTCCATCATCAACAACACTTGTCCACGCCCGACGCGGCCATATCGGATCCTGATCTCCAGGTACAATCAAGAATCATCCAATTCATATTCAGTTGTTCTAAAATTCTCAGCGCAGGAATCTTGGACAAAGCAAAGAGATATACTACTTACAACATAAATAGGTTCAAATTTCTGACATTATCTAGAGAAGATGGATTAATAACACAAGATAGTTGAGTTTTTTTAACATCCAACACATCTTGTGTTTCAAGTCTTGTTGATTGAAACTTAAGACAAACACACTCGCCTTATTATGGGAATTTGGAAGATATCATTGAAATTAACTACTATGATCATTTCAAGGTTGCTCTTTTTTAATGCAAATGGGCATATACCATACAAGATAGGGGGTATAAAAAGGATAGTCAGAATTTCAATTATGTAGATTTTGATATATTGATTCATAATGGTGATCGTGAAGAACATGATTTGAATATTGAGATATCTCAAGCTTAATTGGTGTATTAAGTTGATGATTTAGTTAATAATGGATGGAATGTTGTTGTGCATTTAAATACAAGAGATTTCTATGAAATGGGGGAAGAAGTAGAAAAGAAAGTTCATGAAAACATGTCATAGGAAGAACATGAACTTCCTATGCATTTTAATAACAATGGTGATGAGTATACGCAATTAGCTCCTACCAATACATTTAGAAATAATGGAGTTAGACTTTCAAATTTGATTAATTCTTCTACAAGTGTTGCTACATCATCATCTAACTTTTGGCATGAGAAGTACATGAACTTGGAATCTCAAGTTCAAAACAATATGACAGTTGTCACGGCTAAAAAATTACAAAGTCGCCATCATCCTTTATTTGTTCATAAATATCAGGGAAATAATGATAAAACTAATGTTAATGGTGAGAGACTAGGTTCGGGAGCCAGTTAAGTGAGAGGAAGATACCAAACACCCCTCACCTCTATTATACCCAATGAGATCATCTTCTAAATATAGGGTTAGCGTGTGTTTGTTTAGGAGAGTTTGCTTTAGCATTTATGTAAAAGGGATTAGGTTATTATTTAAAAGAGAAATAATTAATTTAGACAAAAGGATTTTTTTTAATTGTACTCACTAGAATGCTATGACTCTATGCCTACATACCCTCAAATTTAATGAAGGATCAGAAAATAATAGTTCTTCTTAGAAAAAGTTTGTTTGTTTGTTGATTTTATATTTTGAAAACGTTCACAACGCATCAGGGGCGAAAAAGTGTTTGATTTTGAAAAATATCTCTATGCACATGGACAAAGGACTTAATGTTTAAGTGACTGGATTTAATTTTAATCCCTTGGTTAATTGCAAAAATATAATAATTATTTTAATAAATTAATAATAATATATATGATTAGGAAAATATTAAAAGGTTAATTATATAAAATAAAGTATCATATCCTTTATCCCTGATTTTTTATCTCTAAAATCCTAGAAATTTATTCCCATTATTATCCCAAAGGTTAACCCTAATCCCTTAATTAATTAATATTCCATAATTAATTATATTTTTTTTCTCTTTTATCTCATATATTAAAGGGGAAATATTGCCCATTAAAACTAATTACTAATCTAATTATGCTTAATTATAAATTAACCATAACCCTAATTTAAATGCCTAATTTTTTTTTGTATTATTCCATGTTGATTATAATTATCTAAATAATTACCTAATTATTTTTATTAATCCGATTATTATGTTAATTAAACCCTAAATATGTTCATTATCCCAATTAATCTAACTTATAATCCTAATTAATAATTATTATAAAAAATGTTAACTAAAACCCTAATTATCCTACTTAGGCTAATCAAATTAAATAACCAATGTTTAATCCTAATCACTAATTAAATTAACTAAATAATATAATTTAAAATAAATAAATGGGGTTGGGGTGTGAATTACTCTAAACTAGTAATGGGCTAGCAAAGTAAGGTGTGGATAGCAAAGAAAGGGAGCCCATGATCCCATGTCCATCAGAAAGGAAAAAGAAGGAAAATAAACATATAATGAAAGGTGTGGGGGAAAGATCAAGGCCCTTCGATCTGATTACTGAGGTTGGTCAACCTCTTGCTTGACCATTGGATCAATTGACCATCAGAGGGTCAACTGATCAGGTGAATACAATATAGGGTGTAAAATAACAAAGGTGGGCGTATGTGTATGGGAATAAAGTCAAGTTATGGTCATCTGGATGACCAGGAGTTCCCCACATGTCATTGACTAGAGCGTCCCCGCGGGAGTATATAAATGGATTTCTCTCTGAATCCATTTCATTTTCATTTTTCTTTCTCTCCAACTTTTGCCGCCCTATTTTCTAGAAACCACCACCAAAGCCACAACACCCTACAATTTTTTTTGTCTAAACTTCAACCAGAAAATCACAACATTCAAACTTCCAACCCAGAAACCCTCTTACCTCCAAGAACCCTAAGGAACCCTAACTCCCCCCAGATGAACCCTAGGGTCATGAATCCTAAATCTAGCTAATAAGAAACCTAACCTTATATGATGCCTAAAAACCCCTAATCTTGCTTAAATCAAACCCTAATCCCCCAATTAAACCATCCCTAACGCAAATCGAGTAACAAAAATCTTTTGATTTAATAATCCAACTCAAACAGTTTTAAACAAAAAACATCTACATCATGCATACAAGACAAACATTCAGGGATAATCAAGAGATCATGCAAGTAACCTTCGAAATTGAGGATTATTCCAGTTAAAGGTAAATCCTGATTCCTTTTCTTTTCAATTAGGTTGTCTCTTCCTCCTACTTTAACTTCTTCTTTTTCGTTTCCCTTTTTGATGCGAGGTGCAAACGATGTTGTGGCTTAGCTCAAAAAAAGTTAAGGTTTCAATGTAAAACCTTAACCTATGCGCACTAGGAACTCTGGTGTAGGGAAGGAATTTCATAAGCAATAGTAGTTTAGGTTTTTTTTTGTCTCTACTGATTATGATTTTAGTTTAGCTTTTTATAGAATATTTTTAAGTTTGTGTAATTTAATTTGATTGATACTTTTAGGAAAGTATGTATCTAATTAAATTGTAATTGTAATTGATAATTTCTTTTATTTTTAAGGTGAATATTTAGTAAAGAAACAAATTTTTAGGGTTTGGATTCTTATTGAAGTATTTGAAGGTGAGAAAAATACACAAGAATTGGAGGGGTTGAATTGTGTTTTCTGTTTTTGCTCTGCCTCTGAAAAGAGTTCAGATTCTAAACCAATGTTTAGATTTTGATTAATAAGTTGCATCAGAATATGAACAAAAGAAAATAAATAACAACTGAATACACAAAGATATATATATATATATATATATATATATATATATATATATATATATATATATATATATATATATATATATATATATATATATATTGGTTCCTCCCAAACTGAGAGTAGTCCAGTCCCCTTGCGACACAATATATTTTCCACTATAATCAAAACATTATTACAACTTCTTATGCACTTAAGCATAAGCTTTTTCCTACTCAGACCCTCATTAGAGACTTCCTTCTTAAACTACACAATTCAAGACTTCCTACTTAGACCCTTAGCCCAAGACTTTCCTGCTTAGATTCCACAAATCCAAGACTTCCTTCTTAAACCCATAAGGTTCAAGACTTCCTACTTAGACCCTCAGTCCAAGACTTACATACTAAGATTCCATGAATCCAAGACTTCCTTTCTTAAACCCCCCAGGTTCAATACTTCTTCTCAGACCTCTAATCGAAGACTTCCTTGTTCAAATCTCACATATTCAAGACTTCTATTCAGACCAACAGTCCAAGACTTCCTTTGCTAATCAACAACTGATTAAGAATTCAATGCTCTAGCACATAGCAAGAGACTTACTTGGCTCAAGCTAAAATCAAGAGACTTTGATGCTCAAACACATAGCAAAGGCCTTTATCTAAACTATTAAATAACTTGTTTAGAAGAATAGAGAACAAGGTGTACTTGATACATATAAGAGGTAGATGGTAATAACCATAAAAAAGATCACAACACTTAAGATTTCTATGATATTCAATGTTTTTAGAAATCCCAAGGCTTCGTACAATTTACAACATATAACTGAATTTCTACATACTCAATTGTGCTGCCATTGTTGATCTTGTTATTCTTCCATTTTGATAAAAGCATAAAACACCTCTATTCTTCTTGGCTCGCTTTCTTTATTTTCCTTGTTCCTTGTTGAAAATCCAGATTGAATCTTTAGCTACTTATATTGCAGTTGTAGAAGAATAGTCGTAGGAAGAGATAACTTGTACAATTGCCTTTGTTACTACATAGTACTAAGAGACGTTGAAGATAAATACACAAAAATATATATTTATCCATTGTGTAACTTGTTTAACCATTGCGTCTTCATTGTGATCTCATACTATATATTCGTTGAGAGTAGATACTTGTAAATCATGTCAACACTTCTTGAGCCTTGTGAACACATACTCTAGCTGACAAATTGATTTGACAATGTAACTTGCTTTCTACAGTACATATAACTTTTAGTTGTGTCACTGGTTCTGAATGATCACCAGAAACTGATACATTCACTAAGTGTGGAGACAATATATTGCTCTTCTGAAGTTGAGATATTCAGCTTCGGAGTCTACGCCAACCTATATTATCAGACTTCACTTAGAGAACATTCTTCAGATTTTGAACCACCAGAAGCCAGTAACTCAGTTTCTCTCAAATGCGTCCTTATATAAGATTCAAAATATATTCTTCATAAGCTTTAGAACCTGCATACTTGGAACACACATTAGATAACATCATTGTTCTTTCAATACTTTATTATCATCAACACCCAAAGGATATAAGTCATGAACAAATCTTGTTCTAACAATATTTGGCCCTCATTACTTGTAAATCCGAACTTGGATGTATCTGAAACCATGGAACGAAATTTTTTGATTGATTTTGTCCATTCAGTGTGATTGATCCCTTTATGCATATAGTTTTTCTCCGCGTTAGGGTTTCCTAAACTAGTCAACAATTTGACCATATTCAACTCCATCAACTTGGCAAAATAAAAATAATAAAAACGTGACCCAATCCAAACCAGCGATAAAAGCAAAAGTAATATATAATAAACTCAGTAATAATAAAAAAATCGAATTAATAATAAAATATTAACTTAACCCTAATTAATCCTAATATTTTAACTTAATATATTCCTAATAAATTAATAATAATCTATTCCTATTTAATTAATAATACTATTATAAATTATTCTATCCGTAATATAATTCTATTAATATCAACCTATAATACATATATATTTTTTATAATATTAAAGCCTTTATAATTTCACCGATCTATAATTCTAGTATGCAAATAAAACCCTTAATAATATTTAATTTTAAATAATATATTCTAATAAGATAAATCATCCTAATTACTAATCCTAAAAATTAATAGTAATAACCCTATAGCATAATTCTACACATTATACTATTTCAAATAATCTATAAAATACCTATAAACTAAAATCAACTCTTAAGAGGGATTAAAAAATCAAAATGGTTCTCCTTTAACTTTTTAGGTCATTGACATTGACCAAATGACTTTCATGGGACCATAGTCATGTTACTAATCAAAATCCTTAGTCAGATAAAAATGAAAAAAAAAAAGGTATTCAAAATTTGGGATACGACAACAACATTTAAAATATATATTATGATGAAAGAAGAAAAGATTCCTGATCAAGTGGCTGATATTTTAGATTTATCAAATATAAATTCTGATTTTTATTTTTCAGTTTCACTATTTTATTAATAAAAATAATAATGCATATTATGTTTTAAGTATATCTCTCAAAGAACCTTAAACTTAAGATTTTTTTAATTCCGCTGAGATCTTATGGTCATGTTGAAAATATGGTTGATGATGTTAAGTATATGGAGGTTTGTTGTAATTAATAGGATTAATTACTTAGGTTCAAAAATGACAATAATTAGACAAGTGAATTCAGAATTTGGAATTTGCAACTCTTCATGAAATGTTGCAATATGAAACCATGCAACTCTTGGAATGATATTATTGGCCAAACATTACATCTTTTGGTAAATAGAATTGTTTCACCAAGGGTCGCAACCTTGTGAAACTATACCAAGTGACCTATATAATACTCATTAGAATTCAGAAATGAACACATAAAAATTCATTACAATTCCAACAATATTCGCTACATTCAAATTTTCACCAGTCTTGTGCAAATTCGATAAGGCTGAATTATCCTGGGTATTCCTGCATCAAAACTCTAAGACAAATCTAGAGTGCTTGAAATACTATAAGGAAAGTGCTTCGTACACGATTCAAGCCTGAGTCATTACAATTTTGAAGCGTTACATAACAGTCTTATAGTATCTCAAATCATGGCCACCAACGCTTCAGTTCCAAGCATCAAGGTGATGAACCAGGACCTTGTCAAGTTTGATCGTTTTGATGGAACAAATTACACCCGCTGGCAAGACAAGATGACATTTCTCCTGACTGCTCTAAAAATACATTATGTCTTTGATCCTGATTTGGAACCAATTCTAAAACCAACTGTAGATGATACCGATGAAGTAAAAAAGGAACGCAAGAAATGAAAGGAAGACGAGTTGTTCTGTCGTGGACATATTCTGAACACACTATCTGATCGTCTCTACGACTTATACACCGACACTCCATCTACAAAAGAGATATGGAAAGCATTAGAATTCAAATTCAAGGCTGAAGAAGAAGGTACGAAAAAGTTCTTAATATCTAAATACTTTGATTTTAAAATGTTGGATTCTAAGCCTATTCTTGCACAAGTACATGAGTTGCAAGTTCTAGTGAAAAAAATCAAGGCTATAAAGATTGATATTCCTGAAGCTTTTCAAGTCGGTGCAATTATTGCTAAATTGCCACCTTCATGGAAATGATACAGAAAGAAATTGCTGCATAACTATGAGGATCTCTCGTTGGAGAAACTTCAGAAACACCTTCGAATCGAGGAGGAGACGAAGGATAGAGAAAATTTTGAGCCTGCTGGGGTTCTAAAGCCAATGTTGTTACAATAAATGGAAAGAGAAAGCATGATGGCATAAAAAACCATCCTGGTCCAAAGAAGGAACATAAAAGGTTCAAACATTCTGGCGGAGCAAAGGTTGCAAGTAACAGATGTTACACATGCGGAAAACTAGGCCACTATGTTAGAGATTGCAGAAACAATAAAAACAAAAGGGAGGTAAATGTTGTCCATGTCGATGAAGACATAATCGCTAATGTAAGTGAAATCATGGCAATCAAATGTAAGGTACAAGGTTGGTGGTACGATACATGTGCAACCGTGCATGTATCATATGACAAAGCAGCATTTAAAATATACTCTGAAGTCATTGACGGACATGAAGTTCAGATGGGAAATGAAGTCAGATCCAAAGTCATAGGAAAAGGATCCGTCGAACTCAACTTTACACCGGGAAAGAAGGTTACTCTAGTTAATGTACTTCATGTCCCAGAAATGAATATGATCCTAGTTAGTGGGGACTTATTGGGAAAACCAGGAATTAAATATGTGTATGAATCAGGCAAACTGATATTGACCCGTAATGGTATATTTGTAGGCAAAGGATATTCCTCAGAAGGAATGATCAAACTCTGTACAAATGATAATATGATTAATGAAATTTCAAATTCCGCTTATATGACTGAGTCTACTTCTTTATGGAACTCTAGATTAGCACACATTGACATTAATAATATGAATAGACTTATTAAATCCGGAATGACCTCATGCAATATTCAGGATTTTGAAAAATGTGTTAAATCTAAAATGATCAAGAAACCTTTCAAAAGAGTTGAAAGGAAATCAAACGTGCTTGATCTTGTGCATTCAGATTTATGTGAATTTAACAGCATGCTAACCCGTGGGGGAAATCGTTATTTCATAACATTTATCGATGATTGTTCTAGGTTTACACATCTATACCTTTTAAAGCACAAAAATGATGCATTTAATGCTTTTAAGGTCTATAAAGCGGAAGTGGAAAATCAATTAAATAAAAGAATAAAAGTACTTAGAAGTGATAGAGGCGGTGAGTACTTTTCTACCGAATTTAATGCATATTGTGAAGAATATGGCATTATACATGAATGTTCAGCATCTCGTACACCACAACAAAATGGATTGGCTGAAAGAAAAAAATCGAACTTATCAGGAAATGATAAATTCTATGATAATACATTCTCAATTGCCATTTAATTTGTAGGGTGAAGCATTGTTATCCGCATGTCACATAATGAACAAAATTCCTTTAAAAACAACATGAATTTCTCCATACGAAATATGGAAAGGAAGATCACCAAATATTGGTTATTTCAGAGTATGGGGTTTTGTAGCTAACTATAAAAATATGGACCCCAAAAGAACTAAATTAGGTCCTCATGGGATCATGTGTGCTTTCATAGGATATGCTTCAAATAGTAAGGCATATAGACTTTTAAATCTAGAGTCTAATGTAATTGTTGAATCCAGAGATGTGGAATTCTTTGAAAATCTTATTACAAAGGATAAAGAACCTGAGAATTCCACGAATAACGAATCTCGTAACGAAGAATCTCCACGGATGGTTGAAACACAACCCGAGCCTAGAATAAGCAAAAGATCATGGAAATCTAAGGCTCTAGGACCTAATGAAATCGATTCTCAACTTATTTCCTTTTATTTAGTTGAAGGAAATTGCAAGAATGATGTTCATAAAATTCCTATTATTCTTCAAATAGAGGATGATCCTCAAACCTATAAAGAAGCAGTAGCTTCAAAGGATGCTTCTTTTTGGAAGGATGCTATCCAAGATGAAATGGATTCAATTATGTCAAATCACACTTGGGAACTTGTCGACCTTCCTAAAGGATCAAGACCCATCGGATGCAAGTGGGCGTTTAGAAAGAAGTATCATAGTAATGGTACATTAGACACATATAAGGCTAGATTAGTAGCAAAAGAATTTAGAAAAAAGGAAGGTGTCAATCACTTTGACATATATGCTCCAATAGTAAGAATTACAATAATTAGAATATTGTTTGCACTAACTTCCTTGAATAACCTTATTGTTCATCAAATGGATGTTAAAACAGAATTTCTAAATGAAGATCTAGATGAGGAAATATACATGGAACAACCAGAAGGCTACGTGCTACCTGGAAACGAACAAAAGGTATGCAAACTTATTAAATCCTTATACGGTTTGAAACAAGCACCAAAGTAATGGCATCAAAAGTTTGACTCTGTCATACTTTCACATGGGTTTATTCCAAATTCTTGTGACAAATGCTTGTACACAAAGGTACATGGAAACATGGTAACATATTTATGCTTATACGTTGATGATATGTTAATCATTAGAAATGAAATAAAAGGGATCTTAGAAACAAATAAATTTATAACTCCCACTTTCAAGATGAAAGATCTTGGGACAATTGATACCATATTAGGAATCAAAGTAAAAAATAAATAATGGGGGTTATGAACTTAATCAAACACATTATGTTGAGAAAATGTTGGACAAGTTCAAACACCTAAACTTCAAAGAAGTAAGCACTCCATTTGATCCTAGTGTCAAACTTCAAAAGAAAACATGAAGAACTGTGGCCCAATTGGAATATACAAGTGCAATTGGATGTCTAATGTACTTAATGCAATGCACCAGACCTGGCATAGAATTTGTAGTTAGCAAAATGAGTAAATTTACTAGCAATCCAAGTGATGAACATTGAAAGGCCATAACTAGGATTTTCGGTTATCTCTTAAAGACCAAAAGTCTTGGCCTTCATTATGGTAGGTTCCCTGCCATATTAGAAGGATATACCGATGCAAATTGGATATTAAGTGTTGGAGATTAAAAATCTACAACTGGGTGGATATTTACATTAGTCGGAGGGGAAATTTCTTGGAAAAGCAAGAAGCAAACATGTATTACCCTCTGAACCATGAAATCAGAGTTTATGGCTCTCGCTTCCGCTGGACAAGAAACAGAGTGGTTAAGGGACCTTCTATTGGAAGTACCATTAGCTAAGGACAACATTTTAAAGGTGTTGATACATTGTGATAGTCAAGCCACCCTAGCTAGAGCATTTAGTGAAGTATATAATGGGAAGTCCAGACACATTGTGTCGCTCCCCTGAAAAGACACCAGGGTCCCAAGGTGCAGACGCGAACGGTCAGAGAAAAGATAAATGATGAGGTTGAATTGAATAGAGTCTCCAGCTAGGCATTTTTATCCCGAAGGAAAGGTAATGTTGCATAAACCTGGAAAGATATGGATAAGACGGTTGCGAACCAGAGAAACTGAGAAAGGGGGTTGGTTACGACCTGGGAAGGTATTAGCACCCAGATCGTCCGTCGTACTCGACGGGATCCATGCTTACAAGATTGTGTTTAAAAGGGGTAAGTGTATGTGTTATCTGTATGCAAAAGCTAAAGGAATAAAGTACATGTGTCAGTGCAAAAGGGTGAATTTCTCAGGAACTGAGGCTTAGAAAAGAATGCTGAAAGAGGGGGAAGACACAAAGACTTTTGTTTGATAACTGTTAAGTTATGCCTACGTATCCACGCATGCAATGAGGAAGTCAGAACACCGTAGTTCGACTCAAAGAAACTGAAAATAAATTGACTGTGAACTGCTTGCTTGTCTATGCTCAAGTGTATGACTCGTCTGACTCGAGTGCTAACTGTATTGCATTAGACGGAAGAAGCAAGTTCTAGTTTGTGAATGAGTGTGATAAGAAAAGAATCCTGAAGGAGACGATTATTGTTTGTTTTTGTGTTTTCAGCTTTTTATTTTTTTTGGTGTTTTGTATAGGATAATGAGCTTAAGTCTAAATCAAAGGTTGTAAACTCATTATATCCTCCCTGATTAGGGATAACGAGCCTACTTAAGTATGAGACAAATATCTCAACTTAATTACTATGATGATGTAGGATTAAGATCATTAACCTACTTGTGATTATTTAAATGTTTTTGGTTTTTGTTTAGTGTTAAGTAATGAGTTTAATCTCTAATCACAGATTGGTGAACTCATTACACCATCCTAATAGAAGGATGATAAATGAGAACCCTTAAGATGAGGAAGATACCTCAACTTAATCCATGGTTAGGGATTAAATTCATTATATAACAAGCCTTTATTAAATGGATTTTAATTAAGGGATGAGATTAAGAAGTGGATTTTAAGTTTATAAGACAACTTGAGGGGGACTTGTCCATTAAACACTAGGGTTAGTCTCTCTTAACCATAAGGAAGAGATATAACCCTAATGTAAGGCCCAAGTTACAAGATAAGGTCTCAGTGATTATTAGTGTGTTTTGATTAAGAGATGTAAACAAATTAAAGGTTTAACACTAAGGATTAAAGTTATACACTCCATCCTAAGATAAGGATGCAGGCATAACCCTAATTCCAAAGTCCTAAAACTTTAAGAGTTTAGTCTCTGATTAAGAGATGAGAAGAGAGACTCAAGGAGACTCAAAGGTAAAAGGTAGGGGGGACTATACACAACCCTAAACATTATCATGCTTTGACATCCTATGGTTTGTGAGGCTTAAGAGGAAAGATCTTCAAGTCCACCAATGGAAGAAGCAGATGAAAAGAGAAGGAGAAAGAAGAACAAGTTACTTACTTCCTAAAGAAGATAAGTAACTTGGAAGAAAGAAAGTAATAAGGAGGGAGCCTAAGTGAAACAAGTTCACTTCAAAGACAAATAAATATGCATATGAGAGGAAAGAAGAGGTGGGAGATGAAGGCAAATCCACCTCCCAGATAACTTACCAAAAGTACCTGAAAATGTTAGTATGAATGCATAAGACACAAAGCAAAAGGAAATGAGATGAAATGAGATGCAAAGACCAAAGTCAGAAGTGAATATGCAATGTAAATGACATATGAGATGATGCAAAGTCATACAAGATGCATATGAATGATCATACAAGGATGAGATGCGATGGAAGCATGTTTAGAAGCATGAAAACACATGGATGTTCATGAAATGTAATGGATGCAAAGCATGGAAAATGAATGAAGAAATGATCAAGCATGTCTTAAGATGTCTAATATGTCATACAAATACTTGAAATGTCATGGCAAGTTCATATGATGATGATATGCAAAGATGAATGCAAAGGAAGATGCAAAATTAGGGTTTTAAGGCAACATGAGATGCATATGACCAAAAAAGAAGCAATCAACATGATAAAAAATTGAAATCAAGCTCAAACAAATCCTAAACCCATATGAGATCACACCTCAAAGGAGGAAGTCGGAAGCTTAACCTAGTAGAAGTTATGAAATTTCTAAGTTACCTAGGGTTTTTGGGTGCTTCTAAAGGAAAAATGCAAATCAAATTGAAAATGCAAGATAAAATCATAAGAAAAATAACCTTGAAACTATATGCAATATGTGAAACAATGAAAGAAGAACCAAGTTCAAACTCATCTTGGTTAGGCATAAATGAATTCTTCAAGTTAGGATTAGAAAATGTGATTTTTAAGAACCCTAATTCAAAGGAAATTGTGAAATTATGATCAAATCTAAAATTAAATTTGTATGGTGAATTTGAAAATGTTTCTAAATGTTTAAGGATGCTTCATGATTTTTTTGGTGATTTTTAGAAACCTAAGTGCATTTTTAATTAATTAAAATCCATTAATCAATTAAAAATAACACTTAAATATTTAAAAAATTCTTTTTTAATGCAAAAAATAAAATAAAAATTATTTTCAGGTTGAGAAAAATATTTAAAACAAAAATGCAAAGTTTGAGAATTTTTGGATGTTTTTTACTATTTTAAATAAAATGAACAAAAGAAATAAAAAGCAAATGAATTAAAATGTAAATAAATAAAAGTATGCAGATCTGATGATTGAGATTCAAACGTGTGTCATACCCCAAATTTGTCCTATCTGCATCATTTTATTTCTCTGTCTAACCATTATTTAAAAATCCAAAAATTTGTCTTTTCTTTTCAAAATCGGGGTTTATGTAAGAAATCAGATTCAAGAGGTCGTTGTGTTGTGTGGAGATCTTTCATTCGCTTATCACCTTTATTTTTTAATCATTTTATCACCAAAAAAAATCTAACAAAAAATCAATCAATTTATTTCTCCACTTCTCCTTTAAAAAATATATATATCCATTTTTATTTTCATTATCATTTTCATTACTATGTTACTTTTATCCGTTTATTATTATTATTTCCAAAATTTCGTTTGTTTACATTTTAATAAATCAATTCATAAATTTATCTTTTTCTACACACAAAAAATAATACAATTTTTTTTCACTTTTTCCATTATTATTTTCTTATTATAACTACTATTTCTATTTTTATTATTCTTATTAATATTAGTATTATTATCATCTTTATTTTTATTATTATTATTATCTGTATTAGTTATTATTGTTTTTATTATTATTGGATAGTTTGGTTTATTATTATTATTATTATTATTTCATATTAACACACAACAATTATTTTCCAGCACACACTTTTCTTATGGTCCCCACGCTCACACCAAAATTCTACCCTTTTATCAGCAACACAAACCACTACCATTCCACTTACTCACACAACATAATTTTCACAACCTGTAAAAATTCCTCAGCTCAATCCCTAACCAATTTTCAGCATTTTCACAAAGAATATTCCTCTCTAGTCTTTATCCTCAAGTCTTCCATAATTACCCTTCATAATTTATATATAACAAGTCATTCTTCCTCTTCAATGAAAGGCGAGAAAAAATTAGAAAATATCTTCTGCAGAAATCAAAAGTTCAAGCTTCAAAACCAAAAAAAAACTCAGAAATACAAAAAATTCTTCAAAAATTTATTACTTCTCATCAAACCATACAACAAATCTTTTCTGTTTTTTTTTCTATACCAGCCTTGAATAAACTCTCAAACCATTTAACCTTCATACAAACCTAGAAAAATCACGAAAAATAGAGATGAGAGAATTCGTTTTGAAATTGAAGAGTTGAAAATGAATACATGTTCAGACCAAACAAAATAGAACAAACTCCTTTCTTCATAAACTTCCTGCACCCTTTAAAATTTCATTCAGAACCTCTCAAAATCACTCCATCCTTACCTTCAATCTCATAAATAAACCTCGTCAAAAAATCACCACGGTGAAATATCATAACGTACCTACAAAAAACCCAAATCTTCATACAACCACCGACCCGTTGAAACACATCCGAGATTGCACAGACGCTCAAAAACCGCGACGGAACAAACCAAACTCACAGAGCCCAATCAGACCACCGTGAAGTTCCAAACCGAGTGAAACTTCACCTTCAAAACCAACAACAACCACACTCTGAAAAACGCGAATCACTTCACTGCCGCTTAGCTCGATTCGCCGGAAACCGAAACCCAATTGCACCAGCCGACCATCTTCACCAACCCAGAACCAATCGCATACCTTCATCTTCCGCAAACCACCCTCAATCCTCTAAGTTGTAGCAAAGCTTCAAAAAACCACTCATCTCTTACCGCTCATCCAAACCACAAACTGAGACTGAGAGATAAGAGATTCAAAAAACCAGATCTGAGTGAAATGTATGCAAATCCGTTCACATCCGAACAAAAAACGCGGATCTAAATAGCATATAGCCGAGATACCGCAAGTTGAGAGAGTCTTAGCGTGAAACACCGAGTGAGCGAGATGCTCGCGATTTCTAGCAGCAGAGAGAGATCGAAAGTGAGCACCGACCTTCTTTGGCTTTTTTTCTTTCTTGTTTTCATTTGTTAAGAGCGTATTTTGGTTTTACAGTGTTGATTTTATTCTCCCCTGTTCTGATTTATAGTTTGGAGTGTTTAATGTGTTTTTTTTAATAAATTTAATTGAATGACTTCTTCTAGCATATTATGACCGATGAAGCATGCGGCTAGGTCTCCTGCATCAGTCCAACATTTTTTTTCCTTTGATTGTTGTTGATAAGATGGGCCAAGCCCACATGACTCTCTCAACATTCCTCGAATTCTTGAATGAACGCTCCTGAGGCTCGCCCCGCAGGACGTGGTTCATTCGACCTTCCGTAATTAAAACTTTTAATCTACACATCAAATAACAAAAGAATTGAATTCTGGAGTCTAGCATTCCTCGAATTCTTGAATGGACGCTCCTGAGCTCGCCCCACGGGACGTGGTTCATTCGTCCTTTCGTTCCTAAAACACTAATCGAATCTGTCGCTCCCACCAAATGACACCTGGTCAGATAGGGTACAGACGCGAACGATCGGTGAAAGAGAAGAAATGAATAGAGTCGCCAGCTAGGCATTTTTATCCCGAAGGAAAGGTAATGCTGCATTCACCTAAGAAAAGATATGGATAAGACGGTTGCGAACCAGAGAAACTGAGAAAGGGGGTTGGTTACAACCTGGGAAGGTACTCGACGGGATCCACGCTTAAAAGATTTGTGTTTTAAAAGGGGTAGTGTCAGTGCTATTTTGTGTGCAAAAGCTGGAAAAGAATGCAAGTGTCAGTGCAAAAGAAATGTGAAGTGAAATGAAAGAGTGTCAGTGTAAAGAAAGAGTATGAAGATCAAGACTATGAGACTTAAAGAATAATGTTGGAAGAGGGGGGAATATACAGAGACTTTTGTTCGATAACTGCTAAGTTATGCCTACGTATCCTCTCGTGCAATGAGGAAGTCAGAACACCGTAGTTCGACTCAAAGAGACTGAAAGATTAGTTGACTTGTGAACTGCTTACTTGTCTATGCTCAAGTGTATGACCTGTGTGGCTCAGGTGCAAACTGTCTTGCATTAGACGGAAGAAGCGAGTTCTCGTTTGTGAGTGAATGAGATGAGAAAAGAATCCCGGAGGAGACGATTATTGTTTGTGTTTGTGTTTTCAGTCTTTTATTGCTTTTTGTGTTTGTCATAAGTTGATAAGCTTAAGCCTAAACCAAGGGTTAGTAAACTCATCACATCCTCCCTCTGATTATGGGTAATGAGAATACCTTAAGTATGAAGTAAGCACCTCACACTTAATCACCATGATGTAGGATTAAGATCATTAACCTACTTTCAATTATTTAGATGTTTTTGTTGTTTTTGTTTAGTGTTAAGTAATGAGTTTAAGCCATAATCAGGGATTTAATGGACTCATTACACCATCCTAATAGAAGGATTTAATGGACACATTTAAGCTGAGGAAGTCTCCTCAACTTAATCCATGATTAGGGATTAACCTCATGACAAAACAAAGCCTTTATTAAAGTGGATTTTAGTTAATGGTAAGATTAAGAAGTGGATTTTATGGTTTGTAAGACAACTTGAGGGGGACTTGTCCATTAACACTAGGGTTAGTCCTTCTTAACCAATTAAGGAAGAATTAGAACCCTAATGTAAGGCCCGAGTTACAAGCTTGATTGTCTTAGTGATTATTAAAGTGGATTGATTAAAGGATTTAAACACATTAAGGTTTTAACACTTAGGATTAAAGTTATACACTCCATCCTAATAGAAGGATGTAGGCATAAGCTTAATCACAAAGCCTTGAAACCTTTAAGGTTTAGTCCTTGGTTATGAGATGGTAAGAGAAGACACAAAGATGACACAAAGGTAAAACTAATGGGGGGACTAATCAATCCCTAAGTGTGATCTTGCTTGGATGTTCCTAGGGTTTATGAGGCTTGCAAAAGATCTTCAAGAGAAAAGCCACCAAGGAAGAAGCAGATGAAAGGAGATTAAGCAGAAAGAAGCAAAACAACTTACTTCACTTAAGAAGATAAGTTGCTTGAAGAAAGAAAAAGGAGAAGGAGCATGAATGAGCAAGCTCACTCTAATACAAAAGTAAAATGCAACAATGATGCATAAGAGAGATGAGAAGGGGTATGAGAAGTGAAGGCAAATTCACTTCTCAATGACTTACCACCTGAAAAGTTAGCAACAAGAAAATGAAATGGAATGAAAATGAGAAAGATGCAATGATGCAAAACCAAAACCAGAAGCATGATCAAGGTATGAATGATGCAAAGAGATGATTCAAATGTATGTCATGAGATGTGAATGATCATACAAAATATGAGAATGCAAATGAGACATAAAGGAAACATGAAAGTCCATGGAAACTTATGAAATGCAATGGATACAAAACATGGCAAATGGATGATGCAATGATTAAACATGATTCTAATGTGTCCTAAGATGTCTTAGAAGTCATGTGAATGCACAAAATGTCATGGCAAGTTTATGTATGCAAGCATATGGAAGATGGATGCAAATGAAGGCAAAAATTAGGGTTTATGAAAAAGATGCAATGCAAAATTCAAAATCAGAAGCAAATGACATGATAAAAAATTGAAATTGGGATCAAAGGAACCCTAACCCTACACAAGTTCACTTCCCAAAGGAGGGGACCTAACTCTTAACTTAATGGAAGTTATGATTTTCTCAAGTTGGCTTGGGTTTTAAGGCACTTCAAAAGGGAAAATGCACAACAAATTGAAAATGAGAGATAAATTCAAACCAATTTTATCCTAGAAACTACATGATGTGAGGAATGCAATGCAAAAAGAACCATCATCAAACTCCTCATGGTTAGGCAGAAAAATATTGACTTTTAAGAAAAATATTTTAAGGCATGGAGCAAAAAATGAAATTTTTTAGAAATGTTTTACTATTTTAAATAAAATGTAGAAAGAAATGTAATTAAAATGAAATTAAAATGAATTAAAATGAAAGTCAGCAGATCCAAAGGCCCAAATTCAAATAAAAAGGGGAGGGAATTAACCAGTGCGCGCAAATGGACGGCCCAAATTCAAACTACGCTAATTATGTCATTAACCCTAATCTGAACCCTAATTACCTTCAGGTGACCGAAACAGTGTTCCGGTCATCTTCTCCGGCTAGCCCCCCACTCAATCTCCCTCAATACGCAACCCCAAGACCCCTAAAGCTCCAGAAATGATCCTCTCCCCAACCCCAACAAGAATCAACCACCAAAAATCATTTGTTCATCATCAAAAGCACGAATCAAAGCAAAACGGAAAACATGGCAAAAATTTCAGAAGCTTATGAAATGCTTAATTCTCAACTATTCTCAAAAGTAAAGACATCATGGTGATCAGTGAAGCATGTAGAATCATTCTATAACATAAAATAAGAGTTCTGGAAAAATAAATGCCATGGCTACCTGAAGCTGAGCTTTCGAAACAGGAGCTTTCTGGTCAGTTCTTTGCCTCAAATCCACTCCACTGATTCCCCCCAAGAGCTTGTGATGCTTGGTTGGAGTTTAAATGGCCTCAAGAGGAAGTTGGCAGAAGTTCAGTTCATGAAATGTCAAAATCGTGTTTTTGATTCTGAGTGTTTTAGGTCAAAATGAAGGGTGGGAAATGATCAGTGATGTTTATGGAGTTGAATGGTGGAAAAAGTCTGAAGGTTTGATGGTTGAGTTAGGAGATTTAAAGGCTTTTGCAAATTTGGGGATTTTTGAGTATGCTGTGTATTCTCAAGCGTTTTGTTTTTGCAATGTTGTGTGCTTTTGCTTGGTTTTGATCCACATAATGAAATGTGATAGGTCAGAGAGTGGGTGCTGGCCTATGTTGATTGGTATGGACAAGTTGCCAAAATGTCAAAAGTTGGTGTACTTGAGGTATGGGCACATGGCAGGCCAAAGACAATGGGGTGTCCTGCGCAGCTGACTTTAGGGAGGTCCATGGGATCAATTTTGAGGCAAGGCAGCAAGTTGAATGAAGTTTGTGGGTGATTTTGCAAATCATGAAGTTCTTGGCCCCTTTGAGAAATATTAATGATCAAGGCATGAAACTTGAGAAACCTTTGGGAAATTCTGAATTTTATGTCATATATGATGTTTGTGTAATGCTTAGACATCAATTAAAAGTCACAAATTGCCTTGGTACAAGAATTTGCAAGTTTCCCTCTTTGGCACATAAGTGAATTTTTGTGATTTTTCCCAACTTTGCAAGGCCATAACTTTAGTTCTAGAATGAATTAGATCAAGTTCTTGTACTTTTTGAAAATGGGAGGATCCAATCTACAACTTTCATGACCAAGAATTTTTCATTTGAAGCATTTTTGAATCAAAAAGAGGAGGTTGAAAAACTTTCCCAAAATGGCAAGTTTACATTACAAGTCACTTTCCCAAAATGGCAACTTTGCAAATGGCTTGAAATTCTCCAATTTTGTGAACTTCTAACTTCTTCTAAAATTAAATAGAGATCATACACATTCAAAATGATGGAGAAGACCCTTTGGTTGGATGATTGGGGGCCTCAGATGCCCTGATTTTGCACTGACTTGTTCAAGAAGTCATCTATTGACCAGATGCCTTCCCCATTGAATTTTTACATGAGAATTGGTATGCATGATTCTTATAACATATAGAGACCAATTGAAACAAGAATGACCAAAAAATTTGGAGTTATGGTCTCTGAAACCAAAACCCTAATCTTAGGTCATCTGTGAAGTTAAGCCTGGCTCTGCTTCCATGCCTTTCCTAGTTCTTGTGATTTTCTGACTTCTTTGATCTTGGGAGGATATAATATGATGCTTGAACATACATGGACCCTCTTGGAACAATTGGAGGCCTTTGGAGTGCCTCAGATGAATCCTTGGATTGCTCAGATGACAAACCCTAGATGTAGATGACTTTGAGCCAATGCAGTGAAGCAAAAATGAAGTATGAGATGATATGATTGAAACTATGCAAATGAAAAGATCATAAGCCATGGTGAAATGAGTGAGGGCAAATTTGGGGTGTTTACAGCTGCCCCTATTCAAACATGAGTTAGCTGTGTAGGATGTAAGCGGCGGCTTAACAAGCCAACAAGATAACTTGTGGTTGAATACCAAAGACAATCCAAATTTGCACTCACTGGGTGAAGAAGAAAAGGGATATAGATTGCAAAAGGAAGTAAAGTATGATTATAAAGTGCGGGCGATGGAGGGCGACCGTCGAGCAGAGGACGACTACTGGGGATAAAGCAATGACGGGGACGACCGACATGCTGGGGAAATGGAGGTATCATGATGGGGACGACCATCAAATAAAGGAACAAGACTCTCTGGGGATTAAAGGTAGAGTAAATGATGGGGACGACCATCAGGTTTGAAGCATAAATGAAATAAGTGATGAGGTTTGGTCATCAAAGGTGAAAGACGATCACCTAGCAGGGGACGGCTGCTCTGTTGGGGGGTAAGATGAGGGACGGTCATCTAAGGTGAAGGACGATCACCTGGCAAGGTACGCTTGCCGAAAGTATCACGACATAGGACGAATGTCGGATAGAAAGAGTCGACGAGGGGACGTCCATCGGATAAGTATGATGAAGGACGATCATCAAGAGGTGAAGGATGATCACCTAGCAGGGTACGGCTGCTCTGGGGTTTATCATGACATAGGACGAATGTAAGATAACAATATCGACGATGGGGACGACCATCGGGTAAAATGATGAAGGACGATCATCAAAAGGTGAAGGACGATCACCTAGCAAGGTACGGCTGCTAAACATAACACGACATAGGACGAATGTCGGATAGGGAATGGTTCCAATAATGGAGACTCCGCTGGGGATGATGAAAGACGATCATCAAAAAGGTGAAGGACGATCACCTGGCAGGGTACGGCTGCCGGAAGTATCATGACATAGGACGAATGTCAGATAAGAAGGAAATTTTCTTTTTACTGGGGATTTGCTGGGGGACTCTTCTGGGGAGTGGTAGACACAGACGAGCGTGTAAATTCAAGAAGATATAAGTGTTTGACACGGTGTATAGATTAAAGATGCGGACGAGCATCCTTAGGACCATGATGCGGACGAGTATCAGTAGAAACAAACGCTGACGCATGCTCAGAGATGATGATACAGACGAGTATTAACTGGTTAACAAAGAACACGGACAAATGTCGATTCTGAGGGGAAATAAGCGTGCATACAAGATATAGACGAGTATCTGTGTGAATAACCATGAGTGAGACACAAACGAGTGTTCAATTCGCTGAGGAGAGTGTGACACGGACGGGTGTCAAAAGAGAAAAATGTATAAGTATATTACAAACAGATGTTTGGGTTTACAAAGTGTTTAGGCAACCATGCTGGGGATAGGATGACACAGACGGGTGTTAGTAGAGTGTGTAGATATATGTAAACATGTATTTGTGAGTGCAAAGGGGACGCTTTGGCTTTCTGCTGGGGATACGACACAGACGAGTGTCAAGAAGTATCCGTTACGTGGAAGTATCTGTTCGTGGAAAATGTCCTGGCGATTTTCTGGGGAAAGATGACACGGACGAGTGCCAAGAGGAGCATGTATCTGTATCTGGGAAATGCAAAGAAAATGCTTTGATATTCTGCCGGGGATTTTGATAGGTGTCTTGTATGTCGTTGACGGGATGTCAATATTCACAGGTGACTGATTCAAAACATGGCTTGTGATCTATGCAATATGCTTGATTTTTGCCGTAATGCTCCGTATTAAACGGAATGCTACGCTTTGGGGGAGCATATGATGCGAATGCTATGATTATGCAAAGATACCGATCCGGGATTTGGATCCCACTGCTTGTGGAGACTCCTGACTGATCTGCTTTGGAAGAATGTCCCAGTTGGGGATGAGATCATTGGCAGACCTTGATAAGATGTATGATTCTGCTTGGGGAAACAGGTCACTGATAGACCTATCTTAGTAATGAGGGGCCCAGCTGGGGTCTGTGGAAGCTTTCGTCACTTTGTTGTGAGATCTTCAGATATTGCTCCCCTGGATAAAGGCTGGAGCTCTGGGGGGAGATGGATCATTTCCTGACACTTGGCCGGGGAGGAATGATCACCGAACAATCTTCCTAGAGATTTCTGTGAGGATCCTGCTGAGGATGATGAAATTAGCTGGGGAAATGAGCCCCTTCTGATGCTGCTTGGAGGACGAGTTGAGGAAATAATGATTTGATAGCTTGCTGGGGAGAAGCTTTCATGCCCCGTGTTGCACTTTGAATACCTGCAATCCTGTATGACAAAGAAACGTACAAGTATCCCAAGGTATCCTTTACCGGATTCCATCATAGGAGTTTAGACACTCCCGGGAGCAAATATATTTCCTGTAAGCATGTAAGAAAAGACACATCTGTATTTATGCAACTATAATACTAAGGACATCAAACATTTTTGCAAATGAAAATGTACGAGACAAAATGTGACTGAAAATCTGATTTTATTAATTTGGGTGCCCTGAATTGGCAAGTACAATCAAAGGAACAGATCCCCTGAAATGAGGAGATTGTTACAAATTGAGAAACAAAAAGATGCTGGCAATGTTGGTGACGCTTCAGTGCTTCCCTTTTGCTATGACTTGTATGACATTGACGTTCTTCTCATCTTGCTTTTGAAGAGTGGATGACTCTGACCAATGCTTTAACCTTCCGAAACTTGCCATGTGGTGAGTGATACAGACAAATTTAGAGTGCAGTTGTTCGCTTATTCCCTAATTTTGTGTGGATCGCCATTTCGGGTTTTCAATCCACCGGGATACCCATTTTTGCCTGAGCTGTCCAATGTGGCTTTTCAGCTCAGCGGGTGTACATCTTTTATTTATTTTCCCTTATTTTTGCCCGAGTCTTTTTATTCTGTTTTTGACTCGCCGGGATGCCTTATTTTTGCCTGGACCTTCATTCTGTTTTTGTGTCCAGCGGGTCATTTTATGCGAAGCATTTTTTAACTGCATCTGAATTCACAGGGGACTGGAAGTCTTCACTATCCATAATGCTGAGCATCAGTGCTCCACCGGAGAAGACTTTCTTTACTATGAATGGTCCATCATAGTTCGGAGTCCACTTGCCCCTGTGGTCTGTATGAGGAGGAAGGAGTCTTTTCAGCACAAGATCTCCTACTTGATACTCTCGAAGCCTGACTTTCTGATCGAAGGCTTTCTTCATTCTTTTTTGATACAGCTGTCCATGGCAAATTGCGGCCAATCTCTTCTCTTCAATCAGACTCAGTTGTTCGTATCGGGATCGGACCCATTCTGCTTCATTCAGCTTAACATCCATTAGTACCCACAAGGAGGGTAATTCAACTTCAACAGGTAGGACTGCCTCCATACCATAAACGAGCTGATACGGTGTTGCCCCAGTGGATGTTCTGATTGATGTACGGTACCCATGCAAGGCAAATGGTAGCATTTCATGCCAATCTTTGTATGTGACCACCATCTTCTGCACAATCTTCTTGATATTCTTGTTAGCTGCCTCTACAGCGCCATTCATCTTCGGCCTGTAAGGAGAAGAATTGTGGTGTTGGATTTTGAAGTCCCGGCATAGTTCTGTCATCATTTTATTGTTTAAGTTGGAACCATTATCAGTAATGATTCGCTCGGGCACTCCATACCGACAAATGATGTCTTTCTTCAGGAATCAGGCTACCACTTGTCTGGTGACATTTGCATACGAGACTGCTTCAACCCATTTGGTAAAATAGTCAATGGCTACCAGGATGAACCTGTGACCATTTGAAGCAGTCGGTTCGATCTTGCCAATCATATCAATGCCCCACATGGCAAAGGGCCAAGGTGAAGACATCACATTCAGGGGATTTGGAGGCACATGCACTTTATCTGCATAGATCTGGCATTTATGACACTTTCTAGCATAAGCACAACAATCTGCATCCATTGTGATCCAGTAGTAGCCTGATCTTAGCAACTTTTTAGCCATAGCATGCCCTCCAGCGTGGGTACCAAAAGATCCTTCGTGCACCTCGTGCATCAACAAGTTTGCTTCTGTCTTATCGACACATCTGAGAAGTACCATATCAAAGCTTCTCTTGTATAGGGAGCCATCAACATTCAGGAAGAAACTACCAGCCAGCTTTCTTAATGTCTTCTTATCCTTGGAAGATACCCTAGGTGGGTATGTTTGGTCCTCCAAGAAGCATTTGATGTCATAGAACCAAGGCTTTTCATTTTTAGCAAGGTCTGCAAAGAATACGTATGCTGGTCTGTCAAGTCTGGATACTGAAATCTGAGGCACAAAGTTGGCAGCTTGAACTTTGATCATGGATGAAATGGTAGCCAGAGCATCTGCAAACTGATTCTAATCTCGAGGGATATACTCAAGCTTGACTGTTGTGAAGAATGTAAGCAACCTTCTTGTATAGTCCCGGTAAGGTATTAGATGATCCTGGTGAGTATACCATTTGCCGTTGGTTTGATTGATTACCAAAGCTGAATCTCCAAACACAGTTAAAGTCTTGATCCTGAGGTCAATGGCTTCCTCAAGGCCCATAATACAAGCTTCGTATTCAGCTTCGTTGTTAGTGCAGTTAAAGGTGATTTTTTCCGAGAAAGGCATGTGAACTCCCTTAGGTGTAATGAGTACTGCACCAAACCATGGCCGTTCATATTAACAGCCCCGTCAAACATCATAGTCCATTCTTCTTATGGGTCAGGCCCTTCGGTGTGAATAGGCTCTTCATGATCTTTTGCTTTTATGAACATGATGTCTTCATCAGGGAAGTCAAATCTCATAGGCTGGTAATCATCAATGGGTTGCTCAGCAAGATAATCAGACAACACACTGCCCTTGATGGCTTTTTGAGATGTGTATTGAATGTCATATTCTGTGAGAATCATTTGCCATCTTGCAACCCGTCCGGTAAGCGCTGGCTTCTTAAATATATACCTGACTGGGTCCATCTTTGAGATCAATAAGGTGGTGTGGGTCAACATATACTGCCTTAGTCGGCGAGCAGCCCACGCTAAAGCACAACAAGTTTTCTCGAGCAGTGAATAACGTTGTTCACAGTCGGTAAACTTTTTGCTTAGGTAGTATATTGCATACTCTTTTCGACCAGACTCGTCATGCTGGCCCAGCACACACCCCATTGATTCTTCTAATACTGTCAAGTACATTATTAGAGGTCTTCCTTCAACTGGAGGCATAAGGATCGGAGGCTCTTGTAAGTATTCCTTGATTTTGTCAAAAGCCCTTTGGCAGTCTTCATTCCACCTGACCGTTTGTTCCTTCCTTAACAACTTAAAAAAAGGCTCAAAGGTTGCTGTAAGGTGAGATATGAACCCTGA
The DNA here is from genome assembly GCA_963966055.1 of Lathyrus aphaca. NCBI lineage: Eukaryota > Viridiplantae > Streptophyta > Magnoliopsida > Fabales > Fabaceae > Lathyrus > Lathyrus aphaca. The sequence continues at coordinate 730,851,720 of OZ014519.1, read as the reverse complement.
GATGTAGTTCAATCTACCTAAAAAACCCCGAACCTCTTTTTCAGTCTTCGGTGCAGGCATCTCCTGGATGGCTTTGACTTTATCAGGGTCAACTTCAATCCCTTTCTCACTCACAATAAATCCCAGCAGCTTACCGGATTGTACCCCAAATGTGCATTTGTTGGGGTTTAACTTCAATTGGTACTTCCTCAAACGCTTGAATAACTTCAACAGATTTACCAGGTGGTCTTCGTCTGTGAGGGACTTGGCAATCATGTCATCCACATAACATTCAATTTCCCGGTGGATCATGTCATGGAATAATGTTACCATAGCTCGTTGGTAAGTGGCACCAGCATTCTTCAGTCCGAATGCATCACCTTATAACAGAATGTGCCCCAGGGTGTGATGAAAGTTGTCTTCTCCATGTCTTCAGGTGACATTTTGATCTAATTGTATCCTGAAAATCCATCCATGAAGGAAAACACCGAGAACTGAGCCGTATTGTCGACCAGTACATCAATGTGAGGTAATGGGAAGTCATCCTTCGGGCTAGCTCTGTTCAAATCCCGGTAATCCATACACATCCGTACTTTGCCATCCTTCTTAGGCACAGGTAAAATGTTAGCAACCCACGGCGGGTAACTAGTTACAGCAAGGAAACCGGCGTCCCACTGTTTTTGTATCTCTTCTTTTATCTTCATTGCCATATCTGGGCGAGTACGGCGCAACTTCTGTTTTACTGGCGGACAGTCTTCTTTCAGAGGCAGCTTGTGCATAACAATGTCGGTGTCCAACCCTGGAATATCCTGATAAGACCAAGCAAAAACATCCACATATTCCCGAAGCATGTCAACCAGTTGCTCTTTTACTGAATCTTGTAGGCAGGCCCCGATCTTAACTTCTTTCACGTATTCTTCTGTACCAAGATTAACCGTTTTGACCTCCTCCTGATGAGGAGTGATAACCTTCTCCTCTTGTCTCAACAACCTGGCTAGCTCTCCAGGTAGCTCATAATCCTCTTCAACCCCTTCATCGGCTTGATTAATCGGATTGTCAAAGTTATACGAAGTCATAGCGGTGTCGTTGTCGGTGCAGTCTGGAGGGCACTCTCTGCAAGGGTTTAGATTTGTTCATTTTAGTGATCAATTTTATCTTGCTTAGAAAAAGTGGAAATGAAGTTATTATTTTGAAAAACATTGCGATTTTATTTTTGTACAAAAAATAAAAAAAATGAAAAACAGTGAGCGGAGAAGAAAAGATTCATTTGCAAAATATGTCCTGATATTCATTAATTGATCTTTGCACAAAATACAAGATGGCCCGATTACAAAATGAGTCATGACATCTTGGGCAAGACGCAAGACTTGATGCATGCTTTAAAAACAAGAAATAATAATTACTCTGCAGGAGTAACTCTTATAATTTCCTGGGAAGACCAGTTTGAGACACGGTTCCCCGGGATCCTTGGACGTATCCGGCTTTCCAGGTTGCGCTCGTCTTCCGACTCATCTTCCAAACTATTCACAGCATCCGGGGTGAGCATCCCCCCGCTAACAAACTTGGGCTCCTTTGCAGCCTCTGGTTGATCTTGTCGAGTTGGTCTGAAACCCAACCCGAATCGGTCCTCCTTCTTCTCCACGGGCAGCAGCTTGCCCCAGCCTTGGGCGGTACCCTCTTCAACAACCTTCCGGGCTTGTTGATATGATGTGATGGAAGTCCCTAGTACATTAGATGTTTCATTGATATTCAGGGCCTCAAACCCCTGACTCATGGTTTCATGGATCTCCCCATCCATTTCAATGTATTTCAAGGTAGCCAGCTGGCTAACGAAGATATCCTCCTCCCCACAAATGGTAATGACTTGGCCCTCCCACTCGAATTTTAACTTCTGGTGAAGGGTGGACGTTACGGCGCCGGCGGCGTGTATCCATGGTCTACCCAATAGACAGCTGTAGGCAGGCTGTATATCCATCACAAAGAAGGTCGTTTTGAAAACTTGTGGGCCAATCATTATTGGTAATTCTATCTCTCCCAGAACTGATCTTTTAGAATCGTCAAAGGCTCTCACTACAAAGTTACTTTGGCATAGTGCCAATCCGTCATACTCCAGCTTCACAAGGGCTTTCTTGGGCAGGACATTGAGTGATGATGTCGTATCCACCAGTACGTGAGAAAGAACTGCACCCTTACACTCCAAGGTAATGTGCAAAGCCTTGTTGTGATTGCGACCTTCCGTTGTCAGATCAGTGTTGGTAAATCCTAATCCATGACTAGCGTTGACATTTCCAACCACAACCTCTAACTGATTGACGGTAATCTCTTCCGGCACATAAGCTGCGTGTAGGACTTTTAATAGTGTGTTCCGATGAGCCTCGGAGCACATTAGCAATGATAGTATGGAGATTTTGGAAGGTGTTTGGTGAAGCTGGTCTACCACCTTGTAATCACTTTTCTTTATGATTCTCATGAATTCATCAACCTCTTGATCAAAAGGAGTCTTCGAAGCTTCTTTAGCAACTGGTTCTTCTTGCACCATGCTCTTCCCTTTTGCCTTAGTGGCAGCTTCTGCTTTGGCAACGGGTCTTGGAATTTACGAGGCAAAGAGACGTCCACTTCTAGTGAAGCCTCCGCCTCCCCCCACATTGTCTATCTGAGGTGAAGAAGTTGATGATTCCAAAGTGATTTTCTGCCCCTCGCAGTATAGATCTGAGCCATAATGCCAAGGGATGGCATTATTGCTTTCGTAAGGAACTGGCCCAGGCACTATGATAGTGACCGGACTGATAGCAGCTGCAGAGGGGACCACAATGGTGTGTGGTTTATAGTATACGGTAACGGGTGCTCTGACGGGAGTAACATTTTGTTGTGAATTGTTGGTAGGAACATTTGTGGGATCGTAGTATATTGTAACCGTTGAGATGCTTTCATCAATTGCTACTGATGTTGTAGAAGGTACTGTTGACTGAATGGGTGTTGAAGTTGTAGCAGGAATGGTGACTGAATTTGTATCCATTGAAATGATTGATTGAGCAGTTGTTGGAGTTGTAGTGGAATCCGTTGGAACAATGGTTGCTGACGTTGTAGGAGTACCTGTGATTGTTGATGAAGGAATTGTTGGGGTTGTAGTCGTTGTTGTCGTAATCTGAAGGATACCATCCTTAATAAGACTATATATGCCGTTTCTCAGCCTTTCACACCCATTGACTGCAATATTGCAATACCCACAGCCAAGCTCACACCCGGGGAACACTTGGCATTCTAAAAGTTGAGCTTTGATTTCAACCAAAGGTGTTCGAATTTGTGCAACACTGTTGATTAATATGGATGGTTTTCCCTCCTCAATAGCATTAATCCTAGGCCCGTTGTGACTAGGCATTGGATTTCTTGTGACGTTCGGAGGAGGCGCAAAATTGAGAGCTTTCGAGTCCACCAAATCCTGGAATTTCTTCTGTAGGGCCCTGCACTTTTCAGTATTATGCCCCGGTGTGTTTGAATGAAATGCACACCTGGCATTTGCATCATAATTCTTTGGCATATTGGTGGGATCTGGAGGTGCCAATGTCCTTAATTCAACTAGGTTGAACTTCAGGAGCTGTGGCAAGAGTGCAGCATACGACATTGGGATTGGGTCAATCACCCTGTTTGCTTGTGATGGCCTTTGCTGGAAAGAACGCTGTTGTTGGTTGTTATTGCTGTTGTTGTAGGTTCTCTGTTGCGGATAATGAACTTGTTGTTGATACTGTGGTTGTTGTTGTTGAGGATATGCTGATTGTTGAGGAATCGGAGCTGGAATGGTAACTGCTGCTACTGACCGGTGAACATACTGAGGCCTACCCCTGCTTGCATGAATGGAATTTGTCTCACCGGCTCTTCGGGGTCCCACAAAAGGCTTTCTGGGATTGCTGGATGAACTTGCACCACTGTCGGAAATTTTGCCCATCTTTAAGAGGCTTTCAATCCTCTCACCAGCTATGACCACATCTGCAAAACTGGTAGAGGAGAAGGCATCCAATCTATCAATATAGGTCCTTGCAAAGTATTCATGAACATGTCAGCCATTTCCCTCTCTGACATGGGTGGTTGGACAGCAGCAGCAAACTGTCTCCACCTTTGGGCATATTCCCTGAAGCTCTCTCTAGAAGACTGAGACATGCCCATTAGAAGAGTTCTGTTGGGAGCCATGTCCAGGTTATACTGATATTGTCTGATGAAAGCTTCAGCTAAGTCTTTCCAGCATCTGATGGTAGCTCTGGTCAAGTGTGAATACCATTCCCTCGAAGCTCCAGTCAGACTGTCTTCAAAGTAGAACATCCACAAATTTTCATCCATGGTATACGCTTTAAGCCTTCCCAAGAAAGACTGCAGGTGAGTGCGAGGACAGGAGGTGCCATTGTACTTTTCAAAGCATGGGGGTTTGAATTTGTGGGGAATTCTCACCCCATCCACTAGCCCCATGTCCATCACATCGAAGCCCAAAGAATTCTGAGACTCCAAAGATCTTAACTTCTCAGCAATTCCGTCCAGCCTCCTGTCATATACTTCATCTCCAGCCCCCATAACAGTGAATTGTTCTTCTTGGGGATCTTCTTGCAAGATTCTCCCCCAGCAGTATTACCTTGCACATTTCTCGGGATGTTAACTTCTGGATCCAGATAAGGTCCAAATACTGGTGGGTCAATACGAGGCTGGCCCCGTTCATTATTACTAGTTCCTCCTGTTCCAAGATGAGGCTCCTCAGGAGTTTGTCTTTCCACCAGCTCTCTTAACCTTTCTTGACTATGGGCTAAGCCAGTCATCACTTCCATGAATTGAGACATCTGATTTCTCATCTCCAATCTCTCATTGGTCATCTGATTCCTGACCTCAGTCAGATCCTGCTGTACTTGTTCCATTTGAATACCGGGAAGGTTGTTACGAGTCAGGTACCGGTGCGTGCGGTTGACAGGGAACACTCAGTGATGAGCAATGTTTCCTGAAGTCACAACAAAGTTAGAAACAATAATAATGACAAAACCTACAAAACAAAACAACAGTTAGTATGCAATGCAGTATGCTTATTTGTTTTCCAAGGTATCCGGTTTGGTTCTTGGTTTTGACCTTTCCAGACCTCGAGGAAGATGCTTGATGTTGTTGAGAGAAAAGCCCAAATGAAAACAAATTAAAATATATTACAAATGATGAGCAATACATAATTTGTTTTACAACACATGCCCATGGAGGGTCAAAATACATCAAAAAGAAAAAAGTACATCAAATGGAAACAAACAACAAGCAAAGGGATCAGACATCCAGCCCAAACTCATCCTCCCTGACCTCCTTCAGGAGTGCCTCAGTCACTGGACCAGCTGGGTGCTCCGTAATGGTCCTAATGAGGAGGTTCCTGGTAGCAATGGCAGTGGTCAGCTTCTTATGCCTGTCCTGGTCCTTTGATCTCTTCAATCCTGCTCTGAGCTTCAATTTTGAAATCTCCTTTTGGGCTGCTAACAAAGCTTCCTGCTGCTTCTTCTCACTGGCCTCTAGCTGTTCAATCTTGGCTTGAGTCTTATGGTCTTCTTGTGTACGGGCCTCAGTGATCCTGACCCACCTAGCCTGACTCTCTTGCAAATAGAGCTCAGCCCTAGTCTTCTGAATTTTGGCCTCTTTACAGGCATTCTTCAATATTTGTTCCCCAGCTCTTGCTTTCCTGATGTAGTCCTCTGTCTTCTCAATTTTGGCAAGATGCTCCACCCTAGGCTTCTCCAATCTCTCAATGTCCAGACGACCATCACTCCTTTCCCAAAGAGTCTTTTTCAAGGCTTGAGATAAGTTCTCATTTCTTTCCTTCAGCTTCTCAAATTCTTCTAGGCTGACAGTTGCTGCTGGTTGTACTGTAGATGGTCCAGGTATGTCCTCCAAGATGAAAGGCATTCCAGTAATTTGAGCTCTAGTACGGGACCAGTCATAGTATTGAGCTGAAGCAACATTATTACACCTTCCAAGAATAGCCATCCTTTTGTCTGGATGTTGTCCCAAGCCCAGGATGCTTGCCTGACAACAGCTGAATTAGGTTTCACTTTACAATACAGGGTCTCAGCCAAATCTTGTCCTCTGGGAGGGTGAACCAAAGCATAGCCCAGTTGTCTCTTAAACAACAAAGGATTATAGTTGATGCAACCCTTTACTCCTATCAGAGGCACATTTGGGTATTGTCCACAACTGGTGATAATGTCCTTGCCTTTGGTGCTCTGGGTGCACCATCTAATATCATCTGAAGTCAAGACAATGAGCCTCTTGGTCCAATTCTTCTGTTGGTGGGGATTCAGGAAGGCATCGGACTTAGACAGGTGTCTGAGCAGCCAGGTGTAAAACAAAGGAGCACAACATCTTACCAACTTCCCCCTTTGTTTCTCATTCCTCTGATGGATGGAATAATAGAAATCTCCTAGCAATGTGGGTACTGGGTTCTTCAGAAGAAACAAATGGATGGCATTCTTGCTGACAAATTTGGGCTCATCTGCAAATAGTATAGCCCCATATATGCTGAGGGCTAACAGTGCACAGACTGCCCTCCATTCTCCCAATGAAGCTTTCAGGATGGCCTGAGAAATCAAGAAGTCCAAATGCAAACCAGGGATCCTAGCTTTTGTTGTCATACTTTGCTCAATCAAGGCAGGCTTCAGGTATAGTGCCTTTGCTATCTCTTCATTTCTGGGAGCTGGCATCTCTGGGTTGAAAGGGATTCCACCCCTAATAGGTACTCCAATCAATGAAGAAAACTTTTCCATTAGAGGCCCTAACTGAAAGTCTGGGAATGTGAAACATCTCAAAGGAGGGTCATAAAACAGCAAGCATGTGTGGATCATGCTCCTTTGAGAAAGGTCAAGGTCCGTAACCATATCCAGGATACCTCCATGGTGCTCTCTAAACAGAGGGATATAATCAGGTGTTATGAGTGACTGGACCTGCCTGATACCAGTCAACACAGGCTCAAAGAAATGGTAGGATATGTTGCTCTTCCTGGGAGTAGTCATGAGTACTGCTGAAGAAACTGAAGGTAAGTGCTGATGAAGATCACAGACTGATGCTGGAGATGAGCCACTGATAGGCTGATGCTGGTGATGATGAAGATAGCTGAAACAGATAACTGATGAAGCAAAGGTCTATGCAGAATAAGGGGTCAAAACCAAACCAGATATGATATGGATACCCTAAAAAGCAAATAAACAAATGTTAAATGATGCAATGATGATATATGCAAATGATATGCAAAGGTTTGTGATCAAGCTGGATCTAATTATCTGTCTTGATATAAGGCCCATGTATGTTCAAAAGTCCAAATGAGGGCTCAGAAATCCAGTAACCAGGGTGGGGGACTCAAATAAAGAGTCACATGTCCAGGGTTAATCACAAGAACTGTCCAAAATGAGGTACTCTTAAACAAGATAGTAACAGGGTATGATGTGGCCAAGGGTTCCTACAAACCTGTAAACAGCCCAACCCCCTCACAGGTAGTGTTCTAGAACAAGGATCCTCAGACTTGGATTAGTTATGAGAAGTGTAAACACTTCTAACCCGGAGGTATAGTGTTTACAATAACCATAAAAAATCCTCCTCTAATTCACCTCAGCTTCTGAAGGTCATAATAAAGGTCATCCAGACTTAGCAGGCTTCCCAGATAGCCCTAGTACTACAGGAAATCTGTAGCACATAGTTCTCAAGAGGAAACCCACATCTGAACCGTGTTTCATATTCCCGCACCAGACCGAAATGGAATGGGAAAGAACATGAACCACTCTAGCCTAGGTGTCTCTCAGGTCCCAGGTATAGGACCTTAAACTCTCAATGGAACCCCACCCACTAAAACAGAAACCAGATCCAGCAATGATAATGACAGTATGAAATATGTATAAGACTGTAAAAGAAAACAATAAATAAAGCTGTACATAAAGCAGTAAATAAAGCAAAATAAATAAACACACATAGCACATAACACCCCAGTAAACACAAATCAAACAAGCGCTAGGAGGAACCCACAAAAAGAACCAGAAGCCCTGGTTGCAATATAAGGGTCCCCAGCAGAGTCGCCAAGCTGTCTCTCCCACCAAATGACATCTGGTCAGATAGGGTACAGACGCGAACGGTCGGCGAAAGAGAAGAAATGAATAGATTCGCCAGCTAGGCATTTTTATCCCGAAGGAAAGGTAATGCTGCATTCACCTAAGAAAAGATATGGATAAGACGGTTGCGAACCAGAGAAACTGAGAAAGGGGGTTGGTTACAACCTGGGAAGGTATTAGCACCCAGATTGTCCGTCGTACTCGACGGGATCCACGCTTAAAAGATTTGTGTTTTAAAAGGGGTAGTGTCAGTGCTATTTTGTGTGCAAAAGCTGGAAAAGAATGCAAGTGTCAGTGCAAAAGAAATGTGAAGTGAAATGAAAGAGTGTCAGTGTAAAGAAAGAGTATGAAGCTCAAGACTATGAGACTTAAAGAATAATGTTGGAAGAAGGGGGAATATACAGAGACTTTTGTTCGATAACTGCTAAGTTATGCCTACGTATCCTCTCGTGCAATGAGGAAGTCAGAACACCGTAGTTCGACTCAAAGAGACTGAAAGATTAGTTGACTTGTGAACTGCTTACTTGTCTATGCTCAAGTGTATGACCTGTCTGGCTCAGGTGCAAACTGTCTTGCATTAGACGGAAGAAGCGAGTTTTCGTTTGTGAGTGAATGAGATGAGAAAAGAATCCCGGAGGAGACGATTATTGTTTGTTTTTGTGTTTTCAGTATTTTATTGCTTTTTGTGTTTGTCATAAGTTGATAAGCTTAAGCCTAAACCAAGGGTTAGTAAACTCATCACATCCTCCCTCTAATTAGGGGTAATAAGAATACCTTAAGTATGAAGTAAGCACCTCACACTTAATCACCATGATGTAGGATTAAGATCATTAACCTACTTTCAATTATTTAGATGTTTTTGTTTAGTGTTAAGTAATGAGTTTAAGCCATAATCAGGGATTTAATGGACTCACTACACCATCCTAATAGAAGGATAATAGATGAGAACATTTAAGCTGAGGAAGTCTCCTCAACTTAATCCATGATTAGGGATTAACCTCATGACAAAACAAAGCCTTTATTAAAGTGGATTTTAGTTAATGGTAAGATTAAGAAGTGGATTTTATGGTTTGTAAGACAACTTGAGGGGGACTTGTCCATTAACACTAGGGTTAGTCCTTCTTAACCAATTAAGGAAGAATTAGAACCCTAATGTAAGGCCCAAGTTACAAGCTTGATTGTCTTAGTGATTATTAAAGTGGATTGATTAAAGGATTTAAACACATTAAGGTTTTAACACTTAGGATTAAAGTTATACACTCCATCCTAATAGAAGGATGCAGGCATAAGCTTAATCACAAAGCCTTGAAACCTTTAAGGTTCAGTCCTTGGTTATGAGATAGGAAGAGAAGACACAAAGATGACACAAAGGTAAAACTAATGGGGGGGCTAATCAAACCCTAAGTGTGATCATGCTTGGATGTTCCTAGGGTTTATGAGGCTTGCAAAAGATCTTCAAGAGAAAAGCCACCAAGGAAGAAGCAGATGAAAGGAGATTAAGCAGAAAGAAGCAAAACAACTTACTTCACTTAAGAAGATAAGTTGCTTGAAGAAAGAAAAAGGAGAAGGAGCATGAATGAGTAAGCTCACTCTAATATAAAAGTAAAATGCAGCAATGATGCATAAGAGAGATGAGAAGGGGTATGATAAGTGAAGGCAAATTCACTTCTCAATGACTTACCACCTGAAAAGTTAGCAACAAGAAAATGAAATGGAATGAAAATGAGAAAGATGCAATGATGCAAAACCAAAACCAGAAGCATGATCAAGGTATGAATGATGCAAAGAGATGATGCAAATGTATGTCATGATATGTGAATGATCATACAAAAGATGAGAATGCAAATGAGACATAAAGGAAACATGAAAGTCCATGGAAACTTATGAAATGCAATGGATACAAAACATAGCAAATGGATGATGCAATGATTAAACATGATTCTAATGTGTCCTAAGATGTCTTAGAAGTCATGTGAATGCACAAAATGTCATGGCAAGTTTATGTATGCAAGCATATGGAAGATGGATGCAAATGAAGGCAAAAATTAGGGTTTATGAACAAGATGCAATGCAAAATTCAAAATCAGAAGCAAATGACATGATAAAAAATTGAAATTAGGATTAAAGGAACCCTAACCCTACACAAGTTCACTTCCCAAAGGAGGGGACCTAACTCTTAACTTAATGGAAGTTATGATTTTCTCAAGTTGGCTTGGGTTTTAAGGCACTTCAAAAGGGAAAATTCACAACAAATTGAAAATGAGAGATAAATTCAAACCAATTTTATCCTAGAAACTACATGATGTGAGGAATGCAATGCAAAAAGAACCATCATCAAACTCCTCATGGTTAGGCAGAAGGGATTTTTCTAAGTTAGGGCAAAAATATTGACTTTTAAGAACCCTAATTCCAAAGAAAAATGTCAAAATTGGTCAAGAACCAAAAAGAAATTTGTGTGAAGAGTTTGATAATGTTTCTAAATGTATCAAGATGCAATGTGATTTTTTGGTGATTTTTAGAAACTTAAATGCTATTTTAATTAATTAATTCTCATTAACTAATTAAAATAAACATTTAAATATTTTAAAAATACGAAATTTATGCAAAAAATAAAATAAAAATTATTTTCAGAATGAGAAAAATATTTTAAGGCATGGAGCAAAAAATGAAATTTTTTAGAAATGTTTTACTATTTTAAATAAAATGTAGAAAGAAATGTAATTAAAATGAAATTAAAATGAATTAAAATGAAAGTCAGCAGATCCAAAGGCCCAGATTCAAATAAAAAGGGGAGGGAATTGACCAGCGCGTGCAAATGGACGGCCCAAATTCAAACTACGCTAATTATGTCATTAACCCTAATCTGAACCCTAATTACCTTCAGGTGACCGGAACAGTGTTCCGGTCATCTTCTCCGGCTAGCCCCCCACTCAATCTCCCTCAATACGCAACCCCAAGACCCCTAAAGCTCCAGAAATGATCCTCTCCCCAACCCCAACAAGAATCAACCACCAAAAATCATTTGTTCATCATCAAAAGCACGAATCAAAGCAAAACGGAAAACATGGCAAAAATTTCAGAAGCTTATGAAATGCTTAATTCTCAACTATTCTCAAAAGTAAAGACATCATGGTGATCAGTGAAGCATGTAGAATCATTCTATAACATAAAATAAGAGTTCTGGAAAAATAAATGCCATGGCTACCTGAAGCTGAGCTTTCGAAACAGGAGCTTTCTGGCCAGTTCTTTGCCTCAAATCCACTCCACTGATTCCCCCCAAGAGCTTGTGATGCTTGGTTGGAGTTTAAATGGCCTCAAGAGGAAGTTGGAAGAAGTTCAGTTCATGAAATGTCAAAATCATGTTTTTGATTCTGAGTGTTTTAGGGCAAAATGAAGGGTGAGAAATGATCAGTGATGTTTATGGAGTTGAATGGTGGAAAAAGTCTGAAGGTTTGATGGTTGAGTTAGGAGATTCGAAGGCTTTTGCAAATTTAGGGATTTTTGAGTAAGCTGTGTATTCTCAATTGTTTTTTTTTGCAATGTTGTGTGCTTTTGCTTGGTTTTGATCCACATAATGAAATGTGATAGGTCAGAGAGTGGGTGCTGGCCTATGTTGATTGGTATGGGCAAGTTGCCAAAATGTTAAAAGTTGGTGTACTTGAGGTATGGGCACATGGAAGGCCAAGGAAGATGGGGTGTCCTGCGCAGCTGACTTTAGGGAGGTCCATGGGATCAGTTTTGAGGCAAGGCAGCAAGTTGAATGAAGTTTGTGGGTGATTTTGTAAATCATGAAGTTCTTGGCCCCTTTGAGAAATCTTAATGATCAAGGCATGAAACTTGAGAAACCTTTGGGCAATTCTGAATTTTATGTCATGTATGATGTTTGTGTAATGCTTAGACATCAATTAGAAGTCACAAATTGCCTTGGTACAAGAATTTGCAAGTTTCCCTCTTTGGCACATAAGTGAATTTTTGTGATTTTTCCCAACTTTGCAAGGCCATAACTTTAGTTCTAGAATGAATTAGATCAAGTTCTTGTACTTTTTGAAAATTGGAGGATCCAATCTACAACTTTCATGACCAAGAATTTTTCATTTGAAGCATTTTTGAATCAAAAAGAGGAGGTTGAAAAACTTTCCCAAAATGGCAAGTTTACATTACAAGTCACTTTCCCAAAATGGCAACTTTGCAAATGGCTTGAAATTCTCCAATTTTGTGAACTTCTAACCTCTTCTAAAATCAAATAGAGATCATACACATTCAAAATGACGGAGAAGACCCTTTGGTTGGATGATTGGGGGCCTCAGATGCCCTGATTTTGCACTGACTTGTTCAAGAAGTCATCTATTGACCAGATGCCTTCCCCATTGAATTTTTCCATGAGAATTGGTATGCATGATTCTTATAACATATAGAGACCAATAGAAACAAGAATGACCAAAAAAATTGGAGTTATGGTCTCTGAAACCAAAACCATAATCTTAGGTCATCTGTGAAGTTAAGCCTGGCTCTGCTTCCATGCCTTTCCCAGTTCTTGTGATTTTCTGACTTCTTTGATCTTGGGAGGATATAATATGATGCTTGAATATATATGGACCCTCTTGGAACAATTGGAGGCCTTTGGAGTGCCTCAGATGAATCCTTGGATTGCTCAGATCACAAACCCTAGATGCAGATGACTTTGAGCCAATGCAGTGAAGCAAAAATGCAGTATGAGATGATATGATTGAACCTATGCAAATGAAAAGATCATAAGCCATGGTGAAATGAGTGAGGGAAAATTTGGGGTGTTTACAGAATCAAACTTTTTTCAAACGAACATTGTCTAAATCCTTTCTATCTCGCAAACAAGTTAGCGCTTCCGCCTCCTATCGCGAGCAGACAAGCCAACGCTTAGCAGTTAGAATGTGGTTTAAATAATCGTTCATTAAAACAAATCAACCAACCAACCTTAGTACGGTCCCACCTATCGGGAGCGACAGCTTGAAGCTGTCGCTCCCGATAGGTGGGACCAGGCCCAGATAAAGGTACAGACGCGAACGGTCGGCGAGAGGGACAGTGAGAACACACAGCCGTGAACTCACTGGAGATGAATAGAGTCGCCAGCTAGGCATTTTTATCCCGGAGGAAAGGCAATGCTGCATAGACCTAGAAAAAGAATGGATAAGACGGTTGCGAACCAGAGAGACTGAGAAAGGGGGTTGGTTACGACCTGGGAAGGTATTAGCACCCAGATTGTTCGTCGTACTCGACGGGATCCACGCTTGAAAGATTTGTGTTTTAAAGGGGTAGTGTCAGTGCAATTTGTGTGTAAAAGAGCTGGAAAACAAAATGTGCAGGTGTCAGTGTAAGAGAAAAGTGAAGTATATAAGTGAAGTGTCAGTGTAAGAACAGGAGTGAAATGCTCAAGATCATGAGGCTAAAAGAATGAGGCTAGAAAGAGGGGGAATATACAGAGACTTTTGTTCGATAACTGTTAAGTTATGCCTACGTATCCTCTCGTGCAATGAGGAAGTCAGAACACCGTAGTTCGACCCAAAGAGACTGAAAGGTGAATTGACGTGTGAACTGCTTGCTTGTCTATGCTCAAGTGTAAGACCTGTCTGGCTCAGGTGCAAACTGTCTTGCATTAGACGGAAGAAGCAAGTTCTCGGTTATGAGTGAATGAGATGAGAAAAGAATCCCGGAGGAGACGATTATTGTTTGTTTTTGTGTTTTCAGTCTTTTATTGCCTTTGAAAGTTTGTCATAAGAAAATGAGCTTAAGCCTAAACCAATGGATTTAGTAAACTCATCACATCTTCCCTCCGATTAGGGGTAATGAGGATACCTTAAGTGTGAAGTCAGATTCTCACACTTAATCACCATGATGCAGGATTAAGATCATTAACCTACTTGTGATTATTTAGATGTTTTTGTGGTTTTTGTTTAGTGTTGAGTAATGAGACTAAGCCATAATCAGGGATTAAACAGACTCATTACACCATCCTAATAGAAGGATAATAGATGAGAATGTTTAAGCTGAGGAAAGCTCCTCAACTTAATCCATGATTAGGGATTAAACTCATGACAAAACAAAGCCTTTATTAAGTGGATTTTAGTTAATGATAAGATGATGAAGTGATTTTTATGGTTTGTAAGACAACTTGAGGGGGACTTGTCCATTAACACTAGGGTTAGTCCTTCTTAACCAATTAAGGAAGAAATAGAACCCTAATGCAAGGCCCAAGTTACAAGTGTGATGTCTTGATGATTATTAAGTGAATTGATTAAGAGATTTAAACACATTAAGGGTTTAACACTTAGGATTAAAGTTATACACTCCATCCTAATAGAAGGATGCAGGCATAAGCTTAATCACAAAGCCTTAAAGCCTTTAGGGTTTAGTCCCTGATTATGAGATGAGAAGAGAAGACTCAAAGAGACACAAAGGTAAAAACTAAAAGGGGAGACTAATCAAAACCCTAATCATTGTCACGCTTGGTTGTTCCTAAGGTTTGTGAGGTTTTCAAAAGAAGGTCTTCAAAGGAACCACCAGGAAGCAGATGAAAGGATCAAGAGAAGCAAAGCAACTTGCTTCATTCAAGAAGTCAAGTCACTTGAAGAAAGAAAGTGGGAAGAAGAAGAATGAGCAAGCTCAAACTCAAACACATATAAAAATGCAGCATGGATGCAAGAGAGATGAAAAGAAAAGTTATGAGAAGTGAAGGCAAATTCACTTCTCAAGATCACTTACCACCTGAAATGTTAGAAAAGAAATGCAATGCAATGCAAAATGGGATGAGATGACATGATGAGAAACAAAACCAGAAGCATATACATGATGCTAATGATGTTATGAGATGCTACAAACATGAGGCAGCACATGGAAATGATCATACAAGCTCATGGATGCAAATGAAGCAAGTTAAGGAGCATGGACATACATGAAAAGCTATGAGATGCATATGGCATGCAAAATGGCAAATACATGATGCAATGATCAAACATGCTTCTAATATGTCCTATGATGTTAAATGAACCAAATGGAGGCACAAAACGCTATGGCAAGTCAAGGTATGAATGCAAATGCAAGATGGATGCATATGGAAGCCCAAATTAGGGTTTATGAACCAAACATCAAACAAAAGTCAAAAACAGAAGCAAACCCTAAGATAAAAAATGGAAAATTCCACACAAAGTAACCCTAATCCCATACTAAACCAATGCCCAAAGGAGAGGTCTCAACTCTTAACCAAACTTAAGTTATGATTTTTACAAGTTTCTAGGGTTTTTAGGGTTCCTAAACAAAAGAAATGTCAAACAATTTGAAAATGAAAGATCAAATCATGACCTTTTTATCTCAAAAACTACATGCTAAACACAATGCAATGCAAGAAGAATAAATGTCCAACTCTTCATAGATAGGCAGAAATGATTTTTTGAACTTAGGATCAAAATAATGCACAAAAATGATTTTTATTCAATGAAAAATTCTCAAAATGCATCAAGATCAAAAAAGAAATTTGGTTTGAAGGTTGGACAATGTTTCTAAATGTCTTAGAACAATTCATGAATTTTTTTGGTGATTTTTAGATACTTAAAAGTATTTTTAATAAATTAATTTCCATTAATCAATTAAAAATAATCTTTTAAATATTTAAAAATGCTTTTTAAATGCTAAAAATAAAAATAAAAATATTTTTGTGTCATAAAAATTATTAAAACTCATGAGAAAAAGTTTCATAATTTTTAGACATTTTTTACTATTTTAAATAAATTATGCAAGTTAAATGAAAAAGAAATGAAAATAAATGAATTTTAGAGAAAGTAAACAGAAGGAATGGCTGAGATTGAGTCTGGATTCAAAAGGGTGGACTGCGCGCGTGAATGGAGGGTCTAGATTCACTCTGGATAAATTAATTTAATTATAATTAATTAAAACTAATTAAGTGGATTAGGGCATAATGACTTGATCTGAGCCATTCACACGCGCGGGAGGTCAATGGAGTCAACTGATCCTACGGCCCAAATTCAAATGGCATTTAATTACAGGATTAGGGCATAATGACTTTCAGGTGGCCGGAGAAGACCTCCGGTCGTCTTCTCCGGTGGGAAGCCCACCTGAAAATCTCCAAACTCTCTCAAAACCTAACTAAAACGAAATCTAAAACCATGGAAATGATTCCCACTCACTCACGAACCAAAACCCCCAATCAAAACAAATTTATTCTTCCTGGAATTCATGAATCGAACAAAACAAGTCTTAGGTCAACAGAGTTTCAGAGAGCAATTAAATTCTCATTTCATCACCATTTCCAAAACTAAAAACATCAGGATACTCAGTGAAGCATGGAGAACAAGTTTAGAACATAAAAAATGATTTCTGGAAAAATATTTCTTGAGCTACCTGAGATTCGAAGCTTTCACTCCAGCAACTTTCAGGCCTCCTCTCCTTGTGAAATCCACTCCTTATGATCTCTTGATGATGCTTGAATGCTTGAGAGAAATTTATATTGGCTGGTTGATGAGTTTGGATAGCTTCTGCTCAAGCTCAGTTGGAAATGGCAATGGTGATGCAGGCAGTTTCAGGCCAATGTGAGTGGTTCTTTGTGATCAGGGTGATGTTTTAAGAAGGTTTGTGGTGTTTGTTTGGATGTTTGTGAGCTGAGGAAGGAATTTCGAAAGAAACTGCAGGTGAGGGTGAAAATGGAGAAACCAAGTTCTTGATGGATTCAGGCTTGGGCTTTGCTTGGTTTAGGCTCTATGAAGCATGGTGAGATGATCAGTGAAGCTGGTTTGAATGTTGGTGGTTTGTGCAGAGAGTTTCGAAGAGAAATGCAAATGGGGTGTGTTTGTGAAATGTGATGTTGTGTGTTGTTTCAGCCTTGCTTCTTGATATGTTTTGCTAGCAGATGGAAAGTATAAACAATTGCAAGTGGCCAGAGGATGTGACATGGCCTGCTGTGATTGGGATGTTTGCTTTTGCCAAAAGTCAACTTTTTGTGTAAGGAAAGCATGGATTGGTTCTAGGATAGTACAAGGCATGGGGATGTGCAGCAAGGGTGAGGGGAAAGGCTAGCAAAGTGCAGTAACCAAGAAATCAAGTGGGTGAGATGTGATGATAGTTTTTGCAAGTTGCTTGCTTTTGAAACTTCATGAAAAAGTCTTGTTACACAAACCATGGACATGAGAAACTTTGGTCCAATTCTGATTTTTAGAGCTCATGGAATGTTTGTGTCATGGTTTAATGTCAACTAGAGGTCACAAACAGCCTTGGCTCATGGTTTTGCAAAATTCTCATTTGGTGCACATCTTGAAAATCAATGATTTTTGCCAACTTTGTCACACCATAACTTTTGATCCAAGAATAATTTGATCATGTTCTTGTACTTTTTGAAAAGGGAAAGATGTAATCTACAACTTTCATGACCAAAGTTTTTCCATTTGAAGCATTTTTGGATCAAGAATCAAGGCTTGAAAGATGACCTAAAATGAAGCATTCTTGAAAAGTCAACTATGCCCAAAAAAGTCAACACTTGCAAAAACTCCAAATTCTTGATTTTTGTGAACTTCAACCCTCTTCCATGATCAAATAAAGATCATATACACTCAAAATGATGAAGATCACCCATTGGTTGGGTCATTGAGGGCCTCAGATACCCTGATTTTGCACTGACTTGTCTGAAAAGTCAACTCTTGATCAGATGACTTCCCCATGGAATTTCTTCATGAAACTTGATATGCATATTCCCTATACCATATAGAGACCAATGGAAACAAAAATGACCAAAAAAATTTGGAGTTATGGCCTCTGAAACCAAAACCCTAATTTTAGGTCAACTGTGCAGTCAATCCTGGCTCTGCATCCACACCAATCCCAGTTCTTGTGATTCTTTTGCAATCTTGACTTTGAGAGGATGTGATATGATATAAGAACAAACATGGACCCCTTTGAAATGATTGGTGGCCTTTGGAGTGGCTCAAAAGGTTCTTGGATTGCTCAGATCACAAACCCTAGGTGCAGATGACTTAGAAACTATGCAGTGAAACAAAAATGGGATGTGAGATCTTATGATTGTGCTTATGCATATGAGATGATCACAAGCCATGGTGTGAAGGGGTGAGGGCAAATTTGGGGTGTTTACAGCTGCCCCTATTCAATCATGAGTTAGCTGTGCAGGTTGTAAGCTACGGCTTAATAGGCAAACAAGATAACTTGTGGTTGAATACCAAAGACAGTCCAAAATTTGCACTCACAGAATGAAGAAGAAAAGGGATATAGATTGCAAAGGAAAATAAAGTATATTGTAAAGTGTGGGCGACGGAGGACGACTGCTGGGTAAAGAGCAATGACGGGGACGGCCGACATGCTGGGGAAAGTGCTGAAAATAAAGCAATGACGGGGACGGCCGACATGCTGGGGATAAAAGGTAAAGCCAAGATGGGGACGGCCGACTAGCTGGGAAAAATAAGATTATGATGGGGACGGCCATCAAGTAAAGCTGTAAAGTTTTCTGGGGATAAATGGAACATGACGGGGACGGCCATCAAGTTCATGAAGCAAGGTAACCGACGATGGGGACGGCCATCGGGCTAAAAGAAAAGGAAAAGGGACCACGACGGGGACGGCCATCGGGCTAAAGAATAAATGAAATGAACAGATGATGGGGTACGGCCATCAAAGGTGAAGGGCGATCACCTAGCAGGGGACGGCTGCTCTGTTGGGGAATAAAGGAACTATGATGGGGACGGCCATCAAAGGTGGAGGACGACCACCTGGCAGGGTACGGCTGCCGAAAATATCAACGATGGGGACGGCCATCGGATGAGCATGATGGAGGACGACCATCAAGAGGTGGAGGACGACCACCTAGCAGGGGACGGCTGCTCTCAAGGTTTATCATGACATAGGACGAATGCCAGATAGCCAAAAATCAACAATGGGGACGGCCATTGGATAAAATTGATGAAGGACGATCATCAAGAGGTGGAGGACGACCACCTAGCAGGGGACGGCTGCTAAAATCAACGATGGGGACGACCATCGGATGAGCATGACGGAGGACGACCATCAAGAGGTGGAGGACGACCACCTAGCAGGGTACGGCTACTCTTAAAGTTTATCGTAACACAGGACGAGTGCCAGATAAAAAAGGAATATTTGCTTTGTTGGCGATCTACTGGGGAGTAGTAAACACGGACGAGTGTTTATATCTAAGAAACAAAAGGTATAAGTGTTTGGTATTGTGTATAGATTAAAAGATGCGGACGAGCATCCTTAAGACTACGATACGGACGAGTATCGGGTAGAAACAAATACTGACGCGTGTTCAGAGATGATGATACGGACGAGTATCAACTGGTTAGCAAAGAACACGGACGAGTGTTGAATCTGAGAGGACTCTTCTGGGGAATAGTAGACACAGGCGAGTATCTTTATTCAAGAAGACAGAAGTGTTTGACACGGTGTATGGATTAAAGATGCGGACGAGCATCTTTAAGACTATGATACGGACGAGTATCATGTAGAAACAAACTCTTGACGCATATTCCGAGATGATGATACGGACGAGTACCATCTGGTTAACAGAGAACATGGACCCATGTCGAATCTGTGGGGATATGAGTATATATAAGATACGGACGAGTATCTGTATAGGTAGTATGAGTAGTGTATAGATGAGTGTTTAACTGCTGGGGAGAGTGACACGGACGAGTGTCAAAAGGAGAAGAGTGTAATAATATCAACAAGTATATGGGTTGTAAAAGTGCAAGCGACTGCGCTGGGGATATGACACGGACGGGTGTCAAGGAATTGTATATACAAGTATAGGTGAGTGCAAAGAGGATGTCTTTGGCTTTCTACTGGGGTATGACACGGACGGGTGTCAGGACGTATCTGTAACATGGGTGATTTTGTTTGTAAGGAGTGTTCAGGCGACTTACTGGGGAAAGGTGGCACGGACGGGTGTCACAATGAGTATATACTGGTGTTTGTTGATTGAGAAACAGCTGCTTTTGCTGGGGACTCTGGTGGCGAATTCTGTACATTGTTGATGAATGGTTATTATTCACAAGCGTTGATTTGAAACATGGCTTATGATTATGCTATATGTTGGATTTTTGCCGTAATGCTCCGTGTTAGACGGAATGCTACGCTTTGTGGGTGAATATGATGCAAATGCTATGATTGTGCAAAGATACCAAACCGGGATCCAGGTCCCGTTGCTACGAAGGTCTTTGATCGATCTGTTGAGGTAGACGTCCCAGCTGGGGATAAGATCATTGGTAGATCTAATAAGATGATATTTGCTTGGGGATACGGGTCATTGATAGACCTATCCTTATAAACGAGAGACCCAGCCGGGGTTTGTAGAAGCTTTCTTCACTCTGTTGTGATTCTTCATGTGTTGCTCCTCTGGATAGATGCTGGAGCTCTGTGGGGAGATGATTCCCTGACCTTTGTACCCGACTGAGGGTGAAATGGCAACTGGGCTGGGGGGAAAGAGAGATCACTGAAAGATCTCCCTAGGGACTCTGTTTGAGGATGATTTTCTGACAACTCAGCTGGGGATACGGGCATCCTCTAGCACTACCCTGGCAACTCTGATGGGGAAATGACAACTCAGCTGGGGGAAGTCATGAGAGGCAACTCAGCTGGGGAGAGAGCACTTCGGGTGCTAACAATTGAGTGTTGATTTGCCAGCTTGCTGGTATAAAGTTTTCATGCCCCAAGTTGCGTTCTGGATACCTGCAATCCTGAAAAAGATAGAGAAATGCACAAGGTAATCCCGAGGTATCCCTTACTGGATTCCGTCATAGGAGTTTAGAATACTTCTGAGAGTAAACATATTTCCTGCAAGCATGTTTTTATTTGAAGATAAGCATCTGTATTCTTATGCAATCAGTTTTTCGTTTAAGACATCAGACATCTTTTGCAAATAAAATGTACAAAACGAGACATGACCGAAAATCTGATTTTATTAATTCAAATGCCCTGAATTGGCGGGATACAGCGAAAGGAACATATCCCCTGGAATGAGGAGATTAGTTACAAATTGAGAAACAAAATGTTGGCAGTGTTGATGACGCTTTGCGGAGCTTCCTCTTTACTATGACCCGTATGACTTTTGACGTTCTTCTCATCTTGCTTTTTGAAGAATGTTGATTCTGATTGAAGCTTGGTCCTTTCGAAGCTTACCAAGTTGTAGGTGATACAGACGAATTCAAAATGCAGTTGTTCGCTTATTCCCTTATTTTGCATGGATCGCCCTTTTGGGTTTTCAATCCATCGGGATACCCATTTTTGCCTGAGTTGTCCAATGCGGCTTTTCAACTCAGCGGGTGTACATTTTTTTGCTTATTTTCCCTTACTTTTGCCCGAGTCTTTTATTCTGTTTTTGACTCGCCGGGATGCCCTATTTTTGCCTGGACTTACATTCTGTTTTTATGTCCAGCGGGTCGTTTTACGCGAAGTATTTTTTAACTGCATCTGAATTCACAGGGGATGGGAAATCTTCGCCATCCATGGTGCTGAGCATCAGTGCTCCACCAGAGAAAACTTTCTTTACCACGAATGGTCCTTCATAATTCGGAGTCCATTTGCCCCTGTGGTCTGTATGAGGAGGGAGGATTCTTTTCAGCACAAGATCTCCCACTTGGTACTCTCGGTGCCTGACCTTCTGATCGAAGGCCTTCTTCATTCTTTTCTGATATAACTGCCCATGACAAATTGCAGCCAATCTTTTCTCTTCGATCAGACTCAGTTGTTCGTATCGGGCCCTGACCCATTCTGCTTCGTTCAGCTTAACATCCATTAGTACCCGTAGAGAGGGTAATTCAACTTCGACAGGTAGGACTGCTTCCATACCGTACACAAGCTGATACGGTGTTGCCCCAGTGGATGTCCTGATTGACGTGCGGTACCCATGCAAGGCAAACGGTAGCATTTCATGCCAGTCTTTGTAAGTGACTACCATCTTCTGCACAATCTTCTTGATATTCTTATTTGCTGCCTCGACAGCGCCGTTCATCTTCGGCCTATAAGGAGAAGAATTGTGATGTTGGATCTTGAAGTCCCGGCACAGCTCTGCCATCATTTTGTTGTTTAAGTTGGAACCATTATCAGTAATGATTCGCTCGGGAACTCCGTACCGACAGATGATATCTCTTTTCAGAAATCTGGCTACCACTTGTCTTGTAACATTTGCATATGATGCTGCTTCAACCCACTTGGTGAAATAGTCTATGGCGACCAGGATGAATCTGTGGCCGTTTGAAGCAGTTGGCTCGATCTTGCCAATCATATCAATGCCCCACATAGCAAAGGGCCAGGGTGAAGACATTATGTTCAAAGGATTGGGAGGCACATGCACCTTATCTGCATAAATCTGGCATTTGTGGCATTTCCTGGCATAGGCACAACAGTCTGCATCCATTGTGATCCAGTAATAACCTGATCTTAGCAACTTTTTAGCCATGGCATGCCCTCCAGCATGGGTACCAAAAGATCCTTCGTGCACTTCATGCATCAACAAGTCTGCTTCTGTCTTATCGACGCATCTGAGGAGTACCATATCAAAGTTCCTTTTGTATAAAGACCCATCAGTGTTCAGAAAGAAACTACCAGCAAGCCTTCTCAAAGTCTTCTTATCATTGGAAGATGTCCCAGGTGGGTATGTTTGATCCCCCAAGAAGCACTTAATGTCATGGAACCAAGGCTTATCATCTTTCACAACATCTGCTGCAAATACATATGCTGGTCTATCAAGTCTGGATACTGAAATCTGAGGTACAAAGTTGGCAGCCTGAACTTTGATCATGGACGAAATTGTAGCAAGAGCATCTGCAAATTGATTCTCGTCCCGAGGGATATACTCAAGCTTGGCTGTTGTGAAGAAAGTCAATAACCTTCTTGTGTAATCCCTGTAAGGTATCAGATGATCCTGGTGGGTGTACCATTTTCCGTTGGTTTGATTGATTACCAAAGCTGAATCTCCGAATACGGTCAATGTCTTGATCCTGAGGTCAATGGCTTCCTCAAGACCCATAATGCAAGCTTCGTATTCAGCTTCGTTGTTAGTGCAGTTGAAAGTGAGTTTTGCCGAGAAAGGCATGTGGACTCCTTTAGGTGTAATGAGTACTGCACCAACACCACGACCATTCATATTAACAGCCCCATCGAACATCATAGTCCATTCTTCTTCCAGGTCAGGCCCTTCAGTGTGAATAGGCTCTTCATGATCTTTTTCTTTAATGAACATGATGTCTTCATCAGGGAAGTCAAATCTCATAGGCTGGTAATCATCAATAGGTTGCTCAGCAAGATATTCCGATAGTACACTGCCTTTGATGGCTTTCTGAGATGTGTATTGGATGTCATACTCTGTAAGAATCATTTGCCATCTTGCAACCCGTCCGGTAAGAGCTGGCTTCTCGAAAATGTACTTGACCGGGTCCATTTTTGAGATTAACAAAGTAGTGTGGGTCAACATATACTGTCTCAGTCGGCGAGCAGCCCACGCTAAAGCACAGCAAGTTTTCTCGAGCAGTGAATAACGCTGTTCACAGTCGGTAAACTTTTTGCTTAGGTAGTATATTGCATACTCTTTTCGACCAGACTCGTCATGCTGGCCCAGCACACACCCCATTGACTCTTCTAATACTGTCAAGTACATTATCAGAGGTCTTCCTTCAACTGGAGGCATAAGGATTGGCGGTTCTTGTAAGTACTCTTTGATCTTGTCAAAAGCCTTCTGGCAGTCTTCGTTCCACCTGACCGTCTGTTCTTTTCTTAACAATTTGAACAAGGGTTCACAGGTTGCAGTGAGGTGAGATATGAACCGTGAGATGTAGTTCAATCGACCTAAGAACCCTCGAACTTCTTTCTCAGTTTTCGGTGCAGGCATCTCTTGGATGGCTTTGACTTTATCAGGGTCAACTTCAATCCCTTTCTCGCTCACAATAAATCCCAGCAGCTTACCAGATCTCACCCCGAATGTGCATTTGTTGGGGTTCAACTTCAGTTGGTACTTCCTCAGACGCTTGAACAATTTCAGTAGATTCACCAGGTGATCTTCCTCTGTAAGGGACTTGGCAATCATGTCATCCACATAACACTCGATTTCCTTATGGATCATATCGTGGAATAATGTTACCATAGCCCGTTGATATGTCGCACCGGCATTCTTGAGCCCAAATGGCATTACTTTGTAGCAGAACGTGCCCCAGGGTGTGATGAAGGTTGTCTTCTCCATGTCTTCAGGTGACATTTTGATCTGATTGTATCCTGAAAATCCGTCCATGAAGGAGAATACCGAGAACTGAGCCGTATTATCCACCAATACATCAATGTGAGGTAGTGGGAAATCATCTTTCGGGCTGGCTCTGTTCAGATCCCGGTAGTCAACACACATTCTTACTTTGCCGTCTTTCTTAGGCACAGGCACTATATTAGCAACCCACGGTGGGTAGCTAGTCACAGCAAGGAACCCGGCGTCCCACTGCTTTTGTACCTCTTCTTTGATCTTCATTGCCATGTCTGGGCGAGTACGGCGCAACTTTTGTTTGACCGGTGGGCACTCTTCTCTCAAAGGCAGCTTGTGCACGACAATGTCGGTGTCCAACCCTGGCATATCTTGATACGACCAAGCAAACACATCCACATATTCTTGAAGCAGATCAATCAGTTGTCTCTTCACTGAGTCTTGCAAGCAGGCCCCGATTTTAACCTCTTTCACGTCTTCATCTGTACCAAGATTAATCACTTCAACCTCCTCCTGGTGAGGAGTAATAACCTTTTCCTCTTGTCTTAATAACCTGGCTAGCTCTTCAGGAAGCTCGTATTCTTCTTCAACCCCTTCATCAGCTTGATTGATCGGATTGTCAAAGTCATACGAAGTCATAGCCGTGCTGTTGTCGGTGCTGTCAGGAAGGCACTTTCTGCAAGGGTTCAGTTTGTTCATTTTAGTGATTGATTTTAATCTTGCTTAGAAAAAGTGAAATAAAGTTGTCATTTTGAAAACACTGCCATTTATTTTTTGTACAAAAAGAGAAATGGAAAAACAGTGAGTGAAAAGAAAAAGACTCATTTGCAAAAAAGATGTCTGATATTTCATTGGTTAATCTTGTTTGCACAAAAAGTACAGATGGCCCGATTACAAAATGAGTCTTGTCATCTTGGGCAAGATGCAAGACTTTGATGCATGCTATAAAAATACAGGAAATAATAATTACTCTGCATGAGTAACTCTTATAATTTCCTGGGAAGACCAGTTTGAGATACTGCTCCCCGGGATCTTTGGACGAATCCAATTCTCCAGATTGCGCTCCTCTTCCAGCTCGTCTTCCAGACAGTTGATAGCATCAGGGGTGAGCATCCCCCCACTCACAAAGTTGGGCTCTTTCGCAGCCTCTGCTTGATCTTGTTGAGTTGGTCTGTAACCCAACCCAAATCTGTCCTCTTTCTTCTCCACCGATAGCAGTTTGCCCCAGCCTTGGGCGTTTCCTCCCTCAACAACCTTCCGGGCTTGTTGGTATGATGATATTGAAGTACCAGGCGCAGCAGATGTTTCATTCACATTCAAAGCTTCGAAACCCTGGCTCATTGTTTCATGGATCTCTCCATCCATCTCAATGTATTTATAGGTAGCCAGGTGGCTAACAAAAATATCCTCTTCTCCACAGATTGTAACGATTTGACCCTCCCACTCGTATTTTAACTTCTGGTGAAGGGTAGAGGTCACGGCGCCAGCGGCGTGAATCCATGGCCTACCCAATAAACAGCTGTAGGCAGGCTGTATATCCATCACGTAGAAGGTCGTTTTGAAGGTCTGCGGGCCAATCGTTATGGGCAATTCAATCTCTCCCAGAACCGATCTCTTTGAACCATCAAAGGCTCTCACCACCAGGTTGCTGGGTCTCAACGCCAATCTGTCATATTCTAGCTTCACCAGGGCCTTTTTAGGTAAGACATTGAGGGATGACCCCGTGTCTACCAGCACATGGGAAAGGACAGCACCTTTACATTCCATGGTTATGTGCAAGGCTTTGTTATGGTTGCGGCCTTCCGTTGTCAAATCAGTATTGGTGAACCCTAGTCCGTTGCTGGCAGTAACATTTCCAACCACGGTTTCCAATTGATTGACAGTGATCTCTTCAGGCACGTAAGCTGCGTGCAAGACTTTGAGTAGTGCATTCCGATGGGCTTCGGAGCACATAAGCAGAGATAAGATAGAGATCTTGGATGGCGTCTGGTGAAGCTGATCCACAATTTTATAATCACTCTTTTTGATGATTCGCATGAACTCATCAACCTCTTGATCAAAGGGCGTCTTCAAAGCTTCCTTAACAGCTTGATCTTCCTGCACAGGGCTTTTTCCTTTTGCCTTAGCAGCAGCTTCTGCTTCGGCAGTGGGTCTCTGAATTTGTGGAGCGAAAAGACGTCCGCTTCGAGTGAAGCCTCCGCCTCCTCCCACATTGTCAATTTGTGGTGCAGGGGTCGATGATTCAAAAGTGATTCTCTGTCCTTCACAGTACAAGTCAGAGCCGTAATGCCAGGGGATGGCGTTACTGCTTTCATAAGGTACCGGTCCAGGCACCGTGATAGTGACTGGACTGATTGCAGCTGCGGAAGGAACCGTGATAGTCTGTGGATCGTAATAAATCGTGACTGGTGCTCTGACGGGAGCAGCACTTTCTGAGTTGTAGGCAGAGTTGTTTTCAGGATCATAAAATATTGTGACAGTTGAGACATCTTCATGATTTGTTGCTGGTGTTGTAGGAGACATTGGTGGAAGGATGGATGTTGTTGTTGTAGGAGTTTCAAAATGGAGTGGTGCTAAAGTTGTAGAAGAAAAATTTGTTGATAACTGATCAGTTGAGATGATAGATGAAGTACTTGTTGATGAAACCGAAGAATTGTCAGGAACAATGGTTGTTGCAGTTGTAGGAGGTTCTGGAGTTGTTGCTGATGAAATTGCTGGGTTTGTTGGAAATGATGTGGTGATCTGCAGTTGGCCACTCTGAATGAGACCGTCTATGCCATTCCTCAGGTTATCGCACCCATTGACTGAAATATTGCAGTAAGCGCACCCTAACTCACATCCTGGGAACATGTTACATTCGAGGAGCTGAGCCTTGATTTCTACCAACGGCGTCCGGATCTGTCCCACACTGGTTATTAAATAAGACGGCTTGTCTTCTTCAATAGCGTTAATTCTAGGACCACCGTGATTAGGCATAGGATTTTTGTTGACATTGGGTGGTGGTGCAAAATTCAGAGCTTTTGAGTCCACCAGGTCTTGTACCTTCATGTGCAAGGCTCTGCACTTTTCTGTACTATGGCCAGGTGCATTTGAATGAAAAGCACATCTGGCGTTGGAGTCGTAATTCCTGGGTAGACTGTTGGGATCTGGAGGTGCCAACGTCCTTAGCTCAACTAGGTTGAGTTTCAGGAGTTGTGGCAGCAATGTAGCATATGGCATAGGGATCGGATCGATTACCCTGTTGGCTTGAGAAGGCCTCTGCTGAAATGGCCTTTGCTGGTTGTTGTTGGTGTTGCTGTTGTTGTAATTTCTTGGAGGATACTGATTTTGTTGATGGTACTGAGGTTGTTGCTGATAGTTTTGCTGCGGAGGTTGATAGACTGGTTGAGGATGAGCTGGAGCAGGAATGGTGACTGCTGCTACAGACCTGTGAACATATGGAGGCCTGCCCCTGTTGGTGTGGATGGCATTGGTCTCGCCAGTTCTTCTTGGGCCTGCAAAAGGCTTCCTTGTACTACTAGACGAGCTTGCACCGTTATCTGAGATCTTACCCATCTTCAATAGGCTTTCAATTCTCTCCCCGGCTATAACAACATCTGCAAAGCTGGTAGATGAGAAGGCAGCTAGCCTATCAATATAGGTTCCCTGAAGGGTGTTCATGAACATATCAGCCATCTCTCTTTCAGACATAGGTGGCTGGACAGCAGCAGCAAGCTGTCTCCATCTTTGAGCATACTCTCTGAAGCTCTCTCTAGATGACTGTGACATTCCCATTAGGAGGGTCCTGTTGGGTGCCATATCTAGGTTATACTGATACTGTCTGATGAAGGCCTCTGCCAGGTCCTTCCAGCATCTTACAGTTGCTCTTGTCAGATGGGAATACCATTCCCTAGAAGCTCCAGTCAAGCTGTCTTCGAAGTAGAACATCCACAGTTTCTCGTCCATGGTATAGGCCTTTAATCTCCCGAGAAAAGATTGCAGATGAGTTCGGGGACAGGAAGTCCCATTATACTTTTCAAAGCATGGTGGCTTAAACTTGTGGGGAATCCTAACCCCGTCTACCAAGCCCATGTCCATGACATCGAAACCCAGAGAGTTTTGAGACTCTAAGGACCTCAATTTCTCAGCTATCTCATCCAGCCTTCTATCATAAGCCTCTTCCCCAGCACCCATTACTGTAAACTGGTCCTCTTGGGGGTCTTCTTGAAGCACCCTGGCTGCAGTGGCAGTCCCTTGAACATTTGCAGGAATATTGACCTCAGGATGGAGGTGTGGTCCAAAGACTGGGGGATTGACATGAGGTTGGACCCTCTCATTGTTGCTTGTGCCAGCAGTCCCTATATGTGGATCTTCTTGATTCTGCCTCTCCACCATGGCCCTCAATCTTTCCTGGCTCTGAGCCATGTTGTTCATCACTTCCATAAACTGAGCTATCTGCGTTCTCATTTCCAATCTTTCGTTTGCCATTTGATTTCTGACCTCAGTAAGGTCCTGCTGCATCTGATCCATTTGAATACCCGGAAGGTTGTTACGGGTCGGGTAACGGTGCGGACGGTTGAGGGGAAATACTCGGCGCCGAGCAATAGTTCCTGAACATCACAACAGAGTTAGTGGCAATAAAACAAAAACCTACAAAACAAACAAAGGGTTAGCATGCAATGCAGTTATGCTTATTTGTTCTCAAGGTATCCGGTTTGGCATTCAGTTTTGACCCTTCCAGACCCTTGAAGATGCTGTTGATGTTGCTTTCGAAGTGAAACTCGGACGGAACAAACTAACACATATATTACAAAAGACAAAATGGTACATAGTTTGTTTACAAATACAAGCCCTCTGAGGGGTCAAAATACATTACAGGAAAATAAAAGTACATGGAATGAAAGCAACAACAAACAAATGGTCAAACACCAAGACCAAACTCATCCTCACGAACTTCCTGGAGAAGTGCTTCGGTCACAGGATCAGCCGGACGCTCCGTGAGATTCCTGATGAGGAGGTTCCGGGTCGTAATAGCTGCTGTTAGCTTCTTGTGCTGAGTTTGGTCCCTGGACCTCTTTATTCCTGCTTTGATCTTCAGCTCTGATATCTCCCTCTGGGCTGCTGCCAGGGCTTCTTGCTGCACTTTTGCACTAGCTTCCAGTTGCTCCATCTTGTCTTGAACTCTCTTGTCCTCCAGAGTACGAGCTTCGGTGATCCTGACCCACCGGGCCTGACTCTCCTTCAGATACAAGTCTATCCTTGCTCTCTGGAACTGGGCTTCTTTGCAAGCATTCTTCAGAATTTGTTCTCCAGCCTTAGACTTTTTGATATAATCCCCAGACTTCTCAATTCTAGCCAAATGCTCTACCCTCAACTTCTCCAACCTCTCAATATCCAGTCTGCCATCACTCCTCTCATAGAGGGTCTTCTGCAAAGCTTGAGTCAGCTTCTCATTTCTTTCTTTCAACTTCTCAAACTCCCCTAAGCTGACAGTTGCTGGAGGTGGTGTTGTGGAAAGCCCAGGCATATCTTCTATAGTAAAGGGCATCCCAGAGAATTGAGCCCTGGCATGGGACCAATCATAGTATTGTGCTGATGCCACATTGTTACACTTCCCCAGGATGGTTATCCCCTTAGTCTGCATATTGTCCCAGGCCCAAGCTGCCTGCCTAACAATAGCCAGACTAATCTTGTTCTCACAATAAAGGGTCTCCACCAAGTCTTGTGCCTTAGGAGTGTGGACCAGTGCATAGCCCAGTTGTCTTTTGAACAGCAGAGGATTGTAATTAATACTACCCTTAACTCCTATTAGGGGCACATTGGGAAAATGCCCACAGTTGGTGATGATATCCCTGCCTTTTGTGCTTTGAGTGCACCACCTGATGTCAGCTGAAGCAAGAGTAGTAAGTCTTCCAGCCCAGTTTTTCTGCTGACGAGGATTCAAAAATGCATCTGTCCTGGGTAGATGCCTGAGAAGCCAAGTATGGAACAATGGAGCACAACACCTCACTAATCTCCCCCTCTGCTTTTCATTCCTCTAATGCACTGAATAGTAGAGATCCCCCAATAAAGTTGGCACTGGGTTCTTCAGAATGAACAGGTGGATTGCATTCTTACTAATGAATCGAGGCTCATCTGCAAATAACACAATCCCATATATACTCAGGGCCAATAAAGCACAAACTGCTCTCCACTCTCCTAGAGAAGCTTTCAGGGTAGCTTGAGAGATCAAGAAATCCAGATGGAAACCAGGAATCCCAGCTTTAGAAGTCATATGCTGCTCAATCAGGACAGGTTCCAGATGCAAAGCCTTGGCTATTTCTCCATTACCAGGAAAGACCATCTCATGGTTGAAAGGGATTCCAGCCCTGATAGGCATACCAACCAATGATGAGTATTCTTCTAATAGAGGGCCTAGCTGAAAGTCCTGAAAAGTGAAGCATCTCAGTGGGGGATCATAAAACTGAATGCAAGTGTGGATCAGGCTTCTCTGTGATGGGTCCAGATCCATAACCATATCAAGTATATCTCCATAATGTTCCCTGAACAATGGTATGTGATCTGGAGTGATCAGGGTCTGAATCCTCCTGATGTCAGATAGCTCTGGCTGGAAGAAGTGATAGGTGATGTTGCTCTTTTTAGGAGCCATGATGCTGAAGACTGAGTAGAGACAGGTGCTGATGATAATACTGAAGAAAGGGCCACTGATTGGCTGGTGATAGCTGAAGCAGGTGCTGGTGAAGATGGGCCAATACTGAAGATGGGGTCAAAACCAAAACCAAATGAAGATGGATACCCTGAAACACAAATTAGCAAATGTCAATATGATGCAATGAGTGTGTATGCAAATGATATGCAAGGGTTTGTGACTGAGCTGGATCTGATCAAATGCCCTGATATAGGTCCATGTGTGTAAGAAATCCAGATGGAGGTCTATAAGTCCAGTAACCAGGGTGGGGGGCTCAAATAAAGAGCCACATGTCCAGGGTTTTAGAATCACAAGAACTGTTCCAACATGGAGTATTCTTAATCAAGTCCAAGTAACAGGGTACTCTGAGGTCAAGGTACCTGCACACCTGTAAACAGCCCAACCCCCTCACAGGTGGTGTTCTAAAACAAGGATCCTCGGACTTGGATCAGTTATGAGAAGTGTAAACACTTCTAACCCGGAGGTACAGTGTTTACAATAACCATAACAATTCCTCCTCTAATTCACCTCAGCTTCTGAAGGTCAATACTAAAAGGTCATCCAGACTTAGCAGGCTTCCCAGATAGCCCTAGCATTGCAGGAAATCTGCAACACAGAGTTCTCAAGAAGAAACCCATATCTGAACCGTGTTTCATATTCCCGCACCAGACCGAGATGGAATGGGAAAGAATATGATTCACTCTAGCCTAGGTGTCACTCAGGTCCCAGGTATAGGACCTTAACTCTCAATGGAACACCCACCCACCAAAACAAAAAACCAGATCCAGCCAACAGCACGACAGTATGATATATGAAAAGCTGTAATGAAAGCAATAAACAAAACTGTACATAAAGTAATAAAATACATATACAAACACAAATAGCACATAACACCCCAGTAAACACAAATCAATCAAGCGCTAGGAGGAACCCACAAAAAGAACCAGAAGCCCTGGTTGCAGTATAAGGGTCCCCAGCAGAGTCGCCAAGCTGTCGCTCCCGATAGGTGGGACCAGGCCCAGATAAAGGTACAGACGCGAACGGTCGGCGAGAGGGACAGTGAGAACACACAGCCGTGAACTCACTGGAGATGAATAGAGTCGCCAGCTAGGCATTTTTATCCCGGAGGAAAGGCAATGCTGCATAGACCTAGAAAAAGAATGGATAAGACGGTTGCGAACCAGAGAGACTGAGAAAGGGGGTTGGTTACGACCTGGGAAGGTATTAGCACCCAGATTGTCCGTCGTACTCGACGGGATCCACGCTTGAAAGATTTGTGTTTTAAAGGGGTAGTGTCAGTGCAATTTGTGTGTAAAAGAGCTGGAAAACAAAATGTGCAGGTGTCAGTGTAAGAGAAAAGTGAAGTATATAAGTGAAGTGTCAGTGTAAGAACAGGAGTGAAATGCTCAAGATCATGAGGCTAAAAGAATGAGGCTAGAAAGAGGGGGAATATACAGAGACTTTTGTTCGATAACTGTTAAGTTATGCCTACGTATCCTCTCGTGCAATGAGGAAGTCAGAACACCGTAGTTCGACCCAAAGAGACTGAAAGGTGAATTGACGTGTGAACTGCTTGCTTGTCTATGCTCAAGTGTAAGACCTGTCTGGCTCAGGTGCAAACTGTCTTGCATTAGACGGAAGAAGCAAGTTCTCGGTTATGAGTGAATGAGATGAGAAAAGAATCCCGGAGGAGACGATTATTGTTTGTTTTTGTGTTTTCAGTATTTTATTGCCTTTGAAAGTTTGTCATAAGAAAATGAGCTTAAGCCTAAACCAATGGATTTAGTAAACTCATCACATCTTCCCTCCGATTAGGGGTAATGAGGATACCTTAAGTGTGAAGTCAGATTCTCACACTTAATCACCATGATGCAGGATTAAGATCATTAACCTACTTGTGATTATTTAGATGTTTTTGTGGTTTTTGTTTAGTGTTGAGTAATGAGACTAAGCCATAATCAGGGATTAAACAGACTCATTACACCATCCTAATAGAAGGATAATAGATGAGAATGTTTAAGCTGAGGAAAGCTCCTCAACTTAATCCATGATTAGGGATTAAACTCATGACAAAACAAAGCCTTTATTAAGTGGATTTTAGTTAATGATAAGATGATGAAGTGATTTTTATGGTTTGTAAGACAACTTGAGGGGGACTTGTCCATTAACACTAGGGTTAGTCCTTCTTAACCAATTAAGGAAGAAATAGAACCCTAATGCAAGGCCCAAGTTACAAGTGTGATGTCTTGATGATTATTAAGTGAATTGATTAAGAGATTTAAACACATTAAGGGTTTAACACTTAGGATTAAAGTTATACACTCCATCCTAATAGAAGGATGCAGGCATAAGCTTAATCACAAAGCCTTAAAGCCTTTAGGGTTTAGTCCCTGATTATGAGATGAGAAGAGAAGACTCAAAGAGACACAAAGGTAAAAACTAAAAGGGGAGACTAATCAAAACCCTAATCATTGTCACGCTTGGTTGTTCCTAAGGTTTGTGAGGTTTTCAAAAGAAGGTCTTCAAAGGAACCACCAGGAAGCAGATGAAAGGATCAAGAGAAGCAAAGCAACTTGCTTCATTCAAGAAGTCAAGTCACTTGAAGAAAGAAAGTGGGAAGAAGAAGAATGAGCAAGCTCAAACTCAAACACATATAAAAATGCAGCATGGATGCAAGAGAGATGAAAAGAAAAGTTATGAGAAGTGAAGGCAAATTCACTTCTCAAGATCACTTACCACCTGAAATGTTAGAAAAGAAATGCAATGCAATGCAAAATGGGATGAGATGACATGATGAGAAACAAAACCAGAAGCATATACATGATGCTAATGATGTTATGAGATGCTACAAACATGAGGCAGCACATGGAAATGATCATACAAGCTCATGGATGCAAATGAAGCAAGTTAAGGAGCATGGACATACATGAAAAGCTATGAGATGCATATGGCATGCAAAATGGCAAATACATGATGCAATGATCAAACATGCTTCTAATATGTCCTATGATGTTAAATGAACCAAATGGAGGCACAAAACGCTATGGCAAGTCAAGGTATGAATGCAAATGCAAGATGGATGCATATGGAAGCCCAAATTAGGGTTTATGAACCAAACATCAAACAAAAGTCAAAAACAGAAGCAAACCCTAAGATAAAAAATGGAAAATGCCACACAAAGTAACCCTAATCCCATACTAAACCAATGCCCAAAGGAGAGGTCTCAACTCTTAACCAAACATAAGTTATGATTTTTACAAGTTTCTAGGGTTTTTAGGGTTCCTAAACAAAAGAAATGTCAAACAATTTGAAAATGAAAGATCAAATCATGACCTTTTTATCTCAAAAACTACATGCTAAACACAATGCAATACAAGAAGAATCAATGTCCAACTCTTCATAGATAGGCAGAAATGATTTTTTGAACTTAGGATCAAAATAATGCACAAAAATGATTTTTATTCAATGAAAAATTCTCAAAATGCATCAAGATCAAAAAAGAAATTTGGTTTGAAGGTTAGACAATGTTTCTAAATGTCTTAGAACAATTCATGAATTTTTTTGGTGATTTTTAGATACTTAAAAGTATTTTTAATAAATTAATTTCCATTAATCAATTAAAAATAATCTTTTAAATATTTAAAAATGCTTTTTAAATGCTAAAAATAAAAATAAAAATATTTTTGTGTCATAAAAATTATTAAAACTCATGAGAAAAAGTTTCATAATTTTTAGACATTTTTTACTATTTTAAATAAATTATGCAAGTTAAATGAAAAAGAAATGAAAATAAATGAATTTTAGAGAAAGTAAACAGAAGGAATGGCTGAGATTGAGTCTGGATTCAAAAGGGTGGACTGCGCGCGTGAATGGAGGGTCTAGATTCACTCTGGATAAATTAATTTAATTATAATTAATTAAAACTAATTAAGTGGATTAGGGCATAATGACTTGATCTGAGCCATTCACACGCGCGGGAGGTCAATGGAGTCAACTGATCCTACGGCCCAAATTCAAATGGCATTTAATTACAGGATTAGGGCATAATGACTTTCAGGTGGCCGGAGAAGACCTCCGGTCGTCTTCTCCGGTGGGAAGCCCACCTGAAAATCTCCAAACTCTCTCAAAACCTAACTAAAACGAAATCTAAAACCATGGAAATGATTCCCACTCACTCACGAACCAAAACCCCCAATCAAAACAAATTTATTCTTCCTGGAATTCATGAATCGAACAAAACAAGTCTTAGGTCAACAGAGTTTCAGAGAGCAATTAAATTCTCATTTCATCACCATTTCCAAAACTAAAAACATCAGGATACTCAGTGAAGCATGGAGAACAAGTTTAGAACATAAAAAATGATTTCTGGAAAAATATTTCTTGAGCTACCTGAGATTCGAAGCTTTCACTCCAGCAACTTTCAAGCCTCCTCTCCTTGTGAAATCCACTCCTTATGATCTCTTGATGATGCTTGAATGCTTGAGAGAAATTTATATTGGCTGGTTGATGAGTTTGGATAGCTTCTGCTCAAGCTCAGTTGGAAATGGCAATGGTGATGCAGGCAGTTTCAGGCCAATGTGAGTGGTTCTTTGTGATCAGGGTGATGTTTTAAGAAGGTTTGTGGTGTTTGTTTGGATGTTTGTGAGCTGAGGAAGGAATTTCGAAAGAAACTGCAGGTGAGGGTGAAAATGGAGAAACCAAGTTCTTGATGGATTCAGGCTTGGGCTTTGCTTGGTTTAGGCTCTATGAAGCATGGTGAGATGATCAGTGAAGTTGGTTTGAATGTTGGTGGTTTGTGCAGAGAGTTTCGAAGAGAAATGCAAATGGGGTGTGTTTGTGAAATGTGATGTTGTGTGTTGTTTCAGCCTTGCTTCTTGATATGTTTTGCTAGCAGATGGAAAGTATAAACAATTGCAAGTGGCCAGAGGATGTGACATGGCCTGCTGTGATTGGGATGTTTGCTTTTGCCAAAAGTCAACTTTTTGTGTAAGGAAAGCATGGCTTGGTTCTAGGCTAGTACAAGGCATGGGGCTGTGCAGCAAGGGTGAGGGGAAAGGCTAGCAAAGTTCAGTAACCAAGAAATCAAGTGGGTGAGATGTGATGATAGTTTTTGCAAGTTGTTTGCTTTTGAAACTTCATGAAAAAGTCTTGTTACACAAACCATGGACATGAGAAACTTTGGTCCAATTCTGATTTTTAGAGCTCATGGAATGTTTGTGTCATGGTTTAATGTCAACTAGAGGTCACAAACAGCCTTGGCTCATGGTTTTGCAAAATTCTCATTTGGTGCACATCTTGAAAATCAATGATTTTTGCCAACTTTGTCACACCATAACTTTTGATCCAAAAATAATTTGATCATGTTCTTGTACTTTTTGAAAAGGGAAAGATGTAATCTACAACTTTCATGACCAAAGTTTTTCCATTTGAAGCATTTTTGGATCAAGAATCAAGGCTTGAAAGATGACCTAAAATGAAGCATTCTTGAAAAGTCAACTATGCCCAAAAAAGTCAACACTTGCAAAAACTCCAAATTCTTGATTTTTGTGAACTTCAACCCTCTTCCATGATCAAATAAAGATCATATACACTCAAAATGATGAAGATCACCCATTGGTTGGGTCATTGGGGGCCTCAGATACCCTGATTTTGCACTGACTTGTCTGAAAAGTCAACTCTTGATCAGATGACTTCCCCATGGAATTTCTTCATGAAACTTGATATGCATATTCCCTATACCATATAGAGACCAATGGAAACAAAAATGACCAAAAAAATTTGGAGTTATGGCCTCTGAAACCAAAACCCTAATTTTAGGTCAACTGTGCAGTCAATCCTGGCTCTGCATCCACACCAATCCCAGTTCTTGTGATTCTTTTGCAATCTTGACTTTGAGAGGATGTGATATGATATAAGAAAAAACATGGACCCCTTTGAAATGATTGGTGGCCTTTGGAGTGGCTCAAAAGGTTCTTGGATTGCTCAGATCACAAACCCTAGGTGCAGATGACTTAGAAACTATGCAGTGAAACAAAAATGGGATGTGAGATCTTATGATTGTGCTTATGCATATGAGATGATCACAAGCCATGGTGTGAAGGGGTGAGGGCAAATTTGGGGTGTTTACAAGTACCACGAACTACGAGGCTCTGACTTTCCCATTGCACAAGAGAATACGTAGGCACACGGA
Source organism: Lathyrus aphaca (assembly GCA_963966055.1). Lineage (NCBI taxonomy): Eukaryota > Viridiplantae > Streptophyta > Magnoliopsida > Fabales > Fabaceae > Lathyrus > Lathyrus aphaca. Next base: position 730,814,539 of record OZ014519.1, on the reverse strand, counting down.
TCTTACTCCTTGCCGAGCACCCTAGGAACAAAACAAGCCATTTCCCCTTTAACCTTAGATTAGAATCATTCGTATTTAATTGTTATTATTCGAAGAAAACAGAAAGCATAAGTCAACATTAAATCGCAAATTAAACTAAGAGGTTCCCGTTGAGTACAACAGACGTGAGGGGTGTTAATACCTTCCCCTTACGGAATCGACTCTCGAACCTAGAATTTGGTTTCAAAGACCTTGTTCTATCCATCCGTTTTTCAAAAGGTTTCTCAATATTTTCCTTTTCCTTAATTGGAATAAAATAAGTTCCGTGGCGACTCTATTGTTGTTTATTTTTTATGCGCAGTACTTTTATCGCGAGGTCGTATTTTTTCCGAGTTACGACAACGTGGAGGGAGGGAATTGACTGCGCGCGCTATCCAAGGGTCCACATTCAAACTGAGGAAATTAATTATTTAAACCTAATTAAACTAATTAATTATGGATTAAAATTAATGGGGCAATCTGAGCCACTCAAATGCGCGCTAAGCTAAGATCCAAGGGCCACCATTCAAACTGATCCCTAAACCCTAATTAGAACCCTAATGACATTCAGGTGACCGGAGCAAGCTTCGGTCATCTTCTCCGGCGAGCTCTTCATCCAATCTCTCTCTATAGGCTACCCCAGACCCCCAAAATCTCCAGAATACATCCCCAAACAACAACAAGCAAGAATCAGGCATCAAAAAACATTTATACTTCATGAATCTCACGAATCGAATCAAACAAGTTTTAGGTTAAAAAATTTCAGAAGCTCCATACATGGCCATTTCTCACTCATTTTCAAAACAAATCATATTAGTGTGATCAAGAGAACATATAAAATCATTCTAAAACTTAAAAGAAGGTTTCTGGAAAAAAAGTTCTTGATGATACCTGAGATGAAGCTTTCTCTATCTGAGCTTCCTGGACCTCTCCTTGATGCTAATCCACTCCAATGAACTCCCTGAAGCTTCTGAAAGGCTTAGAACAAGTTTGTGGTGACTATTTTGAGGTGTGTGGTTTTGATTTTGCAGAAATCGTGTTTGTGAATGGGGAGTTTTCAAGCCATTTCAATGGTTGGTTTGTGTTCCTTGTGATGTGTAGAGATGATTGGTGCAAAGAGTTGTGAAGTTTGATGGTTATGCTGAGAGATTCGATAGCATGAAAGTTTTGGGGATTTTTGTGAAACTCAGCTTATGCTCTCATTCAGGCTTGTGTATGTTGTGTTTTATGATCCTTGTGCCATGAATAAACAAATGCAATGAGTCAGAAAGACTGCATAACACTGTGGGAATGGTATCGAGAAATTGGCCAAAAAGTCAATAGTTGGTGTACTATAAGCATGGGCCATGGAAGAAGCTATTTTATGGTGGCTTTGAGCTCAGCTGAGTTTGTGGAGCACCATAGGATTGATTGTGATGAGCTGTGATGATTGAATGGTGAGATTGCAATGGTTTTGCAATTTTGTAACTTTGTGAATTTTGAAGAGATTGGTCATGAAATTGGTGGGTTCAAAGCTGACTTTTGGTCATGGCATGTTGCATAATGTTGCTATGATGCATTTAAGTGGATTAGAGGTCACACAAAGTCCTAAAAATCAGTTTTGCAAAAACTCCCTCTTTGAGAATTTTTGTGAAAAATGGCTTATGGAGACTTGTGATCCAAGGCATGATTTTGGTCTTGTAATGTTGCATCATGTTTGTATGATGTTTATAAGTCAATTAGAGGTCATTTGAATGCTTGAAACTTGATTTTGCAAGAATCCCTCTTTGGCACATACTTGAAAATTACAAGATTTTTGCCAACTTTGAAAGGCCATATCTTGAGTTCTAGGATGAATCAAGACATATTCTTGTACTTTTTGAAAAAGGGAAGACATAATCTACAACTTTCATGTCCAAAGATTTTTCATTTGAAGCATTTTTGGTCATGAAAGAATAGGTTGAATATCTTTCCCAAAATGGAAAGTTTCCATTACAAGTCATTTCCAAAAATAGCAAGTTTGCATTTGGCTCAAAATTCTTCAATCTTGTGAACTTATAACCACTTCTAAGATCAAATAAAGATCATAGAGACTCAAAATTATGATGATTACCCTTTGGTACCCTTGATGGAGGCCTCAGATGCCCTGATTTTGACTTTACTTGCTCAAGAAGTTACCCAATGATCAGATGACTTCCATAGTGAATTTCTTCATCAAATTTGGTACACATGATCCTTATAACATATTAAGACCATTAGAAACAAGAATGACCAAAAAAATTGGGATTAAGGCCTCTGAAACCAAACCCTAATTTAGGTCATATGTGTAGGAAATCTTCAGTCTGCCTCTATGCCTTTGCCATTCTTTGTGATCTCTTGACTTTTATGAACTTTGAGGAGCATATTATGATCATAGAACACACATGGACCCTCTTGGAAAGCTTCAAGACCTTTGGGATGGCTCATATCACTTCTTGGATTGCTCAGATCACAAACCCTAGATGCAGATGAAATGAACTATGCAGTGGGATATGATATGCTTATGCTAATGTAAAAATGAAAGATCACAAGCCATGGTGTGAGAAAAAGTGAGGGAAAATTTGGGGTGTTTACACATTGGTCTAAGACATTCTCTAGTAAGAAAATTAATTAAGGATGGGATCATTTCACTGACATATATTCAAAATAGCTATAACTTAGCAGATCCGTTTACTAAGCCACTGGCCAGAGACTTAGTAAAGACTGCCTCAAGAGGAATGAGGTTGAAACTCCTTGAATAAGGGTTCCAACAATGATAGAAACCCAATCTGAAGTTAATAAATCTTAACCTAAGATTCAATGGGTAATAACAAGTCATTGATTTGGATGATTGTATAACCTTTTGCGATAATGTTAACTATTATATATCGAGAATTGAGTTTTTGAAACTCTTAATGAAGTTCTATATCAAGGATATGCATTCCAAGGAAATGGATACAAAATGAACTTCACCTATGTGAATTTCGTGATGGTGTCGTCTCAAAGTGAGAGTTGGAGTTTATCTCATCAAAAATTCATGAAAACAGGAAAAGCACATGGCCATAAATAGTGCTAGGCGAGATATGTAGGTGAAAAACCTTAAAGAATATGTGTGAGGTAACACTGGTATAATCATAAGGGATAATGGTTCAAAGCATAGCTAGCTAACATTCTGATTAAACTTTGTGTTATCCTTACTAAGTTTTAGTTCAAATAGAAAGATACTTAATTGTACTAATATTCTTTTCTCTCTTTATGGAATTGAGTTTGTCATTATTAGAACAAGTGGAGGATTATTGTAATTAATAGGATTAATTACTTTAGAGAGGTTCAAAAATGAAAATAATTGGACAAGTGAATTCAGAATTCGGAATTTGTAACTCTTCATGAAATGTGGCAATATGAAAGCATGCAACTCTTGGAATGATATTATTGGCCAAACATTACAACTTTTGGTAAATAGAATTGTTTCACCAAGGGTCGCAACCTTGTGAAACTATACCAAGTGGCCTATATAATACTCATTAGAATTCAGAAATCAACACACAAAAATTCATTACAATTTCAACATTATTCGCTACATTTGAATTTTCATCCGTCTTGTGCAAATTCGATAAGGCTGAATTATCCTGGGTATTCCTGCATCAAAACTTTAAGACAAATCGAGAGTGCTTGAAATACTATAAGTAAAGTGCTTCGTTCATGATTCAAGCCTGGATCCTTACAATTTTGAAGCGTTACATAACAATTGTTGGAAAATTATTTAAATCGAATGGATTGTACCGAGGCTAGAATCGTGAACAAAATCACATTCCTTAAAAGTATTTCAAGAACTCTCCAAAATGTCTTAGAGTTAGAACGCAAGATTACCCAGGATAATTCAGCCTTTATCGAGTCTGCGTAAGACCGACGAAAACTCGATTATGTAGCGAAAAATGTTTGGAATTTTGTATAAGAGAATATTTTGTTTGTAATATGTTTCATGAATTCCTGAATGAGGTATTTATAGGCATGCATGTGTTGTTTCACAAGGTTGCGACCCTTGATGAAACAATACCTTTTAACTAAAAGTTGTCATGTTTCCAACCATTGCCTATTTTCATTCCGCAATAACACTTCACGAAGTGTTGCTTCTCTTCCACTTTTATTGTCATTTTAGAACACACCAATTGGACATTTAATTCTCATAAATTATAATAATCCCCCACTTGTTCTAATATTGACAAGACCAATTCTAAAAAGAGAAACAAAGAATGTTAATACAGTTAAGTATCTTTCGATTTGAACTTAACCTTAGTAAGAATAACGCAAAGTCTAATCGGAACGTTAGGTAGCTATGCTTTGAACCGTTATCCCATGTGATTAGACCGACATTACCATACACACACTCTTTAATGGTTATTCGCATACATCTCTCACCTAGCACTATTTATGGCCATGTGCTTTTCCTGTTTTCATGAAATTTCCATGAGAGAAACACCAACTTTCACTTTGAGACGACACCATCTCGAAATTCACATAGGTGAAGTTCATTTTTGTATCCATTTCCTTGGAACGCATATCCTTGATATGGAACTTCATTAAGAGTTTGAAAAAACTCAACCCTTAAATATAATAGTCAACATCATCACAAAATATTATACAATCATCCAAATCAATGACTTATTGTTACCCATTGAATCTTAAGATTTATTAACTTCAGATTGGGTTGTTATCATTGTTGGAACCCTTATTCAAGGAGTTTACACCCCATTCCTCTTGAGGTAGCCTTAACTAAGTCTCTGGCCAGTGGCTTAGTAAATGGATTTTTTTATGTTATATTTAGTTTGAATATATGTCAGTGAAATAATCCCATCCTTAATTAATTTTATTATGAGAGAGTGTCTTAGACCTATGTGTCTAGACTTTCCATTATATACTTCACTTAATGCTCTAGCTAGGGTGGCTTGACTATCACAATGTATCAACACTTTTGAAATATTGTCTTTAGTCGATGAAACTTCCAACAAAATGTCTCTCAAACATTCTGCTTCTTCACCATCAGAAGCAAGAGTCTCAAACTCTGATTCTATGGTTGAGAGAGTGATCCACATTTTTTTCTTGCTCTTCCAAATATTTTTACCCTCAACTAGTGTAAATATCCATCCAAATACAAATTTATGATATTAAACACTCGATATCCAACTCGCCTTGGTGTATCCTTCTAATATGGCAGAAAATCTACCATAATGTAGATCAAGATTTTTGTTTTGTTTTGTTTTCATAAGATAGCCTAAAATCCTAATGATGGTCTTCCAGTGCTCACCATTTGGATTTCTAGTAAAATCTACTCATTTTACTAATTATAAATGTTATTTCGGTTACAGTACATTGCAAACATTTGCATATTCTAATTGAACCACAACTCTTCTCTTCCATCATTCTTTTGAAGTTTGACACTAGAATCAAATAAAGTGGTCATTTCTTTAAAGCGTAAGTGTTTGAACTTATCAAGCACTTTTCTTAACATAGTCTATTTGACTAAGTTCATAACCCCCACTATTTCTCTTTTTCTTTGATTCCCAAAAGTGTGTCAACTAGTCCAAGATCATTCATCTTGAATGTGGAAGTCAGAAACCTCTTTGTTTCTAAAATTCCATTCATCTCATTTCTAATGATCAATCATATAATTAAACTGGAGACAAGTTAATAGCACAATATTCTCACACAACATTATGTAAAAACACTTGTAACAAGAATCAGAAGAAGAATATTTTTTAGATAATCATGCTTGATGATGCAAGAAGGTTTTAGATGAAGTGAGAGATGCAATTATGAGCAATTTAAAGTAGTATAGTATAAATTAAAATGAGCACCTTACTTATGTTCACTTGTGTCGAATCTTCACTTGAACTTATATGCTAAACCTTCTTGATCAACTTCATCATTGATGTGCATGACACTTTTGAACCTTTTCTCCTTTACTAGTCTTGTCATCATCAAAATATTAAATAGATATATATAATCTCCCCCTTTTTATGATGAAACAATATTTTAATTCTCGGTTTGATAATGATAGAAAAGTCTCTCTTAAGTTGCGTGTCTCCCTTAATTGGTTAATCTTACAATGACAAAATCAAACTTTTGATGTCATTGTTTTGGTGCCTATTTTAATCCTTACAGGATTTTTTAAACTTGCACACATTTTGTTTATTTCCATATAACCTTCTAGTTACTCCATGTAAATCTCTTCATCGAGATCTCATTTTTATGAATGTTGTTTTGACATCTATTTGATAAACTATAAGGTCATGCAATGAAGTTAATGCAAACGAAACTCTAATTTTCATTGTGCTTGCTACTAGTGCATATGTGTCCAAATAATCAACACCTTCCTTTTGTCTAAAATCATTGGTTAGGTGTTTAATGTATCATCACTATGATACTATCTTCTAAACACCCACTTGCATTTAATGCTTCTTTTTGGACATTGCAAGTAACATTACTTCTTAATGCTTCTTTTTTACTCATTTCTTTTGTCCATTCTTTTCTCAAGAATTTTGAATTTCTTGATTAGAGTATCATCTCTAAAAACACGATTTGCGGAAGCCACGATTTTTCCGATTTGTATTTTAATAATTCGTGGTGAACCTTCCCCTGCGAGATTCTTCATTTGTGGAAAACTCGATTTTCTTATCCTCCGTGATAAGAATCTCAAAATTCCACATTTCAATATTCAATAGTTACATTAGGACTCCAAATTCAAACATTTATATAAGTCATTATCCATTTTCAAATGATCTTTATATGCCTTATAATAATAAATTTCATCGATCACAAACATATTATATTCACATAGAATCCAAATCAAAACTCAATTGCATAATTAAAATCATGAATTTTAATAAATTTGACTACTTTGATAATCAAGCAACCCATACTTTAAAATTTCAAATTTTCAATTTTAATTTCAATTTATCTTTCCACCGATTTACTTTTGATTTTGGAATTTCCAAATTTTCTTTTGTACAAATTAATTTTGAAAATAAACAAGAGAGACAAAACTTTAAAATCAAGTCACTGGTATTGCATATTTGAAAATTGATCACATACAAATGTATTGTTTCTTATGCTCATGTTGTTATATTTCGTATCTTTATGCTCTATGATTAATGTTGGATTCTAGTAATTATCTTGTTGATTATATAACATGCATATTCTACTATTATTTTTGAATATATGGAATATAAAAATAAAAAACTAATCAATCATGAAGTATACATGTACGGATGTACCGTTTGATAACCATGGAATAAATATGTAACGTTTGATGCTAATACATGCAACATTCGACACTATTTTGGTACTTATACCAGTGCTATAGTATATTAACACGATGTTGCACTACTATCTTTCCAATTATATATGGAGTCAAATTGCATATTATTATGAATTAAAGAAAAACTTATATTAGTTTTTATCATAACTACAAGTGTACCAGAACAGTCAATGAAAAAGCATTATATATCATTTTAACATGATATTGGATAGTTATTTAATACTCCAAAACAATATTTATTTGAATTATCAATGTTTAGAAATTGAAGGATAATACTAACACAAATTTATAACAATAACGTGAGTGATATATGTCATTCAATCATTAAGAGATAACGTAGTAATTTTTCAAAACATGATATTTATAATAGTTGTATTTGGATATTGATTACAGTATAAACCGCGAAAGTATACAATACAGAAATCAATATCATACAAAAACATCACCAATGCATGTTTTCAGATGTAGGTCATTAGTGTTTAAGGTCATCATAAAGCATTGAAACAAAAACACACATACAATAATTTTTTAATTCAATTATAATTGAAAACATTTCAATCGTGCAGAAAAATTATTCATTAATTAATCTTTATCATAAAATTATAATATCGGTAATCAGATCCTGATATCAACGATTATAATTTTTTTCATATTTAAGATCTTGATATTATAATTTTTTTTGGTGTGCTAATTTCTATGATAAACATGAAGAATTTAAAAGTAACCGTCAGATATAAATTATAGCATACTACTATATTAAAGAATGATCAAGAATAATAAGAACGGTGTACCTGGTTGTATTTGAGAGATTACCTTCGGATGAGTGGATATGAGGGAATTACTATCCTCATTGCCGTTTAGGATTTTTTAGAATATATTAATTGTCTAATGAGACGACACTTAAATAGTTAAACGGATGAAGGCAAAGACCTCTCATTGAGCTTAACTGAATGATTCAACCCATCACGGTTCATTCAGGCACAAAACTCAATCAAATAAATTCATCAATTTAGTGTTTAATAACAATAAACCATAATATAACTAATTAATAATTAATTATGTCAATCCATAATTGATTAATTGAATAATTAATCTAACAATCTCCCACTTGGATTACAATAATCAATTATTAAAATTTTAACATTAAAATACTAAATATGGTCAAAACACTAATAAATCAAAAGAGAAGTAAGTTTCAACATTGCAGAAATTGTATCTTATAGGGAAAACAAATCATACATGTTAAAACTCACAACTTTATATAAAGAATGATGAATTTATAGTAACATATTTAAGTTAAGAATAATATGTTATAAAGAATGGCTCAAGCATATGAAAATGCTATTGATAAACTCTCAGTAACCCAAAATATCATAAGACTTACTCATGTGTATAAGTCTATGGTTAGTGATTATACTAATGAGTTTTTAAATTATAGGTCATAGAATATCCACATAGGTCTAATAATAGTAATTACATATAGGCATGCCCTATTACGAGAGTAATTACATTTAACCATAATTACCTTCATAACACAATATCATGTTCGATAGGAGTATTGATATTTGCTTGTACTTTCATTTTATGACATGACAAATGTTGATTATTGAATATAGAAAAAAAAGTTTTTGCCCTCAGCCGTTTAACTATTTAAGTGTCGCCTCATTAGACAATTAATATATTCAAAAAAAATCCTAAACGGCAATGAGGATAGTAATTCTCTCATATCCACTTCTCCGACGGTAATCTCTCAAATTCAACCATATACACCGTTCTTATTATTCTTGATCATTCTTTGATATAGTATTATATTATAATTTATATCTGACAATATTTTTAAATTCATCAATTGGTATCAGAGCCGATTGAGGTATATTTTATGGCTGTTGTTCGAATTACAACCTTATTGTAATCAAATTCTATTACTGTTAATTTGTTTGTTTGAGATTATACATGGATTATGTATAGTGGTTGGTTTGTGTGATTTCATCGACCAACTTGCCAATTAAATTAATGCTTCACGTATATAATTTTACTAAACGATAGGAAATATATGTTCTTGGCATCTTGCCATCGAAAACATGATTAATTTTAGTATAATTCAATTTTAATTAATCGTGATTCAATTTTATATGTGTGTTTTAGTTTCCTTATTCCCTCATTGCATTAAGTGAGTTTTATATTTAACCTAATTTAATAACTCATTTAATTGATGAAACAATCTTATGATATTTTATTTTTGTTATCTCTTGGTTTATTTCTTTACAAGGGCTCTTTAGTTTCAATGTTAGTTGATTTTGCCTACTACAATAATATAATTAAAGTCAACATGAAACGGTCAATTTATTTTATGTTTTTGACAAAATTGGATGCTCCCTCGTCATTAAAACCGAATTCATAGAAATTTCAACAAATTCTGCTATGCTGGTGCCAAATAAATAGCATTAAATATTTCATTTGTCTCAGGATAATATTCATTAATGTTATGATATATTTCAATATCTTATTATAATATGTTTCTAAGTGATTGATTTATTTTAAATTTCATACCTATCCAAAATTTTCATATATAATGATTTTGAGCTATTCTTGAATCATGACGATTTATAGATAGAGTTTTATAATATAATATAACGTTTTATTATTGATTTACGAGATTTTGAGATGACAATGCAAAATCCTACTAGTCATCAAAGATTAAAAAATTTGAAATGATGAATGTCACACCTTTGAGGTTAGTCATAATTTATTGAATATTTTATTACTTATTATATAATCACATTTAAGGAGAAATTTCTTTCCAATGTTATATACTCTAAAATTATAAAATGTGCATATATAAAATTATTAATTTTCAGAATATTCTTGTTGTATACTCAAATAAATAAAAATCTAGTTTTATGAGTATATTAAATATATTATTATTTTGAGAGTTTTATTATGAAAAAATTAAATAATTACTATTAATTTGTATGATTGTAATCTCACCTATCGTGGATACAATTATACAAATATTTCTATTTTTAATAAAATATAGTATTCTTAATTTGTATAATTGTAACTCACCTATCGTAGGTACAATTAAATAGATTTTGTTTAATAAAATAATTAAATTTATTTTAATTATAGTAAATATTATATTGATAATAGTTATATCCTATCAGTGTGTTATTATATTATTATTAATATAATTTTGTCATTAATTATGCAATATTGCTTAGTAAAATAATTATATTATTTTAATTATATATAATATTATATTGATTATAGTCGTACCCTATCGGTATGCTATTGTTAATATAATTTATTATTAATTGATAAATGTACTTATGATTTATGGTAATGTAAATTATTGTTCGAATACCCTATCTGTAATAGAATTTTGTTGGTAACATAATATTTGTACATTGTTATGTTTCTTATCTAATATTGTTGAAAGTATTATTTGAGAAATAAAAAATTATTTTAATGACATGTAGTACTTTATGAAATCAAATAATCTTTTTTCATTAAAATAGATTTCAGTACTCTAAGTATATGTTAGTGATGGACATACCTTATTGATATGACATTACTTGACATGATCATTTGGTGATAGAGAAAATAATTGAATATTTTTAAAATATTTATAAACTCTTGAATTAATAATTCAATTATTAGTCTCTATCAGGTGGGAGAATTTAACATGTTAATTCTATAAAAATGAGAAACACATATTATTTGTTTAAAACAATATTATTTTATAGAGACTTATATTGAGGATGTCCTAGTTTTATGTTATTGATGAAAATCTTTTACTACTTGTGTTATATCCTCAATATTAGTTAAATTAAAGTCTCATTTTTTTCCGTTGCATATAACATAATATGTTTCTCAAATGTGTATAGTTATCATTGTAGCATTTGAGTTTCGAGTGAGTTATTAAGATGTTATATATAATCCTATATTCTATTTAAAGTTATATGGATTTGATCTCACTCAAATGATGATAAATCTTTTTATAAGATCATCATATTCTTTCATGTGAAATTATTTAAATAATATATTCTAGGGTTAATAAGCATTTTCACCCTTGTAATGTTAGCGAATTTTGCTTTTCCCCATCCTGCCTTTTGGCAACGGTTTTTTCAAAAAAATCGTTGCCAAAACCTGCATTTGACAACGGTATGGGGGTAAACCGAAACACGCTCATATTGCAGGGGGGTGAATGCCTATTAACCCTATATTCTATTTACATGCAAAATATGTGGTTGAGTTTGTAAAACTCTAATGTTGATATATTATAGAACCACTTCTATGTTATTTTTGCACTAAAAATAATATACAATTAGTATTCCATTGTATATCTGAGTATTTAATATTGGCGGGCTCTGGTAAATCTTTATCATATTGGATCAGTGAGAGTGTATGTGTACACAATAATGTAATTTGAAATTTTCATATTATAATTTTCATATTGTCATATATTCTTGAGCACATTATAAATATGGCATATTCTAAGAAGACTTCAAAATATACAATAACTCCAAGAAGTCTTATTCTATTATACTGAGATATATATATATATATTATTCTCTTAATCTCAGAAAACATTAGAATTTGATGTTTAGGTCGATATTTAAAAGACACAATAATTCTTTAGCATGCAATAATATTGTGTTATTCTATATTCAATAATCCACATTTGTCAGGTCATAATTTGAAAGTACAAGTAAATATCAATACTCCTATCGAATATGATATTGTGCTATGAAGGTACTTATGATTAAATGTAATTACTCTTATATATATATATATATATATATATATATATATATATATATATATATATATATATATATATATATATATATATATATATATATATATATATATATATATATATATATATATATATATATATATATTCTTAGACCTATGTGGATATTCTATGACCTATAATTTAAAAACTCATTAGTATAATCAATAACCATAGACTTATACACATGAGTAAGTCTTATGATATTTTGGGTTAGTGAGAGTTTATCAATAGTATTTTCATATGCTTGAGCCATTCTTTATAACATATTATTCTTAACTTATGTTACTATAAATTCATCATTCTTTATATAAAGTGAGTTTTAACATGTATGATTTGTTTTCTTTATCGAATACAATTTCTGCAATGTTGAAACTTACTTCTCTTTTGATTGATTAGTGTTTTGACCATATTTACTAATCTAATGTTAAAATTATAATAATTGATTATTGTAATCCAAGTGGGAGATTGTTAGATTAATTATTTAATTAATCAATTGTGGATTGACATAATTAATTATTAATTAGTTATATTATAGTCTATTGTTATTAAACACTAATTAAATTGATGAATTTATTTGATTTAATTTTGTGTCTGAATGAATCGTGATGGGTTGAATCATCCAATTAAGTCCAATGAGAGGTCTATGTCCTCGTTTAGGTATTTAAGTGTCGCCTCATTAGACAATAATATATTCTATAAAAAATCTTAAACGACAATGAGGGTAGTAATTCTCTCATATCCACTTCTCCGACGGTAATCTCTCAAATCCAATCAGGTACACTGTTCTTATTATTCTTGATCATTCTTTGATATAGTAATATGTTATAATTTATATCAGACGGTTATTTTTAAATTCATCAAAATATTCAAAATGTACCTGAATCTAGGGGTGGACATAGAAGTGCCACCCGGTGTTAACCGACCGAACCAAAGAGATAATTTAGTATTGGGTTGGTTTTGTTCGGGTCTCCGGGTTGGTCGGGTGACATTAGTGGGTAACATAGGGTAACTTCGGGCGAGTTCGGTTGAGTTTATTGGGACCGTCGGAATCCGAACCCGACCGATTGTTATTTCCTGCTATATGCTAGTGAACACTTTAGGCCCAACCTAACAGCCCAGCACTTTCCTCAAATCATTTTCCTTCAACACTTTCGTAACCCTAAACAAAAAAGTGGAAAGACTGAGATGAAAGCTTCACCGGCCGTCACCTTCCATCACCCCCAAAAGTGAAACCCTAACCACCTATGTCTCTCTTCCGCCGTCTTCACCGGTATTTCTTCCATCATTTTCACTAGGTGATAAGGTTTATTAGTGAATCACGAACTTTTACGTCATCCATCCCCAAACACGATCTTTCATCTTCAACCACAAGCCTCGTTCAAAAACTACATCTTTACGACATCCCGTATCCAGAATCTGGTACGTGTTCTAGTACATTGATCAAAGTTTTTATTTATTTACTGAACCCTAAGTTCTACTTTACTAAACCTAAGTTCTAATCTTTTGAATGGAATTTGTATTGTGTTTTAACAAGTAATAACTCCATTTGTATTCATTTTATGGAGGTATGCAAGGAGTTGGAGGTGTTCAAATTCAAGGAGCTGGAGATTTTTCTAGTGACAGTAAGTTTACTTTTTATTTTAAGTATTCTTATGTGTGATTTAGTAAAAAAATAACTCAATATAAATGCTTTAATGATACTGTATGAGGTCGATCATGCTTTAGTGATAATTTATACATTGAATCATGTTTTTGGTTAATTATGCTTTGGTTAGTTTAAGTTTATAAATGAGTTTAATTTATTCATATGTGATAATTTTATAAATTGTTAGTTTATGATACTGTATGAATTTTGGAGAATCATACATTATGAGTTTAAGTTTATAAATTGTTAGTTTATAAATTGTTTGTTTATGATATTGTATGAGTTTATGCATACTGTGTGAATTTATGCATATATCTGTGAATCATGCTTTGTATGAGTTTATGTTAGTTTATGATACTGTATAATTTTGTATGAGTTTAAGTTTATATATTGTTAGTTTATAAATTGTTAGTTTATGCATTATGTGTGAATCATGCTTTGGTGATCATTTTATGATACTGTGTGAATTTTGGTTAGTTTTAAGTGAATCATGTTGTATATACTCTAAGGAACTACAGTAGGTCATTAGTAATTAGTAAGCACATTAGTAACCTAAACTAACAACAACACAAACCTATACAATTGACATTACCTAAACTAACAATGCTCATTGTTTCAGCAATTGGGCAAAACACACCAATTATCAATGAACTTTCGCAACCTAATCAACAAACTGTAACAACACCCGTTCTTCCACCAACCGGCCCAAAGCGAAGAAGACTTAATGCAAATGGTAATAGAAAGAGATCAGAGGTTTGGGATCACTTTAACCTTATTCCCGATAGTGAACCACCAATTGCTGCATGTAAGTATTGCAACCAAAAGTACATGTGTGACTCTAGGAAACATGGAACATCAAACTTAAAAAGTCACATGAAAATATGTCCTAAATATCCATTGAACTTGGATACTGACCCTACCCAGACAATCTTGGCATATTCAACAACTAAGGGAGGTGGGCTGGTTCCATTAAGTTCTAGGTTTAATGTTGAAGCTTGTAGAAATGGATTGGCTTATTTTATCATTTTAGATGAGAAGCCATTTAGTACGGTTGAAGGAGAGGGGTTTAAGTACTTTTGTAGGCAAATGCAGCCCCAATTTTCTATACCGTCAAGGAGAACCATAGCTAGGGACTGCTTTCAGTTATATCTCGATGAGAAAGTGAGGCTAAGAGCGTTCTTTAAATCTGATTGTAGTAGGGTGGCAATTACAACTGATTGTTGGACATCTATCCAAAATCTGAACTATTTGACCCTTACGGCCCATTTTATCGATAGAGATTGGAAATACCAAAAAAGGATAATTAGCTTTACAATTATCCCAAATCATCGGGGCAAAACCGTTGGTAAGAAGGTTGAGGATGTTTTGAAGGAGTGGGGGCTGAGAAATGTTTCTACCATCACGGTAGATAATGCCACCTCAAATGATGTTGCTGTTAAATATTTAGAACAAAAAGTAAGAAACATGAATGGCCTCTTAATGGATGGATTTGGCTTTCACATGAGGTGTTGTGCTCATGTGCTGAATTTGGTTGTGAGAGATGGATTACAAGTTGCCAACACCTCAATTTCAAGTGTTAGAAATGCAATTAGGTTTGTTAGATCTTCACCCCATAGGGCTTTAAAGTTCAAAGAATGTGTGGAGTATGTTGGGATTTTATGCAAGAAATCAGTATGTCTTGATGTTTCAACTAGATGGAACTCGACATATTTGATGTTAGATGCAGCCGAGAAGTTTCAAAGTGCTTTCGAAAAGCTAGAAGATGCAGATGAAGCCTATAGGGGTTTCTTTGAGGTAGACTCCCCCTAGTAGTCAAGATTGGGATAATGTTAGGGTTTTTATTAAGTTTTTGAAGAACTATTATGAAGCGACAAAGATTTTTTCTGTTTCCACAAAAGCAAGTTTGCATACTGCTTTTCCATACCTGGCTTCAATCTACATTGAACTTAAGAGTTTAAACATGGACCTTAATGGGTTGTTTGCTGAGGTGGCTAGGGATATGTTGGAAAAGTATAGTAAATATTGGGTTGATATCACAAAGATGAACCAACTCCTTTATTTTGGTGTTATCTTTGATCCCCGATATAAGTTGAGATTTGTGGAATGGTGTTTTGATGATATGCATGGAAAAAACTCTGACACTAAGAAATCCATATTAAAAGATATTAATGACAACCTTTCAAACATGTTCAATCTTTATAAACAAAAATACGACACTGCTGAAGGTGAAACAGATGTTGCAGCGGCTGTTTCTCATGGTGAAACAGCTGCCAATGATGAAGTACCCACATCCATAGCTAGGGCAAATGCGTTTCAACAACATTTGATGTCCTTGGATTCAGTTGAAGAAGAGAATGAGCTTCAGAGCTATATAAGAGGAAAGTGCATAAGTTTTAATGAAAAGGACAAAGACAAGTTTGACATTCTTTGTTGGTGGAAACATAATGTCGGGGAATACCCAGTTCTGTCCCAAATAGTTAAGGATATCATTCCCACACCAGTGTCAACCGTAGCTTCTGAGAGTGCTTTTAGCACGGGTGGAAGGGTTTTAGAGGTATATAGAAGCTCTCTCAAACCAGAAATGGCGGAGGCATTAATTTGTGCTCAGAACTGGTTGAGGCCTTCCTTTTACCAGTTCAAAGACTTGGAATTCAATGAGGACTATGAAATTTCTGAAGATGTTTTACAAGGTATTATTTTTATCTTAAGTGTGATATTTTAATTTGTTTAGTAATATGTTGCTAATTATTTTTCAAAATGTATTACAGGATTTTCTGAAATTTCACTTGGAAGCGGAGTACCGTCGTCCTTTCAGAGTCAGTCACAGCCTTCTGGTTGTGCCTAAACTACTCAAGGTTGAACTCCCTTATATTTTGTTAATCTTACTTTGTTAAAATAAATATGTATTCTAATGTTTTCTACAATATTTGCAGCATTTTGAATTTTTT
This sequence comes from Lathyrus aphaca, assembly GCA_963966055.1. NCBI lineage: Eukaryota > Viridiplantae > Streptophyta > Magnoliopsida > Fabales > Fabaceae > Lathyrus > Lathyrus aphaca. The sequence continues at coordinate 730,797,812 of OZ014519.1, read as the reverse complement.
TGGAGTCATGGATGACTCATTTTTTTGAAGCCAATATAACACAACCAACACTTTTTGAAAGAATATCAAAAACAGTCCTGCAATTCAAAGTTGATCAATCCTGCACGTCAAAGTTGGACAGTTTTGTTGAAGCTGTCCGAGAAATAATATCACTCCGTATCGATTTCTACCAGAGTTGTATGTGCAATGAGAAGAATGAGAGTAAGATCACATCATGATAGTGTGAAATGGTTTTTTGGAAATGCTATTTTGGATAAATTTAATTATATGATTGTTTTACAGATGAGAATACCATACAGTCCTGCAGCACACTTGTTTCTTTTTCTAGTACAATGGACAAATTGCAATCTTGCTGGAGCCCTTGGATTATTAAGAATCCTAATTTACAAGGTTAAGAGTTTTGCTTTATTAAGAATCCTAAGATATTAGTACTTTCAATTAAGTGTAAATACAATAAATATTAGTTGTCATAAAGCCATGGATGTCTTTTTTGTTTATGAAAATTGATATAAGCAAAATTGATTTGGTTTAGATTATGCAAAATCTCACAGTTGTGTATTGTTGTTTATTTGGCTTTTGGAAGATTTTATTGAAGTTTATTTTTTTCTTTCTTTGAAGCAAAGATCACAGAGTAACAAAAAAAACAGCATTGCCTGTACAAAATAATTTGAATTTCAAAGATGGAGTATGTCAGCCCAGAAGGACTTCGCTTGGATGGTCGGCGACCAATGGAAGTATGTTGACACTTGTTTCTTTTATGTGTCATGATGTATTGGTTTAAATTGAAGAATGGGAGTAAGATCACATATCAGTATAGTGTGAAATTGTATTTTGTCCTGATGTATTGGTTTATTTATGACAGATCTACACCAAACTTTTATGATCATGTGGAAAGTCTACACCAAAGAATCTGATGTTATTAAAAAAAACTAGGGGATGAACTACTGGAAGAAGCAAAAATGGTATTGAAATTAATTATGAGCATTTAGTCTTTACATTTTATCTAATTCTTATTGAAATTGAGTATTTATTATGAAACTTTTGTTTCAGCTCACCTTAAAGTTGTGTTGAATGTTGATTGGGTGCTAGAATTGGAAGTTGTGATGATGGATAAGAATTGGAAGTTATGTTGGTTGTGTTATTATGTAGCTTGTCAAGTTTATTTGTAAAATTGTATTCTCAACTTTGTTTCTACTGAATTTTATGCTACTGCAATTAATTATAATTCTAAATTGTAATGAATTTTATGCTACTGCAAGCAATTAAGTTTTTATGATGAGATTGAAATGTTTTTTAATTAGGCTTGAACTTTGTATTCTGAACTAGTGCAATCCATAAAATAAATATAAAAAACAGTTAAAGTGATTATTTTGGATTTGGGCTTGACAATTCAATAAGCCCATTTATAAAAGTGCACCCGCATTAAATCGATCCAGGAACCCGAATCCGAACCAACCCGAACCCGAGATATCCGAATAAAAAACCGGTCGGAATTGGACCTAGTGGTCCAATCCGAGGATTGCTTCGGTTTGGAGGTTTGGGCCCGAACCCGAACCGGCCCGAACCGATGCCCACCCCTACCTGAATCTATGATGACAATTTTTGTTATTAATTCTTGATACGGAAGACTCTGTTTCCATTACTTAAACTACTTTCAAGAGAAATTTGATATATCTCAAAGATGATTGAAAGTTTATTGTCTGTGATAGTTATTTATTGTAATATTGATGACTGTAAGGTTCTATAATTAAACTTTTACATGTGTATGTATAAATATGTGATAAATAATGATAATTCCATGAAAAGATATTTACATTTTCTTATCTTATTTTTATATTATTCTTATGTGGCTTTTGTTGTCGATGAAAAACAATTTGGTTATATCACAATTGATAGGGTAATTCGAACTGTCAATACTAGAGTGACAATTTTAAAAATATTCAGCAGATTTATTTCTCAAACATATTTTAAAAATATTATACATTTTGATAACAATGTTTACTGCATGAATTATTAGTCAAATATTTTATCTAACTAATTATTTCTTTTATAATTTCAGCCAAGTGATGTTGATTGTGGTAGTAGTAATATTTGATGTGTATTTTATTAAGGAGATTAAACAAGAGTGATATTGATTCTCTGTTTTTAATAAAAATTTATGTTAGATTGAATTTGTGTTTGATTGTCACATTTAATATAGCACTAAACATTTTGAATAACACATTATTATCGCGTTCAAGTTGAAGATGTCATCATGGTTCCATTTTAACTAGATTTATGTTATATTACTTATTTATTTATTTTAATTTATTTAGTATAATGATTACATTTAATATTGAATAATAAATATTATAATTTAAAAATATGTGTACAAAAATTTCAATAAAACAAATAAAAAATTATATAATTTTTTTAAATATAATTATCTAAAAATAATTAATTGAGTAAAAATTAACTAATAAATATAATACAAAATAAAATTTATCATTAATTGTGGAGGCTTCAAATCCCCATAGAATAATTTAAAAAATAAATAATTTCTTTTATTAATATAATGTTATAGGCATTGAGGATTGCCTCAAATTAACTCTACATACTATTTAAAACATTCGAAAAACAATTCCAACAGTTTGATATGAGCCGTTGACCAGAACCCCTGTATATATACTATGAGAATCGTAACTTTGGGAGTTTTAAGAAATCCCATAAAATATGTTGCATAGGTCATAAATCCCCTCAAAATGGATATAAAACCCCCCGCAATTCTAGCGCGTTTTTTGTAGTGTCGTTCTGCATAAGCATCAATATTTGTATTTGTACCTGTACCCTATGATACCTAAGTACCGTATCCATATTCGTTTACTTGGATTTCTAATAAAAATAATTAATCAATTATAATTTATCATGTAATTTTAAGTTTTTAATAACACTAAAAGGAATGTAAGGATATGATATTTGAATTAAGAAATAAATAAACATTTATATAAAACTGCATACAAATTTAATAGTCATATAATTAATAAAATTGATAAATTAACTAGTTTACATAATAATTATAAATAAAAACACATAAATATATATTGGACGGATATGAGACTGAGTGGGTACTGAGATACTTGTACGTCTATATTCACTTATTTTGATGGATAATTGTCAGTTTTCATACTCGAATCCATTTTACAGATTTTTATCTTGTTTATTATGAATAAATTTTACAAACATTAATTAAGAATGAGTCTAATTGTCATCCCTAATTTTATAAATGTGTATGTGGTATTAGGTTTTTTTTCCTTCTTATAATACAATATATGGAGTCATGTGTTTTACTTGTTTTCATTATCTTTTATTTTACGGGCTAAGTTTTTTTTCTTTACTCAATAAATTAACATCCAAAAAAACTATCTTTAATTTCTTCCACTAACTAGCCATATTTATTTATTCTCTTTTTGTTGATTTTTCATTTACTTTTTAGTAAATAATAATATTTATCTTTTTAATTTTTGGATAAATTCATTTTTTTTTTCCTTTTTAACTCAACATTTTAAAAAGCCACGCCACTATTTTTTTTATTATGAAACAAGCCTATCTGAGAACCACTGATAAAACTTAACTAATATATTTTGTATTTATTTTAACTATATCATTCATTACTCAACCATTAAGCCATAAATAACCTCCATTATCTTGAGAGAAAAAAAGTAACCCTTATTTTATTTTGATAATTTTCATATTTATTATTTTATTGTTCACAATCCATATAACCTCCATTATCTTGGAAAAAAAAACACCCCACTATTCATTCTCTATGTTTCCACAATATTTTTTCACATTATCACTTATTTATTTATTTAAAAAATAGAAGAAGCATTTTTCATTTTATAAATAAATTAATAGTCTCAAATTATCATTCAAGTCTCATATTCATTTAAATTTAAAGTATATTGTTTCGGACTGGGCCTCCAGGCTGTATTGGACTACGACCCAATATGTCGAGCAGATGTTCATATGCTCGGGCAGGCACGTTTGACAGACGAACATGGCGCTTAACGGTCAGGCACACATCCTATATGTCGGGCACGCACTTAGAATGGACAAAGAACACGTCTGTCAATTCACTTGCCACGTCACCCAACTGTCCCCCATTATCTCCTGAAAGATAATGGCAGTTGAACCAAGGACCAGACCACTCAGCTAGGTCTTCATGCTTCTCACGTGTTCCTTGGCAGTTCTTCTTTGGGCCTAGCTGATCCAGCCCAAGGAAGGACCTTGGCCCAACGATGGGGGCTCTCTATAAATATCATTTTTCACTAAAGGGTCAGGTATTCTGATTTCACTCTTCTACTTACCTATTCACTTGTACCTCTATTAACTCTGGCATCGGAGTGCCTTGCAAGTACACCCCCTCCCTTTTATCCGCTTGCTGTATTCACCCAATTGCTGGAAGGTCCTCCTGATCAGGTAAGATCAGTGGCGTCGTCTGTGGGAAACTAGCTTCCCCTTCTTCCACAGCAGAAGATCAAAGCTCAACTACTTCATCCTTTCAGCATGACCAGGGAACAGCCCAACGACCGTAACCGTCCCCTCGTCGACTACACGATGGAGGACAATTTGAACTACCATGAATCTGACCCCCGGGATGGGCGCCCTTCCACCCCATCCCCCGAACCCGAGGACAATGGGAACCAACCTCAGATTCAGGACCAGGCGATCACCACGTTCCAGCCCATCCCCGTGCCCGTCGAGGGGGATGCCACCATGATTGCTATGGTGAACGCCCTCAATCAGGCCAGCTCCATGCTCTACCAGCAGCACGAGAGAATTATGGCCCTGGAGGCTGACCGGCAGGAGAGCCGACCTCAGCAAGAACGAAGGACGTTGCACCGTCCAGAAGCTGCGAGGAAGCGGGGACGCTCCCCTCCGCGCAGGGGGCGACGCTCCCCGGAATCCAACAAGAGTAGATCACAAGCGCGCCGTGATACCGGCCGATCAGGGACCTCGCCAAGGCACAACCAGAGCCCTGGTAATGATGAGCTTTCCCCACTGAGGAGCGACGAAGAAGACCCACATTGCCCCCTCTCGCAGGCGATAATGGAGGCTCCACTCCCCAAGGGCATGGAGAAACCCCCAAATTTGGCCATCTACGACAGGACCACTGACCCTGACGATCACGTCGACAACGTTAATGCGATGCTCGATTATCGCAATGATATCACTGGGCACCTCAAATGCAGGTTGTTCTCGACAAGTCTCAGGAAGGGAGTCATGGCCTGGTACAAAAGCCTAGCCCCAGAATCCATCACATTCTGGAGACTCATGAGATCCATGTTCACAAGACATTTTACAGCCTCCCGACGCCACCCCAAGACCGAGGCGACCCTCGAAGCCATAGTGCAAAAGAAGAATGAAACATTACGCTCATATATCGAGCGGTTCAACCAAGAGGCTGTCGAGGTAGACACCACAGAACACATGAAGAAATACCTCCTCGAGAGGGGACTCCTGCCGGGAGTGAACTTAGTAGGGCAGTCGGGATAGAACCTCCCCGCACACTGAACGACCTCCTGCATAAAGCTCAGGCTTACATTAGATATGAAGAAAAACAGGTCGCCCACAACGCTCGCAACAGTCGCAACGCCGGGGAAACCGACCATCCCAAACGCGAGAACCAGAACATTCCCCTTCGTAACGGAGACAGGCGAAGGGAGGATAAACCCCGCGAGCCTCGCGAAGGAAGAGGACCCGCGGGCCGATATAACGAGTATACACTGCTAACAGCTCCCCGTAAGCGCATCCTCGCCGAATGCATCAACTCTGAATTCAAACAGGGCAGGGTGAGGTTTCCCAAACCTTCGGCACCCAAGCCCCACACGGACAAATCCAAGTACTACAGGTTCCACAGAAGCCATGGGCACGTGACTGAAGACTGTGTCCACTTGAAGGACGCAATAGAAATTTTGATCCAAGAGGGCCATCTCAAACAGTACACTAGGAAGAACGAAGCTTTCAAGCACGAAGAGCAAGAAAAGAAGAGACCCCGCGAGGACACGCCCCCCGACGACTCTTCTTATCAAGTTGCCCTATGCATATTGCGACCAGAGGACTTCATCTTCCCCGATTCACCACTAGAAGGGTGAATCACTTCCCTCGGCCCCTAGGAAGACTTCCCAACCGCTCTTGTCATATCGGGGAGAGGGATGAACGGCAAAAGCGCTGCCCTTTCAGTAAAACGCAAGTTCGACGAACTCTTGCTGACTGCACCCGAGCAAAAGGCAACATTGACAAAATACCGAGGCAAGTCCAATCCGATATCCTTTTTCCTAGAGGAGCTTCCGGGCGGTTCCCCCAACTCGGGCATCCCGCTACTGATCAGAGCCAAGATGGCACACTTTGACGTTCGACGCATCCTGGTCGACCAAGGCAGTTCGGTGGACATCATGTACGTCCACCTATTCAAAACCCTAAAGCTGGACAAAACCAACCTATCTCCCTACGTCAGATCCGACCTCCAAGGGTTCAACGGGGCCACGACAAAGCCGTGAGGTTACGTTGAGCTCCTCGCCACTTCGGAGAACAAGAAACGGCCAGAGAAATCAAGATCCAGTTCCTGGTCATAGAGTGCCCCTCCCTTTACAACTGCATCCTCGGTCGTCTGACCCTAGCTGAGTTGACGGCGGTCCCGTCCACTGTTCACCTGAAGATGAAGTACTATACCAAACTGGGCCGCGTGGTCACAAGCCACGGTGACATCGAAGCCGCACGAAGGTGTTACGACGTTGCAGTAAAGGGACATGCCACAATCAACACCAAAAACAACAAGAAGCCTAGGGTCGAGGAGCCTCCCCCCCAGGGAATCAACACCTTCGACCTCGATTTCTGCATCGACGAGGATGAAGCTGAAGAGCAGGGACCCATCAAAGGGCAAGCTCCCACTCACCCATTCCGCCCAGTCCCGGACGGAGAGTTCGAGCTCGTCCCGCTAGGCGATGACCCCGACAGAGCAGTGAAGATAGGAACGGGCCTGCCCGAGGAAACAAGAAAGCAACTCGCGATCTACCTCGGGGAGAACGCTGACCTCTTCGCATGGAACGCCGCAGAGATGCCTGACCTAGACCCTGAAGTCACCTGCCACCAATTAGCTTTAGACCGGGCGATCAAGCCCGTAGCACAGCGTAGGCGCAAGCAGTCCCCCGAGAAAGCGGAGGCTGTCGAGCGAGCTGTAAAAGACCTCCTAGAGGCAAATTTTATTTCTGAAGCCCAGTACACAACCTGGCTCTCTAATGTAGTCCTCGTTAAGAAAAATAATGGAAAATGGCGTATCTGTGTTGATTATACCGATCTTAATAGGGCTTGCCCCAAAGATGCTTTTCCTCTCCCTAACATAGATAAAATGGTCGACAATTCTGCAGGTTTCAAACTCTTGTCCTTCATGGACGCATACAGCGGATACAATCAAATCCCTATGTCGGACATGGACAGGAGACACATGACATTCATGACCCCGACCGACAATTACTATTACAACGTAATGCCCTTCGGGCTAAAGAATGCAGGGGCCACTTACTAGTGCATGATGAACAAAGTCTTCCGAGGAGAAATCGGGGACATGCTCGAAATATACATGGACGACATGATCGTCAAATCACACGATGAGACCGACCATGCACGACACCTCCACAAGGTTTTCGAGCAGGCGAGGCAATGCAAAATGAGGTTTAATCCTGAGAAATGCATGTTCGGTGTCCGGGCAGGAAAATTCCTAGGCTTCTATCTCACTGAACGGGGAATCGAGGCCAATCCCGACAAATGTCGGGCATTCTCAGAGTTCCCGACCCCGAAGTCTAAAAAATCCATTCAATCCCTCAACGGGGTGCTCGCCTCACTCTCCCGTTTCATCGCCAAATCCGCTCAACACGTTTTACCTTTCTTCAAACTCCTCCAAAAAGAGGCCACCTTCGAGTGGACCGACGAATGCGAACGGGCACTGCTCCATTTGAAGAAGGTACTCTCCGAGCCCCCAGTCATGTCCCGACCACTGGAAAGGGAGACCTTATACCTATATCTGTCTGTGGCAACCGAGGCCGTCAGCGTCGCTCTCATCAGAGAAACCGACGAAGGGCAAAAGCCTATATACTTCACGAGCAAAGCACTCCAAGGCCCCGAGCTCAGATACCAACAAATCGAAAAGGTCGTGCTATCCCTCATAAACGCCGCGAGAAGATTACTTCACTACATCCTCGCCCACACGGTCAAGGAAAGAACCGATCAACCAATAAAACAACTCCTTGGTTGACCAGACATGGTCGGCAGAATGTTGAAATGGTCGCTGGAACTTTCTGAATTCGACATCCGATACGAGAACAGGAAAGCTCTGAAGGCCCAGGCCGACTTCGTCGCAGAAATGACGCACAGCCCGAAGCCAGCGGACGACACCCACAAATGGACGATCTTCGTCGACGGTGCCTCTAGCTCGACCGGAAGCGGTGCAGGAATCATCCTCGAAAATGAAGACGGAATCCTGATCGAGGTCTCATTGGCATTAGCCTTCCCAACCTCCAACAACCAAGCCGAGTACGAAGCTTTCATCGTCGGTCTAAGATTAGCTGGAGACCTAGGAGCAAAGGAAGTAAAAAAATCGACAGACTCCTAACTCGTGGCATCGCAAGTACGGGGAGAATACCAAGCCAAGAACGACAACCTCATCGAATATTTGGCATTGGTCAAGGAATGACTCGAAAAATTCGAGAAGTGGGAGGTCCAACACGTGCCCCGCGAACATAACACGCGGGCGGACGTCCTGTCGAAACTCGCGAGCACGAGGAAGAAAGGCAGAAACAAATCAGTAATCCAGGAAATCCTTCCTCGACCTAGCACCGAAAGGCCTCCGCCCCCGCTCGAGGTAAACGTGATCGGAGACGATCATTGCTGGATGACACCCATCTACAACTATATCACGAAAGACGAACTCCCCGCGGACCCCAAAGAGGCAGCCACAACTGAGAGAAGGGCATGCTCATACGTCCTCTTCGAAGGGAAACTCTACCGCAGGGGACTCTCCATCTCGTTGCTCAAATGCATCGAGGATGAGAAAGTCCCCGACATATTAGGGGATATACATCGGGGGATCAACGCCCAACATCCCGGCGGAAGGTCAATGGCGCACAAGGATCTACGAGCAGGCTACTATTGGCCGACAATGCAGCACGACTCCAAAGAGCACGTCAAAAAATGCGACAAGTGCCAACGACACGCCAACATGCATCTCGCATCTGCCAATGAGCTAAAAACACTCTCCTCCCCTTGGCCCTTCGCCTGGTGGGGCATGGACATCCTCGGCCCATTTGTGACTAGTTCTTACCAGAACAAGTACCTCATTGTAGGGGTAGACTACTTCACCAAGTGTATCGAAGCAGAAGCACTGGCCAAAATAACGACACAAAACATTCTTCAATTTTTCAAACGAAACATCCTCTCCCGGTTCTGCATACCCCAAGTCCTCATCACTGAAAACGGAACGTAATTCACAGACGGAGGATTTCAGTACTTTGTAGCAAGCCTGGGCACTAAACAACACTTCACGTCCTTCGAGCACCCTCAAACCAACGGACAAGCTGAGGCGGCCAACAGGGTAATCCTGCACGGACTGAAGCGCAGACTCGGCGAGGCAAAAAGGGCATGGTTCGAGGAACTACATAGCATCCTCTGGGCATACCGCACTACGCCACACTCCATGACCGGGGATACCCCGTTCAGACTAACGTACTACACCAAAGCAGTCATCCCAGTGGAAATATAAGAGCCAACGAGACGCGTGGAGGCGCCCCTCGACTAAGAGATGAACAATGAGGAACTTCGAGCCGAGCTGGATCTCGTCGACGAGATCCGCTCTGAAGCAGCCGTTAGAGAAACCTCCCTCAAACAAAAAATTGCTTTACGCCACGATGCAAAGGTCATAAAAAGAGAGTTCTAGGTGGGCAGCTTGGTCCTCAGAAGAAACCAAAAAAACCCAAGAGAGGGCAAACTGGCCGCCAACTGGGAAGACCCATACCGCGTCCGCGACAAGACGGGCAATGGGGCCTATTATCTGGAAAACCTACAAGGCGAAGAACTTGCTTGACCATGGAACGCAGAAAAACTTAGACAATACTACAACTAAATGCAGCAAGGGAAGACATGGAAGGTACGACCACGCTCTTCACCACTAAACTAAAGGAAGGATAAACGCCCCTCAGTGGCAAACACAACCCTCCCCGACTCTGGACACCTCAAGAAGAGCCTAGCGTCGCAGTACCACGCCGGCAGGGCACCCAACTCGCGATGGGAAAAGCCCAAGCCCCGAGGTCAGAGTTTTTCGATCGCAAACCCTACCTCGATTCAAGGCGAGCACAACGCTCTCCACCTTGTTAGTTCCCTAAACCAACGAGACTAGCAGGGTCAAGCACAAACAGTTCAAAGATAAGAAACAAACAAATTAATATAGAAAATAACATTCATTAAGCACGATCGCAACCAACCAAGAAAAATACAAAAGGAGCCCGAAGGCCAATATTCAAACGGGCACAAAAGGCCATTATAAACGGGCACAAAGGCCACTACATCGAAAGGTACGCATGCCCTACAAAAAGACAACAAAAATTCTAAAGACTCCGCCCGGAGTTACTCTTCACGACCATCTTCCTCCTCCTCTTCGAGCTCCTCTTCAGCTTCGAAGGGGCACACGATTTCCCCATCAACCACACAGTAGTTGTGGGCCGACCCCTCCGTCACTAGCCCCAGGTTCAACACCTTCAACTGCTCGGTGGTATTGTCGAACCCATCTTTGAACATTACAACCAGCTCTTTGTTGAGTTCGCAGATGTGTCCAACCAACTCGTCCCGGGTGCGAAGGGCAAGCTCCTCCTCAGTCTCATCATCCCGAGGGCAGATTGTACCCTCAAGCAGAGCTACCCGAGCACGAAGCTGCACGTTTTCTTCAGCCACCTTCTTGTGCCCCGCAACTTGATCCTCTAAACTCTGATTCTCGGCCTTCAGAGTGTCCCGCTCGAGCTTCAGTTCCTCTATCTCTTTCTTCAGCCCCTCCTGCAACTGGTGTTCCTCCTTATAGTCGGATAAATATTTAGACTATTTATCCTTCTTAGTCTGGGCAGCTAGAAGAGCATCCTCCAAAGACGCTATGGAAACAACAGTCTCGGACAGAACCATGGCGGTCTCCATGTCCCGGATAACGCTGAATAGGTCCCCAACTAGGTCTTTTCACTGGGCGTTTGCATCTTGGTTCAGAATGACCTTTTCCTCGGGCGCCGCCACCCCGAAGGAACCTTCGGCCCTAAAGAACTCCTGCTCTAGATAGCAAGGAGGCAGCAGATAACTCCCAGGGGCATTAGACTCATTGCCCCCCACAGTAGCGGACCAAGCAAGAGTCTCGTTCAGACGTTTCCGCTTGAGCAGAGGAGAGGTGGAAGGGGGGGGGGGGACTGTCCCGTATGTGGATCAGAGAGGTTTGTTGAGCGGGCTGATAGGAATTGGTCACCGGGCTAGCAGTACTCGAGCTACCTACCCGAGCTCCGTGGCCACCTCCTGGACACGGGGTGTCACTTTATTTTTCTTTTTAGAGACCCTGTCTGGGGCCCCAGCCTGATTCGCCGGCTTCAAAACTCGTTCACGATGAGCGGGCATAGTTTCTACAAAACAAAAACAAAGATTAGTTGGACGGACACAAGATCGAGAAAATAAAATAAGTAAAGAAAACCTACGCAATAACTCCACGATCTCCTCGTCCGTATCACACGCGAGCAGAGCCTTCGTGTTTATAAGACGAGTTTCATGAATCGGCATCCCGGCCTCATCGACGCAGGGGTCGCCTTTTCGGTCAACCCAAACCGCCAAGTTGAAGCTCTGTACATACTCCACCAGCCTCTTGTAGGCCGGCCTATCCTCAACCCCCATGCTCGAGAATTTGACCCGGTAGTGACTGTTCGATAGATTAAAATGATCGGGCTGCCATCTCCAGGGGATCCTCGACATAAGCTTTTCCTCCCCAGCAGCATTCCGTTTGTAATAGTAAAGGGAGTTTAAAGCAGCACGAGTGAACGGCTTCACCGTATACCATCACCCTTTGAAGTGTCGGGCATAATCGACATAGGTTTTGAATAACCTCGCCGGCTGCTTCAGAGACACCCAGTTGTGACGTCCCCGGGCACCCGACCGTTGCAGGTGGAAGATATGGAAAAAGAGAGGCAAAGTGCACCAAATGCCAAGAAAACGACAGACTAGCTCGTACGCCCGAATAAAAGCGATGGCGTTCGGATGCAGTTGCGACGGTGCCAGTCTAAGCCACCTAAAAACCCTCATCTGAAAAGAGTTGAAGGGCAGCCTGACCCTCGCTTCTCGGAAGGCAAACTCGTACATAACAAACTGCTTCCCCGGGAAGCAGTGACATATCCGTTCCGACTCCTGAGGAGCAAGGCATTGCCAATTCGCAGGATCCTCGTGGCTGATGTCTTCCACCACGGCGTATGCAACGGTCGTCTCATCTGCAAAGTATGATTCTTCTTCCAACGGTTCGTCCGTGATCCACGACAAGTTATTACGCCCGGACGAGGAAACATGCTCGTTGTCCTCCTCGGCATTCCTATCGTCGAGGTTCCGATGCGCGACCTCCCCTTCATCAACTTGACGGCGTTCGACATTATCTTCCCCGACCTACCGATGCTCGGTCGTACCTGAAACGCAGACATGAAAAGTGAATTCGACATCGCATCAAATCCACCCTTCCACCGCAAGTTAAGTGAAAGGGCGAGAGGCTAAAACACCCAGAATCTCATTACTAACCTAGACCGACGAAGGGACAACCCCCGCACGCGTTCGAGCATATAAAGATCTGATCTACACTTTCATACATACATGAACTCTACGCCTGTTGCATGCTAGCCTTTTCCGGGATATTCATGCGCATATGAATTTCACGCCCGTGACATGATAGGTTTTTCCGAGACATTCAAGCACATATGAAATTTTTGCCCGTAGCATGCTAATCCTGCCCGGGACATTCATACCCAAAACCTAAAAAACTATCCCTAAACCCAAATTTATCTACTCTACACTAAAGTTTGCTTACTCTACACAGACATATCAGGCATTTTCCTACCTACCAAACGAAAAGCATGCAAAACAAAGAATTTGAGTTTGTTACCTGACATAACGAAGACAAGGAGAAGACGGTGGCGCGCGGGCAGAAACGGCTGTGCAGACGGGCGAAGAGAGAGTTTTTCTTAGAGCTTCCGGTCAAACGTGAGAGCGAAAAAGTCCAAATGAAGTGGACCACCCCCTTTATATAGCAATAAACGCGTGGACAGATGCGTTGGGTAATCATTACCTAGACCTTACGCCTCCGTTTGCACAAGATACGAAGCGACGCACCATTAATGTTGAGACACGTTAGTCCACAAGAATCCTGAAGGACGTCGGGCGACTGTAATGTGCCCGACTATAGGAAGCATCCACGACTCTGTGAATGCCACATGCCCGACAAACTCAACGACACACGCGACGATTTGACTAACACCATGCTCGACACAGGTATATGCCCAACACCTTCTTCCACGCGCCTACGTCCGACTATGTTATAATTCATCGCTCCGACTCGGAGACTCGACTTGGGGGGCTCCTGTTCCGAACTGGGCCTCTAGGCTGTATTGGGCTACGACCCAGTATGTCGGACAGGGCGCTTAACGGTCGGGCACGCATCCTATATGTCGGGCACGCACTTAGAACGGGCAAAAAACACGTCTGTCAGTTCACTTGCCACGTCACCCAATTGTCCCCCATTATCTCCTGAAAGATAGGGGCAATTGAACCAAGGACCAGACCACTCAGCTAGGTCTTCACACTTCTCACGCGTTCCTTGGCAGTTCTTCCTTGGGCCTAGCTGATCCAGCCCAAGGAAGGACCTTGGCCCAGCGCTGAGGGCTCTCTATAAATACCCTTTTTCACTAAAGGGCCAGGTATTCTGATTCCACTCTTCTACTTACATATTCACTTGTACCTCTATTAACTTTGGCATCGGAGTGTCTTGCAGGTACACTCCCTCCCTTTCATCCACTTGTTGTATTCACCCAATTGCTGGAAGATCCTCCTGATCAGGTAAGATCATAAATCATCTATATATAGTGTTTGAAACTTTGTTTCTCATTTTTCTATACAGTCACAATTGCACTATATTCAATGTCACATTACCTTCTATCTCCTTTTATTATATATTAGCAATCAAACCAGTTTCATTTTTATATTTGAAATTGTGTGAAACCACATCACGGTATATATAAGATTGTTTATGATTTAAAAAATATATATATAAAAAAACACATGTGATAACTAACTTTTAAAATAGTAGTTGTAATATAAAATGAAATTGGTATGAATATAAATAGTAAGTGTACAATTTTGTTATTGAATAAAATATAAGCAATAAATCAAGTGTGATTTGCATCTGACCAATATACCCGTACCCACGTTTTTTGTTTTGGAATTTACTTAAGAATTTTAAAATTTGTGTAAGTGAGACGTGAAAGGAAAGTTCCTAATGGTTTCGGAGAAACAACACCGACACCACATGCATGCATGCATTATTATTAAACAAGAATGTTTGCAAATCTCATAGGATCTTAGGGAAAAAAAAATTAAAAGTTATTATCCTAAATTTTTTATCCATATATTCCATTTTTTGAAAAAAAAATCCCAAAATACTCTGGTTTTTAAACTATTTCTCAAAGTATTTCAGTTTTTGAAAATTTGAGAGGAGTCGTCAATCCAATTGACGACAATACCTTAAAATTTAGAAAGTCTCGCAATTTGAATTGGCGACAAAGTACAATAAAATACTATATGGTCGCCAATTGGATTGACAACTCCTCTCAAATTTTCAAAAACTATGGTACTTTGGAAAATAGTTTAAAAACTAGAATATTTGGAGATTTTTTTTCAAAAAGTGGGATACATGAATAAAAATTTCCCTAAATGTAGTTATCTAAATTACATTCAGCTATTATATAATTTCGATAAATTTTAAAAATTGGTCCCTAATAATAATAAAAATTACATTCAGCTATTATATAATTTCGATAAAATTTTAAAAATTGGTCCCTAATAATAATAAAAATTATAAAGCTTAAATAAAAAATAAAATTAATTTTGATAAATTTAAATATTATTATAGATTAAAATTAAATAATATATCTTTCTATATAAAAATATAATAAATCAAACTACTTAAAAATATGTTATATTTATCACAAAACTATTGTATAATTTCGATTACAAAAGATATTGATTAAATATTAATGGCCCAATTGAAGTAAGGCATTTCTCTTTTCCATGTAACACGTAGCACGTGTTCGATTTCATAAAACTTACTGTAATATTTTGTATTCTTACTTTTGATAGTTTCTGGAAAGAAAAAAAAATTACAAATTCTGTGTGCTACATAGAAAGGAGAAGAGAAATGCGGCAACTACATTCATGGTTATAGTTGTAACAACAAAATTTAATTAGATTTTGATATTAATGCGGAGTCTTATATGATGAGTTTCACTAAATCTCTATTTTGAATTATTGATTTGATTATAATTTTATTATATTAAAATATTCTTTTTGGTCCCGTAATTATATTCTTCGTTCATATTGGTTCTTTAATTTCTTTTTTATGTTAATTTGATCATTTAACTTTTAAAACGTGTCATTGTCCTTTTTGTCAAATTAGCGACCGATTTTTGAATTTTTTTCGTCACTTATTAGACAAAAAGACAAAAATGACACGTTTTAAGAGTTAAAAGATCAATCTGACAAGAAAAAAAATTAAGAGACCAATTTAAACGCAATGGTATAATTATGGGACCAAAAAAAATATTTTACCTTTTATTTATTACATTTAAGAAAAAAGACAAATTATTGAATCAAAGAAAAAACAAAAAGACGAGGACATAAAATATATCTCATCAAACAAATATAAAAAATGATAGTTGGACATACACAACTTATTTCTTAAATAACTTTCAAAAACACAAATATAAAATGAATCACACAAAGTGTTATAATAAATAAATAAAATCGGTTTGCCTAATTTATCTACACATGCATTTCTCTCTAAAAGTATGAGATATCTTGAATTGAAAGGAACCTATAATGTGTAAAGTATTTTTCCGTTTAATTTTTCAAAAATAAAACTTAGCTTCATTAATAGCCAAACCAACAAGAATTACAAATATCAAAAGACACTTAAAATGGAACATACTCCATACAAATTCTAGAAGAACTTTTAAGAGAAAGAACTACATAGTCATAATAGACAACATACATAAATTATTCACAAGTTAAGGCACAACTAAATCAAACCAAACAACATTTCGTCCCGTTAACCACTTTCTTGCAAACAACATCAATGGTAATGTGGGAGTGAAAATCCATCGCCTTTTTCCAAATAAAATTACGAATGATTTCTTTGACTTGTGTTTGTACATTTCGACTTACGTTGGTCTCATTATTGGCCAAACTTTTTTAGTGTTCACAAATTAACAGACGTCTAGAGATAGTGTTAGAATGGATGTTGGACTCATAAACTTACTCACTCACTATGAGATGCCAATAGGCACACATAAACATGCTACAAAACACAACACTATGTTGAAGAATTTTATCAAACACCAAGAGGACAACCTTTACCCATAAAAAACAAAAACACATAACAGAAAACATAATAGAAAATATGTTACCAAAATTAAACACCTCTTTTAGAAGAAGTAGTTGCATTTTGTAGAACAACCATGGAGGTTTCGGTGGCAAATGAAAGATTATCGACAACAAATGTGTAGGAGTGGGGGAAAGAGGCGCCTTCACCGTTGAAGTGTGCAAAAAATCGATAACAGGCTTGTCATTTCTTAGTAGTGATTGAGTAATGGAAATTCCAATAATAGGCTTTGATATGGTGAGGACATGAGAATAAAGATGGATGGGGAAAATAATGCTCTCATATGAAAGGGGGTGACCACCATAAAGATGGAAGGAGAGGACCACCATGGAGGTGGAATGGAGCCACAAAAACGTAGAGAGTTGGGGGAAAGTTTTAATAGAGAGAAGGGAGAACATCTCTCTCTAGAAAATGTGAGTACAAATTTATGTATTCTTTTGTTTAATTAAAAGATGCCAAAGGACAATATTCACATTAGAACATGCACTGATGGCCAACATTGAGTCATTTTCAAGACAAAGATTACTCTGATTTATTTTATTAGCATAATTGATAGCAAACATGATTCCATGCAGCTCAGGTTGATAAGGGGTGTAAACTTCAATCTTAGCAGACAAAGCCTCCAAGAATATGTTCATAAATTATCACTAAATATGCCATCACAAGTTGATGTTCTAAGATTTCCTCTTGAAACTCCATTTGTGTTGTAATTAATCCAACTATGATTAGGAAAACTTCAATTAACTTGTATAATTATAGGTGTGAGAAGAGATCAAAATTTAATATCAAAGCATTTAATAATTGTAAACTCGTTAATTAAATACTACATGTGCCCCTTGAAATAAGTAGATGTTATTTAGACCAATTGTTTAACATGAAGAATGTCTCTATCAAAGTTAATTTTACCATTTTGAAATCTGATATCATTTCTTATGTGCCAAAATTTCCAAGAATTAATATGATGGGAGTCGTGGTCAAATTTTTAATTTGAAACATGAAATTCTACCAACAAGTTTAAATAAGCTTTCGTAACAAGTTCTATCAATGTTCATGTCAAACAATCTCTTCATCCAATCTCACAAAAATAAGATGTTCATGCATCCAAGAATATAAGTGATTTGCAGTTGCCACTTCATCATTGCAGAGAGAGCACATCGAAACCATATGGATTCCTTTTCGAATCAAGTTGTCTTATATTGAAATAACTTTATTCATTATCTTTCAAGTCACTAATGACTTACCATTAGGTATTTAGGGATTGCAAATGAATTTTGTCCAAGAAGACTCAATATGAGCCCTCTTGATACAATTGTAGACATCTTTAAAAGATAAATGACCATTTGCATGCCCTGTCCAAATAAGTTCATCAATAGTAGTAGTAGTAGTATTAAGGCAAAATACCATTTTTGGTCCCTTAACTATATCCTTGGGTTCAAATTGATCCCTTAATTATTTTTCATGTCAAATTGGTCCCTTAACTCTTAAAACGTGTCATGTTAGTCCTTTTTATCTAAATAGCGATGAATTTAGCAATTGATTTTTGAATTTTTTTCGTCGCTAATTAGACAAAAAGGACTAACTTGACATGTTTTAAGTGTTAAGGGACCAATCTGACACGAAAAATAATTAAGGGACCAATCTGAACCCAATGGTATAATTAAGGAACCAAAAAGGGTATTTTGTCTATTATTAAATGACATGTTGATCCTTAAAATTTCTTCAAAAGTTTAAGGATCCAAAATGGATAACACATGAAGAATGATGATGTCTTGGATAATTGAATTGACATTAGTAGTTTGAATAAATTGAATATCCACTGGTAATATCGGGTGCAAGTCTTTAATTTTGTATCCTAGCCAATTTTCATTTCATAAATCAATGTCCTTTCTATTACCAACCAACCATCTACTATGTTCCTCTAGAAAGAAAAATGAATGATTAATGTCAGAACATATTGAAGAATAAATATGAAGCTTGATTGATTTTTTGTGCCTGAAGTATCTACTAATAAACACAAAAGACCATTGATTATTGATAGTCAACAACTTTCAACAAAGCGATAAATAAACATTTTTTTATTGTCTTAATATCTCCTAGACCAATACATCCTTCAAATAAATGTGAGTAAATAACCTTCCAAGATGTAGTAATATTCAACTTTGTATTATCTATGCT
This sequence comes from Lathyrus aphaca, assembly GCA_963966055.1. Classification (NCBI taxonomy): domain Eukaryota; kingdom Viridiplantae; phylum Streptophyta; class Magnoliopsida; order Fabales; family Fabaceae; genus Lathyrus; species Lathyrus aphaca. The sequence goes on along the minus strand of OZ014519.1, from coordinate 730,778,899 downwards.
ACATGTCCATATAAAATTTATGATGTGAGAATCTGGTTTGTTAAGGAGATTAATTGGTCATTCATATATCGTAAGACTATACAAAGTCATGTTTTATATGACTAACTAGAGCAGTTGAACCCTACCCATCATAGAAATAAGTTGGTCTTTCCAAGTAACTAGCTGCCAATACTTTATCCGCTATGATTTGACGATGATGAGTTCTAAGTTTGCCTTTGAATATAGGAACTCCAAGATAGTTAAATGGTATGTGTCCCAAAATGAATTAAAGCATATATATAATTTGCCTCAACCTAGATCCAAAACTACATCCACCTTAAAGTTTATACTTAGCAGGACTAATGTGTTGACCATAATTTAAACCATATTCTTGAAGGAGATGGTTAATAACTTGAGCATTGTTTCTATTAACTTTGAATAATATCAAAAGATCTCCTGCAAAAAAGATGTATGACTGGGAATGGTTGTCTTACCAACTGATATGCATGTAAACTTACCTTAATCTACCAACACAATTAACTGCCTACTAAGTGCCTCTTCAAAAATTCAGTAGAGCAAGGAAGATAGAGAATCTCATTGTCTCACTCTCTAGAGCAAACAAAAAATCTAGTCATTTTTACGTTTAACATGATTGATAGTTTAGTTGAGTGGAGAATGGTGTTGCACCCCAAAATTTGCCCTCCCCTAGTCAAGGCAATGTGTCCCAAGGATCCTCTCAAGGTTCACAAGGTTCTCAAGGTATCCCAAGAGGTTCACAAGGTTCACAATTAGTCAGAAAGTTTGGAAATTCCCTCAGACAAAGCCTCCTCCTAAGCAATGCACCCTAAACTAGGGTTTTGAATTTCATCAGGCTAAATGGACTTTCAAGGCTTCAAGTGAGATTCATAACATCACACATATCTTCAAGAATCCCTATGTCAAGTTTCAAGGCTTTCCCAAAAAGTTTGCTCAGTCAGATGATCAGATATGCAAAAATAAGTCAAAGTGGTTAAAAAGTCAAACTGAGGTCAACTGTGGTCAAACCAAAGTCAAACTTCATGATTTTTTGACAACATCAATTTTATGAAGTAAAATTAATCATTTGATCAAGGGTTGATCATGATTCATCAAGAAGATTTCAGATCATCAAGAATCAGAAGTTTCTAAATTAGGGTTTTCATAGGAAAAGTCAACTGAACTTTGACCAGCCACAACTTTCACATGCTTCATCAAAGATTTCCCATCCAAAGCTCATTTTTAAGGAAATTGAATTCACTACAACTTTGTGTCTCACAAGCCAAGCCTAAAAATGCTTCATTTGAAAGGTATGAGCCAAAACATTACAGGTCATTTCAAAAGTCAATAAAAAGTCAACATCTTCCAAAGGGCATAACTTGAAAATGGTAAAGGATATGGACATGAGACCAAAGGGTTTTGTTAGAGGACTCTCTAAGATTTCTAAAAAGTCCAAGAACACCTTCATATCCTTAAAATTGAGGGAGATGTGCCTTGTTAAAGTTGAGAAATTTTTGAGGAGTGTATGAAGCAAATGAGGTCTCAAATCCAAATATTTTCAAATGGGCCCACCAAATTCCAACCCAAACTCAAACATGACATCATGCACGACCCAATTCAAATATTTTCTGATTTTTATAATTTATTTATCATTTATTTGGATTTTATTCATTAAAATTCATTTTAAATCAAAATAAAATATGAAAATACAAATATTTGATTTGATTCTTCTTCTAGAAGCTCTTAAACATCATTTAAGTTGATTTGATACTCTCCAATTTCGTGCATAACCAATTTGGAAACATATCATTTGATTTTTTTTGATATTTTTGACCATAGCTTTCTTCACAATCAAGCAACCCATACAACTCCAACCAAGGCCCAAATTCTTAACCTAATTACATTACTATATAACCACAACAACATCACAAGACAAAAAAAAGGATGGAGAGCAAGAGGATGATATTCGTACTTTAAAATTTCACATAATTCAAAATTAGGTTTCCACAATCCACCACTTTTACAAGTTGATTAAAGGCTGCAAATGAATCCTTGAGGTTTCCTGAACCTATTCCAATCATCCTCATCATCAAATTCACGCCAAATCATACAAACCAAATTCATATTCTTGCTTTTCTTTTGATTTTTTTCAATTTCAATGATTTATGCATAATTAATTGATTTTGATTACATAATATGTTTGTTTGATTGTGTAGATGGTTTTTGGATAGTTGGATTTAAGTTTCGATGCAGGAATCATAAGGCACCATGGAGAACTAAACTATTGGTTAATCTGCTGTAATTTGTTTTCGTCGATACTTCGAAGGCTGCAGTAGTGATAAGAATTCCAGGCTGACAGGTAAGTCAGAAAAGTATTACTATTTCGATTTACTCCGAATTTTTTCCAGAAGTTCAGAAAATAATCTACGAACAATATTCTTTTAGAATAAAATTCTAAAAGATTTCGACCCTCAAAATCGCAAATTCCTCTTTTTTCTATTTTATTTGATTTATTTTCTATTTTCATATTCTCAAAAAAATCTAAAAAAAATTGTGCGTTCTTTATTTGATTTTATTAGATTTTTAGCATCGTTTTAATATTTTTTAGATTTTATTTTAATCGCTTTTCTTATTTTTCATTATTTTAAAATCTGCAGCGATTTTATTTGATCCTGTTTATTTCTTTTTTTATTCTTCCAATAGCATATACCAAAAAGATGCAGGTGGGAGGAAGAAGATGGTGTGTGGCATGCGCTGATTGGCCTAGTGACAAAGACCTAAGGTTGAAATTATGAGGGTGTGGGTTCAACACTCATTCCCAACATTTTGGCAAAGAAACGTGGGTTCAACACTCATTCCCAATATTTTGGCAAAGAAACGTGGCGTAGCATAGTGACTGAAGGTTTTTGTTGGCAAAGGCAAAGTCAGGGGTTCAACACCAACCCCAATATTTTGGGTATCTCTAACTTTATTTTTCCCTTTTTCATCAAATTATGTATTTTCTTTGAATTTCCTTATTATTATGATTTAAACTAATTTCTAAAACATAAAACAAAATCTTTTTTTTAAAACTTATATTTTTTATTATAAACCTTAATTATTTTCATAAACCTTAATTTTTTCCCTAAACCTTAATTTTAAACCTAAGTCTTAATTTTTTTCATAAACTTTAAACCCTAAAAATTTAGCCCTAATCTTTATCTTAAAATCCAGATTTTGCCCTAATTTTTACCCCTAAAATTTTTCCTAAACCTAAATTTTTTTTTAAACCTTAAATTTTTTTCTCAAACCCTAACCCTAATTGTTTTCTTAACCTAGTTTGCAAACTTTTTTCTTCTAATTTATTCACTCATTTTTATGTTATTCATTCACTGTTTGCCTGATTATGTAACTGCTTCGCCTTTGTAATAATTGGCTTTTATTTTTTTCTGCCATTATTATTATTATGTAACTGCCCCTAAGCCATGTAATAGTGTAGGAATTTTATTTTCTGCCTTTTAATTTCTGCCATTTATTTTTCATATTAACTGTGTAGTTAGTAACATAGGGAGTGCCAAGAAATAAATGAACCATGGACTTAGAAAATTAATAATCAAGATAAATATCTGAAAACAATACTCACACACGTAAGTTGATCTAAGATCGCCGTCTGCATTTCCTAGGGTATCCCTCTTGGTTTCCTTATTTAAAATGGTCAAGTCCCTCGAATATAGGGGTGTCTTAAGCAAAGTCCCTTCACGTATAAATCATCAAGTCCCTACAGATTTAAAAGATCAAGTCCCTTCGAGGTTGCCTACGGAATAATGATTTTGTCCCTTCGAATAAATGATGATAGTCCCTACGAATTGCTAAAGACGCCCCTTAAGTTGCCTTCATTGACCATACAATGACCCTACGCTTGTCCCTTAACACATCCAAGGTAATGACTACCTATTCCTTAATAATAGGGATAGTCTTACCCTTGAAAGGACATATGAGAACATGAAAGACTTAATCTAGGGTAGGTATCTCTTAGTTGCTTGCTCACTCTTCAAAAATACTTTTCACACCTCACAATACTTTCTTAAACATTTTTCAAAACAAGGCTTTGTATACATCCATACGAGGATCATTACAAAGTACTTAGAAAAATTTCTAATCACACACTACACTTTCCAAAAAAAATTAAAGTGAGCTAAGTAACTAAGAGCCCATGGATAACCATGGATATAAAGGGTGCTAACACCTTCCCTTTGTATAACCTACCCCCCGAACTCAAGTCTTTTAAAAATAGGTATTTCCTGTTCTTTTATGTCCTTTCCATTTGGATAAAATAAAAGTCGGTGGCGACTCTTGCTATCCGCAACATGACTAAAAGTCAGTTCTCCCACCGTGTTACAAATGGTAAGAACCCAATCAATTTTTTTTATCAAAGTCATATTGAACAAGAACTTTAATAAGATATTTCTAATCTAAGTATCAAAATATTTTTTGTCCATCTTTAAAGTCATACTACATCCGAATAATTTCTCGTTCAACATATTAATGGCTTATGAAGTAATTTGAATGCACTAAAAAATATGGCTACCTCTAACGACACTGATTTGATGTTTTAAAACAATTTTAAGAGCTAATATGACTAACTTTTCTGCAATGATCTTAGTGATAGTTTTTAATTGGAATTTAGCAAGGGCGAGAGATCTATATTTTTCAATGGAATTTGCTCCATGTTGTTTAGATATCAAAGTCACATTGACTGATTTGAGATTAGGAAGGATCCAACTTTGTTTAAAGAATTGATTCACTGAATTGATCAAATATGTCCTTACTATATCCCAATAAGATTGGAAAAAAAATCCATCAAAGCCATTAAGGTCTGGAGTAGAATTATCATTCATATTACATAATGCATTCTTAATTTCCTTCAGATGAGACATTCTAGAGATACATTCATTATCTGCATGAGCTATAAGTTGTGGTATAGTTTTCTCTACTTGACCAGTTATACTACAAGTGTTTTCTATATTAAACAAATTTTTCTAGAATTTAATAACATGATTATATAGTTCAATGCACACCTCCAAAAAATGATGTAATGCCTCAATCTAGTGATTTTATTACTATCATATCTCAATTTGATTGTGTTGCAAAAAACTTGTTTCTCCAATACTGGTCCTACATATCTAATGCCATATCTAACATAAGTTGGGAAATTTTTCCTCGTATCCAAGATCATCATTATAACCTACATCACTATCCAAACTTTGTATCATGTTAACTTCATTAATAACTTAAGTGAATTTAAGATGAATATTTCCAAATGTTTCTTTGTTTCATTTCTTAAGAATAGGTTTAAGTGGTCTCAACTTAGTAGATAAAGAAAACATAAGGTAAACAACCACATTAGTATTTCAATTAATAGAAATAAAATGTCTCTGTCTATCACCTATATAGTTTAAACCTTCAGAAATTTTAATGGCCTAGCCGAAGCATACATACCTTTATCACAGTGGATAATAATAGGGTAATGATATGAGTGATTCTTGATCAATTGTCTGTGTTCAAAATATTTAGCCAACTCTTATTACAAATGGCTTTATCAAGCCTAACAGAAGAGTAAGCAACATTTTTCTTCCCATTGGTCCAAGCGTAATAGTTATCTTTAGTGTCAAGATGTATAAACTCAATTTTATTTGTCCAACTGAGAAACTCATCAGTACATTTTTTTAGGGCATCTACCAAATTTCTCATAAGAACCAACTATTGAATTAAAATCACCTTTCATGCATGAAGGGCTAAGGTTAACCGACAGAAGATTGGTAATTTCATTCCATAATAGTCTTCAAATAATATAGGAGTTACTTTCAAATACAATTGCAATGAAGAATTTAGTTTGATCTACTTTGATGGGTGGAATTGATGTTGTTGAATTTTAATCTTGAATATAAATTAAGGGATGGTGTTAAATGTAATGTAATTCAAATTCAAGTGTGTTGCATTTAAGTTTCATTTCAGTTTCATTTGTCTTGGTTGAGTTTGTATATAAACTGAATTAGTTTCAGTTAGTTGGAATAATTATTGAGATATTTTAAGATTGAATAGTTAGTTACAAAATCTCTCTCTCTCTCTCTCTCTATATATATATATATATATATATATATATATATATATATATATATATCTCCCCTCTCTCTCAATCTCTGCAATTATTTCATCTTCTTCTTATTTTTGTGCGACAATGGAGGTTCATTGTAAACTCAAACAATTGGTTGGTATCCAGAGCTCCAGTTCCAATTCATATGGAAACACAAGTCTAATGAGGTATGTGATTGATTTTGTTCCTCAAATTTGCAGTTAATTAAAGATCACAATTGAAGATAATCATAAATCTTGATTCTCATGGTTTGGAAAACATGAGTGTTGGTGAAAACTGAGTGATTTGCACATGAATGGCGGAAATAGTAGCTTGAATACAAAGCTTGCAGTATTTGATGAAAATAATTGAAATTGGTAGTCGATTCAGATGCTTGTGTTGTTTGGGACTCGAGATATTCTTGATCTCGTCAATGACAGTTACATGTCAGTTGCAACACAAAGAAATGCACAACATGAAACGAGGAAGAAGGATTAGAAGACATTGTTCTATTTCAATCAGTGTATGAATACAAAGGTGTTTGAGAAGATTGTTGATTCGACGATGACAAAGGCAATGTGGGATACATTGGTGCGGTGGTATGGTGGTGACCTATCAATGAAGAAAGTAAAGTTGTAGTCCTTATGCTAATAAGTTTAAAATCTCGGCATAAAGCGCAATTATAAGGTGCCTGATTACATCTCCATAGTGATTGTGGTCACGAATGAGATGAAGTCTTATAGAGAAACGCTCTATGAACAAGTAATTATAGAAAAAGAACTAAGTTCATTTACTCTTTTGTTTGATTACATAGTTATAGCCATAGAACATTCTAAAGACACCAACACCATGACAATTAAAGAGCTTCAGAGTAGTTTAGAGGCACAAGAGTTGTGTCTAAATGAAAGAAACTCTAAAAGGGAGACAAAATAGGCTCTGAAAGTTCAGACTCTAAAAGTTTCTTTTTTTCGGAAGAACCAGAAGCAAGCATGGTTAGAGAAGAAGAAAAACAATGACGGTAGTGGTCAGAAGTCAGAACTCTCTAATCCATATGAGAAGATACATAAGAATGTTCAGAAGGGAAATTTGAAGCTTTATAAGAGAAAGGTTCAGTGTTACAGCTGCAACAAGTTTTTCCATTTTGTTGATTGTTGCGGGTTAAATATTGTTAGCAAGGATAAAGAAGCCAACATATCCATAGGAGATTTTAATGATGAACTTGTGCCATTTATGGCATCTGAGAATGTAGGAGGAACAATGGTTGACTAGTGGTATATGGACACTAGCGACTCAAATCACCGAACTAGAAATAAGAAATGGCTGGTTGATTTTTAATCTGGTAGAAAGACCAAAATTATATGTGCTAATGATGAGAATCTGAATGCTGAAGGAGTGGTAATTATCGAAGTGAAACTAAAAAATGTAAAAATTGTATTGATTAAGGATATATGGTATGTTCTAGGCATGAATAGTAATATGATGAGTGTAGGCCAACTACTTGAAAAAGGTTTTTCACTAACCATGAAGGACAATATCTTGAAGTTGTATGATTGTAATCAAAAGTTGATTATGCAATATGAATTAGGATGAAATAGGACATTCAAGGTGAATTCACAACAAACATTTAATACCTTAGAGCAAGAAGTGTTGAAGGGGAAAGTGACTCGTGAAACAAGTGACTAGGAAATCTGAACTTCAAAAGCTTAGGGCATCCGAGTTCAAAGAATCTCGTACATGGAATTCCAAATATTGTTGTACCAGATAAATCATGTGATATATGCATGAGAGGGAAGTAACCAAGGTTGTAATTCTCATAAGAAATGCCTCCAAGAGAAACTCATGTTTTTGGTGTGGTGCATTTTGATGTATGTGAGCCACTTGAGGTACCTTCACTTGGAGGAAACAAGTATTTTGTGTCATTTGTGGATGAGTTCACAAGAATGACATGGGTATAACTCATAAAGTTCAAACATGAGGAGTTTTATAAGTTCAAGAAGATCAAAGGATTGGATGGAAATCAAAGTTGACAAAAGTTGAAGATCCTTATAACTGATGGTGGAGTTGAGTTCAACTCGATAGAGTTTAAGAAGTTCTATGAGGAACATGTTATTAGGTAGGAGGTGACTGCTCCATACATTCCATAACATGATGGTCTTACTTAAAGGATAAATAGAACTTTGCTTGACATGACAAGGAGCCTGTTGAAGGAGAATAATCCACCTCACACATTTTGGGGTGAAGTAATTTCCACGTTAGTGTATGTGCTCAACAGATGTCCAACAAAGAAGTTAAAGAAAGTAGTTCTTGTTGAGAAGTGGACTGGAAGAAAGAAAAGTGTTATCCATTTCAAGATGTTTGGTTTTGTATGTTACAAACATATACCAAATGCTACATAAAGAAATTGGATAGCAGAAGCAGAGTCATGTTGCTTATAGGTTGCCATTGTACAAGTGCGTATAAGATCTATGGTCCAACCCGCCACAAAGTTGGAGTCAACAGAGATGTCATAGTGAAAGAATAAAAAACATGGGATTGAAACAAGTGTTAATCCAAGTATAGTGTAGTGTCAACACTAGAGATTGATTCTGCCTCTAAAGGAGATTCTTCATATGAATATGAGTTTGACTCTGAAGGTGAGTCTGACTTTGAAGATGACTCTGACTTTGAAGGTGAGTCTGATTCTAGTGATGACTCTAACTCTGAAAGTGAGTCTACATTTGGATATGAATCTGACTCTGAAGGTGAGTCTGGCTCGTAAGGTAACTCTTATGGCCGACCTGACTTTGAAAGTGATCTAGCTTCTGAAGGTGATACTCCCTCTAAAGGTGGAGCCTATGAAGGTGATTCTTTTGAAGGTGGTATTTTTGAAGGTGGTACTAACTCTAAAGGTGAACTTGCATAGTTATAGAGGTTATTGAGAATTAAACAAATACCAAGGAAACTTTGAGTTACTGCATGATACAGAAGTTGACTCTAAAAGAGAAGTCATACATAGTACCATGATGGTGAACTTTGAACCTGAGCTTTAATGAGGCACTCAAGAAGAAGGTATGGGTGATACGCCATGAAGGAAGAGCTTGAGGCAATTGAAAGAAACAAGACATGGGAATTGACTGTTCTACCTCTGAACAAGAAAGCCATCAGTGTGAGATGGGTTTTCAAGATAAAAGTATGGTTTATACTACTTTGATGTGTTTGCACTTGCTGCTAGACATGAAACCATAAGATTGGTTACTAATATGCTATAACTACAAATAGGAATTTTCCTCTAATAAATTTAGATGTAAAGTCATCTTTTCAAAATGGTCCATTGCAAGAAGAAGTTGATGTGTTACAACCTCCTGGATTTATGATAAAGAACAAATAAAGGATGGTGTACAAGCTGCACAAAGCCTTGTAAGGGCTGGAGCAATCTCTAAGGGCTTGTAATTTGAAGATTGATTCATTTTCAAGTATTTGGGATTTAAAAAATATGAAATGGAATATGGTGTGTATATGTGACATACTTTTGATGGAACTTTGATTTTGTTGTGTCTTTATGTAGATGACATATTTTTGACAAGGAGATGTACTTCTAAGATAAACAGGTTCAGAAAGATGTTGATGAATGCATTTAATATGAATTACCTTGGAAACATGGTATATTTTATAAGGATGGAGATTTTACACTTTGAAAAATGAATCATTATGCACCAACCTAAGTATGAACTTGAGTTTCTAAAGTGATTTGATATGATGAATTGTAAGTCAGCAGTCACACCTGCTGAGACACATCATAAGTTGGATTCAGATGTTGATGGTGATGATGTAGAAGCTACAACCTTCAAACAGTTGGTTGGTTGTCTGGGATATTTGTATAACACTAGGCCTGACATATGTTATGCAATTTGAAGGTTTATGAGTAAGCCAAAGTGGTCACATTATCAAGTTGCAGTCAGGATACTAAGGTATGTAAAATGGACTCTAATGTATGGAATTTTGTTTTCATCTGGAGTTTCATATGATATTGAGATGATATGGTATTCAAACTCTGACTGGTGTGGGTACATAGTTGATAGAAGAAGCACTACATGATTCATATTTATGTAACTAGGAGCTCACATTTCATGGTGCTCCGAGAAGTAACCAATGTTTGCATTGTCAACTTGTGAAGTAGAGCACATAGTTGATGTGTTCTTAGAATGTCTGGTTGTTTGGCTGATGAATTTTTTGCAGGAACTGAAGTTCAAGGTGAGCATACCAATCAAGTTGATGATAAACAACAAATCAACCATAAGTCTTGCTAATAATATAGTGTTGCATGGAAGAAGAAAGCACATTGACACTAAGTACCATTTTCTGCGCAGTCAAGTTAAGAATGGAGTGCTTTAGGTTGTTCACTGCAACACTCAGAAGAAACTTGCAGATGTGATGACCAATGTGATCAAAACTGAACACTTCATCAGTTTGATGGATGGAATATGTGTTATTGACTTTTAATCTTGAGTTGAATTAACGGATGATGTTAAATGTAATGTAAATCAAATTCAAGTGTGTTGCATTTAAGTTTCATTTCATTTTTAATTAGCATAAAAAAATAATCGGGCTTTCCCTTTTTTGAAATCATTGATTCACTACTATAAATAATACATTTCGTGACAATTTTTTCACATCACCCAACCAAAAACCGAGGTAAAAGGACAAGGAGCGTCATTTTTTTAATAAATACCACATATTCTCTCGGTTTCTAAATCTAACCGGGGAAAAAAATAATCCAGGACATGTTTCAAATCCCAATAATAGCAGTTTATGTTTTTATTTCTTTAAAATAGGTGATTTATTTTAAATTAATGATATATTACTTCAATTATATTTAATACCAAGAGATCAGATTACCAGATTTTACTAAAAAATCTCTCATTAATCAGATTTTAGCATAAACCTAACTTATCATATATAGCCGCTCCAAACTTGTAAAAATCCTTTTTTGGGATGGATTGCAAGACAAAAAAATCTTCAATGTTCTTCTATCTTGAACAAAATATTTTTTTTCTGCTCTTGCAGTCTATCCAAACATAATGGTGTTGTTATTGTATTCTTGGAATAAACTTCCTATGTTGTCAATCAAATAAAACGATGAGAAATTTATTACTTTCCTCGGTTGACAATATTAAGAAATTTATTCCTAAACACAATCATTTTGTTCTCTTTTATGTGAAAGCATTTACCAAAATATCTGCTCAAGATAATGAAATCTCTCTAGGATAAATTGCAAGTATAGAAAAAAAATTCTCTTGGTTGGAACAGATAACTCATAAAAAATTTGGAAATATTTGTTGTTAACCAAAAATCCATTGTCAAAATCTGTATTTATTTAAACAATTTATTTTAATATTCTGTGTAAACAATGTAATTAATAAAGTTTATCCCCTTGTTTTTTATAGAAATCGAGAGGTATGTGTTGCTTAGGATGGAACATATTTTATTGTTTTTTTATCTAAAAAGAAACACATTTTACCTCGGGTTTGAGTAATAGTTGAGGTAAAACTTAAGTGTATTTATTGAGTTTATTCACTGTCCTTAAATAAATCTTTGTTGTTTATTTAATAAGTATCAACATTCAAGACACTGCCATTAATGATACGCGTGAAATCTAAAACCCTCATTATAAAAGTATTTTGAATATTAAAATTTGATAATAAAATATTTTACATGAAGACTTTGAAACTTAAAAAAGGCGTTAATTTTATCTGGCAAACTTTCTCTATGATGGATTGCAATAGAAGAAAATTATTTAGGTTCAAGGTTTGTGTTCTTAAATTATCATACAACTGAATGTTTATTTTATTTATATAAACTTTTTTGTTTTATATCAACTATTTAATCTTCCTCAAGATCAATGAAACGAGGATCCCCAACATTTGCTAGCTTTTCCCTACGATATCCAACATTTGTTCTTCACGGACAACGTTGACGATGAAGAACAAATATAAAATTTTGTGTAAGCAAAGTAATTTGTAAACAAATTAATTTAATAAAATTTTGTGTAAACAATGTAATGAGAAATTTTATATATATATATATATATATATATATATATATATATATATATATATATATATATATATATATATATATATATATATATATATATATATATATATATATATTTGTGTGTGTGTGAGAGATATTGGAACAAAATCTAGGGTTAGCATGCCGTTGAAGTCCGTTGACATGTTGTTGTCAAATTGAGCCTTGTGTTATGGATCCAATTATTTAAGTTAACTTGTACCCTAAGTTAGCTTATTATGGGTAATTGTTACAAATCCCATTAGGTTAGTATGTTAGTTTTCTTATAAATAACATACTAGTCTTTCATCTTTAGTATAAGAGAAAATAGGAAGATAAAAACACAACTCAAAAGTGAGAGAGGTTATTTGTTATTCTTGTATACTTGTAATCTTGTTTCAAGAGAAAGGAAAAAATAACAGTTTATAACCAATCCTTGTCGTTATCCTTGGTTACCTAAACTCTAACCCTTGTAGGTTTCTTGATCATAAAGAAACATATTATACTTTGTTTCTAAGGTATCTGATTCACAAAAAATTGGTGCGGTGAGTGTGGAGAATATGCCTTCAACAAAGTATGAGATTGAAAAGTTCACTAGAGTGAATGCTTTTGGTATGTGGTGCTTGAAGATGAAAGCTCTACTTATTCAGCAGGGTTGCTTGTAAGCATTGAAGGGAGAGACGACCATGAATGTAGGGTTGACGGCAAATGAAAAGATGACCATGATTGAGAAAGCACATGGCGCAATATTATTGAGCCTTGGTGATAAGGTTCTTCGACAGGTATCAAAGGAGACAACTACGTCATGGTTATGGTTGAAACTTGAAGGTTTGTACATGACCAAATTGTTGGTGAATCAACTCTACCTGAAGCAAGCCTTGTATTCATTCAAGATGAGTGAAGACAAAGTGTTGGCTGAGCATTTGGATATGTTCAATAAGCTGATTCTTGATCTTAAAAATATTAATGTGAAGATCGATGATGAAGATCAAACATTGTTGTTGTTATGCGCTTTGCCCAGAACATATGCTCACTTCAAAGAAACCCTTTTGTATGGAAGAGAGTTCCTGACCTTTAAAGATGTTCAATTTTCCTTGTACTCTAAGGACTTGAACTAACAAAAGGAGCATAAACATTCGATGGTTGGTGAAGGTTTGGCCGTTAAGGTGAAATTCTTTCGAAAGGATGGTAAGCTCGACAAAAAGAAGGGAAAAAATCAACAGAAGTCTTATAGGGTGAAGCATTTGATGTTTGATGCTATCATTGTAAGAAGGAGGGTCACATTTGAAAGGTGTGTCCTGAACGCCTGAAAGATCATCAAGGTAAGGATAATGGCAATGTTGCCATTGTTCAAGATGATTTCAACTCATCTGATGTTTTTGTTGTTTCAAGTGGCAACTCAAAAAAAAAGTGGATTATGGATTCAGGTTGCATTTGGCACATGACTCCAAACAAATATTTGTTCGAGGAATTATGTGATCAAGATGGTCGATCAGTGTTGTTGGGAAATAAAAAAGCTTGCAAAATTGCAGGTATTGGATATGTGATATTCAAGATCCATGATGAGTCAATAAGGTTATTAACTGAAGTTAGGTATGTACCTGACTTGAAGAGAAATCTGATTTCTCTTGGTGAATTCGACAAGAAAGGATATGTTTTTCAAAGAGAGAAAATTATTCTAAGAGTAATGAAGGCGTCGAAGAAAGTCTTGAGAGGCGTGAAGAAACAAAGCTTGTATACCCTTGAGGATGAAGTTGTAAGTGGTTCAACAAATGTTACATCCACGAAACTATTGTCGAAGAAAAAATTATGGCACATGAGATTGGGCCATCTCAGCAAGAGAGGCCTGGTCAAACTAGGGAAACAAAACCTATTATATGGTGACAAAGTCGAGAAGTTAGAGTTTTTTGAACCTTGTGTATTTGGTAAATCCTGTAGGGTGAATTTTAACAAAGGTAAACAAAGAACACATGGAATCCCTTGATTACATCCATGCCGATCTTTTGGGGCCTGCAAGGAATCCTTCGCCATCAGGTGCAAGGTTTTTTCTATCCATAGTTGATGATTATTCCAAAAAGTTATGGGTATTCATTCAGAAGACTAAGGATGAAACTGTTGAGAATTTCAAGAGTTGGAAGGTTTTGGTCGAAACTCAAACTGGCAGAAAGGTCAAGAGGTTGAAAACCGATAATGGCCTTGAATTCTACAATGAAGCTTTCGACAGTTACACTGTGTCAAGTATGAGATTACAAGGCATAAGACTGTAGCAGGTACTCCTCAGTAAAATGGTCTAGCTGAGAGATTCAATCGAACAATCCTAGAAAGGGTTATATGCATGTTAGTTAGTGCTGGATTGAAGAATGTGTTTTAGGTTGAGGTTGTTTTGACAACAACATATCTGATAAACATGTGTCCTTCGAATGTGTTAGATATGAAGAAACCTGAAGAAGTTTGGTCGAGACATCTATCATATCTCGACAAACTGAGAGTATTTGGTTGTGTAGCCTATGCTCATATTAGGCAAGACAAGGTCGAACCTAGAGCTCTGAAATACATGTTCATGGGATACCCTGAAGGAGTTAAAGCTTATAAGTTATGGTGCCTAGAGCCAAGTCACAAGAGGTGTATCACCAATCAAGATGTAGTTTTCAATGAAGTTGAGATGGCTTTTAAAAAACTAATGATGTTGAGGAAGAGATGGAAAAGGGAAAAATTCCCGTTGAGGTGGAGGATAGTGATGTTGAATTGCATGACCCAGATGAAGTCGAAATAGAAGCAGAAACTATTGTCGAATATGAGGAGACTGATAATGACTACCCGCTGGCAAGAGACAAGTCGAGAAGAGTCATCAAGTCACCTTAGAGACTTTGGTTATACAGATCTTATAACTTATGCCTTAATTTCTGCAATTTAGGTTCTAGACGAAGAACCTAGAGACTATAAGGAAGTTATGAGGAGTCGAAATAAGAATGAATGGCTGAAGGCCATGGATGATGAGATGAAGTCTCTTCATGATAACAACACATAGGAACTGATCGAGAAACCTGCTAGAGCTAGGTTAGTCAGCTGATAATGAATTTTCAAAGTTTAGGAAGGAAACAAAGGAGTGGCTTCAAAGAGATACATGGCTAGGTTGGTTGCAAGGGGTTTCACTTAGAAAGAAGGTGTCGACGTCACTGATGTGTTCTCATGTTGTGAAGCACAGGTCCATTCGAATGTTGCTTGCCATGGTGGCACAGTTCAACATTGAATTGGAACAGATGAATGTGAAGACTGCATTCTTGTATGATGATCTTGATGAAATAATCCTGATGAGGCAACCTGAAGGGTATGTCGAAGAGGGGAAATAAGAGTATGTGTGCAAACTGAAAAGATCTTTATATGAGATGAAACAATCTCCTCGACATTGGAATAGGAGATTTGAAAAGTTCATGGCACTAATAAGTTTCATCAGAAGTCAGTTTAACCATTGTGTTTACTTCCGATTTTGACCGGGTAATTCATTTTTTATTTTTTTGCTTTATGTGGATGGTATTCTAATAGCAAGCAACAATGTCGAAGATGTAAAGAGGGTGAAAGTTGAACTCAATAAGGAGTTCGATATGAAGGATCTGTGAGATGCTTCTAGGATTCTTGGGATTGACATTCGAAGAGATAGAAAGTAATTGAAATCATGCTTATCTCAAGAGGCATACCTACAGAAGATTCTCGAAAAGTTTGGTATGTCGAATTCAAAGCCTGTTGTAACTCTGACAAACCCTCAATTCCAGTTGAGTATAAATCAATGTCCCAGTATTGATGTCAAAAGAACTTATATGGATAATATTCCATATGCTAAAATAGTAGGTTCTTTGATGTATGTTATGGTCTGTACTAGATCCGATATAACATATGCAGTAAGTTTTGTAAGTAGGTAAATGGAGAATCCTGGAAAGGTTCACTGGCAAGCATTGAAGTGGATTCTAAGGTACATAAATGAGTATCTGAGCAGAGTCCTAATTTATCTTGAAGTCTTGGGTGAAGATAGTAAAGCATCAATCGAATGATATATCGACTCTGATTATGCAGGTTGTATGGATTCCAGAAAATCTATTTCTGGATATGTTTTCACTATGTTTGGCACAACAATTAGTTGAAAATCAACACTTCAGAAGGTTGTTGCCTTATCAACCACTGAAGTATAATATATTGCCCTGAAGCTGTAAAGGAAGCATTGTGGCTTGAAGGTTTTGCAAAGGAGCTGAAACTTCAAGGTCGAGGTATCAATGTTAAATGTGATAGTCAAAGTGTAATACACCTATCGAAGAACAACCTATCATGAGTGAACTAAGCACATTGATGTGAGGTTGCATTTCATCAGAGGCATAATCGATCGTGGAGAAGTCCAAATACTGAAGGTTTCAACAAATCATAATATTGCTGATATGATCACTAAGACGTTGCCCAATTGCTGTAAGTATAAATTTTACATTAGAAAAATCAATCCTAAGGTTCACAAATTTATTTTAGTCATTAGTTCTTATCGTAATAGCTAGTATCTTCTAATTTTTGGCATTACAAAATTAATTTTTTTTTATAACTTTTATGAATTTTTGTATTTTTTCTCAAGCCAGAAAAAATGATTTGAATATGAATAAAGACAGACAACAAAAAATGCTAAGTAGAGTAACCCCATCCCGTTATTCAACCTAAAAGTCAGTTCATCTCCAATGTATATATGCACACATGTGTGTATATGCGCGTGCATGTATGTGCATGCGTATTTTGGAATAGTCTTTATACTTGCATTTGTGTTTAAGATCTTAAAAAAATGTTTTGTCTCAATGCTTCCTACTTTGAAAAATTTCTTGAGGACAAAAAATGATTCAAACATGTGGGGTTTTGATAAGTCTGATTTGTATTGTTCTTAGTTCTCTAATGATGTCATTTTAGTATCCATTTCACTTAGTTTTATTATCATTATAATTCCACTTTTGTTGTTTCTTATGTATTTCAGGCGTATGAAGAAGAATGAGGAATCAAACCTATATTCAATAGATGTAAGACTAAGCACAAGAGATGTCCGAATGTTTTAAAAATTTGAAGAATAATGAAGCAAGAACTGTCCAAAATAATGAGAAATACGACCAGCCTGTAATGGCCATTACGGTCGTAATTCTCTCAGGCTTTTCAAATGACCAAAATCAAGTTTTGCGTGCAAAGGTCCCCTTGATTTTCTTCGGTTTTTGTCTGTTTTGCCATTATGTAATTTGACAATTCCAGCTTTATTAAAATTTAATATTTATATCTAGTATACAAGTATGTCATTAATACGTTACCGACAAAATGTATCATATTAAATCTCTTAAAATGTCTTTTTTATTTTAACTCGTTTTTCTTATAACTATTTGATTTATGTTGTACAAACGTGACGCAATAAATTTTAGGCAAATGAATAGAGTTCACACATTATCACGATGATGCACAACACACGTGGGTTTGGTTGCTTTCATTACTTGTTAATAACATGAAGTTTTGGTTGAGAGTTGAAGCCAAACACATCTTTACTAAGAATAGATTAAGGTAATTCCAATTAAATAGGCCGAAAATTTGTTGTTATTAACGCTTTATTCAAATCATATTATAGTTGGCGTTGCCACATGTAACCTCCTAATTTGACTGCTGTATAATTGAAACGTACGTAATTGAAATTTGTATTTCACATGTATTTTTAAGATAAAGAACGGGTCGGAGTGTTCGAATGTTTTACGTTATAAAATCTAAAATAAAAATGAAAATATAAAAAAAAATTATGTATAGTTAAGAAATTATTCCTATAGAAGAAAAAGTTAATTAGAAAAAAATTAATAAATAATTATAATAATATGGAATGAAATTAAAAAAATTAATTTTAAAATAATAAAAGTAAAAAAATAAAATAATAGATTGTAATATAATTGAAAATATGAAAAAATGGAAAATTGAGTTAGGGGAAAAAACTAAGGGTCTGTTTGATTTATATTTTAAAAACTGTTTTTCTCTTTTAAAAAATTTAAACATGAATGAATCCTATTGTTTTTAAATTTTTGAAAAGAGAGAAACAGTTTTTAGAAAGTAAATCAAACATGCCCTAAGTATTTTGTTTCTAAGAAATTTGATGTGTTCAATTTTCAGTAACAAACTTGTCTATCCGGGTTCTGGTATCCGTGAAAAATATATATTTTTTAATAGAGAAATGTATATTTTTTAATAGAAAAATGGTTGGTTTATCTGAAAAAATAATAATTGAATGTTTAATTAGAAAAATATATTGAGTTAAGGAAAAAAAAATTAAATGAAAAAAATTAAGTATTTTGTTCCTAAGAAATTTGATGTGTTCAATTTCTAGTAACAAACCCGTATATCCGGATTCTGGTACCCGTGAAAAAAATATATTTTTAATAGAGAAATGTGGGTCTGGTACTCGTGAAAAATATATATTTTTTAATAGAGAAATGTATACTTTTAATAGAGAAATATATATTTTTAATAGAAAAATTGTTGGTTTATCTAAAAAATAATAATATAATGTAATATTAGAAAAATATCTAGTACCCGTGAAAAAAATAGAAAATGTTTTGTACCCGTGAAAAAACAGTAATTTCGTGTATATAAACAACTATTTTTAATATTCCAATGTATTTTAAATACCAATACTAATGATATTATATAGTCTAAAACCATAAGTATCACATCATTGGCAAAAGAGATTAAAAATCAAGACCAAGAAAGAGATCGAATATTAATAGATTAAATGTTATAAATTTATCAAATACAAATATTTAATTAGAATGTCTATACACGATTGACGTACAAAGAGAGGATTAGAAGAAAAAAAATCAAACATAAAAAATTTCCATCATTTAATCATACAAATTAAATAATTAAGTAAAAATATACGAATTAAATAATTAAGTATAAACATAGTCATACTTATCACGTATAAATGTCCTTTTGTTTTTTTTATTGAGACTACTTATACCAAATAAAATTTAATATAGTTAGTTATGGTGGGTATAACTAACTAAAGAATTAAAGACACTCTTTTCCAAACCCCTTGATTTCAAAATATTAACTACTAAAGATCTAAGGACATTACATTAAGATAATGCTGAAAATTGGAGCACATTACATCTTTTTCATAGTTATTACGTTACAATGAAGTGGGCTACTTTATGGAAAATTGGAGCACATTACATTAGATAATGCTGAAGGTCCTTGATTTCAAAATATTAACTACTAAAGATTCATGGACAATCAGTATTGCATCTAAATAACAGGTCTGCATTCTAATGAGGACCAATTCTCAATCATTTATTAATAACCGTCAAATTCACCATCAGTATTACAAACTCCGCACCTTCTAGGAGGAGGTTGAAGAATGAACCTAATAATAATATGCATAAGTAAGATGGAAACAAAAATTACATCAAAGTTTGAAATATCCATGGATCCAATTTAGAGCCAAAATAAATCCAATACAAACTAACTACCAAGATAATGGATCATGCAACAACATATCCGCAAAAATATAAGTTCCCAATGTAGCATTTAGTTTGTCTTCAAAGTGATCTTTTGCCAAACCCTAAGACATCAATGGAAATGATGAAAACACCTTCATAGCCAAAGCCAATACATATAGTAGAGACTTCATGGCCTCTTTATCAAAATATCAGCCCAAACTAAAAAATAGCAGCACGCAACATCTCAAATCACAATTGGTGTGCAGTTGAATATGCAACTTTAGAACCTTTGTGAAAATTGAGATACACATCAAAGCCAAAACTGTATGCTAGTGATTGTAGCACGTCATTCATAACATGAGTTCTATAACATGTTATTAACAACATAGCCAATAAAATAGAATATAAGATAAAGAGAAAATGTTTCACCTAAGATACAAAATTTCATAAGGACAATACCAAAAATTAATCTAATATGGAAAAGGTTCTAATTGTAGAATCAGAATGCGCCTAAGAGGGGGGGTGAATTAGGTGTTACCAAAATTTTCTCGATTCTTTTTCTTAGATGGATGGATTTTTCTTTTACGGTTAAAGAACAAAAATTGTAAAGCAGAAAAGTAAAGAAGACACAGAGGTTTATCCTGGTTCCCTTCACAATTCGAAGGTACATCCAGTCCCCTTTCAACACAAAAGAGATTTCCACTAGTTTTCTTTAGAACAATACAACCTATCACACCTTCAATGGTGAGGCCTACTTTCTAGCAAACTATACAAACAAGTGTGCAAGAACAATCCTCTTGCCACACTTACCCTTATGTCCAAACAATCCTTGGAACACAAGTCACAAAATAGAAAGACATTTTCTATAGTATTGTTTTGAGTGAGAGTACAATGAAATGATATCAATGAAATTGATCTTCTCCTATAATCAAGAATTCACTTAAATATTCAACACAAGTGTTCAAGACAAAATATGAAAATTATGAACTTATGAACACTTTTTAAAGATGAAGATAATTTGAATAAAGTGAATTTGATTGTATGAAAATATTTGAATTTGTCTAGGAGGTGTTTATGAATTTGAAATTTTTAGAATATATAATAGTTGAAACACCTATTCAAAAAGGTATGAAAATTTAAAAAGAATTTCTTTTGAAAAGGTATAAAAACTTATGAAAATAAAATCATGAAGAGGTATAACTTTAACAAAATATTTGAATTTGAAAGGAAACAATTTTTCAACATTTCTTCAGTGTTAACCGGTTAACCAAATAGGTTAATCGGTTAACGCCTATGAACGTTACCACAGAATTGAAAAATTGCTGCCGTTAACCGGTTAACCCATATGGTTAACCGGTTAACACTGTTAAAATACAGAAAAAATATTTCTGTTAAAAGTGTTAAACCAGTTCCAATTTCTTTTTCAAAAAATATGCACATGCAATAAAATTATGAAGATTATGTTGAACACTTGCATATTATATTTAAGAGGTAATTATTGATATACCTAAGCCTTGAGACAGGTCTTGAAAGAGTAACACAAAATCTTGAATCGATCGGAAACATTCCATTGATGATGCATAGCCATGATCTTGATCGTTTGTTGTCATCTCGACTTTTTGCAATCTGGAATGAGCTTGGATAATGTTGACGTCATCAAAACAAAGAGCTTGAAGTATGCTTCTACATTCTCCCCCTTTTTGATGATGACAATCGAGCGAATTTGCGTACAAGCTTTGATCGATCAATCATGTTCTAGACTTGCTTCTCCCCCTATGTTCAGCAGCTCCCCCTATCTAAAACAGAGGCAAAATTCTGCACAGAAAGATATTAGAAATCAAAGCTCTTCTCCCCCTTTGTCATTAGCAAAAAGGAAGAGAGGATCAAGCATAAATATGAAAAATACAGCATAAAATTCAGCATGATGCAACTTAGTATGAAAGCATATGTGAGCACACACATATAGCAAAAACATAATTGGATTAAAAAACGGATAAGAGTACAAAAACATAACCGAAACGAAATCAAAATTGCCTAACAAGCGTAGGACTTATAACAGAATTTTTAAACTAAAACAATAAAAACAACAAGACATGCATGTTCATTCCTCTTCCGACATATCATCACTTTCATCTAGGGGTGGCAAAACGGGCCCGACCCGCGGGAAAAGCCCGTTTTACCCGTCATTTTTTGCGGGTCGAGCCTAAATATTGAGCCCGCGTATGTAAGTATGCCCGCCCCTCCCCACACCGCAAAAAAACGGGGCGGGCGCGGTGCGGGTGCGGGTAGCCCGCGGGTATGAGTTTAAAACACATAAGAATCAATTTATGGCCCATGATGATCATAAAGCCCATTAATATATAATAAGACTAAAATTTAGGGTTCCTTTCCTTTCCAAAAATCACTTTTGCGGCTGCGGCTGTGATGTCCTTCTTCTCCAACAGGCAACATCGTATCATGTTCTTCTTCTCCACCGATTCAACATCTTTCAGTTTCAACTTTCAGGTATTTGTTTTCCTTCTTCTTCCTCTCGTTTTTTCCGTCTTCTTCTTGCTGTATTTTCTTCTTCTTCTT
The DNA here is from genome assembly GCA_963966055.1 of Lathyrus aphaca. Lineage (NCBI taxonomy): Eukaryota > Viridiplantae > Streptophyta > Magnoliopsida > Fabales > Fabaceae > Lathyrus > Lathyrus aphaca. The sequence continues at coordinate 730,756,690 of OZ014519.1, read as the reverse complement.
GTTGTATTTCGTTATTTCCGTCTTCTTATTTCCTTCAATGGCTTTTTTTTTGGTACAACTATAATGATCACATTAATTCTTTATAACATATAATTAATGTAATCTGTAATTTTATTTTAGAAACTAGTTAAAATTTGTTTATTTTATGAATCAAAAATCCTTTTTTTTGTTGCAGTTTTATGAACTATGTTATGAATTTTATCTCCCTAAATAAATAAATAAATTATGAAAATAAACATGCTTGAAAGTTACACATTAACCACCATCACATTAAATTTGAACGGGTGAGTTGAGTCTAAAGTTGAAAGTTGAAAGTTACACATTAACTCTTCTTCCTCCTATTTTGGCCTGCTATGTATATTATATTTGAAATTGAAAGTTGTTGTAACAACAATACAAATAATTTACAAGACATACTGATAGTAATTGATTTTGATAGTAATTTTATTCCATTTTAGCCATACAGTGATATATAATTTACTACTTTAGCCATACTGTGATATATAATTTACTAGACACTTTCCCTAACCTGTTTCTATAAATAAATTTTAATAGTGATGAGAAATTGATAGTAATTTTATTGATAGTAGTAGTACCATAATTGAAATTGAAAGTTAGCATCACAAATCGTTGATAGTAATTTTATTTTTACTGCACTATGACATTTCGTTGATAGTAATTTTAATTGGTTTTTATTTGGATACAACACATAGGTGATAACTTGAAATGGAATCACAAACTGTTGATATTGAAATTGTAGATGAAGTAAATGTGGTTGATTTGGAGAATGAAACAGTTCAAGGTGAAATGAAGTAAGAGCAACCGAAGATGATGTTTTACCTAAGTCTAAGAAGGCCAAAACTTCAAGTGCTGATTGTTGGAAAGTGTTTACTAAACTTGGGACGGATAAAGATGGGAATCCATTGGCTAAGTGCAATGGTTGTTCAAAGGTTTTGAAGGGTGGCGATAGGAATTATGGTACCACGAGTTTGAATCGTCATATGAAGAAGTGCACTAAAATCAAATATGCTGATGTAGGTCAAGTAATGATAGACTTGCAAGGTAGACTTAAGAATCTTATAATAGATAAAAAGGTTTCTAGGTCAATGGGTGTTGCTGCAATCATTGCACATGATTTACCGTATAAATTTATGGAGTTCCAAAAAATTAGAGATTGGATGAAATATTTGAACCCTGAATTTTCTCCAATTTCAAGAAATACCGCTAAGGCTGATGTTGATGAAATGTTCAAGACAGAGAAAGAAGCTCTTAAGAAGGAGTTAGCTAATATTCCCTCTAGAATTTCATTAACTTCTGATATGTGGACAGCTTGTACAAGTGAAGGATATATATGCTTGACTGCTCATTATGTTGATTCCAATTGGATTTTAAAGAGTAAGATTCTAAACTTTTGTCATATGCCTCCTCCACATACGGGATCCGAGATGTCGAAAAAGATTCTTGGATTTTTATCAGATTGGGGAATTGAGAAGAAGATATTTTCACTCACATTAGATAATGCTTCTGCTAATGACGTGATGCAAGCTCATTTGAAAAGACAACTTCTCTTGCAAAACTGGTTATTATCTGATGGAGAGTTCTTTCACGTTCGTTGCTCAGCACATGTTTTAAATTTGATTGTGCAAGAGGGTTTGAAAGTACTTGGTGATGCATTGAAAAAGATTAGGGAAAGTGTCAAATATGTGAAGGGCTCTGAGGGTAGAATGAAAAAATTCAAGGAATGTATTGAACTAATTGGGGGTGTTGAAACATCGGCTAGTTTGTCTTACGATGTTTCCACTAGATGGAATTCTACTTATTTGATGCTTCAAAGTGCATTGAAGTACCGACGTGCATTTGCAAGTCTTGGTTTTCATGATGATAATTATAAGGTTTGTCCTTCAGAAGAAGATTGGAAAAGAGGAGATAAGATATGCACATTCTTGTTGCCATTTTATGAGACCACAAACTTGATTTTCGGAACGTCTTATCCGACTTCCAATTTGTATTTTTTGCAAATTTGGAAAATTCAGTTAGTTTTGATGGCAAGCATCAAAGATGAAGACACTCTTATTCAAGACATGGCTGAAAAAATGATGATCAAGTTTGAGAAGTATTGGAGTGATTATAGTGTGGTTCTTGCTCTAGGAGCGGTTCTTGACCCGAGGATTAAACTTACATCTTTGGAATATATGTATGAAAAAGTTGATCCACTTACCTCAAAGCTTAAAATAGAAGAAATTAAGCAGAAGTTGTACACTCTATTTGAGTTGTATCGTCGCATTCCGACTTTGTCTTCCACAACCTCTCAAGCCCCATCTTCCATCACTAGAGGAGAATCAAGTTCGCACGCGTTTACTAAGAGCTTGTTCAATGTAAGTATCTTGTTCTAATTTTAACTTGTTTTAGTATGTTGTATCTTGTGAACAATTAACTTGTTTTAATATGTTGTGTACTGTGAACAATATGTTGTGTACTGTGAACAATTAACTTGTATACTATGAACCTTATCATTTGTAAACAATATATGTATAAAATATTACTGTGAACAATATATGTATAAAATTAAAATATGTTCACCATTTATATATGTATAAAATATTAATGTGAACAATATATGTATAAAATTAAAATATGTTCACCATTATAAAATTAAACTATTAAATAATGATGTAATTGATTGACTTTTTCTTAATGATAATAGTCTTGTAAGAACATCATTCATATTCAGAATTATAACAGTCTTAAAGGTATCAAAGTCATGAGAGATGAAAGTCACTGATAAACAATAAACCATATTTTATATGACAGACAGAAGGCTAATGGAACATAAACATCCACTGCCAGAAATTGACTTCATTTCAGAACTGAATACATTACATCTATAATTATTCACAGTACACATGTCAACATGGTTAGATTAGGAACCTTATCATTTAATATGCTATATACTTGGTTTTAATATGTAATTATAAATAATTCACTACTTAATATGAAAATTATGTAACATGTTCTATCATTTTCTTTTTTATTATTATAGGATTTGAAAGTATACAAACAACAACTTGCAACAGAGACCGGAAAGTCTCAACTTGATGTTTATTTGGAGGAGGCAAGTGTGGATTTAAGTTATCAAAATTTTGATTATTTGAATGTTCTTCAATGGTGGAAGGAAAATTCAAACAGGTTTAAAGAGTTATCTTTATTGGCTCGTGATTTGTTAGGCATCCCTATTACTACCGTTGCATCAGAATCTGCTTTTAGTATTGGTTCAATCATTCTAAACAAATATAGAAGTCGCTTGTTGTCGAAGAATGTTGAGGCATTGATTTGTACTCGCAATTGGCTTCATGGTTTTAATAGTTTTGGTACATAATCCAATATTAAAGTTTCTTTTAATACATGATGATTTTTTTCAATATTGTTAATTTAGTTACTTATACTTAAATTGTTTTATAGATGTAGTGGGTGACGATGAAGATAATGATGATGGAAGTTTGGCCAAAAGTATTACAACTGGAGCATCATTTGTTCATGACGTAGATGAAGATTGATTAGTGAATCTTTTTTTATTGTACAATATTTGGAAACCTTGATGTTAGATTAAACTTATTTTCTATCTTTTGTTGAAATTGTGGTGTTGAATTTGTGGTGTAAAACTTTAATTTTTGATGAATTTGTGTTGTTGAACTTATGTTGAATTTGTAATATTTAAGGTTTGTTAAATTTAATTATTGAATGTAGGATAATAATAGTCTTTTATTTTTATTGGTAGTATTAGGATTTATGAGTTTTTTTTTTAATTATATCATGAGTGAATTTTAATTTTTTTTCTTTTAAAGTGAATAACGGGCATGCCCATCATTAAATGGGGCGGGCCTAGAAAATGAGCCTGCAACACTACGTATGACCGCCCCGCCCCGTCCCGTTTATTTGCGGGCTTTTGCGGGGCGGGTCTAAACGGGGCGGGCATGCCCGTTTGCCACCCCTACTTTCATCTTCACCATCTTCACCATCTTCACTACCGGCTTCACTTTCATCTTCCTCTTCGGTTTGGTTGTGAGAACCGATAATCAATTTCCGAAGACTTTTGAGAGTGCGTTGGGTTTCACGGTGGTTTTGTTGAGCTTCTCGGTGGTGTGTCATGATGGTGGTGTAAAGGAAGTCATTGTTTATGTCACCTTCGGGAATAGGAAAGGATGGAGCGGAGGAACCATCGGCATATTCATAAGAACCATCGTTGCGTAACACAATTCTGGTATTCTTCACAATAGTAATCTCATTGATTTCATTCGCCGTAGCCTTCATGGCGATAAAAGGTTCCCTACCAATAACCAAGTCGGTTTGCTCAATGATCCGAGAAATGAGCCTAGCATACGAAAGTCTTGTCTTCAAAGAGAGTTGTTGCTTCAAGTGATACATCATAGTAAGCATCCAATTAATCTTTACCCTTTTCTTGATAGCAAATAGCATTTGCATCTCCAAGTCGTTGATTTGAGAGTGATTTGAATCCTTGGGCAGAGGCACATAGCAAATGATATAGTGTAACAACCGATCATCAACAGTCAAATTCTTCGCATAGCATAGAGTTCTTGAAGTGCGTTGTCCCGATGTTACAACATCCTTTGGAAAACGGCAGATTGAGTAATAATACTCCATTTTGTTGTAGCTGGACCAAATGTCATCAATGTGATTCACACCTTTGCGGAGAAACACACCGGAAAATGGAATGTTCAAGGATGCAGCCAAAGCACCTAAATCCTCTTTAATTTCACAATTCCGAACAAGAGTATGCAACTTATGTTTACCATGCCTATCCATGTTGAGAGAAAAGTTATGCATAAAGGATTGGACCAAATCCGGGTAAATTCTCCCGTTGTCAGCAACAAAATCAAGCATTCCTTGAAATTATAGCAATGTAGGAAATCTAAATGTTGGAGGTTTGAAGGATTTCAGAAGAACATATTTACCCTTAAGCAGTGGTCTGACTCTGACTTTGAAATCCAACCTCCTCTTCTTGGTAGATTCCATTGTTTCCACAGCTGGAGCTTCTTCTGACACATAAGCCGGTTCCTTTCCTTTCCTTTGGGGTGCCATGAACAATGATGGAGTTAGGGTTTATGGAGGAGATGATATTTGGTGAGTTTAATGTATTTTGAAGAGTGTTATAAAGATGTAGAGGTAGTGGGTTTTAAATGAGGGTTTAAGTTGTTGAAGGTTGGAAGTTGGAAGAGAATGATAAATAGTGTTTTGGTAGTCAAAGAGTTGAAGAGTTTAAAACATGTGGAAGAGAATGAACCAAACATGCAATATGTGTACTAGAATAATATAATAAAACATAGTAAAACAAATAAAACAAAAACAATTCAAACAGACAGAAGCTGAAACCTGCGCTGGAAATCCAAGTTTTGGATGTGTTAACCCGTTAACGTAATAGGTTAACCGGTTAACGGTTAAAATTTTTGAATTTTTTGAAAAATCCAGCAGCATGTTTTAGACAAAAAAAATCACTTTTTCACAAAAAAAAATTCATAAAGTGTTAGCACTCATCAAGACGCAACTTTTGATCAAAAACATTTTTGAAACCGATTATTTTCGGGTATACGAAAGTGAGAAAAACGAAAAACGGCGAAATGGGAGTGCTAGCCTTTTATGACTAAAAAGTGAACAAACATACATAAAATGCAATAAAGACATACAATAAGCAATTTTAAAGTAAAGGTTAGATGTCACCTTCATTGAGAATACAAAGTTCTTGTCGAATCTTATAAAATTGCTCTTTAGCCAACGGTTTTATGAATATATCGGCGAGTTGATTGTGTGTATCCACGAATGTAACATCGACATCTCCATTTAGAACATGATCTCGAAGGAAGTGGTGCCGGATATCAATGTGCTTTGTTCTTGAATGCATGATCGGGTTCTTCGTGATATTGATGGCACTTGTGTTGTCACACCGGAGAGGGATACAACCGAGATCTATACCGAAATCGAGAAGTTGTTGCTTAAGCCACAAGATTTGAGCACAACAACTTCCTGCTGCAATGTACTCCGCTTCGGCCGTGCTAAGTGCAACGCATGCTTGCTTCTTGCATGCCCACGACACTAGTGCATTCCTGAGAATGTGACAAGTACCACTTGTACTCTTTCTATCGGTCTTACATCCTGCATAATCAACGTCAGAATAACCAATTAAAGAACAAGTACTACCTTTAGGATACCATAGTCCGACGTGCGTTGTTCCTTTGAGATACTTCATGATCCTCTTCACGGCAGTGATATGTGATTCCTTCGGATTAGCTTGAAAGCGGGCACACAAACAAACATTAAACATAATGTCAGGACAACTCGTCGTCAAATATAAGAGTGAACCAACCATACCTCGATACTTTGTAATATCTATTGAAGTGCCAGAAAGATCTTGATCAACATACGTTCCGGATCCCATTGGAGTAGACATCTCTTTGCAATTGTCCATATCAAATCTTTTTAATAACTATTTGCAATACTTGGATTGGTTGATGAAGATGCCATCCTTTGTTTGCTTGATTTGTAAACCAAGGAAGTAGTTCATCTTTCCCATCATGGACATCTCGAATTATCCTTGCATCATAAGAGAGAATTCTTCGCAAAGATCTTTGTTTGTTGAACCGAAGATGATGTCGTCGACATAGACTTGAACAAGTAAGGTGTTACCCTTAAGATTCTTGATGAACAAAGTCTTGTCAACCTTTCCTTTAGTAAAACCTTTCTCACATAGGAAGTTGCTAAGGCGATCATACCAAGCCCTTGGTGCTTGCTTTAAGCCATAAAGAGCCTTCTTCAACTTATAGACATGAGACAGGTTCTTGAAGTCTTCAAAACCGGGAGGTTGTTTGACGTAGACTTCTTCATTGATGTAACCGTTTAGGAAAGCGCTTTTGACATCCATCTGGTACAACTGAAAATTCATAGAACAAGCGTAAGCGAGTAATAATCTAATTTCTTCTAACCTTGCTACCGGAGCGAATGTTTCATCAAAGTCGATTCCTTCTTCTTGGTTGTAGCCTTGTGCGACCAATCTTACTTTGTTATGAACTATGATTTCATTCTCGTCAAGTTTGTTCTTGAACACCCATCTTGTGCCTATGATATGTTTGTTGTCCGGTCTTGGTACAAGAGTCCAAACTTGGTTCCTTTCGAATTGGTTGAGTTCTTCTTGCATAGCTATTATCCATTGATCGTCGCCTAAGGCTTCATCGATTTTTGTTGGTTCAATTTGAGACACGAACGCCATGTTGAGGCAAGCATCCTTGAGATTGAGTCGAGTTGCAACGCCTTGGCTAATATCACCAATCACTTTATCTATCGGGTGATCTCTATGAGTTCTCCATTCTTTTGGAATATCTTGATGTTCTTCAATGGTTGGTGACTTCTCTTCTTGTGATATTGCTTGTTCTTTTGATATCTCCTTTTGTTGTTGTGATAGATCTACTGCATCATCATCATCATCATCCACAATAATATTATCCTCTTTCGAGGGGTTAGTCTCATCAAACGAAACATGTATGGATTCTTCAATGGTAAGAGTACGTTTATTGAAAATTCTAAAAGCTTTACTTGATAGAGAATATCCAAGAAAAATACCTTCATCGGATTTCTCATCAAACTTACCAAGGTTGTCCTTACCGTTGTTGAGAACGAAGCATTTGCATCTGAATATGTGGAAGAAAGATATGTTGGGTTTCCTTCCTTTGAACAACTCATAAGGGATCTTCTTGAGAATAGGTCGAATATTGACACGGTTACTTACAAAACAAGCCGTGCTAACCGCATCCGCCCAAAAATATTTAGGAAGATACGAGTCGCTAAGCATTGTCCTTGCAAGTTCCACTAGTGCCCTATTCTTCCTTTCTACTACACCGTTTTGTTGAGGAGTCCTTGGTGCGGAAAAGTTGTGAGAGATTCCATGCTCTTCAAAAAAATCTTCAAATGATGAATTTTGAAACTCTCCACCATGGTCGCTTCTTATGGAAACAATTGAGAGTGACTTCTCATTTTGAATTTTCTTGGCATACTTCTTGAATGCTTTAAAAGCATCACTTTTCTGCACTAAAAACAAAGTCCAAGTATATCTAAAGAAATCATCCACAATAACTAGTGCAAAAACGTTACCTCCGAAGCTTTTTGTTCTTGATGGACCGAATAGATCCATATGTAACAATTGTAGTGGTCTTGTAGTAGATATCACTTTCTTGGTCTTGAAGGATGTTTTGGTTTGCTTCCCTTTTTGACATGCGTCACAAAGCTTATCCTTGATAAACTTCATCTTTGGAAGACCAACAACTAGATCATGCTTTAATAGTTTATTTAAATGCTCCATGTGAATGTGAGCAATCCTCTTATGCCAAAGCAATGCATCGTTGTTGTTTTCCATTAATCACTTCACCTTCAAGAGAGAGTCATCAAAAGAAATCATAAAAATGTTATTAAATCGTTTACCTTTTAGCAAGAGTTCATGAGTGACTTCGTGTTCTATCAAATATTCCTCCTTTGTTAAGTTGATTCGAAGCCCTTTGTCACACAATTGACTTATGCTAAGAAGGTTGTGTTTAAGGCCTTCCATATAAAGGACGTCTTCGATGATTGTATGAGGAGATGCACCAATGGTTCCAACTCCAAGAATTCTTCATTTGTTATCATCACCGTAAGTAACGTATCCTTTGGCCTTAAGTGTTAGACTTGAAAATTTGTTGATGTCGCCCGTCATATGCTTTGAACAACCGCTATCGAGATACCATTACATAGAAGTTGTTTTCAAGCATACCTACAAAACAAAGTCAAGTTTTGTTAGGTACCCAAATTGCTTTGGGTCCTTGATAGTTAGTACCCTTTTCAACCCACACATAATGCCCTTTAGCAACACCAATGTTGAGCACATAGCAAGTATTAGGTGTATGGCCTTTGATTCCACAATAAAAGCAAATAGGTTGAAATTGACTTTTGAATTTAGGAGCATATTTTTGTTTCTTAATAATCCTTTTCTTTTTATGACTTTGATGCATAGTTTTAGCATTGTTAGTCTTTTCCTTAACAATTTGTTCACTAGCTTTTACAAAAACGGTTTCACTTGTGCTTGGTTTGGAAAACTTAGAATATCCTAGGCCACTTTTATCATTTGGATATCTTTGGTGCCTAAGAATTTCCTCCAAGCCAATTTGACCTTTTTCATATCTTTCTAAAACTCTTTTGAGTTGAACAATTTGAAAGGACAATGACTCACAATCTTTACATGTAAGGCTTTGTTTTTCATCCTTTATCTTTTGTTTTTCATCTTCAATGTATTTTTCAAAAGATTTATTTTGTTCTTCTAAAGATAATATTTTCTTCTTTTGGGATGAAATATTTTTGTACAAAGTCTTACATTCCTTAAGAAGTTCATCTATGACTTCTTGTGCATCATTTTCATAAATTAAAAAGTTACTACTAACCTCGTCATTTTCTTCATCGGAGTGATGTGACGCCATTAACACCATATTTGCACATTCGTCGCTTTCCGATTCCGATGAGCAACTAACTTCATTGTCATCCCACGCGACATAGCCTTTTTATTCTTGAAGTCCTTCTTGCCTTTGAATCCTCCTTTCTTCGCAAGTCTTGGACAATCCGGTTTTATGTGACCTTACTTTCCACATTCATAGCATGTAACTTCTTGATTCGATGTGGATGCATCCTTCTTCCTGAAATGTTTATTCTTTTTAGGAAAAGAAGAATTATTATTTTTGTTAAAAAAAACTTACCAAGCTTCTTAACAAGAAGCATGAAGTTCTCATCTTCGGAGATCTCGTCATCTTTGTCATCCTTCGTGTCAATCTTCAAAGCAATTCCTTTGGACTTTTTCTCTTGACTTTCATGCTTTTCGAGTCTTCCAAGTTCCAACTCGTGCTCTTGAAATTTGCCGAATAGAGATGTGGATGTCATTGTTGAGAGACTCTTCTTCTCCGAAATCACGGTCACCTTCGGTTGCCATTCCCTTGTCAAAGACCTTAGAACTTTCAACTTGAGATCGTCGTTGGTGAAGGTCTTTCCGAGTGCAATCAAATGGTTGTTTAGATGAACAAATCTTTTTTGTAACGCCACAATAGATTCTCTGGGCTGCATGCGGAACATTTCATATTCTTGACTCAACGTGTTAAGCCTTGATCTTTTAACTTCTGTTGTTCCTTTATGTGTTTCTACCAAAGTATCCCAGATTTCCTTCGCCGATTTGCATTGTGATACACGAAAAAATTCGTCCATACTAAGAGCTCTTTGAAGTATGTTGATTGCTTTCTTCTCATTTAGAATCTTTCATTTATCATCTTCATCATACATATTCTTCAACTTCGCCGTTCCAACACCGTTGATCACATTGACGGGATCATGCGGACCTTCTTCGATTGCTTCCCATATGCCTTCTCCTTGGGCTTCAAGATGTGCCCTCATTCTGATTTTCCAGAAATCGAAGTATTCGCCGGAGAAGAGAGGAGGCTTGTTGCTACTTCCACCATCTTTGAAAACAGGATTCGAGTTTGCGGAAGCCATAGGATCTTGTAGGAACAGGTTACCTAAACCTGCTCTGATGCCAATTGTAGAATCAGAATATGCCTAAGAGGGGGGTGAATTAGGTGTTATCAAAATTTTCTCGATTCTTTTTCTTAGATGGATGGATTTTGCTTTTACGGTTAAAGAACAAAAATTAAAGCAGAAAAGTAAAGAAGACACAGAGGTTTATCCTAGTTCCCTTCACAATCCGAAGGTACATCCAGTCCCCTTTCAACACGAAAGAGATTTCCACTAGTTTTCTTTAGAACAATACAACCTATCACACCTTCAATGGTGAGGCCTACTTTCTAGCAAACTATACAAACAAGTGTGCAAGAACAATCCTCTTGCACACTTACCCTTATGTCCAAACAATCCTTGGAACACAAGTCACAAAATAGAAAGACACTTTCTATAGTATTGTTTTGAGTGAGAGTACAATGAAATGATATCAATGAAATTGATCTTCTCCTATAATCAAGAATTCACTTAAATATTCAACACAAGTGTTCAAGACAAAATATGAAAATTATGAACTTATGAACACTTTTGAAAGATGAAGATAATTTGAATAAAGTGAATTTGATTGTATGAAAATATTTGAATTTGTCTAGGAGGTGTTTATGAATTTGAAATTTTTAGAATATATAATAGTTGAAACACCTATTCAAAAAGGTATGAAAATTTAAAAAGAATTTCTTTTGAAAAGGTATAAAAACTTATGAAAATAAAATCATGAAGAGGTATTACTTTAACAAAATATTTGAATTTGAAAGGAAACAATTTTTCAACATTTCTTCAGTGTTAACTGGTTAACCAAATAGGTTAATCGGTCAACGACTATGAACGTTACCACAAAATTGAAAAATTGCTGCCGTTAACCGGTTAACCCATATGGTTAACCGGTTAACACTGTTAAAATACAGAAAAAATATTTCTGTTAAAAGTGTTAAACCAGTTCCAATTTATTTTTCAAAAAATATGCACATGCAATAAAATTATGAAGATTATGTTGAACACTTGCATATTATATTTAAGAGGTAATTATTAATATACCTAAGCCTTGAGACAAGTCTTGAAAGAGTAGCACAAAATCTTGAATCGATCAGAAACATTCCATTGATGATGCATAGCCATGATCTTGATCGTTTGTTGTCATCTCGACTTTTTGCAATCTGGAATGAGCTTGGATAATGTTGACATCATCAAAACAAAGAGCTTGAAGTATGCTTCTACACTAATGTTTTAAAAACCACACATATTATACAACCTAAACAACAGGTATCCATTTTCATCATCATTATCATAATTCCAAAAGTATATCTCTTAAGGTTCTAACCATCAAGATGCAATGCAGTTTGTCTCTTCTTCCATCCCACTTCCTTCTTTCACCAATCACCATCCTAAGAACATAATTGACAAATTTTCTTAACACATATGGATGAAAACATAGCCTTTTGCACTGTAGGATAATCACGGCACATAAAACAATGTATATAATATAATATATTTGAATTGATTCACATACAAACTATAAACGAATTGCCTTGCGAGACTTCTTTTTAAATTGTATCATTATGTTCAGCCAATCGATTTCAAATAAGCCACCAAATGATAGAAAAAAGACAGATTCAAGAAACATGATGGTTCAGTTACCCAAACTTCATCATAAACACTTATTTTTTAGAATGTTATTAGAAAAAATATATATACAAAGTCAGCTTAGTCAGATTTCTAAGAGACCGCAACTACTGAACATTATAACTGAATTAGTGAAGGAAAACCTCCTAAATTAGTGCCTTAACTATGCATCATGTGAAGACCTTGAGTTCCACTGAAATTCATACCAAGCTGGATTTGCAAAGCATGTTGCTGCTGAAGTTATTGAGCATATAATAGGGAGGAACGTGCAACCATTAGTTGTTGTTGCGCCATCTGTTGAGGTCGTTGACCATGCATGTAGTGTCATCCCTACTGCATCATTCCACTTGAAGGATATTGCAGTGTTGTTTAAATCAAAATGGAACCAATCATTGTTGTTTAGTTAAATGTTTTATTAGTGACCACATCAATAATAGTAGCTAGGTAGGTATGTATGTATGTACCTGACCAGGCATGGTAGGTGGTTGGGGTTGAGAATCAGCTACTGCAGCAAGGTACATGAGATTTCTCTAAAGCCTTGATTAGTTCTTGAAATTATAGCAAAATTCTTGTTATATTTAGGGGAAAATCCAAGATTTTGATTTCTATAAAAACCCCTCCCCACACACAAGAAAAGTTATCATGCTAAAACTTGAATATACAGTTTCCAAAAAAGGTTGCTTTGAATTTACAATTTATAAATCTTGTTATGTTTATGGAGGCACTGAGCGCCAACAAATAACACCAGAATGCAAATCCAAAATCGGTTCAGCTTGTTCCACAACTGCAACACTAACCTTAAAACGGACCTCAAAATGGATCGGCAATACCGAACCATTTTCCTACAAAGATCATTAATTAACTTATCGAGACAGTGTATGTTGCTTCAAAGTAACCATTTCAAACAAAATATGAAGTTAAATAGAATGTAGATCCTTAGAGCAAGATAGATAGATTACCACTGTGAGTGGATCCCATTTATGAAATTCATAAACTGTTCAAACAAATCCATTGAGGAAGTTGGCAAGTGAAAGTAAGAATGACATATACTTCACACTCTTTGTTCTAATGACTTGTCTTTGTACTTCTGTGGAAAAGTTATTTTCCCCATTCATAGACCTAGTAGCATAAGCATTAGTGATTGCTTCAAGTAACTGTCATTAGCATTAGTGATTGTTAATATCTGTTAGTCGAAAAAGAAACGTGTCATTCTTAGAATATAATTCCAACTCTTACTACAAATAAAATATGCAATATGTACTTTTACCTTGAAAGCAGCAACATGGTTTGACATGCCTTCAAAAGGAACTTTGTTGTGTAACAACTCCCAAAATCATAGTTATCACCACATAATCTTCCAGTAGAGTTTGGGTGCATTAATTAAACTTCACTGCAGGTAGAAATGTACCAATAAATATTATCTCAAAGTACATGGTGTATCCTATTTTGAGAGAGTTATATTAGTTGATTTGCTCCATACATAAATCAATAATTTCTTCCGAACTTATTAATAAAGTTGTGTTATAAAAAATCAACCCATTTTAAAATTATGGTCTACTTAGTATGAGCATGAACATGATAAAATATTGACCAAAATAATAATAGTTTTTCTCTACCATTTCAATATTCTGCATCATGACACCTTTAACATCAGAAACTCGAGCTTTCAAATTTGGAAGAAATGCTAAATAGTCCCTGCAAACCATATAAGATTGTAAAAACCATAAAACTCTCTTCCAAACTTGAGTATAATGATTTTATAGTAGAGAATCATTAAAAAAAATGGGAGTGAAAAAAATGAAAACATTAAAAGGGATAAATTTGGAAAACGGAAGAAAACTTAACCTGTGAATCTCGTAGAGGTTGTTGTGAGAATGTAAACTGAAAGTGAAAAAACATATTCAAATTGAATTAACACATCAACTTTTAGGGTTTGCCTGAGAAGATTGAGTTTCAACAGTGTCGCTCCCGGGATTTTCATCCTAGTACAAGCGCGAAAGTGGCGCGGAAAAGGTAGAGTCGCCAGCCAGACATTTTTTATCCCAAAGGAATGGGAAAGGTAATGTTGCACAAACCTGAGGAAGAAGGAAAAGGACGAGGCCTTGCGAACCAAAGATCTAGGTCCGGGAGCCGGTTACGAATTGAGAAGGTATTAGCACCCCAATCCGTCTGCCGTACTCGACGGGATCCACGCTTAAAAGTCTGTTTTCAAAGGGTGAGAAACAATATGTTGTTTGAATAAAATAATGGCTATCTGGAATGGAAATGAAATGAGAAAAGAAATGGAATTGAGAAATGGGAATAAAGGGGGGAAAATGTAGGGAAAATAAAGATTGTGCTCGAATGGGCCCTACCCCACTGCCTACGTACCTCATCGGGATAAATGAGGATCAGAGACGTTGTAGTTCGTCTAACTAAGGCTTACACTCGTTTATGATTTTTAGGATGACGTTGCCATAGCTCTAGCTCAGGTGTTACCGGCTCTGACTCGAGGGTGTTTACCGTGTCGCTGTTTTGAACTGTCGAGACAAGTCACATTCGTCCGCAAAGAGTATGAGATAAAATTAGAAGACGTGACTTCTTGGTTTGTTGTTTCTTAGAAGAAATGTTTTGGGATTGTGTTTATTGTATGTACAGCACTAAAGACTATGACACAGGAGCGAATACTTTCCAAGATCGCCCCCAATGGAACGTTTGTAAAGCATCCTAGAAGAGTGTGGGAGACCTCCACTAGTCATTTCCCATATAGCTTAAGGCTCGTGGCGCATTGTACACCTTTCCTTTATTAAGTGTTTTTGATTTTCTTTTAAGATGAGAAGTGAGACTCAAGTTATAAAAGGAAAACTTCTAAGGGAAACTAGACTTACCCTAAATCAATGGAGTTTAATGATGACCTATGGTTAGTGAGGTTTGAAATTAAATCTACCTAAGAGATATTAAACTAGAAATGCGAGTAAAAGAAGTTAATAGTGAAAAATATGGTCCTCCTAAGTCATGGTGGGTAAAAACGTGTGTGATATGTAAATGGGATGAAACAATGGATCGGGTGGGTCGATTGCGTGGTGCTGAGACGCACGACTTATGGTGTGCAACATACAAGGCTTGCTTTTGGTTGAATGGAGTGGAACGATGGTAATCGAGGAACCCTAAATTCACATGCATTTTTATTTGTTTATTTGAAAATATACTCGACGTTGGATCGAGCCTTTTATTTATTTTTGAGATTTTGGTTTTCTATCGATTCGTTTTATCTTTTCTAACCTAGTCATAAAAACTATACAAGCATACAAGTATTACGCTATTACATCACAAAGTATACAAAGTATAAAACATAATTGAGGCATAAGAGTATCCAAGTCCATACGAAAAATCCTCGGAAAATACCTTGCACAAAAAAGAGAATAGTTAGTGAATGACATGAATCATGAATATGCATAATATGATGAAATGAATTAAAATGCCCAAAAATATCAAAAGTCATGGAAAAAATGTGAAATTAAGTTCCTAGGGTCTCTAACTTGATTATAACATTGTGTTAAAAAATCTCTTAAAAATTCTAATTCTAACTATGGCAAATGGTCCTTTAATTCTATGTAAGATTCAATCCTAAATTTGTACAAATCACACTACCAAAACAGTAGAAAAAATATCCTAAAAAATACACCAAAAATATTCTAGGTACTTTAATTTGTCCTCTAATCATAGCAAAAAGAAAGGATCAAAAATGTTATGGTAAGTGGCAGAAATAAATTGTACAAATTTATGTGTCCATGTGAAAATTCAAATCACAATCAATTAAATTAAAAATCAAAATTAAATTGAAAAATGATTAAATTCAGAAAGAAAAAAATTGGGAAAAGTTCTAAATTTCCTTAATATCCTACTACAATTTTTATAGAATTTTATCATGTCTTTTAATATTTTTTCTAGAATTTAATTAAAATGATATAAAATAGAAAGAAAAAAAAAAGAACATATAAAGAATGGAAGGGGGTGCAGTAGAAATGTTCATAAGTTGCAATGACAACTGGGCCCAAGATGGGGTGGGAAGAGCAGGAAGATACGGTCCACCTGCACCTAGTAGCAAGGGGGTGCGAAAGCATTTTTTATTCACTAATAAAACAATTGGGCCGAAAACAGGGGTTCAAATAGCCAACTGCACTGGGCCCAATGGCGTAGGAATCTTGGAGGTGTATTTGTTAAAAATTGTAATTAAAACAGATTAATGGTCTTTAATCCTGCCTAAATAGAATTAACTTATTATAATATTCTGAATCTTCATTAATTCATGAATTAAACACAAATAAAATATG